>OY728157.1:712028591-714795258 GCA_963277665.1 Viscum album
AATGTCTATTGAAAATCAAAATTAATTTTTCATTATAAATAGAAAACCAATGATCGTTGTAAACTGAATACAAGTACAATTGCATTTAGTATCTGGTTTTTTTGTTTATATTGATCCATGTATTCAAATTTTGGATTCAAACACTCTTATTACTAGAAAATATATTTTCACCATATATGGATTTTGAGGATCGTCGCCTATGGCATCATATCATCATCAAATTTTGTAAGAACATTGGCTTATGTCACATGTAATGGGATGAAAGGCATCGTGTGCATAATATTTGATTATTACCCAATTAAAATATATATTTTTATTGTCATCACACGATTCATCATCATATGATCATTATATAAGTAATGGGAGAAGTTGTATTACACTTATCATAGTGATTTTTTATCATTTCCAACTATTTAACCCATTCCATTAAACCTAGTTCAAGGTTTATGATCCCTCGGGTATATGTTTATAATTTTAATATCAACTGAGGGGGATTCAAATCATTATAGTCTAGTGAAAATCATAATATATATTATTATATCATATGTTTTTTATGAAGTATTAAGGTCGAGTGAGTGGGCCACACATATTTAGATTCATGGGTATATATTACCACACAACATTCTCAAATATGTTTTGAACATATTTGTAATGTCAAGTGATGGATCTCACATATTGAATGTCATGTGGGGAGATGCTTCCCCTATATAGTCATTGGGTATTCGTTCTGGTATGTGTTAGGATTCCTTTGTGTCGCCAATATCCAACAATAAAATTTTATTTGAATGGATATATGTTTATCTTACTCTAAATAGATATTCATTACATATATAAAATGCCTACCCGGTTTGAGTTAAATAGCATGATGATATTGTTCTTGATATTTTGTAAACATCATGTGATCATCATCAATGGAATCCCATTATATTTTGGAAACATGTTGGTCGAGGAGACATTATTGAACAACATATAGGATCATATCAACATTAATATATGAGATAAAATTAATATTACGGTAGTTGGGTACACGGTTTAATATCATGTTATATAATTTTACTACATAGTATTAAATCCGGAGGTAAGGATTCATCTATTGTGGATGTCATATTATAAAGGGAGTATGTGATATTTAAATGTTGTAACTATCCATCAAATTAGGTTTTCATCTCATACCCATCAGATGGGGAATTATCTACAACTCACATGTGTCATCATTTTCTCATAATAAAGAGAATATTATATTTTTCTCATAAGGTATAGATATTTTGTTGTTATTAATGATTGGGAAATTGTAATGGTGTTTAACATGAAAATACTATATCAAATTTGGAGTATTATCTAGTAGTGTTTTCATCCCATTTTACAGTGGGAGGAGAGACTGATCATAGGATCCTACATGCACTATTTGGGGGAAATGTTTAATGGTATACCATTATTTTAGAAAGGTCAAGGTATAAATAGCCAAACATTATATTACATTGTAGAGAATATATAATTAATTCTAAATATTTAATACATCATGGAAGAGGTTCGACATTAGTATTAAAATCTGTATGATCTTAATTATTGAAGATATCCCAAATAATGCTTAATTTAATTGGAATTATGATACAGTTCCATGATACTAGTTTTGAAGATGTATTGTTTAAAAACAAACACTATTTTACTGTGTGTGTGGTCCAAATTCAGTAACCATGTCCCCAAAAATATTTTTCCAATGGTGGCACTAAATTGGGGTCATTAGGTTATGAGTCCGGAAATGTTGGAGTTGTGTGAAACATTACAGGTGAGTGATCTTTGTTATCTAAAATAATTAAGGTACATGAAATATGAAGGGATATATGAACACAAATAATACATACATTCAAAAAAAATGTTCAATAACTTATTGTATTATTTCATTATCTTGAGTAATCAACAATTAACATTATTTGAGTTTTTATAATATATAATTAAAGATATTTATGAATAATGTGAGTTATTTCACACATTTTTATCTACTATGAGAATCCATGGCTGCCTCATGTTATTTAAATTTTTTGAATAAATAATGTTTCATGAGTATGATGATATTTTATATTCCATAGGATCATTCCAAAATACTAGTTGGTGATCCTCTATTTGAATGTTTTCAACGTAACATAAAAAATTGATTCATGCTAAATTGGATACATCTTTTAACTTTTGGTTGACCATAAAAAAATTTAGATTGTATAAGGAACATTCCATTACATTTTATAAGAAGACATAGAATAGAATGAAACCATTAAATTTTATGATTAATTTTTTACATTACTTCATATTTTGTTGGGAATTTTCAATTATGGAGGGAATGATGTGAATATTGTGTAAACTGGAAACCATTTTGTCAATATAAATTTGGGTTGATTTTTTCACATGAATTTTACATTAATCACTTCCCCAATTTGTGGAATCATTGTTAAAAACAAAATACATTGATTTTATGAAATTTCATGAAACGTTTTATGGGAATGACTAACTAAATCTAAATTTGTCACTATACAACAAGGATGACCATTAAAAAATGAATATTAAATTCATTAAAATATAGCTACATAGTTCATTTTCGATTATATTCATGTCAATATTTATTAAAAAAATATTTTGATGTAACCCTATCAATATTGAATTTATTGATTTTTATAACTAAAGGATTCTATTTGGGACATATTATGATGAAGATGATTATCTATTGTAGAAACATATTAACCAATGGGAATAGAAAAATGATTTTATAAGTGGAGTAAATGACATATTAGAATTTCTCTCGGAGTTATAGTTATAATAATATTCAATGAAGCAGAATATATAAATATATATATATATATATATATATATATATATATTCAGTTATAACATCATTGAATCTGAAGGGATAATTGAAATCTCAATATTTAACCATGTCAATGATTTATCATTAGAGTGGGAAATATAGTAATTAGATAATGATATAGTAGAAAAATATGAATATAAAAATAAACTATTTCCCAACATCACCATACGTGTTGAACTAAAATAATAGAGGTGGTTTTCATAACATATTTACCTATGGATCTATTATATCATTTAAATGTGAAGAGAATAATGTTCATAAATATTTAGATATTTACTACGAATAACCATAATCCATTAAATGTGTTTAGAATAACAACGAATAATTATGATATAAATTGGGAACATCATATACCAACAGGTGTGTCAAAAAATGACCATTTCATACCATTTGAAAATTATTTTGAACTTTTTTTCAATAAAATTGAACAAGATTTTTTTAAAAATTTCATATCTGGAAACATCTCAAGGAATATAATGTATCTTTTTAATGATACCCATCTAAAAATATCAAGGAAATTGGATTGTTAATATACCCTATTATTTTTAATGTCCAAATAAAATTCAATTTTACATAGAAAAAATGATATTTGATGTTAAATGAGTTGTCATAATTTTTATATTTGGGAAAATCATACAATTTTTCCACATGACAACATTTAATTTTTCATAACCTATTATTTTCCAATATTTAGAGAGTCATTTTGTCAAATATTTTGTATGGTGGGAAATATTTATTTTCTTTTAACCCCTATCATAAAATCATTAATTCCAATAGTTAATCTAATCTAAAAAATTTAATAATCACCAAAAAAATATTGAATACTTAAAATATCAAATATATAAAAACTATGATTTCAACCCAATAATTCTAGATTAAATTCACATAGAATTTCTTCAAATGAATGGAAATGAATGTGAATTTTTTTGAATGGTCAATATAAAATATCATATATTTATGAGTATGTAATTTTTCATTCATAATATGTATATATATTTATAATATTAATTTTATTTTGTAAGGGTTAAATGCTTTTTAGAATCCTGTCTTATATCAAACTCTCTATTGAAATAGCTATCTATTTTTAATCTTGTTTTATTTTGTGAAACAACATGATAGGTAATCCAAAAAAAATGTTTAATCATATAAAATGAAACTATCCCAATGGTCATTAAAGTAATGTTTGATTTATATTAATTAATTCATAGTGATAACTCTCTCCACCATCAGGCTCATGACATAAATAAGATTATGATATGTATGAATTGAATAATTAATAAAATCCCAAACTAGTATTGACCATGAAATCATACATTTAAAAATAAAACTAATTATAAATAAGTGAAATGGAAGAAAAAAGAGGTCAATTAAAATATTAAATGAATAGATAACCATGTGGAAACACAACTTTATAGTAGAAACCTCCCCAAGATCCCATAAAAGTCCCACTTTATAGTCTATCTTGTGAAAAATTTCCATCGACACAATTTACAAGAAAATATCAACATATATATTTTTCTAAATGAGACACATTTCAATTAGTTAAATCAATAATCAATTTAATAAATCATTTCCTCATAGTCTCACTCACATAGATACCCATAATTCTTTCATCCATGAATGAAGTATTGAATATATCAATGAGGGAGATGTTCAACAAATGAGTCTATAAGTATCCCCTAACGTATCTTTTATCTACAATTTTCACCCATATATAATATATATTGTATTAATATAAATTTCTGGATATTTATTATATCATTCATTATATGGGATTAATTGGAGATTCATACTGATATAAGACCTCTTACATTCATGATCCCCTATAAAACAGTTACTAATATATGAATTTTTCTCTTGAAGAAACAATATTTTATAAATTGTATATCTTATATAGATACATCATCTAAGAAAAATATAGTGTACTAAAACATATATCACCATAGATAAATGTTTCTATGACATATCGAGACATTTTTATGTAAGCACAAACCTCTATATAAAACATAATCCTATAATGGGTTTCGATCATAAGTGGTGTATAAAAATGATACCTCTAAAAAAATTCTATATTTTTCAATATTTATCATCATTATATCATGTTGAAAGTTTTCATTATTCTACAAGATCAAAGATAGAATCAAAACCCGTGGCCATTTTTATTATAGTGTATTAACAATGTCTTTGATCATTTTTTTCATAGACCACATGATCATTGGAGAATCAATGTGTATGAAATATATAGACTAAAGTGTGACTCGTGTCCTTAAAAACCAAGAATATATTTTTTATTCCTTATGGTCATATACAGCCTAGAACCCTAATTGGGTTGTGTATATTATCATAGTAAGAAATAAGAACTCAATATACCAATAATAAAAACGGGGAACTGAATTTTTTTGGAATAAAAATCATAAAAAAGAAGGGGAGTAATGTACAGTGGTGAATTTATATAAATTATCCAAGAACCTTGATGTTTTTTTATGTTCATGTTTCCTCAAGAAGAATCCTTTTACCACATTGTAATTGAGGTCATACATGGCATATATAATAATATATCTTATGATGAACAAAGTTGAAATAATCTTTCCATTACTACATAATATTATATCCACCATTGATCTACAGTAACGAAGACACAACCATTGAATACCTGATATGTGATTTTCACTTATTAACCTCCCTATTACATTGGATTTGTACGCCTTTAAGTGGAATACAAATTATAAAGACACCAGTAAAACATTTATAGACTATTTAGAATTTGTATGAATAATCATTATATATATCAACTAAACATGCTCAATAAACATTACAATTTTGTATACAAGGATACAATATATATAATAAAATTATTTATGTGAACTACGAATCATTCAAAATACATTTAATTTTATAATTTACCCTTTCAGAATCATCATAAATAGGTACATATACTATTATATTATATAGAAAATACATATGAAAAGGTGTTCTCATATTCTTTACAATGAAATATATAGTAAATATTTATAATAAGAAATCATAATATGATGATAAGGGAATGATAGTATGATCATGTTATATTTCACATCATATATATTCATGACCAATATAGTGTATATAATAAACTAATAAATTATTTCAAATTGAGATGAATGATCAATACAAATATCTATGACGTATTCAACATCCGCGAGTCATGAAAATAGATTAATAAATCACAATCAAGAAAATTGTTTTCATTTGAATGTATATAAACAAAATATTATCAACACAAAATATTATTAAATGACTTATAATTTGATTAAACACAATAATAAAAATTTAAAAAAAATGAATAATAAAATTTCTAGGCATATTACATTAATAATAACCATAAATAAATAACAATCATTCACCAATATACTACATGATTCCAAATACAAGTTCTTGTATATAAGGAGATTTTTGGAAAGTTATAATCCGTTATTATAATAAAATAATAGTAGAATCTATAACAATAGTGTTTAAACCATTCATTACCAAGAATTTAAGACACTCAATGTCACGACCTGTCCCCTGGGACCCATTTCGTGACTACCCTAAGCCCGTCTTCCATAGGACAGGGGCTGGGAACTAGCGCATAAGGAGTATTCCCTAAAACTAGGAAGTCATTGCCTTTATAACATGTAACACACACAACCAAGGACACAACATGATACGAACTCAAGTAAACTAAATAGTAAACAGAGTGAGTACAATAAGTAAAAAGGGGCAGGATACAATCCCAACTGAAAAGTACAAGGAAAACTGGAAAGTACAAGACGACTGATATGTGAAAAGTAGCTCCTGGATCGTCCAAATCGATACCTTCTTGAAGGGTAGGTACATATCGCCTCCTCACCAACCCACTTCCACCCATCACATTTTCGAATCGGCATGCCGTATGGTCCACCTCTGAGCACCGTCCAATCTTGGTACACTTATACTCAGTTAGCTTTGTTCATCATCTGTGCCCTACATAATAAGGTTTCTGCATAGCCCGTAAAGGGGTGTGTATAACGACACTCAGTAGGGACCCCTATACCCTCATGGTCTAAAAAAATAATCGAAGGATAATCCAAAATGTATGTAATAAATAGATTTCCCAACATAAGTATATGCCCATACATATACATAATCTTTCAAGTAATCTATCTAAATCACAAGGAAAAAACAGAGGTAATGTCTCAGCTCACACTAGGTATAACATAGGTATGGTAGCATATATGATTAGTTTTATCTACGGAATCATCTTACTCTGTTACGAGGTTATGCTATTGACCTGCACAGAATCGCTATGAGCTGACCAACAGAGGATCGATGGGAGATGACCCATAGAGGATCACTAAAGCTGACCCACACTAGATCAGTGGGAGCTGACCAACATAGGATCACTGGGAGCTAACCCACACAAAATCGCTCGGATCTGACCCACACAGGATCATTGGAGCTAACCCACACATGATCGCAAGGAGAAGACCCACAGAGGATCACTGGAGATAACCCACACTGTATCACTAGAAGCTAACCCACACAAGATCTCTATGAGATGACCCAAACCAGATCGCTAGAGCTGACCCACATAGGATTTCTAGGATCTGACCCACATATGATCGCTAGAGGAGCACTCTTCACGTCACAGCCAGCTACTGGGTTTCCGTACTATGCTACCTCGTCTCCGGGATAGTCTGTTCCCCAAGTCCCTAGTCGATTCTCTAACTACCATGGTATCCCATGAAAATGCATATTATAGGTTCACCAAGTCATAGGGGCCTCAATGCAAGAGACGACGCGTCAATCAGATGCTAGGTTTTGGAGTTATTAGACTTTTAGTCCCGAGGGACCGGTTGGCTTAGTACTAGATCCAACCCAACTGTTTCCCAAAATTATACAAATCTCTTGTGGGGTATACTCAGAGGAACATTCTCACTCCATGATTTCCAGAACATCTGATGGTTCGTCAAACAGACGTATGATGCCAATGTTATGGACCATGTAAATTAAAGGGTCTTTTCAATCCACGTTCGGTCAGATTCGACCAGACCTGTCCTGGGTCAACCTGGTTCGGGTCGGCTGGGTCCGTGGTGTGGTCGGGACTGCTAGATATCTCGGCCCACTAGGTGGTTCGGCATGCCCCACAAGCTGCGAGGGGTCGCGAGGGGACGCGAAGGCCGCCGGTGCAGCAGGGCGACGGAGGTCGCGGGTCAGCACGGGCATAGATAGTGGCTAAGCTGTGGGGGTGCCGCATGGGTGTGAGGTTGATTGGCCCGACCCGGGAAGGATCTTCCTAGAGGGTGGCGGCTGAGGGGTGGCTCAGCCAGAGCAGCACGGCCGCAGAGTGGATCGACCGGAGCGGCACAGCCATGGAGCGGCTCGACCAGAGAGGCTCGGCCTCAGATGGCTCGGCAGGAACATCTTCGGGCCGCGGGGCAGCTCGTCTGTAGCGGCTCAGTCGCAGACGGCTCGGCTAGAGTTGATCAGGGCCACGAGGAGGCTCATACAAAGCAGTTCGGCTGTGGACGGCTCGGAATGTGTGGCTCGGGGCTGCATGGTAGCTCGCCCAAAGTGGCCTCAGCCTCAGGTCTACTCGGCTATGACAGCGGCTCGGCCGCTGGGCGTCGTTGTTTCATCGTCGCCTTCATCGCGGCCGGCAAAGGTTCCAGCCGCCGTTCTCATGCCTCATCGGTGCCAAAAACCCGCTCCGGTTTTTGTCTTCCTCCGTCATAAAAAAACCACATATCATCCCACGTATCGCAAAGATTAAAGGCCTTTTATATTTGGCATGCATTCTCCGCATTAAATCAGTAGCATGCGGCTCAACGTAATCATGAAACTAGAATGGGTATGGAAGAAATCTGAAAAAAACATCAATCCACACTACCCTCATCAATATCTATTCACTATCCCTTAAAAGAAATTGAAGGGGAGTACATGGGATGTGATAATCATATATAAATAAACCTCTACCTCGATCACTTTATGATGTCTATGAGGTCACGAGGATGAAGACGAATTGTTGGGAAAAGGCGGGCATCGGTGTTGTCATCATTTTCCTTGATTGTTAGTTTGAGCATCGTCATATTGATTGATTCTGAAGAACATTATTCGATGGATTTCTTTTTTCGGATTATAAGTTCTTTGTTTGCATTCTTCATTCATAGAAGGAGTCCTTCATTGGCGTTATTCATTCGGAGAAGATGTTGATCATTGGCGTTCCTTGTTCGAAGAAAGTAATCCCCCAAGATATCTCTCCTTTCCCAACCCAAAGGAAAAGTGGTTCCAATATAATATAACATAACAGAAAATTAAGTTGGAACACACAAACAAGTTCCAAAAAATTAAGGTATGGTGTTGGCACAATTAATGTGGAGGAAGCTCTAGAGGCTCCTCCACATTAAAGAGGGAGTTGAGAGGTTTCTCCCTCATTAAGAGGGATGTTAAAGAGGTTTAAGCCTAAGGAGGTCCCCACCACCATAACTTCTCATTGGAGGTTAGGATCGGGTGGTCGCCACAATAATAACCTCTCATTAGAGGTTAATTCATGATGTCCCCACCTGTGAAACATCCAAATGGGAGTTTCAAAACAAAATAAAATAAAATTTTGCACACATAATTTTATTTTATTCTTTTCACAAAAGAACCCAAAAATTAACTTCACCCTCTACCAACTGCCTTCAAGATGAAATACTTATTAAGAGAATACTATCCCTAAGAGTTCAATGGTGCCCTCATATTTCAATTTCAGCATCATTTCAAAAGTTAGAAAAACCCGCCTGCACATTTAATGAATGTACCCATAAAAAAGATCATAAATTCATTTTGTTCACTCTGGACCTCGATAGAAGGTGTAATAAATTTTTGAGAACTCATAAAATTTAAATTTAATTAAAAATAATTACATGGAAATTATGAGTCTTTACATTCTCCCCACCATAGTGCATTCCGTCCCCGGAAGCGACATCTCAAAATTAAGAAAAACAAGTGGCGGTACTAAGCATGAATTAGAGCCTCCCACTCCATGTTCTCTCTTGGAGTTTCATGTGCTGTCAGCGAACATTCACCAGAGGTATCGACCATCCATGAAGGAATCACTCTTTTTGATCCTCAATCTCTACTAGAACATACGTAATAGTCATACAATCTTTGACGTATAGCTCTCCATGGTCGATGATGCGAGAAGGGTCATGCATGTATCTCCTCAACTGGGATACGTGGAAGAATTTGTGCACTCGGTGCAACTAAAGTGGAAGATCTAAGTGGTAAGCCACCTCACCAACATTAATGTAGACCTGAAAGGGTCCTATGAACATCAAAAATAACTTTCCGCCTCAGAAAAATCTCTGAAAACCTCATCGAGGTGAGACCTATAGAAATACGTAGTCGCCGTCCTCAAAATCTAGAGGCCTTCGACTCCTGTCAGCATAAGGATTCTACCTGTTATGTGCAGTCTTCATCCACTCCTGGATGATCTGCACATTCTCCAAGGTAGCATGTACCATCTCTGGTCCCACTAGTACTGACTCCCCTAGGAGAGTCTATCACAAAGGTGATATGAAAAGTCACCCTATACAACACCTAAAAAGTTGACTTCCCAATGTTGGAGTGATAGTGGTTTCTGTACATTAACTCCACTAAAGGAAATTAATCCTCCCAGCTGTGACAGAAGTCGATGACACAATCACACAACATGTCATTGAGGGTCTGAATGGCCTGCTCAGTCTGACCATCTATCTGAGGATGGAAGGCAGTTCTCAGACGAAGCTGCATCCCGAAATCTTCGTACAACCCCTCCGATAACTGGGATGTAAAACATTCATCTTGATTGGAGACAACATTTGAAGGTGCTCCATGTAGCCATAAAATATTTTTCATAGAGATGAGTTTCTATCTCTCTACTTAACCATGCTCTTAGATCGGTAGGAAGTGGGATGACTTGTTTAGTCGGTGGACGATCACCTAGATAGATTCATGACCTCTGGATGTACGTGGAAGTCCTATCACGATGTCTATGGATATCCCATCCCACATCCACTATGGACCTTTAAAGGCTGAACCAATCCTAGTGGAACCTGATTTTCCACCTTCAATTGCTGACAAGTGAGGCACTTCATTCCTGGACACCAGTGCTATCGTCAGAGATCCTGGTACATATTCGCCACTCCTGGATGTACCTCTTTAGGTGATGTCTGGAACTCCCTCAACACTTCCTCCTGGCATGACAATGGTACCATGGTACATCCTCTAAAGAGAATGACGTGCTCCCCACCTTCAGAAAATCCATCAGTTGAATGTTCAATGGATATCTAAGCACATCATGTCTCGCAGTCATTATCCCCACACTATGCCTCCCTGACTAACTAAAGAAGTTGAGGAGTTATTATTAGATACTGAAGGAAAGCTACTCAATCACATTCCACTAAAGATATCTGCAAAGCCTCTAGGTACTCTGTCGCCTCACCTAGCAACTATATACCAGACCTCCTGCTGAGTGCATCTACTACAACATTCCCCTTCCCAGGAGTATAGAATATCTTGAAGTCATAATCTTAGAGGAAGTGAAGCCAATATCGATGTCTCGGGTATAGGTCCTTCTGAGAGAAGATATACCCGAGACTCTTACGATAAGAGTACACTGAAAAACAATCCCCCATAACATAATGTCACCACATCTTCAAGGAGGACCACTGCTGTTAACTCTAGGTCATGGGTAGCATTTTTTTGTCATGTGGTCTCAGCTGTCGAGAACAATATGTGATCACTGCTCGCTCCTGCATCAGGACACATATGATTTTAGTCTCTAATGCTTTGTAGAAGACTACGTACCCTACGCCCTCCTCTGATATCCTCAAGATAGGTGCAGTAGTCAGCCTCTTCCTCAGCTTTTGAAAACACTGCTTGCATCTCACTAACCAGACAAAGGGTTTCCCCTTCTTGGTCAATGTTGTTAGAGGCGTTGCAACTGTGGTGAAATCTGGCACAAATCTCCAGTAGTATCTGGCCAAACCAAGTAATCTATGTACCTCTATCACACTCATATGTGGCTCATAAGAATGTACCACCTCAATCATCATTGGATCCACTGTATCTCCAACCTCTAATATGACATGTCCCAAAAAGTGAACCCCCAGGATCCAAAACATGCACTTCGAGAGCATACCATAAAGCAGGTGCTCTCTGAGTGTGTCCAGTACTACCATTATATGTTATGCCTGCTCCTCCTCAGTGGACAAAAAAATCAAAACTTCTTCAATGAAGACTACTACAATGCTATCGAGGTATGAATTAAAAATATTGTTCATGAGTCCCATAAACAGTGATGTAGTGTTGGTTACACCAAATTTCATAACCAAGAACTCATAATGGACATACCAATATCTATTGGCCATCTTCTGCACATCCTCATCTCACACTCTACGCTAGTGATAGCTTTATATGAGGCCTATCTTCAAGAACCACCATGATCCCTTTAGCTAATCAAAGAGTTCTTCAATCCTCGTATGTGGGTACTTGTTCTTCATGGTCACCTGATTCTGGTTCCAATAGTAAACAAAAATCCTTAAGATCTCATCTTCCTTCATGGAGAACAATATCATTGCTGCCGAAGGTGAAACACAGGGCCGAATTAATCCCTTCCCCAGAAAGTTTTCTAGCTGTACTTGTAGCTCATGAAGCATCGTGGGAGCCACTCAATAATATGGTGTAGAAATCAGTGTCGTCTCGGGGTACAAGTCAAATTAAAAGTCCACCTATCTGTGAGGAGGTAGACCCAGAAAATAATCAGGGAATACATCTATGTACTGGTCCATCACTATAGGATATCTCACACTCTCCACATCAACTGCTCCGAGGGTTAGGCTAGCCAAATGATGAGTGATCAGCTGCACTCTTCTCTAGGTAAATCCATCCTATTATGCAAAGGCTCATTTCTCACCGATAAAGGTAAAACTGGTCCCATATATGTGGGAACACCACACTTTTCTCCTCATATAGTCAATCTAAGCATGGATTGTATATATAAATTCCATAGCCAAGATGACATCGTAAGGCCTCGACGCTACTACTAGGAGATCCCCGCTGAAGCCCTCTCCTCCAAAAGTATGCTCACACTGCCAGTACCAGTGCATAATAATCAATTCCAAACCCGTAGGAACTATAGATAAGGTGGAGTAGACAGAGATCATAACTCGTATCATCTCCGGAGTGCCATTATCATAATCCTCTGCTACCTGGAGCTAAGATCTCCCCTATCCACCTACTCCATGTGGTTTGGGTGGACCTCTTGGAGGTGGTGGCAGTAACATCTCATATCATTACCGACCGCCAGTTGCACGACCAACTCCTCTTCCATGTCTGTCTGCTCCCTGTGGCCCTCCTCTGTTGATCCTATGTCTCTACCTGTACAGTCCTTCGACTGTCTGTTGATCATCAGTATAGTGGGTCGGACAGTCATGATCCATGTGACCCTGTCAGCTGCATGTGTAACACTACCCACTCCAAGTATGACTGGCTCCACCTTGGGTGGCCCGCACAACCAATATTGAGTGATGTGGTCTTTCCCCTGTTGTTCGGGTCCTCTTGGACCTCTAAGACATATGTCTGTTGCCCTCTATAGAAGACTCCACTACGTGATGATTTGTGGAGGGTCTCGTTACTGGTGACTGCTAAGAAAGGAAACTCTCCACTATGAGGGATCTCTCTAACACCCCTTCCAGCGTCGGGATGATGAGTAAGATCATCGAAGCCCTGATCTGCTACCTTATTCCATGCATGAAGCTTCGGGCCCTAAAGAAAGGGCCCTGCACCGTATCAGTGGAGTAGCATGAGAAGTTAGTGAAGCTCACTGAGTATTGAGCTACAATCATCTTTCCCTTCTTCCGATGAAGAAGATCCTATATGTGCACTGTGTGGAGAGTTGTTGGGATAATCATTGCCCGAAAAAGTCTCTGGATGTCTGCACAGATAAGTGTCACCTCATCATGAACATGGAGAATAATGCTCCAACATCTGGTCGATGCAACTTGTATAAGGCTGGCTGCAAGGATCACTGTGATATCGGTTGGTTTCCCTACTTGTCAGAAGAACATAACTACAACCTCCAACCAATCCTCATCTGCATGTGGGTCCATCTCTCCCCTGAACCTGGGTGGCCTCTAGTGCTAGAACATGTGCAACACACTGAAGCGGTGTGCACCATCTGCTGATGGGGATGGTGGCATCACTGGTCCAACTTGAAATGGTGCCACTAGGGCCTCTGTTGATGCCTCTACTGGATAAGTGACCTACACTGAGGCCTCGTCACTCAGCATACTATGAGTGTGTTCAACTCTCGGAACCCTAGCTAGATGTCTACGTGGAGGAATCCTGAAAAGAAACAGGAGTTCCACGGTATATATGTCATACCTGGTGAGCTGACTCAAAGAGTTCACAATTAAAACTCTTAAAAACACACACACACACTCCATGTTTTCGTGGACTAAGTCATAAATCAGAAGTCAGGGTCATGGTGTATAGAATCGTCGGCCGATGAACCAACACTTGATTACCTGTACTGATTACCACACTCACTACACTTAACAATATTGTCATTAAAAGAAACATTGGTTCTATGTTCTACGGTAGAAATGACTCCTCTAATACCAATTATGAAAATTGGGTCCCAGTGATAGCACAAACACTCGTCTTAATATGGTCGTCGGTTCTTGGCCCTCCAGGTACCACCAATTGCCTCGTAGACACATGGACCCCACCTAGGGGCCACCCACCTTCCCGAATGGGTCATCTGACTAATTATAGTCCCCACATGAAAACACATGTCCTCTCATGTTTTCTTTGTCCTCACTCACACACACCCTGAGAAACATCCCAGAAGGTCACACATCCTGATCACTAATCCATTCCATGCATTCTTAATAGTGGAGTTCTAACTAGGTAGGCATCGAAAAGGAATGTTCACCATGTTTAAATGAGTCATATCATTTAGTAATTTAACCCTTAATAATTTGGGGATGTTACAATCACTGCAACCCCATTTAGAGCACAACGCCATCATTGTGGGCCCTATATCTCAACCAAGTTGTGCACTACACTTAAGGCTAGGTACCACCTCTGATACCAGTTTGTCACGACCTGTCCCCCAGGACCCGTTTCATGACCACCCCAAGCCCACCATCCATAGTCTTGGGCTAGAAACAAGCACTAAAGGTGTATTCCCTATAAATAGGAATTCATTGACTAGATAACCTGTAACACACAAAACTATGTAGACAATAAGATACGAACTCAAGTAAACTGAATAGTAAACATAATGAGTACAATACCTAAAAAGGGGTTAGAATACAAGCCCAACTAGAATGTAGAAGGAAAATATTAAAGTACAAGATGACTGATGGGTGAAAAGCATCTCCTGGATCTTCCACCTTGATTCCTACCTAATTGGTAAGTACATATCGCCTCCTCATCATTACACATCCACCTGTCTCCTCTGCGAACCGACACGCTGTATGGGCAACCTCCGAGTACCATCTAGTCCTGGTACCCTCGTCCTCAGTTAGCGATGTATGTCGTCTGCATCCATCACAACAAGGTTTTGGTAGAGCTCGTACAAGGGTGAGTATAACAATACTCAGTATAAACCCTGAGACCCTCATGGTCTTACAAAATCCACAAATGATAAACTTCAAAGTATGAAATCAACAGATAACCCTATATATGTATATTCAAATTCATATACCAGATTTTTCATGTAATTCATCTCAATCATTATGAAAACACAAAGGTGCTGACTCGGCTCACACTAGGTATAACTTAGGTATGGTAGTACAGATGATTATTTATATCTAATGAATCATCTTACACTGTTAAGAGGCCTTACTGCTGAGATGCACAGAATATCTATGAGCTTACCCACACAGGATCTCTAGGAGATGACCCACACAGGATCACTAGGAGCTGACCCACATAGGATATCTAGGAGATGACCCACATAGGATCACTGGAGTTGACCCACACATGATCGCTGGATCTGACCCACATAGGATCACTAGGAGATGACCCACATATGATCTCTATGATCTAACACACACAGGATCAATCGAGCTGACCCACACAAGATCTCTTGGAGCCGACCATCATAGTATCTCTAGAAGAGCACTCTTCTCGTCATGACCAGCTACTGGGTTTCCGCACTAGGCTTTCTCGTCTCCTAGAGAGTCTGTTTCCCAATCCATCGGACGATTCTCCAACAAACTCTATATCCCGTGAATATTTATCTTAATGGTTTTCCATTTTATAGGGTTCTCAACGTAATAGATAGCGCGTGAATCAAACACTCGGTCTATAAGTTATTATAATTTTAGACTTGGGGGCCCGTTTGGATTCGTGTCGATCCAACCCAACTGTTTCCCAAAATTATACAAATCTACAGTGGGGTATACTCAAAGGGACCATCTCACTCCATAATTTCTAGCACCGCTGATGGTTCATCAAACTGACATCCGGTGAAAAAGTTATGTCCCAAATAAAGTTAATGGTCATCTCGGGTACGTGTCTGGTCCGACCCGGTAAGATCGACCCGACCCGACCTGGCCTGGATTGAACCGGTTCGGGTGGAACCAGCTCGATGGAAGGTTTGGCAGGCCATGAGGGCCATGAGTAACATAGTGGCTGCAGAGTCCGCGAGTCGTCTTGGGCGCGGACTGCAGCTCGACCGCATGGGTGATGCGAGGGCGCATAACGGCTCTACCCAACCGACGACAACTCGTTCGGGAGGGTGGAGGATGGGAGGAGGCTCGGCCGGTGGGGCTCTGGCCCATGGGGGGGTGTGACCAGAGTGGATACACCTTGGGGAGGCTCATTTAGAGGGGCCCGGGGCCGCAGGGCGGCTCGGCCGGAGCAGGTTGGGGCACGGGGAGGCTCGGCTGGAGTGGCTCTCCAGCGGACAGCGTAGCCATAAACGGCTCGACCGGAGCGGCTCACGGCCGTAGGGTGGCTCGGCCAGAGCAGCTCGCCCCGAGCGGCCCGCGGCCATAGGCTGCTCGGAAAGAGCGCCCTAGGGCTGCGGGGTAGCCCGACCGGAGCGGCTCAGGGCCGTGGGGAGGCGAGGGGCTGTGGGGCGACTCGGCTGGAGCGGCTTGTCCGCGGGCAGCTCGGATGTAGTGGCCCTGAGCCGCTTAGGGCGAGGCTCTCCTGGACAAGCCACAGGGCGGATCGTCCAGAGCATCTCATCTGCGGGGTGGCTTGAATGGAGTGGCTCATCCAGGGGAAACTCGGCCAGATCGGCCTGCGGCCACCGGCGGCTGGGCAGGGGCAGCTCGGGGCCACGGGGCGGCTCAGCTAGAGCGATTTAGGGCCACGGGCCGACTCGGCATCATGGGATGGGGAGGGTAGGCCGGACCGGCTAGGGGCCACATGGCGGCTCGTCCGGAGAAGCTCAGTCGCCGTTGGCTCGGCCACAGCGGCCCCGAGCCGCTCAGGCCAAGGCGCACCCATACAAGCCGCGTGATGGCTCAGATAGAGCGTATTTTCTAGGGGAGACTCTGTGAGAGCATCCCCTAGCCCCTGGCGGCTCAGCAGGAGTGGCCCGGGGCCATGGGGCTACGCGGCCGGAGCTGCTCAGGGCCGCGGGGTGGCTCGGCCGAAGTGGATCAGGGCCAGCAGGTGGCTCGGCCGGAGCGGCCCAGCCTACGAAGGCTCAGCCAGAGCATCTTGGCAAAGGATGGCTTGGACACATCGGCTTGTCGTGGATGGCTTGGCCACAACAGCTTAGCCGCAGACGGCTTTTCCAGAGTGGATTAGGTTCACGGGGCGGCCCGGCCGGAGCAGCTCGGCCGCATACGATATGGCCAGAGTGGCTCGGGGACACGGGGTGGCTCGGCCGGAGTGGCTCGGGGATGTGGGGAGACTCGGCCAGAGCTGTTAGGCGACGGATGGGGGCCCGAGCGTGGGGCGGCGTCTGGGTAGTAGGGTGGCGTTGTTGTGCCATCACCCTTGTGATGGCCGGCAGAGGTACCTACTGCCGTTCTCGTGCATCATCTGTTCCATAAATCTGCTCCGGTTTCCGTCTTCCTCTGTCACAAAGAACACCACATATCATCACAAGAATTACGGGGAGGATCATCCATGATTTTTTGTCCTGCACTCTCCACATAAGATAATTAGAAAGATGCTCAACGTATTCATGAAACAAGAATACTTGTGGGAGATATTTAAAAAAAATATCAATCTTCACAACCCTCCTCAATCTATATTCTCAATCTCACAAAAGAAATAGAAGGGTATTACATGGGAGGTAATAATCATATAGAAATAAAACTCTTCCTTGTTTGATTGATGACATCGACAAGGTCTCGATGAAGAATATAAATCATTGGGAAAAGACAGACTTCGGTGTCATCATAATCTTCAACGATTATATGTTCGTGTGTTATCCTCTTAATTGATTCCAAAGAACGTTCATTGATGGTGTTCTTCCTTCCGAGAAGAATTTATTCATTGGAATTATTTTTTGGGAGAAGAATTCCTTCGTTGGCATTCTTCATTCAGGAAAAAGTTATTCGTTGGAATTCTTCATTCGAAGAATATAATCCTCTAAGAGATCTCTCATTTTCCAACCCAAAGGATAAGTGGTGCCAATAAAATTTAACTTTATATGAAATTAAGTTGGCAGACACACAAAATTTGGAAACATTAAATGTATGGCGTTGGCCCAATTAATGTGGAGGAAGATCCAGAGGCTACTCTATTTTAAAGAAGGAGTTGGGAGGTTTCTCCCAAATTAAGAGGGGAGTTCAAGAGGTTTAAGCCTCGGGTGGTCCCCACCTATGAAACATTCACATGGGAATTTCAAAAAAAAATTAAAATAAAATGTTACACACATTATTTTTTTCACAAAAAAACACCAAAATTTTCTTTCGCCCTCCACCAATTGTCGTTGAGGTGAATGTCTTCTTATGTGAATATTGGTGCTATGAGTTAAATGGTTCCCTCATATTTCACTTCTGAACTCTGGTTCAAATGTTAGAAAAACCCTCTTGCATGTTTAATGAACGTACCCATAAAAAATGTTCATATATTCATTATGGGAACTACGGGCCATGGAATCACTTGACGTCAATTTTCGCGGAATCGTAAAATTCCCATTTAATTAGTATAAATATACATTGAAAATCCAAGACATTACATTCAAAATATTCTAAAATGTAATAATGTAAAACATTCTATAACAAGAAGATTAATACACTACAGGAAATGAATCAATGAAAATAACATGATATGTATGAAAACCATTAAACACCTCAAACACATAATTGAGTCCCAAATAGGTACTTATATCTCATAATTCATCCAATCATCCCATGTATACTACAAACACCATGTCCCTATCCTGAACCTGGAACAAAAAAAATTCTTCTGACAGGATAATGATGTGTCGTGGAGGCCCGAGAATTATGTGAATAGAGCTCATTATGACACCATTAATTATGTATAAATAAATAACAAGTATTAACATTTTTTTAATGCACATAAACAAGTGAAAAAAATAAACAATGAATATTAAGGAACATTGTTCAAATTTTACAATTTCACCTTTAAACAATTTTTTTCAAGAAATAGGTTTCACATTTAAACAATTAAAAATTACAAAATTTATCCACCGACATCCCTAGGGTCAATAAACCGACTATCATGCTTTGATAAAAATGGATGAATAAGACATATCATAAGGTATTTTACATGTAAAATTTGAATAGAATTTGATTATCTGAATTTATCAGCATTCCAGGGAGCCTCATTCCAAAAATCAAATATGTCATCGTTCTTAAAAAGCATATAGTCTCCGATCGACATACCAAACCACACCCTGTCCATATGTTGAGAAGAATATAGAATCATTATGAAATCCCAACCATTCATTACAAACACATAACCCAGTTCCTCAGTCTAGGCAGTCTCATAAAACTCAACAGTTATTAGTCATATATCCTTACATAAAATCCCTAACCCATGCATTATTTGGACGGGGGTTAGATCATTAGTCCAACCTAACCCATTGGTATAGAACATGAAGTCAATACCCCCACATACCACAATGTCATTTATACATTTTTCATTAAAAATAATATATTTACCAAACACAAACTATAACAATAAAAAAATTATAATTTAAAACCATTACTCATTATACATATCCCACATATAATAAATGACTCGTTAACATACATACCATTATTCTAAACATGACCTTATGAATTTTTTTATCCACTATACAACAAATATAAATAAATTATTTCCAACATTTATTAAATCACACATTACAAATTAAAATTCTAAAATCATTTTTATGACACCATTTAAAATGTGTGTCCTCCTATTTGATAAGAACTAAATTAGGCTACCATGATTTTATATCCATTTCAAAAATTGAAAATAATCATTAAGAAATTTTTAAAAACAGGCAGTCAAAACCACATTTCAATTGTCAATTGAAATTTCTTATGAAACCCTATTTTTAATTCAATTTTAGATTAGTGCTTCTATTCAATGAAATATCCAACCTCACGCATCATTTTAATTCATTATATAAATAGTTGTTAATGCCACAGAATACACCCATTTACCCATTTCCAAATCACCTAGGAATTACAAAAATAAACTTATAACAATTTGAATTAGCACATTAACCCATCCCACATTCCAAATTAATATTTTACAAGTATATTTCTCATGGAATTCCTATCTGTCAGTGTATAAACATTTATTTAACATTGAAAAATCCTCAATGAACACCATGGGGTATTCTTAGGATCGGTCTCACATCTCCAGTGGAACTGGATGGGTCCTCAAAGGGGTTTTCAACTCAATATATGGCCCAAATAACTATTCCAAATCATAACATAAAAAACTATAAGGAATAAAAATATCACAACTGCATAAAAATAAAATGACTTTATGCCATCAGAAAATTCATCAAGACAACCTACCTCTTGTATGTTGAAGAAATGTTTCTCAGCCTCCACCCTTTATTTGAACATGAATACCAATTTAGGACCCATCTTATAATATTCTAGAATTGCTTGGGTTTTTTGGATTCAAAAGAATTATAATGACTCAATAATCCCAACTCTAGAAAATGTAAGAGATAGTAGATTTAAGCTCACAATAATATTTTATTCTCAAGAAAAAACGTTCTAAAGAGACAATAATCAACCAAAATTAATCCATTATGCATCAATAAGGGTTTTTTAATCACACAATTTTGTATAAGAGGTATATTTAATAAATTTCGTTAGAAACTCTGATTCATGGGCATGAAAAACTGAAACATAACAATATTTTTAAATCACATGGTTATCCAAAACATGAACCAATGTTGTGTCTTACTCTATCTTGGTGGGTACAAGACACATGGATAATTTGAAGAAAATTCAATATTTATCAAGCTCTATGGTGACCATCACCAACTTCTATTTGAAAGGGGGTTTGGCCTCATGGTATTGATGGTGATTTTTACAATTAGTAGAAACTGTGTGCAATAATGTGTTTGAAAAAGTTTCCTACTATATTAATTACTATTATCGAAAAAACCCCGAAACATCCTACACACCCAATACAGGAATTATTATCCACATAAATATATTTTTTTGAAAAATTTAAATTGATATGTACATCCACATCAGATGGGATCTTTCATCCTCTTCACCTTATTAAGCTCATCCAGAATCTCTGTTCCTAGGAATTAGTAAGCATCCTTGGCCAATGGTCAGGCCATGGGCCCACCCATAAAATTACATCTTCCATGAATCCTACTGAACTTAATCATATCATAACATCACTCCTTCCCATTCACTTTTCCTACACTTATGAAAAGTTCTCATTGTGAATGATGCTCATGAACCCTATACTCCTCAAAGGATACATCTTCCTCAACGAGACCATCACCATAATCATCATAAGTGGAATTTACAAGTAACAGCCATGATCCAACACATAGAAGGAAACCACAAAATATCTTCAGTACCTGTGAATACACATCCAAATGAACATTGGTATGATCCCCCCAACAATGAATAGAACAAATCTTTTGGCTCTAAAACACCTAGATTACCAAAAATTTTCTATTATCCAAGAATGGGTAATCGAACGAACATGAAGACTTCAAACACATTTCTTGAAAAATATCATTCCACTACTCAATGCCCATCAACCCCACTATATTGTAGAAATTTGATTCACAACCAATGCATAAAATTTATCTCAAGGTACTCAACTAGTCGAAACCCAATCCATCTTACATTACCAAAACCAATATATTGTGGTTTCTCAAACTTAAGACCATCCATTTTGAAACACTGTTAATGATATCTACTTTTAATTTACCCACTATGGTTCTCCATAATATATACCTGATCTCATAAGCACTATAATTTAGTGGTTGAAACATCAAATAATGAATGGTCTACCAAAATCCTCAACCCTACATTCACAACATGCCCGACATGTTTCCAAAATAGCTATAATCAAACATTGACTAGAAATACACAATACAATAGCTTCTAACAGTTCTTCTCAAGCCTCCCATATTAGAAATTGACCTCATTCCCTAGTGGACTAATAAAAACATGAACTTTAACAATTTCATATTCATTTACAAGACATTATTTTCTCTAGAAAATTAAACTATAAGTGTCCGGTAAATTCCATACCCTTTTTCTTAAGGCATACCTCCATCATCTTGAACACCTATCAGAGTCATTTGATGACCTCCAATGATACTTTACCATTAGAGTACCTATACTCTCCAAACCACCATCATTTTTATTGAACCCATCAATATTATTAACCCAAACACATCCACATTCCATATTCCTATTAAACACATTACCCATCATAAAAACCCATTTCTATTATTGAAACCCAAATAGATTTACTTCTATAACCTCACTAGCTCACGCGATCTTAATTCATTTAATAAAAAGAGACAATATTATGAAACACAAGAATACCTATCTGATTCCATATCTTATTTTTCTTGAGGTTTTCTCACCCAACCTCTATTACCATATGCCATTTTCATTGAGTATATCACCCATTAATAGTTATACAAAGGGAATAATTTATTATATCAGAGCTACCTCGATCTCAAAATCCAACACTAGGATTGATCAACAGCTTCATTCAAGTCCATCCAATCCATCCCCAAAGAACCCAACCATGTCCCTCATATGTTTATTTTTAGAAACTCGATGGGAAAATGTCTAATCCATAGTTTTATCCACACGCAATTTACATACATTACACTCCACACAATAGGAGTGCCATTTTCAACACAGTCCTCATGAAATGTTATGCTCTGTAACACATCATTTGATCTGAAAATGAACCAAATAATGTGGATAAGGCCATCCAGTATTCCATAAAACAACTAAAAAATCACCCAACACCCATTCTCAACTTCCTACAATGACACAAAAGGAAATCATTAACATACAATCCATCTTGGGAACCTCTCATATAATCCGTCGATAGTTTAATCTCCCACCATATAGCTCCAACACACCTACTTATCCTTGAGTGCATCAACCAGGAGGATCTATTCCCATCAAAATCACATTTATGTAGTGAAAAATAAATCTATATCACTCATGCCATACTATATATGATGTCAATATATTAGTAAATATAATTACTATTAAAACAATTCTAAAAGGTCATCAAAAAATGACACAACTTTATATCCTCCACTACAATAACTAACCACCATGGGGACACCATAAACAGGCTACTGTATAGGCTTAGCTATCAACAACATCATATTGTAGTCCCACAATCACAACTCCAATGTTATTTCCATCCAAACTAACACTATTTGATGACTCTCCACTATGTTGTTGTGAATCTTAGATTATATGAGTACTGGAATTGACACCCCTATAGTGTATTATAAATACACCACTATAATTCTCAATAGAGAAAACTATCTTAAAAAACAAAACAATTATTTTATCACTAAATCCACGCATCCTCCTTGTTTTTTAAAAAAATAACAGACGCTTACTCTATGCCACATTTCCAACTATCTGAAATGGTATTGTTCTTTAGAATCGCATTCTCACATCTAGAACCTATCACATCCTTCAATCTATAAATAAAATTTTGAAACAAAAAAAACTGAATTCAAATCTCGATCACACAATTTATACATCACCATGGAAAGGACCAACACCTATATACATTACTAATGATGCCTCCTTGTCCTTTGGCCTCAACGGACCTAATTAATTCTAATCATTATCCTCAACTAAACTAAAAATTTGTACATGAATTCCCATATAAATGACAATGAATTCCCTAGGATTCACATCTATACCAAAAGTTTCATCCACACCATGGCCACTCATGTGTTGTATAGGTATAGTCAACATTGGCTACCACATCAAACCTTATTAAAACCACAAGATAAGGTCCCCATATAATCATTCCCTTCAAAACATCCAAAACAACCAAAAAAATAACTCATGTACTTCACTAAGGTCAGACTATGTCTTATCAATGAATTTATAACATGTTCAACGAAAAAACAATGAATTGATTCCACCTCTGAAACAATCACCCATCCTTCACATTACAAAGTAGCTTCAACACTGGGTCAACCTCACTTGTGGATACCTTCGATTCAATGAGACTATCAAATCCTATTGAAATCATGATTCACATATAGAGAAAAAAATCCTTCTCATTTATCCCACTCGAAAAAACCTACATTTTTTAATAGTCATGGTGATCCACATCCATTTTCCAAAACATCAGCCTCCACTATATACAAACTAAAAGAATGAGCATTATGGAAAACACCTCTAACTGATAAAAAAATGTTAGCAATACCAATTTCAGAAATCCTATTAACATACTGAAATCCCCACTTTCTATGTCTCTAATATAAACAAATTTGAACTCCAAAAAATTGTTTTCATGGGCGGATATTTTACTCTCCATTCGGAAATAATGTGTTTAACACACTCATAAAACCATGTAATTATAATTTCACTCCATGGATATGAACACACCGACATTGTTTATATGACACAAATGACATATCTAGGGTATAAAACACATTTGAAAAATCACAAACCACAAGGCTTAACACTACCAAAATACCATTAAATAACTCAAACTCCATGTTCATATCTATAGGGATGGTACAATAAGGAAACCACTTTCACCGAAAAATTGAATCCCACAATGTCGGATGAATGATGGAAATGGTTAGAAACTAATTTACTCTCAATGGAAAAACATCACATACATTGGATCTATACTAAATTCTAGGGATAACAAGAACAGTTTCCCTAAATGTTCCATTATTTCACAATCTTCTATAATCAAAATCTCCATTGTGAAAATATGAGAATTAATAGTTCAAAATTTACCATTTTTAAAACCTGGAAATTTAGTCATTCAAAAACTGATCTATTAAACCAAAATTTATAACAATTCAATCTATTAATATTTCACTTTTTATAAAAAAAATTACAACATGTAATTCACAATTCATTATCATGCATCATATTGATTACAAATTTATCCCATGTACCTAGAATCATGCATGAACTCACACACACTCTATTGACATAGTAGTTCAAGAGATAAACCCTCGTAAATAAATAACAACACATCCAACAGAACCACCCATAGTGTAAGTAACCATCCACTACAAAAGTAGAAAATATAATATCAAATCACACATGTATAGTATTCAGTATTTCCTAATATGTGGGGTTGTAGGCACCAAGGTAACAGATCATTACAAAACCTTGAAAAATCCTTGTATAATGTATATGATGACCAAATAGTAATAAAAGTGGCACCAATTTAATATCATTGTGTAATTTTCATTACATGAGATCCATTATATAGGGTGCCTTGAGATTTTTCATCACATGACCTAAGGTGCACCTCCACATATGACAGAGGCTACCAACTAGCATCACAGGTCTACATGGAGACGTTAGGAAGACTATACCCACATAATAGAATAACATCATAAAAAATTTACATTAATTGGTAAGGATCCAATATAAACCACAAATGGAAAACATATATCACAATACAATAAGCAACTATGCATCACATTTTAAATCAATATAATGAACATAGTACATTTCATGAAACCATTGTAGTAAAATTCCTATTTCATAAACCATATATTACCCCGAAGGTAGTATAGTTTCCCAACTCAGTCATTTAATACCATGCCCCATCACAACTAACCATGAATAAAACAAACACTATGTCCTTACACTGAACATATAAAAGAATTAGGTTGCTTCTTCTTGGGTACACAACGTCCATCCATGCCTGAGAATTGTGTTAGTAAAAATCAATTGACAAAAACCAATGGTGATTAAATAAATAACTATTCTATACAATATTTTATGAATCTATAATTGTGTAATAAATAAACAATGAATAGAAAAAAAACATGGGGAACATTTTAAAATTACCAATTTATATAATTTGTATCCTGAAATAGATTTCACATTGAAATAATTAATAAATAACCATGTTATCTATCATGTTCTCTATTACCAACCTACCAACAAACTATATCCGGTCAAATGGTGAACCTAAGACATGTCATATGTTTTTTGAAAATTTAAATCATAGGGGAATTAAATAATGATAATTTATCTAAAAACCTTAATACCTCATTATTGTAGTAAAATATGTCCATGTGGTTGGGAGTCATATATCACCAGTCTTACATTCCAACCACACAATACATACACTCAGTTTGATGACATAGTCCATGTAGTATCTACAAATTCAATTTTTATGTGTATAGAGCCTCAGTTTGACCACCACACTGATGTATTATTGGTATGGGGTATAGATCCTTAGTCATACCCAACTTTTAGTCTTAAAACCTCTTTTTAGTACCCACAAACCAGCATGCCATGTGCACATGCTTCATTAACCACAAGGCAATTGCCAAAAATTCCACAACCCTTGAACACATTAATAATTTAAAATAAATACTCATCATATATATCCCACTTATAATGAATGGATCTTTAAGACATATAACATTATTCTAAACACCCATTATGATGTTCTATCAACAGGAAATAAATTTACATCAACTTCATTTAACAATTCATTGATATCATACAAATCAAAATAACCATTTGAAATCACCATTTAGTCACCTTTTAATATATGGGTACTCTTCTTGAAAAATATCTAAAGATACCATAATGATTTCATTTCAATTCCTAACATTGAAAATGAACATTATTCCCTTTTCACAAAAAGGGATCCATACAATCCTTTCAATAACATTTTGACATCTCTTATGAAAACTCATTTTAAATGAATTTTAGTTCAAACCCGCCTTTATAAGTATGACTCTCCTTCACACATAACATTATTTTAATTAGTCCATAACATTTTCAAAGACCCAAAATTCACCCATTGACCCATTATAAAACCTCCTAGTAAATTTAAAAAAATCCAATATATAAATATCTTAGTTAAAACTATAAAATTTTCATCATACCAAAATACACTTTTATAACTCATTCGCTAAAATAATTCCTATATCTCAATGTTTAACAATTTATTCACAATTCATAATAGTTTGTTGAACCATATAGGGTATCCATAGGTCTGTTATAACATAACTATCAAACCCAATGTGGTAGGTTAAGGGTTTACCACACTAATTGATTACATAAATCATTTTTTTCAAAAAATAAGATTAAAATGAATTAAGGATGTGAATTTAAAAATGAAAAATACGTAACTAAACATAAATACTATAGGAATGACATTTAGGAACACCAATATAATGATCATTGATAAGGTGATTCCTAACTACGACACTTGATTGGAACAAAAATACAGATATATGTGCCAATCAAGAATATACTGTAAATGTGAGAGTTTTAGGGTATCAAAATTCATAAAATGATTCTACAGTCCCTAATTTAGGAAATTAAGGGAGTGGAGAGTTATAAAAATATGGATCATCACATCACACAAAAAACACTAAAAATGGCTTCGAATCAGTGGATAATCATCCCTTTGGAAGTATTTAAGGGTGTGGTTCATCAGCTAAGATCTTTAAAGAAGAATATGGGTGAAATCTGGGTTACAACTCTTAAATAATAAGAGGAGAAAATTGGATTTCCCACTTTATAAATGTTTCATTTTTTGGATACATGGTTATCTAATTTGTTCATCAATCATTTATCTCCAACTTACCTATAGGATCCACGATGTATGGTTTCATGGAAGAACCCATATGGTGTTTCAAACAGTACAATGATCGTGTGAAAACATATGTCCGAATTGTAATTTTTTGGAAGCATGGTTTCCCTGTCCAAGACCACAGTTAGTTCGGACAATGTGACAACCTTGATTTGAAAATTTTTTGGCCCCTTTTACAAAAACAATCATTACAAGAACTCCTATAATAACCCCAAAACATTGGATACAATAATGGAAAACTTCATTATCTAAAGAATGATATTTTTAACCCATATTTAAAAAATGACATACCTCTTCCCAAGGTAAGAATATTATAATGATATTATAAATCATTTACATTCTAATCATCTTAATATCATTATATATAAATATCAAATTACCCAATGAATTAACATTATCTGAGGGACTAAATAATATCATAAATAATATTTATTCATATGAATTAATCAATATCATAAATCATTCATCAAAACATTATTTTATGACACATGGAAGATAAATATGTGTCATAAATAACTCATGATCATAACCATTAACCATATTTAAAATGAGTAAGGATCATCTCATTTAATATTATCTCCATTATGAAAAAATTAAAAACAAATCATATTATCATAGATGAAGAATTCCATTATAAGATAACAATAATATTTCATGAAAAAGTACTCTTACAAATTTGAAATCAGTAATTTAAAATATAAAACTCAAAAATATTATTGAAAACACAATATATGTAAAATTTAGTGGAACCTTATGAAATATATTTCCAATAATTTAATAATCATGTAGATTTAAATTCCTTTCATTCGATATTAATTAATAATATTTTTTTGAAATGTTCGGTAGATAGTACCCTTCTCCAAAAAGGTATAGTTCATTCTTAATATTTTTTTTTGAAAATTGAATCATGTGTAAAAATAATATTATAAAATCAATGAACTGTATTAATAATAATTCTTGAAAAAATTTAAGATAAAAATTAATCTTCAATATATTTATATAATTAAATTAGGTTCATTTTATATAATTTATAGAAAATAGTTTCTCAGAAAAATAATAAAAATATAGAGAGAAATTGTAAAAAAATCATTTGAAATTCAATAATAACAATATTCGTATAAAGATAATTTTTATTAACCAAATATATACAGTACAATTTATTCAATGAAAATTCAAGGTAATTTAATATTTGTTAAAATGGGATTGAATCATATATTTCATACCTCATTTGTAATTATATATTACTAAGGCCGCCAAAGAATAACATCAAATAAATCGTTTTATAAAATGAAAATAATGTGTTTCATGATATAAAATTTCAATTTATTAAAATATACATATAAAAATATAGATAGGCACATGACATCAAATATTCCTTAATGAAATAAAATTTTAAATGACAAACCCTTACATCTTATGAAATAATTTAACCATAACCACTTAAAAAATATATCAATATATGGATTTTTAAATCTATATAAATTTCATGAATATTTTCATAAGATTAATTTGTGGGTGGTTTATACATGAAAATAAAGAATCATGTTTTGATTGTGAAATATATCTCAAATAAAATAATGTTATAGTGTAACCCTTAAAAATTGTAATCATTGAATGAAAACCATATGAAAGAGTAATGTTTAAATGGGTTTTCAAGTACCACTAGTTTTCATAATATTAATCATAATATTAATCCAGGGGTAGTATACACAACCCAAATTTAAAAAAGATTTTAATATCATAATTTTTTCAAAAAAATGATGTTTTATAAGAACCATATCCTTAATTTCGACTTCTATAATAACATATATACCTCATATATATTAAATTTAGACTCATTAAAATTATATACAAGAAAATTTTGAATAATAAAATATCATTTGTGAACCACTACTATCATTTTAAGAATAATTTATTAAAATTTATTTATATAAATCATAATTTAGAGGAGTTAACTGTTTCCATTTACCTAAATGTTTAAATATTGTAGTTCTTGTCATTAATGATTAATCTTGGTTTTATAATATCAAAAATAATAATCATATAATATGTAAAAATCTAATAAATATATATTTTTTAATAAACATTAAAATAAATTGGTGATGAAATATTAAATGTGTCACTTTATGTAGATGGTAATATGTACATAAAAATGATTCATGTTTCAACGATTCGATGTTATGAATGAATGAAATGGTAATAATATAGAACAATTATTAAATAATTATTATTTAATTGATTATATATATATATATATATATTAAATAAGTTCCTTTTAATATCCGTGTAATTAGAAAATGAAAAATAAATTACATGATTACATTGATGTGGAAGTATACACATATGCCCGAGTGAAGCTACAATGTTTCAAAGGTATTAAAATTTAAACTATAGATAATATTTTACAATTCCCATAATAAAAATATTTCACACATATTACGTATAATTTTTTAATCTATATAAACTTCAAACCGTGAATTATGGTAAGGGATAAGGTGTTGTATCCCTACTAGGAGGCGATGGTCCAAAAAAAATCACGATTGACACAATCATTACCTAATATTTATAAAATATGGTTGAAAATGGTGGTTCCGAAATCATTATGATGATTAATAATATTGATTATTTTAATGATATTAGTTTTTAATGAATTCATATTACCTAGAATATTAATATTAAGTAATCATTTGATAGTGTTTGTGTATGATTATTATATCTTATATTGTTGGAAATAATTATATCCCATATAGAGGAATTAACGAATGGTATGTTAGTAATTGAAAAAACTATACACTGTCAATAGGGAAGATAATTATATATTATTATTGTTTCTAGGGAATCATGAATGAGATTCCTTTTGATTATTAATGTAAGGATTAACATTGATTCAAAAAAATATTTCGAATTATTATATTAATATTTCATTAAAATTTGAATTAGTATTATATAATTTCAATTCAAGGATCTGATAAGGTTGAAAATTACAAAAGTATTAAATTTTTTATATTTTTTTGTGTTATTTCATAATCTATTATTTTTATTGAACCATTTTCTGAAAAATTTGGCTTTACATATGGTAATGATTCTTAAGAAAATTGTTTAGAATTTTCATATGTAGTTTTAAAAAATGTGTAAGTTTTGAATGATAATTATTAATTTAATATACATTATAAATAAATTAAATTAATATAAATATGTAAATATTATTCAAAATAAACTATTATTTTAATTTATAAAATCATGAAATCTTTTTGATAAAATATAATATAAATTAAAATCTTGTGGTACTATTTTTGAAAATATATTAATTAACACAATACAAGTGTCATTATTAAAGTATAATGGAAACAATTAAAAAATGTTATTGTATTTTTTGTTATGATAATGTTTTATCAATCCAAATAAACAATTTCAAATTTTTTTCTCATGTCGTGGCCTTCTCTCAATGTTTGAACCCTCTACTTTATATTTTACCCATACTGATGTGAGAAATATATACCAAGGTTACTTTTAATAATCTAAAAGTGGTCCTATTTAAGAAATTACAAACAGAAAAATAAATCTACCTATTAATATTTCATGATTCGATCTATATTATTGGATTAAATAAATTTAAATATAAATCCATTAAACCGAAAAATCCCATCTTTTGAAAAAATGTGATTTTATTAATAAGAAATTACTACTATCAAAATATTTAAAATTTTAGATTTTGAAAGGTAATTATAAGGTTATAATATATAAATGTTAGAATAATTCCATCTAATAATAATCCAAATTATAATGGTACTTTTAATTTATATTATTAATTGATGAAAAATTGAAGCATATAAAAAATATATATTTTTCATAATTCAATGAAATATCAACCGCTTGATTTAAAAATAAAAAAAACAACATAAAGTAATGATGAATATAAGATATTAAAAATGATGATCCTTTTATAAAATAAAATTTCCCAAAAATCAATAAATAAAATATAATATACCCACATGAAATGATATAAAATATTTTTAATTAAAATTCATTTTCATGAATAAAATGATTTTGCAAAAAAATTAATATTCATAAAAATTAATATATAGTTTTTGTTGAGTTGTATTGTAATACATGTATTTCATAATGTGGTTCATCATTCTTATTCCATATAATTCACTTTCATTGTTATACCTATCTTATGAATGATGTATATTTATTAAAATATATCACATTTCACATAATATTTAGTGTTTCTTGTTATGATATGTAATAAATCAACACAAATAACCTATTATGATGAAATCCAATATTATAAACACATAGCTCGAAAGGTGTTATAGATCCCCATGGGTTTGTCTATAGTACCTGGCTTCATAAAAAAGATATGTGATATTGATTTTTCCACAAAAAATTGGGAATGTAAAAGAAACAAGGAATTATTGGTATCAATATAATCTCCAATTAGTGTAATCTATTAAATGTCAAAAATTAATTAAATATAAATATAGTATGATCCAATGAACTGTAGGATTTCTCTATAAATACTATATCTTTTTTCCAATATCATATTAACCAATAAGGTGCGTCAAATTTCCAAAAGAAACTAGTTTTTCATTTAAAAAATCATATATAAAAATTCAGTATTTACAATTTAAAAGATTGAAATACCTTTATAATTTCATGCTTAAAATTTTGAATGAAGAAATGTATATCCTAATATTGAATTTACAATTAATAAAAGGATTATTTACATAGATATGATTTTTGAATCTGGATTAAATTTTTTTTATATGAACTAGTATATATAAATTTACAAGGTATGTGGAATTATTTACTATAGTGGAAAATTTGTATAAATGAAATACTAACATGTGACCAACAAGGTCATTTTACATGTAGAAGCGATAGTGACAGTCTATAGGGACCCAAATGGTGAATATGAAAATATATGTAGATACATCCTTCGAACAATGGAAAAAAAATTCATCACCACCACCTAAGGAATTGGATTTACTGATATGATGTTTTAGAATGTTTAATGTTTTCAATTGGTTTCCAAAATAACATATAAACTACATAAGTCTATCATGTGATATATTAAAAAACAATGATAGAAAAATTATTTTATGATGGATTAAAATATAACTAAATCCCATTATCTATTCTAATATTTCATTTTTCCCTTAAAAATAAAGTGATTTTAATAAGAAACATGCCCTTTTTAAAATGGTAAAATAACATGGGTTCTATAAAAACTATTTCTGATCCATTTATCATAAAAATATTTGGGAAACATATTCTTGAAATTTACCAATTTGGTACACAATAAAATGTAGCAATTTTATTTTCCACTAATTCAATATACTTTATCACAAACCCCCAATTCACTAGAATTGGGGGGTTCTGACAAATTTTCCATCAAATATACTAAATAAATTAAATTCAATACTTTTTTGATTCAATATCCATTAAAAAATTTAAAACAATTAATGTCTCTCAAATTTCCAATTCCATGACCAAAACCCATTCTTTACAAAACCACAATTCTCTGGAATTTTTTTCGACAATCAACTTCATGCCATATAATCCAAATAAAAAAATTGCATATAAATTAAAATATTCGAAATAGAAAAATCAATATGGGTTAATATAAATTGGGCATCATAATTGAAGAATATACCATAGAGCTGTTGGATCTTGAAACATGAAACACTACATGGTATTTTCCAAGGAAGAAAAATAACAACAGGATCTAGTGAATCTATGATTTAATACAAGGTTTTTAACCCCAAATCATTGGTTATTTTATACACATTAAAACAAAAGGATATATGAATCCTTAAGGATAATGATAGATATCATGGGATATTATCAACAAGAGGAAGATACTAGCCGAGATGAAATTAGAGGGTGTTTCTCTAGAATCATATCTATTTTTTGAGTGATATGAGGGTACATAAACTATCTTGGATTGTTCTGAAAAATATATAAATTTATTTCATTCAATGGTGGTCTGTTCAAGACCTAATAAGAGGGTTTTTTAAATTTTAATAAAAATTATGATATCTCAAAATCCCATACACACTTTTTCCTAGTATGCTCGTATGGTTAGAACAAATTGTGTGGATTGAATTTGAGAATGTTTGAAATTATATTTTGTGTTTATAATGAGTGGGAGTGCAGAATGAATAACCATTCACCAAGTGTGATAAATTCCACATACATTGGATACATAGTTTAATATGACAGGGTCTCTTATTTTGAAATACTATTTGCCAACCATCAAGTATCCCATAATCTTCCAAAAAACAAAACATTGTAGGCAAAGATACCCGAAATGAAACCCAACCAATGGTTATAAAATAATGTTTTATGAATATATTAATATGGTAAGTGGATATTATAAAAATCCCACTATAAAAGCATTATCTCCCTATAATGAATATGAAGAATCCTCAAAGCCAAAATGATGAGGACACTTATCTCCCATTAGTTCAGCCTCTCCCACATACCCTAAAAAATAAAACCATGCTACCAAATTAAACAAACCAATGGAATATTCCTCCCACAAAGTACCCTCGTATCATAATAAACTGTCCTGAATATTCATTTTGTCACAAATAAATCAGGGTAAATTTCATGATCACACCAACTCAAAACATGATATTGATCAGATAAATATATTAAGATATGAGATACATGAAACATGTTATGTATCAACATTAGATGTGTCTGAAATGATAAATTGTATGAAAATCTTTCCACCCACTCAACTCCCTTGAATGATACCTCAGAATGAATAAAATTATCCTCTTACATACCATTCCATTGATGACCAAACCACAGTGAAAAATTCATGAACACCTGGTTAATAACATTGATCTCCAATATTTAATGATGAAAATTCAAATAATATTTAAACTAGACCTATTATGATGACTTCCTATGATGACATAACTGGTTATTTTATGTCACCTCTTGAACCATGCTCTTCCCAACAAAGGAAAATTAACCAATCTATGTCCAACATAGAATATATATACAATTCCATCTCTATATTGCCTAAAAAGATGAATTATTACCATGTAAGGGTAACTATTGTTGTAAGAAAACGCAACAAGCCCCAAATGATCTTCCAAATTCCTTAAAAAGATTACAACACATGCAAAAATCATATCCTCAATAATCTATATTAATATTTATGTCTCGACGTCTAACATTGGATGTTATTCCACACTCAAATGGACATCAGGGTACATTAACTCTTGAAGGCCTCTATAAAAAAATATGTTAACTGAGGTTCCCTATCTAATATTATAGGATATGGAACTGCATGAAAATAATAAAATTCATTCACAATGTGATTTTCCATATCCTAAACAAATTTTTATCAATAATTCTTAAAACATGAGATAACATGGTTAGTTTTTCAATCAAAACACATATCAAATTCCTCTTTCTTTTGTACGATTCAACCGGACCACAAACTACATTGACATATCATCCCACTTATATTTATTGATGAGATGTTCTTGAGAAAAATATGATGTATTGTGGTCTTGGAAATAAACATATGGCTTATATAGCACTAACAAACACACTTAGAAATTCCCCATATCATATATACCCCCCATAATTTTTGCCTCATATATTATAGCATCTCTTTAGAACCTTAGTGAACTACCCACTAAGAACAATTACAATCCTCCAACAACGATTTCCTTATAGAATATGGTACCAAGAAATAATCATAAAAGCATAGAATGAATTATTTAGAGAATAACCCCTGGAAAAATATCTCCCACAAACATAAATACTTTAATTCTCTAGAACAAATCATCAAGATTCTAATCATTTAGAATCAATTCTAAAATACAAGATGTAAATAAGACACTAGATAAGGAATCATCATACCCTAATTCTTAGACTCAAATATATAATTTTTCAAATAGAGAAATCAAATTATGCACTTATTAATATTATTTTATTGTCTAGGTTGGATTTTTTCCTTCTAAAAAATTCTACAGCTACATTCCCAGTCACCATAAAATAGTATATGTTGATATATAATGACTATATGTGTTCCATAAAATTCCTCATTCAATGAATAATATATTTTTTAAAGGATATATATCTCGTGATCATATGTCTTGAAAAAATTTGAATCCTTTATTTGTAAATGTATTCCACAAATTCATTAGAATTAGCATCACTACAGCATGTTCGTGGATATGGGATGGATGATTCTTCTCATGTCGTCTAATGTGACGAAGAAATATAATAAATAATACGGTTACCTTACATCTGAATGCATCCCTAGCATGGACCCGATGCATTAGAAAAGACCACATTTCCCAAAAATCCCCTAGAAGAGTCAAAACCAGTGCAGTTGTTAATAGACAATTCAGCCTAATAATAGATTTCTAACATTTATCAACTAATGAAATAATCACTTCTTTTAGATCTATAGTATTAAAAATCAATATATTAGATTTCATTCCCAAATTAGTGCTAATTTTTGGATATTCCTAAAACTATATGAATCTATAATAAATTTCATAGTTGTTCCCATGTTATAAAATCATTAACCTTTTCTTGTTAAACTAAAATATAATGTTCTGACAACACATGTCCCAATAATTTCACTTCAATTATCCAATAATTTAAAATATAATTTTTAGCATAGAGACATTCATGTCCCTGAAAACTCAAAACTGGTCTTAGGTGATACCTATGATATTTCTAGGAGATAAAGTAAATAATTATTACTTCTATATATACTACATTGAATTTAACAAGACATTCAAAGAAAATATCCTTCATCAATTATATGAAAATTTCAATGGAATTGGTTAAACCAAAGTTCATAATAATGAAATAATAATTGTCGTACCTTCTCTGAAAGGTTTTTTTCTGAATATTAAATTCATTTATCATCAACTGATGGTAAATATAATGGAGATCAATACTTATGAAATAAATTTCCCTTTACATATTATCTAACATATCCTATATCTATGGACATAAGCACATGTTCTTTACATTCACATGATTTAGCTTTCAGTAATCAACACATAGGTTAAGTGAAGAATCAAAATTCATGTAAAAGATAACCGATATTGACCATTGTGACAATATTGGGCATATTAATCCATTCACCAGAAGATTTTCCAACGGAGGATTTAGATAATTCCTTCCATATACTGCCATAAGGTAAGAAGGAATACAAATAGGTTGTGTACCAGGCATTAATTCATTGGAATCCTTGAACTTCCACACCGAAGGAAAACCTAGTAACTAAAAAAACAATTTGGGAAACATGATGAAAACAATAGGGATTTCACCATATAATGATTCCAACTGAGGAAAAAAGGAAAATAAATCCATCACTTTCCCCAAATCTGCATAAGACGTTATGACTTTACTCAACCATGGGTCTCATTCTGCTTGGATGAAACATCACACACCGCTGGGAAAAGTAAAGTAGCATTTTCAATGATCAGAATTAATTTTTCCTTTGTTGGGGATTATAAAATTCCAATCGATAATTACATCAAGATATTTCATGTTGAAACAAGTATTGTCAAGGTGAGAAAAAAAATTATAGAGATAAATCAAATGTAGTACTAAGTAGAACCTACTCAATATTCATTCCAATAGGTTTTGTGACATCAATTTCACATGAAAAAATGTCAATGGGATGTTTTATAAGAGTAAAATGTGGGTTAATATAAATCAAATACATGAATCAATATCATATAATTAATTTAGTAATGATGAAGTTGTAGTGATGATACATGTCATGGTTGATGGAAACATATATGCTACTTGTAGACAATCTTCCACTGTGTGAGGTAGCTTCATTCTAGATTCCTACTACTGAAACACTATTTTAGGTGAATCATTTTTTATCCCTAAAGTTTTACAAATATATGAGAATCATATTCTTTTACATTGAATATGAAAAATAATGATGAATCATTTATTGTTAAATGAATGTCAGCAGGAGTAAAATTTCTTAAGAACCTCACTGAAACCCCATTTTGAATGCCCTAACATGCCACATTGGTAATAAAGTTACTATTACAAGAACTATAGGGTGTTTAGAAAAAAATTCAATTCATAACATTGATGACAATTCTAACACATCCTATTTCCATTATAGGAATTTACACTACCACTATCAAGGAAATAAATTCTTGAATTCATGTATTTTCTAGCCAAGTCTATCTCGACAATAAGTTATATATCAACTAAATTATAATAAGAATGAAATATAATCATGAAAACATGATAAAGAATATCCATATGAAGAACAAACTCTATAATCTGGCCCATTATCATCCCATTTTATATAATCTTAGATGCAAAATACATGATCTCAGCAAAATAGTTTTCATATTATATCATGCTCCTATTACAGTACTTGGTTTTGATTAACATAGTGGACACGGATAATTAAATTGACTATAGATAGAACTAGATTGTGAAAATAACCTTGATATCCCCCAACTGTAAACCTACATGCTTTTTTTCATCACCATCATGACAACTATCTCTTACTCGGACCTTCATCCAAGATGGTGTCACACTACACATTAATTTAGTGAGGAGTCTTGGAAAACTGAAAAAACTACCTATTTCTTACTACCACTCATTAGCCTTTCGAGAATCATTATAGTAGATGAAAATTCATGGATTTATGTGAAGGAAATTCATGGAAAAATTAATGAAGACATACCTATGAGTTTCCTTACTTAGAGAATGAATTGGTACTGATGGTGGTGTATATACAAGACATTGGATAGTAAACGGGATCACCTCTAATAGATATGGGTTTACAAAAGGATTATCTATCATAAGATCAACATCAGCTTTATCCTAGATCAGATTCATATGTCTTCATAGTGGCATGACTCTAAACAATTTTTTAATACAAACATGGAATACATCATGTAAAGTATAAAACAAATCAAAGAGGAAAATAAATCACAAAAAATAGAACAAAATGATTTGGATATCACTTTTTCCAAATAAATAATTCGATAATGCTTGAAATTATACACAAGATTTCATTCCTTTACCAACATTGGATGGAAAAGGTTCGTTGTAGAGGGAGATAGCATGAGACTCAATAAAACTATCTCCTACATCCTGAATAATATCACAATTTATACTAACATCAAGACATTAGGTTTAATATGAATCTATGATAATAAATTATCATAAAACAACATGGATACTCTAGTAAATAGATAACAAATATTGTTTAGACATTGAGTGATAAATTTTCCTGATCCCCATGAGTCGATGACTAACACATGGCTTCATAAAAACTAATAGTTGGAATGATTTATCTGCTAACATTTTCTGAAATAAAATTTTCATAGAAGCATGCATATCAAAATTAAATCAACGGTGATTATTGTTACAAATGTCAAATAGGTATCAAGTCCTAATTTACTACAACTGATGTACCAAAATTGGGGAAAACAACTCATGTCACTAAGGATAAAACTCACCTTATACAATGTTCAACAGCTAGATCAACCTACAAGAGATCTTCATCCCTTTTTGATACCTAGAATTAGATGATCTTCAAAAAAACTAAGGAATAAGTATGTTGTGAGCCAAAGATCAGTAGGAATTGTCCAAATGTTCTACTATAAGGTTCCAATATCAAATTAACTGATAAGGATCATTCAAATTTTAAAACAATTGGGTTTCTCAATTACAGAGATCAAATTTATAAAAATCAGGTTTTATAATATAAATAAAGAGAATGGATTTATAAATTCATGATTTAAATTTCAATAGATGGAAATAAAAATTAAAACATTAAATATTAACACTTAATTAAAGTGTTCATTACACAATTAAAATTTTCTCAAAATTCCAAAAATAAAAACTGTTATAAAAAATAGTTTATATTACTTTACTTGGAAATATAAATTAATTATAGTGGTTGAATATGTGTATAATAAGCATTCAAACAATGGAGAAACACGGAAATGTGATTATTTGGTGTGACTTTTCTATGATATAGGGACCCAACACTATAAAAAATGGAATATATGTACATCCACCACTTATACCAAGTCCAGTAGGATTTATCAATATCTCCTAAAGAACAAGATGTTTTGAGATTATTTTTTAGAAAATTTTATGAAATGATGTTTTTTCTAATATAACACACTAAATAACTAAAGATTTAGTTTCATCTATTAAAAATGATGATGAATTTATGTTAATACTTCATAAAATAAAATTTAATCACATAATCCATTCAAAATACCCAATTTTTCTATTTAAAAAGTATTACATGTTTATAATAAAATACATTCTCTATTAAAAAATATGAATCCACTAGGATTTAATGCATCCAAATTTAAAATATTTTTCATAAACAATTACTAGGAACCAATCAATGAAATTTTTCAATCAATTTCAAATGTAAATACAAAAATGTAATTTTAAAATATACCTGGGAATTTACTAATAAACCCCCAATTATTTAGAGTTGTGGGGGTTTTGGAATTATTTCCAAAAAATACATTTCTTCAATTATATTCTATAATTTAATTGATTAAATTTTCATCCAAAACGAAATATATATTAATAAAATTATATTTTTGTATTTCTAAATTCCATTCCAAATTCCCATTTATTTCACCAAAACCATAATTCAAAAAAATTATTTTTAAAAAACAAAATGAAATGAATATAATATAATATATATTAAAAATTTTAATTTTAATTTAAACAATTGAAATTTAAATAATGAAATTTGGAATAATATAAATTGGTCATTATAACAAAACCATCTACACTGCAACCACTGTATGTAGAAGCATCAAACCCAAATATGGAGTTACCGTGGATGAACAATGACAGCAATGTCCTAAGAAATATGTATCCATACATATTTTTTTAACTCTAGAATAATGGTAATTATATCCACAATTAAACATAATGGATCAAAAAAACCCTAAAGGGAAATAGATGGATCACATTAGATCAAGAATGATATTAGAAAACAAACCAAGATAAGATCAGGGGAATTCCTCTTGTTTCATATCACAAGTGCTATAGATCAAAGGGGAAATGAATTATCCTACCGAACTATGGGGAAGTGATAAATGGGTATGGGTGGATTTTAGTACATATGGTACCTAATAATATGGTTCATGAAATTTAAAATTAATTGGATATCATAAAATTCAATATGCCTAGATTCCTAGGAAGACATGCACGGTTAGACCAAACTATGTGTCTTGGACATGGACTCATTTTAAATTATCCACATTTTTTACTAATATGGAATGGCTCATGATAAAAAAATGAACCAACCATGAAAAATTACAATGCATTGGGTTGCTAAATTTGATATGATAGGGTAACCAGTTTTGGAAAATTGTCCGCCAACCATGCACTAGCCTAGAAATACACATATATTTTAAAAGTTCACCTGAAGAAAACCCAAATGAATCATAACCCATGATCATTAAATTACGTTTTATTAAAAATTAATAATTGTAGTGTGATGTTATGACATTCCCACCATAGAAGAATTTTATCCTCATAAGTCCTACGAATAATCCTACTCACAAAAAATAAATTCATTTTCCTTATCATCAATGCCTCACTCTCCCAAATTTTTATAAAAAAAGAAGCATGCTAACATATCACAGAATGAAAATGTTCCATCCTCTAACAATGTACATTTGTCTCAGAATCAAATATCTTGACTAGTTTTTTAGTAACAGATAAATCATGTTCAACATGAAGACCATGCCAACTCAAAACACAGGATCGATCTAATAAATACATTAAGGGATGTGCTACATCATTCATGTTATGTATCTATATCATCATTAGAGTAATTTAAAATTGTACAATGTAATTCCCAGCTACTGGAAAACCATAGAGAGTCCTAAAAAACTAAGATCATTCATTCCTTGGCTCCTAAACGGTCAACTAACCAATTAGGGATAAACTATCAAGAACACAGGGACACCAAATGAGAACTCCAATGGTTTATAAAGTGAATAAAAAAAAGAAATTATATCTCATCCATTACCTTAATATCATATGATTAATTAATTGAATCTTTTCTGTCATCTATTGGACCATGCTCAGTCCAACCAAGTAACTTTTATCAGTCTCTGTCCAAAGAAAAATATATTTTCATGGTCGATTATACATGGACACAGAAGGATTCCTTCTGATCATGTAATAGTAATGATTTTTATATGAAAAATAAACCACACCCAAATGATTATCCAATTCCCAACCAAATCCAATAACATAAGCAAGAAAAATATCCTCAGAAATATACATGTTTCTTTCTATATGGCCATATAGTCGCAGATGGTATGGTTTCCCCTAACAGACATGAGGTACCAGTGCATCCGGATGGCCTCTCCGAATTCGATATGTGAACAAGGGAACCATCTCAGATAATATATTATATATAAATAATTGGAAATGAAAAATCTATTTACCATAGATATTTTCCAACTACTTTGCTATTTTTGTATCAGGAAGGGGTATAATGTTAGAGGAAATGATTTTTCTATTGATCTCCACACAAATTTCCTTATTCTTTCACTTAGAAGGAGGAAACCCAACCAACACATCAGTATATATATCATCCCACTTCCATGTAGGGGATATATGTGGTTGACGAATACATGATGGGTTATACTACTCAGAATCAAACTACTGACTGATATAGCCGTGATAAAAAAACTTAGAAATGCTCTATCTTATTCTTGGAAACCATAATTGCAACCATATGTCAATGAACAACTTCATGGACCTTGGGTTCACTACCCACATGGAACCATGAAAACCCCTTCATATATTTCCATACTAAATATTGAACTACAAAATTATATTGAAAGAATTGAATTCATTCATTATATAATTACAAATGGGAAACAATCTCCCCAACATAAATTGTTTCACTAATTCTATATAACTCATACTGATGCTACTGATCTTGTAGAACAATTCATTAAGTGTGATTCATAATAGAAATTATACCAGGAAACCTTGTCCCTGGATTCCTAGACTATAATAAGAAACATTTCTGAGGGACATAAAATTTAAATCTTCTAATGATCATTTGCCAACTTGGTTCGTATGTTTCCTACTAAAATAATATACAATTATATTTCCTTTCTCCCTTGTAGGGGAAATGTTTAAATTGAATGACACTAAATCTAGTATTCCCCCAAATTCCTCTACATGATATTCCATTCATTTTTATAGAAAATGTTCCTTGGGATCTTGTAGTATAGAAACATGGAAAACCATTCTATATAAAGGGAATGACATTGAATCATCAGTTGGTTCTTCACAATATTAAGATAAAGGTCATGGTATGGATAATTAAACTCATGTGGCTAGGGATATTGTGGTCCATATGAAATAACATGATTAAAAATAATAATAATGGATCCCATGTCGGAACCAGAGGAATTAGAAATGTCAACATCTCTTATCCAATCCTCTTGAATAGTTACCATTAGTGAAATTTTCAATAAATATTTTATCTCAATAAAATATTTTTTAAATTTCTAATTCCAAGTGAACATTACTCCCTTCAGAGTATTTATTATCATCATAGATTCCAAATTTTATAATTCCTCCATGAATCACCAATAATATTTGTGTATTCCTAAGAATATCCAAATCACAAATGCAATTCATTGTTGTTCCCCTGTAAAAACACCATTATCATTTTTAGGTTTCAACTGAAATACCATATTTTAGTAACACAATTCCATAATATTTAACTTCTCTATCCATAAATATCACATATAATGATTATTATAGATTCAGTGATTTCTCAAAAAACAAAAAACTGCCCTCAGATGATGCCCATGATGATTCTTAGGCAGAGAGTAAACAATGTGTTCATCTAAAAAGACCTCCAAGAATGTATCCAGTTACTCATTGAAAATATTTTTCATTAATTGCATGTATAAAATCAGATTAGTGGATAGACCAATTCTTATAACAACGTACTCATATAAAGCAAATATACTTTGAGAGGTGATTTTTAGAATGTTACATTATTTTGTCCTTAACTGATGGAATCTAGAGTGAAGATCAATCATCAGGAACCACATCACCCCTTTTAACTAATCAAATAGTCCATCGATCTGTGACAACATATACTTGATCTTTACCATAACTCAGTTGAACTTTTGGTAATCAACACATAGATGATGTGAACCTTAAGCATTCTTAGCCAAGGAAACTAGAACCACTCATTTTGATACACTATGGCATATAAATCCTTTCCCTAGAGGCCTTTTCCAACATTGAATTCATCTATTTAATTTCATCGGGTTTCATTTCATGAGAAGTAATAGTAACAGGTTGTATACCTAGAACTATGTCAATATAAATATTGACCTCTAGTATAGGCGATAAACGTAATATGTTATGATGAATCCCATCGGAGAACACAATGTTAACTGAAGTGAGATGAACAACAAAGGATTCCAACTCTAGTTCAAATTAAAACACACTTATCACTATCCCCAACTCTGAATAAGAAGGTATATGTCTACATAACAATGATTTCCATTCACCATGAAATGCCCATAACACAACATTGGGTGTACTAAGCAAGACCCATCAAATCTAAAAATCAATCTGGGATTTATTTAAAATGATCAAATCCATCCTTAATTTGGAATCGTTAGATTTTATATCAAGAACTAGTCATTTCTAGGTAAGATCATCATATAATTTAGAGAAAACCCAAGTGGAACTATAGAGATGATCAACTCATATCATACCAAGGGGTGTGATAATATCGATTTCACAAGATAAACTATCCATATAATGGTTTATATATCTCATAATATGAGTTTTCAAATTAGATCCACCAATATCAATTTAAGCAGTCACTAATGACGATGTTATAGTGGTGTTACCCCTCATGGTCTATAGACCCATTTCTTCCTCCTCTATAGAATCATCCATTTTTATTTGATAAAGCTTCATTCAAGATTCCTATTGCTAGATCCATATTTCACATGAATAATTTTATTTCCACATATTTGTTGGAGGATTTGATGGTCCCATTTTATGATCTGGAGTAGAATATATATTGCAGAAATTGCTAAAAGTGTCATGAATTTCTGTAAGATCCACACATCATGGGTGCCTAAGTGAAACCCTATTTGAATACCACATCTTTCCACGCCATCAAAAAACAAAATCAGTCATGGCCAGAACATAAATGGGTTTTTAAAAACTCCATTAGGGAATAATTCCCATGACAATCATCATTATTACTCTTTCCCATAGATTAATGAACATTGCCAATAAGAGTGAAGGAAACTCATGAATACCATAACCTTCCTTCATTGTCCATATTTGATCATAAATGATCTATTTATTATATAAGGAGAATATAATAATATCATCCTGAAAACCTAATAATGAATATCCAAATGAATTCCCAGCTAGATCCTTTAATCCTATATTCAGTCATTCAATAAAATTTCATGTTAAAATTCATGCTCTCAATAAAAAAAATTCATACTCAGTCACAGTTAGGTCTGTATATTCATTTTAAAAGAAAACAGTTTCAAATAGCTAATAAAATAAAATATGGATCAAAATGGTAAATAAAAATAAGTTTTAATACCATTAACTATATTCCCCAATATTTTATTACCTTCACCATCCTTCACCACCATCTCATTTTAATACCTTCTAGCACGTAGGTGGTACACTTCACATAGATTTCATTTGGTGTTTCCAAGAACAAAAAACCCTCAATTCATCTCTTCTGCTCATCAACCACTTTTGGTTTATTTGATCCATTGATTGGATCAAGATTCTGATGAATAAACTCCTGAAAAAAACAATGAAGTTTTCGTTATGAGGTTCCACAATTTGAACCTAAACAAGAAATGGATGTTTTGAATTTCCCAGTGCTTGAACAGTGAACATGAGCACGTCTTTCAGATTGAGGTCCATAAGATGATTCAGTCACTGATATTCAGCTATATAATCCCCGTAAATATGATTTATATTTGTTCTCCAGGGATATATTCTATACAACATCCTTAGACAAAAATGAATACATAAAGTTAACATTAAAACTGAGAAATAAGGTGAATCAATCCCAACATACAGAGCACAAATATTTTTTTTTCACTCTATATAAATAAAAAATGGTAAAATAATAAAATTAATACACATGGAATCTACCCTTTAACACCCCTACTGATATAAGGATCAATGCAGTGAGACCCTTCAAGTCAATAAATTGCAACTAACTACATAACCCCTCCAAGATTTCACAGTGCATACTGACATCAAGACAAGAAGCCATAACTGAGGCTCTAATATGAATTTTTCACAAAACCTCCTATATACCATTGTATCCCAATAATCGAGCTGATACTGACATATATCTAATGGTTTTATCGATCCCCATAGTTCCATGACTAGCACCAGGCATCATAAAATCTAAATTTGGGAATTATATTTTCACTAACAATTGGATAATTAAAATAAATGAGGCAATATACCTCTCAAAAAAAACTCCACTATGTGTAATATATGAGAAATAAAAATGGAATAAACTCCCAATGTACTACAAATGTAGTAAAAAAATCGGGGCAAATAGCATATGTCCCTATAGACACAAATCACCAAATCCAAGTTTCAACAGCTAGATCCAACTCTATGAGATCCTTTTCCCTTTCTCAAACCTAGAAGGAGATAATGTATAGACAACCAAATACACAAGTAGAATGTGAGAAAAAAACCATTAGGATTTCACCAAGGAATCCATGTTAATATTCAAATATCAAATTAACCAAAAATTTGCTTTAGATTTTTAAAATACAACATTTTTGGAATTTAAAAAATAATATTTAATGAAATAATTCCTTATAATCTACATGATGGAAAACAATTATAAATTATTTTGTTACATTTTAAAATATTTTAATTTATTCAGAAATATTGAATTTTTATTTTTCAGTGGGTTATTTACGAAATATAACTTTTCGTAACATGGATTAATTAAAAAAATTCATACAAAATTGATAATATAAAATATAATGCAATGATAAATAATTTAACAGAGGTTCTATTTATTGATAATTTAAATTATACAAGAAAGTATCATGGTTATGTGGCATGTTGGTATGATAGTTATAGTATATAGAAAACAAACATAGAGAATATGGATAATTATGTATATAAAACGTCAGAACCAAGTCCAAAAAAATTCATCATCATCACCTAAGGAATGGTATAGAATAAAAGGATACTTTAGAATATTTTATTTTAAGATGTTTTTTCCAATATAACACACTATCAACCTATGGATTGAATGATATGAGGTATATAACTATGATGGAAAAATTATTTTAAGACTTCTTGAAATAAAATTAAATCCTAATATCTATTCCAATGTTCCAATTTTCCAATTATAAAACATTATATGTTATTAAAAAACATACAATTTTCAAAAAAAAATGAAACCAAAGGATTTCATCAAAACAATTTCCAATCCAATTTTAATTGACATAGTCATGAAATAAATTCAAGAAATTTTATAATCTGTTAACCATCTAAATAGAATAGTAAAATTCATATATAATTCCATAAATTTCCTCATAACCCCCCAATTCCTTATAATTATTGTTTTTATAAATCATCCATCAAATATATTTATATAATTAATTTAAACAATTCGATGATTCAATTTCCATTAAAAAAATTACATCAAATAATTAAAACTCACTAATTTCTATTTAAATTAAAGCAATCTATTTTTGTAAAAGACAAATTCATCGGAATTTTGTTTTAAAATTAGTGAATATAAAGTCATATAAAAACAATTACATTCAAATAATTTAAATTAAAACAAAGAAATATTTTATAATATAAATGTTTCATCAAAATCGAGCCACATACCTCGAAACCTCATGATCGTGAAGCATGAAAACCTAATATGGAATTTTCATGGATGAATAATAACAATATATAGGGAGACAAAGATTGTGACCAATATTTATAACCCCAAAATGTTCATATTAGATACAAAATTAAACCGATTTATGAATAGAATCCTAAAGATAAATAAATAGATTGTGGTAAACCAAGAAAAAGAGTTAGGTACTTATTGTGAGGTGATTAGAGGATATTCTACTAGCTTTAGAGCAATATAGAGAGGGATTGTGGAGACTGTGGTTCAATATTGGGTGCTCCAAAGAATGGAGAAACTATTTTTGTTTGAATAAGGTCAATCCAATAAATAAATAAAAGTTTTAATAAATTTTTAATAATATTTGGATCTCATAAAATTTCATCTGTATGTTTTCTTGGGCAGACTCGTACTGTTAGACCAAACAGTGGGGCCATTCTGTACACCCATATTAAATGAGACGTATGGTTTTTAATATGATGTTTAATGTCATGAATAATTATGCACCAACCATCTAAAATCCCATGTTTTTAGTTGTACTATTTTCTATGATAGGGTTCATGGTTTGGGAAAAATAATGCATTAAGAAAGCAGTAGCCCAGAATTATCGAAAAACATTAAAATTTCACTCAATGTTACATTAAAAAATTAAACCAATGCTCAATGAAAAGGATGGTTTTAGAATACCTAATAATGGTAATGAGATGTTATTATAAGTCCATCATTATCATTATTATATGAAAATAAATTTTTAGTTTATACATTATCAATAGAAAAATAATTTCCCTCAACATAGTTTAATATAAATAAATATTGATTAAAAATATAAAAATTATATTTTTCAAAAAAATCACCATACAGATATAAAATAATGTACTATTTGATCATTGGGATTAGGAAAATTTTGTTTTAATATAAATATCACATAATTAAATTACCAAAAATTTCAAATAGTTGGGATGTTAAATTTAAGTAAATATGAGAAAAATTAAATCAAAAAAACAATTAAAGAGTGATTAATAACATGTTCATGCAGATATAAATAACCACATAATGATACAACATTGATTGGTTAAAATTACTTAAAATAATTTGTTATGAATGTAAAAGGATACAGAATATGAATCATAATCATTCTCCTTATGTTGATGAATTAATTTAACATAAAATTAAGAAATAAAATAAATTACATGTTGTTTACATATCATAAGGAATGTTTCTTAATATGGTTAAACAAGAATCACTTTTTCTAATGTGTATTAAATAGGGTAATGTATCATTCTGATGTCTATTCTTCCTATTATTGGTGTCTCTACGAGGGTAGCCTCAAAATAGGGATGTGAGTGTTTTCACCCATTATTCAACCATCTGTTCGTATTTTTTATGGACAGATTTGAACTCTGTCATTGATTTTTACATAGTGACTTTCGATCTGTTATAATGGTTCATCAAGATACTAGTGCATCGTTTCCCTCAAAATCACTATTAGATTGGAAGATTCAGAGAGAGATAGGTGTACTAGAACATATTGTATCGTCCTCCTCCTACACGTCAATGTAGGTTGGAGGAGTAATCTTCTTTTTTTTTCTAGCATGACATAGTTCTTGGAAGGGTGTGATACATCTTATTGGATATGAATTTCCTCTACATTCATTGACACATGGGGCGACAAGACCTCTTGATACTTGTAGTTGGTGATTTATATTTCTTTATGGTCATTTCGATCCATTTTGGGACATTGAGTTCTGTTTTTTATGAGGATTTTCTTTTGGTTTATTTAATGGATTCCCTCTTTTTTGAAATTGTAATATTTGATCTCTTTAACTTTTATGTTTAATAATGTGCGCTTAACCATCATCCTCATAAATAATTTAATAGGGAGTTGGATATTCCTAATGAAATTATCATTCATGGAGAATTGAAATTTACCAATAATTAGTGATAACATCAATAGTAGAAGGAGTATTTATAACATCGGTCTCCAAATAGTTTCCAAATTCTATATTTTAAGAACATTATATGTAATTTGGGTACTTATGAAGCATTAATCACTAAATCCTTTAAAATTACACCTAACAATAAAATTAATCCAATAAATAAATAGATTAACTTTATATTCTTCTAAAATATATATGACCTAATTTGGAACCCAAAATTCCAAATTTATTGGCCACATATTTTTCTTAAATAAAACATATCATTAATCGCTTGAAAACATGAATTAGATCATGATATCAAGTAGTAAACAATTGAATATATAAATCCTCAATTGAATCATATATACATCTATGAATTTACTATAATTTATCACTGAAATTAAATCACATACTACAGAATATATTTTATAGAGATAGAAATTCTATATTATTCATTAAAGACTCAATAATCCATATTATCCTCAAATCACTAATTAATTACTTGTTTACCAGTATTGTCCAATTTATTTATCAATAACTATAATCACTTTATCCAAATATTAAATTATTTTTACTATGTAAGGAGTATATTATGGTTTTTTATTTGTTTATTTGATTTTTCTATAAAATATTACATTGATATTATTTTAAATTCCATGGATAATGGTAGAATTCAATATATATTTTCAATTCCTTAATGAAAAAATTCCTCAACACAATCCACTTCAGTTTTATTATTTTTATTAAAATTATATCATGGATAAAACAAATATATTACATAAGTCATGGATACTAATACATAATAATTTAAATAAATTTACTCCATTATTTGATATATCATCGAACATTATTTTTTCTTAGAGTTATCTATAATATTATATAAATTAAATCCAAAAATTAATTATCTTCACAAAATATAAGAGATAATATTACATGGAACAATTTTTCAATATGACCATGTATTTCAATACAATAAATACATAATGTTCATTGAAACACCTTCCCATTTTCTTATTCTCATATTCATGATATAAATGAAATTGATCATTAATTCATCTATAGACGTTAATACATTAACATCCTTATAATTTTATTATACAGTTATCTAATGCATTAGGATACATAGATATGTTTAGGTTTCTCTTCATATTTCTCTATATATGTTAAAGATTAATCTCAAGGTTAAATATTCCATATAAAATCTAATTTAATTTCTCATGTGGGAAATCATAAAATTATCCATCAAATTCATCATTAGAAATTTCCTCATGGATCATAACTTTGACAAAAACTACCCACCAATTTTTGAATAATAGTAGTCATAATGGGAGAAAACATAATTTTGTAAATTTATTAAATTAATATCTAAATATAATGAATTTAATGTTTCATAATTAATTTCAATTATCCAAATTATATACCTCGACGGTGTTACCCAAGGTTCATAGTTCGGTTTCACGCATCATGCAATAGAATGGTTCCCATGATAAACTTGACTAACTGATTCAAGTGTTATTTTCTATATGTGAGCGTATTCTAAAACCACATCAAAAATTAGAATCTAGATATAAATTTATATTATAGAAAACCACATAATCTATTCCTTTCCAAAACATTATAATTGTATTCTATACATATGAAAATGCCTTTGGTTTTATCCTGTGTTACCAATTCCTAGTGTCCAATTATTAATTAAAATATTCAGTGATACTAGCTATAAATAAACCTGTATAAAACAAAATTATATTTCATTTTGTGATGAATAATCAATATATCTCAACTATAAAACTGCATGATAATCCTATTTGTTTAGTGTATCTAGATACTAGTTAAATAATCATATAATTCAGTTATAATATTCCCCAGCTCAATCATTAATCATCATATAAGTTACCATTATAGACTCAAAAAACCTAAATAAATTAATGAAACCCATTTGATGAAAAATATTAACAATATGTGGGATTAGATTATAAGTAACGTAATTTATGGGAAATATCATCCCTTAAAAACCTAAAATTTATCAAAAATGTATTATAAAATATTCATTTTCTTTCTTTCAACCAAAATTTTCATAATAATAAATTATTTTATCATAGTCTGAAAAATAAATTCATATTAAGAATAGTTATTGACACATGTATTTTGGATATATTCAACATCCCTGAGTCACAAAATATGAACACGACATCATAAGAATAATAAATCACAATCATGTGAAGATTGTAAATGGAAATCATGCTAATGAATAATAATACTATAGTTTCTAGTAAGATAAAATAACTGGATATCAAAATTTTAACTAATATTTCCATAATTATGTCAATGATATTGCTGTGATCATATCTATAAATAAATCGTAATCATAAATAAATACGAGTAAAAATATATTCACTATCATGTCCACAAATTTCATCATCATGTCTTGGTATTTAAATATTACATTTATAATTTCATTGGTTGTATATAGTGGGAAAGTAATTAACATATTCATAATCCATTCGTATGAATTTCAAATGATCATAGAACAATAATCATGTCATCATATCAAAATATATTAAAAATAAAAGGCAGTTGTAAAAAATTATTCATCATAACCATAAACCATGTGTGAAAAGAATAATTACAATATCATTTGAAAAAATATAAATATAAGATATATTAATAATAATTTATGTGCACATTTTTTAATATTCCATTACCGATTAAAAATTTTTTATTTGAGGAAAATAATATTTTTAATTTGAAATTGCGTATAATAATACTTATAATATAATTAAAAGGATGGAATAAAATTTATTTCCAATGGAAAAACCAAATTTTATAATATTTTCAAATTAATAAGTGTTTAAGATTGACATATAATTATTATTATAATAACTATTTTTTTAAACATTTGTTAAAATTAATATACTTCAAAATAAAATAAGAAGGTTATGATTTACCATTAATGAAAATATTAGTATATGTCTAACAATGTAATAAGAATATTAGTGATGAATAATAAAATATATTTTTTCATTTTTTATGAAATCATGGATATAGATTATAAAAATTGTACATCTGATAGACAATAAATTATTGTTGCATTTTAATATAAATTTTTCATCTATTTTGAGTTCCATTGATAATGAAATTTCCTAAAAAGTTATATTTCATGTAATAAAAGGTTTATAAGAAAAAAAATTAAATGGATTTATTTTAAAATGATATTATAATTTATGAAATTAAAAGCAAAACATTATCAGTAATGATTAATGTTATAATGAAACATTAATTCCAAATAACATTTAAAGTTTTTTAATTGTTTTTACAATGGAAGAATAAGTCCAAATTAATATTTATATTTAATGAATCTATAAATAATTATTATATATAGTTTTATGAAATTAACATATAATAATAATAAATAAAAATATGTTCATGGTGAAGACCAACAGTTCACATAATATAATGTTTTTGGGATGGATTTTTGTTAGTGAAAATGAGGATGAGATCCATTCTCAGATGATTTTGGCCTCCATCAAGGGATGAGTGGAGGTATGTGAATGGTTCAACACTAATTTATTGAATATTCCTTATCAAAATCATAATTTATGTTCCGTTCAAATAAATGGTTCTGTTCGGGAGTGCTAGACGGTGAATGCTTTTCCTGGATCCAATAATGACCAATGTGTTTTGTATGTAAATAGAACATATTTTTGGATTATTATTCAATACATTTAAAAAAATCCCATGTTACATAACAGAATAGTATCATTGGAAAATAAATAAACAATATTATTATACTTTACTCCTCTTAAAATTTACAAATTTAAAAAAAATATTCAAAACCTTGGGAAGGAAACATAATAAATGGAAATTTCAAATAATCATCATGTGTAGAAATAAAAGATATCATTCACCTATCATATTAAATCCTTAGCAAATCATAAGTTCATGTGATCATGAAAAAATATAAAATGTTTATTATAAAACATTTCATAGATTAGAAACATGGGTAATTGAATAAAATATTATCATTTTAGATGACATGGTATATATTTTTTTAAAAAGAAAATAAATCAATTATGAACCATAAAATCATTTCATTAATGTGTGGATCCAAAATAAATATAGAAAATTATTTGATATATTAATGCTAAATACTAATACCATCAACATTGTGGATATTTTTATACAACCAATTTCCCATTTTTGATAATGAAAAACATGTTTCCCATAGTGGATCATGAATAAACTCTTTACCATTGTGGATCAATTCTGTTAATGTGTTTCTAATTATAATCTCATGATATATAAAACTTTACACAATTAATTGGAGGGAGATATTGAAATAACCCATATCATAATCAATAACACGTTTATGTGTTCCAAAATATCATAAATCATAAATCATATCATAAAATAGATACACATTTAAAGAAAATTTGTTTCATAAACATGTCATCAATTTACTATAACATAACCATTAGAAAATTGAAAACATCTATAATAATTTAGTGAAAAAGAATCATTAACCATATTGATAATGAATATATATGTTATCATTCATTGAAATCCCCATTAAAGAACAATTAACATCAAAATAATTAATCTTAGATGTAAAATTATATTAGAAGATCACATTGAACATTTCCTATTGAATAGATCCATTGTACATTTAATAAAACATCCAAAAACATGAAAATTTATCAAATTATATTTAATTAGTAATAATTTTACCACCGAGGCTTTTTAAATAATAAATAGTATTTTGATATCGTGTATGGAACACAAAACCATGCTTGTAATAAAATATACAACTTGATACATTATAAAGAATATCCTTTTTAAATATATATGATCTCTTCGTTTGATTTCTAAACAAAAAACCCCAATTATAAATGAACCAGATTATAGTATACTATTATATCTTTGATATTGTTATTTTTTAGGTGTTAATAGTACTTTTTTTAAGATAAATACTATATTTAATTTTTTACAAATAAAATAACAATTATTGTGAAAATAATAAATGTTTTAGAAAGAATTATTTTTTTCTAAAATTATGTTTAGTCTCTCAAAACAAGAATAATTTCTGACTAATTGACTCATATTGTAGAGAATATATTTTTAAAAATAATCTTAAATCATAAATCAATATATTTATATTATAGTGATGTGATTTGCTTTTTTTTTGAAATGTTTTTGTTTTATAATGAATAGTAAAAATTTTGAATTTGAAATTGAAACCCTTTTTTTTTATTTAGTTGTTTATAAAATTAAAAAATATTTTAAATATATATGATATTAAAATTACGTAATTATGATATATATTATCCAATTCCAGTATATCGAATAATTTTCAAATTGAATTTGGATATTAAAACATTGTCAACATCTGAACATTTTTTCACTTTAAACCCTCTTTCACATTAAATTTGTTTTGCTAATTTAAATTATGAATTTCCACGTTGTTCAATATAATTTTGAAAACTAAATATAAAATTTTAAACTAAATTTATTATAATATAAATTATTATTAATATATGTTTTAATGGAAATTAATAGAAATAATGGAACAAATATTTTATGGGAGTTAAGGTCAAAATTTATTTAACAGTTGTTAATATAAAAACGAAAAGTGTTAATATGAATTAAACCATGTATAAGATACATTCTATTGCACTAATTAGAACCCATATTGTTTATGTATCTATAAAAATACAATTTTAACTTTTTTAGAAAATTCGGTAACAATATATTCATTTTAATAATTACAAGTCATCCAATATTCTAACATTTAAAATGCATCATTTTCTCATATCTTATTCACATATTCAAAATGATTTGTTTCATAATAGTCCTAAATAAGTTAATTACTGTATTAAATCCTATAAATATATAGGAATTATAATTTCAATAAATAAAAATAATGATGGAATTGTTGAAATGTTATGGATGAAACCAAAATAAGATATAATGTTCTTCAACAAGAGGTCACATTTTATTTTCTCCTGCCACTAATAAAATTATTTATTAACCATTTTGATATAATAATATCAATATATTTAATATAATAACATTAATTTATTCACATTTACTACCTATAACCACCTCTACTTCATCAAATGGGATATGAAATCTTCAATCAACTGTATAATGGACAACCACATCTTGAACTGTTATTGTTATTTTCTCCATTACAACCTATCATGGTTGGTTATAATGATGTATATATATCATATAAATTATATTTATAACTTTATTAAACCTATTTATTCATTATATCAAATATAATTTTTAAATTTTTTTTTTGGATATACGATTACATCACTCCTATGTACGGATGACTACCGCCTCACCAAGAAATGTTATTTTAAATTCACTATGAGTTTTCATGGAACATGATAGTAATGAAGAAAATTATCCTCATTGATAAATTTCAAAAAATATTACATTAATGTAATATTTATTATTATGAAAATAAAATATATATCAATTTATTCATTCATTTTATCTGAACGATATAAAATATCATCATTCAAGTTCTTTTGGCTACCAAATTCACCAAATTATGTGAATCTCTCTTCACCAGCACCCCACATGGATTAGGTATATATAAATTCATGTGTCTATGTATATATAAAAAAATATTTATTATTTATAATATAATGAACATTATGGAATGATGCAACATTACCAATCACTATTCCATAGAGATCACAGGAAAATTTTAATGGCAATCATGCATACAATATTACCTAATGTCCCAAAGATTATAATATAATTAAGTTTTCCAAAAAATAATTCATGATGGGTTTTAAAAGAATAAATGGTTTAAAAATATTATAATTATTTCATTAATGATCATTATATCAAATCTATGTTTGAGTTAAGGTATTCTATCTAAATTTTTTTTCATTAAGAAATTTGGAATGATAGCCCCAATTTAATTAAAATGGTTTATATAATGAAAATTTTATAAATAATATAACGATTAAATAATAATTCAATATATTTTTTAAATTTAATTTTAATTATTTCAACCCTTGGGATATTATTTAAATGATTCCATGTGGGAATTAATTTCATAAATTAATTTCACTTAATTGGATTAAATTATTTCTATATATTTAGTATTCTATTAATTGTTTTTAAAAAACCTATTATTATCTCATGAAAAATATAAACTTGTTTTATGTGGAGTTTATATTGATATACACAATATATTCATTGATTGAATATAACATCAATAGAATGATCATTGTAAAGGTTTATATTATAAAATCTTTTTAATCATGATTATTTCTAATGAAATTTCAAATGATGGAAATTATTTGAATATTTTCTAATAAACCGATTTAATTTTCCACTACTATTTTAATTTAGGATATTTTCATGTAATATCAAATAGTTTATACTTAGTGGTACTTAAGAAAGAAATAACTTAATTTATATCCATCTTATGAATCAAATTCATTTTCTTCCAAAACCATGTTTTCAAAAATTGATAGAAAAAATCATTTTATATTTTTAAAAATAAATGAAATATTTTTTTATTAATTTTTATTTTTTCCAAAAATTTAAATGGAATATTTATAGTTATTTTTTAAAAAAACTCATTTTTATTTTATTGAAAAAGTGAAATAAATTATTATTTTATAATAAGCGGCATATAATAAAATTACTACTCCATGTCCAATTTATGTTTTAAAAATAAATTATATGATTCAAAGGTAATTTTTAAATAAATGATATTTATAAATGTGTTATAAATTCTTAGTTTAAAATTGATATTTTTAAAATGGAATTTATATTTTGATCAATAATATATATATATATATATATTATGTTATTTATATTCATTAATTATAATAACCCTATAAATTAAAAATAATCCTATATCGATTTATTATATTTTAACATTCTGTATTCATCCTCTATATATTTTATGATTATTTTAACATATAATATGATTATAATTAAATTCCTACAATCAATTTATTTGTTATTAACTTCCCTAAAATTTAGTCAAAATATAGTGATCATGGTATATTAATTTTCCCAACAATTCTATATAATTTTTGAGGAATATAGCCATTTCACAATCCACTTTTTGATTATATATATATTTTTTAGATTGAATAATATTTAATTGTCAATGGATATATTTTTAATATTTACTCATTCATCGAAATAGATATTTTATGATGATGCATGATGACCAAGAATTGAATATATTATTTGATATATGAGAAATTATTTTTACATGTTGGAGTGAGTGTGGAATTGTTATATATATTCCCTCAATACATCTGTTTTCTCGTGAAGAAAATCATAATAATGTAATAAAATAATCTATCCATGAAAATTATGTTTATAACTAGTAGTTCTATGATATCATATTAATTGTCTTTATGTAAGAGGTACAATTAAGATATGATCATAAAATAGCATATATTGTACTATTCTATTCACTACGAATTATGTTACTATAATCCATGAGATTTGTTCAATTATATTATCTTAGTATTCCTTCTATTTTTTTGTTGATTATATGGAAACAGTTTTCAATTATTTTCATTTCCACATAGAATACACTATATATCGTTATAACATTGATGATAATTATTAAATAAAATTTATTTTTACTTTTATACATATATTTCCATGATAATTATAATCCATTTTATATTCTCATAGATATTATCTATATATATAATTCATTTTGAATTTTCTGAATACATGAAACGTGGGTTCAGTTTTTAAATTTTTCATTTTGACTGGGGTTGTTGAATCATGATTTCTTCAATTATACATAACCATTACTTATAATTTGATCTATCCCTTGTTTTTTCCATTACTTTAAAATCTAATAAGTTAACTAGGAAATATATGTGCTGATATTAAAGAGGGAATAATTTTATTCTCAAAAATAATTTAATTTGTATTTACATTTGCAAAGAATGAATAAACAGTGTATCTAATTTACCAATACTACTGAACAATTAAATAAATTGGGATACTATTCCATGAATATTATGAAAATGAAAAATATCATAATCCAGATCTGAGAAACTAGGGTTGGGGTCACTACGTTTTTTATCAAAGGGATTTTTAGTTTAAATATTGAGAACTAGATTTCATAAATCATACATTAAGGTACATAACTATATGATATAATATTAGAATTATCATAGTTGAGAATACTAATGTATTGTTATATAATATATTAATATGTTTTCCTTTAATCAAATCAACATATAGTTACTAAATGTTTTTGTGGTCTACTAGATATGTACATAGTGGTAATAACTCTGAATATGATAGATTGGGTTGACCCTATTGTCACCTGGTGCAAGATAATATGTCGTAATACTCAACTGGTAAGGAAATAACATGGGATATGAAAATGATAAATAAAATTTTCCTTAAACCCCATTATGATGGTTTTAAGAATAATGTTATCCCCTAAAATAGGTGTTTGTGATTTTTATATTAGCTCTATAGATTTTGTCCCATTTATGTTTTCTGTTTAATTAATTGGGGTATTATACATTCTTTTGAAAAATAATTTGATATTATATTGTATATTACCTAAATAAAATATGTAACGGAGTATACATAATAATAAATATAACAATGAATATTATTCAATGAGTAATAAAGAAAGGATCTTTGAAGAAATTAATCTAATATTTTCAAAAGAACTAGCCTCATAGAAATTTTCATCACATAATGAAATAGTATCATTTGATTAAAGGCATAAATCATTGATTATTTATTTTTTTCATATAATTAAATTTATTTTTTAATTTGATGTACCTGAAAAATATAGATAACGGGAAGAAGGGAACAAAATATTTTCTTACATTTGATTACTTTGGAATGAAACACCCGAGTACAATCCATTTGTGAATGTTAGTTAATTGAATATTTGTTGATAAATTACACCATTATTATGATAAATAAGGTATGAAAATATTTAATAATTAACCATTTTTAAAATATATGGATATGGGGTTGTACTATAATAATCATATCATATATAAAATAAATATACCACAATATAATATATCAGATCGAGGTCAATATTTTGATAATACAATAGATTAAGTTGAATGATTGTAATTTAGTTGTTTGGATTCATGAATTATGTAATTTAGTATTCTATAAATAATGTCTTGGTCAAAATAATTATGAAATGTACATGTATATTAATATATTACACATTCATTGAAGATTTTAAATCATTTTTTTAATACTATTGGGGACCAATAAAATGATTTAATTAAATTATAAACTTATTTGAAGACACTTGATTGAGGTAATGATAAAATTTAATATTCATATGATGTTAGTATATTAATGTTTGGATAATTAGATGATTAATATAGATAAGATAAGTTCTATAATAGCTATTATGTTGCGATAGATTAATTATTTGTTTACAAAGTGGATTATTCTCTCATTTATTGAGTTTATAGAATAAATTTATCTAAAGAATATATCTAATTATAATTTCTAAATTATGGAATAAGGAATAATTTTTTCTCTTCATATTATTAAAATATAATCATGGTTATTACTTGTATCATGAATTATAAGATGATGTTATTCACATGTTTTAAATATGATGATTTTGAGAAATTTCAAATTTTTTGTGGTATTGATGATAAATTCATTTTGGAAATGTAGTCAACATTTAACAAATGTTTTTGTTGTAAATTTTTTAAAATGCTTATAATTTTAATTATTTATAAAATGGATTGTGATGAAATTTGTATGATTTTGTTTATATAAATCTATTACTTCAGAATATTTATAATTTTTTATTTTTGATAAATATTCCTTCCCATATTGGTTTTGAAAATTAGTTAGTGACAGATATAATATATTCTCACTTCTTAATGGATCGAAATATCCATTAAAAGTGAATATTAGTGAATCTTGAATAAAAATCAATTTTATAGTTTTATTTTTTGAAAAAATGATAAATAGGGAATTTACCAATGCACAACCAAAGGATGAATTTTTTTATTAAATATAAATGTATCAAGTTTTTTTGTTTTCTTATAATATTATGGTTTAAAATAATTTATCAAAAATTGGATAAATATCTTGAATAAAAAAATTTATCCTATTACATTGATATCATATGAATCATATGGTCTTTAAAATAAATATATATTTATGGTTCTCATCTACATAACATTATATCAACCATTTACATTCGTATGATCAAATATCTCAATCACCACCATTAATTATTAACATTATTATTCCATGTCTATATCCAATAATTCCACAAATTTTGTCACACATATAATTCATGTTAGGTGTTGTTGAATTTAACCATTAAAAATTCCATTATCTCATAATACATGGGTATTTAATTAACTCTTTCATAAAGTGGGTTTAAAAAAATCCAATTGTAAAAACCTTCACTGAGAACTTCTTTAATTTTTGTGGAAAAAAATTATTTATGGGTGGGAGAGTGTTAAACCATTATATTTTTAAATTTATTCATTTTTTAGACATAATTAATGAAATGTAACACCACTTGTATAAAAAAATAGAACAACCAACATATAATAAAATTATTATTTGTAAATAATTTAAATCATCTTGACAAATTCACAAAAAAAACCTTAAGTCAAAATGAATCCTGAAATAGTATAAAATTATAATCGACATGTTATGTTGTAAATGATTAATAGTACTAACAAAAGAATGAAAAATACTTATATATTTGGGTTATAAATAATATATGTTTAATTTAATAGTAATATAAAAATTTCTTAATAAAGTCTGATTTTGATAAATGAAGGTTTAGAATTTTTTTAGAAATGATATAAGTTAATTTTTAAATCAATATATCAACTTTATATTTATGGTAATTTTTTTTATTTTCTGAAACATTTCATTTTGTTATTAATACTAAAAAATATTGAATTATAGTTGTAAACATCCATTTAATTAAAATTATTTATAATGATATATTATATATTAATTTTTTTTTAAAAGATATAATGTTATATTATTAAATTATTTATATAATATAGGTTATTGGAATCATGTTAATTTTTATTTTTTGTTTAAAAGCATATCATTATTTTAACCATTTTCTCATCGAAAAGAACATTTCTCATCTCATTTTAAATATTAATACTAAACTAAATTATTCTAATTATTTAATGAAATTTGAAAAAATGGATTTTATAATTGAAATTTTAATAATTAATAATATCTAATAATGGAAACTAATTTATAAAATAAATGAATCATGAAAATTTTCAAATTTATGAACTAATATAATGATAAAATTCTATTCAATGGGAGTTAAACAAAAAAAATATGGGTAAAAGTGAAGTAAAACCATGTTAAAAATCATTTAATGGACTTAGGATGACCATATAATTTTTGTATATAGATAATAATTTAATTTGGGCCATTATTTAATATGGAAAATGGGATTATACCCTTTTTATTTCATAAATTACAAATGATCCACTCACCTCGCATATAAATAGGCTACCCCATATCATCTATTTTTAAACCATAAAACCAATTTTTTAATATAAATATATTCTAAATTACATACCAATTTACATATTCTAATCCTTGAATCCATATTTTCTATTTAAAAATGTATTAAGGATTTGGTTCAACACTAATTAGGATACTCAAAAAAGAGGAAACATTATTCAACGAGGTTTTATATATTATTTATTCCTCTAACTCATTGAATTAATATTAATATATGTTCAAATAACATAATAAATATATAATATATTTTGAGTTGTTTTTATTTTATGTGAATTCTGAATTTAAATTTCTACTTCTATCTAATTTGTAATGAAATCAACATCCATGATTACAGCAGATTACCTCATTAGGAACTAGTGTAAATTTTGATTTCCCTTAGGACATTTAATGGTTTCATATGATGATGTAAATAATTAATATATGTTTAATTTTGAACATAATTACACATATTTAATCATTATATCATATATAATGTTTTCACTTTCCATTCCATAGGAGATATGATTACATTGCATGTGTTTATGTCAGTCTGCTGCCTAATGAAGCAATATGATTCATCCTTCTGAAATGATTTTAATGGAATGTTTTAATAATAATTTAATTGAATAAATGTGATATAAATTACATAAATATGATATTAATTATTTATTTATCATTTTTAAACGAAAATATATGTAATTTTATTGTTACATTTTCAATTAAGAAACATGAAAACATTATTCGCATATGAGAGGACAAATACCTTCATGAAATGATGTGACCCTATTTTCCTCAACAAACCTTATGTGTTATATATAATAGTATACATAATTATATAACATGGTAATAATGATATTATTATAATTATTGAATATGAATCATCACGTAAAACCTTTCTATAATTTTGATTGAAAAATTGAAATGTTACTCATGTGTTCGTAAGATATATTGTATTTATGATCATAAAATAATTTATTTTTCCAAAACATATCTAATTATCAATTTTAAATGTATAATTTATGTATAAGTATGATAAATATTTCATTATTATTACTCTGTACATAATGTAATATTATAATATGTTTAATAAAATGATTTTTTTAACAAAATACGGATTACAAAACAATGCAATTAACACATGAAACAGAGAATATAATGAATCCTAATTATTGTACATGAGTATATATGTTATGAAATGATCATATATTTTATTACAAATATCAATACAGTTCATTTATAAGGGTATAACCTGACTAAAACAACTATAAAAAAGGTCAAATCACATTCAACCAAATGTAAAAGTGAAGTGGGGGATTATTTTTAAAATTTAATTCCTGGAATAAATTTTTTATATTATTCACCAATATACAATTTATGGTTTATGAACATCCTATATTACATGTATACTCATGATTCCTTAAAAATTCATGCTACTTAAATGTTTAAACTCGAATTAGTTTATCAAGGTGGATTTTATTTAAATTTTATGGAGTGGTAAAGGATTTAATAACTCAATTTCACATCATTGTGTTACATTACATTATCATCATCATTGATATTATGATATTATGTGTGAAATTACTATTAATTGTCATATTTTGTATTTAATATTGTTTTAGGTGGAATTAAATTTGATCCAGATCATTGATTCATAGATTAACTCTCACTTGAATGACATGATTATTTTATGAGTTTATTTCACAATCTCATTCTAGTCCAGATTATTTGTTTCTGATTTTTAGATGAAGAGAATTATTTGATAATTTTATAAAAATAATCTCTAATTTATTTTTATATCATTATTCAGGATAATTTATTTTATTTTTACAACATTCTAATAATTATTATATAAAATAAGTGAAAAAATATTTTTATGAATATATGATTTCATTATTCCCTTCAATAAAAAATATATTTTCATATTAAATCGTGCATTAAAAAAATGTTTTAAAATATTAATTTATTATTTCTAAAAATATTTTTAACGATATTTTATGAATTTATACTTTCAAAAAAATTAAAAGGGTCCTTTTCAATTTTAAAATACTCTTAGTTTGGATATAACAAAAAAGACAAATGAATATTTGTTATAAATTGGTCAAAATATTTGGAATTTACTCATATCATGAAAAATCAATGATTTATATTATACTTTATGAGATTAAAATGATATATATATATATAATTTATCTTTTGATAATATTTTTAATTTTTTAGAAGGTTATTCTCAAAATGAACGTGTAATTTTCATAATGAATTATTCAAATCTATTTATATTGTATTTATATTTTTTTCATGAAAATAAAAATTTATCATACATAATATCATTTGTGTATTTTCATTATTGATTCCATCCTTATTCTTCGTATTAATTATTTATTTATTATTTTTAACAAGTATTTTTTTAATATCCAATTCCTCAATTCATATTTTAACTTTAACATTTCATTAAATTATTCACATTCATAAAATTAGTGGAAATTAAATTTCAAATACAAATACAAATTTTTATCATGTATATATTATTTTCTATTAAACATTGTCTCATTTATATTAATGCTTTCTTACATTGAATTTTATTTTATAAATTCTGAAAAAGTTGTAATATGTACTCTGTCAATACATATTTTTTTTTGATAAAGATCATTGTTCAAGAATTAAATAAATTATTTTATGTATGAGGAGTAATTTTGACATAAATACATGGGTGGGGTATAGTAATAGTTATCCCATATATCTATTTTTAGTATTTTGAGGTTAATTATTAATCTAGGAAAAATATCAGTTGGCTATTCTTAATGAATTTGTACAAATTAATTTTCAACATTCATATGAATGTTCTTGTCGGTAGGTGTATAATGATACTATTTTAATGACCTCGAATGATGTCAAATTTTGATCAATAATAATTAAGTATTTATTTACCATGATATTTTAGCAATAACCAAACAGGTACAAAAATATCATTCATGTTTATTAATTACAAATACGTTATTTAGTTATTTACTTTTTCATATTGTTTATACCGTATTTGGTTATGATAGCCATGTTGTTGATTAAATTTAATTTTTTTTAAATTATTTATATTATAATATATATTATCATCCATTATATTTTCACATTTATATGATATCTAGATAAAACATCCTTGTTGGATTATATAATACATGAATTTTGTATTCACCTTTTTACCATTTTATATTGATTGGGATTGATTAATTATGATTTTTTTCGTATGTACATAACCGTTAATTAATAATTGAGATCACCTTTTTTCATTTCCCAACCAATACAAAAATTGGACTAAGAATGATATGAATGGATATGATATAGAGAATAATGTTATTCTTGATCAGATTTTCAATTTTTTTTAAATTTCTTTAAATACTCAAGTATATATCTCATTTACCAAGACCACAAACAATTAAACCCTTCAGGATTTGATTCCTTATATCAATTGATAATGTAATTGTTCATTCATCATCGTTAGGATAATGGGGTCATGTTCAAGAAAATTAGCATGTAATTATATATTGTAATTTCTAAAATTATTATTTTTCAATGATGTTTTAAAATAGAATGTATTCCCTATATATTATACCAAATATTCAATTCACATGGGAATTAAAATCCAAATGAGAATTTTATAGTAACAGTATGAATATTTCAATATTTTTTTTGTAAAAATTAAAACACGAAAAATTTAAATAATAAATTATTGGATGAATTTAAAAAAAATAGAATTAGAAAATATCATTTTTAATGTAATTTGAGTATTAATTGAAAAGATAAATAAATTTATTTTTTCTTCAATATAATTCATTTGAAATCAAGCGTATATAATGAGATGAAAATGATAAGAAAACATGTATTATTATGATATAACTCTGAGAGAATAAAATTAATAATTTTTATGAGATATGGACCATACGAATTCATCCTTTGTAGATTAATAATAAATAATCCAAATAATTGGTGATAATCTACTATTAAACCATTACAACTTTGGAATTATTGAATTATAAGTCCCCCGAAATGAATAACATTGAATGAATAACAAAATTTTAATAAAAATAATAATTTCATGAAATAAAATGTAATATGGTCATTATAAACACATCATATACCAAGAATGTCTTATAACATGATATACATCTAAACCAATGAAAATTTCAAAAAACAATTAATTCCCTCATTAGTAATATATTTATGTATTATCCTGGAAAAACAATAACTGAAAATTATTCATTAAATATCATGAATATATTGATATTAATTATTTAAAATTTTTATGTTCATGTACATAAAACCCATAAAAGAAATGTTTGGTGAATGGACATATGTATCATAGAAACTAAATAGAGAGTGGAAATCCCTTACATTAACTCTGGATATCCTTTGTACATATTTGAGCATCCTAAATAATAAATAATGTCTAAAATATATAAATTTAATAATCATAAGAATTATTATATTATCATATCTAATCCCCTAATAACGTTTCAATAGGCATGGTTTAATAATTTATTTATAAAATCTTATTTTGTGGTTTTATAAAATTCATTATTCATTAGAGTATAGATTCAATAATTATAATTCTTGGACATTTATAATCATAACAACATCTCTAAATTTTTAAATATTAAATTAATGTCATGTTTTTTAATTATAAATATAAAAAATTAATCCAAAAATATAGATGTGGACATATAAAATGTACTATTCATGGTGAAATTCTGTCATGTATACGAGTGAATGGTTTTCCACTCATTTAATTCATAAAATAAAATATCTCGAATATTACAATCTAGACCCATTAAATAGATTTTTTTTCCAAAAAAACATTTATATTAGTATAATAAACTATGGATAATTCTACTTCATGATATCCTAATGATCCCATAAATATTCCTAATTCTAGTTACTTCACAAAAAAACATTTAATACATTGTCATTATTTTTTCATTGGATATTGCCTATTTTATCTATAATATCTACATATTATTCCTCTTATGATATTTCATGATCCAATGTTATGACTTATCAGTTAATTATATATTATGAATCAGGTATGTGATTCTTCAATGGAAATTCAAGGGACACATATTCAACCTATGAGAAGTTTGGTGGATGTAAAATAAGATAAGATATTATCAAAATAAGATCAATAATATAAAAGAGACTATAATATTTGGGATATAGATAACATTTCAGTATTTGAGGTATTAATTCATTAAAAACATCTCAATGTCTTCAAATTCCCAATCATGTTAATTTTAAATTCCATATCTTTTTATTATATTTTTTCTTCACTTATATTATTTCTTATAGGATTTAACCTTCTTTAACATTTAATCAGAGAAATCGTCTCTAAATAGGTTCATTCTAAAAATTTATTCAAATAAATTAGTGATTAATAAATAAATGATAAATTGATTCATATGGACCCATATAAATACTTTTGTGATTGATATTTTTTTATGAGAACTCAAATAGAATATGGTGGTCATTCAGACAACCTTTGAAATACCTTGAATATGATCTAAAAATATACTCTAACGATTGAATTCTTATTCCATACTAACCATCTCTCTATGGATGATATATAGTGATAAAAAACATAATTATATCAAGATCATAGTGAATAATTCAGTAACATGTTAGGATAAACATAATATATTTATGGGATATAATTGAAGTTGGTAATCGTCAACAATTTTGGTATTCCGTTATACAAATTCATTTTGGAATATCCAATGTGAAATATTTTCTAATAGACTCAATGTGAGATATCATCCTAAGCTGATCGTCTATAAAAATAAATTCCATCAATATCAAATTTGAATAAAACTAGAAATGTTATTAGTAACTTCAATCACATGTCAATATGGTGGAAATGAATTATTCGTCAAATAATATTTTCTCTAAAAAATATACCAAACCACTGAATTTTTTATAAATTTATCATAATATATAATTAATCAGGATAAACTATATTAAAATATATTCAAGAAAGAATATTCTAATAAATTTATATTTTCTCACCCATTAAATCATAATCAAATGTTTTCATCAATAACTATTAAGATACTATATCATAGAGAAACAAACACTATAATAATTGAATTCAATAATTCTTATATATATATACATATATTTGTGAAATTTTTTATAGAATCACATTAATTATAATCTTGCGATCATTATTGTTCCCATATAATGTCAAAGATAACTTCACTACTCAAAAATTAATGTATAATGTGATAATAAAATCTTAAATTCACATTAAATTTCACTAAATATAGAAAATTAAACTTTTCTGGGCTCATTCATACATAATAAAACAAGAAGCATCCTAATATATAGGGAAGTATACATGTTACCTAATTATCATGTTTAAATTCATATGTTGTGATGGTATATGAATTCCATTTATTCTGTTTTCCATATAGGTTTTGACGCTTATTATCTATTCATAGGGAACGGGATGACCAAAAACACCCATCGAGGTGGATTTGGTTTGGCCTAATAGTTGGTCATAAGGAATTCAAGTATTGTGCAACTAATAGAATTGGTTCAAAATGTCATTATTAATTAAAAATAATAATGGTTACTTTATCTATTACTAGGTGTAGAAATTATTTATAATGGAAGGAGGTCAATTGGTCTTTCTAACCAAAGGATTCATGTGGATTCATACTAGTTGAGGTGATGTGAGGTTGGGATCATCACGCCATTTTTGTGGGAATTCATTCATACTATATGATTATTTATTATATTTTATGCACAATACTGTACCACTTTCTACTCACGATATGAGACGACATACAATAAAATATTGATATATATCTTATCTATATTTTATGTTAGTAATATGGGGACCACAGTAGTGATTTTTTCTTTATGTATATGAGGTTCTTCAATCGGTACCTTTGTACTAGGTATATGATTATGTGGAGAAGTCGTATGCCTGTTTACAGCAAAATTTGATGACATGTAGGGAGTCAATTAATATTGCAAGGAAGGGATTGAGTCTTTATTAAGAATCCTACATATCCTGATTATTACCAGAATCAACACCAATGATGTTTATTAATCCTATTCTGTTTAATTTCATATGGAAAGTACATATGTCTTTCCACTGAGGCATAATTATTCGAGCTCAAGTACAAAGATACTTCTTGTATATCATGGTTGTTGATTGAATTAGATTCATTATATTTAGATCAAACCCTTGAAAGTAGAACCGAGGTCGATTCACTTGTATGTGAGAAATTTATATCATTCCACTCAACTGGTCTCATATACATAGATTGACATGGATGGTGGAAATTCATGATGATAATGAAATGTTTATTTCAACTCCCTAATCCAATGTTATTTATGATTCTTGTGATAAATAAGGGGTAATATGTGATCATCCACATTTATATGGGTGCATATCTTATATACTATTGTATCTCTTTGATTTTAATATAATTATTGGTCCCTAGAGAGGCATCGTACAAATACTACTTCATGTAGGAATTAGAATCGTTGTATTTACATTGATTTCTCTATAATCTGTGGGGTGATATTGGGTGATCGAACAAAAGAAATTATTAGGATTCCATTGTTTAAATGTTATAGTAATGGAGGTATATACGATGAGGTCAATACCGATTAGATCATGTGATTGTTCCATGGGAAGGAATCCTTTGAATAATTCTTATGATATGAATTAGAGTTTTCATAGTTTCATTGAGTTGGGTGTAATCCTTAATGATTCCCTTAAATATGTTTCATTTCATATTACTCCACTGATTGGCGATCATAAGCTATGATTATCCTTTCATGTGAAGTGTATATTTTTATAAATGATATGATTATTCCACTTCCCATTCCTATGAGAGTTGTGATCTATGTGATAAATAAGGGTTGGAAATTGATCGATCTTATGTGTTATAGATTCTAGACATTTTTACTGAGACAACCCTTTGGATTTTAATTATAGAGCTCAATCCTTAAAGGGGTGTTCTACATTTACATCTTTTGGAAGGAGTATGTATCACTTTATTCCCCATGAACTAGGCTTAAATTATGATATTTATCTTTGTTATAGACATATACTCCAAGGGTGGGAAAAGGTATCAATCCCATAGATTCCATTATGAACAATCCTTCCATCCCACAAGAAAGACTGAATTCTTTCTTATCATATCTTGATTGTCTATTTTGACATGTCAAAGGATGTTTGTGAAATTCTGGTTAAATTTCAGACATTTCTAATGACAATCACATCAATGAATATGTTTTTTTGAGAGATGTTACATATCCTACATGTGATGTTTCAGGCTCATTTCATGATCAAGGATGACTTGTCTAGGGGATCTAAAAATACCTAGGTAATTTATCCTGGAAGAGATTGTGTGATATTGGGTGACATGAGAAGAGGTCATCTCATGATGAAGCTAATAGGACTGACAATCCTTATATGATCAAAATGAAAATCTTATAGGTAATCAAGAGTGTCAATGTGACTACTCTCATAAGTTCTTTTATTTCTTAGATTACATGACTTGAGGGAATCATAAATCTCATCTGGCATGCCTGAGTGACATCACAAGAGCCTATAGACATGTATGGGTGATTCTTCAAGACCTTGCTAATATGGATTGCGTATCCATATCAGTTTTTTGGCACATCTGTTATAAATTTTAAGGATTTAATGGTGAGAATAGAGAGTTTTTCGAGACATTGGTGGCATGAAATAGGGGAACCAATTTAATTAATATGAAATTTTCAAAGGAATTTACATGATATAAATATTTTACATAAGGAGTGTCATGTGATTTAGGTGAAATGTACATGTTCCCTCGAGTGTTTTTGGTGTTCCACATGATGCACATAATGGTCAACATATATGATCATCATGTATGTTTCCCACCATTATTCTCTGTTCTAGGATTTATATTGAAAATTACATAGATTTGTTGAATTTGATCTTATTCTAATTATCATATGATCTAGCAGATGTGCATTATTTTATTTGTGTATCCAACCATTTGTCAGCATGTGTCCTATAGTAATCATGGGGAGTTATTAAGCATGCCACATGATTTATCCAATTATTCATTGGTATTATACATGATAGGAAATATGTCATTCATTAGATTAGCCACCCTGAGAAAACAACTGAGATTGATGGATTAAAAGGGTCAGAAACTCATCTTGATAGTCTTATTGGGTTATTCTTGATGGGGTGGGGGTTTTATATGACATTACACCTTAGTTGTTCACCATTTTTCATTGATCACAATTCATAAATCTAGGATGGATTTGTTGATGACACCAACATCACCTGTCTTCATGAGTCCCCATCATGGACCACTATAAGTCTGTCATTTTTTTTTCATAAACCATGAGTCCATCCATTTAATGCCCTTTTTATTTGATTATTTAAAATATATGGGGAATTATTGATCCATACAGGGATTTAAAGGGACTCCCACATTAACATGATTGAATTTACTTGGGAATTATAATGATTATAGTGTCTGTTGAGAGGCATTGATCTGGGAAACAAAGAATCATCTAGTGTATTTATCTCTAAAAATTTGGATTTTTGATGTTCATACATGAAACCAAACGGGTATTTCAATGGGTCATTCAAGTACATTATATATTGAAGAGTCATATTTCAGACTTGTCAATTTAAAAAATATGCATGTCCCATGAGTTTTACAACCACAAGAGGCTTCCTCCTCCTCTATGTTTTTAACTTTCATGATTTTTTTTACAATTTTTTGGGAGTAAATGAGTCTTCATGGATGTTTTCCAGGAAAACCACCTTAACTCTTGGTGATCCATTAGGTGACTACGAAATTTAATATAGAGATTCATAATCATTTTATATATAATTACATATTTTATACCTCTAGGATCTATAGGGGTTTCATGGTCTCATGGACATACCCAGGACCCTTCAGGAAAAAAGTATAACCAGCTAACTACCTATCATGGGATATGTCAGACAATGAAATGGCTTCCAATGGCCACTCGCAAAATTTAAAAAGTGTAAAACATTATATATAATGTTGCAATAGGCTTCCACATACAACCCTTTTCATTATATTGTTAATTTTACAATGGCTTAGGTGTCCCATGAGTTTTATTTAATGCTGTCATAGAAAATATTTCTCCCATTGGAGATGTATATATAAATCATATGATCATAAGAAACTCCCAAAATTGGGATGATTTTATCATATTTTTGAATTAAATTTGTATGGTATGTAAGGGTACAATCGGTTGATAAGCTATGTGATATAGGGGATGTTATCATACTACCACCACATGATTCATAATTACCCAAGGTGATTTTGTGATATTGAAAGGAATTTTGAATGTGGATAAATGAGATTCTCCATAGACTATGTGTGTGAATGGACCATTTTTATGACCTCATTATAGTCACATGACCATGTATCCCTTAATGTTTTTGGAAATTTATTGTACATGGAAACATTCATTATCATTATTTTATGTGGGGAGAATAAAATCCATATTGATATATTTCAACCAATTTGGATTTTTCCATGATAATTTGGATGGAGTAGAAAAATTATACCCTTATTACTGAAATCCTTGTGGTCAAAGTTCTTTTATGATAAATATAAATTCCCTTCTATGACATTGAATCTATCATGAAAAAACTTATTTGTTGGTATTTGTTCTGACATGCAACACATGGTATTCAAAAAAATTAAATATATATAAGGGAGTGGAGGGAATCATTATTAATTAGCTCTTTATCATTTGGAGATCTCTCTCCATTCTTCATCAGTACGTCCCTTTTGAAAGACCATTCCATGAGAACCAATCACTAGACCCTCCATGATTCCCCATTCCTTGAAATTATTCCATAAGACATTTGTCTCTAAATTTTCCTCTAGAACAAACAAAAAACTGTACAACAGTAATTTGATGAAATTCCTCCATGGGGTGATATTTTCATGAGGGATCTGTGTTGTTTATTAGCATCATTGCATAACTTATTGATAATAAAGAGGACCATGTTACAATGTCATGTTCATGTGATCTTGATTTATTTATTGGGTCATTCTATTTCCGATGACCTTCTTTTTTATTAGGACCATGGGACCTTAATGAGTTGGAAAATTCAAGATCCATTTAAGAGATTCAGAATTCCATTAATTATTTCTGAAATGTGCATGATATTACTGGATTTTTATGTTTTTATTTTTTGAATATTTTATTTTATATGTCGGAATCGTGTCACATAGTGTTTTAGTTGGCTTTAAGAACTCTTATATCTTATCACAAGACTTCATAGAGGGTGAGAATGGAAATGATTCCTTTCATGGTGATATTGTGGTGATCATGGACCCTACCTGACACCATGATATTGGGACTCTTCTTCTGAGTCTAATAAAGATAATGGGATTAAAATTTAGGGGATATCCACATTCATTAATTCATCCCCTTTATGGGTTTGGTCATACTGTTGATTCTCATATTCTTCTAATTCAGTCATCTATCATACCCTCCTCCTTGATTCAAAAGATAATTAACACCTTTTGGAAGAAAATCATTATAGGGTTATACTATGTCACCTAGAAAGACCTTGAATATGGCCACATGCTGAATCTCATGTCCATATAAATTGATGTGAATTATATCGCACCTAGTAAGGTTGTTCACATGCACTATTTAATAAAGGGAAACTCCACATCCAATTAGATGTTTGGGTGGGGTTCTAAATGGGACATGAATTTTGGACGTATTTATTGCATGAGCGTTTATTTCCCTTCTGGGTACAATAAGGTGATTTTGAATTAAATGAGGAGTGCAATAAATATTCAATGAATGAGTCTGTTTGAAAATCATATACATCTATAAAATGCAACATGTTTTCGATAACAGAAGTATTCAGTTGTCAGATTCTGGACATGAACACATTCCTCCTCATACATGGAGATGAGGTAATAATCCTTTGGGATTCTAGGAATATATGTTTAGAAAATATATTAGGTGTTATTAATGATGACTTATTTCCCCTTCAGTTCATCTAGGATGACAAAACAACCACTCCTCCTCTAACCCTATAGCTAATTAGGATACTTGAAAAACCTATCACAAAGGAGTTTCTTTATGGATAAGGTACCCCATAAAATACATGAGAAAAATTATTCATAAAGAATATCATATATGACTTGGATACTAATAAAATTATTAGGCTTCATATGGGATCACATATTTCACTGGTAGCTTATTATCCCTTTATTAAGAAAGGGAAATTTAAAGAATGAGGATGGGATGTTGTCCATAGTATTGACTGGTGTGTCCAACTAGTTGGATTCCTCACCATGTACATTAGTTGTTACTTACATTCCATGATGTAAAATGGTTAATATATGATTTCCACTTCTACAATGTTTACCTCTATGGAAGGGGGTTGGTATTGGCTTATCTTTCCCCATGTTAGAAAAACATTCTCATCATATGCACTATGATTATATGTGGAAATCAAATTAATAGTACATGGTAACCATCCATGTATTATAAGATTGGATAGGATCTCACCATGGAGGTAATGAATTTATGATCTTATAGATTATACCTTATGTCTTGCTCATATAATTCTTATAATGCTTCCATAGGGTGAGACCGAGTACACTAAAATATCGGGATGCATGTGGTAATGTAGAACTCTATGATCATTCCAACTTTAGGATGTATGTCCCACTAATGAATTGTGAAATTGTTAATATCTATGAGTCCATTATTTTTTCATGGGTTTATGTGAAAAGGCATCAAAAAGGATTTTATTCCACTCGTTTTGACAGAGAACTTACTAGTGATTGGTATACACCATGGAAACTAATTTATCAATTATTTTTTGTATATTCATGATTTCTTCACAATTTTTATGTCTGATCTGGGAATATTTAGATTGTAGGTTCCCAATTTTTTCTAATTTTTACTGGGAGGAAACTAGTACAGAGAGAAAACGTCCACTTTATAATTTTTGCAATTGATTTCTCTTGTAGCTATTCCAACGATTGTTTTTTCTCATATCATAGTGGGAAATTATCCCAATTTTTGAGAGTTCTCCCAACCACTGGATACTAATAAAAATTCATGAACTAAAAAAATTGGCTTCTATATATTTTTTATCCCTAGGATCACCCCAGAGGGATGTTAGGTATTTTCCATTGTTGGTAAACAATCCCACTAACATGAATGTAACACGTGTTGTTCTTGTAAAGACACTTAAATTTTAAGGTAAATTTTTTTTCTTAATTTTCGTTGGGATTTTACGAGAATGCAGTTTCTGACGACACCTGATTTCGAGGCCCAGTGTGCCCAGAATCAATTTATGAAGTTTAGTTTGGGTACGTTCAGTGGACGAATGAGCGGGTTTTCCTTAATTTTGAATCGGTGCTCAGAGTCGAAATCTGAGGGCACCGATGAAACCACAACATCGTTAATTGCTTAGGAACACCATTACTATAGTTGTGTTTGCTCGAGTGAGGTTATTAAATAAATGGGTTAACTAAAGAATGTAATAAAATATTGTACTACAATTTTTATTTCTTTTCTATGTAGTTTAAACCTACACATGGGGGTTGGGATGGGACCCACTACATCTTTTCTTCTCTATGTAAGATATTAGTGAAGTGGGGCCCACATGATCCCCACCCCTTCAAATCCATTTAACCTCCCTCTCGTGCATTTATTTTGTAACTCACCCACACCCTAATTAAATGTCAAGTCAAGCCTCATTTTTTAATTTCAATTATTAAACGCTCTACAATTAAGTGAATTAATTGGATGGGTTTTTTTTAATTTCAAAGTAATGGCATGCATGTGTGATAATAAAATAAGACATGACTTACTTTATTGGGGGTTGATTCGTTGTGCGGAATGAATGAGAGGACGCTTGCACTCTTGAGGAATATCTTCATCCTCATTGAAGAACTTGAAAAACGCAGAGTCTATGATGAAGAACTCCATCACCGCAATGAGAGTTCACCAAACTGTCTTTTTCCCTCACCGCAGCCGGTGAGAGACGCCTTCTTCAAAAAATGACGACGTGCCACATCCTTCTTTGGGTGAATGCCAACGACGCTTATAGAGCATTGATCCACAACGCCGTCTTCTGCAACTCCATCATCCATGAAACCGTTGTACCACAATGACTGTCGTTCAACAACTCCTTGAGGTAGGGGTTTGAGTTCAAAAATTATGGATTAATTTTGTGCTTTCTTGACGAGGGTATTTATTATTTTTGGGCCGCCTGTTATCGTTATAACAGGAGGAGGTCGGACCACACGAACATGGCCGACCCTCCTACCTCTTTGTTTTTGTTCTTTTTGTGGCACGAACAAAGGCAGCGCGGTGCAACGACACCACGCGGGAACATGGATAATCACGGCGAAGAAGCGTGGCACTGTCGCGCAGCACCGTTGAGGCTGAACGAACCCGCGGCCGGATTTGGGCCGCGGTGAAGGGGCATGGCGCCGTCTCCCTGTTCTAGAGAACCACGAAGTCACTGCGGCCGGAGCGTGGCCACAGCGGAGGGGCGCGGCGTCGTCACGCCGCACCGACAGGACCTAGGCCACGGCCTCTGGCCATGACGGAGCAGGGAGCGGCGACCGGAATGGAAAAGCCAATAACTCTCAGACCGAGAGTCTGATTGACAAGCCGTCTGTCACGTTCAGTTCCCTATCTCAAGATGTAACTTTTGGATACATCATCTCCAAACTACATATCAGTTGATATATCGACCCATTGGCTCATGGAGAGGACCCTCCCAGAAACAAGCGTGCTGTGTGCAGAAACCCTAGAGGTGGCTGAGACTTGATGACTGTTGATCGACCGACTCAGAGTGTTTTGATTACCCAGTTGGGAGAACTTGGTTGTAGCGGAAGACCCACGGTGGTGGAGCGCTTGGTTGTAGCGGCAGACCCACGGTACTCAACCAAAGGAGTACCTCTGTAGGCTATGAGGTGGAGCGCTTGGTTGTAGCGGTAGACCCATGGTGGAAAGCGCTTGCTTGTAGAAGCATGCCCACATTACTCGACAGGTGGAGAAAATCAACAGTCCAAGGTCAGTGGGAAGCACTTGGTTGTAGTGGTAGGCCCACTGTACTAAATAGAGGAGGACTTCCCTAGCAGCTATGGGTTCGACGGTGAAGACTATCGTACTGGAATCCTATATGGGTTTGATGGTGAAGACTATCGTACTGGAATCCTCTGTGGGTTCGACGGTGATGACTATCGTACTGGAATCCTCCGTGGTTTCAACGGAGAAGAGTATCATACTGGAATCCTCCGTGGGTTTGATGGTGAAGACTATCTTACTAGAATCCTCTGTGGGTTCGACGACGATGACAACCATACTGGAATCCTCTATGGGATCGATGGTGAAGACTATCGTACTGTAATCCTCCATGGGTTCGACGACGATGACAACCGTACTAGAATCCTTTGTGGGATCGAAGGTGATGACTATTGCTCTTGTATCCTATATGGGTCTGGCAGTACTACTGTTCTCGTATCCTACGTGGGTCCCTGCTTAGATGAATCAGTGGCTATATCTTATCATCTCTATTATCTTATGAAGAAGTATTCCTGTGTGGGATGAATATTGAATTTCAATCATTATCTTCGATATTATTGACATGATTTCCTATATGGATTGGGTTGTGCTTTCCTATGTGGATTGGGTTGTGCATTCCTAGGTGGATTGGGTTGTGCTTTACTGTGTGGATTGGGTCATACTATCCTATGTGGACGTGATCGAACTTGGGCTCGGATGATGGAGCCGAACTGGAAATGATGACTTACGTATATGTATGGGAATATACCTAAGTAGTTTTGGATGTTATTCGTGATTGTATATTTCCTTGTGGAATATCCTTTGTGGATTCTGGGAGACCTTCGGGGGTCTCGGGGTCCCTAATGAGTATCGTATACTCACCCATGCACGGTCTTCGCCCGCATTACATTGTGTTTGGTGCAGAAGATGGACATCACTGATCGAGGTTGAGGCTTGTAGAGATGGACGGCTCCCGGAGGAGGAACTCATGACTAGTCGGTGCCCAGAGGTGGATATCATGACATGTCGGTACCTGGAGGTGGACCACTGGGCGGGATGTACACGGGGCGGAGGACAGGACTCGAGGAGATGAGGAGGCTATCTATACCCACCCTTCATGTGGGATTTCCAGTGGACGGGTCGGTGTTGCTGCTTTACTTTTCAGTTGTTGTACTTCCTTTCCAGTTGTACATTACTTTCAGTATGGGTTTGTATTCTGGCCCACATACTTTTCCGCACTTACTTTTACTTGTGATCACTTAGTGTTTACTTCGGATGGATGACTCTATGGTGTTTGTTTACATTATAAAGTCAAGGCCTTCCCCTTTTTGTTGGGATTTGCGCCTTTGTTACCAGTCGCCAGCCCCTTGCCTCTGGAAGGCAGGCTTGGGGTAGTCACGGCACGGGTCCCGAGGATGGGTCGGGACAAATTGGTATCAGAGGAGTTCGGTTTTACCGCAGAACTCAGGACTCTGATCTTTATTCGATGTGAAGCAATAATGTTATGGGTATTGAGTGTGGTTATCAGTCCAGGGAGTCTAGTGTTGGTGCGGCGGCCGACGTATCTGTACACCAGGACCCTAACATCTGATTTCCGACTCAGATCACGAAAACATTGATTGAATGTGTGTTTCAAAAGATTTATTTGTGATTACTTTGTGTCAGCTCACCAGGTATAAATCGTTTACCATGGCGCACCTATCTCTTTTCAGGATGGCCCCATGACAGCAGCCAGCTTGGGTTTCGAGTGTTGTACAAGATGACGGCCCACTGAGAGACGAGGTTCTGGTGCGGGACCCTCTTACTATTTTGAACCTTCGGGTGGTGTACCAGCAACACCACCACCCATTTGGTAGCATAGGCCTCCAAGATTTTTAGGCGAGATAGTTTCTAGGCTGTAGTGGACTGGATGGTGGCAATTGCTAGAGTTCTACGCCTAATTTAAACACTAGTAGAGAGGTTAGTGGACATAGATACTTGTGTTTTCTAGTGGGTGACCATGAGGTTTGTCTATATAGTTAAAAGGATTCAGTATATGGACCGCTGCCTGAGATAGTATCTTCTGGTAGTGGGTCAGCTACATCACCACCTGTTGGACAGTAGACACTATCGGCAGTACCAGTAGAGGACACTTGTAGGCATAGTGACATACATGTTTCAGCATCAGATATCCCTGAAGTTCTGAGGCATGCCTGACTCACAGGAGGCTGGGGAATGGCTTATAGAGGTGGCTGAGAGTTTCCTAGAGCTTATACAGCTTCGGCAGGGCGACGAGTCGGTAGCTGAGAATTCATCGGGGCATACCAAACCATTCCTGGTACTCGATGACTATGATGCAATCGGTGCTTCAGGGCTCGGACGTCAGAGTGAGGTGTGTTTAATGGACATATGATCCATCACTTCTTTCTTTATGCACTCCTACTTATCCTAGGGTTCTATAAAGAACCTTTGTGGTTGAAAATTCTTTTACTGAATAGATGCTGTCAGGGATGGTTAGTAGTGGAAAAGCAGGAAAATAGCGATAGTCTTGGAGACATGGGTGTGTAAAATGTTTCAAGTAGAGGAAGTGAAAAGGATATATGAATCTGCAGGGCAGTAGACGTGGAAGTGGATCTAGGAGAGCAGCATGGGGTGGTGAACCTTTTGACATATTGCAACCACCTGCCTTTGTAATCCCCACTTGGTTGAGGGAGCTGGAGGGCAGGGGAAAGAGTAGCTGCATGCGGTCAGGGAGTGAGACCGAAAAGTCTCTAAGGATGATTCGATGTTCGAACTATGTCTTCCACAAGCTATCGTAACAACAAGACATTGATATGAATCATCCCTTCCTTCCATGAATCTTGTCCCAGACGTAGAGTTTTTTGCTAAGTCGTTGACTTGACCCTCAAGTTTGGATATACCTTTGGGAGGAGACTCAATAATCACACATACGCCAACGGTGTGATCTGACCCTTGAGGTGATATTTTCGGTTGGCACCTCTTGGTTGGTAGCGTCGAGGCCTTACGATGTTAGTTTGAGTATGGATTGGGCAATCACAGATCATACACAAATTGACTGTATTAGGCAGGCATCAGGATGGGTTTTCCTTGGTCGGTGAAAAGGAAACCCCAGGCAGTACAGTTTTAACTCATTATTAGGAGGGTGTAGCTGATCACTCTTGGGTCAGCCAACCATACCCTCATGGTTTTAGGAGTTTAGAGTTTCAGTACTAATCAAGAAATGGAGGCCTCTAGAGTTCGAGGATGGCGACCATGTTCTTATATGGGTTTCACCTCGACGAGGTTTATGGAGATGCAGCCGAGGCGGCGAGAAATCTCTTAGGATCAACAGACCTTTCTAGGTCCTCAGTAGGGTTGGTGAGGTGGTTTACCGCATGAACATTCCACCTCAGTTGCACCGGGTGAACGTTGTCATCCATGTATCTCAGCTATGAAAATACGTACCTGACCCTTCACACATTATCGACTACATGGAGTTGGACGTCGATGATGGGGCGACAATCACAGAGGTTCTAGTGGAGAACAAGGATCAACAAGAGAAGGTTCTACGTGGACGATAGATTCCTCAAGTGTGTTTTCACTGGCATCACAGGAACCTCCAGGATAGCACATGGGACCGAGAGGCTTAGTTGTGTCCTTAGTACCACTTTTGTTCCCCTAGTTTGTGTTATAGCTTTACGGGGACGTAAATCGCTGAGGTGGGAGTAATGTAAAGACCCTTAAATTTCAATGGAATTTGTTTTCTTAATTTTCATTGGGATTTTACAAGAACAAAGTTTCTGAGGGAACCTAATTTCAAGGCCCAGTGTGCCCGGAATCAACTTCCAAAGTTTATATTGGTTACGTTCAGTGGACGAACGAGCGAGTTTTCCTAACATTTGAACAGGTGCTCGGAATCGAAATCCGAGGGCACCGATGAAACTGCAGCGCCGATAATTGCTTAGGAACACCATTACTAGAGTTGTGTTTACTCGGGTGAGGTTATTAAATAAATGGGTTAACTAAAGAATGAAATAAAATATTGTGCTATAATTTTTTTTCTTTTCTAAGTAGTTTAAACCTACGCATGGGTGATGGGATGGGACCCACTACATCCTAACTTTTCTATGTAGGATATTAGTGAACTGGGGCCCACACGATCCCCTCCCCTTCAAATCCCTTTAACCTCCCTCTTGGGAATTTATTTTGTAACTCACCCACACCATAATTAAATGGCAAGTCAACCCTCGTTTTTAATTTGGATTATTAAACGCTCTACAATTAAGTGAATTAATTGGGTGAGTTTCTTTTTTAATTTTAAAGTAATGTCATGCGTTTTTTATAATAAATTAAGACATGACTTATTTTATTGGGGAGTTAATTCGTTGTGTGGAAAGAAGGAGAGGACTCTTGCGCTCATGAGGAATATCTTTATCCTCGTCGAAGAACACGAAGAACACTGAGTCTATGACGAAGAACTCTGTCACCGCAAAGGCAGTTCGTTGAACCGTCTTCTTCCCTCTCCACAGCCGGTGAGAGATTCCTTCTTCGAATAATGATGGTGCACCACATCCTTCTTCGGGTGAACGCTGATGACGCTTACGGAGCTTCGATCTGCAACGCGATATTCCACAATGCTGTCTTCCGTGACACCATTGTTCCGCGACAACCATCGTTCGACAACTCCTTGAGGTAGGGGTTTGAGTTCAAATATTATGGATTAATTGTGTGCTTGCTTCACGAGGTTATTTATTATTTTTGGGATGCCTGTTATCGTTATAATGGGAGGAGGTCGGACCGCTCAAACAGGGCCGACCCTCCTCCCTCTTTGTTGTTGTTCTTGTTATGGTACGAACAAAGGCGGCGTAGTGCAACGGGACCACGCGAGATCATAGAGAATCACGGTGAAGAAGCTCGGTGTCGTCGCGCCGTGCTGGAGAACCATGAAGACACTGCGGCCGAAGTGGGGCCGCGGCGAAGGCCCGCGGCGCCGTCACACCGCGCTGAGCAGCCCAAGGCTGTGGCCTTTGGCCGCGGCGGAGCAGGGAGAGGCGGCCGGAACCGCCGGCCGCCGGTGCCTCGAAGGAGCCGGACCGCAGGGTCCCACGGCGGTGGCACCGGCTGGCCAGCCGGTCCGGCCGCTCGGAGGATCTGAGGGTCGTAACCCCTGGCTGGAAAGGGAGAAAACCCCATGCGTGAGCCGTGGTTTCCAAACAGGGGTGGAGTGCCCCCCCTCCTGTTTCCAGCTCGACCATAAGGGCCGAGCTGACTGGCCGTGCAGGTCGCGCCCGCGCCAGGCCAATCGGCCGCCCAAGCCGGACTGACCGCATCGGGTCGGGCCGATCAGGATGGACCAGGCTGCACCCTATTGGGCCGCACCTGGACCTGGGTCAAGTCGACCGGGTTCGGGCCGACCCAGGGGGGGTGGGCTGGGCCGGGCAGGGCCCTGACCCCCCATTTCAGACTCTTTTAAGTCATTTGCCCATATCTTGGGCTTCAGACCTCCGATCGACACAACGTCAGTTGTATTGGGTTCCTTGGATCGAGGTGGTTGTTTTGGTATATTACACTAATGGTTTTTGAGAACTTTGGGTAGGCTGGGTGGGTTCGAACACGAAACCAATCGGGCCCTCGGAGTGGAAACGCTTATAACTTGATCTTCGGACGTCCGATTGATGTGATCTCGACTATGTTAGATTCCTCTTAGTGAGACGGACCTTTGGGCTTGCTCCTATTGAGGTTTGGATGTAGTTGGAGTGCGGTCGGGTTGGTTTTGACTTAAAAACCAACCGGGCCCCTTGAATGAAAACACCAATAACTCTTAGACTGGGCGTCTGATTGACGCGCCGTCTATCATGTTGAGTTCCCTATGTAGAGACATAACTTTGGGATACATCAACTCTAGACTACGTGTCAGTTGATGTATCGACCCCTTGGCATGTGGAGCAGACTCTCCCGGAAATGAGCGTGCAGTGTGCGGAAACCCTACAACTGGCTGAGACTTGACGACTACTGATCGACCGACTCAGAGTGTTTAGATAGCCTAGTGTGGAGAGAATGGTTTTAGCGGCAAATTCACGGCAGAGGAGCGCTTGGTTTTAGCAGCAGACCTGCAGTACTCATCAGAAGGTGTTCCTCTATAGGCTGTGAGGGGGAGTGCTTGGTTGTAGTGGCAGACCTATGGTGGGAAGCTCTTGGATGTAACAACAGGCCCACAGTACTCTACATGTGAAGTACTTCAGTAGTCCAAGGATAGTGGGAAGCACTTGGTTGTAGTGGCAGGCCCACTGTACTCTATTGAGGAGGATTTCCCCAGCAGCTATGTGTTCGACGGTGAAGACTATCGTATTGGAATCCTCTGTGGGTTCGACGGTGAAGACTATCATACTCGAATCCTCCGTGGGTTTGATAGTGAAGACTATCATACTAGAATCCTCCGTGGGTTCGACGGTGAAGAATGTCGTACTGCAATCCTCCATGGGTTCGATGGTGAAGAATATCGTATTGGAATCCTCCATGGGTTCGACGACTATTACAACCATACTGTAATCCACCATGCATTTGATGGTGAAGACTATCGTACGAGAATCCTATGTGGGTTCGATGACGATGACAACCATACTAGAATCCTCCGTGGGTTCGACGGTGATGACTACTGTACTTGTATCCTATGTGGGTCTGGCAGTACTACTGTTCTTGAATCCTATGTGAGTCCCAGCTTAGATGAATCAATGGCTACATCTGATCATATCTATTATCTTACGAATAAATATGCCTTTTTGAGATGAGTCTTGACTTTCAATCCTTATCTTAGATGTTATTGACTTGCTTTCCTATATGGATTGGGTTGTGCTTTCCTATGTGGATTGGGTTGTGCTTTCCTAGGTGGATTGGGTTGTGCTTTCCTGTGTGGATTGGGTAGTACTATCCTATGTGGACATGATCGAACATGGCCTTGGATGATGGAGTCGAACTAGAATTGATGACTTAGGTATATGTATCAGCATATACCTAAGTAGTGTTGGATGTTACTTCATGATTGTATATTTCCTTGTGGAATATCCTTTGTGGATTCTCGGAGACCTTCGGGGGTCTCTGGGTCCCTACTAAGTATCTTATACTCACCCCCAATTGGGCTTCGCCCGCACTACGTTGTGTTTGTTTCAGACGACGGAGATCACTGATCGAGGTTGAGGCATGTAGATCTGGACGGTTCCCGGACGAGGAACTCACAACGAGTCGGTTCCCGGAGGTGGATATCATGACGAGTCGGTACCTGGAGGTGGACCATTGGGTGGGATGTACACAGGGCGGACAAAAGGACCCAAGGAGCTGATGATGCTATCTATACTCACCATTCAGGTGGTATTTCTAGTGGACAGCTCAGTGTTAATGCCTTACTTTTCAGTTGTTGTACTTCCTTTCCAGTTGTACTTTACTTTCAGTTTAGGTTTGTATTCTAGCCCACTTACTTTTCCGGACTTACTTGTACTTGTTATTACTTAGTGTTTACTTCTACTAGCTTACTCTGGGGTGTTTGTTTACTTTATAAAGGTTATTCCTTCCCCTTTTTGTCAGGATTTTCACGTTTGGTGCTAGTCGCTAGCCCCTGGTCTATGAAAGGCGGGCTTGGGGTAGTCATGGCACGAGTCCTGAGGATGGGTCGTGACAGTTCTATAGGGTGATACTACACCAATTTTATTATTTCCTTCCAATTTAATTAATTTATTTATTAGATGATTAATAACTCACATGGTATTCTCTAGGTATATTTCATCATGTATATTTACTTTTATAATGTTTTTGCAATATTACATCCCATATAGGTATCATTTTTATAGAACATACTAATGTGGTCATGAACCCCTCTTGAGAACATGATTTATCATTCAAAATAGTTAGGGGATATATTTTTAAATCCCTACTAGTCCACTAATTTTATATCATGGGTATGCATCAAATATACATAGATTAATATGGTTATCTTGCCTTTGATTAAGTTGTAATACATGGATCTATACTATATTTAAGGGGATCCGGTTTTGTAAGAACCATACTAACATCTTTTTTGTTTATTTTTCATATTTTAGATTCATATAAAGATCATATACTTCTTCCTTACCCCACATATTCTTGTCATGGTAGGGCTATGAATGTGGAATTTGTATGTGATCGAAGAACCGATGGTGAAGGTTCTATGAGATATGTGACTCAGACGAGGAATGAAATTGTGACTTCTACATAAATAGTTTCAAGATCCACACATTGAAGATATCCATTCCTCATAGATATAATGAAAATGAATCAGTGTTCACTGTTATATTCTTCTCCTTCAAAATATTTTTCAAAGTGAGTTATACCACTCTTAACTTGTCATGGATTGTTCTATAAAAACATTTTTATTTTTTAGAAATGTGTAAGTCCCCACTTATACTGATAGGAATATAATATATCTGAATATAATTCTATATACAAGATATTCGTTTCATCTATAAACCCTAAACCATTGGTCCATAGTGATGAAGAAATATAGTTTGATATGGTGCTTGATAAATCGTGCTCATTTCCCACTGATGATGTTTCAGTGATCACATCACCTGATACACAATGAGTACACAATGTATTAGAGGATACTAAAAATGGTATCTACTCTATTTTCATGTTAAAAATAATGGAAGTGTGTTTTGATGAAAGAGAAAAATTCTTTGAGATAGTATACATTTTCTACTTTTATCTTATCACCGATATTGACTATTATTATATTATACTCAAGTTTGGCTGGAAAAGAACATCAATGGATATGGTACCGAACGTGTTAATAAGTATTTCTTCATAAAATATAATTTTCATCATCACACGTTGATGAGGCTTGGGTAGTGAATGTATCTTGTGATGTGACCGATAAAGGAATGATTCTAACATTAGTCATTTTCATAGATTACATATCGAAACATTATAATTTATCATTTTAATGATTCACTTATGTTTTTCTTTTTACAGTTTGAACACCTTGTGATTTTGAGACTCTATTTCATACTCTTCTGTGGCTCTCATCAACTATATCCGCAAATGGAGAGGTTGTTTCACTGCCTTGTTCATCAAAATCTTTTAGTACAACTCTTTCCCAATGTAACCTAGTCCTAGAATACATTCTCATTTCCAAGATGGGCTTTAGAAAAATCCCATTATTTCAGTCATTATATCTCTTAATTATGTGACACATGTGGAGGGAGTTTTGGGATGTAGTTTCAATGTCCCACTTAGACGATATTATGTAATAGGTTATACACCTTCATTTATTGATCCCTACCCTTGGTTATAAGAGATTTTACTATTCTCCACATCATGATTAGGTGATGCATGTTTTCTCCATAATGGATAAATATGTGTGAATATATTGATGTTAGTACCTACTAAGTCTTCCAATTCGGTGAAAAAAAATCATCGTAATGGATTCAATGGATGGTTTGTATCCTGAGATAGATGCGACCTCTCACTGTAATGTAGTCATATCTGTGATGATTCAAAATGACCATCTTTAGTATAAAATTAGTATTAATTAGTTTTTGATTTATCATTTTATAGAAGAGGTGTTCTAGTTTAAATATGTACTCTAAATATCATAGAAATCTATGCTAAAATACATATACATCTTATCATGGAATAGAAGGTGAGGATTGAAGCTATTTCTAGGGAGAAGGTGTCCCAGCAGGATATAAAGGTAGACATTGAATCAATGGATCACATATGACAATTCTTGACATCCTTTTAGCAGTGACTTACGGTATATAGCTATTCATCCTATGATATGGTGTAATTTAATCATAAATTTTTTATCATCCTACGGGTCGTTTGTTTAATGTAATGACTCTATCATGGGGATACTCAACCTCTTATTTCACACTTTTTCAGTGAATATATTTTCTGAAAATTATACTGGTTTTTTAGGTTTTCATTCATTCATGATATTCATGAGTCTTTATGGATCCAATATAATGTGAATTTTCATTGATCCCCTACTTTTTAATTGTATCATATTATTTAGATCGTAATAGATTTTTTTCGTGAAGTGGTCAAGGTTGACCACAGACAAGATATGATATACTGATTTATTAATTTCAGTAGTATTGAGATCACCAGAATTGAATTAGGATGATTAGGTAGAGTATATTAACCATATATAGGGAGTTTTATCATTTATCGATGTTAACATGCTTTTAAAGAATATCGTGAATTCTTCCAAATCCATATGGTGGACCATGAATGATCATTCGTTCTAGAAGAATAAACTCTTTTTTGGTTATTTATGGTATTCTATATTGGAACTCTACTATTATAATCAATGGTCATTTTTATCATACCTTTTATCTCCTTTATTTAGAATCTTTTAGATAAGACCTTGTATCTTTGTAGTTTAGGTAAATTTATCTCGGACATTCTATTTCATTAAATTATGGTCATCTAGCTCAAGCCTCGTATTAATTTATTTTATATCCATTTTGATTGAACCATCAATAGATTTAGTTTAATGTATTTTATCTTATACCTAATATTGTATTAGTTTAGGGTCTTTCATCTAGTCTATTTATCTCTTTATTTTTCTGTCTTATAAAATAGATGTTATGCATCATTAGTTTAGGGTATTTAAGCTCATAAATTCATTTACATTAGTTTATGGTATTGTTGACTAGAACATCCATTCCTTTATATTGGTTTTTTTGAAGGAACCTTCTATTGTATTAATTTCAATACTTTTATCTTGGGATGTCTAAATCATTAGTTTTAGATCATTTATCTTAGAATTCATTAATGATCATGGTATATATAGCAGACATTCCATGAATGACCCAGAACACAGTAAAATTTTTCCTTATGTTGTGGTGTTTCTAACAATCATAATGATCATACTGCCTTTCCATAAAAGAAGAGATTCTTCTTCTTGGTTGGTCAAAACCCTTACGTGTTAGTAGAATTTTAAAATAGAGTAACCTCCACTTATTTCCAATGATCATGAATGGTTTATGAAGGTAATATCAATTGGGGGATAAATACAATGGATTTATGGTCATATTTGATTGTTTGAGTATGGGTGATATATATCAAAACCCAATGTCTATTTCCATAAATATGAGATGGGGAATACATCCCAAGGATGACTCATAACACTCTTAATTGACATGTTTTTTTGGGGTGTTGTAAGGTCTCACATTAATTAATGATCCTTTATTGAATGTAAACGATTCTTTCAGTTGGTAGGTTGGTAGGTCAGTTCCATTATGTATCAATTGGATATCCAAGAAAATTTGATTTCCACTATTTTTAGAGGGACATGACTTCTTTTAGAGGACATAACTGTCAAGATGAAGAGGTTTCGAATGGGAATTAAACTAGCTCAGAAGGGTTTTTGAACCCTTGTGAACGTCATTTAATAATTTTTAATCTCAATCCATTATCCATTTGTGTTCAAATAATGTGGATAGGGACATCAAAATTTTAGGAATATAGTGTCACATTATGTCCTTGTGATGGGTAAAAACATAATGAAATAATTCCATGTATTTTGAATCAACATGAATAGTTTGGTACAGTTTTTTCAAATCATGACTCAAATATCTTTGGTTAGGAGAATGATTTAGGACAATCATACTAGGAATTACCAAAAAAACTACCATGATCGTATTACCTCATTGATTTTAGTTATCATTGGGATTAGAAATAATTTTTTTTCCAAAAACATTTGATTGAGGTCCATAACAAATATAAAGAGTGTCTATAATACATGCATATTAAAAAAAATGGTCTATTGAATCTAGATGTCATATCCACAGGAAATGGAAGGTTGTAGTGATATGTGGAACTCAAATCATCATATGTTATTTTCTAAGATTTGTTGTTTCTATAAAGACATCATGAACTCTAATATTATTGTCACAATCTTGAGATCATATTCTCACATTAATGATATGTGAAAAACAATTACATTAACATTTCTACTAATCCATGGGGTCTATCATTCATTGCATTTAAACTACTAGGGCTATAGTTTTTACAATATTATAATTGATCTACTTTTTTTACATAATATTTTTTTGTTATAAACTCTATATATAATGTTTTTAGTGATGTTCATATGACCTGATTAATGATATGGTACGATAATATTGTGATAATCATAGATTACACAAACGTTTTGAGTACTTTGATGACAACAACATGGATCTTTTGGATCATAATGAACTTTTTTAAGAGTAAAAAAATTTCTTAATGAACATAGTAACATATGAAGGAGCCATGGGAATGTAATGAAATTAAAAAAAAGGCTCACTTGAAGTTTGTTATCTATTCCATATTTCGTGTATACTTTTAGAAACTAGATATACTCATGATATAATGTTTGCTATGCTGATTGAGGACCATTTAGAATATAGTGGAAGCACTCCATACCCATACTGATTGAGGTAAGGATAATGTGTTACCTTGATAGGGGATATAAAAATGGGTGACGACTTGGTACTTTATCACCATGTAGTTGGGAAATTATCCATATTGTTTAACATCTTGTGGTATAGGTGTTTTTTATGTAGTAAAACATCAAGCATTTAGTATTTGTTTAATGTGAAACATTAATATCATGTATCCCAGATGTTTTCATTATATATTAACACCATTAAATAATAACATGGTGACCATTGTATATAATTTTATATGATATATTGTTTCATAAAAAACATATGTATGTATGTCTTGTATGAAGAAAAATTTATCCTGTTTGACTTAGTCTCCATGATGTTTGGGGAATAATATTTCATGTTGATCGTTGTTGATAGAAAAATTATAGGAATACCAAAAGTCACAAAAAATAATTTGAATGGGGGAAAATCCATACATTTTTCTTTTGGGGGTGTGTAGTTTAACATTATGTATTATGGTTGTGGTCTCAAAGATATGAAATGATAATGAGTAGCTAGTCCCATGAATAGATTAATGGGTGTCAATGTGATTCCAATGGTGACATCAATCATGTTAGGTATTATTCTTATGAAATCTACCTATAAAGTTCTAACCTATAGGTTGAGAGGGGTGGGGTATTTTTATTCTTATTCATACATATAAACCTATGATTGAAGATTTGGATTCCATGACATATCATGTGATTGTATGAATCAAGTCACAAATAGTTCTCAAAAGTTTATCGCTCTATAACGAATTATCCCATGATCTGAGGAGAGAATTTTCTCGATTGGTTATTGTAGTTAGATCAAGTATTTGAGATTGTGAAACCACTAGTAGTCATGTTATGACGGTAATCAATGAGAACATAGTGAGTGTGTGGTGGTGTGGTGGGAGACCAACACGACAATGTTGGTATAGTTTGGAGAGGTTGATATGATTTCACAGTTTCATGTTTTGTTTAGAACATCAAACATGAATTATAACATCTTGTATAAAGGACTCGTGGTATTAATTTTTTTCCATCATTATTTATCATGATGATCCCATTATTAAATTTCACACCTTTTTGTAGAGAATATTCTTTACAGCAATTGTTAATCTCAGATGAGTTGTGATCTATTTGAGAAACAAGTAATGGAAGGGATTCCCCAAACCATTTAGGGTTGATTAAAGATGGGAAAGGGGAATATTGAAACATTTTGGGGATGAACCAATATATATGATTATGGTGTCCCAATATATGTCATTTATAATCGAAATCATGTTGTACATATTTATATAAAATCATGTTCTCTTTAATATCATATAGAATGGTCATTATTCATGTAGTTTAACATCCCACCATAAGGAAAAGTATCACCAAATTTGAATGCAATGTAATCACACATATTAGAATAACAATAGAGGTTCAGGGGTTACTAAATATCATGTGACAGAAGGAATAAGTCCACATGTAGTTCTAAATACCTAGGCTTTATAATATCATGTTGTGGGGACATCAGTCATGCAGTTTAACATTCTATGGCAATGATGTGGATCATATATTTTATCATTGTGTGATCAGGATGATTTTATAGAATGTATATCTTATTATATTAAGGTAATATTAATGATTTTTATATTCATGTTGTCATTATGTGGGGTACTATGAAATTTAAATTCTTTTTGTTTGGCCATGAGGCATTATGTACTTTTATCATCTTACTTTGTGGGTGATAGTGTGATGTTTAATGGAATAAATTCCCTGATAGATGGGATTTATGATATATTAGAAAAATAGTTCTCTTTTAATATCATATTAGATATAGTGTAATGGTCGACCCATCCATTTTGTACAATGGGTATGATCCATTACGATTGATCTTATGAATGATGTAAGGTCCATCCAATTCGGTTTCCATCATTGGAGTAATATTCATTATAATTAACGGGGCTATCATGACCAATAATAGTTCTCTTAATAAGAATGAATCTATTTTTACCTCTATATTAATGTATATATCAATCTTATTCTGATGGATTTCATTGTTTTCTATTGTACTAAACGTGTTCTCATCGAGCATCTCCAATTCATCCAGCTATTTTTTTAATTGATCATCATCTACGAGGAATCCACAAATTTTTTTTCATGAATAATTCTTGAATTCTGTTGAGTACAATTCCATTGTCCCAACGACCAATTAATATGGCATTTATTTTGTTATTATTTTCATGATGGTGTGGTAGGACCATAAATCATTGAATATATTATCTGGCCAGAACCACCTGTCTATATTCACCATCATTTGAAGTATATGAGAGTGGTTCTTATTTAAGGAATCTATTTATCCATATTCTTTTTCAAGGAATAGATATTAGAAATTAGACTTCATATTTTACACCTGGTAGCATTTCCTTAACTCCATAGAATATAATTTGGTAAATTTTTTAATAAATATTATTTAAGGGACCCCAAACATGGAGATGATTTGGGATGTCATGAAGTTTATAATATTCATTTTTTTAAAATAAAAAAAGGTTATTTCTTCATCCCATTCATAAAATATGTTGGTAATAATAACTATATATATAAACTATGATGTTATGGTTGGATGATATTCCCTAAAACAGACTTACCGCAAATGAAAATTAAATAGGAATATTTAGATGTATGTAATAACTCTATGGGTTTATGGATTAGGATTTCATGGATATGGAAATCATGAAATTTCATGGTGAATTCTACCTATCTTGTATCATGGGTTCTTCGTAATATATCAAACTCTTGATTGGTGTGAGATTCTGATCGGAGATTTATGGTCATTGTAAGATCCTATATAGAGGTCATCTATAATGGTGAAAACCACTCCTAATTATAAGAATCAATAAAGGATTTCTTAAATGTGACATATTTATATAGACATATATTCAATTATACTATACTACTGGGTAATGGTGAATTCACTACAATGAAACTATTCACTTTAGTCTCAGTCTATATAGATATTCATTTTTTATATAACCAATTATGGGGTACATCCATCGAGGGTTGGATTCTAGATAATTATAGTTTAATGTGATGGTTACATGATTAAATTACATCATATCACATTAAATGACGGATGAGACCAATCATTGGAGTGTGTTACAGAATATTAAATTCTCATTATCAGGGTCAGACATGATTATAGATGAATTTTACAATTTATTAGCACGATCATTTAATGAGAGGGTAACATGATGCAACAATAGTTCAAAAGGGAAATATACTATCAATCATCAACAAAGATAAGGAGAGGGAAATTATTTTATATATTAATGGAATATTATCCATTTATATTGTTTATAAAATGTTCTAAATCCCCATTGATATTCTGGTAGGCAATATTCAATAGTATGTATAGTTACAAGCTAGCAATGAGGGATTGGTATATGAACTCATATTTTATGCAGCCTTTATATAGTGAATATTAGTGGGAAGAAAACTAATAGTGTAAGAAATAAAACCTGATTTAGCATCAGTTTTTCAATCATTTTACCAGCTACACCACATGTGTCACCATCAAAATAAAAATCCCTTGTTTGGGGGTATTATTGAACTATAATACCTCCTTATGTGGAGGTTTTATGTCTACCAGTGTATTCATTGAGGTCGGATGTGCCATTTGTAAATCACCCTAGACACTCCCATTCAAAAAAATCGATGATATGAATTGAATGTCATATTATAGAAGAATGATGCCCCATCGGGCCAATCTCCTTGTCCAAATAAGATAACCAACGAAGTATTGAGTAGATCAATATGATATACTAGATGTTCTTCATGGTGATTCATGAAATGACATAGCTTTCACCATTAATATTAGTGAAATGAAGATTGTATCGACATTAGAGTATTGATACCCAGTACCTATAATCATTCAATTGAGGTAGTATAGTCTATTCTCACTCCTTGTATCATTTTTATTCACAAGGGAGGGTGCTAGGTGAGGGTTCTATATCCTCAAAGTACATGATGAGTGTAACCTATTCCACGATAAGCTTAATTTATATTGGGTGCAGTAAATACTATATGATGTATTTAAAGGATTATTGTAAATTGTATTTAAATTAATCATAGATTACATTATTCATTAATCGGGTGAAGGGGAGAGCTTTCTGGACAGGATGGCTATGAGTGATTGAATATAGGAAAGGTTCCCAATGGTTCCTCGCAATTAATAGATATTTTTTGGGGGTGAAACTCATAAAATAGAAAAAAATTTATCTTGGTCAACATCAATTCCATAATGGTGTACCACAAATACATGTAACTTCCATGATATAAAACTAAAAGTGAATTTTATATGATTCATCTTTAGAATATAAAGTCACTAACTATTGATGATTGATTGAAGATCCGTGAAGTGATCATATCAATATTAGGAAATGAACACAAGGAAATTGACATAAAATATAGTTATTCATTTTGTGACTGGATTAATTATATTATTCTTAGTTCATATATATATGGAATCGTCATTTTTTTGTCGAAGAGCATGGACTGATTGAAAAATATTCCATGGGGAACTCTCGAAGTAGTTGATTCCACAAAATTAGTGAACGTAATTATTTAATTATACCCTAAATACCTATCCATGTATCAACAGTCTTAGATTCCATCTATTATATAGATCAAGTGTTCTATGATTGGATATGGGAAATATTACTTCGGTAAATACTGATAATGGTCATGGAAATTGATTCATCCCCTAATCCACCAATTTTTTCAGGACAAGGAAAATTTTGGAGAAAAATAATTGGTATGGTACTTCGTAGAACTTGTTTTATTTGATTATTTTTTAAACATTTTCCAAAAAATGTTACACATGAGAGGGTTGAATCCTTCTGGTTACCGGCTTAAAGTGTTGATTCTCAACATGAAATTTGGGATGGTGAATAGTCACATCTTGATTCTGCCTAATAATTTTAATATTATTTTATGAAAACACATATAATTGATTAAATAGAAATGAAATAAACATCTTTTTATTTTTAGTGGAATTCCAGCACTAATCAGTGTTGGGAATGGGTCTTCACCCTTTCCTAGGATTAAATGTCTATGCTCATCAATGGTGGTGGAGACACATACATCAGATTATTAAGGTGATTTAATGTGATTTTTTTCATCTTATCATACTTGTGAGTATGATGAGATATTTAATTTTAATGTTGTATATCTAGGGTATTCTCTATCAATATCACATTAAGTGTTTCTATGAGAAGAGATATTACTATCTCCCATTTCATGAGTCATTGTAGATAGTTTTGAGAGTTGGTTTTATTTTAAACTGTCACCATGGAAGATAGGTTATTGGACCTCTAGGGAATGTCAATTTCCTCGACTAAATTTATTGGGAGAAAGTATTCATTTTTTATCATCCTCTATATATTATAAAAATGAAATACACTAGACATTAGGTGCTAAAACCTGTATATATCATCAATTATTTTAACTTTTTCCTCCATTATTATTGAAAGTTTTCTTATTATATGTATCCATTCAGGTATCGAATGGGGAAATATCACCATTTAGTTTGATTCCCATTAATTCGATGGTGTATTTATGGCGTTGATGTAATTTTGAAGGTACCTCATGTTGGCTATATAGTTAGGGACATCTCAATAAGATAACAAATGAGGAGTATTACTATATAACCATAAACCCCGCTTTAGAAGTGAGATACAACATTAGTTTTAAAATATTGATATTCCAAGTGGTATTGTCCCTCTGTTATTATGAACTTGAATGGTCATCCTTGTGGAGATATGTCCCATTTTCTATATCCCAAATAGCAGAGGGTCCAGATCGAGGGGTTATTAATCCCAGATCCATTATAAATTAGATTAGTTTATATATAGAAATTATTGTGTCTACATAAAATAAAAAAGGGTTGATGTTCTGTGGGATGACATGTTCTTTATCACACTTTGTGAATGAGATGGCGACATGGTATTCTTCTAGCATGGTCTTTATTCAATTGTACTCAAATACAAATACATATCTATAAAATTACAATGGGATTTTTAGGGATTTAATGAGTTTTTCTAGGGAATCTTATGCATCTTGATGTGTATCAATAATTGAGATATTGGCTGAGGAAACGATGAGATCCTTTATAATGTTGTAATATTGTACTAGAGGTTGGCTATTCCTATATTGGGATTTTTCTTCGAAATGATGCTCAAGAAAAAAGAAAATTTTCTTAGGCGGGCCCAGAGCATCATTATAGGTTGTGGGATCATTTGTTGGTAGGTGTGTAGTTTTCATCATCCTTCCTCATTTCCTAGGTTGATCACAAAATTGAACCACCACTAGTCAGTTGTGACTAAAACTGTGAATGGGATACTAGTGGATCGTTCTAGGATTCCTACATGACTCTTTGGCATCTACTACAAGAATTCCCCATTAGTATTAGAAATATATATGTTTTTTGAGTTAATATGACTGAAATATTGGTCAAGAAAAAGCCTTTGTTGTCACAAGTACACCCAATTCAGACATATGTGACCTCCCTTTACTACCTTATATATAGGGAACTCATTTTCTTAGGAACATTTGTTGTTGGATATGGGGTCATCCAATTTAATAACAATTATATTGTAAAAAATTATCTCTCTATCTGATGAGGATTCCAATTTATGGGTTGCTTTTAGTGCAGTAGATATCATAGGAAAGAAGTGTAAAAGAGTAAGGGATGGCATTTGAGTGTAATATTATTCATAATAATCTATTAATTCATATATTTGACGGTCTTACCCACATATTTGATATATATTTTGTGTCTCCTCAGTAGGTGGTTTAGAAATTGGGGGACTGTGAAGCTATTCTCTCAAAGTGTCAGGATCTCAGTCAACTATGTTTTGAGTCATCTTGTTGTAAATATTTCATGACAACCTAGTTGGTTCTTTCTTCGAAAAAAATATAATTTTAACTAGTTAATAGTTATACAGACCACCTACAATGTGATTTTTTCTATCACCACCAATCCAGAGTCAATTATGACATGAAGGACTTCATTGAAGATAAAATAGATTGGGTTATTATGACCCACTCTTCTATAGGAAGTGACGTAGTGGGGAACATTGATGATATTAATCTGATCGAGATTCTATTATTGTTGATACTTGATCAGGTTCTTATACATGTATTCCAATCAATAAATGGGAAATTTTTCGTTTCAGATGTAGTTTTCTTCATTCATTTGTTCTTGAAATCCTAGGCGACCCATTTTTATCTATAATCATAGCCATTAAAGATTATGATTTTATAGGCTATTGATATATGGTGTTGGGAAATTCTATACCTTCATAGGATCATGGAATGGATCCACAACTAGAATGAGAGTGAAAGGTTCTATATTATCATTTACATTACATTTCAAGTGTGCTAATAGAATGATTATAGAATTATAATTGGCTTTCTGAATGGAGCCTTCATGACGTTTTTTCATTTATGTGAAATCCTATAACCATCAGGGATACTTCATTGGGAACAACGGTGTCTAGAACTCATAATATAGAATATATTTATAGTGTTTCTATAGTTACTTTTATGAGAGTGGGATTATTAGTGAATAGTTCAAGCCCTAACATCTGTCAATGATGTAAGACACACTCTCTTTATCATATTGATTTTATTTCTTCTGGTCAATAATTGTCAATTTCATTATAGTGGATATGAACAAATAATTGAATTTATGATGATCAAATTCACATACTATAGTGTAATATACTGTAATATATTGTACCAAATAAAAGATATACTATATAGATTTTTTTTAAAAACCATAGAATTGCTTCCCCATGTTGATCGTGGGGTCCCATTATCTTCCAACATCAAGATACACTGTGTGTGAGATACTATTCTAGGCTTTCGGCACCATTAAATATAAAGAATGTAGGATTTCCAAAAAATGATTGAAGAAATGTATCATCCAACCACTTAGTCCATGGTTTCCTCTTACTCTACACTTGTTCACGTTGCCCTTCCAAGTCTCCCAATTGAGCCACTAGCAACTCAATGGTGTTAATAATCTCTAGGGGAATATATTTTTGACCCACATATTCTTATCAATGAGTGGGTGGGGTAGATGTTGTAGACTCACAATAATCTCCCACTAATTCTCAATTTATAACAAGAATAATTTATTTCTTTGTAGTGGGAGATTCTATCACCATAATGGAGGGAATCCATAATCATTTTTGATTTCCACATCATTGGTGAACATCTTCCTAGATCTGGAGCTACTATAAAGGATAAATACCACTAGTTCTATAATATATTATATGTGAAGGAAAATATTCACCTCAGTCTAAAGATGATGCAGGACATGAATAGTTCCCCTATGTAGTCCATCATTGTGTTTTCAGAGATATTGTATATCACAATTATATTGTAACAATTGTTCCTCGGTGGAAGGATACTCAACTATTTTGGTTGTTTATTGGGATTTCAATGCACCATGTTATTAATCTATTACATTATTAAACTATATAGGTGAACTTCATTATTTAGGGGGAGAGATTGTAGATCCCTCATTGGTTTTGGTTGTGTTCAACCTCAGTTGGTGCTTCTAGGTTTCCCTCTACTCAAGGTAGGTTTTCCATGATGCACCCGTCAATGTTTTTTTAAATATCTTTTTTTGTATGTTAAGGAATTAACATATGAATATCAATCTATGGTTTTAGTACCGTTACTTTATATGAAACAAGGTGATTTTTTATAGCCATCATTAGGGTTTATAATCAAATTCTGGGAAATATTGGGCCATTTCGGCTCGTGGAATGGGTGGGGTCGGATCCCAATCATTATATTCTCCTCTTGTATTTCCCTATGATAAGTTACATTGAGGGATTTTTCTATCTTTATTTCAAAATGCGACCTGAATAATTATGGGATTTCTTGAAGTGGGAGGAGAAATCGGGATGTAGACTCAAATGTATGCCTCCGATATTATAGAAGACAAAATCCCACTATGCTAATGATAATGATGAAAATTCCCCAATTCGTAATGAATATGTGGTATATAGGACAATAATTGGAAACGATTTGTCATGATATTGATGACACACTGATTTTATATAGGGACATGATAATTCTCAAGAATGGCATTAAGATATCATTGCCTCATCACCATACTAGATAGTATTTCCTAGGAATCACCAATAATTTCTATATGACCTTCATAGGGTATGATGAACCGTGTGATTATTATTATTATATAAATTTCCCCCATCATGCTAGGCAAGGGATTTTTTAGCTGCATCCAATAAATACATAATCCATTGGAAAATTAATGTTTTGACATGATGAATTGGTGGAAGATATTCCATTATTCTTGTGATAAGGTTCCTCTCTTAGACAATTATAAATGAAGCATATACTCTAAATAGATTTATATGATGAAATTGTGCTCATGTAAGAGTTCATTTCGATGGAATCCAATGGTGGGAATCATTTTTATGGAATTTTTTCTTATTGATCAACACATCAGATAATGTGTCTGAAAGGAATTCCAATTACAAGGAAGGTACTGGTTCAAATTCAGGATGGTTATCATCTCAAACAATTAAAAATGATTTAAAATATTTTATGTGTGGGAATTCTTATATAGGTACCAACTATCCAGGGTGTTAACTAGTCCCCTAATTAACCTTGACACTATAATATTAAATGTTCTTCTATATGACAGGTTATACTATTTTAGAGTCTGAGAAAGGTGTAATGATTCAAAAATTCCACATCCATTAATTTAGATATATGTTGAGGATATAGAGATCAGCTGCCTAAGGGTTATGATAAAATGGTAGAATTTTTATTAGAAATTTTTTTCTTTCCTATTTCGGTATTGGATCCTAGGACATGGAGATTTAATTTTAACGTCCCAATTCCGGAAGCCACCCAGAGGCGCCCTATAACTAATTGGTCACAAGGCCTCAAGTGAATTTCCTCGAATGCCAGAGGCTTTCGACTAGAAGAGAGGGACTTGGGTGTGATATTGGGGAAACTATTCCCTCATTGGCAGAGTACACAGTAGAAGTAAACAAATACATACAATATTGTAATTATGAAAATATCCAAAAAGTAAACATTGTAAGACTGGTAAAATAAAACAACTAGAGCACATATATAAACGATGCATGATACATATGTCTAGGAAAGAAGCCAAACAAGTCACAATGATAGAATAAAAATCATACTAAAACAAAGTACAAAATAAAATAGAAACTACTCCTTAGCACCACAAGAATATTCTTGGTCTCATGCTCTCCAACTCCACAACAAGTCAAGTACCGGAATTAGAAGGGCGCTTACCCTTATCTATAAATTCAACAATATAATCTATTTAGGCACAAAATCATGACCCGAAGAGGGTGTCAGACTAAATCACAGTAGGCAACCACCCGAAGATCTATGCCTAACAGTCAGTGAGTATATAGCTGGTAAATGTATAGAAAGCAGGAAACATGAATGTACTAAGTAGTAATCAATCCACATTTTCAAATCAAGAAACAGTGAAACAAATAGCTAAACCTCAAATAGGTAATTCTCTTGGAAGTACTCACGGCCATCCCCTCTAGTCCTACCTAAAAAGTGAATGAAACCCTCTGGGAAGCACACTCAGTCTAACCCATCTAGTAATGCATATGAATATATTAAGACTCTTAGAGGAATCACTCATAGTCTATCCCCTTATAGTCAAAGGTAAAGAAAGACTCTTTGAGGAAAATCACACAATCCATTCCCCGTATAGTCTAGGGTAGTCAAAGACTCCATGAGGAATCTCATAAATCAATTCCTCTTATATCCCCAAATTCTACGAATCTCTAATAAATCTCACTCGGTCAAATCCCCTTATAGCCCAGGTCATACAATTCAAACAAAGACTCTCTGAGGAAGCTAACACATTCTATCCCCTTTTAGTATAATGAATACAAGGAATCTCTAAAGAATCTCACTCAGTCAAACCCTTGTAGTCTGAAGCAATCAAGGATACTCTAAGGAAGCTCACATGGTTCATTCCCCTTATAGGTCCATGTGGTTGAAATCTCTCTGAGGATGATCACTCGGTCAATCCCCCTTACAGCCTAAAGTTGTCAAATCTCTCTGATGATGCTCACCTGGTCAATTCCCCTTATAGTATACAACACCATGTTCACATGGCCATATGTAGGTTAACTAGAATATCAGTATTAAAATGGCCAAGGAAAACTGACAAAACTACATGGCTAACCTGTCTACAGTATAACAAGCATGTTAGAATACAACTCTACAACCTAAAGCAATAGGCATGGGAAACAGGCAAGGCAGCCAAAGGCTAGACAAGAACAATTGGGCATAAACAAAACAATGCATTGGAAAAAACACATCCAAAGAATAGAAATCAAAACTATTGATATCCAAATATCCTCTACATAGTCATACAAGAAATGGTAGGAAAATTAGTGGTAAAACAGTAAACACGCATTACCCCATTCAAGGGTATTGGTGGAATTTTCACATATTACTCAAGACATCGAACAGAAGGAACAAACCACCTACCTTGGTGTTACGTGATTGATATAAATGAACCTCAACTCTAGAATTTCCTTAAAACATCGTAGATCTACAAAAAAGTATAAAACGTTCAAACCACGATTACTTGGTTTAGAGGAGGAATTAAAAAACGATGCTCTGGGAGAAGGATGAACTCACTGTTGCGATTCCAACGCAATCATCGGTGATCAAATCAGAGGAAGGATGGAGGCTCAGGGGCTCATCGAAGATCTTCCATAGTACGGGTTCTGTCAGACAAAGAAGACCTAGAAGAAGTGAGTTCTTTCTATCAGACACGACCCCAATGTGTTTAATAAAAAAATACATGTCTTATACTTTTGGAGTAAATGGGGTGTACTTTCTGTTTCTGTACTCCACGTTAGGTGGCCCCCATGTCAACCCTATAAGGCCATATGTGTGGCCATGACACAGCCAGCACACGACCTCTAGCGGCATCATAGTACACGGTGTGTACTCATAATGTACAAGGCATGTACTTCAAGAATTTCATGATTTTCCTCTTTTTCTAAAAAATGAACAATAAAGGAAAAACATACCTAAAAAAGATATAGGTACTTACAAACATCCCCCCTTAATAAAATTCATTCCTGAATTTACCTAGCACGACGTAGAAGAAGAAACCTCGAACAACTCTGGCCACTGAGCTCGTACATCAACCTCCCTCTCCCATGTCCTGTTCTATACTCACCCGTAATGCCATAGCACTCATACAAGAGGAACAGACCAGCCAAAGAGAACCATTGTACTGCGATCAACAATCCGGATAGGATTCTCATGAAATGATGCATCCACCTTGAGCACAACCTCCTCAGGGTGAAAGACATGAGACAGGTCTGAAAAGTAACATCGAAGCTAAGAAACGTGAAAAATGTTGGGAATATCCCGGTACCTCTAAGGTAACTCCAACCGATAGGAAAATGGCCCAACTCTCTCCAACACCTCAAATGGTCTGACATAACTCGGCGAAAGCGTAAACTGTATCATAATCCTCTAGTGTCCCAACCTTGATGTTTCATGCAGAAAAACCTGATCCCTGACCTCAAACAACAAAGGTCATCTCCTATGATCAGCATAAGACTTCTGTTGAGACTACACAGTAGCCATCCTCTTCCAAATAAAATATATTTTCTTTGTGGTCTCCTGAACAAGATGAGGTCCTAGAAAAGCTACCTCACCTACCTCTAGCCAACATAAGGGTGATCGGCATGGCCTATCGTACAAAGCCTAATAATGTGCCATCTGAATAGTTTTTGAAAACTATTGTTGTATGAAATGTCTACAAGAGGTATATGCTTCTCCAAAGCACATACAAAATATAGAGTGCATGCTCAGATCATGTCCTAAAACACCAGTATCGTATGCTCAAACTAGCCATTAGTCTTGGAGTGGTAAGCTGTACTCAAAAGTAACTATGTACCCAACACCTTCTGAAGCCCCTGCCAGGCCCAAGTGGTAAAACACGGATCGCTTCCTGAAACAATGGAGTGTGGAACTCCATGTGGATGTAAAATCTCATAGATGTAAAACCATCCTAGCTCATCAAAACTGACAGCCTCTTTGATTATCAAGAAGTGAGTGACCTTCTTGAGTCAGTCAATGACAACCCAAAATGTGTCATTTCCTCAAGGTGAACTCGAAAAAATGGTCATGAAGTCCATCATGAGATCATTCCACTTCAACTCGGGAATGGCTGACTGTTGTAATATCCTTGCTTGTCCCTGATACTTCCCCTTCACCGGCTAACAAGTCGAACACCTCATGATGAAACTAGAAATGTCCCTTTTAATTTCTGACCACCTATACTGACGGTGCAGTTAATGATACATCTTGGTGATGCCCGGATGAACCGTCCAAACTGAGGAATGAAAGTCCAACATTAGCTCCTCGCGTATGTCTAGTAGCACCTATACATGCCCCAATAAATACAAGACCTCATCCTCACCTATGGTCTATCCAGGAATAGATTCCCCTCCTAAGACACATTCCCTTAGGATTTGGCCTTCCGAATCTGATAGTTTCCTCATTCACACTCGATCAGGAAGAGTAGAGGTAATAGCTACAAAATAAAGAAAGGTGTTCCCCTGACTATCTTGCACTTACAAATGCATCTCAGTGAGCAGAGCCATAAGCTGCCACTCACTGCTCGCCTCTTGAACTGCCTATATCTAAGTCCTCCTCCTCAATACACCAGTCATTGTGTTTCCCTTCAAAGGTGTATAGGGAAGCTCAAATTCAAAGGATTGTAGGTACTCGACCCACCTTCACTGTCTCAAATTTAGATTACACTGAGTGAATATGTACTCGATACTTTTCTGGTGGGTGAAGACCACAAAATTCTCTCCTATAAGATAATGTCTCCAATAGCATAGGGAATGAACAACTGCTGCAAACTCTAGATCATGTGTCAGGTAGTTCCTCTCGTGTGTCCTCAACTTCCGAAACCTGTAAGCAACAAATCCATCTCCCTACATGGGCAGAGCTCCCCGCATGATACCTGATATATCGTAGTAAATAATATAGTTATTTCCCAGTTTTAGAAAGACTAGTATATATACTTATATAAACCACGCTTTCAACTCCTGAATGGATGAATCACAAGAATATGACCATGAGAACTTAACACCCTTCTTAGTCAGACCTATCAATGGTGCTGCAAAGCGTGAAAAATCATGTATGAAACTTCTGTAATATCCAGCCAGCCCACAAAAATTTCAACCCTCAAAGAAGTTCTTCATCTTCTCCCAGGAAACTACATCTCTAAATTTATATGGGTCTTCTGATACTCCTATCTCTAATATGACATAACCCAGGAAGTGAATATGATCCATCCAAAAGTGTAATTTTGAGAGCCTAGCATATAACTGATGCTCCCTCAGTGTAATAAAAATGATCTCAAGATGGGTATGATGATCATGTCGAGTGTGAGAGTACACCATGATATCGTCCATGAAGACCACATTGAAATAATCCAAGTATGGATGGAACACTCAGTTCATCAGTGCTAGGAAAACTGCAGGTGATTTTGTGGGACCGAACGACATTACCATGTACTCGTATTGACCATACCTGCTCCAAAAGGTTTTAAGAGGTATATCAGATGGTCTAACACGCAACTGATGGTACTCGGACCTTAATTCAATCTTCATGAACACTCAGGGTCATCAAAGTTGATCAATGAGATCTTCAATCCTCAGTAAGGGATATTGGTTCTTGACCATCAACCGGTTCAGCTTCTAATAATCCACACAAAGCCTAAGGGTACCATCTTCCTTCTTTGAAATCAGGACTGGAGAACCCCAAGCAGAAGTACTATGTCAGCTGAAACCCTTTCATTACAACTCCTACAACTGATTCTTGAGCTCCTGCAACTCAGGTGTAGCCATCCTATAAGGAGGAATGGACACTGGTGCCACTCCAGGAACAAGATAAATAGAAAATTCAACCTCTATTCGGAGGAAAACCTGAAATTTCGTATGGAAAGATGTCCCTGAAACGATCCACCAGTGGAGGAAAGTCTAACTACAAAGTACCCTGATCATCTAGATTTAGACTATCAATCTACGTCATAACTCCTCCTAAAACAAGATGCTTTGGACCCACCCTTCTCACCTAGACATCCCACTCGCCTTTATGAATAAAAGATTCACCATCTGGTGACGTGAAACTCACCCTACGGCGATAATAGTCAATGAATGCATAGAATGGAAGAAATCAGTCCATCTTGAGAATGAAATCATATCATGCCATTTATGGAACACAAAGGTCCCACCAAAATTGTCACCCACCAACCTATAGAGGGAACTCCTTGCACGGACATACACTAGCCATTCTAGTCCCCAACGGAGTGTTTAGCGTCAATATATCGGCAGAAGAAAGGATGAAGAGCCCAATGATATACACAATAGCCACAGATATAAATCCATGGTAAAACCCCATATCGAAAACATAAGAAGCTAAAACTGAGGCTACTAAGATCATACCTTAAACTATAGAGGGTATGAGATCCTGCTCCTGCTGGGTGTGCTCCACTACAAAAGTATCGCATGCTACACAGCCCCGTGACCCTGCTTGACCACTCTATGTTGATCCACCCTGTTGTCACTAAAGGACCAGTGACTGAATACATGGGCAATGACCTCCAACTCAGCATGAACGGGCGGAAGAACCCTAGTTCCCTGACTAGTGAGAACCTGTTGGTGATTCTCCTAAACATGGAGTCATAGAAGAACCCATGTCACCAGTAGCTGGTGAAAAGAACTAAAAAAAATGCAGAAGATGACCCATCTTGCCACAAGATCGGCACTCCATTATGTCTCTCGGGAAATGTGGTCTCGTATGCCAACTCCTCCCACACTGGTATCACACCATGTGGCTTTCAGAAGGTGCATCCCACCTACTATGATATCCCTCTATAGTCTCCCTACGGCGCTTCCTGCTATCAGCTGGGGGAATACTAACTCTGGATGCCAAACCGCCTTGGATCACAGCTCCCAAATCCCTCAGATTGCAATCAGTAATCATCACCTATTTGACGATAAAGGATATCGAAATAACCTAAATATTTTCACCTATGAATAGATCTCCTTCCTAAGACCATCCTCAAACATCTAAGACAGTAACAACTAAGCACCTGCTGGAATAGGCATGAAATGATGCGGCTCTGTCATGCAATAGGAATACTCCATCATAGAAAGATTACCCTTCTATATGTTCATGAACTCCTATGCTCGATCAGCCCTCATGGTCTCTGGGTAGAATTAATCATAAAAGATATGCCAGAACTCCTCCTAATCCATATTCTGGTGGTGCCCTGCTTGAGAGATGACATCCCACCACCTCTTGGGGGAGTCTTGGAGCATGTAAGTCGAGAGCATCACCTTCATCTCTGATGGTACCTAGATATGATCAAAGATAATCAGCATGGCTTTGATCCACGACTCTACTACCTGTGGTCCTCCTTCCCTGAGAAGGTGGGAGGCTGCTGCTACTGGAAAAACTATGTAAAATTAGCCATCGACGGGGCAGGAGGAGGTGCTCCCTAAAAGGTCTGTGTTATCCTCAGAAATCCATCCCTGAACTATGAATCCACACCTAGGTCAGGTATAATGGATGGTAACAAGACTGGTATAATTGGAGGATCTGCAGGTTGTCCCTGATCAGCCATGTCTGGTGTCTGATCACCACCTGGTAGCTGACATACAACCAGAGGACATTTCTTTGGCATGACTCTGCAAGGTCAAGCAGAAACATTAGATCCTGGTCATCAAGGACTGAAAATAGGGAGTTTAAGTAGGGAACTGGATAAAGAAAGTGTTCACATTTTATAAATCATGAGTACATGGTGTGTGCAATTACTACATGACATGTTCCCATAAGTCATTCACATGAGCATGTACTCCCGCCTAAACTGGTTGTGTAACACCCCAAACACATAGAGTGTCGTCTTAAAACACGGCGTGTGCTTGAATCCTCTTCCCATGCCTGAGTCATTCTACATTATCAAGCCACACTACTCTCCTAAGACAATACTACACTGTGTTTTAAAGGTAGACACAATGTGTACTGAAAAAGCTTCACCTTGCCCATTTTTTTGGCAACATGGCCTGACACAAAGCTCAAAACTACCTGTCTTGTTCATGGTGGACCCGACATGAACTATAAAAGCTTTACCTAGCCCGTGTTGTTGGCAACATGGCCTGACACACAAACCAAAACTACATGGCATGTTCATGGTGGATACAGAAATTATGCGAAAGGAAAAAAACTGACCTGTGTTGTTCATGACACTGCCAGGTACCTAGGTCATACTACACTGCATGTAAAATAATATCACGGCATGTATGTGAAAAGATAAATCTGAGCCGTTTTGTTCGTGACACGGCCATGTACCTGGGTCAGACTACACTCTATGTAAAATCCTAACATGGTGTGTTCCTACAAGGAATTCCCCATCTCGTGTCTCTGCCACATGGCATATGACATTATTAGATATTACATGGATTCTATTTAATAAAAAATATTTCTTCCCAAACAGAAGAACACATATAGTGTATTCAAAACTACAAGGCGTGTATTCTAGGTTTCTCCAGATAGTATGCCTCATACACTACTCTGAATCCCAGAAAAACACTTAAACGTGCATTAAAAGTTCCAAATTCTGATCTGAGAGGGCCCATACTCCCTTCCAATCAATGCATGGAATCTTATAAATGTTATTACAAGAAAACAAGGTGATGATCCACCAAAATCTGGTCCATGAGATCCCATAACCCCTCAAGAACCAATGTTAGCGTTCATCTAGACAAACCAATACGCAACAATACCATAGAAAACATCAGGTATTTCTATCAAGGAAACTATCACAACAGCATGCATATTTTACACATCATCTATCACAACAACATGCAATCTCTTACACGTCCTAGATGGCATTGGAAAAATGCATGACATTAGATTTCTAGAAAATGCATATATGATGAATGGGATAGAATTCCCTAATCTCATTGGCTTGTGATGGAAATAGAGACTCAATAACATTAACAATAGCACAAATCATGTGAATCACTCAAGGTGAAATCAGATCAACTGTACTAATTGAAAAAATAGAAAAACTACTATTTAAACGAGGTAGATTAGCTTTTCCCTATACACGGGTTAGCTACTCCCGGGCACAAATTATTACTAAGTACCTATTCCATTCTATCCCTAGATATAGGCTCCAAATAGTATTTCAAGAGAAAATAATTGCTCTGATTCCGCTCTGTAACATCCCAGTTCTAGAAGCCACCTAGAGGTGCCCGTACCTGGTTGGTCACATGGTCTTAAGAGAATTTCTCCGAATTCCATAGGCTACCGACTAGCAGTAAGGGCCTTAGGTGAGATAATGGGGAACCAATTCCCTCATTCACAGAGTACACAGCAAAAATTAAACAAACAAATACAATAACGGAAGAAGGAAAATATCCAACAATAGTATATAGTGAAATACTGGAATAATAAAACAACTGGTGCACGTATATAAATGATGCATGGTACATATGTATAGGAAATATTCCAAACAAGTCACATTGTTGGAATAAATTTCATACTAAATCAAAGTTCAAAATAAAATAGAAATAGATCCTCAGCATTTCAAGAATATTCTTGGTCCCATGCTCTCCAAATCCATAGCAAGTCATGTACCTGAAGTAGAAGGGCGCTTTCAATTATCTATAACAGCAACAATATAATCTTTTTTTCCCCAAAAGCACAACCCAAAAAGGGTGTTAGACTAAATCTAAGTAAGAAAACACTCGATGATCTGTGCCTAATATTTTTTTGAGTATATTCAGGTAAAAGTACAGAAAGATGGAAACAAGAATGTACTAAGTAGTAAGCATTTCACAGTTTTGATGAAAGAAACATCGAAACAAATAGCTAAACGTGAAACATGTATCCCACTAGGAAGTACTCATGGACATCCCCTCTGGTCCTACCTAAAAAGTGAAAGCAACCCTTTGGGAAACGCACTCGGTCTATCCCCTCTGGTCTTACATATAAATATAATAAGACTCTCAGAGTAAGCGCTCACAGTCTATCCCCTTATAGTCAAAGTTAAAGTAAGACTCTATAAGGAAGCTCGCAGAGTCCATTCCCTGTATAGTATACGGTAGTTAAGGACTCTCTAAGGAAGCTCACATGTCAATTCTGCTTATATCCCCAAGGCCTAGGACTCTCTGAGGAAGCTCAATCGGTCAATTCCCTTTATATCCCAGGTCGTACAATTAAATCAAATACTCTCTGAGGAAGCTCACGCGGTCAATCCCCTTATAGTCTAAAGTAAACTAGGAATCTCTGAGGAAGCTCACTTGTCCAATCCCCTTATAGTCTAAAGAAAACCAGGAATCTCTGAGGAATCTCACTCAATCAATAACCCTTATTTCCCCATGTGGTTCAAGGCTCTCTAAGGATACTCACAAGCTCAATCCCCCTTATAGCCAAAAGTGCTCAGAACACACAGATGAGTCTTACTAGGTGAATTCCCATTATAGTATACTAACCCAGGTTCTCACAGCCGTATGTAGGTTAACGAGCATAGAAGTATAAAAATGGCCAAATTATACCTACAAATATTCTTGGATAACAATTCTATAAAATATCAAGAATATCAGAATACAACATTCCACCCTAATGCAACAGGCATGGAAAATTGGCAAGGCAGCCAAAGGCTAGATTGGACCAATCGGTCGTAAACAGAAAAATTCATGGGAAAAATATGTCAAAAGAATAGCAATCAAACCTATTCATATCTAAATATACTCAGAAAATTAATTCAAGCAATGGTAATAAAACAATAGGGGTATAACTATAAACACGCAATACTCCATTCAAGGGTATTGGTTGAATTTGTATATAATACTCAAGACAACGTACGGAAAGGAAAAAACCACCTACCTTTTTGTTTGTTGATCGATATATATGAACCAAAACTCTTTAATAACCATAGAACGTTTTGGATCTATGAAAACATATAAAATTTTCAACCCAAGAAAACATGGAAAAGAGGAGGAATTGGAAAACGATGCTCTGAGAGAAGGAAGAACTCACCGGTGTGATTCCAACGCAATCACCATTGTTTGAATTAGAGGATGGATGGACGCTTGGGGGATCATTGAAGATCTGTGGACGTACGTGTTCTCTTAGATGAAGAAAACCTAGAAGAAGTGAGTTTTTTCTATCAGACGTGACCCTATTGTGTTCATTGAAAAAAAACAAAATACACGGTGTGTATTTTTGGAGTACTCAGTGTGTACTTGTTGTTTCTATACTCTGCATTAGGTGGCCTCCATGTCACTTCTACATGGTCATGTGTGTGGCCATGACACAACTAGCAGATGATATCTTATGATTAGTTATTTTAAGAATATAAAATATAACTCTATTATCATATAAAATAATAATAAAATACTAAGTGTTTCTCATCCTGAACAGAACATTAAATGTTCATATCTAACCAATCATATAGAAAAAACATTATTAATATATTAATAGATAATAATTTATGATAAAATAGACCATACGATTTATAAATCCTGATAAATTAATTATAAATATAAGGTTCTGTCAAAAACGTGCTGAGGATCCCAAAATATAGAAAAAAAATCACAAAACAAAGTTAATTACCAACACTATCAATATTGTTGATCAATTCTTATTGCATGTTTCCCATTTTGGATCAAGATACTCTTAAATTACATTGTGGAAAAAGAAACACCTATTTTCCAGTATAAAAAAATACCATGGACTTGTTTCCAATTATTATCAAATAAAATATAATGAATTAAAAAAAAATTTAGGGATATACATGTCCCACCAATATCATAATGATTAACATACATATGTGTCTGATAATATCATATAATATAAACATATAATCATTTCAAAAAACTATAATCCAAACATGTTTTAGAAACATTTCATCAACTCACCATATCATACCCCATAAAAATTAATTGGATTTCTTAATCAATTCACCAACATAATACAAAGAATTCCCAATAATGTATTAAGATTGTATCATCTAATATTAATCATTACAACACAAAAGTAACATAAAGGTTCATCATCATAGATGGAGTATGATTTTTAATAATCACCTAGAACATTTTTAACGAATAAACCCTTTCCCCCATTGCAAAATATATTAAAAACAATAACCATTTTCAAAATCAAATTCAGTATTCATAACCTCAGTAACTCTTTAAAAAAATTAAAATATATATTTTTTTATAAAGATATTATACGATTCATATAATACTCCCTAAAAAAATATAAATTTTTCATTTTTTATAAAATAAAAATGGTTATTGTATAGAAAACTATATAATGAATCTATTCATTTTTTTGAATAAACTAGAAAATGAATAAAAATTAATTTAATAAATCAGTTTTTTATTTTCCAAAACATGAGGGGATTCTTTTGATGAATTATATTAATAAAATTATTATTTTATTTGTCATAGAAATTAATAATATTTCTCTTAAAATATTATTTTTAATAATTCTGTACTTAATGAGTGTACAATGGGATATATATAACCCTAATGAAATAAACAAATTTAAATAAAATAATATATATAAATAGAATAAAATATTTTATTAATATTATTGTTAAGTATGATCTGTATAAACCTTAACAAATAATCTAGGATCACTAAATGACATATCCCTCATGTAAAAAAATGTAGACAAAAATACTTTAACTATTTAGTAATCATTTGAATCATCATCCTTGAGTAGAATATAATGTAATATGAAATTATATATCATATAAAATATAGATTCATGATATAAAATGTCGAAGGGGATGTATAAATAACAAAAAAATGGTAAATTGTCAATTGTATCCCAAAGATAAGAGAACAACATGAAATCCCTTAAGATAATTCATAAAATCTGATGTACATTTTCAAACATAATAAATAATAAATATATTATTATACTTAAATTATAAAATTATACACATAATTTTTATGATCACATATAACTTCGTATAAATTATTCTAAACTTATTTATTAATAATTTCATTATGAACTCAATATATATGGATGTCAACATTTTCATTTTTCATCAATGTTTTCGATTTGTAGTTTCGGCCTTTATAAATTGACCAATATTAAATCATATCTATAAAACTATATATTACATTAATATTATATTATATTAATATATACAGATATATTCATCCATTTAAGTTATAGATAAAAAGATGTAACACACAGTTTATGGCAATTTTTTATCATATGTATAAGTAATGACTATTCCCATATTTCGACGGATGAAAAAAATTAAAGTGACTTTTTATTAACATTTCTAGAAATATTTTTATTTAATATAAATTACATATTTTCATTAACATAATATTTATCTCCATCCATGAAAATCCTTCATGAGAATTAATCAAATTGAAATGCAAGGCGGTAGTCCATTGGATGGATGAGTCATGCTAGAAAATCAAGCACATAATAGTTTAAAAAATTATTATATGGGATATTATATTTCTATAAGTTAATTTATGATAAAAATATCATATATATATATATATAGTAAATATACTATTATTCCACACCATTACAGGTGGTGAGGGAAAACAAATTATGTCAGATTGTGAGCTGAAAGGATGCCAGACACACGATCCAGGAATTATTTTTCTAATTCATTGATACGATGATGGATATAGAATATTAAATTAAATTAATAACTTATCAGTATATCAGATATATTGAGGTTGTTTTGTTTAATTATTTTCCATATAATTGTTGGAGGAAAATGTTGAATGAAAAATTAATGGCATTGTGAAGATAATTTCCTTGTCTTTGTAGAACATCTTGTCGGTCTCTTATTAAGGATTGTAGTGATCATATTTTTTGAGTAGAAATATCTCTATAAAATGTACATGGATTTAGGTGATCACTTTTTGTAAGGATTGGAAAAAATATATGGTCGTTGTGGTGTAATAACCCAAAATTTTAAGATACGAACAAAATACTAAATTTCATGTATGAAATGCTACACAAGTAATGTAAAAGAATGTAATATCCATATACATTAGGATTATTATATGTAATTTTATATAAATTAAATATATTCTATATCCTTCGTTCAACCCAATATATATTTTTCTTTTATTATACGTAATCACACATTTCTTCGATAGCATGCGCTACATGCATGATCATGTTTTGCTGAACATAAATGTAGTATTAATATTATTTTTTAATATGAGATTTATATACAAGAAAATAATTTTCAGTTAATAAATTTTATTAAATAATTTATGAAAATATATGGCTTAATTGATTTGTTACCAATTAATTATAAATATACATGAAAACCAATTGAATATGAATGAGATATTGTTATAAAAAACTATTAAAATGAGTCTTTGGAATTTTAACCTAATAATTTAAAAAAATAATTATTACATAATTATATTAATGAAATTTATATAATATATATTTCACTAAAATTCTACAAATTTATCTAATATATTTGACAGAAAAAACATAATAATATATCCAATTTTACGCATAAATTTCTCTGTTTTCATAATGAATGTTTTCATCATTTTAATAGAGAAGATGATTGAAAAATATATTTTTATACTCATAAATTTCAATTTAATAAATAATTTTTTTAAATTGGAATTTGAAAATTATATTATAGTTATTCTTTGTTATTTTGAGATGATTCATTTTTTGAATACTGAAACACAATATATTTTAATTGAAAAATTACTTTTCATATAATTTTTTTGTAATGAGAAAATTATTTTATAAAATGAATTTAATGTATTGTTATATAAATTTTACATCTATGAATCTCCTTACGGTCAATAAAAAAATATTATTTTGAATATATATTTCCAAAAATAGTTAGTTTTTAAACATTTTCACTTTAGAATCCCACTTTCTCATCCTGTATATAGAGATAAATTTAAATTAATTTATTCAAATAATTTTCATTGAATTTGGAAATTGGATTAAATTTTTAGAATTAGAATAATTTATAATTTTTTAAATTTCAACTACATTTTAAAAAAAATCCCTTTTAAACATTCCAATAATTAAATACAGTGACAATGATATTAAAAAAAATTACAAAGTGAGTAAAATTTAATAATAACGGTAAAAATGACCTTAAACATGTTAAAACCCAATTTTATTGCCATAATTTTACATATACGTTTTATTATAAAGATATTTTATTACTAGATCCACTTTATGTGAAATAATGTGGGTAGAATTCATTCATTAAAAATTTACATGTTCTCCACTAACACATCTTGTATTTAGCCTCACAATAAACCTCTTATTCATACCTCAAAAACAAATTGGTTCAGTTATTCCCAAATAAAATAAATCGCCTAAAAATATCCCATCATCCAATAATAATTATCATGGGTATAAATACAACATATGAATACATTACATCATTCCTAATGAGTATACCTGAAGAAGAGGTAATGTATTTCTAAAAAAATTTAATTTTATTTCCCTATCCACCTCTATAAATTCTTATAATATCATTATTATATAAAATAATAAGTTTACTAAATATAAAAATATTGGGTTATCTTATTTTTATAACCTAAAAGGCCAACTCCTATCAATTTTGTTACAAAATCATCATAAATTTATATGTCAGAATGATGCCTTGTGAACTGATATCATTTGTTTTTCCATTATTATATATCAATGTTGGGAATAGTTGTGTTCATAATATTTATATATTCTATTTATGATATTAATGATTAATTTATTAATTTATTAATTTGTAATTATTATATAACACATCCCTTTAAACCTTCAATAATTTTGGAATATGATGACATTGCTTGTCTGTATTTTGAACCGACACCTCCTAAAGCAATGCGATTTTTCAGATACTCAAATTGAATAAATTGAAGACGTTTTTAATAAAACTTTGTGATATATATGATATAATAACTTTAATATAATATAATATTTATATATATTTAAATATAATTTACATTTTATTCTTTCACAAGACAACCAAATGGACACAACATTCATGTGTACGTACAACCTACAGTCTCTTTGAACAATGTATTTCACATCATGTCACTAAATATTTTGGATTACTATAAAAATGTATATACATAATATATATTATAGTAATATGATGTTTTATTTTTTTGAGATGATTAAATCATGATCAAGGAAATAGGATAAAGAAATATCAATTAATAATTTACTCAAAAGCATGGTAATTTACACCTAAAATTACCGATATAAGAAATTATAATTAAAGAATGTGTAATTATATTTTTTAAAAGGATTGAATATGATATCATAAATCTATGTTTTGTTGTTTTATAAGTAATTATATTTAATAATACCACTATAAAAGAGGTTAAATGATACTCTACCCAACGAAAGTGTAATATAATGGATTTGTTAAATCAATTTTCACTAACTAGGTTAAACATATTCTTCATTGATTATCTTATTGATAAGACTATTTCTACAAAAAAATGTTAAATTACTATACTTTATTTAATCTTTTTTATGTTTATGTATAGTTGATACAGATAATTCATTAATTTATTAATTATCACCACAATGTTTCAATCATTTTATGTTTTTATTTTAAAAATCTTATTTAAATATATATTAATTATTCTTGAATATCAGTTGAGGGATATTACATTATCATTTAGTAATAAAGCCATATATTGTATTCTCCTTTTGTTATTAATTATATATTTTAAGTAATATTACCTTATGTTCACTCATTGGTATTTAAAATATTGTCAATTTTTTTTCATGAATATCAATATTCATTTTTCTCTTTGGGTTGAAATATGATTTCATCCAAAACTATTTTCTCTGTATATAATTTAATTAATTTATTGATATTTTAAAATTATTTATTAAAAATATATTTTCACTCATTTCTTATAATTTCATTTTTTAAAAAATAATTATTATGATATTTTGAAAACAATGCTTGTTTTAATATTTCCAAAAAAGAAATTGAAAAAATTGTTTTACAATTTATGAAATAAAATTATATTAAATCCATAATGATGAGTAATTTTTTATGATTATTATATTTGTTTCAATAATTATATACATATAAACATCAATTGTTTAAAAAACTAAAATTTTAAAATTGATTTTCAGCGAAATAGATTTTTAACATGAATTTAAAATTGTAATTGATATATTCATCTAGAAAATTTTCAAATAAATTTTTATTATATTTATATTCCACAATTATAATAACTCATTATTTATATAATTATTATTTATATATTTTATTGATTCCCTACATAATCATTATAGTTATTTTATTATCAATTTTATGGTTGAATGTAATGCCAGTCACTTCATGGAATAATTTTTATCATCAATAACATTTCGATAATATATTCACATTTATATAAATAATGGTAATTATACTTCACCTTAGTAACCATATTATTTATCATCGATATTCTAACTAATTATAAAAAATCTCACATTTACATATGTTGTTTACTTTGACAGTTATTTTATTTAGATACGAAATAATGTTAAATTCATATCCATTAATCAATACATATATTTGATATGTAAAAAATTTATGAGTTAAAAAATGTATTGAATTGATTATTAATTCATTGTATTTGTTTGATGATTTTTTGGATCCATTTAATGAAATCCCATTGATTCATCAGTAGTCTCATTAGATGAAAATAGTTAAAACCCCCCTTTATGTTTGTATCCAAGAATGGTCTAAACTATCTTATGAAATATCCTGAAAATAGTATGATTTAAACCCTAATTGAATGGTTAAGAATACATGTGTTTCATGGTCTAAACTATCTTGTGAAATTTCATGAAAATAGTACGATATAAATTATGAACATCTTTCTTTGTTAATTAATTACAAGGAACGTGTTTTCAGTTATATACCAATACATGTTGTTTACTAAAATTTATTCATTATAAATTCTATCTCACATAAAAATTATAGATAATTTGACCCCACCCATATTTTTTCTTTTAACCTATAATCCATGATGTTTATTTTGAATTATATACAGGGATACATTATCATGTAACTGATATGAATGATTATTTCGTATTATTATTATACACTAATCCTCTCTTATTAAAATAATTTTTTATTAAATATTTTACTATGTGGGTTTTTTTAAAATGATATATATATTTTTTAGACCCTTTATTACCAAGATCATGAATTAATTGCAATTTATCAATTTATATAAGGTGGGGAGAATGTAAAACAACAATTTTTTAGAAAATGAACATTATATTCGATATCATGGATGACACACAACGCCAAGCATAGAAAAGGCTAAAAATTACAAATACATTTCCATGTATTTAACATATAAAAAATCAATTTTGTATATTGACTTATACACAACCCTGAGTTAGCTCGTGTTACACGCAACCCCATGTTTCAATGATACATTATGTTACACGCAATACCGGGTTTTACAAATAAAAAAATATAATATTAAAAATAATTTTAAATATTATAATTATCAACCATATATTACATTGGAGGTAATAAAATATATTTTGTAAATTATTGAAATATATGATCTAATTTATTGGTTACCAATAAATTAAAAAATAATATAAAAACTAATTGAGTATAAAGGAAATATGTTTTTATAAAATAATATTTTTCTACAACACAGGTATGGTGGGGATAAAATTCCATGAAGATTATAGTGGAAGGATGTTATAATCGTAATGATATCAATAGACAGTAGTGAAATTATTAATAAAATAGACACAATGGAGGTAGAAAAATTTTAATATGTGAATAAATGTGGCTAATTCCAATTTTCAAAAGTACATGTATTAAATATATTGATACAAGTACTAGTAGTGAAAAATAAAAATAAAAATATTATGTAATAAAAGAATCACGACAGAAATACAATCTCTATGAGCATCCCATGATCCATCTCATTCCACTTCCCCAACTCCATCCATAAAATGTAAATGAAACAGGGGAAGTAAGTAGCTTCCCCATTATCAATAGTTATAGGCATAAAGTCTAATTGAGTACCAATTGTAACTAATCAGGATGTGAGATAAAATATTTGTAAGCTACCAGAAATGATGAATACAACCAACTGTTTAATGAAATTTAAATTATTTGGTGTTCCAAGGTAAATAAATAATAATAAGACAGAAAAAAAATTAAATATATTCATTTGATTGCATCCCACATGGTCACCCATATAATATACCTACTTCGACCTAATCCAGTTAGTGTGGACAAAATAATTTAGAAATAGTAAATTGGTCAAGATAATAATGTGTCAGAGGATGGAATGTCCCAAATAATTTGCATGATCTTGGAAAAAAATTCATAATAATCATGATATCAAAGTTTATTTTTTATTTTCTTTATAACATTCACATTCCTTTTCTATTTATTTTGAAAACTGCATTATTGAACACCATGAGACACCTATAGGATTTCCATGAATATCTAAGAAGACATTACATGTATCACTTCAATGTATCCTCACAAAAACATTTTCTAGGAACCCATACATTGTTACCTAAAGATGAAGTACCTTGTCTTAACCCGTGAATGGTGAAAGGTCAAATACTATCCTCCATGTCTGATTAGGGTATCACATGATGTGGCCTGATTCTCTTTCTAGGAATTTTTCTACCAATCATTCATTTGATCTCATCCATGTGTTGACCTTAAAAAACCAAAATCACTCATTTAGAATTAAATAAATATATATCTCTTCAAACGCATCTATGGAATAGTTTATCGCATTCCTAATGTGTCTATTTACATAAAAATTTATTAAATAAGTAATGAGGGTTCATCAAAGGGACAGATAAGATTTAACACTATGTTTTTCCGTTATCTCTAAGTTAGAATTAGTAAAATATAATTTCATGTATATCAAGATAGAAAACTATGTCATATATTTGAGGAAAATATTAAATAAGCATTAAAAGGCATTCTGACATAGGCATGAACATGTTCTCTTTTTTAATTAATTAAATTGACCATCATTGAGGGGATTTTTTATAAAACATTATTTATTTATTAAACAATTAACTTCATCCAATTTTATGAGTCAAATTTCTTTAAAAGGGAAAAATCATATATCAAATTAAAAAAGATAAGAGTGAAAGGAAATACATAAGAGAAAGGAGGCACACACATAAAAATTTAACAACATGCAAAAGATATATGGAAAATGATAATATCCACAAAAACTATGGGAAAAATATTGTCCACCTACCTAAAGTGTAGTGAACCACGTCCAACACTTCATCACTTGATGGATGTGACAATGGAAACCAAATGCTTCAACTTACCTATTAAATAAATATGCACCTTCCCTTATATGCATGAACACCTATCCCCCGTGTAATTCTTTTCGTGGACCAATATATAAAAGGGGATCCTTACATACATACATACATGTTAATAAAACCCTTTTCACTACCACACACACACACATATAGATAAGCACAAAAGCCCCATTATATATATTCATCCTATCATGGGTGAAAATATATTTAAGGTATTTTTATAAATATATATATATATCTATGAATATTCATATAACTCATTAAAAATGATAGCCAGAAACCAAATCATGTATGACTGCGGCATACTATGAAAATATTAGGAAACCTAAATTTATAATGAACATAATTAAAATTTAATAAATATGAAGGAACTGAGAATCATTTCAAAAAATCAACATGAATCCTACTGCCTCTATCTACTACATAAAAAATGAACCTCAATAGGATACTAAAAACTAATAATCAAGATAGAACAACACAAATTCAATAAAAACTGATTTGGAGTCCTAGAAAACCATGCACCAATAATACGAATAATAGTGTATGCACACTACCTAAATGATACTAAACATGTGGTCCAAACACACAGTTTAAGAAAACTAGGAATACGCTATGTGACACTAGTTGCACTGTAGGGTCAGGCCATAATCTATGATTATTGAGGACCCATTGTTTCATACAAATCGTGCACCACTTCTCTCTCCTCCCAACATGATATTTTCGGAGACTAATTATCTAAAAACAGGATGGAGCACCCAATTAACCCCAATAGAATTTGACCACATCCAAAAATGACACATTTAAGTGATGAACTTGACGAAATTCCATTCCACAGATCTATTTACAAAACCTACCATCCAATAAACAATAAAATTAAAAATCCCATGGAATTCATCTTCTTTAAAAACATAGGATTCTAAAACCTCTCTACCATATAACGTTTCATCGCTTAGAATAAATGAGAAAACAATGAGAAAAAATCGAACTACCCTATCAAAAGAGTATCATTAATACATCCACTTTATATTTTTTAATACCCAATTCACCTTCATGTATTACATTAAGATGTGGCACATAAACTACAGAAAAAAATAAACACCATGTTTCTAAGCTGAAACCTTGACACATATATTTAAAAACCCTCTCTATCTTGCGACACAATAATGTCATTATCTCTTAAACTATGAGTCTTATGATTCATAAATCCTAAGATATGTTATTTTTGGGAAAACACTTAAACATAAAATAAAAACAATCATAATTTCCTTTCCAAATGATACCATAGAATTTCACTGATTATTTGAAACATGAGACATGATTCAACATATGGGTTAACTCAGAACCGGCCCCATTTAAACTGATCATACAGACCATTACATGAAATTTTTTGTTTGACATCAATACAAGACCACCTTACCAGACATGTTAAAGAAGATACTCATCACATACTACATACAATAAGAGAGTTTCATATCATGTCACACCATCCGTGGAAGACTACCCTCATGGAACCTGACATAGATGACCAGTTCATTAATAAAAAAAATACAATTATGATTTTCTCTTAGAATGATTTTTTAATCCTATAAGTAGCTTCTGGTTACATATTTAAAAAATACTAATACAATTTTCCATCACATCATGAACATTGGTGCCTTCTACATCCATCAAACATTACCTTTTAACATTTAAACCAAGGAATATGAACCTAACATCATGTCTGAGGCAGCCTGTGATTAAAGAAATACGTTCCAATGATACCTTCCATGGTAAACAATAAATGTTCTTAAAAGGGGAGCAATATGTACCATCCATACATCCACATAATAATAACATCGACTGACCCAAAGGTGGAATCTTCCTTGTGATCATGTCCAGGGGAACACCAAGACTCCATGAATTTTATATGGTATTCATATATCGAAACCCATCTATAACCCACAACTAACCATGAATATAGGGACAACTACGCATTCGGAGAGATTATTTGATCAAAACAACCAATCAGGACAAGCTTCTTTTAAAACATTACTCTGGCATAAGGAAAATTCAGCCCTAATGTACCCAAATGATAATAACATATGAGACATTGTATCCATAAGCCAATAACACAGTAAGAAGTTTTGAATGATCACTAAAAAGAAACTAAGACATATTTTCTATAAAAGGGTGGATTTATCCATATGTTTTCAAACTAACCCAACTAAAAAAAATGTAAAAGTCTATTTAACTATTACAAATTGACTTCCACAAAAGAGTTTGGCTATGTAAGATCATGTATCATCATGTTAACCATGATACCTTTACCACCTTATGCATCCCATTGTTACCTAAGAACATCCATCATTTCATATTCTCGTCCAATGATATATTCATAGGTTTTCCATTAAACCATGAACATGACTATCATGATATTAAGAATGAATTAACAAAAATTAAGGATTACTACCCATAAGAAATTTTGAAGGAGTCTGGAAAATTTCAAACTATCATCTGGGTTTTTCTCCAACTAATTGGAAAAACACATGTATCAAGAGTGGGAGTGACACTCCCATCCTTAAGAGTGTATATAAAATACGTTTCAAAAGTTTATGGGATATCATTACATGATACAAGATGTATTTACCTCTAACGATAGTCCTTTGTGTTGTCCATTATAAATAAATAAATGATTAATAGATGGTATATTGATAACAGAATCTTATGATTCCTCGATTAAAATCATGTTCTTACATACGTGTTACTCCCACCATTATAAACTTTTGTGCATTCCATAGAATCAAAAGAAAAATGCTAAATAACTGACTGCTATATCAAAAAAATGATCCACATAATATTTTATCTTGAGAAATAGGATGGGTTTAATTTTTCATGAATATTTGTCCATTCTATTTAGGGGATGACTTGATTTCAAAGCATAACAATTGTAAATTAAATGTTTAACCCTAAAATCAAATGGTTCATGGTTACATTTATCAAGATGTTGGGTATCATGTGTATCGACTCTTACTTCCCAGAAATTAAATATTCATGAGAAACATGCATTTTACTATATATTGAATAATTTTCTATAGGAATTCATGTATCAGATGGACCAACATAAGGACCATCTCTATGCTTCTTTACTTCTTATTAAAACAGAACTAACTTATGACCTCCCTAGTTTTCCATCATGGAAATAAAAGGAGAGGATGGGTTTGAAGACCTATAATTATTTTAATGATTCCCCTAAGAATTCTTAACCATCATGAAATTATCATTTTGAACTACCCATATATTGTGCAAGGGTCGAAAACACCTGGCCACCCATATTGTCAAGGATGTCATCATAAAAAATTAAGAGAAATATGAATTGTGATGGCACATAAATAGTACCAGTAATGGAAAAATACTCATAATAATAAAATCATTAAATGAACTAAATAATCTTATAATAAAATTTATACCATAGCCACAATATAATTTGTGGACCCTACCAAGTGTTCATGTAATATAAGACCACTAATCATAAGAGAAAAAAAATGCATAATCCCTATTTTTAGAAATAGTAGCCTACAAATAATCCTCACACAACCATTTTATAGGAAGTAATGGAATGATATAAACAACCCTTACACAAGTTTCCATCCGAAAAACCACTCAGAATTTCATTTTAGGTTGTTATTCCAAAACTCAAGAATTTATATAACTATTTAATGTATAGTTTTAATAGAAAATGAACACTATCGATAGTAAAAATAGAAAATATATTTTAATCCACATTCTCAAAAATTATTGATTGGTGAAATCCCATTATTATTTTTCTATATTACCACAAATATTATTAAAACCCATTATTTTAATTATATGTCTTCAAAAAAATAGTTCATGTTGATAAAAATTGTTTTTTAATAATTAATATGGGGTATTCACATACGAAACAAAAAAAAACATATTTTAGAGATTAATAACATATAGGTTGTTATGAAAAATTAAAATACTAGTAATATAATGTATAATTGCACCCCAAATGGGGTTATACACTATGTAATATGAAAAGAAGAGGCGAGCTACACTGGTTCCTTCAGAATATCTCGTGTTCAAGAAAAATAACCTGATCATTTTTAAGACATAATCATTTCAAACACACTCGAATATTTATTTCATAGGAAACATTCACGAACTAAGATGTTGGATCCAATTGTGTATCTAGAATTTTATCCACAGGGGTAATTATTCTAATGGAATAGAGGAACAAGAATCAAGGAGAAATTAAAAAAATAAAAGTTAAAATCATTTACATTACTCATTACACTACAAGGATTAGCCCATAAATTTTTATTTAGAATTATGGGTTTCTACCCTTAATGTCTAAATCACATAAGCACTTTAGTTTTTGGGGATGACTCCCATATAAATGCAACCATGTTTTACTAGGTGAATAAAAATAAACCTCTTAAACAATTATATTGAATACTTTTAACATATATAAACCACATATATAAGGGTTATTTGATATTGGTATTACCATTCCAATTTATAAAGAATGCATAATCTTGAACAATTTCAAATTTTCCCATATAACAACATCAATCTTATTTAGGATCAAAATAAATTTTAATATCTTTAAAATTTAATCAATAGATTGTGGATATGTTAATTAAAATTACAATTTATCAATTTCCTGGTTCATCATTTTACAATTCATTATACACTCATACACCTTATAAATTGGAAGTTGAATCCCATTTAATCACAACCAGAAACCATCTGTGCATACAAAAAAATAATGGAATCTTGGAAATATAAATAAAGGAAAATAAACAATCCCAAGAGTGTAATATAATCAGGAAAATCTAAACAATTACCTAAGTAGGTGAGAAATAAACATGATACTGAATTCATAATAAGAAATAAAAATAGAAGATAAATAAAATTCACAAGGCACATTAATATATTTCAACAACATATAAATGAAATCTATATGGCCTGGAATGTAAATCACCTTTAATTTATTATGTACCTATAATTATTAATGTAAATACATCCTCATTTTTTTACCATGAAAATGGTAATTTATAAGTATCATAAATTAAAAATAATCTAAAATTACTACTGTCATTAAAGGTAAAATCATAACAAAAAATTAATAATAATAACACAAAAAACATTCTAAACTCTTACAACATGGACTTTTCCATGTGTGTGGGTTGAGAAATTCCAGACACTATTATATTCCAAGGGATGAAATTTTTATAGTGTTCTATATACCAACCACAGTAGTTTGATAATGGATGAAAATAAAAATATATGATCCCCCTTGGTAGTGTCTTGACCTGACTGACCACTAAACATATAGCTTAACCTATTGAAACTTGGACTCAAGCTTGCCTCCTTCCATTCTAGATGTTACCGACTAGTAGTGAGGATCTAATTGTGCTATGTTTTTCTGACATTAATCACACGATCAATGTGGAAGATAGGTATAGTCAAAATTAAATAAAAAAATAGTAGAATAATCATATAGAACAAAGATACAAAATTGATGAAATATTATAATAACTGATTTAATGTTACCAATAACAATTTACAACAGTACACATATGGAAGATGATTATACATGTAAAAGAATTGAAAATTTCCAATAGAACATAATCTTATAAAATGAAAACTGAGTAACGAGTATATTGATTATCATCTCAGTGACTAGAATGGTACTCTGCCCCAAACATGTCCTTGTAATGTAAAAAATACAATGGAAGTTGGATTATTCCCCTTTAACAATACATGTAGGCATAAAATCAATTTGGGTAACAATGGATCTAGTTAAAGTTGTCAGATACAATATCAGTAAATGGGAACACATGGTTTCTCAAACCATCCATTCCATTTAATATAAATTAAGTAGTTTGCTAATGTAAATACATTGAAGAATTACTAAAATAAATAAATAAATTCTTTATAATGGGTCTCACTTTGAAAAATATCAAATCTAATATGTTTTACATATGTTAGTTAGTATGAACCAAATATTCCTAAAATTGTATAATTGGATAGATAATAATGTGCCTGAGGTTGAACTAACCCCATGATTTTTCATGGGAATAGAGGACATGTAATTACATTATTTAGAGAATGGATCAATTCCATTTTTTTAAAACATTAATTTAAATTTTTCATTTCATTTGATACCCCCATTATATAACATAGCGATACACCGAGAGCCTGTCAATGATAATTTGAGAAGGCTTGTCATGTATCACTCAAGGGTCTCATTACATAAACAACATAAATGATACCATACATGGTAATACATGGATGAATTCCCACATATCACTCCATTTATGATGAAAAATCAAATACTATACTCTGATTCAATATCATTTATATCACATAGGGGCTGATGTCTCTATCTAGTCATGGTTCAACTAATCATTCATGATATATCATACACAGTTTCTCCCCTAGGAAACTAAAATCAGTCTTCTAGATGTTAATATCAATAATGCATAGAAAAAGATCCCATGAATAGCTAGTGTAGTACCTATTATGTCTCTTAACCATTAAAAACAATAATAGAGTCACATTAGTTTATACAAGGTATCCTTATGTTTGTACCGATGGTCTCACCATTGTCTCTAATGTATAATCATTGAAAAAGAAATTCATTTTTAACGAGCCAACAAATCTATGTTATATACATAATAAAATTTTTTACTAAGCATTAACATAAGAAATAGGATAATAGAATAAGCATATATATTTTTTGATTGAATAATTCACTCCTCATCAAGGGGTTTTATTATAAAACATGACAATGTTCTTCAATAATCCATTTCCTCTAATTTGAAGAGTTCAATTTCATCAGAATCTATAATGTATATAGAAGACGACAAAAGGTAAGATTGTATGGAATGACGTAATATCAAGTAAACACATGAAAAAATATTTAACAATATGAACATGATAGATTGAACAATATATAAGGTAATGATGCTATTGGAAGTAAGCTATAACACATTCCTCAAGGAGAGATATCCAATTTGAAAATATCGGCACATTATGACATTGAAGAAAGATACTTGATCCTTCTATTTATCACCATCCCTCATATTAACCTTCACCTATATATAAGGATACATAGCCACTATGTACATATTTTTATGGAAATATATGTAAAAAAAGAACCACACATACATACATATACATGGATACACCCCTTTTCACATAGAGGCTTATTAATGTTTATATATTTACATAAGCACTCCCAGCCCCATTATATATTTTAATACATCCTTGGGTGAATATATATATATATAATTAGGGAATATATAAACATCTATTCCTACAGATTCATACAAATTATAGTACATAGTAATGGAAGCTCTAAACCATATCAATAATGACCAAGACAGACTAATAAAGATTTAAGAACCCTAAAATTAATAAAATGTAATTAAAATTATAACAATGAAAATGAAATGAAATCCCTTACTATAAATTGAAGGTAAATTGACTACCTCTTTAAAATTTAGAATTAATTATGAAAAAAGGGGATAATGAATAATTAATAATAAATAAGAAAAATACACAAAAAATTATATTTAGGGATCAACCAAGGTGATTGGACCACACAATGGAGATAGAATCCCCAAAATAATGGTAGGAAAATTGATTCAACTCATATCAACGATAGTACCACACCAATTTGGAGGAGAAACTACATTGAGAGGGGGGTGATACATTGGATGAGAATCTATCGAATAACAAGGAAGATGAAGGACAGTGGGGGGTGTTATCAACATATTGTGGTATTGAAATACCCATTTGGGGATTTATAAAGCCTCACATAATAATAATAATAATAGTCATCATATCATAATCATAACAATATTATTTTTAATATTTTAATTATTGTCTTTTTTTTAATTTCCATTAATTACCAACAATTTAATTTTTAGTTTTCGTTTTATTAATTTTTTAATTTTTAAAACATTACCTGATGAATAGTTTGGGTCACCCGAGTAGCCAATCCATTAGCCTACCATGTTATGAGCATCTCTCTCACACTACCAAAATTTAACAAACCATGCGGGCCTATCCCATAGTGTGGGTAAACCATTTGTATCCCATGTGACACCTGTTTCTTATTTGGGTCTGGCCTATCACACACCGACCTCAAAAGAATTATATATTTTAATTATATTAGTTATTTCTATCCCTGATTTTTTTAAGGAATTATGGGTTGGTTTTTAGAATTTCAATGAGATGTGGGTTACAACAAATGGGATGCACATTGTTAATAATATTATTCTCACAACCATGTGTGTATTTATGTCATCGTTCAGTTCCATTAAGCACAGTTGGAGTAGAGTTTTCTCAACCATTAATATGCATGCTAGTAAACTATGTTGGATGCCTATGTTCAAATATAAAATAAAATTAATTGAAAATAAAATATGGGAAAAATAAAATTTTAATTTATTATAAAAATTACAAAAAAATAATAATTTCAATTATTATTGATATTATTATTATTATTGTAATCTTTTGTTTTTTATTAATTTTTCTTTTGTTTTTTATTCATTATTTATTTTTTTCATTTCACTCATTCCCCTCGTTATTTATCTCAACCCTCTATTGTGTGTTGATCATGGTGCACCTCCCCTTCTCCCATATCCACGAGTCCCCACTCTCTCATTCCTTTTTTACTCCAATGATTTTATCAAAGTTCATATGAGTTATGCGGTTATATCCTTCAGGTATGTGTTCTGATTTATCCCCTCTCTCGATTCTGATATATTTCCCCTCTCACCATTAGTATATTTGGATCATCCAAACAATATGGTTATCGTTAATTATTTTTTTCTTTTTGTGATATGATTTTTGGTTTTCTGGAAGGCACATAGGGCCCTTTTGGAGGGAGTTTCAGTGTTCTCCATCAATGGAAAAGTGTTTCGGTTTGTTTCAATTCACCACCGCCAACCGAGGTAAGGTTTTAATCATCTAGTATAATTTTTTTTCATCCAAATTAGTTTCTTATTGTGTATATAAGTCCCTAAAAAATGAATTAGATGTGTTTTGGTATTTTTCACCTTATTTTTTGTTACAAGTTTATGTTATAGTGAATTTTGCACAAAGATAGGGGATGCACACACACATAATTAACGATTGTATAATATATATCTATATATTACATGTATGTATTCCCTTATTGAGTTGGTAATATTATCATTGGATTATGGATATATGTATTTTTATATTGGTGTGTTTGTGTGAGTTTGGGCCAGTTACAAGTGGTCTCCGCCTTATTTGTCTAGCGCCGAAGTGCCTTGGCATGGCATGCTCCCTTGTTGAGGTAGGTTCACTATTCCAAAACTATTAATTTAATTTTTAGGTTATCTTATCATCTTAAATGTGTCTTATCATATTTAATATCTATATATATATTTATATATCATTTTATTTAGTAAAATTGATTGGGCCATTTTAGAGAATTGGTTTTTCATTTATTAATATAACTGCTAATTCTTAGAAGCTGGTTTTAAATGTGAAGTATATTAAGTGTTTGAGAATATCTTCATAAAATATTCCCCTCCTATGAAATTTGTTTTTTGATAAAAATAATTCTTTGGTTATTTTTGGTTTTTAATTCATGTCTTGTTTGAAATCATGAAGAGTTTTGAGTGTTTTTGATAAGTTTATAATGTTTCATTAGATGTTTGCGTACACATGGGTGTTTCATCAAATGAGAATGAAACATTGAAATAATTTTTCTTTGATCATTAAATGGCATGTTGGTATGTCAGGTAACATGAAAATGTATCTTAGTATTTACCTTAATAATCATCCTCTTTGGAACACTAGAATGGAAAGTTGATTTCTAAATGATGTGAATATCTTATTGGAATCATGGGATAGTTGGTGAGTTTTCAATTTTCGTATTTGAGAAAAATATGGAAAATGGAATTGGATTTGAAATATTTATTGAACATTTGGAAATAGGTTGTGAAAATGAAGATTCACATTGTTTTGGAAAGGTTTTTTGAAATGTTTTGATAAAGTAATTTTGGTGTGCATTGTTAAAGTCCTTTGAAAAAATTATATTATTTTAAATAAATAGTTGAATTCTTGTATGATGTGATGAGCCAGTTGAGACCATAAATTGCATGAAATCTGTATATGTACATAGTTGGAAACCTTAACTAGGATTAATCTTTAATGGTTTTCATATATGTGATATCTGTATTTGGGGTAGGCAAGTGCAGTTACAGTAGGTAAGTTGAGTCACATGTGTAAGGGCCTCCGACTTACATAGTATATTATTACCATTGGTATACTTAACATATTTTAGATGGTTGAGTGATGGTTGTTGATCAGCCCTAATTAGATGGGCCGGTACCCATGGATTTTCAGTTAGTCTAGGTCATTTGTGCCACTAGTTGGTTAGTCTGGAGAATCGTGTTGGTTATAAGCATTTTGAGATTCACTATATGTCAGAAAGTGGTTCTAAACTGAATAAATATTGGGTAATTTCTAGGAATGTTAGGGAAATTCCCACAGTTTCATACATGTTGTTTCTTGTTTTGTTTTCATGGATCTCTTGTTTATTTTATTTAAGGTAACCTCTACTAGTCTACATATTTGAAACAAAACTTTTAGTAATAGTTCTATATTAATGGAATCAGTGAGAACTCATTATATACCCTACAAATTATTTTGAAAAAATGGAAATGGAATGGGTTTTTTCTTACTTCTAGAATCATTTACATGTATTGGTAAAATAATTAAAACATTATTTTTATATATCCTATTTTAAAACTATCATGAATTCATTAAACATTAAATTTGATATATAGGGTGTTTTTTATCTTTGAAATACCTAAATATCATCTCAGTTATCACACTTAATCTGAATTTTTAGTTTCAGGTTTTATCAGTTTTGGATATTTCTAGAAGTAAGTGTGTAAATTTTTTTTGTGGTGACCCAAGAGGTAATCTCGATAAATGTGTAGGAATCCTGTTTTATTCCCCTCCCACTACTAGAGTTTTGTTCTATTATTCTATTTATAATTATTTATTTATTTATTTATTATAGGAAAAATAATTTCCAATAGATCTATTGTGATGAATGACACTAGTTTCCATCCCATTATGATCGAGAACAACCATCAACCCTCATAGAGGGATGACTCGGGTGATCGGTTTAAGTTTGAGCTAGGTTTTTTCTTTATAGATTTGTATTAGATGAGAACCTATTTTTTGGGGTGTTTGGTAGTATAAGATTATAACTCTCAAGACTCATGAGGTATGTGCGGAGAGATTTTCATGACCTCTTTCTCTTTCTGTTCTTCTAGTCGCCATGGGTTGTTCGGGATTTCAGTCTTTGGTTTTGGTTTGTGATGATGGGGGATGACCAAGTAAGTGATACAATGATTAACTATGGACTTTCATGGAGTAGTGATCCATGTGAATCCCGAGGGTAGGTTATGAGACACTCCCCTGGTTTGAGCTTTCATGGATCATGGTCTACTAAACTATTTTTTTGGGTTAGGCAAGACCACTAGTTTCCCAGTCTGTGTTCTTATGCTTGTGTATTGGTTTTGGTTCTGTTTTTTTGTGTGATTTTAAATTGGTATAGGGGTGTTTTCATGAGTAATAAAATGGCGCTTGATTTTTAATGGTTGGATTAAAATAATGAAAATCATGGTTTGATTTAATAATTGAAGGGTATTATTTTGAATTTTGAAAAGTTTTCAAAATGTGAAATTATAGTTATGTAAGAAATACAATGTTTTTATTGTGAAAGGTTATGTTTGACCCTTGTATATTCTTATGGATGTTTACATATGTGCGTATGTGTTGGGAATGTTCATGTTAGAATATATGTGTGGATGATATAAGAAAAAATGTGGACAATACATATGTGATGGTACGTAGGATACTATGGGCGAGTATTTGAAAACCAAAGAATGATTTGGATTTCTAGATTTTATTCATAGAAAAGGAAATTTCCATGTGTGGCCTTTTCGAACCCTCCACACATGGGAACCCCCCTACACCATGAAGACGTCACTCCTTGAGGTAGTGCCCCAGCCGGAAAAGGTGTCATTTCTTTCTGAGATGGCAGAGCATCCTGGAGGGTGACGGCCTGACATCGATGGTTCATCAAGCGATCCGTCAGTAATTTGGTCGGGCCTCATTTTTCTCTCCCAGATGAGACCGAGTGACCAGACAAGGTGGGTGGATCCCAGGGGAGAGGCTCTCCCCGAAATCGGACACCCAAGATTCGAACCCTAAACCACCCGAAGAACAGCGTGGATGTGAAACTCACCTTAACTACATCACCACCATTTAAGAGGCATTAGTTTTCTAGATTTTTTTTTAATATAAAAATAGTTCATGAAAAAGAGGATACCATTTTAATGATATTGTGGGTTATAAATAGAAATTGTGATATTTTTATTGACTTTTTATGTGGATGTGTTGGAATTATGTTTGAATAAGAATATTATATTTGATTTAAAAATGGAAATAATTTTTAATGTGCATGAATTTGGAAAATTGTGACTTGAAAAAGATGATTTCTTGGTTGTTTTGTGATCTTGTTGAGGTTTTATTTAGGTTGATATTTGATTTGTCTTTTTATTATGTGTTGGTATATGATTTAGATGTCTCTTAGGTGATTTCCCTTTTTGATCATAATTTTTGGGTGTTGATTCAAGTTTGTATTATTTTTTTATTCCAATTATTTACCGCAGAATGAACTTTAATGTTTCTTGTATCTTTTCATCTATGTACTTGACAAAACTCTTAATGGAGTGGTGGGATTGAGTTCATATTGGGTTCTAACCTTTTATATGGTTGTTAAGGATTGTTATATTTAATGGACTGGATCGGGGAAGTAAAAAATGTTTTCAGGAACTCTTGAAGTAGTGAGGGATGAAGATGTTTTTAGTTTGTATAGAGGTATGACAATGGATTGGTGTAGTGTTCGCATGATGGTGTCATTGAAAGTTGGTATGTCTTTGAATGTTTTTATGACCACTTTCATCTAATGATGTGTTCTTGAGGAGGTAAATGTGAGGATTTTGGAGTGAATCATGAGAATTCAGAAATTTCAGTGGACGAGGAAGGCTCTTGTTGACAAGATTGTGAAGCTAGATTTTCTTTCGATAAAGGAAGTGTCAGAAGATCAATTTGGAAAGATGGTGGATAAAGAATTTTTAGTTTATGGGGCTTATGGATTGTGGAGTGTTGGAAATTAGGAGTCTTTTGTCTCCCATGAAGTTTACATATCTGGTAAGATGAGGGTTCTGGATGATCATATCTCAGAATGGTCCCATTTATTATGATTGATCCCTAGTTTTTCATGTTGTTAGGTTGTTTCCCATCGGTGTAACTAGTCCATGCATTCAAATTTATTATTTTTAGAATCATCTTGATGGTTTCCGATGAAATTTCCATTTGAGACAAATCATGAAGTCATTCAAATGGCATAATTTGTAGGATAAAATCTTGGTCTGAGGATTTCATCACCTAACTATGATGTACCAGATTCTTCATGTCATTCGTACTCCAGCCAAATATTTTTGAGTGAAGATCATCACACATCCGGGATTTCATGGATTGTGGAGTATCTTAGTCTAATATATTTTTCAGGTGCGAGGATGATATATTTTATGTATCCATTACAGCGTCTTAAATATTTGAAGGCTCTATTTCATTGTGAATATAATATTTTCCTCGTTTTACCATTTTTTTTCTTTTTGAAGGATACATTTTGGATGTGATAGGTTTCATGGTTTTATGTCCTTGTGAACCTCTGTAGTCGAAATCATGCCTCAAGGTTGTGAACACGTGGAAAGTGGTCACTTCGAGGTTTGGGTTTTAGCTTTCAGTTGTGCTAATATTGGAGATTATTGCATCTAATAGAGTTTAAAATCATGGTTTGGGTCAATTCACCCTTTGGAAATTTATATTCACTGGGGACCTATGTGGTGGTTTTTGGAATGTGCGGATGTTCTAGGGATGGTTTGTATCAGGGTTTCTCTATTTAGTTTTTGTTGGTAGTTCTACAATTTGAATGTGTAGAATGTTCCTATAGATATCCTAAGAGAGTTGGTTTTTAAATAGTGGGGAGACCCATGATGGTTCCCGTTGTTGTTTCTTTTTTAGTTGGTCAGTACTAGCTGATTTATTGTGGTGGGTAAAACCCCATTGTGTTTTTTCATGATTCGTGTGTTGTGGATTCTTCTTCATTGTTCATTTTTTAATGGTATAATAAATGGTCACACCAAGTTCGTGGTTTTGTTCACTTTTCTCAATTTTATGATTTAGTTATATTCCTTGTTTAACTCCGTGTATTTATCGGGGAATAAAAAAATTTTGGGGATAATTCTCACAGCAAACCACAAAAAATTTGTTATTTTAATTATTTTAATAATTTATATCCTCACTTGTATTTCAGGCAGATCTGTGTTGGCTTTTAAAATTTCCAAGCGATGTGGGGTCCTATGCATGACTTTCACATGGTTATGAATAGCCTTGCAATGACTATGTGTACCAGTCTTTTATTTTTCACTGCCGTTTGGGATGTTTGAAGAATGGTTTTCTCAACCATTAGTATTTTTGCAGGTAAACAATATGAGTGTCCAATGTTCAAAAATAAATAAAAATTAAAAGAAAAAAAATATTGATATAAAATAAAATTTAATAGATATAATAATAATAATTGTGATTATTATTGTTATTGATATAATTAATATTACTATTATTAAATTTTATTTTTTAGATATTTTCCTTTTCATTTTTTTGTCTTCTTCCATTTTTTTTATTACTTTCCCCACTTTTCATTATCTCCTCCCCTATCACATGTGACATGCATGGTTCGCATCCCCCTCTCGCTTGGGCACGCGTCCCCCCCTCCCAGAGTTATATATTTATTCGGAATTGTTTGTCAGATTCCATCAAGTTATGTGGTTGGCTCCTTGAGGAATGTGTTCTCCTCCCTTTTTTCTCTCTATTCCAGCCAATTTACCCTCTCACCGTATCCTTGTATAGATCATCCAAACCATATGTTTACTATTAACTAATTTTTATAATGCTTTATATAATGTTAGGTCATGCGTAAGGCCCATCGGTTCATTTTATTGTATGTATTGGTGTTCTCCACTGATGGTGAGGTGTTTCAGGTTGTTTTGGTTCCCCATCGCCATATAAGGTGATCTTATATTCTTCTTTTTTGGTTTAGAACCATCCAATTTAGATTCCTATTATTTATATGTGTCCCGGGTTATACAATTATAGGTTTTTTATTTTCCATCATAATTTGGGGACCCTTTTGATGTTATAATGACCTTTTGTCAATGATATAGTGTGTGTACACATATACATAAGGTATATATATATTTATAAAATATATATTTCCACTATTTATCTATTCCTTCATGGAGTGAGGAGTATGGGAATTAGATTATGGGTATATGTTTATATAAATTTAGGTAACTTTGTGTGAGCATAGGCTGGTTACGATTGGCCACCACCTAAATTGTTAAAGTGATGATCTGTCTTTTCATGGTCCACTCCCTTGTTGAGGTAGGTTATCTATAAATGCACCTTTGATTTTAGTTTCCTGATATGTAATCTTTTTAATTTTATGTTTTTATATTTATGTGATTCATATATATATATATATATATATTAACATATCTATATATTCCGTAAAATTTATTCAGCATTTTTCTGGAATTAATTTCCAAATTAATTTTGTAACTACTCATTCTAACATGCTTCTTTAAAATGAGATGTGTACTATGTGTTTTAGAATACCATAATAATATAATCTTATCCCACGAAATGATTTTTTTTGTAAAAAAAGGATTTGGTTAAATGTGGTAGGTAATACATGGATTTTTTGACAGCAGAAATATTTTTGGGTGTTTCTTGGATGTTTTGAATCTGCCATTAGATGTTGCAATACACATGCGTGTTCCTTCAAATGAAAATAAAAAATTCAAATAATAGTTAATTGATCATCAAATGGAATGTTGTTATGTGTTTCAACATGAAAATGGTTCTGTGTATGTTACTTAAAACACATCATGTTTGGTACATTAGAATGGATGGTTGATTTATAAATGTTGTGAAAGACCATTTAAAATATTGGTTTGGTTGGTGAATTTTAATTTTTTTGGGAAAAATATTTAAAATGGAATTGTATTTGTAGGTGTAAAGGAATATTTTTAATGAAGCTATGAAAATTTCTTTTCACATTGTTTTAGAAAGGATTTTTGAAAAGATTTGATAAATGCATTTGGTTGTGTAATGTTAATGGAAATTGGGAAAACTAGTGTGTTTTAATGAATGGATTGAATGTTAATATGATGTAACAGACCAATTGACACCATCAATGTAGTGAAATCTATACATGTATAGAGTGGGAACCCCTATCTTGGATTTCTATGTATGGGTTAACATATTGGGTAATAAAATGTGTTTATGGTTGGAAATGTGAGTAGAACTTGTGAAGGGCTTAAACATACATATTATATTATAAACATGGGGTTTTGGGGAATCTTTTAGAGAGTCGAGTGATGGATCTGATCAATGCCAAATAGATGGGATGATACCGCCTAGATTTTATATTATTCTATGTATGATATGCCACTATATTGGTCGGTTTAGTATGAATAGTAGGTTATAGAAATAAGATATTCACCAAAAACCAGGTGGTTGTTCCAAACTAAGTACTTGCAGGGTTCACTCCCTTGTTGTTTAGGAAATTACTATAGTTAGATACTTGTATGTTCTTATTTATTTTGTGGATGTTATTGCCATTTTATTTCCAGGTATATATAAATGTTTTCATATTTTAAACAATTTTTTAGTAAAAGATGCATTTTAAATTAATTTATGGAAATTAATTATTTTATGTGGAAATTATTTTGTAAAAATGGAAGTGGAAATTATTTTTTATTTATTTCAGATACCTATAAAATGTTTTGGAAAAATAGTGAAAATTTTATTTTTATATAACAAATTTACAAATAAGAAAGAATGGATTTAACTCTAAAGGTGAGGAAAAGGGAATTACTAATCACTGGAATCCATACTAAGCATTTTGGGTCTCATTCCTACTCTAACTTTTCATATTCATGTTCTCTTAGTTTTGGATCGCTCTACGAGTTAGTGTGGTTCTATAATTGGTGGTGACCAATGAGATCCTCAAGACCTATGTTTAGCCATCTAGATTTATTTTCTATCATTTTCTAGAGTTTTTATTTATTGTTATATTTATTATTGTTTATATATTATTCTTTTCTGGTCCTAATTGTTCCCAATATCTCTATTTGTTGTCGTGAACTAGATTCTATCTTATGGGGATCGTGAATGCCATATCTTCTATTTTTTAGGCCGACAAGGGTGACTAGTTCAAGTTTTACTTTGTTTGGTTTGTTAAATGGTAGTAGGTATTTCAATTGGTTGCTTCATCATTTTAGAATAATCATTCATAGTTGATAGCTCCTCCTAACATAATCTTAAATATCATAACGCTCGTGATACATGACATTACACCAGGGAACCACAATGACATGAAAAACGTAGAAAAAACCACACATTTATATTTCTATACTCCCATAATTCCATTCCAAATATCAGTTTAAAAAATAAAAATTCTAGTAACATATAATATTCAAAATACCTCAGAATTCAATTCGGTCCTTTAACATTAGACAATAGAAAATTTTCATCCCTTTTGCGTGGATAATATTAACTAATTTTTTTCCAATTTTGTGGGATGAATTTGCAAAAATATATTAAATATATGGAATAAAAATTATTTAAATTTTCTAATATCATCATCATAATTGTTGACGAGATTATTCGTGAAATCAGTAATAAATAATTATAATGATTAAGTGAAGAATGAGTTCACCAAGGGACTAATCATTGAATATAAGGATATAAATGACCTAAAATACATAAAAGACCTATTTTATGGACATATATCGAATTTATACCACCTATATTATAGGTTTATTCTTTAATGGATATAATTGACAGTGAAAAAATGTGTACAGAATTCCCTCTTTTAAAAATTTACATGTTTTCCAATCATCCAACTTATAAAAGGCATCACATCCCTCCCATATACATACCTTTAAACCCCATTTTATCTTCAAATGTATTCTCTAATAACAATGAAAATTACCTCCCCTAAACATATAATCCATATCATGGTCATTTAGACAACATATTTAAGAATTATTGAAAACCTAAGAAAGATACTTGAAAAAGAGTTAATGTTTTTTTTCAACAATTTTCCTTTTGTTTCCATCTACAGCTCATTAATTTATTATAATTTAATATTAGTAAATTAACTAAATATACGATATAGATTTATATTTTTTATTTTAATGTTTTGGAATAAAAATATTGGCACATCCTTCTTTTGGTTTACGAACCATCATTCTTGTATACAGTGAACTACTGCCTCGTGAACTGAGGTCATTCATTTTTCCATTTCCACATATCCTGGATAAGAATAATGATAGAAACCTAGTTTATATATGTTATTTATAAAATTTATCATTTTATTATTAATATATAATTATAATATAATATATATAATCAATTCCTTATTTTTTGGGAATATGATAACACTAATCATGTGTATGTTGGATTTCCACCTTGTGAAGTGATGTGATTAATTTTCTCTTTAGATGGAATGTATTAAAGATAATTAAAATAAAAATATGCGATATATATGTTAAAAGTAGTATGATAATAATAATTTTTTATATATCAATTAATTATCATTCATTCTATGTGATAAGGACATTGAAGTAACATTAATGCATACATACACCCAACCATCTCTGTTAATGATTTAGTTCATTTACTTCCCTAAATTTAATGATTTATAATAAATACATATATATTTACTATTTATTATACTTATATCCTGGTTTACAATAATTATATTTTTAAAACAGGATCAATGTAAGAGGTATAAATAATAACAAGTCAAAACAAACATGATAAAGAACGAAATAAAAACAAGAAAAGATGATATTAATGAATGTATATTATCAAATGAGAGGTAATATATTATAAAAGGTTAAAATATGTTATCATAAATATTAATATGGATCTTATTTAATCTAATAACACTATTATAATCCCTATAAATATTTTTATAGGATGGTTAACCAAAAATAATACTAAGGTCATGGATTTCCATACATAATTTCCACTCATTGGGTTAACCATCTATGTCGATGATTATATCATGCTATGATTATTTGTTTAATTAATTTGATTTATATTGTTTTTTAATTTCATCTTTTTTATTTGAATTTACAATGGATACACATTATATAAATATTTATTAATTCTGACCCCAATGTTATCATTGATATGGGTTTTTATCAAATTCTACTTCCAATCAATAATGATTATTCTAGGAATATCGATTGAATAAAATTTAATATAAGTTTCATTATAATAAATAATTTTATTGGAACCTATGGTTACTAATGAATTCATTCCTATATTAATAACATTATCGGACTATTTTTTTAAAAATGTTATATTAAATAGTTTTAAGAATGTATGATATTATTTTTATCTTAAGTCACTAATATAGTTTCTCCAAAATTAATAATTTCTAATCCTCTTTGAAATAAAATTTAAACATTTTCAATAATTAATATATTTAATTTCTATCCCATTTTTAATATTTAAATAATTCTTTCAAATGAATATTTTTTATTTTTTCAAAGTATATTCCATTTTGATTTTACTGAAATTGAGAAAATGAATAATGTTTTTAACATTTAGGCCTTGAATGAAATTTCCATTCATCATGAACCAGAAAAAGTATTTTATGATTATGTTGTAACAATAAATTATTATTTTAAGTGAATTTTGTTTCAAGTATTTAAAAGTTATTTTTAATGAAAATGATTGTCCAAATGTTATTAAAATTAAAAAGGGCAATTCCCTGAGGAATGATTATATATATATAATTATTACTTATCAACTATTACTCCATTGGTTATATATTGATGATAAAATCTTTAATCTTCCTCTTGATGGATTATTATATTTTTGACATATGAAGTTATTTATTTTCACTACATACATTTAATTTTTTTAATAAATATTCCATGTGATATTCACATCTCTATTATCATTGGACATTAAATATCCCCATAATGTTCATATAATTAATCATGAATATTATTATATATTAAACTAAATATCATTATTATATATGATTTTTAGTTTAATAATTATTTAATTAGATAGGGAAAATATTGATAAATACGTATCATTTACATAATAAAGATATTTGATAAGGGAGAATTTTTATAAATTAAATAGATTATTCTATATATGTGCAGTGAATTAGATTGGAATGAAATGATATGGGACCTCATAAATTAATTGCCTCGATATACCAGTTGAATCAAGATAAAATATCAGATGGAAACAAACAGATGATGTTGTTTCCAAGCATCTTATAGAATATCTTGTGAACTATATTTATAATCGTTTGTTTTAAACTATATTTTAAATGGTCAGGATGATAATTGTTTCAAGTACATAGGGAAAATGAGTTAATTTTTTTTTAAAATTTTCTATAATTACAATTAATTTATTACTTTCAATAGAAATTTTTATATTAGAAAAAGTATTAATTCATTTCATTATAATTTTATTGATAAAATTGAATGTGTTTCTTGTTATTTATCATTTCAAATAGAATTATTTATATCCTATAAATGTTAATCAATTTATTTAAATGGTATATGTTTCTGTTAGTTTACATTTCATATTATTTGTTCCCTTACCTCATAGATTATTAATCTCAAGGCAAGAGTCTTCATTTATATACTATGTCATATTTATTATTAAATCTTAATAGTTAATAAATCTGTTATGATTATCCATTACTAATAATTTTATTTCTCCTTTTTATAGATTATTTTCTCTATTCATCCAAAATTTTTAATATGAATTTTATGACGTCTTAATTTAGGAATAACAATGTAATTCTTAAATGAAAAAAAAAATATTTTGTCTTTTGAGTATTATTATGTAATTTATGATTTATATATATTTTTAGTTTACCAAGACTACTAAACTAATGAGTCTTTTATGATTTATTTTCATTTTTTATTATTAGAATATAATGATAGAGGGTACAAACAATGGGTTTCTGGGGTCAGGGTAAAAACATTAACTATGAATAAGTGAAGGTTAGTTGTGGAAATTAGTATGTGTGGTAAAAGAACCCACTTAAAAACTACATGGAAATTTCCAAAATAGATCCAAATGGATAAATTCAATCACATATAATGTGATTTCAAAATACGATGAATTAGTAATTTGGATGTGTTGGATTTATATTTGAAATCCAATAGGGTTGATAAGTATTTTCTGTTATTATTTACCCATTGAATTAAATATTACCCCTATATAAACCAAATTTAACCTTAACCATGGTAGTAAATATTTTTACTATGTTGAAAATTCATTATGATACAAAATTATGTATACATTATTAGATAGTATAAATTATTCTCATTCTAATATGTAACAAATTTGTATGAATTTAATACACAGAATTGAAAAATATTTATTTAAAATTAATCTAAAAGATACATTGAGAAAACATGTTTTTATTGAGAAAATGTTCAAAAGCATATAATTATTTCATATGAAATATAAGCATTAAGGTGTTTTAAATGAATTAATGTAGATAAATATATATATATAGTTTATCAAAATTTACTTTTAACACCATATTATAACTATTTGGATGTTTTTAGATGATTTACATTAAATTAAATGTCTTAATTAAACAATATTCTATTCAAAATTAATAAAAAATTATCTTATATGAATGTTATGAAAAAAAATAAACATAATATAGTAATTAAATTATGATATAAGAAATTATAATTATTTGTAAAATGATTTATATTTCTGTTTTAAAAATTAACTAAAAAAGTATAAATAATGGGATAAAACATCACATTAGATCAATATTTTTTATGTATACAATAGGATATAATCATATTTCCTTACATGAATTTTTTTAATATGACGGTTAATAAATTTTCTTTAATATATATTAAATTAATTTAATTTAATTTTTTTTAATTCTATTTATATAATTTAATGAGATAAATATTTTTTGTGTGTGTAAAAACATGGTTGTCAGAAAATGATTTCCTTCAATAGAATATGGTTGTTAATTTAATTTATATGAAATGGGAAAAAAATAATTAATATTATTTACATTTTAAAAATCTCTTTTTTTACACAATTTGGATAATCATATTTGTAATGACTCACCCAATCTCATTGGCTTTAGAGTATGTTGGCTCATTACATGGCCTTAAGAAATATCCCCAAGACGCAAAAGGCTAGAAATAAATGAAAAATTATTTCAAAAGAATGTATAGGATGCGATAATCATTAAGAAACCAACCAAAATACACAAATCCACAACCAAACAACCACTATATGATGCATGATGAAAAACAAGGGAATTCAATTACATTATTAAAACATATCAACCAAAGTTCAAAACAGTAGAAGATAACCAAACATCAAAGAACATATCAAAAAAAAACTACAGACTCCAGTATGAGTAGAATACTAAATTCTCTACTAGCTCCAAGCTCCAAAATCAATAAACATTCCAAGCCTAAAAATGTGGTACAAAAAATCTAAGACATGTTACCTTTTCCCTTGTTCCGGAAGATAGCATCAGAAAAAGAATTGAAGTGACAAAGTAGGGGTGATTATAATACTCAGTACTGTTTCACCAATGACTTCCCTTCTCATTACACTTGTATAAAAATTTAAAACATTTATGTAAAATATTTTATATAAAATAATTTATCAAAACAGTTTATAAATAAATATAAAAAACTATCTAAAACTATTTATAAACAAAAGCTTACAAGTGTGATTGAAATCAATTTTTACAACCTATTTTTATCTAGAAAAATAACTAAAAATGCTTTAAGATCATTTCAAAGAATCCCATTTTGGAACACCCAACCATTCCACAAACCCATGCAAAAAACCATGCATGCTACATTATGGAAGTTCCACACTCATGAGCAGTTTCTCAGCGATGTACCATGTCGTGAGAAGGTAATTATATCCCATGTGGCATTATCCTTTTGGAACCATGAAGAAGGACATAATTAAACCAATCCTTGTTTATGCAATATGAACACACACCAACATGCCCATGGATCATGCCAAAAAACCTTTTAAATAAAACAACATTTTATTGAAACCCATTTTCCATCAAAATCATTTCGATTCTCATACATTTCAATAAAATACCCTTTTATTGGAATTCCATTTCCATTTAATATATATTTAAATTCTAACAAATACATAATTTGAAATCTTCATTATAAATTCAAGAAGCTAAATCACCTTACACAACAATTCACCATGATTTCACAGTTTCACTACAACCATAAATCATTACTAAAAAATGTTTATTCCATTATTTTATAAATCAGTTATATTCAAATAAACCAATTTTAAAATAATACAATAAATTATTACATGAGGAGTCAATAGTGAATCCTCCTTCCTAGAATTTTTTAATGAAACACTATAATGGATTAAGAATTATCATAAAAAATGAGTAGATTCTCCAACGAACAGCCTTAGATCTGTTCTCCAATCAACTAAAAAATCACATTATTTGGTATACACCAACCTAGATCAACTCATAATGGGTGTATATTTTTGAATGAAATATGAGAGGAGAATATACCTTATATATGGAAGAATAATGGTGAACCACAAAAACGGAACAGATGAAGAAACCCTCACCTAGATGGTTGAATGCCAATGAATGTCGCCTGGGGATAACTAGAGTCCTGAGCCACAATGATCCATGATAATGAATGTGACAAAACAGCTAAAATGGTGACATTAAACTAGGTATGTTCTAGTTCACGATGTGTACCTCAGGTACACGATGTGTAGGCCATGTATTCCAAAAAAAAATCAATCACCTCAGGCTCAAAATCCATTATTTAAACCCTTCATGATTTCTACCTTTGGTACATGACCTGTACGAGCTCCCGATGTGTACATTAGGTACATGACGTATACAATCTCCTATTTTGTACCTTAGGTAGACGTCATGTACATGTTCCTAACATGACCCACACCTCATAACATGAATTAGCCCCCAAGTACATGGCGTGTACATGTCTTAAATACTAATGTACACCCTAGAAATCTACATATAAGGATTTTTACCAAAAAGGCCTTCACATTGGGAGAAACATACTCGATCAAGTTATCACAATGTTACAACCTCATCACCAATGACTTTCCATCACCGAGAAGACATTTAGAGGCTGAAACTATAGAAACCGACAGTACAACAATCTCTCCACCATTGATCTTCTGTCCTCAGAACGTTGAAAACCCTCGCTACCCTAAATGATTTATGGCAATTTCTCTTTCATTTATTTCTCTCATTGTTATGACTCTTCATGAATCTAACCATGCATCCATAAAATCCGTACTAGAATGGTGATTTTTCCATGTAATACATTCTCATTCCTATATACAACCCGCACTAGGATATGTACCAGGAGGCATCCAAATCTAGGTCTATGTGATCCCATCTAATCACATGAAATGGATTTGAGAGATGCTTTTTCAACTCGGATACATGGAACATATTATGCACCCAGCTGAACTGTGGTTTTAATTTCAACTGATATGCCACTTCTCCGACATGTTCTAATATCTCAAAAGGGCATATGTATCGACGAGATAACATTCCCCAATTCTCGAAATGATGATATTCCATTCTTGGGGATAACCACAAGAACACATGATAACATAATCTAATGGAAATGGCTGATGATGATGATCCACATAAAATTTCTGACATCTCGGTGCAGTCTCTATCCTCATTCTGACAAATTGGTTATTTTATGTTGTTTCTTGGACAAGGCTTAGCTTGACTAGTTCAGTCTCACATATTTCCACAAACATATTATAGAATGGAAAGGACTCCAATAAAATGCTTAAAATAGAGCAGTATGTATCGAGTAATGATAGCAATTATTATATTATAACTCTACTACGGTTAAGTGCTCCACCCATGATCCACCAAAATTCATTATAGAAGCCCAAAACATGTCCTCCAACAATTTTATAGTCCTCTAAAACTGGTCGTCTATTTTAGGTTGATAGGTATTGCTAATTGTCAACTAATTCATAGTGGATTTCTATAAGGATTTCTTGAAATGAGATGTGAACCTTGGATCTCTAAATGTCACAACTGAAACTCATATGTCCTGTCTCTTTACCCCATCTTGGATAAAAAAATTTACAGATCCTCCACCGTATGAGCTTCACAAATTGGGATGAAATGGACCGACATGGGAAGCTGATGCACTCTCACCCATATGAAATAAGGTTTCCAAACCAATCTTGGAAGACCTGTAACAAAATCCATCTGTATGTTCTCCCTTTTACACACTGTTATAAGAAAATATTACAACATACCAGCTGGTCTTTAATGCTCTGCTTTAACCTTTTGATAAGTGAAGTACAGTTAGATGAACTCAGCCATCTTTCTTTTCATGTAGCTCCACAAAACCTTCACCTTCACATGCCTTATAAATATTCTGTGTACCTGGATGTACAATGCATCTTGAATGGTAGAATGAATGGTGAATTTATTCCTAAAAAGAAATAGGTACAACCATCTGATCTTGAAAATACAAAATTGAACACCCATAAATTTTCATCCCTTAATGGTCTCCCTTCCATTGATTTTTACCTCATAACTAGACATTCTACATCAAATGTGTATTCCTCTTTAAGCATATTTACCAAATTAGAAAAAGCCTAGCTAAATGGAAAACTGCCGCATCACCTCAGTCATCACATTCCACATTCATGTCAGCTAGGACATACATCACAACTATTCTTCTCTAGCCTCCTTTCCCAACTGATCATTTGACTTTTTGATCAAGGCATCTTCCATCTAATTCCATTTTATCAGTGTATACATCAAGTAAATGTCAAACATTTGGAGATACTCCTTGCATTTTCATTACCTCAGATACAAATCTTGTTGTGAGAAAGTATGTTTCAAGCTTTTATGATCTGTAAACATAGTGAATTTTTCACCAATGAGATAGTTTTTCCATGTTATATAGTCATGGATGACTGTGGATAACTCCAAATCATGTGTTGGGTAACTCTTCTCATGCACTCTCAACTGTATTGAACCATAAGAAACCACATTGTCTCCTTTCAGGAGAACAAATCCCAAACCTGATCTTGAAGAATCACACTTGACCACATAGCCTTATCCTAGATCTAGAATTATCAAGATAGGTTGTAATATAACACAAGAATTCATCTCCTAGAAAGAATTCTAGAAATCTTATGCCCATTGGAATGTAGAATTCCTGTTTGTTAGATATGTCATTGGAAAAGATAGTCATGAGAAATCACACACAATGTTTTGATAGTATCTATATTCACCACGAAAACATTGTATCTCAAAGGAATTCTTTGGTGGTTTCTATGAGATAATATCTTCTATCATTGCTAGATCTACCGAAACACTTATTTGTTGAAATTAAATTGTCATGATAGTGTACCTCATGTATCCCAAAATCACACTTTGTTAATTTGTCTTACAAGTGGTGATCTCTCAATATTGTAACACTTTTTCAAGGTGATCCTCATGGTTATACCGTGTCTTTGAAAAAACCATTATGTTATCCACAAACACCCCAACAAAAGAATCTAGATATCACTAAAATATCTGATTCATAAAATCTATAAACACCGCTAGTGCATTACATAGACTAAAAGGAATGACTACATATTCATAGTTTCCATATATTCTTATGAAATCTATATTTGGTTTATTTTCTTCCAAACTCCCAATTTATGATATCCTAATTGCATGTCAATTTTAGAGAACAACTGAGCACTCCTCAATACATTGAATAGATCATCATTGTGTGGAATTTGGTACCTTTTCATTATCATAACTCGTATAATCTTACAATAACCAATTCATAATCGAGGATTTTCATCTTCTTTCTTTACAAACATGATCGGAGTTACCCATGGAGATGTACTTGGTGGAATGAAACCCTTATATTTCAGCTCCTCAAACTGCAATATCAATTCACATAAATGTGTTGGAGTCATCCTATAAGAAGAAAGGGAAATAGGATTGGTCCTTGGAAGGAGATGAATCATAAACTATGCATCCTATAGAGTTCATAACCCTGATATGTGACTAGGAATGACATATTAAAATTGACCAACCAGAGCTGGAAAACTAGTTTCCTAGATCTCTACCAGGGATGCGAATGTCAATGTTTCCAACTGATATAAGATTATTCACACCATCAGTTTCAACATTCTCTTTGCACCTTTCATTACAAACCTCTATCCTTTGAAAAGATGTTTGATGCCATCCTCAATCATGAAACTAAATTTTCTCCTATAAATGTCGAGTTGAGCCTTTAACATTTTAAAATAGTCCATACCCAGGATTACATCATATAAATCAATCTCCAACATCGAGAAGTCCCAAACTCACAAGGGTTTGGATTATTTTCTTCCAAATTCAAAATTTATGATATCCTGATCGCATGTCAATTTTAGAGAACCACTGAGCTCCCCTCCATTGATCGAATAGATCATCATTGTGTAGATGTGGGTACCTTTTAATTATCATAACACGTTTAATCTTACAATAATTAATGCATAATCGAAGAGTTTCATGTTCTTTCTTTTCAAACAAGATCAGAGTTACCCATGGAGATGTACTTGGCGGAATAAACCCCTTGCATTTCAGCTCCTACAACTACAGTATCAATTCACATAAATTTGTTAGAGCCTTCCTATAAGACGAAAGGGAAATAGGATTGGTCCCTGGAAGGAGATGAATCGTAAATAATTCATCCCTTAGAGTTTGTAACCCTGAGATGTGACTAGGAATGACATATGAAAATTGACCAACCATAGCTAGAAAACTAGTTTCCTAGATCTCTACATGGGATGCGAATGTCAACGTTTCCAACTGATATGAGATCATTCACACCATCGGTGTCAACATTCTCTTTGCACCTTTCATTACAATCCTCTCTCCTCTGATGAGATGTTCAATGTCATCCTAAATTATGAAAATAAATTTTCTCCTATAAATGTTGAGTTGAGAATTTAACATTTTCAAATAGTTTATACCCAGGATTACATCATATACATCAATCTCCAACATCGAGAAGTCCCATTTCAGCTTAGCTCCATCAATAGTTATTGAAGAGGATCTACACAAAAAGGCTTGACATTCAATTTCACTGAGGGGAGTTTGCAGTTTTGAAACAGAAGTACCCATTTCTGGTTTCAAACAAGGAATGTCAAAATCCCAAGAGGCAATGATGGAATGTGATACAACAATATCAAACAACACTTTCAAATAGGTAGAATTCAAAACAATTTTACTTGTCACTATAGATGGTTCATCATGATCATCAACAGTCATTTTCTTATATCCATAAAATTTCCCCTTTGTTTCACTCTTATCTTTATTCATTTTATGGTATTTCCCTTACTCAAGATTTATGGTATTCCGAGAATAACCATGGCTAGATATTCTATATTTATGAGTCTCATTCTTCTATCCTTCCCTTATCGAATCATATGATGCTTTTGATGCTTGAGAAGCTTCTCGAGCACCAGACCTTGGAGTACCACGACAATATCACTAAATATGTCCTATGTTGTTTCAATTATGACATTATCTAGGTTTTTTCATAGCCTCTCGCCTTATATGGTCAGGAAAACAACATTGAAAGAAAACTATTTTTCTCTAGGGTCATGGAGGAAGATTCACGGATCCATCTATCAGATTCTGATTTCCACTTCCACCTTGGAAATAGGTTACCCTTTTCTAATTTCTCCTAGTAGATGAGTTCCCACCATTCCCTGTAGGTATCATCGTTCCCCCACCTATCGATCTAGAGTAATCACATTCATCCAAAGTCTCACTATTCCCCATCTCTATATAATTTGTAAAATATAGTACTGTAATTTTTTACTGAATCTCCTATTGTATCCTCGATTAAAATATTCATTCCTTTAAGGATGTAATTTCCACAACAGATGGTGAAAAATGGAATAAATTCATGAACTTATCTACATTTTCCGTGATAAAGAGACTCTATTGTATTTGGCTGAAGAAGTCGGTAATTTTATTGATCTTAAATGTGTGAGGATTTAATTGTATATTGAATAATTCCTCAAATTCCTCCCATGTAAGGCCTTCATATAATATAGTCTACACCGCCAAATACCACCACTGGTTTTCATGTTTTTAGAAAATATAAACTTCTATATAGACCTTCATCTCCACTAGTGTGTTAATGAAATAAATTATACGATTCATCCTACCCACCCACACCTATGCCTTTTCAAGCTCAGCATCACCCATAATGTTATATGGATTCTATTTCATGAAAGGAATGGTATGATCCCAATGCCATGGATAATTCTATCAATTCGCTATATCCATTGCTTGAAAAACCTATACAATACTCTGAACCATCTCTTGCATCAATTGTGGTTATGGTGCAACCAAATTCTCCATATATTGTTCAGGTTGGTTTCAATGATGCCTACCAGGTGCCATTTTCAAATGAAAAAAACTCTGGCAATCTCACTCTCTAGAAACTAATGTTTTATGATTTCAAATTGTATCACATCAACTATCAGAACATTAATGTCCAAAAACATCACTTTTCCATGTTCAACCAATTTTTATAACATTCATCCCAATTTTTAAAATTAGACATCTTTCAAAATACAATAACAATTTTATTTTTCAAAATCAATCATCTGAAAAAAAATATACATTTTAAAAAATAAATACTTTTCCCAACATGAATCATCTCTCCAAAATAATGTATGCACTCTTAGTGGGAAGTCATTCATCTAAAATGCAAGTCATTCTCATATCATTTTCTAAACCCATGACAATGAGATACTTAAATCTTGTAAGTGTCTCTAAACACTTAAGAACCCAACTCCCATGTAACTTGATGTTCAACATAAAAGTGTTATCTATGTCTTTTAATGCTAAATAATTCATGTTCCATCAATCTTAATATTACATTGACTTCTTCCTAATTACTAAAAAATATTAATTTCCTCCCCAAGACCAAGAACACTGAATAATACTTGTTGGGATAGGGGTAAAAAGATGATAACATTTATAAATCAAAGGAAGGACATGACTGATACCATTTGTAATGTCCCACACAATCTCCTTTGTTTAAGAGTACAACGGGTGGTTACATGGCCTTAAGAGACATTTCCAAGATGCTAATGGCTGGAAATAAATGTCGAATGGTTTAAAATGCATGCGAGGGATGATTTAACCATTAAGAAAAAAACCACAAAACCCATATCCACAACCGTAAAACCACAATATTATTCATGAGTAAAAATAAAGAAATTCAACCAAATTATTAAAACAAATAAACCAATGTTCACAACATTGAAAAAAAACCAAATATAAAATACATAAATATAAATGAATATAGACTCCAAGAAGACTAAAACACTCTGTGGTCCACCATCTTTAAGGTCTAACTTCACTAATCATCCCAAGACTCACGAAGTGGAACTAAAATGTGAGACACGTAACGTATTCCCCTTTCTTGGATGATTACATATGTAAAAGAACCAAATTTCCAAAAATGGATGATTATAAAACTCATTATGTTTTCCCCTAATTACTTCCCCACTAATTCAACTTGGATAGAAGAGTTATAATCTTTTATATAAAATACCTTATATAATTTTTTTCTCAAAACAGTGTGTCACTAAATATAACATTTTTTCAATAAAAATGTATAACCAAAAGAATACAACTATGATTGAATGAAAATTATTATTCGAAGTTATTTTTATAAAATAATAAATAAACAATCATTAATACCATTTCATAAAATCTCATTTTGGAATACCGAAACATTCTACAAACCCATGCAACAAACCACACATGCTACTCTATGAATGTTCCATACTCGTGAGTGGTTTCTCGTCGATCTGTCATGTTGTCACAAGGAAATTATATCCCATGTGCCATTAACCCATTGGCACTGAGAACAATGTCATATTTAGATGAATCATTTTATGCAATATGAACACACACACCTACATTCTCAAGGATCATTCCCAAACACCTTTTCTATAAAACAACTTTTTATTGAAATCCATTTTCCATCAAAATCATTTCAATGCTCAACCAATTCTATAAAACTACCTTTTTATTTAAAACTAATTTCCATTAAAACTATTTAAAAATTATGTCAAATCAATAATCTAAAATCATAATTTTATATTAAAAAAGATAAATCACATTTCACAGCAATTCCCCATGATTTCACAACTTTACGACAACCATAAATAATTACTAAAGAAGATTTATTTCTTGGATTTCACAATCAATTATATTCAAATCAACCAATTTGAAATATAAACTATAAATTATAGTAGGAGGAGTCGAGAGTGAATCCCTCTACCTTAGTAGTTTTGATAAAAATCAACAACAGACAAGGAACGACCACAAAAACGTGGTTGATTATCCACCAAATGGCCTTAGATCATTTCTCCTATCATCAAACTATACAAAACATAAAATATTTAAAATTATCCAAGATTAATCTATGCATAACAGGTGTATATCTGAGAAACCAAGAGAAGTAGAGAATAGATCTATGTATATCAAATAATAAAGGTGAACTAAAACAAAGAAATGGATGAAAACCATTACCCAGATTATTGAACGCCTCCAAAAGTCTCATATGGCCTACTAGAGTTGAGATCCAAAAGGCTCAAAGATAAAAAATTCAATGAAATAGTGACAAGCATGATTTTAAATTGGGTGTGTTTCAGCTCATGACAAGTACCTCAGGTACACGATGTGTAGGCCATGTTGAATATGTACGCTGAAATATCGGTCACCATAGGCTGAAAATCAATTATTTAAACCCTACATGACATGTACCTTATGTACACAACATGTACCAGCTCAGAACATGACCCCCACCTTAAGAATGGAATTTTTCACCAAGTACACTTAGAGTACATTAGGTACACAGAGTGTACCTATCCAAAAACCAATAGTGAACCCCAGAAAACTACTTATAAAATTTTTTACCAAAAGGGACTGAGGTGAGGTATAATCTTACTCAATCAAGGTATCAGAATTTTACAACCTCCTAACATATGACTTTCCATCCTTGTGATTTCATGTAGAAGATGAAACTCCTGAAACTATGGGTACTACAATATTCATACTATCCCTTCCAATAGCTATGTGAAAACAATCATATCATATAATAATATTTTATTACTATGTCATTTTTTTATTAATATTGGTGTTTCATTTAAGAAAAACTGACAAAATTGTTGTGTTCAATTCAAGAAAAACATATTTTTGTTCTACTAATCAAGCTATATATATATATATATATATTGTAACATAAATACTCTTTCTGTTACATGTGACTCAAATATAATAAATTTAGTTTATTGAAAAAAAATTCACAAACTATTAGGGTGCTATATATCCTTAAGAAAAAATCATAATCATGTAAGTGATATAATATTTATTAATTATATATATTTTTATAACAATTCATATAAATTTTTCCAATGAAAATTTATTTTATCACCACAACGAGATGGTAGTCTTTAAGTAGGGGTTAGTCATGTTTCAATCATTTTATTTTTTCAAATGAATTAAAATTAATTAAAAATTCAACATTATTTGAATACTATCATATAATTTATTTATATAAAGAAAATATGAAAAAATTGAAATAAATTTTAATCAGTAATTAATAGTGGATCACATCACATCTTGGATGTTGTAGAAAAAATTTTCACAAAAGAGTTAATATCATTTTTAATGAATGGAAGGGAGAGAATATGGATATTATCTAATAATTAGTGAAACATATTTCTTTTTAAATATCATATATACTCCTCAAATACATATTAAAAACCGACCGTAAATTATTAAAATGGATAATTAATCCCTATGGTATGTGGAGGCGGTGGTCCAGATATACACACAATCGATACTTTCATTTCCCATTAAATAGAAAAGAGGGTGGATAATTGTCCTTGGATAATTATTATAATAATTAATTATATTGTAGAAAATTACTATTTTATGTTTTTATGAATACCAGATAATTATAACTTGTAAAATAACAAATGAATATAAAGAGGTATGATATGATGATTACCACTTTTTTGATAGACATCCATCAAATCCATTCATTATGATATATGGAATGATATTTTATGATGATATGAACAACTAACCCATTGATAATGTTTTAAAAAAAATTATTGGTAGGGTTTCTTCCATCAATTTTTCTCATTATTTTGCCAAGCTAATAATTGAGGTGTTATTTTTATAGTGAATGAAATTTCAAACATTAAATTAATTAAAATATATAATTATAATAAATTATTTTTCATAGAAACAGGGTCAAATGTTTCCATAATTTTTATGTTATTATAATATAATATTAAAAATACCTTGTAAAAATAAAATTTATAAAGGTATATGCCGTAATTTTATCATTATAATTTGATTTAATGTCTTTTTATGACAATTTTTTTCTTTAATTTAAGTAGTAACTTATTTTATGATAATCGGTTGTAATCTCAATTTAAGGTATCAATTGGTTCATTAAATGTCATGGTATGGAATATTATACAATTTATAATTTTGAATTTCATTTTGAAATAAAATTATGATTTATAAATTATATATTAAAATTATATTATACAAAATAATTATATTTTGGAAAATTATAAATATTCAGTTAATTTGACATTATTGATAGGTATACGGGAATTGAATTATAATATAATAAATTTCACAATAATTAATTAATTATTATTATTTATACATATTATTAGAACATTTCACCAATAATGATTCCTTTTTATGTTTTGGATAATCCATTACAATGATTTTTCTAATGCTTTCCTACGTACTGTATTCCCATTGTGAAAGAATATAAGGAAATAATACAATTATTATAATTTAAAAATTTATTTTAAAAATAAAATTATATTTTTAGAAGCCTGTATTATCATTTAGATTTATTAGAAACATAATATAATTCCTTTCTGAACACACATTCACAATTAATGTCACGGGAATGACATATTAGAATTTCATTTACATATGACAATTTAAATGGAAATATTATAGGAAAATGGGATAATATTTCTATATATTAGATGATAGGATGGATATGTTATAATTTATATCAACAAAATTACATAATATCTTTAATATGGTAATTTTTTACACATTTTCCGTTTATTTAACCATTTTATACCCATTTCACCCTTATCTAGGTGACAAAAATATAGCCTTGTTACTATTCATAGTGTTAAAAAATGAAAGGGAAATATTTTATAATTATGAATCAACTGATTCCAATTATTATATACATTTTTAATGATAAAATATATATAATTTTTATAAATCAATATTAAAATTACTACGTAAAATTCAATAATGAAACATATTAAGAAAAAAAATTTGAACAAAAAAATATTACTATATGAAAATTTTGAATAGTGATAATTAAATAAAGGATAATTACATTATTATTAATGAAATATATCATATATAATGTTAAAAATAAATATAAAAATTAAATTTTTAGTGAATTGAAAGATATAATGACATAAATTTTAGTATTTAAAAATTCCTTATCTGACATAATTTACTGAAAAAAAATAATTATACAAAAAAATAGCTAATGTATATATTTAAAAGAATTAAAAAAAGTGTTAATATTTTTGAAATTTATAATATCAAATATTTATTTAAATTAATATTAATTTCCTTGAACAAATTTCAATGAAATTCATTATATAGAATATTTATTTTTCATGAATATGAAAACATCACTAAATCATGTTCTAATTTCCAAATAATTAATTGATGTTTGGGTATTGAGTATGGATATTATATGTAAATTACATGAAGTAGTTAATATTATTAATTCCTATAATGAAATTAATTTTACATTAAATTACATTATAATATTTAATGAACAATTTTTGGAGTTCGATGCTAAAATGGGGTGAGATTCTGAGTCTCGTTATACCTGACAATAATTTTGAAAATATATTAAATCTTCTATATCAGGTTTTTATTGGTTTAACAATAGTGTGTAATACCATATAAATGGATCCTCATATCATAAATCTAAGGATTCATTTGAGTTCCAACTATTTTTTTGGACATAAATACTACATAACCATTATCGACATCAATCGATTCCATAAAGTTTAGTGGCATGTGAATAAATATTTTGTTTTAATTTAAATATTTATATTTTTTAAACTGAGGTAGTGACCAAATCAGTATCTATTTAAGCACTCATATGGGTAATTATAATGTTTTTCCACATGAAAATAATAATTGAGTTAGATAAATAGATAAATTTTAATAGAAATCAAATGGATTTGGAATTGACTTTGCCTACAAAATTGAAATTATCCCCAAATAAAATGACACATATTTTTTATTCAGCAGTTATTTAAGATATTATAATTTTATGTTGATTTATCTAGGTTTTATTATATTATATTAGCACAAATAAATAAATAAAATGATTAACTCTCTGTTCGATTATACTAAGGGTGTAGGCTTATTCTGCTGAGAATATTGGAAAAAATTGAATATTTTATTATGGATATTACCACATAAATATAACTATAATGGAATCATGGAATCTTGGAAATGTTATAATTCTATATATATTTTTCATGTTTATAGGTTCACTCTCTTGGTTAATCATTTTTTCATAAAAAATGTTTTATTTTAAAGGAAGATTGTTGGAAATACCGACAAATCATTAATTTAGAATATGTTTCATGGACTAATGGATTGATATTATAAACATGAAATTATATGACATGAATATCATGTGAGGAATGTAATGATAGTGGATCAATTTTGTGTTTTGGAAACATTTTTTTGTTTTGAGAATGTAGAGATTGAGTAGTTATGTGTAAGATTTTTTACATCTATTTAAATGGAAAGAGATCTTGCTTCTGGTAATGATATAGTTTAGTTGAATTAGAACAATGATTTTTATTAATAATCATGGAAAAATTTGATCAATGAGTGGTGGAGGTAGAATTTATGTAATATCCCATGAGTTTTGTGAAACTCCTCACATTAATGTGTGTAATGGATAATAACATGTCATGTAGTGAGCCCTAAAATGGTTCTTGGGTTATGGGTGAATAAAATTACTACATGAATTTTCATTGCTTCAACACATCATGTGACCATTTACATGAGGCTCAGTATGTACCTCAGACATCAAATTGACATGGCCAGTATTAAATGGTATTGGTCATGTGATGGAATCATAAACAGACATGACTAGTTATACAATGACATGACAATCCCTTAACATACATGATCAATGGTACACTTGACCAAAAATGACGTTTATGAGGAAACAAATACTGTCACGGGCCTTGATACCTGGGTAGGACTCAATTCCAAATGTACACACAATGTACTACCAATCCAAATCATTAACTACGTTGAATATGGTGTTGGACCATTACCACTTCATCAATAACAAGAATGACACGGGTTTTTTACCTTCATCAACTCTATGATGGTATATTTTGGAGAAAAGTATTTTGTATAAAATGGTAATCCCCAATGAGATAATTAATTTCATGGTATATTTATTTAAAAAATTTCATATGTACAAGAGTGGGATTCTCAATCTTCAGCATTTCTCTAGGCGTGGTTTTGGGTATTGTTCTGACCAATACATTACATGCATTGATCCCCCATAATATGGATTAATCAATGTTGGGAAGCTAGTATGCCTTATGGATTTTGGTGTGATCCAGATCACTATATTATTCTTTTTATAATTATATCAACTAAATATTGTGGTGATACATGTAGATCATGAAAAATCTGATATATTCCATCAATGATATCTTTCATGTGGAGTGTGTCCTCCAAGATGAGTACTATGTGAATCATTCGAGTAGGAATCCAACACTGGAAATACAGATTTGATTATAGTTGATACTAAGTGTTTACTATGAGTATATATGTATGTTATTGTTATATGATGATGACATATACCTATGAGTATATTACTATTATTCATGAATCTATATGTTCTATTATTTATGGGTGTCATACTGGGTTATTATTATACTCACCCATGCATGGTATTTTCCAACATAGGTCATGTCGTATGATGATTACCAATCTTTTTCATGGTATTATAGAGGTAACAAGACCATGAATAAGTTATTAAGCCATATAAATTGTGGTCTGTTCTTGAAGTAACATTGGAAGTAGACATCACCGACTTTACAGGTTGGATCTTTTTTCAATTTAATTGAGGATGGATTGTATTTGGAAATTTGTTTAGTAAATTTCATGATACAATGATTGAGGTATTTTAGATATACGGATTCACAATTATCATTTTCATAACATTTCATCAATATATGGGATTTTATATGTGTGCATAGGTTCGTGTACTTTTGGATAACCCCTCCAATGTGTGTTATATTCCTACTCATCATTGGTCTCCGTCCCATGGAATATTAGAGATGGGGTTTGGGTAGTCATGATATGGGATATAGTGGGAGAGATGTGATAAAGTAGTATCAGAGGATTTAATTATACTTTTTCACCAGAGTATGAGATATTGTTTTGGAGAAATAGAGTTATGTGTTTTGAGATCATCACATAGGTTAGGAACTCTTATATAGGTTAGACGACCAACATATCCATGAACTATGTAATAGATTTCTTGCTTTTAGAATTATTAAATATAGAAACTAGTTTTAGTTAAATCATTTGAACATGATCATATAGTAATGGTTTTTTAGAATCCATTTCCTGGTATAATCAGATATCCTGATATAGATAATGACTATAATACATCTATTCTATTTTTGGATACCTCCAAAAAAATTACTGTTAGGATTCAGCATTCTGATCTTGAGGATCATATCTTGAATGTGGAGGACTCTATATAGGGACCTTTCTCGGATGTGTTACCACCATGTGGTGAACCATTAATACAAGAACCTATCATATATCAAATGGCTCCTATAGTACCAACAAATGAGGGGAACTTGCTGATAACAATTAATGTGTTTTAGAAACAGAAACCCTACTCGATTCAATTTTTCCTCGACTATAAGGTAATTTAGGAATACATTGAGGTTGTGACATATGTTTTCTACCCTTTATGGGAACCTAAAGAACACTTTTTAATTCTATGAGGGATTTTTCCCTATTTTATTTAAAGATGATTATGGGAATTAGTTGCCTAATTATTTTATTTTCTAACTATATCATAGATATATATTGAAAAATATTTCAGAGAACTGTTTTTTTCATCTTTATTAGGTCTTGGGAACATCATGGAGCTTATACTGCTTTGGCATAGTTGTTTAAGTATTCCGAAGTTTTCATTGAAGTTCAACAACCTCTATCATTACTCGATATATATAGTATTTTTTGTTTTTTTAGTCTTGTACCTACATGAGAGGACTACACAGAGATATTAGATACATTGAGATACCTCTATGAATTCTAACTAATTTTTCTGTTATATAGAATTCATTATTGGTTGATATTTTTTATGACTATATGATGTAGATAGTTGGTGCGTGATATTAGAACACAGGATTTGAGACTTCAATTATAGGGAGAAAACATCAGACAGATGGACCTGGATATTAGAGATTATTCAGGGGTCGATCACATGATAGTGTCTTAATGGGAAAGTGATCACGTGATTGATCTATTAATAACAAGGGATGTTGTGTTTATAATTTTTTTTCATGCTAATCGTGTGTAGTATTGTCCAAACCATTTTACAAATGATATATATATAATATATGGGATTCTTAGGCAGAGGAAGTGGCATGATTAGTCAGTTATATATAGAGTATGATGTGTAAGTGGATATCGTAGAGTAGGTATAGGTGGAATATTTTATGAATTATTTCCTCCACTATCCAATTATGGTCTAACGCATGATTAGGATGTTGGGGGACATGGGTGATCTCAGATGCCTGTGGTCTAGTTTTATAGAATAGAGGTTATAGGTTTGATACATGGTACAATCTATGTATTTTTTAAAATATTCATAGTACTGATAGAATCTTTTTGGAGTCATTTGATTCATTCTAAATCTATATTTCTCCACAATCATATTTTGGACAATCTATTGTACTGACCGTTGCACTTGAAGATAGTAAATGAAGATGATATATTTATCTCATACATATTATTATGGTGTGGCTTGATTAATGGATGTTAATGGTTATTTAAGGATCTATTTTTCAAAAAAATGTTGTCTTAATGTATTATAATTGGAATAAAATGGATATCTATATTTCATTCCATGATAGATTATTTTAGTTAGAGGATGTAGTTTGTCTACAATGATTGTATTAGGATTTATATTATGTGTGATAATCCAACCTAGGAAGATATGGATAAAATAATGTGTAGCATCCCCATCCCTGGAAGCACATGAAGGGTGACCCATGCTATCATGGCCACATAACATCAAACACATCTCCTTGAATGCCAGAGGCTGCCAACCAGTAGTGATGAAATTTTTTGTGTCTGTGTGGGAGACTATACCCTCAAAGGTAATATGTATTATCCCAATAGAATTAAAAAAAATGATAATAAATAGTATAAGAATATATGTGAATAAATAGTAGCAGATGTAATATGAATAATCAAACTTAATAATAATAATAAAGTGTGAAAGCGCACAAAACAATGTCAGGTTATGATGTATGTCTAAATTGAATGTATGAAAAATAGAATCACAAGCATACAATCAACTAAAAAGAAAATACATAAATAAAAACAGCATCACGGGCAATGATATGTCCTCTTACCGAGTCTCCATCGTACATAGAGTAAAACAATGAGGCATAAAACACAACACGCTTCCCTTTGTAAATACATGAAAGTATATAATCTAATCGGGTGTCAACGATGATTGTGCAGGTTGTGAGATAAAATCCCAGTAGGCCAGCTCCCACTGTTTCTATTCCTTTACATTTCGTGAAGTAATACAACAAAGTTTTTAATTATACAACAAATGAAGATAATTAATTATGCACAATAAAATAAATAGCTCGGCCTAGTTTCCAAACAGCACCCATCCCTAATGACATACTTCGTCCTGAGCAGGTAGTTTGAAAGAATTACCTATAATAAGAAGAATGCACTGATGAAAAATATATAATCCCTGAAATAAAGGTAAAAATAGGAATAGATAAACCCTATAAATTTTCAATAACATGGGGTCTAAATCATGTTTGAACCAGGTGATCATTATTGTTCCATAAAAATGTTACAATTATTAAGAGACTCATAGAGACATTAATATAAACCTTTATTGTATCATTATTAATGATTATGTTGAGTGATGGAGTTCGAGAACATCCTAAAGGCATCACTATGGTACATCCTTCAAATTATCTAATGTGGTCGAGCCTATCCACAGAAAATTTTTGCAAGAGTAAGTATAACTTGGGGCATGGAATTAAAATGAGTCTATTCCGATCTCAAAAATATGGGTCGAGCATCATCTGAGTCAAGCTTATCCAAATTCAAAATGAACCCATCATCGATGGGCCCTTTTAGAAATGGTATCACTCATTAGTATTTAGAATTTATGGGGAATTCTCAGTCTAGATAAGAGAAGGGAACTGCCACCTAAATCGTAGTGGTAACCAGACAGGAATGGAGGATCCAAGTAGGACCCTTATATTGAGACACACCAACTCTCCATGCCCTGAATTTAATTTAATTTTTAGGAAAAATATATTACATATAATGTATATTTAATTTCATATTGATATCTAAGCTGATACACCTGTGTTACAGAAGGTATTAATTTACTATTTCAGTGTAAAAACTAACGTGGCAAGATACTGTATCAGTCCGAGAAAATAACTGAACTTTTAACAAAATAAATAAATCAGCACAAGTAACTACCATGAATAAAAAAAATCAAGGTTCATAATTATTCTAAAATATTTACTTAAATTAAACACATCAAAAATGGTAGGTGCAACACATTTGGTTAAATAAGTTAAATACCTCGGCTACGAGTATTTATACCGACAATGTCGGCACAATCAATGGGGTCTTTAACAAAATTTCAACAATTTAAAATATCTAATTTATTATAAAAATGGTAGAAACAACTCAACGGAATAATTAAATTGAAATGATTAGTTTAATTTTACAATGTCGGTAGCCAACGATGAACGACACAACCATAATTGTTTTTAATTGGAATGAATAGAGGGAGAGAGAGTAGACACCCTACCATATTTTTCGTAGATGATTCAATTATCCTTCATTGGATTTGATCTTACCTAAAAAATAAGAAAACATATGATATAAAAATCCCCAAAATAGAGAAAAATCCTTTCGTAGTGAATTGTGTGAAATTTACTCAACAAAGCTATACGATACCAAATATTTAAGGTTGGCATTTCGATAAGGTTTAAATCACTCCTGAAAATGAAGAAAAAAGTTGAATAATGGTGGTACGATGATATTACAAAAAAGGGGAAAGGGGGTTCACAACCTAGGGAATGGGGGAATTACTTGAGGGAGTGGAGGAGAGAAAGAGAGGAGAAAATGAAAGAATGAAATGAATGAAAAAGAAAATAAAAAAATATGTTAACAATAAAAAAAATATAAAGATAAAATATAATTATAATTAAAATAGAATAAAAAGGATGGAAAAAGAATGAATATATAAATAATAAAAAATGGAAAACTTTGATTTTAGTAATTTTTAATTTTTTTGCAACCCCCTTTCTGTTTTATTTATAAATATACTTTTATCCCTTATTTCTTTATTTTTACCTTTTTAGTAAAAATTTTCTTATTACATTCCAATATTTAAATAATTATTTTAATCCCAATCACTGTGTTAAAGCATGACTTATCATTTTTCATAAAACCTATGCATTTATTTAAATTATTTAAATTTCTACATGAGATCTTCAGTAAGGTGCACCGACACGCGCCCTGTATCACATTAAGGAAATAGAAAACTAAATTTAAAATGGATCGTACATGATTAATGTAGGTACATTACAACCTACCCTCATTAATAAAACTCATCACCAGGATTCCCTTCCAAGGGTAGTGGAATGTCATTAGAGAAAATTTTTGTCCACTATTCACATTCAAACATCTCTTGCACCTAAGTCTCATCCTGAATGCGTATATGTTTCCATAAAACCCAAACATGGGGGGACTGACTTTCCTTGGTTAAATTTCATGCAATGGTCGATGATATGGATCAGATGATCTGAAATGGATGCATCTAATGAAAACTTGATGTCTTCAGGGTCAAAAAATGATATAGGTATGGTTGATATTGACAGAGCTGAGATACTTGGAAAATGTCATGCATGGAAAGGTAAATCTAAGGTAACAATAATCAATAGGCTTCCAGCTATACTCTCTCAACTATATCGAATGAATCGATGTATCTCAGTGTTGATGCTCTTTTTCATCACAGACTATAACGAATTGAAAAGTGGAAATACCTTGAACCCAAAGTGATTCATCCTTTGAAGAAATATCAAAAATTGACAAAAGCATGAACAAAAGTTCAAATGCACTTGAGTCCCGCATGTTCCACCAAGGTCGCTCAGGTGACTTTCATGCCGCGCAGGTGACTTTCTCACCATGCAGGTGATTTGCGCGCCCTCTCCGAATTTCGCTCAGGGTCTTCTCCAGCCTATAAATACCCCCAGTGGGCCCCCATTTCAGGGATGAAAAATTCCAGAAACTCAGATTTGAGCTCCCAATTCCCTAGTCTCTTCTCAAATATTCTAAACACTTCTAACATAAGAAATTACCTTGAATGGAAATTCATAAGAGGGTGGGGGGGAAGGCCTTTGTATTGAAACTCATCAACACTTGCGCACCTGGGTGGCCAGCCCTTAAGGGAAATGGACACAATGCGTGCCGCCTTATCCTTTCCACATAACATGGGCGCCTCTCTTCTGGAAGTCTCTAGGGGTGGTATTAAAGGCTTGATCCAAGCCTCATCCAAGTTCTACCCTAAGGATTGGCCATCACACAAGTACCTATGTGTCGCGCAGGTACACCTGCGCGACCAGGACATGCGCACCCATGCAGTACTTGCGCGCCCATTCAGTACTTGTGTTCCCCTCTCTTTTTGGATACCCTGCCTACCCATTTCACCCCTCTTACACCTATCCACCTCTCCTCTTATCGATTAAGGGTTCAGAACTCTCTCCAAAGACATTTATGGCATGATTTCTTTGTTTTCTTTCTTATCTGAAAGGAATTATCTGGAAACATCTATCAAAACGTAGTGATTTACACATCTTTACATCACGAATGTTAGAGAGTTAATTCATTCAACCTCATCCTTTAAGATGAGAGAATCCTTAACCTGGGCCTCCTTTTCAGGAGTAAGCCCCAGTCAAAGTCTCATTAATTTGGGCATCCTCCTTAGGATAAAGCCCCAAGTCCTCATTAACATGTGCTTCCTTTTCAGGAGTAAGCCCCAAGTACCCTAATCTTGGCATCCTCCTTAGGAGTAAGCCCAAGTCATACTTCCCATAACATGGGCTTCCTTCTCAGGAGTAATCCTCAGTCTAAATTTCTCTTAACCAGTCTTAATTTACTTTTGATCTAGGCTTCCTTCTCAGGAGTAATACCCAATCATAAGTCCCCTCCTAACATGGGCATCTTCCTTAGGAGTAAGCCCCAAGATTAGAGTTTCCAAATCTCCATTATGTACATATACCTTTATGGACCTTGTTCCTGGGTTTCTCCCCTGAAGTAACACCCAATATTCATCTATTTTGGGAAGTCATATAGATATAAGCCCCACATCATTGCATCTTTCATGGTACAATTGTCTGGTTTCACCAATACCTCTTGTTTCTCACAACGAGCAAGGCTCACATGAGATTAGAGTTTAAAAGTAATAATGACAACATTCATTGAGCCATTAATCATTCATAAACATCATACACCCTTACTCGAACAACGTGGGTTATGATTCATTTTCTAAATAAAGGATACGTAGGTAGACCATCTATGGGTACGATCCCAACTCTGAAATAATCCATGTCCTTTTGAATGACAATAGACTTTAAGTGCCCCACTGAGTGGCTTTAAAACCAGAATGGTCAACATAATGACCACGATACTTTTATGTATTGAAGGATACCATTGAATAAGTATCTCTAACAAATACAGATTATTCTCTATCGATGAAGAACCTCGAATACATATAAATGATTCTCTAAATTTCCTATATTTCAATCATAGATTTTCAGATCTAAAGGAAAGATCATTTTATAATTGGTAATGTAATAATCATTCACGAACAAAACTTAAATCTATAATGAGAGTCACGGAGTAGACAATAATTCCCCTCAAAAAGGAGTGATGAGTCCGACCTCCCATCCTCTCGACCAATGAAAATTTCTACGCCTCATCAGTCCACAACTAATGAGCGCCTACCTTTGGAAAGTATGCCCAAATGGATATGGAATCATTGGATGTTTCTGGTTCTACTAACAAACCCGTTAGAAACCGATTGGAATGTTTGAACCTTAAATCAATGAGGTCAACCCCAATTCCGTAGGAAACACAAAATGGTGAACCCGACGTGAATCCTTAACCAAGTTAAAATTATGTTTTTCTTATTTGTTAGACCCCTATTTAAAACTCAAATGAGAGGGCCAACAAGACAATCAACTAATATATGTGCTTATCCAAAAGATGTAGTGGCCGAAATTATCTTGATTATGTCTGTTATATCATATAGGAACTCTTTTCCATGATCTTCTGCATTACAAGAATGAATTTTCTTAAGTTCACGTCTATGAATGCCTCTGCTATTAAAACCACTCTTGTAAATTCTTCTGCTGCTACTTTAGCAGGATCATCATTCTCTCTGAGGAAGACATCACCTACTCAGTGTCTTCAACATTGGGTATCGAATGCACTGGTTAAGGATTACCATCATCACAGTACCATTCCAACTCTGGAGGCTACTCGATAAGCCCTCCAAGTGAACAACTAACCCTGGTCGTCCGGACAGCGATGACCAGTGATCAAGAAGCAGGCGGTGCTAACCACCGTCTCCAACCATTTTGGGTCATTATCCCCAGAACGCAACAACCATTCCCTCCCATATTATAAGGAGGTTAACGAGAAGTCCACTCAGGTCTTTAATTTAGGGAGATAGGAGTCCTTCCCGAGTGATCCGACCAACAATCGCCACCAGACTCATACGGCAGTCCACCCTTAACTTGATGAGGGTATCATCTCCAGGCGTTCATCTCAGGTTCCTTGAACCTGAGTAGGCAAGACAAACCACCAGAGTCGAAGACCAGTTAATAGTGAGCAGGTTCTCATCTCTGGCATCTACAGAGAATGATACCAACCTAACTTGGTGGAATGAAACGAACGGGCACACACACCCATCCGTTTTAATTATGTTTTCCTACAGACTCATCTTGCAGCATCACGCCAATCCCACCAGGCAATTCCAGCGGAGAACTATAGACAGGAACATACACCTGTTTATAAATGATTGGCTAGTCAGAAGGCTAATCTGACAACAAGTGATAAAGTTCGTCAACCATGTTCAGAGGAGTGCAATTAGCAAGCACATACACCTACTAGTATTGATCAAGCCTACCAACTGTCTCGTTTGGTAGCGTTCAGAGATGAAAGTTGGGAAGCTCCGATGACAAATAGGAGGTAGAATCAATTATCTGCCCCCACACTTGAGTACTATCCGGATTCACTAACAGGAAAAGGAGGACAGGAGTAGGGACATACACCTACTCCAAGCACGGAATGTACGTATATCCCCATTCCGGAAGATGAAGTCAACAAGAATATTCTATCAATGGTGAAAGAGCATAAGAAAATCCATGCTCATATTATGGATGTCAGCAAGGATATTATAACATCTTCAACAAAATATCAGGGAAAAAAACATAAATCTATCCCTACCGGTGAAGTGACACATCAACAGTTCACTCTGGAATAGACACACACATCTGTTTCATTCCAAGAGGGTTGTGAGGCGTACTCCCCCATATCATACAAATAGCCAAGTCTGGCACATACACCTGGTTTGAGCAGAGATAATTAGCCTAACCTGATCATTTCTCCTGAGCAGGCACATACACCTGCCAAAGTGAGTAAGAAGGCATCTACTAAGAAGTACAACCCAACACAGTCATGAAATCAAAGGCCCATCTGTGATAATGCCTTACTCGATGTTGGAGTTCTTGATGCACTCAAACAGTTATATGTTGCAACTCAAGATTCTACTATTTCAGTTCCCAATAGTCGAGACATTAATTCTGAAATTCTGTATCAGACACTTCCTCATGACGGCTTTCCTCATGACAATTCGGTTGATCCCGAAGTTTCATCTTCAGATTAGAGCCACAAGAACCCTTTGTGTGTCCAGAAGACCAAGGAGAAAAATGTTTCATCTTTTTTTGTAACCAACCATGGTGGTCCTCCCCATGATGATGGATTTAGCTGTGAAAGTCCTCTTTGTAGTAATAATGCACATTGCCTGGAAATTGATCTAATAGAAAATGTAGTGACGAGAAATCCCTCTTATCTTGAGGCACTTGAAATTGTGAATCCAATAATGTCTGATGCTTTACCAATAGCAGGTGAAATACTTTCTCAATCAGAAGATAGCCCAGGGTGTATGTCATTCTTCGAACCACCCCAAAGTCATGCATCTTCTAGTTTGATCAGTGAATTATCTACCAAACTTTTTGAATCCGATGAATCAATAAGGAAGCACCAGATCTGGTCTAATCAGGTAGAAGAATCTACAATGAACGATAAAGCGGAAGTACTGAATATGAGAAAGAAATTAGAAAAATGTGATGTTCAAGTTATGTTTTGGCCTTTGGCTGATTCTCAGTATGACATTCTAGAAATGTTGATGGATGATAGAATTCATGATATTCTTCTTAACATATGGAAAAATATTTGTTAGTTGAAGAAGAAAATATTATCTTATGATGAATATGAAAATTATATCAAGATAATATAAGGGTTACAACACCAAATTGACTTGGCATCTCTCCCAGTTCCTCGATATCCGAATGCTGAAAAGCCGCAGAGAGCCCTTCAGTGTTCATGCATTGGCACACTAAGAATATTTTTCCAGTTAATTTCCAATGCCCCATCTTGTATTCATATCAGGGGATGGGGTGTTCATGGAGAACTAAATTTCATTGTACTCTATAGTCAGCAAAGCCCGCTGAAAATGGTTTCATGCAATGTTGTTTCCCATAGCTGGCCACAACCACTGCGCTTCATTTGTAATAAAAGGCTCACTCAAGTACATGCCTCAACTAGTTCTTCTAAAAATAAATAATACAAAGAACTAGTTGTTGAATTACTCCTACATCAAGCTAACGATAATATTGATCAGGCCTCTCATTTGGAGCAAGCACATCACCATGTGACATATGTGTCAGAAATCATCCAACAATCTTCTGAACCGAGTGATAAAAGTGGATGTAGGTTGACACATCTAGCCAATTTCCATACTAATGTTCATAAGATCAGGAGAGATTTCAAGAAGGTCTCAGATGTATCATGTCAAGAACCACCCCGGATTGCCAGACTGGGGACTCTTTTAAACCAAACTTCAGAATCAACAAATAGGATTCGAGGAGTTGAGAAGGAACAACCCCAGTCCACTGGACTAGGGACTTTTTCAAATCCCCAATCTCTCCCTTGGAGAAAGTCGGTCTTCTCTTGATTAGGGAAGAAGCCTCAAGAATAATGAAGATCCAAATTTTCCGGAGATTCCCTCCAAATTATGATTTTTCAATAATTTCCTGAGGGATAAAATCAACAAAAATTATGTCACATTAGGTACATGGAAGAAGGAAATATCGCAGAAATGCCGATTTAAGAGATGCAATGCGTTTTGCATCAATCAATGTCATCAATGTCATTGTTGTTGATCCACCAGATGAGGTTCACTCAGAGGGATCATATGAAGAGGTTCCTACTCAATAATTTTTATGCACAAACACAAATTAAGAAGGTGTGCGTACATGAAATCAATGGATTTCCTAGAACCTAGGTAATCATTCAAGTAACTCACTTCCCCCTCTTTGAAAGGTTTCCAATAAGGGGAAAGTAAAGAATCAGGTTACATACCCTTCCTCTGGAGAAGGCCAATCGCTCTCACTAGAGAAAATTTTTGCACAACAAGAATATGAAATGAAGGAATTGAGGAGGTTGAATGCAGAACTACTTCAATGTAGTCTTACTCCTAAGAGGGCTACAGTCAGTCAGCCAAGGGAATTTGTTGTGGCTACTAAGATAGATCAAGAATATCATCTTCTATCAGTCCACCCTCACAGGACTAATCCTAAGGGTCAAGTGAAACAACAATCGGCAGTGCTACCATAGGTTGCAGTAACAACTTCCACATCTGTACCAACACTAGTCATTGCACTTGTTCAGATCAAAGCTCAACTGGATGTTTCTCAAAAGTTAATAAATACTATTGAGTCTTTTACAGCTCATTTGGAAGCTATGGAGGGAAAGAGTGCTCAAATTCAACCAGAAAAGAGAGCTTACCCGGAATGGGTAGATGAAATTCCTCCCCTATCAAATTTTAAAAGTACTAAATTCTCAATCTTTAATGGTTCAGGAGACCCAATGCAACACTAAGCACATTTTTTTCTCGTTGTGATCCTATGATGGAACCCTTCAGCAACAATAGGCAGTTAAGATCATGTTTTTTGTACAGTCATTACAAGGACTTGCTTTTGTTTGGTACACAAGCATGCAATCCTGGTCAATTACCGGATGTGAGGATCTTCAAAAAAAAATCCTTCTTCTATTAAGCTCAACTTTTCCAAAGACAAAAGTTTTTCATCTTACAAACTGTAAGAAATGGGAGAATGAAAGGGTCTCATATTTCATTGCTCGCAGGAAGGGATTAATGTATTCCATAATCCTAGCACTCCCTCAAGAGGAATTGTTGCCAATATATGCTGAAAATTTATGTGATGAGTTGCGCACGCCGCTGATCCATGTGAAATACAAAGGAGGGATTTGAAACCTTACTTCAATCGCTCAACAGATTGAAGATTCTTGTATGAAGACTACGGATAAAACACATGTAATTCCATCAGCTCCAGGATGGAGAATCGGTAAAGTAGAGACTGCTACAGTTATGCTTAAACAAGCATCTATACCTACTTCTACTTCAAAACCGTCATCTTCTCGAAGGGATCCACCTTTTGAGAACCAAAAACAGTGGCCGTTTCGTCAATATAATCAAAGAGTTCAAAGACGGAAACAATTTGAGGATCTAAAGAGAAAATTATACACTTTCCGAAATGAACAAGTCCCTTGTTACTTCATTTCGACTTTGGAGAATAATTTGGTTCACCTGTCGACGCCTAAGAGGCCAAACAAGGAAGGACATGAAGACCATCCCAATTATTGACCACTTCATCAGATGTTGGGGAATCCCATCTAAGAGTGTTTTGTCTTCAAAGACCTCCTACAAGAAATGTTGCACTCGGGGCAAGTTAAATTGAATGTTTTTTTAGCTCAGGTGGCATGTGTTACTACTATAGATCCAGAGGAGGAGGGCGAGTGGCAAGAAGTCAAGAACAAAAATGTGCAAAAATATGATGATTGGATGGTTAGAAAAATGATTAACTGAGCTCATGCTATTTTGCGAACACAATTTAAGAAACCAATTGTACCTTCTTCCATGAATACCGCAGCAAAACCCTCTTCATTAGAGGGAAAATCTTCAAGAAAACGGCATAATTCAATAAAAGAAGAATAATCGGAAGAAGATGAGTATGTTTCAAAGCCTAAGTTTTCTTTGACTCTGGAAGATTTCAAGCCATCTACATCAAGGACACAGGCACCACCCAACCAAACGGCACAGCCTAAACAGGATAATCAGGCATATTCTTCATCAGAAGAAGAGTTGATCTTCGATTCTGTTAATATTATTCAATTAACAAATCCATATATCAGTCGCAATTTTGATTTTGATGAGCCTGAGGTCCCTATAGAAAATAGAGGAATCAAAGGAAGTTCCAAAGGCTCAGGATATAAAGGAAGACATGGATCTTTCATAGGACACTATTCCAATTCAACCCCTGCTAGAACTGTGTATGCGGCAGAAACTTATGGCAAAGCCCTTCAAAGATCTCAACAAGAAAAAACAAGTTTTTCCACACAAGACAGACTCAACCCTAGAAAAATTATTCTGTAATATCGGTTGAAGGTTCCATCTTCTTCCTCTCAGCTAGTAAATAGACCTAATAGGTCAAATCATCCAATTCCAGGAGTGTTACCAACTCCTATCACGGTACAATATGCATCAACTTCCAAAGCATCTAATTATATAGTACCTGCGAAACCACATGTTCCTGTTGGGAACCTCAGACCTTTGGATCAAAATTATGATGTATTGAAACACTTGGCCCAAGTACCATCCATGTTATCAATTTTGGATTCCTTGAATTTATAAAATGATCTTCGGGATGCACTCATTGAGGCTTTGTCAAGTCCTCAAGAGTTTGAAACTGAAATTGTTGCGGCTGAAGCCTACAATGTTGAGAATAATCCTGCAGAATTCCATGCAGTGATATCTTTCACAGATGAAGATGAAGATGATGTCGTGCATGGACATATCAGACCTTTAAACTTATCTGGAATGGTCAATGGTGTAGACGCTCGAAGAGTCTTCATTGATAATGGTTCAGGAGTTAACCCCATCCCCATCCATACACTTCATCAATTGGGCCTCATATAATCTGATTTATATCCTTCATCTTTGATGTTACAAGGATATGCTAGAAATGAACAAGAACCATTGGGCGAAATTACACTCAGAACTCAGTTTGGAGATCTCGGAACCAATTCATATTTCATGGTTGTTGATCATGATTCAGCCTTCAACATCTTGCTCAGTAGACCCAAGCTACATCGGCATGTGGCTATCCCTTCTTCATACCATTGATGTCTCAAATATTGTTTTGATGGTCAAATTGGGACATTTTATGGTGATAAATCCCCATTCAAGACATGTGAATCTCAATACATTGAGGTGGAATTATATCACATAAAGGGAAAGAAGAAATCCACAATAAGGGAGATTACCAAAGTTAATGCCCCATATGGTTTGGAAAAGATTCCAGTAAATCCATTTACACATGTGAGTACAGATTATGTGTTTCCTATCAGTCAAATTGACATGATAGACCCAAATCAAGACACTCTTATGGAAACTTCCACAATGTTAATTGCGACAATCAAGCTAGACAACATGGGAGAAATTGGTGATTCACCAAGCAATGATGAAGGCTCAAATGGAGATGTATTCATTGCATCTGCCAAATTTTTTCAAATATATACTTCACCACACAGGCTAGAAGAAGTTATAGCAATGTCAGAGGTAAACAATGATGTCGATTCTCATTCCATCATCTCCTCTTTATTACCCAAAGAAGGCCCTTAATTATCCATCGGGTTGGAAATGGATGCTTCTTCTTCAAGATGTTCAAATTTTATCATCTCTACTGATCATGTAAATTATGCTTCTTCATCCACTATGCAAGTAGAAACAGAAGAAATAAGACATGTTGAAGAAGAAGAGGACGATATTAGGGATGCTCCTCCAGCATTTGAAGAGGGTATCTCTACCACCGTGGATGAACTCGGAAAAATAAATCTGGGTACAAAAGAATATTCGCGCCCCACTTTAATTAGTGTGGCCATGACTCTTGAAGAGAAAGATATGCATATTTTCTTTTTTAAACAAAAATCAAGATATATTTTCTTGGAACTATACAGAGATTCCAGGGCTTTATCATTATGTTTCCACATATCATTTGGGATTTCCATAAGAACATCGAGTATTCAAGCAAGCCGCTAGAGGAACGCACCCAACCTCTGCTTCCAAAATTGAAGCTGAAGTGGATAAGCTCATCAAAGCTAACTTCTTCATAGAAGTTAAATATCCCAAGTGTTTGGACAATATTGTCCTTGTGAAGAAAAATAACAGACAAATTGTATTTTTCATTGATTTAAGAGATCTTAATCAGCATTGTCCTATGGATGATTTTCCAGTTCCGATTACAGAACTCTTGATTGATGGAACACCTGGCTATGAAGATATTTATTTCATGGATGGATATTCCGGATATAATCAAATCCGAATGGCTATAGAAGATGAGTAATCTACATCATTCATATCCCCTCAGGGTGAGTTTTGATAGCGGGTAATGCCCTTTGTCCTAAAGAATGCAGGTGCTACATACCAGTGAGCCATGAATCGTATCTTCAAACCCTTTCTGGGGAAGTTTGTTGAATGTTATGTGGACAATTTGGTGGTTAAATCCAAGCAACCTTCTAATCATGTCCCTGAATTGGAAATTATATTCCACAAACTTCGACAACATAATTTGAAGATGAACCCTTTAAAAAGTGCTTTTGGGGTAACCTTAGGAAACTTTCTCGGCTTCGTCATACGCCATTGTGGTATCGAGGTCAATCCTGAGATGAAAAATTCAATCCTTGTTATGTCACCTCCTCTAAATTTAATGGAATTTAGAGGACATCAAGGACACTTGGCCTATATTTAGTGTTTCATCACCAATGTGTCAGGAATAAGTTTTTTAATGACCCGAAATTTTGAATAAATCTTGTTTCCTAATTTTGTGTGTTATTTTATTTTATTTTTATACTCAATAAAAATGTTTCATTTGATAACATGAGTATAATTAAAATGAGACTGTTGGGTTTTGACTGTTATATGACCATTGGTCAATATGACCACTGGAAACTAAACATTTTGATTATTGTCTCTAAATACAAGTAATCTTGGTTAATTAATATAGAAAAAAGTTCTGATGGCCTCACCCAGTAGTCTTGGACCGATCGAAGCCCATCTAACAAAACTTGGGAAAGAGGTAGCACCACTAGACTTTGATCTGGACCAAACCCAATCTAAACTTCATCGTCTGAATCTAGAATGGGATCGCCTTCGCGAGATGTTCAAACTGATAGAAATTACTACTCGTGCGATGTTGGTTGAGCCTCCCTCGGATTCTCTCACCTTAGCACACTTTAAACTATGGTCCTATGCTGGTGTGATAAGAGGCTATGTAAGGAGACCGTAACTGCCTTGTGTAATCCTTTATTTAAATAAAAATTGGGATTTCTTCTTAGGATGATGTTTATGACTTTTCAAATGTCCGGATAAATATAGTATGCATATTTTTGGTGAATTTTAGAGAAAGTATATTTTAAAAAATGTTTATGTAAACCTTAAATAATTAAAAATGTGTAATGATTTTCAAAAAACGGTCTACTACAATTATGTTCAGTATGAAATTTAGAGTCTAATAAGATCAACTTAATTTTTGATGAATAGTAAATTATGAATAGTGATTTTATGCTTAGGATTAGTAATGTGACAAAATGGACTAGTAATCTCACTTAAAGAATGTATTAATATAATCTAGGCACCTTGATTAAGTAATGTGATTCAATAAAATTGTTAAATAACGATTTCATAAATTATTTTTCATGTATTAGTTTTTTGGATGAATAGTATTTTTAAATTAAAAATTAAATTAAAAATATTTAGAAAATTACTTTTATAAAATGGATTTCATTTTTGAACTCAGAGCATCGATGTTATGTGAAGGTAAATTTTGGGGTTTTTTCTGAAAAAAATGAATTTTTAGTGAATAGTGTATTTATTTAAAAAATAAATTAAAAATATTTAGAAAATTATTTTTATAAAATGGATTTTACTTTTGAAATCAGAGCATTGATATTTGGTTAAGGTGAAATTTGGGATTTTTCTGAGAAAGTTGAATTTTCAGTGAATAGTAAAAATACAGTTTTAGGATTTTGGTATGTTTAATGACATCATAACTGTGTCATGATGATGTCATGAGATATTTTTTGGGTTGGCCGACCAAAGGTGATGAATTATTGTATTGGGGGGCCCATGTGGCCTAACTTCATGGGAAATATCTTGGGAGAGCACATGGTTTTGAGAAACCCACTTATGAGGTGTCCCTTGGCCATTAATGCCTTGTCCCCGCACGTTCCCTATAAATACCAAGCCATTATCTCACCCTTTGGACTCCAAAATAATTATCAACGAAGTTCAGCTCTCATTACCTCCCAAGGGGTCCTCCCAAGGTGCCCCAAGCCCTCAAGGTCCCATCCTTTGAGTTTTAAGAGTTTCGTTTTAATGTAAAGGATCCGACCTCTCTCTTTCTTTTCAAATAATCTCTTTTATGTCATTTCTTTTATGCTCCATGTTCTTATGTTGGAGGATGTTATTTTATCTTCATTATACTTTCATTTTTATTTTCATATGATGAGATACCCCCTCATACTCCCATCATTTCGTTTTATGAATGTTTATGTGGCGCTGTTAGGATGCTGAATTTTTAAGGGATTCTTTAACCATTCTCATTTTTCAAAGTTCTACTTTCATGTCAAGTTTTTCAAGATCCTTTTTACTATGTTGGGGAATTTTATCTATATCTATCATACTGAACATTTATAAACATATTATGAGAGACCCTATTTGATATCGTCAATTCATTTTTGTTGTCGTTTAAGTGACGTCGTTAGGCTGCCGAATTTTTAAGGGATTTTTCACCCTTATCATTCTTTTCAATGTTCTACTTTCATGTCAATTATTTTATGTTCCTTTTAATTATTTTGGGGTATAATCTCTACATCTATCATACTTAAATCTTATTTTCACATGATGAGAGACCCTATTTGATCTTTTCAAATCATTTTTGTTGATGTTTAAGTAACGTCGTTAGGCTTCCGAACTTTCATAAGAGAAATCAAATTTTTTTCTTCCTTCCATGTTTTTCATTTAAAATGGTATGTCCATAAAATTTCATTACCATGTTCATATATACTTCTTATTCTGTCCCTTTACTGTTTTATGGGTCATTTATGAATGTTTTTCCCATGTCCCCTCTCTTTTCAATGTTTTCTAAAAACAAGAAACATAGTCGTTATGCTGCAGAATTTTCATCTTAAAAAGCCTCTCTCTTTTCTCAAAATTATTTTATGTTATAAAGTGAATACTCAAATCACTTATTTCTACAGGGGTATTCACATATATATCAAAATTTTCTATTTTAAATTATGGTATTTACATACATGAGACCCGCTCTCCCCTTCCGTGGGTTTAAAGTGACGTAAAGATCATGTCTTTAAAGCAGTTTTTTTATAAAAATGTAATGATTATGAAATGAAACCCATTTATTTTATTCTATATGTGTTATTAATGAAATGGTTTATTATTATATATGTGGCTCACATGATAACAACGGAAAATATATGGGTCCGCCCTGATAGCGCTCTAATTCATTGGGTAATGATGTAACCACTAGAGATTACAATTTTCACGATATCTTGGTGAATAACCTTGGTAATTTTCAAATGACACCCTGGGGATGGAACTTGGTGATATGTTCATGATTGTCTATGATAAATGATGTAGACACATCTTAAAGATATGAAAAAAAATTATTTTTATTATGATATGCCACATGATTTCTTTCTCATTCCTTAAAGTTATTTTTCATGAGATAGTAGATGTATCTCAAGTTCACATGTTAAATGTTTCTCTTGTTCCCTTACTTGGCCTTCTGCTCACCCTTTCTTTTGATGTATGTCCCCAGGTTATGAGATGCAGTAATGAAACTAGGATGAACTTAAGGAGAATCCTTTAATGTGATTAAGAATAATGTTTTATGTTGTTTTCATGTATTATGTTCCTGGTTTCCAAGACACTAAACCTTAAAGATCATTAGTTTTGTGTAATGTAATGAAAGTTTATGTTATAAAAAGATGGGATGCTATAGTTGGTATCAAAGGATTGTTTAGTTATTTGTGGAAATTAGGATATGAAAACTTTAGGAAGAAGCATATAGAAAAGTTTATATATATGAAATATTCCTGGTATTTTGGTGTGTATTGAGTAATGGGTTTCCAAGAAAATACATCCATGTCTAGATAAGAGCAGGTAGAGGTGGCTCTGGCACAGATGTACATAGGTTTAAAACCCAAAAACACTTCTTTGAGCTAGACTGAAACGGGAACTGGTACACGACAACGGCCATTGCTTCACTCTTGGTTACGACACTCCCTGTGGGATATGCTTTGGTAAATTAATAAGCTTAGTATGAACCATTGTTAAAGGAACAAAGACAAAATAAAATAAAGATTCTCATAAGAATATATGATCATGGATAACCTAGATGGGAACCTAGGGGATCACAAGTTAGGGTATACTATTCTTCTACAAGTTATCCTAATATTCATTAAGTTACTTTTCATGATTATTGGCTAAGTATTTAAGCCCCTAATTATACTTTCTCTTCTTAGTTAATGGTGGGAAATGAAAGAACATGTCCCAACAACCAATGTGATAGGAAATGCGACGATTGATGTATTAATATGACAGAGATGATTAGGGGATTAAAAGATGGTTATTATTTTGGAAGACATTCACTATTTTGGGGACCCTATATGATCGAGGTAAATAGATTACTACGGTATTTTTATTGATGAGTAAGGTTGACTTATATTTTGAAGATTTGATGAATTTAAGGTGGACTTATAGTAATTTAGGTTACTTATGGGAATGATTAACCTATCTGGGGTAAAATATGTTTAGGTTAGCTACTTTTTTTATAAGATGTTGGGAGTGGTTAATGTTTTTTGGATATGAATAATGAAGTTTATTTTGGAATACTATGTTATCAAATCCTTCTTGTATTGGGGTTTCAATATTAGTTTGGTTTATTATGAGTAATTTTAAGGACCGTTATTTATGGAATGGTGTATGATGAACTTTGAGTAGTACCATGGAACTTTGAAGATTTAAAAGTAGTTTCCATTCCTATGGGATTATTTATTTTTGAAGATTTGTTTTAGCTTAACCTTTCTGTTTTTGGGATAATGTTTAAAGATAGAAGAAATAGATAGTTAATATTTTGTGGATTATGTGATTCTCTAGAAGATGATTCTTATTTTTTGATGAGACCAAGTAGTTTTGAATGCTCATCGTTTGGAGAAAAGATTAGTTTTGGTAGAAACTTTTTAAAGGATGATACTCTACATGAAGGTAGGTATAATTCCTTATATTTTTGTTCTATGTAGTAAATGAATTCCTCAAAATTATGAAAAGAAACGTAAAACAAAAATGTTGTTGGTTTAAGTTTCCTACTAGGTAATCATAGACCGTTTACACACATCAAAAGTTTGGTATTTTATCGTGGTCAACTTTCTCCTAATCATGTTTTCTATCACTCTCCCCTAGAACATGACCCTTTTTTTTCTTCCATATCAATGTTTTCCTCCATGGAATCCTAGTATGGGTTAACTCGGATGACCTTTGTACTTCCATTTCTTTCTTTTTAATTAATAGTATTACTGACTCTTTTTTCGATGTGGGACATTCAATGAAATTTCAAAACCCAATTTAAAAAATTGCGAGGATGCAATTTCTTAAGGGGGGAAGATTTTAATGTCTCGAAATTTTGAATATATATTGATTCGTAATTTTGTGTGTTATTTTATTTTATTTTTATACTCAAAAATTTTTTTTCATTTGATAACATGAGTATAATTAAAATGAGACTGTTGGGTTGTGACTGTTATATGACCATTGGTCAATATGACCGCTGGAAACTAAACGTTTTGATTATTGTCTCTAAATACAAGTAATAATGGTTAATTAAAATAGAAAGAAGATTTGATGGCCTCACCCAGTTGTCTGGGACGGATCGAAGCCCATCTAACAGAACTTGGGAAGGAGGTTGCACCACTAGGCTTTACTCTGGATCATACCCAAGATGAACTGCATCGTGTGAAGCTAGAACGAGATGGCCTTCGTGAGAAGTTCAATCTAATAGAAATTACTACTCGTGCGATGTTGGTCAAGCCTCCCTCAGATTCTCTCACCTTAGCACACCTTACACTTAGGTCCTATGCTGGTGTGATAAGGGGATATGTAAGGAGACCATAACTACCTTGTGTAATCCTTTGTTTTAAATAAAAATTTGGATTTCTTCTTATGATGATGTTTATGACTTTTCAAATGTCTGGATAAATATAGTATGCATATTTTTGGTGAATTTTAGAGAAAGGATATTTTAAAAAATGTTTATGTAAACCTTATATAAATAAAAATGTGTAATGATTTTAAAAAAATGGTCTTCTACAATTATGTTCAGTACGAAATTTAGAGTCGAATAAGATCAACATAATTTTTGATGAATAGTATATTATGAATAGTGATTTTATGCTTAGAATTAGTAATGTGACCAAATGGATTACTAATATCACTTAAAGAAAGTATTAATATAATCTAGGCACCTTGATTAAGTAATGTGATTCAATAAAATTGTTAAATAACGATTTCATAAATTTTTTTTCAAGTATTAGTTTTTTCGGGGGAATAGTGTTTTTTAATTAAAAATTAAATTATAAATATAGAGAAATTTAATTTTATAAAATGGATTTCATTTTTGAACTCAGAGCATCTATATTATGTTAAGGTAAATTTTGGGGTTTTTTCTGAAAAAAATGAATTTTCGGTGAATAGTGTATTTATTTAAAAAAATATATTAAAATTATTTAGAAAATTACTTTTATAAAATGGAGTTTGTTTTTGAAATCAGAGCATTGATATTTGGTTAAGGTGAAATTTTCGGATTTTTCTGAGAATGTTGAATTTTTAGTGAATAGTAAAAATACAGTTTTAGGGTTTCTGTATGTTTAATGACATCATAACTGTGTCATGATGATGTCATGAGATAATTTTTCGTTTTGCCGACCAAAGGTGATGAATTATTGTATTGGGGGCCCCATGTTGCCTAACATCATTTGAAATATCTTGGGAGAGCACATGGTTTTGAGAAACCCATTTATGAGGTGTCCCTTGGCCATTAATGCCTTGTCCCCTCACTTTCCCTATAAATACCAAGCCATTCTATCATCCTTTGGACTCCAAAATCATTATCAACTAAGTTCTAGTCTCATTACCTCCCACATAGTCCTACCAAGGTGCCCCCAAGCCCTCAAGGTCCCAACCTTTCAGTTTTAAGAGTTACGTTTTAAGATAAGGGATCTGACCTCTCTCTTTCTTTTCAAGAAATATCATTTATTTCATTTCATTTATTCTCCATGTTCTTATGTTGGAGGATGTTATTTTATCTTCATTATACTGTACTTTTTATTTTCATATGATTAGATACCCCCTCTTACTCACATCATTTCTTTTTATGAATGTTTATGTGGCGTTGTTAGGTTACTGAATTTTTAAGGGATTCTTTCACCTTTCTCATTTTTCAATGTTCTACTTTCATGTCAAGTCTTTCAAGTTTATTTTTACTATTTTGGGGTATGATCTCTATATCTATCATATGGAACTTTTATGTTCATATGATTAGAGACCCTATTTGATCTCATCTATTCATTTTTCTTGAATTATAAATGACGCTGTTAGGCTGCCGAAATTTTAAGGGATTCTTTCACCCTTCTCATTCTTTTCAAAGTTCTACTTTCATGTCATGTATTTTAAGTTCTTTTTAATTATGTTGGGGTATGATCTCTATATCTATCATACTGAACTCTTATGTTCACATGATTAGAGACCATATTTGATCTTTTCAAATCATTTTTGTTGACGTTTAAGTAACGTCGTTAGGCTTCCAAACTTTCATAAGAGAAATCTAATTTTTGTCTTCCTTCCATGTTTTTCATTTCAAATGGTATGTCCTTAAAATATCATTTCCATGTTCATATATCCATCTTATTCTGTCCCTCTATTGTTTTATAGGTCATTTATGAATGTTTGACCCATGTCCCCTCTCTTTTCAATGTTTTTCTAAAAACCCAAAACATAGCCGTTATGTTGAAGACTTTTCGTCTCAAAATGCCTCTCTCTTTTCTCAAAATTATTTCATTTTATAACGTGAACACTCAAATATCTTATTTCTATAGGGTTATTCACATATATATCAAAATTTTTATTTTAAATTCTGGGATTTACATACATGAGAACATCTCTCCCCTTCCGTGGGTTTAAAGTGACGTAAAGATCATGTCTTTAATGAAGTTTTTTTTTCTAAAAACGATATGATTATGAAATGAAACACATTTATTTTATGCTATATGGGTTATTTATGAAATGTTTGATGATGATATATGTGTCTCACATGATAAAAAAGGATAATTTAAGGGTGCGCCCTGATAGCGCTCCAATGCATTGGGTAATGATGTAACAACTAGATATTACAATTTTCACGATATCTTGGTGAATAAACTAGGTAATTTTCAAATGAAACCATGGGGATGGACCTTGGTGATATGTTCATGATTGTCTATGTTAAATGATGTAGCCACATCTTAAAGTTGTGAAAAATTTTATTTTTTTAATGACATGCCACATGATTTCTTTCTCATGCCTTAAAGATCTTTTTCATGGCATAGTTGATGTATCTCAAGTTCACATGTTAAATGTTTCTCTTGTTCCCTTACTGGGCCTTCGGCTCACCCTTTCTTTTGATGTATGTCCCCAGGTTATGAGATGCAGTAATGAACCTATGATGAACTTATGGAGAATCCTTTAAAGTGTTTAATAAGAATGTTTTATGTTGTTTTCATGTATTATGTTCCTGGTTTCCAAGACACTAAACCTTAAAGATCCTAAGTTTTGTGTAATGTAATGAATGTTTATGTTATAAAAAGGTGGGATTCTATAAGTTTAACCTTCACCAAATTGATGAAGAAGGGAGTCAATTACCAGTGCACTGAAGAATGTCAAGAAGCATTCGATATTCTCAAGAAATATATTTTCAGTACACTAGTGTTAATGCCACCTGTTGAAGGAAGACCACTTAACCTCTATATAATAGCTTTAGAGTGATCATTGGGTTCCTTTCTTGCTTAGAAGAGTGATTCTGGGAATGAAAATAGCCTCTACAATCTCAGTCTGACTATGCTTGAAGCAGAAACCTGATAATCAAGTATTGAGAAGTGCTGCCTAGCATTAATCTTTGCAGTTCCGAAGTTGAGACACTGCCTGCAACATCACTAGGTCCAATTGGTATCTCGAAATAACCCGCTCAAATTCATACTTAGTCGTCCAATGAATACAGGACTTCTTGCAAGGTGGGAAGTTATTTTGCAGCAATTTGACATTCAGTATGTGTCTCAGAAGGCAATAAAGGGCCAAGCTCTGGCTGATTTCCTTGTTGAACACCCTTTAGTGGATGAGACATCTTTAGATATTTAACTCCTTAATGAGGAAGCCTTCTCTATTTAAGAAAGTCTTCAAACATGGGAAATGTACTTTGATGGTGCTTCCAGAAGTCTAACAGATAGGGAAATGTAAAATTCTAAATTCAATAATGTTGGCTTAGGAATTGTGCTCATTTCTCCAGACTAGCCAGTGGTACCTTATTATTTCTCATTATTGGGAGGAGGTATAAATAATGAAGAGGAATACCAAGCTCTAATTATAGGATTGGATTTGGTGCTTCAAGCACAAGTGAGTCACTTAAAGGTGAAAGGTGATTCAGACATGGTAATCATACAATTCAATGGGGATTACGCAATCAAAAAATAAGAACTAATCCCTTTGTATGATTAAATCAAAGAGTTAATAGTGGTATTTCCTTTGGATCCGACATTTTCTTATGTCCCGAGATCACAAAATTCCCAATTTGATTCACTGGCTAATATAGCCACAGCTCTATCAGATCAAAATCGGGACAAGACAACCATCAATATTTCCCATCGTCGTACAATTTCACCTTATGATCAAATTAGAACAGAGGAAATCAATGAAATTAGTCCCATTCCTAAACCATATGGTCATACCACAATATGGATGATACCTATCAGGGAATACCATCAAAATGGAACACTTCCACCTGATAGAGCTGGAAAAGAACAAGTCCGGAGACGTGTGGTCAATTTCCCTCTTTATGATAGCTCAGATCACCTGGAGAAAATTCTCTACAAGAGTGGTTTTTATGGAGTTATCTTCAGATGTATTTATGGTGAAGAGACAATGGATGTCATGAAAGAAGTGCATGCAAGAGTCTGTGGTGACCATCAGTCTAGAAATAGACTATCTGATCAAATTCAAAGGCTTGGATATTTTGGCCTTCAATGATGCAAGATTGTGTTGATTTCACAAGGAAGTGTCATTCTGGCCATGTAAATGACAACTTCATTCATCAACCCCCAGAGTTCCTTCATACAGCTAAATACTCATGGCCATTTTCCACATGATGAATGGATGTAGTGGGACCTTATCCTTCAGTTACAGCCAAGAAGTTGAAGTATATTCTTACGGATACTGATTTATTTTCCAAATGGGAAGAGGCAATACCCCTAAATGAAGTAATTTCTAAACGAATTGTTAGCTTCATCAAGTCTAACATCATTACTAGATGTGGTGTCCCTCATACCATATTGATGGAAAATGGAACAAACTTATGTTCATCCAAGGTGAGGAAGTTTAATCAAGAATACAACATCAAATCCAATCATTCATCTCAGTATTATGTAGCGGAAAATGGCCAGATTGATGCTTTCAACAAGACTCTATCAAATATACTGCAAAATATGGTGGATAAAGATAAGAATTCATGTCCTGATAAAACATTTCATGCTTTATGGGCTTATCGAACCACCACCTGCACTGCAATGCGGCCAACTCCATATTCATTAGTATATGGAACAAAAGTAGTTTTTCCAATTTAGTTTCAACTACCCTCGGTTAGAGTATCTATTTGTGATCATACATCTATTGATGAAAAATCTCAAAATAGATTGGATGAATTGTAATTCTTATATGAGAAAATATTGTGCACATTGCACCACTTGGAAGTTTACCAGAATCGAATAGCACAAGCTTTCAATAAAAAAGTTTGTCTTTGTTCATTCATTTAGGGAGAATTGGTATTAGTTCTTATAACTCCAATGATACTAGGAAATAATCCTACTAATCATGATCCAAAATGGGAAGGTCCTTATTCAATACATAAGTTCTACTATAATGGAGCTTATTCTTTAATCTCAATGGATGGAGAACTCATCACTACTCTAACCAATGCCATATTTCTGAAGAAATATTTTGTATGAACACAAAATACACCATGGGACCATGAATAAAACTTTAAACTATTAGCACTTACATCCAACATGACGTTAAACTGTAAAATCCTAAATACATGACGCTAAATTGTACAGAAGACCCCTCGTCCAGAAATACGTTAAACTGCATAACCAACGGTACACGAATACGACCTTAAACTATTTTAATCTTTATAATCAAACATTATGCTAAACTGTATCATCCCTTTCATCCAACATGACATTAAACTGTGCCATCATCCAACATGACGTTAAACTGTGAAAAAGTCCATAATATGTCCAACATGACATTAAATTGTGTCCTCTTTTGTCCTCACTGCATGACATTAAACTGCACAGTCCCCCTTTTTGTCCTATATGACATTAAACTATATTGTCCCCATCTTCCTTACTACATGACGCTAAACTTTACAGAAATCCGTTAATATGTCCTACATGACGTTAAACTGTATTTTTCCCCTGCTACATGACACTAAAATGTGCAACACCAATAGTCCTAACTGCAAGACATTAAACCGCATATTCATTTTATATGTCTTACATGACATTAAACTGTTCATCGTTAAGGTTGTTTCTACCTCTTGTTTCTCACACCGTGTATGACTCAGTGATCTTAGAGAAAACATCAACCATAACACTTTTTCTATGATGCTAACCATGTGTAATTACCAACACCTTTTTTAGGTCGTTGTCCCCATGAACAACTTGATAACTAATTCATTCTTTAATTGAACTATGTGCACTTTGATCCTTGCCTTCCCGGATGGGTACATAGGCAACCTGCCTGTTTCAAGCCCAAATCCAATATCTTCACATTGGTTCACTTTTTTTCTTGCTACATGACATTAAACTGTACATCACCTTTGTCTTGTACGACAATAAACTACAATATTGTTTGATGTCCTCACCTGAGAGGGAATCATTATTTACATTGATTTTCAATCATGTTATATTCCAAAGACTATGTCCATACATGGAAATACCTGAACCTTTTATCTCGGGTCAAACCATCATTGCACTAATGTCCCCTTTTCACCCTTCACTTGTACGAACCAAATATGTACATAGGGTATTTCAAGAACTACGCGAGGATTGATTCCCATACTTATGGGATACGTAGGAATGTTTGAGTGTCCCTCAAATACATCCCCATGTCTTTTGGTCCTAACCCCAAATTCCACTTTTAGTCCCTGGCTGAAAAGCCCCTATGAAAACACACATTGTGTCTTCATTATAATAGTCTGAGCTCTATGACATTAAACTAAGATCTATTACTCTTTCATTCCACATGACGTTAAATTGTATTTCAAGAACTATGTATGGATCGATTCCCCTACTTATGGGATACATAGTGAAGTCCAGCATTTCAATTCAGGACCCAACCACAACATGATTATGGTTAGCATTGATTTGTGTATCTCTACATACATTGGACAATACCCATTTTTATGTGTCATAACCCTAATATTAAATATTTTTAGATCTACATACCATTTTTCTCGACTTTTGGTCATAAAATGTCAAAAAAATTTGAGTTCATTTGCCTTACTATGCAGCACATGCCTTTGGGCGTCCTTGCATACAAAGTCTATATAATGGACCTCTCGACCAAAAGATACTATTATTTGACTATGCATCCAATTCCCTTAGGCGGCTCTGCATAATTTAACCCCATAACAATTTTGTCAGATAATGGTAACTTCATTCTTGGGAAGAAAATCCCTTTTGTTCTTATTGGTCATATCAAAAATATATAAGGATTTGCAAAAAATAGTCATCCTTAAAAAATTTGTTTCATGTTATTTTTCATGATTTGAAATTATTCAGGTCTATAGTTTATATTTCTCTTCCCTACGTTTGGGTCAGACCTTCATAGGAGTGACATTCATCCAGTTCATGGACAATCTTGTTTGGAAATATCTTCTCCATTTTCAAGTACCTCTCTCCATACAACAAACTCTCTGCTTTGGAAAATTTAAACCCCCATAAACTTCCATTGGATTTTTAGCAATAGAAAAGTAAATTTTTTTAGAGTTCTTTTTCCTGACTATGCAGCATGTTCCCCTAGGCGGCCTTGCATAAGTAGTCTACATAATAGACCTATCACCCAAAAGATACCATCATTTGACTATGCATCCAATACCCTTTGGTGGCCCTTCATAATTCAACCCCCTAACGTGTTTGTTAAATAACAGTAAAATCATTCTTAGGAACTACTTCTTCTAACTCCTTTTTAGCCATTTTTCATATCATTCCTCATATTCAAATTTTCTTAGGTTATAGTTTACATATTTTACCTCATACATGAACATGTTAATATGTTTTCAAATAAATTTTCAAGGAATTTATTCAATGTTAATACATTCAGTCAAAGCTATTTCGACCTTAAACATTAGCCTTTTTATGTCCAATATGAACGACTTTAAACTGCATACAAAAGACAAGGGAACTCTGAATAAAAGTCAAGTTCCATCTCACTAAACATACATCTTGTATGATTTTAGGGAATATTGATAAATTAAAATATTCAAAGTTTTTAGGGTTATTTATAATAATCTTAGTCAAAGTAAAACTATGCTTACTAGGCCCTTTGGCTTAGGTAAAAATCTAAGGCAGGTATAAAAGGAAAATGTGTGCACAAATGATTGAAAATGAAAGCATTTATGTACAAGAATTAGAAGGACATCCACAGACTGGATTCTCTTATCTTTTCCAGGAATTACAAAATGTTGTCAACCTAAGTCTTCAATTGATGTACAACATCCCAAGAATCATCAGCAGCCACTTGAAGCTCATGCACTCGACCAACTTCACTCATTTCATCTTGATGGAGTGCTTTCTTGGAATCTGTGATGGCTTTCAAACCACTTGTTTGAGCTCCCTCCAATGAATTATTGAGTTGGTCAAGTTCCCCTATAACAACATCTAACTGTTGCTGAAGGTGCATCTGCTGGATGAATTTATCTTTAATCTTGTGCTTCAGCTCCTTCATCTTTGCAGCATAGTCAGCCTCAGCTCAGGATACTACAGCCTCAAATTCACTAATATTGGCTGGTAGCTTCTCCCTGGACCGATCATCATGGCACTTTCTCTCCTAATCCCTCCTTTTCTTTCAATTATTGTTGGGGGGTGGTTGAGGCCACACCTCCATATCTAGACACTAAAATTTATGGCCCTACATAATAAATTGAAAGATTTCGTTTGTTTCAAAGGATATCAAAAGTTAGTTGAATGTCTTGAAAATTATGTACAGTCGCAAATATTGTTATCCCTTACCGAACAGTAGATTAGCAACTTGAGAAGGATCCTCCCCATCATTCCTAGCTTCGACATGATTTTTAGGATGAGTTTGAGGAAGCTCTACTTGGTTCAGTTCCACTTGTGGTAATGTCTCTCCAATAGTAGGGTTTTTTGTACCCCCTTCAGGCATGGGTAGTTCAGCATCTTTCTCAGACAAAACTGCACATTTGAACCGATCAGGATTGGACATGTAATAAGAAGTTATTTTTAAAATGATGAAGGATAACACTCACGTCCATAATCTTCTAAATTTCACGGTAATTTAACATGATTTATAAAATATTTGAAATATGCACCAAGTTCCCTAATTTCATCTCATGTCATCTCAAAATCCTGGTTAATCTCACTAGTGGGATAATTTGATGTATCTTCATAGCAACCATCACCCTGCAGTCCCTGACCTTGGACAACATCTTCAGATAATATCGCGGCATCAGTTGCAATAGCTGCCAAAATCTCTAATACAGGGGTTGAACATGAAGTATCATAGAATGGAAGTAAGTCGATGTTTCATTCAACATTTCAGGAAGCATTATTAACTTACCAGAAGAAGGTTCTTCTCTTATTTCAATAGTAGTAGGGGGGATACTGGGAACAGATGTTGGCTCTTCTCTAGGAGCAGCCAAGTCATCCTGAATTTGCGATTGTTCCATAGCACCCTCTATAGTCCTCAAAGGAGGATCATTCATATCCCTTAGAGGGGAAATTTAAAAAGCCCCTTCAATCCCCATAAACATGAGAATCCTTTTCATGGGTATAGACTCAAGATTATCTGAAAGACTTACCGGTACTATTGAAGCATTTAGCTATGGAATTACTCCTTCATTGCCTTTTCTTCTTTGGTTTTTTGGGAGTATCGACAGTCTCCCTTACAGGAACATGTATTGGATAATGGAAGGCCATGTACAACTCTTCATTCATGGCTTACTGTCCTAGAGATATCTCGCCCGATTTGCGAGCAGATTCAGCAGCAGCCCCGATGGCAGTACCACCAGGGCTATATTGTGGTGAAGGAAACTTAGTGATTCCTTTTTTTGCATGCTGAAGGATGAAGAAAATAGTTTCCTTAAGTAAAAAATCTTTGATTGAAATCAAGATGCAAGGAAAATAAGAATATAAAACTTACATCTTCAGGGGCCACTTAATCGTGTCAGTACTCATCAGTCCCCTCAGCGGCACCACGATTTGTCATATTCATCACCCGCTTAGTGATAGGAATGGAATCTTCAGTGGCAGATATGAGCATTTCCAGCTCCCTGATATAAGCCCGCACTTCATTGGGGTTATCCTCATAATGTATATCTGTAAAAGCCTCATGATTCCCTATTCTAGGGAGTTTTATCCCCTCGCACAAATCCAGCCAGGCAGTTTCAGTACCACAATATAAAATATGCCATGTCTGGATAGCCTCTAGTAATAGATATTTAGTATGTCTACCAGAAGGCTGCGAGGAAGGTCCTACAATCTTCGACTTCAGATTCTTCCCAGATCCTGTATCTGCTAATAGAGAATAATAAAATAAGACTTTTTTCTCTATAATGTAATGGTGATTAAATTACCACAATGAAGTAACTTACAAGCAGTTGATGGAGTGGGTCTTTTGATTCTGACTGGAGGCTTATATCGAGCACGAGGCCGCTTTTCCGCTTGTTGCGCCTCATCATCCTCATCTTGGGAATCCAGTGACTCAGTCCTAGATGATGAATCTGACGAATCAGCTTCAGGTGGGGAAGCATCCCCTTCATAAGAAATGGGGTCTTCCTCTATAGTCCTCTTCCTTTTCCCACCTGATAAACTGGGTGATTCAGCACCCCTCTAGGGTATAATGATATCAAATGCTTGGAATACCATGTAGACAAGTTATATACCGCTTTTTCAACTGGTAATTGAAACACTGTCGCAGTCTTCTCCCTAGATGTCAGCAACCATAGTTGTCGAGCAACCATCGAATGTTTCTATGACTTGACATGCACGGGGGGAGATACAAAGGTCTGTTGTAAACACTTGAATTGATGTGAATATCTATATGGAGCATAGGCCTCCCATATTATCTCTCTGTCAATTCTGGCGACTAGCACACCATCTCTGCAGGCCAGCATGTATGCCCTCAAATTCAGACTGGTTGTTCCATCATCAACAAACCGCCCAGTTGGAGGATTTTTATAATGTATGAAATTAAATTCCATACACATGATCATCATCACCTTCATGTCATAATAGTTGAGATCTAGGGGATAAATTTCATAGAATTATTGCATTGAAGGCCTAAAAAAACTCCCAGGAATATGTACTCCATTCTGTACATTATACGTCCTCAAGTGAGTGGAAATCCATCCACACAAAACTTGTAATGGTACTACTATTCTCATAGGAGACTTACCCATGAAGACATGGTGTAATCTCCTGTGAATCTTTGCAAAAATGGGGGTATCCAACCCAACCATTTTCCCCTCATCCAACTTGGTTGTGATAACGAAGGTCCCTGGCCTAACGCATCCCATTGAGTCCCTAACTGAAAGAAGATAAACATTGATCCACAAGGCCAAAAAGCCCGCCAGACGGGTCTTCTTTGGGATTTTCCGATTCACCTCATATCCCCACTTCTCAAATTCCCCTGCTTCTAGGGTCGGCCAGAATGTTCCAGGAGCACCCCTTTTCTCTGTTTTGGGGCAAGTAGCAGGGCGAGTGGGCCTCTTCTCCTTGGGCCCCTTCTCTTTGGGCCCCTTCTTCTTAGATCCATTCTCTTTCAATCCCTTTTCATTCGGATCCTTCTCTTTCTTATCGATAAGAAATATATTCATTCATTCCTCTAGATGAATATACTTTATAGAATGAATCAAGGAGGTCTCTGAATTCTTGAGCATGTGGAAGATTTTCAATAATTCGCAATCCAAATCTGGGGTCTTCTCCGAATCATTCCAAGTCACCTTGTGAGGGAATAATTCATCATACCTATCACCCAGAATTGGGGCCCTTGAGATCTTGTGGACATCCCACAGACTGATGCCTACTTCTCCATGATTTAGATGGAATAAATTGGTTTCTTGGGATCCTATGGCTGAGTATCTCCGACACGAAGTTATCATGTCTGTAAACATATGTTTCCCCAGCCCATATGACTTCATATATCGCAACTCCTTTTAAATCCTCAACAAAATCTGCACAGGTTTGTCGCACCCAGTATGCCCACATCCAGGTTGGCTTCACAACTCCTCCATCGCAGAAGTCCCAACTCTTCTTCCAGCCTTTGTATTGATCCATATGAGAATTTCGGAAGATTGAGGGATAACAAAGTGGTTGCAGCTCAGGCTTATGAGGTTTCAGATCTGGCATACAAGGGCTATGATGCATCATATGGGCCTTCTCCACTGTTCCAACATTTAAAAATACTCCTCCTCATGAAATATTTGCCTACGAAAAGATGGTATAATTCTGAAACCAAGAAATTGGGAGATAGTTCTTTGCCTCTGGAATGATAACTTCTTGTAGATGAGCACAGCCATAGAAAGGCAGATAAAAGATTTATGGGAAGTTGCGATGATACTTCTTCAAATACTTAGCCAAATCTGGGAGAGTGTTGTCGCAGATGGTATAGTAATCATGGCTAATGATGCTCATCATATCATCAAGTCTCTTGCTTTCCAGTTCAATGGTCATTCCAATTCCCTTGGGAGCCGTTGAATCTGTACAGAAGTTTAATAAATGAACTCTTAAATGGGTTTATTTTTCATAAAATTTCTAAAAAATTATAAAAAATGGATAAGTCATTATGGCACGCAAGTCTGATTTTGGCGTGCAAGTATGGATGTGTTGCACAAGTGTGGAAGTTCCGCGCAAGTTTTTGGTGCGCAAGTATTACCGCACAAGTCATAGTACCTCTACAGTAGCGCGACAGCAGTGAAATAGCGGAAATCAAGTAAACTAGCCCGACGAGACCAACTTGTGCAACGAGAGCAAGAAATTTGAGATCTGGTGGCTTTACGCGAGAATGACTGCGTATTTATAGGCCAGGTTTCAACCCTGTGGGCCTAAAGCCAGTGCACACTGAAGCCTGCACAAATTTCACTTGTGTGTTTCCATTTGTGCGCTCAACACTTGTGCGCCGATGTTTCCTTGGTATTCTTCTTTCCTCAGAGTTACATCCTCATTTCTTACGGATGAAACTCCTATGGGGGACTATTGTTGATGCTTCTTTTCGTCACAGAGTCTAACGAATTGAATATTGGAAATACCTTGAACCCCAAGTGATTCATCCTTTGAAGAAACATAAAAATTTGACAAAGTCCTGAACAAAGGTTAAAATTTACTTGAGTCGCACAAGTTCCCCCAAGGTCGTGCAGGTGACTTGCACGCCGTGCAAGTGACTTGCGCGCCGTGCAGGTGATTTGCGCGCCCTCCTTGAAATTCAACCAGGGTCTTCTGTAGCCTATAAATACCCCCAGTGGGCCCCCCATTTAAGGGTCGAAAAATTCCAAATACTCATATTTGAGCTCTTTGTTCCCCAGTCTCTTCTCAAAGCTTTTGAACACTTCTACGGTAAGAAATTACCTAGAACGGAAGATCATAAGAGGGGGGGGGGAAGACCTAAGTGTTCAAAATCATCAACACTAGCACGCCTGGGTGGCCTGCCCTTAAGGGAAATGGACACACTTGCATGCCTCCTTATCCTTTCTACATAACTTGCGCACCTCTCTTCTGGAAGTCTCTAGGGGTGGTATTAAAGGCTTGAACCAAGCATCGTCCATGTTCTACCCTAAGGATTGGCCATTGTGCAACTACCTATGTGTCGCACAGGTACACCTGCACAACCAGGACTTGCGCGCCCACGCAGTACCTGCACACCCATGCAGTACTTGCACGCCCCTATCTTTTTGGGTGCCCTTCCTTCACATTTCACCCCTCTTACACCTATCCACCTCTCATCTTCAGGATTAAGCCTTCAGAACTCTATTCAAAGCCATTTATGGCATGATTTCTTTGTTGGATTCCTTATCTGAAAGGAATTTTGTTGAAACATCTCCCAAAACCTAGTGATTTACACATCTTTACATCACTAAAGTTAGATATTTCATTCGTTCAACCTCATCATTTAAGGTGAGAGAGTCCATAACCTGGGCCTCCTTTTCAATTGTAATCCATAGTCCAAATTATCATTAATTTGGGCATCCTCATTAAGAGTAAGCCCCAAGTCCTCATTAACCTGGGATTCCTTTTCAAGAGTAATCCCTAAGTCCCCTAATCTAGGCATCCTACTTAGGATTAATCCCTTGTCATACTTCACTTAACCTGGGCTTCCTTCTCAGGAGTAATCCTCAGTGATAATTTCTCTAAAGCAGTCTTAATTTACTTTTGATCTGGGCTTCCTTCTCAGGTGTAAAACCCAACCATAAGTCCCCTCATAACATGGGCATATTCCTTAGGAGTATGCCCCAAGATTTGAGTATCCAAATATCCATAAACTATATATACCATTATGGAACTTATTCTTGGGTTTCTTCCCTAACGTAAAACCCAATATTCATCTATTTTGGGCAGTCATACATACATAATCCCCACATCATTTCATCTTTCATGGAACAATTGTTTGCTTTCACCAATACCTCTTGTTTCTCAAAGCGAGCATGACTCACGTGAGCTTAGAGTGTAAAAGTAATCATGACATCTTTTTTTGAGCCATCAATAATGCATAAACATCATACTCCCTTACCCGAACTACGTGGTTTCTGATTCCTTTTCTAAATAAAGGATACGTAGGTAGCCCATCGGCGGGTACGATCACAAATCTAAAATAATCTATGTCCTTATGAATGAAAATATACTTCAAGTTCCCAACTGAGTGTCTTTAAAACCAGTATGGTCATCATAATGACCAAGAGGTTTTTATGTATTGATGAATACCATTGACTAAGAATCTCTAACAAATAAAAATGTTTCTCTATCACTGAAGAACCTCGAATACATATAAAAGATTCTCTAAATTTCCTACATATCAATCATTGATTTTCAAATCTAAAGAAAATATCATTTTATACTTGGTAATGTAATAAGGATTCACAAACATAACGTAAATCTATAAAGAGAGTCCCAGAGTAGACAATAATTCCTCTCAAAAAATATGTGATGAGTCCAACCTCCTATCCTCTCGACCAATGAAAATTTCTAAGCCTCATCATTCCACAACTAATGAGTGCCTACCTTTGGAAAGTAGGTCCAACTAGATATGGAATCATTGGATGTTTCCAATTCAATGAACAAACCTGTTAGAAACCGATTGGAATGTTTTAACCATCAATCAATGAGGTCATCTCTAATTCTAGAGGAAACACTCGGTGATAACAAGCCCTATCTCATGATAGCCATGTCACCCAACCTCAGATAAACATGAAGAATGACATGATGTCCCACCTCCAACTCCAGAGGTCTGCAGCCATGATCGGTATAAGACTTCTGTTAAAACTGAGCTGTAGTCTTATGATTCAAAAATTGATGATCTTTCTCCGAATTCTCTTGAACAAGATGAGGACACAACATAGATTCCTCACTTGCTTCTATCCAGCATAAAGGTTAACAACATGGTCTACCATATGGGGCCTCATACGAAGCCATTTGAATTGTCTCCTAGAAACTATTTTTTTAGGTAAACTAATCAAAAGAAATATGCTTCTCCCAGGATCCTAGAAAATCAAGGATACATTCTCGTAACATATCCTTTAAAACATGTATTGTTCTACTGGACTACCAATCAGCCTGATGATGATATTATGTAATCAAAAGTACCTGTGAACCTAATGCCTTTTGCAACCCTTTCCATAATAGTGAAGTAGAAACAACATCTCTATACGGGAAAATAGAATGTTGTTCAGCATGATGTCACACAATCTCTTGGATATAAATCCTTCCCAACTCATCAATTGTAATGGTCTCTCATATAGGTAAGAATATTCCAACCTTGGTCAACTTATCCACAACCACACATACTGCATTGCAACCTCAAGGATATCATGGAAATACTATAACAAAATATATAGGGATGTTATTAATTTTCCATTATAGAATTGATAGAGGCAGAAGGATTCCATTTGGTCGCTAGTACTCTACCTTCACCTATTGGTAGGTGGAGCACCGAGTGACGAAGCCAGCTATATTATTTTCCATACTAGGAAACAAGTACTATCGACACCCATCTATGTACATATTGGTCATCCCAGGATGAACTTCCCAAACATAGGTTTGAGATTCCTTCATCAGCTCTTCCCATTTACCCAAAGGTACCTATACATGACCACAATAAAGAAGAGTTCCACTACCATCAAAAACAAAAAAGGGTGGTGTGTTTTTGCCTATAATGATTCATTCAAAACGATCCCCTCAGGATCCTTCAATTGTAAACTGCATACTTTCTCTTGTAGAGTGGATGTCACTATAAGAGTTTCTAGATCTGGTTTCCTACACTTTTTTTGAACATCCAGATGCATCTTTGAAAACAAATCCATCATTAACCACTCAATGTTGGAAACCTGAATGGATTGTGTCTGTGTCTTCTAGCTTAACGAATCATCCATGGAATTACCCTTACCAGTGGTATAAAAAAGCTCAATGTCAAACGACTGCAAGTATTCGACCCATCTATGTTTCTTTATGTTCAAGTCTTGTTAAGTGGAGATATATTTTATTCTCATATGATCTTTGAAAATAAGGAATATTTCACCCAAAAAGTAGTGTCCACAATAAAGTAGAGCATGAACCACATATTCTTACTCAAGGTCGTGCATAGGATAGTTCTGCTCATGAGGTCTTACATGGAGGGATCCATAAGCCACGACTCGATCACCCTGCCTCAAAACTATACCCAGTCTGATTCTTAATGAATCACAATAAACAGTATATATAATACATTGTTCTCATAAAATATGGTCATTTCTAAGGTTTTTCTACCATTAATATCCCAAAAATACTTTTAACAAGCTTATAACTAGGTATATAGTACTCCTTTATTAGTCAAGGCTGTAAAAGGCACTGCTAAGCGAGAGACATCTAGGATAAAACACCTATTATAGCCAGTATACCCCAAGGAACCATGGTTGTCAAAGACACACATGGGATGCTACCATTAATCCATTGTTCTCACCTTTTCTAGGTCAACTAATACGCATTCATGAATTATAATATGACCCAATAATCCAATTTTGTCAATCTTGAATTGGTATTTTCTGAGCTTATTGTATAGGTGGTGATCTCCCAGTTTACTCAACATGATTTCATGATGGGTTACATGGTCATGTATAGAGAATGAATACAACAGGATTTTATCTATGAATATTACCAAGATGGAATCAAGAAATAGTTGGAAAATTTGATTCATCATACCCATGAATATTGTCGACCCATTCATGAGGCCGAATGGCATAACCAGATACGTGTACCATCCATACCTTCTTTTTAATGTTGTATGTGGTATGTCAGATGGTTGCACACAGACCAGGTGATATCATGAACTAAGATCAATCCTAGAGAAATTAGTTTCTACCTATATTTGTTCAAAGAGATCACCTATATGAGTCAATGGATATCGATTCTTTGCCATGATCTAGTTGAGTCGATGATAATCTACCCATAATCTGAGGGTACCATCTTCTTTCTTGGTGAGAAGAACATGCGAATCCCACAACGATGTTCTAGGTCTAATGAAACCCTTAGCCTCGATGAATTCGAGATACTTTTTGAGTTCCTATAGATCTTTTGGTGTTATCCAATATACAGTAATAGACATTGGTGTCACCCTTGGAATGAGCTCGATAGTGAAATCAGCATCCTACATAGGTGGTAAGAGTGAGAAACCGTTAGTGGATAAATCACTGAAAAGATTGACAACTAGAGGGAATTTAACTACCTGTGTCCCCTGATCACTCATAAAGAGACTATCTAACTAGGATGTCACACTTCCCAGCCCTGTATGCATTGGATTATCTCGATATACCATTGGTTCACTAGTCCTCACAAAATATAATGTCCTAGATTGACCCTTTTCTCATTATGAGTGTCCACATGATCATTAGCTGTCTAGATATACTTAATACAAAACAATGTTACCTAATATCCACACTTCCCAATGAAATTCAATGGGTGACGAAACTATATCTTTAGTTCTAATTAATAAATAGTCTTCACAACAAAACATTGATAACATTCCATAATCAGTTTAAATCATGAAAATTATTCACTAAATATCTCTTAACCATCCTCACCTAAAACAATTAGATCTTTATGTTTCATTACTAGAGTTTCATATATAGAGATTTCTACATGTTGTCCTACCAACAAGTGTCATCATGGTGGTATCTATTTAAAATTCTATACATATTTCTTAGGAAACATAACACAGTATGAAAATGTATAAACATGTGGGGTTCAGATAGATATACAACATATAATTCCACTCAATCCACACCACATTGTTAAAACCAATGTGATATCACTACCCTTTAATATTTATAATATAGGTCATGATTAAAAAGGGGTAAGAACATTTTCATATTCATATTTTCGTTATACAGTCATCTATTAATTTCAATTCTCCACATTTTGAATCAATAATAATTTTACATTTTCATATTAGAAAATTTTTTAGATAAAATGATCCACAATAGAAAAAAATCCCATTTTCATCTATATACGATAGTTTTTTTGATACGTATGTAAAATGATTAATGTCATTGTAAATAGTGAATGTCTATAAGGATTCATGCTTACTCATCTACCATTACATAATAATCACTAAGTAAAAGATAAATTATCTTATAAATAATAATCAAATAAAACAACATGTTCATTACTTAATTTTATATTGCATTAAACTGTAAAAACCCACATCAATGTCATCAATTACGGTCGTCGGTACATATGTTTACCCCTTTACATGTGTTATCTCCTCCTATTCACAACCTATGAACCAAGGCACAAATCATCTAATTATAATGCCTAATATTCTCCATATAGTAGGATATAATTTGTAAAATATGTGACCTAGTACACCACATTATAATGTCCAATCTCTAGATCCACATATCAGTATACCATCCCAATCAATTACATGATCTCAGGCACACCTCCCCTAATGTCATACTTTTCCGACTCGAAATAATGATATAGTATATATAACATTTTTTTATTGTACCATCATTGGAAAAGAATAATAATATAAAAAAAGGATGAAATGACCAAAATAAAATTACCGCTGATAAGAATAGTACAATAACCGGATAATTCTTGTATCACATGATGATCTATTATTCAATACAAAATGGATAACTGAATATTAGATATTTCATTCAAAATAATATACAATTTCATAAATGAAATCACAATATAAATACACTAAAAACTCCTCTATGTGGGTCCTAACCCTATGTTTGGTTCCCTCATCCATTCTCCATAACAAATTATCCATCTCACATAGGAATATTTCCCTTATCCTATAATCTATTAATGATGTCTAATTGGGTAATGATTAGGAAATCTGAGTACGGTGTGAATAAAACATAGAAGGACACCATATATAATAACTAAATCAATATCCTGTTAATAACCTTGTGTGTACATGTATAAATATTAAATTACAATTCATAAATTAATCTGTTATAATATTTCATTATACGTTAATTACCCATATAATTTCGCTAGGTTCACAATGCCATCTTACCAATCATACCTCCTTAGGAAAGTGACGATGTCTAAACTATCAACATGGAATTTTACATTTAACAACACCCACGTTATCATTTATCATTTCTATTTCATTCATTTCATTACAATTTGAAACCACATTCCATTCCAAATCTCATGTGTGTAAAACAACATTTGTAGCAGCCGATGGCTATTTAGATCATAAGTCTACATCCATAAGTATTTTGAGAATCACCCCCTATTCCATATAGAATTAATCATTTTATTTCACTTATATTTAGAAAGCCATGTATAAAACCTTATAGTTATTTGGAGTAGTCGTCTACATCCCAGGCCCGATTTCTCAACAAATTATATAAATTAAACTTATAATATTTAACATGTTTAATTAATATTAACCCTCTAATCAACATTTTGTATCCCAATATAGAATTTAAATTGTCAATTAATCACCATTCACGCACATTAATCACACATAATAAAACAAATCATCATTAAACCATTTATCAACATTTAGTCAGATAACACTAACTCTTCATGGTTATTCCAAACATCTGTCACATACCATTATCATCCAATTATATTTGAAAATAATTTACCAATCACACAATCATATTGTTCCATTAATATCCTGATCACAATTAAACTCAAATATATTTCCCTATTTCTATCCAAATTAATTATGACTTGAAAGTTCAATTTTATAAATTCAATATCTAGTTTGATTTACTAATAATGAATGACGAAATGACAAAATTACATATACATAAATAAATCACTGCATGTTTATTTTTTATTTATAAAACCTACGTCATGATATTTTATGTATGACTTCCAAATAAAATTTCTAAACTTAAGAAGAATGTTCAATATCATAATGAAACAAAAGATCAAAATTAAAACAAAAAATCTATGATAAAACATTGTTTGGTCAATAAAATCCAAGAACCCCAATCATGATATTTGAGTAAAATCATTCCATTTTCATATAAAGAGAGATATGGGGGAGTTAAAAATCAATTTGGTGAGAAATCTCATACCATGATAGGTACATATTCATCAAATGTATCTTTGGTTCATTAATAATTGAGGTTGTAATTCATTATAATCTATCCTTGATCCTCAAAAAATGATATGAAACCATTTGGATTATGTTGGGTTGAATTACGGTGGAGGATCAGTAATTTGTGAATTTTTAAACTCATTTTAGGAGGATTAAATTCTACATGAATGGTTTCCCAGGAATGGCCATACTGTTTTCCAAACTGTGTGCCCTAACAATGTGTGTCTCATAAGGGGGTTCACCAATACTTATAAGAGGTCACAGATTTTGATTACCCAGGAACCAACCTTTAAAACCCCCACTAAATAATTACTCATTATTTTCTATGGTATGGAACATGGTTTGGTAAAACCTTCCCCAACCATGAACATCATAAAACCCACTAATAACATCAATTATCACCCACCACTCACAATACAAGCCCAACTAATGCATAACCAAAATAAGGAAAAATACAATCAGTTAATAATCTGGAGACATATCCTGAAAACAGTTACGTATTAAAATATAACAAAAATATAATTTTGTACAATGAATGCATGCCCTAAAAAATACACAAAACCCCCATATATACCTACATTGGATTCTTAATGGAGGGTTTGATGTATGATTTCCTATCTATGAGAGGACCAACCTCAGTAGTCATAGTCAATAATATATTTGGTATTTTTTTATCATGTTTAAATTACCCACTAACCATCTTATATTGAATATATCATTATTTAGGAGTGGAGACTATCCAGCCCCATATGTTTCATATGCTAGGCTTATATGCTATCAATCCCCTTATGTCGTTGCCACAATCCCATCATCCATGCCTTAATTTCCCAAAAAAAATTTAAATTGATTCTCTATTATCATCAAAAGTCCTTCAAACTAACCAATTATTGGATAATCGTCAAATAATGGTCAACATATCCCATGTAATAAAAAAACCTCCATCAAAATTAAACACTCATAATATAGTAATGAATACAAGTAAATCACAACCTAAAAGAAATAAATTATAGTATAATCATATAAAGAGCGTTATCATCATAAAATGTAGTAAAAACTTATAGATAGTTACTTAAGGTGTCATTATTCATAATGGGTCTCAGAGATACTCACACAACCACAAGAAATCACAATCAAGAATGGATAAAAAATTATATATTAAATGAATCATTCCATGGAAACATATTCATATGGGATCCCCAAATTTTAATGACCCTACATCTTCAAGGTAGAGTAACATTGATCATAATGGTTTTTAAGGGTGTTATCTAAAAAATCACACACTCAAAAAAATAATCTACCATTTATATAACCCCAAATACAATTTTTAACATGAAAATAAAATGGTTCTTGAGTAACGTGAAGGAGATGAAATAGTAGGGGTAGAATGAAAATATTCCATGTGATGGAAACAGATAACTATAGAATCTAAGTCTCATTTATATAGGAAATAACTATCACTCATTGAAAGTGATAATATAATAATTCATTAATAAAATTCTATTAATTTATAATAACCTAATATACAATCAATGAATCCATCGATCCTCATCAAATACACTGATTCATTAACAAGGGAATTTCCCCATTGGATGGCTAAAGTGAACAATGCCTAATCCATGCCAACGTCCATATAATGTAGAAAGTATATTAAATGATAGATATTAAGAAAAAATAATCAAATCTTATATTAAAAAATATAAGCATAGTGATGATGAAGAAAAAAACAAGGGTAAAGTTTGGTTGAGAAGAGAATAAAATAATCTGTAACAAGGGAGGAACCATCCTCATTTGAATGAATACATGAAAAAATAGGGACCTGTCGATCTTTTCAAGAATCATCCAAAATATTTTAACTAAAATATCAATTCAATATGTTATTTATTGGGGGGTTATATACATTTAAAGGATTAAAACCCCTCAAATTAAAGAAAAATCATTACCCGCATCAATATTGGTAATTATTCATGGACGAAAATCACTTTTTGGATATTATAATGAAATACAAAAGATAAATGTTAATCTATTAATGTATGGATCCCATTTCCTATGAGTTTATCCCTTCACCATGGCCCCCAAAATTTCTAGAAAATAACACTTCCATTGCTTGTTTTACACACAATCACCTTAGTGGGAAGACACATTTTATAAGGGCATTGATCTAGATGTTTTCAAAAGAAGATAGTAATTCAACATGTCAAAAGGGAATAATCTAGTTATTTAGGGGTGGGATAAATTAATAAATGAATTATATCCCTTAATTTATACCCACATGTTTTTCGTCAGTATATTTGTTATATATATACATATTATTTTGTTGTTTATATATTTAATAAATATTAATAACATATAAAATGATTCTATAATGAAATTATTCCCATCTATATGGATTTTATATCTCTTAATGACCTCTAATATAGCTTCAAATTGTGTTTTCTTATTATGTAATTACACGGATGAAAATTGTGAAAATAATTTCATGCACTATTTAATTGTGTTTACAATTTTCAAATTAAAATCATTAAAAACCAATTTTATGATTCTAAAATCTCTTTAACCCACAATAACCATTTCTAAAATATAGCACCACCAAAACATCATATGGTAAGGATGGTGGAAAATTCCATTAAATAAATGAATCAAAAAACATTAGGATAATTAACTCTATACCTCTAAAGAATTTTCATCCTTATATGTATTTCATTAGGTGTCACACGAGAAACTCTAGCTAATGTGCAATAGTATATTATTTCTATTACCAAATTTCCTAAAAAAAATATTCCATGCCTCTACTATACTAGGAAAAGTGGTTCCACCTAACCTCAGATGACGTTCTCTCTATAGTATACAATCAACATTAGGGATCCACATGTGGTGCATCAGGCTTAAACTGAACATTATTTTTGTTAATATGATGCATAGAGGGAGGCACATACCTATGTATATGAATCAAACCAAACAAAACATTCATACACTGGTTACATAACGAAATATCAGTATTCTATTCTTATTCCCCAAATCATGCGATGATAATGAATAGAGTATCTAATTACAAGGTGGAAATAAATCACTTTCTTAAATTAATATACCCCAATTGAGGTCACACGAACTAGAAAATACCTCCCTAAATACTAACAGACAATGTACAGTTTTTCTAGTCAATATATGATTCATTCACACTACGACTGCTACGTGACCTCCTTATGAACAATTGTTCCCTCTCTAAGGACTCTAGAGTTAGAAAATACATATAACCACTATCCCATATACCTCATAAAGACAATGTGGTTAATGTAATTCCCTCTTATTAAATTCTTAAAATGGTTCCATTAGATTTGAAGTTGAGAAACTATCATTGAATGTGAACTCAACTAATTAAATATGATCATCGCATTATCCCCTGAAATGTATTTCACATGATAATATAATATATTATAGTATGTAAACTTACCATTGACATAATCCATCAATGTCATGATTGTATAATATAACCAATCACTAAAAATTCAAAATTTACTTCAATAAAAACCTTCTTTAAATCTGCCTCGATTTCCATTTTGGTTAATGGATCCCCCAAAGGCTATTTTAAATGCACCAAAGGTGTTAGAAAAGGATACCCTCTATCAGCCATCCTCTTTTTCATTACAAAATATTACCTCATCAGATTCCTCACATACTTTGTCAATAAAAATAAACTTAAGCCCATCCAGGGTGCCAGAAATCTCAATGTCCCTACCCATCTTCTCTATGTTGATGATATCATCTTGTTTATTCAAGGCGATCAAAGGAATATTCATGTCATTAAAAAAGATTTATATCATTTTGAAGAGGTTTCTGGCCAGGCTATTTCTTGGAAAAAGTCACGCATTTTCTTTGGGAAAAATTTCTCCTCACAGTTAAAAGACATTATCACCAGTTATCTTGGAATTAAGGAAGGTCTCTTCCCCTTCACGTACTTGGGGTTTCCTATTTTTTGGGGAAGACCCATATACAACTACTTTGTCAACACCATTGACCAAATTATTAAATAGCTTTCTACTTGGAAGGGTAAGTCCCTCTCCATGGCTAGTAGAATCTGTCTTTCCAAATCGACCATTGTATCGAAAATGGTCTATTATCTTATGATTTATAAGTGTCCATTCAGAACTCTTAAAAAATTAACCCCAACATTGAAAACATCATCTATACAATAAGTATTCTCGAAAGGAAAATTTTCACCATTCCTTGGAATACGTGTTGCAATCCATTTGACAAGGGTGTATTAGTATCAAAAACATAAAATTCTTTAATGATGCTCTTCAGTCTAGACATACTTAAATATTAATTAACAACAACTCTAATGCTATTGAACTCATCAAACATAGATTTCAAACCAAGAATAATAAAGGGAACATAATTTATATTACTTTTTGTATCTGGCCCTCCATTAGGCATTCATTCAATCATATTATGTAATTTTCTAGATGGATGGTTTACGCTGACTCCAACATGAATTTATGGCTTGATAATTGGTCTGGTACTCCTTAAATTTCCATTATACCTTCTAACTCTCCACCTAAGAATAAAAATTTCACTATTAAAGATTTTCTTCACTCTCACTAGAATGAGATCCCTCCTAAAATTGTGTAGATCATTGATTAATATCTGTACTCTAGCTCTGAAGACTTTCTTGTCTAGGATCCAGCTTCAAATGGTATCCTTGACTCTAAAAATTTCTACAACCATAATTTCTTTATCAATGAATATAAAATTCAATGGATGAGTTATTTTAACAAGGCTTGGATCAAGCCTAAAAGACTCACTCTCATTTGAATTATTGCTCACAACAGATTGCACACTAAGGATTGCCTTCAAAATTTGGGTATCCAACTCTGTTCTAAATGTCTCTTATGTAATCAACAGGGAAGATACTGACAATATTTTTCTGTCTTGTGCTACAGCTGCTGCTCTATGGAATTAAATTTTAGACATTTTTTACTGGATATGGCTTATTCCTGACTCAATATTCTCTCTTTTAAGAAAATGTGTTGATCATGAGGCTTCTCAGTAAATTAAAAATATTTTCTTCACTACCATTGCTGAGCTCTTACATGTTATCTGGAATGAAAAAAATGATATTCTCCATAATAATTTATCATTAAATCATAATACAGGAAAATCATAGATTCTCATTGCGGTCTATGAGGCTTCTTCAATTCAAAAGGTAAACTGCAATAAAACTATTCGTTATTTTTAGATTCTGGGCAAAAATCTGGTTGATCGACTCTATCGACAACTCAAACACACCTTTAAAGTTTTCTGGAAATATCTGATGCCCGGATGGATCAAAGTGAATGTTGATGGCACCTCAAAAGGAAATCTAGGTCCTACATGCTGCGATGCAATTTTTAGAGATTCTTCTATCCAGTGACACGATTTCTGGTTTGGTAGATGTGGTATGATTTCGTCACGGGATGCTGAAATGATGGGTCTAATTCATGTCATCAATTTTTCCCTTCAAAAAGGTTGGAGGAAGTTCAGGATTGAAAGTGATTCGACCACCATTTTACAGGGAATCCGGAATGGTGTGATCCATCTGGCCTGGCCTCTTACCACCCTTTGCATAAAGTGTCTGGATTCACTCCTAGAGATTAATTACATTTCCACTGATGCCTTTCGTGAAGCGAACAATGTTGAAGATGACCTTTCCAACAAATGTGTTCACCAGGATATGAATTGGCTGAATGAAATTCCTCTTGATTTATTTCAGCTTTGTGACAATGATATTAAAAAACATCCTTCCGTTAGACTCATGTAACTTTGTTACTTCTTATTTTCAATAAAATGTGCTTCAGTCATTGACCAAGGCACTACCATCTTAAAAACAAATATACCATATCATTTGTATAGTGAGTCTTAAGAATTGGTATGCAAATAGAATCTTTTTTCAAATTAATTATAATCATGCAAAATGTGTTACATCTCCTTGGAGTCCTATTTAACCCCATCACAATGTCAATAACGATATCTGTATACATCTATAAAGAAATTTTATATTTTTGGAGTAAACCACAAGGCTGCTCGTGCATTGGAATTATTTTATTGAAGGTAATGAATCTAGAGGAAAACTATCAATTTATGTCTTTATCGCATGACCCAAAAATTATCGCATAGTGTCCTGTTACATAATTTTCTCTCCAGAATATAATACATAGTTAGAGGAATCTATGAATTCATTACCTCATACCTAATAAAATTATCAGGTTATTTATACCCAATGGCGTAATATAACAATATCATTTTTCAATAACCATCCTAGTATATGGTCATCTAAAGCATGTTTTTCCTATATCAAAAAACATTTATAGTTACATTTATAACACTAGTTTAAATGTATTACAAGATAATAGGCTAAAAAATGGATCACACATCATGGATCTATTGCCCACAATTGATTAAATATTATAAGCATTCATAAAGAAATCGATAACCTCTACTAGACCTATGAGAATTAAATAAGTTATTAAGGTACTAACATTATATAGTTATTTAGGACAAGAACATATTTATCAATAACTTGTTAATAAGCCACCTCAGTCTGACATATTTTAATATACATAATCCATCAACTCTTCCTCAAATTGTATCTCCCTATATTAACATATTAGAATAGAAAATGTGTCCAATATAGGGAAAACATCTTCTAGAATATATAGTGTCTCCAATAAATCAGATCATGTACCACACATTCCATATCCATCTAGAAGCTAGGTTGTCTCCACACATGGATTCATAGATAACATGACACATGAGTTAGAAATTTATAACTATACCATAGCAACACACCGTATCCAATGTGCAATGAATCATAGTTCACAATATATCCAATCTCCAAATTAGGCAAGATCAATAATGGAGTTATAAACAACATCTATATAAACATAGGAAATTCCCATTCATAGCTCTCTAACATTTTCATCTTCCCACACTTTTTTTGTCGTTTAACTTTATGGTTCTAAAAAATTATGAATTTCTAGTTAAAACAACGATTATGTCAAGATAACCCATGATATAGCTTGAACATAAATATGTTATAAGGATACGACTAAGACATCAATTCCTACATTTTATATAGTTAAATGAATATAACTATTGTAGACACTAGATCATATAAATCGTTTGATTATGGAATATAATATTTACTCACTATATCATGGTTTAAATAGAAATTTCTCAAATAATACATAACAATGTAATGAGATTTATAACATGACATTCTTGGTTGGAGATTCGATAATGTTTCCATCAATGAACATTACCGTAACCAAATCATGATTTGAATGGAATATAATTTTCTTTATATATATAAAAAATTTGTGAAAATTTACCAATACCAATGAAATATTCATATAGAATGAATAACCACATACATTCCAAGATTGAATACTAATTTATATTAAAATATCCATTGTATCTTGATATCCTAATTGAAGTTCAATCTTTTAGAACTGTTATACTTCCCATAATTGATTTTAAATTTCAATGATCTTGGATAATGGACACATTTTCTTCATCATAATTTGGTTTATATTTTAGTAGTATAATTTTTTTTATACCATCTGCCTTCATAAATAAAGGAAATTAGGGCCACCCCAGGGTGACCTACTCATCATTATGACCTACTTCTTCACTAGGTCTTGAAGATAAAATTTGATCCCTTTAGTTGATCTAAATACATATGATATGTTGGTTTGAAAATGTATCTCAAAAATTTCATGATGTTATGATCAATTTGAACTCTAAAATTATTTTGAATTCTTATGAAATATTTGTGGAATATTACTTGGTATATAATCATTAATTTATTAAAATATAGTGGTGTTTCAAATAACACTACAGAAATGTCCAATCATTCAATATACTCATGATATTCACAATATAGCTCAATACATTACAATCTCCACCCACTCCCAGTTACCATTGTCTAGTAAACAAATATAAATCCCTATAGACTGAAATAAATGATACTTATAATTTATTTTATTTTATTTCATCTCAATTTTGTTTATCCCATATTTTATATGAATCACATTGATTATCATAGACTCAATAATCATCATGTCCCATAATTATACATATATAAAAATTACTATAGGATAATATGGGTATCAGTATCCAAGATCCAATTTTGTTCCCACTATTTTATCACAATATATTAACCTTGAAGATAAATTCTCCTTAAATCCATCTATAAAATCATATGTTGTATAAATAATGGATTCCAAATCACCTATATCATGATAAATACTATCATCACAGGTATATCCTTCCAATTCTCTACTAGGTTAAACATTATAACATGGATTCAATCCATTATCTAGCTTCCTATGTTCCTATAGTTCCCATGAATGATATAGACTGAAGAATTTTAATGTCTTGGAATATTCAACCACATTACTGAACTCTATTACCTTCGAAATTACCTATGTTAATTACATCCCATTGAAGAAGGATAGATACCTAAACCATAATGATTTTTTAGGATAACACTCAGCTCTGTACTCCAATATACATGATGGAAGAGTTAGAACATAACCTCTTGTGGGATAATTCACTAATCTCATTCCTATTAATTTTATAAGTATATGTGGAGGTGTTATTATATGAATCTTGATGAGAATATTATAATTGAAAAAGTTGTTTGTTAAATATCCAAATTATTCTATTGGATCATAAAAGGGATCCCATGGAGTCTACATATATCCCATGGTATATCCCCCCAAATACTAATGATGGACATCATCCTTGTATATTAATTATTGTCATAATCACGAGAACATTATAGATTTATCATGTAATTCATAAAGATTATTTAATATATATATATATATATATATATCATAAAAATATGTAGCAATTGATATACCTCACATTAGAGTATATGTCTATCCCAAAAAATATAATATATCATTTTATTATATTTTAGATCTTTATGTAGAAATATAATATGAATATATTTTTCATCATATACTACATTACTAGTTATGATGTATGAACACACACAAATAACCTAAAATTGTTACATAAATTTTATCAAAGTTAAATTATCTTCCTATTTCATATGTTGTGTCAAAAAACATGGAAGATCACTTTCATAAGACCCACACATCATTCCAAATTTTATCATTTTCCTTGTTATTATAAAAAAGATGAAATTATTATCTGTACAATTTTGTAATACGGTAGCCTAATCAACAAGGTCTGATATGGAGAACCACATAACCTCATAATTACCTCCCGGTACTAAATAAGATTCCCACTAGTAGTAAGGGTATAATTAAATTTGATGGGATACTATACCCCCTAAAAAATACATTCATATAAAATAAATATTAAAAAATGATGATTTACATGTTAAAAATATACAATAACAATTTCACAACCCATGGAACAATGGTTATACAAATCGTAAAAATTGATTTCCATATACAGAAATTCAATTCATATTAATCTATAGGGTGATAATATCTAATCAAAATAGTGGTTAAGACCTAAAATCCATCGTAGTAAAACCTTTATAACCATGCTCCTTGGCTCAACATCAATCCATGGTGTCCATTCAATTACTCATATCTCTGTACATGAAGGTTTCATGGACACTAAAACTTTTGTTATTTATATGATTAATTAAACCTAATACGACCCCATAAATGCATAGTTATCTTTTATTATCAGGATTAGCATATGTATGTTATGATATAATTTTTTTAAAGTTATATTTATTCAATTACATACAGATTGGATGTCTCATTAAATTACCACATTAATCTCGAGTTCATAGATGGTTTATCTCTTTGATTAATGATTTCTTGTCATATGTCATATATGAACAAGGTTTGCGCATGAGGATCATAGTAGTATGTCACGATGAACCCCATAAATGATATCAGATAATACTCCTAGAATATAATGTATATAAATCATCATGATTCATGCATCTAGGACATCATACCATTATTCCACCATGTATTCATAATAATAACACATATTCCATGGGTTAGGGACCCAGACTTTGATGCCCCTAATATATGATTAGTTCCATATTATCATATTTTTAATCCATTCAAAATACCCCTATATTGTATAATGATCACATTGTGGTCCACCATTCCTAGGTACAACTAACTACTTCAATATTATAAAAAGATATATAATAGTTTTGAACATAAAATTAAATTACATATTTTTATCATGAGAATATTGTAGAAATGAATAAAATCATGTGATCATCATAAAAAATGGTATAATCATATTTTAGAAGTAGTGTGGAATAATAAATCATAATGGACCTCAAGAGTGACACACAACTAATTTAGTACATAATAATGAAAGAATCAAAAATCAATTCCATCACATGAATATAACCCATGACTGATGTGTATATTATAACACCACTATTTAAGGACCATATAATATTAATTATGTCAATGGAGACATCATGGGTTGTAAATGGTATAATCCTTAATTAGACTTTCTTACACCAAACATAGTAATATCAAGAACCATAAACTCTTATAGCTAATTATAAACTCATGTGAAAAGGTTTATAGTCTGATGAAAATAATAAAAAAAAGTCAATAATAGAATCAAAACATACCAAATTATAAATTAAAAATTAAATAAAATCATATCCCAGATAATGTGGGAGGATACTATCACTCATAAATATAAAAAATATATTAATACACTAAGAGAAATCCTCCATTGATGATGAAAAAAACTAATTATCGATAACACCACCAATCATTGAGAATAACACTAATCCACCCACACTATAATTTACTCACTACAAGGATCATGAAAACATCATCTCAGATATAAGAATATCAATTCAATATTTAAATCAGTAAAGAAAGTGGAAAATTATTATATAAAATATGTAATTTACAAAGTAGATAAATTCATAATGTAACAAGGAATGATGACAAAATAAGGTCTTAGACTAGTCAACAATAGTTAACTACATCTAAAATAATGGAATGAAAAACATGATTTGAATGAATAAAAAATCAAATGGTTTCATGGATTAACGTGAAACAAATTTAGATGAGATATATTCCCCAAATCCATGGACTGATTTTAGTTACATGGTCTATAAATGAAAAAATAAATCATTAATGACAAATATTTTAGCATGTATCTATTTCCAAATTTGGTTTTCTCTATGTATTTGGGAAGAGTTATTTGATATTTCTAAAACAAACAATACAAAAACAAAAACCTATTCAAATAGAAAATTGATCAAACATCATCGATGTATTCCAAATATCAAATCCTCCAAAAAGATAGCTAACAATTTTTTTTCATTTCATTGTGTACATATAAGAAAACTAGGTCCATAACAAAATAGACAACAACGTGATGTTTATAAATTTGAACAATAGATATAAAACACCAAAATTTATCATTCCAAGGAATAGAAAAATCCCCAATAGATTTACCAAAACATGTTCCCTCACAAAACTCATAAGTTGAGGATTAATATATAGTCATTACATATATAATATGAAAACTCAAGAAATTATAATAATTTTGGTTTTTTTTGTGTTTTTGAGTGGTTTGGTGATTTTCCACCTACCGTGGAAAACTAAATATATTATTCAATATATATATATATAGTACCTAATCATATATAGGATTATATATGAATAAATTTATTTGATCTAGGAATGTGTATCAAAATATTTGGTTGGGTGGTGTTTTTACAAGTTTCATCTTTTTTAAATTCATCATTATATATTATGAATTAGATAATAATTAGTGTCGTTTAGATAATCTAGAATGTTTATTGCAAAATATATATATTAATTATAGTATTTTTTCAGAAATTATATTCATGCCATTATTAAATATAGAAAATATTGTGATAATGAAGGATACTTCTAGACAATCTATGTATTTATCCCAATTACGTACAAACATTTTATATTAATGATTTCATTTTATATTGATTCTTGTATACGAAAATAAAAAAATCATAGTTAATTAAACTAATATATATTTATTCTAAAAATTGCATATTAATAAAAAATATTATTTATAGGAGTGAATATATACTTCAGATCCTCAATAGACAACATGGGGAAAACCCCAATTTACATTCTTTAGAATTTAAATTTTTTAATGTGGGAAAAATTAAAATAACCTGACTTAATTAAATAATAATATAAGAGGATGCATTATTAATGACTAAAAAATATGTTAATAATGAATTTATTAAAAATATAAATCAATTGAATGGTGGTATTTTTCATAAGGTAAAAAAATCAATAATAAAATTAAAAATATAGAATATTAGAAGAAGAAATTATTATAAAAAGTAAAAATTAATAAGGAATATTATTTAATGGTATATAAATTATATTTAAATCAGTATAATGAATTTATAGAATTGTGATTATAAATAATATATAGCTCTGAAACTATTCATATTTTCCTCGAAACCTCATTTTATAATATTCATAGTGATATCATGAACAATGATAGTGATTTTAAAATTTAATGATGAATTATTCCAATTAATCATCTTATTTCAATAACATAGTATATATATTAAAATAAGGACATATTGGATCTAGATAATTATACACATTATCTAGATATAGGGAATTAAATATGTCATTTACTATTTTGTGATACTATAATGAAGGAAAAATATATGAATTCATATGAGAGTTAATTGTTCTATACATGAATGTAATTGGTCATAGTATCAATTCGATAATAAATTTAAAAGAAGATATATATTTAATAATTTATGAAATTGTCCTATAATTTTGAAAAAATATATTTTTATAATAACAAATTAGTTTACATTTTGGATAATATACCGGGATAAAATCTCTCTAAGCTACTCATTTAATGGGCATTAACTATAGTTCATCAGAAGGACTAAATGTAATTCCAAAAGACAATAAGGATACCAATTCTTTGGTATCAGGAACACTAAAAATTAATTAATATTCCCATTAATCAGTCCAATAGTTCTTATCTCATGACATTAAATTTCATTGTCATTCATTGGTGGTCCATGAATGAAATATAAAAATAATAATTGACATATCATATGAAATTAATAGTTTAAGGGAATAAAATATTTAAAATACAAAACCACAAATATTGAATCACAATAGTAATTTTATATATGAACAATAAATTATCACAACTATAAAATGTTTGGGATTTTAATTGAATTGGTGATACAATGTCCAGATAATCATGCAAATAGATTATGAAAACAATAAAAACAATATTCATATAACGTCTCAATTTTATAAATTATACCATTCCAAAATGTCTGGTAATATAAATTATATATAGTTATTAAGAAAATACAATTCCATAATATTCTATGATTCCCTTTCACATATCAGTGTAATGAATACTTATATACACTAATTTCATATATATAGTTTAGGAGTATAACATGCCACATCAGATCAAACTAAATGTTACAAGAACATCATTTGATAGATATATCAAATAATAAATAATTGAGAGTATGTATATGTAGATAAAACATTATTAAAATCGTTAAGAAATAATTAAACAAGTTAAAATTATTATTGTAAAAAAAATTAGATAAATTATTTATTTAAAGAAAATCCTTATAAAGAAATATTCGATTTTCACAAAACTCACTATTATGATAATATCCATTGATCACCACAATATAAAAAATCAACCAATATTTATGTATTTAAATATATTTCAATTATAACTAAATTAAATTCATTATTAGTAAGATAAATAAACTCCTAAAGTAAAAAATTTATCATTAAAATGCTTTTCATGTAGTCCTTACATAATCACTAATGGTAACTGATGATATTTTGGATATTTGATGAACTATTATTTGAATAAAAAAATCAGATCAGTTATAAAATGTTTTACAATTCACATAAATTTTCATATATAAATTTAAATATTAATAATCAAGAAATGAAAAATAACTTTATATTATAAATATTATAAATATCGTGAATTTTTATATTTATAAAACATTTATTAAATTTAAAATATATGGAATAAATTTTGATCGACTAGTCATGGTGGGTAATTGAAAAACCAATCATAATTTTATGATGTAACTAGAAGAACCATTTGAATCCATGTGATAGTAGATGAAGAGATCTATAGAGGGGAAAATATCAATCCATAAAACCTTATTTATATAAAATGTTACAAAAAACGTTGTACTTCTGAATATAATGGCGAAGAGTGAAACCATATAAGAGGAAGATATTAATGATATGGAAAATAATGAAATACAACTACTTAGTGATTCCATAAGTAGTCAAACCAACCAAAATAGGGAAACCAAGAGGTTCAAAAAATAATTTATCCTTTTAGGTTATCCTTGGATATAGATGGAGAGGAAATGAGGTGATATTGAATTCTAAAAAAATGTTTTTTTGTTTTATTGTTATATAATTTTAAAACTGTTGTAAGGGAACATTGTTTTCAAAAATATCTACTTTTAATAATAATTATACTATTCCACCTTTAATATTTTTCATGTTTTTGGTCCAATTGCAAGCAATAATAGTAAACTGACAACAATCCCAATGAATATTTTTGAAGACCCTTAGAACGTTAAGGTCGTGTGGTTAGATCAAATAATGACATAATTTCATGACTTGTAATTATACACACATACACTTTTTTCAAATTAATAGGAAAATATATCATTAAATATAATGGAATAATCTAAAAATATAATATATTCATGAAAATAACATTATATTTGTTATAATTTAATATTCCATGTCACTTTTTCCAATGATTGTATACATGAAATATCATGTGATAAATTATGATTCCATTACTCTGTGATTATTTAATCTAAATCAATATTATGATGAATGTATACCCCATGGTTTCTCACACTATATTTTATATTTTCTAAAAATCCACTTGAAGGTTAATGGGAAGAATACATTATCATCCACTATAGAATTATGTCAAATGTAACCTCCCAAAAACCCAAATTATATATTTCAAAATACAAATTTTGAAACAAACAATATCATCATGACACTGAATATCATCGTTTCCAATGTAAAAAATTTAAACAGAGACTATCAACACTACCTTGGGCCCTATATCGCCTCACAATTCCCTCCGTAACAAAAAGCAAAATCCACCTCTATACCAGCGCGATGGAAAGAAATTCACACAGAAGACTATCAACACCATCATAAAACACCATAAAAGTGTACAAATGGACCTAATTACATCGAATAGAAATAAAAATTGTCCATAAAAAGGTACCAAATAGAATGATTAGTAAGATATCACTCATCCTTGAAACATAGGATCGCTAAACAAAATCTCCCAAACCACCCTTAGAGAACAACCCACCAAAATGACCAGGAAAAGAGAGTTTTACTAAGACATCATATAATATTTGAGTGAAAAAATGTTCAGAAGTGGTTTACATTTCATGAAAACTACATTTATTCCTTATAATCGTCATGGTGGGGAATTGAAAAACGTATCCTTTTATGATTAATGAACAAGTATACCATTTTAATCTACATGATATTAGAAGAAAGGATTTAATTGGATATCTTTATCATTCAATATGTTAGTATTATTAGGAAAAATCAAATTCAATTGAGAAATATGTATAAAATCATTATTTATTATCTAATGTGACACTTGTCTTTAGTGAATTGACATTCCCATCCCCAAGATGATATTCAAGCAAACAATTTATCAAATATAATGAATCGGCTACTTACTCAATAAAAATTGGATTAAATAAAGAGAAAATTATTTTAACACAACCTAATCCAGTGATTAATCTAAATGATGTTTGATACTATTCAAAAAAATGATATGTCTCTAAAAATGATCCACTGGTAGTCTTTTTGAATAGTGGAAATGCTACCAACTATCTCCTAGTAAAATTTTTGTCTCATATGGTGTGATTCACCAAACTTAATCCAACAAGATGTGTAGTGGTACTTCAAATTGAATAAAATAACAAATGCATCCATCCATATAGAAAACTTTTGTCTATTATTATTCTATCAAATAATCAGTAAGTTGATTGGAAACCCTAAAACTCTAAAAATATAAATAATAATCATAGAAATAATGAAATAATATTATTGTTTCTGTATGTAAACAAAACACTTTTGGGTTTTTATTCCATTTTCATCATTAAATAGGATCCTAGAACCTCTTAGAGGAATCAATATACATGAATAATTAAATTTAGTTCATCATTATAAAATAAAAATGATGTAGTCAAAATAATAAATCTGAAAATCCATTGTAAAAATGTTTTTAATGAAATCTCTACCCTCAACACATTACATATTATAATAAAATGGTTAGACTTTGTTATATGAAAAATTAAAAAAAATAATGAATTAACCCATATACTGGTACAATGATTTTGAGTAATTAAATCCATTAATATATTTTTCGAATTCCATATAGGAATTATAAGAGGTTAAAATAAACTAGAAGTCCAAAAATTTTCATCATTGATAAAAAAAATATATTTTATTTTGATAAGAAATACATATACCTCCCCTCACACGTGGTCAAAAAATTTCATTAAGAAAGTCATGGTTCTCAATTATTGCTGCATGGTTATTTTTCTAATAGGATCAACGAAACTTTTCCAGAACATACTTACTTCTATATATGGTAACCACACTTATGTCAATGATGTAGAAACTGAACCCCATTTAATGAGACAAATTTCTGAATTTCTCCCATCCATTTGTAGTTACATTTATATTATGTGTACCTCTATCACTGGGTACCTCTTCATAACTAACTACTAGTTTGGAGAGAGTACCCTTGTCATTAGAAAAGAATATACATTTATTAAATCTTATATAATGGCGGGAATAAATAAAATAAACAAAATTATTCCACTCCTAATATAATTTGTTTAGATGTTCATATATAAATTTATGTCTTTTGGTGCTTACGAAAACATTTCCATTAAATTTTCAATATTCATCTCAGAAAAAATATATATACACATACATTACAAAATTTCCTCTTATTGAATATTATTTCCACCAAAGACAACATTTATTTCTAGATTTTTCAATCTATGTATACTATAAATTTATTTCCAAATAGTAAATACCAAAAACACTTGGGAACAGGTAAAACAATATCCAATTTATGTTTCATGGATATATAATTTTTCATATATCAATACATATTTATTGATCCATAGGATACAACATGGTCATCCAACATTAATATAAATCTAAAAAACACATGATATGTTAGAAATATATAAAGATCCACTATTTTCATATTTTTTATTATGATAAGGGATGATGTCAGCTTTTCATTATAACTTCATAGGTAAATTAATATCCAGTGATAATTATGAAGTTAATTCATTTATAGATTTTTCAAAATATTAGAATAAAATCACGGATAAATTCATCATAAAGTCATAATAGTAGAAATGTAATCCTTTGAAAAATCATACAATGAATAAATTCAAGGGATCATTCAAATAAATAAATCCATCCACTTTGCTAAAAAAACTAAAATGAAATGTAAATACGTAACATTCTCTTTAAACCTGGCACCATGGATCGTTATGTGAAAATTATATATGATATAATAATATTGATGACCCCAAAGTGTTTATAAATATATTATGAAATACTGATCATTATCATCATTATATAATAATATATGAAATTACCATTCAAAATCCAAAAAAATTGTGATTCAAGTTCTTGAATGAAATTATTTCTTATTAAATCCACAAAAAATATTGGATAATTTTTCATTAAAAAATTATTTACTATATATTCATAGTTGAGTATGATGATATATAAATTACACAAGTAAATTAATAATTCTATCCCATAACATTGTGATTACCAAATTTATGATATTTTTGGTAAAATTCCATTTAGATGATCAATAAAGTCATCAAAATGGGAATATGGGAACTAACTCATAATAGTGAACATGTTAATATTTCATTTCCCAATATTGAATTGGAAAAAAATATTTAGATTTCCAATAGATACTTCATTTGAAATGAACAGTGATATATTATGGATAAATTGCATACAACCACAAAATCCTTTAGTTTGATATTTACTATATATATTGAGTGAAATCCATATGATATTATAGATTATATAAAAGATATATTTCAAAAAACATGCATATAGAAAAAATAATCTCTCACTATGTAGGTGACCTTGGGATGTCCTTAAGAAAATAATATAGGAGTTACATTATTCTTAGATATTACTGATGCATTGAACAACCATCAATGTAATATATTGGTAGATTGGATTCATAAAATATTCTCATAACATATTCATGGAAAGATGTTCTCACCACACATGTTAAATAGAAACATTTTACATGTACAATGTTAAAATTCCTACAATAGAAGGTAAAAGTCTTCAAATATAAAAAAATTGTCACTCTAAAATATCAAATTTGTCATTAAATAAATTGTAATGACTAATTGAAAATGGTCTATTAATAATATAATTAAATTGTAAAATATGTTTTTTAAAATATTTATACCATAATAGATGTATGCTAAAAAATTTCCTTCATTCTAATTATTTTTTATATATCTATGATAAAAACATAACCTTATAAATAAAAATTGAATAATTTTCTATCCCATAAGTTATAAATATGTGATAATTAAATGCATAACATAAATAAATAAGACTATATAGTGAAAAATGAATGTACCATTCAAATCCCTTGGAAAATATAGATTTAATTAGAGATTTATTTGTAGAGTGAAACTAAATATCGACTTTCCAATTCTAATTTTTTTTAAAAGAGTTAGTTTAATACCTCATAATTTGTTATAGGATCCTCTTAGAGAGTATATATAATTTTGGAATTTAATGTCTCTTTCATGGTAATTATTTTGGTATTTATAATGGTATTTAGGTGTTACCATGGTTTAAAATCATTATCATGATTTGTAGTATCTATTTCACATTCAGTGATATTTTTTTGATGGGTTAAATTGATCATTATGGAAAGATAATTGTTGCATCAATTTTTAAGAAAATTAAATAGTGAATGTGATAATCTTGAATTATCAAAGTAGTAATAATTTCCTGGTTGGAAAATAATTTTCCAAACTATATGGTGATTTTTTTTGATAGAATCCATTATGATAAAAAAAAAATATTAAAAAATATCATGAAAAAAGAATTTAATTTTATACATTGAATTTCCCGTGGATATTCACGAAATTTATGTTAATTTCTTTCCCACCAGAGGTAGATTCCATGAAATTTGAGTTTATTTAATCGTGGAAATAAAATATCAGAATCCATTTTCCATACCAACTAGATATGCTTAGGTTTTAATGGGAGAAGAACTTTTTGTGGAAGAATAAAATGAAAATACCATATAGTTTTTTTGTGTTCATGTAATGAATCATCATATGAGGTATTCTAGAGACCATATCCGGAATGGATCAATGTGATTTAATATTATTGATATGATACATGGTACGAAACCTCACACATTCTCTACATATAGTTGAACATAATGAATTAGGCATACAAAAGAATCATCATATTTTCCATAATGATTTTTTTCATGATTTTTCCTTTATTAATTCCTTGATTTTGGGTGATATATTAATCTCTCATTATATGTTTCATAATAATAAACAAGGATAATAATTCATTGAAAATAGAAATTCTAAATCAAATGAATTTTTCTAGGGTTTGAATTCTTTAATGTATTTGGGTTGACAATTTTTTTAATTGAACATGGAAACTAGTTATGCATGTTCTTTCCACCCTTAAGGCTTTCAAGTCTATCATTACTTAGATTGAGAAGATCTTCAATGGATTCATTTGAGATATCACATGGGATAGGAGATGTTAGTGGTCCCCTAGGATCAAGATTCAAGGCCAGTGGAGTTGGGTGGAATTGGAGCCAGAGATGTGGGTCAGACTATGTACTTCCTCCAAAGAAGGCTTAAAAGGGAAGTTATTGAGGGAAGCTCCTTGTGGAGCCAATTAATTCAAGGGATGTATGGTTTTGGACCTCAAAAGAATGGAAAATATCCCTCAATACTCGATAGATCTTTCCAGGTTCATTTCCTTGTGCTCATGTTCCACTATCAGTGTGTCCTGGGCCGGGGGGATCTCAATTTTTGGCAGTGTGACTAGGGGGTTCTGCTGGACTTCCCAGGTTTCTCTGCGCCATCTATTTCATTAATGGAAGCCAGTGTTAAATCCTCTATCTAGGTAGTTCTTTCTCCCACACAAAATCTCATATTTGATAGCATCATCTCAGATGGATCCACGATCAATTGAATTTTCACATGCTCTTCAAAATGGAAGTTCTCAGCCAAAGCATATCATTATTGTGCACTTTATCTACCAGAGAGCGATCAGTGGGGGAGGAATCTTGGGTGAAAATCCATCCCAATTAAATTCTCCTTCCTTTTTTGTAGAATCAGACATCATGCTCTCCCCTCAGATCTGGAAATAAAATGGAAGGGGATCTAGCCTGCCTCCAGGTGTGTTTTCTATTCATCGCCCTCCAAGGATTCCATGTTGTATCTCTTCTTCCAAATCAAGCGGGTTGTGTGGATATGGGGTGTGCTGGGAGATTCATCTAGGGATCCTAGCGCTGCACCCTCCCCTGTGGTGTTCCTCTCGAGCTGGTTTAGAGGCTTCTTGAATAACAGCCACGAGATCTCGTCCCAGGCTACCCTTCAGTAGGCGGGTTGCTGGTGCATATGGCAGGCACTCAACCAGGCACACCATGGGGGTCGCTGCTATACTCTTGATATGATTGATATATCCATGTGTCTCACCTCGGAGCTGTTTAGCCTCCTCCCCCATCATTATGTGGCGCATTCCCTCAGTCGCTTCCCCTTCAGGCCTGCCCCTCTGGACCGCATCAGCCCCATGAATCTTGGGTGACGGGTCTACTATATACCCCATGATCGATCCTGAAAGTCACTATCAATGGAGCCTTCCGCACCATTATCATGTGAGGATTCGGTGTGGTCTGTGACTTTGCGGGCTCAGTGATCCTGGCCTTTAGTGCTTTATATGGACCATGGAATTCTCTTATGGTGGAGGAAATGGAATTGCTAAACGCCCTCTCTCTATTTCCCTCCAAAAATAATACATTTTCCACTTTTGATATGGATTCTAGGCTTGTGTGGAGCTCTCTCATTAGTACCTATTCCTCTCCTTGGAAAATTACTTACATGATCTGAAAGTGCATGGACCTCCTCTACGGTAACATGGAGATCCTCCATACGTGGCGTGAGGGTAATCGGGTGGCTAAATTTTTAACCCCATTTTCTACTCTAGAATTCCCCCTTGTCGAGTTTTGTTCCCTTGGGTCACATCCCCCATGTGGGCGCCCCAAGTTATCAGTGATTCTCTTGATCTTCATTTCATCAAGCCACCTTGATTTTTTCTACTTTGGGTTCCCCATATGAAATAAAATAAAATATTTATTTGTGGTATTAAAAATGGAATTAAAATATATTATACAAATATTTTTTTGATAAGTTTGTCGGGATGTGAACTTCTCACTAGTATGGGATGTTCATTGGGCCATCAATTACACGAAATAGATGAATGACAATGTAAATTTTATACGGTTTTTGTCATAGAATTTATATATGAATTGTTCATTGAGAAAAAATATATTAGAAAATTATAATTTTTTGTGAGTTATTGATTTATTATTATGTTGTTATTCATTAAATTATGATTCTCAATTTTTAAACAAAATAGTTTCTAATATATTATTTTTTTGTAGTGATAATGCAAATCCTTTATGGTTTTTTGAACAAATATTTTAACCATTCTTTCAATGTAATCCATCATATATTTGAATTATATGTTTGATATTTTTTAAATAATGAAAGATATATCAATTTTCTAGTTTTTTTCCTAAGATTTTATGGTCCTTAATGATTTGGTTTGGATCAAAATGGTTGTTTTCTAATGAATCACATGGGTAGTTCTATTTTAGGCCCATTGTTCCTTTCTTTAGGTCTCACGTTATCAATTAATTTCGATTTAAATTATTTTAATCATAAAATCTATTAGTTTATTATAGTAATATATATTGGAGTTCATTGAGGAATTGTTATTTAAAAGAAACCATTTCAATTTTCATGGTTGTAATGATTATTTATTGTTTATATATATTTATTCCCACATGACATAGTAAATCACTTAAAATTTATTTTTTTGGTTTTGGTACTTGGGGGAAATAAACTATGTGGAGTGTATTTCTTACCATTTCCATTCTAATGATGGTTTCAAGAAGATAAAACTTATATGGAAGCTAAGAAATCATAAAAAAATGGGTCGGAATGTATTGTAAAATATAGTATAGATAATATATTTTTGTTGAATATTATAAAACCATAAGGGTTTTGGAAAACAAATGTTTCTTAAGAACATTAGGATTTATTATTTTCTAAACATCATAGTTAAATATAATGGGATTTTTGTGGCATTGATTTTAAGAGACACATCATAAGAGGATATCCTCAATCATGTAATATTTTTTATTTTTTATTTAGAAGATGTAAACCTCATAAACTTGTTTATATAAATGGGTGGGTGTGATAATTCATATTCCAGTGTATTTTGGTGGAATGGTTCTAATAAAATTTTACATTTAAAAGGAGTATTTACTGTATTTTAATTCATGTTATCATTTATTTTAATTTTATTCTCTAATTTTTTTTATATTTTGAAAGGACACATTATTTGTATGGAATATGAATATAAAAATCATGTGAATCTAATTAGTATATTTATAAAATAGTAATTAGAGTCCATATTGATTTATATTATTGTGAAAAATTATAAAATTATTATTTATAATCAAAATTTAATGTTCACTTTAAATCTTCGTTAATGATATTGGTAGTCATATAATAAAAAAATAAACATTATTATTCTTTATAGCTTATCCTAAAATTATCTCCTGCTCAAAACATGTCATATATTTTATTTAGTATTGATTGAAGTTAAATTTAATGCACAATAACATTGACTAAACAATATTATGTTAAATTTATTTTTTCTTGTATAATTTAATATCCATATTTTTCCAAAATAATATTTTTCTATTTTTATAGACTTTTATATTTGTCATATCTGAATTATTTTTTGTATAAGAAATGGAATAAATAGTAATTATTTTATGATAATATAAAGAATCTATAATAAGTTTTTATTTTCTTGAATTCATTACTAATAAATTAGGTGTCTTGAATTCCTGAAAATTATTTCATTATTATTTTCATTATATCTCATTAAACTTATTATGTGGTTGTTAATACAACATATGTTTATGTAAAATGAATCATGTTTGGTATATTATGATAAATAATATGTAATTTTATGTTAGGATAATAATGATAGACTAATTAAAATTTTATTAGATTATTAAAAAAGTAAATAAATAAATTAATTATTATCGACGAATGATATATTCATTGATTGAAATTTTTTATTTATATTAAAATTTTCATTATTTCTTTTTCATGATTGGTAATACAATTAGATAAGATAAAATAATTTTTTTACTAAATTGGAATGAAATTTTTACCCTATAATATTAAAATGAATTTAATTTTTTATGAATTAATTTTATATTGATATGATTTTTAGATTACGATGTTACAACATTTTTTCTCAAAAATGTTGATTGATTATGAATAAATATGAAAATAAAAAAAAATCATGTATCTGTTATGAATAGTTCATGTGACACATGTGTTACGTCCGAGTGCGTGAATAATATCTTTGATTATGATAATGTGATCTAACATTAGGAACCCAATTATTAATAAAAAATGAAAAATCATCTTAAATATTTTATAATTCATTTGTTTTGAATTAAATATTTTAATACATGATTCCAAGATGATATTAAATGTTCTATAAAATATTAAAAACTCTTCATTTAAATAAAAACATGTAAAATATACATAAAATACGTGATTTTGATAATATGAATCTATTGTCGATACGAAATAAATAATTTAAATGTTTTCAGATTTTTTATCAAAAATGTTTTATTATGTCATTATATGTTTTGAAATAGATTACCAAAAAATAATTTCATAATTATTATATAAGAACCTTTATTTATAAATGATTTAATTTATTACGTTGTATGATATTTTTTAAAATATTATATTTAATTAAAATTCCGTCATTTTTAGAATCATAGGGCTGAATAATATAGTTTCATATGTAATTTTTTAACTTGATTCAATATTATACGGTAACCTATATGGAATTATGGAAAGGGGAGTGAAGGTTTTCATTACTAATAATGATGTCGATAGAAATTTTCTTCAGAAACAGTAGTGCTAGATGTGGTATTAGCACTACTTATGATTATTGAAATTCCCTCAAATTTTTATATTTGTTTTGTTGTACGTTCATTTAAACATTTTCTTCTCTTTATTTACTGATTTTAATATCATTTTCATGTTAGTTTATTACTATTTCTAAGTGAGGAATATAAATCTATGAAGGGAAAATAATAGTTTCATATAAAACTGATGCATCATATATGAGAATCATGATATCTCAGAATTAGATAAGAATTATATCGACAAGATATTATTAATTAGGGATTTTCATTGGATAACTGATACACATTATTCATTATGGTGTTTTGTTAGGTACATTTTATTTATTTTTAGATCTATCATAGAGATATATATTTGCAATGATACCTTAATGAATCATACCTTAAATTATTTGATTGTTCATTCCTTATTTTAGTTTGAGTTATATAATCACTTTTCATACCATATAATATTGTGAATTGATCAAATGACATATGAATGGTTTCAAAATAGTTGTAATATATCACAAAACATTTTATTCTATGTTATTAACATGTTAATGATGAATGAATAGTATTTTAAATTAATGAAATATAGTCTGATTGTATGGAAGAAAAAGAATATTGTGGTTTTTTATAAGGTTATTCTTGTTACGTAAAAGTGAGATAGAAAATTAATTATTAGTGGTAAATGTTCATTCTAATATTATTATGATAACCCATAATTGTGAGAAATGACTAATAGTTGAAAATTGAATAAAAATCATCTCTTTTTATAGGAATAATATATTGGAACCTCAATATATCGATACAATCTCTTCTGGTTATTCTTTATAGTTATATGGTAGTTATACAATGTAGAAAAATATGAACATATAATGATGGAAATGTTATGGCTATTTACCATACCATTTAATTATGGTGATTTAATTATCAATTGATATATAATTGTTTAATAATATTTAATTCTAAATATTTATATTATCTTTTTGTTCATTTATAGACTAATTGATTGAGGGGTTATCAATATTTTTTTGTGGAATATAACATGAGATAAACTAGATGTGTGACATGATCGAGACCAAATGATTATTCATGACATCTTAATAATACTAAAACATTAAAAAATGCATCCCTTCAGTGTTAGTAGTTAATAAATTTTCCATTTGGGACTATTTTATGTATAATTTCATGATACCACTTTATATAATTGTGGAATTAAATTATAAGTTCAGTAATAAAAAAATATTGGAATGAATATATTATGTTTATCCTTTACTTAGTGTCAATTCCTGGAGGTTTTATCATATTTTTGTTATCTAGAGATGACATATAATCCACTATTTGAAAACTAATATAATATGTTTCATTGATTTATGGTTTATGAATATGTTCTTTCATTGTAATATCTTTTTTTAAGAGGAACCATTGATTCATTGTATATTCTTTGGGTCAGTGTATTTTCAAAATAATGTGATGAAAGGTAGTTATTCTGGGAGTGTAACAGCTTGTGATTCATTAATAGGTAGGTGGGGAAATTTTTATGGTATTTTTTTCTATGACTTATATATAATTCTACTAATCCCTTATTGTTGGATATTTAGAAATTTTCCATTGGATTTTTTCAGATTTAATCATTAGAAGATATATCAAATAATTCATCATATTATTTTATACTTTGGTAGGTATTTATATGCCCATTCCCAATGTATACAAACAATACTATGAATTTTGCGGTAGAATTTATGAAGACATGGTGGATTCTTGACAATATTATTTTTTATATATATTTCCATAAATACATCTATCTTCAAAGGAACTATATATCTTTATAGTAAATAATTTATTTCATGATGTGTAGTGGTGGATCCGTTATATATTAATATATTAATTTTTTTAATGACTAATCTATACTAGAATTTATTATTTTATTTTGTATACGGACTTGGAGATTGTTTTATGATTGATGATTTTTGTTGTTTTTGTCGAAACCATGTTAGTTTCCCAATTAATAATTGTAAGGGGAATGGGGTCTTCAAGGAAGGTGAACATTTAGACCATTTCTTGAAAAACCATTTTCATATCGTGGAACATATATTTTTTAGAGCAATGAAAATTAATTTGGATTATGATCAGTTTTTCATACTTTGAATCACATCCATGTGATTGAGATAATGATCTCTAAAAATATTATTTTAAAATTATTATTATATAAACACCACATTAATTATTCTTTGTTACCATTATATATAGTAGAAGATTCTATAATATATAAGAGAGTTGGAATATTAAACATCATATATGAGATTATTTTTTCAACTCTTATATTCCCATGATTTCAATTTTGATAATCCCTTCATTGGGGATTCAATGCACGGATCAATAAGTTATAGTATTCATATATTGGGATCATATGATTTATAATTATAGTAGTGTTACTATATCACAAATATAAGAAGACGTGACAATATTTAATTCTGGGTACATTATTGGAGATAGGTCAATACTACCATACCCTACACATCCAACAACTAAAAATCCAGTGATTTTAGAGAAAAATATTATATTCCATGATAATTATATTTAATTATTATCTATATATAACTATCATGAAACTATATGTTATTAGAAATTAATTGTTTATATTTGATAAATTTACTTAATAATAACTTTTTTGTTCGAATTATTATTATAGAATATTCTAAACAAGGTATTTTTTGTGTCTTCATGAATGATTTTTTTGGTTGATATTATGATGTATACATTTTTGCCAGGGTTTAAAAAAGATGGTGAGTGAAAACAATATCCCACAAATGGAATTTATGGTCCTTGTAGTAATGGTACATTCCATGAGTATGGGATGTTCATTGGTCCACCATTGATTAGTTATGAATGAAATGGAGTATCTATAACAAGGTATTACATTTTCATATAATTGATTAGTGAACTATTTATCTCAAATAGGTTATTTAATATTTTATAAATTATTTTTATTTAATAATAATTGTGGTATAATATGTTCATGTATAGTTGTGTGTTTGAATATTTTGATGGATTGAAAAAATGGTCTCTATAAAAAACCACTATATATGAACAATGGTTAATATATAGTCATTAGTTCTCAATATAATTATAATGGGTTTTCTACCATATTTCTCGTAGAGGGTAGGTATAGTATGGTCCATCCAGATTTTTCATTGATCATGTATGGATTTTTTCATGTGTTGTTTGGTGTTGTTCCATGTTAGGAGTGATGTCTTTTTATTTTGTGTCTCCCATGTTGATGTGTTTTATATTACATTTTTATAGTCTATAACAATTATAGTTTATTCTATATTTATATATATATTCTCATTGTAGTTTTGTATCATGTATCATATTATGTCACAATTTATTGTTATAATTTTTTTTATCTTATTGATGGGAAATATTCCACCATTAATTAGAAAACTCCTTTAAATTTATATTCAACCATTAGATCCCATGTTGAATAACCAATTGTTAGTATAATTTATTTTGTTCCCTATTCAATGTGTCTGATTAGGATATAACATTAAGGGTAATTCCACATTATATTTTTACACGATAATATTTAACTATACATCCATGTTAAATATTATGTCTCTTTAATTTTATTATTTTAAGACACTATGAATTATATCCAATGAGGTTTTATGAACCACTTACAGAACTTGTATAATTATTTATTCTATATAACCTCTTGATGGGTCTGACATAACAACTTGTATGGGATTTTATAGGCCACTCAAAGAAAATATGTTCATATAAAAAGAGTATAAACATTCTTGGAAAGAAATTGCATAACTATAATAATCCTAGAAATCGGTATCATAGAGTCAATCCCTCCATTATTATATTGGTACAAGATGAAAGGTATCTCACCATATAGGATATATTGTTTTAGCATTAATGTAAACCATGATGTAGTCATTTTCCACATAATAAATTGTAAACATAAAATCATATCATATGATTTAATATTTATCCCATTATATCAAATACTCTGTCCTTCTTCAAATACTGGGTAGGAAAAAAATATAAAGGGAGATAACAGATCCTTGGTGAATGTTACATACAATAAAATATATCATAATTAAATAAGTAATGATCAACATAGAAGTTTAGATTGTCAAAATAATATTCCACTCATTCAACAATTGAGATTAAATCATCGTGAATAGATAATATAAATATATAATTTAGATGGACTATAAAAAAATCATCCCAGACAAAAAAACATAATTTGAGGAATTCCTGGTCATGACCACTTAACCAAGCTATGACTAATCTTACCTACAAGGCCTTTAAATGATGTTATATTTCTTAATAAATGGGTAACTTTAAAAAATACCCATCAAATAGGGAAAGTAAGAACCAGAAATTAATAATTTCATATTCTATTTATTTCATACAAGAATTCACATTATTATAATCATATGGATATTTCAAGTTTAGAGATTTAGAGAATTAGACCTAAATCATAATTGGTAAAAATATACATTACTAGTGGAAAAATAAACATAGTAACCATTTTTTCATTAAAAATTATTTAAAAAACTACAATAATTCTCCTAAATAATAATTACAATTTCCTCCTAGATGTCATCATTTTCAATATTCATAGTTCATTTATACCATGTTTTCTAAAAAACATCATATGAGAAAAAAATATTACTATAGGACAAAAATGGTGGGAAAATGATAATCTTATGAAAATGTATAAAAAAATTAAAAAAAACAAAATAATTTATTTAAAATATGAATTAAAATTTTCAAAAAGATAAATATATTACCTATTTAATATAAATTTATTTTTTGAAAATTAAATATCAATTATCATTGATATTATATAGAAACATTATATATCATTTTTCTTGTCATACATAAAAAAGCTATTAGGGGCTTACCTATTGCTATTTTGGTCGCACTATGTTAAGTTATAATGGGTTTACTCTGTATTATCTAGGCCGCCCAATTTTATGATATAATGGGATTTCCAAAAATTCAATAATCCATTAAATGTTTAGCTATATTGGGAATTCCCAGTACAATCTAGGCCACCCTTTGTTAAACTATAACGATATTTCTAGGGGAACCCTATGCCTTCTTTGGTTATGTAGTAACAATATTTCTCAATTTTTATTTGGGAAATCCCATATTTATTTTTCAAGTACCATATAATGATTTAAACATGTATATGCTAGTATTTTTTTATTATATTATATTTCAAAAAACTATTATACTCACTTAAAATTCACTTTTGGATATCGAAACACGATTTAATTTTTAAAAATGACTTTTAATGTTAAAAAATTTTGAATGTAAAAAAATTATTTAAAAGTAACACTATTTTTTTATAAAATAGTCATCAAATAATTAATTTTTAATGAATGTGGAAAATTATACTGATGATTCTTATTTAAAAAAAACATTATTTCAATATTTTTTTCATAAAATTTAAAAATAACATTTATTGGAATATGATAAAAACTATACACTGAATTTGTTTTACTAAATTAAATTATAATTATAAGTGACTTAAAAAATAATATGTGAAGGGTAAAAACATTACACGAAATAATATTAGAAATTAGGGTCTTGGAGGTAAAATAACGTCATATTTATATCATTAAAAATGGAATTTTAAAATAAAATTCACATATAAATATCATATCATTTAATATAGAATTAATAAAATTAAGTAAATGTCTCTATAAAATTTAAATCCCCATAAGATAATATGAAATAAAATAGAAGATGTTAAAAAACATTTCACACATAATCTTATCATCTCGTAATGAATAAGAATAATAACCACACAAAGAAAATGAATTGGGATATGAAATTCCTTACCTCATGATAAAAATCCAAAAAATGTAATAAAATATATAGTATAAGAGTTTATGGAATTATATTAATTTATCCCAGATAAATATTATTATTTACAATACCTTTTAATTCAGTTTAAAATCATCTTACCACTAATTCATTTTTAATATTCATTAATTTTATAGTTTTCTGTATTTTCGTTTCATGGTTTCATAGTCTGTTGACTTTTGTAATATTATTGATTTACCAAAAAGATGAGACAATATGTCCAAAACTGTAATGTGATAGTAGTAATTAAAAACTATATATATTAATGGGACTGCATAACATTTTATTTATTATATTAGGATGATTCATTTGATAAAATTTTAATGATAAAGGTTTTTTTATTTTGGAAGGTTTTTCAAACCCCGCTCAGTTGTGCAGTTTTATTTTATATTATGAGTATATATTAGATCAAAAACATGAAATATGTTATAAGATACCTATTATAACATTATATAATCAAAATTATACTTTTATGACTTTCCATGAAGGTAGTAATAAAAAATATAAAATCATTATTCATGAAGATGGTTAACCTCCATAATGTTGAATATAGTTTCATTTACCTGAAAATGAGGATATGAGAAATAAAATGGATTTGATATAATAAATAAGAAACCTAAAACTAAATTATATTCAATAATATTGAGTTATCTTATGTTGATGGAAGAATTATTATAGGAGAAAATATTTAACGAAAAGAAAATAAGAGAGGTAGTTTGAGAAAATAAACTCTTGAATATCACCTCATCAATGGAACCATTAGAGACCATGGATTATGTCAATTGGTGAGACCAAAAACACCTATCCATAGGGATAATAGGAATGATTGAAACTGGATGATATTTTGGGAGATTAATTTTTTCCGGAGAAATGGAGTGGTAAGGATTAGCATTTGTACTTGAATATGGGTGGTTTTGAGTGTTTAAATAACGAATATTATAAATTTAAATTCAAACTCATTGATATTATAACACCCCAACCCCAGAATCCCAGATTCAATGCATTATTATGTATCAATATCATGATAAAAAAGATCATGTCACAAAGGATTGATTAGTTTAGTAGCTTTGGAAACAGTAGATACATTTATAAGTCTTACGTTACATGATAAAGTGAAAAACTATAACAACACAGTCTCTATATTCCAAACTCATATCCCCTCAGAAAATCCCTACTGGTTAGTCATAAAATACTTATTCACATCCTAGGAAAAATATAACATTGAAATGGGGAGCTTAGATTCTCAGTAAGGATAACAATATAGCGGTGACTTTCATAAATAAGCATAAACATTTAAGGCCCTGGATAACTAAAGAAAAATACTTTTAATCATGAACTTCAGCATTATATGGAAAAAATAAAATAAAATGATTCCATTTACTTATTCACATTGATATTCTACTAGTCGAATAATCACATTCATTATCAATAACCACTTTCATAATGATGGAATGCATAATTCCATACTATCATAACCACATAGTCAAGGCCTTCTGCCAAGACTAAATATAATATTTTTTCAAGGCCTTTTGACAAGAAAATAGTTTGTCTCATGAGACCTACTGATGCATCGAGGAGCTATAGTGGGATCCACCCGTCACTTACTAATTCCAATGAATTCCTCATATGAATATTTTTAAACATAACATAAACATTCGTATTAAAAATAGTAAACGAAATGTCAATACATTCCCCATAAACCATGAATGGTTTAAAAATAACACATTCACAGTCAAAGATATCACAAAACCTTCAATATAATATGTATGTTTTCTATCATTATAAATCAACATCAAATAAGATTAAAATCCATCAAACGATTTTGACATAGATGAAATAAAAACTAGTTAAGAGAAATATCACTTTTTTTAATCATTTAAAAGTAACATTATCATAAAAGAAAACATTTAATTTTAAAATATTCTTATATGATTGTAAGGGAGGATTTTTCTATTTTATAACGGTGTACAATAGCCGCACCCGCTGTATATGTTTAAAAAGACATTCTTACCATAATTCTGTTGAAAAGGTTAAAAAGGACCTTGTTCGAAAAATGATGGAATGATTCATTTATAAACCTATTATAAAAAGTCAAAAAGGGTATAAATTACTTTAACCAATAGTATATAAAATATTAAGAATGTTTTGAAATAAATTTTTATGAAACATGGATGTGGACAGTAAAGAGGTCCCAGTAGATAATTACATATAAACAACGACATATAATGAAGAGATTGTGAAATAAACCATTACCTTGTACTTTTCCTTCGTTGAGTGTATGTTAACCTACTATATTATGATGAAATAATTGTTATTAAATTATACAAGAAACATATTCATTAATCTAATATCATATATGATCTTTTATCATTGCTTTGTTAATAATATTTTAGTATTATCGTCATTTCGGGTGTTAACCAAATTTGTTTTCCTTTATATTAATTTTTATTTGAGTAATATTTTTTATGGATTGAATTTATCTTATTCATATAAATAATGATATCATGTATTTAAACACTATTTTTTATCATATAATTAAAATTAGTCTTGAATGGATATGATGTGGAATGAATCTCATCGCGTCCGTGGAGACTGTAATCTGTACGTACGCACGAGCCACAATATCATTATATTGATATGAAAATAATATATTATTTGATTGTACATCATATATACAGAATCATTATCATGTTATATTTATTATTTTCGTGATTTACCCATCATTATTATACCCATCCAAATAATAATGTATTTAATACCAATAACACCACGACGTGAGACGGTAATCCATATGTACGCACGTATGGTGATATTTCATTGAAAAGATGGATATAATAATGAATATGGTTATACCATATTTTTAATAACATAACAATATATAGAATATACTGGTGTTTTTATTTTAGAATGGAAATAACAAAGAATGAAGAAGTGGATGAAGAAAAGAACATGAAAGAGGGTGGTGAAATTATTTCCTCTTCTTCAGGTTCTTCCTTTTGATTTGATCAAAAGGGATCCATAAGCTAGATTTCTGACTAAAAGAAGGCCTCTAGGAAGAATTGACGGAAGTTTAGAGGATATTTGGGAATTCTTTGGCCAATCCAAAAGGCTTTGAAGGTGAAAATTATAGAGAAGGGGGAGTGCCCTTTTATAAGAGGGGTGAGGGGAACCGTAGGAAATGCTAGAAATATTATTTTATAATGAAATATTTTTTTGTTTCTAATGTATCAAAAATATATTATATAAATTCTAAGTTAGATATTGATTGAAAACCACTCAAACAATAGCTTTTAGACAGGTTTGGGTAACTATATTAACTTTATCCTTTATATTTACCTCTTAGATAAATAGTTTCACATTTACCAAGTCTCTTTGTATTTTTATATTATATGGTTAATAAACATACCACATACTTCCAAGAGAACCCCATGTGGTTCATTAATGATACGCCTATCATTATATAAGTCCTTTGGACGAACCTTATATTTATAAGAATAGAATATCAATTAATAATATAATATTTGTTTTAAAATATCTTTTATGTCAATTTTACACTATTTGGTATTTTGTTTTTTATAAATTCATAACAGCATTATTACTTCAAAGCAAATTCATCTAACTAACCCTAATATGTCATATTAACCTATAAATTAGTTTAATTCATAAAAAATTCTCAAATTATATTTATTTAGATATTTATGATATCAATTATTTTAATATTTCATTAATTAGGTAATTACTACATCACCATTGTGTCATAAATAAATTAAATTTTCTAATGTCTAAATATTATAATTAAGATACAATAATCTAGGAAATAGTTATAGATTTTTAATTAATATTTATAATCAAATTTATCTTATGTATAACCCTATATTAAATATGTTTTAGTTATTAAACATCGATTTTAACTCTTTTAACTCTTCATCAAATTAAATAATAATAAATGTCCTAATCTTGTCCATGTGGACCAAAGTGGTTTATATTTTATTCCTGAGGTTGTTTCTGGTCGAATTATACATATCTAATAGAATTAGGACTTGTGTTAGGGTAATAATAAAATTAGTTTTACCCTTAATTACCCTATTTACTTTTAACTCTGTTAAATAAATGTAAAAATTTACTATTCACACAAAATTATTATAATCTAATTGAACCAAATTTTAATCCTTGATATTAACCATGTCACTCAGATTTTCAAAATTTGAATCACAAAAGCGGTAAAATTACGTTTTATATGAATTTGAAAATTCTCCAAGGAGATTGGTATAAGCCGGTGAGAAGTTCAATAAAATTTTTATATATCTAAAATTATTATAAACTGACTCCAATTAATTACATTGAAAATATATAGGTATTATGTATTTATTTTTACCTAAAATAAATTTAAATAAAATAAATAATTATTGAAAAAAATTGGTTTTAAACTATAAATCAGTGTTTTTCACTATTCATCAAAAATTGATAGTTTTAAGAAAAATACCAAAACTTTACCCTAGGATAATTTCAATATTCCGAATCCAAAAATGAAGTCCATTTTTTATGATAAAATTAATGAAATTTCAAAATTTTTGTATTACTATTCATAGCCTATAGTTTTCTTTTTGTGGTGTGTTAGAACTCGGAGTTGCGTACAATACACGCTATTATATTTTTCAAAGATAAGTGTACCATTGAAGCATGGGGTGTTACATTCTCCCCTACTTCAATAAATTTTGTACTCTCAATTTTAAACTGTTCTTCACAAATAAAAGGTTTAAAATAGAAAATACTATTTTGGAAAACTCACATCGGAAATACGGTTAATAAAATTTTTTTTTAATAGGAGGAAAAGATAAATGAGAAAGTCACCAAAAAATTAAGGTTTTGAATAGGTGAACATTGGTGGAAATTATATACATGTAATTATATGAAAACGTAAATATGTATAGGGTGTGATTGAGGTCATCAATCACAATCAAGTGTAAAATTTGACGGCCTCAAATCCATCAATCTATGATGATTTAAAATATCATTAGTTCAACAAAATAGGTATTAGGTTGACACATTTTTGGTTTTTATATCCCTTCCATATGGTTTAAGAATTAATTGATTCATTGAAAAAGAGAAATATATATATATATACATGACAAGTAAAGTCTCATCCTTCAACTAATTCCTACCACAAACTCATCTTTCACTCCCATAGATAATTGAACCCCAAAAAATATTATATTTATCCTAATCATATATGGTTCCAAATATTAACACATACCATTTAATTTAAGAATTTTTTTTGTAATAACCAGGGACTTCCTGTAGGCTAGTGGTAGGTAATAAACTCTTTTCGCACTATGGTTGTGGGTTCGATTCCTGCATCGTTGTCCGACATGATGGGTTATTGCCCAACCTGCAGGTTGTACTTTTTGAAAAATAATCATAAGAAATGTTTTAACCATAAACAATACTATCCAATGTTCAAAATAATCCATTCCAACCTTTCTATTTATCCAAAATAACTTTGTCCAGACTCTTTGTAAAAGGTATCCAAATTCCAAAATCAATTGTAACATCAGATTCCCCAAACAAAGTAAAGTTTCTCTTACTGTCAGATAATGAAAATATGATTACCATAGTCATATTAAAAACTTAATTAAAACAAAAAGTACTACAGTATAATCCTTATATATATCACATTATTCTTATAACCTGAATATAATCCTTGAGTCCAAAAAAACACAACTACATTAATTATTCCACTTCAACTGTAGTAACAGCATAAGATTTTCCTTGATCCCTTGGCCTTTTCTGAGGTATGTTTTCTTGGCGCATTGGGAATTCATTTTCATAATTCCTCATTTCTCTAAAATTGTAGAATTCAACATTGAGAGCCTCTTTCTTCCCCTTGTAATGAAGATCTTGGTGGCCTTTTTCACCACACTTGTAACAAAACCTCATTCCATTTAGGAAAGTACTCGGGTGTTTCTTCCCACAATTATCACATAATGGAAGATCCATGTTTCCCTTTTTCCCTTTAACTGTCTCTTTGTCCACCATTCTCTTCTTCTATTGCTTTACTTTATTTTCATAAGATTTAGAGAATTCCTTTTCTATCTTGATAGCACAAAGACTATATCTTCGTATGATGATAAGGATTGAGATACTAATGCTTGATGGAGAAATGGATTTAAACCATCAAATAAATGGTCAATATTACTTCTTGGGTTACATATATAATCTGCAGCATGCCTTTCTAACCTTGTAATGTTAGCCTCATACTTTACGACATTCTCATCCTTCATTTTCCTCAGACTCAGAAATTTCATTTCTATATCTGCTCGATGGTCATAGGGAAAGTATTTTTCTATGAAAGGATATTTAAACTCCCTCCATTATATATTTGATACTTCATCGTCTTCCTTTGTGTTTTGAATCAATGACCACCTTTGATCAGCACTATAGTGAGGCGGTAAACTGCCATGATAACTTTTTCTCTTTCACTACTCCCCATGGCATGGAATATTTTTTCAAAGGAATTTAACCATTTCTCAGCTACTAATAGATTTTTACTCCCATTGAATGTTTTTGGTTGTTTACTCATGAAGCGATCTAACATTGATCATCCATTCTGTGGATCAGGGTGTTTCATATGGTATGGTTATTAATCATAACTTGAGTGAGTTGTCCCAGTATGGTGATTCGCTGATCAACACCATTTATATCACCCTCTCCACTATAATTATTTTGAGCAGGGGGGAAATACTACATGGAGTTCATTCATTGATACAATTTCCATTCCTTCCACTAGGCACCATTTCTAAATAATGAAATAAACTAGATTAGTTTATGAATCGAAATGCATAATTCCAAACTTGTAAAACACTTAACATAAATTGAACATTTTATGGATATAATCTACAATCATAAAAACATTTCATTCAAGAATTATATATTAATAAACCCTTCATAATGGTTTGTAAAAAATGATAATTAACCTAAGAATATCCCCCAGGAGTGTCGTAACCAAGAGTGCAGCACGACCCGTTGTCATGCACCAGTTCTTGTTCGAGTCTAGCTCAATGTAGTGTTTTCGGGTTTTACCCCTAGGTACATCTATGTTTGTGCCGCCTATACCTTCTCATATCCAGACAGGGATGAATTTCTCGGAAAATTCACAAAATCTCTCCAATACCAAAATCTACGATGTTCTTCTATAATATTCATCAAGTCTATCTCAGGGTTATGTGCTCTAATTAGAGTTTATCTAAATCTAGCTTCCAAGGTTTGTACTAACCTTCCTTTGATACCAACTATAATGACCCAACCCCAGAAGCCAGAGTCGGTGCATTATTACATTTCATTGGCATGATCACAAAATATCAAGTCTCAAAGGATTGATTAGTTTAGTATCCTTGGAAACAATAGATACATTCATAAGACTAACATTACATGATAAAGTGAAAAAGTACAACAACATAGTGTCCATATTCCACACTAATATCCCCATAGACTATCCCTGTAGGTCAGTAATAAAATAAATTTTCACATCCTAGGAAAAATAAAACATAGAAAGAGGTGAGATCAGATGCTCAGTATGGAGAACAATATACCTGAGACTTTTATAAATAAGCATAAACATTTAAGGAAATGTATAACTAAAGAAAAGGGCTATTAAACTTGATCTTCAGCATAGTATGGAAGAAATAAAATGAAATAATTCCATTTACTTATTCACTTGGAAATTCTACTAGATGAATAATCACATGCATTATCAATAACCACTTTTATGATGATGGAATGTATAATACCAGACTATCATAACCACATAGTCAAGGCCTTGTTCCAAGAATACAGATAATATTTTTTCAAGGCTTTGCGCTAAGACACCAGTTTTTCTCATGAGACCCAACGATGAATTGAGGAGCTATAGAAGGATCCACCCATCACTTACTAAGTCCAATTCATTCCTCATATGAACACGCTTAAACATAACATAAACATTCGTATTAAAACTACCATATAAAATGTAAATAATTTCATCATAAACCATGAATGGTATAAAATAAAACATCCAGAATCAAACATATCACAAAACCTTCAATACAATATGGAAGCTTTGTATCATAATAATTCAACATCAAATAAGCTTAAAATCCATCAAAGCATGTTGACATAGATGAAATCAAAACTATTTGAGAGAAATATATATATTTTGGAAATCATTTAAAAGTCACATAATTATAAAATAAAACATTAAATTTGAAAATATTCTTATAGGATTGTAAGGTAAGATTTGAAGATTTTATAATGGCGGACAATAGTCGCATCCTCCGTATAAGTTAAAAAAGACATTCTTACCTCGATTCGGTCGAAAATGTTAAAAAGGGCCCTGTTTGGAAAACGATGGAAATATTCCTTTATAAAAATCTTATAAAAATTCATTCAAGGGTATAAATTAATTTAAACCATATTCTATAAGATATTAAGAATGTTTGGAAATAAATTTTTAAGAAACATGGATGTGGACGATAAAGAGGTCCCAGTAGATAATTACGTATAAACAACCTCGGATAATGAAGAGATTGGAAATAAACCATTAATTTGTACTTTTCCTTTCTCGAGGGCATGTTAACCTCCTGTATAATGGTGAAATAATTGTTATTAAATTATACAATAATCATATACATTAATATAATATCCTATATGATCATTTAACATTACTTTGTTAATAATATCTTAGTATTATCATCGTTTCGGGTGTTAACGAATTTTTTTCCTTTATATTCATTGCTATTTGAGTAATATTTGTTATGGATGGAATGTATCTTATTTATATATATAATTATATCAATTCTTTAAACATTATTTTGAATCATATAACTAAAATTAGTCTTGAATGGATACGATGGGGAATGAATCTCATCGCGTTCGTGGAGACGGTAATCCGTACGTACGCACAAGCGACAATATCATTCTTTTGATATTAAAATAATATATAATTGGTTGTTATATCATATCTACAGAATCATTATATTTTTATATTTATTATTTAAATGAATTACAGATCAATATTATACCCATCCAAATAATAATGTATTGAATAACAATTACACCACGACGTAGAGACGATAATCCATACATACACACATATGGTGGAAAGTCATTCCAGAATAATGAATATCATTGTACCATATTTAGAATAACATCACAGTATATAGAAGATACTGGATTTATTATTTTATAATGGAAATAACAATGAAATAAGATGTGGAAGACGAAAAGAAGTTGAAAGAGGTTGGTGAATTTATTACCTCTTCTTCGGGTTCTTCCTTTTCATTTGTTCAAAAAGGCTCCATAAGATGGATTTCTGGCTAATGAAAGGCCTCTAGGAAAAATTGATGGATGTTTCAATGATATTTGGGCAGGTTTTAGCCGATCCAAAATTCTTTGAATGTGTGATTTATAGAGAAGGGGCAGTGCACTTTTATAAGAGTGGTGAGGGGTACCTTAAGATAAGCTAGAAATATTATTTTATAATAAAATAATTATCGGTTTCTAATTCCCCAAGTGGATTATATAAAGTATAAGGTGGGTATGGGTCGAAAACCACTCAAACAATAGGATTTATTCTGGTTTGGGTCACTATATTAATTTTAAATTTTATATTTAACTCTTAGTTAAATAGTTTTACATTTACCATGTCTCTTTGTATATTTATATTATATGGTTAATAAACCAACTATATACATCAAAGACAACCCCAAGTGGTTAATTAATAATACACCTATAATTATTATTTTTTGCCGAATCATAGATTTTTTAGAATAGAATATCAATTAATAATATAATATTTTTTTAAAAAAAACTTTTATGTCAATTTTGACACTATTTGGTATTTTGTGTTTGAAAAATTCATAACAGCATTATAACATCGAAAACAATATATCTAACCAAACCTTATACGACTTATTAACCTTGAAAATTATTTTAATTCATAAAAAGTCTCAAATTACATTTATTTGGAAATTTATAATATCAATTATTTTAATATTTCATTAATTAGGTAATTGATGCATCACCATTGTGTCATAAATAAATTAAATTATTTAATGTCTCAAAATTATAAATAAAATATGATTATGTAGGAAATATTTTTAGCATTATATTAAATATTTATTATCAAATTTATCTTTTGTATAACCCTGTATTAAAAATGCTTTAGTCATTAAAAATTAATTTTATCTATTTTAACTCTTCATTGAATTAAATAATAATATATGTACTAATCTAATCCAAGTAGAACAAAAAGGATCATATTTTATTCCTATGGTTGATTTTTATTTATAATTATCCAATAGAATTAGGACATGTGTTAGGGTAATAATAATTTCAATTTTACCCTTAATTACCCTATTTACTTTTAACTGTAGTAAATAAAAGTAAAAAGATACTATTCACCAAAAATTATTTTTATATTATTGAACCACATTTTACTCCTTGATATTAACAATTTCTCTCATATTTTCGAAAGACACACACAAAATCTGTAAAATTATGTTTTATATGAATTTTCAATTTCTCCTAAGAGATGGGTAAAAGACGGTGAAAAGTTCAATAAAATTTTTATATATCTAAAATTATAATAAACTGACTGAAATGAATTAAATTGAACTTATATAGGTATTATGTATCAATTTTGACATAAAATAAATTTAAATATTATAATTAATTATTCAAAAATTTCAGTTTTAAATCATAACTTAGTGTCTTTCACTATTCATCAAAAATAGAAAGTTTATAGAAAAATACCAAAAAATCACCCTAGGCTAATTTTGATATTCCGATTTCAAAAATGATGGCCATTTTGAAAGTAAAATTTATAAAATTTTAAAGGTGGGTATTTCAATTCATAACGGCTAGTTTTATTTTTGTGGTATGTTAGAACTCAGAGTTGCGTACAACACACGTTATTGAATTATTCAAAGAGAAACATACCATGGAAGCATGGGGTGTTATATATGTGGAATTTTTAACAAGAATTTAGATGATTATTAATGTATTAATTCTGTAATTAGATTATTTAAAACCTCAACAATAGAAAAATAGTCAATATTTATATTAAACTTTTCACTTTTAACTTTTAACAATAACTAATTACATTATTTTACCTATACTATGTTATATTTTATTACTCAGTATGTTTTGTATTAAAATATAATGAAATACACATGAAATAATAATATTTAAATTATTATTGTATAAGTGGAATCTATTTTAGAAAAATAAATTCATAAAATTTGAAAAATATAATATTTAAAAGTAATCCCATAGATGAACCGGGAAAGAATAATTTCAATGTGATATGTAATAATGTTTGAAATGTAGTCATAGTAAATATACGTGTGAAATTGATAAAAAATTAAAAAATTGTATTTATAGATGTGTAATATAAGTAAATTTTATTGGAACCCAATTTAAAAAATAATTTATATATATAAATACATTATATGAAAAGGTATTTTTCAATTAAAATTCACAATTATCCACTATTCATAAAAAATGAAACTTCTATGAAAAATATCAAAATCACAGCTATCACGACCCGCCTTCACCAAAAGGAGGGAAGGGTCAGCAGATTTTCAGACCCTTCCTTCTTTAATTTGAAGGAGAGATAATGACCCCCGAGACCCGCCTTCAAAATGTCCTGGAGTCACGACCAGCACCAAGGGTATAGAAATTTCTCACAAATGGAAGGCATTACACCTTTTTGTTTTATAAGATCGATAGATGAGATGATGAAACTCAACAACACCCAGGTAAAAGAAAAGTAAATCCAAAAGTAAATCATTCCCACATACATGTTCCAAAAGTAAAGCCACAAGGTACAAAAGTTGACTACAAAGGTAAGTACCAAAGAGGAAAAGAAAAACAACAACTGAAACTACTCCAAAGGTCCAGGCAAATAAGGTCCTGCGTGACCCCCGAAGTCCTCTTGGAAACCTGAAAGCTGTTTTATATACGTAGGGTGAGCACATAAGTTTGCTCAGTAGGGAAAACCAAAGACTCTCGTGCACAAGTGAGGGAACGTACTAAAGTCCCGTGAGAAAAGTGTAAACCAATCACCTATCAAGGTAAACTATCCACCCCATGCCTCACCAAGGAACACTCCCCAAATAACGCAAGTAAAGTAATATATATAATCAGAGCACATTGATGTTTGGTTACCCCGCGCCACTTTCCCACTGGTTATTGAGACATCCTACGCATCAGACCAATCCCGCCATTCTCACCGCAGTCCCACGGCCACACCTGCCCGCAGACACCTGGGCCACAACCACACGCAGTCCCACTGCCAAAATCTTGCCCACACACACCTGGGCCACAATGTCACACTTAACCATGCCTACAAAAACCTAGGCCAGAACAACCACCACCACTCCCGAAGACACTTGGGCTGGAAAATCCAATGTCACGCCCGAAGACATCTGGGCCTCATCCCGAAGACACATGGGAAACCACCTGCTGCACACACATTGCCAACCACCACACTACCCCACTCGAAGGTTCTTGGGCTAATAATGGACCTCAGGCCATCACAGCCTGCCCGAAGATACTTGGGATATCTGGAAAAGGGAGCAGAAAAGGAGATAATAACCAGCCACCAAGAATGGTGTTGGGAAAAACACCCTCCCCCATGAAATGGGGGTGCTCGACACTAGGTTCTCAACTTGGATGGGGCGCGAATAAGAACAGAAAACTACAAGTATATATATAGGTAAGAAGCACTCACCCAAATTCTAGGTTTTTCTAACCGGCCTACGGAACACAACACCACTATATCCGAGGCACAAGTCACGACTCTCGCCAACAAGACCCATTTGTCCCATTCTTGTTTCATGATCAGTAATAATGTTTATGTTTATGCACTAATGGGCAACTAATAAGCATAGGCACATGTCCAGGAAAGTAAACAGTCAAGCATCAACCATAAAGCCCACACCCAGTTCCCAACAATAGAGGATCCCACCCTAAATTCACAAAACCACCAAGAGTAAAAGACATGGGATCCCATCCCCTCCCACATTTCCCATCAATCGGCCCGAAAAGAAAACAACCAACTACCACCATCAACACAATCCAGGGTCATGCTGGTATTTTCAGATTTAAACAACTTAACACACTCCATGATTTCAAATTTCTTGTGTTTTAACCGGGGTTTATCACAGAAGGAATGATCATGGTGCCTCAATCTATTTGGCTGGATATACGTGATAAACCAATTACATTTCACAGCAGGATTTTACAACCACAACAAGACATTTAAAACATCAGCAGGGGTTCATTAGTGCACAAACAATGACCACCAACGGCCACGATTTTCAGAAGGCATAAGCCAGCACAACTCAACAAGATGGTCATAATATAAACAACATCAACGATCACAACCCCCTCTTTCTTTATATAATTCGTTCATTATCTTTAATTAGGTCTGGTTTATCGAATCCTACAGAATGAAAACCACGCCCACCTCCCATGATACACAAAAGAGAGAGGCAAAGAAGAAATTCCCTACTTGTTTGATCGACGATCGATGCTTAGGCCGGGCGTGGAACTTTACGGATAACGATGCGTCATGCCCAATGCACCAGAAGCTGTTTGTGAAAATCCACGATCGAGGAAAGAGAAACCACGGCTAACCCTTCTTTATAAGAGCCGGGGACGGTTGGGGTGAAAATGCGAAACCACGTAAGGCACGGGGGGCATGGGTTGACCATGCAGCTCCACTCGTCATTAAAGGAGGTCGGGTGGTTTAAACCGACTCATGAATTGATTAAGTATTTAATTAAAACTCTTATGCGCGTCGCGGGTCTTTAAAACATGCTTAAACGAGTCAGAATAGGGTTTAAAATCCTATTTGTGCAAAAGGAGCGCTACTGGAAACAACTCGACAAGGCTGGGCGACGTCGATCGGTCGCGCCGATCAGTCGCGCCGATCGGTCTCACCGAGACACCACTCCTTTAGGACCTGGATTTTGGAAAAGGGAAGGACCAAGAGAGTCTGGGTCATCACATTAGATACCTCTCAAACTATTCTCGTCCTCGAGAATTTAAACAACCCAGAAGGGAAGGGAGGGTCCGAACAACCACCCCGAGAGATACCTCTCAAGATTGAACCTCATTGTTAACTAATAACACCTTCTTGTCACGAACCAACCAACATACCATGACAAACTTCCTGGGCATGTGGGTTGGGGAGTCTCCTCCCCCATGTCAAGATATTAACCACTGTGGGTGGCACTGACTCGCCCACACGGGTTTAATCGCATCCACCTTAATGCATCTTGATTAGGGGTCGGGTTCTCTCCTTCCCCATAGTCGGGGATTTTCACACACAAACAGTGGAAAGAAAACCAGTACATTTCATAGCCAAAATACAAAATGTTCTACCACAGCAGGTACAACAAGGAACAAAACTCAAAACAACTTTGGGTACTGGGTACGCATCTGTGCTTCCCTCTCCCACATACTCTCCTCAATCCCACCATGTCTCCACAACACAGGAACCAAGGGGATGGTTCACCCGCGAAGCACCTTCTCCTTGCGATCCTCGATGATCACTGGTCTCTCCACAAAGGTCACATCATCCTCGATGTCCAGCTCACCCCAATCAAGGACGTGTGAATCGTCGTGCAAATACCGACGGAGCTGGGACACATGAAAGAAATCATGTATCCTTAGTAGCGGTGGTGGTAATGCTAGCTAATAATCCACTTCGCCGACCTGCCGCAACACTTCGATGGGTCCGATGAATCTGGGAGAAAGCTTACTCCCCTTGCCGAACCTCTGCTGCCCATGCTGAGGGGAGACCTTCAAGAACACGTGGTCCCCAACCTCAAACTCCAAGGGCCTCCTCATGGTATCAGCATACAACTTATGTCGGTCCTGGGCCGCCTACATCCTTTCTCGTATGAGCTGAACCTTCTCTATCATGTTCTGCACCACCTATGGGCCAAGGATGCCTGCCTCTCCTACTTCGGTACAACACACAAGTGAACGGCATGGCCTCCCGTACAAATCATCAAACGGGGCCATACCGATGGTAGTGTGGTAGCTATTATTGTAGGAAAACTCTACTAGAGGCAAGTATCGCACCCATGATTCTCCTGAGCCCAGAACACATGCCCGTAGCATATCCTCCAAGGTCTGGATGGTGCGCTCTATTTTTCCATTTTTCTGGGATGGAAAGCAGTGATAAGGTGTAAATGGGTGCCAAACGCATGCTGCAATCCTCTCCAGACTCGTGAGGAAAACCGTGCATCCCTATCTGAGAATATTGACCTCGGAACTCCATGCAACTGCACCACCTCATCCATGTACTTTCGTGCCAAAGCATCCACAGTACTCAACTCCCTGATCACCAGAAAGTGATCCGATTTCGTCAACCTATCCACTACCACCCAGATGGAATTGTACCCTCCTTTGAACTTGGGGAGTCCCATGAAGAAATCCATCGAGATGTCATCACACTTCCACTCGGGGACATCTAGAGGCCACAGTAGGCCGCCTGGAACTTGGTGTTCAGCCTTCACTTGCTGACACACTAAGCACTTGGACACAAACTCTGCCACAGCTCGCTTAACTCTGGGCCACCAAAACTGCCTCTTCAAACCCTAGTACATCTTGGAAACTCTAGGGTGTACCGCCAAGGGCGAGTTGTGGAACTCACTGAGAACCTTGTCATGCATCGCCTTCAAGACAAACAACCTCTTCTGGAAAAACATCCAGTTCTGACCATCCTCTGTCCATCCTTCCGGAGCATTTCCCTGGTCAACTTGGTCACGCATCACTTCGCACTCTAGGTCTCCCCACTAAGACTCCTCCACTTGCTGAAACAGGGATGACTGCACTGTCATCTGATATAGGTGGCCTCTGCCTCTATCCATCTTTTCATCCAGGTGTAAGGCAGCCAACTCCTCCATCACCTTCCAGGCATCCGCCGACTCTCGGACAGCATCCTTCTGTGTTCTCCTGCTCAAGCCATCGGTCACCACATTTCCCTTTCCCTCAGTATAAGAGATCTCGAAGTCGTAATCCTGGAGGAACTCCACCCGTCTCCACTGTCGCAAGTTTAAGTCTTGCTGGGAGAAGATATACCTCAAGATTTTCTGATCCGTGAAGACCAAAAACTGTTCCCCAATGAGGTAGTGCCGCCACAACCTTAGCGCAAAAATGAACGGAGCAAGCTCTAGGTCGTGGGTGGCGTAATTACGCTCATGGGAACGCAGCTGCCTGGACCCATAAAAGATCACCCCTTGTTGCTGCATCAGCACGCATCCCATGCCCTGTTTTGAAGCATCACAGAACACCTCATAAGCCGCCAATTCTTCTGGTAATCTCAGTATTGGGGCACTGACCAACTTCTCCTTCAGATAGCTGAAGGATGACTGGAACTTCTCACTCCATAAGAAAGCCTGGTCCTTCTTGGTCAGAGCCGTCAAAGGGGCTGCTACTCGGGAGAAGTTGGGTACGAATCTCTGGTAGTAACCTGCCAACCAGAGGAAACATCAGACATACACCACATTCTTGGGTGCTTCACATGAAACAGCTCCCTCAACCTTTGATGGGTCGACCGCTACCCCCTTCTCAGACAATATGTGCCCAAGGAAGTGCACTTATCGTGTCCAAAACATGCATTTTGAAAACTTCCCATAGAGATGGTGCTGCCCGAGGACCTCCAAAACTGTCCTCAGGTGCTCTGCCTGGTCCTCTTCTGACCTCGAATAGATTAGGATATCGTCGATGGACACAACCACGAACCAATCCAGGTACTCTCGGATGATGGAGTTCATAAGCCCCATAAACACAGCTGGGGAGTTCGTAACACTGAAGGGCATGACTATGAACTCGAAGTGTCCATACCTGCACCTGAATGTTGTCTTCGGGATGTCACTCTCTTTCACCCTCAGCTGCTGGTACCGAGACTGTAGGTCGATCTTCGAGAACCATCCTTCCCCTTTCAGCTGGTCGAAAAGATCATCTATTCTCGGAAGAGGGTAGCGATTCTTGATCATTACCTGATTTATCCTCCTACAGTCTATGTACAATCTGAGGACACCATCTTCCTTCTTTGCGAACAGGACTGGAGCGCCCCACGGTGACATGATCAGACGAACATAACCCCTCTTCATCAGATCTTCAATATGTATCTACAACTCATGTACCTCCGAAGGTGCCATCCGGTAAAGAGCCATCGAGATCGGATGGGAGCCAGGCTGTAGGTCTATCCCAAACTCGATATCACGTCGAGGGGGTAGAGTCGTCACCTCCTCAGGAAAGATGTGCATAAACTCACGAGCGATCTCTGGAACTTCCACCATTTCAGCATCTACTGATTCCACTTTCAGCTCGGTCAACAAGGAGAGGAGAGGTTCCTCTCTCCTGTTTCCCTTCGGACTGCCCCGCTCACCGGTGAAGGTAACATGCCGGTTGTCTATGTCCGAGAACACCACCCTTCTACGGAAATAGTCGATGATTGCATACACAGAAAATAGCTAGTCGATGCCTAGGATGACATCGTATTTCTGAATCTGTAGTAGAAGAATATCCCTAACTGACTGATGTGGACCTATCATCAGTCTACATCCTCGAAAAATGAACAACAAGTCGGTCTGACCCCTGACTGCTGTGCTTAACACCATGGGCACTAGAATTATATTGGTATCTAGGCCCAAGGAACGGGCTAGATTGGGTGCAACAAAGGAGTGCGAAGCTCCGGTATTGAACAAAGCATGAGCAATAGTGCTAAACAAACTGATCATACCTCGAACAACCTCTGGCCCTACTGGAACTGCTGCCTCTGCGGCGTGTAACTGTCCACGCCCAGCTCCCCTGCCCCTCAGCTATCGGCCACCTCCCCGACCACGCCTTGGTCGAGGTACCTCTGGAGCGCCCTGAGTTCGGCCTCCTCCTCCTATTTCATCCCTTGGAGGAGCGGGAGCTCGCTATCCCTGCTGCTGCTGCTAGAAAGGTCTGGCTGGGAGCTGCTGCTGGGGAGGGTGCTGGGGATGACTGCCACTACAGTACTACACCCGGATGGGGAACTGACTCTAGAGATGTCCAGGGCTCCCACAGATGAAGAACCACGGTCCCGGGCCCGAAGTAAAAGGGCGAGGGTCGGGGGATCGAAACTGAAACTACTGTGGTCTGCTCCCTGCGGGTCAGAACCTGGAGGGTTCTGACGCTGGAGGCCTGGTGCTGACGGTATTCCCCTTCGATGGTCCCAGCTGGATCACCTCTCATGACACTCCTCCTAGATCATGCATCCTATCCACCACTTCGGCCTTCTTCTGGACCTCTAAGTACGTCGGAAGGGTAAAGGGGGTAACAACATACTGGAGGGAGGGTCGGAGCGCCTCCTCCAAACGTCTTTCCCGAGACTCCTTGTCGGGAAAGAGGTCTGGAGAAAAACGTAGGAGGTCCTTGAACATGATCCCTATCTCCCTCACGGACATACTCCCCAGCTGGAGGGAGAGTAGTTCCTGCCTCTTTTCTGCCTTCATCGTCGTGGAGAAGAATTCCGCCTGGAACTCCCTCTCAAAATCTGTCCAAGCCACCTCAGACTCTCTCCTCCCCCACCCCAGGTAAAGCATCCACCACTGACGTGCCGCTCCCCGCATCTGGCTAGCGTCCAGAGGAACCCAGTACTCGGTCGGGGCCCGATTCAGGCCGAAGGCTATAACTAGCTCCTCTAGCCAGTCTTCCATCTTCATATCGGAGGTGCTGCCCTCATACATCTTGAGGGCCTGTCGCTGGAAGGCCTGAAGAGTCTTCTACCACTGGTCGCCCTCTTCCTATCGATCAGCTCTCTGGTGATCGGCCAAAGTATTCTCTAGGGCCTCGATCACCTGTACCACATGTGGTCGCCTTCCAGGTTCCATAGTTGCAAGGTAAACAAGGAATTCCTAATCCCAAGTAGTGCAGAATATAGTCTTCAAAACTTCTTAAAATTTAATTTATTCTTAATTCCCAAGACATCCCAGAAACACAAGAACACAAGTCATTATGATGCATGTACATTTCCTAGGGTCTCTACCCTACAATCATCATGGTCTCACTTGGTCTTTCGGTAGGTCCAGATTCCTTGCATCGGATCATGGGGGCCCTAAAATACCGTGTCCTAGCCGGTCTTCCCTGACCTAATTCACGTGCCATGTTCACCCAACACTATTGACTTACCATCCCATTCAATCCTCACTGTGCCTAACTCCAGACTCCATCCTATATCTCAACCCTCTCCTATGATACCATTCTGTTATGACCTGCCTTCACCAAAAGGAGGGAAGGGTCAGCAGATTGCCAGGCCCTTCCTTCATTAAGTTGAAGGAGAGATAATGAACCCCGAGACCCGCCTTCAATAGGTACCAGAGTGGAGACCAGCACCAAGGGTATAGAAATTTCTCACAAATGGATGGAATTACCCCTTTTTGTTTTATAAGATCGAGAGATGAGATGATGAAACTCAACAACACCCAGGTAAAAGAAAAGTAAATCCAAATGTAAACCATTCCCACATGCATGTTCCAAAAGTAAAGCCACAAGGTACAAAAGGAGACTACAAAGGTAAGTACCAAAGGGGAAAAGAAAAACAACAACTGCAACTGCTCCAAAGGTCCGTGCTAGTAAGGTATTGTGTGAACCCCGAAGTCCTCCTAGAAACCTGAAAGAAGTTTTATATACGTAGGGTGAGCACACAAGTACCCCACTTTCCCACTGGTTATTGAGACACGTTACGCATCGGACCAATCCTTCCATTCTCACCGTAGTCCCACTGCCACACCCGCCCGCAAACACATGGGCCACAACCACACGCAGTCCCACTGCCGAAATCCCGCCTGCACGCACCTGGGCCATAACTATCACATGTAACCATGCCTGCAAACACCTAGGACAGAACAACCACCTCCACGCCTGAAGACACCTGGGCTAGAAAATCCACTGCCACACCCGAAGACACCTGGGCCTCATCCCGAAGACACTTGGGAAACCACCTTCCGCACACACCTGGCCAACCACCACACTACTCCGCACGAAGTTTCTTGGGCTAATAATGGACCTCAGGCCATCACAGCCTGCCCGAAGATACTTGGTATATCCGGGAAAGGGAGTAGAAAAGGAGATAATAACCAGCCACCAAAATTAGTGTTGGAAAAAACTCCCTCCCCCATGAAATGGGGGTGTTCAGCACTAAGTGCTCAACTTGGGTGGGGCACGAATAAGAACAGAAAACTACAAGTATAGATATAGGTAACAAGCACTCACCCAAAGTCTAGGTTTTTCTAACCGGCCGATGGAACACAACACCACTATATCCGAGTCACAGGTCACGAATCTCACCAACAAGACCCATTTGTCCCATTCTTGTTTCATGTTCAGTAATAATGTTTATGTTTAAGCACTACTGGGCAACTAGTAAGCATAGGCACAAGTCCGGGAAATTAAACAGTCAAGCATCAACCATAAGGCCCACACCTGGTTCTCAACAACAGAGGATCCCACCCCAAATTCACACAACCACCAAGAGTACAAGACATGGTATCCCAGCCCCTCCCACATTTCCAGAAATTGGCCTGAAAAGAAAACAACCAACTACCACCATCAACACAAGTTAGGGTCATTCCGGTATTTTCAGATTTAAATGACTTAACACACTCCATGATTTCAATTTTCGTGTGTTTTAACCGGGGGTTATCATAGAAGGAAATATCCTGGTGCCTCAATCTATTTTTCTAGATATACGTGATTAACCAATTACTTTTCACAGCAGGAGTTTACAACCACAACAACCCATTTAAAACATCAGCAGGGGTTCATTAGTGCATAAACAACGACCACCAACGACCTTGATTTTCAGAAGGAATAAGCCAGCACAACTCAACAAGATGGTCATAATATAAACAATATCAATGATCACAGCCCCCTCTTTCTTTATAGAATTCGCTCATTATCTTTAATTAGGTCTGGTTTATCGAATCCTATAGAATCAAAAGCATGCTCACCCCGCATGATACACAAAAGAGAGAGGAAAAGGAGAAATTCCCTACTTGTTTGATCGATGATCGACGCTTAGGCCGGGCGCGGAACTTTACGGATAACGATGTGGTGCGCCCGATGCACCAGAAGCTGTTTGTGAAAAGCCACAATCGAGGAAAGAGAAACCACAACTTACCCTTCATTTATAAGAGTCGGGGACGATTGGGGTGAAAACGCGAAACCTCATAAGGCGAGGGGGTCGTGGGTTGACCACGCGACTCCACTCGGCATTAAAGGGGGTCGGGAGGTTTAAACTGACTCATGAATTGATTAAGTATTTAATTAAAACTCTTATGCGTGTTACGGGTCTTTAAAACATGCTTAAATGAGTCAGAATAGGTTTTAAAACCCTATTTGCGCAAAAGGATCGCTATTGGAAACAACTCGACAAGGCCGGGCAACGCCGATTGGCCTCCCCGATCTGTCGCGCCGATTGGTCTCACTGATCGCTCTCACTGATCGGTCTCACCGATTGGTCTCACCGAGACGCCACTCCTTTAGGACCCGGATTTTGGCAAAGGGAAGGACCAAGAGAGTCTGGGTCATCACAATAGCCTATGTTAAATTTTACATGATTATTTAAAGATTGATTTTTATATATTCAAATTAAATTTATAAAAGAGTCAAAGTTTTTCATTAAAACATGATTTTTCATCATCACATTTCATATCTCCCTTCCAATGATTATGTGAAGAAAATCACAACAAAAAAACAATATTTAGTCATTTTTTTAAGATAGATGTGGGCTATCTAGAATGATATTGATCATAGTTTCTCAATTTAATTTATATATATGTGTGTGTATTTCATTATTCATACCTTTAAATACATTTGATCTACACAAGTTGATGTCATGATTAAAATTCTAGATGTTTGACTTCTCAAATTACTATTGTTTAAATCCCCCATCAGAAGAAGGGACAATAAATCATTTACATAATAATAGAGAAACAACATTATGAAGGTCTCCAAAGATAAAAAATTCTATTATTCCATGCAGGAAAATATGTAAATGGAATAAAAAATTAACTACTATGTTTGATATAGAGTGATAGACAACATATTCTTTAGGAAGTGCACCATTGAAAAACTGTATATTATTAATTGTTTAAACTCTCATTGAATTAATTGTACAAAACATAAATATTTAATGTTTTTTTCAAGATACCTTTCATAGTTTTTACTAATTTTTTTTACAAAAGTTACTAAAATCATAAGAAAACAAACATACATATAAATTATAGTTTCAAGAATTAATAAATTTATTCCAAAAACTCATCATCTATACAAATGATGTGTATTCAAGAAGAATTTTCTTACACAAACATCAGAATCAACTTATATAGATTAAAAAAATAAAATAATGTGAAATTATCTTTTCCTCTATTAATTATGAATGAACCAAAACAATTATTGTTATTGCAAGATAATGTAATTCCATAAAAATAATAAACCATTATAAGAAACAAAACTAATTTAATATTTAATGTGTAATGAAAAATCTAATAAATCGTCATATAATATTCATTAAATTACAATCCATAAAATTATTATAATTAATCCTTAGAAAATTTAATCCCAAATTTCATAATGATTTAATAAAATATTTTTATGAGATAAATTAAAAATTCAACATCAAATAATATCAATCAATTTCAATGACTCATACCAAAATGTAATTTCCTAATCACATAATCATCAAGACATACTAAAAATTTCCAAAAAACTACAACCATTAGAAAAATTAATATATGTATACAAAATATAATGAATTCTTTATTATCTAAAATAAAATTCAGTAGAATTATTATTAAAATAAGCATATAAGGTTCCGAAAATATTAACATCTTCAAAAATAACATTAATCACATAATAACCAAAAAAAATCAATCACATTGTTACCTATACAGTAACAAAACAAATTCCAAAAAAAACATTGATTAAATAGTTTAAAGAAATTGAAAAAAATACCACACTAACAAGTATATCATGTATTTTTATGGTAATAAATATAAAATTTTTGAAATTCTGGGGTTTGATCAATTCCAAAAGTCTTTTTGGACATGACTTGTTGCCACCCATCCAATAGGCTATAATATTTATTAAATTATAATAATTTAATTCGTATTAAATTTCATAAATGATTGAATCAGTTCCAAAAATTACTTTTTTAAATTAATCATTAAATTAATGTTTTATCATCAATGTTTGTCTCATACGTCTCCTTTTTAATCCCAAAAACAATGAACTGATTATTATCTCAAAATCAAAGATCATATAATCCAAAAATATTTTTAGTACCCTAAATCTTATGTCTACAAAAATTAATGTCACAGTTCCTCAAATATAAACTTTCATATTGTATACATAACAGTTACACGTGACTGAAAACTTATCACATTTTGAAACCTTTTGAAGGTATCAATTCCTTATAGCATATGTTTCTTATTTCTAGCAGAAAAAGCTAATATAAAAAATCCATAGTGATTACATTATTCACTTTAATATTTATTAAATACGAATAAAAAAACATAATACATAATCACATCCTCAAAAAAACATCATTCTTAAAAAATTAACCATGATCTATAATATTAATCCTTAATAATTTATTTTCACAATAAATAATGTGTATTAAATACTTATAATTCATATATATCAATTTAAAAATGAAACAGACATTGAAAATTATAAAATAATTCAAAATATAAATCCATAAGTCCTGATTTCAGTGATATGCCCTTATATTTTAATATTGAACCCTATATAATGAATTTAATAGTTAATTCCCTTTATGGATAATACTTTTTGATAGATTAGGTAACGTTGTGATTTGGAAATCTTATGAAAATGTTAATGTGAGCTATATAATTTATGGATAAACTAAGAGGTGTAAGGTAATTGAAATAGTTTCATGAATGTTTTTTGAATTCAGAATAATGATGTCAAAACCATTTGAAAATATTTTTAAATAATTGGGACAAGTAAATCACTCATAAGGGATAATGAGGTTGTGAAAGACCATTTTCATTATAGCATGATAAATGATACTTTATCTCTAGAAAATAATTATTAAAATCAAAAATTATTTTTATTTGATAAAATAAAAAAAATTTATTTAAAGATGATACCCATTTAAACTCTATGATAGTTAAACCAATAAATTCAATAACCCTAAACAGAATACATATATATATATTCTCTATAAATATCATTAATTTCATCGAAAAAAATAAATTCAAACCACTAAATCTATGTCTATGAAATTGAAATTATAGTTGTCAATAAATGACACAAAACCTGATGATATCTATATCTCATAGGAAAACCATACCATGATGAAACATAATATTTAATTATGTATAAACCCTCTTATGAAACCAGCTATACTGAAAACCCATAAACATTACACATTCATATATGTTTAATCTAGAATTTAAATTATCATTGTCTGAAATATATTTATTGTTTATATTTTTAGATAATTAATACTAACTCATACACAGTAAACCAATAATATATTATAGGGAACATATAAATAGTAACCATTTTTTCATAAAACAATTGTTTTTAAAAAAATCATTACATAAAAATCATCTAATTAATCTCCATGATTCCATATTTCTCTATATTATCTGTAAATGCCAATGATTTTTTTTAAAAAAATTGAGATGATATGAAAATATTTCTATGGGACTTAAAAAAGGCAAAACAATAGTCTAGTGAAAATCCATGAAAATAATTTCATAATATGATTCTTTTTTATTCCTAAAAGGAGTGAATTATTCATAATTATAAATATATTAAATTTTTAAAATCAATATACTTTTCTAAAAACCCATTATAAATCATATAAAAAATAAGTAGGTATCATGGGACATCATTTTATATCCAAAACATACAAATGATATTATAAGATTAATTGATGTAATTTGGGCTACCCCAGGGTAAGATAAAATGGGCTTACCCAGTGCAATATGTTCTACCCTATTTGACATGTAACTGGATCTCCTCGTGCTATCTAGGCCACCTTATGTTATTCTATAGGAGGCTTTAATAACACTATATGTTCCACCCATGTTATGTTTTTATGTGATTTCATGGGGCTATCTTGGAAATCCTAGGTTTAGTTAATAGAAAATATCAAACAAAAATTTGGGCCATCTCAAGTATGATACGAAGGTAACTTATACGAAAACAAATTTCATGCTTTTAATTTTTTATCATAGATAATTTAAAATAACCATTATGATCATATTAAAATAAAATTGGGATATCATAACTCCCAATCCTTTTAAAAATGTATTCTATCATTAAAAACAAGAGCAAATCATAAACAATCCATTTTCATTGAATGTACCAATGGAAATTTATAAATGTATCATGAAATAATAAAATCATTATTGATGTAGTAAAATAGTCTAATATATATATATATTTTTAAAAAAATTATATTCATAATTTTCTAGAAGCTTCTAAAAGATCCAGAAGAAGAAAAGGAAAAAAAGATTAATTTCCAAAAAAAATTAAATATAATGTGTTTATATGAAATTGGAATCATTATAGAATATTAAACATATTTTTGGCAATAATTTTAGAAGAAAAGGGCATGGAAGGAAAATATAGCTTCAAGAATAAAATTAGAATGATAGTTTTCTAGGGAATGTCCCATATAAATATAATTTCACTCAATTTTCAATTAATAAAATGAATGGAATATATATATCTAATTAAAGTACACATAAAAATTGAAAATATAATATAAGATATTGAAAAATTAATTCAGACATAATATTTGGAAGTTATGAAAAGAAAGATTAATTTTATATCAAAGAATGAAAATTGGATAATTAAATCACCTACCCCTCATTTGACATCCATTTAATATGATAAAATATCATCTAAATGGTTTAAGTAATTTAATTAATTAATTACATAAACATATTAATAATAATAATAATTAATAATACATTTATGATCATCTTATGACCCATTCATTAATAATATTTCATTGTTCTCATTTTTTTGGGTGATTTTGTTTTTTCCTTTCATGGTCTATTCACCTGGGTCTTATTAGGTTTTTTGTAATGTCCAAAAACTGTCCAATCAATTAATTTGTAAAAATCCTATTTTTGATGTGTTATTTGATGTCACGGTGACTTATCTCAACACTGTCCAAAATTTTCAATTTTTTCAGATTCCCCAGTGGTGACTCTTGTTTGGGTCTCCTAGCGGTGAATCTTGATGGTGACTCCTAAAAGTGAGCCACTAGTTGTGAATCGCTAGGGATTATTTACTGAATATTTTCTTACTGCATTCTCATTTTTCCAATAGTGACTCTTTGAAAGGTAGCACACTGAATGGTCAATCATCCATCAGTGACATGACAAACAATGTATCACCAAATAGTGACTCAACAAACTGTGACTCACCTATTATTGTCTCGTTTAATGTTAGATCATGATGGTGACTCACGATGGAAAATTGTGATAGTAACTTTTGATGTTTTTTCTCAACGTTATCTCACAAATGATGAATCGAACTGGGGACTCACAATGGGCACTCATCTAATGGCGAGTCATGAGCAGTGTTTCCAACTTCTTACATTTTCTCCACATTGACGTATTCATTCATGTAACATTATCTAAAAGCCTTATTTTATGTGATTTGATACTAATTCAAATCCAATGAATATTATATTTTAATTCATACGAGTTTGGGGGTCTTTTAATTAGTTAATAGGTGTAATCTTGACTGGATCTGACATTATTTAAAATTAAAGACGTATATAAACTACGTCAGTGTTTTATGATCTTATTAGGGCCAAAACATCATTCAACATAATAGTTACATCTTTTTCTCTCATTTTTTGATTCTCCGAGAACCTTTCTTCATATATGTGTCATTATATTATAATGAAATAGTTTTTTTGTGTTTTCCTTGGAGTTTCCTACTGCATATGAGCCCCTATTTTGGAAAAAAATATAAAGTGTTAATTATTGGTTCTTCTATGTATGATTAACTTCATCTCTCATACTTTTGTATCATGAAGGTGGGTGCACATATGTTACATTTTTTAAGTAGATTTCTCCATATTTGATAAATATGATTTAATTGGTTTAAATTAATATACGAGGGGATGGGTAAAACTAATTTATGTTTATGGTATGTGTCGTTACCTTTTAATATTTTTAACTATATAGGCTATATACCCACATCAAGTCGGTGTCTATGGGGGTAATTATCAAAATTATTCAAAGAAAGACCAAGAGTGGCAAAATTAATGGGAGGTGGTAAGGAAATAATGGTATCATAGGTGATGGTTGAGAGATAAGAAGATGTCTACAGATATGTACAATAAGTATTTCATAGGTTTCTAGGGAAATAGAATCAGGTGATCTTGGTGCATGACATAAGTTAGAGAATACCGACCCAAACACTAGATTTTAGTGCTTTCATGATTCATTGATTGGAAAATGAGCCTACGGAATGACCAACTAAGGCTACATCATTTTTAGGGTAGAGACCTAGGAAAGGTATACACATCCAAATTAATTCTGTTCTTGTTTGAATTTGTTTATTTATTGAGTATTTTAATATGGGAATGATGAAAATAATAAACTAAAATAAATCATAACTAAAATTCCTTACTACCCAGAATTAGGAATTCTTATTTTTCCTTTCATCTATGTCACATTTTTGACAACTATGTGTGGCTTGGATTGTTAAGGGTCAGTTGGATGATTGAGCTGATTAGAAGAGGGTTGGTTAAGTGGAGGATGATGAAAAGTGGTAGATAACATTACATGATTACCAATGGCTTTCTGATTTAAATTATGAGGGAAATAATTCAGGAATGGTGATAGAGTGATCACATGATGATCTTCAGATCACCTATAGTTTGATCCAATCTCTGATAGAATACTGGGTTCCTTTGGTTATTAGATTGATGAATTGGGATGTGTATTATTAGTTGAAACATTATCTGGTTGAGTGGAAAGATGAAAACATTTTGTGGGTGGACCTTATGTTATATTTTTGGTAGGAGTTCATTTCATTGACTATGATGGGTGAAAATAGGTTAGAGATACTCTCCCATCAACAAGGGAGTATGTTTGTGTGGTAACATGGGATCGATATCAATGATCTTATTCACTTTTCTCCAGATCTCATTCTGAACGAGGAGTCTTGTGTGTGTTGTCTTGAGGAGTCCCTACACCTTTCTATCTAGATTTTTCATACTATTTTTAGGTTTCCAATGATTTTGGTGGTCTATAAAATGGTGGAGTTTATAGAGAAAATGACCTCATTTGGAGGTATATCATTAAAGCTAAATATATATAGTTTTTATGAGGGAAATATTACAATTATTAAGTATCAAGTTCCAAGGCCATTGAGGATTCAACCATCAAGGAGTCGACATTAGTAGCATCCTTTATGACCTTTTGGTCTTAGATTTCCCCATTTATTTCTAATGAGTTTATTGTTGAGGTGTTTCATCTATGGATTACAGAAACATCATTATAATTAGTGCTCAGTGGCCATTCAAACTCATTATGGTTCATATGGATAGGTTCAATGAAAACATCTTCAGAAATTTACTACTAGGTCATTCTAGTAGTAGGGTTAGCATGTTAATGCTAATATGAAGGGAGATGCAGTAGGTAGAGTCAAAATATTGGGTCTTCCTTAGAGTACATGACATAGGTGTTCTCATAGAGGAATTCATTATTAGATTGGATGACAAACATGGAATGGTCAGTTTTATATAGAAGATACGTCATTTCATGTATGACCAGATATCATTAGATGTATGATCTACTTTTTTAGTTCACTTGTTCATTCTTTTCCTGATTATGGACCTTCACACTCCATCATTTTCACTACAATATCCCTTTCTCTAGGACTATACGTAATGTGGATTCATCTCCTCAATGTTTTGAGTACACTAGTTGTAGGTAAAAAAATATTGGAAGTTTTTCATTGATGTATACTAATGATTGGATTGCATCAGTCCCATTAGGATATCATCTTGTTACAGATGTAACCATGTGATTGCATTATCAGCATAAAGTAGTTGTATTTTGTGAATGATGGTATTAACTAATTGTTGGAGTTGTATTTTAATATATGGATGGGAAATATGTTTTTTTTCAATGATGATCATACTTATCATGTGGGTATTCGGTGTATAATTCATCTTTATTCATTATATATTGAACTATTAGTGGAATCTACAAATTTTGGGATATTGGAAGTTCACATTGTTTATGGGGAGTTCATGACTAATTTTTCTAATGAGGTTTGGATTCTAACCCCTAAACATGGTGTTGAGTTCGGTATATAACTATATCCCGGTGCTTCATCTATTTTTATGCTTAATTATCATATTACACCAGTTGAATTATGAGAGTTGAGGATTCAAATATATGATCAGATAAAGATGGGATTCATCCAGCCTAATGTGTCATTGTGGGGTGATCCTTTTTTTTCAAAGATAGTAGATGGTAGAATGATGTTGTGCATCTAATACCTATAATTATATTAGGTAAAATTCAAGAAATGATACCCTATAAAAATAGTAGACAATCATTTCAACAAGCTAAGAGGGGTGTGTTGGTTTTCTATGATTTATGTGTGGTCTATATATCATCAGTTAATGGTTTTAGAGGATGATATTCCAAACACTACTTTTTTATGATGGTTTGGGAAATTATTAAGTTCATAGTCAAGCCATTAAATGTTATGAAAACACTGGGAATATTCATGGGACTCGAAATAATACATTTTCTAGGAGTTCTTGGATCAATTTTCCATTGTATTAATTAATGAAATCTTGATTAACTCGAGGTTGTTGGATGAGCAGGCTGAGCATGTCTGAACTATCATTAATATCCTTTGACCCCACTATCTCTATGGAATGTTGTACAGGATTAGGTTTAAGACATGAGAGACTCATTTCCATGGGTATGTGGTGTCTTAGAAGTGTGTAGAAGTTAACAAGTCAAAGGTTAAAGTAGTTTCTTCTTGGGATTAATCAATAAAAGTTATAGAAGTTCATGGTTTTCATGGTCTCTTATGATATTATTATAATTTTGTAACTAATTTCTCTCGATTTTTATCTATGATGACTACTCTGAATAAATATGACAAAACCATTGTGTGGAGTGACCAGTTCTAGAAAGAATTTTTTTACCTGATGTGGATGTTGATTGTTGCTCCAATGATCTGGTTTCCTGAAGGAGGAGTGATGTTTGATGACTTTTTCATGCTTCCTATCTAGGTTTTGGGATCTGTCATTATGCATTATCCATCAGTGTTGTCTTATGGATCTGTGAAGTTATGCCCCAATAACTGTAACTATGCCACACATGAAATGGAGTTAGCAACGGTTGTGTTTTCCTTGAAGATGCAGTTACATTACCACATTGGGTTGTGCTTTGTGTTCTTCACATATCATAATAGTATGTGGCATATCATTTTACTTCATGTTCTTAGTATCCAATAGAGGAGGTAGTTGTGGTTTCATCGTGACTATATTTTTGAAATCTATCACACCACAAGAATGGGGAATTTCATTGATGATGAATTTATAAGATTTTCATGGTTGGAGGTTGTTTGGGAATCTGTAGACACATGGAAAGAGATATAGTACTTGGAATCCATCCAAATAGATACAACAGTTGATGGTGGTAGAGGAAGCTTCGTCCAAATAACAGTTCAAAAATATTTAATATAGCATGTGGAGGAGTATCAATGGGGAGGCTCAGAGTTGGATTTGTTCCATTATAGTGTTTTCCATGGTAATTCTATAGTGGGATAGTCGGTGTATGGTCAGAATAAGATTATATTCTATGAAAGGTTGTTTGTTCTGGTAGCAACATGTGAGGTAGTTCTTCATGAGTTTCATATGTCACCTTTAGTGTTACACTGAGGAATTATTAAAATTTACCATAGATTAAAGATGAATTTCTGGTATCCTATGATAGAATAGGTAGTAGTAGAGGTTGTGAATGAAGGTTGGGAACCCAATAGGTAATGCGTGAAAACCACATTCCATGTGGTTTGTTACATTCCTGGGATATCCTTGAGTGTATGAGGGATTAAATCTAGATAAAATTTTCCATAGGGTTACCCAGTTTTCAAGGAGTTTGTCACGATATCTAGGTGGAGGTGAATAAGCTGATTAAATCACCTCACTTCTTTGAGATCAATGATTTTTTTTATATTTCATGCCTTATCAACGATGCGTGTGAATGAAGTGGTGTGGTTTCATAGAGTTCATAGGTCCATTTTCTGAGAAAAATTTGTGATCTGTATCTCATGAGTCTAGAAGGGATTAAATCATAATTCTAGGAAACAATTATGCCTCATCACTTCATTCAATTCTCAGATAGATGGTATGACATAGTGGACTATCCACAAATATGAGGATATATTGAGGTAGAGGGCATAATACATTGGTTGGTATTGTGTAAAATAATATTCACTTATATAGTTCTCATATAATAATATCTATAACTCTATATTTGGCATGGATCTATATAAATAAATTTTATGGGTGATTGTTTAGTTATTTATTATTCTAGATGGAGGTTGGGGGAAATATATATAGGGTCCACATGTGGTGGAGATAATGAGAAAAAAGATCAATTTTGTTCATAAAAGTATGAATGTGCCCTAAGTCCAAAATAAATCTTATGTTGATCGTAGGTGAAGGCCCACAGAATTAGAGGTTGGTGGAATCATTTTCCTAAAGGTTTCCCCTATACATGTGGGAGTAAAGGATTGTGGTAGAGATATAAATTTATCCTAGGTTCATTGTATCCTTAGATGTTTTGGGATGTGATAGAGATGTGGCAAGCCGGTTTTTGTTTCCACCATGGTTAGAGAGGATTGATGACATCCTCCATGTCTTCCATCTTCATTGGTAGCTTCGTGATAAATCCTATGTCCATCAAAGGGGATATATAGATATCAAGGATGGGGAAACGTACGTGGAGTAGATAGTAAACATCTTAGTTCATTAGGAAAAGGTACTACGTGGACTATCCATTCCATTGGTTCATGTGCTGTTGAGGATTAGTGGCATGGAGATCTGTATGTGGGAATGAGAAACAAAATTTTGTGCCTAGTATACTTAGATTTTTTATGTTTTTCATAATTCTATTTTTCATTTTGATGATATTTCTAAACCTCATTTTATGATATGTGTTGTTTTCCATTTCGTAGATGTTTTTGTTTCAATGTATAAAACATTATAGACATGTGAAGATGGGAGGACCTAATTCCTAATTGAGACACATTAACTAAGAGGCAATTAATCTCATCCTGGCGAGTAAGTGATTCCCAGAGTTGATGGTATATTGTCATGGAGTATAGAATTCTCCAATTTGGGCATTCTGGGTGATATGGTTTTCGGGATTCTATAGTGTGTTTTGTGGTCATATGGGATCATTTTTTCCACTAGTGGAAATGATTAAGGAGTGATGATAGTTTTTTAGAGGTGTCTTGTGGAGTGTTTTTTCAGACCACTCCACCCTTTTCGTTTTGGTCTGTTTTGAAATCTTGAGGGACAAAATAGTTTGAGAGGTATCTAATTTAATGGACCAGACCTCCACAATTCAATAATTTGTGAAAATCTGATGTTTTATGTTTTTTTGGAGGTCATGTTGACTTATTAAAAAACATTAAAAAATATTCCAGTTTTTTATGTTCCCAAATGGTGAGTCCAAGAGGTAACCCTAGGTAGTGACTCCTAGCGGTTACTCATGAAGGTCACTTCTGAAGATGAGTTACTAAAGGAAACTCATTGAAGGGTGGATCACCAAACTGTTAGCCACCCAATGGTGACTCAATGAATTATGGATCACATAATGGTCACTCATCCAATAGTGACTTTTCTAATTTGTCCTTTCAAAATGGTGACATGATGAATGATAACTTGTCAAATGATGTCTCATCTAATTTTATCTTGTGACTATGAATGACAATTACAACTCATGATGGTGACTCATGGTGGTGAATCGCAATAGTGACCCACGATGTTGACTCGTGATAGTGACTCGCAATGGTAGATCGCAAATGGTGACTAACCCTAGTGACTTGCAACAATGATTTCTCTGATGGTGACTCACAAATAGTAATCCCATGTGCTTATATTTTCATTCATTTATAATTTTTTCTTTTGTAACATTCTTTTAGAGCCTTGTTTTATGATATTTGAGACTGATTAAATTTCTTATTAAGCATATTGTAAAATTCCTAAGAGTCCATGGGGTGATTTTAATTAGTCAACGTGTGTAATCCTGACTATATATGTCTTCAATAGAAAAATTAAAAATGTACCTGAACCATGACCCTAATTTATGGTCATAAAAATGTAGAAAAATAATTCTTCTTATTATTTCCTTCTTGTTCTCTATTGTATCAAGGAACCTAAAACCTTTTTCCCATTGGATTCATGCCATTATGTTTCATTATTTGTTTCGTGGTTTCGTTGGAGTTTCTTAATATATAGGAAATCATGTTTTGGTGTAATAAAAACTATTAACCCTATCTTATTTTATGTCGTATTATCTTCATCTCTCATATTTTTGTATTATATGGGGTGGGTATATGGATTTTAACATTGTGAATATTTTGTCTATATATTAAATAAATTAAATTTAACCAGTTTAAATTAATATATTAGTGGCTGGGGGAAAGTGATTCATGTTCGTACTGTTCTCCAATAATTTTTTATATTTTATATGTATGGGATGACTACCCACTGGAAATCATGGATGTTAGAGGTCATTTTCTTTTATTCTTCAATTCCATCCTAGGAGGGGTATTTTTGGAGGGATGGGGCCATGAAAAATGTTTTTTGTAAAATGGGATTAAAAAATAGATATTGAATGAAATATTATTATTGAATATAAAAATTTATTAATGTAATATGTTTCATTTGAATTTATTATTTGAGGATGACTCCATTTAAAAAAATTATTGATAAAAATATTTTTTATTTTGTTATTTTTTCTGAAAACCCAAATGTAATTTTGTTTTATTTAATATTACAAATATAAATTACTTCATTAACATCAAATTGGATATAACATAATTATTAAAATATTTTTTAACCCTAATTATAATTTTATCACTATCCACGAACATGGTATTGTCAAATAAAAATTCATTATTCATTGGTAGAGTTAAGCATTATTATTTGAAAAAAAATCAACTCATTCAAAATTAGTATATGAGAAAAGAAATTGATATGATATTTTAGATTATTAACATAAACCTCCATCATATACATTATATTGGAGTAATCATGGCTGAATAGATTAATTAGTTGGGGATAAAATATAAGAATAAAATAAAATATGGGATGGTCATTGAGAGAATTACTTCATTAATATCACCTGCATGAATGACCACAAGAGCACAATGGTTTTTTTATTTTTCTAACACTAGAAGTCCATTGACCTAATGGGAGTAGTGAGGATTTTTTGTTACATAATTGTATATATTCAATTATTATGGGAGTAAATTAAGTTTTAAGGGGTGATATTTATGTTGGAGGGTGGGTGGTTTTATGTAATTAAATAATGATTATTTATATTCAAAGCCAAAAAAAATTTATGTGTCATTAATTTTAATTTATTTGGATGATCAGTGAGGTTTTAAATTATGGTTAGAATCTAAAAATAAATACAACCCATACTAAATGTTTAAGATTGTATGTGTATTATTTTTTAACATTTTCACATTATTTAGCTTCTTTAATTTTCTTATATTTTGTTAAAAAAATTCTTCTGATTGTAACATTTTTGTGTCTAAAATAAAAATGAGATTATATCCTAATTTGATTATAAAAATTGAAAATACAGAATCAATATTTTTCTAATTTAAATTCACATAAATTAGCCTAATTAGATTTAAAATTAAATTTACAATCGAAATGGGAAAGATGGGTTTGAATGTGAATTAGTTAAAAAATTTGTAAAGTTAACATGTATAGAGGAAATGTAAAATTGATTCCAATGCCCAAAATTGGAATGATTTATTTATATCTAAAATATTTTTTACAATAAAACGAATACGAAATATAATTTTTCATTAAAATTATTATTTTTTAAATCAGTTATAATATAAAAATCAATATCTTTTAAATTTCATCATTAAATGTAAAAAATTATGAATAAACCAAAATACTTCCTATGGTAATTTGGTTATTAATAATTCTAAAAATCCATTTTATTTATAAATTTAAAATTTATTAATCTGTTAATATTTTAATTTATAATAGTTTTTCCACTAAAATGTTTAAACATTAACTTTTAGAAAAATATATTATTTTATAATTAAAATTGAATTTTTTGTTGTTTAAGGCCAATAAAAATTATTAGATAAATCTATAAAAAAAATTAATTAATTTAATAATAAATATTTCCATAATATCTAACACCAATTTTTATAGTTTTAATTTTTTTTATAAATTTCCATCACAGGCATTAAAATAATTTTTTTATATGAACAAATAATTTTTATAAAATTTGATGTCATTTTAATTTCAAATTAATTGGACAAAATAATTCATTTAAAAAATTGGTGTAAAGAATATTGTCATAATTTTTTTCATATCATCCATTCCCTATATTCTAACAAATATATGATAATATTCTTATTTTAATAATAATAGTAAGTCTTATACTTTTGATTGATGTGGTGTATACTCTATGATATTCAGAATATCGTTTATTTGACTATATCAAGAAGTTACATTCTCCACCCATATTAAATAAAATTATTCCTCACAATATTAACTCAAGTTTGATATACTATTTCGTTGAATTATCAAAACCTCATTATTGAAATACCACACTGGAAAACCACCAAAAATACCAGCAACCAAACAACAAATTAATAAGCGAGAAAAGTAATTTCAATGGTAACCTATGATAAAAAATAATATGATTACTAGTAGAAAAAAATAGACTAGGAAAAAATAAAAAACAAGTTATTCTATATAGTGATAGAGAACATTTTTCATTTGATACTAGACCATCAAAAAACTGTTTTTTTTATGTTTTAATGTTCATTGTTTTATCAGTAAGAAAAATAAATGTAGAATGATATGGTTTCAAGATTATTTTAATATTGTTGAGAATTATTTTACTAATTGAACTAAGAACATAAAGAAACAAACTTACACGAAATGTAGTGTTTAATCCTTTAATAAAATTTAACCAAAAACAAATATTTTTCCTATTCAATGAGTATTAAAGACAAATATTCATTCTTAATGTATCATAACCGACATATGTTGATCAAATAAAACAAAAAGGATATTTATATATTCCCCGTATCATTAATAATTAACCAAAAATAAAATTATTATTACTAGTTAATGTAATTATCTAAAAATAATAAATAGTCATGTTATGAATAAAAACATTAATAAAATATATTTAATAGAAAATCACAAACATAAAAATATATAATACAACCAATAATTATCCATAAAATTCCTACAAAAAATATTAAATAAAATAAAAAATTAGAAGACTCAATGATTTGACCACATAGTTTTGTAAGCTAAATTTAATATCCTTCTTAAAATAATAAAAATATCTCTTAATGTCCATACCAATAATTAATTTCAAAATCGAATAATATTCATGATATAAAAATCATGTCAATAAATAACCTATGTATCAACAACTCATATATTATTTTAATAGATAATTCATCATTTTTTTAATCAAATGATATCCCATATTGTTTTATTTACCTTAATCATATAGGGATCCCAAAACATTGAACATATTCAGAAATAACATTAATCACTTTATCAACAAATCATTTTCCATTCCCTGAGATATCATTAAAATAATAAATATTTTCCCAAATTAAATTGACCTTTCATGGATGGAAGTTTTTACATTAAAAAATCATATCATAATAACCCAGAAAATATTTTGGTCACTAGTATGTGATGCACCCTCGACACCCTTTGGTTTTGTATTCAATTCATGTGGCCTTAACAGATGTGATGGGTTGTCACTGATCATATGATTTTCACATTTTTTTAAATAATAAAAATATCATCCTAATAAAATTATATATATGAGTTAATAATTACCAAGAATAACATTAATGTATTTAAAATCAAATATATATTTTATTCATAATGGTTATTGAATACATATCATTTTTCATCCCAAAATCAATATACCCATTTTTTCAAAAAGATATAGATCATATAAAGGAAAAAAACTACCAATAACATCATGAATATGTCAACCAATATTAATGGAAATTTTCCTAAAAATACTAATTTCATATCATAGACTTAATGGTTATGTGTACCGTAAATATTATCACATTTTTACTACACTTTAAAGATATGAAATCCATCTTACATATGTTTACAAATTTATGAAAATAGAACATACTATATAAACATCCATAAGAAATACATGATTCTCATATTATTTATAAAATACCATTACATCATAAATTTTTAAAAAAATATATGTAAAAACATCCATCACTCAATATCCTCCTTAAATAATTTACTATGATTCATTGTCTTGTTCCATATTAATTGTTTCTTATAATAAAATATGCTAATTTTATCTTTATGATTCATCAATATCCACCAACAAATTCAACTTACTGTGAATATAAGAAAATAATCCATACCATTAATCCAAAAATTATGATTTCTTCTATATCCCGATAATCTTTTTACATGATTACCACCATCCATAAAGTAAGAGGTTATTTCCATTTTGGAATTTAATTGTTCAAGATATTTGGTAATGATGATATTCTAAAATATAATAACAAAGAACAATGATGCATACAATTTTTAGAGAAAAAAATTACGTTAGTTAAGTGAAATAACTTATTGAATGTTATTTGATTTCCCAGAATGTTATCAATACAATTTAAATGAGTCATTTCTAAAATAGTGATATGAAAAACGTCCAAAAATGGTAATAATGTTTTGAGATACATTTTTCAATCAATATAGATAAAAAATCATAAGTCAACACAATATATAATAATTAAAATATGAAAGGAATATTTTTCATATTAAATGATTATATCCCATTAAAAAATTATTCCCATGGAATCTCTATGATACTATAACACATATATTATATGAAACTAAATAAAATACCATTGTAAATACAATATCTAAAAATATAATTAATCTCTTAGAAAACTATCACCTTAAGCCCATAGAGGGATTTTTAATACATGTTTATATAGTTATCTTAAAACATGTAAACACATTATGATATTTATATCACATAATAAATCCTTAAAAAATACATATTAATATGTAACATTTTCTAAACCCTCCAGTGATACCTTATTTATGGACTATACTATAAACACTAGATATTATAGGGATTTTGTTCTGAATTTTGAATTATTAAAATCCATAGGATTCTTTATGTTTATATATTTAGATAATTATGAATCACTGATATATGATAAAATCATATATTATATGTGGAAACATATATATAGTATCACATATTTCATAACAAATAATTTATTAAAATAGAACACAAATAATAATTTTATGAACAATCTTCCAAATAATATACTTGATCACTCAATTTTATCTGTTATACCTTTAATTCAAGTTGAATTCATTTTAAAATTTGGTATGGGCAGTGAATATTTGTGAGTTACATATAGGATAAGAAAATTTTAGTCAATTTGAAACCTATAAACATGTTTTCATTAAAAAAATTTAATTTAGAAAAATAATCACTATTTTAAAACAATCAACATTATACTTCATAAAATGAATTAATAATTTTGAAATCTCATTAGTAAGAATCCCAAATATATTTAGGTAACATGGGACATCATTTTACATCTCACACTTACAAAAGATATTTTCTTCTTACTAGACGAAATATGTTCCACCCCATGTTACGTTTTAATGGTCATACCCATCACTATCTGGATGACCCCATGTTAAGCTCTAATAGAATTTCACAACGCTATCTGGGAAACCCTATTTTTATCTATACTTGTATTTATCATCACTATATTTAAAACCATTTGAAGATGTATAATGGGAAGTTATGGTGATATCTGTTCAACCCAATTTAATTTTGTAATAGAAATTTCTAGAGGTTACTAGAACATGAAATTTTAAATGATTAATTACAATATAATGATTAAAACATTTTTATTCATAGAATGTTTTTCACCTAAATGTTATAAAAAACTATTTTATCTCATAATAAAATCATTTTTCATCATAAAACTCCATTTCTATTTTTAAACATTAAATTTAAATCGGAATCATTGAGCATATAATAAAGAAACCATTATCAATTAAAATAACCTTGAAAAATTTTAAAATAAGAATTAACACATTGATGTGACATGGTGGTGGGAAAATCCTTTCATGAATTACATGATGAAAGACATTTCATTCAAATTTTTTTGGAAATATTAAAAGTATTGTCGTTTTGAAAAATAATAGTTCATTGAAATATTTTTTGAAAACTCAAACAATAGTATAACTGAATTCAAAAAATAATTGGATATTGTTGTTTTTTCTTTGTAAATAATATTATAATACACAGATGTGGATGAAAATGGGAGTGTTATGGTAAACATGAAAAATATAAATCTTAATAGAATGTACCCAATTAATATCATATCATTGATGTGTGAATTAATAAAATTATTCATATATGTGTATTTACAATAAATCTACATAAACTAGTGGAAATGAATTATATTTTTTTAACATGTTATTTCACAAATAATGTTATCACAACATAATAATTAATTATATGTTTAACCAAATGAATATAAATTTGGTTATAAAATCCATCACTATACTGCCATCCTATATCATACGTGTGAAAATATTATGTCTAATGGTACTATTAATTTATTCTAGATCAATATTCATATTTTTAATACCTTGTAATAGCTTCGAGTATCATCTTAGCACCCATCATTAAATAATATTTCATTATTTTAACTGTTTCAGTTGCATTCATTTCCATGTTTCATAGCATTTTTAATTACGTAATATTATGGATGTTTGGGTAAAATGGGATTAAAAATCCATATGTTTATTGAGATAGTAATTATGACCACAAATATGTATGGATTTTTATATATATAATTTTTATTTATTTCATTATGATTATTAATTTTATAAAATTTTGCTGAAGAATGTTATGTTTATTTCATTAGTATATGAGAACACCACAAGCATGTTTCACTATATTTAATATTATTGTTATATTTTAGTTCATAATCATTAAAATAGATTTTATATTCCTATTAAAGTATGAATTAACTATAATAATACTTTTATTACCTTTTATATAGGTTGAAATGGAAATCAAAATGTTATTATTTTAAGAGACTCATATCCATCACAATTTTGACTCTAGTTTTGTATCTTTTAATAAAAAGGAATAAGAAATGAAATGGATATTAAATATTACATTATAAATAAAATAATACATTATATAAATTATTCTATACATATTAATCATGGGATACTGAATGATGTGGGTGTATGTAGAAAAAAAAATTAAATAAGGGAGGTGCTCTGAGGAAATTACCTTGTGAATATCACCTCTTTGAATGAGCAGATAAGGAAATTGTGTTTGGACTATTAGTTATACCAATAGATCATGTCCATGGGGAGAATGTGAAGGACTAGATTTTGATGATACATATAGTGATTTAATGAATTTTTTGAATAAATGGTGTGGTGATAGTTGGTATTTATACTTTTCAAGGGGTGTTTTCATGTTAATATATAATTATTATTTTTTACTTAATGGTAACCACATTGATATCACATTAATTAATATTAATTATTTAAATAATTAGTTTGTATATTATATTTTGGAATTATCAATATTTAATACATGAATAAAAAGTTTTATATTTTTTGTATTATAATAATTCACTATGAAACATAAACTTGTTTCATTATTTTACTTATACTCAAGTATAACATTTTTTCCAACATTGACTTTTTTATACCGAAAAAATGAAAATGAAATTGATATTTTCATGAATCATATAATTCTAAAAAATATTCAATTTTAAAAGTTGTAGTTAACATAATTGGAAAAATTATCCTTAAAATTAATCATATAGAGACAATTGAAACTTGAGTTTTATAAGTGAAAAAGAGAAAATGTTAGAACTTTTTTGATATCAAATTAAATTTTTAAATAGATTATAATGGATGAAAGTGTATTGAAATAATTATTATTCAACTAATAAGACAATAAAAAATAATTTAATATAGAATTTAACTATTTAAATAATTAAAAATAAAAAAAATTAGTCTTCTAATAAACATCATTATATATCAATATTTACAAAAAAATTATACATCATTGCAAAATGACATAATTTCTGTATATGTTATTATGTATATAATAATTTAAAAAAAGTTTTTTATTTTTTCTAAATTTTTTTAAAAAATAATTTTTATATAAGTTCTTCTTTAAAAGGATAAAAAATAGTATTTTATATAACTAATTGTATATATGCTTAAAAATCAAATTATTCCATTATTAAAATAATTAAACAAAATTTTAGGAATTTGAAAACATTTTTTGAATACAATCAAGAAAAGTTTCATTAATATATCTCACAAATTGTAATAAATTTAGTTTATTAAGATAATATGCGATTTTTTAATAAAAATAGATTCTTATAAAATCACATCCATGGAATTAAGTAAGTTTTTAATTCAAAATAAATGTAATTTTTTACAAAATCATTCATTTATGAATCTCATGTGAACAATATTTTCATAATTTATTTTGACTCATTTACTCCCTCCATTACAATAGTCACGTGATAACAATCAATAATAAATAATTATATTTATTCTTTTTTAAAATGTGATGGGACGTATCTTATATGATAATGAGGATACTATTTCCAATTAAAATCATGGTCAATAAGATGATATCCCTAATTTTTTTGTCTCATGATAAGTTTTTTATCATATATGGGAAATCCAAAACCATACCAACCCTTAACTTAAACATCATATAGAATCATAAAATGTTGAATGGTTATTTTAATTCATTATTATAATGCCTCGTAATCCCAAAAATATCTTCATTTAATAATTTATATAGAACAAAAATAATTCATCATAACTAAACAAACACTAAATGAATAAATATTTAATCATATGGACATATCAATATTAATGTTAATTGGTCTTATCTTATTTTAAATATAATAATAAATTAATTATTCCATTTATTTATGAAAATATCCTTTCCCGTTTTGATTAAAATTATAGAAAAACAAATATTTCACTACTATTTTGAATAAAAATTTTAAAATAAGTCATTAAATTAAAAATCTATTATTTTAATCATAGAGTACTCACAACGAGGAGAAAATACATTATCCTGTAGAACATTAAAATAATTATTCTATACACACTTTTGGAAAATATTACCTCATTTTGAAAATGAAAATAATATTCTACTAAAATATTTAATTAAATTAATACATTGGAAAATATGACATTACAAATACATAAATAAATTTAAAAAAATTAAGGAAACTTTTTTTATGAAATCTTTTATATTATTGAAATATTTATAAACAAATTAGGAAAAATGTTATATTTCTATAAATCCATTTTGATTATCATTTTTGGTATTCTATAGAGAAATATTTTTATTCTATTATAAATAAAACAATAACCAGTTGAATATAAGATGTAATTAGTTTATCATAATATTATAACATAATTTCCCATTTTATTAAATTATCCCTAAACAAACATGAAATAAAATGAGTTAAACAAGAAACATAATAACTTTTTATTAATAAGCCTCATGAGTTCATTTAATGTCATGCATAAAATATTTATATTTATTATTACTTTTTATCTTCATAATAAATTTTCTTAAATTTTCTTATATTATCCGCATATAATAATAACTAACTCAATTATCAATAAATAATTATTCTAATTATTATTTCTATGTATTAGATATTTTTCTTTTTATATACTTTTGGGTTTTGCAGTTTCTATGCTTGGATATATCTAATCATTATATCATCACTAGAATTATAATAATTATATAAATATAATATTTTTAATATTTTTAATATATTTAATCACCTATGATATATATACAAATATATTTAATCACATCACTTCGTTGATTTGGTTGTCTACATGTACCCAAAAATGTCATTAATATTTCTCTATCAGTGGCTGGAAATGAATGAAAATTATCTACTATAATTATTATAACATAATTATGGAATACATAACATATATATTAATTAGTTATATTTCTCTAATTATCTATTTAGTATGTTTATGATATAAAATTTAGATTACTATATGGATATTTTTATTTGTACATTTAAATGGGTGATGTTTTATAATATTGAATGATGGAATATTTGAGAAAAATGGTTAAACCCACATAATAATAAGATAAATATGTATTTAAGGTACCGGATTTTTTATTTTATATTGGTAAAATTTTTTTGGGAATTTAATGTATAAATAAATTTTAATGGTTCAATAAATATTATTACATCTACTTTGGTGGACATCATTTAGGTCCCTTATTATTGACAATTGGAATTATCCATGAAGAAATAAAGTTATAGGACTTATTTAGGTGGATATATTAATTGTTATAGTGTGAATAAGAGGTTTAAAAAATAGAAATCATTTATAATTATTGTTGTAATAGAATTATATAATAGAGATGTAGAAAATAAAATAATGAATGAATCACTTTTAATAGTAATTCAGGTCACCAATATATAAGTATAATCATCTATATTATATAACTATAATGAAAAACGTTTTTTATTATATACTCACTATTTATCAGAAGTGATAACCCAAATACAAATATAAAATTTTCACATATAGTAGTATAAACATAAATGAAATCAATCCAAGCCACATATAACATGAATTTGTATAGTTTTCATTAATCACAAAACTATTCTTTTATAGTTAATAAAATAATTTTTTTAATAATTGAAATCCCTAGAATATATATATTTTATTGATAAATTATTAAAATGATAATAGATTCAAAAATAAAATATATAAATATAAAAAATAGATAACCAAAATAACGTCAAATATCATTAGAGTAGATGATAATGATGAAAAATTAATCTCAAAAGCATCAATTACCATAGTATTTCGGGATAATTGATAAATTACGTAATTTTATAACCAATGTAATATGATTAAGAGAAGATATTTAGTATATTATAATTTTCATTTCAATGTTTTATTCAGTTACCATTCTGAAAAATTTTCAATAAACATTTTTATGATTATTTTATCATATTCCTTCTAGATCAAATCCCAATAAAAACTCCCATGTGATTAATTTCCATAATATTGTTGATTTATTCATATGATGCAATAATAATAACATTTATTTCATTTTAACTATCTATGAATATATTCTTAATTGATTGATTAATATATATTTTCATCCATAATGGATGTAGAAATATTTTATTCTATGATGATAAAAGATTCAGGGTACCAGAAATAAGCATGCTAACACTGATATGAATGATACTGTTAATTTTTCACTATATATATATAGAAAAATAACTAGTTATTTATTTTTGGTTTGAAAAATTTCCACCTCTATTAGGACAAAATAGGATGATACCATCAATTTTGAAGAGTAATCTAATTTTAGATAAAAAATGGATACAAATCCTAGTTTTGAGAGATTTACCAATAGTAAATTTTTTATGTTATTAGATAAATATATTTTTTAATTATCCTAAGATGATATTTTATAATGATTGTTTAATAATTTTAAAAAACAATGATATAATAGAGTTTCTATCAATATAATTATAGGCTATGCAACATCCATGTGAGATCCCACATAATGGAAACAACGTAGATCTCATTAGGGTATGATGTATGCTTCATGGTATGGGTTGGTGTATATTATAGAACAAACAAAATTGGTATAGTAAATTAATAATGTATAATGATATATTTAAATGTTGGGTAATGCTACATTGTAATGTAGCATAAATGTTTTGTGAATTTTATAAGAAATGCATATGAGGAGTTGTCTCTATCTGAATGTAATGTGTTTTCTATATAGTGGTAAGAAATAAGAAACATGTGTTGTATCAAGGTATATCATACTCTTCATAAGTGTACATAAACATAACTTATGGGAAATAGTATGGTTTATATACATTTATATGTGATATCCATTACATCCATTAAATTATATAAATGTTATATAAGTATAGTAAACCGATTGTAATGTTTTCATGTTGGTAAATTAATGATTTGTAAGGGAACATGAAAAATAATGAAAAAACTACATTTAATTTTAAAATATTGTATATGTGTATAATTATAGTGAAATTGGAGTAAATGAAATCCACATATAGGTAAAAATATGTTTATTGAACATATTTAATTATAGATATTGAATAAAAATGTATAAAATATTGATATATGATTTAATTTAAAAATATAAAAATGTTAAAAAATAGAAAATAATACAGGAAAGAAATTATTAAAATAAAATGTAATTAAATTATATAATGTAACGGTTTCTCAATGATTTTTATTAAATAAATATATTTGTAATTTATTAAATTTAAAAAATTAATTAACTAAACGAAAAATAAAACATAATGAATAATGTGAAATTCCTAATGAAGAATTCATATAGTTCCTTTTTTATAAATATAGACCTAAAAATAAAATGATTCATTAGATAAGGAACACATATCTTTGCAATATGATCATATGAACTAGAAAACTAATAATTATCTTTCGTTGGATGATATAACTGTAAAATATAAATATATTATAAGATTCTGAAAATTAGTTTTGAATATATGTGCTAATAATATCTTAAATTATAATTTTTTCTCTTGTTAATTTTAAGGAAACATTTAATGAATGAAACTGGAGAAATAATATTGATGATGAAATTAATAAAATTGATTGTTATTAAGCATGTTATTTGGTTATGATTCCTAAACATAAACATTGAATTAAAACAAAATAAATATTTTTAAATAAAATGGATCATCCGGGTAATATATTAATAAGTATAAATGGATTTTTTTCCTAATGTAATTTTTAAGAATACGGTGTTTATTTTTAAGAATAATTTTGAAATTGCTCTAAAATAATAACCATTAATATTTCCATATGATTAAAATGATATCAAAAATATGTTTTTCCTTAGATTTAAAAATTTATTTTTTAAGATGTGTAATTTTTAATGGTAATTGTATTAACAACCCTCATGGTTTTAAAATCATGAATTTATAATCATTTTGGGAAATAATCAAATGATTTATATGGTTTAAATTAATCTTGAAGTGCTTGTTATCATTGAATAAATATAATTTCATTGAAATTTTATTTTATAAATGTAAATTTTCATATAAATTTATTTATAATTAATGTTTCAAATGATATTATATTATTAAAAAATATTTCTAATTATATTTAATTTAGATAAATAAATTATAGGTTTAGTAATGTATTTTTAAAATTAATGAAAAATTAGTATGATGTGAACCAAGTTTTTTAATTAATAATTTTCAATGAACATCCAAATTTAAAAATAAAATAGTTTATTTATCTTAATCAAAAATAGTATGATATAAATATATATATAATGTTATGTAATTAAATCATGACCCAAGTAAATCCATGAGAACCCTAATGAAAACTATTTACAAATTCGATGTTGATAAATATAAATATTCTATAAATGATGAATTGATAATGGAATTAATAAAATATATGAATTATTTGAATGAAATAATGATTACTATTATTATTATGTATTAATGTTTAAATTATATTAGTCCAATCATCAAGAATATAATTAAATAGAAATTATAATAATAATCAGATATTTTAATGGAACTAGTGACAATGGTTTCTATTACTCTTTTCAATGTTGTTTTTATTTATTTATTATTATGACTATGAATTTTGAGGATTCATATTTTACAAGAAATGTATACAGGTAATCTATCATAAAAATTTTAAAATTATAATATCATTGAGTTCTAAACAGAATATATCTGATTCATTGTAAACAAGTATGGGTATGAAGCATTCATTTCCAAATCATTATGAACAAATAAATTGTACAAAACAAATTCTATATTTTTCAATTTTTACCTAGAAAAAATGTCTATGAATTGACATAATTGATATGATATTTCAATATGAAAAAATAAAACCTTCCAAAAAATTAAAAAAAATTATGTTTGATTTAATTTTATAACAATCATTTTAATGAAATAGATATAACTATAAAATATGATGAAATAGAATTTAATAATGATGCTAATCTTACTAAACCAGTAGTTTCAATGTATACATGGTAATTAATGTATGAACATTTTTAATAGTGATTAATTTTTTTGAGTATTGATGGTTTTTTAAATTTTATATATATATATTTCATATTAAATAATTTATTTAGTATTATTTATAAAATTAATTCTTGTAATTGTGTAAAAAATATATTGTTGATAGTATAATAATGTACATTTCCTATTTATGTTAAAACGATTTTTATAAGATTAGATTGAATAATATTTTTACTTAATAATAAATTGTATCCTCTACAAATTCCATAAAGGGAGATAAATTTTGGACTTTTTTAGTTTTTAGTTTTATATTAATGATTTCATACATTGAAAATGACTACATTTAAAATTATTTTAATAAATAATTATATGCTCTCAATAAAAATAATTTTATCTTTCTATGAAAATTTATCTTTTATATTTCATTAGAGTAATTATTTTTGAAAATTAATATTGTATATTTAATGTTTTTAGATTTATTTTGAATGAATATTGTACACTTTTATATATTCCATAGTTGTATTATTATCTATATACATTTTTTTCATTCATATTTTTGTAACATTATTCTATACATATAGAATCATTACAAATTCTATGATAACATTATATTAGTTTTATTGAACCATTACATATATCTAAACAACCCTTACTTGAACCCTAAAATACATGATTTACTCGTGCATTATTTTTATATACCCTTACCCATGTATTTTAGTACCCTTATGGAGTTATTTTATTCATAGTTTTACCATTAATGATTTTAAATGATCTCGAATGTAGTGTTTTATTTTCTATTATGAATCACAAAAACACACACACACACACATATATATATATATATTATAAATTACATTAACAAAAAAATTACAATATCTGTGTATAGTTAATTCTAACTTTACACATTTATTATAAAATACAACATAAAATTCAACAATATTTCAATGTACATTTACTGTAATGGTCTGGACCTCACTGGTCTATTCCATTATTGGAATCTGGTGTTTGGGGGTTTTTGGAAGGTCATGGTTACTTGTTCCCTGCACATTGAATAATTTTAAATTTTATGATTTTTTTTCGTGAATGGATGAATGTTCCAACTATGATGGTATTTTGTTCCAAAAGTGATGAAATCTCACTCCCATGGTGACAATGGCTTGTTCAAAAGGTGATGACACCTCATTCGAATAGTGATTATAGATAATTCCAATAATAATGATAGATCATTCAAATGGAAACATTAGATACTTCTAATAAAAAAAGTTTCCCATCTAACATTGATGATGAATCTACCTATGATGACTCATCCACCAACAACTTCTCTAATAGTAACTCAACCAACTATGGTGTAGAAACCCAGAATAGTGTTTCTAGCTTCCTAAAATTTCACTAGACATTATCATTAATGTAAAACACGTTAAATGAAAATTTATTTATTTTAATGCCTATTTAATTCCCATAATTCCTATTATAATTTTTCAAATGAGTATAGGTGTTTATAATTAGTCATACTACATGATCATTAACAAATATCATCTAAATGAAAAAAATAGTGTTATAAACCACTAATTCAGTTACCTTTTTAAATGGGATGAAATAAATTCATCCCTTGTTCTTATTTCTTGTTTCACTAAAAAAAGACACCCCAAACCTCTATTTTATATAGGATTCATGCATTGTTTTATTAACTTCGGATCATGCTTTCCCTGGACTTCATCCTGCAGTATGTGCACCCCTTGATTTGGATCAACCAAGAGAATTCCATAATTATTTGATATAAGGTATGTTCTGGATCCATTTTTAAGGGTTCAATGATATGTTTCCTTCCATTTTTACCTGGATTAAGATTTTATGTAATATATGTGTTTCTAATAAGGATTTCTTGATTTTCGGTTGGTGTGGGTGTTCTACAACATCCTTGGGTGAATATAGTCTAAAGGGGAGGTGATCGTGATCTATTCTATTAGTTCGTTCTCAAGAAAATAACATGGGAAACCATTTTAAGTAGGGGATTCATGAATTCTCTATTATCTTACATGAAACGATAAAGTTATCAGGATTTATCAACATGATCAAAATGTAATTAAAATAATATACATATGAATCGAATAAAAAGAATCTGTATAAATAACTTTGTGATGTTTTTGATTATTGAATTGATAGATTGTGTGATATCTATTCTCTGCATTCTTATCATGACATTCTTGATGGAAGCTAGTAACTAATTTAAAGGTAAGATTAATTATAAAATAATTGACCAAAGATAAAGAGGCATGTTTAATGAATCTGGTTGTTGTTGGTGTGCCTTAATTATAGTCAAATAGATGAAGTCATATATGTTAAATATAATTAGTTAATTAAAAATGGAATAAATAACTAGTTGTGTGATAAATATAATTTCTTTTTGGTTCTACGTTACTTTCTTACATGAAAAGGCCATGCATTATATGATTTGGAGATGTGGTTTCTCATTGTTTGTGAAGGAAAAATCCAGAGTTTATGGACAAGAGAATAGTTTCTATATTGTTTCCTATGTTAAGGGTTGTTCATTGGATGGATGATATTAGATGGCTATTGTGGTATGTGGGTTCAGGGAGGCCCAGTGGTGGTGGTGGTGGTGGTGGTGGTGGTAGTAGACACATTGACTTGTGAGATGCACTTTTTTATTCATGTTGGTATTAGGGAGGACAATGTGGATGATGGGAAGTGTTTAAAATGGAATTGTCCATATATGTAAATTGTGAATGCTTGTTAATCATTTTAGCTATTTTCTAAACTTTCTCCACTTATTGAGGTAGATGATATTTCATACCCTCCTTCTACGATTCAAAATACGTGTGGGGTATTCCATATGCTTTCCGTGTTTATATTATTGAGTATGGATGGGTCTGTGTTACAACTATAGTTGGAAACGGCTCGACAAGTTTTTCATCTACTCAATGTGTTAATCCACATATATCTAGTATCATATAATTATTTCATCTAATACATATAAATTTTGAAAAAAGACTATAGTATTAATAAATTATTGATTATATGATGTGGAGCCCTTGGGTCTTGATCTTACTTGGATGCAGTATTGATTTTGATCTTATGAAAAGTTGTGGATTTGATTTTTTTAGGATTAGAGGGAATGTTTCTTTGTTTTGATGATAATGGAATGTAATTTGGAAATTATTTATTGTTATTTAGTTATTACTGAATTAATTAACATAAATTGTAACTGATAAAAATTGAAAAAATGATTTAATAAATATATTTAAATGGTTCTATGATGATAGGATATACAGTTTTATTAGTGGCGTTGGGGATACAAATAGTTGTTAGGTATATTAGAGTATAAGACTATGTTTTTCTATAAAGTGGTTGTGAGCAAAGTTATTTTATATACCTTTTTGTTTTTCCTATGATAACCCACACTGTCATTGAGGGAGACTGACACGCCGATGATTATGATCCATCATGGGTGTTTTACCCAACATATCGATAGAAATATTGACTGACTTCCCCTTTGGCCCCAATCTCTTATTTTTTTAACTACATATGATAGCATTCATAGTGGGTATTTTTACCCATATATGTCTGTATAAGGACGTAATAGATTGTAGTAATTTCATTCACATATATTCACAATATAGTTTTCAATGGACTACTATTTTTATAACATGTATATACTGTGATGGCTTGAGTATCCTTAATTAATTTATGGGTTGTAATGACTTTAGGTATAATACCTGATGTATGATACATGTTTTGTGGGCTTTAGTGGCTCCCAAAAACAACATGGTTATTTTTGGTTGTGTGAATGGTGGGGTTCTTCCCCAAGGCTTATGTGGGAAAGAATTTTTTCTTAACGAGGTGAATGTTTTGTTAATTTCTAAGGTGTCTTTAGGACAACGTTTTTGGAGAGTTATTCTCTCGACGTGGGACATTGGGGAAAAGAAGAAAACCCATTAGGAAGTTATAGTTGGGTACCATCGAGATTCTTATTTATATTATATACAATTTTATTCAATAAATGGTTAGTGTACCAAAGCTGATTTTGGGATTTTAATATAACTATTTGGGAGATGCATTAGTTTCAATTAGTGTTAACTGTACTGTAGATCTCTTTAATTACATTTACATGAGAGGATCTAGAGATGATTCTACTATGTATAATATTATTACATAATCACTGTTATTTAATTTTTATCATGTAACGGGTTAAACATCAAGCTTGTTACTACTAGCTTGTGGGTCATACAAGAGTAGTTTGGGCTTTGTAGTCAGTTTGATTTTATTTTTATTAATTATATGAAGTTTACCTTTTAGTTTTAGTAGTTCTCGAATTCAATTACATATATTTACTTGGGTATTCATTTCTAGTGTGATCTGATAAGAAGTTAGTTGGTGTCTATCTTATCTCTCTCTTTAACATGTTTTCTCATAAAGGTTAATGCTTCCCATTTGTATGTTATTATACCCTCAGTTCTAGTTTCCAACATGGGGCCTAGAAGAGCTGGTACTCAACAGGGTCATTATCAATTTTACCACATTTCTAGCCCAATAGTGGTACACTATATGGGAAGGGGGTCATGAATTCATTGTATCATAGGTATTTTTGAGGGATATAATGGAGTTATGAGTTAGGTACATGTGTGGTTTCATGGGTTGGTAAGGAAATTTTTTTCGATAATATTAAAAGGAGCTATAATAACTGGGGATTGGATGAGAGAGAGATATTCATGGACCTTTATGTTATGATGGACGGAACTTTTAGTTTAATATGGCTACTAAATGATGTTATACTCATGTTAAGGAATATACCTACGAAAGGATCATGCAACATTATTCAGTGCCCCTCTGTTTTATTGGTGGACCATGGGATAGGTTATACATAGATGAATAAAGAAAAATTATTAATTAATGTTAATGTATTTATTTTTCATAGTTTAGGAGATCAAACTGTTTATTATTTTGAAGGTATGGCTCCCGGTCGATTCTTTATTAGTTTTTGAAGAATATGTTCAGCTTGTTGCACTATAAGATCATCAAAGAGTAGAGGTCGATGATGAAGCAACACATAGGAGGAAAATTCAAGAGTTTCAGCACCAATGCATGTAAAACCATGTACTCTCCATTTCAAATGCAATCACCGAATACTGGTTAGGGGAGGTTGATACAACTTTATGATTTATCATTTCCTGGAAAGAGCACAACATGTAATTGATTTTAATGATGCAACATGGGGCACCTAGGAACTGGTGGTTCTTATTCCTTGGAGATTTTGGGGAATTAGAAATCTCATGGGAGAATTTCCAAGAGCAGTTCAGAGTAGAGTTTCATTCATTGTCCACAAAGATAGACAATCACTAGGATTTTATAACCCTTCGATAGGGGATCTCTAAATATTGGTAGTTCATGGTCTGTTTATGGATCTTTATTCAATATTCATCTGGCCTATTTCTATAATATTTGGATAGAGAGAAGCATTTATAAGAGGCTTTGGACACATAGATCCAGTGCCATGTCACCCCATTTATATTGAGGAAATATCTCATGGTGATTACAAGGGTAGTGGCCATCATATTAATGTTATCTAGAACTATATCATCATGAGAGGGGAGGCATCATGATTCCACATGAATTAGAATTTTGTTCAGGTTATCACAGTTTTAAGGGAAGAATAGTTTCTATTTGGTTGGGGGTAGGTCCTAGCCCTTAGTATCTCATTTCTCCTAGGGTAGTGGCACTCAAGACAGTACTATTGGATTCAGAATTTTTTATACTTATGAAGGCTGGAGTCATTATTAGTGAGAGTGACCACCTTTTTTGAGCTGTCAGTGTGCACCATTTGTTCTGCTTCAAGTTCCTCTGTATAGGTAGTTCTATCTGAGGATACAATAGTAGTTTACACCAGCTATGGAACAATAGAAAGTATATGGGCTAGGTAAAGAACTACCCTATGGTTCTCCCCATTCCCATAGAGTAATGTATAACCATGGGGTGGTCGTTATCAGGATAAGGAAGGCCTTGGAGTAGGTCGTTGTCAACTTCATTCTTTAGGATTTCTATCACCATGCGATCTAGACGTCCATCGAGGAAACATTTTCATATTTTATACATGGGTGTGTGACTTGTTCAATTGAAGTTGGATAAAATCCTTCCTTCATATAACATGAAATTTTATATTCATTGTGATATAAGGTGAAAGGGATTCCAGTGACCTTATCCTTGACTATGCCAGTTAGAGGTCGAGCTAACTTGTTTGATGTATGTTTAGATTTCATTCTAGTTCTAGGAATGAATCCCTCTTACGGCGATTTCTTATTTTTATGTATATAACCATTTAATTTCATCCTAAACAAATATTCAGTGTATGCTATTGTGTATTTATTCTACAGTCATGTGGTGTTCTTAGATATTGATGGAGGGCTAATAATGATTTTTGGTGAGCAATACCCTTGGATGGGTCAAAGGCATGTTTCATCCTTATCATCCTTAAGGGATGAGATGACTTTAATATTGTCATATGTTCAACAGTAGTCATTTTCTTGGTTCGTGTAAGAGTTCCTTGATGTCCTTTTATAAGAGGTTGTCGCATTACCCCCTCAATTGGAGATCAGGTTCGGGATCAAGCTACAACCATGTCTGTCTCATATCTTGATGTCACCATATATGATGGATCATTTTATGTGGAGAGATCTGTGAATGAAGCTTTATGGTCTTTTGTAGTGCAGTTGTTTTCGATGAGTGTGTCACTGTGGGCTGCAGCAGTTTTTTTAAAAGATGGACGATGAAATTTTGTGATTGTGAGTCAATTATCATAACATAAACAAAGTGAAAGTGAAGAATACATTTCCTACTAAAGGATGATAGTTGGTTTCTAATGATTAATTTGTGGTCAGGATATCATCATATTTGTGTATATGAGGAGGATATCTTGAAGAATTTTTTTCCCTCTCATCATGGGAACTACGAGCTCATTTTCATTCCATTTGGTTTGATGAATTCCAAAACTATGTTTATGGTTATAATGATATCTATATTTCATGAGTCCCTAGGTATGTTAATTTTTTTATTCATCTAAAAAATCCTTATACACTTTGCATCTATGGAAGAGCATGTAGAGTATCTGTGTGTCATTTTGAAAGTTCTTAATCGAAATCATTTGTTTGGTATATTTTCAATGTCTGTGTTCTAGGGTCGGGAAGTTCTTTTCATGTGGAATGTTGTATCAAAGTGGGGAGTAGTATTGAATCCATTGATAATATAAGTATTTGTGTTTTGGGAAACAAAAATTATATTTCCATAGGTTTGGTTCACATTTGGTCTCATAGGCTAATAAAAGTGGTTCATTTCCAATTTCTATCAGGTTTTGACTCTCCAAAGAGAATGGACCAGAAATGATCGAGAAAAATGTATGTTGTGATTATTATCATGAAGTATTTGAGTATCAGAATTAGATATTGGTCAGTTATATGGTTATTTGTCTTCCCATTGAAGGGGTTTAGTTTAAGGTTTCCTATAATTCTCTTGTTTTGTGATATTCTATGTATTGATGCAATAAAGTTTAGTAGTTTCATATAATTCTTGGTTGTTATGCCTCTAAGAAACTAAAAATTCCACCCACAATTTCACATTGGGAAATGTGGTGTTTTCCATGATGTTTGGTAGGAATTACTACTTTGGTGATCAATTCATTTTCTTCACCAATCATAACATCAAGAGGAATGTTTTGTCTCAACATGACATGAAAATATGATAGTATTGTTGGATGGAGTTCTTACACTATTATTACTTTGAAAATTCATATACACATAGAATAGGGATCACTGTAGCTGACACACTGTGAAAGAAGGATAATAGTGATTTAATCCATGAATCATGTTATTCCTAAAGTGTGATGTAATAACATTTATAATTACATCTGGAAATGGAAAAAGTTGCAGGTAGGGGTTTTCTTTTTCAGATGATGGTTTATTCATCTCTGGTGTAGCATGTAGAAGAGTCCTAGTTGGGAAATATTATGGTGGAGTACTAGGGAGACTGATTTTTTTGTGGTGATCCCCTAATGGTTGGTCTGTGGATGAACAAGAATGGGTGTGGTTTTAGAGAAGTCTTTTTTTTCCTTTTCTATTGTATGAGGCAGTTCTCAGGAAGTTTCGTAGGTCCCCTTTAGCTGTACATCATTTCATGATAAAGATGTAAAAATAATTGATATGTCTATTTTGGAGGTGAAGGTTGTTGAATTCAGTTTCAATGTTTGTGTCTTGATGATTGGTATTACAGAAGATGAAGGTTGAGTATTGTGTTCCTGGTCGGGTTCTAAGGACATTTTATGTTCCTCAGTGGATGTTGTATGACATCTCGATAGACTTATTTACCAGTTAACCTAAAAATAAAGCGGTTTATAATGTTTTTTGGGTAGTTCTAGATCATTTGATGAAATTGAGACACATTATATGGATCACGGAGTCAATATCAGAAAAGGTTTGTTTGAGGAACCATCTGGAAGAGGTGGTGATACACCACAGAATACTGAGGATGATAATTTCAGATTGAGATCCTCATTTTACATCCAGGGTGTGTAGAGGTATCCAGAATGATTATTTTTCTTAGCTTTGACTTACTACTACTTTTCATCAGTATATGGATGGTCAAATTGAGTAGAATATTCAGAATTAGGAGGACATGGTATGCTTCTATGTATTGAATTCTGGAGGTTTTTTGATGGGGCACTTAACCTCGGATGTGTTATTTTATAAAAATATTTCCCTCTCCACCATCAGTATGGAGCTATTTGAAGCCTTGAATACCCCATAATTTTGTTATTATTGTATTGGACTAGGGTGTGAGAGTCATTAATTCTCAGGATGGAAATATTTCAAAATATGATAGATATTTTTCCTGTGATCAGTGAGATGAATAAGACAATACAGTTCTATCAAAAGTCCAATTCCAATAAAGGAGGTTGCATTTTGAGTTTAACATTAGTGATCTTGTGTTTCATAATTGGACTCACCATCAATAGAAGTGATGGTTTTATTTTGGGAGTAAGATTTACTCCTAAATTTTGGGCCTTTTGATATGTAGTCCAGTGCTAGAGATTTGGAGTATCTTGTAGAACATCCCTCATAGATGAGCCAAATACATAATTTTATCCAAATGTCACAACATTTTCATTTTCATCATGATGTCTCTCACATAATCGATTACGTTGAGAACAATATTGATGATGATGTGCCCTTCAACGAGAATCCTAAAAGGATATATGACCATAATGATAAAGTGTTTTGTGGGTATTCTATCTTCTTGGTTCTTGTTTTATGTCGGCATAGTGGTGTAGATGCAAGTACTTGGGAACGTGGGCCGTAGATAAGAACTCATTACCCTGAGATGTTTTATGTTTATCTATTATAATTTTATGATGTTTGTTTTGTGGTTGTAGAGAATTTATATTTATTATATTGATTTATTTTTTTTTCTTATTGTGGATATCACTCTTTTGAGAGGTATCTCTCTATGGAAAGTGATTAGAATATTGTTGAGGTTGTTGCATGGTTTTGTATTGTTCATATAGGGAAGCAGTTGAGCTCTATTTGTGGAGATATCCTTATAGGTATCTCGAATGGAGGTAGTCATGAATCCTATTTTTCTTTTTCCACACTAGGTTGGTTTTGGATTTTTCAAGAATAGAATGTTTTTAGACGTACCTGATGTAATCTTCAAACATTACCAATCCATTACATTGTTGGAATCTAGTGTTTGGGGTGTTCTTTGAGGTCAATGTCACTTATTCCCAACAATTTTCAAAAAATTTAGTCTTGTGAATAGTGCTTAAAAATGGTATATCATTCCAATGATTATGATATATCATTCTAATAGTGATGGTAGCACATTCCAATAGTGATAGGGGCTCATTCCAGCAATGATTGTATCTATTTCCAATGGTGATGATTTCTAATTCCAATAGTGGTGATATCTCAATCCAACATGGAAAATAGCTCGTTGCAATGAAAACGACATCATCTACCAATAGAAACAGATGTTCATTCCAACGGTAATGGCAGTTCATCCAATTCTGACTGTGACTCATCAAACATCGACACATCCAATGGTGGTCATGACTCGTTAATCATATTTACTGCTTCATCTAATTTTACTCATTTGAAATTATCTTATTCAAATCCCCCAACTCATATCTAAATTTTTTCTAAGGGTTTGAGTGTTTTTATTCAATCAAACCACATGATTATAATAGATCGGATATTAATGAAAAACTACAGTATATATTAAACGATTTTTCATTTATATTATCAACAATGCAGAGTTATATTCCTTACTTATTCTTCATTCTTGTTTTCCATGTTATGTAATGATCATCCCACTCTTTCCATTGGAGTAGTGTATTGTGTTGTAACTTAAAATTGTGTTATCCTTGTATTTCATTCTACGGTATTTGAAACAGTATTTTAGTTCATCCTAGAAGTGATGACCAGTCATTCATATAATTTATGTTCTATCCTTTTTCTTATAGTTTTCTTCATTTGTTCCACAAAATTATTCCTTACAGTGGAATGTAATCTACATGTTTGTAATAGATATTTCATTGTTGTTCATTGGTTCACTAGTGCATCATCGTCCTTTGCTGGAGGCTATCTTATGAGAGATTTGATCGTGATCTATTATGTTGGTTTACTCTAAGGAAAAGTTCTTCAGAAAACCTTATGTGTTTGGGGATTCATGGATTCTATATTTTTTACATGAAAATAAAGATTTATCATGATTTATCTATTATACCATAATTGAATTAACATAATAAATATTTAAACTGGATTAAAATAATTACTATCAATTTCCATGAAATGTTATTTCCTCATGATTTTCTAGATATTGAGATATCTATTCTTTTCTTCATTAGCATATTGTTCATGATTGAAATTGGTAAATAACACAAATCCATGATTGACTGTAAATTAATTTTTTAGGATATAGAGGCATTTTTAATTAATCCTATTGTTGTTATAGTGATTTGATGATAATCAAATAATTATAGTCAATCATGTTTATGTGAATCAGGTAATCCAAAATAGACTAAAGAACTATTTGTTGGATAAATATAATTCCTTGTTGGGAATAATTTACCCTATTAATTTTATGTTCCATGTGTCTTTTTATTCATTTCATTGATTTTTTATTGTGTGTGATAGTTGAATGACTTATTTATTTCCAAGATCCAATAAGAAATGTTGTTTGTTTCCCACTTCTTCTGTAATATTGTGGGTAATGGATGGCTGAGCCTGGAGGTATTTTGTGGTATGTGGGGGTATAGATACCCAATGATGGTGGTGGAAGTAGTTGATGACTGGAGTGGTGAGATGAACCAGTTTATAAATGTGGATGTCAGGAAGGATGTTGGATATGATGGAACGGGTTGAAGATGGGCTTACCCATAGATTTGAATGTTGAATTCTTGTTAATCATTTGATGGGTTGTCTTTTTTACTTTGAACACAACATGATTCTTAAGTTTTTTCTTCTTCTCCATCTAAAGGAGGTTAAGACGTGTGGGGTATGCAACCTATTTTCTGTTTTTAGATTCCCATGGATGGATGGGTCTACACTCGTATTGTAGGTGGATGTGACTCAACAGATAATTCATCTAATCACTTTGTTGATCACATTGCATATAGTATCCTGGAATGATTTAATATAATATTTGGAATGATGGAAAAGAAATAATGACGTTTATAAATGATTGAATATATGATGGTGATCCCGTTGGGTTGGAGATTTCTTGGATGTACTATTGAGTTTTTACTTAAGAGGTGTTATGGACTCATTTGTTTATTCTTGGAGGACATAGAGCATTGGTGTGATCAAAATGGAATGTATTATGGAAACTTCTAATGGTTCTTTAGTGGTTAAATAAATAATTAATGTAATGTTCAAAAAATAAAAATGGATAATATGGTAAAATAATTCACATTGTATTTTTATGTGTGGATTGGATATCTAGTCTTAGTAATGGCAGTCAATAATCCACGAGATGTTTTTTGAAGTTGATTACAAGACTATATTTTTTCTATATTTTTGTTCTGTGATATGTTATTTCATTTACCTTATTTTTTTCTATTCACTACCCCACCATATCATATATATTCCCCTTTTAACCTGATCTTTTCCCTTAGTACTTTTGTGTGCTAGTATGCATGGCAGTTACTTTTTACCATATATGTTTGTAGAGGGTGGTAATTTATTTTGGTTATTTCACACACATATATTCTGGATATTCTTTCCCATAGAATAATATTGATATACTGTTTATAGGTTTTAATGGATTGGGGAAACAGACATGATGTATGGGCCCTAATGACTTTATGTATAATACATAATGTATGATTCACGTTATATTGGATAGGGTGGTTATTAGAAACTATCTGGTAATGTTTGGTTTATTGGATGGTGTGTTACTTCACCCATGTGTGTACGAGGAATCGTTTGTGTTGCAGGAGGTCCATGTTGTGGTGCCTGTCGAAGTGTCTTTGGTCTTTCATTTTTTGTGAGATATGATCAGGGCTTATAAAATTGGGGATAAGCAACCAACCAGTGGGGATGTGATAGTGGAGTACCCATTAAATTATTTAATATATTACATAGTATTGTATTGGTTACTTGGTTATATTATCCATGGTGAGGTTGGGTACACGATATTCCTGTATAGAATATGAGTTAGGTTCACTAGTTGTCCACTGTGATTTAGTAGGATTTAACTACAATGGAATGAGAGGCTCAGATGAGGATTCCACTAAGAATACTATTATACACAGCCTATATTATAATGACCCATACTTTACATACATTGTTATTAATTAAAAAATGAAGCACACTTATTACAACATATAACAAAACCATGAAAGGACCGTATAGGTATAGTGTCTTCAGAAACTGGAAAGCATAAATAACTAGTTCATACAGCATCTACTTTGGCTCCCATTTATTTAATCATATCTAGAGTCCCTTTTTCACATACTCTATTTAATAACCTTCTTCCTGACCTGGGGAAATAAAACATACAAAAGGGTGAGCTCAAATGCACAGTAATGGTAAACAAAATAAATATCAATCACATCATATACATAAGCACATATATTTTGGAAATCTTATCCTACAAAAGAAATTATAATTTCATAACATGGGATAAATCATAGTAGTGAAATGTAATCCCAATAATCATAACTTAAAACATGAAACATTGTGGAATACACACATAATCATTGAGAATCATTTATTGTTAGTCAAGACTCATTTCCAAGAATATCTTAGTAGACAGAGTCCACTTCTGAACTGAGTTCACTCCTCGTTTTAAACCTGTTTCACTGAACCAGTTTTACCTGCCATTCCATCCATGTCTATCTCTTGAGATATAAAATCTTTACCCAGTGCATTGGAGGAAGATATATGTCCCACCCATCTCATAATGATACCATTCTTATGTGTTCCACAAAATCAGAAAACCATACATCATAGCATAACCCATGTAATAAAAATGGGAATCATAAACATCATGACATCATAAAACAATTCATATAATATAAAGGAATTCATAAAAATATAATTCCATCACAACATAATCATATCAATGTAATAATAGGGATAGAAACAGAACCCTTTATTATCTTAGATGGAAAATAATTTTGATAAAACACTTGAACTCCATTCTTGAGGAAAATAACCTTTCTGCTTCAAAAACATGTTTCCATTCTTAACATGTTGTACAATTATAAAGTAGAAAAAGTTGATTAAAAATAAACTTGAAAAATTGTAAATGAATATTCTTGGAAATAATGTTTTAAAAATCCATTCATTCTATATAAGTTAAAAAAACATTCTTCGTACTTTTGTTGGAAAAGTCAAAAAGTACCTCATACGAAAAACGACAAAAGATTCTTTTCATATCGTTTACTAAAAACTCACCGAAGGGTAAAATTGGATTTAAAAAATTATAGGTGGATGGAAATAATATTACATATTGAGGAAACATGTATGTGGATGATAAAATACACCCCAGTAAATGCCAAAGTATAAACAATCTCGGATAAAAATGAGATTGTGATAATTCCCTTACCTTATGTTCGATTTGCCTCGTAAGTGTCCGAACCTCCTATATAATGATTTAAATAATTTTATTGACTTATTCCAGAATCATAATTATTGTTATGATATCATATATGGTCATATTCTTAGCTTCTTATTAGTAATACTTCATTACAACTTGTTATTCGTGTGTTTATTACTTTTTGTTCTTATGCGTGTTTTGTCGAATAAATTTTTATTCTAATATTTAGGTTATATATACCTCATTTACAGAATTTTATTATTGTAACATATATCATATCAATTCATTCAATTCATTTATATAATCATTATGCAATGAAGATCATGTAGAACGAGTCGCATCATATCGTGGAGACGGTATTCTGTACGTACGCACGAGCGATGATATCGTTCCCATGATCATGGAATTGTATTGGAGTGTATGTATACTATTTAAGAATAAATATAACTTTACAATAATCATATATAGTCATTATTTACACCATTATACCCATCCAAGTAAGGTGGTGGTGGAAAGTAGATTACACCACGGCGTGGAGACGGTATTCCGTACGTACGCACGCGCGGTGATTTCATTTTCTGTAGGATGGATAGATGGTGAAATAGGGTTATTTCGTACTTATAATAACATATCAGTATATGAGTGATTCTGATGTTATTACTTCATAATGAAACAACTAATGAATAAGAAGTGGAATAAGAAATAAAGAAGAAATAATCTGTAACAGACATTACCTCTTCTTTGAAGTTCTTCTTTGAGACCTCCTTTTAGGGCACTAAAATCGGTCTTTAAAGAAGACCAGGATCTCTAGGTTGTCTCTAGGTAAGTGGAGAGGAGAATTTTACAGGGTTTTTCCGAGCTTGAAGGCTCAATGTGGTGTGAGGAAGAGAGGGAGGAGGTTCCCTTTTATACGGGAGGAGAGGGGCACCTTTGGAATAACTAAAAATATTATTTTATTATAAAGCCAAATTCGGTTTTAAATAGCTCCAAATTGATTTATTTCGAAGCTAAAGTGGGGATGGGTCGAAATCCTCTCATCCAATAGAATTTAGACAAGTTTAGGTTCCTATTTTGACATTATCATTTAGATTTAACATTAAGTTAAATAATTTTACTTTTACCGTGTCTTCTTGTGTTCTTACACTATAAAGTTAATAAACTTACTATAATAATCCAAAAGAACCCCAAGTTGTTTATTATTAATATATATAACCTTTATCTAAGTCATTTGTCCGAACCATTGATTTTTAGGAATAAAATAATAATTAATATTATAATATTTGTTTTAAAAACAATTTTATGTCAATTTTGACACTATTTAGTAATTGATTTTTGTGAAAATCATAACAGAATTATTAGTTCAAAAAAAGATAATTAAATCAATAATAACATGTCATATTAACCTATAAAATTAGTGGAATTCATAAAACGTCTCAAATTTCATTTATTTGGGTATTTATAACATCAATTATGTAAATATTTCATTAATAAGATAATTACTACATCATCATTGTGTCATAAATAAATTACATTATTTATTGTCTAAAAATTAAAAATAAAATACCATTATGTATTAAATCTTTATAGCTTTCTGATTAATATTTATAGTCGAATTTATCATATATATAACCTTATATTAAAAATTATTTACTTATTAAACACTAATTTTAGCTATTTTAACCCTTCTTTAAATAAATTAATAATAAATGTCCTACTCTAATCCAAGTGGGCCTAAATGGTCATATTTTATTCCTAAGTTGGTTTTTGGTCGAATTACACTTATCCAATAGAATTAGGACATATTTTAGGGTAATAATAATATCATTTTTACCCTTAATTACCCTATTTACTTTTAACCGTGGTAAATAAAAGTAAAAAGTTACTATTCACCAAAAATTATTTTCATCTATTTGAACCACATTTTACTTATTGACATCAACTGTGTCTCTCGGATTTTTGAAATTCCACTCACATAATCGGTAAAATTAAGTTTTATGAAAATTGCAGTTTTTTAACTACCACTTAGTTGTTTCACTATTCATCAAAAATTGAAAGTTTTCAGAAAAATACCAAAATTTCACCCTAGGATAATTTTGATATTCCGAATCCAAAAATGAAGTCCAATATTAAAAATTAAATTTATAAAATTTCAAAAAGTGGTTATTACTATTCATAACGGTTATTTTTAATAATATTTTATTAGCATATCATTGTTTAGTGAAACTTGGTATTGCGTACGACGCAAGCTATCGAGGAAGGTCGTGATTTCATGTAAAGAAAGCCAAGAATGTGTTGTGTGTAGAAAAATATTCCTTTGATGATTTATATTACATAAGAGTCTCGGGTGTTACATTATACACCCCTTAAAATGAATTGCTCCCTTAAAATTCATCACTTTTTAACACACAGATGAGGATACCTCTCCCTCATCATATCCTCAAGCTCCCATGTAGCTTCTTCTAATTGGTGGTTACTCCATAAAACATTCACCAATCGAGTGGTCTTGTTTCGTAGGAATTTTTCGCTATGATCCAGAGTCTCTATCGGTTGTTCTTCATAAGAATGATCCTACTCCAGCGGTACAACTTCTGAGCTGAGTACATGTGAAGGATCAGGTATATACTTTCTCAGGAGAGATACATGGAACACAGCGTGAACTTGATAGAGATTTGGTGGAATCTCCAATCGGTAAGCTACCTTCCCAACACGATCCAGTATTTTGAAAGGACTGATATATCTAGGGCTCAACTTCCCCTTCATTTCAAATCTCATGACCCTCTTCCAGGGAGATATTCGTAAGAACACTTTATCACCCACTTCAAACTCTAGGTCTTTTATTTGGTTGTCGGCATAACTATTCTGTCGACTCTGAGCTGCTCTTATGTGTTGTTGAATAGATCTGATTGTTTCTGCCATTTCATCAACGAGATCATGTCCTAATAGCTTTCTTTCCCCAACTTCATCCCAGCAAGTTGGAGTCCTGCATTTCTTTCCATAGAGAGCTTCATAAGGAGCAATCTGAATACTTGAGTGAAAGCTATTATTATAAAAAAATCCCACCAAAGGTAGGTCTTGATCCCAACCACCTTTTAAATGCATAGAGAATGCTCTCAACATATCTTCTAGAATTTGAATTGTTCTCTCAGACTGACCGTCTGTCTGAGGATGATAAGCAGTGCTGAAACTCAACTCTGTATCTAGAGTATGCTGAAGACTTCACCAGAACATCAAGGTAAATCTCATATCCCGATCAGATATAATAGAAAGTGGTACTCCATGAAATTTTACCACTTCCTTTACATATATCCTGGCAAGCTAATCTAGAGTGAAATCCTCTCTAATAGCAATGAAGTGTGCAGATTTTGTAAGATGATCCACTATGACCCAGATAACATTATTGCCTTTGGATGTTTTAGGAAGTCCTGTGACAAAGTCCATAGTGATGTTTTCCCATTTCCATTCTGGTATGGTTAATGGTTGTAACATCCCCTTAGACTTCTGTCTCTTAGCTTTAACTTGTATCTCGACATCTTCTTTCTATGCCTCTTTAGTCTTCACGTGTATAGATGGTTGAACATTCATTCGAGAAAGATACGATTTTTCCCCTTTCATTATATTTCCATGATCCATCCTTTGTAAATCCATAAATATTGGATCTTTTGTGATCCTCATCATCGATAAACTAGCATGGTCTTGTCGACTAAATGCATCTGCCACCTTCTTTTCATTCCTAGGGTGGTAATGAATTGAGCAGTCGTAATCCTTAATCAGGTCCAACCATCTTCTTTGGTGCATATTCTGCTCCTTTTGTGTGAAAATATACTTTAAACTTTTATGATCAATAGAAATATCACACCTCTCACCATAAAGGTAATGCCTCCAAATCTTTAATGCAAATATTACCGCAGCTAACTCCAAATCATGAGTTGGGTAATTTTGCTCATGTATTTTCAACTGTCGTGAGACATAAGCTATCACCATATCATTTTTCATAAGAACACACCCCAAACACTTCTTGGATGCATCACTGTAGATCACAATCCTTTCTCCACTACAAGGCAGTGTGAGCACAGGTGCACTGGATAACCATCATTTCAACTCCTTGAAATTCTCTTCACATTCCTCCGTCCAAACAAACATAACTCCTTTCCGAGTCAACTTGGTGAGTGGATTAGATAATGGTGAAATATCTTTCACTAAACGTCGATAATATCCAGCCAAACCAAGAAAACTTCCGATCTCAGTTACTCTTGTTGGTCTCAACCATCTTTCGATAACCTCTATTTTTGTTGGATCCACAGATATCCACTCTTTTGAGATTATGTGACCCAAAAATGAATCTTTTTGAAGACAAAATTCACACTTGGTAAATTTGGCATAAATCTTTTCCTTTCTCGGGGTCTTCAATATAATTCTCAAGTGATCTTCATGTCCTTCCTTGCTCTTTGAATAGAAAAGAATATCGTCTATAAAGACTACCACAAATTGATGAAGATAGTCTCTAAAGACTCTATTCGTTAGATCCATGAAGATAGCAGGGGCATTAGTAAGACCAAATGGAATCACTATAAATTCACAGTGTCCATACCTTGTATGGAAAGTCGTCTTTGGTATATCTTCCCTTTTGAACCTTAATTGATGATACCCTGAATGAAGATGAATCTTGGAAAAGTATTGAGCTCCGTGTAGTTAGTCAAATAGGTCATCAATGCGTGGGGGAGGATATTTATTCTTGATAGTGATCTTGTTACGTTCTCGATATTCAATGCAGAGTCTCATTGATCCATCTTTCTTATTAACAAACAGAATAGGTGCTTCCCAAGGTGATGCACTAGGGAGTATGAACCCCTTATCAAGATTCTCTTGCAGTTGCTTCTTCAATTCCTGAAACTCAATTGGGGCCATTCTATAATGTGTCTTTGAAATAGGAAAATCATCCGGTATGAGTTCTATTGAAAACTAAACTTCACAATTCAGTGGAAGACCCGGTAATTCCTCCGGAAAGACATCATCAAACTCCCGTACAATGGGAATATTCTTAATTGTGAGTTTCTCACCAACCATTTGAGATAAATAACCTTCATTTAGTGGAATCAATACCCATAAAATGGAAGAAATTTCCACTTGAAGGTTATGTTCATCCTTGCATCGATAGACGTTCATAAATTGATCTGGAATATGAAATGCGACTTCCCTTATATGGCAATTGATATGAGCTCCATGTAGAGAAATCCAATTCATGCCAATAATCACATCAAATTCCACTATAGGAAGGATCACAAGATTTATAGGAAGCACTTTCCCACAAACTTCAATCGGAGAAGAATTATAAACTTTTGATGCGACTGTTGTGCCATTAGGGGTTGTCCCAGCTAACTCAACATCTAACTGTTGAGGTAATACGGTGATATCATTAGAAAATTCTTCAGAAATAAAGGAGTGGGTGGATCCAGAATCAAATAAAACATTTGCTACTTTATAGTGGATGGTAAGTGTACCTTTCACCACATCTTTATCATACTCCACATCGCTGATAGAATTTGCATGTGACTTTCCTTTGTCTTTAGCCTTAAGAGTTTATTGATGTAGACCATCATCATCAACCTTTGGATTTGGGCATTGATTGTCAAAATTCCCCATCTCCTTGCACTTGAAACATTGAAGTGTAGTAGGTTCATTCTGTGTATCCCTTCCTTTGTTTTCATCATTAGACATCTTCTTCCCATCATTACGTAATTCAAATGCCTGATGGCCTTCCTTTACACATTTGAAACATTTACTTGTCCCTTTAAGACAACTCCCTCCATGTTTCTTTCCACACATTGAGCATAAGAGAAATCTCATCTTCTTTTCAGTGTGGTCTTTAGATTTTCCTTTGAAATCGATTTTCCTTTTCTTATCAAACCCATATGACTGATGGGTTACTATAATCTCCATCTCGACTTTGAGAGCACATCGAACGATTTCCTTGTAGCTATTGAAGTCCCTTATGGCTAACGCCCTTCGAAGAGTTGGTTTTAAGCCACTAAAGAATCGATCGATCTTACTCTCAGGTTGGATAATAATATCAAAAGCGTACCTTGAAAGTAATGTAAAATTTTCTTCATAAGTACCAACAGATTCATCATCCTTTTGCTTCAGTTCAAGAAACTCTTTCTCCATCTTTGTTCAGAGAATACGAGGGAAGTACTTATTGAAAAATATGTTCTTGAACTCGTCCCATTCCATGGACTCAATTTCATACCTTTGCCTCGAATTCTAAATAAGATTAGACCATTGATCAGCATCTCCTTCCAAACGATACACTGCTAGGATGAATTTATCATGTTCAGAACATTGAAGAACTGAAAATATCTTTTCAGTAGTACTAATCCATTGTTCAGCAACTAATGGATCAGTAGACCCGCTGAAAGAAGGTGGACGCTGCCTCATGAAGGATTCAACAGAATATTGCTCCTTCCTTTTCCCGTTTTGAAGTCCTGCATGATTCATAGCTTGAGAAAGTTGTGTGAGCATGGCTACAAGATTTTTCATTCCACTTCCCATAAAGTTTGGTTGCTCCGGGGGACAATCATTGCATTTCCCATCACATTCTGCATTAACACGGTTCCTTTGGCTTCCAGCCATTGACTAAAACGAAGAAGAATAGTGTGAGAAACACTAATTATAATAGGAAAACCACATAATCATGAATAAAATTTCACACTTAAGGTCTTATCCTAGGTTATTCATGGTCATTTCTAAAACACTAAGATTGTGTTCTATGCTTAGAATTATCCTTAGGGTTCTTACTAAGGCTTTCACATCCTCTTTTCCAAAGGTTGACTATACCTTTCCTCTGATACAAACTATAATGACCCATACTTTACATACATTGTTATTACATCAAAATTGAAGCACACTTATTACAATATATAACAAAACCATGAAAAGACCTTATAGGTATAGTGTCTTTAGAAACTGGAAAGCATAAACAACTGGTTCATAAAGCATCTACTTTGCCTCCCATTTATTTCATCATATATAGAGTCCCTTTTTGGAATATTCTACTTAATAACCTTATTCCTGACCTGTGGAAATAAAACATAAAAAAGGGTGATCTCAAATGGTCAGTAAGGGTAAACAAAAGAAATATCAATCACATCATATACATAAGCACATAACTTTTTGGAAATCTTAACCTGCAAAAGGGATCATAATTTCATAACATGGTATAAATCATAGTAGTGAAATTTAATCAAAATAATCATAACATAAAACACGATACTTTGTGGCATACACACATAATCATTGAGAATCATTTCTTGTTAGTCAAGACTCATTTCCAAGACTATCTTAGTGGACAAATTCCACTTCTGAACCGAGTTCACTCCTCCTTTTAGTCATGTTTCACTTAACCGGTTTAACCTGTCGTTCCAGCCATGTCTATCTCATGAGATATAAAATCATTACCCAATGCATTGGAGGGAGATATAGGTCCCACCCATCTCATAATGATACCATTTTTATGTGTGCCACAAAATCAAAAAACCACACATCATAGCATAACCCATGTAATAAAAATGGGAATGTTAAACATCGTTACATAATAAAACAATTCATATAAGATAAAGGAATTCATAAAAATATAATTCCATCACAACATATTCAAATCAATGTAATAATATGAATAAAAACAGAACCCTTTATTATCTTAGATGGAAAATAAATTGGATAAAATACTTGAACTCCATTCTTGAGGAAAATATCCTTTCTGCTTCAAAAACTCTTTTCGTTTCTTAACATGTCGTACAATTATAAACTAAAATAAGCTGATTAAAAATAATCATGAAAACCTGTAAAGTAAGATTCTTGGAATTAATGTTCTAAAAATCCATTCATGCCGTATAAGTTAAAAAAACAATCTTCGTACTTTTGTCATAAAAGTCAAAAACTACCTCGTACGAAAAACGACAAAAGGTTCCTTTCATATCCTTTACTAAAAACTCACCGAAGTGTAAAATTGGATTTAAACAATTGTAGGGGGATGGAAATAATATTACATATTGAGGAAACATGGATGTGGATGATAAAATACACCCCATAAAATGCCAAAGTATAAACAATATCAGATACAAATGAGATTGTGATATTTCCCTTACCTTATGTTCGATTTGCCTCGTAAGTGTCCGAACCTCCTATATAATGATTTAAATAATGTTATTGACTTATTCCAGAATCATAATTATTGTTATGATATCATATATGGTCATATTCTTAGCTTCTTATTAGTAATACTTCATTACAACTTGTTATTCGTGTGTTTATTACTTTTTGTTCTTATGCGTGTTTTGTCGAATAAATTTTTATTCTAATATTTAGGTTATATATACCTCATTTACAGAATGTTATTATTGTAATATATATCATATTAATTCATTCAATTAATTTATATAATCATTATCCAATGAAGATCATGTAGAACGAGTCGCATCACATCGTGGAGACGGTATTCGGTACGTACGCACGGGCGATGATATCGTTCCCATGATCATGGAATTGTATTGGAGTGTATGTATACAATTTAAGAATCAATATAACTTTACAATAATCCTATATAGTCATTATTTACACCATTATACCCATCCAAGTAAGGTTGTGGTGGAAAGTAGATTACACCACGGCGTGGAGACGGTATTCCATACGTACGCACGCGCGGTGATTTCATTTTCCGTTGGATGGATAGATGGTGAAATAGGGTTGTTTCATACTTATAATAACATATAATTATATGAGTGATGCTTATTTTATTACTTCATAATGATACAACTAAGGAAGAATAAGTGGAAGAAGAAATAAAGATGAAAGAATCAGTAACGGACATTACCTCTTCTTTGAAGTGCTTCTTTGAGACCTCCTTTTAGGGCACTAAATTTGTCTTTAGAGAATACCAGGACCTCTAGGATTTCTCTAGGTATGTTTAGAGGAGAACGTGGTAGGGTTTGGCCGATCTTGAAGGCTCAAAGTGGTGTGAGTAAGAGAGGGATGAGGTGCCCTTTTATAAGGGAGGAGAGGGGCACCTTGGGAATAACTAAAAGTATAATTTTATTATAAAGCCAAATTCGGTTTTAAATAGCTCAAAATTTATTTCTTTTGAAGATAAGGTGGGGATGGGTCTAAATCCTATCATCCAATAGAATTTAGACAACTTTACGTTCCTATTTTGACCTTATCATTTAGATTTAACATTAAGTTAAATAATTTTACTTTTACCGTGTCTTCTTGTGTTCTTACACTATAAGGTTAATAAACATACTATAACAATACAAACGAACCCCAAGTTGTTTATTATTAGTATATATAAAATTATCTAAGTCATTTCGCTGGTCCTTAGATTTTTAGGAATAAAATAACAATTAATAATATAATATTTGTTTTAAAAACTATTTTATGTCAATTTTGACACTATTTAGTAATTGATTTTTTATGAAAATCATAACAGACTTATTAGTTCTAAAAAAGTAAATTAAATCAATAATAACATGACATATTAACCTATAAAATTAGTTTAATTCATTAAAAGTCTCAAATTACATTTATTTGAGTATTTATAACATCAATTATTTCAATATTTCATTAATAAGATAATTACTGCATCATCATTCTGTGATAAATAAATTACATTATGTAATGTCTAAAAATTATAAATAAAATACCATTATGTATGAAATCTTTTTATCTTTCTAATGAATATTTATAGTCAAATTTATCTTATATATAACCTTATATTAAAAATTATTTACTTATTAAACTTTGATTTTAACTATTTTAACTCTTCTTTAAATAAATTAATAATAAATGTCCTACTCTAATCCATGTGGGCCTAAATGGTCATATTTTATTCATAAGTTTGTTTTTGGTCGAATTATACTTATGCAATAGAATTAGGACATGTGTTAGAGTAGTAATAATATCATTTTTACCCTTAATTACCCTATTTACTTTTAACCGTGGTAAATAAAATTAAAAAGTTACTATTCACCAAAAATTATTTTCATCTCATTGAACCACATTTTACTTACTGACATCAACCGTGTCTCTCGTATTTTTGAAATTCCACTCACAGAAGCAGAAAAATTATGTTTTATGAAAAATTCTGTTTTTTAACTACCACTTAGTGGTTTCACTATTCATAAAAAATGAAAGTTTTCAGAAAAATACCAAAATTTCACCCTAGGTTAATTTCGATATTTTGAATCCAAAAATGAAGTCCATTTTTAAAAATAAAATTTATAAAATTTCAAAAAGTGGTTATTACTATTCATAACGGATAGTTTTAATAATATTTTATTATCATATCATTGTTACTGAAACTCGATATTGTGTACGACGCAAGCTATCGAGGAAGGTCGTGATTTCGTGTAAAGCAAGCCAAGCAAGTGTTGTGTGTAGAAAAAGATTCCTTTGATGATTTATAAAACAAAAAAGTTTCGGGTGTTACATATATTGTATAAAATATTTTTCAGGTCAAATGGATTGGGATAGAGATCATGATAGTTACTACTAGCTTGCGGGTTTTGTAGGAGCAATTCAGACTTCGTGGTCATTGAAAATTTTCTTTATTTGCGTACATTAAATGTTACCTTTCATTTTTAGTAGTACTTTCATGACAATTAATTCAAGTACTTTGGATTTATTTTATATTTTATTCTGATTAGTAATTAGTTAGTGCCTATCTTATATCTCTATTTCACATGTGTTCTCTTATATGGAAACGCCTCTTTATTGTGTGTTTAGTGTACCCTTAGTGTTATTTAGTTTGGAATGTTTTTATATATAGACAAATTAGAAAATATCACACAATTTTAAGTTCTATCACATTAATCCAACATGGGATCTCCCAAGAACACTAGAATTAGTGATCATTCTAATCGTATGACCATTTTACCATCTGAGAGTATAAATATCTTGAAATAATAGTGATATCCATGTTTCTCTAATTGTTTAAACTTGTCCTGATATATTGGAAAAAAAATATTAATCTGGTCATAGAACTGTCCACTCATTATGTAGAATCCTAAATAGAACTATTGGTAACACTATCACCAAATATAATAGTATAAACCAATTTTCATGTAATTGTAGAATAAAATTTTTTCTAATGGTATAAAACATAACTAGAGGTATAACATTATAAATAGTTTTATAAAAAAAACTAACTATAGAATGAATATCAATAATAAATTGATTAATAGTGGTAATATTCATCTTTTATAATCTTTTTTGAAAATATATCTTCATTCAGTGATGAATTGAAATATTCTACCATCAGTTAATAATATATATACTCTATTGGAAATCGTAATGATGATTATTTTTCATCATCCTATTAAAACTAATTAGGAATTTATTTTTAATATTAATGGATTATATTTTCCTAAAATGTAATTTTTTTGGTATATATTTCTGATTATAAATTCATTTTTCAATCCTTCATTTAATATTTTTTATGATTTTATTTTTATTGATTATTTTGTGTTTTTATAAACTAAAATTATAATCAATATATCTCTTTTTTTGGTAATTATTAAATATATAAATAAGATAATGATTATATTAGAGTTATTTTTTTCTATTAGATGTTTTTGTAATAGATCATGAAAACTCTATAATGATAAACATGATAATTTATATTATTAGAAAATGATATGATTATAAATAAATTATTTTCTAATGTGATATATTGTGATTTCTTATCTATATTCCATTTAGTAACAAAATATGTTTTTGAAAATAAATTACAGGGGACTATCCATTATGTTATGATCAATGATTATTATGAATAAAATATAATTTTAAAATTTTAATATCATATTGATAATAATTAAAAAATAACACAATCCAAATTTTATATTTATGAAGTATCAAATGTCTGCTAAAAACTATGACATTATTGATATAAGTAATTACATAATTAAGTTTTTATATACTAATAATGTGATTGGTGTTTTCAAGATATATCAACATTCATCATCATTAACTCCACTACGCTTCTAATTTTTTTTTATTTTTTTTATTATATAATTATATATTTTGTTTTTTCTCTACAACTGATTAATAAATTTACCAATAAAATGATATAAAACTAAGTTAATTATAATATTCAACATGATTGTTTAGATATGAATCCCAATAATATTTAATGTTGGTTGAATAACACATACTACTTTAGAAAGGATGTATCTCTTGTAAAATAAGTAACAGTTATTCTACTAGCTGATAAAAATATTTTCCATTTACTAGGTTATCATTCCTAATTATAAGTGAAGAATTAATGAAAAAAAAAATTTCTTGATAAGATGAAAATATTGGAGAGTATACAATGATTTTGGTTTAAAAAAAATCCTTGTAAAATCTTGAAATTATAAAATATGATAATTTTATTTGACAGAGTGTGCGGTAATAAAAACCTTATATAAATTACCCACAAAACATTTTTTGTCAAATTTAATATTTTTGATATATTTTTTTAACACACATACCCAATTAAAAATTATCAATAATATAATATAATAACAAAAACTAACATTTACATTTTTTTTATATTACTAAAAATATAAATAGATTCATTATTATAAATGCAATAAAAATAAAATAATAATAATTTCAATAAAAAATGATGGTTTTTGGAAATATATTATTTTTTAAAAAGATAATAATATCTTGTTTTCTTCATATATGTTAAAATTATTTTTTACTACTTATATAAACTTTATTGGATAAAATAATCATATTTCATAAATCAAAATATGAAAATTATGTTATGGTGAATCATTAGAATTTTTATTAAAAAATATTTTTGGCGAGTAGTGAAAAATACAAAACTATAATTGAAAATATCATTTTCATTTAAATTGATTATAATTTAAAATTATATTTTTAATAGGGTTTGTATTATATATAGATAAAATATATATTTTTTAATAAAATTTAGGACAATTTGATAATCTTTATAATTAGTTATGATATAAAATATTTAAAACTTTTGAACATTTTCTTTATAAAACACAATTTTCTTCTCACATGTGTATGGTTATTTTTAAATTAAAATTATCCACTTATGTGAATTGAATTATGAAAAATGGATTCCATATTTTTATCTAAATAAAATATATTTTATCATATGTTTAACATATTATTTACCAAATTGAATTATAAAAACAATAAATACAACTGAATATGGTTAATGTAAACATATATTAATCAGGGGTGTTAAAACAAAATGATATGAATTAAAATGCACCAATTTTTTTATTATATTAATTTTAGGGTCTTATAAAGAATCAATAATGTATACATCTCTTGTCTAATTCTTTTTGGAAATTGTAGGACTGTAAGGATGTGGGTAAAACATTCTCATTTCAAAAATTAAAAATATGCCACAAACCTCACTTATTAATTGACACCTCTCTCCTATATTATTCACACCTTAAAAACAATTTGGGATTATGAATAGATAAATAAATATCTTAAATATAGATTAAATCTTCATAAAATTCTAATTTTTTTCATACATCTATTATCCGATGTGTTTTGGTGAAATCTAATGAGGTATACCCAAAGAAGATGTAACATATTTTAAAGAGAATTGTTTAATAAATTTTAATCCTCCTTGTTAAACTGTTATTGAACCAAGTTGATATAATAATCACATTATCGTACTTATAATTATATATTTCTATGTTATTTTTATGTACTAATTACATCTTCACTTTCATAAAATGGGTTATGAATTTAACATTTATGTTTATGAAAATCTACAGCCTTGGGAACCTATATAATTTCTATTTGAATTACCACCTATAACAGCTAGGAATTCTTATTCATATAAAGCCAATAATATATATATATATATATATATATTATACCTTCAGTTAAATTTTATCATATAAAACTCATTAAAATCTATTCCATAGGAGGATATAATAATGTCCCTCACAAGTACAGTGGACTGCCACATCGTGAAGTCATGTGACTCGTTCAACAGTAATAATTTAAAATCAAGTTAATAAGAAATTGTTTAATGATTATATGTGATATAATTGAAATTAATATTAATATCATGAATTATTTATCATTATTAAAAGATAAATTATAATTTTATTTCTTACATATAAATTTTGTACCATTAGTTTTGTAAATGGGGACTAACATATTTACAAAATGATCCAGTTCTCTTTTTATAACCAGACTACATAAAGGATATATATAGTTATATTTTAAAAAAAAAATATATTTTAATTATTTATTAAAAATAAAAATTTAGATAGATAGATTTCATAATGATCACCAATAAATGGAAACATTACTCATGCATACATATTAAATTTTGTCTCTATGATTATAAAATACATCATTTTTCAAATCGATCATTTATGATTGATCATAGAAGAATAATTTATTTATAAATGTTATAAATGTTTAATTATTGTAATTCTAGGGATAATATAAATATATGATATTTCATGAACCATATCCATTATGAAAAAACACAAATTTGAAAAATATAGATAACAAATGAAACAATGTAAATATTAAATGATTATTTAATAAAAGTTGTAAGATGTCATAAAATGATATTATATTTTATTATGAATGTTATATCATTCTATTTTGTATTATTATGAATTTTAGACATACTATATAAGAGGTCAAAGCACAATCATCCATAAGAAATAATATTGTAAAAAATTATATCTCAATTTTCTTTCAGTGAGGAACATTTGAATATTTTCCACTAATTTCAATTATATGGTTTATACAACAAGAATTTATCATGTAATTTCATTTATTCTCTATTATAATTTTTTTTTCAATTTTATTTATATTATTGATGTTGATTTGTCTTAAATATTACCATGTGTGAAGTGATTTCTTCTCAATTTTGCTTCCTAGAAGCTTATTTTAATTTTATTAAATTAGTTTCTTCAGTATGACTTAAAGTTTCCCAATTTAATTTGAATTATAATTATTCCATAATTATTCATGAAATATTATTTTTCAATTTGAATTATTTCATACATATTTATCTGTAAATAAATGGTAACTTCTTCTAAACAATTTAATTACTCAATTTGTTTTCATTGGGTAATATTACATATTCAATTATTTGAAATTATTTGATTATCTTTGTAAATAAATTTTGAATATATTATGTGTTATTTTTAATAGTTTTTTAATTTTAATTTAATATGTATAATCAATTCATTGACCAATATTAACTATAACAATGAGATAATTTTTTGGGTTTATTTTACTATCTAATTTTAATTGTTGTTGTTTATTATTTTATAATTATTCAATTAACCAATTTAATTATATAATAAAATGTTTATTAATGATATTTTATATTATGTTAACCATATTCAACTATTTAGTATTTGAAATTATCGAGAAATTTTTTTTTTGAATATCTGACACAATTTATTTCCTCCATCACAATTTTTTCCTCTAAAATATTATTTTATAGTTATGTTTTCTAATTTTTTCCATTATCCAAATGATTTATCAAATACATATTTACAAACATTTTTTATTATATATTTATTAATGGTTCTTTCATGATTATTCCAAAACTATTGTTGTTAGGTTTTTATTAAAACAATGAAATGAATCCATATTTTAAGGAGATGAAATTAATTGAATTTCTATTCATCATAATGAGTAAATTATTTTAAATCATACATTATAAGATTTAAATTATTATTTTAATTCTAACAAAATTTTTAAACATTTTTTAAACATTTTTTTCAAAAATATTAATTCAATTTTAAGTCGATATTTTCTATAGAAATTTTTTAATGATATAATCATAACATTTATATTAAAAAATAGAAACAAAACATTATTTTTAATTAAATTTTTATATATTATATCGAAACCATAAATATTCATTCTACGGATGATTTGTAATTTTTTTAATGGAATGTTTGGAAACTAACTGTTTTGATTTATTTTGTAAATAATAGCATTCTCTTAATATATTCACTTTCTTGTGATCATTGAATCATTAATTTCCCTAAATATCGACATTATTTATCCTTAAATATGAATAATTAATTAAAACTAATGAATTTTTACTTATTGTGATATATTTTGAAATCTTTCTGATTTACTCACTAAATATATATAATTTATGTTCTTACTTGAATACAAGTAACTGATGAAAAGTCACTTTTTCATGAAAGAAATTGATTATTCAGTATGCGAGGATCACTATGTACATGTAGACACATGTTTGGATGAGATTTTTACGGCACTTGGATTAATAGATAGTTCACATAAGACAAATCAGAATTCCAGAATTTAATGTGATTTTTTATATTCAATTTTAAAAATTCATATGAAAAGTATTGATATTAGACATATAATATTCCTATGACATGATGTTTAATAATTAAAAATTCCCATAATTTAAAATTAAATAATTATTATCCAACATATTTTAATAATTATATTATATCTAGAAAATTTTAATTCTCATTTTATTGATAAAATTGATTGTGATTTCTCTTATTTAGCTTTCCATATTGATTAATCATTATCTTTAAGAGACATTCTTGTTACTTAATTAGAATTTACGTAATGTCATTTATCTATCCATATTGAATATGATTTCTCATTTTTGATTATGTTTTTGTACATAACCCTTAGTAATAAATTTATCTCACCATTATTTTTTTCCTTTCACTAGAATCCCTAATGTTTAATATTATTTATATTCAAGTATATAATATAAAAAATAATGTTAGTCCCAAAAAAGATGTGTTATAATTTTTATATTCATACCTAGTGCTAGAATCATGTATGTATCTATATTACAAATAGTAAAAAACCATTCAGCCTCATATGATTTGATTACATGTATCTTAATCCAATGTATTAATGAATAATTAAAATTTATTTTACTAGGATTAGGGTCACTAATACCATTAGGATGTCATTTTTTTAAATGATTTATTTTCCAATGTTTTATTTAAAAAATTTATTTCTCAAATATTATTATTATGCCAAATTTATAAATATTAAAACTCACACCATCTATTAAATATTTCCACATCATTGATGCCTAATAACAAGAAATTGTAAATCATTTATAGGGAAAATGAAATAATAATTTGTCACGATTCTTTATACATGGTGGATAAAAATTGTGTAAAGAAGAAGCATGACGTGTTTCATTTTATATATATTGTAAAAGAGACACATAAAAATAGTAAAGAATTATTAAATATAGAAAAATCATTAACATATAAATTATTCAGAATTTGGAAATAATTTACAAGGAAATACTGAATGTGCTATAAATAATTTGGACATAATGATTATTTATAATTTTTATTAACTATTTCATTAATAATTTTTTACTATAGTCATTGTAAAAAAATAGGATCATTTTAAATGAATTTAATTTTCATATAAGATAATAAAATTAACAAAATTTGGTCATTAGATGACATTGCAATACAATTATCATCCAAAAAGTATTATTTTTTTATTATTATGATATTAAATAATATAATATAACAACCTTTATCATAAAATATAATTGAATCCAATTAAATGACTATTGAAATATTTCTAAATTAATAAAATGATGACAATAACAAAATTAGAAAAAATAACTTACAACATCAATAAAAAATTATTATTAACAATTAAATCACTCATATGATAATTAATCCAATATAATTTTGTTTTTATGTTTTTAAATTTAATTAATTCATCCACTATAAAAACAAGAATTGATATTTAAATGATTACCAATATTATTTATTTATATAATCACTAATAATTTTAATTAACATTTTATCATGGAATTTATTTTATTTTGATCAATAAATCGTTAATTATTTCTCAATTTCATTCCCTATGTGTACATATGAAAAATATATAAATGAATGAGTGTAAATTTTTTTATTTTTCCTTAACTAAAATAATATACAGTTCATTATCAATATAAAATGGATACATTCACCCATAAATTCAGAACATGAATAAAAATCGTGAATTTTACTTATACAAAATCAAAAAATCCATCTATTGATATATTTAAATTCCACATCACATTAGTTTTAAAATCAATTTATATATTTTTTATTTTTATTGTGATATTAATATTTTAACATTAATTAAAATTGAGATTAAATAAAAATGAAATTTTCCTCATTAATAAATTTTAACGTGATGAATCTATTAATAGAATCAATTTTTGAGGATCAAATCTTTTGCAAAGTTGGAATTTAATGTAATAAAATAATATCATACACAATGAATGATATTTTTATAAACAATTCCTTATTAAGTATGAATAACTTATTAAACCCAGAGAGGATATAACCCACAAGTCATTTATTGTATTATTTATATAAAATTAATACAATAATATTTTTAATCTACTAGAAATAAAAACTAGGATTTTTTTATACTAGAATGAAATAAAATTTTTATTTAAAAACATATATATTTTCATCATTCTGTCAAAAGTAAACAATGTCAAAGAATCATAAAATTTCTATCCATGATAATTTTGATAAATTTATTTAAATATATATATATGTTTTATATCATTTAATTAATTAAAATATATTAATGTAATTATATTATACAACAAAAAATTAATTAAATAAAATATTTATGAAAATGTTTTATTAAAGCATCAAATGATATTTTTAAGAATTCATTTTTTATTTCAATGGAATTAATAAATACATTTTTTATGAGTTGGACCATTAAAATTATATTTCCTAACAAGGATACTCATATACAAATCCTTTATTTCAAAAACTATGTTATAAAAACAACATTTAAAAAATAATAATTTCATAATATATAAAAATTATCATAATTATCATTGTTACATGTTATGAATACTCTTGAAAATATGATTATTTTTCTATAAATATTCAACTTGATACATTCTACCAACTTAAATTAATTCAATCCTAAAAATATTTTCTTGAAAATAATTTTTCAATATTTAACGAATTTTTTGGGAAATTATATATTATATAATGGTACAATAAAAATCCTTTAAAATGGAATAAAAGAAACAAAATGGTTACCTAAAATAGCACATAATGATTTTAGTATATTAAAATAACATTGGATGGATTCATAGATATAGACATTCAGGACAAAGATAATTTCTAATGACTAATATATGGTGATACAAAACAAGGTCATGATAATGTTACTATCATAAAAACCATAGACACTTATATATTTTAAATAAACTAATTTAATAAAAAATGATAAAAAATGATAATATTTTCATTTCAAGATCCATTCCATAATATTGAGGGATAATTTTCCAATCATGATAGTGAACAAGAGAAAAAATTATACTCTATATCCTTTCATTTCATTGGACCAATTTTGTCATTGATTGTGATGTGATCAATTTTCATGTCTTTTAGTTCCATATAAAATGAATATTTATGAGCAAATATCACTCCCTAAAGAAAAAAATAATAACTTTTCAGTGATCATAATATACATTAAATAATTAATATTCATTATTTCTATATATTAATAATTTCCATTAAAATTGATATTATAATATCTGTAATATAAATACATAGAAAACATTAATAACTAATATAACCATAATAAAAAACTAATTTTCCATATAATTCAAATCTATAAATGGAATACCATAAGAATCCAAAAAAATGTTTGATGGAATTAAAAAACAAAAAAATTAATATTTCTAGGTTACAACTTTTAACAAGATTGAAATTAGCATTTCCACCTAGGTAACATGAATTATCTTCTAATTTCATATAGAAAACATGTTAATAATATTTTCATATATTTTCCTAAATCATGAGAAAACATAAATCTACACAAAAAATCAATAAATAATTATTTTTTTCAAGAAATTATTATTATACTTACTCTTATAATAAAATCAGATATCGTATTATACATTCTATATATCCAAAAAATAAATACACATCATCATTAATATAAATCATATATTATTAATACCATTAAAAATTTTCTAGAAAATACTTCAAATAAAAATATTATAGAAAATTAAATAGACAATTCATTATTATTATTAATATAATAGAATTTATATAACACTAATACAATATAATTCATGAATCATAATATATAAATACATAATTCATTTCAATTTAAGGATTTCCATACCAAATATCTATCCATGGTTTAGGATTAAACACCTGGATTAGTGGATTGACTTGGATAATTCCCATATTTTCTACACACACGACATTGAATTCCTTGGTAATTTATTCCTTGAATCCCTTTATTTCTAGGGAAAATACATATTCACAGTATTTAAATAAATTATAATACATTCATTTAAATATGTTCTTTTCATGATGGAAATATAACATACATTATTTAGTGATAAATTGATGTAAATCAGTCATAAAAAATAATAATATTACATGTTATGATGATAAATTAAAAAAATGTTGCTAAAATATAATGATAAATTATTATGCATTATCATAAGGTAAATCATTCAAGATCACATCTCATGCAGTTTTAAGGAGGTAAGTCATATCATTATTTATGACATTAATTTTAAACTCAATTACTCAATGTTTCATCTATTTAAAATAACCATAAATAACAGTTTGAGAAAAAATCACTATAATAAAAAAACAAAAAATCATGAAAATTATTTTAGAGGTTTAATAAACAATGAATAATGTTTGTATCATCGATACCTTAGTCTTTTAAATAGTCATCCAGGATCAAGATTAATTAAACTCATGAAAATATTATTATATATATCTTATTATTGGATAATAACCTCAATTATATTGATAGATGTTTTCAAATATCAAATTTCCTTTAATTGGTCATTATGAAAATTATTAATGAAAATACATTTTCAATTTTTATGACAGTTATTAAAAAAATTCAAAACATTGGAAATATGAATTTATTGAAAATATAAAAGGGAAAATTTTAATGATACATCCTATTAGATGTATTAATTATGATGTCAAATTTCATTAATGATGTTTATGTTAATAATATTATTGTTCAAAATTTTGTAAATAATTAAAAAAATTTATTTTAAAAGAATATTCCTTTAGATATTTTTTTCAAATTAAAACATTTTTATATAATTGAATAAAAATAATCGGGGGTATTAGAAAGGTTCATTAAACCATTTATTGAAATAAAACAAATGGATAAAAAATATTTTCAACTAAAGATGAAATAATATACATTTTTTCTCAAACAATTGTTGATCATTTTAAATACTAAAGGGAGGAACATGATATAATACATTGAAAATAAATGAATCAATTGGGGATAAAAAATTAAAGTGTTTTATCTAAAATGTATCATATAATTTACATCAATTTTATTTCAAACCTATAAATAATAATAGATTGATTTTATCTTTTAAAACAATTCGCTTATTAAAAGTTAAAATTTCATCATAATTTAATTTAAAATCAAATATAATAAATTTAAATTATTTATTTATTTATTCCATAACAATTATTAAATGTATAAAAAAATTTATTTACAGCATATAACATTTCAATTCACATTTAATAATTATTTTTTTATAAGTTTGTAATTTATGATTATATTTTTTCATGAATGCTCTGATTGAATAATTTTATCAATATATATTATTCATAATTCCGAAATAATTATAATTTTAATAATTATTTAAATATTTATAACCATCCATTAATGGTGGAAATTGTAAATAAATGACAACGATTTGTGGGGATGGTAATACACAGGTACAAATGAGTGACAATATCAAGTAAGGGTGAGAAGGTTATTGATATATTATATTTTATAAAATATAATTATTTCAAAAAAAATCATAAATATTAATTACATAAAACATTATAAACATCCACGTAAAATGTTGATGTATAATTAATTACAATGCAGTATGGAGACTGTATATCATATATATGCCAGAGTCATGTTTTCACATACTGTAGGATATAAAAAATATAATTATGGGTGTAAAATAAATATAAAAATATAACACTATATTAATGATACTACATTATTTATTTTAATATTCTAATATATATTTATTAAATATAGAATAAATAGTAACATTCAATGTGTTCACAAAAATGCAAATATCTTCCATGATATACATCAACTAAATCTATTTTGATGGATTATGGGAATAATATTCTAATAAAAAAATAAACTATAAATAAATGATAAAGAATTTTATAAGATAATTATCTATTTATTCATTTATCAAGGTTTATCATGGTGGTTTAAAGAAGATTGTGGGGGTTTTTCCATTAAATATGTTGATGAAAGGGAAGACATGGAATGAATAAAAATAATGACATATATTAATTTTATTTCCATGTATTTCTGCAGCCATGTTTCCATAATTTTTCATCAATGACATTATATGAATTAAATACCATCCACAAAACCATTGGATATTTTTATGCCACATTTTAATCCTTTTCACTTGGATTAACACATTTTTTGACTTATTTTATCGTTGAATATGGTAACGAATTTTTCAATCAAAAGGGAAATATAGTTACTTAAAAGGATTTATTATTCTCAAAAATATATTTGTTGAATATTTTAAACAATTTATCATCCTTGTTTTCCCCATTATTATTATTTATGACATTAATAAATTTAATAATATTTTTTCTCACATTAAATTCTAATAAATATATACTAACATATGATAATAATTTATTAAAAAAGTCCCCAAAATATCATGTATGTTACAATAATATCTATATATTCATAAATAATACATTATTTATTACTCTAAACAAATAAATGACCATTATTCTGATAAAATACATTGCCTGTAATGATTTTTAAATTATTTACGTTGATTTTTCAAATGCATTCATAAGTACTATGTAAGATATGAATAATTGTTTATATTAATTATTTAGTGTCTAAAAATTTAAAATCCTAGAATTAATATCAATATTATATGTATAATCGATATCATTAATTAACACCTTTTTATCACAATCTAAATAGATGATGGAAATTTAAAAGAATGGAAGTTACAATTTGTATTTATCTTTACATTAAATTTTATTTAAATCATTAATGAAGAAAAAAAGAATTATAGTGAAAATAAATATGAAACATATGTGATTATGTAACACCCCAGGTAAATAAAAAATATGAAATTTTCATATTTATCCATATTTGTGAATAAAATATTAATATTACTTTAAAGGGAACGCTATGCTCGATGATGTACCCAATACGCAACAATGAGTTTCTTTGAAATCTTACGTTGCACTCTAATAATAAAATAATATTATTTTAAATGGTAGTTAACGCCTAGATATTTTAATGGCGGGAATAAATGAAAATAACTACAAAATGATTATATATGTTTTTCAAATATTTTTACTATTATCCAATAAATGTTAGAGGCTTAAAATGCAAATGAATCCAATTTTAAGCATAAATCTTCTAATATTCATTACAAGGTCGATTAAAGGCCTTTTGATGGAGAACCCTTTTTAAATATAATTTTGACAACTTTATATGTTTTATTTGACAAAATAAAATCCTTTTTTATAATCTGGACATCAAAATTTACTTTGTGTAAATTTTTGTTATTTTTTCGATAAAGATCATTTTTATTCAAAATGTTGCATTTTAATTCGAAACCACCTTTTAATATGATTTAATTATATAGATAGATTATATTTTTAATTGATATTAAAGTTTATTTAAAATATATGTTTACCATTTAATCCAATGGTGATCATTGGAATTAATTTCACTTGGAAATTGCACTTAAACTAGTGTCAATCTTTTAATAGATATTGTTTCTTAAAAACACGCTATTTATTTTGACAACGGGAATTAATTATTAAATTAATTAATGCAACTTATATGTTATGAATTTTTTAAAATAGAAATCATTTTTGAATTCTGAATATCAAATATAGCTTAGGGTGAATATTTGGTATTTTTCTGAAAAACCTCAATTTTTGATGAATAGTGAAACCACTAAGTGGTAGTTACAGAAATTGATTTTTAGTTTAAATGAAACTTTTCTACTTCTATGATTTGATTTTAAAAAAATCCAACATACATGGTTTTCATTAAGAAGTAAAATGTGGTCCAATGGGATTAAAATAATATTTTGGTGAATAGTAACTTTTAAGTTTTATTAATCACGATTAGAGGTAATTAGTGTAATTTAAGGTACAAATAACGTTTTAATAATATGAAATGGCCTATCACATGTCCTACCCTCATATTATGTGTCATTACCGACCAATAAAATCCATGGGTCAACTTGGGGACCCCATGGAGCCACTTTGGTAGGAAAATGACATAAATAACATTTTATTTAAAGCTAAAATAAAAATGTCACAAACATGAGTAGTTTCACTAAAAAAAATTTAAATGGGGTTATAGAATTCATATTTTTGACTATAAATATTCATTATAAATATAAAAAGATTTTATACATCATGATATTTTTATATAATTTTTAGACATTATATAAATTAAATTATTTATGACACCATGATGATGCAGCGATTACTCATTATTTAACAATTTAAATAAAATGAAATGATAATGTAAAATCTAAGACCTAAACATGTCAAATACCTATTGGATGGGTGGATTTTGAAATCCTATCACCTTATCCTTGAAATATATAATTTTGTGACCTTTAAAATCCGAAAAACAATTTATAATAAAGTAACCTTTTATAACATTCCAAGAGTGCCCCTCCTCTCCTCTTATAAAAGGCCCCCACCTCTACCACCTTACCCACAACTCTAAAAGCATTGGCTCTTCCAAACCCTGCCCATTTGGTCTCTACACATCCCTATCTTACTTATAGAAACATCTCTATGGGCATAAGTCTTCCCAAGGATGCCTTTTAGCTCAAATCAAAAAGAGTTACCCGTTTTAAATGTAATGTCTTCCCTAGTGTTCTTTTGTTCCATTTTTCTTCTCCAACCCCATAAACTCTTTTTATTTATTTGTTTTGTAACAACAACAGTATCTTAAATATACTAGGATTTTGTTATGAGGATTATTCGAGCTATAATAACACAAAACATTGTCCAATGGTTAATGAACATACGGTTTCTGTGGATGGCGAATTACTACCTCACAAAACGATGATTATTTTATCTTCTCATACCACCTCTCATGGTGGCCATTATAATGGAAATATATTTATTTATGATATATATTATATTTATTTCATCTTTATTCTTCTGTATTTTATATTTAATACATACCTTTATGATTTTCCTGTTGTGCAAATGCGATAATTTCATTTGAGGAAGTGTGGACTACTGCCCCCTCGAGTGATGTGACCCGTTCATGCAATACATGGAATGTATAATGAATGAAATTGATTAACTTATGTGATATATATAACATATATATTATACTTGAATTATAATATATGTATATCTCTCATCATGTTTTAATTCCATTAATGTGCCAATGAAATAAAAGTAGCGTTCATGCGTACGTACAGCTTACCGTCTGCATGAACGGTACATTTCATTTCTTATCTTCAAATGTTATGTACTATTATAAGTACATATATATAATGGATATATATGTAATATATTACATCTAAATGATGGGTATAATTATGTAATTATAATATATATATATCTCTTTTAACTTTAATTCTGTTAATATGAAAAAAAAAGTAGTGTTCATGCGTACATACGGCCTACCGTCTCCATGAATGATGCCTTTAATTTTTCATCTCCAAATGTTATGGAATAGTAAAAAATGAATATATACTAGATATATATGATATTTATAACATTAATACTATTCTGTAGATGATGTACCTATAACTACATAGAAAATTCTTTTCACTACTGGAAAACTAACCTATACCAACAGTTTGGAACCGTTGGTATAGGCCTCCAAACCGTTGGTATAACCTATACCAACGGTTTCAAGAATCGTGGCAAAGTAAGCCGTTGGGATAGGTCTATACCAACGGTTTTGGGAAAACCGTTGGTATAGACCTATCCCAACTGTTTTGAAAACCGTTGTCATAGGTAATATGAAAATCTATTCCAACGGTTATAAAACAATTGGTATATGTATTTGAAAAAAAAATACATTCGGTGTGATTGGATCCCTGAACCCCTCGTTTATAATAGAACGACTTAACCACTAACCTAATATGACTTTTTTAAACATAATTTCATAAATATATATATGTATTATAATAATTATTTAAAATTTAGATTTATATAATGTTCTCGGGCAGTAGACCTGGAAAAAAAATCGAAGAACCTATACCAACGGTTCGCAAAACCGTTGGGATAGGTGCATATTTTTTTCGGAGTGTATGCTGGATTTTGGGGAACCCTTTCACAATGGTTTGGGAGAACCCTTGGGAAAGGGGTGGTTCTTTCCCAACGGTTCTCCAAAATCGTTGGGAAAGGGGTGTTTTGGGCTCCCTTTCCCAACGGTTTGGGGGAACCGTTGGGAAAGACCCACCCCTTTCCCAACGGTTCTCCCAAACCGTTGGGAAAGGGGTGTTTTGAGCTCCCTTTCCCAACGGTTTGGGGGAACCGTTGGGAAAGGATGCCTATACCAACGGTTTTTACAAACCATTGGTATAGAAGGGTTGGGAAAGATCCGATTTCCAGTAGTGTTTCCAACAAGTTTAATTTTTTCTCATGTACCGAAATTCGACAAAAACGTCTGATATGAACTCACTTTATTAACCAATTATTATAAAATTATAATATGTGATATGAACTGAATAATAATATTTAAATTATTTAGTTAAAAAATTATAAATTGACAAAATTGTATTATTGAGGAGATTAAATAACGATCGAGTCATGTCGGACACGAGGTAAGGGGTCCAACCTCTCTCTTTATTTTTAAGTAATCTCTTTTATGTCATTTATTTTAAACTCATCTTTATTATGTTTGGGGATGTTATTTTATATTCCTCATACTGTAATTATTATTTTCATATTATTAGAGACCCTATTTGATCTCATAAATCCAATTTTGGGAGTTTTAAGTGGCGCTGTTAGGCTACAGAGTTTTCATAAGTGATTTTTCATCTCACTTTTATTCCTGTGACATTTATGCTACGTTTTCCACTATTTACTTTGAGTGTCGTATGTACTGCACATTATTATACACTTTGTGTAGTATAATTTAGTTTATGAGTATTTACATATTCATTGTATGACCCTTCTTCCATGGGGTGTACGTTTCGAAAGTTACCCAACTCGGTAAAGGGACCTTTCACCCTCCTCTTTTTAAAAGAATTCTTTTGATATGTCTTTTAATTCACATAATATTATGTTGGGATATGTTCTTCTATATCCTTATTTATGTAAATTTTATATCCAAGTTATGAGATACCATTTTTTCTCTCATCAACTCATTTTCTGAATTTTAATGTGACGTTGTTAGGCTGTTGGATTTCTGTATGGGAACTTCTTAACCCACTTTCAATTGTTTGGGTTAAACCTCTACATCATGATTTTGTTATGCCAAGATTATGTGTGGAATATCTATGTTGTAATTTCCACAAAATTTTGTGTAGATATACTATATCTACACATAATCATCTCATTGATAAATTCTTACGAACTTGTATGGGAAATCATAACTCAATCTCACTTAATTGAGTTAAATATCTATGTCATTGGTTTGGTTTTTCCAAGATTATGTGTGAATGACCTCGGATTGTTTCACACATAATATCAACTTATATTGGGTTTATTTATATTTATCACACATAATTAGGTTATATATTTATCATTAATTTAAGGATACCATCTTTATAATGGATTTCATCAAAATTTACATTTCCATTGAGACTTTATTGTTGTTATGAACCAATTCACTCTTATATGGTGTGTATACTATCCATTGACATATTATATCATGAATCCCTTTATTCTCATGATATTATAAATCTTGAAATCAATGTAATTCTATAATTATTTATATTCAAGAGTATCTAATTTTGTTAAAAACTCTTTAACAAAAATATCGTTTTAAATGTTTAAAAGATTCATTATTATAAATCTTAATCTTTAATTTCCATGTTTTCAAAATGGTTTTCAGTATTTATTTATATGGATATTAATGCTTTAAAATTATAATTCCATTAAAAGCTTCAAAATGGTATGGGACACTTCGATTCAAAAATCACTTTTTAATGGTTCTTGAAAATGGATTGATTAATTCAATATCTTGGAATTACTTATTGTGATTGAAAATGAAATGTTGCAATTGAAATGTTTATATTTTCAATATTTTTTGTGTAATGATGGTACTTTGACATTTTACGGGTGGTTACGTGATAAACCATATGACGGGTGGTGTCGTGAATACCAGGACGGGTGGTTATGTGATAACCTCCAATGCATTGGGTATGGAAGTCGTCCGTATGGATATTCTATTAAGTGATATGTGTGGAAGTCGACCATATGGTTATTCCATTTAAGTATGTTTATGTCCCAAGTTACCTTTATATGTTATGTGTTCTTTATATGGGTATTTATGGTAATATTTTGGCTACAAAAGGGGTAAGTAATGATCATTTATTCAGTGAAGAGTTTTTTTTACTACTTCATAAATGTGAAAAGTATTACTTTGATAAATTATTCTTGGTTTACTTGTTGTTTTGAAAATAAAACAGTTAACCTTCATTGTGTATCCTTTACTGGTCTTTTTATGCTCATCCCAAGTTTTTGAAATGTTTTCCATAGGACTTAAAGATGAATATTGTCAAGGATGGGATCAAGGAAAGACATGATATCTAAAACATGGAACTAGACATGTTTCTTTTTAAGAGTTTTTATTTTATGGAAACTTAGTAGAAGTGTATACTTTGTAATCTTTGAGATGTAATGTTTGTGTTCTAATTCTATAAAAATCTAAACCTGAAAAGATCCTCAATGTGAATTATTCATTTAATTCAATAATAAGAAATGTTTAAGGTCAGGTCCTTATTAATTATATATGGAATAGAATCATCATATATTGATATGAAATGGTTATGGTAGATTTTAATGCCTTTTCAACATAGTTTTGACAATATTTATCATGTTTTAAAATTTTTACTAAGTTAATAATATATTTACTATAGTTAATATTAAAAACCACCAAAAATAAAATTGGAAGTATTACGTAATTTATAGATTATTATTCAAAATATAGAATAAAATTTTCATGATTCATTTTTAAAAAATAGCTTTAATTAATTAAATATAAAAAATAAAAAGTACAATGATATACTTTTATATGATATACTCCATTCAACTAAAAATATATTTTTTTATATAGGCATTTTATAATAATGACTAATACTTTATAAATTTAATTATTTTCAATAATAAGTATATGAATTAATTTTTTAAAAAATATAATTCAAAAAGGGGTTAGAAAATTAAAAATATAATACTATTTTTTTATATAATCGTCATTTTCAAGAATCATCTGAATGTAAAAAATTTCATATACTAATCTAAATTTTACCCTTAGAAAAATTTAATATGATTTTATAAAAAATTATTTAATTTTTAGAAAACTAGATTTAAAAATGTAAAAGAATGACTTTAAAATAACTATATAAAAATGAAATAAATTTTTTTGGGTGATCATATTATTGAGGTGTAAATTTCCCACACTGTTATTTAATTTTATATTTTAAAATTATTAAACAAAAAATGTTTCCGGGCATTTATAAATATTTTTCATTATATGGTATTTTCCAATAATACCTTCTAATCCAAAAAATGTGTTATAACAGTCAGATTTATATAATAATATTTATATAATATATTACATTCCATTAAATATTAGTGTTTCTTGATAAGATATATATTGAGAAACATATTATTTAAAAAATATATAGTGCTGTTATACTAAATCATATAGTATAAATATTTTCAAATTAAGAGAAAATATAAGATCCAATACCACTACATATTTTAGAATCATCGATCATAATCTATTGTTCTGTAAAACCAATCACAGTAATACAAAATTAGATAGATATGTAATCATAAATATTTGTGTTGTGTTGACTTCATAAAAAATTCCCTATGATTAATATGACATTTGATTTTGTCTTGTGGTTTATATGGTTTAATCCATACTTTATGATCCAAGGTCTGAAATGTTATTACAACTTTTTTTGGATATTTTCTCTCATTAATGGATTTCCTTAAGGAAAACGTTTTATTTTTTTTCTATTGGGATTAGTAGTGGATTTTTTATGTAATGAACCTATATAATATCCAATTAATAGAAATAAATTAGGTAAATCAAGAAATCATTGTCAATTTAAATCTATAATATCAATAAAAACAATAAGATGTAGATAAATCAATTATAAGAATAAATTCCAAATATTTCATGATTTATAAAATTCCGGTTAAAAATGAAATTTACAAAAACCATGCGTAAAACGATATTGATAATAAATGATATGTGGATTTATCAAAATGGATTCTCATAATTGTTTATAAAACATTTTTTTAATCATATATATCTCTCATAGAATCCTCCAAAATAAATGCATTGTTTTCCCAGCTAGCATGCAACCCAGTAGCCTTAAAAGTTCCCACATTTAATAAACCATGGAATATAATTTTCATTTATAAAACTACATATTTAAAAAAATGATTTTAAAAAAAATAATATTTATATTTAATTACATGATATTGTTAATATACAGCCATGAGTATTGTTATTGGTATGATATTACTTGTCACCTAAACCTTAAATCATTACTATAAAATTATTATTCTCACAATACAACTTTATTTTACATATTTATCCAAAAAAATAGTTTACATCATTTTTACACTAAGCAATGAAATTTTACATAATTATCATGAAATAATGTTATTCTATTGAATATATTTAAAAGAATTCTAGATCCCCATACACTAAAAACAAATTCTTGGGAAATATAAAATGTTTATAAGAACAGATTATATAATTAATTCAACATGTTTTCTATTCAATGACTTTTCCAGACTATTCTATATTTTAATTCTTCTTACATAATATATCAAAATATAAACAACCAATCATGATTTATTTAATTTAAAAAATAATAATTGAAATAAATACTAATAAAATGCCAATCAACAATGAAATATTATATAGTTACACTTAATTATCAAAAATTTATTTTTGATGTGATAAGATGAATATTCATTTATATACATATATACATAAATAATATATTATATAAAAAATTATCACCCACAAACTCAATTAAGAAACTCTTAATTTATGTGTTTTATATATGTAATATTTTTTGTTGATGTTTGGGATGTTTGGAAAATTTATTGGAATGTTTTCATCAATTTTATAAAGGTTCATGGTTAGATAATAGTTAGAGAAAACTATAGAAAACCGAAAAGAAATTGTGTAAGGTGAATCAAGATATTCTAGGAATGATCAGGGGTTTTTTGATCCATATGGCCACTTGGGTGTAACCTTGAAAAGTTTAATAGTGTAAAAACATATTTGGATCACGTTTTGTCAAATTGGTTGGACCAATTGTGTAAAGGGATATTGTAAGAAGTAAATAGCGCAAGGTTGGGGTATTTTTTCCTAACCAAGAGAACTAACATTGTAAAATAAATTTTTATATACTAAATAATTTTATCTCACGCATTATTACATCTATGCCAATATTTTTATCTATATTTTCAATCTTAACTCATTTTTTACTCCTCCAAAAAGTAGTGTTGGATTTCACCTTCGATCCTGGAGTGATCCATTGGTAAATCATGGTGTGTTGAATCTATATTCATTGGGTTATTCCCTTTTTTTGTCATTTTTTATATATTATTATCTTTCCTATATATGAATAAAAGATGTTATATGTTGGTGATTGATATATGATAGCATATTCAAATCATGATCATATTTTCATTTGATGATGTTAAAGAAGAAGATCTAAAGTGGTATTTGGATATTAAACCATGTTTTGTTGAATTATTAGTGTCATTATTCATTTTTAACAAAATTGCTTATGTTGGAGGCTTCATCTTTGACTTATCTTCATAGAAAAACAAATATTATTTTAAAATTTATTGAATTGAATTAAATGTTTTGTAAAATTGATTCATAAATCCAGGTATATATCATATTTAGTGATGGTTTGGGGATGTGAGGAAATTAGTTATTGTGTTAAGTGGTAATTTTAATAATTTTTATTTTATGCACTTAGATATTGGTGTAGATGGATTTATGTAAAATGGTTATCAATAATAATTTTATTTTATTGATATTTCTTGAAATGGATGGTTTGAGATGGTTTTGGTGTGCATAGTTTTCTGTGAGTTCATGATTTCGACATGACCCTAAATAAAGAGGTTTGTATAATTAAGGTATGATAGGACGTGAACATAAATACAAGGCATGTTTCATTGGGGCACAATGAAATTGGGAACAATTTGAAAACATAGTGGATATAAGAAAACCACTCATCACTGTGAAAAAATCACTGAACCATGCATTTTTTGGTTTCCGTTTATGAATCATGGATTAAGTGTGAAAAATATTATTTAAAATGGTCTAAATATTTATTTGGTTTCATTCCATAGAAAATATTTTTATATGTAATTTATCTTATAAAATCATCCCCAAGCATTTAATGATTCCCTTATAATTTATTGACATCCATTAGAGTCTTAATGATGAATCATAATACCAAGAATAAATTACACCATAACTCATTCCCATGAGGAGTGGTGAGATTTTAAAAATATTATTAGTAATGTTCTATAAAACTATGTTTCATGAAAATTAATATCGGTTATTTTCTGTACAAATATGGTTATGGGACATGTTGTATCAACTTGTTTCATACCTGAATATTTTATTGTAACATTTTATAAATATATGGTTTTCATTTTTATCACCCTTAGAATTGAAATTATTTCTATTTAATCATTGATTTCTTAAGGTAGAATGTTATATGATTATGGTAGTTAAAATTTAGAAAACAAAATGATATAAAAACAAATTTATGATAAATTTGAAAATAATATTGAGTTTAGTAATAAAATGGAGAAACTTGTAAGAGTGATATCTCATTTTCATTGGTTTATCCAATGATAAAATCATGACATTTATTTTATAAATGACTTCCCATTAAGAATGCATAATTTATTTTGAGCGGTGATTTATGATTTTATGAAACTGATTGATTTTTATAAATTATTTAAAAATGTTCCAAATATATAATTTTTAAAATGACCTGAATTTTGTATTTCAAATATTGTTTCATTTTTAAAATAATGTTGAATTTAGAAAAATGTGTAATGTTTTGAATTTTGGAATTCAATGTTTTAATATTTTTAATCTGGTAAAACTTGTAATTGTTAATCCTACAGTTGGTATAGAATGAGACTTATGGTATTTGTTCTTTTTATATAAAATGTAACCTTGTAGGAATTGAATAAATCATCCAGAATTTTCTATTAAGAATTTTCTTTCACATAATCCATAGGTGAACCAATAAATTCTTTGAATTCTATTCCAATCCCATTAAAATGTTTTAAATGTGTACAATACGAATGATCCATTAATGTGGATCATTATGTCTAGTTCTAGAATTGAAATCCACTAATTTTTTATAGGGATTTGAAAATAGGTAAAGAACATGTGTCGGTAAATTAAATGGATAATATATTCAATTTCAATGGCACACCAATAGAGATGAAACTATTGTTATAAAATTATGTACTAGAGGATCATTCATGAGAATGGTGTATTTAATAGTTCATGCTAAAAATTTCATTTCCTTTCATGGGAGGATTTTCCATAATTTTTCAACAAAAAAAATCAATCATAACATATTATGGATTGCAAGAATGAAAAATTATATCAGCTTGATGTAGTAGAGACTCTCAAGGATATATCATGAGTATAAATTTATTAATTTAGTCTAATTTTAATTAATTATTTCATTATGTTTTTCTATTGAAGGATCGCATTTTATAATATTGGATGAGTTTAGAGATTCACCTAAATGTGTTGGTGATCTATATAACATATTTTAAAGAAACAATCAATTTTTATTAAAGACCAAGGTTAAAGATGGATTTTATCAATACATATATTTTTATCACATTATGTTTTTTTGTACAGAACTAATAATAGAATTATTTAATTGTAACCATATGGGGAATGATTATTGAAATTCTCATAGTGTTCCATGTCTTTTGTTTAGGACACATCTCATTTGTCAAAAGCGTCAAAAGCATATATGGGTTGAGGAAAAAAAATAATCATTTTAAGAAAATGATCTATCGATGGTGATATAATAATTAAATAGATCATCAGTAAGGGAAATATCTATATGGAAATAAATATCAACATGCATTGAGTAAGATGTTATATGGAACTAATCAAGATATTATGTATTATCAATTTGGACCATTTTCATTGAGAGGTACAATTATTTTGAATTAAACTGTTATGAAATAATTTTTTGATAATGGTGAATCAAATTATTTTATTAAATATCATAATATTGATCATATGGGATTAAATTATAATAAGATATATGTGTTTTGAAACATTAAACTCCTCTTAGTGAACGATGTTTTTGAGCACTAATGTGTGTATAATGTTCTATAATTATTGATAGAACATAGGTGATATTGGATATCCCAATAAATGAATAATATTTATATGAATTAATCCAAGTTATGGATTATTTTCCATTGTTAATAGTGAACATCAATTATTATACACAAAATTTTAGTTAAACAAATGCTGGTAGAGTCGAGAATATTTTTAAGGAGACTAGAATAATGATTAAGGTTCAATGGGATTGTTTATAGAATCAATTGGTATGATATTTCTCCCCTTGATAGTTTTGAATTTTTGATCAGTGTAATATATTAACATTATATTTTCTCCAATGATTATTGATTAGTTTCAAGATGTTTTTCTTGAATATTTATATGGGTTTCTAGCTATAAGGGAAGTGGATTTTATGATTGATATCCTTTTGGGGACCAATACTATATCATTTACATTTTATTGGATTGAACCAATAAAATTAATGGAAATGAAAGTGTAGTTGGATGATCTGGGAAGAAAATAGTTCAGTTGTCCGAGTAAATATTTGTGGGAATCAAAGGTCTTGTTTTTAAAAAATTTGTATAGAATACTTCATTTATATGTGTATTATCAAATTCTTAACCAGGATATGAGAAAAAATAAATTTCAACATCCATGCATTGATGATAAATTCAAAAAGATTAGGGGAGATCAACTTTTATTAAGAATTTACTTTTGATCAGGATTTCACTAGTTATAGGTTTGTAAAAAGGATATTCCAAAGAAAACATTCAAAATATTATATGGCCATTAAATGAATTTGTATATGTATTTAGGTCTTAAAAATTAACAAATAGACATTTTGGAAAAAATGAATCATATATAGTAGAGATATATGTGTTTTTTGGGGTAGAATCTTCTTGGAAAATTTTTTGAATTCAAGGAAAATGTTCAAACATGAGAAACACTTATAATTACTCGTTGGAATATTGAGGTATCATCCTGTGTTTTAGAAACATTCAAATATTTATTCTTTGATACATTATATATTTTTCCATGGACATGATATCTTTAAATGAGGATATTTTGTTGATTTAGAGAAGATAGAGGCTATTATATATTGGAAACCAGAATATAATTTGTATGAGATACACATTTTCCATAGTCCACCTAGTTATTAACAATTTTGGTTCATGAATTATCATGAATATATTCACTAATTAAATAATTTATGAGGATAATTATACAATTCCAATGTAATGAAAATTTTCATAATTATTTTCAAGAGATAAATGTTCACCTTACATCATCACCAATCATGATCTTTCTATAATGAGGAAAAGAGTAAATTTTGTATTATGATTCATCTGAATCAGGGTTGGTATGTGCTCTCATGTATGGATATAATTTTGTATCTAAATGCTCATGAATGTTAAGTTTTCATGGGATAATGTTCCCAAATAATTATTTGTAGTTAGATGTTATCATCTAGTCATTGAAGACTTGTTGTCACTACCTATTTGTTTAAAAATTTATGGTGTCCATATTTCATAAAATATTGAAACATATATTATATCATTTGGATGTGATTATATAAAAAATAATATAGATTGAATGTATCCATTTTATTGATTATGAAATGATCTTTACTATAGTAGATGAATTTTTGTGGTAGAAGCATTAATCATAAATTTATATGATGAGTTGGAAAAAAATGGCATCAAACCCGTTGGAGTTTATGTTTGTGATACCAAACATGAACTTTTATTATGTTGAAAGAATTAGTGCATTGGTTTTATTTCAAATTTCATTATTTCTTCATTTGGTGGAGACATTTATAGAGGTGTATAAATATAATTTAGAATGTGTTTCTATGAGGTCAAAACATAATACATGGGGGAAAATTGAGGGATGTGATCTTGATAGGAATTCGGTTTTGTGGTTTCAAAATGAGATGGCCATATATATGGCTTTTCACGAACGAATTCATCATGATAATCTCTATTTATGATGATTTTTTCATATAATAATATCTAATATGTTTAAGGGGTTTAAATAATAGATTTTTTGGGTCGGTATAAAAATTATGGTGGATGAGTTTTTTTTAGATGCTTAAAGTGACAATAGGTCAATGAAGGGAAATAGCGACCAGTGGTTATGTTGTATTCATTACCTATTACTATTTAAAAATGGGTGCATATAGCGATGTATTTTTTGAATGATCTCCAAAAAAATTGTTAAGATACATGATTCCATATGGGTGACTATGTATCACCTCAAAAATTCATCTAATTTCTTAAATATTCATAAATATCATATATTGGATGATTATTTAGAAATATATATCAATGATCTGGTAATAAAAAATGATGTACATATTTTCAACAGTATTAGATCGTGATATGTAGTTTACATGTCATTTCAAAAAATCCACACATCAATCCTTTTAAAATCAGTTGAATATGAGTGCTTCATATCATACATAAGTGAATATAAAATATTAAATTATGATATAAACATTGGATGATTTCTTGTACGGTTGTGGAAATTGTTTCGGTTGGATATGGGAAGAGCATGTTCCATTAAAAGAGTTATCGTTTGACAACTATTATCAAGATTCGATAGAAATTAATCTTTCTAAAGCATTATATTGGTATCCATGTCAATATCCACATTTTTAGTGGGAATACTAGAGAATTACCTAGTTGGTCTGAGCCTTGTCTATGAAAGAACAATAAAGATTCATATAATTGTGAATATAATGGTGACAAATTAGAGTCATCAGAAGTACTAAAAAGAATGTACTCAAAATCATTTTTCATTCACAGTGACTGATAAAGAGATCATGAATACCACCCCATGGCTTCGATATCAACATTTTAGAATGAATGGGATTTTATCTCTATAATATATACTATCATTTGAGATACATGATTTGGTAGGTGGGGTACCATATCGGTGTTCTTATCATCATGGTTCAATTCGGTGAATAATAAGATCCATGAATCTCAATTGAAAAAATATCAACCTGATTCAGACTATGTGATTGAATGGGATCACAAAAAACTACATTTGGATGATTTATCAATATTTGTGGCGATATAGATTGTGGATAAGAAAGGGAAATAATTTCAACTGAAAATAATTATTCTAGTGTGGGAATAGTGGAATCAAAGATTTAATTTGGGTGAAACAAGGGAATTATAGAACGAAATGATTCAGAAATGGACAACTTTCATTCAGAATGAAGATTGTTTTCCACATTATGGTGATGGAAAGGCCAATGGTTGAAATAATGTAGAACCCCTTGTTTCAATTTATTAACCCATAAATTTTGTATTATATATATAATATTTTTTATTAAATTTATAGAGTGTTTAGATAATATATGAATGATTTTGGGTATTTTCATGACGATTACTATATAACCATTTATAGTGACTACAATGTAACTCCTACAGAAAAATATGCAATGTGAATCATGGGATTTTGGGTTGGCACATAGTCAGGCGAATAGTTTTTCAAAATCATTCTTCAACATAGGAGTAACTATTTAATTTTGATCGGTTGGAAATATATGGTTATCATGGTTTGTATTACTTTTTTGGACCAACTATGTCAGGGACATTTTTGAGGAAGTGGATAGTGCATGGTTGGTGCATGATTTTCTAAACTGTGTGAGTGAATTGTGCAAGGATAAATGTTTAGATCATAAAAAAGGATATCACATTCTTTGACAACTAAGATAGTCTTGTTTCACTTTTTTTTAACTAAATAATGTTAACTCAACACGAATAGTATGGAGACATTCCCCTTTGATCAACAAGTGATATGTTGGAAAATATCGTTTTGTAGAATTTCGATTCATTTAGTATTTATTAATTTTTGGTAGTATTCCATATTTCATCATCTCTTACATATATTTTTCTCATAAATATATACTAATGATGATTGAAATATTATAGTGAATTCTAAAAAATATATGATTAGTCTTTGTTGATTCTAGGTAATTATATGCAATGATTTATTTGGAGATTCAACAAAGTATTTTTTGATGTTTTAGTGTTGTTCTTTGTTTTCATCATAACATATTAGGTGGTTGGATTCAATCCCAACTCCTCTTCTTATTACGTGAATTATTAAAATCAATTTGATTATATTACATCAAATTTGGATCAAAAAATTTTATTTAATTAATTGTAGAAACCCTCTATATTGTTTCTTTGTATTTTTTAGGATTTTTTTTATTTGAACCAATTATGGTATTTCCTTTTAAATGTTGTTTTAAAATAGGGGTTTTTCAAATTTATGGGAAAATGATTAAAAAAAATATTTTTTAAAAAATTCACCATAAATGGTTGGTTTTTCTTGGTTATAGAAAACATGTGTTTTTATGAGTTCATGATTTTTATGTGACCCTGAATAATTGAAAAGTAACATTTGGTAAAAAAAGGATTTGGCCCAAGATAAGGGGTGTGTATCCTTGTTGAACAATGAGATTTCAACAAAGTTTATACTTAGTTAATGGATGTGAAACATCTTTTATTTTGGAATGGGAACTAAGTAATTCCTTTTTTGGGTGTTTCTGTTAATATTGCATTTAGTATGCCAGAAAAGATATATAAAATGGATTATAGAGTTTTTTTTTACATTCTATGGAAATTTTTTTGGTATATAATTTTTCTAACATTATGATATAAACTATTTCATTTTTCTATAAAAATTGTTTTATTAAAATATGCTAACAAGTTATTTCTGTGTGGCGTGAGTAGGGAAATAATTTATGAAAAACCTACTATGTAACATTACTCACCACTACTTTGAAAATTTGGCGTGTTTTTAGAAATTTTTATCCATAAACAAGTAAAGGGAATGTATATCATTTCATTAGTTGTGCATCTTGATATATGGGTTGTAACACCCCAGGTAAATAAAGAATATGACATCTTTATATTTATCTATATTTGTGAATAAAATATTAATATGACTTTAAAGGGGACACTATGCTCTATGGCGTACCCAACACGCAACAACGAGTTTCTTGGGAATCTTACGTTGCACTCTAATAATAAAATAATATTATTTTAAATGGTAGTTAACATGTAGATGTTGTATTGGCGGGAATGGATATAAATAACTAAAATATGATTATATATGTTGTTAAATGTTTTTTCATTTATCCAATAAAAGATAAAGGCTTAAAATACGGAAAGAATTAAATTTTAGGCGTATATTCCCTAGTTTTCACTAAAGGTTCACTTATCACCTTTTGATGGCGAACCGTAATTAAATATAGTTTTTTTCACTCTTATACATTCTATTGGACCAAATAAAACTCTTCTTAAGAATTGAGGCATCAAAATTTACTTTGTGTAAATTTTTGGTATCTTTCCGATAAAGTTCATTTTTTAATGAATAGTGTAAAATGTTGTATTTTAATTCAAAACCTCTTTTTAATCTAATTTATTTATATGATTAGATTATCTTTTGAATTGGTTTTAAATTGAAATTAGAATATATTTTTCCATTAAATCCAATAGTGGTCATTGGAATTAATTTCAATTTGAAATCTGACTTAAACTAATGTCAATCTTTTGATACTTATTGTTTCATAAAAACACTCTATTTTCTCTGACAGCGGGAATTAATTATTATATAAATTCATGTGACTTATATGTTTTTAATTTTGTAAAATATACTTCATTTTTTATTTCGGAATATCAAATATATCATAGGGTGAATTTTTGGGATTTTTCTGAAAAACTTCAATTTTTTGATGAATAGTGAAACCACTAAGTGGTACTTATAAAAACTGATTTTTCTATTTAAATGAAATTTTTCCATCTTTGTGTTTTGAATTTCAAAAATCCGACATACATGGTTGTAATTAAGATGTAAAATGTGGTTCAATGGGATAAAAATAATTTTTTTGGTGAATAGTAACTTATTAAGTTTTTAATCGCGATTAGAGGTAATTAGTGTAGTTTATGGTAAGAATAATGTTTTAATAAAATTAAATGACCTAGACACATGTCCTACCATCATTGGATGTGTCATGGCCGACCATGACAATCCATGGGTCAACTTGGGGACCCCATGGATCCACTTTGGTTGGAAAATGATATAAATATCTTTTTATTTAATGTTAAAGTAAAAATGACACAAACATGAGATGTTTTACTTAAACAATTTTTATATGGGGTTATAAAAGTCATAATTTTGACTATAAACAATATTTGGAAAGATAAAAAGATTTCCTACATCATAGTATTTTTTCTATAATTTTTAGACATTAAATAAATTAAATTATTTATGACATCATGATGATGCATCGATGACCTCATTATTTAATGATTTAAATAAAATGGAAAGATAATGTAATATATAAGACCTACACATGTCCATAATCTATTGTATGATTGTATTTAGAACCCTTATCACCTTATCCTCGAAATAAATCAATTTGGGTCCTTTAAAATTCGAAACCCATTTGAAAATAAAGTAACATTTCTTTAGTTTCCAAGAGTGCCTCTCCTCTCCTCTTATAAAAGGCCCCCACCTCTACCTCTTTACCCACACACCCAAAGCATTTGGCTCGGACAACCCCTGACCATTGTTTCTCTCCACTTCCCTCTCTTACTCCTTGAAGCCTCACTTTGGGCAGAATTCTTCCCAAGTAAGCCTTTGAGCTCAAACCAAAGGGAGTTACCTGATTTTAAGGTAATGTCTTCACTTGTGTTCTTTTGTTTTATTTTTCTTCTCCAACCCCCTAAACTCCATTTATTCATTTATTTTGTAACAAATACCGTATCTTTAATATACTATGATGTTTTTATAAGAAGGATTAGAGCTAAACTTACACACACTTACATCTAATGGTTAATGAACATACTGTTTCCGTGGATGGCGAATTTCTGCCTCTCGAAACGATGATTGTTCGACATTCTTCTAACACCTTAAAAGGTGTCCATTAAGATGACACTATATTTATATATGATATCTAATATGTTTATGTTTTACTTAATCTTATTTATTTTTCATTTATGGCATACCTTTATGGTTTCCATTATGGGTAAACGCGATATATTCATTTAAGGAAGTGCGGACTACCGCCCCCTAAAAGTGATTTGATTCGTTAATACCATATGTGGTACCTATAAAGGATATATTTAATTATATTATATATGATACCATACTGGAATTAAAATACTATTATGCATCATTATGTTTTAATTTCATTAAATATGAAATAGAAATGGAAGTAGCGTTCATGCGTACGTACAGCTTACCGTCTCCATGAACGGTACATTTCATTTTTTATCTCAAAATGTTATGTAATATTATAAGTACATATATAAAATGGATATATATTTAATATATTACATCTAAATTATGTATATCATTCTGGAATTATAACATATATATATCTCTCTCATTTTGTTTTAATTCCATTAATATGACAAAAAATGAAAGTAGCGTTCATGCGTACGTACGGCCTACCGTCTCCATGAACGGTGCTTTTTGTTTTTTATCTCCAAATGATATGGAAGAGTATAAAATGAATATTTACTGGATATATATGATATTTTAATCATTAATACTATTCTGGAAATTATTTACTTATAACTACATGGGCAATCTTTTTTCAAACAAGTTCATTTTTGACTCATGTACCAAACATCGACAAAAACGTCTGATATGAACTAACATTATTAAACAATTATTATAACATTATAATATGTGATATGAAATAAATAATAATCTCTAAATGAGGTACTTAGGAAATTATTAATTGACCAAAGTTTATTATTTAGGAATATAAATAAATGAAAAAGACAAGTTTGACTTGATGTAGGCGATCCTACTCCTCTCTTTCTTTTTAAGTACACTCTTTTATGTCATTCCTTGTAAAGATCATATTTCTTATTATTGAGATGTTCTTTTATATTAATATTACTGTAATTTTTATGTTCATATGATGAGAGTACCTATTCTTTCTCATCAATACATTTTGGGAAGTTTTGAGTGGCGCCGTTAGGCTGCCAAATTTTCGTAAGAGATCTATCCTCTCTCTTTCTTTTTAAGTACTCTCTTCTATGTCACTTATTTTAAGCTCTTCTTTGTTATGTTGGGGGATGTTATTTTATATTACTCTTTCTATAAACTTTATGTTAATATTATGAGATACCCTATTTGATCTCATCAATCCATTTTTGTATGTTTTATGTGGCGCCATTATGCTGCCGAGTTTTCCTAAGGGATTTTTCATCTCACTTTTATTCCCGTGAGATTTATGCTACATTTTCCACAATTTCCTTTGAGTGGTGTATGTACTGCCAATTATTTTACTCATTGTGTAATATAATTTCTTTTATGAGTATTTACATCAATGTTGTATTGTCTTTCTTTCATGAGGTGTATGTTTCGAAAGATACCCATGTCGGTAAGGGAACCTTTCACCCTCCTCTTTCTAAAAGAGTTATTTTGTTGGGTCCTTTAATTTACATATTTTTATGTTGGTATATGTTATGATATATCCTTATTGATGTAAATTTTATGTCCAGGTGATGAGATACCCTTTTTTATCTCTCATCAACTCATTTTGATGTGACGTCGTTAGGCTGTCAAGGGAACTTCTTAACCCAATTTCGATTTCTTTGGGTTCAACATGTAGTTATTGAATATGTCATCCTTTGAATATGTGTGAATGACCTTTTATTATTTTACACTTAATATCCACCTATATTTGTTGTATTTGTTTGTCAAACATAATTATGTAATTCATTTATCCTTAAACCAAGGATACCATCTTTGTAAGGGACATCGTCTCAATCTCCATTCATTGAGGCATATTTTGTTTTATACACAACCTTATTTTATATGGTGTTTAAACATCTTTGACTTTTACATTTATCCAAAAGGAATCTTTTTTTACGAAGCGTTTTACAAAATGACAAAAGGAAATGTTTTTGTCAAACGTATGCAGCGACAACGACTTCTCCGCCGCCGTGAACATTATTTTAGTTTCGGCTTCCTCTACAAGCCATACCTTATTTTTAAATTAAAAATAAATACCATGTTTTAATTTTCTATTATTTTGGTATTGAAAATGGTTTTCATAATGTTTTTTAATATCAAGGTGTTTTATTGATATCTTGTGATTGAAATATGGAAATATTATGTTTCCTTTATGCATGTATTATGTGGTACAATTATGTTATGGTTCTTGGGAATTGCTATGAAGACAGGTGGTTCCATGATAAACTAAGGGCGGGTGAGCCCAATATAGCTCTCCAATGCATTGGGTAACGCGAAGGAGTGAAACATCAAGGTTTCTCCGAAGAGATTTAGGGAATATACTATGGTGGGTATTCCAAATGTAACCAAGAGGGTTACTCCCTACGTAAGAATGTTATGAATGCCTCATGTTACCTTTTATGTCTTATGATTTCTATGATTTATTCATGATTTGATGAGTTATCTTAAAGTGCCTATGTTTTATGGGTAATGTATGATTTCATTCTTATGTATATATAAACTCATGTTTCCATTCCATATTTTTATAACCTTTACTGATCTTTTTATGCTCTCCCATGTTTTTGAAATGTTTTTCATTGGTCAAGGGAAAGGTACATGATGTGATGATAATGTCAAGGATGTGTCATGAAATAATCCACGTTTTATTTTAAATGTGTTTCTGTTGATGGGAATAATGAATACTGTCTTTTATGTAACCACTTTGTTTAAATGTGGAATGTAATGCAAGTTTCGTGATCTAATTCTCTAAAACTCTAAACCTGAAAAGATCCTTAATGTGTAATCTTGTAATAACTCAAGATTAATTAAGGTTTAAGGTTGGGGGATTATAGTTGGTAACAGAGGTCAGTTTAGATAACATTAGATGTTAGGGTATTCTTTAAGCATAAGTGACATTACCATAGTGGTTAAGATTTCAGAAAGAGTCCAAGTTTTAGATAAAGTGAATTAGTAAGTATATCTTAGTGTTTATCTTCCTCATAAGTACATGATGGTTTTGTTGATATACTCACACTGACCTTTTTGGTTTTAGTAAATGGCTGGATCTAGCAGGAACCAAAGTAACAGTGGATGTGAAGGAAACTGTGACAGTTTTTTGAGCAAGAAACTAAATGATATGGGAGATGCAATGAGAACTCTTTTGATTGTCCTCAACGAACTATCTAGATTCATGATTGACCACCTAAACCTTGGTGATTTCTCTAAGGAATCGTATATCTGAGAAACAAATCCCTACGGAAGTACAGGAAATAATCATAAAGATAAGTGTGTTCAAAAACATATGTGTCAAAGATGTGGAAAGAAACACTTAGGAAAATGTTTCAAAGGGACAGAAATATGCTATAGATGTGGAAATTAAGGTCATAAAAAAATAACCTGCCATGAAAAAAGGAAGCATCCAGTTGACTTGAGGAAAGGGAAAGAAGTTCTTTCTAAGGGATCAATTGAATGTTTTAAATGTGATGTGCATGGTCATTATGCAAACACATGTCCTATGAAGAAGTTTCGTGAATGGGATCAACAAGATCATACAAATGTTCGTTTAATAATACGTAATTCCATTCCGATTGAGGATGAAGAAACTAACAATGACCAATCAAAGGTATGGATTATTTCATAACTATTGTTTTACTATTTTGGAATCTTAGGATATGATACATGATTTTGTTTGTAGGAAAGAAGTATTTCAGAATAAGTTGAAAAGGAATGGTTAATCGGTCATGAAGAATATTGAATGAGTAAGATGTCAACATATAAGGGCTTAAAGAGTTAAGGTGAAATTCTTAAGAGTATAAAGTCTCTTTTGATGATGGGGTTACATTAGAAGACTTTTTATAGTATGTGTAAACCTGATGATTAATATATGATAAATTTTATTCAATGAATAGTTATCTGTTCTTTTGTGGACATAGTAATAAAGAACCATTTGGGTTTATATGATCCTTACTTTTGAGGTAATTATGGGTTACTATATGTTATGATGGAAGTGAAAGGCTTGAGATAAAATTGAGGTTAAATTATGTTATGGTTATTTTTGAGGATTTTTTCTCTTTTTGGGGAATGATTAGAAAATTATATAGTTTTGGAAAAAGGAAAACACGCAGACCGTGTGACAACCCATCGCGTCGGAAAAATCTAGGGGAAACGAACCCACAACCAAAGTGCAACTGGTATTTATCACCTACCACTGGACTACGTGAAGTCCCTGGTTAGTTTGACTGATTTTTTTTAGTTAGATGATTTTATGAATCAAGTGTATGTTGATTTTGGGTTATCTATGGATATTTATTAACCTATCCTGGAGGATATGTGATTAGGTTAATTACATTTCAATATGAGACATTAAGAGCAACTGATGTTGTTTGGAGATAAATGTTACGATTTAACATGGAAGACTATGTGACTAAATCCTTCAAATATTAGGGTTTCAATCATAGTTTGGTTTACTTTGAATAATTTTATGGAAAATTTTATTATAGAATGGTCCTTGTTGATCTTTGGGTTTTGTTGGACAATTTTTGGAGATTAAGAATAGATTTTCCTTTTATAAAGGGTTATCCTTTTTTGGATTATCTGATCTTGCACTAACCTTTTTGGTTTTGGTTTTGGTTAAAGTCTAAAGACATGGGAAGTATATAGTTCTTTTTGTGGATTAGGTGATTCTCTAGAAGTTGATTATAGTACTCTTAATGTGAACAAGCCTTCCTAAATACTCGTCTTTTGGAGAAAATATGAGTTTGTGTAAGGAATCTAATAAAAGATGAAAGTCAACATGATAAGTGATTATGTTTCCTTATGAATAAATTCCTCAATAAAAAGTAACTTAAAACAAAAATGTTGTCTATTAACTTTTACTACTGAGGAATCAAATACCGTTTAACCCATCACAAGTTTGTGATTTTCTTGTGGTTAACTTTCTCCAAAACATGATTTTTATCACTCTCCATCATAACATGACCATTTGTTTTTTCCTCCATGTCCATATTTTCATACATGGAATTCTAGTATGGGTTAACTCGGGTGACCATTGTACTTATCTTTCTTTATTTTAAAGTGATTGTTTTACCGACTCTTGTTCCGATGTGGGACATTCAAGGATGTTTCCAAGCCCAATTTTAAAATTGCCAGGACGCAATTCCCAAAAGGGGGGAAGGATGTTACACCCCAGGTAAATAAAGAATATGACATCTTTATATTTATCTATATTTGTGAATAAAATATTAATATTACTTTAAAGGGGACTCTATGCTCGATGGCGTACCCAACACGCAACAACGAGTTTCTTGGGAATCTTACGTTTCACTCTAATAATAAAATAATATTATTTTAAATGGTAGTTAACATGTAGTTGTTTCATTGGCGAGAATGGATATAAATCACTAGAATATGATTATATATTTTTTAAAATGTTTTTACATTTATCCAATAAAAGATAATGGCTTAAAATATAGAAAGAATTCAATTTTAGGCATATATGCCCTAGTTTTCACTAAAGGTTCACTAATCGCCTTTTGATGGAAAACCGTCATTAAATATAGTTTTGTTCACTCTTATACATTCTATTGGACCAAATAAAACTCTTCTTAATAATTGGGACATCAAAATTTACTTTTTGTAAATTTTTGGCATCTTTCCGATAAAGTTCATTTTTTAATGAATAGTTTAAAATGTTGTATTTTAATTCAAAACCTCTTTTTAATCTAATTTATTTATATGATTAAATTATATTTTTAATTGGGATTAAAGTGAAATTATAATATATTTTTACCATTAAATCTAATAGTGGTCGTTGGAATTAATTTCACTTTGAAATCAGACTAAAACTAGTGTCAATCTTTTGATACTTATTGTTACATAAAAACACCCTATTTTCTCTGATAGTAGGAATTAGTTATTAAATTAATTAATGTGACTTATATGTTTTGAATTTTTTAAAATAGACTTCATTTTTGAATTCTGAATATCAAATATATCTTAGGGTGAATTTTTGGGATTTTCTGAAAAACATCAATTTTTGATGAATAGTGAAAACACTAAGTGGTACTTATAAAAACTGATTTTTACGTTTAAATGAAATTTTGCCATCTTTGTGTTTTGAATTTCAAAAATCCGACATACGTGGTTTTCATTAAGAAGTAAAATGTGGTTCAATGGGATAAAAATAATTTTTTTGGTGAATAGTAACTTATTAAGTTTTTAATCGCGATTAGAGGTAATTAGTGTAGTTTATGGTAAGAATAATGTTTTAATAAAATTAAATGACCTATAAACAAGTCCTACCCTCATTGGATGTGTCATGGCCGACCAAGAAAATCAATGGGTCAACTTGGGGACCCCATGGAGCCACTTGGTTGGAAAATGACATAAATATCTTTTTATTTAATGTTAATGTAAAAATGACACAAACATGAGATGTTTTACTAAAACAATTTTTACATGGGGTTATACAAGTCATAGTTTTGACTATTAATAGTCATTGGAAATATAACAATATTTCCTACATCATAGTAGTTTTTTTATAATTATTATACATTAAATAAATTAAATTAGTTATGACATCATGATGATGCAGCGGTGACCTCATTATTTAACAATTTAAATAAAATGGAAAGATAATGTAATATCTAAGACCTACACATGTCCAAAACCTATTAGATGAGTTTATTTAGAACCCTTATCACCTTATCCTATAAATACATCAATGTGGGACCTTTAAAATTCGAAACCCATTTGAAAATAAAGTAACATTTCTTTAATTCCAAGAGTTCCCCTCCTCTCCTCTTATAAAAGGCCCCCACCTCTACCTCCTTACCCACACTCCCAAAGCCTTTGTCTCGGCCAAACCCTGCCCATTTTGCCTCTCCACTTCCCTCTCTTACTCCTTGAAGTCTCACTTTGGGAATAAGTCTTCCCAAGGACGTTTTTGAGCTCAATCCAAAGGGAGTTACCCGATTTTAAGGTAATGTCTTCACTTTTGTTCTTTTGTCTTATTTTGCTTCTCCAACCCCCTAAACTCTCTTTATTCATTTATTTTGTAACAAATACAGTATCTTAAATATACTAGGATGTTTTTATAAGAAGTATTAGAGCTACACTTACACACACCTACATCTAATGGTTAACGAACATATTGTTTCCATGGATGGCGAATTTCGGCCTCCCGAATCGACGATTGTTCGACATTCTTCTAACACCTTCAAAGGTGGCCATTAAGATGACAATATATTTATATATGATATCTAATATGTTTATGTTTTACTTAATCTTCTTTATTTTTCATTTATGGCGTACCTTTGTGGTTTCCATTATGGGTAAACGCGGTAACTTCATTTAAGAAAGTGCGGACTACCGCCCCCCCAAAGTGATTTGATTCGTTAATACCATATGTGGTACCTATAAAAGAAATATATTTAATGATATTATATATGATACCATACTTGAATTAAAATACTATTATGTATCATTTTATTTTAATTCCATTAAATATGAAACAGAAATGAAAGTAGCGTTCATGCGTACGTACGACTTACCGTCTCCATGAACGGTACATTTCATTTCTTATCTCAAAATGTTATATAATATTATAAGTACATATATATAATGGATATATATGTAATATATTACATCTAAATTATGGATATCATTCTGTAATTATAACATATATATATCTCTCTCATTTTGTTTTAATTCCATTAATATGACAAAAAATGAAAGTAGCGTTCATGCGTACGTACGGCCTACCGTCTCCATGAACGGTGCTTTTAGTTTTTTATCTCCAAATGATATGGAATAGTATAAAATGAATATTTACTATATATATATGATATTTTAATCATTAATATTATTCTTGAAACTATTTACTTATAACTACATGGGCAATCTTTTTTCAAACAAGTTCATTTTTGACTCATGTACCAAACATCGGAAAAAACATCTGATATGAACTAACATTATTAAACAATTGTTATAACATTATAATATGTCATATGAACTGAACAATAATCTATAAATGAGGTACTTAGTAAATTATTAATTGACCAAAGTTTATTATTTAGGAATATAAAGAAACGAACAAGACAAGTTGGACTTGAGGTAAGGGATCCTACTCCTCTCTTTCTTTTTAAGTACACTCTTTGATGTCATTCCTTGTAATGATCATATTTATTATTATTGGGATGTAATTTTATAATACTATTACTGTAATTTTTATGTTCATATGATGAGAGTCCCTATTCTCTCTCATCAATCCATTTTGGGAATTTTTGAGTGGCGCCGTTAGGCTGCCAAATTTTCGTAAGAGATCTATCCTCTCTCTTTCTTTTTAAGTACTCTCTTTTATGTAACTTCTTTTAATCTCTTCTTTGTTATGTTGGGGGATGATATTTTATATTCCTATTTCTATAGAAATTATTTTAATATGATGAGATACCCTATTTGATCTCATCAATCCATTTTTGTAAGTTTTATGTGGCGCCGTTAGGCTGCCGAGATTTCGTAAGGGATTTTTCATCACACTTTAATTCCCGTGAGATTTATGCTACATTTTCCACAATTTCCTTTTAGTATTGTATGTACTACCCATTATTTTACTCATTGTGTAATATACTTTCTTTTATGATTATTTACATAATTGTTATATTGTCTTTCTTTCACGAGTTGTATGTTTCGAAAGATACCCATGTCGGTGAGGGAACCTTTCACCCTCCTCTTTTTAAAAGACTTCTTTTGTTAGGTCTTTTAATTTACATATTTTTATGTTGTGATATGTTCTCATATATCCTTATTGATGTAAATTTTATGTCCAAGTGATGAGATACCCTTTTTTTATCTCTCATCAACTCATTTTGATGTGACGCCGTTAGGCTGTCAAGGGAACTTCTTAACCCAATTTCGATTTCTTTGGGTTCAACATGTAGTTATTGAATATGTCATCCTTTGAATATGTATGAATGAACTTTGATCATTTTACACTTAATATCCACTTATATTTGTTGTATTTGTTTGTCACACATAATTATGTAATTTATTTATCCTTAAACCAAGGATACCGTCTTTGTAAGGGACTTCGTCTCAATCTCCATTCATTGAGGCATATTTTGTTTTATACACAACCTTTTTTTATACGGTGTATAAACCCCTTTGACTTTTACATTTATCCAAAAGGAATCTTTTTATATGAATCTTTTTACAAAATGACAAAAGGGAATGTTTTTGACATACATATGCGGTGACAACGACATCTCCGCCGCAGTGACCATTATTTGAGTTTCAGCTTCCTCTACAAGCCATACATTATTTTTAAAAGAAAAATAAATACCATGTTTTAGTTTTCTTTTATTTTGGTATTGAAAATGGTTTCCATAATGTTTTTTAATATCAAGGTGTTTTATTGATATCTTGTGATTGAAATTTTGAAATATTATGTTTCCTTTATGCATGTATTATGTGGTACGATTATGTTATGGTTCTTGGGAATTGTTATGAAGACGGGTGGTTCCATGATAAACTAAGGGCGGGTGAGCCCGATATAGCTCTCCAATTCATTGGGTAACGCGAAGGAGTGAAACGTTAAGGTTTCTCCGAAGAGATTTAGGGAAAATAATGTGGTGGGTATTCCAAACGTAACCAAGAGGGTTACTCCCTATGTAAGAATGTTATGAATGCCTCAAGTTACCTTTTATGTCTTATGATTTCTATGATTTATTCATGATTTGATGAGGTATGTTAACGTGCCTCTGTTTTATGGGTAAATTATGATTTCATTATTATGTATATATGAACTCATGTTTCCTTTCCATATTTTTATAACCATTACTGAGCTTTTTATGCTCATCCCAAGTTTTTGAAATGTTTTTCACAGGTCAAGTGAAAGGTACATGATGTGATTATAGTGTCAAGGATGTGTCATTAAATAATCCATGTTTTATTTTAAATATGTTTCCGTTGATGGGAAGAATGAATACTGTCTTTTATGTAACCACTTTGTTTAAATGTGGAATGTAATGCAAGTTTCATGATCTAATTCTCTAAAACACTAAACCTGAAAAGATCCTCAATGTGTAATCTTGTAATAGCTCAAGATTAAGTAAGGTTTAAGGTTCGGGCCTTATATGGGTTGTGCATTTGAGTTAGATCATGGATCATGTTTGGATATATGAAATTAATTCTCTTGGTTCATTGAGTTTTTTTTCATGTCATCTGCTTTGTAGTTTATGTTGATCATGGGTTTTCCTGCTACATTGATATAGTTAGTTCGTTTTTTTAAATTGATATGTATTACATTCAATGATTAATAATATAGTTTCTTTTTTTTAATATTGGTTATTATTTCTTATTTTTAATGGGAAAATCATCCCCCATATGTGGTGAATCCTAGGGAATTTATTTTCATCCTCTATGATCATGGGCATATCGCCTAAGTTGATGTATCAATTTCTCTAAAACATAATACAATATAGAGGTGCATGATGTTATTAATAAACCTCTACTTTAAATATAACATTTTTATAGGGGCTTATCCCCCCATTTCCCCATCCTCATCCCACATGAAACTTATTATAAAGTCCACATCATTCACACTAGTCTAAAATCATTACAATATTAGTATAAAAAAGTACATATACAACCTATGGGTATATGTATTATTAGAGAAAAGGAGGCAGACTTGTATCACATTATATTTTCCATGAATTTTGATTCATAATAATATACATTCCATTGATGACTGAAAAATAATTGAAGGTATTCCATCCTAAATCTTGATAATTTTTTTTTGATTTATAGTTTTTTATTATAATATTTTGGAGGTCCCCATATTCTATAAAATTTATAATTTCTAATAAATATTCAAGGAATTAACTATATATAATGAATTTCTTTATACCATTAAATATGATAGTAATTGTAATATAAAAAAATTTATTACAAGTATGGGAATCACATTAAAATAGTGTAATTGTGTCCCTATAAATGATTTCTCCCAATTCCCCTAACGAGGTACCATAGGAATCCAATGATGATTTACCAATTAATGCAACTATTATTTCACTACAAGTCATCACAATTCATATATCATATTTTAAAACTCAAATAAATGTTATTTAGAGATAGTATTATGTACACATGCTTACTAAAAAAGAAAAACATCACATTATATATAAAACAACTGCCAAATAATAAATTTTCAACATTAATTTTAGTAAAAAAATATATTAAATTCCTTAAAAAATAAGGCCAAAACAATAAAGGAAAATAATGGAACCTAATACTGTAATATAATGAATTGAATATTATATGTGTAGAATGTAGATGATATAGAAGGATGTATAACTAGAAGGAAATAGAAAATCAAAAAATAAAAATTTATATCCATAGAATTGACCATTTTAGAAACTACAGGACTAGATTTAAATGGTGAATGTCAATATTAATAATAATAAGATATTTATAATATGAAAGAAAATGAATTCCACCTACTAAATCCTTCAACAATGGTTTATGATAAAAATCTTAATAATAGGAAACAACGGTGATTGGTGGTAGGAGTTACACTCTTCATAGTGGGACTATGATCAATATGGGTAAAAATATGGTTGTTGGGATAAAAAATATTTTATGGTATGTTATATAATTTTATATTTTCATGAACTGCATTGATCACATTGTTATCCATGTCATCCACCCACCCTATAGACAACACTCTCTCTCCATGATGTAGTATCATTTCTTATGTCACAGGGTTCATGGTAATGATTCTCTAGAATTTGTTATACTAAAAATTTATAGGTTGTATGATGGCTCATATTCATTATTATCACATGTCCGGAACAAATTTGACTCTTAATTCCATCACATATTTTAACATCTATATATAAAAGGACCATGAAATTATGTAAAATCGTGATGGAATATGAGTAATAAAACTTGTTCTGGGAAATGAAATTGAAAGTGCGATATAATGAGACATTTATATTATAAAATTACTAGTATTTAATAATGATGAAGAAGATGCCTTTGGAATAATTTATGAAGATAATTATTGTATAATTATATAAGTTTATACTGATCAAAATATTTTACATTCATTTTATGAACATTTCATGTTTAAATTCCTATCTAATTAAAAAATATTGAAATTTTGTGAGGAACAATAAGAGATATTTTTTATTAAATCTATTTTATCATAACAAGATGTGTTATTAATAGGAGAAAACATTATTTTACAGAGGACCACTAATTTTGATGTTTTCAACTATATCATTGATGATTTAGAAAACTTTAGGAATGACAAAAATTACACTAATAGGTAATAAAACTTCATCAGAAAAATATAAGAATTTATAAAAATTGTATGAAATAGAAAGTCAATGATAATAATGTTAAATAAAATTTGTGAATACTTATTACGTGTTATGGAATAAAAAATATCTATATAATTAAATAAAATTAAAATATAAAGTAGATTTATATTGATAATTTATTGTCTAAATTGAAATTAGTAAATTAGGAAATCTAAAAGAAAATAACTAAGACCTTATTATGATGTTAAAAATAATCATATAGTGATAAGAAAAATTTATAATTAAAATATTTGGGGGATATATTTTACATTAAGGTAATTAAAAATTGTTTTACCTAATTTGTATCATAAAACCGAAGAAAAATTTTAAATGATTTTTATTCTATAAATATCATTTAATTAAAAAACCCATTATTGATTAAAACATTCAATGAAGTAGTTATGTGCCTCTATCTAAGAACCCTCTAGTAACATATTAAGGATATTGACTACATATTTTTTTTGACACTACACATATACCATTTTCTAAGGAAACTGTATCCCAACAATCCATTGTATACACTAGATAGGTTGTTAATATCATAGAATGGTTTAGGAAATTACTAATAACAACTATGAACACATGAAAAAATTAATGATAAATACATAAAAACAACGAGTATTATAGTTCAATGAAGTAACATTGTTTTATTTTATGTAGTTAAACCATTTTACAAATCATAAATAATTTTGGGTAGTTAACTTTACATTAGAAATGAAAAAAAACAAGAATATTGGAATCCTAGAGGATAAATATATCTTTTTTTCTTCATATAAATTTAATTATTACATTTTTAATTTGACATTATTATTAATTTATAGATCGATCCAAATCAATTTTAAATTCATGTAAATATAATAAAATTATAAAGTTACAATGAGTTCATATAATGTGTAAAACATAACATGTCACACATTAATATATACCATAATTTTTATATAATAAATTTTTTTTTTTGGTATTATTGAAAAAAAAATTTAAATAAACTACATTATTTTTAGGTGTGAAAAACATTATAAATTATTATTCTAGTTTTTCTATGTTTTTTGATCAAAAAAATGGTAGATATTTGGATGATTTCATTATTTCAAAATACCTTGGAATAGTATTATTCATTATTTCTCAATTAATTTTGTTTTCTATGTCAATCATTGAATAATATTACTACATTATTTGTTCTATATATGTTTGTTAATTTGAATCGATGTTATGTTCATATTTTTATTCATGTTGAATACTAATTTTCAATTGTAGAATAAAATATTAAAATTTATCAAACATATATTAAGTATTAATTGAAATTTACAATTAGGTAATATTTTTTTAAAATAATGGTATATTAAATCAGTAAAATATATTGTTAAATTTTCCTCAATAAATCTTATATCTTTTTTTATTGTTATATATTAATCATGTGATTCAAAATATGTCATTTTTTATCAAACATATAATTACATGATGATTCTCAAGGGAGGTTTATCAGTAAATATTTTTAGTAAAAGTTACATAATAAATGTAATTATGTAATAGATTTTACTGATGTTATCTATTATTATTATACATTATATGATGTTATTAATACATATATTGGAAAATAATGACACATAAAAATGATATGTGTAGTATCTTCTTCATACATATAATCATATATCACATTTTCTCTTAAAGAAATTTGTTCCAATGTTTCTTGGTGAATATTTTTAGTTTCTTTATTAATTGGAAAAAAATATACAAGGAATGAAAATGTTCCATAAAAACATGTATTTTAGGAAGACTTTTGACTAATGATATTTAGTTTTTGTTATTTCATAATAATGTTTTTCAAATTATTATAGGGGATCATAAATTTATTAATATGAAATAAGGTATTTAGAAGAAAATATTTTAGCATTTTTAATATTTAATATAAATAAAATAATGATGAATTATATACATGCAATGGAGTATATATAAATTATTTAAAGATATATTTATATGTTATAAATATTTTCATTTCAGTTTTTTTCAAATTTAGAATATTAATTGAATTTAGAAAGAAAATATTTATTTAATAAATGATTAAAATAGTATTTTTTATAAATGATCGTGGTTTTTATATGGATCATTCATTTCAAATCATTGATGACACAAAAAAATCGCTCAAGTGAATTATATTTTTGTCGATTGTGAATTAAAATTCATGTGTTTTCATCATTATCTTAATATCATCTAAATTCATATATATTTAATAGTTGTATTCTTATTCTGGAAATTTGGTGACTGATATCATTGACATTACATGTTAAACAAACTAGAAATCCCTTTTAATAACCTTTTAACGTATCTCCATCTTGTATTAAATACATTCAATCAACTAATAACCCCAAAAAACTAAATAAAATTTATCATACATGAAAATAATGATGGTAGAGTGGTCTATGATTTTTTTAATCCTAATTCTATAATAAAAATTGTAATTTTCAATTATGTAAGAAAATTGATAAAACATGAATATATTCTTGTGACATTAAACTAGAATTAAAATTATTACATTCTAAATTATTTTTTCTATTTTTAGTCTTAGTGGTTTCTATTATTAATATTAAATATAAAACCATTATATTTTGAAGTGTTCACTTCCAATATATTACAATTTTCTCATTATAAAAAAAACTTTTAAAATGGTAAACATTTTTTTCATGATAAATCAATAGAAAATTTAATTTCATATCAAATTTTTTCATAACCTTACTTAAACCATGTCAATAACATTTTTAAATAAGGGATATGTATTATAATATTAATAAGGGACAAATATCCAAAAAAAATTAATATGATTATATAGAATAAGTTAACATTCAAAATAAACATTAGATCCAATAAAAAAAATTATATTACCCAGGAAATCATCTTTATGCACACGTATTATCATAATATATTTCATAATAATTATTAATGTTGAAATAAAACTTAATTTCTCTCTCTAATATAAAATGAATATTATAATAACATTTTCATAATGATAAAATTTTTTATATTATGATGTTTCATATAAATTTCATTACAAGGGGAAATCAAAATATTTTCATAAAATTTCCATATTAATAGTAGCTGAATTATGTTGGTAACATGATAAATCATTATAATATAAGTATTACAGATGTGTAAAATTTTATTTCTTTACATAGAAAAATAGTTACAGTTTACCATTAGTAACCAATCCAGTTACACCAGAAATATACATCATGGTTAGACATTAAATAACCATCAAATTATTTCCCGAAATTTTCGTAGGTTAATTCTAATAGGTTAAGTAAATCCCTTTACAAAATGAAATAGAGAGACATATTTGAAATACTCATTCCATGTTTATAATTGAACTACACATTATAATTAATAAATACAATGGACCATAACATAATCATAACAAAAAAGGATTGTAGTATAAAAAAATAACTATAACCATAAATGTATGTTACTGTATATTTAAATATCCATTCAATTTTTAGATAATAATAGAAAATTTAAAAATAATATATATTGATGGATTTTTTATATATAAAAAATGGTAGCATGTAAGGTAAACCAAAAATAAAACAATTATTATAGTAAAGGGAGTGGAATTTGTCTCTATATATCTAAAAAATGATCATTTGTTTTGTATATCAGTAAATAATTCTATATCAACTGATAAAAAGTGTTAATTTTTTAAAAAATATATTTTTTCAATATATTTAACTTCATTTTTGTAAATAATTCTTAAAATAGTTTTAGAATATTGGATTTGGAAAAAAATTAGAGTTTTAATGGAAACTAAAAATATGGTTTTTATAAATAATTTCCCTATCCTTGAGTCTGACTATTCATTTATGTTCATTGTCATCCTAAATAATAAAAATATAGAAATTTATTTATATATTTCCATTTTCATATATATTATCACTTTTATCTAAATTATTACAATAATATAACAAATATATAGTTATTTATCTTCACATTTGACATTTTGATGATATTCATTTAATTATTTTAAAATGGCATCAACCAGTTAACAATACTTAAAGATTTCATCCATTAATCATATCCAAAAAAATATTAATTACATAATTATCATTTTTATACATTAATTATACCTTTAAAAAAAATAATTGTTTTTTATAAAAAATTATTTACTTTTTATTCATGGATATGGAGGTTCGTAAGTTCTAACAAAAAAATATTTTCATTTTGTATTAATGGTTATGGACTTAAGGTAAGTTATATTATATCATTATATGATTTATATAATAATTTAGATAAAAAATTATTTCATTAACTATAATTATATATATCATCAATATTTTGAAGTGATGAAAAACATATCACATTACTTAATGGAGGTGGTTTTCCACATGAACACATGAACACTATTATCAATTTTTTAGGAATGTAAATTTCAGAATTTTAATTATATATTATGATTTAGTAATTATAAAAAGGTAATTAATAATATTTAGAAAAATTCTATCAATGTTCTTTGAACATATATGTGGTGATGGAGAACTTATTACATTGGTTCAAGAAATAATATTCCTCCATACATAAAAATGATGGTTTATTTTCCATTATGAAGTAATGGTATATAGATCAATATTATTCCAATAAATTAATAATATCAAAATATATTTATTATTTTTATTTTTATTTTATAATCATAGAAAATTATTTAATGGACGTGAAAGAAGTAACAGAACATAATATGTTGTTCAAACTACATGACATCGGGGAAAATATTCTTATCTTAACAACTTAATTCCAATTAGATTAATATTATTCAGAATGTAAGGCATATATAACACGTATATGAGTATTGTGACGTAATTTTGGATGATTTTGGTTGGAAAAATATTAATAATAAATTTTTGGGAAGAAGTGGTCCCCATTGATATGAGAAGGTATTATAAGTATTGGAATTTTATAAAATAATCATTTAATGTGATTTAATTCTTGTGTTTAAATTATTATGCATTTATTAAAATATAATATTAGAAAATAATTAGATAAAAATATCTAATACAATATTTTTATGACATCATTTATTATATCAATGCTATATCATGTGGTTTTAATCCCATATTATCCCACTTCACAATTACAATGAAAAAAAGGTTTTTTACTCTCAGAGGGTCAGGACAGTCTATATAAATTAAAAAACAAACAACAAATAGAACATGTATAGTGTTTGAAAATATAAACTAACACATTAGATGATGATTCAATTTTTAATAATTTTATATCTTCTAAAAAACTATTAACATCATAAAATATTAATAATGAAAATTTTAGAGTATTTCAAATAAATTTTTGTTGATAACATCAAAATAATAATTTAATTAATTAATAAACTCTTTTTATAAGTCACTAGTTTATAATTTTTTACTATATTATTCATTTTAAAAAATAATATTTCGAAATTATACAATAGTTATTTTTTATTTTATAATTTATTTTATTCTTCCATTAATAGAGTTTTTTCTACATTTTCATTGTGTAGGATTTTCAGTTAAATGTTTTTTTAAAAAATTAATTTAAATTTAAATAAAAAATTTAATTTATTTATATTTTAAATTATTACTTCTAATAAAATATATCCACAAGTTATCCCTATGTTAAAAATATTATATTAATTAAACAAATTCGGACAAGTTTTCCTTTGTAACATAAAAAATTAAAATGTTTACTATAAAATACCAATTGAAAAATGTATTGTTGAAAAATATTTATTGATTATTGACCATATAAACTCATACAGTAATATTTAGGCATGTATTATGCTTTTCTAAGCCCATATCATTTTTTAAAAAAACCTTATCTTGATTTATAGTTATAATGTTCACAATAATTGATAAATTTCTCATTCATAATGTCAAAATATTAAAGAGTACTATTAACTAAATATACACCGAATTCATAAAACTGATGATTCAAATTTTTAAAATTTATAATATAAATGCAGTTGAATAGTATTTAAAATCAAACAACAAAAACAAAAAAAAATAATTTTTTATACCATATTCTAATTTTATATATAACATGTTTTTATTATAAATTAAAATAAAAAATTCATTTAAAAATAATTATTTTTATTAATTTAAATAAAACAATACTAATTTTTTATAATTGTAAAAAATATAATTTTACTTTTAAAATACATTTAATAGATATAAAGTTTTTAATAAAAATTGGTATTTTCACTATTTATTACAAAATAAACCATTTCTAAATTACATAATAATTTTACAATAGGAATATTTTTATGTAATCAATTAAAAAAATTATTTATTTATAAAAAAAATTAAATATGATTTAAAAATTAAATATATTATTCTCCCATAGTAAGTTAAAAAATCCACTTTCTATGAATAAAATATCCTTATTGATTAAAATGGATTTACTAAAAACTAATTTCAAATCGCAAATTAATTAATTAATACATTTTCATAAGAATAGATAAATAAAAATATATATTTAAAAAACTAATTGATCCCATTCATACCCACAAATTTAATGGTTAGGTTATAACAAACATATTTAAATAATAATATTTCTATGTTCATTTATTCTTGATGTTGATTATTTCTTATTCTATCAAACATAAATTATAATTTAAAATATTGGGATATTATAATCAACCTATTTCAAAAACTACAACATCTCAAATTTTAACACAATATCATTGATCTAAGGTTGACATTAAAAATACCATTTTTAAAATCCCACATCGTAAAATATGTTAATTAACATCTTCATCAGAATAAAAAAAGGGGAGTATAATGGTCATATGGGATAATATTTAAAATGATTCTAAATTTTAAAATATAAATGGGTTGTGAATATACAAAAATAGAAGAGAAAGATAATTCCAAATGATTAATAGAGAGTGGTAGAGAATGTGTCCTTGATGAATATAACCATTCAAAAACAATAAATATTTGATCATTTAAAACTCTATTAATCACTCATTATGAAATGTAAAAAGGTAATATTTTTTTCATCTTCCATTTCCTTTTATTGATGAAATTATTTATAATATATTATATTTTATTAATGAAAAAAATTAATTCTACATATTTTTTAAAATAAGAAAAAAAATAGTTAGAACCAGATATGTTAATTCACATAATGAATAATCCTTCTTATGTAGAACTAAAACATTAATATACAATAGTCAATACTAATACCAATAGGTCAAAATAAACCATTCTATAATAAAATATCTATAGTATTCATCATAATATTCATGGCCATTCATGAATCCCAATTATTTAAATGATCTTCTCTCGTATTTTTCCATGAAAAAAATAATATTTTATCCAAAAATCATCAATCACTATTAATATTCCCTAATAAATATAAATTACATATCCATAAAATCACTATTATAGTCTAATAATTCCATAAATTTTCCAAATCACATTAAATACTCTGTAAAATCATATATGCCTCAAAAATATAATTCAACCATTAATTTAGAAATAAAATAAAATATTTTATAATTTCATTATTCAAATAATGATATTTATTATGAAACTATATATTAAAAATCATTAATAACCAATAAACAGTGTTCTTGTTAAACCCCAAGTAATATATATTATAAATTATCTATTATGAAAATAATCATATTAATTAGCTTTCAAAAATTTCATGTGAGAAAATTGGTGATTTATTACTCACTAATACACCACGTAGGCCAGAGGTAGGAGAAGCACCATTTTCACCCATGGGTTGTGGGATCATTCCTTATATCCATGCCAAATGTGATTCATTTTATTCTCAACCATTTTTTATCCTTTTAATAAAACCATATTATAATTAGTATTATAACAATACCCTAAATATAATGATTTACCTGAAAATAATTGTGATAATAAATGATCATTAAAACCTAAAATGTTATCAAAAACATTAATTTTTTTAATATCATCCATCATTAAATTAATCATTCATATATTAAAACTAATGCTTACATATACCTCAAAAATTTCGTAAAACTAAATAAATTCCCCACAGAATATTAGGTTTATGTCAAATGTCAAAAAGGTTTGTCTAATCAATTTATGATATGATCAACATTAAATAAATAACTATATCAAAAATTGTGAATCTATTTATATTGAAACAATATTCATTCAACGTTCATTATTAACCATGGTTATTGATAACCTTTCATAATATTTACATAATATAAAAATTTATACCATATTCTATGATTAAATAATATCAAAACAATGGTTTTGATAATACCTAAATATTTCATATTTTATTTATGTTTTCTCATCATAATATATAATAGATTTATGAATTTCTAAATATTTATCTGTACAGTCATCATGATTTTTTTCTTTGTAATAAAAAATTGAACTTTAATTGTTTCTCTTCTTGTACATACTTCATTTATGAATTTTAATGTATTTTTTGTGAAAATAATTATTTCATTTCAATGTGTAACCAGAATGATTCATTTTTTCTTGTAAATTAATTACTTTATTCCTTGATTTACCACATGAATAAATTAACCCATTTATTAAGAAATTTTTGTTTTTGGTTCTTCCCAGATTATGGGTGGTTTTCAAAAAAAAATTACAATTATAACCATTAACTCTTGAATATACAATGATATTAATTTTTCTATAATTTTATAACATGGGAAACTGACATAGGATAATGTTATTAATAATAACATGTGATACTTGGTGATTAATAAACAAAATAATTTCCACCACAAGTCCCTCTTAATATAGTTTCTCATTTAGAACACCACCTCATTTTACTCTACATCTTTTATTTTTTTGTATATATGTGATACATAAATTTCATAAATATAAATAGTTTATGTGTTCATATCAATCGTCTTAATAAATCATTATATGGAGGAAATACAAACTATTATATCATATACCATGTCATATTCAACTTCATTATAAATTTTAACTATATTTTTCAATAAAATAAAATCATGTCCAGTGATATTGGACATTTAACTTATTTTTTGATGACATCCAAACCACTAATGTTTTTGAAACCCATATTTGATACCAATAGTAAGGACTGAACTATAATTATTGTATATTAAATTGAAAATAATGTGTAATTAAATTTCTTAAATTTCTAAATGTATATGATTTTTAGAGTATTAGATATTTATGTCATAAATCATACATAACAAACAGATATATTAATAATTTTTCACATCTAATCAATATCTATTTTTTCAATAACATAAATATTTTAAAATGAAACACATTTTCATTCATTGAAAAATCCTCAATACATTCAACATAACTTCATATATGACCTTAGATATCATTACACACATTAGAAAACATTTCAAAATGTTGATTTGTGATAATAAAAACTCAATAAGTTAAATAAACATAATTTAAGAATAAGTTATTTATTGAAGTCATATTAAAATTTCCCTTTGGTAAAATATATATTGTTCAAAACAAGAATTTTCATAATCAACATAAACACATCTATAAAAAATAATAATAACATTTAGTATTTTATTTAAATAGAATAATATATATTATAAAAATTTCTTTGAAAATGAAAAGAGTCCATAATAATTCATTCATAAAGATATATTTTCAATACTATAATGTTTTATATTAATTTATTTACATTTTATAATCATATGATTCCTATAAAAACTCACATATATATATAATTTATAGATTATGTAAGTATTTTGAGACATTGATTTCATATCAATGATACATATGGTGTAAACCTTATAGAAACACATTTAATAAGAATCACAATTATACACAGTGTTATCTTATTTCGTACACTTGAAATGTCCATAGTAGTAAAACTTGGATTAACCATATAAAATATTCTTATAATACTTTAGGATATTAATTTTTTTAACCTTTTCCTTCACTTAATAAATTGAACTTCTATAATGGGGTCACACTTTATTAATTTAACATTCATCCACCCATCATGTAGAATAATCCCCAATAACAATAACACAAACAGAAAATAAAATAAAATCATAAAAATATTAAAATAATCTTATATCCCATAAGATATAAATTTTAGATATAGAAAAATCAATTCGAATTTAAAAAAACACTTGAATTTAAAAAATTAATGGGAATGTATAGTTTTCTCATTGATTTAAATTTGGATTTAAGTAATGTAAACAATAATAAATAACAATAATAGTTGTGGGAATGATTTTTTTTTCATATACAATGAAATTAAACTTCTATTTTATCATTATGTAATCAATCGTAAAAATTTCATAATAATATTCATTTTTATATCCCATTTAATAAAACTAAAAATGGAAAACATCTCCTCCTATATAAATCAATAATTTTAAAATAAAATCATCCATTTTATAATTAAAAAATTATTTATATGGATGAAATTTGTATTTTAAGGGTCTCTTTAAAGGATGATTTATAAAATGTACCTTACCTTCAGTTAGACTCATCATTTACATTATTTTTCATATTAAATAATAATAATATTTCATTTATTTCCATATAAACATTTTTAAGGTTTATTATTAAAATTATTTTTATTATTAAAATATTATAAAAACTGCTTCATATTTTTTGATCACATCGAATGTTTTGACGATATTCATTTTAAGAAGTCAAAAATGAATTTTTAATTTCTCTATTGTAAAATACATCAGCCATACATTATCTATTGAAAACTAATATTAACATAATTATATTATTTATATAGAAATTATATTATTCAAAAAAATTCATTATATACGGTAATGAATATGAACTACTTTACAATCATGGTGATTGTAGGTAGTACACACGCAAGAGTATCATTTCCATTTTTCTTCAATAAGTATAGATTGGATATATTAATATTTTTAACATTTTAAAAGGATAACATTATAATAAATAAAAAATTAATTCTATAAATATAACTATATATATCATCTATGATATGTTCTAATGAAAAAATATCACATCATTTATTAGAGGTTGTTGTCAACAAGTATGCATGAAGGATGTTAAAAAAATTTAGCATATGACTATTTTTAAGGTAAATAATATATTTTATTTGCCAACGAGCATGTACCCTAGTGGTACAAGCTCCTTCTTGGCATCCAAATGACCCATGATCAAATCCGGGCAGGGGAGAACTTCAGGGGGGTATTGTAGCAGTACTGTAGCAGCGGCGGAACTGTTTCAGTGGTGGCACTGTAGCAGTGGAGGGGCTGTGCATGGACTGTAGCGACAGCGGTACTATAGTATCTTGTGTACTATAGTAGTATTGTTCACTAAGGGGTCCTTTGGGGCAGAAAAATGGGATTTCAAGACTTGTATTTAGTCCACTTGGCCTTGTGGCTTTAGGCTATATAATGGGTCTCCCTCTACCCAGTCTAAATAGGCCTTTTCTTTAAATAATAAATTGAGGGTTCGGCCCCAACCTTTAAAAACATATTGTATTTTTTGAATAAAAAATTTAAAACAATAATATATATATATATATATATTAATTCGCTTATTACATTAAATCCATTAGGCATAGTGATGGAAGACAAATTACATTGGTTCATAAGGCTGTACTTCACCATACCTCGGAAGGATACTTGCTCCTCCCATTTGAATCATAATGAAGTTATATTTCGTAGTAAATTAACATATAAATTTATATTAATATTGATAGGTATTAATCCATTAACATTATAAAATATATGTATATGTAGTATACCATTGATACTATTTAATGATGGTAGAAGAATATTTGGAGGATGTGGAAAATGAATTGGAATAATATGTGGTTAAAATTCAACCTATTCATTAGAATAATATTTTTCATTTCTTATTAACACTAAAAATTATTTTTTAATATATAAAATAATCTCTTTAGGGAATGGTTAGGGATTCTAGTAATGTATTTCGTATGATAATATTTGAAACAAATGGGTTGTAATGCCTTTGAAATGAAAATCATTTCTTCATTTTATAAGAGAGATGAGAGGTATTCTTTGAATATTGAAAAATATTAATTCAATTAAATTAATTTTTATGTAAAAATATTTAAAATTTTATAGCATTATAATATTATTTGATTATGAATCTAAATCCTCTCATACAAAAAATCCTTTAGAAATTTGGATAATATTTTCCCCCTTATTTTTTGAATTAATCCCTATTAAAACAATTCAAACATTCCACATAAATATTTTTTTATACTTGTTGGGTTTTTATAGTAAAAATAAATATAATAACATATAATAAGTGGATTATGATTTAATATTTCAACCATATGATAACAAATTTGTATAATATATCTATAAGAACATACACTTCAGCGAGGTGTGTACATGTTTAAATTTTGGATTAAATCACATTTTTTCTGAATGAAATGATTATCATAATTACGAGGAATATTGGTGGTGTTCTAATGTTTTTGGGATTTAAAGCAACAGAAACAAGTCCAAACTATGCACGGGTAACAGTTAGTGAATGGTTTATTAAACTATGTGACCTTCCTAGAAAAACCATACATCCTTTTATAGAGGTGTTCCACATTTTTGTAACATGGTTTTCATACTGTATAAAACACCATGGGTAACCATGTGCCCAAAAACACCTTCAACCATGGGTTGCACATAGTTTGTGTACTATTCAGAAAAAAATACCAGTAAACAGTTCGACCCCTTATAGATAAAAAATTTATAAAATATCCATTAACAGATATTAAATACATGACCCATGTTTCTCTCCTATTTCTTCTCTTATAACCCTATGGATTACATGGGGCTACTATATCTTCAATTATAATTATAGCATTCATTTTTATCCATTTGGAGCATTGATGAATGCATTTCGATACTACATGTAAGTCTAATAATCTCATTTATACTTTTTTCTGGATTAGTGCTTGAATCATGAATGATCTTCTTTTAAACCAGTAAAAACACATTTTTCTAATGGAATCAATGTTTAGGCTTCAAGGTCCTTCCCAATCATGACCAAAGTATTTGATTAATTTTACGTTCATTGATATATTCATGTTGGTTTTTTTATATGTTTTATCTCATTGTCTGTATATGTATTTTTTCATGCAAGGTTGAGTTATTATTTTCACTTTTTTGTTCCTAGTTTCATTAGTGATATTTGATATATTCTGTTACAAAATGATAAAAATTTACTCCTCTTGATCCTCATAGGATTCATATGGAATTAATTGACTAATTTTGGTCCATCCATGGGGTGAACCAATCATCTTAGACAAGGCTATCATAATTTAAAATTTTGAAATTAATAAGAGATTATGTAAGGCCATTGTTGAATGTGATAATATATTAATGTGATAATAATGAAGAGAATATGTTTTTTTTGTTAAAATATATGCATAATAGATAAGGGATTTTATGGTTAGACATAATTATGGGTTAACATATATTAATAGCATTGTAGCAAATGAATTTTGAATTTTACTTGAAATGTAGAAGTGGGATAATATATGGTAAATCATGAATGTGCTATCTGAATTTAAATATAGGATTAATGTTATATATTAAATAGAAAATGTATAGGAATTGGTAAATATTTTTTGGGACATAAGAAAATGATGACGGAATTGGGCTAATGGATATGCAATGTAAATGGTAAATGTTTTAATGGGTATGGAATAATCATAATTCCAATTTTCGCTATTATGGTCTATGATTTCGATTAGTAGTGGTTATATTTCATGGTTATATGTGATATTTGTGGTTAGTGGAAAAATAAGCATGTGCACCTGGATTTTTAGATTGGGGTAATGAGAAGAGGTTCAACGCCCATAGGTAGATTTAGGGTAAGGGTTTAATTCCCCCCCCCCCCACCATAATGCACAAATTTTGTATGGGGACATAGTTCTATTCCTCTAACATTTATTTCTGATGAGACCACCGAGAATGAAGTTTCAGTGTGATTTTGTTATATATGTGATGATTTTGTTCACCTATATTGATATCAAGAACATGATTTCATCGCCAATGAATTGAGTTTGACAATAATGTGTAATAATTTGACAACATGATTATTTTTTACTATGTAATTTAAATTTTATATGTATAGAAACTGTTGATAAAGATAGAATAGAATTATTTGATCCCTATTATCAAATGACACTCATCTTGTCATTTTTTACCATTCAATTACATACCAATTTCTTAAACTATATATTGACTATATATTTTATATACATCATTGGTGGTGGACTACTGAGTTACACTAACACCCTACTCAGGTTCCCATTGGGTACATGATTAGACTTCATACTTGGAGGTCAGTAAAGGGTAAAATGCACTATTTATGGTAGTTGAGTTGGGATTCGGATGTGAATGGATAAGGTTTGGGGATCTAACTTATTAATGATTTTGGAATTTCAATATTATCCTTATTTTGGGTTTTGGTTATTTTAATATTGTCTATAATGACATGAATTGCATTCTTTTATTTATAGTTTTAACCTAGTTTTGGAAAATGATTAATTATCCTTGGTTATTGTTTATTAAATGTTTTTTCCATTATTAAATTTACTTTTTACTGTATATTACTCTGGTATGGATGGTATCGTCTCCCAATGTGACCTACTCAGACCCTACAGCTAGTCAGCATCCTCTGGTGTAAAGGGAGGCGCACATTAAGTCATCTGAAAACTTGACCCTGGGCTCATTTTAGAAGCTTCTTGGATGGGGATGTTACATAGGGATATTATATGATGTAGTTATTTTACATTACTATTTGTGGATAGTATTCTAAAGGTTAAGAAAGTGTTGGTACATGGTAATTATCTCATTCATGGGTTTATCTAACCCATGAATGAGGTTTGATCTAAGTCTCCCAGGGTGGGAATTGTTTTTTATTGTTGTGTGTTGTTACATGTGATGATTTTCCACCATTGGGTGATGAACATGTTGTATGATGTTGCTATTTGATGATATTATTATCATGAGAACAATGTAATTGGAATGTTTATTCACGAATCATTATAGGCACCTAGGTAAATAACTAGAATGCATCATGATAGTAACACACGGGATTGGTGTACGGTCTGTGAAATGTATAATGAATTTTACATCCGTATAATCATGATGAAACTGGTGTCTAATAAAATTAAGGAATTTGGTAAAAATATAAAAGAATTGAAATAGTGAATAAAAAATTGTGTATAATGAATGGATGAATGTGAGATAAAATGTTAAATGTAACATGTTTTGAGTTGGGAAATGTACCTAAAATGGAAGCTCTATGTTGTAAGTAATGAAATTTATTAAAAATGGTATTTATGCTTTGGTTTGTGACCATTTCAGCAAGTTACAATGTGTTAACCATGGATAAAAATATGGATGGTCTAGGTTATTTTTTGGTAATTGTTTCATGTATCTTGGTATTGTTTATGATATCTTGTAGTTTATTTCTAGGATAGAGCCTTGTTTTAAACAAACTCTAAGATATTTTTGACATCTCTTCGAAAATTGTATTGGTAATTATAGATAAATACATTCATGGAGTCATGTTCTAGTTTTGAAAAAAAAAGGATGTTACCAAAAATGACCCACAGATAGTGGATCAAGATGATGTGGTGATCTCGGATAATAGATAAGATCTTTTAAATGAGAACATAACTCACATTATATAAATAATAGAAAGAGACCCAAGGTGTATTTTTTATGTAAGACTATACTGACCATGGAATTTCAGCTACAACACCCTCCAACATTTATCAAAGATGGTGGACCAGAGGTAGTTGAGTTGTGGTTACAGTTTATCCAAACAACTCATGACAATTTTGAGAATCCTTTTGATAATATAGTCAATTTTTTTTTCCAAAATATTGACAGGCAATTCAAAGAGCTATTGGGATACCATGTTGTATATTGAACAAGATAAATGAATGGGGTGGAAGGATTTATAGGAAAATTCTATGGTTATATTATATCCACATAACATGAGGTAAAAACTGAAGGCGTGTTTATGAGTTTTACGAAAGGGTAAATATTACAGTTTCATTTTTCTTATTGTTTCATAATTTTTAGATGCATCATTTCAACATTGGATGTAGATGAGATAGCTTAGGAAAAACAATTATACGATGGGAAAAGACATCTGACCATGTCTTATGTGCACATATTTCCTTTGAAAAGGATTGCAGAGGGAGTTGATGAAGACCTTATCATAAAAGGAAGCTTGAAGGTAGCTTTAGGTCGTGGACTTGTACTACTAGCTATGCAGATGAGTTGTGTCGCATCTAAGAGAATGAAATGCCATTTTTCGATATTTCATGAAACACCCTAGAAATTTGAAAACAAATATAGCCTATAATTCACACAACACTGAGTCTCTATGGATACAAATCAATTTTATGTTATAATTATTTAAACAAGATAGATATAAATAATAAATGAAACATATTTTTTCAACTTCTGAGATTTGAATTTTCAAAAAACATACATACACCATTACGATTAATATGTATTTAGAGTATAATAGGATCAACATAATTTTATGGTGACTAGTAACATGAACCTTATAGATTGTAATGTACCCTTATGAATAGTAATTTTAAATATTATGAATAGTAAATTCACCCTTATTACTAGTATCAACAACCATGAATGTATAAATAAATTTTAGTCACTTCATAAAAGAGAGTGAATGTTTTAAAAATTAATAATTATGTGTTGGTATTTTATGACTAGTAAATATATAATTACAATTTTAAATAAATTTATTTATTTAAAATAGAATTCATTTAAATGAAATGTATTTCTAAATAAATATTTTGTTGTGAGAATATTTTAGGATAATGTTTTGAGAACTAATTTAATTTTTTATATTATTATAATATAAATTAAAATTTAAAATATGTATTATTATTGGAAATAATGATTTTATTAAAAAATTAAATATCACATATATAGAAAATTATATAAAAAATGGATCCAATTATTGATTTTAACATGTCGAAGAATATTAATGGTGAATGTTTGGTATTTTTCATAAATACATGAATTTTTTGTGAATAGTGAAATTAAAAAATTTTCTAAATATGCTAAATAAATGTATTTCAGCATCATGATTGATTCATGTAAGATGTAAATAGAATTGCTTATAAAATAACATGAACCAATTATAGTTTCTAGTAATATTAATCAATACTATTAATATTCTTCTTCCAAAATTATAAAATAATGATTAAAATAACAGAGAACCCCTCCTCTCCTATTCTATAAAAACAACCCATAAATCCCTCATCCCTTATCTCCTCTATGCATTGATTCATCTAAATGTTCTTATATAATACACTAATCGGGTCCCTACACACGTCCATGAGCCCTTTTTTCCAAAATACCAGATCGATTTTTTTAATTATGATCTCAATAAGGTTATTTCATGAGGTAAATCTTCTTCCATTTTCATTTAATTTATTTTCAATTATAGTCTTTATTTATTATCTATGGACCAGCTATATCTAATTTATAATGATAAATATTTTATTATCTATGTACAATAATTACATCTTGGTAATTTAATAACCATTATCATCATCCTTACTCTCCCTCTTTTAATTTATAAACGAAATCATCCTATGTGGGGTTCCAATTTACAACCATGATAGACAATGATGATTGGTATTCTCTGTTATTCAAAAAATATATTAATAAATCCACTATATTTCTTGAGGGAGATTTTAAAATTTATAATATAACCTTTTTCTGCTTTGTATCTAACATATTCACATAATACTAAATGATAAAAAAAAATGGGTTTGTTATGATCAATAATAGCTGTAATAAACTAAACTATTATTAATGAATGACTTATCAAATGTCTCATAGTCATAAAATGTAACAAATTGAGAAATATAAACACATACACATATTTATGTTAATTAATTATATATAACATCACTCTAGAGAATAATATCCATTCTATAGGAACTTCAATACTCATATACAGGTATGGTGATAGTGAAAAAAAAGAAACAAAAGCTCCTAAGAGATATTTTTTTATCTTATAACTCATCAAAAAGGATATAAAAGAACATAATAAAATTATAGTAATCAAAATACATATATAGAATGTTTGTAATTAATTTATTAATGGATTTATTATTATTATCCATGATGTTGTGGTCATAAATAAAAAATGCTCAGACAGAAGTTAAGGGTTTTCATCTCTAACTTTTATTTTACTTAGATTTCCATTATTCTCCTATTATTTATTTTATGTTCTATATGTATAAATAAATTTTCAATATAATATTATAAATATATATTTTTTAACTTTATAAAATTACTCATTATATGATTGCTTATTTTTGGACATATGATTCAATTGACTACACATTCATAAAAGTTTTATCATCTAAATTCCTTTTATTGTGAGATATTACATATTCCCCACTATTCTATTTTACAACGTATTTATAATGGACATTGACATAATATATAATATATTTATTTATTTTATATTATTTATTTGTATAATTTTAATATTATTATTTTTTGGGGATACGTTTCGAGTTTGTTACAAATTATTAATTTATTCCATCAGAACCGTCATTTTTCCATTGACATATTCTTTCACTAACCTTAATCGAATGTAATTTTTGTTTATTTATGTGAAACTATTCTATATAATGAATATAGGTTCCAAAAATAATATTTTCAAATCAATTTATATTTCATTTAAGGTAATTTTTTGTTTAAAAATGGTTCTCTTCTTAATTATTCCCCATAAACAAGACCATTTCAAGGGAAATGCATGAATTATTTTACATTTTAAAGTGCACTATATAATTCTTTTATACATAATTATATTACTCAAATCACTTATTTTTTCAGGAAAAAACAAGATTTTTTTATTTTGTGTTTTATGAAATAAAACATGCCTTTACACATTAAAATGTAGTTAATATTTCCATTAAAACATACTAAAATTTTTTATTTATAAATATTCATAAAAACACTTTTTACATGATTTCACTTAAAAGTGAAATCATTATTTTCTAAAATTTACATTTTATGTCCTTCCTTTTTCTTTTTTGAATAATAATGTTTACAATATTTATTATAAAAAATACAAATTATTTTCTAAACGAACTCTTCTTTCCAATGTTAAAAAGAGTTTTTTCATCTAAATTTAATATTTAAGAGATATATGCCTTATTCACAACTTATTCCTTAGATGTGGTGTATGTACATTCCTTTGAAATGTCGTATCCGGAGTATACTTATTCATATATTATACTAAGGGATTATTATTTCAATGTTTCAAACTGGTATGGGACACTTCAGAATGATAAAAGAATATCTCCTAATGAACATTCTAATGGTATAATTTAAAAGTAAATTCATGTATGTCAACATAATTTGTTGAATATTGTAATTAATTGAGTTATTTATCATATAATATAATCTACCATATTTTGTTTAAGGTTTGATGACCATTTTTATTATGTATTTTCTAATGTGATACCATTAATGGGTTATAGTTAAGGTATTCACATTTCATATAATAATTTTTCAATATGAATGTTTTTGTTTTTTTATGATTCAACTTTTTTATATGAGGATGTTATTTGACATATTAATGTAGTAGTGGGGCCACTTATACCCCGTCGATACATTGGTAGGTCTCATGAGAGAATGTAGTTTGGGTTTTCCCCATTTATGTATTGTCTCAGAATGAGGTCTTTCAATATTATTATAATATTAGGTATTATACATTCCCCCATTTTTAATCAAATATTCAATAGTATATGTGACTATTCTACTAGTAGAATTTAAATTTTTATATTCCTTAAAAGAATTATTTTTTCATCTTTTATTCATACCATATTATGATGAATATTACTTTTAATGTCATCTTTACTTTTAGTTATTCATCATGCCATATTATTTAGGATTCTAATTTATTATTTACTCTTACTGAGAATCTGATCTCACCGCTGGATTTTGTTCCTTTCTCCAAGTTTATTAAGAATAAAAAATTGAATAATATTTCAAGGATAATGTTTATTTATATATATATCATGTTATATTTTTATTCCAAATGTATTATGGGTATCATTAAAGTAATTTAGTCTTCCTAGGCTACTAAAATGGTTAGCCTTCCTGAATTTGATTCCATGTAATCATGATATAGTAATAAAATAATGCACAGGCTCTGAAAATTTAAGGTAGGGGTGTCATAGATGGATTTAAAAGATAATTATTTCAATCCATGGTAAACAAGATTTATAAAATGGAAACTAGTGTACAACTTCCTATAATGGATATTGAGGATAATAATATAAGTACATCTATGAATTTTGGAAATGTATAAATTATGTGCATATGTATAGAAAAGATATAAATTTCTAGATACTATAAGTGGTGTGGTTCTGGCAGATAAGCACCATGGAGTAACAACTCTGACAAGGTGTTCTGAGATTAACATAGGGTATCCTGGTACACGAAAACATTCCTTACTGTGCACTTGTTTTGACACTTCCGGGGGATATGTTTAAAATAATCCACATTTTCCTTATAAACCATTATTATATATATTTTTATATAATTAAAATGAATTTCGATAGGTAAATGTAATGTGATATTAGTAGAAAAAAATCATGATATTATATAAAATATTATAGATGTTTCACACTATTATTATTGTAACCCTCACTATGATTTAGGGTTTTAGAAAATGGTAGTAGTCCAAAAGAGTCATGCTAACATTAAACATGGTGAAAAGGTGATAGTGATGTCCAACGAAATATCATTTTTATATGAGTGAAATATCTCATTTTCATTCATTATCTATTTTCCAAAAATATTACGAACAACCTATTCCATAATCAATTACTTAACCGACCAAATAAAAGAACAATAGAGTTTTCTATGGTCTCTAGTACTGTAGACCATGGAGAAAATAATGCTTTATTACCAGCAAGCAATAAATATTGAAGGATACACCCATGGTAGTGCCTCAAAGGAGAGAATAAATGTTTATTGTATGGAAAAGAACAACATAATTCATGGAATTGTTGAGGAAAATTTAGTAGTACAAATAAATAAAATAATGAAAATCCGATGAATATATTTGTAATGATTTTCCTTAAATGTATATGACCTGGGAACTACCTATATCAATTTCCTATTCTATAGGATAACTTCTTGTCCAAGAAGATATATGATTTTAGAAAAATAAAATCCTCCATTTCGGGTGACAAACCTATTACATTTGGTTAGGCCAGGTTGTTTTAACTGACAATATATGATAGATAAGGGTTTATCACCTACCACTAACCTATGTGGTCTCCATGTTATCAAGAAATGTTTAGTTAAAACATCAAATGTATAAATTTTAATTTTTATTATAGGGATTTTTTTATCAAATTGATAACATTGAGAATAGAAAATGATTTTTTATTTAAGTGATTAATTTTATTTGGATGACTGTTACAATTTTTGGAATCCTATAAAACATTGCTAAACATAGTATTTTGATGAATAAATGTTGAATTGTACTATAGTGTAAAATCTGATTTTATTGTGGAAATATGGAGATCAATGTTAATTATGGAAATAAATAGAATATCTTTGAGATTTTTTGATAGTGGAAATTAAATATTTGGTATAAGAGATTAAGAGTTATCTATGTCATTTAAAAGGATATATGAGAAAATCCTTATGATTTTTTTGTAATAGTCTAAAATTTTATACTAAGACTGATAGTTATTTTTTCATGATCTATATTGATCAATGAATTTTACACTTTATTTATGAATATTAATTGTTATTTTTGTCATATAATTTTTTTTTTTTTAGGGAATTATCTTATCCTAACCATTTTGGATTCGGTTGATGTATAAAGGTAAGATGAATAGATAATTTTACTTTTGTGGGATTTGTAATCTGTAGAAGCTAATTCAAATTCTGTAGGGGTGAAAAATATCATGTTGATAATTCATTACTTGGTCTATGGAAGGAATTGAGAATATATTAAAGAAAAAACAAGGGATGATATTATTCATATGACATAGAAACGTATCATGTTTGATTAATTTCTTAAGTTCTTATATTGATTGTAAAGGAATTCCGAAATTCGAAGAAAACAATTTTGTAAAAAAAAAATTATCCATGTTTTATTCATTATGATAGATTATTGTTCTTCTAACTGGTAACATTATTTAAATCATTGTGAAGGTTATGGTCGTAATGACCATGTTATCAATCTCTCTCTGTCATGACATAATGGTAAGATTATTCTTCCATGTACATATTTTTTACTTCATGCCAATGTTACCATATTCAATTTCATAGGTGTGTTGTATCCTATGGATTTTCCTCCCCCATTCATTAATAATATATTTTATTGTCCATATATTAGATGTGAGTTTTTGATAAATGGAATTTCATGTATCAACCTTTAACTTTTGGAGTGTAATTTCAAATTGAGAGGATGTAATTTGTGGATGTAAGAGAGAATGTACCACCCAAGGAATATAAAAATATATACTTCCTATAATTCACACAACACTGAGACTCTTTTAAAAAAACATTTTTAATATAATTTTTCACACAATATAGTTATAACATAGCCATGAAATATTATTTATCTACGTCTATTATTTAAATTTTGAATAAAAAAATACATTGTTTAGATCTATATGTTTTTTAGAGTCTAATAGGGTGAAATAATTTTTTTTGGTGAATAGCATCTTTCCCATTAGGAATTTTAATTTACCCTTATGAATTGTAATTTTTCCCTTATAAATAAACACTTGAACATAATGAAATATAACCTTATCTTTGAAAGGATGAATAAAATTTAAGCCATTTATAAAATAGGGTGAATGATTTAAAAATTAATAATTTTGTGTTTGTACATTTTATTAATAAATATTTAATTAAAATTTAAATTGAAAAAATTATTGAAAATAAAATTTAATTTCATAAAATTTATTCCTAAATAAATTTGTTTATCATATTATTTTAGGTTAATTTTATAAGACATGAGATAATTTTGGAAATTATTATATTATCATTTTTAAATTTAAAATCCCTATTTTTCATGTAAATAATGTTTTTACCTAAAAAATAAATTTCAAATATTTAATAAAGTTATATATATATAATAGATTCCATTTTTTAATTATATACTTTGGGAAAAAATAAGGTTTATTTTTTGGGATTTTTCTTAAATAAATGTTTTTTATTAAATAGTGAAACATTATAATTTCTGAAATAGAGTAAATATATGAATTTATGCATCATTCAAGAGTCATGGGTGATTTAAATGGCTATTGGATTAAATTATCATTAACATATTACTATTTTTATTCATAGAAATCTTAACTGTACATAGTAGTAAGCCAAAATAATAAAATAATGATTAAAATAAAGTAAAACCACTCCCATCATAAACTGTTAAAATCACACCTCACTACCTCCACCGTTCACTTTTAAAAGCCTTGATGACTCTCAATGTTTATCCTAAATACTCATCCTGAGTACCTACCCATTCCTATGATCACTTCGTCTTTCCAATAGTTGAAAAACATTTCCCTTAAGGATGTTTTCAAGGAGGTTATTTCAAGAGGTAAATCCTTCTACTTATTCTTTTAATTTCATTTCAATTTATCTTCTATTATAATTCAATCATATCCTCTTATAAACAATTAATCATGATTACTCTATTATCATGTATATACTATTATTATATACAGTTAATGCAATATCCATTATCAATATCCTCACTCTCCATATTTTATTTTATAAATGAAGTCATCGTATGAGAGGTTCTAATTTACAAACATCATGGACATCAAAGACCTATTCATAAGATTCTCATTAAAAAAAATTATGAATAAATTTTTGTTTTTGAGATATATTTTTAAATTTATTATATAACCCTTTTTATTTCATGGAAGTAACATATTTACAAAATAATAAATTACAAAACAAAATAAGTTCTTTTGGATCAATAACTGCCATAATAATCTAAATGAATTTCTCTAAATGCCTTATTTAATGATTCAACCTCATACCATGTAAAAAATGATATATATATGATTTAAACATATATATGTTCATTAATAATATATATATATATATATATTAAATTCTAGATAATTATATCCCTTCCAAATGAACCTCTATACATATATATAAGTGTGTCGATAATAACACCCAAGGAAACTTATGCTCCCAAGTAACTAATGTGTATCATATATCTCATCCAAAACACCGTAAATGAACTTAATAGAATTATTCTAAATAAAATACAACTATTTAATGTTTTTATTTATATAAATAATGGATTTAATTTGATTATCTATGAAGTTAAGGATAAGTGCATAACACGTTTAGACATAAGGTAAGGGGTTTCTCTTCTCACTTTCATTTCTATGAGACATACATTACTCACCACATATTTATTTTATGTGGTGTTTGTATAATGAAATTGTTTTTGTAATGTCATGAATATATTCATATTCATGGCATTTAATGATTCATTGGTTGTCTTTTAGTTTTTTAACATATGATTCAACTGATTACGATGTATTAACGGTTTTCTAATCTCACTCCCAATTTTATGAGATATTACTTATTCACTACTATTTCATGTGTGTTATGGATGTACAGATTCCATTAATGTATCATATAATGTATATATGTATTTTCATGGAATTAAATGTATCATATTATGATCATTATTTTTGGGGCATATGTATTGATTTATTACAAACTAGTATGGGATTCCACATGAACCTTCATTTTTCCTTCAAGTTATTCATTCAATAGGCATCCCCCTATATAATGTTTATTTCCATTTTTTACATATCCTATATTCTATATATATGTATGAAAATTATATATTTCATGATTTTAATCTTTCTTTTATGTGAATATTTTGATTTCAAATTGTTCCATTATCAAATCTTCCCAAAAAAAATCCTGAATAATTTGATCTTCATTAATTCTACCCAATTTTCAAGTGACATATATAATACATTTTAATCCATATTTATATTTTTCATATCTATAATTTTATCATGAAATAAATATCTGTTCTGTTCTAGTATTATGAAATCAAACATGCCTTTCCTTTTTAAAATCCATTTAACATATCCCATAAACCACACTGAAATGTTTTTTTTCAATAGTTTAATAAAAACTATTTTTACATGATTCAACATTAGTGACATATCATTTATTCATCAAATATAATATCAATTTCCATCAATTTCTTTTTTTTGGATATACATATTTTCAATCATATTTTAGTAAATGTTTAAATTATTTTCCAAAATAACTCTTCAATATAATGTAAAAAATAATTTTTCACATCTCACATTAACATCTATGAGATATATTCCTTGTTCACCAAAAATTTCATACATGTGGTGTATCATATTTCCTTTTATATATCATATCAAGAATTTTATTATTCTTTTAATATTCTAATGAATAAGGATTTAAATGTTTCAAATGGGTATGGGACACTACATAATGATTAAATAATATTTCCCCATTAACTTTTCAATACTGTAATTTAAATGTATCTTCAAATATATTAACATAGTTTGTTGAATAATATACATAATTGAGAACTATATCGTATCAAATCATCTAATATATGTTGTCGAATTGTTGATGATATGTTAGATTGTGTATGTCTAAATTTGATGCAATTACTTGGTTAGAGTAATAGTATTTTCATCTCATATTATAGTTATTCAATACAAATGTTTCTATTATTTATGATACACACGTTTCATATAATGAATTTATTAGACGGAGTACAAGATGGGTGAGGACCACTATATTTCCTAAATGCATTGGTAGTTATCATGAGACAAAATAGACGATTATTTTACCAAATAATGTATGTTCATGAAGGTATGCATTGATAGTATGATTATGATATCCTATATTATGAATTCCCTCATCATGAATCTAGTATTTGATTTTCCATGGGATTATTTGACTAGTAAAATATCCATGGTTATGTTATATTATAGAATTTTTTATTATGTTTGTATTTCTTCCCTATTATGATTAACATTATTTTTAATGGAAGGCATAATTTTAGTTATTCATCATGCTTTATTTTTTATGAATCTACTATATTATTTACCCATACAGAGCAGTTGAGGTCACCCCATTCTTATTTTACTTTTCCCCATGTTATTATGAAGAAATATTTTATTATGATTTCAAAGATGAATATAATTTTAATCTATAAAATGATATATACATTTTCCTAATGTTTTATACTCATCAAGAATTTAATCTAGTCTTCCAATACTGCTAAATTGAAATGTCTTTCAAGATTTGATTCCTTGTAATCCTACTAATGTTATAAAATAATGCACCTCCTAAGAGATTCTATGTTCTGGGAGTTATATTTCATTTTGGTGGTAGTGATAAGAGTAGTAAGAATATATGTTAGGCCTCTCAGGGTAGAGATCAGTTGTTCTATTACAAGTGTGTAAGGTTGGCACACCTGCACAATCAGTTTCCCTGACCACCAGTTAAGTTCTGATCATGTGGTAGGTTACACCTTTGGATGAGGTTTAGTAAAACACACCAAAGATATAATATGATTGGGATAATTGTTATATACCATGTGAATATAGGGGGTTAGTTACCACATATCTAAAAGGCAGTTGCAGCTCGAGGGGCCACACTGGTCAGCGTCGTGGACGTGGGGATCTAGGGTGAGATCAAACATACCAGTATAGTAGTGAAGTGATGTAACACGGGTTATAGCCCAAGGTATATGGTCAGTTCATATTCATGAAGTTCAGAAAATATGTAGACATGGTCATGTAGGACCATCTACATTAAAAAGTATGATCCGTGTATCTTCTATTCTTGCTATTATTTTATTTGAAAACGGTACCAGTCATTCTATCATATTCGATCAGTTTTTTTTTGTGTTAGTCTGACTAGTGGAAGTTTGTATGAGAGGATATGTTAATTAATACACCATTGGGGGTGAAATCATAGGATATAAAATAATCTAAGGGTTTATCTATAGAGGATATTTGGTACCATTTTTATGGGACTTTATTGTCCCTAAGATGTTAGACATTAACATAATCTTGGGAATTGGTCAGATGGTGCTTTACCAAAACCATATAGATGGGTTCTATCATTTCTTAACATTCACATATCTTTATGGGGACCTTTATATCATTCGTGCTGTGTTCTATGTTTGTGAAGGCTATGCATGGCTAGTTTCGTAGAAATTCATTGAAAACAAAATCCAAGTGTCTTGTCTTGCTTTTTATTATGGAGGGTAGGGATACATAACTTTCCTACCATTGTGGATCAATTTTAGTTGGGTTTCTTGAGGATTTCATAGGGATACCACCAAAAAGATATGTTTTTTTAATGATCGATATTCTTCCAAGGGAAGAAGCATTTTCCATTTTCAATATCAAATGGCACTAATAGAACATCAAAAACTTATGAATCAGTTAGAGGAACGAGATAAAAGGGTTCATCGATTCTAGAATTTCACTATAGGGACCCTTAGTGTTTGTACCAACAAAAGCTAATGTATAAATTCAATTTCTTATTGATTATAATATGTTTAATCTGATTATGTTCAAGAACTAATGACATGTCCTATAGAGTGATGATCTTTCAAAATAGCTTCAAGGTACATTATTGTTATCTAAGATTGATTTTTGTTCAGAATATCTCCATCTTAGGGTGAGTCCTTATAATATAGAACAAATAGCTTTCAGGATAATATACAAGCTATATGTGTTTTTCATGATAACTTTTGGGTTGGACAATACACTAGTTGTGTTCATTGATTTATTGAACTACATATAACACAAATACCAAAATCAGTATGTAGTTGTATTCATTAATGACAACATAGTGTACTCAAAAACTCATGAGGATCATGACCACTATCGTGAAATCATATTCAGTATAATGAGAGAGAATAAGATAAACACTAAGATATCAAAATTTTATTTCTAGTTATATAATGTTCATTTCATGGGTCACATTATCTCAAAACAAGTTGTGTTAGTGGATCCAAATAATGTTTAGGTTGTTGTGTCTTGGGAGCAGCCCAAGAATTTCTCTCATGTTAAATGTTTTCTATGATTGGCTGGTTATTACCAATGGTTAATTAATTATTTTAACATTTTTCAGCACCAATCGTAGGATTAAATAACATGGGAAGGAATTTTTAATTGTTTGTGGAGTTTTTTGATTCCGTTCAAGAGTTGATGGAACGACTAAGGATCACACCATTCTAGATCATTCCCTTGTTCGGTAAAATATACCCATTTTTTTGGAAGCATCTAATGTTGGATTTGGGTATTGTTTGAGGCTAGTGGATTGGGTTTTTGCATATAAGTAAATAGTATTGATCCCTACTGAAATAAATGACCCTACTCATGATATTCAGTTTCCCATTGTTATTTATTCCTTAATGTGTTGGAGGAACTACTTTCTGGAAAAGTGTTTCCCAGTGTCTAGTGACTATAATATTATTATGTATATTTTCTCTCTGAAATGTTTGAATCATCGGAAAAAAAATGTGTTCTGTGCATGAATTATTTTTAATTTTAAATTGTCTACACTCTGGGAAAAGGGAATAGTGTTCTGGATTCCCTGAGTCATAGTAATTAGAACCGGGCAATTTAGGAATCTTGCTCCAAGTGGAAAATGATGTCCTTGTTTTAAAGAATTAATATGATTGTATGGGTTGTAAAAGGGATGTTGAACATTTTATCCAGAAAAGTTGAGTCTTTTATTGATCTAGGTAAAATAGAATCATCATGGGGACACATAGTGTTTTTTCAATGATGGAATGATTTATGGTGGGGAGTCACCGTCTATTTCTGAAATTGGTAACAATAGAATTATTAATGTTTGTGGCTATGCTGTTGTGTCACTCTGTAAGTATAAAGAGTTGATGCGAGAGTTACAAGATTAAAATTGGGATATGCATACTTCATTGGAAAAGATGTATCATGATATTATTAGGAAGTATTTTTGGACAGTATTGATGAATTTGGTAGCGTGTTTTTTGTGATGCATTACCCAGTATTAGGTGAAGGGCGAGTATCAATTCCCAAGTGGGTTGTTAGATCCATTTCCAAATATATAATCGATGTGGTATCATATAAAAAAAGAATTCATTAATGTGAATTTAGAGGATACGATGGAAGAATAATGATGTCTGGGTGGTCATGGATCAGATGAATAGAGTGGCTAATTTATTGGGGATCAAAGAGGCTTTCAGTGTTGATTAGTATGGTAAATAATATGTTTGATAAATCTTACAGTTTCATAGAGTACTGATAAGAACAGTCTCATATCGATATCTACAATTTTGATCATTCACATTTCATAGAATATACAAGGCATTTAGTACACATTTGTTTCAGAGTATATATTTTTACCTACTAATGAACGGGAATTCAGATCAGTTAATTCATGTGTTGGGATACATGTAGAGGGATTCATTCCAAATTTTTAATGGTTCATAAACAATTTACTTACTACTTTAAGTGTTTTATTAAAAAATAGTTTCCAGGATTCAAATAAAATGGAACTATTTGAGGTACTATATAGGACTCCATGTATATCCCCACTCCCTTGGATAGAAACTAGATTGTCATTGTTGTTGGGATAACTTCTCCTAAGTGATATGTAAGCAAATTTTCAATTGATTATCAAACGAATGACAACATCTCAATGTAAGATGAATTCATGTAAATATAGACATTATAGTAATATTGATTTTATGGTGGGTGATATAGTGTTTATTCAGGTATTTTCATGGTTGGGTCACCCTCAAATTTTCAAATTGGGAATATTGGCACCCAGATATGTGAGATTGTTTGATATTATGTAGAGGATCTGATCGATGCAATACTTTTTGTATCATATACAATGATATAGAGGAATGAATGATGTTTTTATGTATATCTTCTTAGGATATATCACCTAAATCCATCTAATGTGTTTAATGATGATGATTTAGAGATTAAGGTGAACACATCCTTTGAACAACACCATCATCATATCATAGATTGAAGTGAGTAAGTCTAATGAGGAAAGAATTTTCCCATAGATAGAGTTTCAAGAAAACATGGAAATGTCCTAGAAGAATTGCTGTAGAGAGTGTAGGATATGCAGGCCTAGTGGCATGATATATTTTCTTTGAAAACTCAATGTCTATTTGGAGCATAGCTCGCAGATGAGGAATTATATGATGTGGAGGTTGTTGGATACTAGACAACATGGTGGTATGTAATTGTTCAATTTTTGTTTCAATATCTTGTTTTTGGATAATTATATTATTGTTGGGAGTATGTAGAATCTATGGGGTGTACTAGAAGTTTATGGTTTGAAAGAAGGTGATATTAGGCCCAAATTTGCAGGGTTCATGGTTGGTGAATAGTTATGTAAAGTGTGGTTCGTTCCCAGTCAAAGCGTGAATCCTCAGAAAGAGGTATTCACTATTGTTGGTTTATGGGTGTAAAACCATGATGTTATCCCTAGCTAACCGTATGATGAAACTCCTATGGTATTGTATCTTGTGAAAGATTTGCGCAGGTTTTGAAAACCGTAATTCCCATTAAAGATGAAAATTCAACAACTTTTCCCTGACAATATTGTAAAAACCACCCCCAAATTTATCTAGGATAACCTCCCATGGGAACCTAAGGAGGAACCAAGGCTCCCAAATCTTCCAAGAGACCAATATCCTTTATATCTATGCCATTTAAAGAACTAGTAGTTGTGGATTGAAGTTATGAGAAATTATAATCATATCATTTATTCTCTATTTTTTATTAGGACTTGTATCTTGGAAGTCATTTTAGGAATCTATCATATACGCATTTTCAAGTGTAATATTTCTATAGGATTCATGTTTTGTCTGAATCGATATCTAAGGATTTTATTAAGTGTGTTTTCTTAAAAATAATCGAGGTACATTGTCTATAAGTTATATTCCATAATTTTTATTTGGATTTTTCTTTGAAAGGATGTGTTCTAATTATCCATTATTCTGTTATCCTTTATGTTAATCATATTTGATATATAATGATTTAGAAAGAAAAAACGGGACTCTCCTGATCGTTGTGGGATGCATAGAGGATGAATTTTCCAATTTAGGACAAACCATGGGGTGCAAAAATCATCCCGAACATGGGTAATACAAAATAATAAAAACTTTTTATCGACATCAGATTAAGTCGATCCTAGGACGGACATTGTAATTGATTAATGTATTTATTAGGAAATTAATAATGTTAGTTGATCATAGATGTGTATAATGGATATGGGTTTTTTTGTAAAGACGTGATTATATATTAAATTTGATTAATAGTATTGTTGCAAATGAATTGTGAATTGTACATGAAAGGAAGAAGTTGATAAATACATGGGTACTGATAAATGTGTTATGTGAATAGAAATATTGAAATTATTGGATATATTAAATTTTCAGTTTATGGGAATGGTAGAAAATAATTAGTGAGTCGGGAATATGTAATGGGAATTGGGAAAATGGTTTTGTGGGGTAAATTTTAAATATGTTAATGGGTTATGGAATAAAATCAATTCCAATGTTGATTGTCAAGGAATATGATTCATATATTAATTTTCAATATTTATAAATGATATTTATTTAATGAACTAATGTTTTTAAATGATTCATAAATTAAATATTTAATTCTATGAAAACATTTAATAAAACCCATTGATTACAAAAATATATACTTGATTTATAAAATTTTTTTACCAAGAATTTTTTCTTATTAACATATAAACAATTTAATACATTTTGTTTTATTACAAAAAAATAATTTACAAATTTCAAAAAATTATTAATGATAATCATATAGTCCAATTTAAAATCTATGTTTTAATGTTATAATTATATATTAATATTTCAATGTTTGATTATGCATACTGTTGAGTAGTTTGTATTTTATCAAACATATTAATCAGAAAAATATTGGGATATTTAAAAGTCTATACATTCATGATTTTTTAATTCTAATTTTTGAAATTAATTATTATACTATGAGGTAAATTATGTTTTCTTTTTTTCATTTTGAATGGATAAAATTCAAGAACTCTTGTAATCTAAAAAAGTGTTACTGTAAATAAATAATTGAAAAAAAAGTAGTGATGGATTTTTTTGTAAAATAAAATTGACGGAGGAATAATAGAGACACAATAATTTTATATGACACTACTAATTATTATTTTTATTTATTGATAATGCATTATATATAAATTAATTTCTTCCAAATTTTGAAAATATACATTATTGAGGGTTTCTAGTGATTTCTATAGTTAGATCATATTTTAGGATGATATTTGGACTGATTATATGTTGTGATATCATAGTTTAATAGGGATCAAGATTCTATGTTTCCTTAAATATCTGAACCATTCAACAATTTTAATGATTCATTAATCTATGTGTTAACAATGAAGATATATTCCATTTTCTATGTATTTAAAGAATCATTATGACTTGAAAATAATCATTTTTTATTTACAATTTAATGATATAAAAAATATTTATCGATAACACTTTACGTATAAATTTAAATTTTTCTAATATTGATATCATTAAAAAAAATTATTTTATTAAATTTATTGATTCGAATATAAAATGATTTTACAGATAAAACAAATATAATTATAGTTATATTGTTTATACATTTTCCAACTGAATCATTCACATCAATATTACTTCTTTTATTATATAGATATGATAATTTAATCATCAAAGTCAATTTTATTACATCAAAATGTGTTTTTGGGAAGAATTGTATTTTATGATATATTGATTGTGTCATCAATTTCTGTGTTGATTTTATATTTTTGGAAGATTCATAGAAATATTATTATTTAATTTCCCACCATTTAAATTAATAAAATTTTTGGAAATAGATTACATTGGTCGCATTACCATATATATTTTTTTAAAATAAGAATATTCCTCCTGTGAGATTCCTAACAGTTTTAGGGACTTTTATGTGTGTGGAGATATCTATACTTATTATTGATGTTATTTCAACATATATATTTATTTTCATACATTAAATGAATTATATTTGAAATAGATTATTAATTTATACATTATTGGAAAAATATGTTTCATGGAAATAATGTATTCTTTTTAAAATTTAAAAATTTAATACTAATCTTATTTATATTATTAATAATTATTTAAACTCATTATTGACTTGTTAATTCTTAACTATTGCTAATGAAATGATTATTGAGAACAATGGTCACAAAAATAATGATGTCTTATAAATAATATTATATAAATATTCCAGAATCTTTAACTTTTTAAGGAAGAAAACTGATTCTATGGAGAAAATAGGATATAGTAATAATATAAATTCTATTGAAATTAATGAAAACACTAAAATATTTATTAAATTATTAGAGTAAATATAACTAATTTTGACAATAATGGTTCATTTATTCGATAGATTTAATGAAATATTAATCACAATAATTTGTTATAAAGAATCACTGGATGCTTTAACGGATTTTATTATATTTGTAAATAAAATAAAAATTAGTTTTCATACAATTGACTCTTCTATATAATAATTGGATACAAATTATTTTTCAATAGATGAATCACAAAATGTTTTAGTATATATTTAAATAATGAATGTAATTCAAATAAAGGGAAAATATTTGTTCAATATGAATTTTTTAAAAAAATTATTATGAATATTTAAGGGGAATATAATGAGGTAATGTTATATCATCATTATTTAGATTAAGATTTAGAAGATGATATAGTGATTAACAATTTCTGCAACTCAATCCATGAATGTATAAAATAGAAACTATTGATATCAATTTTTACTAAATTTACATTTTCAAAATTATCGAATAAATAGTAATTTTATTAAAAATTATAAAATGATTAAATATAATCATTTTACTTATTGGTTTAGTTAAAAATGATTATAAGGAAAATATAATTAAATTTTTTTTAAAATAGTCATATAAAAATCAAATATAAATCATTTTAAAACTAAAAATGATTTCTAATTAATGATAAATAATTGATATTTCAATGAATATTTTGCGACTCATATTAATTAAATAGATATCAGGGAGAGATGTCATTTTTCGATTGGGGAGTGATGATGTTTCATCTACTGAGGGAGATAATAATTGTGAATAACAAAAAATTAATTTTAATCGATGAATTTATGGATTATTTTTATAAAAAATGTAATTACAGATGAAAATTAATAATTAAAATATAGTCAACCAACTGTAAATATTTTTTGAAAAATATTTCTTAGAAATATTGATATTGTTTTGGAATGTAGTGTAATGTAAGGTTATATCACATTTCGAAGATAACATGTACATTGGATGAAAAAAATATCTGGGGATTATTTAATTTGTCAACAGTCTAAAACAAAGATTCCAAAATGATGTTGAATTTTTTTTTTATTTATTAAAATAAAAATACTAATAATGTTAATGAAAATAGATAAATATTGGAAGTTATGCTTAATTAATTTCAACGCTGTACATATATGAACATGTACATATTTAATATATGTTAATATTCTGTGATTAATTTACTAATTATTATGATGCATGTTTAAAATAACCTAATTATTGATATCCTCAATTTTAGTCCATTTCTGAATTATTTTTTAAATGATTAATTTTTTATATCAAATTTTATGATTATCTAGATGTATGGAAGTTTATATAAGACAATTATCCTATTTTTTTTATAGATTCATTGTGGCATGATCCTAGAATATAGGAAGCACATTTTCTCAAAAATGTGAAATTTTTAAAGGAACACATATAATTAAAACAACTAATAAAAAAATAAATAAACTATTATTAAGTTTTTTGAAAAATCTATTTACATGTTTAACAATCCTTGTGACGAATTTAAGAAAATGTAGAACATATTTGTCAAATAAAAAATTGAATCGACGAATTTTCCAACAATATTTTATAAATAAATACTTATATAATAGGATATATAATGTTTAAAAGTATATATATAATAGTTATCATATTAATTAATGTTTTTTGTTCCTATTAGACTAATGTAGTGTGTGGAAATCTAATAAAGATTCTTGATTTTATAATGAATATTGTTGTTTGAGATTTATTTTTGATGTTTTTTTATCAATATGTCAATATATTTTTGTAGAATATATTTTCTATATATGTTCTAGAGAAGAGTTTTTTATATTTTTGAGAAACATTTCTTATTCTAATGATTCATGGTTGATTCTCAATGATTCATACGTTATTATTATTTAATTTATTCAATTTTAGGAAAATGTTTCTTAAAAGCTTGATTCAGAGAAATATGAGGTCACAAGATTAAGATTTTTGGATTGCGTTTTCTAGAGTAACATTATATAAAAATCTCACAATAATTATTGTGTTGTACAATGGTTGAGTTAAGAAGTGATAAAGGTGAAACTATAAAATGTTTGATTTTTAATTTCATGGAGCATCACGTGTATAAAATAATATCCGGTATTTTATATTTTAATGATTAGATATAAAAACTTTTAATTAGGGAATTTATAAGGATATTAAAGATAGAGAAACATGAATGATGAAATTTATTATGAAGAATAAGGAAAATAATTTTTTGTCTTAAAATTTGATACTTTTTTAGTTTATCAAGTAAAGAAATGTTTTATGTATTCGACAATGAACCGATGGTTCAATTAGAAGTGAAGATTATAAAAAGGAATTTTTTATAATTAGAAGGATAATTTATTTACATATTGTTAATGATGAATGTTCTATACAACATAAAAAGTGTTTTGAATTATTAGTTTATATTAGAAATAATTGTATATATAATAGATATTGAAACACGAGTCTTTGTAAACTGTATATTGGTTTTAAGATCATTGCAAAATCCTCAAAAAGTCAAAAACCATAATAATAAATGATTCCATATTCAAAAAACATATATATAGATAATATTGGAGGAATAATTAAATATTAATATTATGGAAAATTTTTTGGAAACATTGATGCATACTTTTTACTCTTAATTAAATGGTTGTTTTTAAGGTGGACAAAAAATGAATTGTTATATTGAAAATATATAAATCAGGTTCTCATGTTTATTTCATACATTTTAAATAAATGATATCTAATAAAATGAGGACAAATAATATATTGTTTAAGGATGTCATCTTTCAGAAGTGATATTTTTTCATGATTTTTCAATATGGAATATACTTAGTTAAAGAAGATGACATTTGGTAAAAATAGTTCATTATAGAAATAATACTATAAGAAATTTTTTGGACATATTTGTTACATATATGGAATTTAAAGATATCCATAATACAAGATGAATTGGTTATTTCAATCTTCAGTAATCATATAAGGTTGATCGATAAGTAGCACATGATGAAAATGAAATTCAATAAGGCTGATTAAATTATTATACATGAGATTAGTAGGGTACTGAAATGGTTTTCAACAGAAATAGTTGTATTATACAGAACATAATAGTAATAAGAATTTTACACCATCCATTTCTAACTAAGTACAATTTGAAGAAAATGTTTTATAAGTTTTTGATTTGACAATATGTGATTTCATCTATATCAAGAAGAAGTTTAATAAACCAATAAATTTTTAATAGATACTAATGATCATGAAATGTTTTACTTAGGAAGGGAAATTAAAATATTATTGACATGATATAAATACTAAGATGTTGATGTTTCACAAATAATTTAATTCTAAATACGGAGATTGTGGATTATGGTATGACCTTATGGTACAGGATTTGGTATGAATCTATGGTGAATCGGTGAATAAATATGTACCCTGGGCTATTATAAGGACTCCAATTTTTTAATTTAGTGGTGGAACCAATTAGTATTATTGATAGTTAGAGTACCCATTTTATTTTTTATTGCCATCGATAAATTTATTATTCTCACACATTTAGTTCAAACCATGTAAGTATATATAATTATCTATTTATTTAATTTTACGAAAAATAAGGTGAGGTTGAAGGAGTTGTTTTAGAGGATTTAGGAAAATAAAAATTATAATAGGTTTAATTTTTAAAATAATTCTTCAATTTAATGGATTAATTGATTCACCCACCCCCCCCCCCTCTTAGCGATGTTACACTTATATAGGAAATTTACATGATTTATATGGAAAATATTCATTTAAATTGACCAAACTATATACATCAGATAGGGAATATAAATTTCGTAAACTAAATTGATGTTTAAATATTATATATAATGAAATACAATAGATAGAGTAATATAATTTCACCATGTAAAATATTTATTTCACAATAACATAGATATACAAATGCATTGGGTATTCCCCTAATAATAATTATGTTATTATAACAACAAATATACAATCTTGAAGATGACATAAAATCATAATATGATATTTTAGTTGACGTATCTTATACATATAATTGAAAATTTAAAATGTTTTAAAACAACGAAGGAATTTTTAGATATGTTGAGATGTTGTTATAGACGGAACATGAATCTAATATAGGATACATTAAACTTTTTGAGTAGTTATATTATTGATATCAAGATTGAAAATATTAAAATAATAATCTGTATAATACATAGGATAAAGAGACTTTCATCAATATCATATGTTTTCCTAATATGGTGATTTATTATTTTATTTTAATGAAATCAAGGAGAAACAACCCATAATATTTTGATGTAAGTATATTATCTCTAAAAGTTCGATTAATATATCATTAAAGGTAATATTAAAAATATTCTAGTAAGATATAAAATAGTTGAAACAAGAAAATAAAGAATATGTCTTTGGATATATTATCAATGATGAAGAAACAAAATAAGATCAATGTGATTTAAATGTTAGTAATGATGGACAAGATTTAAATGTTATTAATTTTAATCTTATTATGATATAAACATAGTGAAACTGGATTGTAAACAAAAATCAATATCTAATGTGATGGGATGGTTATAATATTGGACATATTAAATTTATATATTCAATGCTAAATATTCATGATTTTATGTGTTCTGTTTGGGGAATATGATCGTTGATAATTGAATATCAAGTGTCAATCAAAAAATTCCCATCAAATAATATGATCATTTTGAGTATAAATTTTTTTGACAATTCATAATCATGTAATGCATTTTATGTCCTAGTCCACATAATATCTAAGGTAATAAAAAATTATTCATCATTAATAAGTCATAATGATAATGAAAATAGAATATTTTAGAATTTAAATTTAAATTTCAATATTGAAACAACTATTAATCAACTTACACAGTTCTACAAGGATAAGAAAATTGTAAACATAAAAAACATAACTATTTTTATTTAATTATTTTCATATTAAAAAAGGGATAAAATTGATTAATAAAAATATAAATTATATAAATAATTTTTTTTCATATAAATTAGTTTTACTAGAAATAATTCATATATGAATATACATGATGATCATAACATGGATGAAATAGAACCTATTGAGGAATGTAATAACATAAAAATAAACTTCATTAAAATAGATAAGATAGTAAAAAATCATATGAAAATAAGGAATAATAAATGAGTAGATATTTTAGGTACAAAATATATATATCTTATATAATAATGTGACTCAATGAATAATACTTATGAAATCACAAAATTAGGTGAGTTAAATGTTGAATGTTCTTAAAATAGTGAAAATTTACCTACATAGGAAGGATAAATCATTCCTCATTAATTCCTAACATACATAATATGTGAGTAACAATGTTAGTTAAATTCATAATACGATATTATCCACAACCATGTGTATTAACGTGATATTTTATTTTGTAATGATCAAGTGGATTAAATTATGAAAATTTACCCAATAAACGATTCCCATAGAATCTAAAAATGAAAATAAAAGACAATGTTGAATAAAATATATTATTATAAATGTTATGGTTAATTTTTTACATATAGAGTAATGCATTAAATTATAATAAATACAATTAATTCACGAATAATATGTTCTTAACATGAAAATGGATTAAATCATGGGTGAGTTACCAATTATGAAAATAAAAATCTACTAATTAATGTATGATAAGGAATAAATGAATATTTTAAGGGTAATGTAATATCCTAGGTTTTTTTGAGTGTTCCTAAATCCTTAACTAGAATGAATTTTTTGAGTTTTTTAGGAATAAAAACCATTTTATTGATCATTATAACATAATTATGATAATTTCAAACACCCAAATACTTTCTTACATTGGTTTAGATAATCATTATGATACTTGTCGTTTTATGTGGGATTTAGAAGTGTCTGAGGCTAAAAACTCAAATTTTTAGAGTGTTCATAATAGGGAGTATTGTTTGGAGAATCTTGGAAGCCACATAAGTGTAATTTTGTGGCCCTCCATTTTTTTCTGGAAATAGATTATCACAATAAGTTGGTAGGGGTAAAATTCCCTTAGATAACTTTTTAATTTTTATTCGAATGTATTTTCATGGTCGTTGTAGGGTCTGGTAAATTTTTTGTCGTGGTCCAGTAAGGAGGCACCATATGGAGGTGACACAACTTGATCACTACATGGTCATTCATACCATGTGACACATTTAAAACCAGTAAATTTATCATTTCCACTTATTTTTACTCAAGAGGGTCTCCCCGAATTTTATTTCTCATTCAGGGACTTATCATCAATTTTCTATGGAGATAGTTTCTTCATACAAAGACCTGGTCAACTCAAGTGTACATTATATATATTTTCTTCAATATATATCCCATGTTTAAAAAACATGTGTAAGGCCTCATTTTCATTTTATTATTATATCTTTTTTTATCTATACATTGTGTTATATATGTGTGATCCATTACATCATTTTTTCTATCCAATCAACTAAAAACTGATTTCATCCAAATTAGATTGTGTTATAGGCTATGATGAGGTGTAAGATCATATACCAATGCAAGGTAGTCATATATTATATTTCTCTACAATAATAAAGGTATTTCATTATTGTGTTCTTGAGTATTCAATTGAATATTTTGGGTGAGACCCATAAAATATATGTTCGTCTTTTATTTTTATTTACATATCACTAGATATGTCTATGTTCATGCCTCCACCTAAAAATTATGTTATGATCCTATTGAAAAACTTCATATATTTGGATTTTAGTTTCAAATTATTTTTCATATTGAAATTGAATAATTATAAAAATATTTTATGTTAAATGGGAATGTGATTGGAACGATATATGGACAAAGATGGTGATGAACTCCATGATTTAGGTTATGTGTATTTTACATTAGGAGTCAGGGTCATTAGAGTGAGGCAATATGGTCATTATGTTATATGAATATATTATTTCATATGATATTGGATAGTTTTGAACCTAATATTGAGTGACATATTCATAGGTCCATGTGGTATCTGATTGGTCTGTTGTATGTACTTTTTTATTTTATCTCACCATGATCATCTGATGATCCATTGGAATTTTTTTCACATATATAGGAATCAGATTATGAGGTGATGTTGAAAACTCGTGTGATTAAAGGCCTCCATTAGTTGTGACTTAGGATTTTGTTGACCATTGGTACAATTTTACATGATTTTCATATAATGGGATATAGTTGATAAAGATCAATTGGTTGTAAGTGGTCAGATATTCAATATATGGATGATTCCCACTATATTTATTGTTTATGGATGGGATTATTTGAGAGTGCATATATCACCATTCATGATGCCTCTTTTCTTTTGGGAAACTAATGTTTTTTAGTAGGGGTCTGAGGGACCTATTTTTAACATTTGGGTGTGCATTTGGGATGCTTTTTACATTGTTTTAGACATGTGGTGTCAATTGGAACATGGTTTTCAGTTATTCTATTAGAGGAAAAACCCAATGATGTAGTTGGATTTATTTACCTTCAATTGATTCTTTGAGATATGTGTTTGGTATCCTCTCTCTACATCCTTACAAAAAATGGCCAATGAACATGATTTATTCTTTATTAATGTCAACCACAATTGATGATATTTATTTTATATCATATGTTTTTATTAGTTTTTTATTCATTTTATACACGTGTGTAATCACATATTTAAGATAGGAACACAATGGTGGTGGCCTACTATGATTTATTATAACTTACTTTCCAGGACCTTTGGGATATGTGTATACATTATAAATATGTGATAATATAAAATATCATTCATAAGATATGGACATTGTGACTATTTAACACCATTTTCATGGCATATGAGGTGAGGGATAGTGGCACTTCATGCATATATTGTAGATACTTTTTTTCTTCCTTGTTTATTAGCATGCATGTTAATTGTTAATACTAGTGGTAAACTAGGTGAGTATCACTATGTTTATATAATTATAGACATGTTTTGTATTCATGTTCTTATAATGGAATCTTTATTTGTTTTTTTCAAAAAAATTATTTTTGGTTTTAGAATGATTCTATATTATTTCATCATATTACTTCCAGTATGATGGGTTACTGGTCTAGTCATATTATTGTCATACTTTAATAATTTTTGATATTTACATAGACCATTATTATCTAACACAATATGTACATATAGAATCACAAATATCTTTCCATTAAAGCCTCCCTACTAGTCGGGTGCCTTTATTATACATGGAACCACCCTATGGCCATGTGGGAATCTGTCTCTGGACACTGTTGAGTGGAAAACTAGTTGAGGTGATACAAATCGTAACATATATGTCAATTATTATTAATTATTTGTAATGTTTTAGAAAAATACTAATTATATAATATTATTTTATTTTATACAGGACTTAATATCTGTGATATGGAAAACCAGAGATTAATGTTTTGTTGGAACTGGATTTGTCACTTATGTTTTTTTTCATGCATCCCCGTGCATGGGGGACAAAGTAATTTTATAGGGACGATATATTATTGATTTGATTTTCATTTGTTAATCATAATTACATTTCTTAATTGATTCAATCACATTAGTGTAATTCTAATATATTATGTCTTGTGTCCATTGGCCTAGTATTGAAAGGGAGGTTATGGACTTGATCACACTATGATTCGATGCATTATTTAAATCTTACAATGCTACATTAAATTAATTTTTTATTATAAATTAAAAAATAATAATAATAAATAATAAATCATTTTTAATTAAAATATTTATTATTTATCACTTTAAAAATGGTAAATTATACTTTTTAAAGGTTTCATAGTAGGATGTGGTAATTTTGTGGCTCCGATGATGATCTATATGGAAAATTGGTAGAACTTCTTGAAATCCCAATGACACATGTCCACTATTATTGAAATATTTTGACATTCATGTATCAAATTTAGATGACTGTTTTTGAAACAATCAAAACTAAATTGGATAAATCTGTCGTAAAAAAACAATATCCTAGTTCTTCAATCTTCTTTCCCATTCAGAATGATTTATCCATGCCACAAAATCTACACGATGTCAATAGTGGGGTGTTGTGTTTTATCAAGATCTCGAGCTATATATTTCCAAATGCAGGAAATTATTTGGTATAGATAGTCAAGAAGTAGGGAGATTACTTATTAAATGCTTTAAATGATATATAAGACTATATCGTTGTAAAAAACCATGGGCCATGTAGTTCCAAGACATTTAGAGGCTGAAAAAAACCTTCCAATTTTCCTATAAAATGATACATTGGGCACCCCATTTTTCAAGATAGACCAAGGAGTGATGTTCGCCCAATTTCATTTTATAGAGGATTCATATCCTCATATTATATGTTCTCGAGGCCCATATCCTCATAGGTGTTGGGATCATGGTTGAAAAATAAACCCCCCTGAGCTTTCTCTTACTCTCAATGTCGGGTTAAATGGTAGGTGTTTGTTGTTAGGGAGCTACACACATGTAAAGGGAGTTTTGATGCATATATTAGCTACTTTTTTGGAGTGATTTGGGTGTTAAAACATTTCATTCCTTTTATATTACATTGTTTCTTATTGGAATTCTTTTTTGGATGCAAGTGATTTATTTTCTCTTAATTTCTAACTAATTGGTGTGACCTTTTTTGTGCATGACATGAGTTGTTCGGATTGGACAACCCAAGTATCCATTTTATACCCACATTCTCAAGATTTAAATCTTAATTGGATGATTGTATTCAATACATAAGTACTCGAACCTAGAAATTCAATTTTCATGTCAAGGATTGGTTCTACAATTATAGAAATTGAAGATAAGGAATTAATTGGGATTCTAATTAATTTCAACCAATGAATTACTTAAAACTAAATTTAATATCCTGGAACAATGATCATTAAATGTGTGTAGTGAGATACAAATGACCCCTTTCTCTGATAGTCTTTAAATTACAATTGGTTTTCAACAATTAATCTATTTAAATTAAGTAATTTTCATAAAATTGTTTTCAAACCCATCTCCACTTTTAGAACATTTTATTAAAAATACACATTCTAAACTTATCACCACTACAAGAGAGAAATCCTACGGTCTTCCATATACTATAAATCATATTTAAAAACATAATCAATTTTATGTGTCATGATAACACATTCAAATTTTGGAACCATTTTTTTGAATCACTTTTGATTTTAGTTTTCATTTTTTGTAAAATTATTGTGTATTTATCGATTATTTGTACAGTTATTTTATTCCATCAATTTTTAGTTGATTTAGAAAAAAAATAATTTTGAGACCATTTTCAAGAGGAAATATTCATCAAATGATCTACATTGATTTGAATAAGATTCAAAGTAGATCATACATCATCGAAAATAAGTAGTGAAAAATAATCTATTGAAGGATGACACATACAAAATCGACACAATTATTGAATCATTCTTTTATTTTTATGGAACCAATGTCAAAATCAAATAAACATGAAAAAAATGGATGAAAATAATCTTACATTAAATGAACTATCATTACATGATGTTGATATCCAACCCACTTACATTAAAATACAAGGTGAGGCACCCAAATTTGATCTAAAATATCATTTAATTCACATATTACCAAGATTCCATATATTGTATGGAGAATATACACATAATAACATACATGGTTTTCATGTTGTGTGATTTATTATAAAAAATCTTAATATGGATGAGGAATAGGTAAAACATAGGGCATTCCCATTTTCATTGGTAGATACTATGAATGATTGGTTATATTACGTTCATTAACCAATTTGAGGATGGGTGGATATGTAATTCATTTTTGATGAAAAAAATTTCCCATCCTCTCAAACCAAAACAATAACGAATGATATCTTGCATTAAAACCATCACATGTACAAACACTTAATAAATATTGGGAATGATTTAGGATGTAATATTCAACCTCTCTGTATCACCAAATAAGTGATGAACTTTTAATTCATCATTTTTATGAAGGATTAATAAATATTGATCGAAATATAATTTATGCATATATAGGTGTTTCACGAGTTGAAAAAACCATTATTTCTGCAAGGACACTGATTGAGAACATGGCACAAAACACTCAACAATTCAGTTCAATTTCTATTATACCCATTCGAGGTGTACAGAAGTTGAAATATACTATATTCAAAAAGAAGGTGGACATAATGTTTGAAGTGTTAAGTACCCCTCATTAACAACATTATCTTTACCAAGGTAAATATAAATCTCCTCCTCCCATCCAATAAGGTAAATGCCCTTATGAAACCCATTAATCAAACTAATGCCGACAACTGAGAGAATCTTCTGAGAGTCCTATGGAAATCATTCTAGGTCACCCCTATATCCAACCCTTTAGAAATGAGACATATTACTCATCCAACCATATGTGTAAAGGAACCAAGACTTTTGAAATGGTGGTATTCTAACCAACATCCACAACCATGTAACCAACATGGTTAAAGTAGTCAACCACCACCACCACGAAATTCTCAACCACCCAAAGGACTCTACAACAACCACTTCAAAATCCCCATCCTAGTCTATATGTTATGAGAAAATAAATGATACTAATAATATCTAATACTATACAACCATCCATGATTCCATAAAATAACTAAAACCCTAATTCGGAAAACTATCCTAATTGGTAGGTGGAAATCCAATGTCTTGTGATGAGTAAAAAATCTTCTAAACCACTTTTTAACCCTATGGATAAGATAAATGACAGTTTCATCACCCTTATGAGTGGAAGACAACCTAAAATCCAATTATAACCATATTTATATCCATCCCATCCTAATGAAAACACCATCCAAACTGTTAAAATTTGTCCAAATGTTGAAAAACCATATCCTGAGAGAAGGCCTTCCAAAGGAAATAGTGTGACCATTAATGAGTCAATAAACCTAACCATTCCTCTAATATATTCCCAAAGGGACAACGATCAAAAATTTATGTGAAACATAACTTGATAATGAAATATAGGACACATTCAATGACGTTTTAGTTGACTCCCCCTTGATCGATGTCATGTATCAAATTCAATGGTATTCCATGTTTATGAAATATATATGTACACATCGAAGGAGACATTTAGTACATTAGAAGGTGAGATTGGGGAGAAATGTCTCAACATTTAAATAGAATTCAGTTCCCACTAAAATGAATCATCTAGGAATATTCCCAATTCTATTCACCATAGGGGAGCATTCATTTTCTAATTATTTTTTTTAATTTAGCGGCACATATAAATTCTATGTCGGTCATTATTTACTCTTCATTATAAAATATTTAATTAAAACCTATAGGAATTGATGTTCAAATGGATTATTAGAGTACTCCACGCCCCTCTTGTGTGACTTATGATGTTTTTGTGAGGGTCATAAATTTATTTTCCTAGTAATTATTATGTTTGTAAAATGGAATCTGAAAATATGAATGGAAATTCCACAATAAATTTGGGGAAACTTGTAATGCCCTGGTTCCGGACGCCTCTCAGTGGTGCCTCGAACCCAGTTGGTCACATGGCCTCAAGCGCATTTCCCCGAATTCCATTGGCTATCGACTAACAGTGAGGGCCTTGGGTGTGATAATGGGGGAACTATGCCCTCATTGGTAGAGTAACACAATGGAAGATAAACAATTATACAATAGCGGAAGAAGTAACTACCAACTGCGGTAATAGCGGTAAACTTATAGATAAACAACAGAAGCAAATTATATAAATAATTCATGATACAAATGCGTCTAAGAAAACATCCAAACAAGTCACCATGCTGAATACTGTAATAAACCAAAGTACAAAAGAAAAACAGATGAGCGACTCCTCAGCATTGCAAGCCTCGACTTGGTCCCTTTCTCTCCAGCTCCAATGCAATCAAGAACCGGCAGTAGAAGGTCTCTTTCCCTTATCAATACCTAAAACAATATAATCTATTTGGGAACAAAATCATGGCCCAAACAGGGTGTGAGACAAGGTCCCAATAGGCAACCACCGAAAGATCTGTGCCTAACAGTAAGTGAATATATTGCAGGTAAAAGTGTAGAATGTAGTAAACAGGGAAGTACTAACAGCAAACAATCCACAGTTCCTAGAACATAAACACAAAGAAGTAAAGTTTCACTCAAACAAGTAGAAAAAACATGTAACCTTTGGGTAGTTCTCACAGTCTAACCTATATGGATCATCCTACAAGTACTAGAAACCCTCTGGGAGGCACACACAATCTCACCCCTCTTGTTCAGCTAAGGAAATAGAATATCTGGGGAAGAACTCACCATCAATTCCCCCTATAGTTTCATATCGTAATAAAGGCCCTCTAGTGAAGCACTCAAGGTCTCATTCTCCCTGTAGCCCACATTGAGGAACTAAAGACACTATGAGGAAGCACTCAACGTCAATTCCCCTTGTGGTCTCACATAGTAAATTAAATACACTATGGAGAATCCCTTACATGGATTCTCCCTATGGTCTACTACTCTAGGTTCTCACAGCCCTGTGTAAAATCATCAAGTATCGCATCGTGTAATGGCCAAAGAATCCTCAAGAACTACTTGGACAGCATCTACAACATCTCAGCATGGAAGAACAGACACACCATCCTACAACTAGGTATGGAACTGGAAAAATCCTAATAGTAAAAACTAGACCAAACAGTCATAAACAAGAAAACATGCTTATAAAAAATCTAAAGAACGATAAAATTACCCTATTAACAAAAAAAGTCCTCTAATTAGGTATATAAGCAAAGCAGGTGAACAACAAGGGAAAAACAGGAAACATGCAATACCTCGTTCAACGGTATTGGTGGAATATGCACAAAATACTCAAAGACTTTCTACATAAAGGCACAAACCACCTACCTGGATGTGAGGAAATCGATATACTTTAACCACATGGCTTGATTCTCCTTGGAATAGCGTAGATCTGAAAAAATGAATAAGACGTTTAACCCATGATAACATGAGAAAGATGAGGAATTATAAAACAAACTCTATGAGAAGGAAGAGCTTACCATTTCAGTTCCAACACAATCAACGGTGGTCGATTCAGAGAATGGACAGAGGCTCAAGGGATTGGAGAAGATCTGCGGCCGTACGGGATGCTCTCAGTCGACGAAGCTGGAGAAGCATATAGTTTTGGGGATAAAATGAAACCTCGTTCTATTTAATGAAAAATAAAAAAGAAATTACACGGTGTGTAATTATGGAGTACACGACGTATACTAGGCTTTTCCATACTCCACTTTAGGCGGCCTCCATGTCACCCCTATATGTTTATGTGTGTGGCCATGACACTGCAAGCATATGGCCTCGAGCAGAAATGTTGTACACGGTGTGTACTCATAAAGTACACGGTGTGTACTTCAAAAATTTCCATAAACTCCCCTTTCCTCAAAAACTCTATAAAAAGGAGAACCATACCTAAAAATAAGTTCTGGGTTCTTACAAACTTCCCCCTTAAACAAATTAATCCCCAAATTTCCCTAGCATTGAATAGAAGTAGAAACCCCGAACAACTCCAGCCACTGCGATCATACAATGGTCACCCTCTCCCAATTCTCGTCCTGTACTCGCTCATGCTGCTATAGCACCCATACCAGAGGAACAGACCGACTACAGAGAACGTTTTTACTACGATCGACAATCTAGATTGGATTATCCTCAAACAATGCATCCACTTCGGGCTCAATCTCCTCGGGTTAAAAGACATGAGATGGGTCTGAAATGTAACGGCATAGATGAGAAATGTGGAAGAAGTCGTGCATAGACCGGTACCTCTGAGGTAACTGCAATTGATATTCAACCAGCCAAACTTTATCCAACTCCTCAAATGGCCCGACGTACCTCGGTGAAAGCTTACCAAGTATTTGAATCATCTTGTGCCCCATCCTCGGTGAGACAAGTAGGAAGACCTGATCCCTGACCTCGAACTCCAGAGGTCATCTCCACTGATCAGCATAAGACTTTTGTTGAGACTGTGTCGTATCCATCCTCTTCCAAATCAACTCGATCAGCTCTGAGGTCTTTTGAACAAGTCAAGGTCCCAGCAAAGCTACCTCTCCTACCTCCATCCAGCATAAAGGTAATCAGTATGGCCTACCGTACCGAGGCTAATAAAGTGCCATCTAAATAGTTTCTTGAAAACTATTATTTCATGAAAACTTCACAAGAGTTATATGCTTCTCCCAGGAACCTCCAAAAATCAGAATTCAAGCTCAGAGCACATCCTCAAGCACCAAAATCGTACGCTCATACTGACCAACTATCTGGGGATGGTATATTGTACTCAAAAGTACTTGTGTACCCAAATCCTTATGAATCCCCTGCCAAAACCGAGAAGTAAAACATGCATCCCTGTCTGAAATGATGGAGTGCGAAACTCCATGAAGATGGACAATCTCTCGAATGTACAACCATCCCAGATCATTAATTCTGAAGGATTACTTGATCATAAAAAAGTGAGAAACCTTTGTAAGCCTGTCGAAAACAACCCAAACAACATCATTCCCTCGAGGTGACCTCGTCAACCCAATCACAAAGTCTATCGTGACATCATTCCACTTCCACTTGGGAATGGGCAGCTTCTGTAAAAGAATTGATAGTAGCTGATGTTCCACTTTCACCTACTGACAAGTGGAACACCTAATTAAAAAACCAACAATGTCCCCCTTCATACCAACCCACCAATACTAATAGTGTAGATCACGATACGTCTTGGTGATGCCAGGATGAACTGCCCAAACCGAGGAATGAAAGTCATGCATCAGCTCCTTGTGTATGTCTACTGGAACCCATTCTCGTCCCTAGAAACGCAAGATCTCCACGTCTCCTACTGTCTATCCAAGAATAGGGTCCTCTCCTGACACACTTTCCTGTATGACTAGGCCTTCAGAATCTGATATCTGCCTCAATCGTACTCGATCAGGAAGTGTAGAGGTAACAGCTACATAAGATAGAAATTTTTTTCCCTGTCTGTCTTGTACCTCCAAATCACTCTTAGAGAACAGAGCCATAAGCTTCCACTCGCTGGTGGCCTCTTGAACTACTTGTATTTGAGTTATCCTGCTCAACGCGTCAGCCACCGCGTTTCCCTTCCTAGGTGTATAGGAAAGCTCAAAGTCAAAGGACTGAAGATACTCGACCCACATGCATTGTCTCATATTCAGATCACACTGAGTGAAGATGTATTTGATAATTTTTTGGTTAGTGAAAACCACAAAATGTTCTACCAGAAGATAATTTCTCCAACAGCGTAAGGAATGAACAAATACCGCCAGCTCGAGATTGTGTGTCAGGTAGTTCCTCTCATGCGGCCTCAACTGTTGAGACCTGTACGCAACGACATCATCTCCCTATATATGTACAGCTCCCAGCTCGATACCTGAAGCATCACACTAAACAGTGTAGCTCTTTCTCGGATCTAGAAAGAGTAGTATCTGTGCTGAATTCAACCTCCCTTTCAGCTACTGAAAGCATGACTCACAAGAAACTGTCCATAAGAACTTCACACCCTTCTTGGTCAGACCTATCAGTGGTGGTTCTAAGCATGAAAAGTCATGTATGAAGCGTCTTTAGTATCCATCTAGCCCTAGAAACCTCCACACCACAAAACATTATTTGGATGCTCCTAAGATCTACTTCTCTCGTTTTCTCTAGGTATACTAATACTCTTGTCTTTGAGATAACGTAACCCAAAAAGTGAATCTGATCCATCAAAAAGTGGAATTTCAAGAGCTTAGCATATAACTGATGCTCTCTTAGTGTGCTCAGAACAATCTCAAGATGGGTAGCATGGTCGTGTCGAGTGTGAGAGTACACCAAGATGTTATCCACGAAAACTACCATGAAGGAATCCAAGTATAGATGGAACACTCAATTCATTAGTGCCATGAAAACTCCATGTGTGTTCGTGAGACCGAACAGCATAACCATATACTCATATAGACCATACCCTCTCCGGAAAGCTGTAAGAGGTATATTAGATGGTCTCACGCACAAATGATTATAACCAGACATCAAATCAATCATCTAGAACACCTGGGCTCCTAAAAGCTGATCAAAGTGATGATAAATCCTAGGAAAAGTATATTTATTTTTGATCGTCAATTGGTTCAGCTTCCAATAATCCACACAAAGCCTAAGGGTATCGTCTGCCTTCTTCGCGAACAGGACAGGTGAACCCCAAGGATAAGTATTGGGTCAGATGAAACCCTTGTCCTGCAACTCTTTCAACTGTTTCTTGAGCTCCAGCAACTCTGGTGTCACTACTACAAATATGGCTTTAATCAGCTCTAGAAAAAGAGCTATTAATGCAGGCGAAGATAAAGGGGGGGTCCCCTTTATCAGCGCTCCAAAAAGCGCTGATTAATGCCCCTTTTATCTGCGCTTTTTTATCACTGATAAAAATAAAAAAATAAAAAAAATACTGCCAATCTTGGGGGGGAATTTTACAGTGCTTGAGCCCCCCATTATCAGTTCTTTCCTGCGCCTCCAGTGCCCGCCCACACCGCCTACACCCTTTATCAGCGCTAGCCCTTTAAATCACCCTTGTGCACGCACCCGTGCCTCCACCTGGATTTGATCTCGAGACCTCCCCCCTGCGCACCTAAAGCCTTTTCCACTACCCTATTTTGATTTTTTCTCTTATTCATGATATATCTATTTATATATATATATATATATAGTTATATTTATTCGTATAGTAATATATCTTTATATTAATTTATATAGTTATATTAATATATACATATAGTTGTATTAATATATATATTGTTATATTAATATATGTATAGTTATATTAATATATAGTAGTTATATAAATATTCATATATTGGTATTTTAAATAAAATGGATATTAGTTATTATTTAGATAAATCTAATATATTTTATATGTAAATATGTTTGATTATTTATTTTAAAATTTTAATTTTTAGGTGTGAATATATAAAAAATATGTACATATAGTTATATATTTGATTATAAATAGAAGTGAATTATAAAAAACGATAAAATTTCAAAGGAATAATATCAATATGAATGTAATACCTTGGAATAAATTTAGTCCCCACAAACAAAATCCAATAATACCCCCTCAAACGAGGCTGAAAACCCACAAAATGTTAAAAATCTGGGTACCCTGAGTGAAAACTCAGTTTTGAAGGCCTCCTAGGCCTCTTTTGGCATCGAAAAACGCTTGATCGGGTTTTCCCTGGTCACACCGACGTAGATCTTGTCGCAGGCTTTGATTTGAAATGTGGTACAGCTCAAACGGACACCCGGACCAAAAGTTATAGTTGTTTGAAGTTCGAGATTCATTTTCAACATATTTTGGATCTTTTTTTAATTTTTTTTTATTTTTTAGTCTCCAAATTATAATTAAATGACTATTAATTCATAATAATTATCAAATTATTAATTAAAAATATTTTTTTTTAATTTTTTTATAAACCATTTTCACTAAATATATTATATATTAAGTTTAATAAGTGTAAATGTACATTTATACTTATCTAAAATATATTTAAAACATATATATTATATTTATATCAATATAACTATATAACTATATTTATATATTAATATTTTTTTTTTAATTTTTTTTTGAAGTCGACCCTTTATCAGCGCTAAAAAAAGCGCTTATAAAGGGGTAATTTTATCAGCTCTTTTTTTAGCACTGATAAAGGTCCTCCCCATTATCAACGCTTTTTCATAAGCGCTGATAAAGGGGTGTTGCTGGCCTTGCCCAGTTTTGTGGTAGTGTGTAGCCATCCTGTATGGAGGAATGGACACTTGTGTTGCACCTAGCATGATCTTAATCGAGAAGTATACCTCACGCTCCAGAAGAAATCACAAAAAGTCCTCTGGAAAGACATATCTAAAACAATACACTACGGGAGGAAAGTCTAACTGTGAAGTCCCCTAGTCATCCAGATATAGACTCACAATCTGATCTGTAAATCCACCTAGCCAACAATGCTCGGGTCTTGCCCTACTAACCTGGACATCCCACTCGCCCTTATGAAGAAAAGATCAACCCTCTGGTGATATGAAACTCACTCTGCGTTGATAATAGTCCACAACTTCCTGGAAGGGAATTGGCCAGTCCATTCTGAGAATGACATCATAGCTTGTCATCTCTAAGACATAAAGATCCCATAAGAAGTGATACCCAGTAACCTCTAGAGGGAACACCTTTCACTGACGTACACTAGCAGTCCTAGTCCCCAATGGTGTTTTTAGAGTCAAGGTATAGGTATTGGAAAAGATAAAGAGCCCAATGCTCTCCACAATAGAAACAGAGATAAAGCTATGGGAATCCCCATTATCGAAAAGAGAAGAAGATAAAACTGGGGCTACTAAGATCGTACCTCAAACTGTGGAAGGATCAGGATCCTGCTCCAGCTGGGTCTACTCCACTACAAAAGCCTGACATGTACCACGGCCCTGTGGCCCTACCTGACCGCTCTGATCTGATTCACCATGCTATCGCTAAAGTACCGGTGACTGACCACCACGGCCACAACCTCCACCTCATCCTGAACGGCCAGAATAACTCTAGTTCCCAGACTGGTGAGAAACTGGTGGCTCTACTCCTGAATGAGGAGTCATGGATGAACCCCTATCACCAGATGATGGTGATAAAACCTAACAGAAGTGCTGAAGGTGACCCATCTTGCCGCAAGATCGGCACTCCACTTGTTCTCTCTGGCACTGTGGCCTCATATTCCCAGCCCTTCCACACTGTTAGCATACCACCTGGCTACCTGAAAATGTGTCTCGCTGCCTCAGATCACCGCGTGTAGACTCACTATGGCACTTCCTATTGTCATCTGGTAAAGCACTAACTCTGGAAGAAGAACCAACCTAGCTCTCAACTCCATAATCTCTCAGATTCTGCATTTCAATCTATGCCTAGTTGACGATGGAAGTGATGGATGGCAGCTTGAAGATATTCAGCTGGGAATAGATGTCTCGTATGAGACCATCCTTAATCTTCCTTGCCAAGAACAACCCATCTGCGCTCTGGAGGGGTGTCAAACTCTGAATCTCGCTGAAACAAGAGGAATACTCCAAGATAGAAAGAGTACCCACCTCCAGGATCATGAACTCCCGGGATCAGTCGGCCCTTAGGGTCTCCGAATAGAAGTAGTTATAAAAGACATGTTGAAACTCCTCCCACACTATAACCCACTGATGACCCTCCTGTGAGATCACATCCCACCACTTATTGGTGGAGTCTCATAGCATGTAGGTATAGAGCTTGACCCTCCTTTCTGAAGGCATCTCCAGATGCTCTAAGATCATCATCATGGATTCTAGCCATGACTCTCAGCCTAGAGTCCTCCTTCCCCTAAGAAGGTGGGAGGATGCTACTACTGGAAAACCTGTGTCATGTCTACCATAGTCAAGGTTGGAGGCGGAGCTCCCTGAAAGGTCTGCATCATTCTCATAAATCCTTTCCTAAAATTTTCATTGGCAGCTGCAACCGGTGTCACTGATGGTGCCAAGGCTGGCATGATAGGAGGATCTACGGGAAGTCCATGATCATCAATATCTGGTGTCTGATCACCGCCTAGCAACTGGTGTTCAACAGAAGGAAATCTCGGTGCCATGACTATGAAAGGAAAAATGCACACTTTAAGTCACATTATCAGGGACTGAAAACTGGGAGCATAAGAAGGAAATAGAGGAAGAAAAACATTCAGGTTTTACAAAACAAGACTATACGGTTTTTACCCTACCTACAAGGCGTGTTCCCTAAATTCATTCACATGGGTGTGTACCTTTTCCTAAACTGGTCGTGTAACACCCCAAACACACGGCGTCTTCTTAAAACACATGGTGTGTACTATAATCCACTTCCCATTCCCGGGTCCTTCTACACGGTTAAGCCACATGGCTTTCCTAAGACAAAATTACACGACGTGTTCAAGGCAGACACGGTGTGTACTAGACATGGATTACTTGGCCCGTGTTGTTAGTGACATGTACTGACACACGGATGACACTACACAGCATGTTTTAGACCGACACGGCATGTATGAGAAAGGGTAACACTGACCCGTGTTGTTCGTGACACGGCCAGGTACCTAGATCAAACTACACAGAATGTAACATTCAGACACGGTGTGTATATGAAAAGATAAAACGTCCCGTGTTGTGTGTGACACGGCCGATGTAACACCCCACCCCTACCTCATTGCCTTCAGGAGGCGGTGAGGGCTACTTGGCCTTAAGAGACATCCCCAAGGTGCCAAAGGCTGGTAATAAATGCCGAAGGGTTTCAACACAAGTGGGGAATGATTTACCCTTTTAGAACATACCAAAGAACCAACAACCATAACCAAAATAATCAGCTAAATAATGCAATATAAAATCTAAGACAACTCAACCATTTATTTTATCATAAACTGACCAAGAGTACCATAGTAGAAACCAACACTAAATCAGAGTAAACAACGTAAAGATAAACTAAAATACTACAAGAAGACAACCCAACTCCATGCTCCACTAGCTCCAAGCTCCAATGTCATGAACCAGCCCAAGTATCATGAAGTATTGATATAAACATGTGATGCTTTACCTTTTCCAACATCCCGGTATATGACAACTACAAAATCACCAACTTTACAAAGAAGGGAGTGAGTAATAAAACTCATTTTTTCCCCTATGACTTCCCAACCCATGCCTCTGGGATAAAACATGTTCGCACATTTATATAAAACAATTTATATAAAACAATTCCAAAACAGATCACTATATAACAAGTTCCATGTCAATACAATTTTCCAACAAACCCATCTTTCTCAAGAAAAGAAACCAAGCAAAGTTTCCAATCAAATTCACATTTCCATTTTTCTCACATTCATTCTATTTCAAAAATCCACACAACCAACCACGCATGCAACCTGGACTTTCCTATACTCGTGAGTGGTGAGTTATCCTTCCACTAAGTCATCACATAGTGGACTGCCTTAAAGGGGGGAACTTCACGCCCTTATCTATCCCAACCTTTAAATGGGCGTACTTATCCCCCTTATCCATCCCAACATTTTTATGGGGGTACCTCTCATCCTTATCAATCCCAATGCTTATTAACACACCCCACAACCCATGAAAATCCATGCCCAAACCAATTGTGTTCAAAACCATTCAATAAAGCATCAAACCATTTATTAAAAACCATTTCATTAAAGCAGAAAAACCATAACCAGTTTAAAATCACCATTTTAAATTCACATCAACAAACACTTTCCAGAAACACACAATTTTCATCACCCATTAATTAAAATGGGTTTCAACCATTCTTTCACATCAGATAAACAAACCATTTCAATCAGGGAAAACAATTTGAAACAAATCCTTCATGTTCTAAGGATGAGGAATCAGTAGTGAAGCCACCTACCTCAAAAAATTAGGTGAAACCAACCAATGGATGAATAACACCAATAAAACCGAGTCAACTACTCCCTGAAACCTCCTTAGATTCATTCCCCTTGAACCAACAAAACCAAAACCTAACATAAAAGTCATCCACTACCTTAGATCTACCAACCTTGGGTGTAGATCTGAAGATCTATCATGATTCAAGAAGGAGATCTAAGAAAACTAAAGGAAATGATACTTACCTCGATCAGTCGGCCTTTAAATGCCAAGGCAAGCCTCCAAATCACTTCCAAAATGCCTGGATAGTGTTCTCCCACCTTCAATAGATATAAATCTCAAGTTAGGGCTGTATATGCGAAAAAACGAGTGGGTTTAAAGATAAAATGGATTAGATCTTTAAAAATATGATCTATGTTGACCCCACACACAGTTTGTCTGCACGGCTAGTCAAATCGTGTGCTAACCGTGCGGTAGTCACTGCTTGTAAGGGGCACTCTGCATGGCCTCCTCGCTTGGTTTTCCCAAACCGTGCACACACTGTATGGTCTCCTCTGTCCAAAGTGACCACCACCTACATGGCATTCGCACGGATTGGGAAACTCGTGTGAAGCCCTTGCATCACCAATTTTTTCCCTTTAACACTTTAAAATTCTCCATCCTTTCCAAACCAATTCTCATATGATTCATGTACTTATAAATCATAAAACAAGGGTTACATACCAGAAATCGGGGGTACTACATTCTCCCCACCATTGGCCTTTCCAATCCCAAAAAGTAGAAAACCACCGCTTGCCTAAAAGAGTTCTAGACAATCCTCTTTCATTTCTTTTTCACATTCCCAAGTCTCTTCCTGAATCTGACCATATTTCCACAAAACCCACACTAGACTAATGCTTTTTTCATGCAAGAATTTATCCTTCCTATCCACAATCTGCACCGGAATATGTACCAATGAAGAATCTGGCTGTAGGACAACCTAATCCCATCTGATCACATGGTCAGGATCGGGCTGATACTTCTTCAACAGAGATACATGGAACACATTATGCACTGTACTAAACCATGGTGGTAATTCCAACCGATATGTCACCTCGCCAACCCATTCTAGTATCTCAAAAGGGCCAAAATATCTAGGAGATAATTTTCCCTGCTTCCCAAAACGACAATGTCCAAGCCTTGGAGAGATTCTCAAATAGACATGATCACTCACAACAAACGACAACTGTCTTCAGCGATGATCCGCATAAGATTTTTGACGAATCTGTGTTGTCTCCATCCTCTTTTTTATCAAATGAATCTTCTTCATTATTTCATGGACATGTCTCGGCCCAACTAGTGATGTATCACCTGTATCCACCCAAAAAAGTGGAGAACGACAAGGATACCAATACAATGCTTAAAATAGAACCATATAAATCAAGGCATGATAACTGTTGTTATATGAGTACTCCACTAAAGGCATGTGCTCTTACCACGAGCCACCAAAATCCATTACACAATCCCACAACATGTCTTCCAATGTCTATATCATCCTTTTGGAATGTCCATCCATCTGAGGACGATACGTCGTACTCATATTCATCTGAGTTCCCAGGGATTTCTGTAAGGATTCTCCTGAAATGAGATGTGAACCTTGGATCTCTGTCTGACACAATTGAAACTGGTATGACATGTCTCTTTACCACTACTCATATATAGACTTTTCACAGATCCCCCACTGTATTAGATTCACGAATAGGTATGAAATGGGCCTAATTGGTATGTTGATCCACTATCACCCATATGGAATTGTGCTTTAGAACCATTCTTGGGAGAACTATAACAAAATATATTGCTATCTACTCCCACTTCCATAATGGAATTAGTAGAAATGGAAATATACCCACTAGCCGTTGATGTTCTACTTTAACTTGCTGACAAGTTAAACACCTTGAAACAAATTCAGCTACATTCCATTTCATGTCGCACTACCAAAACTGTTCCTTTATTTCCTTATACATCTTCTGTATTCCTAGATGAACAGCCTATCTAGAATTTTGGTAAGCATGATGGAGTTGTTCTTGAGCAGTTAAAGGTACAACTATCTGATCATGAATCCACAAAACTAAACTCCCATCTAGCTTCCATACCTCAATGGTCTCCCCACCATGGAGTTTTGAAACCATTGCAACATAGTCTACATCGGATGCCCATGCCTCATTTAATATATCCACCAAATAAAGAACACGTGCAACTAGAAAAAATACCACAACATCAGCTCGGTCTTCACATTCCATATGCATGTCGGCTAGGACCGACATCAACTGCCACTCATTTAAAGCTTCTTGTGCCAACTGAGCATACGACTTTCTAATTAATGCATCGACCACCGAATTTCCCTTACCCAGTTTATAAATCATGTAAAAGTCTAACATTTGAAGATAATCCATCCATCTCCTCTGCCTTAGATTCAATTCATGTTGTGAAAAAATATTCTTCAAACTCTTATGATCCATAAACATATTGAATTCCTCACCAAAGAGATAATGATGCCTAGTCTTCATGGCATGGACAACTGCAGATAAATCCAAATAATGTGTTGAGTAGTTATTTTAATGCAATCTCAACTGTATTGAGCCATAAGAAACAACATGTTCTCCTTGCATGAGAACACATCCCAACCCAGATCTTGAAGCATCACAATACACCACGTACCCCTATCCTGATTCCGGAAAAATCAAGATGGGTGCTGATGAAAGGTGAAATTTCAACTCTTGAAAAGATCTTTGACATTCCTCAGTCCATTGAAATAAACTATTATTCTTTGTTAATGTATTCATACGAGAATATAGTCGTGAGAATTCATTCACAAAGCATTAGTAATAACCAACTAGACCAAGAAAACTTCGTATTTCAAAGACATTCTTCGGAGGTTGCCAAGAAAGAATAGCTTCTATCTTTTCTGGATCCACTAAAACACCTTTCTCATAAACAAAATGGCCCAGAAAGAGTACCTCTTATATCCAAAAATTTCACGTTGATAATTTTACATACAACTGATGGTCTCTCAATATTTTCAACACTATCTCCAAGTGTTGATCATGCTCAACCATTGTTCTTGAATACACAAATATGTCTTCCAAAAACACCACAACAAAATAATCCAGATATTATTGAAATATCTCATTCATCAATTCCATAAAGACTGTTGGTTCATTCATAAGACCAAAAGGCATAACTACATATTTGTATTGGCCATATCTGCTTCTGAAGGTTGTCTTCAAAATATCCTCCTTTTGAACTCACAACGGTTGATATCCTGACCACAAGTCAATCTTAGAGAACCACTAAGCTCCCCTCAATTGATCAAACAGGTCATCAATGCATGTAATTGGATATCTATTCATTATCGTAACTTCGTCAAGTTTACGATAATCCACACATAGCCTCAAAGATTCATTTTATTTACAAAACAATTGGTGCTGCCCACGAAGACACGCTTGGCAGAATAAAACCTTTTTTTCTAGTTCTTCCAACTGCACATTCAATTCCTTTAACTCCGTTGGTGCCATTCTATAAGATGGAATTGAGATAGGACTGGTCCCTGGAAGGAGATCAATCGTAAACTCCACTTCTCTTACAGGTGGTAACCCTGAGAAGTTTTCAGGAAAAACATAAAGAAATTGATCCGTGACTACTGGAAAACTTTTAACCGCGATCTCGTCCATCGATTCCAAGTTTAACATAGACAACTGGTAAGATATCATTGCCACTATTGGTACCAACCATCCCGTTTCGCCTGCCTTCACCACTTTTTCTTCTCTAAAGAGATGCTCGATGTCATCCACAGTCGCAAAACTAACTGTTATGGTATAACAGTCGATGTGATCCCTAAACTCTGTCAACCAATCCATACCCAGGATTATATCATAGACATCCATCTCTAGTACCGAGAAATCCAATTTCATCTCAACTCCATCAACAGTTATAGAACATGCTCTACACACGAAGGTTCTACATTTTCTTTCAGTAAGAGGAGTTTGATGTTTTATCACAGAAGGTATCATTTCATGTTTTATGTTCATCAAATCAGCAATATGAGAAGAGAGAAAGGAATTTGATGCACCAGTATCGAACAACACTTGCATGAGGGTAGAATTAAAAAGAATCTTACCTCTCACCATAGATGATCCCGACTGGTCATCCCCAATCACCTGTTCCGCTCCATAAAATTTATTTGTTGCTGAATTTTGCTCCTTATTGCCTTGTTGAGGTTGCCCTGCCAGAGGAGTAATTGTATTTTGAGAATCCCCATGGAAAGATCTATTCTACTGGTAAGATTGATTTTGCTGTCCTTGCCCTGTCGAAGCATAAGAAGCTTGTGACGCCTGAGAAGTGTCATGAACACCCGACTGTGGAGCACTGCAATAATATTGCTAAAGATTACCCATATTTTTGCAGTTGTGGCATGCTCTCGGTGGTGCTGTATATTGTCGTTTCATGTGATCAATTGATCCACATTGAAAACACCAGGATTTCATCATGGGTCATGGAGGAAGATTCACCGATCCAGCCATCTGATTCTGATTCACACTCCCACCTTGGATGTAGGTGTCCCTCTTCCGCTTGTTCCTAGCATCAGAGTTCCCACCTGTTCTTGTGTGTATCATCATACTTCTTCCTACCATAACTCCTGAGATGTCTCTTTCATCCACGGTTTCTCTTTTTACTATCTCTGTATAATCCATAATATAGAGCACAACTATATTCGAGTGAATCTCTTTCTGCACCCCTGATTCAAAGATGTGGACCTTCAGTGACACACTTGCAGCAACTTCTGGTTCAAAGCGTGCTAAATTCATGAATTTATCCACATACTCCATGACAGAGAGATTCTCCTACTTCAGGCTGAAAAAGTCCATCGTCCTCTGGATCTTGAATGTGTGAGGATAGAATTTTTTATTGAACAATTCCTTGAATTCCTCCCCACCCAGGCCTTGATCCACCTTAGCCTGCACCACTAGCTCCCACCACTGTCGTGCAAGATCCTCCAGCATATACGATGCCAACTTTACTTTCAGTTATGCTGGTGCACCGATGAAATCGAAGATACGATTCATCCTACTCAGCCACACCTCTTCCATTTCTGGTTCAGAATAACCATGAAAGATGAGTGGATTCTGCCTCCAGAACTGGACAGAATGGTGTACATGCCTTGACTCATCCCTCCAATTCCCCATCTTCACAGCCTGAAATGCTTGAACTATACATTATAGTAGTTGTTGGTTCACATGTGGCTCAGGTACGACCAAATTCTCCACAGCCTTTTCCATTTGATTTCTATGACGCATAACGGGTGACATTTTCTATACAAAAAACGCATGTCGTTAGTCTCACTACCTGGAAACTGAAGTAATAGTATTTAAATTTCTATCACATCACTATAAAAACATTGATTTCCAACCATCAAGATTTTCCACATTTACCCCTTTCTAAAAAAAATCTTTTCTTTCTTTTGAAACTCTATCTATTTTCATAATACATCAACCATTTTCTTTTCCAAATCATTCATTTTAAAATAAGTTTAAAATTTTCAGAAATCATGCTTTTTCATCAAACCATATTACATTTCTAAAAATGATATATGCACTCCTAGTGGGAAGTCATTCCTCAAATGTATATAATTCTCATCTCATTGGATAAACCCATGTCAATGAGAAGTGTTATCCTATAAGTGTCTCCAAAACACTTATGTACCCAACTCCCTAGTAACTTGATGTTTAACATAAAAAGGTTAACTATGTCTTTTTATGCTCTATATTCCATGTTCTTACAATCTTACTCCATCCAAAATTGACCACCCAAGGAATAGACACTTAAGAATTCAATGCCAAGACCAACAAAAAGTAATGACTACTTTTTCCAAAAAGAAAGGAACAAGTTGATTGCATATACCCCAAGGACCGAACAAACTGATACCATTTGTAACACCATGCCCCTACCTCATTGGCTTGAGGAGGCAGTGAGGGCTACTTGGCCTTAAGAGACATCCCCAAGGTGCCAAACTCTAGAAATAAATGCCGAAGGGTTTCAAGACAAGTGGATGATGATTTACCCTTATAGAACATAGCACAAAACCAACAACCATAACCAAACTAATCAACTAAATGATGCATGATAAATTATAAGACAACTCAACCATTTATTTTATCATAAACCAACCAAGAGTACCATAGCAGAAACCAACACTAAATCATAGTAAATAGAAAAAATATAAACTAAAAGACTACAAGACGACAACCCAACTCCATGCTCCACTAGCTCCAAGTTCCAACATCACGAACCATCCCCAAGTATCAATACGTAGAAATATAAACATGTGACACATTACCTTTTCCAACATCCCGGTATATGACATCTTCAAAAGCACCAATGTGTCAAAGGAGGTGGTGAGTAACAAAACCCGGTAGGATTTCCTTGATGACTTACCAACCCTGCCTCTAGGATAAACCATGTTAGCACATTTATATAAAAAAATTATATAAAACAATTCCAAAAAAATTCACAATATAACAAGTTTCACGTCAAAACCATTTTTTCAACAAACCCAACTTTCTCAAGAAAAGCAACCAAAAAAGTTTCCAATCAAATTCACATTTCCATTTTTGGAACATTCATTACATTTCACAAATCCACAAAACCAACCATGCATGCAACCTGGACCTCCCTATACTTGTGAGTGGTGAGTTATACATCCACTAAGTAGTCACATAGAGGACTACCGTAATGGTTGTACTTCACGCCCTTATCCATCCCAACCATTTAATGGGGGAACTTCTCACCCATATCTATCCCAACCTTTTGATGGGGGTACTTCTCGCCCTTTTTCATCCCAATGCATATGAACACACACCACAATCCATGTAAATCCATGCCAATACCAAGTGTGTTCAAAACAATTCAATAAAGCATCAACCCCTTTATTAAAAACCATTTATTTCAAGCAGCAAAACCCTAACCTGTTTAAAATCACCATTTTATATTCACTTCAACAAATACTTTCCAAAAACACACAATTTCCATCACCCGTTACTTAAAAGGGGATTCAACCATTCATTTACATCAAATAAACAAACCATTTCAATCAAGGAAAACAATTTGAAACTAATCCTTCATGTTCTAAGGAAGAGGAATCGGGAGTGAATCCACCTACCTCAACAAATTAGGCGAAACCAACCAAGGGACGATGAACACCAACAAAGCCGAGTCAACTACTCCCCCGAACCTCCTTAGATTCTTTCCCCTAGTACGAAAAAAACTAAAACCTGACTTAAAGTCATCTACTACCTTATATCTACCAACATTGGGCATATATATAAGGATCTATCAGGAGGGAAGAAGGATATATAAGAAAAATAAAGGAAACGATACTTACCTTGATCAACCGGCCTCTCAATGCCAAGGTAAGCCTCTGGATCACTTCAAAAAATCCTGGTAAGTGTTCTCCCACCTTAACAATAGATAAATCCAACGTTAGGTCCATCTAGGAGTAAAAACGAGTGTTTTTAAAGATAAAATGGATTTGATCCTTAAAAATCGGATCTAGGTTGACCCCGCGCACGTTTAGTCAACACTGCTAGTCAATTCGTGAGCTAACCGTGCGGTACTCTCTACTTGAAAGGGGTTCTCTTCATGGCCTCCTCGTACGGTTTTCCCAAACTGTGCGCACACTGTGTGGTCTCCTCTGTCCAAAGTTACCACCACCTGCACGGCTTCTACACGATTTGGGCAACCCGTGCAAAGCCCGTGCATCACCACTTTTTTTCCTTTAACACGTTAAAATACATCAACCTTTCCCAACCAATTCTCATATGCTTCATGTACATAAAAAGAATAAAACAAGGGTTACATACTAGAAACCGGGGGTACTACAACTGGGGTACCTATTTCATACTACACGATGTGCTAAACTAGTACATGGAGTTTTCCTATAAGATTATTCACAACCCCATGTCCCTGCTCGCACAGTCAGTGACACGGCTATAGACTACACGGTGTGCAACCATAAATTAAACACCGTGTATTCTGGGTTTTTCTAGACAATAGCCTCAAAAACTACTCTGGAGCCCATAAAACACAGAAAACCATCATTAAGGTGCCAAATTCCGGTTTGTGAGGGCCCATACTCCCCATGAATCAACGTTTGACATCTTGTACAAGTTGTATCAAGGCAACAAGCAATGATACACCAAATTCTGGTCCACAAGGGCCTATAACACCTCAAGAACCAATGTTTTGCATCCATCTAAGCAAAACACTTATAAAAGTAAATTCCCTATCAAACAGCTGAGATTCAATCAAATAATCTATCACAACAGCATTCATAATCTACAAAATGTCTATCACAAAAACATGAAATCTCTAATGCATCATAGATGGCTTGGAAATAATGCATGGAATGTGATTTTCTAACAAGTGTCAATAGGATTCATGAGATGGAATACCCTCATCTCATTGGGTTGCGACAAAATAGAACTGTAATATCAACAACGATAATATCACAAAGCATGTGAATCACCCAACAGTAAAATCAAATCAACCATAAAATTTCAATCCAATAAAATTACAATAAATGAGGTAGTGTGGTTTTTCCCTGTACACAGGTTAGCTACTCCCGGGCATAGCTTATTACCAAGTACCTATTCCATCTTATCCATGCCTATAGGCTACAAATAGTAAGTCAAGAGAAAATAAAACACCTTTAACCACTTTGTAATGCCCCGGTTCAGAAATCCACCCAGAGGCGCCCCATACCCGGTCGGTCACATGGCCTCAAGCGCATTTCCCCAAATGCCAGAGGCTACTGACTAGTAGCGGGGGCCTTGGGTGTGATAATGGGGAAACTATGCCCTCATTGGCTGAGTAACATAGTGGAAGATAAAAAATTATACAATAGCAGAAGTAGTAAATACCAACAACAGTAACAGCAGTAAAATAATAGATAAACAACTGGAGCAAGATATATAAATGGTGCATGATACAAATTCATCTAAGAAAGAAGCCAAACGAGTCACCATGATGAATACAGTACTAAACCAAATTATAAAAGAAAAACAGATGAGCGACTCCTTAGCATCACAAGCCTTTTCTAGGTCACATTCTCTCCAGCTCCAGTGCAATCAGGAACCTGAAGTAAAAGGGTGATTGGCCTTATCTATACCAGCAACAATATAATCTTTTTGAGCCCAAAAGCATGGCCCAAATAGGGTGTGAGACAAGGCCCTAGTAGGAAACCACCCAAAGATCTATGTCTAATAGTCAGTGAATATATGGCAGGTAAAAGTGCAGAAATCATTTAAAAGGGACGTACTAACAGTATACAATTCACAGTTCCTAGCACAAAAACACAAACAAGTAAACATTCACTCAAACAAGTAGAACAAACAGTTAACCTCTAAGTAGTTATCACATCCTAACCCCTATGGTTCAACCTACAAGTAATAGTAACCCTTTGGGAGTCACACACAGTCTCACCCCTCTAGTCTAGATAAAGAAATAGACTCTCTCGGGATGCACACACCATCAATTCCCCCCTATAGTCTCTTATTGTACTAAAGGTGCTTTGGGGAAGAAATCAATGTCTCATTCCCCCTGTGGACCACTTAGAGGAACTACAGACACTCTAAGGAAGAACTCAACATCTATTCCCCTTGTGGTCTCGCATCATAAATTAAAGACACTCTAGAGAAGACCATACGTCAATTCTTTCTATGGTCTATTACACAAGGTTCTCATAGATCTGTGTAAAATCTACAAGTATCGCATCACGTAACGGCCAATGTATCCTCAAGAACTACTTGGATAGCGTCTACAACATCATAGCATGGAAGAACAGTCACACCATCCAGAAACTAGGCCTAGAACTGGAAAAAGACTAATAGAAAAAACTAGACCAAGAGGTCATAAAGAAGAATACATGCATGAAAAAACATCCAAAGCACAATAAAATTACCCTATTCACAAACAAAATCCTCTACTCATGCATATAAGAAAATAAGTAAAACAACAAGGGAAAAACTATAAACACGCAATACCCCATTCATGGGTATTGGTGGAATTTGCACAAAATAATCACAGACTTTCTACAGAATGGAACAAACCACTACTTGGATGCTTGGAGATAGATATACTTGACCCATGGGGCTTGATTATCCTTGGAACATTGTAGATTTTCAAAAACGCATAAGACATTTGACCCACGATAACGTGATAAAGAGGAGGAATTGGAAAAACAATGCTCTAGGAGAAGGGAGATCATACCTTTGTGCTTCCAACGTAATTGACAGCGGTAGATTCGGTGAATAGACAGAGGCTCAGGGGCTCGGAGAATATATTCAGCCATACGGGATGCTCTCAGTCGATGAAGCTGGACAAGAAGACATTTCTGGGGTTCTTATGTGGCCCCGGTCCATTTAATAAAAAAAATAAAGTACACGGCATGTACTTTTGGAGTACACGACGTGTACTAGGATTTTCCTACTTCGCTTTAGGCGGCCTCCATGTCACCCCTACATGGTCGTGTGTGTGGCTATGACATGGCCAGCACACGACCTTGAACAGCAACGAAGTACACAATGTGTAATCATAAAGTACACGATGTGTACTTCAAAACTATCCAAAAACTCCCCTTTTCTCAAAAACTCCAGAAAAAGGAAATTTGTACCTAAATGGAAGGTACGAGTTCTTACAAGAATGTTACTATAAACTGCAAAAACAATAATTAATATCCAAAATGGTACATTATTTGTGGTGTTTGGTGGTGACATTTTCTAGTTCAACATCTTTGATTCCATGAAACAACCCTCACTAGAATACTCTTCAATATCTGTTAACTATATTGATGTAATCCCTTCCCCTAAAAAATCATCTTTTCGTCACTCTAATCACCTTTATGAATTTTAATCATTGATTAAAATTATATGAAATTATAGATGAATATATTTCTTTACCAATTTATGAAAATTTAATCCATGTTTGTTAATTGATAATTCCCTGAAAAAAAATGATCACATGACCTCCAATGATACTAAAAATCATGTAAAAGATCATTCCTCATCTGAGGATGGTATCAATTAGAATTTGGATGAAAATAGTGACCTCTCACATTCATTCTCAATCCCATCAATAAAAACTCCACCAAAATTGGATCTTAAAAAACATCCTACAGATTTATAATATTCATATACTAAAAATGAAAACAAGCTTCCCTTCATCAATACTAGATCACTTTATCCAAATCAAAAATTGGGACTTGTTGGACTTTTGGGGGAGTAAAAACAATATATGGGATGGAAATTTTCTATAATTACATGTTTTAGAACATAAATATTCCCGTATAATATATTTTTAAATTATTCTGTTAAACCAATGATTCAATCACAACATCATCTGAACCCCCACCTCGTTGATGATTGTAAAAAAGAGGTAACAAAGTTATTAGTGGTTAGAATCATTTACGTCATCTCTAAGAGCCAATGGGATAGCCCTAATCAATTAGATCCTAAAAAAACTAGTTTAACATTAATTTTATATAAAAATAATGAATCATTTCAAACTCATGTGAAAAATAATTGTCATTACTATATAGAATATAACTGGCTAAACCAACAGACATGGAATGACCATATATTATTGTTATTCATCGACCAAATTCTTGATATCCTGGTAGGAAACTACCATTAATTATTTCATGAAATGTATTCTGGATACATTCAGAACCACATTTCCCCTGAGGATTATGAAAATACAACCTTTACATTCCCCATTGTATCATTTTCATATAGAAGGATACGATTTAGTCTGTGCAATTCTCTACGTACTTTCCAGCGATTCATGGTTAGTATTTTTTTAGTTTACTTGTAGAATATCATGGAAGTGATCATGGATAATTTCACTATCTATTGATCCTCCAACGATGAATGTTTGTGTTGTTTATTAACTGTCATACGTCACTGTATTGAAAATAAGCATGTATTACATTACGAGAAATTCCATTTCATAAACCGAGAAGGTATAATAACTGGGCATGTCATTTAAAGGAATAGTATCCAAATGGATAAATCCAAATAGTTTGTCAATTTATCTCTACAATTATTAAATAATGTCTGGTATGTGGGGTCCTTCTTAGGTTATGATATATTTTACATCATTCCATTCATGACATCAGTAATATTTCACTCCTCCTCTTCTGATTACTTCAAAATGAAAAGGAATTTATTTTTGATAAAAATTATGAGGAAACCATTTTTAAATTGTAATCGAGTATCGCATAACCATCATTAATCTAAATGCCTCATTGGTATTTACAATTTTTTCTCATGTATAATACCATAAACTTTTCATTTGGGGAATTTATATTATAATGGGTTGACCAAGATCCACATTTCATTAAGTATTCCTCACATACTTTGGACCCTAACTATGAAAACTACACAACAACTAAAAAATAATTCCTTACCATTTTTCCCATGGATAAATGTTGTTAATACCATTTGGTTTTAAAGTCATTGTGTTCTCATACCATGCAGCCCTTTGATATCACGTTAAAAAATCTTATGATAAACTACATCTCATTTGATGGATTATCCGCCATTATATTTTCAATATAGAATATACGCACACTAAATGAATTGAAATTGTGGTGTCTGACCATATTATTAGGATCCTACCACCCTTAGACAATGAATCATTCCCTTGTATTCCAAAAATTTAATTTTTTCATGATGGGAAATTTTACCTAGTGGATGATGTTTTTTTTGGGTATGTTGAAATTGTAAAATATTTGTTGGTGACTTATATTCCTATTGATTTCAATAATAACCAAGTTTTCCTTCTAAAACATGACTCTATTTATTACATTAAGGATTAACCCAACCATTAGTGAACATGTAGCGATAAATTCCATAGGCATTGGGTTATCAATAGTGGGTTTCAATCGATCCTTTAGTACTACCACACTCATTATTGTGGGGTCCACAATAGCCACCATTGGACTACACACAAGTTCTATGATTCATTTCACTTTTGGGAAAAATTATTTTAGTATTCCGATCATTTTTATAAATCTTTTCCTCACTATTAAATAATTTGAAATGTATCTAAAAGAAATGAAATGCCACAACAAATCTTTCTCTTCAATGACATTTTTTATGTTTTTGGCATTAACCTTATGTTGAAATTCCTAAACTCATATGGGAAAATATACATTTTTATGGAAGGTAATTGTGTGTAAAAATGGGTAGAGACATGTGGCACAATAACTAATGATTCCATGTCTAATGTGGAATTTTCTAGAAACCAAATTTTGTTATAGATATCAATACCTAGGATCAACAACAGTGACCGGGATTCTCATTTATGCAACAAACCAATACAACATTATTTGTGTCAGTATGGGTACAGGTATCGATTCGATATTTCCTATCAACCATAGTCCAATGTTCATGATTATTTTTTGAATAGATAGGAGGGAAATTATTCAAAATAAAGTTCACCCAAAAAGGAAAATATTAGAGTCTTAGAATCGATGATTCGTTATGATATTATTGTATTGAATTTAAAACACCCATTAGAATTTCAATTTATAGGATTGTTTTTTGAATGTGTTTTCATACATCTGATGAAATTGTGAAACATGACTACTAGGCCATTAAATAATTCATTTCTGGTTATTCTAGTGAAAATTATCAAAGAATGTTCTATATTCAAGAGATGGAGGAAATGACAAGAGATTCATAAAAGAAATCATGGATCTATAAAGAGTTAACTAATGCTTCCCAACACCATCTCATCATTCATCGTCAATTCAAAATGTGGAAGAATGTACTCCATTACAATATAAGGATAAAGTTGAATCCAGGTATGAATCCTTCCAAATATTTTGGTCCATATAGATATACTATAGTTTATTCATTTGGTTTTTTTCATGTTCAAAATGTAGAAAAAAATATTTTTTATCAATGGGAACCAGCTTAATAACATCCAAGACACCATTCTAGAGTCTTTGATGTGTGAAATATGTGTTAATTAATAAATATATAAATGAAAAAAATGAGGACTTACCATTCCTTCCCACATTCTCATTTATTTTAGTTCAGACACAACCTTATCTAGGTATTGGGTGAAGGGTTCATTCCAGTGTTAGTTTGTAATTTTCATCCACATTCTTATTTTTTATATTTTTATCTTGTTAAATAGTATTGTCACATTCCAACCATTTCACCCTCAATATTGTGCTTTAATTTTATTTTTTGATGCCCACTTTATCATAGATAATTATTCCCATTTATTCATTGATGTTATTGAAAATTCACTAGGAAATTATGTATTTAATGTTGTTTTAACATTCGAAAAAAATCAGATAAAATGTGATTTTCATCAAAAAAATATAGAATATGGTTGGAAATTATTTGGAAATTTGGTTCTTTTTTTATGATATAAATGGTTGTATAATTCTGAATCCTTCTATAAGTACGGTATCATTTTAGTGAGTACATTAATGCAAAATTGTGTCACTTAATTTCACCACATACCTTTGCACCCAACCGTGATGTGTGAAAATTTAATACTTAATCCAACATAAAGATTTGTTAGATTAATTTTTCTCTATGTTACAAAATTATTTTTCTATATGTTCATTCCTTATCTTATATATTTCGTTATTGTACCAGATTTACCAATGTGTATGTAACTATTATCTGATTATTTTATTCAATTAAAAACAAATAAACAAATTAAAAAAACAAATAAAAATAAAAATAAATGGGAGTGTTGAAATATAAACCATGTTAGGAGATGTAGTTCTGGATATTATATTTTGAAATTTGGTGATGGTTATGTGAGTGGGTTTGAAATTTTATTGAAAATAATGTAGTCTAGGTTTGGTGTAAATGATTATTTAAGAAATAAATTTATATAATAAATTATATCTAATTAATATAATGTTGAAATAATATAATCAAATGGTTTTCACACACACAGGTGTATAATTAGATACATCATTAACATTTTAATTACTATCTTTTATTGTTATCACGGTTCTCTTGGAATTTCATTCTCATACAATTTGTGAGATATATTTTCCCTGATAACAAAGAATAACTCGTTGGTGTGATTTTTTTATTGATCACATATCCACCAGTAATTAAATTTTCATTAGATGTTAAATATATATCATGTTTTGAATATATTAATGAATATTTTTCGAAATGTTAATTTTACCTGGATTAAAATTATTTAGGTGCAGCTATGTGATCGAACCACAATTTACTATCTTACTTCACTCTTACACTACTATTTAAAAATATTTTTTTCTAATTTCAAAAGATAATAACAAAATTTACTTAATGATTTATTAAATTATTTAATATGTTCACTATTAACAGGAAAATGTATACCTATTATCATGATATCTTTTTAGGAGAAGGGGATTAAGAGGCCTTGAATATTATCCAGGAGGAAAATGGGTGAAACTACTTTAAAGTCCAATGAAAATTCTCCATTATTTTGAAATTTTTGAAAGATTAGTTCCTCCAAGTGGGATGAAATTTTTTGTACTTATACCAGACTCCATGGGATAAAACACATATGATGAAATAAAATCCCAATTCGTCTATCGGTTGGCCCATCTTTACAGATCTATCCAATACACTGAATTTTCATAATGGACAAAATTGGTGGGTTTTGTTTTGTCAATATCTCAATATATAGTTGTCCAAAGGGGGAAAATATATCATTATAGATAGATAGGATGTTATGAAAAAAAAATTCATTAATGAATTATAAGTCTTTATGGTGGTTGATTACCATGGTAAAAATGATTTTTCAAAATATATGTGCTAAAAACCACCATCCAAAATTCCTATAAAATGATACCATGAGATCTCTATTAGAATGTTCATCTGATGAGTGTATTTTTTCCAATTTCTAATTCTGCATTATTCTTATCCTCATATTTGATGTATTATATGCCCTTATCCTTATAGGGTGATCATGTATGTAGAATGATATCCACCTAAGATTTCTCTTCCTGTAAATGTAGGGTTGAATAATTTTCCTCTATTATGAGGGAGATAAACCCATTTAAAGGGAGTTCCAATGCATATATTTGTGATTGTATTGAGTGATATTGTTTTTAAAACATTTCTTTTCATTCCTTTTACATTTATTTTTATTTAACTTCATGTTTTGATGAATGTGACGGATTTTATCTTACTGTCTAAATAATCATTGTGAGTTTTTGAGTGCATGACTTGTGTTGCCATTATTAGAAAACAAAAGAATCATTTTCATACCCACCTTCTTTATATTTCAATCTTATTTGGATTTATTTATTCAATTTATAATTACTATAAAATAACAATATGACTATCAGGTTATGAAATGGTTCATCATGTATTGAAATAAAATATTAATAATTAATTAAGATTCAAATAAATTTATACCAAAGAATTATTCTAATACTAAATGAATATTTAAGAAGTATGAACATAAAATTTTTGTGGGGAAATCACAACGACCCATTTATCCCAATTTTTTTTAAAACCACTTGATTATCAACTATTAAACTCTTTAAATTTATTAATCATCTTATTAAAAATTTCAAAACAACTGCCTCTTTGAGTAATTTTTATAAAAAATACACACTATAATAATATCAATGCTCTTTAACAGATGACCTATGGTGTATCATATACTATAAATCATATTGAAAAACATAATAATTTTGTGGTGTCATCAAAACACGTTTAGGAACAGTATCACTTTTTTTAAAGGGAGGTTTTTTATTCTTTCATAGTATGAAAACTGGGATTATTTTTATAAAATTCTGTTGCAATAATCATATTGTGATCTTCATTTTGAACATAGAATATACTAAGAGTGGTTGGGATGTTTTATTTTTTATCAATGGAATCTAAAAATTGTATCCATGAATAGAATAATTTATTTTAATTATACTATGAAATCCAAGTTAGGTGGTTCCAATTGGATTTATATGTTAGATTACATATATTTATATATGGTTCTTTCTCTCATAAGAGATGGAATGGATAAATACTACTTTGTTCTATTTAAAATTTCATCAATGGAAGGTGAGTAGTTTTGTATACCTACCCTTATATAGAGGAATCATACTCAGCTACCACATATTAATATGTGATTTTGTCCCTAATGTAGGTAGGTTAGGGGTAATGAGGCATTATTTATATGTAATATCTGGATCTTTTATTAGTTGGAATGGGTATAAGAGGATATAATTGAATTGGATTTTTTATTTTGGGGGAGTTATTGTATTGATATTACACTTCCTATTGTTTCTTTCATTATATATTATATATATATGTTATAATAAAAATTATGAAATGTTTTGTTATTGAAAGGGATGAAACATAGACAGGCTAGGACGGAGATAATAGAGGGAATCGATTTAGTGCCACTTGGGAGGGTATATGATGGGACCCATAAGGGTTGGGATGGTTCCCTGAAGTGTCAGGAAGATAATTTTCTATGAGTACAGGCTCATGTTTAAGCTTTAGTGTAGAAGGGGATGTAGCCATATTTCAGTTATTTTGGGACTCATCTTGAAGATAATCTTAGAGATGGTATAGTATATTCTCTATAGGGTATCAATAGTGGAAATAAATGAGATGTTACTTTGATGGAATAGCATACTCTACTGTTCTAGTAGTATTAGACCCATTAATTTTTAGTTGAGGGTGTTCAACTGGTTGTCGCGAATTTGATCAATGCTTCTCAAACCATTTTAAAGTAGCATGAGGCACCCCCCGGGAGAATGATAAATCTGGAAACATATAAGACATATGATTAAATTTTTTCTCATTCGACATGTATGTTTTAGATGGTAGATATGAGTAAATTTCATGGAAGTTCATTCAGTCTAGGTTCTTTGAGCACTTCTTCAATGAGACATTGAGGGAGGATAGAGATAAGAAGTTATTAAACCCTTATAAGGGGGTAATTCCTATCATGGAATGCAAAAACACATTTAGAGTCTTTCAAATTTATGTACCATGTATTCTTGGTGTTGAAACCACTATAGTGAGTTGGTTTAAGGATGGCTTAATTCATTCTATTCGATTTCTGAAAAAAATAATGAAGATATCCTTATTTAAGGAGGATATAAACATAGTGTCGATAGCCAAGGAAAAATAGGAGGTCCAGTATAATTTAATCCACATGAAAATGTCTGATGACTACTATGGTGACACATAAGGTAGTATTATAATAGTCAAGTATGAGTTTCAACATGGAGATTGTGATAGAGATATGACAGGCCAACCAGGTAGTAGGTATTCTATAGTGTGCATCAAGTTTATGAAACATGGGATTGTGAGGAAATAGTGTTATAGTAAAACAAATGAGTGAAATCATGACCCACTCCCTAAAAATATTCCCCTATTGAGATTTCAATGAAGAAAGAGAGATAAAGACACCTGATTCCTGCCTCTAGTTGGCCCAAGGTTGGAAACTAGCACCATGTGTATACAAATCTCACAAAATGGGAGGTATTACCCATTATGGGAAATCATTCTTAGAGATAAGATGGTTCATCCCCCAACCATCTAATATATATATATATAACCAAAAACATTCCAGACATGAATTCATTAAGAAGAAATGTTACAAGTAAAAAAGTCTCTAAAGAAAATAAAAAAAGAAATTCTAATTAGAAACACAACAACTATCAATATTAGGACTATTTGGGTCCAACATCATCTGGAAAATATTCATGGAATCGTAGAAATCATATTATATATGATGGTTGAGCTTAATGTTTTACTCAGAATGAATAAAAATGTCTCCCATGCACATGTGATTGAATCATACTAATTCTCCTGTGAGAAAACATAATAACCAAACAGAACCAAACAGGTGTATTAATTACCACAACCAAGCCAACGCTTGCTCACAAAATATCGCAAGTCCAAAAATGTAATATAATCTTAATCAATGATAGGATACACCTCACTAACTACTACTGATTAGATTTTAGTTCATAACGGAATATATCCTCAAACTCCCACCTCTTCTGAAGGTATCACATCACAACCCACTTACACACACATGGTCCCCAAAACACACAACTTCCTTCCTTTAGACACCAAATCCACAAACCAAATTACATCTCACCTACAGAAACATGGGAAAAAACCACGTAACATACCAAAGACACCTATGAATTAAAAAATATCTTATCCCAAAAGAAAATTGAAAATTCACATCACATTTCATCCTAATGACACTTGGAAAGGAACAACATTACTTAACAAACATGGGCCATCGAAGCCACAACCTTCCCAATAAATCTTTAGAAATCACCGCATTGAAGTACAGGTAGTTATGATTGGGTTGACAGACATCCTTCCACCCACAAGGATGTTTAGGAATGAAACCATCACCCATGATGATAGGTGTGTTCAGAACCTAGTTATCAACTAGGGTGGGTACATATATAATTCACAAGGAAACTACATGTATGTACATATATGATACCAAACACTCAATCCTAACTAATGGTTTCTCTGAAAAACACCAACATACTAAACAATGAACATGCTACTACCTCCTAATGTATAATACCACACAACATGACACAAAACCCGATTCACATTGTGAAACAATTTAATTAACCAATTTATTCTTATTATCTAAATCATCCCAATTTATTCCTGGTTTAATCAACCAATCATTAATTCATTTATTCCATCACTAAATGAGTAAATTATAATCAAATTATACAATGTGTTCCAAAGTTTGAAGAATGTGACGAACTCAGATATACTAACGGGACATCAAAATTCTTCTTTGTTTACACCCATTCTTGATATAAAAAATATTGATATGTAGATATGGAGTAAATCTTTCTGAATTTTATTCACATAGAAACTCTAGGTTAATTACTGATACCAATCACTACTATCCTCCTTGAAACTCATACTAATCCAGCCACATATCAATAAAACCAAACCCAACTCAGAACCACAAATAATACTACATTACCACACAACCAGTTTCATAGCCCTACTACACCACACATATCATTCATTCCACAATCAACCAATCTATCAACATGAGAATCCACTACACCACCCAATACATATCACAACACACAACCGTTATCACAACCATACTACAACGCAAATAAGAGAAAACCAACGAATCCCAAAATAGACACTTCTTATTACATCAATCCTACACATGTATCCACAAACATTACCCACATCATGTAACCCACCATGAAGTAACACATTTTTAGTTTTAGAAAATTGTATACTTATCCAATTAAACATAATTATTTAAGTGAATTATCACACAAAACAAATATAATGGAATCCATTCATTATGTAGATTTACGTGATTAAAAAATTTTAATATGTATGTGTTGAAAAGGAAAAAAAACATGTAAACCATTTAGTGTGAAAACATTTCCCCACAATGGCCATGATTATTATTGTGGCATGAAGCCCGTATAGTGCACAATATAACAATAATGTTATCGAGACTATAAAGTCATGGAAAAAGAAACCCCCTTCCCATTTCAATTTCATATAACCTATTTTTGTCTTTTATTATCCTAAATTAACCATGATATATAATTGAATAATAGTTGATCCATACCACATGATGCAAAAATGAATAAAAATAAAGGAAATCCAATTGCAAAAGGTTTTCAACAATTTTGGAACAAAAATGGGCAACAGAATTGATATTTTATATAATCTCCTACAATAACTATGTCAATACAAGCATTATGATACACCAATGCACCAAAAAAACTAGATATAATCCCATTTACTAACATTGCAGATCATCCATAATCACATGTAAAAAACAAATGACATGGGAAAATGACTAAAATTGAAGACACCATAATGATTGAGCAAGAACTCACCTTAAATCCAAGAAGGATTGTGAAAAAATTGATGGAGGGTATCTATGAATCCATCCTTGATGAAGGAATCCTCATGACACGAAATAGGGATATCCATGTCAGCTGGGTTCAATGAAGGGTTACTAAAGTCATAGGGTTTGACAGCTCAAGTGGCTAGAAAAACACATAAATGTTACATGATAGGTAACTTATATGACATCTTGTAGCACCACCAACTCCTGAGAAAACACCAGGATCATCCTCCATACACATTCAACACCCAAAATAGACAATGTAATGGACCTCATTGGGGGACCCAGATAGTTGCATAAGATATCTATCAAATGATTATCATCCTTGAGAATCCAATGCCCAACCGAGAATGAATATGGGGTTTCAACTACCACAATGTAAGATACATTACAATAGTCTTTCCACTCTTCAAGAACTACCCCCATCCACAAACATCAACTCAAACAACCTCAAATACACTACAAATACCCACCCTGGAACTGTCTAACCCCCCAAACTTCCCAAACCAAAAACATATATATCAAATTAATGTAACCATCATGAACACATGAATAAATGAATCTCATCCTCCACGTAATGATACAATTTGATATAGGCAGCATTGTCTGTCCCAAACGAGTGTAATCACATCACAATTAATGTGTCTCAATTAGTAATTTGTTCCTCCCTTATTCTTATGTCAGTATTTTATCACATAACACACAATACACACCACATACCAAGTGAAAAACAATCAATATTATAAAGATAATCACAAATTATATTTCAAAATAAATAGAACAAGGAAAGACACAAAACAACTCCAGGTATTTCGAATTAATCTTCAGTTCTGACTCCCATGTACTACCTCAAAACCAAAATGCCTCTGTATAATCCCAGGTAAATAAAGAATAAAACATTTTAATATTTATTAATATTTATGAATTAAATATTAATTTTACATTAAAGGGGTTTCTATGTTCGATAGTGAACCTGATACGAAACCAACAGATTCATTGAAATCTTATGTTACACATTAGTAATAAAATAATATTATTTTAAATGGTAGTTAACACGTAGCCCTTGTATTAGTGGGAATGAATATAAATAACTAAAATATGATTATATATGTTTGTTAAATTTTTTTTTCATTTATCCAATAACGGATAAAGGCTTAAAGTACAAAAAGAATTCAATTTTAGGCATATATACTATAATATTCACTAAAGGTCCACTTATCACCTTTTGATGAAAAACCTTCATTAAATATAGTTTTGGTCACTATTATAAATTCTATTGGACCAAATAAAATTCTTCTTTTGAATCGGTACATCAAAATTTATTTTGTGTAAATTTTTGGTATTTTTCCGATAAACTTCATTTTTTAATGAATGGTGAAAATGTTGTATTATAATTTAAAACCTCTTTTTAATATAATTTATTTACATGATTAGAATATATTTTTAATTGGTTTTAAAGTGAAATTATTATATATTTTTACCATTTAATACAATAGTGGTCATTTCAATTAATTTCACTTTGAAATTGGACATAAAATAGTGTCAATCTTTTGATATATATTGATTCATAAAAATATGCTATTTGTCATGACAGTAGGAATTAATTATTAAATTAATTAATGTAATTTATATGTTTTGAATTTTGAAAAATATAAATCATTTTTGAATTTGGAATATCAAATATATCTTAGGGTGAAGTTTTGGTAATTTTCTGAAAAACATCAATTTTTTATGAATAGTGAAACCACTAAGTGGTACTTAAAAAACTGATTTTTTGTTTAAATGAAATTTTACCACCTATCTATTTTGAATTTTAAAAATTTGACATAAATGGTTGTCATTAGGAATTAAAATGAGGTTCAATGGGATTAAAATACTTTTTTGGTGAATAGTAACTTTTAAGTTTTTAATCATGATTAGAGGTAATTACTGTAATTTAAGGTAAAAATAATGTTTTAATAATATGAAATGACCTTTACACATGTTCAAACCTTATTGGATGTGTCATGGCCGACCAAGAAAATCCATGGGTCAACTTGGGGACCCCATGGAGCCACTTTGGTTGGAAAATTAAATTAATAACTTTTTATTTAATGTTAAAATAAAAATGTCACAAACATGTGTTGTTTTACTAATACAATTTTTAAATGGGGTTATACAAGTCATATTTCAGACTATATATATTCATTAGAAATATAAAAAGATTTCCTACATAATTATAGTTTTTTTAATTTTTAGACATTAAATAAATTAACTTATTTATGACACCATGATGATGCATCGATTAACTCATTATTTAACGATTTAAATAAATTGAAATGATAATGTAAAATATAAGACCTACACTTGTCAAAAACCTATTTTATGGGAATATTTAGAACTCTTATCACCTTATACTCGAAATATATAATTTTGGAACCTTTAAAATCCGAAAATAATTTTATAATAAAGTAACCTTTTATAACATTCCAAGTGTGCCCCTCCTCTCGTCTTATAAAAGGACCCCACCTCTACCACCTTTCCCACACCTCTCAAGCCTTTTTCTAGGAAAGATAATTCCTATTTTGTCTCTCCACATCCCTCTATTACTCTTAGAAGCATCACTTTGGGCAGAATTCTTTCTAGGGAAGCCTTTGAGCTCAAATCAAAAAGAGTTACGTGATTTAAATGTAGTGTGTTCTCTTGTGTTCTTATGTTTTATTTTGATTTTCCAACCCCCTAAACTCTTTTTTTCCTATATTTTATAACAAAACCAGTATCTTAAATATACTAGAATTTTTTTAAGAGATGGATTAGAGATACACCTACACACACCTTCTTCTAATGGTTAAATAACATATTGTTTCTGTGGTTGTCGATTTTCTGTCTCATGAAACGATGATTGTTCAATATTATTTTAACACCTTTCATGGTGGCCATAAATATGTCACTCTATTTCTATATGATATATATAATTTTTATATTTTCCTTATGCTTTTTTATTTTTCATTTTTGTAATACCTTTATGGTTTCCATTGGGGGTAAACACGATAATTTCATTTTAGGAAGTGCGGACTACCACCCCCTCAAAGTGATTTGATTCATTAATGCCATATGTGGGACATATAAAAGATGGATTTAATGTTATTATATATGATGTTATACTAGAATTATAATATACCCTTATATCATTATGATTTCACTCCATTAAAAACAAAATAGAAATGAAAGTAGCGTTCATGCATACGTACGGCTTACCGTCTCCATGAATGGTGCATTTCATTTCTTACCGCTAATTGTTATGTAATATTAAAAATGCATGAATATACTGGATATATATTATATATATGATATCTACATCATGAATATAATTCTGGATATAATGGATACTTTACCCCATGAACAACTTGTAATTATAAAGAGTTTATTTTTGACTCAAGTGCCAATGATCAACAAAACAACCATTATTAACTTAAATAATTACGTAGTGTTAATGACATGGTAATAAGTGATATAAAAGGAATAATTAACATGAAAAAGGTTCTCATGCAAGTAGAAATTAAGTCATGTTTATTATTCAGGAGGTTAGAGACCGATCGAGTCAACTCGGACATGAGGTAAGGGACATCGTCTCAATCTCCTTTCACTGAGGCATATTTTGTTTTATACACAACTTTATTTTATACGGTGTATAACCCCATTTGAATTTTACGTTTATTCAAAAGGATTTTTTTTATATGAATCGTTTACTAAACATAAAAATGGAATGTTTTTTTGTCGTACGTATGCGGTGACAATGACTTCTCCGCTGTCGTGACCATTATTTGAGTTTCGGATTCCTCAACATGCCATAACATTTTTTGAATGAAAATTAAATACCATGTTTTACTTTTCTTTTATTTTGGTATTGAAAATGGTTTTCATAATGTTTTTATATCAATGTGTTGTATTGATATCTTGTGATTGAAAAGTGGAAATGTTATGTTTTCTTTTATGCATGATTTATGTGATACGATTATGATATGGTTCTTGGGAATTGTTATGAAGACGGGTGGTTCCGTGATAAACTAAGGGTGGGTGAGCCCAATATAGCTCTCCAGTGCATTGGGTAATGTGGAGGAGTTAAACTTTAAGGTTTATCCGAAGAGATTTAGGGAATATACTATGATGGGTATTCCAAACTTAACCATGAGGGTTACTCCCTATGTAAGAATGTTATGAATTCCTCAATTTAACTTTATGTCTTATGATTACTATGATTTATTCATGATTTGATGAGGTATGTGATTATGATTTATGAGTAAAGTTTGATTCCATGCATGGAATAATGTTTTCATTTCGTACTTTTATATCCCTTACTGAGCTTTTTATGCTCATCCCAAGTTTTTGAAATGTTTTTCACAGGTCAAGGGAAATGTACATAATGTAATGATAGTGTCAAGGAAGTGTCAAGAAATAATCCATGTTTTATTTTAAATATGTTTCTGTTGATGGGGAAAATGAGTACTATCTTATATGTAACCACTTTGTTTAAATGTGGAATGTAATGCATGTTTTATGATCTAATTATCTAAAACTATAAACCTAAAAATATCTTCAAGGTGTATTCTTGAAGTAACTCAAGATTAAGTAATATTTAAGGCTGGGGCCTTATAGTTGGTATCAGAGGTCGGTTTAGATAACATTAGGAGTTAGAATTCTATTAAATGATTATCCAAAAATATTTTTTTATGGTTAATTTGAAATCCTATTTCATTTGAAGATTACCATGTTGCTTTATCTAAGACATTTTTGTTCAGAATGGTTTTCTGCAGAGGAAACAGGGAAGCAGTGCTAGGAAGGCATACAAAAGGAAATAACCTTCCGAATCAGCATCCTGAGATGGTCGGAATTGGAACTGAACAGTTTGATGCAGTAATGTCACAGTTGACTCAAGCGATAAATGGTGGCGGTATCCATGCATGAGATCAGCCAGATCAACCGTAGAGGAACATGTTAGTGGTGGAACATTTCATGAGGCAACATCCACCATCATTCAGATGATGATCTGACCTTTTCTAGCTGAAGGGTGGATTAAATCACTGGAGAATATTTTTAATGTCATGGGGTGTTCAGACAATCAAAAGGTTAGTCTTGATATTTACTATTTGGAGGGTGAAGGAGATCAGTGGTGGTCGATGGTTAAAAATACCAGGGACGTTGATGAGATTGATACTCTCGACTGGAATGAATTCAAAGGAATGTTTCTTGAGAAGTATTTTCCTATGGCTATTCGACTTATAATGGAAAACAAATTCCTGGAATTGAGGCAAGAAGAAGTCTCAGTGGCTACCTATGAATAAAGGTTCACTCGATTGGAAGGTATGCTCCAAATTTTATCTGAGACATTGATAGTAAAATCCATCATTTTTACTCAGGATTAAATCCAAAATATCGAAGGGGTTTAGATTTTAGTGAGTTCAAAAGTTATGAAAATCTTGTTCGATGTGCTGAGAAGGTAGAAATGGAGTTTTTCGATGATCAAGTGTTCTATAACAACAAGCAGAAGAAGAGACTGAGGTGGCAGTAGAAAGGAAATAATTCTTCAAAAAGGTATGACGGTACGAAAACTATGTTTCCATTTTGTGATTAATGTGGTAAAAGGAATTATGGGGAATGTCTTCTGAATTCTTGAAAGTGCTACCTTTGTGGAAAGATGGTACATAAAGCTCATGATTTCACTGAAAAAGATCAAGGTGATGGTAAGACCAAATTTTATTTACTGTTAGTGAAATGTTTCAAGTGAAATGAGATGGGTCACTATGAAAATGAGTGTCCAACAAAGAGCTCGAGTGATGGGAAGCAGTTATACCACAAGCAGAAAGTGGTGGTGAAATCCTTTGAAACTACTTCAGCAGATGTCGGTCCATCAAATGAAGTTGTATCAGGTACTTTTTTTTCAGATTATGACAGTGTGTTGTTTGATTTGGGGTCTACACATTCCTTCATCTCTGAAAACTTTTCTAGTAAAATGGGAATACCATCTTAAGAAATGACTCCATAACTTGTGGTAAAAACACCTGGGTGAAATGTTGTGGAAAAAATAATTTATAAGAATATTCCTATCCTTATCCATTGAAATAAACTACTTGAAAACCATTTTGTTTTACCTTTAGTGGAGTTTGATGATATCCTAGGTATGTATTGGATCTCTATTTACTATGCTAAGATTGACTGTTGAGCTAAAGAAGTTTCTTTTCAGAAAGACTTTCAGTTTGTGTACAAGAATGAACCTTTAATGATGATAACATATCAAGAGGCTGAGAAACTTGTAAAAGATGGGAATGAATGTTACCTTGAACATATCATTGAAAACAAGGGAACTGTTCAGATTAATGATGTGCCAGTGGTAAATGATTATCCTGATGTTTTTCCTGATGAGTTTCCTAGAATAATAACAGATCGGGTTGTTGAGTTTATTATTGACTTAGTTCCTGATGCTAAGCCAATTTCAAAAACCCCTTATCGAATGACTCAAACTGAACATTTAGAGTTGTAGGAGAAATTGAAAGATTTATTAGAGAAAGGTTTCATTTGACCTATCACATCACCATGGGGTGCTCCTGTTTTATTTGTTAAAACAAATATGGTGCAATGAGACATTGCATTGATTATAGAGCCTTGAATAACATCACTGTTAAGAACAAATATCATTTTCCTCATATCGACGATTTGTTTGATCAGCTCCAGGATGATCAGTTTTTTTTCAAATATTGACCTGAGAGCGGGGTACCATCAGTTGAAGGTAAAGGAAGCAGATATTCCGAAGACTGTGTTTTGAACAAGATATGGCCATTATGAATTCGTAGTAATTCCTTTTGGTCTAACCAATGCACCTTTTGTATTCATGGACCTTATGAATAGAATTTTCCATGAGTTCTTGGATAAGTTTGTGGTTTTTTTCATTGATGATATTTTGGTGTTTTCTAAAAGTAAAGAGGAGAATGAAAGACATTTAAGCGTTATTTTTAAAACCTTAAAATAAAAGAAATTGTATGGGAAATTCAACAAGTGTGAGTTCTGGTTGCAACAAATTTCTTTCCTTGGTCACATTGTTTCTAAAGATGGGATAACTGTTGATCCTGCAAAAAAAAGGTTGTTGAAGAATGTCCAAGACCCACAAATGTAACTGAGATTCGTAGATTCCTTGGTTTGGTAGGCTATTACTAAAGGTTTTTTAGAATTTTTCCATGATAATCTAGTCCAATGTCTAAGCTAACTCGGAAGGGTGTTAAGATTACCTGGACAAAAGAATGTGATGATTGTTTTTAGGAACTGAAAAGAAGATTGGCGAATGCCCCAGTTTTGGAACTACCTTCCAGGAATGGTGAGTTTGTTATATATAGTTATTCTTCATTGAAAAGACTTGGTTGAGTCCTAATGCAGAATGATCATGTAATTGCTTGTTCTCTACAATAGTTGAAAACTCATGAGGTAAATTACCCAAAAAATTATTTGGAATTAGCTGTTGTTTTTTTCTCTTTAAAAATTTGGAGGCATCATTTGTATGGAGTAAAGTGTGAAAAATATACCGATCAAAAAAGTTTAAAGTATATATTCACTCAGAAAGAATTGAACATGAGACAGAGGAGATGGCTGGAATTAATCAAGGATTATAATTGTAAAATTCATTACCATCTGGGAAAAGAAAATAAAGTGGCTGATGCTTTGAGTCAAAAAAGCAAGGCTTCAGTAACAATGTTGTGTTTGGAACGTGATCCTTTGGTTAAGGATTTTATGAGATTTGGTATAGAAGTTGTCGGTGCAGGATGTCTTTCTGTTTTGTTTCAGGCATCATTGAAATATTCTCTATCAGACAGAATTAAGCAAGCACAGAAGCAAGACAGCGAGTTGCAGAAAAAGGTAGAGCTGGTTCAGATGTGTAAGTTGCCTGAATTCAACATTGATAATGATTGTGTTTTGAGATTTGGGAAGAGATTGTGTGTGCCTCGTGACTCACAGTTGAAGATAGAGTTGTTATGTGAAGCTCATATTTCTCCGTTTTCAGTTCATCCTAGCAGTACTAAGATGTACAGAGATATGCGGGATTATTACTGGTGGGATGGAATGAAAAGAGATATTGCTGATTTAACTGTGAAGTGCTTAACTTGTCAACAGGTTAAAGCAGAGCAACAATTACCGAAAGGGTTTCTTCAGCCTTTACCAGTACCAGAGTGGAAATGGGAGAATATATCCATGGACTTCGTTGTGGGATTGCCGAAGACACCTAGAGGTAATAATGCAATCTGGGTTATTGTTGATCGCTTGTCTAAATATGCTCATTTCATTTCTATATGAGATACTTTTTTCCTAGATCAAATTTCCCATTTGTATCTTTAAGAGATAGTCAGGTTACATGGAGTTCCTCTCTCCATTGTATCTGATCGTGATCCCAGGTTTACTTCTATCTTTTGGAAAGGCCTTCATAAGTTGTTTGGTACTGAATTAATTTTTAGTACAGCTTTTCATCCTCAATCAGATGGGCAGTCAGAACAAACAATTATGACTTTGGAGGATATGCTATGTGCTTGTTTGATGGATTGTCAGGGAATATGGGACCAACATTTTTCTTTGGTTGAGTTTTCTTATAATAACAGTTTTTATTCCAGTATACAGATGGCTCCATTTGAGGCATTATATGGTAAATGGTGTCGAACTCTAGCTTTTTGGGATGAAGTGGGTGAAAGGAAGCTGATTGGACTAGAATTGGTAGAAGAGATGGTATAAAAAGTTCAGTTGATTCAGAAACACATGAGAACAGCTCAGAGCATGCAGAAGAGTTATGCGGATAACCGGAGGAAGGATATATCTTTTGAGGTAGGTGATCATGTTTTTCTCAAAGTTTCACCATGGAAAAGTGTGATGTGATTCGGTAAGAAAGGAAAGCTGATTCCAAGGTTCATTGGACCATATGAAATTCTAGAGAAAGTTAGATCATTTACTTATCGAGTGGCTTTACCTCCGAGTTTATCTCAGGTACACAATGTTTTTCATGTTTCGATGTTGAGAAAGTATATTCCAGATCTATCTCATGTTTTGAGCCCAGAGGTAGTTCAGCTGGAAGAGAATCTCTCTTCTGAAGAACAACCAGTCCAGATTCTCGACCGAAGAGTGCAAGTGTTGCGAAATAAGGTAATTCTCCAGGTAAAGGTTTTGTGGAAAACCCATATGGTTGAAGAGGCAACGTGGGAATCTGAAAATGCTATGAGGGATAAATACCCCAACTTATTTTGATAAGTGAATAAAATTACGAGGAAACAATTCCCAAAAGGGGGGAAGGATGTAGCATCCTAGGTTAATAATGAATAAAAAATTTTCATATTTATTAATATTTACGAATTAAATATTAATTTTACTTTAAATGGGTTTCTATGTTCGATAACGTACCTGATACGCAACAAATAGATTCTTTGAAATCTTAGGTTGCAAACTAGTAATAAAATAATATTTTTTTAAATGGTAGATAACACGTAGCCATTTTATTTGTGGGATTGAATAAAAATAACTAAAATATAATTATATATTTCTGTTAAATGTTTTTACATTTATCCAATAAAGGATAAAGGCTTAAAGTATAAAATTAATTCAATTTTAGGCATATATACTGTAATATTCACTAAAGGTCCACTTATCGCCTTTTGGTGGTGAACCATCATTAAATATAGTTTTGGTCACCCTTATACATTCTATTAGACCATATAAAATTCTTCTTTAGAATTGGGATATCAGAATTTACTTTGTGTAAATTTTTGGTATTTTCCTGATAAAATCATTTTTTAATGAATGGTGAAAAATGATGTATTTTAATTCAAAAAATATTTTTAATATAATTTATTTAAATGATTATAATAACTTTTGAATTTTTATTAAAGTGAATTTAGAATATATTTTTACCATTTAATCCAATAGTGGTCGTTGGAATTAATTTCACTTTGAAATTGGACTTAAACTAGTTTCAATCTTTTGATATATATTGTTTCAAAAAAAACACGCTATTTGTCATGACAATGGGAATTAATTGTTAAATTAATTTATTTAACTAAAATGTTTTGAATTTTTTAAAATATATATCATTTTTGAATTCGTAATATCAAATATATCTTAGGGTGATGTTTTGGTATTTTTCGGAAAAACTTCAATTTTTAATGAATACTGAAACCACTAAGTGGTACTTAAAAACTGATTTTTTGTTTAAATGAAATTTTACCACCTCTTTGTTTTTAATTTCAAAAATCCAACATACATGGTTGTCATTATGAAGTAAAATTTGGTTCAATGTGATTAAAATAATTTTTTGGTGAATAGTAACTTTTAAGTTTTTAATTACGATTAGAGGTAATTAGTGTAATTTAAGGAAAAAATAATGTTTTAATAATATGAAATGACCGTGACACATGTCATACCCTTATTGGATGTGTCATGGACGACCAAGAAAATTAATGGGTCAACTTGGGGACCCCATAGAGCCACTTTGGATGGAAAATGACATTAATATATTTTTATTTAATGTTAAAATAAAAATGTCACAAACATGTGTTGTTTTACTAAAACAATTTTTAAATGTGGTTATACAAGTAATATTTCTGACTATAATGATTCAATAGAAATCTAAAAAGATTTCCTACATCATGATATTTTTTTTATAATTTCTATGCATTAAATTTATTAAATTATTTATGACACCATGATGATGCATTGATTACCTCATTTTTTAACAATTTAAATAATATGAAAAGAAAATGTAAAATCTAATACATTCACTTGTCAAAAACCTATTGGATGGGTTTATTTCGAACTCTTATCACCTTATCCTTGAAATATATAATTTTTGGACCTTTAAAATCCGAAAATCATTTTATAATAAAGTAACCCTTTATAACTTTCCAAGAGTGCCCCTCCTCTCCTCTGATAAAAGGCCCCCACCTCTACCAACTTACCCACACCTCTAGAGTCATTGGCTCGGACAACCCCTTCCGATTATGTCTCTACCCATACCTCTATTACTCATAGAAGCCTCACTTTGGGCAGAAGTGTTTCCAAAAAAGCCTTTGAGCTCAAATCAAAAAGAGTTACCAGATTTAAAGGTAGTGTCTTCTCTTGTGTTCTTATGTTTTATTTTTCTTATCCAACCCCCTAAACTCATTTTATTCCTTTATTTTTTAACAACAATAGTATATTCAATATACTAGGATGTTTTTATGAGAACTATTAGAGCTACACCTACACACACCTTCGTCTAATTGTTAAATAGCATACTATTTCTGTGGTGGGCGATTTTCTGCCTCACGAAACGATGATTGTTCAATCTTCTTTTAACACCTTTAATGGTGGACCTTAAGATGTAACTCTATTTATATATGATATATATTATGTTTATTTTTTCCTCATGGTTCTGTATTTTTCATTTGTGGCATACCATTATGGTTTCCATTGTGGGTAAACACGATAATTTCATTTTAGGAAGTGCGGACTACTGCCCCCTCAAAGTGATTTGATTCATTAATTTCATATGTGGGACATATAAAGGATGGAGTTAATGTTATTATATATGATGTTATACTGGAATTATAATATACCCTTATATAATTACGATTTAACTCCATTAAATATGAAATATAAATCAAAGTAGCGTTCATGCGTACGTACGGCTTACCGTCTCCATGAACGGTGTATTTCATTTCTTACATCTAAAAGTTATGTAATATTATAAATGCATGTATATACTGGATATATATGATATATATGATATCTAAATCATGAATATAATTCTGTATATAATGGATATTTTACCGCATGAACAACTTGTAATTATAAAGAGTTTATTTTTTACTCAAGTACCAATAATCAACAAAACGACCATTATTAACATAAATAATTACATAGTTTTCATGTCATGATAATAAGTGTTATAAAAGGAATAATGAACTTGAAAAAGGTTCTCAAGCAAGTAGAAATTAACACAAGTTTATTATTCAGGAGGTTAAAGAACGATCGAGTCAAGTCGGACATGAGGTAAGGGACATCGTCTCAATCTCCTTTCATTGAGGCATATATTGTTTTATACAAAACATTATTTTATAAGGTGTATAAACCCCTTACACATTTATGTTTATGAAAAAGGAATATTTTAATATTAATCTTTTACTAAACGACAAAATGGAATGTTTTTTTTCATATGTATGCGGCGACAACGACTTCTCCGCCGCCGTGACCATTATTTGAGTTTCGTCTTCCTCTACAAGCCATAATTTTTTTTGAATGAAAAATAAATACCATGTTTTACTTTTCTTTTATTTTGGTATATAAAATGGTTTTCATATTGTTTTTATATCAATGTGTTGTATTGATATATTGTTATTGAAAAGTGGAAATGTTATGTTTCATTTATGCATGTTTTATGTGATACGATTATGTTATGGTTCTTGGGAATTGTTATGAAGACATGTGTTTCTGTGATAAACTAAGGGCGGGTGAGCCTAATATAGCTCTTCAATGCATTGGGTAATGTGAAGGAGTTAAATGTTATTTTTTCTATTAAGAGATTTAGGGAATATACTGTGATGGGTATTCCAAACGTAACCATGAGGGTTACTCCCTACGTAAGAATTTTATGAATGCCTCATGTTACCTTTATGTCTTATGATTTCTATGATTTATTCATGATTTGATGAGGTACGTGATTATTTTTTATGAGTAAAGTATGATTCCATTCAAGGACTAATGTTTTCATTTCGTACTTTTATATCCCTTACTAAGCTTTTTATGCTCATCCCAAGTTTTTGAAATGTTTTTCATAGGTCAAGGGAAAGGTACATGATGTGATGATAGTGTCATAGAAATGTCAAGAAAGAATCCATGTTTTATTTTAAATATGTTTCCATTGATGGGAAAAATGAGTACTATCTTTTATGTAACCACATTGTTTAAATATGGAATGTAATGCATGTTTTATGATCTAATTCTCTAAAACTCTAAACCTGAAAAGATCCTCAACATGTATTCTTGAAGTAACTCAAGATTAAGTAATGTTTAAGGTTGGGGCCTTATAGCCTCCATAAGACAAGATCCAAGGGAATGGTCAACCCACATATCGCCTTCTCTTAATAATCCAAGATCGTTACAGGCTGATACACAAATGTCGCATTGTAATGAATGTACAACTCTACCTAGTCAAGGACAAGGGAGCCATCACGAAGATATTGATGAAGATGAGATTCATGGAAACACCTATGGATTCTCATAAACTATGATGGAAACATAATTGTGTATGCCACCTCACCAAGTCTCTCCAACAACTCAAGGTGTCTAAAAATTCTAAGATTAATCTTACTCCATCTTACAAAACACCACATCCCATGGTGTGGGAAAACTATCAAGAACATGTGGTCCCCAACCTCAAACTCCAATGGCCTCCCCCCTATGATCAGCGTATTATTTCTACTAGACCTACCCTTGTTTTGTCTTCTAACGAACATTACAATCCATCTTGGTAAGGCTATTCACTACCCCAAGACCAAGAATAGTTGTCTCCCCAACTTCTATCAAACAAAATAGGGCATGAGACAATCTTCCTAACAAATCATCAAAGATAGTCATTCAAATGGGAGAGACATACCAATTAATCTGATAAAACTCTACCAATGGTAGTTATCGCACCCAATATTCACCAAGGACCCTGACGAATCCCCACAGCATGTCTCCCAATGTATCGATTGTTCACTCTATCTTCCAATAAGTATGTGGGAAGAAAGCATTGCAATGACATAATATAGAGCTAATAGCATGCTACAATCCCATCTAGACTCATTAGGTAAAACAATTGTCTAGATTGGAGACAATAGATCTCAAAACTATATGTAGCTGCACTACCTCATCCACATACCTTCATTCCAAGGCATGTACTTCACCCGAATCCATGATCAGTAAAATAGAGCTGATTTTTTCAGTAGATACACTAATACCATGATAACATCAAAGCCTCCCAGAGCTAGGCTTAACCATATGACCAATTCCATCGATATGTAATCTCCCTTCCACATGTGATCATTCAAGTGGGAAACGAACCATTGAGAATACAGTGCTCAGCCTTTACCTACTAGAAGACCAAGAATCCTTCCACAAACTTCAATATTTCTAGATACACCCCAATCCACCAAAACTACATACACAAGACACTATTCATATTTAAAACATCTCGGTTTACCGCTAAAGATGGTATAGGATACTCTTGAAGTACTACATTTGGAATTTCCATCAAAACAAAAAACCTCTCATAGAACAACATATGGTTCTAACTATCCTAGGACAGTTTATCTAGTGCATCACCATATCTAAAATTATTGAAAAACTCCTCTTCCTCTGAGTCTCCCAACTAATACTCTTCAATATGATACATTAGATAAGACTACAGTACCATCTGAAACAAACATCCTCTACCACCATCCACTCCTACATCTATGTGTAAGACTACCTACTCCTCTATCTCTTTCCATGAACCTTTATAATCCCAAAAAATCTAATTCTATGACATTATTCTCAATGTATCAACCACGACATTCTACATCACTGATATTTAAGAGATCAAAAAATAACAGTCCTTATAAAAATCCATCATCATCCATTATCCCAAGTTTTGATCACACAATGATAATATATACCTCAAAGTAGTGTGATATGTGATGTCAAAAAAGAGCTATACAATGAGGAAATTTCCCCAAAATGTCAATGAAATAATGGCCACAACGTGATCCATATTGATTTTATAACATTTAATGTGATGATGATATAACTACCTCAACCAATAAGATATCACCAATCACTATTTTATCAAGAAACATCCCAAGACCATACGTTAAGCATTACATAACACCTCAAACATCACGACATCCACATTAATTGGGAGCACTAAATCACTAAACCATGTCCACTTCAGATAATCGACATCTCCTCAGAACTGATCAATCTAGACAAAAATATGATCCCTCGATGTCAAAGTCTACAACCTCAATTCATCTCAGGAGAAATTTGTTACAAACGTCACATAATAGTCTATAAAGAAGAGAAAACTACAATATTCTACCACATTTTTTGGTGCATCAAAAAAAACTACTTCAACTATCAAAAAATATACAGCCACACCCTGTTGAGAAACCAAAGGCCCTAGGAAATGCACAATTCATTCCTAAACCATATACATGGAAAAAATACCCTTGATCCAGTGGTGTCGAAGATCCAATGTGACAGTTCTATGATTCTCGACAAGAACCTCTTTTGACATATATTAGATTAAGATATCATTAATGAAGATGATGAAAAATGGACCAAGAATTTATTGAACACAATATTCATATGACCCATGGAAAAAGATGCTATGTTAATAACCCCAAATAACATTACCAAATACTCAATGTTCTCTTACCTAAATCTTAAGGTAGTCCTTAGAATATATTCCTCCCTCATCCTTAAGTGGTGATATCCAGACTACATATTTTATCATATAAAATCTTCCTTCCCCTCTTAGCTTGTGGAAAAGTTAATAAATCCTAAAAATAGTGTAATGGTTATTGAATGTTACATGGTTCAATATCTTGTATTATGTACACAACCTCATACTACCACACATATTTTTGGAGAACAATAGTAGATAACACCAAGATGACACGTTGTCCCAGAAAAATCCTTTCATTCTCAGATCATCTATATAAATCCTCATCTCCTGGATATGAGATGTTCCCATCCAATAAGGGGCCAAAAACTTTTGAGCAGCATCGAGATGTAAGTCTTCCTCGAACTCAATATCATTTCAAGGGTGTATCACCACTACCTCTTTTGGAAAAAAAATCAGAAAATCACCAAACAACACTAGAAACCTCCTCCATCCCAACATCTATTGATTCCACGAACATCATAGCTAACAATGAGATGATGGGTTTCTCACAACAAGTGCACATCTAATAACTCCTCACTCTAATGATGTCACATAATGGTCAGCGACGCTAAAAAATTCAACACTCCACATAAAAAATTCAATAACGTGAACCATTTAATACAACCTATTTCAGTTGAGAATACATCATATGGATGAATTATTTATTAGAAAATATCCCCATGGGACTAATGTGTCCCCATCATCATTATATATTCTTACCACACATCAAACAAGCTTGTATAGCATCCTATTAGTGTATTCAACATTAGGGGCATGAGAGGTCCCTCTACATATAGTCCTAGATAAAATTCATAAAAAAGGTGATGAAATATAGTGTGAACCACTTGAGTAAACTAATGTATAAGAAATGGTAATAAAAAAATAGATTGTACCTCTAACGATCTATGTCCGTGTTGAAACAATCCCCCTACAGCATGAAATAGACCATGCTCAACTCATCTACATCTCGACTAAAAACCAAATCCATGAACATGCTCCGATAAATGGTCTTGAACATAAGAAAATCCAAATGTTGCCCTCTACCAACACCAACTCCCCTTTGTATAGAAAAGTAATATTGTACCTACTACGTAAAATTTATCACCATCAATGGATGATGATGCTACCATGGAACCTATACACCTCCTCCAAACTCTTCTTGAACAGGTTCTATACACTGGGCGTGAATATGGCCTCAAAATCCATAGATGATACACCACATCCATATGTTCACATAAAGAACATGGGATTCACTAGAACCTGAAGTACATAAATTATTCTACTATGTCTGAAACACTTTTGGTTAAAACTTCAAATGTCCTTGCACCTAATACCTACCTCTGGTTACCTTGTCTCTTGAACAAATCTGATGGAACACCTCTCATGATAGAGAAATTCATGAGTGAAACTTATCGATAACCTCTACCTTCTTCTGAACTTCTAGGTATGTTGGCGATGTAAAAAGTGTAACCATGTACTTTATAAAATGGAAAATTTCATCCTCAATACGTTTCTCATGGGACACCAAATTTAGAAAGTGATATAGTAAAAAATAAAGGAGATCCATGAACATTATCTCTTTTTCCTAGACTAACATACTGCCCTACTTATGTGAGATTATATCCTACCTACACTCATCCTTCATGGTCAATTAACAGAAATGCGCTCAGAACTCCTTCTCAAATATAACCCAATAAACATCTAAATCCTTCTTCTCCCCCAACTATAGCATCTACCATTGACACATATCTCATCAATGATGAATTAATTCCAATGAATCATTGTGCTTTATAAGGGCCCATATCATGATGATGGTTATCTAAAACACATGGAGTCATCATTCCTTCTCGATGTCGAACCTTGGCCATCATACATTCCCAACGAGTGCTGATTGAAAGTACACAATGTCTCATACTACTGGTCATCCTCCCAAACTTGAACAACAAATCATTATTCTACCAGATCAGCCTTTTTAAGACACAAATAATAGATCCATATGTTCATGAAGACTAGGATCCATATATATAAAGTAAATACTATTTTTAATAAGCCTGTGTAGTATATAATGTTTGTTAAGATTAATTTTTACCCATTTAGAACATATTTTTATTAATCTTAAATTTCCCAAAAAAACCCTAATTCAAACAAGAACACAAGTAATTATGATGCATGAACATTTCATTATGTCTCTACCAAGGAAGAAGTGTAGCCTAACTTGGTTGTTCGGATAGAACATATCCCATAAATCATATTACAGTGGGCCCATAATACCATGTCCTAATTGGTCTTCCCTTTACTAAGTCATGCACCATGATCACCTGACACTATTATACAACAATCCCATGAAATCAAAACTATGCCTAACCCAAAATTCAATCATTATCTCAACCATTAGCAATGTTACCATTTTGTCATCAAACCTTCTCAACAAAGACTCCATTCATGATATAGAAAAAATAATATGAGATAACGACCACTGAGTATCACCCCCAGTAGTCCCCTGATTGGTGACCAAAACCAATGGTATACAAATCACAAAAAATTGGATGCACTAATATTCTTAGGAAACATGATCTGGAGATAATATTTTTCATACCGAAAACAACTACATGAATTATAGATAATATAACTCAATTTCCCATCCCATATGCGTGAATAATATAGAACTATTAATCGAAAAAATGTCTCTAAAGTAAATACCAAAATTATAGCTAATAAGCGACATAATAACTAGGGTCCCGCACGGTCTGCAAAATCCTCCTGGAAAGATGAAAATTATTTTTATATACATTGGTTATGAAAGAATGTATATTCAGTTGGATGACCAATGTACCTCGTGAATAATTGAGAGATGCATAATAATGCCCGCGTGAGATAACAGTAGAACTAAAAAATTCCTAACAGGTATCCAAACCATCCCGACCACACTAAGGCATGCTCACCAAATGATGTATGTAATGTCATGTAATATAATCCAGATATATGATAGGGTACCCCACAAGGCATCCCATTAATTAGCCACTCTTTACAAATACATCTCATCCACCCACTACCACCTCTTGAGAATGTACCATGTCACAACCTACCAGCATGCACATTGGGAACAATGAACATAATATCCCTCTCTACTATAAGTTTTCTAAAAACCAAATCTCATCCCACCTACAAACACATGGGCCACAAACCATATCTCATCATGAAGAAACCATTGAATTAATAACACATCGCATCCCAAATACACAAGGTAAAGTTCAACTCACCCACAGACACCTGGTACTCACAAACTACAACTTGTATGAAGAATACGTGGCTATCACTTCCAAGAAGAGGGAGTAGAAATTTTGGGTTTCTAGCAATGAATCCTCCTATAGAGAGGTTTGGGAAAGACACCTACCCTATGATTATGGGGGTGTTTGGATCAAAGTGAATCTCTAGGGTTGGGTGAGTATAGATACCACAATGAAAATAAAAGTATGTACATATATGATACCATGTACTCAAACCCAAAACATGGATTCATGGAAAAATTACCAACTTGTTTCTAAATATTACTAAACAATTCCACAAAACAATCCTTGAAACCTGATTCTCATTCACAACCAATTTAATAAGTTATTTCCTTCCCTATAGCCAAAGATAAAATGTCATTTCATGTTCAATAATTCAGTCATTCATTTATTTCATCACAAATTGAGAAATAGATTAGAGCACCCCACAACGGACAATAATTTTCTAAGAAGGTGATGTTCCCAGGTAAACTAAAGTTACTTAATATTTCTGATGTGTTTAACATCAATTCATGATATATCATATATTGATCTCTATATACTTAGTGATGAATTCTTCATGTTACTCATAGAGAAAATCCATTAGAATTACCCATACCAATCACAATTTTCCTCCTTAAAACTCATCCAACATAGGCCTCATACCAACAGGACAAACCCCCATGTCACAACCCCTATCGATAACAAATTACCAAACAACTAGTCTCACAGAACCAAAATGCAATGCTTCGCATCCATTCCATAATCAATCAATCTTTATACGTGAGATTCCATTAGTTTTCCTTGGCCATCTCACAAAAAAAACCATGCAAAAAACCATTACAGAACACAAATAAATTAAAATCCACCTATCACATCCTTTCCACATCACACTACATTAGTACCATGCATACAACCACAACTATTCCCCATATAAAATCATAGAACATGACATAAAACATTTTTAATTGTATAAATTGAGACAATTATCCCTTTTTACTTCATTATATAATAGAATTATCCATCAATCCAAATCATGGTGCATCCATTTATTTTCAAGAATTATGTTATTGAAAAATTTCCATATGTAAGTGTTCATATGAACCAAACAACATGAAAAACATTTATTTCACAAAAAAGGTCCCACAATGTCCATGATATTTGATTTTGGTATCAAGCATGTATATAAAAAATTATCGTAATCCTGAAATCCATTGTGTAAATGCATGAAAAATTATTACTTTTAACCCTTTGAATATCATCTAACTACTTTTATATTAGATTATACAAGAGAAAATGTGTCCCATAGGTGAAAAAAATAAATTCATACCACATAGTGCCTAAATGAATAAAAATAATATAAATCCTAGAAAAAATGGGTGTCAATGTTCATAAAACATTAAATATCCAAAAAAATAGATCAATAATCACATCTACTTCAATATCAGCATCCATATGAGGACGTAATCGTTTATCCACACCAAAAATTTCCCAAGATAATCATATTTAGAATCATGGGAGAACATCCTCCATATTATTGAAACAACAAATATAATGGTAAATAGAAACAAACTTGAAGAAACCATAATAATGAAGGTATAACAACCCATAGATCAATGAAAAATCACTAAGGATCGATGGGGTGAAGCTAGAAATCAATCCTTAATGAAGGAATACTCAAAAATCTATAGAGGGGTCACCAGGTCACATGTGTTTGAGGAAGGTTCATTGTAGTCATTGGTCATGGAAACTCGAGTAGCTTGAAAAATATTTAAAGGTTACAGTTGTGGTGTATTACATGATCTGTAATACAATTTCATGCTATGTATTTTCCTATAGTTGACATCTACCGGAAAACCGATCGCCTTTTGATTTATTTAAATTTTTAGAGCCTAAATTATTTCAAGATTTTAAATAGCAATTTAAAAGTCATGAAACCTAATTTCATGTCATGTCATATAGTTACATGATTCGTAACTCATGAAGAAACATGTTGTGCCCCTATTTTTTTAATAGATCCTAAAATATCCTCTGAACACCATTAACACCAAAAACATAAAATCTAACTGAACGGTGGGGGAAATAGATCATTATAATTTTTGAGCATTTAGATATGTCTAGAATCTCGATAGGTTCTATAGGAAGCATTCTTGGACTTTGGTTGTATGGTACAAGGGTATAATAATGCATTTGAGGTCAAACCAATAGAGGTATTAGCAGATGGTTTATAGGATTAAACATCAAATGGAGTTTTTGGTAGGGTTATTTGGGTCCAATATTCGGTTTAGTAGGGGATTAATGGTGCCACTCTACAATGAGTTCATGCTTCATGTGGTCAGGCTTCAGTCCAATAGCATGATTTTGATATTCTAGTGTTTGAGAAGCCTAATGAGCTAGTGACTATTAGAGGTATGACATAGAAATGACTGATGAATGTTTTTTGGCATTGTCAATTTTCTAGGAATGTAATTTTTTGTGGCCAAGGTGACAAAGATATATTTTTTGACTAAATAGATAGATGTTATTTGGTTGATATTCTATCAGATGCATGATACATATTTATATGTTTTTTTTGGTTTATGGGAGAAGGATTTATTATGGGCATCGATGGGTGCATGGATTGTTATATGTGATATTGAATATAGGAATTGGTATGATGTTGCCTTTATCTTTATTATGAGACACCCTGACTTATTTTGATAATGTTTTGAGATGTGAGACCTTGTGCATTACATGCGATACATTAAAGTGAGGTAAGCATGTGATGATATATGGTATTTGATTTCCATGATGTGATTCAGAGGAATTATGTGATAACATGAGGTGATGCATGGTTGAAAATGAATCACGGTGGATATTTTAGTAAATGGATTGTTTTTTGGCCATCTATTTTTATGAATTTTGGGTCAAGAAGTAGGAGGGGATAGAAACTCCTATCGTGGGGTGAACCTTGCAAGTATTTACATGTGATTGTGATTCTTATGATTCAAAGGTAGAAAAAAATAATTCCTTTTTTGATGACCTCGGTGCACGGTTTAGAAAAATATTGTGGCATTCCATGTGTAATTGTGGGACCCTCCATGTCTATAAGACATGGTTTTTTGTACTGTATTGATGTGGGTGCATGCCCATGAGTCTCTGTGGAAATTTTAATAATTGGATAATGATATGATCAGTGGACAGTTTTATAATCCATGCATCATGTCGATTTGAGGTGGATCTAATGGCATGAGATATTGTACGTGCTTTTTATAGTTCAAAAAATTGTGAAAGCTAATCATATGGACCACATACAAGTGAAATTTACTCTTTTATATTATTATTACATCATATTTTCTACACTAATTTTCATTATTTCACATGTCCTTTCCATTTGGGTGTTTTTGTTCTCTATAATTCCTCTACCTAGGTGTTGAGATCAAATATCAATCTACGATTTGTTCATCAAGCAATTAGTATCATCGGAATTACATTGGAAAGGCCTAGATTCCTCTTGCTTCTCATTTCCCTTCCTCCTACCATACTATATAGTAAACTCGGGAATTCTCTTACCGTATATTTTGGTATTTCATACAAAAATATGATTTCATATGGATCATAACATGTTAGAGGCTACGATTGGGTAAATGAAAGTCTACCAAAATGAGTTAGATGATCATTATCAGCAATATAATTTTCTAGTAGTTTTAGCTAAAAAAATTTAAGAGTTACACTGGTTAGTCATAGTGATTCCCGTAAATTAATTTTATGTCTTCTACATTAATTTATTAATCAATGTAGATGTATATGAGGATGCTCTCACCTTACTAAAATTATATTCTCCTGGTTAAAGGCATATTATTTTGTTAATATTAGGATATTGTTTTTTTATTCAAATTAAATTTTTATATTAATATGTTGTCGTCCAATGTATCATATTTTGAATAGCCTAAGGATTGAGGTGTTAATGATGATATGATCGAGTCAATGTGTTCATCAGGTTGGGTGAATTGGTCATCGACATTCAGAGAAAATTCCAAATGTTTATGTGATTTTTTGTGTTATGTTACATTGCATTGACAATCATATTATGTAACATTGTCACAGGGGCATGAGTTTCTAGGAAGGTGTGGATCATGGTTGATTGATACACCATTATATTAATTTTCACATATATATGTCTTAGATGATGGGGTGTTGTTGACCAGTTATGTGGGTAGACTACTACATGAGATGTGGCATAAAAACAACTTGACCATTAGTTTCATTGAAGGATCATATCATCTGAAGCCAAATGGATAGTGATTAGACATCGGTTGACAGTATTGAGAATTTTAGTTGAGGGGTGAGTATCACAAAATTTTCGGGACAATGGGATGTAAATTATTTAGGAGGATGGACATCATCATTTTTTATAAAGTCGGGCCTGAAACCAATGGAAACATTCGAGCATGGGTCCAATAGACTATATACATACCTTTGTAGATGCCTTTGGTGAATCAGTTGTATTGTTTGGAAATGATGATTTGATTTACACATGGTGTTAGGTGATTTTATTATATGTGTAACATGATGGTTCGTGTAGATTTATTTTTAATCAAGGTATTTCATGAGATATAATCTCTGTATCCTCTATAAAACATCTATAATAGTTGTATCCAAATACGCCGAATGATTCTTTATGGATATTAATCATAGTGGAATAAGCATATTTTATGCAACATGATATGTAACATTATTTATTTTTTGTATACACATGGTTAATCAATGATATGAGATAGGCCTACATTGTAATTGGCCTACTGAGATTTATTCTCACACCCAACATGGGACCTTTAGGATATTGTAGAAATTATGGTTTTTTTATATGGTAAATGTTCACAATAAAAATATAGATCTTAATAATTATTATAGATTGTTTTCCAGGATATGGGTAGCAAAAGACCATAGAGGTTATTATATTAGCTAGATATTCAATTAAAAATATCTTATGTATAAGAATGGTTATTATGTTTATATACTAATAGATAACCATGGGTTTCCCATTTTATTTTCTTCCTTGTATTTACTTTTATGTATAAATATTCTATAAATTTAATATTTGGGTGTTTTATTCTACAAAGGATAATTTTTGGATTTATTATTTTATTCTCGTATTGCATGATATTTCATCCCCTACAGAGGGTTAATTTACCAATCATATGATGGTATTTATTTTACTCTTCAATATATTTATAGAGACCATTTTTACCAAACACTATAAAATGTTATATAATCTCTACTGTCACTTCATTAAACCCTCATATGTAGTCAGTAGCATTTGGAAAATTGGGAGGCCTGACTAAGGACCAATGGAAAACAATCTGAAAATACTATTAAGCGGATGACTATGTCGGGGATCTATAAATAAAAAAATAAAATTTTTTATTTGAGGAAATTGTGAAATTTTATCATGAAAAAATAATTCTTCGTTATTTTACAATATGAATTTAAAAAAAAATAACTGATGGTGGAATAAAAAACTATCCCAATGGAAATAGAAAGTCATTGGATACCTATATTGTTATAAATCTTGGTGATGAGTTTTATTTATAAAGTATATTTATTATTTATTCAAATATTATATTATTTGATGATAATTATATTTGTAAAAAGAATTAGTAATATAGGAAAAAGATTTGAGTGCAATAAAATGATTTTGTATGATAGATTTAATAAATATTTCTTGAAAATAAAATAGTATATGGGACATCATTCGATTTATCAAAATATTTAGTGAAAATGAATTACACTAACTATGAAGTTCAATCACATTGAATAAATCAAATACCATTCTACGTATAAGATGAATTATAAGATATATTGCATGGGAGAACAATATAAGAATGAATGTTAATTCTAGTGAATATTTTGTTTTATCCTACATATGTATATTCTATATTTTTAGAACATTTATGCAATGAAATTTATAGAGAATAAGAAGAGATGGAGAAAATTATTTGTAGATGTTTTTTATAAATAAAAGATATACTTCATGGAAGATTGAAAGAACTATTTTTTGGTTTTAGTGAAACTTTTTTGGGGTAGAAATGATAAATATGGTGTACTATTTTAACATACATACTCCAATAGAACTACATATAAATATGAAGGAATAATCATGAGGAAACTATTGCCTAAGTTAATTATTTTGTAAAACACTAATAAAATATATTATACACAATTTGTTCTAATTTTGTTTCGACCATGCAGAGATAAAATTTTATAATTAAAAAAATTGCAATAATATTTTTGTAACACTATTATTATCTAAAGTAATTGTTTTTGGATTTTCAAATGAATTAATAATTGTGAACATGTCCCCTATATTATCGTTTTAATTTTATTTTCATTAACGGGTGGGGGGGATGAAAACACATATGGGGTAGAAATAATTGTTCACTATAATTGACATTCATAGTTTCCTAATGTACTAAAAATAAAAAAAACCAAGAGGTTTTTATAACCATGTTTTTTGGATTCATTATTTTCAATATGTAGATAACATTTTTTAGAGATGATAAATAGAAGTATTGGATATAGATTTTTTCACATCTTAGTGATAAAATATTATGTTTGACCATGTGTTAATGATTATAAATGTTTAATTATTCTTCATTTCTCGTTATATTCATTGTTCATGATGTGCTTCTTCAAATATAGAATATAAAGAATAATGGGGTTACCAAAATAAGATTAACTGATTTCATTTTTTTAATGATAATATTTTAAAATAATATTATGACATAAAAATCATATAATGTCCATATATGGAGTGATTATGTTTTATCTATCCAATATTTATGTTATATATTTATCAAGTTTTTACTATAAGACATTTGAACCCCGATGTATTAATGTTATGATGTAAAATAAAAGGATCAGATGAACTAAAATATAATAATATTCAGAATAGAATACAATATAAGGAATGTTATTACCATGATGGACTATAAAAATCTTTTTTCCATACATGATAGAGATGTGCGATTTGATTAGAAGAAAAATTTATTTTATACCATATAAAAATAATTGGGTTCATTTAAAATAGAGGATTATTAAATAACATTATATATCATCGTATGAGCATTATTTGGGGAAAATAAATAAGTTTTTTGACAATTTATAATGAGACCCAAACAATATATGTTTTGGTAAAAAATATTTTATATTTACTAAATTTAAAAACATAAAATTTCTTATAACTGATAAAGTAATGAGGGTTTTAAACAAATTAAATTCATACATTGAGAGGATGATGAATTTTTCAATCAATGCTAACAACTTTTTTGTATTTTTTGAATATTTAATTGGTTTTTTATGAAGAATTTTTAAGAAACATTAATAAATAGTATTGACTTGATGATTATTTTTTAACAATTGTTGATGAAGAATGTTTACTCATGATTAAGTGGTTGTATTTTATGTGGTCAATTGAAGGGTTTGTTGAACATGAAATTACTATTTTGTTGACATGTTTTAATATACTTTAATGGAAGATTGTATGATAAACTTTTGATACATAATCTCAATCATAATGAATATGAGTTTAGAGAGGATTCATTATTAGTTCAACATGTGTTACAAACTAATAATTTACATTATTAAATTAAAAGGACTATGAGATATATTCAAATTAGATTAAATGTTTTTCATAAATAAATTTCTTGAAATTTATTTGTCGATAGATCTAAATTAGATGGAAATTGTATATAATGGATAAATGATTAGAAAAAAATGATATTATAGAATTTTGATGATGATATCATATAAGAAAATTGTAAAATGTAATTATGCTAAAAAGACTATTATATAGTGGTATAGTGGTGTATTTGAAAGAAATTTACAAGACAAATTCTAATAAAAAATATCATTCTGGATAGAGGAATACATGATACATTGTTAAAAAGAATGATTATTACTATAATATTTTAATGTTGACATTTGAAAATATTCTTGAACTTCATTATAAGAATGATTAATCTAATATATTAAAATTATATATTGTTTTTAAGGATCCTGATTGTTTTTGATATGAATATGTTAACAAGCTTGTGGATTTATAATTACTGAAGAAGAATATATTTCTACACAGGTTCAAAACATATGAAGACACCATTGGCTTAAAGAATAAAAATCTACAATATAATTTTTATTTTTAGGTATAATATATCACTAAAATAATTTCTAAATAGTGGTATAAATATTAATTGATATATATTAATATGGGAGTGTTAAAATAATTTTATTATAGGTAGTTTTAGAATCCATAATGAGTTTTATAACAAATATTTTTGGGGGTTGTCTCTCACATTGAGTCTATTCTATTAAAATATATTATGTTTATTTTCCCCCCCACACACACAAACATATATATATATACATCATTCATGGTTCATATTTCATTCACAATTGAATTTTTCAATAAAATTGAAACTTTTCAGAGGAATAATTTTTAAATAATTTCATTAAAAAATAGAACCATTATTTCACCCCTCCTACCCTAATTGTAATAACACAATGAAATGAATATAAGGTAAAATATCATTAATTGAATTTAATGAAATTGTTTTTTGAAGTGGTATAAGTAAAAAAATTATTAAAATATGATTTAATGTATGTGATGTTATTTTGGTAAAAAAAATAAATCATATAATGTGAGTTAAAATTATTATGAGTTTACATTATCATCATATCTTATCCATTTTTAGTAGAATTTATTTTATCCATATAATATTTGTTTTGATGAATAACGGTTCAAAAATCATTAACATTTTCAGTCAATGAATCTTTTATATCTACAACTCCAAGATGTTGATGAAAAAAATTAATCCTTTAGAATTGAAAGGATTATCTATAGTCTATTTTCCATATTTATTATTAATATTATATTATTAAGGTAAAATAGGGTATAATAAAATAAATTTTAATATATTTTTATTCATCATTTGGAGAATGTATTTGGAGGATATTTTTTAAAAGATAATAATGGTTAAAAATATATTTTTTTCATATGAGATACTATCCTTTGATTGATATATATATGTGAATGATGATTTATTCAACAAATTTACATCCATCGTTCAGACAAGGTTACTTAGGATATTTTATAAATGATATATTATAGAAATTAATATGAGTACAAATTTTATACAACCTAAACATGATTATTTTTTATTATTCTTTAATAAATTATGATAGCATTTGTAGGTGTATAATGATTGAATAGACGTTTATTTAAATATTAGATATTGGTTTTTTTAATTGTTGACATTTAATATGTATTAAACTATTAGTGGTATGATATTATTTGAGATTTAATTTTCCCAACGTGATGATTTTGTCTAATGAGGATATATTTTAACACAGGTGGTATTGAAAGATCAATATTTAGGGAAAAATATGTTTTTGACGTGAAATGCATGTTTCTGGAGATGTTGGAATATTATATTATTCTCAATTAATCTAACCACTTATTTATCACATTATCAACCAAAAAACATATCATATTCAAATTCAAAAGATTCAGTTGTTTCTTAAGAAATATGGGTATTTGGAAGACCATTGAAGAATATTATAGTAAATGTGAGATGTTTGTGGGGATTTTTGGGGGATGATAAAAACATTTTTTAAGATTCCATGACATCCTACGGTGTTCATAATATATTATTATTTAATATGGAGTAAATTTCACCACGTAACAACATTATCAAAGATATAATTTTTTTTCATAAATATGATGTTCTTTGAGTAAATCATCCCTAACATTATTTGACCACTCTAATGGTTTGTTTGTTATATATTATACATCATATCTAGGTTTTATGTATTTTCTTCCAGATGTTGAGTGGGATTTCATTGAATATATATATATATATAATATTTTTTCAAGATGATTCATCTATACACTACATTAAAGAGAATATAATTTCTAACTATATTTTGTCTGTTTAGAACATAACCATTTCCTGATGAAGAATGGATTAGCGATGAAAAAAATTAACTTTTCTTTTATTTACTATATTGTACCATGAATCCAAAATTATAACTTAATATTGATATATATGAGTACTAAGTGATTTTATAGTTTGGGGATATTCTAAGGTCAAAAATAAATTAATAATATCATTTTCAAAATTAAACGATGTTCTGAGAAATAAGAATATAAAAACAATAATTACAACTTTCTGTAATAGCGGGAGAGGTGGTCTAACATTAAATATATTTATAATGTTATTATCATCCTAATCATTATGTGGTTTTTCATGGAATTCAATGTACATTATTTTATGAGGTTTTATTTAATATGACTCATTATAAACTCCACCTAAATAATTATATTCCATAATATATATACATTGGTTATAAAATTTCATTATTAATATAATTTCTCAAATTGAATGCAACGTCTATTGTTTTCCATTTAATTTTTTTGAATATCATAATTAATATTTTTTTAGCTTTTCGATGTGTTAGGGAATGATTCTATATCCCGAGGAGGCTTATTATTGATATAATATAAATAATGAATAACTTATATCATGCATTTCATTTTTTTAATGATTTAATGGACTAACTAATTAATATAATCCCATGTATAAAATTATAAACTGTCATCAAATATAAAATGATGGTCTTATATAATGAACAACCTAACCATTGTGTTTGTCATGTATCAGGCTTTAGAATCATTGTAAGTATAATAAAAAAATAAATTCATTTTTTATTATATTCCACCCATAATGATTATATATATAAACATGGTTACTCATAAAACCTAGGGTTAGATAAAAGACCATATAGAGTTTATATGCAACATGTGGATTAGAGCCTCTATAGATGATGATAGGATTGACGACCAATGACTGATTATTCTTTGTTCATCTACTCCAATAGAGTCCGTAGATCTAATTGATTACAATATCAACCATTATTCAATAAAAATAAACCTACACATAATGTATGGAATTTTTTGTATTGGATTAAATATACCTTTTCATCTTGTGATGGGTGTGAATAAATTCAACTAACATATTATTTCTTTATATGATCACGTTCATCTTGTGATTTTTTATATTCCACAGATTAATAATTAAATAAGAATGGGTTTATTTTTATTAATTAGATAAAAATAAATGGATTTATGCCAAAAATAATAATAATTGTCTTTATTCACTCTTATTTCATTCACTTATTTTCCCCCATCCACAAATCATTTATCACCAGTAATTTATTTGGTATCTAGTTAAAAAAATAAAATGTAATCAATCATTGTGAAATGACTCGAAGGTTTAATTTTGTCATTCCAAGGGTATGAGTTTGATATCAATGGTGTGATCAAGGATTAATATAAATTGCAGTGGATTCTATGTAGATTTGTATCCAAATGGTTCTATTATTATGGAGTTAGTTTTTTGTGTAACTGGAATTGTGAAGTGTAGATAGATTCCTTATATGTCCCCAGCCTTAAACCTTACATAATCTTGAGTTATCACAAGATTACATGTAGAGGATCTTTTCAGGTTTAGAGTTTTAGAGAATTAGATCATAAAACATTCATTACAACCCACATTTAAACAAAGTGGTTACAATAAAAGATAGTATTCTTTTTCCCATCAACAGGAACATATTGAAAATAAAACATGGATTCTTTCTTGACACTTCCTTGACACTATCATCTTATCATTTACCTTTCCTGTGACTTGTGGAAAACATTTCAAAAACTTGGGATGAGCATAAAAAGCACAGTATGGGTTATATAAAAAAAACAAGGACAGGAAACATGCATTCATATATACATAAGAATGAAATCATACTTTACCCATAGAACATAGGCACTTTAACATATCTCATAAAATCATGAACAAATCATAGAAATCATAAGACATAAAGGTAACTTGAGGCATTCATAACACTCTTACAAAGGGAGTAACCCTCTTGGTTACGTTTGGAATACCCATCACAGTATATTCCCTAAATATCTTCAGAGAAACCTTAATGTTTCACTCCTTCGCGTTACCCAATGCATTGGAGAGCTATAACGGGCTCACCCGCCCTTAGTTTATCACGGAACCACCCGTCTTCATAATAATGCCCAAGAACCATAACATAATTCATATCACATAAAACATGCATAATTGAAACATAAAATTTCCACATTTCAATCACGAGATATCAATACAACACATTGATATAATAAAAACATTATGAAAAACATTTTCAATACCAAAGTAAAACATGGTATTTATTTTTCATTTTAAAAAAAGGGTATGGCTTGTAGAGGAAGCCGAAACTCAAATAATGGTCATGGCGGCGGAGAAGTCGTTGTCACCGCATACGTATGAAAAAAACATTCCCTTTTATTGTTTAGTAAACGCTTCGTATAAAAAATATTCCTTTTGAATAAACGTAAAAGTCAATGGGGATTGTACACCGTATAAAAGAAGGTTGTGTATAAAACAAAATATGCCTCAATGAAAGGAGATTGAGACGAAGTCCCATACCTCGTATTCGACTTGACCCGACCGTTATTTAATCTCATGAATAATAAACTTGAGTTAATCTCTACTTGATTAAGAACCTTTTTCAAGTTTATTATTCCTTTTATACCATGTTATGAACATCATGTAATCATTTAAGTTAATAATGTTCATTTTGTCGGTATTTGGTTCTTAAGTCAAAAATAGACTTCTTACACATACATGTTGTTAATTTGGTCAAAGGTTCATTATATACAGAATGATATTAATGATTTGGATAACATATATATCATATATATTCAGCATTTACATGTATTTATAATATTACATCACATTTAGAGGTAAGAAATGAAATGCACCGTTCATGGAAACGGTAAGCCGTACGTACGCATGAAGGCTACTTCCATTTCTATTTCGTATTTTCTGGAATGGAGTCATAATGATATAAGAGTATATTATAATTCCAGTATAATAAAATTTATAATATCATTAACTTTATCCTTTACACATCCCACATATGGTATTAACGAATCAAATCACTTTCAGGGGGCGGTAGTCTGCACTTCCTAAAATGAAGATATCGTATTTACCCATAATGTAAACAATAATGGTATGCCATAAATGAAAAATAAAGAAGCTTAAGGAAATAATAAACATATTATATATCATATATAAAAATAGTGACATCATAATGGCCACCTTTGAAGGTGTTAAATGTGTATTGAACAATTATCGTTTCGGGAGGCAGAATTTTGCCATCCACGGAAACTGTATATTCTTTAACCATTTAATGTAGTTGTGTGAGAGTCTAGCTCGAATAAATCTTATAACAACATCCTAGTATATTGAAGATACTGGTGTTGTTACAAAAGAAGTAAATAAAAAGAGTTTAGTGGGTTGTAGAAGAAAAATAAAACCAATGAACATTAGAGAATAAATTACCTTTAAAAGTGTAACTCTTTTTGATTTGATCCTAAAGGATTCCTTTGAAAGTCTTATGCCCAAAGGTAATCCTCTAGGATGAGGATATGGATGTGGAGAGAGTAAATGGGTAGTTTATGGCCGAGCCAAAGGCTTGAGTACTGTGTGAAATGAGGTAGAGGTGGGGGCCCTTTATAAGAGGAGAGGAGGGGCACTTTTGGAAATCATGAAACTATTATTTTATTTTCAAAAGTGTTTCGAATTTATAAGGTCCCACATTGATATATTTATAAGCTAAGATGATATTGCTTCGAAATATTCCCATACAATAGTTTTTGGACAAGTGTAGGTCTTATATTTTATATTATCGTTTCATTTTATTTAAACTGTTCATTAATGAGGTCATCGTTGCATCATCATGATGTCATAATTAAATTAATTTATATAATGTCTAAATATTATAACAAAACTGTACTGATGTAGGAAATATTTTTATCTTTCCAAAGAGTATTTATATAAAAAAATATGATTAGTATAACCCCTTCTAAAAATTGTTTTAGTAAAACAATTTATGTTAGTGTCATTTTCTCCTTTATTAAAAAAAGCATTAAAGTCATTATCTCACCCAAAAGGCTCCATAGGGTCCCCTAAATCGACCCATGGGTTGTCTTGGTCGGCCATGACTCATCAAATAGGGTTAGGACAAGTGTCATGGTGTTTTCATAATTTTATAATATAATTTTTACCTTAAATTACACTAATTACCTCTAATCGCGATTAATGAAAAAAAGTTACTATTCACCAAAAAATTATTTTCATCCCATTGAACCACATTTCACATACTAATTACAACCATTTATGTTGGATTTTCAAAATTCAATACACATTAGTGGTAAACTTTCATTTAACTGAAAAATCAGTTTGCTTGATTACCACTTAGTGGTTTCACTATTCATCAAAAATTGGAGTTTTTCAGAAAATTACCAAAAATTCACTCTAAGATATATTCGATATTCAGAATTCAAAAATGATGTTTATATTACCTAATTCAAAGAATATAAGTAGAATTAATTAATTTAATAATTAACTCCCACTGTCAAAACAAATAGCGTGTTTTTAAGAAACAATATATATCAAAAGATTGATATTTGTTTATGTCGAATTTCAAAGTGAAATTAATTCCAAAGTCCACCATTGAATCAAATGGTAAAAATATTTTATGGTTTCACTTTAAAACCAATTCAAAATATAATCTAATCATATAAATAAATTCGATTAAAAGTGGTTTTGAATTGAAATACAACATTTTTCACTTATTCATAAAAAATGAACTTTATCGGAAGAATAACAAAAACATACAAAAAGTAAATTTTGATGTCCCAATTATAAAGAAGGATTTTATATGGACCAAAATAATGTATAAGAGTGACCAAAACAATATTTAAAGAGGGTTCTCCATCAAAAGGCGATAAATGAACCTTTTAGTGAATATTAATGCATTTATGTATAAAACTGAATTCCTTTCTTATTTTAAGCCCTTATCTTTTATTGGATAAATTTACAAACATATATATTCATATTTTATTTATTTTTATTCATTCCTACCAGTACAACGGCTACGTGTTAACTACAATTTGAAATTATATTATTAGCGTGTAATGTAAGATTTCAAAGAAACTCATTGTTGCGTATCGGGCAAGCTATCATACATAGCAACCCCTTCAAAAAAATTAATAATTAATTAAAAAATATTAATAAATATGAATATGTCTTATTATTTATTTACCTGGGATGTTACATCCTTTCCCCCTTTTGGGAATTGTGTCCTCGCAATTTTTTTCACTTATCGAATAAGTGGGGGTATTTATCCCTCATATCATTTTCAGATTCCCATGTTGCCTCTTCAACCATATGGTTTTTCCATAAAACCTTTACCTGATGAGTCACCTAATTCCACAATACCTGCTCTATGTGGTCAAGAATCTGGACCGTTTGTTCCTCGTAAGATAGATTCTCTTCCTGCTGAACTACCTCTGGACTCAAAACATGAGATGGATCTGGCATATACTTTCTCAACATCGAAACATGAAAAACATTGTGTACCTGAGATAAACTCGGAGGTAAAGCCACTCGGTATGCAACTGATTAAACTCTCTCCAGAATTTCGTATGGTCCAATGAACCTTGGACTCAGCTTTCCTTTCTTACCAAATCGCATAACACTTTTCTATGGAGAAACATTGAGAAAAACATGATCACCTACCTCAAAAGAGAGATCCTTCCTCCTGTTGTCCGCATAACTTTTCTTCCTGCTCTGAGTTGTTCTCATGTGTCTCTGAATCAACTGAACTTTTTCTACCATCTCTTATACCAACTCTGGTCCCATCAGCTTCCTTTCCCCTACTTCATCCCAAAAAGCTGGAGTTCGACACCGTTTGCCATATAATGCCTCAAATGGAGCCATCTGTATACTGGAATGAAAACTGTTGTTATAAGAAAATTCAACCAAAGAAAGATGTTGGTCCCAACTTCCCTGATAATCAATCGAACAAGAACGTAGCATATCCTCCAAAGTCTGAATTGTTCGTTCTGACTGCCCATCTGATTGAGGATGAAAAGCTGTACTAAAATTTAATTCAGTACCCAAAGACTTCTGAAGGCCTTTTCAAAAGTTAGCAGTGAACCTGGGATCACAATCAGACACAATGGAGAGGGGAACTCCATGTAACCTGAATATCTCTTTAAGATACAAATGGGAATGTTGATCTAGGGAAAAAGTATATCGTATAGAAAGGAAATGAGCAGATTTGGTCAAGCGATCAACAATAACCCAGATTGCATTATTACCTCGAGATGTCTTCGGTAATCCCACAACAAATTCCATGGATATATTCTCCCATTTCCACTCTGGAATTGGAAAAGGTTGAAGCATCCCTTTTGGTAACTGTCGCTCTGCTTTAACCTATTGACATGTCAAACACTTCAAAATAAAATCAACAATATCTCTTTTCATTCCATCCCACCAGTAATACTCCCGCAGATCTCTATACATCTTAGTACTTCCTGGATGAACTGAAAACGGAGAACTATGAGATTCACATAACAACTCTTCCTTCAACTGTGAATCACAAGGCACACACAATATCTTCCAAAATCTCAAAACGCAATCATTATCAATGTTGAATTCCGGAAACTTACCTTTCTGAACCAGCTCTACCTTTTTCTGCAACTCACTGTCTTCCTTCTGTGCTTGCTTGATTCTGGCTGATAGAGAATATTTCACTGATACCTGAAACAAAATAGAATAACTTCCTGCACCAACAACTTCTATGCCAAAGTTCATCAAATCCTTAACCAAATGATCACATTCCAAACGCAACATTGCTAATGAAGCATTACTTTTTCGACTCAAAGCATCAGCAACTTTATTTGCTTTTCCCAGATAGTAGTGAATCATACAATCATAATCCTTGATTAATTCTAGCCATCTCCTTTGTATCATGTTCAATTCTTTCTGAGTTAATATATACTTTAAACTTTTGTTATCGGTATATATTTCACACTTTACTCCATACAAATGATGCCTCCAAATTTTCAAAGCAAAAACAACAGCAGCTAATTCCAAATCATGTGTTTGGTAATTTACCTCATGTGTTTTCAATTGTCGAGAAGCATAATCAATTACCTGATTATTCTGCATTAGGACGCAACCAAGTCCTTTCAATGAAGCATCCCTATAGATGACAAACTCACCCATTCTGGATGGTAGTGCCAAAACTGGAGCATTCACCAATCTTCTTTTTAGTTCCTGAAAACAATCATCACATTCTTTTGTCCAAATAAACATAACACCCTTCCGAGTTAGCTTAGTCATTGGACCAGATAACCGTGAAAAATTTCCAACAAACCTTCGGTAATAGCCTGCCAAACCAAGAAAACTACAAATCTCGGTTACATTTGTGGGTCTTGGCCATTCTTCAAAAACCTTTGTTTTTGCAGGATCAACGGTTATCCCATCTTTAGGAACAATGTGACCAAGGAAAGAAATTTGTTGCAACCAAAACTCACACTTACTGAATTTTCCATATAGTTTCTTTTCTTTTAAGGTTTTCAAAACAACCCTTAAATGACTTTCATGCTCCTCTTTACTTTTAGAAAACACCAAAATATCATTAATTAAAACCACCACAAACTAATCCAAGAATTCATGGAAAATTCTATTCATTAAGTCCATGAATACAGCAGGTGCATTGGTTAGCCCAAAAGGCATAACTAAAAATTCATAATGGCCACATCTAGTACGAAAAGCAGTCTTCGGAACGTCTCCTTCTTTTACTTTCAACTGATGGTACCCTGACCTCAAGTCAATCTTCGAAAAATACTGAGCTCCCTGGAGCTGATCAAACAAATCATCGATATGAGGCAAAGGATATTTGTTCTTAACAGTAATATTATTCAAGTCTCTATAATCAATGCAATGTCTCATAGAACCATCTTTCTTTTTAACAAATAAAATAGGATAACCCCATGGTGATGTGCTAGGTCTGATAAAACCTTTCTCTAATAAATATTGCAATTGATCCTTCAACTCTAAAAGTTCAATTTGAGCCATTCGATAGGGGGGTTTTGAAATTGGCTAAGGATCAGAAACTAAGTCAATAGTAAATTAAACTACCTGATCCGATATTATTTCAGGCAACTCATTAGGAAAAACATCAGGATACTCATTTTCCACTGGAACATCATTAATTTGAACAGTTCCCTTGTTTTCAACAACTTTTGCAAGGTAACATTCATTTCCATATTTTACAATTTTCTCGGCCTCTTGATATGTTATCAACAGTAAGGGTTCATTCTTGTACACAAACTGAAATTCTATCTGAAAAGAAACTTTTTTAGCTCTACAATCAATCTTAGCATGGTAAATTGAGAGCCAATCCATACCCAGGATAACATAAAACTCTACTAGAGGTAAAACAATAAGGTTTTCAAGTAGGTTCTTTCCACAGATAGGGATAGGAAGATTCTTATAAATCCTTTTTGCCTCAACATTTCCCCCAGGTGTTTTTACCACAAGTTCAGGAGTCATTTCTTGAGATGGTATTCCCATTTTACTAGAAAAGTTTTCAGAGATGAAAGAATGTGTAGACCCTGAATCAAATAACACACTGGCATAATCTGAAAAAATGAAAAAAGTACCTGATACAACTTCATTTTATGGCCCGACATCTGCTGAAGTAGTTGCAAAGGATTTCACCACCCCTTTCTGCTTGTATTCTAACTGCTTCCCATTACTCAAGATATTTTTGGACACTCATTTGCATAGTGACCCATCTCATTGCACTTAAAACATTTCACTAACTGTAAATAAAATTTGGTCTTACCTTCACCTTGATACTTTTCAGTGCAATCACGAGCCTTATGTCCCATATTACCACATCGGTAGCACTTTCCAGAATTCATAACACATTCCCCAGCATGCCTTTTGCCACATTTATCACAAACTGGAAATTTAGTTCTCTTACCATCAGACTTTTTTGATGAATTCTTTCCTTTCTCCTACCACCTCGGTCTCTTCTTTTGCTGGTTTTTGTAGAACACTTGATCATCGGCAAACTTCATTTCTACCTTCTCAGCACATCGAACAAGCTTTTCATAACTTTTGAACTCACGAGAAGCTAAATCCCTTCGATATTTTGTCTTTAATCCTGAATAAAAATGATTGATTTTACTATCAAGGTCTCGGATAAAATTTGGAGCATACCTTGCCAATCGAGTGAACCTTTCTTCATAGGCAGCCACTGAGTCTTCCTCTTGCCTCAATTCCAGGAATTGTTTTTCCATCCTAAGTCGAACAGCCTTAGGAAAATACTTCTCAAGAAAAATACCTTTGAATTCATCCCAGTCGAGAGCATCAATCTCATCAGCGTCCCTGATGTTTTTAACCATCGACGACCACTGATCTGCTTCACCATCCAAACGGTAAATAGCAAGACTAACCTTTTGATTGTCTGAACACCCCATGACATCAAAAATCTTCTCTAGTGATTTAATCCACCCTTCAGCTAACACAGGTTCAGATGATCCTCTAAATGATGGGGGATGTTGCCTCATGAAATGTTCCACCGTTGATATGTTCCTTTGCGGTTGATCTGGCTGATCTCGTGCATGGATACCACCACCATTTATCGATTGAGTCAACTGTTCTATTACTGAAACAAACTGTTCTGTTCTAATTCCGACCATCTCAGGATGCTAGTTCGGATGGTTATTTCCTTCCGTATGCCTTCCTAGCACTGCTTCCCTATTTCCTCTGCGGAAAACCATTCTGAACAAACATGTCTTAGATAAAGCAACATGGTAATCTTTAAATGCTATATCATTTCAATTTGACCATAAAAAAACTTTTGGATAATCATTTCATAGAATTATCACTCCTAAAGTTATCTAAACCGACCTTTGATACCAACTATAAGGCCCCAGCCGTAAACCTTACATAATCTTGAGTTATCACAAGATTACATGTTGAGGATCTTTTCAGGTTTAGATTTTTAGAGAATTAGATCTTAAAACATGCATTACAACCCACATTTAAACACAGTGGTTACAATAAAAGATAGTAATCTTTTTCCCATCAACGGGAACATATTGAAAATAAAACATGGATTCTTTCTTGACACTTCCTTGACACTATCATCTTATCATGTACCTTTCCCGTGACCTGTGAAAAAAATTTCAAAAACTTGGGATGAGCATAAAAAGCTCAGTATGGGTTATATAAAAAACAAGGAAAGGAAACATGCGTTCATATATACATAAGAATGAAATCATACTTTACCCATAGAACATAGGCACTTTAACATATCTCACAAAATTATGAACAAATCATAGAAATCGTAATACATAAAGGTAACTTGAGGCATTCATAACATTCTTACGTAGGGAGTAACCCTCTTGGTTACGTTTGGAATACCCATCACAGTATATTCCCTAAATCTCTTCTAAGAAACCTTAACGTTTCACTCCTTCGCGTTACCCAATGCATTGGAGAGCTATAACGGGCTCACCCACCCTTAGTTTATCATGGAACCACCCGTCTTCATAATAATGCCCAAGAACCATAACATAATTCATATCACATAAAACATGCATAAAGGAAACATAAAATTTCCACATTTCAATCACGAGATATCAATACAACACATTGATATAATAAAAACATTATGAAAACAATTTTCAATACCAAATTAAAACATGGTATTTATTTTTCATTTTAAAAAAAAGGGTATGGCTTGTAGAGGAAGCCGACACTCAAATAATGGTCACGGCGGCGGAGAAGTCGTTGTCGCCGCATACGTACGAAAAAAACATTCCCTTTTGTCGTTTAGTAAACGCTTCGTATAAAAAAGATTCCTTTTGAATAAACGTAAAATTCAAAGGGGTTTATACACCGTATAAAAAAAGGTTGTGTATAAAACAAAATATGCCTCAATGAAAGGAGATTGAGACGAAGTCCCATACCTCATATCCGACTTGACCCTACCTTTCTTTAATCTCCTGAATAATAAACTTGAGTTAATATCTACTTGCTTAATAACCTTTTTCAAGTTCATTATTCCTTTTATACCATGTTATGAACATCATGTAATCATTTAAGTTAATAATGTTCATTTTGTCGGTATTTGGTTCTTAAGTCAAAAATAGACTTCTTACACATACATGTTGTTAATTTGGTCAAAGGTTCGTTATATCCAAAATGCTATTAATGATTTGGATAACATATATATCGTATATATTCATCATATACATGTATTTATAATATTACATCACATTTAGAGGTAAGAAATGAAATGCACCGTTCATGGAGACGGTAAGCTGTACGTACGCATGAACGCTACTTCCATTTCTATTTCGTATTTTCTGGAATGGAGTCATAATGATATAAGAGTATACTATAATTCCAGTATAATAACATTTATAATATCATTAACTTTATCCTTTACACATCCTACATATTGTATTAACGAATCAAATCACTTTCAGGGGGCGGTAGTCCGCACTTCCTAAAATGAAGATATCGTGTTTACTCATAATAGAAACAATAATAGTATGCCATAAATGAAAAATAAAGAAGATTAAGGAAAGAATAAACATATTATTTATCATATATAAAAATAGTGACATCATAATGTAAACCTTTTAAGGTGTTAAATGAGTATTGAACAATCATCGTTTCGGGAGGCAGAATTTCACCATCCATGGAAACCGTATGTTCTTTAACCATTTGATGTAGTTGTGTGAGAGTGTTGCTCGAATAAATCTTATAAAAACATCCTAGTATATTGAAGATACTGGTGTTTTTACAAAAGAAGTAAATAAAAAGAGTTTAGGGGGTTGGAGAAGCAAAATAAAACAAATGAACATGAGAGAATGAATTACCTTTAAAAGTGTAACTCCATTTGATTTGAGAATAAAGGCTTCCATTGAAAGGATTATGCCCAAAGAGAATCCTCTAGGATGAGGAGAGGGATGTGGAGAGAGTAAATGGGCAGGGGATGGCCGAGCCAAAGGCTTGAGGAGTGTGTGAAATGAGGTAGAGGTGGGGGGCTTTTATAAGACGAGAGGAGGGGCACTTTTGGAAATCATGAAACTATTATTTTATTTTCAAAAGTGTTTCGAATTTATAAGGTTCCAAATTTATATATTTCAAAGATAAGAAGATAAGGCTTCTAAATATTCTCATCCAATAGTTTTTGGACAAGTTTAGGTCTTATATTTTATATTATCGTTTCATTTTATTTAAACTATTCAGTAATGAGGTCATCATTGCATCATCATGATGTCATAATTAAATTAATTTATTTAATATCTAAAAATTATAACAAAAAATCCTGATGTAGGAAATATTTTTATCTTTCCAAAGAGTATTTATAGACAAAATTATGATTATTATAACCCCTTATAAAAAAATTTTTAGTAAAATAATTTATGTTAGTGTCATTTTCTCCATTATTTAAAAAAAAGCATTAAAGTCATTATCTCACCCAAAAGGCTCCATAGGGTCCCCTAAATAGACCCATGGGTTGTCTTGGTCGTCCATGACTCATCAAATAGGGGTAGGACATGTTTCATGGTGTTTTCAGATTTTTATAATATCATTTTTACCTTTAATTACACTAATTACCTCTACTCGCGATTAATGAAAAAAAAGTTACTATTCACCAAAAAATTATTTTCATCCCATTGAACCACATTTAACATACTAATGACAACCATGTATGTCGTATTTTCAAAATTCAATACACATTAGTGGTAAACTTTCATTTAACTGAAAAATCAGTTTGCTTGATTACCACTTAGTGGTTTCACTATTCATCAAAAATTGGAGTTTTTCAGAAAATTACCAAAAATTCACTCTAAGCTATATTCGATATTCCGAATTCAAAAATGATGTTTATATTTCCTAATTCAAAGAATATAAGTAGAATTAATTAATTTAATAATTAACTCCCACTATCAAAACAAATAGCGTGTTTTTAAGAAACAATATATATCAAAAGATTGATATTTGTTTATGTCGAATTTCAAAGTGAAATTAATTCCAAAGTCCACCATTGAATCCAATGGTAAAAATATTTTATGGTTTCACTTTAAAACCAATTCAAAATATAATCTAATCATATAAATAAATTATATTAAAAGAGGTTTTTGAATTAAAATACAACATTTTTCACTTATTCATAAAAAAATGAACTTTATCGGAAGAATAACAAAAACATACACAAAGTAAATTTTTATGTCCCAATTATAAAGAAGGATTTTATATGGTCCAAAAGAATGTATAAAAGTGACCAAAACTATATTTAAATAGGTTTCTCCATCAAAAGGCGATAAATGAACCTTTTAGTGAATATTAATGTATTTATGTATAAAATTGAATTCCATTCTTATTTTAAGCCTTTATCTTTTATTGGATAAATGTACAAACATATATATTCGTATTTTAGTTATTTATAGTCATTCCTGCCAGTACAACGGCTACGTGTTAACTACCATTTGAAATTATTTTATTAGCGTGTAACGTAAGATTTCAAAGAAACTCATTGTTGCGTATCGGGCACGCTATCGTACATAACAACCCCTTCAAAAAAATTAATATTTAATTAAAAAATATTGATAAATATGAATATGTCTTATTATTTATTTACTTGGGATGTTACATTCCTGGGTGGGATGGTTTTTTGAAATATAACCACATGTTATAAAATTGATCAGTTTTATTTAGATCCATCTTCAACATTATTTCATGGTGGATTTAGTGATTATTGAAAAATATGTGTTGGATGTTTTATTTTTATGGAGTTATGTATGATAATAAATAATACATTGTGTATTTTTAGAAAAATACATTTTGAAGATCCTATCTGTGGTGGCTATTATTTATTAATGATGAAAGATATCACACATCATGTATTTACATTAAATAAATTTTGGGCTTCTATATGGCCACTTTTAATTTGTATTACATTTCCCATAATATGATTGGGGATAAATACTTTCCCATGAATGATAGAATCCATTCTATTTAATTATTTAACATAGTTTTGGTTGAAAATTAAATGTAAATGGGCAAAAAGGTCGATTAGGTTATACAATCCATATGTGTTGTATGTGTACTCGATATTTGTCTCCATACCCGGTACAATTACTAGTATTCCTACAATATCACAATGAGATTATCTCTGACATTGAAAGAAATAGTGGGTTGGTTTTTGATAGATTAATGGTATAAGTTGTCATATTAGGGCACGAGTGTGGAAATTTTGTAGTTGTGAGCTTTTTTAGGATCTTGTAAAATAATATAGTGTGTTTCATGTTTTTGTATCAATCTAGGGAACACATTTTCTGTGGGATATCTATCATATTAATTCACCATGACTCTAAAAACATACTTTTTAACATAGTTCATATAGGAACTTATTTTAGTGTAAAACCTTGGTACATTCGTAATATAGGGTTATTTTATGGATTCCATGTATTCTCTAGTAAGATACAAAATTTTATAGTATGGGGAGTTTTTGATCATGAACCACATATTGATTGTGATTGAGTACATGGTATTGTATATGTAGTTATACCTATGTGTGCATTTTTAGTATTACCACCACTCATTGATATAATGGTTGTCCAAATCATATAGATGAATATATATTCAGGATTAGTATTCTAAATATGTTTGAGGTAGTGACCCATCATGTTTTGTGGTGTGCTACACCTCTTGTTTATTGAAGATATTTTTGAGGATGTAACATATTTTTTCTTCATATCATGTCCAATTAATAATCAAATAGGGGTAATATAAGATATTCAAATTCAAGTTTAAATTGAGTAATGGTGTATTCTTGTGGCTCATAAACCAGAATAGAAAACACTACATATGGAATCGTTATTTCATCTAAATAGGGATGGGTTATAACCACCCATGTAGTAACCAGAATGGATTGATGTTCTTCAACTATTTTATTAGAGACAAATGACAATGAAATGGTATTTATAAAGGTTCAATAACCTCTTGCGATACTTTCATGATGTGGTTCGTGAATCATTCTTTTGGTAGAATAAATTATAGATGAAGTATTCACGTATATCAGGGAATACAATATATAAATTTTTATTCCTATATGTACTATGGTGCTTGATCAATATGAATGTTTTATGTTATTTCATTCTAAGAAGACTCCATCAGATTGTGAAAAAGTGAGCACATGGGATATCATACTTCAACAGTGGGTATCCTAAATTCTAAATAGGTATAAGGGTGTGAGAGATGATTCAACAAATATTATTAGGATATAGGTTATATAATTTAGGGATCTTGTTATGGATTGATTATGTCAGTGGAAGTGAATTTTTTGTATTGTGATTACCATTGACATCTCACATGAGATTGAATTACCCATCATGTGGTTGATTGATAGATAGTAGATGGACACCCAATCTCGAGACAATGTTTATATATAATTGGTTAGTAGGGATTCATACATGGATCAATATTAAGGATTGTTTATGAAGGTGGAATATTGTTTGATGTGTTTCCACCAAAACCAATAGGTGGTTCACACAATCATTAAAGAACTAGTGGTTAGGTATAAAGTCGTTTACATGTGGGGAGGCAAATGACTAAGAGGCTACATGGAAAAATAAAGGTGCAATATACCGCTTCAGTCCATAAGTTTCACTCTTTATTTTTATAGTAATGATAAAATAATTTTACTCCACATCAATGTTTTATGATATAGAGATTCCAGGTGAGATTTTGGCTCAACGCATACAATTGGAGACACATACTAGACATGATTTAATGACCAAAAAAATCATTTAGTTTTATAAAATATTTCTTTAGGACATAAATTCATATGTTATATACATATATAAGAGATGAGGACTTATTAGTTCAATTATTTATGAAATGGATGTCATAATTTATCTCCAAAATTCATTTTTTAGGCAGAGAATGCAGTGTATCATAATTGATGGGATGAGATTTTACATTAGGGGTTGGAAGCAATCCCACAATAGAATGTGATCATACCTATGACTATTTATCCAATTACTCTCTATTTGGATAGTATGAAACATAGAGTCGAATATATTATTCTTTATTAATATCCTATATTGGTTGAATAGTATGTTTATGTCTTCGATAAGTACATTCCAAGAATACCTCCAAAAAAGATAAAATTATACATATACTATCACCCATTTTCGAAACTATATATCTAGACAAGTATATTAGATATATTTAATTGTTATTCTTGATGTTAATGTGATGATAATCTATTTTCCAAAAAATGGAATTTTGAAGACACAACGTGTCGTCATTGGAAGTTCATGTTTTTTCACCAAGAAAATCCATGAGGGTATGAAGATGTAATTTGTTTACAGTCTCATAACAAGATAATTTTGAAGAAAAATTATGAACAACCTTTTCAAAACCTATTTGACTACCTTATTGGGGGAGATACGGTTCTAAAATATTTCATGTGTGATGGGTAATCACTATCCCCATGTCATGATGAGTTAATATATTATGTGGAAATAAATTGTTGTAATGGTCAACACAGGTATATTTTGATAAATTATTGTGTAATGAATTTCCTAGTGGTGATCATGGGACTCATTCTGTATTACATTAATCCCTTCATAGATTGTTTTAGGACTGCAATAATTGAAAAAATACTATTATAATTGATTTTAGAGGAGGATTATGTGGGATAGTTTAGTATGGTTCTGGAAATAATCTAAGAGCACTATATTTAATGGATGCAACTATAATTTTAGTTTTGAATTTTAGAGGTCTAATTTTAGGGACATTTTTCCTTAGAGGACTGTGTAGCAATTTATCTTGTGAATTTTTTTCGTTTATTCATTAGGGTATCCAAAATGTGTGAATAATATACATATTTTCACCTAATTAATGAATAATAATACATCTTTGATTGATTTCTACCAAAAGATGAATAATTTTTTTTTGACATTATAGTGGAATCATTCATTTAATGAGTTATTGTAGAGGATGATAAGCTACAAAATATTCTAAAATCCATAATTGGTGGTTAATTATATGTTATTGTATGATTCCTTAGAGACCAATATTGATTATGTTATGATATAGAGGCATAAAATGATTTCTTATGGGGCATAACAACTAAGACTCCATGATCTGAATGACGTGAAAAGTTATCTTGAAAAGGTAGAGGTTGTATTCTCTATGAATATTTGGTTACACTACCTAATGGTTGAGTGATGAATCATTTTCTTGACCACAATAATCTCGTGTAGATTTTATAAAGAAGTATCATAACTTTTTTAATAGGATGTTTATAAATTATCTCAATGAATATGTCTCTGATATATTCTATACTCTGAGGAAGTGGAACATTGTGGAAATTTTCATATTAATCAGATACAACATATAGTTATTTAGATAGGTGCCAGGGATATTTGTCTCATTATTCATTACCTTATTTGATTAATATAGATCAAATTACATCTAGTGCATTCCTATTATGATTAAGATTTTATAACATGTTACAGAATCTTATTATTGATATGTTCACATTGATAACTTTTTTATTCAGTTGTCCAATAGACATTCCCTTTGTTTATTTTTTTATGTAGTGGATAACATCACCATATTTATTAGGTGGATGATGGGAATAGTGGTATTATGATAGGAGGTGGTGAGATAGCTTCATACATCCCCTATAGAGGTGTCTTGGTGTGGAAAAGGAATACACCAACCATTAAAATAAATTATTCTTGAGAAATATGATGAGTTGTGTATGTGAGTTTTCTTCCATATACTATAGTTTTAAATATGTGATGGATGGAAACAACGTACTCGTAAGATTGGCTCAACTCATTGATGATAAAAAGTGGACATGGTCTTGAATTTTTATGGATCTCAGGTTGGGTCCCCCAAGATCTATAAATACGAGTGTAGATTCTATTAGAGATTTTAGCCTACAAATTCAAGCATGATATGGTGTAGATTTACATAGTTCCATCAAATATCATTGAATATTGGGATTCTTACATCACATCGTGATTAAAAATAATGTTACAAGTGTATATTGGGACTAATTTTTAATTAATCATGACCTCTCATCCCCATACTAATGACCAAATAATGTTGACTCTTAATTTTCTGGAGTACATGATTAATGATTCATAGATAGACATTAGTAATAGTTGAGAGAATCAATAACCCATGGTGGAGTTTACATATAACAATAGCTTCCTCTATACAATCATAATTTATTAACAAGATTCCATGTATGGGAGACCCTACATGTGACCACATTGTTAGACTGATCTTGAAAAGTCTATATTTTGTGTCCTAGAGATGGTAAATGTGATTAATGTGTGGTGTTGATAATTTAGGAGTGTGTTCGTAATTGATAGAGTCAATAAATGGATTTTATAGAAGAATTAATTTTCCCTTCATATTTTGATGAGGGTCACCATGTGTTCTTTAATATATCACCTTGGTGTGGATTACACATATTTTCTTATGGTGAATTTTTTCTCAAAGAATCGTTGGTCCAATCAAAATATATCCAAAGGATTGAAAAGTGGAATACTACTTATCCATACATCTGTAGTTTGACCTGGTAAATAATTTATTCTTTGGGTCACTTCATATATAGTGTGTTCCTGATCCATCATAAGATATCAACTTGGGTATTAAGAATTTAAAGGATTAAAATACATTTTCAATATACCCAGCAGGTATTATGGATAATAAATAAAATATCAATTTTTGTGAGAAACTACCTTGGTGTGTTCCCTATTATAGCTTTAAATCCTCTAGGATAGCACCCAAGAGTGGGTATACAAGATTACATTAAAATCATTTGAATATTTTGTGGGAAATAGTTTAATATAGTTATCTGCTACAATGGGATTCTATGACCCAATGAGGTCTTCTATCAATATATTATAAGTAATAAATACATTGTAAATCATAGTAGTAATTTTTATTAAATTATAGATTAACATATGAACATAGTCTAATATTTTGAAGGTAATGTTAAAACAGGACTTCGATGACAACACAATAACAATTCCTTAAAATGGTCGTTGGGTCCTGGCCCACTAGGTACCACCAGTTTTCTCACAGACACATGGTACCATCCCTAGAGACCACCCATGTTCCCGAATAGGTCATTTGACAATGGACTATGCCTAAATACCAACACATGTTCTTTCAGTTTTTTTTGACTTCACTAACACACATCTTGGGAAACATTCTAGATTATAACCCATTCTGATCACTTATCTATGATAAGCATGATTAGCTATGGAGTTATAATTAGGTAGGATTTTAAAAAGAAAGGTGTATCAATTTTAAATGAGTCATATAATATATTAATTTTACACTTTTTCATTCTTGGGAGTTACATTCACCCACCCCCCTTTGACTAAAACATCCTTGTTGTAGAATAAACATTAAATTAAATCTTATATCACAGGGTATAAGGGATACCAAAATTATATAAAATGAAATGGAACATGATTAAACATAATGAATCATAAAATGGTATCATAAAATCATCAATTCATTGAAATATAGAATGATATTAAAATTGAATTTTGAATAAATATTGGCACATTGCACATAGAGAATCACTAGTCAATTCTCGTTGCACATAGTAGAGAAGAAATCAAGGCTTTCACCAAGATTGTTGCAAATAACATATCATCAGCATAAAAATTATAGAATTCATTGTGCTTCTATTATGGGGAACCCATCATAAAATGTTCATGATTTTTTCTTCCACATACTAAATCATACATATGTAACAAAACATAAACATTAAGGTTTCCCATAGAATGAATTAGAAATCATAATGAAGTCAAAAACATAATAAATGGGATTATCGTAATAATGACCATGAAAAAAAGGAATTAAATAATAAATCAACATTAATATAGGAATATATGAATATATCATGATATATTATTTCAAACTGATTTAAAACAGGTGTTTAAGATACTGTAGAAATAATACATTTAAATATGGTTTTATGGAAAAATATCAAGATTCCATAAAATCGAAAAAGAAATATTGTTTGTACATAACTAGAATTGACCGAGGGTAATTTCTCATTAAAAATTGAGTGATTTTATAATAATAATGGTGTAATAAACTATATAATTAATAACACATTAAAATGGGTTAGAATTTGGAATGTTTAGTTAAATAAGGAATTTTTTTTAGATTAATTGTGTAGAGAAACTTTTAAAAACAATTATTTCCTAAGAAAATAAATATGAATGGATCTCTATACCTAAGATTGAAACATATAAAAATAATTTAGAATATGTACAAAATAATTAATGACAATTTCATTTGGATAACAATTTATAAATAGTAACATAAACGAGTAATGGACGTTCAGGTATAATCCCTTAACTTATGTCTGAAACGATAATTCACTCGTTCATAATTTTATGAATAAAAAAATTTGATTCCTTAATTAAAAAGTAAAAACAATTTACAAATATATTTTTTTTGGTATAATTTTATTAAGTTCATTTATGTCCCTTTTGGGGTTATGGTATTCAATTTCATCTTTTTCGAGCATTGATTTCCTTGGATTTTTTTTAAATTTACTTGTATATGAGTGTGGATGATTATATAGAATGAGTATAGTTGTATCAAATGGAACATATATGTTATTAATGGACTTATATAATATTAAAATACCAATTTTTATACATATGTGATGATGATTCAATAGATAAATCATTAATGATAAATTCTTGGATTATTTTGAGTTGTTTAACACACAATGAACTTATTTGGATTAATTATTTTACATCATGTGTTTATAATGATTCCAAAATATTAAATTATACATAATATATATATTATCATATTGTTCAATGATAAAAAAATTTCTCATGAACATTTTGTATGATTTTTATAAAAATATAAAACCCATTTTCTTTGAATGCGACAAATTAACACATCTCAGATAGTGTATCATTTTTACAGTAAAATTAGGGGAATAAAAAATTTGATGATTAATTATCCCATTTTCATGAAGAAATCCTATATATATATATGTTACTAGAGTTTTAAACCATTTGTATTAGTGGATGATTGTAGAGAAAATGAAAGAAAAATTCTTAAAAGGAATAAAAAATCTGAATATGGTTTTACATTTTGTTAAATTATTCATGAGAGCCTCTATAGGGTAATGGTTTTCAAATTCAATTAACACCAACTACTCATGGAAATTGGGGGAGGGTATTGAGAGGATATTTAAGAATAAAATAGTCATGGGTGAGGGATGGTATTTATATTTCTGGAGGGGGTGTTCTAAAGTTATTTTATTCAATATTTTATTATTTTAATCAAGGTAAGAAATTTTGATATTTTATGTGACTAAATAAATTAATGTGTGAATGTGAATTCAAAAAAAAATACACTTACATCATCCATGACTTAATAATGAATCAAAAATTCATTTATTTATATATACTGTAAATTACCATATTTCAATATTCACCAAAAATTCAAGTATTTTAGAAAAATAAAAAAACATTTTACCATTAAAATTTTTTGACATGTATAATTAAAAAATGAACTAAATTTTTAAAAATTAATTTTATAAATAAAATAAACTTAATTATTAATTAAAAACATTATTTACTTGGATGATACAAATTTTAAAATTAAAAAATCTTTTCAAACACTTTATAAAATTTTTTAAGTTATCATAAATTTGTCTTATAATAAAAATTCATAAAAAATAATTTAACAATAAATTTTATGAACTTAAATTTACTTTTAAATTAGTAAATTAGTCATAAAATTGTAATTAAATATTTTTTTAATTTAAAAAAAAAAACAAAAACATAAATAATAATATCTAATATATTTACTTACATATAATTTGATATAATTATATCATATTGTCACTTATATGATGGATAAATATTATTTATAATTTTCATGGTCTGGTTATAATTATATTGGATGGTATACTTTTCCTATGGGTAAAATTACTATTCCAAAGCTCAAGTTGCTATTTTATTGGTATATGTTGTTAGGTTATAGAAATAACATTTATTTCATTAATTAATCATTTATAATGTTTTTATTGTGTTCATAATGTAATATTATGTGATTATACTACATGAAAAAATTATATGAAGGGAATTCCATTGATAACACTTTTTACCCCTAAGAATAATTACAACCTAACAATTCATTCGTCGAACAAACATTAATTTAAAAAATTTGTCTTAATAATTAAGAAAACTATGACTTCTAAACCTTTAGAATCTATCACAACATATAATTTATTATTTTTTCTAGAATTTTCCACTACTACCAATTATAATTCCCCATACCCTAGTATCTAAGAGATGGAGGTGAAACATTTTGGGTATCTTTTTTGAAAAAATGAATAATAACATAGAACAATACATAACAGAGGGCCCTTACTAATATATATTTTAGTGAAATATATAAATCATTAACATTTCATCCACATTATAATAAAATAATAGCAATTAAACAAAATATTCTTCAGTGCGCTACCTCCGCAAGGAATTCACTCAACTAATAAATCTTTTAACCCTGTAAAAATAGACATAGCACATAGGGTGAAATTTTTAAATGTCCGTTAATGGGTTTCTAAAAAATTATTAAATTATTTTAATAAATTTATTTAAAATAAATATACAATCATAAAATTTTATTTTTATAATTTATTGATTTCAAAATAAATAAATTTAAAAAACCATTAATTTCTCAAAATAATTAAAATTGAAAAGATGTTTAAAAATTATCCATTTTAAACAATATTTTTTGGGTTATTCATGATACCTAGAAGACCATCATAAAAACCATAACATATGGCCACTGGTCATAATTAATTTTGACCAAAGGTTTTTTATTAATAATGGCTTCACTTCCTATAATTTCACATAAAAAACAATACCAATTTTTTAATACACTTTTAGTATATCTTCATTTCTCAATCATAACCCAAAATATTTCACAAATATATACATCATTTTTTTCGTGAAAAATAAAATAACCTTTCTCAATAAATGTAGTGATTATTTTATCAAATTATTATAAAACATTTTTTAGGATAATCCAATTCTTGAAATTATTGTCATTTTTTATATTTCCTAAATATAATGGATAAATAAATAAAATCACACTTTTCTGAAAAATGGATTGTATGTCATTTATAATTTATATAATGGTCACTAATAATTATATATGACATACCAATGGATGAAGGTACAATTTTTCACATTAAATATTATATTTTTTAAGATTGTTATATATAATGATAAATAATATAATATAAAAATTATGGTTACACATACACATAAATCATAAAATGATATATTATGAATAAATTCTAACATTGTACATAGATTTGGAAACAAAGGAATAACCTTGTTTAATAAATAAATTGATATAAATATGTGTATATACATAAATATAAATATATATTATATCATTATAATTTATATATAAAATAATGTTCATTAAAATTCTAGAAAAATGGTTGGTAAATAATTTATCTTACAACCTATTAGATAATTAAAACAAAACATTCATTTAATAAAATCTAAAAGATAGAAATTTATGTACATACAAATTTGTATATATATATCATTATAATCAACATTATTTGAATAATAATAACACTAAATCCATGAAAAACATATTCATAGAATTAAAATTAAAATAAAATTTATTATCCTATATTTTCTGGAAATATATAATAATATAAGTATACATATATTCATATTTTTCATTTCATTGTAAAATTAAAATAACATGACAAAACAATAAATCCATTTAAACATTAGGTTTTCAAAATTTAATTTTAAAATAAATTTTTTTTTGTAAACACAAAAATAATTAGTTTTATATATGCATATTTAAATATATATATACATATACATGTAACCATTAGTAAAAAATAAGAATAAAATTAATCCTTTTTAATTAAATTTGAAAAAATGATTTGATAATGTCACATACCTAATAGTGTAAATTGATGTGGAGGATATCTTCTTGACTACTTATGAACAAGAACCAATGGACAGTTTTGGCTCAGGACTTCTGACCAAGGATAATGGGGTCTCTTGAGTCTTGAAAAATTATAATAATTCATAGGTTCCTTAAGCATGTGAGTGAGGCATAGTATTTTTATTATTATTATCGTTTCATAAGAAAAAAAAGACTCAAAAAAATCTCAACCGTATATGTACAATTTTTTAAATATATATATTCAAATTTGGGTAATGTTAAACCCAATTGGTGTAGTTAAGGATAGGGGATTGATTCACCCATATGACTCAACCTTAATTATCCCTATTTTTTCTTGTCAATGAAAAATATCCAACCTCCATTTTGGTCTATGACATCGGTCATAGGAGAGCACCGTGGATATGGATTTATACTGGTGGTGAGGATGTGGTCGACAACGATATCATGGTTGTCAGGCGATATAGATCAGAGGGTGGTCGGTCAATTGTGTGACACAAACTATTGTGGTGGGACCTGTGAAACACTAGAGAAGAAAACTCTTTATTATAATCTTAGTTCTATTTTATTTTTTAATTAGGTTTTTAAATGTTTTCTATCTATAATTTTACATTTTTGTCTTTGGTGAGTCACGATTCATCATTAATATTTGTGTGTGTTTCACATTTAAACCTCTTCATTTTAATCATTTATACATATTATTATTACATTTTAAATCATGTATACAATAATATAACAGATATAGTTTTAAAAAATCACTATGTATATAAAAATATAATTATAAAATATAAATTTAATAAAAAAACAATAATTATAATTATTTATAAACATATATATATTTATTAAGTCACATATATATATATAAATATATATTTTTATTTTTCAAATTTTTTTATTAAATAAATTCATTTTCTATATTAATATAATTGTAAATATTTTAAAAAGTGTGATATTCTATATATGCCGAAATATTTTTTTATATTATATATTTATATTTTCAAAATTATCATATTTATTATATTCATATTTTAAAAAACATGTTAATATAATATGAACATATATAATTTATTTATTTCAAATCACCTAAAATTTTCAATACCATTAGATAAAATAATATCCCATAAAAAAATATGAATTTTATGTTACAACATCAATTACTGGAATATAATAATGTATTTAATGTAATAAAATCATGATCACATAATTAATATATTATTTGTATCATCAAAAAATTAATATTTTGATTAAATATAAAATTATATTCCATAAAAATATTATATTAAATAAAATTTATTAATATTCACTTATCATAAAATAATCAACTAATATTTTATATATACTTTTTTCCATATTCAATATTTGATTCTAAAATAAATTTAAATACTATAATTAATAATTACAATTAATTATAAGTATTTTAAGAAACATATAATTAAATTAATTAAAACACATAATTTTTGTTATCATTTTTAATGAAAATTGTCTCAAAAAATTATATTCTGGTTGTAATTATAAACTAATCCATTTAATATAATATTTAGATAATGAAACTATGATTGTAATTTCTGGGATGTTATAGGTGATCCCTCCATTGAATTTATAATGAAGGATTTACCATATGAACTATTATACAATTGTATTCATTTTGTATGGCTTGAGGATCTTCAGATATAGAAATATCATTTAAATAACTTAATTTAATTATTTTCATGTATTAAAATTCCTAAAAAAGTGATACTATATATAAAATTTTCTATGAAAAAACAATATTTTTTTCCACATAAAAGTAGGGTTTGAACATAAATAATGTAGCAGAGAGACATGGTATATATTGAGCAGATAGAAATTAAATTTAATTTCCAAGAACCATCTATGAAAATAGAGTTCTTGGATATCACCAATGAAATCATAATCTATTCAACATTATTGATTAATACAAATTCAATGTATGGAGTTTCCGTTCCATTAGTTTAATCCTGATTTTTTAACCACTTCTAGTGGTGAAAAAAATTCTAATAATAAATTATTTTATTAGTTGGCTCAATTTTACTTATGTAGTATTATCTTTTATATTTTTGGAAATGATATATTTGGAATCCTTTTACTCATTTAATGATCTAAATAGAATGAATTTTGGTGAGCCTAAATAATGGATAATGATTTATCATCATGTTTTTCACTATTAATTTTATTCTCTATTCTTCTATCATTTATAATTTTTAATTTATTTTCCCATCAGTTCAATAAATACATCAGAAGGGGAAATTTTATATCTATATTTTTGTAAAAAATATTGAAAATTTTTGATGGAGTATGATATCTATGGTGTGATCGGGGTAAACTGTAAAATGTGAGTGATCGTGAACATATATAGATCAAATCAGTATTCATCGTATGACATTAGTCATAGAAGATGTGGTGTGGTGTGACAGTGATAAATTTTTTTGTGGATGGGATGGCCAATATCTATCCATTGACAACAATGATCCAAAAAACACATTAGATCCCTCTTCTAACACAATTTTTTAGAATAGTAAATTGTTGTTGTGATTTGGGATGAAGAGGTGTAACGTGTCTATAATTTATGAATATATTAAATTTCCTAAGATTTATTTTCGATAACACATGTATAGAGGACATTTGATGTGGAATGAATAGTTTTATTTTTGAAGAATTATGTAAAAAATAATGTGAAACCCCTAGATATTATTGAAATAAAATTATCCATATCTGTGTGTACCATATCAGTGCATGGAAAAAAGATATCACATGGAATATGGGAATGCCTATATTACATGGGTGTGACCTATTAAGTAGATATGTATATTTATTTATGAATAACCAGAGTGCAGGGGCACAACCCAGTGTATGAATGTATACAATGTGGAACACAGGTTGACAAAGGGTGGAAATATTTTTCCTTGTACTCCCAATATAGAAAATGCATTTTCTCTCGGATAGTTATGATTCCAACAACCATAATAGTTCGGACAAGTATCTCAATGGTTTTTTCCATTAGTTTTTCACTATTGGGTTATTGTGTGGCATCACATACAAATCAGAATATGTGGTCTCATTTATGAGATTTTTTTAGATTGAATTCGTGAATCCCTTTAATTGGATAATGTTGTGATTTCATATAAAAAATTGTTCATCCTTTTGTTCAGTTAGATTAATCATTGGGACCAATATGAATAAAAATATGATATCATATTTAACGGGATTGTACATATAGGTTTGGTATTCCCTTAGAGGTCCTGGGTGAGATCCCACATCCATACAGTAAGATCTTATGAGTTCTAGAAAGCACATATTCATGGAACGGCCTGATGTGTTTAACATTTTTGATGATCTCAATTAGTGATATCATGTTTTTAGAGTGGGTTATCCAAGATTACAATTACATTCAATCCTATAGAAGAGTTATATGACTAGTTGTATATTTATAACCTGTTTGATATGTGTTATCAATCTTGAGTATGTCATGGAAATTATCGAATTATGATGTCTCATTTACCTTTATAAATATATATGTTATTTTTATATTACCAATATCATGATGATTTATGTTTTCATATTTTGGGATATCCATCTGGGTAATGCTATACACACCCTTACATGTGGTTTATTATGCACATTTGTATTCATGCATGGGAAAATTTTCTAATTGATTTATAGTGTAACACAGTATCAGACCAATAGAATATAACATGTGAAGAATCATAGTTGAATCACTTATGTTAGGTAATTTTTTTATTTAGCTTATTTTTATTTATATTCTTATTGAAATGTTAAATTTAATTTTTCTCCATTTTCCTAATTTTTTAAAACTGGTGAAATGAAATGATATTCTACATTACCATACAATACTAAATATAATACAGCAGAAGAAATATAATATGGCCTCTTAGTGTTTGTTTTGTGGTTCCACGCATTATTCATATTAGTTGATTAAATATAGTTTGATAACTAAACTGTGAAATGAATCTCATGAATTACTATTTTTTAACAGGTAGTTGTGGAATCATAATTTTTAATGATAACCCAATTCCACATCCTACTATAATGATCGTTGATGATAGACCTAAATCGAGGTTTGGTCACTCTCTTGGACCTGACTCAACTAATTGACATTAAATCCTTCAAATGGATCAAGTATATAATGTGAATATATTATATTAAATGGAAGGAAGGTAAAATTATTGAACAAAATAAAAAATGGGTTGTAGATCATTTCCATAGTTGAAAATAATTACACTCATGATAATAACTATTACTCACTACAAACATAAATTAAATGTTTTCGAAATAAATAAAATAATTTTTCTGGGCCTGATCCTCCACCATTTTCAAGCCTCTGATCAACCCCTATTTATCATGTGTAAGAGGTCACAATGGTGGAAGAATTATGAAATTATAATAATAATAAAATAGACATTTGAAAATTGACATATAAAAATAATAATAGATATAAAAATATATATAATGAATACAAATATTGAAAAAGTTAATTAGAAAATAATATATAATAATGGATAGTGTGATAAAATTATATTAAGTAGAAAAATAAAATGAATAAGATAAAGATAATAATATAAATAATATATTTTTATGGATGAATTATTTATCTAAAAACATTGGTTGAGTAATTAATTAATATAAATGAATTAAAATATATAGTGAAAATAAATACAACTATACCATAAAAATATAGAAATCAAAAATGCCATGTATCCTTTTCCTCATTCAATGTTGAACTCCCTTCATATGTAGACATATCCCTACATTTATATGACAACAAATAGAGAACCTCGACATCATTTGTATAATTCAAAATCTCTAAATATATTCCTTTATTTCAAAAATGAAATTGTGATGTTTGTATCTTATTATTTATGATCTTCTATGTATATTTTTTTACCAGGATTTACAACTCTGGATTAGTTTATGATGCAGCACTGTACATTGTTAATGGTGTGGATAAGACTGCATGTGGATTTTGTTGTTTTGTTTGGTATGAATACATGGATAAAGAGGTTTATTCATTGAAGGAATATAAATGGTTAGGGATACTCCAAAAAATAATTAATTCACAAAGGATGGATAAACCATTGAAATTTAATTTCTAGGGGACATTAGGGGTGGCTAAGTTGATCCACCGTGGCCCCAATATTTTGTAGTGGAAGATGGGCTGAGTCTGAGATTATTAAGAGGATTACATGTAATTTCCCATTGGTTGTAGTGGTATCTAGATACAATGAGATATGAAGTAGTGGAAACATGCCATGGTTGATTATGTCCGAGTTTAGGAGTAACAAGGGATAGTCACAAAATGATTTTGTTTCATTTTTAATTAAAAATACAAACAAAATTGATCCATCATTGGGAAGAAGACTAGTTTACACTCATTAAGAAATATTTATGTACTTTTAATATATTATAATCCCAATGCAAAGTAAGATCCTAGTTACAATGCACACAAAATAAATGGGTTGAACCACACTATGATGCCCCTATAGGATAAGGCACACATGTTCACCCATGGGTACCTCCCCATGATATACACACTACATTGGCTAATTCCCTCATGTGGTTCATTCTGTCAATCAATGGTTCAGCCATATATTTTTTGCATCATCATGGACTATTTATGATTATTTATCAGCCGTTTTCACTTATTGCCAAAAAAATTTGGTTGAATTATTTTTTAAAAAATCCCAAAAGAATAATTTAAAAATTCCCAAAAAAGACAAAAATTAAATATATAAGAAAATTAAAATAATTTAACTCAATTTTTTATAGAATCAATTTTTCTCATATTACCAATGTGAAGTCATATATAGGGATTAATTTATTTTATTCCCCTCTAGATAATTTGATTTTGGTTTAAAAATATGAACAAAAATATGAGTTATTAAAATTACACCATGCATCAACCAAACTTTCCCAAATAATAAAATATCATCCTTGAGTTTAAGAGGAACCCAATGTTATCAATATTTAGTTTTCAAATAGAGAATATATAATAATTACCAATGTTAAACCATATTTTCATCTTCTATATATTACCATAATAAAACATCTCATTAATCAATGAAAAAACCAATACATATATTTTTTGTTTACTCATTAGTAATGATAGAACATAACCTTAAACCCATTATTATTCCTAAATTTGTTATTATTAAACATCAAAATTAATTTTTTACCTCACTACAAATATATTCCCTCTTCACTCATGATACAAATTCAATTAAACTGGTATCCAAATAATCAGTAAATGTATTATGACAACTAAAGGAAAATATATAAAGATAATATGTATAGTGCCTGGTCGAGAAAACCTCTCATTGATGATAAATTTAATTTTGTACAATCACTCATGAATAAATAATAACAAAAAAGTACATTTCATTTATATTATAAATTCAATGTATGAAAAATGATAGGTATGCTTCATTTATATTAGTTATCCAACTCCCTAAAAGAACATGTCCCCAATTTAATATCCATGCTTCACTCTAATAATTAAATTTTCCACAAAAATTTCATTCAAATATCATTATAATAGATATATAAAATGTAGCATCATATGGTTATTATGAATCATAGGTATACATAAATGGTCATGTAAGAAAATATTCATGTATGGATATTGAAATTCATATTAAATGACCAATTATGTTTTTTTTTTAAAGACAGATAAATGAAAAGATAAACATTAAAATATAACACCAATTAATCATAAATCATTTGTCCTCTTCCTATAATATTTTTCAGATTCCTTGTGCTTATATGGACTGAAAAATTAAAATCAATCCTTAATACACATCATATGTGTCCATAATATTTAAAATGATTGAGGGGTTGGTGTTGAATTCTAATATAGTATTATGGACTATATTTACTGTTTTTGAACCAATATAGAATGATAAATCGTGGAATAATCCACCAAGTGGGCACATAATTTTTTCCCTCATAAGGGTAGTACTATTTGTTATTTATAATGGATCGTTGGATAGATATTCAAGGATTTTAATTGCAACAATTGGATATACCTTGCTTCCACCTTATCATTATTGGGGAGGACAAATCCATGGACATATTAAAAAAGTATTCCAAAAACATCACAATAATGTATATCTTTCATGGTGTTTGTAGGATGAATTATTGATATTTTTCTTCATGGTTCCAACTTATGGAATCTATTATTGTTTATCCAGTGATTCTCCAATATGGGATATTTTAAACGAATGAAACATGAATGTTTATAATGTTATTAAATTGTGTTGAATTTTTATAGGAATTATAAGTAACAATATATCTTTGAAATTTTGTAGTTTATCTTGGTTTCTATATAATCACATTCTTTTTCATCCTTATGGGATCCTTATAATGTATGTTCATCAAAATTAGAGATGTCAATCCTATGCATGTTATGGTGTTGTTCCTTTGTCATACTCTACGGAAAATCATGTTTTTTTATAATATTAAAATTTAAAATAGTAGGAGTAGATAATCAATTAAAATTTAATTATATATTATGAGAAGTAGTTTATGATAAGGTATACTCTATATAACAGTTATGATTCAATCTCTTCATTAGATATGAATTTATCATGATGTTATATTTTAGTGGATTGAGTGTGATAGTTAGATACCACTATATTTTCTTGAAATTCCACCACAAGGTGTACGTCTAATTCTAGGGATATATAGATGATCAATGGTGTTATTTAATATACTATTTATGGAATTGGGATATCATGTCATACCTCATACTAATTCTAGAATACATGTAAATATATTTTTCTCCCATAAATCATTCATCGTGATTTTTTTTCAAAAATCAATCCACTATTTCTCAACATAGATATCATATATCTATCTCATCAAAAGGTTATTATATTGATGGTCCTAGACATTGGCCTCAACATCATGGATCACATCAATAAAATATTAAAATAAAAATCCATAAACATCAATTTAATTTATATTTTTATCTTTGGATGCATGGAAAAATGATGTTATACATTATAAATTATTAAGTTGTTGTTCATTTTTTTGTATGTGATCATGCCCATAGATACCTTTTCAACCAAATTTTCACTGTATAAAACATGATAGAATTTTTTGGAAACAATTTGAGGTATCAAGGATGAATATAATTGTGTCTCATCCCCTTTTTGATGAAAGTTGAGAAATTATTCTTACTAATTGGTTATTTCTATGTCCAATCATTAAACTATTAGGAGGTCGAATATTTCAATATGATCGTGGATGTGGTCCTTCAAATTCCCATTGCTGAAAATGTGGAAATTTTACCCCATGGTCTATGTATAGAAATCAAGAAACATCATGTTTTGTAGTCCATTGTGAGTCACTTAATAATTATTTCACCATCATATAGTCATTATATGCATGATAATGAAAATCATAATAAAATATTAACTTTTTATGTTTTATTTTTATAAAATAAATGAAAATATTCTTATAATGTGAAAAAATAAATGAAATTTCTTAACTTCTAATTTGATCCCCATATATGAGACTAGTTTTGATGCAAATCTTAAATAGAGTATATAAAAAATAAAATTTTAAATTATTTCCTAGTGCAGCATTGTAGGTGACTAGGGGATTCTCAGACGAGGTTTTTCACTAGTTTTTTAAAATAAATAATCTAACTCACATAATGTGCATGTTTTCTTATTGAAATAAAATATAGAAAAAATTTATTATTTATATATTTTCTAAATTACATAATAGAAATAAAAATATGGAATAAAACATAATTCAAATTGAAAGTGTATAATGGAATGAACATGTACATTTAGTGTTGGGAATTAGATTCTTTACATTATTTTTTTGTTGATAAAATTTATTCTGGAAATTCATCCTTGAAATCTAGGAATAAAATTACTATTAATTTATTATATAGTTGAGGAATATTTAATTCCATATAGAACATACATTTTATTCCTTATATAAATATGTTTGATGAATCAACTCAATCGATGGTGTGGAATATTCTAGGGAATGGATAAATTGTATTTTATTTCATCCACCGAGGCTCAACTCAATTGTTTGAAGGCATTATTTTCAGTGTATTGATGTGAATCATTTGGAAAAAATAATAAAATATTTTCAATATTATTGTCATTATTGATACTCATCACACTTATCCACATCATTCATGTAAAGACAAATAAATATAAAACATTTTAAATGTGATGAACAAATTACTAGAACACAAAATCCCCCATGAGGATAATCCTTCGGTAATCACCCAATTATGAAAGAGAAGAGTTCATTTGGGTGAAAACATGAAAATGATATTAAAAGAGTAAAATAAAAATAAATATAATTAAAGATATAAAATTAAGGATAGAGGGAATGAATAAAAAAAGTGTAGGAAAAAATATAATAAATTAGTAGACTGAATGAATAAATTTGAATAAGAATAAAAAGTAGGTTAATATGATGATATTGTGAAAAAAAGGTAATTTAGGTGGAATGATTATTGAGATAAAAAATTTCAACATTTACTTCATAAAAGAATATAAATAAATTACACTATTAAAATAAATAAATCTATAGAAAAAAATACTAAAAACCAAAATATCATGTGGATTTATCTTTCTATGAATTTTAAATCCCTCCAGTAGTGGGCATACAACTACTGTTATAGTAAAACCAATGTGAGGGCCTCTACCTCCACTATATAATTAATAATCTTTATTTATCATCCTTTATTTTTAAATTACTTAGGTGGTGGTTTTATTTATAATTTAAGGGATTCCATATATATTTTTATGTTTATTGGGACATCCAAATCATGCATCTATATTATTGAAGAACCATACGATGCTGATGTCATTCATGGTTAAGCATAGTAATTTATGGGGATAATGAATTGATTCCTGGTCTATAGAATTTGTAGTAGGGGATTCATTAAAGTACATATGAAAATGTTGAGGGGTACCACTAAAATAATCATACCAATATAGTTGTTTTATAGAGCTTCAAAATGCCATTCATGCAAGTTTTATGGGGAGTAAGAGGTTTTCCATGATGATCCGAGCATCACAAATGAATGATTGATAATTAATATGATTTATTGGTGACACCATGGAGTTTATCAGTGGATTCAATGGAATCATTAGAATTCAAGCAGTGGTGTAGTGTCTTGGGGTGGAGGTGGGTATTGACCTTGAATGGGAATATCAATAGAGAGGGAAAAATAGTTTTATTTTTAGAAAAATTACTATATATGAAAGAACAAGTCGCTTAGAGAAAATGATACTAGTTTCTATTCTCTTTCCTCAGTCCATGTAAGTATTCAGTGGCATAGAATAACCCTCTCTAGTGGGATCCTAGTTACACTGTAGATATAATAAATGGTTTGAATTTCACTGCATGGAATTGGCATGTTTTGGCACAAATATGTACCTCTTCATTTCTCCCCATAGGGAATACAATATAAGGGAATTGTTCACACATGTTTCCAATTCCTTCTACCATTGGGAAATCTCACCTTTGGTCTTGGATTGAAAATCCAGCTATTGTGAAGAAGGAATGAGGTTGGTCAGGACATTGAGGTTGAGGGCCATTCCATTTGTCCAATTTTTTTTAAAAAATCATTAAATGATAAATTAATAATTAAAAAAATCAATAAATTAAATTTATAAAATGTAAATTGTTAATTAAAAAATTTATTTAATTTCAATTTAACACAATTTCAATAATCAATAAATTATAATTATATATTGAGTAAAACCCAATCAAAAAAAATGTGATTTTTAAAAAAATATTTCATGAAAATATGACTTTTCTTTATTCCAATTAATGCATTGTATTATGAGGATGATGTAACATTTTATTCTTTATTAGGTGCACAAGGATTTTGCTGAGTATAATGACCTAGATATTTCATAATTCAAACTAGATATTTCATATGACTATATATCCTCTTTATTAATAAGCTTGACTCTTTTATAGTATTATCGGGATTTTATTTGTCCCTTAATGATTTAATGTGATTTTTCATAATGTGATGTTGGGTTATCGATATATGTATATATTATGGAATCAATTATATTTTATCCTTAAATATATTATTAGTGGATTATCGAAGTCTTTGTCCGCACAGGTAACTCTGGCAAAGTCATCTCATGTTTCTTACAAGCCTACTCGTCACTTTTCTAATTCTCGTGGCCTATTTTTGGTGTAATAGGGGTACCACATGAAAATAACCACAAACCATGTGGGGAAATGTGGATCAGGTCATTACAATGATATTATAGTTGTTATAAGAGAAGATAGATTTCATATATTTTTTATAATTAAAAATTAAATAACACGGATGCATCTATGAAATATAAATTTTTTAAATAGATGTGAAGAAATATAGATCTATATATTGAGTAAATGTGGAAAAAAGGAATAATAAGTAGATTCACATAGAGTAGGGGTATTTTTGTAATAATTAAAATGTTAATATGGAGAAATGTTTTCAGAATTATGATAAACAGATTTATTTTATAGAAATTTCATTATAGAGATTTTATGATGGTTTATATTGAATAATATTTAGGTCTAACAGATTAATTTTCATTTATACATTGACACGTCTTTAGGGATAAAATAATATAATTTTTCTTATCCAGAATTATTTTCTTATTTTAGAATATCACTATTTTAGACATCAATTTGTAGAATATGTTAAGATTTCCTCTTGATAATAGATATATATAATCCCTGGGACCCAATTGGACTATAGATTCTTTTATATAATAATATTTCCAAATGTGTGTGGGTCAATAATATGTTTTCGATAAATATTTCTATAGACTTGTGTTTCATGATAAACTCAGCACATTTTTATCCCTTTTATGATTCTAGTGTAACCCGTGGTCGTAGATAATACCATATAAGTATGAGGATTTCAATATTAGTTTAGACTAAAAAATAATTTTCATTTTTATGTTTTCTTTAATATGGGGTAATTTAAATAACATTCACACATTATATAGTTTAGTGTTAGATATATTAATAAAAATTATATTTTTTCGACAACTAAACATTGTATAGAAACATTCCATATTAGATGATCATGGTCTTTGTAAGTGAAACATAAGAAGGAAAACACACATTATATTTAAAAATATTAAATATCACAAAAATACCTCAAATATTCTTACCGTCTATATAATATTATAACAATTATGTTGTAGTTTCATATATATTCTAAAAAATATATTTTTATCAAACATAATAATGTTTAATTATTTATACTTTTTATAAATTTTTTACATACGTAAAAATAAAATTCAATTGTCATTTCATATATCTGTATTCCTATATCAAAAAAAATTTATAAGACATATTCTTGTAATTCATTACATTCATAGAAATCCAAAATCATTATGAGTGAAATAATTATGTCATAAGTTGAAAACACTAACATATATTAAAAATGTATTTTATTTGGGATAGTGAGTTGTCCAAGATAATTTATCACTACCTAATAATCTAAATTACATAGTTTTATAAATATTAAACTATATATCAAATAATGTCAGTAAATAATAAATTATTCATTTTATTGGATTAATATAATAAGTATTCATGTTATTATTTGTATATAAAACCATGTATACATGTAATGATATTTATGAGAAGTAATTTAAAATTTTACCATAAACGAAGACCCATTCATAATATATCGATTCATAATAATGTATAAATGATAATAATTTAATCACTAATAAAATTACATAATAGGAAATCAATTAAGAGTAATTCAAACATATTTTTTTCAATCAATTATTAGTTAAACATTCTTTAAATACATTTCCTAACGTAAATTTATATGACCAATTAATATATATTATTATTTATTGTCATGGATATTTTTATGTAAGATAAATGTGATTATGAACCCCTTAATATTATTATGTATATTTTAATTATTAAAATGATAAAATTTACATAAAAATATCATAAATTAAGTAAATTTTTTTTAAATTCTACATTACACTTACTCATTATATTATATCTAGTGAAAAATTCATTTGGAACTCACATTTTCATTTTTTATATTAATTTTAAATAAATCTATTCAACATGATAAATTAATGTAATATTAGATAAAAATTATCCCTATTTAATTTCAAAACCTTTTATAATTCAAATTAACAAATAGTTTATTAAATTTTATAATTTATTTACCATGAAATCACACATTAAATATACATTATATATACTACATTTATTACAATTTCTTAAATACCATAAATAATTAGTATTTTTTATACAATAAAAATATGTTGTCATTGTATTTTTAAAAGAGATGATCATTTAACATATAAAATTTGAGGTTGATATTAGTGGATATTTGTAATGGCCCCGACCTCTCCGGTCTATTACATTGTGAAAATATAGTGTTTGAGGTGTTTCGGGAGGTCAAAGTGACTTATCCCCCAATAATTTTTTTACAAATTACTAATTATATGAATAGTTGCATAAGTGAATAGTTCTATCAGTAACCTCTATCAGTAACCACTCATTCCTTTTCCAAATTTCCAATACTGTGAACAGTTCTATCAGCGAACAGCTCTATCAGTAACCCCTATTGGTAACCTCTATCAGTAACCTATAATGGTAGGTGAACATTATTCTATTATTGAGGATTCAGTGAACAATGTTCAATTAGTGAGGATTTAGTGAATAGTGTTTTTATCAATGTGGATTTAGTGAACAATGTTCTATCAGTGAGGATTTAGTAAACAGTGTTATATCAGTGAGTATTTAGCGAACATTGTTCTATCAGCGAGGATTTAGTGAATAGTGTTCTATCAGTGAGGATATAGTGAACAGTGTTCTATCAGTGAGGATTTAGTGAACAATGTTCTATCAGTGAATAATGTTCTATCTGTGAGGATTCAGTGAACAGTGTTCTATCAGTGAGGTTTCGTTAACTATTCTACTAGTGAGGTGTTAACAGTAGACTTCTAACAGTGGACTTCTAACAGCGAACTTCTAAAAGCAGACTTCTAACAGTGGATTTCTAACAGGAGGCTTCTAATAGCGGACTTCTAAAATCATACTTCTAACAGAGGACTTCTAAAAGCAAACTTCTAACAGCGGACTTCTAACAGTGGACTTCTAACAGCATACTTCTAACAGTGAACTTCTAACAGCAGACTTCTAACAGCGGACTTCTAACAGCGGACTTCTAACAGCTGACTTATAACAGCGGACTTCTAACAGCGGACTTTTAACAGCGGACTTCTAATAGCGGACTTCTAACAGTGGACTTCTAACATCAGACTTCTAATAGCGGACTTCTAACAGTGGACTTTGAACAGTGTTTCCAGCTTCCTACAGTTTCACCCCTTTGACATTTCCATTAACATAAAATGCATTTAATGCCACATTTTAAGGACTCTATGGCTGATTTAAAGGCAAGAAATCCTATATTAATTATTCCTATGGCTTAGGATGTTTTTTTTACTTGGTCAAACCGTGTGGGTTAATGCGATCCATATTTAATGGGGAATTAAGCATATCTTAAACTATCGCCCCATTAAATCTTCAAAAGGGACGGCATATCTTCCTCCCTTTTTCTTCCTCTTTGACCTCGATTATGAGATGCTAGAACCTTTCAATCCTTCCAGTAGGAGTTGTACAATCAAACTTTACCCCTCGTATTGGTTCTGCTCTGTTTTGATGCAACCAAGCTATATCGGTCAATCTTCGATATAAGGTATATTTTATCATCATTCCTTTGGGGATCATCTCTTCCAGTTTCTCCTTTCCATGTTAAATCATGTAATCTACATGCTTCTAAAAGGTTTTTTATTGGGGTTTGTTTAGTGTTGTCGTACCGTGGAATCCTCGGGTGGATGTATTTGTCACGAGAGGAGGATAGTGACCCGTTGTGTAGATAAAGAATGTGATGAACTATTTAAGGTAGGGGATTCATTTCTTCTCTATATTTTGCATGCAACATTATTGTTAGAAACTTTAATTCCACTGTATGACAATAGAATTGAAATAATAAATATTTTAACTCGATAAAGAAGTTGATATCGATCGTATTTATTGGCTCTTGTTTTGCTAGATAGTGTGATATCTATGTTTGCTTTTCTTAGCTGTTTGTTCTGGATGGAAATTGGTAAAGAATGTAAACTGAGATTAATTGATTATTGTTGGCTAAAAATAAAGAGTCATGAAAACAAATATAGTTCTTGTTGTAATTTGATGTTAATAAAATTAGTACAGTAATAATGTTTATTTAGTTGAGATAACTTACTCGTTAGGTTTCCCGAATTTGGAAGCAATGAATATTAAATCGGTTAACCCATGATGGATTAATGAACTGGTGGTTGTTAAAAGATAATTTCTTGTAGGGTTCTAAGTTACCATCTGGTTTGTTTAAGGGCTAAGATCCCAATTGTGAAGATGTTTGTTTTACTTCTGCTTGTGTTTTAATGTGAGCCTGGATGGTTGTGCTAATATGTGGATTCATGGAGGCCCTTTTGGTTGTGGCATCATATGATGTCTAGAGTTGCAATATGCATCGGTTTATGCATGTGGGTGTCAGGGAGGACACCAGGGATAATGGAATGGGATGGATGTGGTTGTTGGATGCTTGGTAATTTTTATTGGTTGTTTATCTTCTTTACTTTTCTTCACTGCTCAAGGCATCTGGTCTAACATACCCTTCTTACGAAATAGGTGAAGACACGCGGGGTATTACATGTGCTTTCTGTGTTTATATAATTAAGGAAGGATGGGTATATGCTCTTTCTATAAGCAGTAAAGACTCGACGAGTAGTACATCTACTCACCGTGTTGATCCCCCTTGTGTTTAGTAGCATAAAATGTTTTTTCTAGATTGCATGGGAATGTGGAAATGTATTTCTATAATTATTAAATGAATAAATGATGTTAACCCATGGAGATAGAGATGCTCGAATATAATGATGAGGTTTTAATCTTTGAAGGAACAATTGACTTTGGGTGTGATGCTAATGAAACTTAATGTGGAACTATTCATGGTTAATTAATGTTTACAGAATTAATTAATGTAAAGTGGAACTGATAAAAAGGGAATGAACTACTCTATGAAAGATCATTAAAATTTTGTGTGCATAGAGGATACCTAGTCTTATAAGTAGTAGCCCGGAGTCTGAGAGACATTAGTGGTAGTTGTGTCTAATACTAGGTTATTCCCATAGTGTGGTTGTGAGTTATAGTATATCTGGTAATTTTTGTGTTTCTATACTCTACTCTGCCCAGTCAGTAAGGTAAACTGAAACCCTGGGGATTTTGAGCCTTGGGGGTGTTTTCCCCAACATTCTGGTAGGAGGACAGATGGATGACTACCCCCTTTGGCCCCGCTCTCTTCTCTTGGTAGTTACTTGTGCTGGTAGTCACATTGTTTAGTTTTCCCCATATATGTGTGTAGAGGGATATAATGGCTTGCGGTTATTCACACACATATATTCTAGATATATTTTTCTATGGACTACTATAGGTGTAACGTGTATAGGTTGTGATAGCATGAGGATCCTTACTAGGTGTATGGGCAGTGATGGCTTAAAGTATAATATCCAACGTATGATACACATTATGCAAGCTGTGGTGGCTCCCGTAACATACCCAGTTACATTGGTGTGTGGATGTGGTGGTTTTGTATCACAAGGTTCGTATTGTGGTGCTTCTCCCAGGTGTTAGTGGGAAAGACTTTTTGGAGAGAGATGCTCGGGACGTGCGATGTTGGGGTAAAGTGGAAAACCAATGGGTAGGTAGTAGCGGGGTGCCCTTAATATTTGTTATTATATGATATATTCCAGTATAAATTACTTGGTGAGAGTATCCATGGTGAGGTTCGGAACATAGTATACATATTTAGGTGATGATTTAGTTTCAGTTGTTGTTCACTATGCTTTAGCATACTTTTTTCACATTTGCACGAGAGACTTCTGGAAGGATCCTACTGAGTATACTGTTATACTCACCCAATGTATATATAAACTATTTTTTAGGTCACTTGGAGCAGATTGGAGATCAAGATGGTTTCTACTTATTTGGGGTTGCAGGAGTTGTTTGGACTTGTGGTTGCTGCTGTTTTTTACTTTTCTTGGGTACGTACAGTTTTTCACTTCCAGTTGTATTACTTTTACATGACATTTCTTATATACATTTGGGTTTCATTTATATTCCAGTTCTGAGTTGGATTTGATCAGTGTCTATCTTATCTCTCTCTTCTACATGTGTTCTCTAAGAGGTTAATTCCTCTCATTAGTGTGTTTATTATACCCTCAGTGTTAGTCGCCAACCCGGGGCCTACTGAAGGTGAGACTTGGGGGGTCATTATCTTCCTTATCACATTGACGACCCAGAAGTTGTACACATTGTGGGGAGGTAGTCATGATAGAGTGGTTTCAGAGGTCTAGTTTAGGGATAAGATGGAGTTTGGAGTTAGGTACATGTGACGTTTCATGGGTTGGTTGGGAAATATTGTCATTCATGTTTAACAAGTGAGGTAAACACTAGAGATCGGCTGAGACATAGGCTTTTAGGGCCCCCTATGATCTAATGTATGGACCGTTATGTTTACAATGGCTACTAAACAAGTTGATAATAGTTTCAGGGTAGAGACCTAGGAAAGGATCATGCATCATTCTTTTTGTGCCTGTGTTTTAATGGGTAGACCTTGGGATATGTTTACCTAAAATTAATAAAAGAAAAAAATTAATTAATTTATATTGATTCTTTGATATACCAGGTTTAGAAACTCTAACAGTTGTTATTTTACAAGTTTGGCTCCAAGTCGACGTCCTCATCAGGTTTGCACAAAAAATGCCCAGCAGGCTATTCCAGCAGATTGTTGTACGGTAGAGGATGACGATGATGACACACGGAGGAAGACACTCTGAGAGTTTCAGTTCCAGAGTTTGCATATGTATGAGATCTATGTTTCCGATAAACTCATGGATGACTGATTAGAGGAGCTCGAGATCGGATTCAGTTTGATTCATGCTCGTAATGAGCATTGGGTGTCCTTGGTTGTGACGACGCAACGTGGAGTAGCGAGGGAGTGGTTGTTCTTATTTCTCAGGGATCGTGAGGAGTCTTCAATCTCTTGGGAGGAGTATCGAGATAGGTTTAGAGTCTATTTTCTTTCTTTGACTGCAAAGGCATCTAGTCGCCAGGAGCTTCTTACCCTTCAACAGGTGGAGCTCAAGTGTTCGAGATTTTGGAATCTTTTTGAGGAACCTTTTACGATATGATTCAGACCTACGGCCAAATGAGGATGCCAGGGAAAGACATTTCGAGGAGGCTTTGAATCCATAGATCTTGCACCAGGTCACCCCATTTATGATGAAAACATATCTTCAGTTTCTGGTGAGGGAAGAGGTTATCGAGAGGACTTTTTCTAGGACTGGATCATCACGAGAGGGGAATCATCATGATTACTCACAAAGTAGAGCTATGGTCTGGGGTTCTTGGTTTCCGGGGTAGAAGAGTTTCTGTTCAGCTGGGTGTAGTTCCCAGCCCTTCACATCTCGTTTCTCTAGAGGCAGCAACTCTTTGGCCTATGTGAAGGGATCAGGCGCTTGTTTTTCTTGTGGTGGTCATGGTCATCAGCAACAGGAGTGCCCGACCTTTCAGAGTGGTCATTGTGCACTAGGCGCTACACTCCAGGTTCCTCCATTGAGATAGTCCTTGCTGAGTTAGCAGCAGTCGGTTGTACCATCTTTAGATTAGAAGAGGGTAGATGGGGTAGGTAGAGGACAACCCCATGAAGCTCCCCATCCTCAGAGAGCAGAGTGAGACCATGGTGGTGGTCGTCATCAGGGTCAGAGAGGCCATAGAGGAGGTCGTGGTCAGCTTCATGCTCTAGTGTTTCCAACTCCAGGCAAGCGAGACATTGTTCGAGGTACCCTTTTCTTGTTTTCTACCTTGGTGTTTTCCTTTTTTGATTCGGGATCCAAACACTCCTTCATATCACCTACCCTTGTCCATGCTTTGGGACTTGAGGTAGAGAGGCTTCCAGTTCCCTTGGCATTGACTACGCTAGTTGGAGGTTGGGATGACTTCTTTGATGTAAGTAGAGACTGTGAGCTAGTGTTGGTGCAACATTTCTCTTGAGGAGATTTCCTATGTTTACTAATACAACCATATGATGTCATCCTGGGCATGAAGTTTTTGTATTCGGTGCAGGCTATCGTGTATTGATTTAGGAAGAAGGTCATTTTCATTGGTGCAGATGTAGATAAAGTGGTGTTTGTTGGAGAGTGAGACCCTTGGATGGGTCATAGGCGCGTTCTATCCTTATCACAAATAATGTCTGAGATGATGTTGAGTTCATCAGAGGTTCAGCAGTTAGCATTTCTTAGCGTCGTAGAGGAGTACCCTTATGTCTTTTGAGAATAGGTTGTAGCATTACCCCCTCGATGAGAGATCGATTTTGGGATCAAGCTACATCCAGGAGCATCTCCTATCTCAATTTCTCTATATAGGATGGCCCCTTCTGAGTTACAAGAGCTAAGTATACATCTTGATGGCCTATTATAGTGTGGTTTTTTTCAAACAAGTGTGTCACCATGGGGTGAACCAGTTTTCATCATGAATAAGGCCAACGGTATTTTGCGGTTGTGTGTCGATTATCATCACTTAAACAAAATTACAATAATAATCGGTATCCTCTTCCATGAGTTGATAATTTATTCAATCAACTGAAAGGTGAAATTTGGTTCTCAAAGATCGATTTGTGGTCGGGATATCATCAGATTCATGTGAAGGATGAGGATATTCTGAAGACTGCTTTTTGTTGTCATCATGGTCATTATGAGTTCGTTGTAATGCCATTTGGCGTGACGAATGCTCTAGCTATATTCATGGGAATGATTAATGATGTGTTTTTGGAGTTCTGGGACAAGTTTGTGGTAGTTTTCATCGACGCCATCCCTGTATACTATACATCTGCAAAGGAGCATGCAGAGCATCTACAAGCCTTTTTGGGAGTTTGTTTCTAATATCAACTATTTTGGAAGCTTTCGAAGTGTGAGTTTTGGGCTCGAGAAGTCCATTTCTTGGTGCATGTTGTGTCCCAACAAGGATTAGTTGTAGATCAATCGAAGATAGAAGTAGTTGTGTTTGGGGAATCCCCCAAGACAGTGTCAGAGGTGCAAATTTTCCTTGGTCTCGTAGGCTACTACAAGAGGTTCGTAGCGGATTTCTCATGAGTTGCAACTCTGCTAACAACTTTTACTAGGAAGGATCAAGAATTCATATGGACTGATCAGTGTTAGGAAGCCTTTGATTATCTAAAGGAGAAGTTAGTGAGTGATTCAGTCCTTTGTCTTCCAACTAAGGGAGTTCAGTTTGATGTTTTCTACGATGCTTCACATCTGGGGTTAGGTTGTGTTCTCATGCAGCAGAGGTTAGTTGTTTCTTATGGGTCTTGGCATTTGAATCCCCATGAATGCAACTATTCCAACCATTATCTTGAGTTGGTAGCTGTGGTTTTTTCTCTGATGTTGTGGATACATTACCTCATTGGTAAGTGCTTTGTGGTTTTCACCGACCATAAGAGTTTGAGGTATGTCTTCTGCCAGCGTGACTTGAACTTACAACTGCGTCTGTGGATGGAGTTCTTGTAGGAATATGACTTATAAATATCATATACACCTATAAAAGGTAATGTTTTAGCTGATGCACTGAGCCAAAAGTCACGTAGTGATGTTGTGCATGAATCCGGTGATTCGTGGAGAGTAATGGAAGAACTGTCAGCATTTCATATTGATATAGAAGAATTTGGGGGTACAGGTTTTCTTTTTCAAATGATGGTACAGTCATCCCGGATGTAGAAGGTGGAAGATTCCTAGTTGGGAGATCTAGAGTTGGAGGTTTGGAGAGACCGAGTTGATTGTGGAGATGTCTCCAACATGTTTTCGGTTCTCAACCATACGTTAGCACTACTTTTCATCCTCAAATGGATGTTCAGACAGAGCGAACCATCCAGAATCTTGAATACTTGTTACGCTCTTGTGTTTTAAATTTTGGAGGTTCATGGATGAGGCACTTACCCTTGGTGGATTTATCTTACAATAATATTTTTCACTACACCATTGGTATGGCACCGTTTGAAGCTTTGTATGGTCGGCCTTTCTATTCTCCATTGTGATGGACTGGGGTCGAAGAGTCAGCAATTCATGGACCAAAACTAGTGTAGAATACAACATAGATGGTTCAGGTGATTAGTGAGAGGATAAAGACAGCGAAATATCATTAGAAATCATATGTTGATCAAAGAAGGAGGCCCTTAGAGTTTAATGTTGGGGATCTTGTGTTTCCGAAGGTGACCCCCCGTCATGGGTAGTGAAGGTTTGGTCATGGAAGTAATCTTTCTCTCTAGTTTTTAGGCCTTTCGAGGTGTTAGATCATATTTGAGCTGTGGAATATCGAGTATCACTTCCCAAACAGATGATTCGGATACATGATGTTTTCCATGTATCACAGCTCCATCGTTATCTTCATGGCGACTCTCACATCATCGATTGGGGAGAGATCGATGTTGATGATGACGCAACCTTTGAGGAGTGACCTATGGAGATCCAAGGCTAGAAAGAGAAGGTGTTGCGCGGGCATTCTATCCCCTTAGTTCATGTCTTTTGGTGACACGGTGGAATGGAGGAGAGTACCTGGGAACAAGAGTCACAGATACATGCTCAGTACCTAGAGTTGTTTGATGTTTAACTCTTTTCATGTAATGATGGTCCCTTTGTGGTTAGACCATTCATGTTTTATTTATAAATATTTTTTTTTGCTTTTGTGGCTTTCTCTCTTTTGAGAGGTATCTTGATGGGTGGTTGTTTGGACCCCGTTTCTTTTTTTGTCTCTTTAGGTTGGTTTTGAATTCTCGAGGACGAGAATGTCTTGAGAATTATCTGATGTAATGGTGCGGACCTCTCCAGTCCATTACATTTTGAAAATATTGTGTTTGAGGTGTTCCGGGAGGTCAAGGTGACTTATCCCTAATATTTTTTTTCCAAATTTCCAATTTTGTGAACAGTTCCATCAGTGAATAGTTCTATTAGTAACCTCTAATGGTAACCTAACATTCCATTGAAAAAATTCCAATACTATGAACAGTTCCATCAGTGAACATTTCTATCGGTAACCCCTATCGGTAACCTCTATCGGTAACATATAACGGTAGGTGAACATTGTTCTATCAGTGAGGATTCAGTGAACAGTGGTCTATCGGTGAGGATTTAGTGAATAGTGTTCTATCAGTGAGGATTTTGTGAACAGTTTTCTATCATTGAGGATTTAGTGAACAATGTTCTATATGTTAGGATTTAGTGAACAGTGTTCTATAAGTGAGGATTTAGTGAACAGTGTTCTATCAGTAAGGATTAAGTGAACAGTGTTCTATCGGTGAGGATTTAGTGAATAGTGTTCTATCTGTGAAGATTTTGTGAACAGTGTTCTATCAGTGAGGATTTAGTGAACAATGTTCTATCATAGATGATTTAGTAAACATTGTTCTATCTGTGAAGATTCAGTGAAGAGTGTTTTATTAGTGAGGATTCAGTGAACAGTGTTCTATCAGTGAGGATTCTGTGAACAGTGTTCTATCAGTGAGGTTTTTTGAATAGTTCTAGCAGTGATTTTCTAACAGCGAACATCTAACAGCAGAAATCTAACAGCGGACTTCTAACAGAAGACTTCTAACAGGGGACTTCTAACAGTAGAATTCTAATAGCGGACTTCTAACAGCAGACTTCTAACATTGGACATCTAATAACGGACTTCTAAAAGCAGACTTCTAATAGAACACTTCTATGATTGGACTTCTAACAGCGTACTTCTAACAGCAGACTTCTAAAAGCAGACTTCTAACAGCGTACTTCTAACAGCAGACTTCTAATAGTAGACTTTGAACAGTGTTTCTAGCTTCCTACAGTTTCACCCCTTTGACGTTTCATTTAACGTAAAATGCATTTAAAGCCTCATTATAAGGACTCTAAGGCTGATTCAAAGGCCATAAATCATATATTAATTAATCATATGGCTCATGATGTTTTTTTACTTGTTCAAACCGCGTGGCATTATGTGAACCACTTTCAATGGGGAATTAAGTGTATCTTAAACCATCGCCCCATTACATCGTCAAAAGGGACGAGATATCTTCCTCCATTTTTCTTCCACTTTGATCTCAGATATGAGATTATAGAACCTTTCAATCTTGTCCATAGGATTTTCACAATCAAAATTTACCCTTTGGATTGGTTCCGCTCTGTTTATATGCAACCATGTCGTATTGGTCAATCATTGATAAAAGGTATGTTTTATCGTCATTCCTTTGGGGATCATCTCCTCCTGTTTCCCCTTTCCATGTTATATCATGTAATCTCCATTCTTCAAATAGGGTTTTTCTTGGGGATTGGTTGGTGTTGTCATATTGTGGCATCCTTGGGTGGATGTAGTTGTCGCGAGATGAGGATCGTGACCCATTATGTGGATAAAGAATGCGAGGAACTGTTTAAGGTAGTGGATTCGCTACTTCTCTTTATTTTACGTGCAACTGTATTGTTATTATGTTTAATCCCATTGGATGATAATGGAATTGACATAATAAATATTTTAACCTGATAAATAAATTGATATTGATCGTATGTTATTGCCTTTCTTTTTTCTAGATAGTGTGATACTTATGCTTGATTTTATTAGCTATTTTTTCTTTATGGAAAACAGTAAAGAACATAAATCGGGATTAATTGATAATTTTTTGCTAAATATAAAGATACATGAATAAGAATCTGGTTCTTTTTGTAGTTTGATGTTAATCAAATTAGTACAGTAAGAATGTTTATTTCTTTGCGATAACTTAGTGGTTAGGATTCCCGAATTTGGAACCAACGAATAATAAATCGATTAACCATAGATGGATTATATAACTGGTGGTTGTTAAAATATAATTTCTTTTAGGGTTCTGAGTTACAAACTTGTTTGTTTAAGGGACAAGAGCCTAATTGTGAAGATGATTGTTTTACTGTTTCTTGTGTTTTAATGTGAGCCAGGATGGTTGTGGTATTATGGGGAGGCATAGAGGCCCTCTTGGTTGTGGTAGCAGATGACTCCTAGAGTGGCAAGATGCATCAGTTTATGCATGTGGGTGTTGGGGAGGACACTAGGGATGATGGAATGGGATGGACGTGATTGTTGGATGCTTGGTAATTTGGATTGGTTGTTTATCTACTTTACTTTTCCCCACTGCTCAAGGCAGCTGGTCTTACATAACCTTCTTCTGAAATAAGAGAAGACATGTGGGGCATCCCACGTTCTTTCCATGTTTAGATTCTCAATGATGGATGGGTATATGCTCTTTCTATAAGCGGTAAAGACTTGATGGGTAGTACATCTACTCACCGTGTTGAGCCCCCATGTGTTTATTAGCATATAATTTTCTTTCTAGAATGCCTGGGAATGTGGGAAAGTATTTCTATAATGAATAAATGAATAAATGGTGTTAACCCGTGGGTATAGAGATGCTGGAACCTAATTATGAGGTTGTAATCTTTGAAGGAACAATTGACTTTGGGTGTGATCCTAATGAAACATAATGTGGAATTGTTAATGGTTAATTAACATTTAAAGAATTAAATAATGTAAATTGGAACTGATAAAAAGGGAATGAAGTAATCTAATAAAGCTCTTTAAATGGTTGTGTGAATATAGGATACTTAGTCTTAGAAGTAGCAGCCCGAAGTCTGAGAGACGTTAGCTGTAGTTGTGTCTAAGACTTGGTTATGCCCATACTGTAGTTGTGAGTTATAGTATATCCTGTACTTTTTTGTGTTTCTATATGCTACTCCACCCAGTCAGTAAGGGAAACTAACACCCTGAGGATTCTGAGCCATGGGGGTGTTTTCCCCAAAATTCTGGTGGGAGGATGGATGGCTGACTACCCTCTTTGGCCCCGCTCTCTTCTCTTGGTAGTTAATTGTATTGGCATGCACATTGGTTATTTTTGCCCATATATGTGTGTAGAGGGCTGTAATGGCTTGTGGTTATTCACACACATATATTCTGGAAATATTTTTCCATGGACTACTATAGGTGTAACGTGTATAGGCTATGATGGTTTGAAGATCCTTACTCAGTGTATGGGCTGTGATGGATTGAAGTATAATACCTGACGTATGAAACACGTAATGTGATCAATGGTGGCTCCCGAAACCTACCTGGTTACATTGGTGTGTGGATGTGGTGGTTTTTTTCACGAGGTGCATATTGTGATTCTTCATCCTGGTGTCTACGGGAAAGAATTTATGGAGAGAGATCCTCAGGACGTGTGACTTTGGGGCAAAGAGGAGAATCTATGGGGACGTAGTATCAGGGTATCCTTGATATTCATTATGATATGATATATTCTTGTATCAATTACTTGGTTAGAGTAGCCATGGTGAGGTTGTGAACTTATTATACCTATTTAGGTGATGAGTAAGTTTCACTTGTTATTCACTATGCTTTAGCATGCTTTCATTACTTTTGCACGAGACGCTTTGGGGAGGATCCTACTGATTGTACTGTTATACACAACCTATGTATATATAAACTGTTTTTCAGGTCACTTAGAGCAGGTTGGAGATCAAGCTGGTTTCTACGAGCTTGGTGTTGCAGGAGCTATTTGGGCTTGTGGTTCCTGCTATTTTAACTTTCTTTTGGGTACTTGCAGTTTTTTTCTTCCAGTTTTAGTACTATTGCATGACATTTCATATATTCACTTGGGATTCTTTTATATTCCAGTTCTGAGTTAGAGTTTATTGGTGTCTATCTTATCTCTCTCTTCTGCATGTGTTATCTTAGATGGTAATGCCTCCCATTTGTGTGTTTATTATGCCCTCGGTGCTAGTCGCCAACCCGGGGCCTACTGGAGGCGGGACTCGGGGGTCATTATCTCCCTTCTCACTTTGCTAACCTAGGAGTGGTACACTTTGTGGGGAGGGGGTCGTGATATTTTTCAGGGGATTTACTAAATAAATTTTTCATTAAAACCTAACATGTATTGTCTTCTTCAATAATTGAAAACCACACATGTTTTCCCATAGCGAATTTTTTTTTTAAAATGGTCACAACATAAAACATGATTTAATGAAGTAAATAGCTATATTCATGATACTAATTGTGAAAATTCATTTCACCTCATCAATTATGTAGTGAAAAGTAATCAATTAAATGGATAAGTTAAAAATGATGATATGTTTTTTATGATTCATTATCATTTTAGTTTTTTAGAATACCTATAATGGTATCAAAAAAATTAGAGAACCATATATAATTTCCCTTACAATACATCATGGACTTCAAATAAATATTCATCACTAAATATTTTAAATTTAAAAAATATTTCAATGTATATTATTAATATTTAGTGGGAACATCACTTTGAAAGACTCGTGACATACATGTGATGACATATTATCTATAAAATTATTCAAAATGAAATAAATAATTTAATCATTTCATTACTCATTCTATTTTGAGCATAGTTGTTCTATATCCTTTTCATGAAAAGGAATTGTTACAACCCAAAATTTTAATAGTGGAATTTCCCTACATATAATTCGGTCATATTTAGTATTTTCGTACAAAGAACCTTGACCACATAATTAAACAAACAATATTTTTCTATAATAATTTAAAATTTTAATTTATAATATAAAAATTTTCATAAGAATTATAAATTGTAAAATGGTACATAAATATGAATTACTATAAAAATTATAGGAAAATTATGATATTCTCAATCCCTCAAAATGATAACATCAACACACAACACAATTGAAATGAAGATGATTATTAGAAAATCATTATCTCTATGGAAAATAAAATTATATAACAGTAATTTAATATAATTTAATGAAAAAAAAATATGCATTATTTACAGGATATATAGAACCCATAAGACCATTAAAAATATTATAGTTAAAAATTTAATTTTCCAATTTGAATAATTACAGTGTCATTGAAATAGTTCGTTGAATATTTGTAATAGTAACTTGATTGCTAGATTATAATAACAACCAGTTTAATTGTAAAAAAATATATTGGTATCTTATGAAATGATAAAATTATATTTTATATAATGTTATAAGTAAATAAAATTTTTAAAAATAATAAATTAATTGTTTGTATGTTTATGAATACATATTTATTTAATTTCACTATTATCATATAAATAATTATATAGTATATATTTGTTAATACATAAATTTTTTTTATAATAAATATTTTTCTATAAAAATGATATGATAATTTTATGAGATCATAAGTAACTATTCAGAGGTTTGGAAATTCTTCTATAATAATAAAATTCATTTTTTACACTAAATTGAGATTTTAAATTAAAATGATTATTTATATATTTGGAAAATTTTTCTAATAAAATGTAATTTATTTATAGAATCATCATGTTAATAATTGTTTTGTTACTTTTTTTTTAATTTTTATAAAATATATTTTTAATTGGTGCAGAAATAAATATAACTTTCTTATTTTAAAAGAGATAACACTCATTATTCTTGGTAGAGGAATCCCATTAAAATTCATTTATAGTCTTAGTGTCAGTTAATACCCAATAAAATAATCCAATTGTCCCATTCCTAATTAATATTTTTTTCATCATGTCTAGACTGCCAAAATATTTGGAACACCGCCTCCTTGAACAATGAACTTATATTTTTCCTAAATCCATCAATGTATGTCATAAAAACAATATTAATTTAAAATATGATGTTAAAAATTAAAATATAAAATGATTTAGATTATTTAAGGATTTTAATATTTATTCAATAAAATTGAATGTGTTTAGTTTTTTGATGGATATTTAATCCTTGTAAATAGACTACCTAAATAACAGTAATATTTTATGATGTGTATCAACTATTTTTTGAAGTATAAATGGATATATTCGACTATTGTAATTCTATTAAGTATATTAATATAACATCATTTCAGTTATACACTTTTAGTTAAATTATAAAATAAAATCAACATTCATCCACACATGATGCATATGTGAATCCCTTTTTTATTATAATTCAAACATTCCAAACTGGGAAGTTCCCTTTTTCTGAATAAAATAATAATTATTCAATATAAAATTAAGTATAATTAAAATATTCATTATTCCAAAATTAAATGATATCATCGGGTATGTCATTAGACTGTATAAAAATTTGGGAACTATCTACTTTATGTTAAAGTCAATTATTCAAGTTGTATTGTTAATGATTTGTGTGTGTAATGATATTGTTTATGGATAAAAGAGTTTCTATGATGTTTACCAATCATGAAATCATCTTCCATGGTATATGAAAAATACATTTTAGATACCTTGAAAAATGGTTTTTGACTCACATTCATGAAAAATGTTTAGATAACCTCATTTCACCGAAAAATACACTACATTGATGATATCAATGATTTCAGAAATAATGTATTTTTTGATTCCATAATAAATACCCATGAATTCGATATTTTCCCCATGGTGATGTCTTAAAATCATACCAAACAAGAATGTTCCTGATTTCCACTTTTACCACAATCAATTTTGAATTTTACGTATCCTATAAATAGAGAAATACACATCAAATCCATGGTTCTAAAACCATAATGATATCTACCAATAATGAAAAAATCATCATCATTATATGATCATGAATTATATATTCATAATATATTCCTTTAACATCTTTAGAATACCTAACTGATTCAATAATATGATTTTTGGTTATCTTCCTGGTAATGGCATCACCCTCACAAACCCATTTATCTCATTGAGTCTATATAGTATAGTTAAACACCATGTTGGCCACAATAAAAGGATTTTATATATTATATGAGATTTGTATATTGAAATAGGTATGAAACTATTCACAATAACTAGTTTCAATGGGTCTTGTAAATTCAAAATATTATTCGACTATTGTTCATATTTCAGAGGTATTAGCGCTAAAAATGTCAATTTTTTATGTTTTTATTATGTTTCCATAAAATCACAAAAATATTTCATAGAATAATTCTATAATCCTGTAAAAATGACTAGTTGGATGTTTCTATTACATAACACAACATGAAATGATGAATATGGAAGCTACAATAATTCTTCTTCTAAAATTATTAGGCAAAAAATGGGTATAGACTTTTAAATATTGAAAGTATAAATTCTAATTATGGAAGCCTTTTATTTGAGGATGGTTCCTAAAATGTGTGTAATCACCATTAGTGAAGTTATAGTTCAGGACCAACACCTTTATTTTATTAGGCAGAACATCCATAGATTTATCAAATCCTTCATAGATTTACACAATTATTTCAAATTATGCATCTATTGAGATAAATGTTTAATTCAGTGGTATACCTCTATAGTTTTATAATATGATGTTTACGGATGATTTAATATTAGATAGATAGTTTGAATTCACATAGAATATAGGGAAGAAATTATTGTGGTAAGTTTAAATTCAATAACCCAATTAATTTAAATTATTATTTTTGATCCTATATTATAATAAAGAACTCATAAAATAAATATACATCAACTTATTCATGATTATCCTCCACATAATTATAGAATACAGGGAAACATTAAATTTACAATTTTTTTCAAAACTGAGAAAACTATAATCATTTGGTTGGCGACATTGATTCCATGAAAAATTCATATGTTTTCTCTAAAAAATTATTCCCCCTAAATGTTTTTAATATATGATGGGATACTCATATTGAGGGTGAACAACCATTTATAAAAAATATAAAAGTCGACAAATTTTGAGACTATAACAACATTGACAATGGTAATTCTTCCATCCAACATGATTGTTTTAAATTTTCCAGAAGCCAACTAATTTATTTAAATTCTAGAAATTTGATATAAATGGTCGAAACATGGTATCCCCAAAAAATATGGGGACACCAATACAGTTTAAAGGGAACATACCTTCTTTAATTATAGTATTTCAAATGATTTTAATAATACTTTCTGGAGTAATATTTTTTCCAAATAATAATAATAACTTCTTTGAAATAATATATTTCATAGAGACTCTCTCATTATGAAATATTTAATATTTAATATTATTTATATTTATTTTATCACATTACATGAAATAGAAGATATTTTTAGCATATAATATTCGACAGGGGAGCCATGAATTTGGTAAATATGATGGTCTTGAGTTTATTGGCATTTCCCCTTCTAATATAGATCTTAGAATATCAATATTTAAAAATATATAAGATAATGGGTGAGATTTTATCACATTCCCAATCAATTATGTAACATGTGAAATATTTTTTAGGGGACCCATTGATAATCCCTAAGATGTGTTCTGACTCTAAGGTTATTTTTAACCAAATAAATAATGATTTCAACCAAAGAAAATATTCTTAACAAAATGAAATTGAAAAACAATATAGCTTGTCAAATTATCTTTTATTATAATTTTTTATTGATGATTCCACTAATGATGTATTTCATGGATATATTAATTCATTATGAATAAGAAATAAATAAATCTAGAATATTTCATTATTTGAAAAAACAAAACTGGTAAGGAAATAAAATATTTTTTGCATAGAAGGAGAGTCGGTTAGATATATGTTTTTCATGAATTTTTCAAATATTATTTCAAATAGACAATTTTTTAATATATGGATTTTATTCAAATTATAAACATTTATAATTATTGAATGAAACTAAGAATTAATGTAATGTCTCGACTATCATACCCGTGAAAAAAATAGTCAATGTAAATAAAACATTAAATTGAGTAATATCCCAAAAGACTTGAATTTTATTTTCATTCCACATAGTCCAAGAGATATTATATTGTTTAAATGGTTATGAATAATGTAATGAATTGTTTTTATTATTTTATTTATGGAATTTTGTGTAAGAGAGGACATGTTCTGGAACAGTATGTAATATATATATTTGTTTCGATCATTTTCATCGAGTTATGAAGTTCCATTCTCTCAATTAAATTCTATAAATTATTATTATGTTATGAAAAAATTAAAATATATATATAAATCCATTACATATATTCCGTGATTATTCCATCTTTATTTATTGTGTTATTATGTTTCATTATATTCTTTTATCAGAGATCTTCTTTAAAATAAATCCTGATTAAGGAGGACTTTTCTACCTAAATCCTTTTCAAAAAAATCCAATTTAAAATATATACTATGAATTATTATTTCAATAAATAAACAAATATTTTATATATTACTATGGGTTTTTAATTCGTTACACTCTTTGGAAACTTTTTGTTGGTTGGAGTATCATATTTAAGAGGGGTGAATTTAGTATCTAAACATTTTCAGTCTGAATGTATAATTTCAAATTCCCCAAATAATTTAAATAAAATTTTCATGTTAGACAGTAGTGAATGTATAATTTATTTTCTGTTCGATTAATTTATCAAAAGATTTATTTGTTCTTAGCAGTATCAATTTGATAATCGATACATCTCTTGAAACTAATCTACAAAGTCAATACTGTTATAAAGATATTCTAAAACAAACTATCAGAGATCAATTTAGTTTGATGAAATATGTGATAAAATAGATTAAAAATGAATGGTATAAACACATCATAAGTTAAAAAAGAGGTTTAGTCTCAATTAGATACTTAATCCTCTCTATATTGTTTTCACCTACCACCGATCATTTTAAATTAATAAACAGTTTTATCTGCACCCTGGATCATTGTTTATAATAGCACACATGGTTTCTTAGGTCCCACATGACCTCTACCATAGTTCTTCATGGGGAAAAACAAACAGTTAACAGAATACCTCTCCCACAATTCTACATTCGATACAATTTGAAAAAAAGAGTGTGTGATTGAGGATGTCAAGTATCCTTCTGATATGCAGTAGTGTCAGTGTGTGTAACATATAGATACACACACTTCTGAGAAAATTAACAAAATTAACTCAATAACGATAAGAATGTAGATATATTTTTAGAAGGATATATGTGTTAGTAAGCATAGATCTGGACTCGTTTGATGAAGTGGACTTGTAGTTAGAGTTCTCTTTTAGATGTTGAAAAAAATAGATTGTCGTATTTTGGCATCCAGATACAGGTATGGTTGTGCAGGTATATTCATTTCCTATATCGATATGCCGAAATAGTTTTTTAATTATATGTTCAGCTCGATCAAGATCACCTTGTGTGTTCTTATAGTGTTGAGTTAACAATGGTTTCATGAGATTTTCAGATGTTCATCAGTATATCTCTCTCTCAAACATGAACCCCATGACTATCTTGTTTTTATCAATCTTTATTTTTTTTTAAATGATTCTTATTTGTGATTTTCTCCCTTCACCATCTAGAATTACTCCCAGTTTTCCCTAGTATCGAGCTATCCCCAAAAGTCCCCCGCTTTTTCAATGGATCCCCTTATCTTTCAATTTCACTCGTGGAGTTTTCAGAGGCTTCTTCCCTACGCAACCATAGTTTTTTTTTATCAATTTGAAATTTGGAGGCCATCAATGTATACAGTTGATAGATTTGTCAACACCTAGTGGGATCTTCTACATCGCGCGATCATTGGCCTTCATTACTCTGGAAAATTGATAGTTTTATTTTCTTCTGATAATGATCTTTCTATTGTTTGGTCTAGTGGTGCGCGCTATGTCAACAATAATTAGTTCTTTCCCATTCGTCGATCCTTCAATTTGCAGTTGAAGAGTGACCCGGATACAATGACGATTTGGGTTTTTCTTCTAGTTTTGCCGTTATCCTACCAAGATCCATCCATATTGCGGATGATTGGTAATATTCTATGATGTTTCTTGGTCTCGGACTCTAGTAACCATGTGGTTTTCCATCCCATTGAACATAGAATCTAGGTTGGGGTCAATATCTCCCGACCACCACTAGATTTTGTCTAGATTGATATTGAATGTGAATATAGGATTATGCAGTATATTGTTTACGAGTCGTGGTCTCATTATTGTGCCTTCTGATTCCTCTAAGTCCACTCAGCCAAGAGCTGCCATAGAGGTAATATCTTGCCTTCTTTGAGTTCGGTAAATGTGGATAATTCGATTCGCAATGAGCTTGCCAATGAGTTTGGAAAGTCATTGGGGATTCCTAACTTTATGGAAACTGATATTCACATTCATGATGCAAGGTGTAAAGTAGTTGTGTTAGATCCCTTGGGCTTTGGTGCGAGTGGGTGCCATCTTTCACAGCTGGAGGAGTGACTGGTCACCAGAGATGCTGGATTACCCCTAGTAATTCAGAAAGATCTACATTTGAGGCCCTCATAACCAAAGGTCTCAGAAGTATTTGAAAGATTAAGAAGCGATATGGGTATCATGAACATGGTTCCGGGAGATGGGATGTGGGTTGGCCCGAGTTCCTAGCCCCACTCTTCATTTGAATAGATGGTTCAATCAGGCAGTAGAGGTTCTCATGTGCATGGTGCTAAAATTTCTAGAGAGTCCAGAGAGGATTCTATACCTCTTGCTGTTGAAAAAGAGCATCTTTTATGTAGAAAAAACAAGTTTATAGTGCTGGGGAAGATGATTTATATGCTCTTGGGGAAGGGGATGATGTGGTTTCCCCTGAAGATAACCCTCTCTTCCAATAGGATTCTCAAGAGGAGGTTGAGACCCATAAAGAGCATGAATCACAAGTAGATGAATCTCCTGTCATGGATCTAGTGAATGATGAAACTGTTATTTTAGAACCTGTTATCCCCCCGAGTGGTTAGGAAATAACGTAGTGTGTTTTTTGGGATCCTAACATCAACAACATTTAAGAATTAATATAGAAGGAACTTGTGGTCAATGATACTCAAAAATAGTTTGAAATATTGTTTGGGAGAGGCATCCAGTCCAATCTGAATGATGAACATGGAAGTTGGGTTTAAAAACAACTCATCATATTGGAATGTGAATTCAACAGAATGAATATTACTACAGGACAACTCATCCAAACTTGGGACAATATGGAAAAAATCATTGAATACCTCTTAAAACATGATCTAGAAGGAAATGCCAACACTCTTTAATGGAGACTTCATAGAGGTATGTTTTATAAAATACTCAAACTGTAATTCGAATATATGATTATTGCCTATGGTTTTTGTTGATTCTATAGTTGTGTGTGGACTGATTTCCCATTTTTTCTTTATAAGTTGTTACATAATAAAATAAAAATATGTTGTTAGAAACACAAAAAAGACTGTTATAAATTATATTAACAGATGCATATTTGGATAGTCTATCGGTGACTCATCTTTCAGTGTCTCCTTATATCGGTGACTCCTTCTATTAGTGAGATAGTTGATATGTTGATGAGATAGTTGAACTTTTGGTGACTCATATCAATGGAGAGTCATTCCTTTTTTCGGTATCACATTTCAAAAGTAGATCACTTGAACTAATGGTAGTAATTCTGCATAAGTGTCATGAGAAATGGTGAGGCTTCTACATAAGTATCATGTGACCTAGTGAATTTTTTTCATTTGTGTCAGGCTCAACAATGAGTCGTTCCAATAGTGTGATATTAACATATATATACAATATTCTGGTTTGAACTATATGATAATGAGTCCTATGTCTATTGGTGAGTCATTTGTCTAACTATGTCAGTCACTCATAAATAGATTAAACACACATAAACAGAAATATGATTGAAATTATTGGATATTTAAGATAATTATTTGACATAATATACAGTCTGAAATGAGTTAATTTATAAGTTAATATATGACCTGAGTTTTTATAATTAAAACCTTTATAGTTAGAGATGGTTTCTAATAGAATCTATTGGCCAATAATCTCCCCCTTTTTTATAATCACAAATCATTGCATTAATAAGTAAAATTTTATAACAATTAAAGTAAACAATTAATAACGTATCATAGAGAAGATTAAAATAACGTATCAGAAAAAATAATGCACAAACAACATTAAAATAATGATTCTAAAATTATCCCCCTTATGGGATTAGAAAAATGAGATAGGTGAAAAGAACACTAAAAAAAGTAGAAACAATGAAATAACATTCATAAATATATTACACTAAAAAATCAAAGGTAAAATGAGTCAAACCTATCAAAAAACAATCACTCCACACTATATGGTAAGATCAAGTGGTATCCTCCCCTTATCAGAAGGATCAATTGATGGTTTATCGAAAGGGTTAGGCTGAGAAGTAGGAGATTCTGAATGGATTTTGAGAGGGGTTAGAGGAACTCCTTCAGAAACCATAGAATATTTGGGAGTTATATGCTAACAAATAATTTGATGCTAATTTTTTTGTAATGAATGTTCTATTATAAGCTAACGCCTGAGAAACCGGCACTTAAGGATGAGCAGGCACCAAACTAGTAGGGCCCAGTGGTGAAGTAAGAGGTACTATAATGTCATCACTTTGGACATGTAGATATGGTTTTTATAGCTTGTTGATGTCTTCAATGATTTAATCACCAAATTTTTTTATATTTCAAAATACTATTCAGTTTCTATAAACTTTACCACAAATGGATTGAATTCCCTCTTCATCTGAATATGGTCATTAAAACCCTTTTTCACTAGAGAAAGATTAATATTAGTGGCCAAATTGTTAAATATATTGTTCATTGGATGCTTTGATATTAGATTTTATAAAAACACATTAATCATTTTGGTATTCTCTTTATGAGTGCTTGAAGTAATCCTCACATAATACTTCACATATCATTCATTTTATCTGATGTGTCCTCAATCTTGTCCATACGTATAACTAAGGCTTGCAGTTCTTCATTAAAAACTGTACAAACAGTGGTAAGATCTGATGATTGTGAAGACCGAGTAGGTGAAGTAAAGGTTGAAGAAAGAGAAGAAAAGGTTTGCTCCTTATCTTATTTTATTATTTTGGAAAACTCGAGCGATTTAAAATTATAAACAAGATTATCAATCCCATTCATGTCACTTTCCATTGTATTAATTTACTTGGTGGTTAAGGCCTTAATGTTTGTGGTTAACTCTTTCATTTCATTGTAGATGTTTTTGTTTTCTGTCACAATTTTCCCTACAGTGGTAATTAAATCTGGATTAATTAATTTAATGACCATCTTGGAAACTGAACAAGAATTATATTTAGACAGACTAGTTGAGGTAAGAGTATAACTAGATGCTCCATCTTTCTTTACACAATCATCCATAGATCAAATTTAATTCAAAATTTCAGTCACCTAAGTATTCTCTCTAAAAGAATATTCAATATTATACCTCATTTGATATTGTAATAAATCTATTATGGAAGAACACATGCCTTTCTTGAATTTTTCATAACCATCCTTAGTGACATAGTCACTACAATAGGTCTCATCCACTAGTTCGCTTGAATCATGTGCAAAGACATCATCGTCAGAATATTAATAATCTATTACTATGGCCACATAACAATTATTTCTCACCCATTAAACCATATTTTCTTAAACTATATGAGTTAGTGTCCCAATACTTACCCTTACTATTTGATTCTCTTTATCAGCTTGAGATACTAATTCATAAGGCTCCCCTCAGTGTCATACTTCATGGCAGATTGTTCCCCCTCATTCAAAGCATCTTGTCTTGTTAGCTTCACCTAATGTAGAGACCATCATATAGAATATAAAACATAAGAAACAAGTTCATCTTGAGAAAAAATATCATATTGAATTACACCATGAACATATAGACTAGTGTTAGCTTCCGCAACATCTATCCTAACAACATCTAGATATTCATCAGGATGACCGAATTCATTATCACTACCACTTTCACTACTTCCATTATTATCACTACATTATTTATATTCATTTCCAACATAATCATCAACATTGACATCTTCTTCTTCTCCAACTGATTCTGAACCACATTCACCACTAACAACATCTTTTTCTTCATCTTCTTCTTCACTACATTCAATGGCATATTCTAAACATCCTCCAACTTTTGTTGCTTCAATTCCTGTAGATCTGAGAACAGGTTCCTGAAAAGATATGTCTAGATGTGGGATTGTCGGTCCAATAGAGACTCTTTTTGTTGGTCTAGTAGCGTCTAGGTAACTTCTATCATTAATTGGTTATCCCACATCTCTGACAGGAGTAGAAAGGTCATCTTCCACTTCTAAAGAGTAGGTTACATGTTCACCTAGACCTAGGAAATGATCTAATAGATCCCTTGGACTAACTAGATGATCTATAGGATTAAACTTATAATAAAATATATCTTCACCACCATAATATTCATTCCTCCATGGGTTCCAATTAATTTGCATTCTCTTATAGATGTCAGAGCTTAAACAGATTCCACTACATTCACTAACTATAGCATCACCAGTTTCACTGACACAATATTTATCTTTTAGCATTGTTTATATCATTCAGGAATTGAAAATAGAATTTGGAATACAATAAGGTTTTTATCATCTCGTTAATTAGAACCATTAGATATTTTCAATGATTCAATTGAACTCATTTGTGTACAAAATACACCATGTATACATTCTAATACTTGAGGAAAGAAAACTCCCCTTTCCTGGGAAAAATATGGTGCTAAAGAATCTTAAATAAAATTCTTCACTCATCATTCAATTAAGATGAAATCATTCTCATGCTTTTTTCATTTCTAATTATCTTTTTTAGAGTATTCTCATAACTAAATAATTCTGTTTCAAGAGGAGTTCCATGATAATAATCAAACCTTTCATCATGACGTACTTTAAGACATTCATCCCAACGTCCTGAACAGAAAAAGATTCTATTCCCTTTAACAATATACATCACCCAAGCAACATCATATACTTCAAACAAAAATTCCATATAAAAGTAAAATTTAAATATTATCTTCAATTAGAAAACTATTCCATGGTTTCGGAACTAGTCAACCCATCCTTGATCTTGAAGAACCATCAACAACAAATACATTTCCCTAAAATCCATCCCACCAGTACGTATTTCTACGAGGATACATCATGGTTTACTAGACCCTGATTTTGAGGACCTAAAGGTTTTCTCGATTCCCCTTTTTATTTCATTAATGCACGAGAATCGCCCTATTCCAGAGCACACTTAACTCAAACCATTTCAAACAGTTCTGTTTGGTGGTCTAAAGGAGAAAGGTCGAGGGTAGAGAAAGAGATAAGAGGCCAAGAGGTAGAGTATCAATAAATTATTATAGTGAATAGATTCAAATTTATATCATTTAAATATTTCAAAATTTGACAATCGATAAATTATGGACTGGGTTCTCTAAAATTAAGAAAACATTTTGGATTTCAAAAAAACATAGAACATATAAAAATATTGAGTCATTAGTGACAGTAAAAAAAATATTTTAAAATACAAATGATGTGGGTTTGAAAAACATTGTACAATACTAACAGTGTTAGTGTGAGAAAGATTAAAAAATACAAATGGTGTCGATATGAAAACAATTGTACAATACTAATAGTGTTGGTGTGAAAATAATTTCCAAATACAAACATTGTCTGTATGAAAAAATTTGTAAAATACTAATGTTGTCGGTATTAAAAAATTTCTAAAAAAATTCAAAGAATAGATAAACAGCAAGTCCCAATGATTGATCATTCCTAAATCAAGTCCGATGTAATTTATTCATTCAGAGTTCAATGGATTAATGAATATGTCAGTAAGAGTATATTTTGTGACAATAAATTCTAATGTGATATCACCCTTTTATAATGATCTTCCAAAAATTGATGTCTTATATCAATTTTTTTCTAGAATGAGAAACTGGGTTTTTAAAAATTTAGTAGCACTTGTGATGTCACATTTTATAGGTACATGTATAAATTGATATCCATATTCTAGAAGTATCTCTTTCATCAGAAAAATTTGTGAAAAAACATATACCATCATCTATATATTCATATTTGGAAATCGGTAATGCATCCAAATTTCCTTTCATACTACAATAGGAAACCAATGATATTCCCAAAAAGTTACATGTCCCAGAGGTTCTATTTCCACCTAACTTGCATCCAACAAAATAATAATCATAATAACTCAATATATTAAATGATTTTTCATTTGGGTAAAACAAACCTAAATTGATAGTATTTTTGAGGTATTTGAAAATTATTTTAACAGCATTTATTTGAGACGCTTTGGGATTTTATATAAAATTGGATTAGATACAAACACAAAACATTATATCTAGAAAACTAGTAGTCAATTACAGAAAACATCCAATCATTCATATATAAGTTATTTGACCAACAGATTTACCATCTTCATCAAGATCTAACATACAAGTAGTATACTTGGGAGTGTCACTAAATTTAATGCTATTAAAGACAAATCATTTTAAAATATATTTTGTGTGTTTACTTTCATTTAAAATGACAAATTCTTTATTTTGAAAAATCTGAAATCCGATAAAGAATTTTAGTTCACCCATTATAATCATTTCAAATACATTTTGTGTCATCTTTGAAAACTCAATGCATAAAGGATCTATTGAAGATCTAAAAATAATGTCATCAATATAGATTTTAACAACTAAAACATCTCTATATGTTCTCTTTATAAAAATATTATGATCAATAATTCCTTTTTTAAAACCTTTTGATATAATAAAACAGCTTAATCTACCATACCATGCTTCTGGAGCTTATTTTAGACCATATGAAACTATTGTTAATTTGATAACATGATTTTTAAAATGTGGTTTTTTAAAACTAGGTGGTTGTTCAACAAAAAACATCTGAAACTGTATATCCTTTTAGGAATTCACTTTCAACATCTATTCAATAATGTTTAAAATAAATATTGGAATCATAATCAAGAATTATTAGGATGGCCTCATGTCAAGAAACAGGTGAAAAATATTCCTTATAGTCAATACCTTCATATTGATTATAAACTTGTGCAACCAGTCTAGAATTCTTTCTAAAAATATTACTAGATCATATACATTGTTCCTAAACACACACTTAGTGCCTATGGTTAAAGTGTCTTTGAGTGTATCCACAATTTTCCAAATGTTATTCGATTCCAATTTATTAAGTTATTATTGCATATCCATTACTCAAAACTATTCTTTGATTGCATTATTGATGTTTTTAGGTTCCATCTATGATAGGAAATATTGATGTTCAACCTGATTTCTATGAGAAGCTCTAGTTTGTGTACATTTATCAATTTTTTTAAAAACAACTTCTAAGGGACGATTTTTAAGAGTCCTAGTTGGTCTAGAAAATGTTGTTCTAGTAACATCAGGTTCGTCTATATTTTCAGGTTCATTATAATCATATACTGATGATTTTTTAGAATTATCTGGTTTAATATATTGTTTTACAATAAGAATAGTTGATTTTTCATTTATTTCCAAGTTTGAAATATCATATTCAATGTTTTCTATGGAGATCATAGGTTCATGTGAATCTGTTTCATAAAATTTTATATGATCAGATTCATCCACAAATTTGGTTCATTTATTAATGAATTTATAGGCTTTACTAATTGATATGTAACCTATGAAGATTACTTCATCACTCTTGGATGAATATTTGTCAATATTATCCTTTGTATTAAGGATATTAACTTTGAAACCAAAAAACATCTAAATAACTAACATTGGTTTTTCTATTCTTTATCAACTCATAAGGAATCTTCATGAGCATATGACTAATTAAGAATATATTAATTATGTAACAAGTTGTATTCACAGCCTCAGCCCAAAATTAAATTGGTAAATCATATTCAGTTATCATTTTTGGAAAATCTATTGTAATATTATATTCCTTATTTATACAACTCCATTTTGTTGAGATGTCTTAGGGTAAAAGAAGTTATGACTATATCCATTGTTAGAGAAAAAGGATTCAAAGTCTTGATTTTCAAACACACAGCCATTATCACTACATAAGGATTATATTCTAAGTCCATTTATATTTTCCACTATTTTAGCATGCTTTCTAACGTATGTACATGCTCCAATGTTCTGGTCTATGAAAAAATTTCATGTATATCTAGAACAGTCATAAAAAATATCATAAACATGGTGATTCTCATTAAGACTAGAAACATGAGATGGTCCAAATTAAACAATTTGAACCTACTCTAAAGGTCAAGATGTTGAAACTTCATTCATTTATTTTAAAGATATGTTGTGTTTTTTAACCTTTTGAAAATTATTATAGAATTTTTCATTTTGAAACTCATATTTGGTTAGATTCATGAAAAGTAATTTTCTAAAAACAATTCTAAGAGAGAGTACATTACAGTGGTCTGATATCATAGGCCAATTCCTGGACTCTTTATAATAGTCCCTCAAACAATAATTATTTTTTAGAAACTAAGGAATCTAAGATAACAGAATATAAATTTTTATGTCTAAAAGAAGAAAAAAAATCACTTTTATTGTTATAAAAATTTTATGCATCACTCTCAAATTTAACATGAAATAAATCATCACATAATTGTGAAATACTAAGAATATTTACATTAATCAATCATCAAAAACAACTTTTGAAATTAAAACTGAGTTAGAGATACCAATATGGTTGAATCCCACTATTTTTCCTTTAGCATTATCTCCAAAGGTTACATATCCATCATAAATCTTGACTAGTTTCATGAATCATGAATAAGCTCGTTACATGTGTCTTCAACAACTACTTTCCAAGTACCATTGACTTTTGTAGGATCTCTTTAAACAACTTTCCTATATGATAATCAAACAAATACAAATTTTAGTACCATTACATGTTTTGGTCCAGTTACATCAGAAATCAATGCAATTAGTTCCCAAATTTTGATTATGTGTTTCTTATAAGAATTAGATAATATATTATAAAAATATACTATATTTGGTCCCAAAAACTAGATGTTGTAATGGATTTTTTAGAACTAGTACTTAAATCTGATTTATGAATTTTAGTTATAAGAACTAATTTTTCAGAGTTAGTTAAAAAATCAATTTTACATATGTTTCTCTATCCATGATGGTATCCAATACCAGAAGTGTACATATGTGCTATCTGTATACCAATAATTTTATTAAGAGTATCTATTCCATTGGTAAGCATTTCATGATATTTATTAATTTCTCATTAGACATTTTTAATTCATTTTTCCATTGAATAGTTGAGCATTCTTTTCTTTTTCAGTAATGTGTTCACAAATAATAGTTGTTGTAAGAGCATATAGATTCTTTAAATATTTATATTTACCTTTTAGTTCATGACATGCCCCTTCTAGCTTGTTTTACTATTCAACTTTTTTATCACCTATCATATTTATAGAGTCACTATAATTTTCAAAAATCAAATAATTTTGTGTAGTTGAATCAAAGGTTGCCTCTTATGTGTTTTTCTTAAAACATATATTTTCTATGTCATATGTGTTGTCGTTAGATGATGTTGATTCAATGAAACTATCCTCAGAGGCACTCTAGGTTCCATTCATATCTTTCTTATTCATTTTTCATATATTTTCAAACATTGTTTTGTATTTTAATTTCAAATAGTCGACTTTTACATGTCCTCTACTTTTTATTCATAGTAGACAATCTCCTCTAATTTGAAATTTCTTTTAAAGTCCTTTTTTACTTTTCCTTTTCTATCATATCATTATTATAATTGAGAATATTGAAAATATTTTTCTTCATGTGAAATTTCTTGAGTCATCTGGCTAGCTAATCCATCTCCACATCACTAGCTAATGATGATTCTCATTAATAGAACATTCAACAGAGCCCAGTTACTTATATTTTTCCCTATTTATATAGGTAGTAGTCTCTAAGGCTACAAATTTTCTCTTAGGTTCATCATCATCTTCTTTGATGACTTTCTACTCTTCCTCATACATCATCAATTTTCTTATGAGTTTTTTTATAGGTAATTTTCTGATATCACATGATTATCTAAATGAGACATATGTTTATTTCTATTTATCAGTAGAGAATCTAAGAATCCTCATGATTTTTTCTTTGGCAATAATATCTCTTCCCAGAGAGATAACAGTGTTCACAATTTCATTAAACCTGAGATACATCTCAGAAATAGGCTCATTAGGCTTCATTTTAAAGTTATCATAATTAATAGTATATTTGTTAAGTATCATTTCATAATCACTGGATGTTATTTCATGTGAAACTAACAAAGAAACCAAAATATCATGAGTACTTTTAAATACAGAAATTAGATTAAATTCTTCACCTCCAAAAGGACAGTATAAAAAATTCATGGAATTTTTTTTATTTTTATATGTAGTCTTATTTGGGTCATCCCAAGTAATTCTAGAATAATAATTACTTTTATACACATCTATAATTTAAGACCAAATTTCAAAACTCATACATTCTAAGTGCATTTTCATTTTAATTTTCTATTCAGAATAATTTTTTCTATTTAAGAATTGATGTTTGTTGGTAGCAGCGCCTTTCAGCCTATTATCCATAATTATTGTTTTATAATTTCATTTTAAAGAGATTATAAAATAGTATTTACCAAAATTTTAGGATCATTGAAATATAACTAAAATAATAGTTGTAAATGTTTTAAAATGATTTGAAAACTGAAACATCAGAACAACCTCTAATACAAGATGTTTGTTAGAGTAGATTAATCATGATGGTTGAAATGAGTATGTATAAAAATTTCTGTTTGAAATTATAATTATAAATTTACAAAATATTTAAATCATAAATGCCATGTTAGCCAGTAATGAATTAATATGATCCTAACTAATCGATTAATCTCCCAACATATTGATTACTTCTCAGTTTTATCAGTGTTATATTTAATAAAACTGTAAATACTAATCTATAGATTCAATATTGTTATATACACTTTCTAATAATAAATTTTAGAGTTGAATTTAGTTTTATGAAATATGTGATAAAATCAGAGTAAAAAAATGTTAAAAACAAAGAGGAAATAAAACCAAAGGATCAGTCTTAAGAAGAGACATAATCCTCTCAACTTGGTGGTCCCCTTCCCCCAAACAAATTAAATTAATAAACAGTTAGATCCACACTCTGGATTGGGGTTCACAGTAGCACATAGGACCATTCAGGTCACCCTTGATAGCTACCATCGTTATTTGTGTAGAAAACAACAAATAGGTCACACATAACCTCTACCACCATTAAAAATGGGATACAAATCGATAAAATGTGTGTGAGATTGAGAATATCAATTATCATCCATTTATGAAAAGGAGTCAGTGTATGTGTAACATACAGATACACACACTGCTATTAAATTTAACTAAATGAACAAAACATAGCTAATGGTGTATAGTTATGTATAGAAGCCCATGTGTGTTATGAAGTTCAACTATGATCTATTTTGATGAAGTGGATTCGATGTTTGATTCATCTTCTAGAAGATGACAAAAAACCAGAGTGGCGTATTCTAGCCTCCAGTTATAGGTATGCTGGTGCAGGTATATTCCTATCCTTTTTTTATATGTTGAAATTGTTTTTTATGTTTTTTTTAGGTTGATCGATATCACCTTGTGTGTTATTATATTCTATATTTTGTAGTGTTTTCTTGAGAGATACATATTTTATTCAGTGTATCTTTATCTCAGTCATGAATCACGCAACCATCTTGTTTCTTTCTATCTTATTTTGTTTTAAAATTCATCTTATTTTCGGGGGGAAACAATTAACATGTACATTATATGTGAATCAGCTCATCTTACCTCATACTATCTACTAAAAGTCATAAAAATAATTATTAAATAGTTCTGTATCATTAAATAAATCAAATATGATTGTCAGAAAAAAAATATTAATAAATGCATATTTAAATAGTTTATCGGTGACTCGTCTATTGGTGTCCTTTTCTAACGATGTTTCCTTATATCAGTGAGACATATGATCTATCAGGGAGATAGTTGATCTATTGGTGAATCATATCAATTTTTATCCCTTCTTTCATTCGATGGCATTGGGAAGCAGTAGATCAGTTGAACTACTGGTAGGTTGTCTGCATTGGTCTCAATTGAAATAGTGAGTCATCTGTGTCGGTGTCATGTGCAATGGTGAGTCATCTGCATTGGTGTCATTTTCAATGGTGAGACATTCCAATGGTGTCATCATAACACACATAGAATATATTCATGTTTGAACTATCTTTCATTGAGTCATATGTCTGTCGGTGAGTCATATGTCTATCGGTGAGTCATCTATTTTTCCGTGTCAGGGACTCATACTAATATTAGCCACACATAAGTAGATATATGACTGAAATGGTCATATATTCATGTTATTTCATTAACATAATATAGGATCTGGAATGAGGTAATATATATGTTAACATATGACATGATTCATGATAATTAAAACCACTAAAGTTATATATAGTGTCCAATAACATCTATGGGCCAATACTTTTTGAAATCAAAATCTATTATCATATGAGGCACTATTTTGAAACCCATTTAGTTAATTGTTTAATTCTTATTTTTTTCCATATAATTGATTTTATGTTATGGAACACATATTATTTTACATGTTATGATGTTCACACCCATATAGTTATCCAATGCATTGGGTAATTTTTTTTCCACATTATATGGTCTGTATGAGATTAAGGGTGAATTTATTCCGTTGTGGGACTCTTTCCACCTTGTGGTGTTGTCTTAGTTATTATATGTGACTAGTTATTCATTAATGTTATAGGTTTCATTATTATTCTGGTTATTCAATGATCTTATGATTCAATTATCATTAAATTATTAATCTATATGATTATTCATTATACATGATTATGTATGATAACATGATATTAAATTTGTGTGATATGTAATGATTCATTGCCATGTTTATTACCTTATTGGGATTTATACCTCACCCCAATACATTATATATTCCATAGGTAATCCTATACATATTTATGAGAAAAATGGATTTTTGATCTTATTATGTTGATTAAAATAAATATTATTTTCTTTATATTAATGACGTATAAATCATTTCATTCAAATAAAAATGGAATTTTGATCCCTTTAATGTATATAATTTATATTTTGAGTTAATAATTATGTAATGGTATATGTATAAAAAATTATATTTATTGTTTTTATACATTTATAGTTTTTTAATTATAGCGATTAGGATTGTAACAATATATGGAACACCATGGGTATAAATTTATTCCTAGTAAAATATGATAATTTTTTTGTATAGAGATAATTTCATCAAAAAAATATAAATGAACTTCTAACTAATACATGTTTATATGGTTTATTAATAGTTAAAATAATCTAATAAATTCAAAAATAGATAAGTATGTATTAACTTTATCATCACCTGATTTAATATGATGAGATATTGTTACACACCATTATTTATATTCATTCGGGTTATTATTTTGAAAAATAAGACACATCTTACCAAACATTATGATGTAAATGAATATATTGTTATTAAAGAAAAAATAAAAAATAAAAAATAATAACATATATTTAATCATATGGACTCATAATATACGAAATAATTTTCTTCTACATGTTAATCATTATATCATAATATATTCAATTTTTAAATAATAATATTTATTATTATAATCCTATTTAATTTAATTAATGGTGTGAAATTGGAAAATCAAAGAAATTACCAACATTATCATCAATTTTATAATTTCACTAATGATTTACCAAACCTTAATAAGGAAGGAGTTATGATCTCTTTGGATGTACCGAATCACTATAATGAATGATTGAATAATAAATGAATCGTGTGAAATGTAATTTTTTTCCTAAGAGTGATCAATGAATATGTGAGTCCACTAAGTGATAAATGCCTCATGCCATTAAGTTATCATATGATCCCTTCATAAAGGAACAACATATTCTCACCATGGAGAAAATATTCATCATCTTAAAACTAAGCCAACAATGTAGTGTTCTATTGTATGTATATCCACTTGAAGGGAAACATGATCACTAGTGGTTGTAGATAAACAATATTAATATATAATATCAAATTAATTACATTGAATGGGTTGGATTTAATAAAATAATATTTATTTTTTATTTTCCCTAGAACCTCCATCATAATAATGTGAGAAAGCTTCATATGATGATAAATAATAAACATGATTCAATTGGGGTTTATGAGGGAAATTAAACCAGGATTTCATTTTATGTCATCATCTTCACTATAAGCATGGAAATACATGTGAACCCTTTATTACGTATATTAAATATTATTCAGTAACTTTCATGTGATCATAATGATATTAATTGATATGAATATATTGTTATCATTAAAATTATTCTTGATATCGATACTAGATAGTATTAGTGATATCATGGGGATAGAGATCAAATAGATTTAAATATGAGTCTAGATTTGAAGGATACATAATAAAATATCCTTGATGAATGATGTACAAACATCCCATATATCAAATGTGTAGGATAAAGCATCCTATAATTTTTTTATGGGAATTTAGGGAACCTTCCATTGTGGAAATGAGGGGCACAAAAACCATCATTGCTAAAGAAATATGAATAATACCACTCATAAAATAGAATAAATATAGTTCCAAAATTACTTCATCATATTTATTGGTCATCTAGGTTTTATTGAAAACACCCATCATTGATCATTACATATTTTAATATCCTTGTACTAGAATTCAAATTCATTCAATCTCAATTACCTTTTTTGTTTAGTAATTTAGTTAATATTGTTATAACTCATACATAACTACCTATATGATACCAAGTAGTCACTTATAGTGAATAAAAATGTTCCACACAATGCAAAACATTAAAAACAAAAAATGATTTATTTTAATGAAATATTGTGATGAATTTAAACATGAATTCATATTTTCTGCTAAACATCCATAAAAACTGTAGAAACATTTTAAATCATTTGATGAGAACAAAAAAAATCATTATAGAACACAATAATATTGAAAAAATCACTATTCCATAAATACATATAAGAATATCTCATTTTAAAAATAATCATTGGGAATGAAATAAGTATTATCTTACCTATGAAGTAATATTTTTAACAAAACATTTTCATTAAACATTTTTTATTAAATCATTAAGGAATAAATAAATCCCATATCTGATTCTATGAAAACATGATAAAATCATGAATACCTTTTCAAAAAGTTATACTTCTCACAAATAATACGTAGAATAATCAATCATTGCAACCAAAATTGAATAACATTCCATTTGAAAACATGATATATATATATATATATATAAAATAATGAATAATATGATATTTTAATTAACATTAAGAATTATTTTCTTATCATTTTCAATTATCGATGAACCCTCACGATAAAAATGAAATAACCCCAATAGTTATACATGGAATAACCCTTACTGATATACATCGAGTAATATTTAATAATACACACATAATAACAAGAAAATTGACATTAAAATGTAAGAATAAGTTATGAGTTCATTGACTATCATGGAACCACCAATCTGTAGTTTATAATTGAACCACCCATCATCATAAAAAAATACCATGAATAATTTCATAATAATAAAACATTAATGGTTTCATAATAAAAATATTTATTGAGGAAAATCACTTAATTAAATATAAAATTAATATCATAATAAAGAGAACTCATTAAATAAAAATAATTATGTTACAATTTTGTGTAATTTTCAAATAAAACAGTATTTCTGTTGTAGGGAAAAGAAACCTAATCTCTATAAGTTGAAAAAAATTCCATCCTTATATTTAGCATAAAAATTATAATTATACTCATTTGAGAAAAATATATTCTTTTCAAAATGTTTTTTGAAATTTAAATCATGGTTACAATTTTCATTAAAAATCATATATGAATAAATAAAATTTAAATTTTTACATTTGTGGAAAATATGTATATGGAAGAAAAATAGTGTTCCAAGGTTATTTTTGTAAGAATAAATTTTAAATTTATATATATTACATTGAGAACAACTCATAATATATATTCCTTATATTCATTAACAATAGAAATATTTTATATTAATATATAATTAATTTTTATTTTAAATTTTATAATTCCTTTATATATTTTTATAGAATTTTATATATAATTACATAATCATTTCATTTCACATCAGAAATTTTGAGAATTTTTAGTAGATAAGTCTAAAATCAAATTTATGAGGTGACTTTGGTAAAAAAAATATTACAGTATATTCATAATAATAATTATAAAAAAAGTATCATTTATATATATAATATATGTTTAAATAAATCCGTTAAAATGGTTCTCATGAATGATCTATGTTATAATCATGGACATGATCGGTCATACATACACATAAGTTTCTTTTTCTATTATTCAATCATAATTATAGAAATAATGTAACAATCATTTTAAATTAAATTAATTATTTTAATAACGTAATTATAATAATAAATATTATAATATAATTATATATATTACTCATGTAAGGTGTGTATGGAAAATGAATTAAATGACATCATAGGGGTGGTCGCTGAAACATATGAATGAATGACATCATTAGTTTTATGTGAATGGAAATTCAATAATTTAATGTATTATTTATCTTATAATAATGATAAATATGTACTGAATAAAATATTTACTGATTAATTCTATCATTATTACAATTAATGTGATATGTTGATGAAAAATGAATTATATCAATTTCTTTGGTTGAAGTCTGCCATACACATTAACAATGAATTTGTTACAATATTTTGGATGTGTATATTGATATATGTAATACCACTAAAATTATTACCTATAAATATATATAAGATATTAATGTTGTTATTTAATGATGTATTAAAAACATTGTTGGATGAGTAAGAGGAATCAATTGCTAAGAGGTAAAAACTATATCTATTCATTATAAAACCTATATTGATAAACACTATAAGTCATATTATATTGGTATTAAAACTAACAATATAAACATAGAATATGGGGAGGGATTATAAACATTGATAAAGGTAGAGATGTTCTAACTGAAATAAGTTTCTAAGTGAGATGAAATGATATTAATATATATATTTTATTAGAGATTGGGGGTGAACTCTTGGAATTCTTAACAGATTAAATTTATAGACAATAATTTTTAATTTCAAATATGAAACATGTAAGTTATCTGAATGATAATATTATTACAGGTTGAAATATAATAATCCAATAAAAATTATAATTTTTTTGACTCTATTTATACCGTTATCATTTTGTATCCCTGATGTTACCCCTTTAACTCTTATTGTGACATAATGGATGTGAATACATCAAGAGTTAATATAGTAATAAAAAAAATATATATATAACAACAAATGGACCATTTTTTATATTTTAAGCATTAAAAATTTAATTTTTAAAATTAATGACTTTTTTAATTTTTATATCATTTAAAAAAATATTTTATATTATAATATATAAAAAATAAATATTTATATATATATATTTTATTATCATTAATAATATGAATATAATATATATAATTTGTAAAATATATATTTATATTATCAATCATGTAATGATAATGTATAAAATTCATAAATCACATTAAATTTCTCAATTTTTAATTGATTTTAGAATTTTTAATATTATTTACTTGGTTTTTTTAAATAAATGCTTAATATTTCCATCAAAAATATGAATTAAATTGCTGATATTATTTCATTCCTAAAAATTTGAAATAAATTTATTTAATAAAATTAAATATTTCACCTTTAAAAATATATTTTATAGTATAACATATAATCTTGATAACAATATATTAAAAATAATACTCTTATTTAAAACTTGAGTGTGATGTATGTTCCATTTCATTAAATAAAATTCATTAATGGTTATAATATTATAAAAGTGTACCCATAAGGTCAAACAACATACTAATGGATTCTTATTTCCTTTATTTACTCATAGAATAAGATTTAAGAATATTTTTGGTAATTTTTTGGTTCTTATCATTTTATTTTTAACATAAATTATCTGATTTTACATTTACAATGCGAATAAAAATTACTATGTTTTTTATTCATATTTACCAAAATATGAAGTTATTTATGATATTAGGCCCACCAATTCTAAAAATATAAACCTTTTTTAGAAAATTAAAAACACTTATATCTATATTTCAATTTAAACTTAATTATTGAAATCACAAAGAAACCCCATTTTTCCTAAAAATGAAATGTTTAAATATACTTTGAATTTATTCTAAATTGTAGAATAATATAAATTTAAAAACAAATATAATAATTATTTAAATTAATAATGATATATTTAATATTTAAATCTCATCTAAAGCATTATTTCTCCTTGAAAATTATTTAAAATAAAATATAGTTTTCAATAAAAATTAGTATTTTTCAATATTCTTTTAAGGATAAATAATTTTAAAAAAATACACAATAAAATTTATTAAAAAAAATGACTTTAATATTTAACAAATTAAGTTATATTTATCAAATAATTTTATATAACTTACAAAAATTATAATGTTCACTAAAAAAAAGGAGAAAACATAACTTTTATAGAAAACATATTTTTGAATAATGAATTCACTATACTAAAAATTGTGTGACTGTTTTAGGATAATGCCAATTAATTTAAATTATTATTATTATGAATTTAAATTATTTAAAAATATAATTATTTGTATTAATACCCAACAATTTAATGGCTATTTTATAACAATAGAATTTTGATAATTGTATTTAGTTGATCATTTTATCCTGTTGTTGTGTGTCATATACGCTATCAAACATTGTGTTTTCCTTTTAATATATCTGGATAATACATTCTCCACTACACACATATATATGAAATTTGTTCCTTAAAACTTTAAACATGGGTTTTCTATTAATGGTTGAGCTTTTCATTAGACCTTTATTAAAAACCCACGTCTTTAAATGGATTAAAAAAACTTATCTTAATAAGAGAGAATATGGATTTTGGATGATCATATGGAGTAAAAACACATGTTTTCTGTGAAGGATAATACATATGGGAAGTGTAATACTTGAAATATATTAGAAAAGTAACATATATTGAACTATAAAGACTGTTATGTAACAATTTTATGATAACGTTAACAACCAAAAAAAATTAAATATGTGATGGGATAAAAACAGAATCATTTCTCGATAAGAAATGTAGAAAATGAATTCATTGTTTTGAAATAAATTTCAAATAATTAAAGAATAATTTAATCATAAAATAAATTAACAAAATATAAAAATAATTAATTGAAACATAAAATTTAATCCTTTAAATTTTTTAGTCAAGAATTCATCAATTTTGAAAAGTGATATCTATTAAAGGTGGAATTTTAATTCATGAAAAATTAGAATGATCATATAGGGATCATAATGTCTACGAAATAATAAATTTGAATTCATTTTGTCTTAAAGATTTATTATAAAACAAAATTATTTACTACAATTTATTATCATTCCCTATAAATAAAAAGTCATCATATAAAGATATATACATTAATAGTCAAAATACATTATTAATATGAAAAGTACAAAATAATAAATAACCATATATAAAATTTGTAATTTATATTCTAAAATAATTTTGAAACAAATAAATGAGATAGATTGGATCAAAAATTCATTGAATAATAATTTAAAATTTATCAAGAAAAATTATTAATAAAATTTAATTCCACATTACCCAATTTAAATTTGGTAATCACATAATATCCATGATATGTTAGTCATTTATATAAATCACAAGAATAATCATAGACCTTCATTTTAACCATATATGATTCAGAAATATAATTCAAACTTAACACCCCTAATAAAATATCAAAAAATTATATTTACCATATTTCTATAATGTTCAACATAAATAATAGTTATTTATATCTAAAAAACATTAATCACATAATCAAAAAATGATTTCCCCATGAAAATGTTTATATATATATGATAAAATTACTTTTTTCCCTGAACCATCTAGTTATTAATCCATAAAATCATTTTACTTTAATGAAAATTACATAAAATTATAGACATCATGTAGTCTAGTAATAGTGGAAGCCCCCATTCCAGCCTTCAGTTGTGGGTGAAAACCTTGTAGCCATTTCAGATGTGATAAGTTGTTAGCCGGCCCAATTTTTTAAATTTTTTCAAAAAATATTTAAATATAATTTTTATAAATTTTCCAATACTTTTTAATAAATAATCATAATACCATTAATATTCTAAACATTAATGATATTTCTTAACCGAAAATGTTATCTCCAACCTTCAATTTTTTCAACAAAAATTATTATAAACCAAAATAACCTAAAAAATAAATGTGTCCAAAAATATAACTAGATTCATTAAAATAACATAACATAAAACGTCAAAATGGGATTCTAAAATATTAATATTAGGATAAACCATAAAATTTTAATTCCATAATGATATATATAACTATTAATAACACATCTCAAGAAAGAATCTTAATCTCCAATGTTATATAAACACTCCTATTATACTAGTTGAAAGGTCTCGTCCATAACCATTTCATATTCTACTATTATTGAACTAGAATTTGCAATATTTGAATCCCGAGGGTATTTATGGTATATAGTTTTATAGAATTTTGTAATAAATCATACATAAAAACACATATAATAGAAACAATACTCTTAACTCAATATCATTTTTAATCACAAAATGAATCATTTGAAAATAATTTATTTTCATCAAAAATTGTTTTCAATTTTAAATTATTTATTCTTTCAAAAAAACATCCATAAACCATATTTTATGTAAAACAGTGTTTGAGAAAAAAGAATATTATTATGGAAAATAATGTTATATAAAGAATCCATTAGACCATAAATACTTTTTAGAATCATCCTTTATGAAAATAAATATTAAGATTAAAATAAATATTTTTTACCCATGAAACCCCCTTTTCTTATAAAATATTTTTATAATGCCCTCAATAAGAAATTTTATTGTAAATTTAAAACTAATATATGTATCGTTGAAAAATAAAAAAAAACATGAATTTTTTGTCACAATGTTATAATTTTCACCAATATGAAGTAACATAAAAATTCTATTGAATATAAAAAAAAGATAAATACCCCATGAAAATAGTAGTTATTTTGTGAAAAATACTATGAATAAATGAATCATATTTTTATATCAGGGGTTAATTTTATTCTCATTTTTATTGATAAGGTTTTCCACATTGATACACATGAAATAACCAACACCGATAAGTAGTAAATGACCCTCATTGGTATATATAGGGTAATCATCACAGTTACTCTTTGATTATCCATCACGGTAAAAATATAACATAATGAATTACATTATATTAGATGGTCTTCTTGGACTAGCCAAATTTGGATTATAAAAGAACACCCAACCATCATTACCAATTTGAATGAAACATATCATAATTATAGAACATTAATTAATGCATCAAAGAGAATTCATTGAGTAAAATAAGAAATTTAAAAAGAAAACATATGGAATAAGAGGGAAAAATTTATTTTCAATTTACCATGATTAATTTTAAATTAATTATAAATGAAATTATTAGTCATGTACTCAGGATATTAAAATCATTCATTTTAGGTTAAAAATCATTACATCCAGTTTTTTTGGAAAATTACCAATATACCTTATATGGAATAAAGAAATTTTTAACACTTTTTTAAAAAAGATAAAATTTGAAACAAATTTAATTAAAATTTTATAATAATTTTATAAAAAATCAAATTTTTTAATTATGGATATGCGATAAAATGGATTTTTATGGGAATTTATAGAAAATAATTCTCAAAATAAATTCATCCTACTTGTGTTCAACACATCATTAGTAATATTAGTCATTAAATATATTAAAAATATGAAGATTTAATATATTGTTACTAAAATTTTAAAAAACAAATTACATTATTTTATTTAATAAAATTTCATAAATAATTACATAATTATTTATGATCATATAGAATTTTTTGATGATATATAGTATATAAGTCATAAATTGGATTGGTAATTCCAAAAGGGTCCAAATGGTCATCATTTAAACACGCCATAGATAATAATAATTACTAAATAATTAATTTTATAGAGATGTTATTAATTTATATTAAACCATTATATTTGGTTGTATAAAATGTACTATGTCACAATTATTGCGACGGAGGGACCTATGTATGTGTGAGTAACATTTTTATTTTTGAACAATCAAAATGGAATGAAGGTAAGTATTATTTTATCATTAAAAAAATTTAAATTATATATTAAATATCGTATTTATTCTCTAAATGTTTATAAATATATAAATATATAATTCTTATGATGTGGTGATAATAAATGAATAGAATCACATTTTGGATGTGGTAGTCGAAACATAAGAACAAATGATCTTATTATTTTAATGTGAATGGATATGTAACTATATAAATAACATATTATGCATGAATAGTTAAAATTATATCATTAATATCTTAAATATGGATTAGTTATATCATTATATACATTCATAAATATAGTTATAGATGAAAATTTACATCAGTTTGCGAGGTTTTATTCCACCATATATACGTATGATGGATTATTTTCTCTATGTACAACAGATAAGATGTTTATGGAAAATAAAACAAAAATATTAAAATAAATGAATATTTATAACGATGGAGTTGTTATATTATTATTTGCCACGACTCCCTCCCACCAAAGATACCCCTCTTAAGCTAGTAATGGTTAAAGGGAGATAATGACCCCCAAGACCCGCCTTCAATAGGTCCCCGAGTTGTTACTAGCACCAAGGTTATAGAATCACACACAAGATGGAAGGTATTACCCTTTTTATTTAATAGGATCGAGAGATAAGTTAGTAAATCCCAACAACACCAAAAGTGTAAGTACATGTAAAACCAAAACAAACCATTCCCATATGCATGTTGCAATAGTAAATGATACTAAAGTAAAACAAAACCCAAAAAGAAGTACCAAAAGAAGGAAAACAGCAAAAGTAACTTCCCCAACGTCTGAACTAGTATGGCCCTATAGGATCCCTGAAGTCATCCTAGAAACCTGAAAATAGTTTTATATACACACGGTGAGCATACAAGTATACTCAGTAGGGAAAACAAAAGACTCTCGTTCACAAGTGGGGAGGCATTCTAATGCTCGTGAGAAAGGAGATAACTGAAACACCTAGAAAGGAAAACTATCCACCCAAGCCTCACCAAGGCACACTCCCCAAATAACAGAAGTCAAGTAATGTATAGTAATAGAACATCAATATTTGGGTACCCCGTGCCACTTTCCCACAGATTATTGAAGACATCATATGCATCGATCCTCTCCTACCATTCTCACCGCAGTCCCACTTCCACACCCCGCTCGCACACACCAGGGCCACAACCACTATCCCGCCCGCAAACACCTGGGCCTGAACAACACATTCCACCGGAAAATAGCTGGTCTATAACAACAACATGTAACCACTCCCACAAACACCTGGGCCAGAACAACTACTGTCACGCCTGAAGACACCTGGGCCTCATCCCGAAGATACATTTGAAACAACCTTCCCGCACACACATGGGGTAACCGCTACAACTACGCTACCCGAAGAATCATGGGATATAATGGACCTTAGTCTGTCACACCCTACCCAAAGAGTCTTTGGAATTTTGGGAAAGGGATCATAAAAGGAGATAATAACTATCCACTCATAAGAGTGTTTTTAAATACACCCTCCCCCATGAAAAGGGGGTTTTCATAACTAATCTCTCAACTTGGGTTGGGCGTGAATAAGAAACATAAGAACAGAAATTATATGTATAGGTAATAGGCCCTCATCCCAACCTAGGGTTTCCAAAGAAAACCTAAGCACAAAACTCCCTTGTTACTATTCATTCATAAAAGAAAGGCTCTACACTCACATCCAAGTCACAACTCATTTCCAAAACCAATTACCAATTTAACTCATTCTGGTTTTTATGTTCAAGTGATCCCATTTAAGAAAATTATGCACTACTGGGAAACTAAAATTCATAACCACAAGCCATTGAAAGAGAAACATCCAAACAGAAATTTATGCATTCACACCTGGTTCTCTTGTGATGTCACAACAACAAAGGGATTTGTGAGATCCCTCGAAGTACTGGAACCAATCCAAGCCTCGACATACAGTGCACACAGCTTCAGATGCACAACCAACAACTGTACCACAACAGAGGATCCCATCCCAATCCACATCACCCCCTGAGCATCAAACTGAACAACACACCTCCTACCAAAATAGAATAGGGAAACTTCTAGGTTCATTCACATTATTCATTAGGTTCTTCTTACTGTTGGTTAATCATGGTGATCACATAGGAATTTTTGTTCACTAGAAATCCATTTAACCAACTGAGTTTAGGTGATTAACCAGTTTCCATGTTATAGTTATTTGATCATCACAGATGTTAAGGGTTCATTAGTGCATTAGGAAAGACGACCAACTGCCATGATTTTCAGTGAGCATAAGCCCATACAATTCACAACATATAACAATTATAAAACAGTACAGTAGAATCATTGATCACATCCCCCCTTTATTCTTTAAAAGTCCATTTTTTATCTTTATTAATGTTTGTTTTCATCCATTCCCACAAAAACAGTAGTGTACCCACCCCGCATGATACACAGTAAATAGAGATGACGGGAAATCCCTACTTGGTTGATCAAGGATCTAAGTTCTTCTCCACAAGTCAAGAACTGGGGATGTGCGACTTTTATAGGAAGATCATCAGGGACTCCAAGGATGATCAGAAAGGCTCCAGCACAGGCGTACCACTTTCCTCGGGATGGGGAACTCCAATCACACTAGGAAGAAAAGGATACCAACCAAGAGAAAAAAGAAGAAGAAATTCTTGTGTGATATAAGGGTGAGATCTCATTGTCTCGGGATATGGAAATTTGAACAACTATAAAGTCAGATGATGGTTCTCTACGTGGTTGGGTATTTAGGCATGATTGAATTAATTTTCATTTAACAATTCTCCCCGAAGGGGAGGTCATAACGGATATGCATTAAGTAGTTTTCTTTAATAATAAAGAAATGCATAATAGGGGCAGAATTGTAAGGTATGGGGAAAGGGCGTGAAACCGAGGAAAAGCCACGCGTTTTGGTAAGTTAAGGGTTGCACGGATCTTGGGGAATTTGAGATATTATTTATGGGATTTAAATGGATTTTAAATGGGGTATTAAATCCTTTTAAAGTCAAAATATATGTTGCGGGAGCGGAAAATTTGGGAACTGGGAAAAGAAAGAAGGTGGACATGGTGCCACCATCACCGTTTCACTGTCACGGTGCAACTATTACTAGTACCACCATCACGGTACCACTGTCATGGTGTCACCCTTACGGTGCCATTGTCACTGGTTCCACTGTAACCAGTGTGCAACTTTCACGGTGCCAACATAACTAGTGCCACCGTCATGGTGCAACTTTCACGGTGCCATTGTGACAGGTGTGCGACCATCACGGGGCCACCGTAACCAGTGCCCCCGTGACCGGTGCCACCATTTCGGTGGAGCCGTGTTTTGGAAAAGTAATAGACCAGGTGGGTCTGGGCCATTACAGTATTGCTGAATAAGGTTTGGTGGATATGGAAGAAAAAAAACATATACATCTAGGTAAAAACAATACTAATCCTTTTGAAAATCTCATATGATTGACTCCTCATGACCTATAAAAATATGTATTATACCTAAAAAATTCCACCGAATTATTATTAAGGAATCAATGAAGTTATATGGAAAGTTGTTGGTTGATAACATGTGTTTTTTTGTGATAAATTAGGAAGAAAAAATGATATTTTATATGTAATATAGGTCCCTCATGAAAGACTTAATATAATGAGTTACTACCACATAATAATCAATTAAAAATGTATCCAATTTGATTTATTTTATATTATAGATTATTATGTGTCGATATCAACTAATAAAAAAAAATAGATATGTTTTCACTATATTTATACTCATAAATTTTAGATTTAAACCTTATTTATTCTCCTTAAATAAGATCATGGAGACATTGATATTACTATATTAGGGTTAATGTGGTAACTAAAAAATAAAAAAACATATAATTGAAAGATGTATGATATTTTTAACCATATAATAAACATTATTCTGAATTTATGATTTCCTTGATTTTTTTAATTTAATTTTAGTTTTTCTAAAATTGTAATAATATCATTTTTATAAGATTTCATGTAACACCCCAAGCTTCCATGGTACATTTCCCTTTTAATAATGCATTAGCTTGCATTGTACGCAAGTTGGATTTCTAACACACCACAACCAATCAAACATGATGTTATGAATAGTTATAACCAATTTTTCAAATTTTATAAATTATATTTTATGAAATGGAATTCATTTTTGGATTCTAAGTGTCAATATTAGATAAGGGTGATTTTTTTGAATTTTTCTAAAAACATCCAATTTTTTATCAATTGTGAAAAACACTGTGTTATTGTTTTAACTCAAAATATTATATAAATAATTAGTTATTTTTTTAATTTATATTCGGTAAAAATAGATACCTAATAATAATATTTTTTAATTTAATTCATTGAAGTAATTTTATAAAAATATTAGATATATAAAATTTAATTGAACTTTTTACCGTCTTTTACCCATCTTCTGTGCGCATTTCAAAATTTGCATAATATGTAGTTTTACTGTTTCTATGAATTTAATTTCAAAAATCTGAGAGAATCTATTGAAATCAATAATAAAAATGTGTTTTAATAAGATGAAAATATTTTTTGGCGAATAGTATATTTTGACTTTTATTTACGACGGTTAAAACTAAATAGGGTAATTAAAGGAAATAATAGTATTTTTATTACCCTAAAACATGTCATAATTCTACTAGATATGTTTATTTCGACAAAAATAAAACATAGGAATAAAATATGATTCTTTTGTTCCACTTATATTAGATTAAGACATTTATTATTATTATATTTAAAGAAGAGTAAAATGTGTTAAATTAAAATTTTAATAAATAAAACATTTCTAATATAGGGTTACACATAAGATAAATTAGACTATAAATATTAAATCTAAATCTAAAATTATTTCTTACATAATTATATTTTATTTATTATATTTAGACATTATATAACTTAATTTATTTTTTACACAATGATGATATAGTAAATACATTATTAATGAAAGATTAAAATAATCGATATTATAAATATCCAAATAAATGTAAATTGAGTTTTCTGAAATATTCCACAAATTTTATAGGTTAATATGACATTTTTTTGGTCGATTAAATTAATTTTTTTCAAACTAATCATGTTTTTAAGAGTTTTAAAAAAATCAAATACAAAATATTGTCAAAATTTACCTAAATTAGTTTTTAAAACAAATACTATATAATTAAAAGATATAATATTCCTAAAAATATAAGGATATGTCAAAGGACTTATATAATAATAGATATGTCATTAATGAAGCACATGGGTCCTCTTATAATTTTATAGTATGTTTATTAAACGTGTAATATAATGATACAAGGAGACATGGTAAATGTTATACTATTTAACCAAGAGTAAAATCTAAAAGATAAGGTTTATATGGTGACGTAAACATTGATAAAACCTATTGGATGAATGGTTTTTTACCCAAAACCGCATTATCTTAGAAATAAATAATTTTTTAGATAATATAAACTGAATTTTATTCTATAATAAAATAATATTTCAGACTATGTCTAAAGTAACCATCACCTCTCTTATAAAAGGTTACTTCCCCTTATCTAAAAAACACACCATCAAATCCATTTGGATTGGACAACCCCTAATAAAATATCCTTAAAACTACACTCACATCTACCTAGAGGCCTTACTTTGATCAGATATACAATCTATGGAGACCTTTTCATCAACTCAAAAGGAAACACCCGACGAAGATGTAATAATTTCCCCACCTCTTTCATAGATGTTTTCTTCATCCACATCCACATTCATTATTGATTCCATACAAAAATATTAACTCCGGTAAATTATAAAAACTATGATGTCATTTTAAATATTTTACAACCATATTCATTATTCTATCCATCCTATACATAACAAGTCTCCATGCGTGCGTACGCATGGCTTACTGTCTCCATTTCGTGGTTTAGTTTGTTATTCAAACACTTCATTATTTGGATAAGTATAATAATGAGTATAACAGTTATAAATAATAAATATAACCTATTATGTATTTTTTTTATATGATATACCATCCAGTTATATATTATTTTAACTTCAATTGAATGATATTGTCACTCTTCCAAACGTATGGATTACCGTCTCCATGAAAATGATGAAATTAATTACCCATCATAACTATTCAAGAATAATATTCATTTTATTATTTAGAATATCATTTAATAACATAATATCACTCTAGATATGAATAAAATACATTCTATCAATAACAATCATGGTTTATATAACCACGAATTAAAAGGAAAATGAATCTGTTAACACCTAAAACGATGATACTAATGAAATATTATTAACAAACAAATATTAGAAGATGATATATGATATCATATTTATATATGTGGTTCTTGTATAATTTAAAAACAATGATTTAACTATTATATAAGGTATTTGCATACCCTTGATCATGGAAAAGTCCAAGGTAAGGGTTAATTCTTCAATCTCTTCATTATCAGATATTTTTTATACATGAGTATATACTAGTACCTCTTTATCATCCACATCAATGTTTCCTGAAAATGTATTTCAAAACAGTTTTATTATTTTCTATACAATGAGTTAAAGTCATTTATACCATTGTTTGATTTTTTATAAAATGTTTATAAATTGATATTTCTTTTGTTTTCCAAACAAGGTACTTTATGAAATTTTCAACAAATTGATCTAAGAATTCCGTTTTAAAATTATATGATGGGTGAGGCTATTTTCTGCCATTATAACATCTTCAAATATTACCTTAAAAGAATACAAGAATATTTTAAAAATAAATGTTTTCATTTATAATTTTGTGTCTTTTAAATTATTTCAATATATAAGGGGGTATTGTTTTTTAAATTTTTTTGATTTCATCTATGTCAACATCCTTTGATTGATTTTACACTTGTTTGAAGTTTATTTATTATGATACAAATCATCAACATTGTATTGAAGGTTTTTTTAAATGTTTGACTATGGATGTGTTATTATTATACCATTCATGGTTTATAGTTATATTATTAGCATTTCTTATGCTAGTTTTAATATGAATGCTTATGTTATGATTCTAACTTTTCATATGAGGAATTCCTTTGAATTAGTATGTGATGGGTGGAGTCTGTTATAGCTCCACGATGCATCAATTGGTCTCATGAGACAAACTAGTGTCTTAGCACAAGGCCTTGACAAAATGTTATTTGTAGTCCTGGCACAGGGCATTGACTATGTGGCTATGAAGTCTGGCATTACACATTCCATCATTAGGAAATTGGCTATTTATATTACATGTGATTATTTGACTAGTAGAATATCCATGTGAATAAGTAAATGGAAATATATGATTTACCTTTTCCATATTATGCTAATATTTAAGATTAAAATGCTTGTGTTTTGAGTCTAATACATTTACTTAAATTTTTATGCTTTTTTATGAATGTTTTCACTATATTGATATCCTTACTGAGTATCTGATCTCACCCTATTCATATGTTTTATTTCTCCCAGAATGCAAAAAAAATATTTTATGATTACCCTCTAAAAATAGGCTTAGTGATAAGTGTGTGTTAAAATGGGATAGAATGTTGTTGTTGTTTTTATATCATGATGTAATTTTAAACTTATGTATGTATATAGTACATCCAAGGCTACTAAACTAATTGTCCTTTCGAGATTTGATCCCTTATGATCAAGCCAATGTTATGTAATAATACAACGACTTTGGGAAACTAGGGTTTGGCATTACATTTTATTTAACAGAATTTAATAATATTAATATATAACTTATGATTAAAATATTATAATATATCTCGAACCATTCATGGTAATGATAATGTATTGTATCACATTAAATTTTTATATTTTATTTTTTAAAATATTTTTAATATATGTATTTTGTTATTTTTAATAACTAAATAATTATTGTATAAGTGTTGTGAAAAACATTGAGGCAAATATTACATCCCTTAAAATATAAAATATACATTCATGATAAATATAATTTTATTAAATATGAAAATATTATTTTTTTGATGGTATCCTCTATATAATATAATATTAAAAAATAGAACACAAACTAAAAACAAGAGTGTGACATGTTTGACATTTCATTAAATAAAAGACTATATAAGTCATAATCTTATATATGTTTTCTGAAAATGACATAACTTATATATTTGGATGATTGTGATATATATATATACCTAAAATAAGATTTATTCAAGTAGTTATGTATTTTATAATTCTCAACATTTTATACATGACATAAATTATATGATTTACTCTTAACTGTGACATTAAAAACTATTATGTTTACTATTCATATTTAAAAAAAGGTAACTAATTTAATAAAATTATAACAAATTATTCTAAATATGGAATAAAATTTTTTATACACATCTTAATTATGTTTCTTAATTTAATTTCAATTTAAATTGAAAAAACAAAACAAAATTTTTGTTACAGAACTATTATATTTTTAATATAAATTTTTGTATACTGCATTAAAGTATACATTCAATTTTCAAAACCATAATTGTATAATTTGAAGTTATTTAATGAAAATTACAAACAAATATAAAATTTTTACTTCTAAAGACATTAAATTAATATAATGTTTTCAATAAAAATCATTATTATTCACTACTTTCTGAAAATTCTTTGTTTCATAAATTTCAAAAAATATCATTTTATGATAATATCTTCATTATTGAATCAAAAATAAATTTCCATTTGTCTAATAAAATTTATATTACATTTATATAATATTATATATAATAATAAAAAGAATATATAATAATTTATGAAGAAAACATAATTATGATTAAATAAGGGACAATAATAAAAATTACTGATTAATTTTTAATAATATACCAATAAAATCATTCTAAGTTGAACAAATATATTTATATAAATAACTATGTAATAATAATCATACACACTAATATATGAATATGTTATAAGGTTAATATTTATTTAATAATTTTTAGTTGTTCATTTATCCTTAATGTTTTCTATCTTATATACTATCAGACATGTTGATTTCCATTTAAACTAATAGTATATTACAATAATGAATATTAGAATTATGTGAACTAATAAACTAATCCAAGTGATGTAAACTACAATTATTGATGAAAACCTCAATGTAATAGTGATCAATGAATGGAATATTTTATTTCTATTTATAAAGTACTTATCAACAATTTATTTGACATGTTAGCTTGAAATTACTTCATGAGGTGAGAACATATATTTTTTTCGAATCTAAACATACAATCCTGTACATGTTGGTATGTATAATAATTAAAAAAAATTTGATACATGGGGGGTAATTATATTTATGAGAAAATATGGCACTAAAATTACTTTATCCCACATCTATATCACCTTCTTTATTATTATTTTTTTACTAAAACTCATTGAGAATCATATAAAACATTATTTGTGGGATTTTTGAAAAAATTTTGTTTGTTTGTTGTATATACTTATTTAAATACAACATCAAAAATATGGATAAATATATCACACAAAACATCCCAATACATTCTCTGATTTAATATATATTCAATTTGGAGAATAAATATCTGTTGCAATTGATACCTCAGGTGATGATATTATTTCATTATTAAAAATCATATATAGCTAAACTGAATTATTACATAGGGGGATTAAATCATAAAAACATTAAAATTATGAGGGATTATAACAATGTAATCCCTGTACACTTTCATGGTTTTAATTAAAACTCAAAATAATAGTTCTCTATTGAACATATATATTGATTTATGCCTATATCATAACTAATTATAGAATATATACAATTGAGTATAAAGAAACTATTAATAATTTAGATGATAATATGAAAATAGTTTTTATAATCTTATATTATTCACCATGGGTTGTGTTGTACATCTATATCATGATTAGTGATGGGTCAATGTTCCCATGTAATGATTATCAGGATCTTAAAAAAATCATTGTAATGATCTAGTATCCTCAAAAATAGATATTTAAGTAATTTAATCGTCTAAATGGATATCGGTGCTTCTCTAAGGGTTACCTATAGTTATGATATCACCAATTAATTTTGAATAAATAATATATTCTCATGAATGAATTTTGAACATGGTGTAGACACTATAAGATCAATTGGATTCCATTTAGACTAAAAAATTCACCAAAAAACATTAGAGACATAATGAATAGTGACATTATGTCATGACCCCCTCCTACCAATGACGACCATCCCAGACTGCCAATGATGAAAGGGATATAATGAACCCCTTATCTCCACCTCAAATAGGCCCAGGGGTGGCAACTTGAACTAGGCATACATAATTCTCACAATTAAGGAGGCATTACACGTTATTGGTAAAAAAGATCACTATAGAAGATATATCAAACTTATAAGACTCTATATTAAATATATACTTACAAAACATTCACACGATCATATTTAAAACAAAAATCTAACAATTATATTAACACACTAATGTATGAAAAGAAAAATTCTATGTAGTGACGTGACAACTGTCCCCACATCTGAGCCAGTATGTTCCAACATGGTCTACTTTATCCTCCTAGAAACCTAAAAATAATTATATATATAGGGTATGTTAATGAGTATACTCAGTTGGAAAAACCAATTTCTCTGCTGCACATGTGGAATAATCATTCTAATGCACCTATGAAAAAACATTGGAATCCAACAACACATAGAAAGACATACTATGAATCCCAACCTCACCAATAAATGATAAAAAAAATAACACATGTAATGTAATGTAATATAATAAGAAAATTGATTCTTGGGTACATCACACCACATCCTAGTGGTTAATTATTCATACCCTAATGGAAAATGACATTATTATTCCGCACACTTCCAAAAGCCCATGTCATTTCCCATTGTCCCGCACCTGGGCCTCATAGCTAGTCCTATAACATAGAAAATTAATATCACCACATCTTGCACAATGACACCTATGGAACAACAAAACCATACTTATCCCATAGACACTGGGTCCACAACCATACCACATCCTACCCACAGACACATAGACCACAACCGTACATAATCTCGAAGACACATTGGGTAGAACAACACATATAAACTTGTAGATTCTTTGGAAAACATAACTCACCCACAGATACCTGGGAATCACAAGAACACCCCAACCTACATGATTATTCATGGGCTATAAATCCATATAATAGAGAGAATGGAAGATCCAATAACCATACATCCATCCTCCCACGAGGATGTTGGTGAATGAAAATTTCCCCAATCACAGTAGGGGTGTTCATAAGATAGTGAAAAACATGGATGGGTGTGTGTAGAAATAATATGGATGTATAGAAATATGTATACGTATGGATGACTCAACCCAATATATATGTTCTTCTATTGAACTACCAACCCCTAAAACAACTTTTTCTACTTCCACTAAATGCATTTATTCGCAATAAGATGAAATTTCATTCATAACTGAAACTAATTATTTAAAAAAATTATATATATTTATTAATAACAAATATTTATTCAATCCATCCTATCCTGGGTATATACCGACCACAGCACAAGAAAATAAACACAACATAAACAACAGTGAGAAAAAAGAACAAATTAAGGAAATAAAATTCAAATTTTGGAATCGGTTACAATCACACTAGAAAAAACTATCATCATCTGTTAATGTAATACTACCAAAAACATTTTCCTAAAGAGAAAAATTTTCATCTTTAACACACAACCATAAATTCCTCTCATTATAACCATTTGCAGCCCCACTGCATAAAAACATCACAAACATCAACACAAAACAAACAAATAATTTCCAGTACCTCTACACATCATCGCTCATCCAGTCCATAATCAATCAATCTATCTAAATGGGAAACCATTACACCACCAGAACGACCCCATAAAAATAGCTACACTCCCATCTGAAACACCACACAACCCGCACAAGGAAAAAGATATAACAAAACCATACACAAAACATTGTCAAAAAAACATGGTAGACTGTATTCAGATTTATAAGACACTCATTCATTAATTACAATGTGATAATTCAAGGGTTATCATGGAGAAGGTTCGATCATGAGGCATCCATTTATTTTACTGAGTATGCAGGGTAAATCAGATGTTCATATTTACATCCATTCGACCGAAGATCATCAACAAGAATTTAAGACCAACATCGGTTTGAATAATAAGACCCCCAATGACCATGATTATAAGTAGGAATATAGCCAATATATATATCAAGATATCAATAGATAACAAATCAGAATATTAGTCCCTCTTTCTCAACACCTCATGTTGATATCTAAACTGATTTAATTATATTAATTAACATAGAATCCTATTATCACCCATAAGAAAAAAATTGATACACCTAACTCGCATGGTACTTATGTAAAAGAGAGATGAATGGATACATACCTCAAAAAATATACAATCAACACCTCTTTCTTTTTCATAATGTGGGGTGCACAAGGATCTGGTGAAATGTGATCTAAAGGCCACAACATAGCACATGAATGCTTGGAAAAGAAAGGTTATATGGATTCTAGGAATAAAGGGTAATGTTAAACATACAATGAATAATTTTTATCATCTTTATAAAGGATTAATCTTAAATCAACGAAATAAATGGATTCAAAATCCAATAAAATCAGATCTTGGAAAAGAAAATGAGGCTCTGTTGTTTTGAAGTCTTCAGGAATTTTATGAAATTAATGATATGTTTCATAACCCTTGAAATCTAATAAAAACTATTTCTATATTTTATTTAACTCATTTTACATCAAATAAATAGTTAATGGGGAAAATGATACAAACTAGGAAATTGGGGAAATTTAAGAATTTTGGAAAAATGATGAAAATAAAACATAGGTGGTAGACCTACCATTATAAGTGTCCGAGTTGGATATCCAATAGTTGGAAGATTAACTATTGTGATTCATCACTGGATGATTCTCCATTAGGAGTCACTGTGGGATGACTCAAAGTTACAAGTCAGCACTGGGCGAGTCACCATTTTAAATCACCACTAGATGTGTAACCATCATGAGCCACTTTCAGATGAGTCATTTTCATATGTCAATACTATAAAATTAAGCATCATGGGTCACTGATGGACATGTCTCTGTAACGAGTCACCATTGGATGAGTCACCATCATGAGCCAGCACTAGCAACCGACCATCGTGACTAACTACCACTAGTCACTGTTGGATGAGCTACCAGTGGATGAGTCAGCTGGGGTGACTCACAATTGGAGACCTACCATCGTGTCCATCAATCATTGAATCACCTTTGAGAGTGACTAGTGAGAGTCACAGTTTTGAATAACCAGTCATAACTTTGTGGTGTGACCTACCATCCCCACTTACTGGTGGAAGACTCACTATCAAATGAGCTACCATTGAGAAAAATGGATTTTGACAAACCCTTGAAACGAGTTAGCATTTCCTCCAAGATCACCTCATCCACCAAATGTTCAAAAAGTAATTTAAGATAGGGCTCTTACCCATTACATCATATACCTCTCAATTAGTTCATACAGTTGAGAATTTAAAAAACAACCCTAGAAGTTAGAGGGGTCCAAAAAACACTTCATATGATACCTCTCATGGATTGTACAATACATGAAACCCTGCTACTATTTAGACACCAAAAATTCCAATGATATACAAAAATATGTTAATAGAAAGATGGACCAAAACCTCAAAGTCCAAGAAAGCCTCCTCCAATATATACTACACCAAACAAACACATGAAACACCTAACATGAACCAAAAGTCCCACAATCTGGACATATGAATTAGGGAACTTCTTAATACTTATGACATACAATCTGCTATTGGAATCACTGAGTTTCCCACATTGTTTTAATTGAATATCCATTAATTTATCATGATTTGGATTCATGTACCCCCTTTATAGTTGTCAAAACATAACTATATATTCTACCACACACAATACAATGTAAGGATAACAACTAATCATATAAAACAGGGTTCAAACATCACAACACATGATGAAATAAAGAAAAATGTAACTTGAAAAAACTCTAGGTATGATGAATAAATTAGTCTCTCCCTCTCCCATGTACTCCCATCTAAAATACCATTTCTCCACAACACACAACCTAAGGGAATGATTCTTTTGAACATTAAATTATCCTAATGATCCTAGATCTTCACTGAACGATACATGAATTCTTCTTCATCTTCGACATCAAACTCTCCCCAATCAATGACATGTGATTAATCGGGAAGATACAGACAAATATGAGACGAATAAAAGATTTAGTGGATATTTTCCAACTATGATGATATTACCAAATTGTATTACACCACTCAAACTCACACCAACACATCAAAGTGTCTGATGAACATGGAAGAAAGTTTTATCTCTTGGATGAACTTCTAATGCCCACTTCGAGGGGATACCTTCAAGAAAATGTATCCCCCAACTTTGAAAACCAAGGGTCTCCTCTTATGATCATAATACGAATTTTTTTAGTTCTATGCTACTTTTATCCTTAAATAAATGAGCTAAAGCCTCTTGGTCATGATCTGCACTACTTTGGGACCAAGAACAACTAACTCTCCAACCAATATCAAACATAGCGGGGAACATCACATTCTCTCATACAAGACCAAAAACGAATCCATGACAGTGGAATAGTGATACCTATTATTTTAAGAGAATTATACCATGGGAAAGTGTATTACCCCTGGACCTCCATTGTCTAATACTCATACTCACATCATTTCATCAAATGACTTGATAGTCTGTTCTATAATCCCATTCGTTTGAGGGTGGAAGGTAGTGTGGACATTTAACTTATTTCCAAAAACACATTGCAATCCACATTAGAATCATGTAGTAATATATATATCACAATATGAGACATTGGATCTTGGAACTCCATGTAGCAACACTACCTCAACTACATTCCTCTTGGTTAAGGCTTCCACAATGCCCGATTCATTTTTTTTCTAAGAAGTGAGATGATTTAGTCAATCAATCCACTATAAAGAAAATTACATTTCATCCACCATGATAACATGGAAACCCTATGATTAAACCCATCGAGATGTAATCCCACTTCCACTCAAGGTTCTCTAAAGGCTGCAATAACCCACCAGGAACATGGTGCTCAACCTTCACCTTTTGGAACACTAAGCACTTCGCCACAAACATTACAAATTCATGTTTCATCCTAGGCCACCAAAAAATGAATCCTTATTCTATATAAATTATAGTAAATCCTTAGATGTACCTCCAAGGGTGATCTATGAACTCGTATATACTCCCTCATGCATAGACACCTAAACGAACAACCACCCATTGAAGAAAAAACAGATTCTAACCATCCGCAGACCATCCATCTGGAGAATCACCATAGTCAATGTGATCATGCATCACCCCTACAACTATTTCTCCCCATTGAGACTCGTACACCTATTATATTAGAAAATAATTCACCATCTTCTAAAATAAAAACCATTACTGTTATAAAAATTTTCATCCATGTGAAGTGTTTCTAACTCCTTCATTACCTTCCAAGAATCCTTAGATTCCCGAATAACCTATTTATGTGAATTCATATGCAATGAATAATCCATGGCATTTCCAACTCATAGGTGTAGGATAGATGAAATTATATTATTGGATAAACATCATCCACTTCCCTTGTCACCTGTTTACATCATGCTATGAAAATATATACCACAAGCTCATGAGATATGTGAAGATCACAAATCACTCCCCAATGATGTTATGTTGCCACATAATCAGAAAAAATGTGACCAATGATAGATCTAAACAATGGTTTGAATAATTACCTGTGTTGGTATGTTACTAACTAGACCCATAAGAGATCACTCTACATTGATTCATAACCAAACATCCCATTCCCCTATAGGATTCATCAAAAGAACACTTCAAAAATCAACCATTACAAAATAAATTATAGCGTTGGAGGACTGAACAACATTCCCTTTAGATATCCAAATCCTACGAATATTTGCTTTCATTACAAAAAATATTGGTCCTTTCTGGTCATAGCTGTCAATAGTGCTGAAAATCTAGGGATTTCATGTTCAAATATCATGTAATAGCCTCCCAGATCAAGAAAACTACGGTCTTCTACATAATTTTTGGGTTCTTCAAAAGAAAAAACTATGTAGTCCTTCTATGGTTCCACTGATACCCATGATGCGACACCACATGTATATGGAAATGTACCTAATCTTTCCAGAACATACTATAAGAAATCTTTTTGTATAAAAGACATGTAAAAATGAACAAGAAAGCTCAGTATTTTCCACATTTGACCTCAAGTAGATCAGGATCTCATAAATGAATACATTGATTAAATTGTCCATGAAATCACGAAACACAGAATTCATAAGCCTCATAAACATAGTTTTTGAATTCATAACACTAAAATACATGACTACAGATACAAAGTTTCTATACCTGTATTTGAATGTTGTATTTGGAATATCTCTCATATTTCATCCTTAGGTGGTGATATCCATATCATAGTTCGATCATAGAAAACCAGCATTCACCTATCAACTGGTCTAAAAGATAATATACCCTTGGGATGGGGTAATGGTTCTTGGAAAAAACCATATTCAGCCTCTTGTAGTCTATACGCAACCTTAGAGTGTCGTCTTTCTTATTTGGGAAAAACACAACAACACATTTAGCCAAATAAGGCCTTTGTTTGTTAGATCATCTATGTTGATACTCAACTCCAATAACACAGATGGTGTCATCTGATAACGAGATATCAAAATATAAAAATCATTGTGCTATAATTATATACCAAATACAACTTCATGTTGAAGGGGTAGAGTCAAAAACACTTAAGGTAAAACATCCACGTACTCACCAACAACCCTAGGGACTTCCATCTCAACTACTTCCACTCATAGATCCTCCAAAAAAAGAATGTAGAGGCTCTACACAATGACTTTGGATATGAGAACACCACTCACCAATGAAAGAAACATGTTGATCGTCCACATCTGAAAACACAACTCTCCTCTAAAAGCAGTCATGTCATGGCCTGTACCTTTAGGAGATTTTCGTGACTACCTTATACCCACCTTCCATAGTCCAGGGGACAGCGACTAGCACCGAAAGGCATATTTACTAAAACAGGAAGGAATTGCATTTAAACTAGTATAAACACATGGTCTAAGAACACATCAAGAAGAAACTATGAGGTAAAATTATATTGTAAATGTGTGTGGAATGTAAAAGGGTCTAGAATACAAGCCCAAACATAAAAGTAAAAGTACGAATGAAAGTACAGTACAACTGAATGAAAAAAAAAAGAAAACAGTTATTGGGTCATCCTTCGAGGTTCCTACCTGAAGGGTAGGTACAGATCAACTCCACTGCACTCCATGTTTGTTCGTCTCATCTATGCCACTTCATGTCGAACGGTTCACCTCCGTGCACCATCCAGTCCTGGCTCCCTCAGCCTCAACTAATGATTCATGTATTCTACACAAAACACAACATGGAGAGGGTGAAGTCGGTGCAGGGGTGAGTATAATGATACTCAATAGGGTCCTTAAGACCCTAAATGTATCTTATAGTTCCACAAAGCAAAACCACAGGGTATCACCACAAAGGTAGACTACCACATAGGTAAAGTGCCACAAAGCATAACCTCAAAAACATGCTCAAGGTAAAGATAGATCACACCAGAATTTATTTAAGGGGTAGTAATAAGTAACATCCCCAGTCACAACATCGAACGCCTCTTCTACTAGATAAATCCTCCTCTATTGAGTGCAGTGGGCCTTTTGGGTCACTCTGAGCTACTTCCCACAATCCTTTAACTGCTAAGGTACTCCTCCCTACAGCGTACTTTGGGTCTGCCGGGTCACACAGAGCCACCCAGCCACATCGTGTTATGCTAAGGTACTCCTCCCCATCGCGTATCAAAGATTCTCCCCACTCTGGCATGCTAGGTAACACAAGAATCACCCACGCCCATTTTGGCCTACTATGTTACTCCTCCCCTTCATGTTCCACGGCCATTGAGTCACTCCTAGTCGAAAATTCCGCAGTGGTCGGGTCTCAGCTAGTCAGAAGGTTTCGTACATATTGTGCTTGGGGGAACCGCACCCCAAGCCATCAATCATATATAAACTATCACAAAGTTTCACAATGAATTAACCATATGATCTTCCAAGTCATAAGGGTTCCAATGCAACAGATAGTGCGTCATTCAGATGCCCGTTCAGTGCGTTATTGGCATTTTAGTGTCGAGGGCCCGGTTGGATTTGGGTACGATCCAACCCGTCCGAACTCCAACATTCCCCAAAACTCTAATGGAGTAGGTAAAAAGTATTGTCTCACTCCAAGGGACACAATTCCATAGATGGTTTGTTAAACAGGCCTCCAGTTCTTAAGCTAAGATACATTGAGTTTTCCTGGTCTCGGTCTGGGATGGGTTGAGGTGGACTTATCTTGTAGGGCCGAGGTGGACTCGGCTCGCTAGGCCAATGTCCGATCTGACCTATAAGAGGGGCGACCTTCAAGGGAAGTCCAACCTATAAAGGGGTGGCCCAACCCGCATGGGGAGGAAGACTGCTAGGGCAGAAGCCCGGTCCGAGGGAGGCGGCCTACTGGGGTGGTGGCCTGGTCTGAGGGTGGTGGCATGGCTCGAGGGCAGCGACCTACTCTAAAGAAGGCAGCCTAGTCTGAGGGCGGCGACCCAGCGTGGTTGCAGCAGCCGATCTTGAGGGTTGCGACTAGCTCCGAGGGCGGCGGCCCAATTTGAGGGCAGCGGACTAGCTCAAGGGTTGCGACCTGCTTCGAGGGCGGTCGCTCGGTCAGAAGGGAGTGGCCCAATGTGAGGGTGGTGGTCTGGCTCGAGAGAGAAAGTGTACACCGAGGGCAGTGGCCCGGCATGAAGGAGGTGCCCTACTCGAAGAGTGGCAGCCCGGTTCGTTCTGACGCAGGGGGTGTAACCTCCCAGCCTCCAGGATTCTTGACTGGCCTGAAGGCCGCTCGGTCATCGTATAACCCACTGAAGGCAGGTTTTTTCTCTAGCACAGCTTTGGCTATGGCTTCTATTTGCCATTGGTGTGGCGGTCGCACCACCTCCCTTCCCGCGGACGGTTGTCATGCCGGCTGCCACCTCTATTTTCCGCTATTGACGAGTCGTGACCTTCCTCTTATGGCGAGCATCAACGTGCTCGCGGTCTTCTAAGGTGGCACAAGGATAGCATGATAGTGGAGGGTTCAGGATAGTTTCGTTAGACATGAACCCTTCGAATTAGCTCATATTATGGAGGATAAATAGGGGATGAATAATCAATTGAATTAAACAAAAAAATAAACCCCACAAACATTCCTCGCAACAATTCTTCCGCAATGACGAATGAATCGTGGGTCAACCCATTAGTTGGCTGACCCGTGTTCTTCATAAAATTTCATGAATGGAGAGGAGGGAATCAAGAATGAAAAAACAAAAGGACCCCTTACCATGAAACGTTGGATATCACTCTTTGTTGAGGGTGTCTCATTTTTCTCCATCCCCAGAACAAGTTTTCATCGCCGCTGCTCAAACATCAATCTCTGGTTTGGGTTTTTAGTGTCACACATCACCCCTGTTGGGGATGGCTCCGACCTCTAATGGCTCAATGTTACAGAACTCCAACTGAATTTTTTTCTTGGTGAAGCTTGTCTGATACCCCTCCTCCAAGATCTATATTTATAGGAGAGGGGGATAGTTAGTAAAGACACAGGGAGTTAATGGAGATCTTAAATTAAGAAGCTTCCTAATACCCCAATGATGTCATTACTTAGGATTTTTCATGTCATGAGATTCATTGTCCTGACTCACCAAGGGTCCCACACTTCTCTTTTATGTTGGTGTAAGAGAAATAAAATAATGATATTATTTTATTTCTTTTATTTTAAAAGCCAAAAAATTAACTTCTTCTTCGGACCTATTGCAGTCAATGGAAAGCATCCCTTAAGCGAATCTCAACACTATAGATTCAATGGTTCCCTCATTTTTTAAATCCGAGAAATGGTTCAAATGTTAGAAAATCTTGCTCATGATTTTACTCAACATACCCATAAATAGATCAGAAATTCATTCCAGGAACACTAGGCCTTGGAATCCCAAGCCTTCAATTTCCAAAGACTCATCATAATTACTTATAATTAAAAAATTACATGGAAAATCCCGGTGTTTACAATATCCCAACATTAAGGAATTACGTCCCCAAAAGGCACAAAATAGACTAAAGAAACAAATGTGGGTACTGAGCCTGAATCTGAGCCTCCCACTTTGATGTGATCTCTTGGAGGATCTCGTGATACCAACGAACACACACTAGAGGTATCGACCATCCACGAAGGTCCCGCTCCTATCGACCCTCAATCTATACTGGAACCTCTATAAATGTCGCCCCATTGTCTAAGTCCAGCACGTTGTGGTTGATGACATGATATTGGTCATGAATTTATATTCTCAACTGGGATACATCAAAGACATTGTGCACCTTATCCAACTATTGTGGAATTTCCAAGTATTATGCCACATCTCCTATCCTCCAATGTATTAGAGATGTCCCAGTAAAATTTGGTGATAACTTTCTGCCACAGCCAAATATTTGTAGTCCCAATCAAAGAGAGACTTGAAAAAAAAACATATTCTCCCTCTTGGAACTACAGGGGTCTCCAACATCTGTCAGCATATGACTTTTGCCTACACTATGAAGACTTCATCTGCTCTTGGTTGATCTACACCTTCTTAGTGGTAGCCCGTACCATCTCTGGACCCCTATGTCCTGACTCCCTTGGTTTGTCCAGCATAGAGGTGATCGGTAGGGTCAGCCGTATAGGGTCACGAATAGTTCCATAATGATGGTGGAGTGATAACTGTTATTGTATGTGAAGTCTACCAAGGGTAGGTGATCCTCCAAAATATGGACAAATTTGAGGTTCCATGCATGAAGAATGTCCTCAAGCGTCTAAATTTTCTGCTCCATCTGACCATCCATCTGAGGATGAAAGGATGTGCTCAAACACAATAGTGTCTTAAACGCCTCTTGAAACCCCTTCCACAACCGGGATGTAAAACATTTGTCACAGTCAGAGATGATCATCGATGGAACCCTGATAAGTCTTACGATCTTTTGTATGTAGATGCGTCACAATCCCTCTACTGATCCCTACTCTCATATAGGTAGAAAGTGAGCTGACATGGTGAGTCGTTCAATGACCACCCATATAAAATCATGTCCCCTATACGTACATGGATTCCATGTCACAGAGTCCATGGAGATCCCATCCCACTTCCACTCTGTCACCTCTGGTGGCTACTCTAAGCCTGCTGGAACATAATGCTCAGCCTTAAATTACTGACAAGTGAGGCATCGTGAAACAAACTATGCCACTGCCTTTTTCATCTCTGGCCACTAGTGCTGATGTTGGAGGTCCTAATACATCATCACTACACTTGGATGTACCACTAGAGGGAACATATAGAACTCCATCAACACCTCCCCCCGTAGCGCTAGTGGTACCACAGTATGTCCTCTTTAGAGGATGACATTCTCCCCCCCTACAGAAAATCCATCAGGTGCCCACCCTAATGATATCTGAGCACATCAAGACTTATAGTCAGTGTCCCCAAGTTGTGCCTGTAACACCCCAGGTAAATAAAGAATACGACATTTTTTGTATTTATCCATATTTGTGAATAAAATATTAATATGACTTTAAAGGGGACGCTATGCTCGATGGCGTACCCAACACGCAACAACGAGTTTCTTGGGAATCTTACGTTGCACTCTAATAATAAAATAATATTATTTTAAATGATAGTTAACATGTAGCCGTTGTATTGGCGGGAATGGATAGAAATAACTAAAATATGATTTCATATGTTTTTAATTGTTTTTACATTTATCCAATAAAGAATAGAGGCTTAAAATACGGAAAGAATTCAATTTTAGGCGTATATGCCCTAGTTTTCACTAAAGGTTCACTTATCACCTTTTGATGTTGAACCATCATTAAATATAGTTTTGTTCACTCTTAAACATTCTTTTGGACCAAATAAAACTCTTATTAAGAATCGGGACATCAAAATTTACTTTGTGTAAATTTTTGGTATCTTTCCGATAAAGTTCATTTTTTTAAGGAATAGTGTAAAATGTTGTATTTTAATTCAAAACCACTTTTTAATCTAATTTATTTATATGATTAGATTATCTTTTGAATTGGTTTTAAAGTGAAATTAGAAAATATTTTTACCATTAAATCCAATAGTGGTGGTTGGAATTAATTTCACTTTGAAATCGGACTTAAACTAGTGTCAATCTTTTGATACTTATTGTTTTATAAAAACACGCTATTTGCTCTGACAGCGGGAATTAATTATTAAATTAATTAATGTGACTAATATGTTTTGAATTTTGTAAAACGGACTTCATTTTTGAATTCAGAATATCAAATATAGCTTAGGGTGAATTTTTGGTAATTTTCTGAAAAACTTCAATTTTTGATAGTGAAACCACTAAGTGATAATCAAGCAAACTGATTTTTCAGTTAAATGAAAGTTCACCACTAATGTGTATTGAATTTTGAAAATCCGACATACATGGTTGTCATTAAGAAGTAAAATGTGGTTCAATGAGATTATAATAATTTTTTGGTGAATAGTAACTTATTAAGTTTTTAATCGCGATTAGTGATAATTAGTGTAGTTTAAGGTATAAATAATACTTTAAAAATATGAAATGACCTAGACACATGTCACAACCCTATTGGTTGTGTCATGGCCGACCAAGACAAGCCATGGCCTAACTTGGGGACCCCATGGATCCACTTTTGTTGGGAAATAACATAAAATACTTTTTATTTAATGTTAAAGTGAAAATGACACTAACATAGTATGTTTTACTAAAACAATTTTTAAGTGGGGTTATACAAGTCCAAATTTTGATTATAAATAGTCATTGGAAAGATAAAAAGATTTCCTATATCATAGTATTTTTTTTATAATTTTTAGACATTAAAGAAATTAAATTATTTATGACATAATAATGATGCAGCGATGACATCATTATTTGACAATTTAATTAAAATGGAAAGATAATGAAAAATCTACAATATACACATGGAAAAAACCAATTGGATGAGTGGATTTCGATGCCTTATCACCTTATCCACGAATTCTACCAATGTGGGACCCTTTAAAACCGAAAAGCATTTTCAAATAAAGTAATATTTCTTTGCTTTCCAAAAGTGCCCCTCCTCTTCTCTTATAAAAGGCCCCCACCTCCACCTTATTTCACACACTTCAAAAGCCTTTGGCTCGGCCAACCCCTGCCCATTTGCTCTCTCCACATCCCTCTCCTCATCCTAGAGGATTTACCTTGGGCAGAATCCTTTTAAAGGAAGACTTTAGGCTCAAATCAAAAAGAGTTACACTTTTAAAGGTAATTGTTTCTCTCATATTCATTTGTTTTATTTTGCTTCTCCAACCCACTAATCTCTTTTTATTTACTTCTTTTGTAACAACAACAGTATCTTCAATATACTAGGATGTTGTTATAATATTTATTTGAGCTACACTCTCACACAACTACATCAAATGGTTAAAGAACATACGGTTTCCGTGGATGGTGAAATTCTGCCTCCCGAAACGATGATTGTTCAATACTCATTTAACACCTTCAAAGGTGGCCATTATGATGTCACTATTTTTATATATGATATATAGTATGTTTATGTTTTCCTTAAGATTCTGTTTTTTACATTTTGGTCAAACCTTTATGGTTCCCATTATGGGTAAACACGATATCTTCATTTAAGGAAGTGCGGACTACCGCCCCCTCAAAGTGATTTGATTCGTTAAATACCATATGTGGGACATATAAAGGATGGAACTATGATATTAAATATGATATTATACTGGAATTATAATATACCTTTATATCATTATTATTCCATTCTATAAAATACGAATAGAAATGAAAGTAGCGTTCATGCGTACGTATGGCTTACCGTCTCCATGAACGGTGCATTTCATTTCTTACCTCTAAATGATTATGTAATGTTATAAATGCATGAATGTACTGGATATATATGACATATATTATAACTACAACATGAATACAATTCTGGATATAATAAACATTTGGCCACATGAACAACATGTAATTGTAAGAAGTCCACTTTCGACTTAAGAACCAAATACCGACAAAATGAACATTATTAACTTAAATGATTACATAATGTTCACAACATGTCAATAATTGATATAAAAGGAATAATGAACTTGGAAAAGGTTCTTAAGCAAATAGAAATTAACTCAAGTTTATTATTCAGGACGTTAAAGAACGATCGAGTCAAGTCGGACCCGAGGTAAGGGATCCTGCAACTCTCTTTCTTTTTAAGTATACACTTTTATGTCATTCCTTTTAAAGCTCATATTTCTTGTTATTGGGATGATATTTTATATTACACTTACTGTAATTTTTATGTTCATGTGATGAGAGACCCTATTCTCTCTCATCAATCCATTTTGGAAGTTTTGAGTGGCGCCGTTAGGCTGCCGAATTCTCGTAAGGGATTTCTCATCTCACTTTTATTCCCGTGAGATTTATGCTACATTTGCCACAAATTCCATTGAGTGGTGTAAGTACTGCCCATTATTATACTCTTTGTGTAATATACTTTCGTTTATGATTATTTAAATCAAAGATCTATTGTCCTTCTCTCATGGGGTGTATGTTTTGAAAGATACCCAAGTCGGTAAGGGAACCTTTCACCCTCCTCTTTTTTTAAAAGACTTCTTTTGTTGGGTCTGTTAATTTACATATTGCTATGTTGGGATATGTTCTCATATATCCTTATTGATGTAAATTTTATGTCCAAGTGATGAGATACACTTTTTATCTCTCATCAACTCATTTTTGATGTGATGCCGTTAGGCTGTCAAGGGAACTTTTTAACCCAATTTCGATTTCCTTGGGTTGAACATGTAGTCATTGAATATGTCATCCATTGAATATGTGTGAACGACCTTTTATTGTTTTACACTTAATAACCACTCATATTGGGTGTATTTATATTTGTCACACATATTTTTGAGATTGATTTGTCCTTGATTTAAGGATACCTTCTTTTTAAGGGATTTCATCACATTTTACATCCCTATTGAGACTTCATTGTTGTTATGCACCAATTCACTCTTATATGGTGTATATACTGTCCTTTGGAGTATTATATCATGAATCCTTTTATTCTCATAATATTATAAAGTTCTGACTAAATGTTATTCCTTGATTATTGTATTCAAGTGTCTCTAATTTTGGTAAAACCCCTTTAACCAAAATATCGTTTTAAATGTTTTAATTATTTGTTCTTATTAATATCCATGTTTTCAAAATGGTTTTAAGGATTTATTTATATGGATATTAATGGTTTAAAATGTTAAAAGCTTCAAGGTGGTATGGGACACTTTGATTCAAAAATCTCTTTATTAAATGTTTTAAATGGTTTTGGAAATGGTTTCTTTTTGAATGGATTCATTATTTCAGTATCCTAAAATGTTATATTGTGATTGAAATGTGGAAATGCTATGTTCATGTTTATGTGATACGATTATGTTATGGTTCTTGGGCATTGTTATGAAGAACGGGTGGTTCCGTGATAAACTAAGGGCGGGTGAGCCCGTTATAGCTCTCCAATGCATTGGGTAACGCGAAGGAGTGAAACGTTAAGGTTTCTCCGAAGAGATTTTAGGGAATATACTGTGATGGGTATTCCAAACGTAACCAAGAGGGTTACTCCCTACGTAAGAATGTTATGAATGCCTCAAGTTACCTTTATGTCTTATGATTTCTATGATTTACTCATGTTTTGATGAGTTAGGTTAAAGTGCCTATGTTTTATGGGTAAATTATGATTTCATCTTTATGTATACATGAACTCATGTTTCCTTTCCATATTTTTATGTCCCTTACTGAGCTTTTTATGCTCATCCCAAGTTTCTGAAATGTTTTTCAGGTCAAGAGGAGAGGTACATGATAAGACGTTAGAGTCAAGGATGTGTTAAGAGAGAATCCATATTTTATTTTAAATATGTTCTCGTTGATGGGAAGAATGAATATTGTCTTTTATGTAATCCACTTTGTTTAAATGTGGAATGTAATGCAAGTTTCATGATCTAATTCTCTAAAACTCTAAACCTGAAAAGATCCTCAATGTGTAATCTTGTAATAACTCAAGATTAAGTAAGTTTTAAGGCTGGGGCCTTATAGTTGGTATCAAAGGTCGGTTTAGATAACTTTAGAGGTTAGGGTATTCCTTAAGCATAAGTGACATTACCATAATGGTTAGGATTTCAGAAAGAGTCCTAGTTTTAGATAAAGTGAATGAGTAAGTGTATATTAGTGTTTATCTTCCTCATTAGTACATGATGGTTTTGTTGATATACTCACACTGACCTTTTTGGTTTTAGTAAATGGCTGGATCTAGCAGGCACCAAAGTAACAGTGGATGTGAAGGAAATTGTGATAGTCTTTTGAGCAAGCAACTGAATGATATGGGAGCTGCAATGAGAACTCTTCTGATTATCCTCAACCAACTATCTGGAGTCATGATTGACCACCTAAACCTTGGAGTTTTCTCTAAGGCATCAAATATGCAAGAAACAAATCCCTACGGAAGTGCAGGTAATAATCATAAAGGTATGAGTGTTCAAAAACCTATGTGTCAGAGATGTGGAAAGAAACACCTAGGGAAATGTTTCAAAGGGACAGAAATATGCTATAGATGTGGAAATGAAGGTCATAAAGCAAGAACCTGTAATGGAAAAAGGAAGCATCCCGTTGACTCGAGGAAAGAGAAAGAAGTTCTTTCTGAGGGATCAATTGAATGTTTTAAATGTGGTGTGCATGGTCATTATGCAAACACATGTTCTATGAAGAAGTATCGTGAATGGGGTCACCAAGAGCGTACAAATGTTCGTTTACCAATACCTAATGCCATTCCTATTGAGGATGAAGAAACTGACAATGACCAATCAAAGGTATGTACTATTTCATGACTGTTGTTTTCCTATTTTGAAATCTTAGGATATGATTCATGATTTTGTTTGTAGGAAAGAGGTATTTCGGAATAGGTTGGAAAGGAATGGATAATGGATCATGAAGAATGTTGAATGAGTAAGATGTCAACATATAAGGGCTTCAAGAGTTATGGTGAAATTCTTAAGAGTATTATGTCTCTTTTGATGATGGGGTTACATTAGAAGACTTCTTATATTATGTGTAACCCTGATGATTAATATAGGCAAATTTTATCCAAGGAATAGTTACCTTTTCTATTGTGGACATAGTTATAAAGAACCATTTGGGTTTATATGATCCTTACTTTTGAGGTAATTATGGGTTACTAAAGGTTATGATTGAAGTGGAGGGCATGAGATGAAATTGAGGTTAAAATGTGTTATGATTATTTTGAAGATTTTATCTCGTTTTGGGGAATGTTTTAAGAATTATATAGTTTTGGAAAAAGGACAACACGCAGACCGTGTGACATCCCGTCGCGTCGGACAAAGCTGCGGGAATCGAACCCACAACCAAAGTGCGACTGGTATTTATCGCCTACCACTGGACTACGTGAAGTCCCTGGTTAGTTTGATTGATTCTTTTGGTTATATGATTTTATGAATTAAGAGTAAGTTGATTTTGGGTTATTAATTAAAATGATTACCCTATCATGGAGGATATGTGATTGGGATAATTACTTTTCAATGCGTGACTTTAGGAGCAACTGATGTTGTTTGGAGATAAATGTTACGATTTAACTTGGAAGACTATGTGACTAAATCTTTCAAATATTTGGGTTTCGATCTTATATTGGTTTACTTTGAAGAATTTTATGGAAAAATTGTTTATCGAATGATCCTTGTTGAACATTGGGTTTTGTTTGACAAATTTTGGATGTTAAGAATAGATTTTATTTTTATAAAGGGTTATCCTTTTCTGGATTATCCGATCTTGTACTAGCCTTTTTGGTTTTGTTTTTGGATAAAGTCTAAAGACATGGGAAGTATATAGCTCTCTTTTGTGGATTAGGTGATTCTCTAGAAGTTGATTATGGTACTCTGAATGCGAACAAGTCTCCCTAAATACTCGTCTTTTGAAAAAAATATGAGTTTGATTAAGGAATCTAGTAAAAGTTGAAGGTCAACATGATAAGTGATTATGTTTCCTTATGAATAAAATTCCTCAATAAAATGTAACTTAAAACAAAAATGTTGTCTATTAACTTTTTCTACTAGGGAATCGAATACCGTTTAACCCATCACAAGTTTGTGATTTTCTCGTGGTTAACTTTCTCCTAAACATGTTTTCTAACACTCTCCATCAGAACATGACCCTTTGTTTTTTCCTCCATGTCCATATTTTCATACTTGGAGTCCTAGTATGGGTTAACTCGGTGACCTTTGTACTTATCTTTCTTTATTTTAAAGTGATTGTTTTACCAACTCTTGTTCCGATGTGGGACTTCCAAGGATGTTTCCAAGTCCAATTTTAAAATTGCGCGGACGCAATTCCCAAAAGGGGGGAAGGATGTAACACCCCAGGTAAATAAAGAATACGACATTTTTTGTATTTATCCATATTTGTGAATAAAATATTAATATGACTTTAAAGGGGACGCTATGCTCGATGGCGTACCCAACACGCAACAACGAGTTTCTTGGGAATCTTACGTTGCACTCTAATAATAAAATAATATTATTTTAAATGATAGTTAACATGTAGCCGTTGTATTGGCGGGAATGGATAGAAATAACTAAAATATGATTTCATATGTTTTTAATTGTTTTTACATTTATCCAATAAAGAATAGAGGCTTAAAATACGGAAAGAATTCAATTTTAGGCGTATATGCCCTAGTTTTCACTAAAGGTTCACTTATCACCTTTTGATGTTGAACCATCATTAAATATAGTTTTGTTCACTCTTAAACATTCTTTTGGACCAAATAAAACTCTTATTAAGAATCGGGACATCAAAATTTACTTTGTGTAAATTTTTGGTATCTTTCCGATAAAGTTCATTTTTTTAAGGAATAGTGTAAAATGTTGTATTTTAATTCAAAACCACTTTTTAATCTAATTTATTTATATGATTAGATTATCTTTTGAATTGGTTTTAAAGTGAAATTAGAAAATATTTTTACCATTAAATCCAATAGTGGTGGTTGGAATTAATTTCACTTTGAAATCGGACTTAAACTGGTGTCAATCTTTTGATACTTATTGTTTTATAAAAACACGCTATTTGCTCTGACAGCGGGAATTAATTATTAAATTAATTAATGTGACTAATATGTTTTGAATTTTGTAAAACGGACTTCATTTTTGAATTCAGAATATCAAATATAGCTTAGGGTGAATTTTTGGTAATTTTCTGAAAAACTTCAATTTTTGATAGTGAAACCACTAAGTGATAATCAAGCAAACTGATTTTTCAGTTAAATGAAAGTTCATCACTAATGTGTATTGAATTTTGAAAATCCGACATACATGGTTGTCATTAAGAAGTAAAATGTGGTTCAATGAGATTATAATAATTTTTTGGTGAATAGTAACTTATTAAGTTTTTAATCGCGATTAGTGATAATTAGTGTAGTTTAAGGTATAAATAATACTTTAAAAATATGAAATGACCTAGACACATGTCACAACCCTATTGGTTGTGTCATGGCCGACCAAGACAAGCCATGGCCTAACTTGGGGACCCCATGGATCCACTTTTGTTGGGAAATAACATAAAATACTTTTTATTTAATGTTAAAGTGAAAATGACACTAACATAGTATGTTTTACTAAAACAATTTTTAAGTGGGGTTATACAAGTCCAAATTTTGATTATAAATAGTCATTGGAAAGATAAAAAGATTTCCTATATCATAGTATTTTTTTTATAATTTTTAGACATTAAAGAAATTAAATTATTTATGACATAATAATGATGCAGCGATGACATCATTATTTGACAATTTAATTAAAATGGAAAGATAATGAAAAATCTACAATATACACATGGAAAAAACCAATTGGATGAGTGGATTTCGATGCCTTATCACCTTATCCACGAATTCTACCAATGTGGGACCCTTTAAAACCGAAAAGCATTTTCAAATAAAGTAATATTTCTTTGCTTTCCAAAAGTGCCCCTCCTCTTCTCTTATAAAAGGCCCCCACCTCCACCTTATTTCACACACTTCAAAAGCCTTTGGCTCGGCCAACCCCTGCCCATTTGCTCTCTCCACATCCCTCTCCTCATCCTAGAGGATTTACCTTGGGCAGAATCCTTTTAAAGGAAGACTTTAGGCTCAAATCAAAAAGAGTTACACTTTTAAAGGTAATTGTTTCTCTCATATTCATTTGTTTTATTTTGCTTCTCCAACCCACTAATCTCTTTTTATTTACTTCTTTTGTAACAACAACAGTATCTTCAATATACTAGGATGTTGTTATAATATTTATTTGAGCTACACTCTCACACAACTACATCAAATGGTTAAAGAACATACGGTTTCCGTGGATGGTGAAATTCTGCCTCCCGAAACGATGATTGTTCAATACTCATTTAACACCTTCAAAGGTGGCCATTATGATGTCACTATTTTTATATATGATATATAGTATGTTTATGTTTTCCTTAAGATTCTGTTTTTTACATTTTGGTCAAACCTTTATGGTTCCCATTATGGGTAAACACGATATCTTCATTTAAGGAAGTGCGGACTACCGCCCCCTCAAAGTGATTTGATTCGTTAAATACCATATGTGGGACATATAAAGGATGGAACTATGATATTAAATATGATATTATACTGGAATTATAATATACCTTTATATGATTATTATTCCATTCTATAAAATACGAATAGAAATGAAAGTAGCGTTCATGCGTACGTACGGCTTACCGTCTCCATGAACGGTGCATTTCATTTCTTACCTCTAAATGATTATGTAATGTTATAAATGCATGAATGTACTGGATATATATGACATATATTATAACTACAACATGAATACAATTCTGGATATAATAAACATTTGGCCACATGAACAACATGTAATTGTAAGAAGTCCACTTTCGACTTAAGAACCAAATACCGACAAAATGAACATTATTAACTTAAATGATTACATAATGTTCACAACATGTCAATAATTGATATAAAAGGAATAATGAACTTGGAAAAGGTTCTTAAGCAAATAGAAATTAACTCAAGTTTATTATTCAGGACGTTAAAGAACGATCGAGTCAAGTCGGACCCGAGGTAAGGGATCCTGCAACTCTCTTTCTTTTTAAGTATACACTTTTATGTCATTCCTTTTAAAGCTCATATTTCTTGTTATTGGGATGATATTTTATATTACACTTACTGTAATTTTTATGTTCATGTGATGAGAGACCCTATTCTCTCTCATCAATCCATTTTGGAAGTTTTGAGTGGCGCCGTTAGGCTGCCGAATTCTCGTAAGGGATTTCTCATCTCACTTTTATTCCCGTGAGATTTATGCTACATTTGCCACAAATTCCATTGAGTGGTGTAAGTACTGCCCATTATTATACTCTTTGTGTAATATACTTTCGTTTATGAGTATTTAAATCAAAGATCTATTGTCCTTCTCTCATGGGGTGTATGTTTTGAAAGATACCCAAGTCGGTAAGGGAACCTTTCACCCTCCTCTTTTTTTAAAAGACTTCTTTTGTTGGGTCTGTTAATTTACATATTGCTATGTTGGGATATGTTCTCATATATCCTTATTGATGTAAATTTTATGTCCAAGTGATGAGATACACTTTTTATCTCTCATCAACTCATTTTTGATGTGATGCCGTTAGGCTGTCAAGGGAACTTTTTAACCCAATTTCGATTTCCTTGGGTTGAACATGTAGTCATTGAATATGTCATCCATTGAATATGTGTGAACGACCTTTTATTGTTTTACACTTAATAACCACTCATATTGGGTGTATTTATATTTGTCACACATATTTTTGAGATTGATTTGTCCTTGATTTAAGGATACCTTCTTTTTAAGGGATTTCATCACATTTTACATCCCTATTGAGACTTCATTGTTGTTATGCACCAATTCACTCTTATATGGTGTATATACTGTCCTTTGGAGTATTATATCATGAATCCTTTTATTCTCATAATATTATAAAGTTCTGACTAAATGTTATTCCTTGATTATTGTATTCAAGTGTCTCTAATTTTGGTAAAACCCCTTTAACCAAAATATCGTTTTAAATGTTTTAATTATTTGTTCTTATTAATATCCATGTTTTCAAAATGGTTTTAAGGATTTATTTATATGGATATTAATGGTTTAAAATGTTAAAAGCTACAAGGTGGTATGGGACACTTTGATTCAAAAATCTCTTTATTAAATGTTTTAAATGGTTTTGGAAATGGTTTCTTTTTGAATGGATTCATTATTTCAGTATCCTAAAATGTTATATTGTGATTGAAATGTGGAAATGCTATGTTCATGTTTATGTGATACGATTATGTTATGGTTCTTGGGCATTGTTATGAAGAACGGGTGGTTCCGTGATAAACTAAGGGCGGGTGAGCCCGTTATAGCTCTCCAATGCATTGGGTAACGCGAAGGAGTGAAACGTTAAGGTTTCTCCGAAGAGATTTTAGGGAATATACTGTGATGGGTATTCCAAACGTAACCAAGAGGGTTACTCCCTACGTAAGAATGTTATGAATGCCTCAAGTTACCTTTATGTCTTATGATTTCTATGATTTACTCATGTTTTGATGAGTTAGGTTAAAGTGCCTATGTTTTATGGGTAAATTATGATTTCATCTTTATGTATACATGAACTCATGTTTCCTTTCCATATTTTTATGTCCCTTACTGAGCTTTTTATGCTCATCCCAAGTTTCTGAAATGTTTTTCAGGTCAAGAGGAGAGGTACATGATAAGACGTTAGAGTCAAGGATGTGTTAAGAGAGAATCCATATTTTATTTTAAATATGTTCTCGTTGATGGGAAGAATGAATATTGTCTTTTATGTAATCCACTTTGTTTAAATGTGGAATGTAATGCAAGTTTCATGATCTAATTCTCTAAAACTCTAAACCTGAAAAGATCCTCAATGTGTAATCTTGTAATAACTCAAGATTAAGTAAGTTTTAAGGCTGGGGCCTTATAGTGCCTCCCTGAATCGCTGAAGGAGTGGAATGACTATCATATACTTAAGGTATGTTACTCCATCTGTATCCACGAAGGATATCTACAAAGAGGCTAGCTACACTATCTACTCACTCGGCAACTGCAGACCATACCCCATGTTGAGTGCATCTTCTACCATGGTCTCCTTTGCAGAATTCTAGACTATCTCAAAGTCATAGTCCTAGGGTATCTCTAGACATCCTCTATGTCTCATGTTCATGTTCTTCTGAGAGAATATATTCTTGAGAATCTTGTGATCAGAGTAGACTGTAAAACATTTACCCATCAAGTAAATCCACCACATCTTCAAGGAAAATACCACTACTACTAACTCTCGGTCATGGGTTGCATAATTCTTCTCGTTCTTTATCATTTGTTGTGAAAAATAAGTGATCACTTCATACTCATGCATCAGGACACATCCAAGCCCAGTCCATGATGCGTCTCAGTATACTACAAACCCAATTCCTTCTTATGGAAACCTCAAGAAGGAAGAACTCATCAGTCTCTTGTTCATCTACTGAAAACTCTATGTTCATCTCTCAGTACATAGGACTATTTTCCCCCTCCTTCCCAATGATGAAAACGGTATTGAAACTCTGGAAAAGTTAGGAACGAATCTCTAGTAGTATTCATCCAACCACATGAAACTCCACACCTATATTATGCTCTTGGGTGCCTCCCAAGATAGAAAAACCTCTATCTTCACTAGATCCCCAATAACTCTAGACTCCGAGATAAAATTTCCTAGAAAGTGGAACTCTCATATCTAGAACTGGCACTTCGATATTTTACCATAAAGTTGGTGATCTCAGAGCGTATCCTGAATCATCTGTATATGATAGGCATGCTCCTCCCCCATCACCGTGTATATCAATATGTCATTGATGAACCCCACCATGAAGTGATCAAGGTATGGCTAAAATATCCTTTTCATGAGTCCCATGAACACTGATGGGGAGTATGTCACACCAAAAGGCAAAATGAAGAACTCAAATTGGCCATACCAACATCTGAAGGCCACCTTCTGCACATCCTAATCTCGTATCCTGAGTTGATGATTGCCTAATCATAGGTCTGTCTTAGAAAACCAGTGAGCTCCATCAGCGAATCGAAAATATCATCAATACTTGGGAGTGGATACATGTTATTAATGGTCACCTGGTTCAGGTGCCGATAGTCTACATAGTGTATCAAACTCCCATTTGACTTCTTGGAGAACAAAATCGTGGCTGCCCATGGAGGAACACTGGGTCTTATGAACCCATTTCCGTGCAAGTCCTCTAATTGTATACATAACTCACGAATCGCAACAGGAGCCATATGACATGATGGTGTTGAAATCCGTGTCTTCACGAGGTATAAGTCGATGAAAAAGTCTACCTCTCTGCGTGGAGGTAGTCCTAGAACATTATAAGAAAAGACACCAGCATACTGTTCCACCACTACAGGATATCTCAGACTCTCAAAATCAACTTCTCCTAGGGTAAGGGTATCCAACTGATGAGTAATCAGCAGCACCCTCTTCTAGGTAAGTCCATCATGTGCTACAAAGGTTCCATTCTTACTGGTGAAGGAAAATCAAGTCCCATCAGTGTGGTCACACTGTACATTGCGCCTAATACAGTCATTCTGATCATTGACTGTCGATAACTAGTTCATAACCTAGATGACGTCGTAAGGCCTAGAAGGTGCTACTAGGATATCCCAACCAAAGCTCTGGCCTCCTAGAGTAATCTCACACTGCCGGAACTAGTGAGTAATTATTGAATTTGCTTTCGTAGGTGTCTATAGACATAAGGATCGAGCTAACGGCTCCACCGGAGTCTTCGAGATACGAACGAGGGACATGGAAATAAAATATTTACTGAAACATTAGTCTATAAGAACAATAGATAAGGTGTAGTAGATAGTTATCATACCTCTAATTATCTCTGGAGTACCGTGGTGGTAGGCCTCAGCTGCCTAGAGTTGAGCTTGTCCCTACCCTCATGCTATCTATGGTCGGGGTGGACCACATGGCGATGGTGGTGGTAGAATCTCGAAACTTCTCCCACCAATTGTTGCACAGCCAGATCCTCTTCCACATATGGTACCCTAAGGACCTTCCTTGCTCGAACCTATACCTATGCCTCGGTGGTCCCTCGTTCGTCTTATGTTCATCGATACAACAGTTTAGGTAGTCGCGAGCCATATTACCATGCCCACCGCACCTGTAACAATGCATGCCCCTTGCCAATCTCCCTCTACCTTTTCAAACTCACACCTATGACCTTGTGTCCCAAGATCATCCACAAGAATTTCCAATCAGCTTGGAATTCTATGTCTTCTGCCTACTGCATCGTGTAGATTATTTATAAACTTATTGTCTGGTGGTAGAACTCATTGTTTGTGCCTGCTCAGCTAGGAAGCTCTCCACCAAAAGTGCTCACTAAATCACCACATCCTTCTTCAGAATGCTGAGAGATACCATCGATGATCTAATCTCCTATTAGATACCCAACTCAATGGTCTGGGCCCTGAAGAAAGTGTCTCGTACCATTTTGGGGAAGTAGCGGGTGAGATCAGTGAACCTCACCGAGTACTGGGCCACTATCATGATGCCCTGATATAAGTGAAGCAACTCCTGTATACGCACAGATTGTATGGTCCCTGGGAAGAACATGGCCCCGAAAAATCCCTCTATGTTAGAAAATATAAGCATCACCTCATAGTGTATATGGACTATCAGGCTCCACCATCTCCCTGTTGCTTCCAGAAAAAGGATGGTTTCCAAGATGACCATAAAATCAACAAGTGTCCAAACTAAGTGAAAAACTACGGCCATAGCCTCCATCCAGTCCTAAGCTGCCTGTGGGACCATCTCACCATAGAACATCATAGGCATCTACCACTGAACTCATGTAATGTGCTCAGTCGGCGGGCATCCTCTGCTGGTGGGGCTGGTGGCCACGATTGCCCAATGGGATGTAGTGCTGCTGGTGCACCACCCGAAGGTGCTAACGTCTTGAGATGGCCCTGCCCCAAGGCCTCCCCATTGGTTGGCCTTCATCGTGCACTCTCTCAAGAAACCTGGGTGGCTATCTTCGTGGAGTAATCCTAAAAAGAAACAGGTGTGACATTGTTAAAATTTATACCTGGTGAGCCAAACCAAGAAAACACAAGAAAATATTTCCAAATTATATGCGATAAGTGTTTTCAAGTACTGAGTCAGAAATCAGAATTCATGGTCCTGGTGTATGGATATGTTGGTCTCTGCACCAACAATAGACTCATTAAACTGAAAACCAAACTCAAAACACTTAACACTATTACCACATAATAAAGATTAGAGGCATAGTTCTTCGGTAGAACCGAACACCTATGATACCACTTTGTAACGACCCATCCCCTGGGGCCTGTGCTCTGACTACCCCAAGCCCTCCTTTTATAGGCTAGGGGATGGAGACTAGAACCAAAAGGCATATTACCTAAAATAGGAAGTCATTTCATTTAAACATGTACCAACACATGCTCTGAGAACACAACAAGAAGCAATTGTGAAGTAAATTGTTGTATTAAAAGAGTGTTGAAAGTAAAAGGGGCCAGAATACAAGACCAAATGTAAAAGTACAAGTACGACTGAATGTATAATACAACTGAATGTAAAAAGGAAAATAGATATTGGGTTATCCTATGAGGTTTTTACTAGAATGGTATGTACTTATCACCTCCACTGAACTCCATGTCTGCTCATCTCCTCTGCGTCACATCACACCGAATGGTCCACCTCCGAGCATCGTCCAGTCCTAGATCCCTCTGCCTCGATCAATACTTCATGTCGTCTGCATAAGACATAACAAGGTGTGGTTGAAGCTCGTGCATAGGTGAGTATAACGATACTCAGTAGGAACCCCAAGACCCCAAATCTCTCCTATAGTTCCACAAAGAAAAACCACAGGGTATCACCACGAAGGGAGATTAACACCCAATTAAAGTACCACACTGCATAAAATCAATCAAAAGGACATGTTTTAGACACCTCACACTTGGATTTATTATAGGGGTAGTAACAAGTTACATCCCCAGTCATAACGTCTAACACCTCAGCTGCTGGAGAACTCTTCCTATATCGAGTGAAGTGGGTCTACCAGGTCACTCCAAGCCACTTACCACTATCATTGAAATGATCAGGTACTCCCCATCACATATTGTGGGTCTGATGGGTCACACAGAGCCACCAACCCCCATCAGGGCCTTCTAAATTACTCTTTCCCATCTCATATTGTGAAACCTCCCCACCATGGCCCACCAGGACACATAAAACAACCCACCCCCATCATGTTCTACTAATGTACTACTCCCCTTCACATACAGTGGCTATTGAGTCACTCCAAATCAAAAATTCCACAGTCGTCAGTTCTTAGCTAGTCGTAGGGTTCCGTACGTAGTGCGCTTGGGAGAACCGCTCCTCAAGCCATCAGTCTTATATAAACCAGAATGAAGTCTCAAAATAAAGTAACTCGAAGATATGCCATGTAATAAGGGTACAAACGCAACAGATAGCGCATCAGTTGGACGTAGAGTTTGTGCGTTATTAGAATTTCAATGTCGAGGGCATGGTTGGATTCGGGTGCAATCCAACCCATCCAAACTCCAAGATTCTCCAAAACTCTGATGGAGTATGTAAAACGTACTATCTAGCTCCAAGGGTCCCAATGATGTCGACGGTTCATCAAAACTGGCTTTTGGTTCTCAAGATAAGTTCATTTGACTGTTTCTGAGCCCGGTCTGACCCGGTCGAACGACCCAGCCCTACCAGGTCTAGGCTGGGCCAAGGTGGACATGGATTGTTGGGTTGATGTCCGGTCGAGCCCACAAGAGGGGATGCCCACAAAGATGTGGCCCTGCCCGTGTGGTGCGGCGGAATGCTAGGGAAGCAGCCCGGTCCGGCAGTGGAGATCACTGGGGCGGTGGCCCGGTCCGAGGGTGGCAACATGGCTTGAGGATGGGATCCTGCTACGAGGGCGGTGACCCAACATAAGGGAAATGGCCCCGCTCTAGGGTGGCGGCCTTCTCTGAGGGAGGTGACACAGTCTGAGGGAGGAAGCCCAGTTTGATGGCGGTGGCTCGGATGGAGGGTAGCATAATTCTCTGAGGGCGGCAGCCCGGCCTAAGGGAAGAAATTCAGTGTGAGGGTGAGGGCCCGGATAGAAAGCAGTAGCCTTCTCCGATGGTGGTGGCCCAGTCAAAGGTTAGTGACCTGGCAAGAGGGTAGTGAGCTGCTCCAAGGGCGGTGACCCAGTCTGAGGGTGGCAGCCTGGCATGAGCATGGCGGGCTGCTCTGAGGGCGGTGGCCTAATTTGGTCTGATGCGGGGGGGTATAAACCCCTGGTCTCCTGGATTCTTGACTATCCTAAAGGTTTTTATGTTGGAAAGGCAGTGACACCATATGGGAGCCTCTTGGTCTCTACAAAACCCACCAAAGGTGGGTTAGGCCTCTTCCGTGGCTTCGGATGCATCTTCGATTCATCGGTGGCACGGTGGTTGATCTTCATCCCTTCCTGCAGCCATTTGTCATGCCAGACGCCTCCTCTGTTCCCTGCGACTGACAATCCACGACCTTCCTCTTGCGGTGTGCGTCGACTTGCTCTCGATCGTCCAAGGTGGTGCATGGATAGAAAGATATCGGATGGTTCGAGCCTAGTTCGTTAAGCCCACACCCTCCGTGTTTTCTTGTATTATGGTGGATGTTAAGGGGTTGAATAATCAATTGAATTAAACAACAAGATAAACCCTATAATGATTCCATGCAATAATCCTCCCACAATGACAAGTGAATCGCGGGTCAACCCGTTAGTCAGTTGAACCGCATTCTTCGTATAATTTCTAGAACAGGGAAGACGGAATAAAAAATGCACAAATGAAATAAACCAATACCTTGAACCATTGGAGATCTCTCACACTTGAGGGAGTCTCACTGTTCTTCATCCCTGCAACATGTTTTCCTCCCTACCACTCAAACATCAAACATTGGTTCGGGGTTTCGGTGTCGCACATCACCCCTACTGGCATTGGTTGCATCCTATAAGGGCTTAGTGTTATGGAACACCAACATAACATCATTTCATGGCATTTCTTTTTTGATACCCCTCACCCAATCTCTATATTTATAAGATAAGGGGAGAGTATGTAACAACGTGGGGTGTTAATGGGGCTCATAAATTATGAAGCTTCTTAATCCACCAACGACGTTGTTACTTAGGATTTGGCATGTCAAGCCATTCATTGTCCTGACTCACCATGAGTACCACACTACGCTTCTCCATTGGTGGAAGTGAAATAATGCAATGAGATTTTTTATTTCTATTATTTTAAAAGACACAAAAATTAACTTCTTCTCCAATCCTACTACAGTCAATGTAAATCCCCCCTTAATAGAACACTGGTGCTATGGATTTAACGGTGCCCTCATATTTTTAATCTGAGAAACGGTTCAAAAGTTAGAAAACTCCGCTCGTGCCTTTAATGAATGTTCCTGGAAAAAAAGTTCAGAAATTCATTCTGGGAACACCGGGCCTCGGAATCACATACCATCAATTTTCGCAGACTTGTAATAATTCCATATAGTTAAAAAAAATTACATGTAAAATATGGGTCTTTACAAGTCAACAACAAAATGCACAAAATAGAACCAGTTGATGATAAGGATGACATCATATGGTTGCATCTATAGAATGATAAGATCCCCACATGACTAATGTGGTCCCATAATCTGTCTACATCCCTAGAACATATCAAACAAGATAGTATGACCTCTTAATTGTGTACTCAACACTAGGGGAAGGAGAATCCACTCCACTTCTAGTATCATAGAATGTGTAAGATTGTGTGCAATAATGGAGTGTGAAGCTACTGAATCAAAAAAATTCATGTTAGAGTAATTATATAGTGTCCTTGGTAGTTCTTACATTACTATTGCATCATTTTAATGATAAACAACATAAAATCATTACATAATGTGGATCCAAAGGTTTATTATCTTGGTAAAACTTAGACCATTCATTACCTTTACAACATAAAGCATAAAATTTTATTTAATTCCATCTTATCTATTTTTTAATGGACCATATGGAATCTTTAGTACATGTATTTATCTGAGGATATACTTCAAAATGTGGGTAGATGAAACAACAATAATAGGATAAGATCATGAGACAATACAACATGGGGTGAGCATAATCATTGTCATCATAACATAATAATGTGATCATATACATTATAGGAAGAATTAATAAATGTATTGAAAGTAGGAATGTATAAAAAACCTTATATCTCTATGGTTAACAAATACACAATGTTGTGAACAATGCTAGAATCACTTTAACACATATTTCACATTAAGTCAGGAGATTCATCACATTACCCAATGCATTAAAGGGATATAAAATTTTGGGTGAACTCATCACATCATAAAATTTATATTATCATGCATGCCACATAGAACCTATATCAATCATTTAAATGAACATCCCATGTAATGGAATGGGTTTCATCTCATAATCAAACATTCATATACTTTGGGTTCAAAAATTAATGGGGGTCTAATTGTAACATCCCAAGTAAATGAAGAATAAGACATATTTCATATTTATTAATATTTTTGAATTAAATATTAATTTTACTTTAAAAGGGCTGCTATGTTTGATAGCATACCCGATACGCAACAACGAGTTTCTTTGGAATCTTACGTTGCACACTAATAATATAATATTATTATGATTAAATGGTAGTTAACTCATAGACGTTGTATTGGAGGGAATGAATGAAACTAACTACAATATGATTATACATGTTTTTTAAATAAATTTACATTTATCAAATAAAAGTTAGGGGCATAAAATGTGAATGAATCTAATTTTAAGCATAATTTACATTAAAAGGCCGATTTACCGCCTTTTAATGGAGAACCCTCTTTAAATATAGTTTTGGTCACTTTAATACATTCTAATTTAACAAATATAATCCTTATTTATAATAGGGACATAAAATTTTATTTTTGGTATTTTTTTGGTATTTTTCTGATAAAGATCATTTTTAATGAATAGTGAAAAATACTCTATTTTAATTAAAAGGTTCATTTTTATCTAATTTATTTATATGGTTAGATTATCTTTTTAGTTGGTTTTAAATTTAAATTGAAATACATTTTTACCATTTAATATAATTTTGGTCATTGGAATTAATTTCACTTTGAAATTAGACATAAACAAGTATCAATCTTTTGATAGTTATTGTTTCTTAAAAACACGCTATTTGTTTTAACAAGAGGAATTAATTTTTAAATTAATTAGTTCCACTTATATTTTTTTTAATTTGGATAAATAGACATAATTTTTGAATTTGGAATATCAAATAATTCTTAGGCTGAATTTTTGGTATTTTTTTTGAAAAACATCGATTTTTGATGAATAGTGACACCACTTAGTGGTAGTTAAAAAAACTGACTTTTTCAGTTAAATGAAATTTTACAACTTCTGTGAATTGAATTTAAAAAATCCGACATACGTGGTTGTTATCAAGAAGTAAAATGGGGTTCATTAAGATGAAAATAATTTTTTGTGAATAGTAACTTTTGACTTTTATTTACTGCGGTTAAAGATAAATAAGGTAATTCAAGGTAAAAAATATTATAATAATTTCAAATTACATTAAAACTTGTCCTAACCTTATTGGATGACTTGACGATGACCATGGGAATCCTTGGGTCGATTTAGGGACCCCATGGAGCCACTTCTGAAAGCTAATGACACTTTAGAATAATTAATTTAATGTAAAGGCAAAATTGACAATAACAAAACTCTTTTAGTAAATTAATTTTTATATGGTGATATATAAGTCATATTTTCGACTATAAATATTCTTTGAAAAGATAAAAATATTTACCCCATCATCGTATTTTTTTATAATTTTTAGATAACAAATAAATTAAATTATTTATGTCATAATAATGATGCAATATTTACCTCATTAATAAATCATTTAAATAAATAAGATTATAATGATTAACATATTATCCAAAACATGTCCAATTCTGATTTTCTGATTTTATTCGACCATGACTCATCTTATCTTCGACTATAATGGTTTTAGGACCATTAGAAACCGAATATCATTATATTATAAAATAATATTTTCACACTTTCCTAAAGAGCCCCTCCTCTCCCTTATAAAAGGATACCACTTATAACCAATTCATAACACCTCTCAAGCCATTTGGCTCATCCAAACTCTATCCAATTAAGCTCTCAATATCACTCTCCTCCTCTTAGAAGCCTTACCTTAGGCAGAAGGTACTTCAAGAATTCCTTTGGTTCAAACCAAATGGAGTTACCCAAATTAAAGGTAACAGTTTCTCTTAAATTGTTTTCTTTTATTATACTTCTCCAACCCCTAAACTTTTATTACTTATTTTATTTTGTAAAAACACCACTATCATCAATATACTAGGATTTTTTTGTCATATGTATTCTAACTACACTTACACACACCTCCATCTAATTGATGTAGAACATAATGTTTCTATGGATGGCAAACTAGCGCCTCACAAAACAATGATTGTTCAATTACATCTTACAGCTTCTCATGGTGGCCATTATGATGGAACTATATTAATATATGATATATATTATGTTTATGGTTTCCTTTTTCTTCTGTAATTCCCATTTATATGATGCCTCTATGGTTTCCATAGAGGGTAAATATGATAATCTCATTTGAGGAAGTGCGGACTACTGCCCCCTCAAAGTGATTTGATTCGTTAATGCCTTATGTGGGATGTATAAAGGATGGAGTTAGAAATATTATATATGATATTATGATGGAATTATAATATACCTATGTATCATTATGTTTTATTTCCATTAAAATAAGAAATAAAAATGAAATTAGCGTTCATGCGTACGTACGGCTTATCGTCTCCATGAACGGTGCATTTCATTTCTTACCTCTAAATGTTATGTACTATTATAAAAACATGTATATACTGGATATATATGATATATATGATATCCAAATCATGAATATTATTTTGTATATAATGAACCTTTGACCACATGGACAACTTGTAAATATAAGGTGTTCATTTTTACTCAAGTACAAAATATCAACAAAATGGACGTTATTAACATAAAAGATTACATAATGTTTATAACATGGTAATAATTGATATAAAGGGAATAATAAAATTGAAAAAGGTCCTTAAGCAAGTAGAAATTAAATTTAGTTTATTATTCAGGAAATTAAATAACGAACGAGTCAAGTCGAACACGTGGTAAGGGACTTCATCTAAATCTACTTTCATTGAGGTATTTTAATTTTTATACATAAATTTATTTTATACGGAGTATAAACCCCTTTGAATTTTCATTTTATTCAAAGAGAATATTTTTATACGAAGCATTTTACTAAACGATAAAAAGGAATGTTTTTTTAATGTAGGCGTTGACAACGACCTTTCCACCGACGTGAGTATTATTTGATCTTTGGCTTCCTTAACAAGACGGAATGTTTTTAAAAGGAAAAATAAATACCATATACTCTTTTTACGTATTTTGGTATTGAAAATGATTTTTAGGATGGATTTATTATTTCAATATCTTGAAATGATATTTTATTATTTCAATTTAGAAATGTTATCTTTCCTTTATGCTTATGTTATATGTTATTATCATCTTATGGTTCTTGGGAATTATTTATGTATACGGGTGGTTCTGTGATAAACCTAGGGAGGGTGAGCCTGAGATAGCTCTCCAATGCATTGTGTAACGTGAAGGAGGTAAACGTGAATGTTTCTCCTAAGAGATTTTAAGGAATATATTGTGATGGGTATTCCAAAGTAACTCCCTATGTAGTTGTGATAGCTACAATGTAAGTATGATATGGATGCCACATGTTACCTTTATGATTGATGATTTCTATATGTCTTTCATAAATCATATGATTTCATGAGGTAAGTAAAAGATTTCATGGTTTGTATGTATTTATGAACAAATGTTTTCATTTCTTTTTGTATAACCCTTACTGAGATTTTTATGCTCATCCCAAGTTTTGAAATGTTTTCACAGGATATAAAGATGAATAAGGTCAAGGATGGGATCAAGGAAATGTCATGCTGTCTAAATGAATCTTTTTTTAAGAGTTTTTATTTTATGAAAAAAATGGAAACTATGTAGATATGTCTACCTTGTAATCTTTTGAGATGTAATAGTTATCTCCTAATTCTCTAAAACTCTAAACCTGAAAAGATCCTCAATGTGAATTATTCATTTAATTCAGTATTATGTAATTTTTAAGGCCGGGTCCTTATAGTTCGTATCAAAGGTCAGTTTAGATATCTTTTGGAGTTAGGGTATTGTTAAATTAATATCCATAAATTAATTTATATTAATTATATAGCATTTAGAGATTACCGTGTTTCTTTGCCTAAGATATTTCTATGTTACTAATGGTTTTCCATAGAGGAAATAGGGCAGCTATGTTGGGAAGCCATACATGGGGGAATGAACTTCCGAATCAGTAACCAGAGATAGTCAGAATCAGAATTGGGTAGTTTAATACAGTGATGGCTCAGTTGAATCAGATGATAAATGGTGGTTGTGTTTATTGATGATATTTTGGTTTATTCTAAAAGTAAAGAGGAGCATGAAAGTCATTTAAGGTTCATCTTGAAAACCTTAAATGAAAAGAAGCTTTGTGGGAAATTCAGAAAGTGTGTCTTTTGGTTGCAAAAAAATAATTACTTGGTCACATTGTTTCAAAAAATGGCATAACTATTGATCCTACTAAAACAAAAGTTGTTGAAGAATTTCCAAGACCCACAAATATAACCAAGATTCGTAGTTTTCTTGGTTTGTTAGGTTATTACCAGAGGTTTGTTGAAAAAATTTCACTGTTATCTAGTCCAATGACTAAGTTAACTCGAAAAGGTGTTAAGTTCATTGGGACAAAATAATGTGATGATTGTTTTCATGAATTGAAAAGAAGATTGGTGAATTCTCCAGTTTTGGCACTGCCTTCCAGAAATGGTAGGTTTGTTATCTATAGTGATGCTTCGTTGAAAGGACTTGGTTGTGTCCTGATGAAAAATGACCAGGTAATTGCTTATGATTCACTTCAGTTGAACCCACAAGAGTTAAATTACCCAACACATGATTTGGAATTAGCTGCTGATGTTTTTGCTTTAAAAATTTTGAGGCATCATTTGTATGGATTGAAGTGTGAAATATATACTGATCACAAAAGTTTGAAGTATATATTTACTCAGAAATAATTGAACATGAGACAAAGGAGATGGTTTGAATTAATCTAGTATTATGATTGCACGATCCATTACCATCCGAGAAAAGAAAATAAAGTTCTTGATGCATTGAGTCGAAAAAGTAATGCTTCATTAACCATGCTACATTTGGAATGAGATCCTTTGCTTTTTTATTTGATGAAATTTGGCATAGATGTTGTTGTTGCAGGAAATTCTTCTGTTTTGTTTTAGGTGTTAGTGAAATCATCTCTATCAAACAGAATAATGAAAGTGCAGAAAGAAGACAGTGAGTTACAGAAAAAGGTAGAGTTGGTTCAGAAGGGTATGTTTCCTGATTTTAACGTTGATAATGATTGTTTTTTGAGATTTGGAAAGAGATTATGTGTGCCTTGTGATTCACAGTTAAAGAATAAGTTGTTATGTAAAGCTCATAGTTCTCCGTTTTTAGTTCCTCCTGGTAGTACTAAGATGTACATAGATCTTCAGGAGTATTACTGGTGGGATGGAATGAAAAGAGATATTGCTAATTTTATTGTGAGGTGTTTGACTTGTCATCATGTTAAAGCAGAGCGACAGTTACCAAAATGAATGCTTAAGCATTTACCGATGCCAGAGTGGAAATGAGAAAATATATCCATGGACTTTGTTGTGGGATTACCAAAGACATCTCGAGATAATAATGCAAACTGGGTTATAGTTGACTGATTGACTAAACCTTCTCATTTCCTTCCTATTAGAGATACTTTGTCTCTAGATCAACTTGATCGGTTGTATGTTAATGAGATAGTTAGGTTGCATGGAGTTCCCCTCTCCATTGTATCTGATCATGATCCTAGGTTCACTTCTAACTTTTGTAAAGGCCTTCAGAAGTCATTGGGTACTAAATTAAATTTTAGTACAGCTTTTTATCCTCAATCAGATGGGCAGTCAGAACGAAAAATTCAGACATTGGAAGATATGTTACGTGCTTGTTCGATGGATTAGCATGGAATTTGGGACTAACATCTTTATTTGGTTGAATTTTTTTATAATAACAGCTTTCATTCCAGTATACAGATGGCTCCATTTGAGGCATTATATTGAAATCATTGTCGAACTCCATCTTTTTGGGATGAAGTAGGTGAATGGAAGCTGATGGGGCCAGAATTGGTAGAAGAGATGGCAAAGAAAGTTTAGTTGATTCAGAAGCACATGAGAACAGCTCATAGCACACAGAAAAGTTATGCAGATAATTGGAGGAAGGATCTTTCTTTTGAGGTAGGTGATCATGTCTTTCTCAAAGTTTCTTCATGGAAAAGTGTGATGTGTTTTGGTAAGAAGGGAAAATTGAGTCTGAGGTTCATTGGACATTATAAAATTCTAGAGAAAGTTGGATCAGTTGCGTATAGAGTGGATTTACCTCCATGTTTATCCCAGGTACACAATGTTTTTCATGTTTCGATCTTGAGAAAGTATATGCCAGATCCATCTCATGTTTTGAGCCTAGAGGTAGTTCAGTTATAAGATAATATCTCTTATGAAGAACAACCAGTCCAGATTCTTGACTGCAGAGAGGAAGTATTGCGGAATAAGGTAATTCACTAGGTGAAGGTTTTGTGGAAAACCCATGTGGTAAAAAAGGCAATGTGGGAATCTAAAAATGCTATGTGGGACAAATACCCCCTTATTTTGATAAGTGAATAAAAATTGTGAGGATGCAATTCCCAAAATGGGGGTAGGATGTAACATCCCATGTAAATGAAGAATAATACATATTTCATATTTATTAATATTTGTGAATTAAATATTAATTTTACTTTAAAAGGCTTACTATGTTTGATAGCGTACCCGATACGCAACAACGAGTTTCTTTGGAATCTTACGTTGCACACTAAAAATATAATATTATTATGATTAAATGGTAGTTAACTCCTAGCCATTGTAGTGGCGGGAATGAACGAAACTAACTACAATATGATTATACATTTTTGTTAAATATATTTACATTTATCAGATAAAAGTTAGAGGCTTAAAATGTGAATGAATTTAATTTTAAGCATAATTTACATTAAAAGGCCGATTTACCACCTTTTAATGGTGAACCCTGTTTAAATATAGTTTTGGTAACATTAATACATTCTAATTGACCAAATATAATCCTTTTTTATAATGGGGACAACAAATTTTACTTTGGGTAATTTTTTGGTATTTTTCTGATAAAGTTCATTTTTTAATGAATAGTGAAAAATATGGTATTTTAATTCAAAAGTGCCTTTTTATCTAATTTATTTATATGGTTATATTATCTTTTCATTTGGTTTTAAAGTTAAATTGAAATTTATTTTTACCATTTAATCCAATGTTGGTCATTGAAATTAATTTCACTTTGAAATTAGACATAAACAAGTATCAATCTTTTGATAGTTATTGTTTCTTAAAAACACGCTATTTGTTCTAACAACGAGAATTAATTTTTAAATTAATTAGTTCCACTTATATTTTTTGAATTTGGAAAAATATACATCAATTTTGAATTCGAAATATCAAATAATGCTTAGGCTGAATTTTTGGAATTTTTCTGAAAAACTTCAATTTTTGAGGAATGACACCACTTAGTGGTAGTTAAAAAAACTGACTTTTTCATTTAAATGAAATTTTACCACTTATGTGAATTGAATTTAAAAACTCTGACATACATGTTTGTTATCAAGATGTAAGATTTGGTTTATTAAGATGAAAATAATTTTTGGTGAATAGTAACTTTTGACTTTTATTTCCCGCAGTTAAAGGTAAATAAGGTAATTCAATGTAAAAAGATTATTATAATAATTAAAAATTCCGTTAACACTTGTCCTAGCCTTATTGGATGAGTAGTGGCCGGACATTGGCATCCTTGGGTCGATTTTGGGACCCCATGGACCCACTTATGAAATATAATGACACTTTAGATTAATTAATTTAATGTAAAGACAAAATTGACAATAACAAAACTCTTTTAGTAAATTAATTTTTATATGGTGATATATAAGTCATATTTTTGACTATAAATATTATTTTTAAAGCTAAAAATATTTCCCACATCATTTTATTTGTTTTATAATTTTTATACAACAAATAAATTAAATTATTTATGACATAATAATGATGCATTATTTACCTCATTGATAAATCATTTAAATAAATAAGATTATAATGATTAAAATATTATCCAAAACATGTGAAATTCATATTGTATGATTTTATTTAGACCATGATTCATATTATCTTAGAATATAATGATTTTTGGACCATTAGAAACCGAATATCATTATATTATAAAATAATATTTTCACACTTTCCTAAAGAGCCCCTCCTCTTCCTTATAAAGGGAGACCAATTCTAACCAATTACTAAGATCTCTCAAGACATTTGGATCATACAAACTATGCCCAATTAATCTCTCAACATCCCTCTACACCTATTAGAAGCCTTACCATAGGAATAAGGCACTTCAAGAAGTCCTTTGGTTCAAACCAAAGGGAGTTACCCAAATTAAAGGTAACGGTTTCTCTTAAATTATTTTCTTTTATTTTACTTCTCCAACCCCTAAACTCTTTTTATTTCTTTTATTTTGTAAAAAAACCAGTATCCAAAATATACTAGTATTTTGTTATGAGAAGTGTTATAACTACACTTACACACACCTCCATCTAATGGATGAAGAACATAATGTTTCTGTGGGTGGAAAACTAACGCCTCACAAAACGATGATTGTTCAATTACATATTACCGCCTCTCATGGTGGACATTATGATGGAACTATATTTATATATGATATTTTTTTTATTATTTCCTTAGTCTTTTGTACTTCCCATTTATATCATTCCTTTATGGTTTCCATAGTGGGTAAGTACGATAATCAAATTTGAGGACTACCGCCCCCTCAAAGTGATTTGATTCGTTAATGCCTTATGTGAGATGTATAAAGGATGGAGTTAACAATATTATATATGATATTATACTGTAATTATAATATACCTATGTATCATTATGTTTTATTTCCATTAAAATTAGAAATAAAAATGACAGTAGCGTTCTTGCGTACGTACGGCTTACCGTCTCCATGAACAGTGCATTTCATTTCTTACCTCTAAATGTTATGTACTATTACAAAAACATGTATATACTGGATATATATGATATATATGATATCCAAATCATGAATATTATTCTGTATATAATTAACCTTTGACGACATGGACAACTTGTAAATATAAGGTGTTCATTTTTACCCAATTACAAAATATCGACAAAATGGATGTTATTAACTTAAATGATTACATAATGTTTATAACATGGTAATAATTGATATAAAGGGAATAATAAACTTGAAAAAGGTTCTTAAGCAAGTAGAAATTAACTTTAGTTTATTATTCAGAAAATTAAATAGCAGACGAGTCAAGTCGGACACGGGGTAAGGGACTTCGTCTCAATCTCCTTTCATTGAGGCATTTTTAGTTTTATACACGACTTTATTTTATACGGTGTATAAACCCCATTGAATTTTTATTTTATTCAAAGGGAATATTTTTATATGATGCATTTTAATAAACGACAAAAACGAATGTTTTTTAACATAAGCGGTGACAATGACCTTTCCACCGCCGCGAGTATTATTTGTTCTTTGGCTTCCTTAACAAGCTGGAATGTTTTTAAAAGGAAAAATAAATATAATATAATCTTTTTAAGTATTTTGGTATTGAAAATTATTTTGAGAATGGATTTATTATTTCAATATCTTGAAATGATATTTTATTATTGCGATGTAGAAATGTTATCTTTCCTTTATGCTTATGTTATGTGTTATGCTCATGTTATGGTTATTGGGCATTATTTATGTATACGGGTGGATCCGTGATAAACCTACGGCGGGTGAGCCCATGATAGCACTCCAATGCATTGGGTAACGTGACGGAGGTAAATGTGAATGTTTCTCCTAATAGATTTTAGGGAATATAATGTGATGGGTATTCCAAAGTAACTCCCTATGTATCTTTGATGGCTACAATGTAAGTATTACATGGATGCCACAAGTTACCTTTATGATTAATGATTTCTATGTGTCTTTCATAAATATTATGATTTCATGAGGTATGTAAAACAGTTCATGTTTTGTATGTATTTATGAACAAATGTTGTCATTCATTGTTTTATAACCCTTACTGAGCTTTTTATGCTCATCCCAAGTTTTGAAATTTTTTCACAGGACTTAAATATAAATAAGGTCAAGGATGGGATCAAGGAAAAGTCATGCTGTCTAAATGACTATTTTTTAAAGAGTTTTTATTTTATGAAAAAATGGAAACTGTGTAGATATGTCTACCTTTTAATATTTTGAGATATAATATTTATGTCCTAATTCTCTAAAACTCTAAACCTGAAAAGATCCTCAATGTGAATTATTCATTTAATTCAATATTATGTAATGTTTAAGGCCATGTCCTTATAGTAATATACTTGATTTAAGATACATCATCATTATGTTAGTAGAAAAAGGTGTGTTTTGAAAGAAAAGTTCCTTTAAAAAACATTGTGTTAGTCATAATCACAAATAGAAAAAACGTATATCCCATAAAGGATACAATTATTATTAATAAAAATTTTTATGTAATAATTGTACTGAAAATAGGGTGAATGAGGGAAGATCCTGAAGAAATAGAGTTGTGTTCGAGAATTTCCCTTGCATTGTATCTGAATGCTTTCTTCAAAATAATATATTGTATAATGAAATTAGATTCATTAATGAAACAAAAAGAATATTTTATACATGAATATAGTTCATTATTATTTCATTACATTATTTTATGGTCTTTTGTATGAGATATAAAGTTTAAATTCATTCTTCTTGATAGTTCTTTTTCTTAGTTTTCATGAATAGTTAACTTGTAAAGATGAATGTTAGATTGTGTAGAACATGAATAAATATAGAGAATAGATATTTCATGATATAAATTATATTCCAGGATTTTAAATGATATTATAATGAATTTGGTTATATATTTTGAAGATTAATCATTAGTAAAAATTTAATTTTGATCGGTTTAAGTAAATTTGGGCAATTTTTGGATCACAACGAGCAAATTTTGTTATATCATTTAATATTATAAATAAATGTGTTTCCAGAACATTAAATCTGTTACAAAATACATATGAAAATATATTTTCAACCATTTAATGATATTTCTGATATCCTTGATGTTGTTGAAGGAAAATGTAAGAACATATCACAAGATGTTGTTAAATTTACACAACACGGGCAACAATTTAATTTTTATAAACAATGAATGTGAGGGTGGAGTATAATGAATAATATATAATAAGAATGATAGAATACCAGAAAATCAATAATACTAGAGTTATCATGAATTGTGGACAAGATAATAAGAGGGTAAGATAATAAAATGAAATAAATTTGAATATATATGGGAATAAATGATAGAGAGAAATTTTATGTTGAATATATCTTCCTTGAGAGCCTCTTTAAGTGAGTGGTTTTAGTTATTTAATGGGACTAAGTGCAGTGGAAGTTGGGGAGTATCATGGGAAGTTATTTGACTATAATTGTAGAGTAGATAAATGATTTAGAGAATTGAGGAAATTTGGTTGTGTAGGGTGGTATTTATAGTGGAGGGGAGAGGGGTTTTCTAAATATTATATTAATTAATTTATTATTGATCCTCAAGGAAAAAAATAGTAATTATTACCTGATTAAAAAGAGTAAATTAAGAATTTTTGTTAGAAAAAATGGTTCCTACATCAGCATAATATCAATGTTGACTCTTTAATTCATGAATTTAGCATTTATCGTAAATTATCATATTTTACTATTCATTACAAAATTCTTGTATTCCAAAAAAATACAAAAAATTCACTCTAACCATTCATTGAAATGAAGAATCAAAAAATAAAATAAATTTTATGAAAATAAGTTTCTAAATATGAGTAATATAATTTTTAATTAATATCACAATTTAGATGAAATCTACAAATTTTAAAATTAAAACCGCTTTTCTAACACATTGAAAAATTAATTACGGTCTCCTAAAATTATTGTATAATCAAATGAAATAAAATACTAGTCTATAAAAACATTTTATGAAAACATATTTTCTATTAAATTGTTAAATTAGTCATTAAAAACTCGTGACTTACAAAAATACCAACACTATAATATAATTATATCATCTTGTCACTTATTGGTTAGATAAATTTTATTTATACTATCATTGGTAAGGTTCCTATTCATCTGGCCAATTTACTATTCATAAGGCTTTTATTACTATTCATCAGTGTGACAATAAAGATCATATAAAATTATGTTTTTCTTATCGAATTCCAAACATCATACTGATCACAAACATTTTTGTCAGATCTTCAAAATTCAAATCAGAGAAATGAAAAAATTATGTGTAATGTTCACATAGACTATAGCAGTTCATTAATGAATTATGTGTAATTTTGTTTCCAAATGTGATTTTATGTGGCTATATGACATTACTATAATAATGGATAAATTACATTGATATAATTTTAGGTCTTTACATTCGTCCCCTCATTGGAAATTTCACTCATGTAATTCCATTTAACATAAACTGGTGAGGGTACTTCTCATTCCCCACCTCCTATGGTTTCCATGTTTATTGTTCATACATATGGTTCCTCCAAATATATTTTACAATGTTGGTTGGAATTTTTCATATATCATTATCTATTTAATATATATATGTATATTATCTTGTCCTTAAAAAAGTTGTCATCACAAGTTGTACCACCTATGAGTTTAGTTCATGAGAGGGATCTAGTATGTACTTACGTTGCAGTGATACGTGAAACACCAAATGTTCATGAGCCATATTTGGTAGAATTGAAAGTCGATAGGCCACAACATCTATGAAGTCAAGTATATCAAATGGGAAATTGTTCCTTGTTCTTAGTTTCCCTTTCTTTCAAAACCACATGACCATCATCCATGGTGATATACGAAGGAAGACATTATCTCCAATGATGAACTACATGTCCATTAGACAGTTTTTATCATAGCTCTTATTCTGAATCTAATATTATTTTATTGGTTTTTGGATGACATTAACCTTATCTATCACCTCATGAACAATATCAGGTTCATGTATCATTTTTTCTACAACTTCATACCAATAGGTTGGAGTTCTACATTGATTTCATTAAAAATATTTATATGGAGCCTTCTAAAGACTCGAGTAGAATATATTGTTGTATGAGAACATACCAATTAGAGATAATGAAGCCATCAACACATGATATATAAAAGTAGGTTTCAACAAATCATCAAGCGTCTGACTATTATAGTAATATTGGCTATAAGTTTGGGGTTGAAAGGTTGTGATGAAATTCATTTCATTACTCATGTCATGTCAAAGACTCCTCCAAAATTTAGACATTAACATTGGATAACGATCATAGAAAATGTAGAGTGGAACCCCAGGATATCTCAGCACATCCTTTACATATATGTTTCCCAATTTTTCAAGTGAGAGGTCATTATGAATAGAGATAATGTGGGATGTCTTGGTGAGTCAGTCCACCACAACCCATATCACATTATTGACATTGGGTGTCTTCGGTAGACCCAAGACAATGTTCGTAGGGAAATTCCACCATATCCATATGGTTATATAAGTTTTATATCACCCCTTTGGAGTTATTTCTATTTTCATTAACTTTTAGAAATTTCATGCACTTTGAGATAAACTCAACAACATCATTTTTCATCTTTTCCAATCAAATGTGTTCTCGGTGATCACGGTACATGTTGGTGCTACCATGATGGATAAAAAATGTTGTTCTATGGGGATGATCAAATGTCTTTTTATTTATCCTAGGAGATGAAGTCACAAAAATCCACATTTCAAACCAAATGAAAACATATTCGTCGATATTGTTCTCTTATAGCTTCCTTTCATTACTACATTAACATTATTTTGTAACTCTAGATCATCCCATTGTGCCTCTTTAATATTCTCATTGATAGATGGTTGGGAAATAATTTTGGTAAGGTATGATGTATTAAATGAAAATATGATTTCTAAAACCAATCATTTCATATCCCTGAATATAGGGTCATTCCCAATCCTAAAAATGGATATAGTTGCATGTTATTTTCTAATAAGATCATTAGTTACCTTATTCTTCATTCCATGATGATAGTGAAGAGATAAATTATAGTTTTATATTAATTCTAATCGTCTCCATTGAAACTTGTTGATATTATTTTGTGTGAATATATACTTTAGGATATTTTGATCTATTTATATGTCACACATCTCATCATAGAGGCAGTGTCTCCTAATTTTCAAAGAAAAAATCACAAATGCTAACACAAAATCATGTGTCGTGTATTTCTACTTAGGGATCATCAACTATTGTGGGAAATAGGCTATCACATTACAATTTTTCCTAAATACAAAACCCAACCCTTTCTACTATTAATAATTTTATATCACAAAACATTTTATGATTTTTGGTAGTGTGAGTAGAGGTTTAGTGATCACTCTTCTCATTATATTCATGAATAGTTAATCACATTTTCTTTCCAGACAAACATTACCCCCTTTCTTATTAAATTTATTATTGGGTTCAAAATTGTGGGAAATCTGAACAAAAACGACAGTAGTACCATGGTAATCCAATAAAACTATGGATTTTTGTGACACTAGAGTGTCTAGACCATTCCATAATAACTTTTTTAAGGTATAATATAAATCTCCTCACTTGTGATCACATATCCCAAGAACATGACTTGTTTCATCCAAAAGTCACACTTTCTGAATGTTGCGTACTAATTATTTTTTTTTAATGTCTCCAACATAATCCGTTGATATTCTACATGTTCCAACATTCTATTAGAGTAAATTATAAAATCATAAACAAACACTAACAAAAAATTTTAAAGTAATCTTCTAAAGACTCTACTCATAAAATATCTGAATATTGGAGGGGAATTAGTAAGTTCGATGGGAATCACTATAAACTCATAGTTCCCATACCTTTTATGGAAGGAAATCATATAAATATATTATGTCATCACACTTAATAGATCATATCCAAAATACATATAAACCTTTTTGAATTATTGAACTCTTATCAATGAATCAAACATTTAATCAATCATCAGATAATGACATTGGTTATTTATGGTGGTCATTTCGGGTTACTGATAATCAATAAAGAGTTGTGTTGATTCAACCTTCTTCTTCACAAAGAGGACTGGTGAACCCCAAGGTGATGCACTAGGGTGTATGAACCCTTTTTTTCAAATTATCTAGCAGCTACTTATTCAACTCCTCTATCTTGATATGAGACATCATATAGGGACACTTTGAGATAGATCCAGATCATGGTACGAGTTCTATTTTGAACTATACCTTATGATCTGGTGGAAGTATGAGTAACACTTCTGGAAGTATATTTTATTCCCTCATAATGGTCATTTACACTTGGTTGAATCATTCTATTGACTCATCCATTTCAGTGAGTTATGCTTCCTCACAGGGAATCAACACCCACACCATATAATGATTTTTCAATGGAGATAGATGATCTTTATTGAATTTATAGAGGATCGTGGGATAGCTCGGAATATGAAAAGTTGTTTTCTTTTAACGACAGTTGAAATTTACTCTATATAAATAGATCCAATACATCCCTAGTATAGAATTGAATTTCACAAAGGGATGTAGCACGAGATTTGCTGGATTCCCTCAGTATTGGAATTTCTGTTAGGTTAAAACTTTCATTTCACTCATCCATTTGAGTGATTTGTAATTCTTCAAAAGGAATCAAAACCCACACTATAGAAGGATTTTTTAAAGGATATTAATGAAATTACCGGAATTTATATAGGATAATGGGATGGTTTTGGAATAAGATAAAATATTTCCATTTACCTATAGTTGATATGTGCTCTATATAAAGAGAGTCAATTTATCACTAGTATGTCAATTAATTCCAATAATGGAAGTAGCATGAGATTTGGTGGTATAATATTCCCACATACGCGAATAATAGAATATTCTAACACTACGGTTTCAATGATTTTACTACTTGGTGTTTTTATAGATACCATGACTTCATGGATTTAGATATTCGATTAAAATGTTCCAGAAAACTAGTGAGGTATAAAGGAATGCGTAGAATTATAATCAAATAATACCTTTCCCATTATTGATTTAATATTAATTTTACCTTCTAAGACTTCATTTTATTTCTCAACTAACATAGTAGTTAAGGTATAAGACATCCCTTGTTCCTTTGGATATAGTGGATGCTTACACTGATTACCCTTGAGGACACTAGGTTTAGTGTAATATCTTTTATTGATCCCATACTCCCTACAGTCATGTCATTGGAAAATGGGTGGTGCTTTACTTTCATCCAACACATTTTCATGCCTTCTCTTGTCTTTTTGACAGTCAATATTTTGGTGGCATTCTTTCCCAAGGTTGATGGATTTACCCATCCATTTTTGGAAATACCAATAATTCTTATTAATAAATTTTTGACATGTGGTTGGTTTAGTTTTCATTCCAACATTCAGGTTCTATCATCTGGAATGATAGTCCAACATTCATTTTTTATCTCCAAAGATATGGGACCATTTTACAAACTTAATCTCCACATTGAGAGAACATTTAAATACTTCTTCATAACACCCAAAATTTCGAATTACAAGGGCCTTTAGATGGTGTGTTTTTAATACACTATTGATTCTATCAATTATGTTATCATTATTGATAAAAAATTCCAAATTTTACCATGAAGTCTATTGAAATTCACTCTGTTGGACATGAAAAATTCACCATACTATATCTTTAGTTTCATGAATTCTCTCTCCATATTTGTATAATAATTTCATGGGAAATACCTATTAAGGAACATTATTATATGTCTTCCCACTCCATCACCTCAATTTTGTCTCTTGGCATGGTGTTCTTATTCAATGACCACCATTTTCCATCCTCTCCATCAGGACGATAAACGGCTAGAGAGACCATTTGTTTCTTATAACATTAAATCACAAAAAAGATATTATACATTGATTTGACCCATAATTTCACAAAAAAGTGGATTTAAAGATCCACTAAATGCCATTGGTAATTATTGTATAAAACACTAGACAACCAGTTTCTACCTCTTTGGAAAGGAGGAAATTCAAAATTATTCAGGTAATTTTTCATAACCTGAGACAACTATGTAAAATATCCCTGACGTTTTGAACTCTGCATCCCTATGCGTTGGGAAAGTCATTCAGGATATCATTGCATTGTCCCTCACACAAGTTTTTGTCCTAGATTCTCATGGATCCCACCATTTTATGAAATATAAATTGTTAGAATGAAACATTATTCAAGAAGACATGAATAAATGATTAATTCCATTGTGGAATTAATAATAAAATAATATCATATTGGATACCAATATTTATATGAACTTATTGGGTGCTTATATATACTTAGACTCATACTAGGGTTTCCTATAGAGTTTGATAAAACTAATTTTGAAATTAACTTAAATCATGCCTCAGATACCAACTATTGGGACCATATTTTTCTTGCATTTATTTTATATCATTTTAGTGATAAAAAACAATTACAAAATGCAGATACAAATGATTAGTTTCATGGAAAAAATAGGACCATACAAAACATTTACAACATCAAATAAATTTTATTGTGAACAAAGATAGAATAATTTTAATGAATATTTCACGTTATCTCATGAGATTCACCACATTACCCAATGCATTAGAGCAGTGTATAATTTTAGTCACCACAGTCACATTATTGAATTTACATTATCATCAATGCCACATAGAACATTTATCAATGATGAGCCTAAATAACCCATGTAAAGGGATGAGTTTAACCTCATAAGAACACATTCATAAAAATTGTGTTCCCAAATGATTCAGGGAGAAACGTACTTGATGTAAGAATCATCAACATCAAGTTACAAATAAAATGTATGTTTTGAAAGAATAGTTCTTTTTGAAGGCATTGTGTGTGTCATAAACTCTAGTAGAATAAATATATATCACAGAAGAGATAATATAATTATAAATTAAATATTTTTATGGAATAACCATATTTATAATGAGATGAATGAGGGAATACCCAAAGAATGAGAGTTAGGTTTTAGAATTCTCCTTACCTTGTATCTTAACACTTTCTTCACATTAATGTCTAATACAATAACATTATTTTATTTAATTAACAATTAAATATCATATTTATACATGAATATGGTTCATAATGTTTTCATTAAGGTCTTTTATGATAATTTTATGAGTTAGAGAGTTTAAATTCATTTATCGTGCGTGTTCTTTTTCATAGTTTTCATGAACGGTTCACTAGCACACATAAATAGATGTTCATGTATAACTTGCATAAATGAAAATAATTTATATTAAAATTTATTAATGATAATACAAGAGTATAAATGATATTATAATTAATTTTTTTATAGATCATGAGGATGAATCAGTAATGAATATTTACATATGATCATTATAGGTTAATTTGGGAAGTTTTTGGATCACAATGAACATGTTTTGTTTTATCATTTATTATTATGTATAAAGTTGTATACAAGATAGAAAAGGGTATTATATTAGAAATATTACAATATAATTTCTCACAATTAATGGTTTTATTGATATCCTTGAAGGTATTTTAGTCAAATGGATGTTCATCACCCCTGATTTTTGGTAAATTAACACATCACATGCAAGGATTTCACTTCCATAATCTCAGAAATAGAGGGAGGAGTATAATGAATAGCATTCCACTAACATGATATAATATTGTTATATAAATAATAATATAGTTCTCATAACATTTGGATAATATAATATGAGGATAGAGAACAAATGAGATGATATTTGAAAGGAAATTTAAAAAAATCGATAGAGAAATCAGCTCCTAAATATAACATCCTTGAGATCCTTTTTAGGGGAGAGTTTTTTGGCTTTTTTATGAGTACAAGGGATTTGTGATGTGGGGGAGGATCTTGGAAAGATATTTTCATATAATATGTACTAGGAATAAGGCTTGGGAGGTGTGATGAAATGAGGTTGTGAGTGGTGGTATTTTGAGTGGTGTAAGGAGGGGTTTTCTCAATATTATATTCATTAATTTATTAATTCTCCAAAAGACAAGTAATAGTGATGATTTAATGACTAAATAAATTAAATTTGTGATGTGAGTTTTATTTAATGGTGCTTACATCATAAAAACATCATCAATTTCTATAATTCATGAATTTATCATTATTCAAAAATTATCATATTTAATATTCATAAAAAATCATGTATTTTAGAAAAAGCACAAAATTTCAACCTAAACATTTTCCAACATTTAAAATCCAAAAATGAAATCTATTTTATTAAAATATAATTAAATAGTAGTAACATAATTTGTAATTTAAAATAATTATTTACTTGGAAAATACTCATTTTAAAATTAAAACTACTTTTCTAACACTATGAAATATTAATTATGGTCTAATAAAATTATAATTTAATAATAGAATATCAAAATTATTGAATATTAATAAATTTTGTGAAAATAAAATTTCTTTTAAATTATTAAATTAATGCATAAATATTCATAACTTTTTAAAAATTCCAATAGTATAATATAATTATAACATACTTCCACTTATAGGATAGAAAATTTTATTTATATTATCATTGGAAAGGTTCCTATTCATATTTTAGATTAACTATACATAAGGGTAATATAATTATTCATAACTGTAACATAACTATTCATAAAAAAATTGTGCTTTTCTTATCAGACTCATAATATCATATTTATCGCAACCATGTATGTCAGATTATCAAAATTCAAATCATAGAAGTGGAAAGATTATGTTTAAAGGGCACTTATAATACAATAGTTCAAACAAAAATGAAGCGGTATTTTGTTTCCTAATGTGTTTTTATATGACTATATGACATTAATATAAGAATGGATAAATTGAATTGATATGATTTGGGTCGTTATAACCAAACAAGCTTCCCATACCATCAAAAATCTATGTCCCTACTGGAATTGCTGCCACTTCTCAGCCTTCTTCTTCATAGAAAGGAATTATACTCACAAATCATTCTCAAAATCATCCCACAGAACGTCACCCTCCTTCATATCCCCATGGTACAACATCCGAAACTTATTTGTGGCTCCCATCATCTAGAAAACTACTAAAGGAACCCAGTACTTGGTCTAAGATAGAATAAAGATGAATGTGATCACATGCTCCTTGATCCATCTCTCTATCTACATATATCAAACACTGACCTTGTACATTCCCATAGTCTACTTCTTCAAATATCATAGATTCTGTATCTAATTATCATCATCCTATACTCGATCAACCCTCTATTAATCAATGGAGTCTTTCTATTGATCCTCTAATGCCTACACCACAGTTGGATGATGGACATGTTCCATGGATAAAAATGGTTATCACTGATAACTAATCCTTAGTAGAATAGAATTTTATATCAAATTCATTTTTACTAATTATTTATTAATATTACTTGAAATGCCCAATTCAAATAATAAAACATTTCATTATGATTCATGTACCATTCCTAGGGTATCTACCCTACAAACTATGTAGCCTAACATGGTTGTTCAGTAGCCTTAGATTCATTTATCAGATGATGAGGGGGGCGCGACATAAAATCCCATGTCCTTGATGGACTTCCCTCGCCTATGTCATTCTCCCAAATACTTGACATTGTTTCCCTAAAAACCCACAAAATTCTCACTATTCCTAACTCCAAACTACATCCTATATGTCACCCATAATCTCTGATACCACTCTTTTAAGACCCCCTCCTTCTAAAGATTCCAATTCTTTACTGGTAATGAAGAAAGGGAGATAATCACACACCAAGTCCCACCTCCACTACGCCCCGGTGTGGTGACTAGCACATATGGTATAAAAATATCACAAAATGGAAGGCATTACACTTTTATAGAAAAAATATAGAACGTAAGATAAATCAAAATCAAAAAAAAACTATATGAATTTACATATATATATATATATGAAATAAATTCAAAACCATCCCATGGGCATATTTAAAAGATAAATACAAAAATAATAGAAAACTCTAAAGTAGCTACCCAAAGAAAAAATATAATCAGTGATATGACAATTTTCTCCACATTCTAGATAGTAAGGTCCAACATGGTCCACGTAATCCTCATGCAAGCAAAAAAATAGTTTTATATACATTGGGTGAGCATACAAGTACACTCAGAAGGAAAATCCAATGTCTCTCATACATAAGTGGGAGATGTATACTATTTCCCCTTTGAGAAAACATTATAAACCCCTATCAAGGATCACTAGTCATCCCAACCTCACCAAGGCACACTCACCAAATGAAACAAGTAAATTAATGTAATATAATAAAAACATTTATGATTGGGTACCCCTCACCACGTTCCACTGGTTAACTACTCCTTCCATAATAGAAAAAGTCATTGTGCTTCCACACTCTTCCACAAGCCCCATGTCACAACCTATCTAGTCACTCATGGGCCTCAAAGGTATTTATACAATATGGGAAAATGAATCTCACTAGATCCCATCCGCAGACACCTAGGCCACAACCATACCACATCCCGCCTGTAGACCCCCATGCCACAACCATACCACATCCATCACGTAAAAACCCTATCCCCAACCATACCTTATCTGAAAGAAACCTATGAAACAACACCACATCTCCTCCCATAGACCCATGGGAAAGACTAACTATCCCATAGAAACCTGTGACATACAACTTCACCACAACCATCTTGAAGAGTTTTGGGCTACCAATGCATAGAATAGGGATCATTGAAGCTCCAATAACCAACCATCCATCCTCCCACCATGATGTTGGGAAATGATACCCCCATGAAAATGGGGGTTACTAGTAAATAGTGATTGACTATGATTGGGTGTATTTAGAAATCACAAGGAAGTGAAACTATATATATATAATAATCAAACACTCAACCCAACGTATCAGCTTTTTCTAAAAAGAACCATCCCATAAAAATACCTTTTCTTATGTCTCTATATTCACAAATACAAAACAATCTACAATTTTATTCCTAACCCCAGAAACCCCATATTACAAATTATCATTATTTATTATGAAATCTATTTATTCATTCCATCCATAACTATGCAGATAACAACCACATCATGCAACATGCCACATATCATAATCCACATAGAGGGAAATGAATGACTGTTGAGAAATTTATTTTATATTTCCGCTCTATTTAACACACATAACAACCATTAACACCAAAAAAAGTTAATTTAATGTCATGACCCCCTCCCACCAAAGATGCCCCTCCTGAGCTAGCAATGGCGAAAGGGAGATAATGACCCCCGACTCCCGCCTCCGGTAGGCCCTGGGGTGGCGACTAGCACCAAGGGTATGAGTTTTTCACAAATATGGGAGATATTAACCTTTTTATTTTTAAAGATCGAGAAATAGGACAAGTAAACCACCAAAAAGGAAAAAAGAACAAGTGTATAAAAATAAACCCAAACCAAGCCCACATGAATATATAAACAATTTTTATAACAAGGTACATGTACAAGAATGCTAAAAGTACAATAACAAAAGAAAACAAATGTACGACAACAGCAACAACTCCAACTGTCCGACTAGTAGGGTCCCGCACGGCCCTGGTAGTCCTCCTGGAAATCTGAAATTAAACGTAGGGTGAGCATACAAGTATATTCAGTAGGGAATCCTGAAGCTCTCGTGAACAAGTGGGGAGACATCCTAATGTCCCGTGAGAACAACAAAAGAAACCTAGAAAGGAATTCTATCCGCCCAACCTCACTAGCCACACTCACCAAAAACACAATCACAACAGGTAGTAGTAGTATATAAGAACAAGATTATTGGGTACCCTGCACCATTTCCCTTTAGTTAGCTGCTCTTACTAACGATGAACATCCTGACGCTACCACACTCTCCTTGCCCGCACACACCTGGGCCTCACAACCACGTATCCCGCCCGCAAAAACCTAGGCCTCATCCCGAAGATTCTTGGGAAACAGTAGAACCTGCTCCAAGAGTCTTGGGCTAAAACCACCCCAATCAAAACCTACCTGACAAGTCTTAGGTGTAAGGTCCCCTCAAGACATCACATCCTAGTGGAGAAAGAGCAGGAAGGAGCTAGTAACTAAGGGAAAAACACCCTCTCCCATAAAATGGGAGTGTTCGGCACTAATTTCTCAACATGGGTGGGGTGCGATAAAACACAAAAGATACATATATATATATACCAACCACACAGCCCAACCTATGGATTCTAAAAATAGAAACTGAGCATGTGCCTCGGCACTGCTACTACGAAGCATGCATACAACAAACAAACCCAACCCCCTTTAGGTTTTCGCATTTCATTAGAAATAGTTATTTAGTTCCTTAACTACTGTGAAACTATCCACAACTAACAACACCAATCGTTCGTAAAACATATCCCTACGATCCACAAAATAAGTTAGGAAAAACATAAGCAGCACAACAAAGTGCCTCTTATCAATCAACCAACCCCATTGATTATTATTTCTATTTCATTACCACGCCCCACCATTCATTAACTCTTCCACATTTTATTTATTAATCACAACCCATAACTCTTTCACATTAAAACCCAACCCTGCAACCCCGCTGCCAACCGCCATAACCACAATCGCACCGAAACCACACATCCCCATCCCTTTAATACTATTTATCACAACCCTGCTGCCCATCACCATCATAACATTCACACCAACCCAAAACCAAGTCAACCATAGCCCCGTTTCTCTTCCTATCCATAAGAACCCAAAAAACACCCCCAACACATTCCTTGTAACCAATCCAACACCCACATGTTCATTATTCCATTTTTTTTAACCGGGGTGATCGCACAAGGGTTCCAGATTTTAAAATCCAACTTTACGTGATTAACCAATTTCCACATTCCACAAGCTTCCATCCATAAGAAAATACAGAAGGAGAGGGAAACATTTAATTGCATAAGCAAAGGCCCCCAATGACTGTCATTTTCAGTAGGTAGAAGCTCATTCAATTCACAAATATAATATCACAGGATTTAAAAAGTAAAGTAACAGCAATCATTAACTTCCCAAACCCATTCTTTAACGAGTTATTTTCTTTTTTTAATGGTTCAACTGTTTCTCATGAAAACAAAAGGATACCCTCCCCGCATGATACACAAATTAGAGAGACAAAGGTGATATCTCTACTTCAACAGGTTCTTGATCGCAACGCTCCCTCGGATCAACCTTAGAAGACGTCCGTCGGCATCCGTCACTTCTGTCGGGTCCCGAAAAAACCTCCTTGGGTGGAAGTCGGAATGGAAAGGCCAAAGGAAAGACAACAGAACCAGGTTTGGAAGTTCCACCTCGTCGTTACGATCTCGTGGCCGCTGACAGATCGTAAATCGGAGCTCGGAAGAAGAAGTTATGGTAGGAAGAGCCTTCAAGTCTCTTGGGAGAGCTCTGCTCAGAGGAGAGGGGAGGAGAGGTGTGAGTTGAAAGGAGGAGGGGACCCCTCCTTTTATAGGCGTGAAAAGAAAAAGTACACGGCGTGTACTTTATGGTACATGTCGTGTACTCGGTTCTCTCACACGGTCTCTACGCGGCTTCCAACACGGCTCTGCGGCCGTTGACTAGTCAACACACGGTTTGAGGGTAACACATACGCGGGGAAGGACTACACGGCATGTAGAACTAGTCACACGGTGTGCACCCATTATTCCACATATCAAGAACACGGCTTGCAACACAGGGTGTACCCGGAAGGTAAGTACACGGCGTGTACTCAAACTACACGGCGTGTACTCAAACTACACGGCGTGTACTCAAACTACACGACGTGTAGTTTCAAAATTCTAGAAAGTGTGGAAAAAGTCCATTTTACCCTCTAGAACACTTCTTGGCCTTCTTTTTGACAAAGGAATGGGTCGGAGAGGTCCGGGCCATTACATTAGATACCACTTAAAACATTATCGTCCCCGAGAATTCAAAAACCAACCCAGAGGAAACCCAAAAAGATACCTCTTAGGGTTCTCGTTATAACAGGAACCCAACCAACAACCCTAATCATATGTGTTAGGAATTACTTCTCCTATGTGTAGATATTATCCGCTTTAGGTGGCACTGACTCGCCTGCACGAGTTTAATCGCATCCTCATTAATGTGTCTCGATTAAGAATTGGGTCTTCCCACTTCCATACATTAGGATTTTTCAACTCGCACTAACTCCAACACTACACAACCAACACACTGCCCGAACACATGGGTTTGGGAAATTCATTTACCAATGTCGAGATATTATCCACTTTTGGCGGTACTGACTCACCCGCACGGGTTCAATCGCATCTTCATTAATGAATCTCGATTAAGGGTTAGGTTTTTCCCTTCCCACACATCCATACATGTTACACATTACCAGGGAACAAAGAAACAAAAGGTCTCACAACTGACAAGCCATGAAATCCATATATCAAAGGTACAGAGTACAACATCAACACAAAGCTTAGAAGAACAAGGGAAAAACACAAGTCAAAACAACTCCAGGTACTGAGCGTGCATATGGGTCTCCCGCTCCCAAGTGCTCTCCTCGAGGCCGCCATGCCTCCACAACACACGAACCAACAGAATGGTTCATCCACGGAGCACGTTCTCTTTACAATCCTCGATTCTGACTGGTCTTTCCTCGAAGGTCGCATCGTCTACCATATGTAACTCTCCCCAGTCAATAACGTGGGAGTCGTCGTGTATGTATCGATGAAGCTGGGAGACGTGCAAGACGTCATGAACCTTCTACAACTGAGGTGGTAGGGCTAGCTGATAAGGCACCTCGCCAACTCGCCTCAACACCTCAAAAGGTCTGATGAACCTAGGTGGGTGCTTTCCCCCCTTCCCAAACCTCTGATGCCCCCGTCGAGGGGAAACCTTCAAGAACACATGATCCCCCACCTCGAACTCCAAGGGCCTCCTCTGACGATCAACATAAGACTTCTGTCGATCCTGAGCCACTTTCATCCTCTCACGTACAAGCTGGACTTTCTCTGTGGTGCTCTGCACTACCTCTGGCCCAACTGCACCTGTCTCACCAACCTCTACCCAGCGAATGGGTGAATGACATGGACTTCCATAAAAAAGCCTCAAACGGTTCCGTGCCAATAGTAGGGTGGAAGCTGTTGTTGTAGGAGAACTCTACTAAAGGAAAGTGGTGTACCCATGATCCTCTGAAATCCAGAACGCATGCTCGCAGTATGTCCTCCAATGTATGGATAGTCCGCTCCATCTGCCCATCGGTCTGGGGGTGGAAAGTAGTGCTAAGGCGTAGCTGGGTGCCAAAAGCATGTTGTATCCCCCTAAAGACTCGTGAGGTAAACCGAGTATCCCGATATGCGATGATAGTCTTTGGGACTCCATGCAACTGCACAACCTCATCTACGTACCTCTGTGCTAAGGTACTCACCGGGCCCGACTCCTTAATTGCTAAGAAGTGAGCTGATTTCTTCAGAAGATCCACCACTACCCAGATAGCATCATAACCACCCTGAGCTCTGGGTAGTCCTGTGACGAAGTCCATTGAGATGTCATCCCACTTCCACTCGGGGACATCTAAAGGATGCAAAAAACCACTGGGAACACGATGTTCATCCTTCACTTGCTGACACACTAGGCATTTAGCCACAAACTCTGCCATTTCCCGTTTCACCCTGGGCCACCAAAACGGTTCCCTCAGGCCTTGGTACATTTTTGAAACTCCTCTATGTACTGCCAAGGCTGAGCTATGGAACTCACAGAGAACTCCCTAATGCATTGTCTCCGGGACAAAAAAACTTCCATGGAAGAGCATCCGATGTCGGTTGTCCTCTGACCATCATTCTGGAGTGTTCCCCTGATCAACACGATCATGCATCTCTTCTGCCTTGGAGTCCCCCCACTGGGACTCTTCCACCTGCTGCAACAAGGAGGACGACACTGTCATCTGAAACAAATTGCCTCTAACACCTTCTACCCTGGCATCCAAGTGCAAGGCAGCCAACTCTCCCATCTCCTTCCAAGCATCAGAAGATTCTCGAACCACTTCCTAATGCAAATTCCTGCTCAGGCCATCATCCACAACGTTGCCCTTATCTTCAGTGTAAGAGATCTCAAAGTCATAGTCTTGGAGAAACTCGACCCATATCCACAGCCATAAGTTCATGTCACGCTGGGAGAAGATATAACGCAGGCTCTTGTGATCTGAGAGGACCACAAAGCACTCCCCAAGGAGGTAATGCTGCCACAACTGTAGTGCGAACACTACTGCTGCAAGCTCTAGGTCATGGGTGGAATAGTTACGCTCGTGAGGGCGCAACTACCTAGACCCATAACAAATCACACCCTTATTCTGCATCAGCACATACCCCAAACCAAGGCCAAAAGCATCACAAAACACTTAATACGACAACCCTTCCTCTGGAAACCTACGTACGGGAGCACTGAACAACTTATCCTTCAGGTAATCAAAAGATTTCTTGCACTGCTCGCTCCATAGGAAGACCTGGTTCTTCCTCTTCAAAGCTGTCAAAGGAGCAGCAACTTGAGAGAAGTCCTAAAAGAACCTCCGATAGTAACCTTCTAACCCCAGGAAACTACGATCTTATGCCACGCTCTTGGGTGCTACCCAAGAAACAACTGTCTCCACCTTCGGAGGGTCTACTAACACTCCATGCTAAGACACCATGTGCCCAAGGAAGTGTACTTCTTGTGTCAAGAACTTACACTTCGACAATTTCCCATAAGGATGGTGGTGTCGAAGGAATTCCAAGACTTCCCTGAGATGCTCAACGTGCTCCTCCTCTGATCTTGAGTAGATCAGGATGTCATCAATAAACACAACGATGAATTGGTCCAGAAACTCTCAGAAGACAAAGTTCATAAGACCCATGAACACATGTGGTGCATTCGTAACGACAAACGGCATCACTAAAAACTCAAAGTGCCCATACCTACACCTGAAAGCTGTCTTCGAGATGTCAATATCCTTCACCATCAGTTGATGATATCCAGATCGTAGATCAATATTGTCAAACCAACCTGCTCCCCTCAGCTGGTCGAAGAGATCATCTATCCTTGGGAGGGGGTAACGGTTCTTGACTATTACCTGGTTCAACCTTCGGTAGTCTATGCATAGCCTGAGACCACCATCTTCCTTCTTCACAAACAAAACTAGATCACCCCATTGTGACATGATGGGTCGAACAAAACCCTTCTCCATCAGATCTTCAATCTGAATCTGCAACTCCCACAACTCCGAAGGTGCCATCCTATAAGGGGCCATCGAAATTGGATGGGAACCAGGCTGTAAGTCTATCCCGAACTCAACGTCACGTCAGGGGGGTAGAGTCACAACCTCTTCAGGAAAAACATCGAGGAACTCCCCAAAAACCTCTAGGACATCCATCATCTCTGTATCAGATGGAACCATTGATAACCCACCTAAAAAGGAGAGGAGAGGCTTCCCACGCTGTCTTCCCACCTGATAGCTCCTCTCGCTAACAAAAGATAGGCGCTGCCCATCTACGTCGGAGAACATGACTCTTCTCCAGAAGTAGTCGATAACGGAACTTACAGAAAACAACCAGTCGATGCCTAGGATGACAACGTATGGATGCATCTGTAACAGAAGAAGGTCTCCACTAGATCGATGTGGTCCCAACGTCAGCCCACATCCCCCGCAAACACAAGATACGCTGGTCTGGCCCCCAACTGGTGTACTCAGTACCAGTGGTATCGAAAGTCTCTCTATGTCTAGTCCTAAAGCATGGGCTAGACTAGCTACAAAAAAGGATTGCGAGGCTACCAAGTAGAATAAATCAAAAACAAGTGTGCTGAACAAACAAATCGTACCTCGTACCACCTCTGGTCCCGCTGGAGCTGCCAACTCTGCTGCGTGCAACTATCCACGCCCAGCTCCTCTTCCTCTCTGATGTCATCCACCTCCCCGACCACGCCCTGGTCGAGGTCCCTGAGGAGAACCCTGAGGTCGGCCTCCTCCCGAAAAGTCTGCCCTCGGAAAAGCATGGTCCTACTACTGCTGGAAGGGCCTTGCTGGAAACTGGTGCTGCGGAGGTGGGCGCTGAACCTGCCCGCCTCCACCGTACTGAGATCGGGTCGGGCACCGACTCTAAACGTGCCTGAAACCCCCACAAGAAAAACACCTCTGTCCTAGACTCGTGAAAAAGGGAAGAGGACTCGAAGATCTGAACAGGAACTGCTAGGGCCTGCTCCCCACTGGCCTAAACCTGGAAGGTCCCGTCGCAGGAGACCTGCTGCTAACGGCCTTCCTCTTCGACGACCCTGGATGGATCCCCTCTCGGGGTGCACCTCCCGGTGATTGCATCCTCTCCACAACCTATGCCTTCTTCTGTACCGCCAAGTACATCGGAAGGGTGAAGGGGGTGACAGCATACTGGAGCGAAGGACGAAGCGCCTCCTCCAAACATCTCGCCTGATACTCCTCATTCGGAAACAGATCCGGAGCAAAGCGCAGCAGATCCTTGAACTTGATCCCTAGCTCTCGTACCGACATACTCCCTTTATGAAGGGAGAGTAACTCCTACCAATTCTCCTCCTTGATCATGGAAGAAAGGAATTCCACTCAGAATTACTTCTCAAAGTCATCCCATGGAACCTCTGCCTCTATCCACTCTCCGAGGTAGAGCGTCCACCACTGTCGCGCCGCACCTCTCAGCTGACTGACTGCTAGGGGAACCTAGTACTCCCTCAGAGCACAGATCAAGGTAAAAGCGATCCCTAGATCCTCAATCCACCCCTCCGTCTCCATATCCGAAGTAATACCCTCGTACTTCTTAAGGGTCTGCCGCTGGAAAGAATGGAGAGTCTTCTGCCACTAGCTATCTTCCTCCTCTCAGTCAGTCCTCAACTGATCGACCGCCTGAATCTTCGGTACCTCGGCCATCTGAGCCACCCGGGGATGACATCCAGGTGCCATAGCTTTACGGTAAACAAGGATTGCCTAAGCCCAAGTAGTAAGGAAAAACTAAAGGTTTCATTTTATCATTTTATTTCAATTTCTTTCCCAGAACACCCAAATCAAGAAAAACACAATCATGATGATGCATGTACCTTCCCTAGGGTCTCTACACTGTAATCAATGTAGTCTCACTTGGACGTTCGGTAGGCTCAGAGTCCTTGCATTGGATTATGGGGGGCCCTAAAATCTCGTGTCCTAGCCGGTCTTCCCTGGCCTATGTCACTCACCAAGATTAACTAACAATGTTGCCCTACCATCCCATGCAATACTCACTGTTCCTAACTTCAGACTCCATCCTATCTCTCAACCATCACCTCTGATACCATTATGTCACGACCCCCTCCCACCAAGTTGCCCCTCCTGAGCTGTCAATGGCGAAAGGGAGATAATGACCCCCAAGTCCCTCCTCCCGTAGGACCTGGGGTGGCGACTAGCACCAAGGGTATGAGTTTTTCACAAATATGGGAGGCATTACCCTTTTTAATTTTAAAGATCGAGAAATATGAAAAGTCAACCACCAAAAATGAAAAAGAACAAGTGTATAAAAATAAACCCAAACCAAGACCACATGCATGTTTAAACAATTTTTATAACAAGGTTCAAGTACAAGAATGATCAAAGTAATATACCAAAAGAAAACAAAGGTACAACAACAGCAACAAATCCAACTGTCCCACTAGTAGGGTTCTGCATGGCCCTGGTAGTCCACATGGAAACCTGAAAGTAAACATAGGGTGAGCATACAAGTATACTCAGTAGGGAAACCTAAAGCTCTCATGCACAAGTGGGGAGACATCCTAATGTCCTGTGAGAACAACAGAAGAAACATAGAAATGAATTCTATCCACCCAACCTCACCAGCCACACTCACCAAAAACACAAGCACAACAGGTAGTAGTAATATATAAGAACAAGAGTATTGGGCACCCCGCACCATTTCCCTTTAGTTAGCTGCTCTTCCTAACGACGAACGCCCTGACGCTGCCACACTCTCCCCACCCGCAGACACATGGGCCTCAAAACCATGTATCCTGCCCGCACACACCTGGGCCTCATAACCACGTATCCCGCCCGCACACACCTGGGCCTCAAAACCATGTATCCCGCCCGCACACACCTTGGCCTCATCCCGAAGATTATTGAGAAACAGTAGAACCTGCCTGAAGAGTCTTGGGCTAAAACCACCCCAATCAAAACCTACCTGAAGAGTCTTAGGTGTAAGGTCACCTCAAGCCATCACAACCTAGGGGAGAAGGAGCAGAAACGAGCTAGTAACTAAGGGAAAAACACCCTATCCCATAAAATGGGAGTGTTTGGAACTAAGTGCTCAACATGGGTGGGTTGCGATAAGACAAAAAAGATACATATATATATATACCAATCAAACAGCCCAACCTATGGCTTCTAAAAAGATAAACTAAGCACGTGCCTCGGCACAGCTACTATGAAGCATGCATACAAAAAACAAACCCAACCCCCTTTAGGTTTTCACATTTCAGTAGAAATAGTTATTTAGTTCCTTGACTACTGGGCAACTATCCACAACTAACTACACCAATAGTTCATAAAACATATCCCTACCATCCAAAAAATAAGTTAGGAAAAACAAAAGCAGCACAACAAACTCCCTCTTATCAACCAACCAACCCCATTTATTATTATTTCTGTTTCATTACCATGCCCACCATTCACTAACTCTTCCACATTTTATTTATTAATCAGAACCCATAACCCATTAACATTAAAACCCAACCCTTCAGCCCCGCTTCCAACCGCCATAACCACAACCACACCGAAACCACACATCCCCATCCCTTTAATACCATTTATCACAGCCCCGCTGCCCATCACCATCATAACATTCACACCAACCCAAAACCAAGTCAACTGCAGCCCCCCTGCTCTCCCTATCCACAACAACCCACAAAACACCCCCAACACATGCCTCATAACCAAGCCAACACCCACATATTGATTATTCCATTTTGTTTAACCCGGGCGATCACCCAAGGGTTCCAGATTTTAACAGCCAACTTTACGTGATTAACCAATTTCCACATTCCACAAACATCCATCCATAAGAAAATACAGAAGGAGAGGGAAACATATAATTGCGTAAGAAAAGTCTCCCAACGACCGTGATTTTTAGTAGGTAGAAGCTCATTCAATTCCAAAATATAATATCACAAGATATAAAAAGTAAAGTAACAGCAATCACTAACATCCCAACCCCATTCATTAACCTGTTATTATCTTTATTTAATGTTTCAACAGTTTCTCATGAAAAAAAATGATACCCACCCCACATGATATAGAAATTAGAGAAAAAGGTGAGATCCCTACTTCAACAGGTTCTTTATCGCAACGCTCCCCCGGATCAACCTTAGAAGATGTCCGTCGGCATCCGTCACTTCTGTCGGGTCCCGTCAAAACCTCATAGGGTGGAAGTCAGAAAGGAAAGTCTGAAGGAAAGACAATGGACCCAGGGTCAGAAGTTCCTCCTCATCGTTACGATTCCATGGTAGCTGACAGATCGTAAATTGGAGCTCGGACGAAGAAGTTATGGTAGGAAGAGCCTTCGAGTATCTTGGGAGAGCTCTGATCAGAGGAGAGGGGAGGAGAGGTGTGAGTTTAAAGGAGGAGGGTACCCCTCCTTTTATAGGCCTGAAAAGAAAAAGTACACGGCGCTTACTTTATGGTACAGGGCGTGTACTCGGTTCTTTCACACGGTCTCCACGCGGCTTCCAACACGGCTCTACGGCCGTTGACTGGTCAACACACGGTTTGAGATTAACGCATACGCGGGGAAGGACTACATGGCGTGTAGAACTGGTCACATGGAATGCACCCATTATTCCACACAGTAAGGACACGGCTTGCAACACGGGGTGTAACCGAAAGGTATGTATAGGGTGTGTACTCAAACTACACGGCGTGTACTCAAACTACACGGCGTGTAGTTTCAAAATTCTAGAAAGTGTGGAAAAGGTCCATTTTACCCTCCAGAACACTTCTTGGCCTTCATTTTGAAAAAGGAATGGGCCAGAGAGGTCCAGGCCATTACATTTAAGCCCTCCCAAAACATCATCTAAAATAGAGAAACCATTATCTAATTCCCTCACCCATAAAAAAAATATCATCGCAATAGTCTGCATCCCTACAGTATAAACACATCACACCCAACAACATAAACAAAAGATAACCCAGTTTTAGTCTCACTGCACAACCTTACCCATCCATTCCACAATATATCAATCTTTCAACTTGAGATACCATTTCACCACTTTAACCACAAGATACACATTGTTTCACTCCAAACACAGCACCACACAACTCGCACAAAAAATAAGACAAAACAAAACCAAAAACACCACACAACGACAGAAAAAAAGGCGGAGTGGATTCCTATTTAGTGAAAATCATTCCTTAATTCCACTTTTATTATATATTGGTTTTCATAGAGCAATTTTGATCTAGATGAATCCATTTATTTAACAAGATACAAGTGGTTATTCTTATTTTCATATTCACAGTAGTTTGATCGAATAACATCAATAAGATTTCACTATCCACCACATATGCTCATACAAATACTACAAACGAACATGATTTTCAATAGACATTTAGACCATAAAATTAATAACATCAGCAGGTAACAATGCTGATGACATGTGACTTTTTCCCATCCACATATATTGAACATTAAACAGATTTAATTATCATTATTAACCTTCTATCATGCTATATTCTAGAAGAGAAAATTCATAAACCCTCCTGGCATAATCCATAAATAAAATAGAGATGAAGGTATCTATACCACACGAAATATATGTCTGTCACCTCCTCTTTGCGCCAAACATGGGGTTTTCAAGGATCTAGGGAAATGTGATCTGAATGCCAATAGAACACATGATCGCTCGGGGAAGAAAGATTCTAGGGACCCTCGTTATCAGTTGAAATGGAAAAAATACAATGATAAAAGGGTATCAACTTTAGAAATACCATATCCAATATAAATGAACAAAAATATTTAAAAATACATTTAAATCAGATCTTAGACTAGACCACATGGTTTAGCTATTAAGAAGTCTTCATGAATTTTTGGAAATTATTGATATAATCCATAAACCAAAAAATGAACTCAAACCCAGATAAATATGGAATTTTACACACATTACATCAAATAAAACATTAAAGGGAAAAACTATAAAAAATTGGAAAACCGTATATTTTTTTGAATTTTGGAAAACTCATAGAAATGACACATTAGTGGATGACCCACTATTAGACGGGTCACCATTAGATGAATGATAATTTGATGATTCTCCATTAACATTAACCGCTACATGAGTCACCTTCATGAGTCACTGCTGGAATATTCACCACCACGAGTCACCACATGATGATTCATCATCACGCGTCACCGCTGGATGAGTCACTAGTGTTAGTCACAACTGGATGAGTCACTGTCGTGTGTCACTACTAAATGAGTCACCATCATGAGTCATCGATGGATGATCCACCATAAAGATTCACCATTGTACAAGTCATCATCACAAGTAACTATTGGATGAGTCATCATTTCATGTCACCTTTGTGTACCTACCATTGTGAGTCACTATCGAGATTCACCAGTGGATGGGCTATTGGTGGATGAGTCACCAAAGGGCGACTCATCATTGGCCACCAACTGTTGTGTCCCACCATCAGGGACTGACCGTTGAGAGTCACTATTCGAACTGACCGGTGAAACCTACCATGACCACCTATTGGTGGATGACTCACTGTCAGATGAGCTACCAATGGAAAAAATTGATTTTAAAAAACACATGAAATGTGTCACCATTGCCTCCCAGAGCACATAAACCACCATATTTTCACAATGAAATGGACAAGAGTGGTCTGGACCATTACACATTATACATTACCTTCATGAATTTTCTATATTTCATATGTGTGATATTCTAATATACTTCGGAAAATGGAAGATAATATTGAACATTTTTTTAATCTTGTAAAAATTGTTCAAAAGAAGAAACTATTATATATGTAAGCTAAATATGAGTTTGGATTGCGTATGAATAATTTTTTGTCATGTTATAACCATCCATGTAATTTCAATTGATTCTTCTAAGAAAATTTAAAAATGGGTGTGTATAAAGAAAATATTTTTAAGGGTGATCCACAACATACAATGCTGATTGGGGAGTTTTTCGATGATTAATGTGAATCATCTAATTATTTTAAATCCCATTAGAGAATATGAATATGAATGTAGTATTTCTTCTATGGAATCATTAATGTTAAGATATCATCGTGAAAATCAATCCTATGATTAGCATAGCACTAGTTATCATGTTTCTATTATTTGAGGTACATTACATGGTATACAATAATGCTTCAATGAATCCCATTGGTTGTGTACTACTTTGAATGAAAAATAGATAGACTACGCCTAAAGGTTTTTGAAACATCATGAATAATATTATCCAATTAATAATGTTTTATTTAATATTATAATATTAATTTTCATAATATAGAATCATTTCCAAAATTTGGATATGTTTTAAATTTATATAGATCATATGAGACTATAATTTCATTAATGAAGAAGGATAACAAAATTTGACTGATAATATGGTAATAGGTAATTAAAGACTCTGATTTATCAATCAAAATCCATTTTGGGGATGAATATAATGTGAAATAATCTCTGTGTCCAATGGAATCTATAAAATTATTAATATTTATTATTGAGAAGTTTCTAATATTCTTAGAAGAAAAATGATAGACATAGGAAACATAATGGAAGGAATGTCATCATTACTTTCTAAATAGATGGTGCATCTAACCCCAAAGAAGAGGTTATAAAATGATAAAATATTTTATTTTTAAATTCAATATATAGTGGATTCTATAAGAAAAATAAATCCTCAATGTTAAAAATAGTTGAAGGATTTATATGATTTGGGTCAACACTGTGAATACCAAAATATCCTAATATAGGGAAGGATATGTATAATAATTCACAAAGATAGACCTTATCCATCCACCATTAGTATATGATGATCTCTCATGATCTAAAGTAGAATAATTATTTGGAAAATATAGATAAGGGTATCAAAAAAATTTGAGAAAAAACTATTGTATTTTAGTTTGTGAATACTATGATGAAAAATTCAAATGGGTAGTGAACCAAGTAACAAATACTATATAAAATTTAAAAAACAACAATATGTAATGTTTGAATAGTATTTTGAAGAATGAAATAAAAAAATGCGGTATGGTTTGTTTTGGATAATTCTTCACCCAATTTTGAAATTATTTATATTCGATTAAAATTGTTACTCCACTAATAAAAAAATTCATACATCAATGAATTGGTGAGGCTACATGGAAGACCACTATCAATTTTATCTGACTGAGGAAATAGCTTATATATATATATATTTAAATTATCTTACCTTCAGTATACAATGAACTCAACATTGTAATGGATTATCAATACTGAATATATATCCAATTTATAAATACTATCTAGAAACCATAAAAAATGATAACATAAATCTTCATGTAATTCAATGGGGGTTAAGACCACCAACATACACTGGAAATCTAAAAATAATATAATAGCTTCCAATCAGTTATCAAAATGGATCTATATGTGTTCATTAGTGGCTAGATATTAAAGGAGAATGTGCATTGGGATGATGATAGAGAACACAAGGCGTTGGGTTGAAAAACATTGTAAGAAATAATAGAAAATATCCAAATCATTCAATAAGACACCGTGAATGATTGATATTGATATAAGTTCTATAGAAACTATCATTAATTGGATATGGAGTTTTTTATAATAACATATTCATTTTATGAACAATATTTTGTTGACAAATAAAATTATAATATTTTATATTTATACTACTGTACATGTAAATAAATTTTTTCAGATAAATAATTTAAGTCTATTTAATTTCTTTATGAAATGAAAATTATTTATTAATAGTTTTATCAAAAAATATAATGATTTAAAATGACATTTATATTCAAAAATATATATTTATCAATAATTTTTATGTTGTATTATAAAGAGAAGATAATTATTTGATATCATGTGTATTTTTTCGAAAGGTCTCAAAATCATTCAAAATATTATAATTGATAAATTAAAATAAATAAGAATTTTAATTTGAAAACAAATTTCTTATGGATAGAGACTTATTTTCATAAAAATGATTTAATTATTTTTTTTATATAGTTAGATTAATGGTAGGTTTTCTTTTAAATTTTTTCTAAAATAATAGAACTTTCCATAAGTAGTGAAACATAGTAAAATATTGTATTTTTCATTATAAGTTAAATACTAGAATTTATTAATCACATATTATGTGTGAAACCATTTATTTTAAATAAAATTATTCATATAAATTATATAATATAATTGATGAATACTATTTCTTTCAATAATAAAATATAATATACTGATAAACATTATATTCATAATGACCCCTCTTCTTCTCATATCAATACTGACCCTTCTCCTCACAAAATATAATATTTGAAAATTTACAAATTTAAACCAATTTACCATAAAAAAATATAGACCCTATTTAATATTTCTTATTTCCTCATTTAATTGAAATATCACTGTTAATTAAGATTCATAGCAATTAAATTAAATTTATGTGGTAGTATTCACCATTTAACTCTTTCAGATTAATTTCACCATTTAAATTTCCTCTTCCTACATCATTCAACATGACAAGGTGAATCTATTATCATAAACATACCATAATGTTATTATTTTAATCAAATAGAATTTCTCTTCACTCTATTATATCGATTCTAAAATGGATATATTTTTTATAATATGCATGGTTTACCACTTCTGTGAAGAACATACATTATTTTTCTCCCCCACATCTGTGGATGGTTATAAAGATATTTTTTAATTTAATATTTATGGTAATATGTATAAAATATCTCATTTATAATTCATCAATATTTTATTTTTCATTTAATTGAATCAAAATATTTAAGTTCATTATTCATTCTTAATAAATCTAAATAAACAACTAGAATAACATTAATGTTTTAATAAGTGAATCATCCAAAAATTCATAAGAGTAATTGATATTTGGAAAATTTAAAATCATTATAGGTTCATGGATACCATATCATTCACTTGGATAGTTTTTTTTACATTTGTCTGAATTTCAATATTTCCCCACACATGATTCGACCATTGACCCATGAAATATTTTTTCTTCAATCAATGAAATTATTCAATAGACCAAAATTAAATTAATATAAATTATGATAATAAAATTAACATAAATAATATATTGAGGTAAAATGTTTTTTATTTCAGTAATTAATTAATGTAATATTATTTTTTTCGGACATTATGTGAATGTGAGGAATAGTTCAAGATGATAAGGTAGGGCATCACTTTGAACATCCCATTTTTTTGGGATATGGGTAATATCTTTATATGTAAATCTATCACTCAATATGATGTTATGGAATGATTAAAAAATTATTAATCTTTCTCTTATATATATATATAGCTTAATATCCCTTCCTTTACATGGTAATACATGCAATACATTCAATTTTCAAATTAATTATTTTAAATTAAAAAACAATTAAGGTGAATATTTCAATCCCTTGATATTTTTATGATATGATCTATTAATTTCTATGTTATAATTACCAATTTCAAAAAATAATGTATTATTTTAAAAATAAAAATTCTAGTTTATTGGCAAGTTAGATTTAGAATCATTGTGAAATATCCATTGATTATGATATAAAGAATGATAAATTCATTAATTTCTTTTTTTGGGGCATACTTTAGATTAGTCATTATAATTTATTTCTATTTGTGGAACCCATAAGCTTTTATAATCTATGTTGGGGGGTACCCAAATAGATATTCAATGCATCGAGTAATGTTTTTCCGATTGAGATTGTATGTATTGGATTAGGTAGTGAACCTAATCAATGATGAGACTCTATCATCATTTTGTTATTCTATTGGTAGGTATCCATTATTTATTCTTGTTAAATGTTTTATATTACATCCCTATTACTATTATTCTATGATCATATAATTTTTTTATCGTTATTTTATTCTCACATATGATTATTATTTGTCTATTATTCTTTTTGAGTGCATGTTATTTCTTTTTATGGGTATGTAATTCCTCTCCATCATGATTTGTACCTTACAAGGATTTCTAGCTTACCCAACACTTTTACGAGTTCCCTAGGTTATAATATGTCATCTTAGGAGGTCAAATTTATTTTGGAGCTCATTATTTAGATTAAAATAATTTATTTTTATTATTGTTTCATGTTGTAGTTTTATGAAACTAGTAATCTAGTGAAACATGGTTTTTTGATATAATAATGGTATTTAATGAATAATTATATTAAAAAACATTTGATCATAACAATAAAGGTATGGATCCCTATTATAATGTTTATCATAATATTAAAAGTAGTCTAATTACATTAATGGTCTTAATATGATATATAAATCACACAAATATCTGGAAGGATCATCCCTTCAATATGAATAGTTAGAACATTATAGTTATTGATAAAGTGTTATTGAATTTTTGTAATAGATATTCATAAAATTTGATTCAGAAAAATAAAATGGGGGTATTCAATATTTATGTATCCTCTCACGTCACTATTGAATTATCTAAATGAGTCAAAATGTATTTATAAAAATTTGAAGGATAGAAAACATTTCTATTCTCTGTTCGTAAGTATCATAATGATGAAATCTATAAATAATTAATATTCCACTTTATAAACCCGAATAATTATCAAATTAGGATATTTATTAATTATTATTATATCTTGGAAAATGAAAAGGTTTTGAATCCATCTATTATAAAATAATATATCAATCTCACATGTATTAAAACATGAAATAGTTATACACACACCTTTACACAATTAGACCATGGTAAAACCATGATATATTCAAGAGAACCTTGTTGTTTATTTTCCATTATTTTATATTTATAATAAATATAAATTAAGAAAATATATTTTTTAGATCAATATTTATATATTGTTTTTTAGGTTTGTGTCATAAAAACAATTAGTATATATATTTTTTTCCAATAGAATTATCTATAGAAAATTTAAATATTTTATTATTTTATAATGTATAAGAAGAATGCATCTTCATAGACAAAAACATTAATTAAAACACATAAATTAATAAAATGGAATTTATATTTTATCTTATGAAAGTATTTTTCTACATAAATTTCTATTTAGATTCAATTTCAACCAATTATATTAATTTATTTAAAAAATTACATTAATAAAAAACATGTTTTCATGACAATAAAAACTGATAGAAGAAATCAAATGATAGAGAATACTGAAAAAATCATTATGAATAAAAGAAATATGGTCCTTTACTATTGTGTTTTAATTAAACAATAAATATTTCTTCAAATTATTCAATTGAACAATAAAATAACATTTTGGTTTGATTATTAGATTATTACACTCTATAAATATTACTATATATGGATTTAGTGTACTTTATAAATCAACACAATTTTATGTTTTTATATATAGTATTGACATTAATTTTTTTAAATATTGGTTTTAACTATTTTGGGAAATATTTTAAAAAATTTGGAATGATTTAGATGAGTATAAGTGTATAATCATGAAGTTTCCTTAGTGTAGGGAAGTCACTATAACTATGGTTATTAAATGTGGTTGTCTTGTGGAATTTTGGAAAATATATGAAATATGATAAAAACCTATTAGAATAGAGGTTATATTTTATGTGTTTTTAGTGGAATTTTTTTCAATTCATATAAAATACTTGATACCACAATCCATAATAATTATTTCGGTGTTCCACTTGAATTATTATTTTGTAATCTTCACTGATATGCATTGGCTTCCTCCTCCATAGAAATGCAGGTAACATTATTTTCTCATCAATATATACTAATACTTATATCTTTTTTTATCCATTCATGCTAAAATCCATGTATGGGTATCTTAATGACTTTAATTTTTTATGTTATTGTATTAAAAATGATATGATGAAGTCGCATTATACATTGGATTTAGAAGTCTACAAAATCATTTACTTATCATGTTTTTTGAGACTCATGGATTCTTGTAAAATATATCATTAGGTGTGGATACATTTCATGGTTAAAAAAATATCAAATTAAGGAATAAATATAATCTTTCTTCAATCACATCTTTATATTTTTAACTTTCCCTATTTTTCAAATATGGATGAATTAGTTATTGGAATTTGGTTATGAAAAGTTTTTTCAACATGATCCTTACTATTATAAATATAATCATTTTTGAATTAGATCACAACAACAATAGTCTTATTAAAAAAAATCATAATCATATGTATTTATAAACTAATTATTTTATATGATTAAATAATTTTATAAATAATAGTTTATATAAATATTTTATAATATTTATTATAATATATTGTTTTTCTAATGACATATATTACGTCATATTAAGATATATTTTTTATAATTACATCATATAATAAATTTTTTACAATTTCATTGAGTTAATGTTTTTCTTATATATATAAATTAATTATATAGGTGGAAGACCACATATATTCATTAAAATATTTTTATAGATGATAATGAAACACAGTGGAGCTAAAATATTATCATCGATTAATTATATATATATATATATATTCATATCTATACTGAATAACATTTATTTTTTATAGTGATTTTAATAGTGATAATGTATATCAATCATTAATTTTTTATTCTTTATTGGGAAGAATATTGATCCTATTATTTCTCAATTATTTTTTTTCTAGGATAAAGTATCAATTATTTAAAAACTATTAAATTTACGATGCACTTTTAGTATGGTTTTCATTCCTCTAGAAAATGATGTTGTGTAAAACCTATTTTTGTTAATCTCATATTTTTAATAATTCTTTAGTTTTGTATCCACCCTTATCTTATCAATATTTTATTCCATAAATATATACAACATTTATAACATGTTGATAAGGGTCTTCTAGTGGCCATCATTTCGAAATGGTGCACTCATAATATGAACATTTCATTATATGATAAAATGAATATATTTATTACAATATCCAATTAATAATAAACTACATGATCATTGTATTCTATATAAAAAGTGTGTGTATAGTTTGGATGAATTATTTTATATATTTCTATAAAAATTGCTTCCCATAATGATAAGGTAATTTTTTCGTATTTCATATGAAAATTATACTAAATATAAACCTTTATACAATCTTTTATAGTTTTTATCAACCAATGTTAACTAATATTATAGTTATGGTATTTATTTTTCAATTCCTAACAGTATATATTAGTTTTATATACTTTTTTCCTTCGTATATTATTTTAAATGATCTACATTGGTATGATATGTTCCCCCAACATATGTATACCATTGTTGATGTAAGACATAATAATTAATATATTTCCTATAACATTAAATTTTATTTTAATTTTTTGGGAACAAACTATTAATTATTGAATGTTTTTTAATAGAGGTAAAAGGATCACTAAATCATTGTTAATCATAATTTTTTTAGACCAAAATATAATTTTTTGTGTGAATATTGTAGTTTTTATTTTAACTACATCCTACATTATTTTTTATCCAATACATGTTTGATAAAAAATTATATCATGACCCAATAATCAATATGGTGATTGATAATTGTGATTATATAACATTATCAAGATATACAGTGTAGTGTGAAAATTTTTATTCCATTAAAAATTATGGTGTGTTCTAATGTCTCTTAGGGTAGTCTATGATTATCATATTTATTTATTTTAGTCCAAATTACTCTACTCACATGCACCATCAGTTGTCATTAATTCTAGAAATATGTAGCACATTAAATGAAATGTTATAACACAAAGAGATAATATTATTAATAGTTATTCAATAATAGAACTATATTAATGTAATTATCAATAGTATATTAATATTTGAAAATATAGGATTAATACATTAGTATATATAAAATGGATTCATTTAAAAAATATTCAATTCTAATAAGTTATAGACTGATTTTCACTTCTATAATGAAAACATAATCTAATGTGTTGTAAAAAAGTTCTTAGTATTATTATATAGTTCATTAAATAATTTATTTAAAAGTTTCTATGAAGATTATTATAAATTATGTTATAAGATGTTATGGGGTTTGATAAATATAATTAATGAATATAAGAGATACAATCCTAAAGTTTATTGACGTAGTGTTGCTTAAATTATAGATTACATATGCATTCATTTTTTGTCTTATGATATATTTAATTGAAATAAAGAATATCTCACATTGAGGACCCCCCCCCCCCCAATTTACATGAAACAAATCATGTACATACCCCTACATATGAGACAATATTTTTTATGTTTTTGAAATTTGAGGGATTTTGTAATTCCTAAAAAGCATAGTCAAGGATTACCCTTATTTAAACCATCATCTATATATGTTACCCCAATCATCATTGGTGTAATAAATAATTTTAAAAAAAATTAATATTTTAGATCAATGCATTCAATGTTTTAATTTAATATAATATTATATAGAAAATGATATATTTTCATACTTTTAATTACTAAAATAATATGTATATTATAGTTTTATATAGCATTGAAATAATTAATGATTAGTCCTTAGAAGAAGGGAGATGCAATGGATGTAAAAAATATGTAAGGTTTTATTTTGTAAATATGTATTACTTAATTGAAATAGGAGAAACAATGAATCAATTACTTCATTCATGAGTTTACTGCCTATATCATTTCAATATTGTGCTCAAACTATACCTGTAGATCCACAAACCTTGTTGAATCAATGAAATGTCATCATTGTTATTAGTTTGGAAATGTAAATATGTTTTGGTGATTCTATTAAATTGGAAATGGGGTTTCAATAATAAATGTATCATAATATATATTTTATAATTTAGGTTTTTAAGGTTACTACATTATATAGTGATTAGAGCCTCTATTTACAAGAATATTTTTTCAGATAACCTTTATATACTTATAATATTTAATTATCAAGGTCAACCTTTTCTATAGTATACAAATTATAAGAAATCATTGTTTGTGGAATATTTGAGTATATATTTTTATTCTTAATTACATTATTCCCAATGAGACATTATCCTGATTATTTCATCATAACATATCACATTTTTATGTTTGTGGGAATGTTGTTTTATAATTCTTGTGCATTTGAGATTTATATTTTTTTTGGTTAAAATGGTTCTAGATATATCTTCCTCATCTAATTATAATGTTTTTATCTATTTATTATTGATATTTTTATAAAGTAGAAATGATATTTTTTATCTTTTTCTAGATATTTTCAATAATTACAGTGTTAATATTATAACATATAAATGGATTTTTTATTTTTCCAACTAATGTAAATGAGAAAATTATAGTATTAAAACCATTATTTTACCTATATATTAATAATATTTTTAATGATTTCTCCTGAAAAATGGTTTCTGGTCATTTTATTTTTTATTAGCATGGAATAAATTACAATCAGTTTGTTATATAATATAAGGTCAACTATGAAATCAAAACAATAGAATATATTATATTTCCCAGTGGTTATAGGGTTCAGGAAATAGAACACATTACCTCTAATGGTCCTTGAAAATTCATTAATAATATAATATTAGACTCGAAATGAAGATATATAATTAAAATATAGATAATGTAAAATTAAAAAATCAATATCATAAAAAAAATTATTTATCGGATTAGAAAAATGGATGAATTGTTTTGTTATATATAATATTGTGATTGATTTATCACCATCATTTAGTGAGATGATCCATTATTTCAAAAACAATCTCTATGAGAAATTTTCCATTATAAATATATTGTGAGACAATTTTGTTAAAAAATTATCCTATAATGTTGACATCATTGAACAATAATATATATAATCATATCATTGAATGATTTATATTTTTTGTTTTAGAATATATCCATGTCCACTGAATTTTATAGGAACAAAAATGATGAAATATTTTAATGATTTTTTAATAACTAAGGGAGAAATAATTGTTTGACAATCATTTTTATGTATCTATATAATATATTGAATTATTACTATTACGAAAATGGTTTAATATATTAGTATATATATAGATAATTAAAATATGTTTCTATAAGAAAATAATGAATTATAATTTAATTTTTCTGATATATGAATATTTCTTTTCATTTATTGATATTTAAAAATTTTATCATCATTTTTTATATATAATATAATTATATCCCAAAAGTGGGGATAAATGATTTTATGGTTAACTCTATTATAATTTTCATTCTATGAGAATATAGAAAAAATGTGAATTATTCTTGTTTATAACATACCAAAAACATGTTATGTATTTTATTTTATTCTTCATGATTAATTCATATGAATAGTATTGGTTCATATATATAACCATCAGGTAGATTCTTATTGTATTAGATGTTTAAATTATCCCATATAAAATTAAAATTTCAATGAAATATAATTTGAAATTTTATTTCACGAACATAAGTGATATAGGAATTTATATTAGGTATATGGTTCATGGTTTTTAATAATTAACAAATATGTCGTCAATGACTTTTCATAGTGATGTTAAAGTCATTTTTCAATGTAATTAAATTGTATTTTTTTAATTTTATAATATTTAAATTAATAATTCTCAATGAAAGGGATTTTTAATATATTCATCAATAAAATGATAAATAAAAAAAATTATATTTTTATATTATGATATAAATGTTTGTATAACTAATGGATAATTTACACCTATATTTTTTATGCTCATTAATTAATTTAAATATAGAATATGTGGAAAATGTTGTAATGAACCACATTATTATGGGTAGTAATTTCATATATGGAGTTATATAATTCTGTTCTTGAAGAATTTTCATTCAGAGTATCTTGTGTTGAAATGAAATCGTTCTGATTTGAACAATATTACGATTAGTTTTTATACATGAATTAAGGATGTATATCTGACCCTAATCCCAAGTGTTTGGAAAATAATTATTGTATATCCATGATGCTCCTAAAAAACCCAAACATTTAATGAACTCAAAAGATAACTAGTTGGGATCGTAGTAACTGAGTTGCATAGAATGTTTCAGCAACCCTATTATAGTACTATATTAATGGAAATTTTGAATACTAGCAACATAGTGGACCCTATAAATATTTTTTTTCAGGAATGCTAGGAATCAATTTAATTGCGATCTTTCAAGTTTATAATCCATCGTGACACCCATCAGTTTTATAGAATTTGTTTTATATAGTTCCAGTCAAATTTATTGTCCTCTACTTTTCTCTCCACGATTCCATTTTGTTCGAAGGCAGATTTAGAGTCAATATTTTGAGGGTATCTTTATGAAATCGTTAAACCGTTGTTAATCATGGACCCCTTCTACCTCATACAATGGGGATTTTTGTGTAGATTGATATGGATAAATTACATGGTATGTCCCAACTATTATGGTCTTTGATATTTTTTTCATTGAATCCACATAATATTGAAATTCAAATTCAATGTCATATCTTCTATTTTACTATGTATGGAAAATCAGATGAATATAAAAATATATATTGATATATATTTTATTGAATGAAATGGATGTTGATTTTATTTTCTTTTGAAAAAGCTATGTTTATGGGTGTGTATTGTTGATTGGTGTTTCGTTGAGTGTATATCACTTATGTCTATTGAATATAATTTTTTCTTAATTTTAATTTAATTGGATTTAAGATCATGGATTTCATTTTGGAATTTTAATAATCATAAAATCAGGAATGTGTAAAGTAGGGACCAAATTTCATTGGATAATATTACATAAAACATGTATATCATTGTTTATTATTATTTTGGTTATAAATATATTTTATTTAACTAGTTTTTTCTTATTATCACATGATTTGTATGTTTCATTTAATAAAATCATAATAATGATGCATTCCTTCCATTGGTGGTTGGCCATGGATCTAACTACGTTGTGATAATGATTAATTATTTCATGTTGTTTTGAATTCACTTATTAGTGTGTTTTTTCTGATAAATAATTAATTATTTTTAATTATTTTATTTTTAACAATATTGGAATACTTTGGTGTAAGTGGGAAACTCATGGATATTTATTGATTCCATTTAGACTTATTCAGACATAGAAAATGATAATGGGATTTTATGGGATTGGATTTTTTTTTGAGGTATCTAATATTTTTTACAAGGAATTATGTTTTCTAGTTTATTGGAATAGTTAATGAAGACCCATGAATCTAGATTTGTTGATCATAGATTCATAAAATTTATGAAAAAACTAATTGGAAAACCCAAACTGTTATTTTAATTCAATGATATAATACATAAAAATAAAATACATCATTTCATGATAAATTACTTAATTAATTCCTAATATCATATAATAATATTTATATTTTTATATAACTAATAACTTTCCTTGATATATGTTGGAAGTGATTTCCTACCTTGTTTCTAGGACATCGATAGACAAGACTTGACTCATAGTGTAGCTTTTCGGACCATAGTTTAATCTTCATCACAAGGTGTCCATGTGTAGCACTATGAGACATATTCAGGATTTTTGTATTTAGTGTTATTGTTTATCCAAGGTTATATATTCTATAATGATTTCATTTTTTCATATATATATACCCTAAGATCCATATTTATTTTAATCACATGAGTGTGTGTATGCCCCTAGAAAACAATGACTTTTGATTTATAACATGTTGTTATTTTTGTGACCCTTTATTGATATGATGTGATGTGTGATATTTCATACTAAAAGCATATATTTCATATTATTCCTTCTTTCATCTGTATATTATGATGGTAGAGCATATTATTTTCCCCCTTGAGTGGGATTTTTGATATTTTTATTATCATGTATATGTGAAATCCCATCCAGAAGGATGTATAAAATATGTTTTGTAAACATAATAGTCAATGTGGATTATGTTTCATAAATGTATGCATGATTATCCTACCATTTTGGAGATGATGAAGGTATGTATGTGGTTTGTAGTAGATATGTGAGTGCATGAAAACATGGAACATCAGAGTTTATTTCGTAATTGGGTTTTATTACATATGAAATTTTTTGAAATTTTTTGTTGTTCATATATAGTTTATGTATATTAATTCATAATTTTATATGAAATTTTGAAATGACCATAATTATATTTCCATTCCATATAAAGAACCAAATTTTTTCATGTCCTATTGAGTTATATAGGCACAATATTTTTTGTGTCTATGGAACATGGGAAACTAAAAAAATCACTTGATATTGGTACTCGGTCGGATAAGTCACGTTTTTAGTGTGTTTTCATTTTGGATTTTTATGAGTATGGATACATGGATGAGGTAAGGAATGGTTAAAAAAAATCCTTCATGTATATTTACTCAATCACATTACATGATTATGTGATCGACCTAGTGGGTGGATGACTATTTTATTTACATGAATGTCATTTCTATATTTTGATCAAATATCATTCAGGTGGTTGTATTATTTATATATTCCATCTACATTGATTTTATAAAATTTACATGTCTGTCAATTTAGATGTTATTATGTACATTTAATTTTGGTATAGTCTCGCAATGAGTTTCCTTGGGAACATTCTACTAGTCTGAAGCATCTAGTATATGGGGAAGTGCATCTGATGTCATGATACATTTCAACTCATACATGGTTATTTGATTCATGGATTCAAAAAATAGTATCCAAATTGAATTTTTGTTTTTAATACTTTTTGGATTTATTATATGGTTGAAATAGGAATTTTTCATATCCAATTATGATAGACATTATGGTTCATTACAAACAATGTATTTTGGGAAAGAATATGTTTTTAATGAATTGAATGGATGTTATTAGTATTAATTATAGAAGTTATAGTATTTTACCATATATGAAACAAATGAATTTGGAATTTCAAGATTACAATTTTATTTGATCATGTCCATTTATAAATTGTGTATTATATAATTCATTATCAGAATATACTTTTTCCAAAAAAAATATTAAAATATTTTGTTTGATTATTCTTATAATGAATGATTCAAATTCTTATTGTTAAAAAATTATACTATTATTTTCATATATCTGTTTATGGTGAAAATATATATATTAAAACTATATATTATTCAACTTCATTTATTAGGTAATGTGATATTATAGTGTGGTTCACCATGGATATGATGAAGATAGTGATGTTGGAGGACATGTAGTCCCTTGTTGAGCGGTTGATGTAATGATTTTTTTGGGTCACTTTCATGCGTAATATCCATAGCTATAAACCTTCTGTGAGTGTCCATTAGAGTGGTATGACTAATAAATGATGCCAACATATTCTATGTATAGTGATCCATATTGTTTCCAGTGTAATTATATATAACCGAACCATGCATTTTTAGCATTGACATTGTTGGTATTAGAGAGAATTTTTCATGGATTATCTATATAGATGAGTTTAAAGGATTTTCTTTTTGTTTTTACAAATTGAAAAAAAACATGGGTTGTGATCTGTAAGAATATTTTTCTAATGAAATTTTATTGTGGTTACAAGTGAGCCGATGTTTCTTAAATCCTGATGGTAACCAATGTGAGAAATTCCATGATATGTAATAATAAATAATAAATCTTTAAGGGTGGGTATTGATTATGAATATACCATGTGAATGTGAGTAAACATTTAAATAATTAATATATGTTCCTGAATGTTTTCCTGTATCTTTATTGTATATATAACATTATGTTCTATCAATCATGATAAAAGTTAAGGATTCATGGAACTTGAATTTATATTTCAGTTAATTATGGAATTGTGGTTGACTATCTTATTAGTTTAGAATTTGAATCTTATTTACACTGAATTGAAAACCATGTGGTTTAATGGTGGAAATCTAGAGTGTGGTTGGTTGCCTAAAATAACAAATTAACACCAATTTGATGGATATTGAATGGTTTATATATATATAATGGAATTTCATTCTATAATGTATATTGAAAAGAGAGCTTTGTTTTGGGGGTTCTCGAGCTGTGTTATGTTGATGAAAGAAAATTATTATGTGCCTATTCTCAGTGGTCCATGTATCTTGAGAATATCAGTATTTCATATTAAAGAGTGATATTTTAATGAATTTATGGTATGAATTGTTGTGTAGGTGTTCATTCATGTTGAAATTAATCTATGTGGATGAATTAGTGGACTATGTAGTGAGATAATTGTTGAAAATGTGCTGGGTTATATGGATGTCCACTTATGAGTTTGTAAAGGTAGGAAATTTTTTAATTCATTTGATTGTAACCATCTAAGTTATAAACTAACATGTTTAGATTGAATATCACATGGAAAGGATGTTATAGGTGGTTGTGTTCGTAGTTGTCTCCATGTAAGAAGAAAACATCATAAATGGATCAAATTATCAACGTGTGGTCAACCCGAGTTTGGTGTCTCAGTAAATTTTAATAGATTGATGTAAGATCATCCATGAGGAGAAATATGTATTTATGTAATGCATTCCCACTCCAATGATACTGGATGTAGTCATGTAAATCTAGAATATATCATTTAATGAATTAGAATTCATTTAGATAAGTTAAAGAGTGTGTAGTTCATGTTGTTTGTCTTGATAATCTGGAAAAAATGAATAGTTATGTCCAAGCATCATGTATATCCATAACCAATTAAAATTCTAGTTAGACTGATTGGATCACATTAAGGTTGAAATTGGTATACTCATATAGTGGGGATCATAGACATGGTCACTCGTTTTACAACCTCTCATGTTACGCTGTCATGGATTTGAATATGATAGAATGTTTGACGATCATTGTAAAACTAAGATAAGAATGTGTACTATTAATGTGAATATAGGGTTTTATGACAAAAAAAATTAGGTTTTATTCATATTTATCACCTTTCTTAGAAGATATTAGGGTTTCTATATCAGAAAATTTTCAATGTGATTGATACAGGAATAAATAATTAGTGTGTTGATGTATGATTGAAATCCTTGTGGCTAGTGAAAGTGGCTGATTACTCAATCTGTAAAATTCACAAGAATTCTTATCCACAACTTAATTTTTGGTACAATATATTTAAATATTTCTCTAAAACATATTTAATAATGATATTTTGTTCAGGAAGTGTCATCTATTTAGTAATATTACCTTTATAGAAGGTAAGCTGTAAATGTACAAATGACTATTTCCATGTGAACCTGAATATGGTGGGTTACAACAACATTGTGTTCATCCTATTGGGTATGTGCGATGAGTTGAAAAATTATTAGGGTCATTAATGTGTATTATACGTGATATAGTTACATTACTTTAGTAATGACTCGTTAGTTCATCTTGGAACTATGATCAATGTATTGATATTGAGTTTATTCTGATGATTTAAGATTGACAAAGTTTGATAGAACTGAACCACCTAGGGAATGTCACTAGACCACTAGAATCATGTTCCATATTTAAATTATGTTATATAGGATCACTATAGAGTATTATTATTAAATTATTGATGATGTTTTTGGTGTGTAATGTTTGAAGGGTGCAACAATCACATTCTCGATGATGGAATAAAATTTTCTTTTTTCTGGGATTATGTTGTTCGAGTTTACTCTCATCATGTATGATCATGATGGATGTTAATAAATGAGTTTTTCCATGATGATGTGATATTTTTTATTATTATTTAACACTTGAAAAATATTTTATCGGTTGATAGAGTTTGATTATTATGATTTTTTTTCATGCTATCAATAATATTTTGGGAAGATATGTTCATTGGTGGTGATATATTGAAAAACTGAATATTAAATAGTTTTACATAAAAGAGGTAAAATGAATAGTTCATCATGTAGAATTCCATTCTGAATATTCATGAGTCAAACCAATGTTTTTCATGTTCGAAAACACAAAATTAGTGTTTTCATAGATGAATTATGTATTAAGTGATTACTCAAAAAACATGTTTTAATTAAAAAACACTCAGTCACTTATTGCTTATGTATTAGGACGTGCTATTGATAGACCAAACTGGTTAGTCATGTTGGAGGGAAAGTAGCAACCCATTTTCATATTATGTATCACTATCAAGATGGTGGAAAATGAATGGCATGATGGTTAGGCATAATGGGAGGATGATTAATGAGGTTCCTCTTAGACTTCTGGTCTTTGAATCTCCCTTGTATATAAGATTATGGATTTAGTTTTTATGTGTTATTAAGTATTTGACTTCTCTCCATATCAGTCGATGTGATCTCTTTTTATCTATTTTTTATCCAGAGCAATTAAATAGAGGGTATTATAATGTCTTCTCCTAACGAAAGGAACACGCTCCACGCTTCTCCGGTTACGGCGAGGGCACCGATTCCAGATCCGCCATCACCTCCACCTCCCTCGCTTGGCGAGGTTTTGGGAGAGGGGCCCAGTGTGTGGCCAGGGCCTCCCTTTAGGTGTGTTCTCAGCCGTTCGTCACCGGCCTCCGAGGTTTTGCAGTTCCCCACTGTTCATCTGGACTCGAATTTTTCTACAGATGGCAGCGCCCTCTTCATTCTGCATCTGTATCTGCATTTGATGAAGCCTCAGAGTTGCTGGAGTGGAAATTAGTGAAGAGATTCTGCTATTAAAATCCCCCCTGTTTTCCGTGAGCATGTGGTTCGTCAAGGATTTTTTTCTCAGCCTGGCCTTCACCAGTAGCGGGTCTCTCATCGGGGCGGAAGGGAGTATGCACCAGATCACGGTCTAAGCATAAGGGTATTAAGGAAAAGAGATTCTTTTGTAGGCCGAACATTCGTATGGAGTATAGTTTTTATTCCAATGACCCACACAGTGTTAAAAGGGTGGTTAATGATTTCTTTATGCAACTGCTTGATGAACCCAACCGGAACCTACAAAATGGTTATCCGTGGGAGAATGAAGAATTTTTTGAGGGGACTACTAGTACCGTGAATGAAGTTTTGGAATCCATTGTTGCAGAGTTCGAGATCTGGGAGGCAGTGTGGTCACATAACCCAGAGAATGCCCCGAGACCTGATGGATTACCATGGTCCTTCTATAGGGCCTTTTGAGATTTGATTAAGATGGATCTTGTGCAAGGTATCCATGATTTCTTTAAAGGGGGCCATCTCCCTCGTGTTTCATGTGCCACTAAAATAGAGATGCTACCCAAGATTAATAACCCCACTCCCTTCAACATTATAGGCCAATTTTCATGTGCAACTTCCCTTACTATGTTTTGGCTTGCATTCTCCATATAAGATTAGCGATTTACATGCCAAACTGGATTTCAGAAGAGCAACATGGGTTTATCCAGGGGAAGTCTATCTAGGGTGCTATCGGGCTGGATCAAGAGGTTATTGGGGATATCAACCTGAAATCCTTTAGCTCCAATATTGCTATCATGTTTGACATGAACAATGCTTATGATAGGATGTAGTGGAATTTTATCAATAGGGTTCTCACCAAGACGGTCTTTTCTATTGGGGTTGTTGATCTCTTGTTCAAATGCTTTGTCTTCACCTAAATTTCGATATCATTCATGGGATAACAATATGGCTTTTTTCATATGGTTTGAGGATTAAGGAAAGGTGATCCACTCTCTCCCACTCTTTTTATCATGGCACATGATTCCCATAGTAGGTATAACAATAGAGGTATTATGGTGGTCTAAATTCTCCCTTATCAATCCAGATTTCAGTCCAAGAGGATCTCTCACTTAATGTTGCTGATGATAAAATTTTGTTCATAAATGAATGTAACCATTCATTCAATGGTATTAATACCATCCTTGAGGAGTACTAAAAATGGAGTGGTCAAGTGGTTTGCAAGGAGAAAAGAAACCATTTCATTTTGAACAGATTCACAGAAAGATGGGTAGGGATTAGGGAAATGAAGTTGGGTATAAAGAGAGGATCATTCCCCATAGAGTATTTGTGTGCACCGATCTCACATAAGAATCCATGGGTCCATCATTTTGACAAGGGGATTGAGAATATTAAAGTCTGAATTCTTAACTAAAAAAATTGTTTTTTATCGTTTGGAGGGAAAATTACCCTAATATATAGTCTAATTTCTTCTATTCTAATGCATGTTCTCTTCACACACACAGTTCCAAAGGGTATTACGTCAGAAATGTAAATGTTTCCGACCTCTTTTTGGTGGGATTCACATATGGATGGAAGACATCATTGGGAATCATGTGGAATGCTATTAAGTACCTTTTCGGAGTGTGGGATTAATGTAAAAAGTGTTCCAGGGACTATGGAGGACCTCCATGCTAAGCTTGCTTGGGAGGTGGTTGAAGTGAAGACACTCTAGGAATAAACTATGCAGATTAGATATGGGGGGTGGGGGGGGGGGGTGAGTGGAAGAATCAAAGCGGAAGATCATAGGTAACCTAGAACATGGTTCAGCCGCATCTGTTAAAGCTACAACTATACTCACGGTGGATTATGGGGAGATGTGACATCAACCTATGGAAGTGCAATGGGGTTGGATTAGAGCTCGAGTATCCCAGATGCCCAATTCCGGACATCACTTTTTGACAAGTGATGACCCACCAAAACTTCATGTATGCCATTCTAGACAGAGATTAGCGGTCCGTCTTCAATGATGTTTCAATGATCATTGATCCGAATCAATGTGTCTTCAGAGGGTCACTATTGGGTCTCTTCTAGACCAATGTGTATCACGATATATAGATGACATAACCGATCCGGGTGGAGTGGAATAAAGTTCTATGGATTTAAGAACTGCCATCAATGATCAACTTCTTGATTTGGAGATTGTAGCATAATGCGCTGCCAACTGAAGATAACATTATGCGCTTGGGTGTGAATCTTGAATCGAATTGTACCCACTACTGGGAACCAAAAACTGAAGTCCCTAAGCATGTTTTTTAGATAGTGATTATGCTAAAATGATGTGGTGGGATTTTGGAAGTTTCACGGGATGGACTCTACAGGGGGATTCGGGTGCTGACCTATTCAGCCCGATGGTTTCAGGGTGCCACAAATAATGGTTCGGAGAGAACTGCATGTGCCATTATATTTGCATCTAGATGTTGGTGTATATGGAGAGAGCAGAATGGGGCTCTTCACTAGGGTTGTGTAGGTACTGGAAAGGCTCTTGTGATCAAGACTAGAAGCACCCTTATTGATCTAACCGGACTATGAATAAATTTTGTGACAACCACATCAAATTTTCACTTTATTTCAAGAACTTATGCACTTGGTGTCTCCAACAGCAGGCTGGGTAGCTTGGTGCGGTGTCATCCCCATTCCGAGGGGTATAAATTGAACATTGATGGATCATGCATTTCGAGTCAGATGAAAGGTGGAGGGGTGATCTAGGATGTGAGAGGATATTTGGATAAAGAGTTTTTCAATCACTTCAACAATGGAAGTTCTATTCAGGCAGTGGGGCATGCCCTTCTCACCGGGCATAATCTTTGTAATCAAAAGAATATCTAGCTCGCGACAGTTGAAACCAATTCGATGGCCATATTTAATGCGTAAAGTGGCTACCAGGATACACCATGGTCTATTGAATATACCATTCGATGATGTAAAGATTTTTTGAACAACCAAATGGATCTCCCTCATACATGGATTGAAGGAAACACTGTGGTGGACCTCTTGGATTCTTATGAAACTCTTGAAGAACAACTTTCATGATTCATAAGCACTGGGTCTCTCCCCACGGATGTAGTGAATCTTGTACATGCGAATGCTCTTGGTCTTCACAATTTCAGACCCCATCATTCCTGGTCTTTTATTTCTTTCACTTTGTACCTTGAAAAAAATCAATAAAAACTACTTTTCAGTCAAATTCAATAGAGAATTTAATTGAAATCATATATTGTTCTTCAATCATGAACTTATTCATCTGCATATGGTGCTGGATAGTTTATCATGGTTAATCATCATAGTATTGAATTACTCTTTTGATCTATTGATGGTCCAAGTCCTTTGAAGTACCCATTTTCATGGTTATATTTTTCATAAATTTTTCTATATTTTTTTACATTGTTGCAATTTTTTTATAATTTCACATGATATTGATGGGTTTTTTCTATGGGCAAAAAAGATATGGATCTGCATATCTAGTCAATATCATTTCTTTAAGGACAATAATAATTGACCGATGATTAATTAATGTATTCATTCTTGGTGTTCCTTTATTTTTTGGTATTTTTTAATTGATTCATGCATTGGATCTTTGAATTAATATTGTTTTTTTCTAATCATAAAATTTGGAGTGTGATGTGAGGGTCATGAACTCCAATAAATAATGTTTGCGAGTAAGGTAAAACTACATGGTTATGCATCTTATGTTTCCATTATATATATTTGGATGGATTATCCTTATCTATGAATTATAATAACCTTCCAATGAATTATGTCAGAATTATGTTATGGATGATCCAATGTTAATTGTTTGTGGTTTAGAAAAGGTGATGAAATCTGAATTTTCTTTCTTCATGTATTCATTTATGAAATAAATTTGATTTTCCTTAGATAAAATTCGTTTTTTTAGAATTTAGTTATAATAAATTAATTATGAACACATGGGAATTTATAGGAATGTAATGGAGATTGATGGAAGATTATCCTATAAGAACTGACTCAGACCAATCTGTTTTGATTTTGTTAGATAGGAGGTAGATTTATTTAACATATGGTGTTCTATGAACATGACACTAATGTTTATGTTATTTTGTTGCCCAATGGTCTTCTACAATGAAAGCCTTGTGATGTTGAACATAGATTCATATAATTCATGGAATAAATAAATATACTACCAATCATTATATTGTTCATTATTGATCTAATCTACTATAAAGAGCATCCTAATTCCAATCATAAAAATTTAAATTATTTAATTCCATAAATAATAACTAAATATGATTAAAATATTAATAATGTGGCAACACCACTTTAGACCTTGTCTAATGTCATGTATCATGTATGATATTGATCAATGCTTTTCTAGAGGTATAACCCATGATACCTGTGGTTAGAGTTTCATAACCGAGTTCAGGTGTGTATCCATGTGATACGTGTTCTTATTCTGATTCATGTGTAGTACATGAATATTCCATGAAGTATATATTAATATTTATCATGTGTGTCTAGACTAACCACACTATGTTTATTTTTTACTCGCATATGGATATTTTATTCCTATGAAACCTGATTCATATGATGTGAAATTTGATCTATAATCAAGTATACATGTTTTTAACATTATATCCCCCCTAATATGTAAATATTTTTATGTTTAATGCATATAGACTATACCCCCTGAGAGAGATCTGTGTGATATTGATTCACATGTAGATGTGATATCCATTCCTACGTTATGTCTGAAAGATGTTTTATGAATTATCCTCTTGTTGGAGGTTTTTTGTTATTCATTATTAGAGAAATTCATTTTTTTCATGAATTTGCATCCGCTATGGAGAAGGTTAGTTGAGACTTAGTAGGTACATGATTTTCTTCGAACATTGGTGCTTATTTCATATATGGGATTTTATTAGTTACTTTTTTCAATGGTTATTATATGATATTTATTCTGATGTTCATGTATTTACCTATTAATTTTATAGTAATATTGTCACTTTCATGTACACTACTATTACATGTATTTTTTGAAACCACAATATTGGCGATCTACTGAGCTATAATCACAAACTTTATGGGAGGCCATGGCACCAGGGTACATGGGTACACATCACTTATCATTGGTTCAATATGTGTTTGGGATCAAGATCGATCAGTGAGTGTGATATTATACAGCATGTATGGAGACCAAAATGAGGTTAGTATTTCATTTTAATACCACCATTTTATATTTATTCATTCCCTTTACATGTTTTCATATTTTACATATTGTTTGATCAATTAAATTATTTTTATGACTATATAGTCACTATACTAATGCATCTAATTTATATAGATGACATGTTTATTATTATTGATTAGTATGAATTTATTCTATTTACATGATTTATAATAATCATGTTGTTATGTTATATAATTACTGTTATTAACAATCTCGGACAATGATTAGAGAATGAATTCTAGTCTATAGTCTCTCTCATATAAGGAGGAAGATGTGAGGTCACATGGAAATATATTTTTGAACCTTCTGATTTGCGTATGAATGTTATTAATTAGAATCAATTCAGGACTTTGCTTTCGATATATTGTGGTGTTTGTTAAGTGGTGAAATGGAATGATTCAAATCCTATAATGAAAAATGTTCTTGTATGTGTTGAACAACATTTTGGAGGGAGACCAAGATACCAGGGCATCCGATAGATGATATTTGATTTTGTTATTGTGGTTATGTTTTTTCTCTGCATGTTACACACATAGATATTAAGGCTCAATATTTCATATGGATTTGAATGGTGAAAATTTAAATGAGATGATTTACATGGATTATATTCATCATATATTTTTTTCATGAAATACATATTGTGTCATTATGATTGTACCAATGATTTAGGTTTCATCTTTTTAGTTTCAATAACATGTATCATGTTTGGACATATGAGTTATAGAAAAAATTATTCCTCATGAACACCGATGTTTGTCTACATATGAGAGATGGTTATGTAAGATTAAAATGTTGATCACAAGGTCTGAGAATATGATCTCAATGATCCCAGTTTTGTGGTACCTTTTTGCATTATCGGTATAGTGCTATTGATAGGATGTTTTTTTGTGTAGTGGAAAAAATAAATAACCTTCTCTGTGTAACTATTATTTAGTATAATTTAATTAATGTGAAAACTATGTACTATGTTGAGTGATCCATATAGAACATAGTGGAATTATAATTAACTAATCATAGTAATTTTATTATCACATTTGTTTTTCTAAGCTTAAAAACAACATTGAATATCACTGTAGTTGTTCATAGAAGACCTTCCATTCTTTTTTCCACTAAAAACATAGTATGTCAATGCTTAAGATCTACTGAACATATAAAAATTACTTGGGATACTAGGGAAATAGAATCTCATTATATGTGAATATATCATGAGTGAGGATATCACTTACGATGTAATATAAAATGTTAATTCTTTTGGGGCAATCATCATTGATGAAAAACCCAACACAAGAGAATAACCTATAAAAATATTAATTGGATATCATGAATTATTTATTTTATCCCTAGGTTATAATGATATTTGAGTGTTTGTACACATGATACAAGGATGGGATTTATATAACATGAATGTTTTAAGAAAATATGTATCGACTAGAGTTTTTCAAAACTATTAGTATGAAATGTGACATAAATTTGTATTGATTGAAACCCACAACATTTATAAATAAAAATGAAAAAGTATGTCTGGATAATAAGAAGCTCGAACTGAAACCCAAATGCTGGTTCATGTGGGGTAAATGTATATATCATGGAGTTAAAAAATTTAAAATAGGAGTTTGAAGATCCCTCGGATAGGGTGTTGTTGTCACTTTTCTATTAGGATGACTACAAATGCATGTGAATTATGTCATGAAGGACCACGATACATGGTGGAATCGCAGTATTGGAGTAAAAAATGTGGTGATTTCATGTCATATTAGAAATCCATGATTGGGGATTGTTAATGAATAGTGACAAAAGTGATGTTGGCTATACTAATGGTTTTATAAATTTGGTGATAATTGAGAATATTTATGTTTTTATGGATAAACCTTGAGGCGGTAAGGATGTTAGGACACTAATATATTCAGTCCAATTTACCCAAAAAACAAAAACGTTAACACCTAGAATAATTCTCATATTCACAGAGGGAACTGGTTGATATTTTTTGTGATATATCTAGGATGGAAGATTATATCATTAATGACTAAGTGTACAATTGTTCAATCAACCTGATTTTTATGTTTGATGAAGATACCACACACACACACATATAAAATATTTCATTTAGGCATGTTATATGTTTTTGGGATCTAACATAAACACCTTGATTTTATAGGACATGATGCATATAATGCCCCAGCCATAAACATTACTTAATATTTAATTAAATGAATAATGAACATTGAGGATCTTTTCAGGTTTAGAGTTTTAGAGAATTAGGACATAACTATTACATCTCAAAAGATTACAAAGTAGTCACTTCTACTAAATTTACATAAAATAAAAAACTCTTAAAAAGAAACATGTCTAGTTCCATGTTTTAGGTAGCATGACTTTCCCTTGATCCCATCCTTGACCCTATTCCACGTTAAATCTTGTGAAAAACATTTCAAAAACTTGGGATGAGCATAAAAAGCTCAATAAAAGATACACAAAGAATGAAAACTGTTAGTTTTTCAAAACAACCAGTAAACCATGTATACTTTATCAAAGTAATACTTTTCACCTTTTCGAAGTAGTAAAAACTCTTCACTGAATAAAAGTTCATTACTTACCCTTCTGTAACCAAAATATTACCATAAAACCCATATAAAGATCACATAACATATAAAGGTAACTTAGGACAAAAACATACTTAAGTGGAATAACCATAAGGTCTACTTCCACACATATCACTTAATGGGATAGCCATTCGGCCAAGTTCCATACATACATAATGGAATAGCCATACGGACGACTTCCATACCCAATTCATTGGAGGTTATAACGTAACCACCCGTCCTGGTATTCACGGCACCACCCGTCATATGGTTTATCACGTAACCACCCATAATATGTCCAAGTACCATTATAAAATTATAACACATAAAACCAGTATAAAAGAATGATAACATTTCCACATTTTGATCACAATATATCATTTAAATATATTGAAATAATATAATCATTTATCAAAACCATTTTGAATACCAAAATACATAAAAGAGTATATGGTATTTATTTTATTTTAAAAATATTACGGCTTATTGAGGAAGCCAAAGATCAAATAATACTCGCAGCGGCGGAAATGGTCGTTGTCACCGCGTACGTTAAAAGAAACATTCTTTTATGTCGTTTAGTAAAACGCTTCGTCGAAAAAGATTCCTTTTGTATAAAAGTTAAAGTCAAATGGGTTTATACACCGTATAAAATAAAGTTGTGTATAAAAGGAAATATTCCTCAATGAAAGGAGATTGAGATGAAGTCCTTTACAAAGACGGTATCCTTGGTTTAAGGATAAATCAATTACATAATTATGTCTGACAAATGTCTACACCAAATATAAGTGGATATTAAGTGTAAGACAATCAGAGGTTATTCACACATATTCATAGAACGACATATTCAAGGTGTATAATTTTATCCCAAAGAATCAAATTTGGGTTAAGAAGTTCCCTTGCAAAAATTTGACAGCCTAATGGCGTCACTACAAAATTCAGAAAATGAGATGATGAGAGATAAAAAGGGTATCTCATCAGATGGAAATAAAATTTAAATCAATAAGGATATAGAAGAACATATCCCAACATAATATTATGTGAATTAAAAGACATAACAAAATAAGTCTTTTAAAAAGGGAGGGTGAAAGGTTCCCTTACCGACATGGATATCTTTCGAAACATACACCCCGTGAAAGGACAATAAAACATTGATGTAAATACTCATAAATGATACTATATTACACAATGAGAAAAATAATGGACAGTACATACACCACTCAAAGGAAATTGTGGAAAATGTAGCATAAATCTCATGGGAATAAAAGTGAGATGAAAAATCCCTTACGAAAACTCGGTAGCCTAACGATGCCACTTAAAACATACAAAAATGGATCGATGAGATCAAATAGGGTCTCTCATCATATTAACATAATGTTTACAGCAATAGGGATATAAAAGAACATCCCCAAACATAATAAATAGGAGCTTAAAATAAGTGACATAAAGGAGAGTACATAAAAAGAAAGAGAGAGGTTAGATCTCTTACAAAAATTTGGCAGCCTAACGGCACCACTCAAAACTTCCAAAATGGATTGATGAGAGAGAATAGAGTATCTCATCATATGAACATAAAAATTACAGTATTAGTAATATATAAGAACATCCCGATCACAAGAATGATGAGCTTAAAATAAATGACATAAAAGAGTGTACTTAAAAAGAAAGAGAGGGGTATGGTCCCTTACCTCGGGTCCGACTTGACTCGATCATTCTTTAATCTCCTGAATAATAAACATGAGTTAATTTATACTTCCTTAAGAACATTTTTCAAGTTTATTATTCCTTTTATATCACTAATTACCATGTCATGAACATTATGTAATCATTTTAGTTAATAACGGTTGTTTTGTCGTTATTTGGTACTTAAGTCAAAAGTGAACCTCTTATATTTACAAGTTGTTCACGTAGTCAAATATCCATTATCTCAATAATGATATTAATGATTTGGATATCATATATATCATATATATCCAGCATATAAATGTATTTATAATATTATATAATCATTTAGAGGTAAGAAATGAAATGCACCGTTCATGGAGACGGTAAGCCGTACGTACGCATGAACGCTACTTTCATTTCTATGTCATATTAATGGAATTAAAACTAAATGAGAGATATGTATATTTTTAATTCCAGAATTATATTCATCATTTAGATGTATCATACATCATATATATCCATTATATGTACTTATAATAGTACATTACATTTGAGGATAAGAAATGAAATGCACCGTTCATGGAGACGGTAAGCCGTACGTACGCATGAACGCTACTTTTATTTCTATCTCATACTTTAATGGAAAGAAAAAAATAATGATATAAAGGTATATTATAATTCCAGTATAAAATCATATATAATAACTTTAAATCTATCCTTTATACGTCCCACATATGGTATTAACGAATCAAATCACTTTGAGGGGGCGGTAGTCCGCACTTCCTAAAATGAAGATATCGCGTATACCCATAATGGAAGCCATAAAGGTATGCCACAAATGAAAAATAAAGAAGCTTAAGTAAAACATAAAAATATTATATATCATATTTAAACATAGTGATATCTTAATGGCCACCTTTGAAGGTGTTATATGAGTGTTGAACAATCATCGTTTCGTGAGGCAGAAATTCGCCATCCATAGAAATAGTATGTTATTTAACCATTAGATGAAGGTGTGTGTAAGTGTATCTTGAATAATTATTATAACAAAATCCTAGTATATTTAAGATACTGTAGATGTTACAAAATAAATGAATAAATAGAGTTTAGGGGGTTGGACAAGCAAAATAAAATAAAAGGACTCAAGTGAAGACATTACCTTAAAATCGGGTAACTCCCTTTAGTTTGAGCTCAAAGGCTTCCTTGGGAAGACTTCTGCCCAAAGTGAGGCTTCAAGGAGTTAGAGAGGGATGTGGAGATACAAAATGCGCAGGGGTTGGCTGAGCCAAAGGCTTTGGAAGTGTGGGTAAAGAGGTAGAGGTGAGGGCCTTTTATAAGAGGAGAGGAGGGGTACTCTTGGAAAGGTATAAAAGGTTACATTATTTTAAAATGAGTTTCAGTTTTTAAAGGTCCCAAATTGATGTGTTTCGAGGATAAGGTGATTAGGGTTCGAAATATACCCATCCAATAGGTTTTGGACATGTGTAGGTCATATATTTTTCATTATCTTTCCATTTTATTTAAATCGTTAAATAATGAGGTCATCGCTGCATCATCATGAAGTCATAATGAATTTAATATATTTAATGTCTAAAAATTATAAAAAAATATCATGATTTAGGAAATATATTTAGATTTATAATGAATATTTATAGACAAAAATATGACTTGTATAACCCATTTGAAAATTGTTTTAGTAAAACAAATCATGTTTGTGACCTTTTTATTTTAACTTTAAGTAAAAGGCATAAATGTCATTATCAAACCCATGTGGCTCCATGGGGTACCAAAAATAGACCCATGGGTTTTCTTGGTCATCCATAACTCATACAATAGGGTTAGGACTTGTTTCAAGATATTTTCATTTTATTATAATATTATTTTTACCTTAAATCAAACTAATTACCTTTAATCGCGATTAATAAAACGTAAAAGTAACTTTTCATCAAAAATTATTTTTATCCCATTGAACCAAATTTTACTTAAACATTAAAATCATTTAAATTGGATTTTTTAAATTCAAATCACAGAAGTGGTAATGTAGAGACCCGTATCTTGACTTACATGGACATTACATTACATTTGCGGAATACTTAGTACATAACAAAAACAAACACACAAGGATCGTAATAGTTTAGTGTCTTTGGAAACTCGGAACGTAATCTTCTAATCGTGGTGAAAGATCTTCAACATCTCCTATAAAGATCTTCCCTTTTTTTAGCTAAAACCTTTCTTTATATCCTGGGGAAAAGAAAACATAAAAGGGTGAGCTCAAAGGCTCAGTAAGGGTAAACAAAAGAAATATCAATCACATCGTATTCATAAGAACATAACATTTTGGAAATCTTAACCTGCAAAAGAGAGCATAATTTCATAACATGGGATAAATTATGGCAGTGAAATGTAATCACAATAATCATAATTTAAAACATGAAACTTTGTGGCATTCACACATAATCATAGAGAATCATTTCTTGTTAGTCATGACTCATTGCCAAGACTATCTTAGTGGACAAAGTCCCTTTCTGAATCGAGTAACCCTCGTTTCAGTCCTGTTTCACTGAACTGGTATAACCTATCGTTCCAGCCCTGTCTATCTCATGAGATATAAAATCTTTACCCAATGCATTGGAGGGAGATATAGGTCCCACCCATCTCATAATGATACCATTCTTATGTGTGCCACAAAATCATAAAACATACATCATAGCATAACCCATGTAATAAAAATGGGATTCTTAAACAACATGACATCATAAAACCATTCATATAAGATAAAGGAATTCATAAAAATATTTCCATTAAAACATAATCAAATCCATGTAATAATAGGGATAAAAACAGAACCCTTTTATTATCTTAGATGGAAAATAATTTTGATTAAATACTTGAACTCCATTCTTGAGGAAAATATCCTTTCTACTTCAAAAACATTTTTCCTTTCATAACATGTCATACGACTTTAAAATAAAAGAAGTTGATTAAAAATAAACTTGAAAACTTGTAAAGGAATCTTCTTGGAAATAATGTTTTAAAAATCCATTCATGTCGTATAAGTTAAAAAAACATTCTTCGTACTTTTGTCGGAAAAGTCAAAAAGTACCTCGTACGAAAAACGACAAAAGATTCCTTTCATATCTTTTACTAAAAACTCACCGAAGGGTAAAATAGGATTTAAAACATTGTAAGTGGATGGAAACAATATTACATATTGAGGGAACATGGATGTGGATGATAAAATACACCCCATTAAATACTTACGAATAAACAATCTCGGATAAAAATGAGATTGTGATATTTCCCTTACCTTAGGTCCGACTTGCTTTGTACGTGTCCGAACCTCGTATTCTTTGAAGCACCTTTTGGAGACATCCTATTAGGGAACTAAAATTGGTCTTTGAGGAAGACCAGAACCTCTAGTATGTTGCTAGGGAAGTGGAGAAGAGATTTTGGCAGAGGTTGGCCGAGCTTGAGTGCTCAAATTGGTGTGAGGAGGAGGGGGAGGAGGTGTCCTTTTATAAGGGAGGAGAGGGGCACCTTAGGAATATCTCAAAATATTATTTTATATTAAAGTCAAAATCGGTTAATAATGGCTCCAAAGGGTCTTATTTCGAAGCTAAGGTGGGTATGGGTCGAAATCCTATCAACCAATAGGATTTAGACAAGTTTAGGGTATTATTTTAACCTTATCAATTAGATTTAACTCTAAGTTAAATAATTTAACTTTTACCATGTCTTTTTGTTTTCTTTCACTATATGGTTAATACACTTACTATAACATGCCAAACGAACCCCAAATTGTTTATTATTAATATATATATCCTTATCTAAGTCATTTGGCTGAACCTTAGATTTTTAGGAATAAAATAACAATTAGTAATATAATATTTGATTTAAAAACTATTTTGTGTCAATTTTGACACTATTTGATATATGATTTTTGTGAAAGTCATAACAGAATTATATGTTCGAACCAAGTTGATTAAATCAACACTAATATATCATAGTAACCTATAAAATTAGTGGAATTCATAAAAAGTCTTAAATTACATTTATTTTGGTATTTATATTATCAATTATGTCAATATTTCATTAATAAGATAATTACTGTATCATCTTTGTGTCATAAATATATTAAATTATTTGATGTCTAAAAATTAAAAATAAAATACCATCATGTAGGAAATCTTTTTAGATTTCTAATTAATATTTACAATCGAATTTATCTTATGTATAACCCCATATTAAAAATGATTTACTTTTTAAACTTTGATTTTAACTATTTTAACCCTTCTTTAAATAAATTAATAATAAATGTCCTAATCTAATCCAAGTGGGCCTAAATGGTCATATTTTATTCCTAAGTTTGTTTTTGGTCGAATTACACTTGTCCAATAGAATTAGGACATGTGTTAGGGTAATATTAATATCATATTTACCCTTAGTTACCCTATTTACTATTAACCGCGGTAAAAAAAGGTAAAAAGTTACTATTCACCAAAAAATTATTTTTATCTCATTGAACCACATTTTACTTACTGACATCAACCATGTCTGTCGGATTTTTGAAATTCCATTCACAGAAGCGGTAAAATTAAGTTTTATGCAAAATTCAGTTTTTAACCTACCACTTAGTGGTTTTACTATTCATCAAAAATTGAAAGTTTTCAGAAAAATACCAAAATTTCACCTTAGGCTAATTTCGATATTCTGAGTCCAAAAATGAAGTCCATTTTGAAAAATAAAATTTATAAAATTTCAAAAAGTGGTTATTACTATTCATAACGGTAAGTTTTAATAATATTTTAATAGCATATCGTTGTTTAGTGAAACTCGGTATTGCGTATTACACACGCTATCGAGGAAGGTCGCGATTGCGTGTAATGCAAGGAAAGTCAAAGATGCGTATTGTGCAAGCTCCTTTTGGTGTATCGTACAACACAAGACATTAATAAAATTAAAAAGAATAGTTTTCATAAAATCTCGGGCTGTTACATTCTACCCCCCTTAAAATGAATTTTGCCCTCGAAATTCGTCGGGGTTATAAATAGTTTACTATTCGAAATTTTCTTTAATAGAAACCCACATCGTAAAAAGGAATACCAAAACCAATCTTTAAAAACAAAAGTATGGAACGTAACGGTTACCCAAATAAACCAATCACTGGGTTTCCACATAGGTGAAAATATGGATATGGAAGAGAAATCTAACCATCATGTTCTGATGGAGAGTGGTAGAGAACAGGGCTATAGAAAAGCCAGTAATCACAAATCCATAGATTTGTGATGATATAAGGTACCATCTGATTCATCAGGTATAAGATCACTAGGACAACATTTTTGGTTTTCAAGATCATTTCCCTAAAGTTGAAAATTTGAATTAGAATAAATACTTACTTTATTTTGGTACAATCTCACTGTTGTTCATGCCTTGAACAATTTCCACTTCATCTCTTAAATAAATGAAGTTGAATTTGTTATTCGTGAAGTGTTAGCAGATCATGTGATAGAACGACGGGTCATTCCATCTGTCTCAAACAAAAGGTTAGAAAAAATTATATACATAAGTCGATCTATAGTGAGATTAATCATATATGGTTCCTAAAATGGACTTATACCTCATATATCATACTGCTTAATATAATAAAACTAGTTTCTACTAAATAGGGACTTCCTGTAGGCCAGTGGTAGGCGATAAAGGTCAGTCGCACTTCGGTTGTGGGTTCGATTCCCACAGCCTTGTCCGAAGCGATGGGCTGTCGCCCGTCCTGCAGGTTGTCCTTTTTCTAAAACTATATTACTATAACATCCCATCAATAATATCGAAAAAACTTCTATCCTTAAACAATACTAATTTATGTCCAACATAATCCATTTCAATCTTTAGGCTTATCCATAATACTTTAGTCCACTCTCATAACATAGTGAAGATGATTACCGGAGATTTAATACCATCGTTGAACCCCATATATCATAAGATATGTTTTTTTGTCACATTCCAAACATTCAAAGTCCTTAATCATGTATTCTCTTGAATACCCATTGAACCTTAATGAAAACATGAATGCAGTTACAAAAATCCTCAAAATTCTATATACTCAAACCATGATATCACTTAGTCCTTATATCAATCATGATCTCATGAATACTGTCAAATATTTCATTTTCTCGTTTTCCGCATATCATTCTTTTTCCAAAAAATATCTCAATCACTTTCCATGGTTATTGGTACCATAAAATTATTGAAAACCACAATAGACCAATACATAAATATTACAATACTCCATGATACAACATTATTTTGGAATCCTATTACATAAACAATTATTCATTCCACCACATCGTTGTCATATTCAACATCGCCAATAGTGATCGCATGTGACTTCCCTTTGTCCTTTGCCTTAAGAGGTTGCTCATGTCGATCATCACTAACCCTTGTATTAGGGCATTTATTAGAATAATGCCCCATTTCCTTGCACTTGAAGCATTGAAGTGTTGGTGATGTGTTCTCTGCATTGTTTGCTTTATTCACATCATTAGAATCACTTTTTCCATTACTTCGACACTCAACTACTCGATGACCTTCTTTTCCACACTTAAAGCATTTTCTAGTCCCTTTAAGACAATCTCCACCATGCTTCTTTCCACACTTTGTGCATAAGGAAACATTCATCTTCTTTTCACCATTATTCTGAGATTTCTCCTTGAATTCCATCTTTCATTTCTTGTCAAAACCATGAGATGGATATGTAACACCAACTTCCATTTCTACCTTGACAGCAAAACGCACAATTTCTTCATAGCTACTGAAGTCTCTTATAGCTAATTCCCTTCGAAGACTTGGTTTTAAGCCACTGAAAAATCGATCAACTTTACTTTCAGGTTGGATGATAATGCCAGATGCATACCTTCCAAGTCTTGTAAAATTTGCTTCGTATATACCAACAGATTCATCATCCTTCTGCTTCAGCTCAAGAAACTCCTTTTCCATATTTGTTCGAAGAATATGAGGGAAGTACTTACTGAAAAACAAGTTCTTGAACTCGTCCCATTCCATGGACTCAATTTCATCTCTTTGCCTCGTATTCTTGATAAGATTCCACCATTGATCAGCTTCACCTTCCAAACAATATACTGCTAAGATGACTTTATCATGTTCAGAACATTGAAGAACTGAAAATATCTTTTCAGTGGTACTGATCCATTGTTCAGCAACAAGTGGATCCGTAGTCCCACTGAAAGAAGGTGGACGTTGCCTCATGAAGGACTCAATAGAATATTGTTCCCTTCTCTGCTCATTTGGAAGTCCAGAATGATTCATAGCTTGTGTAAGTATAGAAATAAGATTTTGTACTCCATATCCCATAACATTTGTTTGTTTAGGAGGGTAATCATTGCATTGTCCATTGCATTGATCAACACGGTTCCTTCGGGTTCCAGCCATCGTCTAAAACCCAAAAAGAATAGTGTGAGAGGCAAAAATCATGCTAGGGAAAACAACATAATAAAGGGGGAGTACCTTCAATATCTAACATCTTAGGTTTAATTCTATGATCGTTAGCGTAGTTCTAGTACTATAACCTATATGTATACTTAACCTTAGGGACATCCCTAGACATACCTTAGAAATATCTCTAGGGATCTCACTAAAGTTCTCGCATCCTAGTTTCCAAAGGTTGACTAAACCTTTCCTCTGATACCAACTGTAGAGACCTGTATCTTGACTTACATGGACATTACATTACATTTGCAGAATACTTAGTACATAACAAAAACACACACACAAGGATCGTAATAGTTTAGTGTCTTTGGAAACTCGGAACGTAATCTTCTAATCGTGGTGAAAGATCTTCAACATCTCCTATAAAGATCTTCCCTTTTTTTAGCTAAAACCTTTCTTTATATCCTAGGGAAAAGAAAACATAAAAGGGTGAGCTCAAATGCTCAGTAAGGGTAAACAAAAGAAATATCAATCACATCGTATTCATAAGAACATAACATTTTGGAAATCTTAACCTGCAAAAGAGAGCATAATTTCATAACATGGGATAAATTATGGCAGTGAAATGTAATCACAATAATCATAACTTAAAACATGAAACTTTGTGGCATTCACACATAATCATAGAGAATCATTTCTTGTTAGTCATGACTCATTTCCAAGACTATCTTAGTGGACAAAGTCCCTTTCTGAATCGAGTAACCCTCGTTTCAGTCCTGTTTCACTGAACCGGTATAACCTACCCTTCCAGCCCTGTCTATCTCATGAGATATAAAATCTTTACCCAATGCATTGGAGGGAGATATAGGTTCCACCCATCTCATAATGATACCATTCTTATGTGTGCGACAAAATCATAAAACATACATCATAGCATAACCCATGTAATAAAAATGGGATTCTTAAACAACATGACATCATAAAACCATTCATATAAGATAAAGGAATTCATAAAAATATTTCCATCACAACATAATCAAATCCATGTAATAATAGGGATAAAAACAGAACCCTTTTATTATCTTAGATGGAAAATAATTTTGATAAAATACTTGAACTCCATTCTTGAGGAAAAAATCCTTTCTACTTCAAAAACATTTTTCCTTTCATAACATGTCATACGACTTTAAAATAAAAGAAGTTGATTAAAAATAAAATTGAAAACTTGTAAAGGAATCTTCTTGGAAATAATGTTTCAAAAATCCATTCATGCCGTATAAGTTAAAAAAACATTCTTCGTATTTTTGTCGGAAAAGTCAAAAAGTACCTCGTACGAAAAACGGCAAAAGATTCCTTTCATATCTTTTACTAAAAACTCACCGAAGGGTAAAATAGGATTTAAAACATTGTAAGTGGATGGAAACAATATTACATATTGAGGGAACATGGATGTGGATGATAAAATAAACCCCATTAAATACTTACGAATAAAAAATCTCGGATAAAAATGAGATTGTGATATTTCCCTTACCTTAGGTCCGACTTGCTTTGTACGTGTCCGAACCTCCTCTTCTTTGAAGCACCTTTTGGAGACCTCCTCTTAGGGAACTAAAATTGGTCTTTGAGGAAGACCAGAACCTCTAGGATGTTGCTAGGGAAGTGGAGAAGAGATTTTGGCAGAGTTTGGCCGAGCTTGAGTGCTCAAATTGGTGTGAGGAGGAGGGGGAGGAGGTGTCCTTTTATAAGGGAGGAGAGGGGCACCTTAGGAATATCTCAAAATATTATTTTATATTAAAGTCAAAATCGGTTTATAATGGCTCCAAAGGGTCTTATTTCGAAGCTAAGGTGGGGATGGGTCTAAATCCTATCAACCAATAGGATTTAGACAAGTTTAGGGTAATATTTTAACCTTATCAATTAGATTTAACTCTAAGTTAAATAATTTAACTTTTACCATGTCTTTTTGTTTTCTTTCACTATATGGTTAATACACTTACTATAACATGCCAAACGGACCCCAAATTGTTTATTATTAATATATATATCCTTATCTAAGTCATTTGGCCGAACCTTAGATTTTTAGGAATAAAATAACAATTAGTAATATAATATTTGATTTAAAAACTATTTTGTGTCAATTTTGACACTATTTGATATATGATTTTTGTGAAAGTCATAACAGAATTATATGTTCGAACCAAGTTGATTAAATCAACACTAATATATCATAGTAACCTAGAAAAGTAGTTTAATTCATAAAAAGTCTTAAATTACATTTATTTTGTTATTTATATTATCAATTATGTCAATATTTCATTAATAAGATAATTACTGCATCATCTTTGTGTCAAAAATATATTAAATTATTTGATGTCTAAAAATTACAAATAAAATACCATCATGTAGGAAATCTTTTTAGCTTTCTAATGAATATTTACAATCTAATTTATCTTCTGTATAACACCATTTTAAAAATGATTTACTTATTAAACTTTGATTTTAACTATTTTAACCCTTCTTTAAATAAATTAATAATAAATGTCCTAATCTAATCCAAGTGGGCCTAAATGGTCATATTTTATTTCTAAGTTTGTTTTTGGTCGAATTACACTTGTCCAATAGAATTAGGACATGTGTTAGGGTAATATTAATATCATATTTACCCTTAGTTACCCTATTTACTATTAACCGCGGTAAAAAAAAGGTAAAAAGTTACTATTCACCAAAAAATTATTTTTATCTCATTGAACCACATTTTAATTACTGACATCAACCGTGTCTGTCGGATTTTTGAAATTCCATTCACAGAAGCGGTAAAATTAAGTTTTATGCAAAATTCAGTTTTTAACCTACCACTTAGTGGTTTTACTATTCATCAAAAATTGAAAGTTTTCAGAAAAATACCAAAATTTCACCTTAGGCTAATTTCGATATTCTGAGTCCAAAAATGAAGTCCATTATGAAAAATAAAATTTATAAAATTTCAAAAAGTGGTTATTACTATTCATAACGGCTAGTTTTAATAATATTTTAATAGCATATCGTTGTTTAATGAAACTCGGTATTGCGTATTACACACGCTATCGAGGAAGGTCGCGATTGCGTGTAATGCAAGGCAAGTCAAGGATGCGTATTGTGCAAGCTCCTTTTGGTGTAGCGTACAACACAAGACATTAATAAAATTAAAAAGAATAATTTTCATAAAATCTCGGGCTGTTACAGGTAAAGTCCCATTTAAACGAAAAATCAAATTTTGTAACCACCACTTTGTGGTTTCACTATTCATCAAAAATTGAAGTTTTTCAGAAAAAGACCAAAAATTCACCCTAAGCTATATTTGATATTCCGAATTGAAAAATGATGTCCATTTTACCAAATTCATAACATATAAGTTTCATTAATTAATTTTATAATTAAATCCCGCTGTTAAAACAAATAGCGTGTTTTTATGAAACAATATCTTTCAAAAGATTGGCACTCGTTTATGTCCAATCATAAAGTGATATTAATTACAATGACCACCATTGGATTAAATGGTAAAAATATATTCTATCTACACTTTAAACCCAATTAAAAATATAATCTAATCATATAAATATATTAGATTAAAAATAGGTTTTGAATTAAAATACAACATTTTTCACTATTCATTAAAAATTGAACTTTTTCGGAAAAATACCAAAAATTTACACAAAGTAAATTTTGATGTCCCAATTATAAAGAAGAATTTTATTGTGTCAAATATAATAGATAAAATTGTCAAAAAGTAGATTTAAAAGAGGTTCTCCATCAAAAGGCGGTTAATCGACCTTTTAAAGAATATTAGACTGTCTACGCTTAAAATTGGATTTATTCGCATTTTTAATCCTCTAAAATTTATTGTAAAGAGTAAAAATATTTGACAAACATATATAATCATTTTCTAGTTAGTTATGTTCATTCCTGCCATTACAACGGCTAGCCATTAACTACCATTTAAAATAATATTATTTTATTATTAGAGTGCAATGTAAGATTCCCAAGAAACTCATTATTGCGTATTGGGTACGCCATCGAGCATAACATACCCTTTAAAGTAATATTAATATTTTATTCACAAATATGGATAAATATAAAAATGTCATATTCTTTATTTACCTGGGGTGTTACATCCTTCCCCCCTTTTGGGAAATGCGTCCTCGCAATTTTAAAATTGAGCTTGGAAACATCCTTGAAACTCCCACATCAGAACAAGAGTTGGTAAAACAATCACTTTAAAATAAAGAAAGTTAAGTACAGAGGTCATCTGAGTTAACCCATACTAGGATTCCATGTAGGAAAACATGGACATGGAGGAGAAAACATAGGGTCATGTTCTGATGGAGAGTGATAGAAAACATGTTTAGCAGAAAGTTAACCACAAGAAAATCACAAACTTGTGATGGGTTAAACGGTATTCAATTCCCCAGTAGGAGAAGTTAATAGACAACATTTTTTTTAAGTTACTTTATATTGAGGAATTTATTTTTGAGCTTAACTAAATCATAATGAAACATACTTACTTGTCATGTAGACATTGAACATTTACTAGATTCCTTAATCAAACTCAAATTTTCTCCAAAAGATGGGTATTTAGGAAGACTTGTTCGCATTAAGAGTACTATAATAAATTTATAGAGAATCACCTAATCCACAAAAGAGAACTATATACTTCCCATTTCTTTAGACTCTAACCAAAACCAAAACCAAAAAGGTTAGTACAAGATTAGATAATCCAGAAAAGGATAACCCTTTAAAAATAGAAAATCTATTCTTAATCTCCAAAATTTGTCCAACAAAACCCAAATTTCAATGAGGACCATTAGATAAACAATTTGTCCATAAAATTCTTCAAAGTAAACCAAACTAAGATTAAAACCCAAATATTTGAAGGATTTAGTCACATAGTCTTCCAAGTTAAATGATAACATTTATCTCCAAACAACATTAGTTGCTCTTAATGTCTCGTATTGAAATTTAATTAACCTAATCACATATCCTCCATGATAGGTTAATAAATTTCAATAGATAACCCAAAATAAACTTACTCTTAATTCATAAAATCATCTAACTAGAAAGAATCATTCAAACTAACCAGAGACTTCATGTATTCCAGTGGTAGGTGATAAATATCAGTCGCACTTTGTTTGTGGGTTCGATTCCTGCAGCTTTGTCCGACGCGACGAGTTGTCACACGGTCTGCGTGTTGTCCTTTTTCCAAAACTATATAATTCTTAAAACATTCCCCAAAACGAGATAAAATCTTCAAAAATAATCATAATATATTTTAACCTCAAGTTTATCTCATGACTTTCATTTTCCATCATAACATATAATAACCCATAACTACCTCAAAAGTAAGGATCATATAAACTCTAACGGTTACATTTATAATTATTACCTGAACTTCCACATTGATTGGTCATCTCGTACATGATGCATTATAGAAAATACCAAGGTTCAGGTGGTTGATCATGACTCCTTGATAGTTGGTTTAGAACAACCAGGAGTTTCCTCATTGAATCCCCCATTTTATCAAGTATCTTAATCAGAGAACCACCGCAGTTTCCTTCAAACCTGTTGTCTCTTTGGTGCCTTCTAGATCCATCCATTCACTAAAAACAAAAAAATGTCAGTGTGAGTATATCAACAAAACCATCATGTACTAATGAGGAAGGTAAACACTAAGATAAACTTACTCATTCACTTTATCTAAAACTTGGACTCCTTCTGAAATCCTAACCATTATGGTACTGTCAGTTATGCTTAGAGAATACCCTAACCTCTAAAGTTATCTAAACTGACCTTTGATACCAACTATAATTCCCCAGCCTTAAACCTTACTTAATATTGAATTAAATTAATAATTCACATTGAGGATCTTTTAAGGTTTAGAGTTTTAGAGAATTAGGACAAAACTATTACATCTCAAAAGATTACAAAGTAGTCACTTTTACTAAATTTCTATAAAATAAAAAACTCTTAAAAAGAAACATGTCTAGTTCCATGTTTTAGGTAGCATGACTTTCCCTTGATCCCATCCTTGACCCTATTCCACGTTAAGTCCTGTGAAAAACATTTCAAAAACGTGGGATGAGCATAAAAAGCTCAGTAAGGGATACACAAAGAATGAAAACTGTTAGATTTTGAAAACAACCAGTAAAACATGTATACATTATCAAAGTAATAATTTTCACCTTTTCAAAGTAGTAAAAACTCTTCACTGAATAAAAGTTCATTACTTACCCTTCTGTAACCAAAAGATTACCATAAAACCCATATAAAGATCACATAACATATAAAGGTAACTTGGGACATAAACATACTTAAGTGGAATAACCATAAGGTCGACTTCCACACATATCACTTAATAAAATAGCCATTCGGCCAACTTCCATACATACTTAATGGAATAGCCATACGGATGACTTCCATACCCAATTCTTTGGAGGTTATAACGTAACCACCCATCCTAGTATTCACGACACCACCCGTCATATGGTTTATCAGGTAACCACCCGTAATATGTCTAAGTACCATTATAAAATTATAACACATAAAACCAATATAAAAGAATGATAACATTTCCAAATTTCAATCAAAATATATCATTTAAATATATTGAAATAATAGAATCATTTATAAAAACCATTTTCAATACAAAAATTCATAAAAGATTATATGTTATTTATATTTTTTTAAAAATATAACGGCTTGTTGAGGAAGACAAAGATCAAATAATACTCGCTGCGGCGAAAAAGGGCGTTGTCACCGCATACGTTAAAAGAAACATTCATTTTTTTTTCATTTATTAAAACGCTTCATCAAAAAATATTCCTTTTGTATAAATGTAAAAGTCAAAGGGGTTTATACACCGTATAAAAGAAATTTGTGTATAAAAGGAAATATTCCTCAATGAAAGGAGACTGAGACGAAGTCCCTTAAAAGACGGTATCCTTGGTTTAGGGATAAATCAATTACATAATTATGTGTGACAAACAAATACACCAAATATAAGTGGATATTAAGTGTAAGACAATCAGAGATTATTCACACATATTCATAGAACGAAATATTCAAAGAGTATTGGTTTATCCCAAAGAATCAAATTTCGGTTAAGAAGTTCCCTTGCAAAAATTTGACAGCCTAATGGCGTCACTACAAAATTCAGAAAATGAGTTGATGAGAGATAAAAAGGGTATCTCATCTGATGGAAATAAAATATAAATCAATATGGATATAGAAGAACATATCCCAACATAATAGTATGTGAATTAAAAGACATAACAAAAGAAGTCTTTTAAAAAGAGGAGGGTGAAAGGTTCCCTTACCGACATGGGTATCTTTCGAAACATACATCCCATGAAAGAAGGACTATAAAAAATTGATGTAAATACTCATAAATGAATGTATATTACACAATGAGTAAAATAATGGGCAGTACATACACCACTCAATGGAAATTGTGGAAAATGTAGCATAAATCTCACGGGAATAAATGTGAGATGAAAAATCCCTTACGAAAACTTGGCAACCTAATGGCGCCACATAAAACTTAAAAAAATGGATCGATGAGATCAAATAGGGTCTCTCATTATATTAACATAACGTTTACAGAAATAATAATATAAAGGAACATCCCCCAACATAACATAGATGAGATTAAAATAAGTGACATAAAGGAGAGTACTTAAAAAGAAAGAGAGAGGTTAGATCTCTTACGAAAATTTGGCAGCCTAACAGCGCCACTCAAAACTTCCAAAATGGATTGATGAGAGAGAATAGGGTCTCTCATCATATGAACATAAAAATTATAGTAGTATTAATATAAAATAACATTCTGATCACAAGAAAGATGAGCTTAAAAGGAATAACATAAAAGAGTGTACTTAAAAAGAAAGAGAGGGGTATGGCCCCTTACCTCGGGTCCGACTTGACTCGATTGTTCTTTAATCTCCTGAATAATAAACTTGAGTTAATTTATACATCCTTAAGAACCTTTTTAAAGTTCATTATTCCTTTTATATCTCTTAATACCATGTCATGAACATTATGCAATCATTTATGTTAATAACGGTTGTTTTGTCGTTATTTGGTACTTAAGTCAAAAGTGAACCTCTTATATTTACAAGTTGTTCACGTCGTCAAATATCCATTATCTCAATAATGATATTCATGATTTGGATATCATATATATCATATATATACAGCATATACATGTATTTATAATATTAAATAATCATTTAGAGGTAAGAAATGAAATGCACCGTTCATGGAGATGGTAAGCCGTACGTACGCATGAACGCTACTTTCATTTCTATGTCATATTAATGGAATTAAAACTAAATGAGAGATATGTATATTTTTAATTCCAAAATTATATTCATCTTTTAGATTTATCATACATCATATATATCCATTATATGTACTTATAACTGTACATTACATTTGAGGATAAGAAATTAAATGCACCGTTCATGGAGACCCTAAGCCGTACGTACGGATGAACACTACTTTTATTTCTATCTCATAATTTAATAGAAAGAAAACAATAATGATATAAAGTTATATTATAATTACAGTATAAAATCATATATAATAACTTTAAATCCATCCTTTATAGGTCCCACATATGGAATTAACAAATCAAATCACTTTGAGGGGGCGGTGGTACGCACTTCCTAAAATGAAGATATCGCGTATACTCATAATGGAAGCCATAAAGGTTTTCCACAAATGAAAAATACAGATGCTTATGTAAAACATAAAAATATTATATATCATATATAAACATAGGGACATCTTAATTGTCACCTTTTAAGGTGTTATATGAGTGTTGAACAATCATTGTTTCGTGAGGGAGAAATTCGCCATCCACAGAAACAATATATTTTTTTACCATTAGATGAAGGTCTGTGTAAGTGTTGCTCGAATACTTATTATAAAAACATCCTAGTATATTGAATATACTTGAGTTGTTACAAAATAAATGAATAAAAAGATTTTAGGGGGTTGGATAATCAAAATAAAACAAAAGGACTCAAGTGAAGACATTACCTTAAAATCGGGTAACTCCCTTTGGTTTGAGCTCAAAGGATTCCTTGGGAAGACTTCTTCCCAAATTTAGGCTTCAAGGAGTTATATAGGGATGTGGAGATACAAAATGGGTAGGGTTTCACTGACCCAAAGGCTTTTTAAGTGTGGGTAAAGAGGTAGAGGTGGGGGCCTTTTATAAGAGGAGAGGAGGGGCACTCTTGGAAAGGTATAAAAGGTTACTTTATTTTAAAATGAGTTTCAGATTTTAAAGGTCCCACATTGATTTGTTTCGAGGATAAGGTGATAAGGGTTAGAAATATACACATCCAATAGGTTTTGGACATGTGTAGGTCATAGATTTTGCATTATCTTTCCATTTTATTTAAATCGTTATATAATGAGGTCATTACTGCATCATCATGATGTCATAATGAATTTAATAAATTTAATGTCTAAAAATTATAAAAAAAATATCATGATGTAGGAAGTTTTTTTATATTTCTAATGAATATTTATAGACAAAAACATGACTTGTATAACCAAATGTAAAAATTGTTTTAGTAAAACAAATCATGTTTGTGACATTTTTATTTTAACTTTAAATAAAAGGCATAAATGTCATTATCAAACCCAAGTGGCTCCATGGGGTACCAAAAATAGACCCATGGGTTGTATTGGTCGGCCATAAATCATCCAATTGGGATAGGAAATGTTTTAAGATATTTTAATTTTATTATAATATCATTTTTACCACAAATCACACTAATTACCTTTAATCGCGATTAATAAAACTTAAAAGTTACTTTTCATCAAAAATTATTTTCATCCCATTGAACCACATTTTACATAAACATTAAAATCATTTAAATTGGATTTTTGAAATTTAAATCATAGAAGTGGTAAAGTCCCATTTAAACGAAACATCAAATTTTGTAACCACCACTTTGTGGTTTCAATATTCATCAAAAATTGAAGTTTTTCAGAAAAATACCAAAAATTAACCCTAAGATATATCTGATATTCCAAATTCAAAAATGATTTCCATTTTACCAAATTTATAACATAGAAGTTTCATTAATTAATTTTATAATTAAATCCCGCGGTTAAAAAAAATAGCGTGTTTTTATGAAACAATATCTTTCAAAAGATTGACCCTCGTTTATGTCCAATCTTAAAGTTATATTAATCACAATGACCACCATTGGATTAAATGGTAAAAATATATTCTATTTACACTTTAAAACCAATTAAAAAAAATATAATCTAATCATATAAATAAATTATATTAAAAAGAGGTTTTGAATTAAAATACAACATTTTTCACTATTCATTAAAAATTAAACTTTTTTGGAAAATAACAAAAATTTACACAATGTAAATTTTTATGTCCCGATTATGAAGAAGAATTTTATTTTGTCAAATATAACACATAAAATTAAAAAAAAGTGGATTTAAAAGAGGTTCTCCATCAAAAGGCGGTTAATCGACCTTTTAAAGAATATTAGACTGTCTATGCTTAAAATTGGATTCATTCGCATTTTTAATTCTCTAACATTTATTGTAAAGAGTAAAAATATTTGACAAACATATATAATTATTTTTCAGTTAGTTATGTTCATTCCCACCATTACAAAGGCTAGACATTAACTATCATTTAAAATAATATTATTCTATTATTAGAGTACAACGTATGATTCCCAAGAAACTTGTTGTTGCGTATTGGGTATGCCATCGAGCATAACATTCCCTTTATAGTAATAATAATATTTTATTCAAAAATATGGATAAATATAAAAATGTCATATTCTTTATATACCTGGGGTGTTACAATGCATGTCATTAAGGGTTATTTAATGCAATGTAATACATTCTAGGGAATCCAATCATTTGATGTACATGGTGTTTTGATTAAAAATATGGTATGAACTGATTGTCAAATTTAGTTAATGTGTATAGTGATTGACTAGTTAGGTCCTAGGATAACTAATGTGAGAACTCTTAAATGAAAATTAGTATACTCTTAATGTTTTTATCATTTACCTGATCTCATGTAAAATTATCTCTCTTGTGGGAGGGTGAGGTCCTTGTGTAAGATTGATTATTGGTCAATTATGTGACTCCGAAAGAGATATATAAAATATAAATTAATATATTTTCTATCAAGAGAAAAAATGATATTTGATTAAGACATAAAATAGTATTGTAGACTATATATTGGTTATGGAGTTGGGAGAATATTAGTGAAAAAATATGAATCGTGATCAATGTTGGGTGGACACATGATTAAGAGGCTAGCATACATAACAAGAATTTTTTGAATGAACTGAGAATATTACAAGGAATAATGTTTAGATAGTGATATTTATTTAGGATTAATTTTACTAAATATCAGAGGTATAAGGAATCATGATAAGTTGATCATGTAGAACTATTTTTTTGTTTATGTATATTGGTTAGAAGTTAGCAGTACATTTACTGAAAAGTGTCTCCATATAATCCAAAATGTGTTGGGTTAGAACAACATTTATCTAGTTTTATTAATTATGAAAGAGGTTTCCAATGTATTTTAGGACCATTAGGGAATGGATGGAATGATAAATTTATAATTGGGGATTAAATAATCATTGGTTCATCATGGAACCAGTAATCAGATGTCGGTATCGACTTTTAAGAAACTTTGATAATATTATAAATAATGTTTGATAAGAATTTCTAATAGACTACTTTTATAACTAAAAACTATTTGTTTATATGGTGACTCTTTCAGTTAGAAGAATGAAAATAATTTAAAAAGAATTATTTGATGACCAGGAGACATTTCAATTTAGAGTGATTCATTGAAAATGGTCACAATGTTGGTTGATAGGGATTATTTGTTTCAGATTCATATGTTAATGGAAGACTTCAATGGAAATAAAATGTTGAATGTTATGAAATGATCATGTACATGAGGCGGTGGGTTCAGGCATGGGGATGTAACACTGAAAACTAAATTTAAGTGACAATCAAGGTTGATTGGGATGTCTGTTTCACATGCTACAAAAAATTCAAGAGAATAATTGGTTATTTGGTGGAGAGATTGTAATCACCTTCCACATTATAGGTTGTCATTTTAAATGTATTATAGAAATTTTCATCTAATACAAGGCTTAATCAAGGGTCAAGGTTTTAAACTAATGATATTTTTTGAACACCCTAGGGAGGTGTTATCGAACTTGAAAGGATGATCTGTAGACAACTCAATCCTCTAGTTTTTATTAAACAATTATTGGATGGACCTGTCATTGGAGTATCAACAGATCGACGATAATTAAAAATAAAATATAGGTGTTGTGGTAAGTATCCTATATAAGCAATTGGACTTCCCAACAATCCATTGGTCCTCATCCTACTATCTAGTGGTGTACACTAGTCTGGGGGTATAATGAGATTAATTCCAGTTATATTTCTATTGAGGCCCCATTATATGTAACAGTCATAGATTACTATATTATCAACCATTTAGAATTATAATCCTTTTATTATTATTCCATGTGAAATCTTATTATGTAGGGTTTATCTACAAGTAAAATTTTTGTAATTTTGATGAATTTGACTGTATGTCTTCAATATTTTCATCTATTTTCATCGTTTAATAATTTTGTTTGTGTTTCTATGAGGAAGACCACTATGGTATATACTATGACCTGTTATCCTATTATTCTATATTTCTCTATTGTTCATTTCCTCTTGATAATATTATTCATATATTAATCACATAATTTATTCTAGGTTATATATTATGATGAAAACTCCCCAAAATCACAATGAAGTATTTATAGAAGAATTGTTAGTTTGAGTATAATCTATTGGTGATGTTATTTGATGAATAATTTTTGATATTTAAAGAAATTTAATTCAAGTATTTTAACTTGGTGATTTATTAATATTTTTTTGGTAATTTTTTTATTATGTGATAATTAGACATTGAATTTTTTTTGGTATTTTATCATCGATGAATTGGGAACTCACCAAGAGTTTCATGAAGACCAATAGAAAATGTAATTTTTAACGAAATTTATATTGTGGATTTGTTATAAAGGTTCAAAATTAATAATATTATAATTTATCATTCTTATTTCAACATGATAAGGATTTTCTTAAAAAAATATATCTGAAGAATGTTATAAACCATTCATTTTTTATTCGACATGGTTTTGTGTAGGATGTGATAACTTATATGTATTTCAATATTTATTTATGTTTCCTTTTAATGTGAGTTTCCATAAAAAATTAAATAATTATAATTTATTTAATATATATTAATATGAAATGATTATTCATATGTAAGAAACTCATTTAAATTGATAGATATTGAATGGATATAGATGAACATAGTTAAATATGTTAGGATTATCATTTATAGGATTTGGATGTTTTTTATGTTTTTCTTTTTACGTACAAGATCCAAATTTTAATTCCTAATTAATTGGTTTGTATAATGTGATTTATTGTTTATTATGGTAGCCATTATATTCATTTATTATTCATAGTAACTAAATGTAAACCTTGTATAAATATTAAAATCAATTAATCTAATCAATTAAAATTGGATGCCTAATTACATTAATATCTAGTTTATAAATACACATTAATTAATTTTCTAAATATTTTTAAATAACTTATATGATTCAATGTTCCATATAATAACTTTTCTGATGGCCTGTTTAATTCCTACTAATTTACAAGTCTTAAATGGATGTATTTTCCTCACGGGCTATGCTTTATTTTTAGCACAGTGTGTGCATGTATAGAACTAATAGATCTACGATTTATTTCATTTATGCTGAATGAAGGTGCATCCTATGATAAATTTTCAAATTTTCATTCATGTGTTGTGATTTTTTATTATTTGATCCTCTTTTTGGTATTGATCACATGAGAGTGTGTGTATTCATTGTGAATCCTACCTATTTTGTTTCCTCAAATGGGGTTGTTTATAGGTTTTCACCTTGCATAATATAAAAATAATTATGATCTTTTATCATAAATAAATGTTTCATGATTTATTCTTTAAATAATCAATCATTATTATAGGATGATACATATAGTCCATCCCCCCTTAAAGGGACATGTGTGATATTAATATACATGTGTATAGGTTATCAATTATATAGAAATTTCCAAACCTATTTTCAAAAAAATATTATTGATGATGGGGATGTATTCATCATGTTTGGGTGACGGTAATTATAACATAGATATAAATAAGGCATGGATGAGGTTTATTGAAACTCAATGAGCGCTTGACTGCTCAATTGATTGGTGTTTTTGGATTTTCTAGATGGTTATTTCATATTTGGGTACTATGGATTATATGTTTTTCTGAAGATATTTATTTATTTCAATGTATCATATCTTCTAAAAATAAGATATTCATTTATAATATTTTTAAAATAATTTTACAGAGACACTTTAATGGTCTCTTGTTGTGTTGTTCTCCTACCCATCTTAGGTGGCCTTGAAAATAGGGAACTCGATAATCAGTCACATAATGCAGGTATATTTTTTTTATTATTCATGAGGTTGAAATTTTCATAGTGTGAATCACTAAATTTACATGTAGAATGGTTTTTTTGAGATATTTAGTTTTGGAAACAACTAGTACATTTATACCATCACTATACTTGATTATATGATAGGCATAGTTGATGATAAAATGTTATATTGATATAATTATTGATTTTACATACTATTTCATGTCATTTTGATATATTTAATGTTAATTTTTCCACAAACATTGATTGTATACTATTTACACATTTGGTTGTTAACTTATTATTGTGTACTCTGATAGGGGGTAATGTATTCCCATGTTCTTCATGAGACCCTAAGTTTTATTTGGAAGTATGTGGAATATGGGTTGATGCACCCGAATTCAGGTAACATTGCAGCTCAAAAAGAATGGTTTTTGTCACAATATTACATATATTTAACCAAGAATGAGTTATGATAATGTAAGTAATATTGAGATCCCTGATGAATTGTCTCATGACTGTATCTCTTTTACATATTTCTAAAGAAGGTTCCCTGCTCTATTAAATGTGGTTATAAGTTGAATAAAATCTTAGAATCTTGGTTAGTGTTAAATATTATTGATATGAACTTAGATAATAAAAATTTATCAAAACTTATTTTTGTTGTCATGAAAATTGAATGGATATTTTGATTCTTATTTTTTGAAAAAATTACATAAAAAATTACAGTGTATACTGATTGAGGTTCATCATCAAAACCCACTTCCAATATCAAAATCAAATGATATTATACTATACTTTTTAATATGGTTATAATAAAAATTTAATATTCATGACATTAATTTGTTAATTATAGATGATCAAACTAATATAGTTTACTTTATTCACATCCATGATTCATTTTCACATGATGAATTGGAAATGCTTTTATTAATATATATTCTAATTAATTATAGTATTCATAAATGTATCATTATTTATCGATATCCTACATTCACATTTATTCATAAAATTTATTATAATGGGTAATATGATTTTATGTGAATATTTAGTTATACTATTATCTTCAATATACTTTATACATTTTATGGACCATTCTCGTGTTTAATGATATATATTTTTTATTTTAGTCATAATTTTGTGTTGTCATGGGAATACAATCAATATTTAATAATGCACTCATATAAATATTGTTGAAACCCATTTATTCAAATTATTCCATTCAAATTAACATAAATAAGACCATGAATCCCCATAATACATATGAATGGGAGTGGTGATTCATCACTAACATATTCTAATATATTTTATGAAATTATTTAAGTGTCTAAATTGATTACAATTTTAATAATCATTATTTCGATATATGAAAATAATAATAATTATTATATAATTTCATTAATTGAATAAAATGTTAGATAATGGTATTCCATCTAGATTCAAAATTAATTATTTATCAACATCCAAAAAACAAACAAAAAACAAAATTTTTCATTGGACATTTTGAGAAAAATTATAATGGAAGAAACTGCATATAAATATAATCAAAAAAGAAAATTTTAAAACATTTATACAATCATCAAAAATTCAAAATGATAAAAATTTATACATGATGAGACTATTTTTTGATCTATTACATGATGCTCAATTATAATTTTATAGTTCATATCTTGGATATTCTATTTTTATTGTTGAATAAAGTAAGAATGTTATGGGATATAATGTTATAACTATAGTTTATTGTAAATAGAGACATTGAATAATACATGGTGTAACCTAGGGACCTGATAATTTAATGAATGAATAATGGATGAAAATTTTTCATTAGATTACATGATGAAAATTATATATTTGTATAATGTCATTAGTAGAGAGTTTATGATGATCACAACTAAATTAGTTAGTCTGTGAGTTATTTTTCATTATTTTGATTTTCAATTAATGATTTTATAAGATATTTACATTGTTATTCATCAGTGTAATTTAAGTTGATTTGGGGAGTTCTAAAAGAAGAGGTGAACATGTTATAGTTAATGCATGAGAAAATTTCTCCTAAACACTAGTATTTTATTTATATATATATAAATGCATAAAATATCTATATTTAACACAATAAGGGAAGAATGTTATTTTTATTATTTTTAAAATAATTTAACCTATAATTCATAAATTTAAAATTAAATAATTTCAATCAATACCCATTCTATATATTAACCACCCATATTATGGGATAACATTATTTTGATTATTTCATGGTTATGAAGTTGTTTCAATGACCATGAGAAATAAACCAGATGAAAAATGTAAAAATGGGTATCATCCAATAAAATACACACAGATGCATCATGGGTCAAAATCCATTCAACCATACCATGTTGTTTTGAAATATGGTTAGAATATTAAATTTCATTTCTTCTATGATTTAACTTAAATTATTCTGGGACACATCCACACCATTCACATAATATATAAATCCTTTGTAATGTGTTATTTACCACCATGCATCCAAGTTTACCGCTCTTGTGTCTTTTAGAGAATCATCGATGCAACTATTTATTTCTTCTTGTTTTCTTATTTTGTTTAAAATTAATATATTCATACATATTCATTTTTATTTCATTTCATATATAATCAATGATGAAAAATAAAATATAAATATAAACATTAAAAGGTTGATATTTTGTCGATAAGGTGTGGAGGGAAATATAATCATAAATCTATTGGTATTTTCAAATCAAAATAGGGTTACGATAAATTTAGGGGGATGAGGATGAAGGTTTCAATGACCCTCAAAATTAAATTTAATAACCTACACATGCACAATGGTGTATGTTCGATACATATAGAAGGTGGGTGAGTTAAAAACGATAGCATCGGTGACCCAATAGTTTACTGATGGCTCTTGTGTACCTCACTAGTAGACTAAAAACAAAAGGTAACGAATAAATAATCTAACTGCATACTTTGGATAAAATAATTAATATTATAAATCTCTAAATTAATTAACTAAACAACCAAGTGAATACTTAATGTTAAAAGCACACTAATTCAATTAATTTAGACAAAAAATCTTAACTAAATTAGTTAGCAGGATGGATAAACTTGTTAATTAGCAAAGTTAATTAATTATAATACATCCAAATAAAATGATAAAAAATCAAAATAATGTCTATGATAATTAGATATAAAAAGGAAGATGAAATATTTTTTAAAAATAGATCTTAGTTTATTAAATACTCAAGAAGATTTCACTTAACTAAAATATTTAAGAGATAATTATATTAGAATGGTAATGTAAGATTAAAATCATTATTTTAAAGACTAAAAATACTTAATTATTTATAAAAATAAAATAATTAAGAAATTTAATTATAGAAATACAAATGTACATTAATTTAATAATAAGTGATTAAATAATTAATTAAATCATTAATAATTGTGTAATACGATGTGGAAAAACTATGTGAAAATAGCCCCATATAAAATTCCCCCACACATAATCATTGAGTGTCTTAAACAATCTCGTGCTTTATTATCATAAAAAAACAGATCGTAGTATTTATGAATTAGCACTAACTAGAGAATGTAAAGTACTTAAGAAAATAGGACAGAACATAACAGTAGGCTTTTGTAAAGGTATTTTCCAAGAAAGTCTTGCCTGAAACACTTACTCAAAGTGTAACCAAGATAGAAAAGATTCATCAATCAATGTAAGTGTCATGCCTCATACGGGACTCTGCTTAGTGACACATTTCATTCCGGTCTTATGTTATAATTTCAAGAGTGACAAGAGATAAAATATCAGTGAAATTTATTAATTAATAGTAGGAATTATTTATAATGACTCTTTCCCCAGTTTCCAACAATAAATAATTTTTTAGTGAATCACATTATTGAAACAACCTAAATGACTCCCATATGAATTCTATGATTTCTTCTTCATCTGGAGTTCATCATTCCTTTCACCTTAATGAGGTCATTTTTTACTCTAAACACTTTATTTTATTTTTTACTAAGCCATGTATCATGTACTAAGCAATGTCAAAATGAATTTATTCAAGGTGTAAAGAGGGATTATAGTAAAGAAGAAATACACCCAACATCTAGGATCTCAGAGACTCACCGTGGGATCCAATATGCCCAGACTACTCCAGTTTTAAAAGATTATTATGAAAACAAATTACATTATCTCATTACAGCAATAATGTTTATAAATAATAAAAGGGAAATGAGTTCCCTAGAGACAAGATAAAACATCCAGTGCCAAGGGTTTTGATCATTACTCAACTTACAGGTTACCCATATCACTCTCAAAAAATAGTTCCTAAATCAAATTTCCATTGAATCACTAAGGAAGACCACTCAAAAATCATACACCTACATTAAGTTTTGATTCAAAAAAATTATTAACTACCAATCAAAACACTGTTCAGAGGCCATACACAATTGAGTATACTGTAAAGCCTAAAATTATGATAGAATTTTGTAAACAATTAATCATTTTTTACAAAATTATTGATGTGAGGTGAGAATTGATGGACTTTCAATTAATTATAATTTATCATAGTCAAGAATTGACCCCCTATCCCACACTTAATACACAACTTTTTTCCCATAGTTGACTTCTAATGTTTGGAAGAACAATTTAACAATTAATGTTGAAAACAACATTTTCAATTTAGTACATTGATGACATGTAAAAAATGGTCACTTTGAAGTTATAAAAATATTGTTAACTACAATGAATAACTACACTATAGGTTCATTAGCAAGTACACATTTTATATTTAGTCCAGTGAAGAATTTTCAGTACATCTCGAAAGAAACATGTGAGGTATAGGTGCACTCTGTACTAGGTGTAAGCATTTTATCTGATTGAGTTCAATACTGTGTATAAAAGAGTAGAAAAATGAATTCTAAAACACCAAAATTTAAAGTAGATTAAAAAAAATATAAGCCTGTTTGTACCCCCCACACATAATTTTATAATTTGATATATTTTAATATAATAATGAAATTTAAATTTTTGGAAACATGAACATTTAGAATTTTTGTAAAAAGAAAGTGACATGTAGCATAAAATTTTTTATTATGAAAGACATATAGAATTTTTTTTAAACAAGAATATGTTTTTAAACATATGTAGAATTATTTACAAAGTAACATTCAATGACTCAACAAAAGTAGTAACTGCAACTTAGTATTGAATTTTAACTGAAATGAATAAGAAAAGAAAAATGAATACAACTTCTAAGCTAATTACCTGAATAGGTTTCTAATTTATTTTTAGCTTGGGAATTACACTCCTTTATTGACACTACTCTATCCAGAAATCAATGAGCATGTAAACCAAGAACAAATATCCATCAATGTCTGAACATACATAAGAAGCAGCACAAAAGCACTATATTCAACTCAAAATAGGGAAAGAGTAAAAACAAAGAATGTGCAGGGGTTGACTCTAATGGATCACTAAATTTAATGTCTCTATTTACATTTTATTTTATCTCAAATTTTTTATTTATTAACACAAAAAATACCATGGGTTACCACCCATGAAGCGCTAGGTTTATAGTCCCCAGTAAGACTCGCCTAGAAACTAAACGTAGTAACATGGTGGATGTGGTTTCCATAATAGGAACCACAACATGTGTTTAGACCAAATGTTTTTAATAGAGAAATTAAATCTATGGGCACCTAAGCATAAGAAGACTAAATCCAATTTCTCAATAGCTAGATAAATCTCAAAACAAAACCCCCTAGCAATTATGGACATGTTGCTATCAATAACCACAATTGTTTTAGATTTGACAATATTAACATTTTTAAAAAGTGGAAGCAATTTATTAGGTGGTTTAAATGGTATGACAATGTAATCACATCTATCTTCATCATAATCAACACTAACATATTCACATTCAAGGGTGAAAATGGGTAAATTCTGATTAGTATGATCAAAATGGGATTCATTAAAGTATTGAGAAGAATCATGTACAATGAAATTCATGTGTGATCCCCCCCTCTGGACTACTATCAGTATCACAAGAAGGCTCAACAAACTTTACCGTGAAAATGTAATTGATAGACAATGAAGGGAATTTATTTTATCAAAAATTGGATCAATTCTAACAATGTTATAAATATCTTCTAAAAGATCCTCATATGTTAACTCACACTAAATATCTACTACTTCTAACAAATCAATTATGCAACCATAATTTAGTGTGTGTTCAACTCCTAATTCATTTTCATGTTCAAAATGGTCACATTCCCAAAGAAAATAAGTTGTGCATTAAGGATAGTTCAGTTCCTAGGAGAAATGTTCAATTCAGATTCTATAAAGACAGTTTCTAGAATGTTCAAAATAAAAAAAATTCGCTTCATATTAGTTAATTTTTTTTATTTTACACCACAAATTTCAGAAAATTTATTACAATTAGAATAGGGAAATGAAAACTTATTATTTAGTCCGTCTTTAATATCCTTCCCTCATCCTTATCCTCCATCAAAATTTCAGAAATTACTGGGTTTATTGATTCAAAAAATAGAAGAGTTTATATTAGTACAGGCTAAAAAAAAATTAGGTTCCATGTTATTTAGTTTAATGCTCTCTTCCAGAGTGTTCCCCATTTCTAGTTCAGGTTCAATATTCACAATTTCAGAAAAATTTTGTGAAGATTTTTTAAAATTGAAATTTTCAGTTTCATGTTTGACTTCCACCCGAGTAACTTCATTCTCAAAATTTCTAAATTGTGGTTTTTCTTGAAAGAAGTGATGATGAAAAGAAATGGGCAATCTTTTTCAATCTGTTTTAATTCATCTTCTGAATTATCCAACTTAACATCATTAATGTTCATTTTGGGGTCTTCATCAATGTGTTCTTGATTCAGTGAGTATGTTATTTCCAATTTTAATTCATCAAAATCATATTTTTCAACAAGAATAGTTTTTTTCTGAGTTTCGTTATCACATTCCACATCCAATTGATTTTAAAATCTTTTATACAAATTTTATTTTTATTTTTATTCAAATTATTATTGTTCTTCAAAGCATTATTGTAATTCCAAAAGCATATTTTTAAATATTTTCATTCTTTTATTTTCTCTTGATAACATATATATTTAATTTCATGGATTTTACTAAACCATGAATTCCCATGTTCCTCCATAGTATCCAATTTTGTTTAAGTAATTCAATTTTATCTAGGATATCAGGATTAGATTTAATGGTTTTTTCATTCTATTTAATGTGATGGAACTGTTGTGGCTAGTTATAAACACACTGGCAGGAAGTATGTCTATAATATCCACAACAAACACAGTATGGTCCTAATTCATTCATTTTTTATAATTTTCAGATTAAACAAAAAATTAAAATCAAGCAGAATCTAAATATGAATCACAAGCAGCAAATATAGGTCAAAGATATTTTCTAAGGGTTTTTTTAATTTTTTTTATTTTTAAAAAACATTGAACAATCAAAGTGATCCTTCCCTGACAACAGTGCCAAAATTTGATGATGCTGGAGGACATCATGGCCCTCAAAATTACATTTAATAACCTATAATAGCATAGTAGTATAGGCTTGATCCACATAGAAGGCAGAGTGAAAAAGGATAGTATTAGTGACCCAATAGTTGATAGATGGCTCTTGTCTACCTCACTGGTAGAATAAAAACAAAAGGTAATGAATAAATAATCTAACTGCATACTTTAGATTAAATAATTAATATTTTAAATCTCTAAATTAATTAATAAAACAAAAAATTGAATACATAAAGTTAAAAGTGCACTAATTCAATTAATATAAACTAAAACTCTTAACTAAATTAGTTAACACTATGGTTAAACATGTTAATTAGCAAGGTTAATTTATATTAATAAATCTAAATTAAAGGATAAAAAATAAAAAAAAGTATATGTTAATTAGATAGAAAAACCAGGATTATATAATTGTTTAAAATAGATATTAATTTATTAAATAGTCAAGATGATTTCACTTAACAAAAATAATTAAGAGAAAATTAAATTATAAAGGTAAAGTAAGATGAAAATTATTAATTTTGAAGACTAAAAATACTTAATTAATTATAAAAATTTATTATCTAACTAATTTAATTATAAAAATTAAAAAGTCCATTAATTTATTAATAAGGTCATATATAATTAATTAAATCATTAAAAATTAAGTAAAAATATGTGGACAAACTATTTAAAAATAGAGCCACATCATATATTATATTTTTCAAAAAATAGTTTATTCCATGGAATCCACTATTTTAATATTTTTAAATTTATTATATTACAATATAATTCATGAATTATCTGGACTGGCTCAACCCATCAGAGGAAATTGGTGACTGTGGCCTGGAAAGACTTCATCAAGAAAGTTAAGATGGGGGGTATGGGTATTAAGGATATTAAAATTTTTAATAATGCCCTTCATCAGAGTTTTACCTGGAGGCTTATTTCTCAGCCTGATTTTTCTATTGAATTTCTAGTTGGTAGGTTTGTGGAAAGACTTCAAAAATGTAAGTGTTCTTACCTGAAATCCTCTGTGTGGTCTTCCATCAAGGCTATATATTTATATATTATCTCTCAATCAAAATGGATGGTCTCTACTGATTCTCAATTAAACTGTTGGAGCACACCATGGGTGTCCACTCAAATTAAAGACTGCACTGAAATTCCATCAACAGTAAGGAGGCTCACCATTTTAGACTTGTAGGGAAGTCTGGACAATTAAGATTTTATTCTTCATCACCTTCATGTGGAAATTAAAAGCTATCAATATATTGATGCTGATATAGTCATCTGGAAACCTGATTTAAATGGTGTATTTTCTAGCAGGAATTGTTATATCTAACAATGCACTGCAGGTTCCGGTATCCCATCGTGGCTTGCAGGGTTGCATCATCCTTTTATCTCAACAAATGATGCTCTTCTCATCTGGGGAATTTGGAAACATAGAATTCCAGTTCAGAGTTCTCTATAGCATAAAGTCTTCCACATGGCTTCGGTATGTTATTTCTACAGGGGCAGTAATGAATCTGTTAGTCATTTGTTTATTCATTTCTCTTTCTCTGTTAAATTATGGCACTATGTTCATTCCATATTCAACTACTTATTGGATTGATATTCTATTGATTCTTTCTTCATTTCAACATTTAAAACAGATTTCAGTGATCAACTAAATTCGCTGGTAATTGAAACTGTCATCTCTGTTTTCTCTTATATCTAGAAAGACAGGAATATAACTGTTTTCAATAATGATAAACCATTAATCAAGGATGCTTTCATGTTCATACATAGACAGATCAAAGCTTCATCAATGGTTCAAACAAGCTCTATGAATAATGATGATTCTAATCTAGTATTGTTAAGATCTCTTGGAGTGACTGGTCGGGAAAGAAGGCCCAAAGTGGCCAAATACATCAGATAGATTCCACCAATTGTAGGGTGGATAAAACTGAACTTGGACAGGGCAGCCTCTGGTGCACCGGGTCCTGCTGGGTGCGGTGGGGTTTTTAGAACTCATCGAGGTTTCGTGAAGGGCTGTTTTTTTCACTATATTGGTATGGCCTATTCTATTGAGGCTGAACTGTGGGCGATGATCAAAGCTACCAGGTACACAGTTCGTTATGGCTGGCGCAGGTTATGGGTGGAGTCGGATTCCTCTCTGGCTGTCCAGATTCTGATTCACCACTCTCGGAATGTTCCTTAGAGAATGGTGCCTTCCTAGATTTCTTGTCTTCACCTTGTGGATGGATTATGTCTTGATGTGTCACATGCCTACCGGGAGGTGAATTAGGTTGCAGATTCCCTGTCTAAAAGGGAAATTATAGAGGTCATCTCTTGTTGGTCTTTTGTTTTTCCCCCCTATTGTGACAATTTTGTTAGTAATGATAGAGATGGTGTCTTGTATACGCGGCTTTGTTAAGCCCCTTTCTTTTGAGATATTTTGAAATGTTTAAATTTTTATTTTTATTTTAATGGAAGCATGTTTTTTTCCTATCTTCCAAACCTTCTGGCTATAATTCATAATGTTTATTTTTTAGGATTGTTTCTTGTTTATTAGTTATGATTCATAGATTGGCATTCACAATAATGGTTTTTATGGTGTTTCACTATAAAATTTATTTAATTTTTATAAGTATGGTGATTAAATGTTTTAAATATTTTTTTTACTATAAAAATAATTTCATATGATGTTATAAAATAACTCAATTATTCCATAATTCATATGTTTTCTCTTATAATATTTTTTAGATATGTGACAATTTGGTAATGATAATTTATATCGTATTAACCATAAATCATAATCGATTATTATGTATAATGTCATTAGGAATTTAAATATCTAGTCTATGAAAATTGGATATTTATGAGTTTAAATTAATATAATTTTTAGGTTTTTATTTAAATGGGGTTCATTATGATCTAATTTAGTTGTTCCCTTGTTAGTGAAAAATGTTATATTGTTCTATTACTAGGTGTCATCTCCAAGTAATATAATAAAATTTAGAATAGGGAAAAATTATATTTCTTATTTCTTATTTTATATCATCATTGAGTATAATATGGAATGTAAAAATTATATTTTAATATTTTATTAATAAGAATGTATCAATAGTTTTACTATTATATGGAACAATTTTTGGGAAACAATGTGAAACCCATTATATATAGTGTTCGTTACTTAATATATTTATTGTCAAATTTTTATAAAAGTGTAGTGAATCTTTATAACAAATATGAGAAATTTATAATTCTATACATGTGTATTATTTTTAATTGTGCGTTTTTTGTCATTTATTATACATTTTTAGGGGAAATAATACATTACTACTAAGTTTTTTAAATATTAATTTTCCAAGCAGGCATATATTTTATTAGACCCTGAGTGGTTTATGACTAAAATTTTAAAATATTTTTTTAATTTTTGAGTGACCAATAGTAGTGGTAAATAGTTATTATAATCCATATATCCAATTTTTGTGAGTGCAATTATATTTTAAATTTCGAGTCTCATAGATTGTTCATAGTTTTCAAGTATTGAATCCTTACTATGTGAGGTTCCTATATATCTTAAAAATATCTAAGTTTTACGTAAATAATTTTTTTATTAATTAGTTGACATTTCACCACTAATTATATCCACAATACTATGTTAAAGAAATTGTTTTTCTTCTACTAAGTACTTTTTAATTTTATTGGCCCCCTTCTTCAAATCAATATGTTAATATATATGTAATTTTTCCAATTATATTTTTCTCTAATTAATTATAAAATAACTATTATATTTTATTTATTTAGTGAATCATAAAATACCACAGGGTAAAATTTTGGTTATATTATACCTAATCAGTGTTCAATGGTTCTGTATGGGTTTTATACGTAGTTTCACATGTTATTTGGGATTTATCTACGGAAAGCCATATATTGTGATGAGTTTTCAATTACATGAGATTGATGTTTCTAAACAGTGTCTTATAATACATGTTATATTATTAAGGATTTTCTATAAATGTTTTTTTTATATTAATATCATACATGACACCAACATGTATTTTATTTGTTTAATAATAGTTTTTTACACTTCTTATAAATATGAATTACTATGGTTCTAAATAAGGACTTTAGAGGTTACATTATTTCAGGGAAACAGATCTCTAAAATACCTCCATCAACATTGAATGTGATATGGGGATTTTAAAAGAACATCTTGGAAAAATATAATTTTAAATATAATAGTTTTTTTTAATTTAAAGAGTTATTCTAAAAAGGGATGGTAACACACAATGATTTTATGGTATGTATCTTATAAATTTAACATCAGAAATATCTTATGTTTCATGAAATACCACGATGAAAAAAAGAATCAAATAATATTAAATATAAAAATGAATATTGGAATAGTAATAAGATCGTAAGGAATAATAATATTGTCATAATAATAATACCATCACCTATGAATTTATAAGTACAATGTAGGTATTTTATGCCTGAAATTATTATTTATTTTTAACATGGCATTATTACATAAATATTTTAATAATGATAAATTATGATTTGGTATTTTTAAGAAAAAATAAAATTTTATTTACAATTTCTAAATTAATTTCATGATTTAGAAGAAAATTTATAAAACATATTCATAAATAAATATTTTACTTCTTTATAATTATAGTATAATTTTATGAGACCATAATGAAATTTTAGATGTGATGAAAAATTACTTGTAATCATAAAATCAATAATTTTTTTAATAAATAATTAGATTATTTTAAAATTAATTTCCCAAATATGGAAAATATTTTTAATACAATGGAGTACATTTCCAAAATCAACATGATAAAAAATGTGTAGGGTTTATTTTTTTTGAATTTTCTAAAATAGTTAAATTTTTGGTGAATAGTGAAATATTGTAATTTACGGTATCTGAAATTATAATTATGTCAATTAATAATTCAGTTGATGATGATTTATGGATGTTTTATAAATCCATTAGTTTGAACTGATATGATGTATTTATAGTATTTAGTAATATGAATAAACACAATTGATAGTATTGCACCATGAAAAATAAAAAAATTATTTAAATAATCAAAAAACACCCATCTCCACCCCATTAAATATCACCCTCTACAATCCTTCTCCACACACCATAAAATACTTTAATATTATCTAAATTCAACCCAAATACCTTCTTAATAATTTTCCTCACATTTAATTTCCACTGTCACTAACAATAGACCAAATACAAATTTGTTAAAGAGGTTTTCAAGGATATGATATTCAAGAGCCAATATCATCCTCATTTCTCTTTATATAATTTATTTTATTATCCCACACTCAACTCCCTTAACCAAAGTGTAATGATAACTAAATAATCATATATATAATAGAATTATTTTTCTAATGTTATATCCATAATAATTTTTTTTTCAAACCAATTTTTTTATGAATTAAATCATTGTTCATGATGTGTCTATTCAACGCCTTTATTGATGTTGAATTTTAGATTTTCCATTATATCCTTCAAGTATAGTCATAAAAAAATTATAATGGTCAAATATAATTTTAATATACATATAATATGTTATATCATATCTTGGATCAACTGTATAATCATAATATTAATCAAAATTATACAAATTCATGATGGTCGTAGAAACCACAAAAATAAATTACGTCATTTACATCATCATTTTATCTTACTCATCAACATAATACCTTATACAAAATAATATATGATATCATCTAAACATATTGACATTCATTAATAATAAAAAATATCACTTATGTAGAATATATTCCCATTTTACAAAAACTACAATATTTATAGTCAGGGGAACCACCCACAAAATCATGGATTAGAATCTCTCCCAAACATGAAATTAAAAATTAAAAATCATAAATATTTCCAAAAATGGAAAAACAATATTATAAGTCATATATATTTTTAAGAGTTTCATTATAAAGTAATTAATTAATCTAATTTTAACATCCATGACATTATGTACAAGTGTAGATTTTTTTTTGAAAAAATATATGCATTTCTCATCCCAATTTAACTTCTGTGAGATATATTATTTACTAAAAACTTATTCATTGTATGTGTTTTGTATAAAAACACTTATATATCATATAACTAATCTTTTTATCTCCATTTTATTATTTGATTTATTTTCTGATAATTAATTTTATAGGGTATAGGTTTGAACTTTTTACAATGTGGTTAGAGAATTCTGAACCCAATTAATATTCTATGGATTTAAAGTATTTCCCTAGACTACTATATTATTTGATTATATAATAAAATAATTTTTATAATATTAATTTATATTTTCATATTTTTTAATTTTTACTTATATCTGATAATAATAATTTATTCATTTTGTTGAAACTCGCAATTTCGTTTAAAATAACAGTTTTAAATTTTTTTATTTTATAAGAAATTAATATAACTCTTTTTTAACATATATTTAAGAAGTTTATTTTTGGTATTGATAATGTTTTGATGACATGAGTAATCTTTAACAGGGATATAAGATTATTTTCACTGAAAATATTTTGTTTTATAATTTATCATCTTTTTAAGAATAAGTGATTTCAATGTTTAAAATTGTATTTTCATTATGGATTTTTCAATGAGCTTATTAATGTATCTCTAGTTGAATTTTTCTAAAATACTATAATATATTTATTTTGATCCATTATTGTAACATTCTCTATATTTTATTTAATGGGATATGATAAATTTGATTAGGAGTGAATTTTTTTAACACCATTCACCATATTTTTATGGATGGTTTATGATTATGTTTATTGAATGGGAAAATATTTAAATATTCTATAGTTGATATAATATGAATGATTATGTTTATTTTGTTTCACCCATTTAAAATTATCAATACATTAGACATAAAATGTTACATGTGGGGCACGATATATTCCCTCGATGTGTCCATAGGTCTTATGAGAAATACTCGACTGGGTTTGGCTCTGGCCAAACACATTTATGAAGATTTCATGGATGAGGCCTTAATGGTATATTTTATATTTCATGCATTAGTCATTTCCTAATTACAAGATTAATATTTTTTCAATTTGATTATTCTACTAATAGAATATATGTGGTTATGTTATATAGAACATATGAATTATTTTTATGGTATTATTGCATTATAATTTGTCTATCCATATTTTGATCAAGGTATTTATTAAATGGAATTAGATTAAATTATTTACATTTCCATAATATTTTATTCTTGTTTATGATAGATTCAATTATATGAATACCCTTTCTACGCATATAATCCCACCCCATGGTTATTTTTTATTTCCCCCATGATGTCAAAATGATTATTATGGCTGATATGAAATATTAAACATGGATAATAATGGGGTTCATAATAGATTCATTATGTTTTATTTTATATTATAAAATGTAATGTAACATTCTTGTACCTAACATGGTTTCAAAAACTACTAAATTGATTAGTCCAATGGGATTCAAATCTTGTATCAATGCTGATGTAATAAAGGAACCATCTTTGGGATATGGAAATCAGGGTATTTATATATGGAATCAGAACATGTTTAGTAGAATCCTTGTGAAATATATTTACTAAAACAAAGATCATATAACACAACCCTACAAGATACATTGATTATCTTTATAAGATGAAAATTACAAAAAAACTTCTTTATCACTAGGAGATGATATATGCATGAAATTTTCAATATGTGTTTTGTATTTCACTATTTTTTATATTATACAAAATTAAATGACCTAATCTAGTGTATATAGTCAATTAAAAATAGTTCCTAGATGATGGGATGTGAACTTCGTCAATGAAAATGATCCAATATGGTTGGAGGATCATATATTTAAAAGTTTTATGAAAATCATTCGATGTAAAAATTTCTCCAAAACATTCTCTTCATATAAGGAAATAGTACGACAGTATAACAGAAAAATGAGAGTGTTCTCAATTTATTATGGATTTTGGGACCCACACAAGATTATGATTACATAATGTAAAAATATTTATAAAGGAATGTAGAGAATGTAGTATTTTATAACATGTGATCATTGTGGAATGAATAATCTAGTACATTCATAAATGGAATGGATGTTTTCTATATATGTGGAGAGAAATTTCATTTTTATTCTGATTTCATGGATAATAAACAGGATAAAAATGTGAAATGATATAACATCAATGACATGGGACACTTTAAAAATGATGAAATTGAGTTTCAAATGTATATATCCTAACTGAGGCTAATGGATCATGGACTAGATTATGCTACTACACCATACAAAGTTAAATAATTTATATACATGTTTTTGGATTAAATAATTATGTAATTTGAGGATTTTATAAATAACACTATTGTTATCTGAATCATGATAGGTATAATTTTTTTTGAAATACTTAATTTTTTTTATTGGAAGCATGTGATGAATAACATTAGTGACCTAGATATGTGATTCTGTTCTATGTTGATTTTATGGAAAACATAATATTTTTTACAAATATCCCTATATATGTTACTTATGTTGAGATAATAATGATAAATGTATGCCTAATATAAAATAGTAATTAATATGAAATTAGTTATTTTACTTTATATTTGAATTATTTGTTATGTTATGTATTTAAAAATTATATTTGGCAACCTGAGATTTATATTTAGAAGAATTCATATCTATTAAGTTGAATGGAGGTCATGGAATTCATTGATTTGGAATGTGTGATTAAGAGTTATGTTATTATGTTTATGGAATCCATTTTTATATAGAATTTTAGAAATTTAGTGACCATCCATAAAATAAATTTGGTGTCGAATTTTTTAAAACATATTTTCAATGACACTAATGGGTTTTATGGAATGGTTTCTATAGAATATTTTTCATTATTATGTTATAATATTGTATAATTTATTATATTAGGTATCATGTGATATTCTTATTGGTTTCTTTAAACATTTAATGATTTATGTACTATCTTAAAGATCTTATGAATCATTATAGATGTTTGGGAATTTAAAATATCACCATTAATATTAATCTCCTAGTGTATGGAATAAAGTGGAAATAAATTGAATGACAAATTTTTTTATATATTAATATTATTAAATTTTAAAAATCAATAAATTATATATTTTCATTTTCATTATATAGATAGTAATTGAATTCATTAACTTCTAGGAAGATTGTTTTTGAAAAAAAAATATGTAAAACATTTATTTTTCCTACTGAAAAATATATTTCCATTTCTACGATGAAAATATTATGGTTTTCTAATGGATAAATTTTTAATGACCATGATCTATATAAATATACATCAATAATATATATAGTGATTCTTATAGATCATATTTTCATTTTAGGTATTGATATCCTATTTTAAATCCAAATTTTATGGAGACATTTGAATTTTTATTTCCCTCTTATTAAGATGCTATTTTATAACACTATTTTTGATGTTGGTTTCCTAAAGTGTAATTTTCATGTACCAAAAATTGATATTCAATGTAAAATTTCAAATTATGAAAATGAAATTTGTTAAAGGATGGGAGAATTAAACACCACAATATTTTATTGTATGTCTCAAATAAATTTAATAGCTTCAATATATTTTGTTTCAATCAAAACTATTTTTAAAGAACCATAATGTACAATTAAATATTAAGATGATTATTGGATTTGTAATGTGATAGTTAGGGATATTAATTTTTCCATCCGTACAATCACCTCATTGATGAATATATAAATTAAATTTAGGTATCTCATACATGAATTTGTGATAAATTTATATCATGAAATAAGTAAATAAATGTAATAAAAGTGATAAATTATGTGTTCATATTTTTATGAAACTTAAATGTTTATTTATAATATTATAATTAATATAATTATTTAAAATAAAATTTATAATATATATTCGCAAATAAATATTTGTTTTCATTATAATAATAATATTTTTTATGACAACATAGTTAATATTACAATGTGTTATAAAATCCGTTATAATATTAAATCATCTATTTAATAAATAAATGATTATTTTTTTTGTAAATATAATAAATATCATATTTATAAAAGTATTTTAATAAAAATTACTAATTTTCTAAAATTAATAATTGAAAAATTGTAAGGGGTGAATTTTTTGGGATTTTTCTAAAGGAGTTGAATTTTGATGAATAGTGAAATACATCAATTTATAGTTTTTAACATTATTAGTTAGAAGATGAATTATTCAGTCCTGAATAATGTATGGATGAGGTAAACATGAATTATTTTGAAATGAAAAGATCTAGTTATGGTATTTGTTCATGGTAATCAATGATATTTATATAGTTGAACCAGAATAATAAACAATTGAATATAATAATAAAACACCCCTCTCCTCTGCTATAAATACCATCCCTAACCACACCACATAATCACTCTATATAAGCCTGGATGATTGTATAAATTCTTTTAAAATTACATCATATGCTTGTTTCACACACCCAAGACATTCTGGAATTACCAATAGACAAATATATTTTTCATAAGGAGGTTCCCAAGAGGATGATATTCAAGAGGTGAAATCCTCATTCTTTTTCATAATTTTAGTTTTCTATTATTATCCTAGCCCAATTTAAAATAATTAATTTTTAATGGAAACTATAGTATTATATATATATATATATATTTGTTTCCTAATGTAACATATATCCTCAATTCATTTTCTTGTTCTTTTATATTAAAAAATGAAAACTTCATCAATGATTTTTCAATTTATTGCATTTATGGATGATGAGTTGTAATTTTACATTAATTCATTAAAATCTCATCATAAATCATATATTATAGTTAGATGAGATATTAATACACATAAAATATATTATATAATTTTTTGAATCAAATATTTAAACATAATATTGAATAATGTATCACAATTTCGTGACGGTAAAAAAACCCAGAAAAATAAATAAAGACTTCTTCATCAACATTTTATCTATTAAAAATTATCATAAAATATAGATAAATGTTACAAGAGTTAATAAAAAGATATATATGTTCTTGAATACTAAATTATTTCACTTTTCCAGAAGTTATTCCCATTTGGATAGAACCCCCACGTTTATAATCATGGGAACCGACTATAAAACCATTAAATAAACACTACATAATTACAAAATAGAAAATTATAAATCATCAAAATGAACATAAATGCACTTAATAAAAAAAATAAAAACTAATATATCTATATGTGCTTCTTAATTAAGTAATTAATTAGTCTAATTTTCTAATTTAATAGATTCTATTGGTGTGATGAACTTTTTCAAATATAATGTAATGGTTTCCTGTCCCAATTTTTCTTTTGTTAGATATGTTCCTTATTTACTCTTTCATTGTTGTATATTGTGAAAATTATTCATTTTTATATATAATATAATTATAATATTTACAAAAAATGTATAATATCTTTCATTGAATAATAATTTATCTTTTGGCGCATAGAGTCCCACTTTTACAATGTGGTAAAGATATTCTTAATAATTTTTCCATTATTATGATTATACTTCTAATCAATTGATTATACTATTTTGTGACTCTATATCAATTTATTTTCTATTATCATAAGATATATTTATAATTTTTCAATTTTATTTAAAGCTGATACAAATAATTCATGCATTTGGATAACACACACTCTTTCTTTTAAAATTAATATTTTAAATGTATATGTTAAAAAAATAATTAAAATAATTTTTGTAATATTTATATAATATATGTTGATTTTATAGCTTCAAGATACATTAAAACCTTTAAGAATCCTGTATATGTTTATAAGGCTACTTTTCTATAATATTTTTCCTTTTGTAATTTATCTTTTTTAACAAATAAGTTATTTAAAAGAAAAAATGAGTTTTTGTTTCTCAACAATCATTCGATGATCTTATTAAAGTATCTATGTAAACACCATTTTAGGAGTACTGTGATATACAATAGATAATATATTATTATACCATTTAACATATATTATTTAATGTTTTAGGATCAGTTTTACCAGGGATGTACTAATTTGAAACCAATCACCATATTTTTTGATAGATTGTGATTATGTTTATTGAATGGAGAAAATATATACATTTCATTTAGTTATTTATATGTTATTGTTTATGTTGTAAGAATTTCATATTAGGAAATAATTTGACTTATTTTGTGATGGTATGGGCCAACTATAGCCCCTTGATGCATTAGTAGGTTTCCGGAGAAAAACAAGAGCTTGTTTTCTAGCACTGGCCTACACATTTATATAGAATTATTGTCCAAGAAAATGATGTTATGTTTTAGAAACAAAAAATTATTAGATGAGTCAGTGATTTACATTTAATTATTTAACTAGTAAATTATTTATGGTTCTTTTTTGAAGATAATGTTAATTATTTATATGGAATTAAAATATAATCATTTTTTCAAAAAATTAAGATCAAGTTATTCATTAAATGGAATGTGTTTAAGTTATTTACCATTACATACTCATTTATTCTTGATTACGATTGATTACTCTATTTTTACAACCTTACATAGCATCTTTGTTCACCCCTTTATTGTTTATTCCCTAGGATATCATGATGTATAATATGAATAATATTAAAAATAATGATATAAAATTAATGGTGTCTCAAATGATTAATTATCTTGTATATTATACATAAAATTGTAACATATGGTTTTTTATGTAATATATATTCCAAAAATAATAAATTTATCAGTTCATTGGGATTGGAATTTTTATTCTATGCTAATGTAATAAAGTAAGGCACAACCTCTATGATATAGGGGTTGGAGTCTTTACAAGGTTAGTGTTCCAATCCATTGAAAATAGGGTTTAATAACTGATTATTTTTATTAATATTTATATTGTATATTAATAGATGATCAATTTGAAAAATAATTTAATATTATGATTTGGTAATGATGATTCAACATGTTTTTTAAATTATTCTTGAAATTTGATATGATTATTGTCATTATAAATACCATTTTTAATTTCATGCATATAATTTTAAATAGAATTTTATAATATTGTGAAGCTATCATGGTTTTCATTGTTGATATATTTTTAATACAATTTTATCTACCCTAAGATTGAGGTGTCATATTTTTATTTAATTATATGCTAATTTTTCTAGAATTGATTCAAATGGGTTTTCCACGAGATGATGAAGGTGGTAAGGAGGGGTTTATATAAAATTGACTTATTATTTAATATTCATGTATTTATATAAAAAATTATTTTCATTTATTACTCATATTAATGTTTCATGATAAATGTTGTAGTTAACAAATTAATTTTATGTGGGTTGAAATTTATTGGTCATCACTATCTTGTTAGTTTTCATAGAGATTAGTTCCATCCTATATGGTTAAAAAGTTTCTCTGTCACCAAAAGGGGTCTTGAATGGGAATTATGTGGTTTCACATAGTGGGACCCATGATATATTGGTCAAATGAATAATGACTATGATTACTAGCATTATAACATAGGGAATTTACTATCATATTTGTTTCATGTTAAGGATTGTTTAGGGGATTTAATTTAATTCGTTTCCTAGATACCCTATCTATGAACTAAACCCTTAGAAATGTGGTTTATTTGTTTAGTGTTTATTATGAATCATATATATCCTGTTGTCAATTTTTTTTTCGTTTCAATGGTCTTTTAGATTAAATTTAAACTATTTCAAAAAATTTGAAATAGTGATATATTTAGTAAACTAGTATTTGTTTAATAAATATTAATTAAGAATTATTATTTGGATAATTATGGATGGGGTTTTGATTTAAATTGTGTTTTTAAGTAACATTTTAATTCGTTTCAGTGATGTTTTAATGAAATTATTATCTATTGGTTTCAATCATAAAAATATTAAACATGATTTTAACATTTATATTATAAGGAATGTCTTAATGATTTAGAATGAGAAATATATAATTGTATATCTCATAATATCATAAATATTGTTAATTTCAATGTGCTGATATATATTTTTATCTATGGGAAAGACTAGTATTCATGAGTTTTGTTTTGAATGGAATTCATTAGAATCCGTGTTAAGATAATATGATTATGGTATCACTCATACCCTATATAAACAATAGTGTATATTTGTTTATCTATATTTGTAGATTTCTAAAAATATTATAGGTATTTACAAATGATGGTTATTTATGACGTTTTATTTTTAAATTTATTGTGATAGTGCTAGATAGTTGGTAATGAGTTGGTTTTTGAGACTTTTTATTTTAGATCAAGGTTGTATTGGATAATTTAGTATTGTAAATTATATATTAATGTACCCATGTCTTATATATCCCTATATTTTACTCAAATAAATATTCTTGGTGGATTTTCATTAATATAATGAATAATTTGGTTTGTTTTGTTGGATTAGATATATTTTCAATTCATATATTTCAAATATTGAGTCAGGTCATCAATATTAATTGTAGTTTCAAATGAATAATTTTATTTATAAGGGAAATATGTAATAGTTCCCAAGTGTTAAATAATGACTCGTAGGAACTATTTTACATATTTTCATGACTACAGATTCCATTCATTTAATTTTTGTGATCATTTAGGGTGATGTTACATTTTGGATTGGATTTTTAGTCAATAATTGTTTCATAACCTCTGTTATTTATACAATATCAGGGTTTGAAAGAACTATAATGATATTCATGATGTTTGGTAGTATGTATATATTATTATTGAGACTCAAAAGGTATATTAAATGAGTTTATATGACATACTTTCAAATAAATAGCCTTATGTTGACTATGTTCTGTTCTGATCTAGACATTTATTTTATTATTTTATTCAAATGACTATTTACACTGTGGTTTTGTTATTAATGACCAATATATTTAATTCATTATTATTTTTTATTGGAATTAGAGATTAAAAATTTAACGAAATATGTAACACCCCAAGCTTCCATGTTACGTTTCCCTTTGAATAATGCAATGGCGTGCATTGTACGCAACTTCAAAATTCTAACACACCACAACCAATCAAACTAGCCGTTATGAATAGTAATACCTACTTTTTGAAATTTTATAAATAATATATCTCAAAATGGACTTCATTTTTGGATTCAGAATATCGAAATTATCCTAGGGTGAAATTTTGGTACTTTTCGGATAACTTTCATATTTGGATGAATAGTGAAAATTACTAAATTTTAATTAAAAACACCTTTTTTAATCAAAATAATTAATATTGATAAATTATAAATTTGAGTGGTTTTAAAGTATATTTATAATATATTTGCACCATTTAATACAGTTTTTGTCATCGTACATAATTTCACAATTAAACCAGATATAAACAAGTGCCAATCTTTTGATATTTATTATCTCTTAAAAACACGCCTTTTGTTTTCACGGGAATTAATTTTAAATTAATTTCTGCCACTTCTATATTTTGAATTTGGAAAAATGGATTCCATATTTGGAATCAAGATTTTCAAATTGTGTAAATAGGTAACTTTTATTTTTAGACATTTTGAATAATTATTTCGGTAAATATTTTATTTACCATGGTTAAAGGGTAAATCCGGTAAATAAGGGTTAAAAAAATATATTATAATAATAAAAAATTACCCTAAAACATGTACTAACCTTATTGGTTGATACATTTCCGACCATGGGCATCTTTGGGTCGATTTTGGGACCCCATGGTGCCACTTGTAAGTGATAGGGACACTTTATTTTAATTCAGTTAAAATGAATACAAAAATGACAAAAGCATATATCTTTTAGAAAAACAATTTTTACATAGGGTTAAATATGTTGTATTATCAACTATAAATATTCATTAGAAACCTAATAGGTTTTCCTACATAATGGTATTTTATTTATAATTTTTATACATTAAATAATTTAATTTATTTCTGACACAATTGTGATGCAGTAATTACCATAATAGTGAAAAATTAAAATGATTGATATTGTAGATACCCATAAAAATATAATTTGAGACTTTTTATGAATTAAAATAATTTTATAGGTTAATATGACAAGTTAGAAATGATTTAATTAACTTTTTTCGATGTAATAATTCTAGTATGATTTTTAAAAAAATCAATTATTGAATAGTGTCAAAATTGACATAAAAGAGTTTTAAAGACAAATATTATATTATTAATTGATATTAAATTCTTAAATATCTAAGTATCGTCCAAGAGACTTATATCATGATATGTGTATCATTAGTGGACCACTTGGGGGTCTCTTGGGTGTATATAGTATGTTTATTAACCATATAATATAAAAATACAAAGAGACATTGTAAAAGTGAAACTAATTAACTAAGAGTTAATAATTAAAGATAAGGTTAACATAGTAACCCAAACCTGTCTAATTCAGATTTGTTGAGTGGTTTTAGACCTATACCTACCTTAAAATTTAAATAATCCACTTTTTAGCCATTATAAACTGAATATGAATTTATTATAAAATAATATTTCGAGCATTCCCAAAGATGCCCCCACCCCTCTTATAAAAGGGCACTCCTCCTTCTCATTAATTAACACCTTCAAAGCCTTTTGGTTCGACCAAAACCTGACCAAATACACTCTAAACATCCATCAATTCATCCTAGAGGCCTTCATTCAGGCATAAATTTAACCTAAGGAGCCCTTTTTATCAAATCCAAAGGAAGAACCTGAAGAAGAGGTAATGTTTTCACCACCCTGTTTCAAGTTCCTTTCTTCTTCAAATTAGTCTTTCTTTGTTATTTATATTCTAAAATAATAACTCAATTATATTATATATACTGTGATGTTATTATAAATATGGTACAACCATATTCAGTATTCTATCCATCCTTTGTATGGTATGTCACTATACGTGCGTACGTACGACTTACCGTCTCCACGTCGTGGTGTAATTGTCATTCAATAAATTATTATTTGGATGGGTATAATAATGATGTGTAATTCATGTAAATAATAAATATAACATGATAATTATTATTTATATATGATATACCATCCAATTATATATTATTTTAATATCAAAAGAATGATATTGTCGCTCGTGCGTACGTACGGACTACCGTCTCCACGAACGTGATGAGATTCATTCTCCATCGTATCGATTCAAGTCTAATTCTCATTTAAAGATTAATAATACTATTTGAGGACTTAATATCATTATGGATATGAATAAGATACAACCTATCCATAACAAACATGGCTTACATAACAAAACATATAAAAGAAAATGAGTAAGTTAACACCCGAAACAACAATAATATTAAGATATTATTAACAAAGCAATGTTAAAATATCATATATGATATCATATTAATGTATATAATTCTTGTATAATTTAATAACAATTATTTCACCATTATACAGGAGGTTAACCTACCCTCAACCAAGGGAAAAAGTACAAAGTAAGGGGTTTCTTATCTCACTTTTAATTCTGTGAGATTTCCATTGTTCACCACTTATTTATTGCATGTGGTGTGTGTACTGCCCATGATTGTATTAATTGTGTAATATACTTTAATTTATGGATATTAAAATCATAATTTTATTATCCTTATTTCATGGGTGAATGTTTAATAAGTTACCAAATCGATAAGGGAATTTAAAATTTCAATTTCAACTCATTCGGCCTTACGCATACTTCATTGATTATTTTACTCCAAGATTATGTGTAGAATCACTATTCATTTTCTTATGTCATAAATTCATCTCCCCTTTACGTGGATATACTTTTGATACACTTAATCACTCCATTGATAAATTCTCAAGTGATCGGTATGAACTTGATTAGAGTAATTTTTAACTCAATCTCTATTTGTTGAGTTTAATATCCAATTCCTTGGTGTTGTTTTTACAAGAATATGTGTGAATGTCCTCTGATTGATTTGCACTGAATATCCAATAATATTGAGTGTATTTATATTTTTCACACATAATTATGTCGTTGATTATTCTTAACCTAAGTATTTGGTCTATATAATAGAATTCATTTCAATTTACATTCCATTGAGACTTCTTTGTTGTTATACACCAAATCACTTTTATGTAGTGTATATAATGTACTTTGACATAGTATATCATGAATCCCTTTATTCTCATGATATTATTATGTATTGATTACATAAATTATTTGTATTCATGTGTCTCTCTTTTGGTTGAGAACTCTAAGTAAAATATTATTTTAAATGTTTTAACGATTTATTATTCTAAATCGTTCTCATCAATGTCCATGTTTTAAAAATATTTTTATGGATTTATTTATATAAAAGTTAATGTTTTAAAATTAAAACTCCTTTTAAAAGTTTCAAAGTGGTATGGGACACATTGATTCAATAATCTATTTTAAATGGCTTCTTGAAAAATAGTGTGACTTTTAAATGTTTTCAAGAAAAGGGGGATATTTCTCTCAAATATTTTTGATGGTTATTTTCATCTATGTCAATATCATTCATTATTATCGATTGAGGTTAATATGATACAATAAAATCTTCTATATTTTATCGAATGAGTTATGTTTGACTGTGGATGTGCTATTTTTATACCATTCATGGTTTGTGGTTAAAGTATTGACATTTCATATGCTAGTTTTAATACGAATGTTTATGTTATGTTTAAACATGTTCATATGAGGAATGCATTGGACTTAGTACGTGACGGGTGGAGCCCACTATAGCTCCTCGATGCATCGGTAGGTCTAATGAGACAAACTAGTGTCTTGGCACAAGGCCCTGGAAAAATCTTATTTGTAGTCTTGGCACGAGGCCTTGGCTATGTGGTTATGATAGTCTGGAATTAGGCATTCTATCATTATGAAAGTGGTCATTGATATTGCATGTGATTGTTTGACTAGTAGAATATCCATGTGAACAATTAAATGGCATTATTTCATTTTATCTTTGCCATATTATGCTTAAGTTCAAGTTTAAAAGGCCTTTGTTTTAGTTATAAATTTCTTTAAGTGTTTATGCTTATCTATGAAAGCATCTGCTATATTGTTATCCTTACTGAGAATCTGAGCTCACCCCTTTCAATGTTTTATTTTTCCCAGGATGTGAAGAAGTAATTTATTGAATGACTTGCAGGGCTATTATGAGGGGATATGAAGAGAAGCTGTTGTTGTAGTTTTTTTACCTTACGATGTAATGTAAGACTTATGAATATATCTAGTGTTTCCAAGAATACTAAACTAATCAGTCTTTCGAGACTTGATCTTTCTTGTGATCATGCCAATGTTATGTAATAATGCACCGACTCTGGGTTACTATGGTCAGGGCATTACAAAATCATATTTATGAGGATATCCTTCATGAATGTAAAATACACATAGAGAAAAAGAATTGATGGAGGAATTATTCTTTAACCTATTATGTGTTTAGAACATTAACATTCAATCTATAAGGACATGTCAAGGTTAGTACATGGTAACATTTGATTATACAATTTTGACCCCATGATCATGGGATATCTCTTCAATAAGATAAGGGTATGAGAAAATAATCAGGGTGTACATTGTATTATTGTATAATTTATTTATGGTAGTTTGATTTATGATTTCTCCCCATTTTCAAATGATTATAGTGATGTATGAATTTTCATTAAAATTAGAAATTAGAAGAATATATATATCAATGAAGAAAATCATATGTAATTATTTATATCTGAGTTTCTAAAGGAGTATTAATCGAATTAGATGATTTAATTATTAAATGTGAGAAAAATATTATTATTTGAATAATTTTTTTATTTCAAATGAGAACCAATATGTATTCTGAAATTTTCATGATGAAAGGTACATTTTATATATATTAAAAAACTACGGAAATGAGATTTTTATCGAAAATATTTATTTTTAATGTTTTTTTTATAACATCAATATAATGTGGAATCATCTATTGGTTTATTTTAACTGAATAATATATATTAAAAATGAGTTTGTCTAGCTATGTTTTTTTCTTAATTTTATCTATTGGAATTTTTTTAAACTCTCAAATCGAATTTCCAATTTTTGATTTGAATTATAAAATATTTCAGAATGTCGTTAGTGTTTCTAGTTTTATATTTTATGTCTCCAAGAATTTCCATATTTATAATTTTGGGTTAATCTCCATAGTGGCGGAATATGTTCTTGTTTATGAATTTTATCCATCCTGGAATTGAGTATTAGTTTGTTTCATTACATGTTGAAAATAAAAATTGGTTATTTGGTTAGGATTTTATTAAAATTTATTATTATATGAGTGTATAGCATTATTGGTTTGGATGTGGGTCTCACTTAATGTGAAACTTAGGTTTATTTTCCCCCATTTTTGGAATGTTGGTTTATTTTGGATGTTCATTACTTGTGATGTTGTTGTGAATTATATTTGGTTTATAATTATATAATAATGTTAATTTCAAGGCATTTATATTGGTTTTTATGATTTGAAAATATGGATGTAATGTCAAAATGCATGAATTACAATGATGTGTTTTTGTTTTTAATTCACCTTGGAGTACGTCCATGATAAAATCATCTATCATGACCATAATGAGATCATGTTACATGATCTTGGTGTCCTTCATTGATTTAATGAGAATATATATATATATATATATATATTCATGAAAAATGTTGAGAAAAAAATCCCTCAAGGCATCATTGATGCATTTTTTGGTTGGTTGTGTTTGTTGGAAAATCTTGCCTCAATGTTTATTTTGTTGACATGGTGGGTTTGTAAGTTCAGTTTAATCACAAAGGGGGAATCCATAGTGATTGTTCACATTCAAGAGATTGTATTGAAAATCCCAATTGATATAAGAACCTAAAAATAGAAATGGAGGATTTGGAGGTAGTATAAAAATAGCAGATACAAGGTGGCGCCATTTTCCATTGATTGCCAAATTTTTGGGACGGAAAACCAGAAAATAGAGAGATGTGTTTTTGGAAATGGAAGGTGTGTTAAATATTAGAGTGGTGAATAAAATATTAGAGTGGTGCAAGAAATATAAGAATCTAGTTTTCTGCGCAAGAGGTGTTTTGAGATCAAAAGCTCAAAAATTGGAAAAGGATTGAGGTATGAGAAATATAGTGTTGCATGAAAGATGTGTTTTTCATACTCAAAGAAGATTACACAATAATGGGGGTTTTTTCATACAGGGTCACGTTTTCAAATAAATATTAGGTGACACCCTCATTCAAATCTGCTCAAAACATAGAGAGTATCCAAGATCTGGTGCACGAAATTGGAGTATGCAAAGGAGTTGAGTGTAAAGGATATGTTTTTAGGTAAAAGAGGTGTTTAAATGTAATGAAAAAGTGGCACGTAAAAGAAGGATGTTGTGGGTAAAATAATTGTTTTTTTCATAAATTAATTTATTGCATGTAAAAGAGTATTTGTGAGAAATTAAGATTTCATGCAAAAGCAGGGAATTACGCGCAAGGCCTAGTGAAAGTTGCACGTAATAATTGGAGTTTCCCAGTACACCCAGTGTAAAGTGATATTTATCTGTGGGTGAATGTTTTACACCAAAATAGAATCTATCATTTATTTAGGAAGAATATTTCATTATCTATAATGAAGGGACCTATAAGTCTATAATCTATGAGTGGATACTTTCTAGATCATTGAGAATAAGAAGAGGAAGAAGGTAAAATTTTCAACTGGTAGTGAGTGAGAGAGAGAAAGAAGGTGTGAAACATGGAAAATGAGTGAAATAACCCTAAAAATTTTAAACGATGTTATCCAAGGAATAGAAGTGATATCACCTGAACAATGTAAACTAGCAATGGGGTTTATTTTATTTGGAACATCAACACATCGTCATTGTATGATGCATGGATATTACCCAGTGAGGGCGAACCAAGTAAAAATCTTAGTGTCTGACTGCTTGATTCTCTACATTGCATTAAAAGAAATTTCATTAGATAAGGAAGGAATGAATAAGATCAATAGTAAAAATTAAATTAAAAATAACTGACTCATATAATAAATAGGTCATGATCCATTAGGGCATGCATAAATTTGATAAGAATATTTGTACCATAATTCACTCCCCCTCTCATGGTATCTAGGCCCCTTTTGGTACCAACAATTTGTATCAAAGGGAAGGTGTATTTTATCATATTTTCTTACCTTGACATGGTTCAGTCGATTTATCAAGTTAATGATTCAGTCTTTTCTTACCATGGTGTGTCATGGAAATGGGATGAAATTAAAAGAAGTAGATGTCTTATGAAATTTCCTTATGTAGAAGTGTCTACCGAAAGATTTTGATTTAGTTGAAGGAATCAAGTAGTGAATAGAATAATGATTTCGATACATCATACACTAAAAGTACTATCTCATTCAATGATGAAGAAGGAATGAGTGTAGAACCTAATCTTTCATGTGATATTAGAATTACTAATTATATAGAAACCCCTAAAAGTTGAAAAGTGGATGTTTTCAATGAAATAATGTATTTGGATTAGAATTTGGATGAAGGGATTAAATCTAATGATATCTGGATCCAAGAGATGAAAATTCTCGTTAACAAGATAAGATAATTAAATCGAAGGCCTATTGATGTTGCCACAGATTTAAGGGAGAAGAATGATTATCAAGCTAACAATCTACCTAAAATTCATATATAGAAAATCTCAAAGTTAATGTCAATGGAATGAATCTGAACTCAGATTCATTTAAGAATCTGAATTCTAGAAATGTTGATCATGGTACATATGAATATTAACTAGTTTAGAAGAATCAAAGGCTACAACAAGATAATTAATCCTTCCCTAAATTCGTTGCATAATAAAAAACAAAAATAAAAGAGAAATGTGATATGGTAGACAAGCTCACACAAGATTTGGATGATGAGTTAAGTAGAATATGGAATCCCAGAAGATATCTGAATGCTCAACTTTAATCAAGGGATAAGAAGATTCAGTAACTGGAGGAAGAGATAGAATCAATCAATAAATTAATGAAGAAATCGTATGAAATAGGAAATACAATGTTAAAGAATTTAATTCACTTAAAACTCGATTCACCTTGGACAACTGATCATAAAATGAAAAGAAAGTGTGTTATTTTTTAGGAGAAGTAAGAAAATATTTTCTTATCTAAAAGGACAAATATTATGGGAATGTCTGTAATTGTATATAATGATCCTCCTCTTATGAAATATGGGAAGAGATAAGTGAAGAGTTCTAGAGATATGAAAAACATTTTATGTTATAGATATATACCTAAAAGCGATAAAACAAGAATTAATAATAGATTTTTCTATTTCATTTGGATTAATTGTCATACATAAATATTTTTATCAGATGATCAGAAATATATTTCAAGCTGTGAATATAAAAAATTTATTAAATTTGAAAATAAGAATAAGCATCATGAAAAATCTGAATGGAAAAACTCTCACAAGAAATTATTCATTAGATGCTATTACTGTGGAAGATTTGGACACACTATAAGCATGTTTCTAGAAGATGTTGAGCTCAATATTAGAAGAATAACTCAATCAACATCAACATCTCGACTGATAAATGATTAAATAAGTTATTCCTTTGATGTAATATGTTTTTCATGTTCTAATTATAGGAATTTTGCATGAAATTTCATTAAGAATAATGTATGAAAGAAAAAGGTAGTTGAAAGGAGAATCTCAACACCGGTGGTGCATAATGAGAAACCATACCCTGAAAGTCAAAGTTTCAAGTTTAAGAACATACTTACAACCCCTGGAGAATCACACAAAACTGAATGAATGTTGTATTAATCACCACCTCTACCACAGTCACTGAAGTTCTCTTAGAGAGAATTCGAAAAATCCTTGAAGAGTAAGGGGAGATAAACTCAAGTTGTGAGAAAGATGAATATTAAATCAGTAGAAAACAAAAATCTATCAATAAAGGGTGGAAGGATTCAAACTACTAATTAAAGAAAAATGAACAAAATATTTCATTGTAAAATTTGATTGTCGTGTGCCATGAAAAAAATTTGAGGAAAGAGGAAGATCCTTGAAATGTTTAAAGAAGAAAGTGATGTTTTTATGTAGAGATATTCCAACTCAGAGAAGGAATCATTGAAATGGAATTTTGGTGTAACATTAAAGAATGAAATGTGTACTAGTTGTTTTAAACCCCAAATGGTAAGAAAGGCCATGCCTGAAAAATGTACATATCAGAAAAAGGCTCAACATGTGGGTAATTAATGCTTTGTCGTATGGCTAGATCTGTTGAAGTTTGCGATGAAGCTAGAAGAAGGGAGGATGGATTTTGATGCTCTATAAGAAAGAATCAAAGGAATGACCCATCAAGATAAACCACAATCCTCTTCTTGAGGATTACAATAGTTCCCATCCCCCTATGTGTTTAAATGATATTAAATGATGTTCAAGTGTATCATCTTTTTAGGGAGTAGTGATGTGATGTGATCCAAAATCAAAATTAATTCAAATTAGTAATCAGTATTTAAGATGAGAGGAATTGATTTAGTGAAATGGATTGTGATGGTGTTATGAAATATATATCTGTTTTCTTACATCGAGTTCGAACTCTGTTGACTTTGAGGCTGTGTTGGTGGATCATTACTAAGGGTCACATGATGAATAAATGATAAGCGAGAAAAGATTTTTTTGGGTCTAAACAGTTGGCTCAATTAAAAGAATATTTTTACATCAATGGGGGAGCATTCTATCTCATAATAAGATGCAAGAACTCAATGGTATAGAAATAATGAAGGTTTTTATTCTCTGACACATGGATGACCTATTGAGGGATAAGAAGAAACACTTAGGTTTTTTCATGTTTATATATTTTTTTAATAATATAGTTTCAGCTAACTATTTTTAGGATACCAAAAAAATGTGATAGAATATCAACAATGATCAATGGGAAGCTGAAAAAATGGAAGTTGAAAGAAATAAAAAGACTTAGTGGAAATATGCTTGTTGAAAGTAATTAAGTGGTAAGAGATTCATGGGGTTCAAAAGTGAAAATTTCACTTCTGATGAAAATACATATAATGTGCATGAGTAAGTCATGTATATATCTACGATGATGCCAAAGAGTTGTTCTAAAATTGATACGCAGAGTATCATTGGTGATTAGATGGTGCCTATGCAGATGATGAAGATTGGAACTCTACAGTAAGCATGACACTTATCATAGATTGATACTAAATGTTTTGAAGAAGGAACCGACGACGAGTGTTGGATTCAAGAAATTTATAGAGTTTGGCCATGTTGAGAAGAATAAATCATGGGAGATTGTCTCGATGATGACAGATAAGATGGGGGAGTGATTCCAAAAAAATCACAACTAGTGTGAAAAAGCTACTCCCATATAGATGGTATCGTTGTCTATGATATATTTGTAACTGTGATGATGTTGGAGACAACTAGATTATTCTTAGACATTACTGAGAAAAGGAGGTTTAGACTGTTCTAGATTTATGTTATGTCTTCATTTTTTTAATGGATTTCTTAAAGAATAATTTAATATTGAGTAGCTATAAGACCATGGTATTCCATGCTAGATCCGTTTGTAAAGAAGCTCGGTTTTTGGCATGGGTGAATTAATTGCAATTTGTATCTCAACAATGATTGTAATCAAATAATGATGGTGCTAATATTTTTCTAAGACATAATATTCAAATGATCTAATAAATCACAGTGAAGTTGGCTTCATTGGAAGCCTATTGTATCTGGCAACAACACATCCTGAAATTTTATTCACTACATGCCATGTAGCAAGATATCATAGTAATGCCAAGGAAATCTAGATGATTGCGGTGAAAATAATACATTGATTGGGCCACTCAAGATCACATCCTGATTTTTTTCATGGTGGGTTGTGTCTTTCATAGCAGAACAGGAAACACGATTGTATTTCATTTAGCACCACAGAAGCTGAGTATATTAGATCCACTCAAGATTTCATGCAATTATTTTTGATGAATATACAACTTGATGAAATAGGCATGGCATTGTAATCTCATGTTTGAATTCTGTGTGATAACTCAGTTGTTATGAATCTTAGCAAAAATCATGTCCATAATTATAGGACATAGAACCATTAAATACAATATCATTTTATCAAGGATATGTTTGAGAAGGGAATCATGAAGTTGTAGTATGTGCCTATATAACTATAGTTTGGAGACATTCTGACGATGGCCTTACCCAAAGAATCCTTTGAAATTCCTTGACTGGATCTGGGAGTTCAGTCAACTCCCCACACATGAAAAAACCAAAAAGGAGTTACCATTATGTTTACTGATAAAAGGGGAGAAAAATAGTGACTCTTAATGGGGGATAAACTATGTCTAAAGAAGTGATACAATATCTTTTTCAAGAAAACATGGGGAATATAACAAGTGGTATAGCGAGAAATGGGATGTTTGTCAAGAAATGTGATGAAGCTAATAGGGGAAGCACCATTATGAGAGTATGTGGTGTTCAAATTGATCATCAAGATTTTATCTTGGACAACACAAGAACCCAAGAGGAGATATAAGAGAGTATTGAATAGGATGATGATATAAGTGATCAATCAAACAATAGATAACATGGTAGTTGAGGATCCTAATAAAAGAAAAAGAGTTGCATTGTAATGGTGTCAAAAGGTTTCCTGTGATAACAATTGGTATTAGTTTGGAATCAAAAATTGGTTTCATAAATGAAGTGATTCATTGATGAACATTTAATTTAATTTTTTTCTCATGTTGGGCATTGATTATGTTGGCATAGAGTATCTATTAAGTAAATCCTTGATTGCTATCATAATTTGCAAGAGGAGAATGGTGGCTGAAGCATTAATGTGGTATCTTTTTATAAAAGTGTTTTCAACAAACCCAAAGGGGGATATTGTTGGTAAATAATTCTTCAAGGCACCATTGATGCATTTTTGGGTTGGTTGTGATTGTTTACAAAGTAGGACATGATGTTTTTTTGTTGAAAAGGTGGATTTTTAAGATTAGTTTGGTGAAAAAGGGGGAATCCATAGTGATTTTTTAGGATCAAGATATTATGTTGTCAAACCATTATTGATAGATGAAAATAAACAAAGGAATAGATGACCTGTAGTTGAAAAAAATGATCAGATAAAAGGTGGAACCATTTTGTAATGTTTTCCATATTTTTGGGACTGAAATTTAAAAAAATGGAGAGATGTGTTTTTGGTGAAAGAATGTGTACAAAATGTTAGAGTGGTGTACAAAATATTATAGTGGTTCATGAAATTGAGTCATGGATTTTTTTCATGAAAGAGGTTTTTTAAGATCAGAATCTCAAAAATTGGCAAAGGCATGAGGTGTGTAAAAAAATAGAGCTGTGCGTGAAATACAATGTTGCATGGAAGATGTGTTTTTCATGCTCGAAGAGCATTACACATTGAAGGAGGTTTTTTTGGGTAGGGTTGATTATTATTATAAATATGAGATTACCACCTAATTTGATAAAGATCATGACTTAGAGAGTATCTAAGAATTGGCACACAATGTTGGAGTACACAAGGGATTTGTGTGTAAATGACATATTTGCATGTAAAAGAAGTTTTTTTGTGCATAAAAAAAGGTTTCACATAATATAAGGATATTGTGAATAAAAAAATTGCTTTAATTTATAATAATTGGTTGAATTTATAGGAGGTGTTTCAGAAAAAAATGATTTCGCACAAAAGTTATGAAATTATGCATAAGGCTGAGTGAAGGATGCAAGAAAAAATTAGAGTTTCCCAGTACACTTGGTGCAATGTGAGATTCATCTATGGGGAAAAAATAAACATCAACAAAGGATATATAAACAGTTAAGGATGTAAATTTAATTAATTATAATGAAGGGACCAACAAGTCTATAACCTGTTAGTGGATCCTTTCCAGAGTAGTGAGAAATGGATGTTGAAGAAGGTGATCTTTAAAACTGGTAGTGAGCCAGAGAGAGAGAAATAGAGTGTGACCCCTGGGAAAGAAGTGATCGGACCCTAAACATTGTAAAACTAGTGACACTGGGCATTCATGTTTTCTAGCTCAATCATTGTAAAATAGAAGTGATCTTTAATGAATTTGGTACATCGACACATCAATGATGTATGCTCCTTGGATGTAGCCCAGTGAGGGTGAACCAAGTAAAAATATATGTGCCTTCCTACTTGATTCTTTGAATTTCATTCAAATAATTATCACCAGATAAATAAATAATGAATAAGCTCAACTATAAAACATAAATTAAAACAAATTAACCTGTATAATAAAGTAGTCATGATCCAGTTCGGTAAGGATAATTTTAGAAAAGAATATCCATAATCTGAATCTCACCCTGCCCCACAATCAAGGTATCTACGCCCCTTTTGGTCCTAACAGAACATAATATATCTAATTATGGAATATCTTGAGTGGATATGTTTGTGTCTATCCTGAATTATTTTATTTATATTTATAAGGCCATTTGTTACTATAGAAAAAATATGATCTTTGGTATTTTTTGTGGATATTATATAGTCACTTAGTGGATATGTTCGAATGATGGATTTTTTTTCGAAATAATTGATTATTCATGGAGTCACATATTATTATGTTAAAAAATATCATTCATGCGTTTAACCATGCGTCAGACATTTTTAGTGATTTTTTAAACAGTAAGGAGGCCTATACTAGGTCCATATAGATAAACTGATTCATTATTTTTAGTAATTGATTTGATTGTTATCCAAAATGATTTTGAATTATTAATGAGGTTAATATTATATTTTGAGGAATTGATAATGTTAGTTTCCTTCCATGATCATAATTCAATTTATGTTCTTCACAACCTCCTCCATTAAGATTTTTATGCACAATTATGCATATTTTATTTTTTAAATACTACCCCAATTATTGTTAATATAAAAAATTATTTATGAAAATGAAAACATATCATCAAATAAGTCATAATATTATTGAATTGTATGATTTATATCTTCCCAAAAATTTGTTCTTTTTTTATAAAAAATATTCATCTTCAGTTATAATTTTTCTACATGAAATTCATCATTAACTTAAAATGATATAATCAAATTAAATACAGAGAGACAAATGTCAATTTAATACATCTTTATTTAAGATATTTCATCATAAATATAATTTTATGAATGTGAAGAATATATTTATTTCCCATTAATGAACTATTATACTTATTTTTCTTACATTCATTTCTAGAAAATTTTCTCTTATATTTATGGAAACTAATTTTTGTTATTTCTCATATGAATTTTATATTTACATTATTTTATTATTATAATTTTAATTTTTATACTCTTTTATTATTTGGATATTCATAAAAAGTATTTTAAAATGATAAAAAAATTTATATCCTTTGAAAAATAATTATCGTTTCATCCAATCCATATTCGTTCAAGTTAAATTTTATATCTTTTAAAGGATATACAATTAAATTTAAAATTTAAATGTAATAGTTTTCAACGTTTTTTCACATGAACATTTTTAAAATAACCATTTAATATGATTGTGTATTGTTAGTATATTGAAAATATTGAAGCATTTTTTGTACACTATTATGATTTTACAATCATTAATAAATTCATATTTACAAGCTTTATTTACAAAGAAAATATTTTTGATGAATCACCCTATAAATGTTCTTATAAATTATTTTTTAGGGATGTTTTATTTTTAGTTAAATTTTTTTTAAATTCATGAGGTTATTACTAGTTATAATATCTTGAAATGGTTTGAAAACATTTTTTCATTAGTTATTTATGATTAAATTATTGATTTATTTTACACTATGCACATATGTTTGGATGATAATTTGTGGGGTTAAATATTTCCCTCCAATAAATATTTGATGGTTTTATATCATGATATAATAATTTTTTGTGAGTTTGATTTCAATTTAAGTATCAGAACTAGGTTGATAATGTGTATAAATGTTGTTTTTCTATGATCACTAGTTTGTGTATGGTTGTAGTTATGGTTTTAATATTTCAGATAGTTGGTTGTGGGTATAAATGTAGTTTTATTATTCTAACAAGATAGTAAATGGATTTATTTATGTTTTATATTTTCAGAATATATTGTTGGAGGGTATTATTATGATTTATATATGCACACATTATTATTATTTGGTTATAAATTTTGTTTATCTATAATTATAAATTTTAAATAGTTATAAATGTTGTTGATATATTATTAAAATTTTGGGAATGAGTATCATTAATGTCATGATATTCTCATCTGAATATTTTAGATATAAATGTTAGTATAATATTTCCAAAATGATAATTTTTCACAGCCATATGCTAATAGAATAATCATATGCATATTCAAATTCCTAGAATATTCTATCACACATCATATTTACCAACATCTATTCCCTAATTCATTTGATCTCTCCTTTTTTATGACTTCTTATTTTTTAGATTTTAATAAATGGTAATGATATTATTATTTATCATGATTATTAACATATAAATATATTATTATCAATAATTCAATTATATTTATATAAATTATATTTTTCTTTTCTAATCATCCAATCTCCTTCGTTTTATATGTTTTCATCCCTCCATGTTAAGAAGATGAATGAATCTAATTATAAGTTTGATGGGAATGTTTTTGGATATATTATAGTGATATAGATATATATGTTGGGTAAAATATATTCCTTATACATAATTCCCCCATGAATCAAATATTCAAAATCCTCATGTAATCTGAATGTGTGTTATATGTATTATGTAAATTATAGAATTAATAAAAAATTTATGTATATTTAGATTGGGTTAAAATAGTTGGTGCCATATTTTTTCTTAGTAATTTTTTATTATTAATTTATTTACATTTTTTATCAGGGCTAGGGATCCTTAGTGACTACCCCAATGGTGAGCCTATTAATAGAATGAAATCCTACTATATTTGAAAATTCATAACATTGTAAAATTTTAATTACCTAGCCTTAAACATGAAATACTATTTATTTTTAAAAAAAATTACTAATTATTACTTTCTTTTGAATTATTTATCATATTTTAAATGGATTAGATCCTAAACTATTTATAAAAAATCAACATATACAAAACTTTATTCCTCTACCAAGTATACATTTTTCCAATGACATACAAAATTTAAAATAAAATATTTTTTTTTCATTCCAAGAAAATTCATTATGAATATCAACGTGACTTATTATTTTTGATTGTTTATCCTTAATAAATTTTAATATGTTTTTAATATGGAATTGGAACATAAGACTTTGTTTGTGAAAAAAAATTAATGGAAGACAAAATAATGTTATTCAAAGAATACATACTAAATTTTCAGTTCCAAAATAAACATTGGGTTTCAAAATACAAAATAAAATAACCATGAAATAATTTTCTCTCCATAAAAAAATTAAAAAATATTTAAATATGAAATATTTAAAGAAAAAATAAATCTCATAAATATTTCCTTATAGTCATGAAAACCTCAATTATCCCCCAAAAAGTAACACATGCACTCCAAAATAAATAGTATCATTATCTTAACATCATAAATAAAAATATACTAATTAAAACCAATATACCTAATAGATATATCACATATGTAACATTGGATTTCATTTTACATTTTACTCTTATAAATAGAATATCCAATATGGTTGAATTTTATAACCATGCATTGGAAGGATGACGCAGAAAAACTTATCCATGGTTTATAAAAGATCCACCATTCATTGGATAATAATGTAACCACCAATACATCTATTACAAACCCCCCATTTATTTATAATAGAACCACAAATTGTCATAAATATTTTTGAAGAAACATTAAATTACCCTAAAATTGAATCATTCATTTTCATCATTCCAAAAACTAATTTATTATTTTATCCCACTGAGAACATTTTTGGATATTGAAATATACACAATATTTTTTAAATAAATTTATATAACTAGGTCATGGGTTCGAGCGGTTATTATTTGATGAGAATAATAAATATCATAAAAGAGGATAAAAATAAAATAACTATTATGTATATGTAATATTCATCCATTGTCACATACATTTAAATAGAACATTAATTTTTTTATTTATCAAAAATAAAAAGGGTTTCGTATAATGATTTATATTGATTGTGTTTGAATGAAATTCAGAATTGAGAAAAAAAATATTTATAATTATTTTATTTAATATAAATTCATTCATATAATAATGTTAACAACATTAATAGGGAAGAATTTTTTAAGGAAAAATGAAAAGATTATTTTCTAAATAAATTCAATTACCTTTTGTTTGAGTTACCATGTACATTATTAATATACATGAATAATAAAATTATGTTACATATAAAAATTCCTAATAATGTTTTCAATTTTTTTATTCCTTTTTTTTTCTAATAACATGAAATATTTTAATATTTAATCAATAAAATTTCCATCATACATTTTCATGATATCGGGTGTATAAGTCCAAAATATCTTTGGTACCATGAATATAATCGAAGAGGACATTATTTAACCTACCACCGAATAATAATCTTGAAATAATTATAAGTTTTATTAATTAATAATAATTTTAAAAACCAAACATTATGGTTATAAAAATGGAACTACCTTTCAATTATGGATGATGTGTGTCATACATATGAATGTGTATTTTTTCCATTTTCAAAAAATTATTATCGAAAGATGCTACATAATGACATATCAATATATAATGACCATGTTATAATCAATATCTTATAATTTACATTAAACTTTGTTATATATATATCATCTATTCTAGAATTTGAGGACAAATGAATCATCTTACTTATTGAATATAATAGTCTAAACATATACAAAAATGATATTAGTACTTTTCATGAAAAAGAATTTTTAATGTAGTAAATGATATATTATCCTTACATAATGATAAATATATCATTATTATAAAATATATACACATTATATCAATCATTATAAGGATTCGTATGAGTAGGTAATAGAATATGAATATCTTCTCATTGTAAGGAGGTAGACAGTCGTAATAATGAATGATGGATTGATTTACTATTTGTTTAATGTAGTTATTTTATAGGTTAATAAATTAACAAAATAGTTAATAAATATAAGTAAGATTCCATAAATTTTATATTATAATTATTTAAGAATATTAAATGGATTTTTAAATAAAAAAATGAATTTAATTTATTAGTAATGGAACCTCTTCATCAAACACCCACTTATGGTTTTGATCAACAATAATTCCATGTATATTTTGATAATAAATCCTAAGAGTTTTATAGGAGGTTATATGTGTATGATACTTTTTGGGGAAGTTATTCAACTAACAAAAATCTTTTTTATTTTTGAAAAAATTTGTGAAAAATGATCCGTTATATATGTTGGTTGAATTTCTCTAATGTAATTTTCTAAAATAATAAATCAATATGAATTAATTTTAAACTAGAAATGGTTTAAATAGAATTTTATAAAATATACAATGATTATGTGTCATAATAATATCTTAAAAAACATTTATACAAATATAGGTTAGTTTTTATTCATATGATAATTATTTAATAAATAATTATACATTTTGATGGTTTCTACAAAAGTGTTAAATTTTTGGCATTATATTCACATAAAAATTCGAAAGGTAAAAATCAATAAAATAATACTGTATGATTTCATACATTTTTTTAATGGATGGTTATGGAGAATAAGCACTTGTATAATATAAAATAGACATGTATTAGTGTTATTTTATTCCTAATTCAATTTATTATTAACCATTAAATTCCCACTATACACTTATTTATGGTAACAAAAAAATTAATTTATAATTATTAATGTACCAAAATTATGAGGGAAACATTTACCAAAATGAAACCCCGTAATAAAAAAATATTGGAAAAATTTCAATATTAGAAATAATTTTTTATAATAATTTAATTTAAAATTAACAAAAAATAGTGCTTGATAACATTTTTTTTTGAAAATTAACTGTATAAGTATAATTTTCCGTTATATTAAATTAATGTATAAAAATAAGTTAAAAACCCAAATTAATATATTTTATTATATGAAGTATGTAATTCCATATAATATGACATTGTAAATAAACAAATATAATTTCAAATTTTGATTAAAATTAGTATTTTTAATGATAAATTAATAATAAATCATTTTATAAGATTTGTGAAAAATACAACAAATATTATTAGAATTTTTTTTATTAAATAGTTAATTTGACATGTAAAATTTTAAAAAAAATTGGAATAAAATTTTACATAAATCCATATTATCTATGAATATCGAATTTGGATAAAAATAATTTTTTTACATTTGAAAGAAAAATTACCATATCATTATGCAATGAATACAACTAATGAATAATAATAAGAGAATTAAATTATGTAATATTCAAATAATTTTGTTTTTATATTCATCCATGCTTTTGTAAATTTCATCCATAATATTTTATTCATTTATAAAATATATGTGGATATCTTTTCCTCATAGAATATTGAGTTTCCCATGTTGTTTCTTATAACATATGGTTGTCCACTAAAAATAAAATTCATGAAAAAGCTTGTATTGAATCATATTCTCTATATAGTGAAGCATTTAAATCAATTTTTCTTCATATAAAATATTCTCTTCTAAATAAAATACATTAGGTACCAATATACGAGATGAATATGGATAAAATTTTCATTACTATAAAACATGAAACATGTTATGTATGTATGATAATCATTGATGAAAAGTCACTTTACAATAATATGAACCAATATTGTATTGGATTCCATAATGTCCAATTACTTGTCGACTAATATTCACCTTTTTACCAAAATTATGTAGTCTTTTACAAGGATATATATTATGAAAAACATGATCACCGACCACAAATTAAAGATCATTCCCCTAGTTATCAAGATATTTTTTTTACTTACTATGAATTGTCCTAAACAGATGAATAAAAATATTCACCTTATCAGTTTGTACACTACCAATTATTATCACATCATCATTATTTCACCTAATTTAACCCAAAAATTATGAATCCAATGAAAATTTTAATATAAAGCATCAAAAATGAAATTTTAATATTCACCTTATAAATGTTATTATATGAAATCTCAACTAATTAATTTTTTTTATCCCAATATCCATGGTAAAACATTTGACAGAAACAAAAAATTTCATACAATGTTTGAATCACATTGTTTAAAATTCTATTATATGAATTATTAAATGTTATACAAAAATATAATTTGTCACCCTATTCCTTTTGAATAGTTTCTTAAAAAAATATATGAATCTATAATAATATTAAAATACAATGGATATTTGAAATACATGTAATGAATCATCATTATTGGTGAAATTTTAACCATTTCTATCTGCCATGGACAATATTAGACTATTCTACAATTATATTTTTTAGTTCCTAAAAACAATCATCTCATTATTTTATCATGATGAATTTAAATCATCTTTTAGTTTAAACTGTTCTTCATCTAGAAATATAATAAAAGTATTCATCATTGCTCTAGTAGTAAAACAATAATCAAAGAAAACCCAAATTATTCTAAACTTTTTTTGGTCATAGGATCTCATCAGTAATATTAGTTTTCTTCTAGTCAATGGTTACACCATCATTGAAAAAATATTAGCATGGATAATAATATATTGCAACCAAAATTTACCGATACAAAATTTTCCACATAACATGATTTCTTTTATACTTTATAATGTAATTTTTTTTTCTGTTGATCATCATGTATTTTAAAATAATTTTTTTCCCAATAATGAAATAATAATGGCCACATCTCTTCAGGTATTAAATCATCATAATATCTACCTCCTTAAAATTCAATTCATATTACCCAAGAATAAGATCATTTATGAATAATACAATAGTCTCTATATCTCATGAATAAATTTAGTAATATTAAAAAAATTTATTTTTTCATTATATTTTTGTTACTAAATATCTATAATTAATGAAATTACACATAATACAACCAATCATGTTAAAAATTTCCAATAACCCCGTGTTCATGTACTGCACCCAATAAAACATTTATCAAATAATTATTTAAAAAATAGTATCATTTCCACAGGTTTTAATTATTCCTTTAAATATGGTGGGTTTAAAATTTTCTTATCATTACAAATAGAGAAAATATGTAACTAAATCACTAGTTTATGAATAAAACACTTCAAATTAGTAGGAATAATCTTCTATATATTTATTTCATAATATTACGTAACTATTGTATACAAGTTCATTCATTAGGATAACATAATCTAATAAACATTCACTACCATTTCAAATGAATTTCTATTATTAACATTTGTTTAAAAAAGGTATGAAATAATTGTATTAAAAATGATTCCCTAATAAATATAAAATATAATAGTAAATTAATTGATAATAAATACGAAAATATTATCAAACTATAAATTTGGTAGTGAAAATATATTGTTGCGAAAAAATATTCCATTAATAATAAAATGAATCTTCATATAAATCCATGTTTTTTTATATTTCAACCTAGAGTATTCACCAAATGTTCTATATGACATAAATGGTGTTTTATTTAAAATTTACCTGTGTATTTTTAATAGGTAAAATAATAAAACGATCTAGAGTTCAAAATGGTATTGGGTTTATTAGATAAATATATAGCATGAATTTAAGAAATTCATTTGAGAGCATGTCATCAATTATTGTAGTATGAAATGTATTTTTCAATCCATTTTCATTATGATATTGATTATTTATATCTTTATTAACTAACATGGTACACACATTAGCTTAATATTTTAACTAGTTGAAATTTATACATATAATAGATATATTTCCATTATTTTTTTTACCAATTGTGATATAAACTTCTTAAATTCTTAAGCCATATAACCATACATACCACTTTGAATGAAATTCATATATTGTAAATAAAATTCTATAGAGTCCATTTTAACAAAATTATGCCAATATAAGAACATGATTTTCAAATAATTAGAATTCATTAATGAATCCATTCTAATTACCTTCCATTGAGACCATTTCTTCTTCGTGTTTTCCCGAAATACATGATAATCTCAAACATCCATTTCATATTCAACCCAATAAAGAACAAGTTTATTATAAAATTTAAACTCATGGGACACTAATACTCATTTAAAACATGTATTTAATCATGAATTAATTTTACTAATGATATTATCTTGATCTAGGATAAAATATAGTACTTACATTCACAAATGGATGATGTCTGGTACTTATATAGCCACTCAGTCATCAACTATTTGCACCAATTCCAATAATTTTATTTTCATTAAATAGTGAACAAAAAAAAAGATAGTCCTAAAGTAAAATATATTGAAATTCATCTCATTGTAATGAATAAATATCTTTCACTTCTATAATATTTATAACCATTAACCAAAAATGATAATCATATCCATTAAAAGGATAAATGTTTAGGGATTACATTTATGGATTAGATCATCCCATGACATGACATATCTTTTCTGATGTGATATTACATTCCTCCTCCACCACTGCGTCAGAAGAATAACTGAATGTTGGGAATTTTTCTGAAAAAATTCTATTGTATAATTATGTTACTATGTGGAATATAAATATTCTGTATACCATGTATACAACTATAATTTATATAATTTTTTATATAATTCCTCAAAGTAACAAACATTTTAATTCTAATTAAATAATTACGGGATACTGATTTGGATGAATTTTATCCTCTTGGTGCCTTCCTAGATTAGATTCTCAGTTTCCTCTTTGTAAACATATTTTAAATTGACATATTCTAGAAAAACTTTTAATCAAAATATGTTATATCATTCAATATTAATCATAATGTAAATTATTTTTCTTACATCATATTAATATTATCTTATCCTGTAATGTTACGAAAACCATCATCTAACACCACCACCAATGATCTAACCATAAAATTACATAATCCAATGTTTTTATATTGGAATTCAATTGTTTCCACTAAGTAGGATATTTTTAGTTTATTTTTTCAAATAGTTATATTACAACTCCTTAATACAAAAAAATAAATTACAAAGATGACACATCTACTATGTATCCATTTTTATTATAATAAAAATATATATGTGAAAATTATTTAATTTAATGAAATGTATTTAAGATAGAAACTATAATTTCAAATTCCATTACCCATTATTTTTCCCTATAAAATCATTATAAAAATGTTGTATGTACAAAAAATTTATATCAAGGGATATAATATGACAGATATTATTATACTTGTTGGTCCATAAACACATATAAATAGTTTTCTAAAAAATCAATCATTGAAGAAGAAAAAAAAATTCAATGAGAATAAAAATCATAAAATAATGAATCCCATAATTAATTAACATGTAAATGAAAATTGAAATTATAAAATCATAATGGTTACCACTATATCTATGAAATTTATAATTTTTTCACAATGTAATACATTTCATCATTAAAAAATATACATTACATTAAAAATATAATTATTAACATAGGTTAATAATAGATAAAATTTGTATAATGACCCATAAAAGAGTATATTAATAATTTAGGTATCCTTATAAATCATTTATATATCACTCTTATAAATAAAATGAAAAATGTATCATATATTCATACCGAATTCATGGGTCGGAATTTCTGGACCCACCCATCATTATTTTATAATGGAAAAACCCCTATATGGTATAAAATGCTACCACCTATCCTTCACTAATAATGGAACCATCCATAAATTTTTTATTATTTATCTACCAATAATCATAAAAATTTTCAAAAAATATAGCACATTCATAAAATATGGAATCATATACTTTTTTTATTCTAATCATTAAAATATTATCTTCAACCATTTGATAAAATTTTGGGTTATAGAAATAATCATTCAAAATAAAAACCCATTTGGAAAATTAACTAAATCTCAGAATTGATAATTTTTTCTCAAGAGAAAATATGAATTTCTTTTATAAATAAATTTGACATTACAGTTATAATGGTTGGTACATTATTTTTTTATCTTTATATATTAAAATAGATCAATCGTTATTCATTATAAAAATAAGAGAAAACATTACGTAAAAAATTTAATTTTGAAATCCCATTAATTAATCATATATATTGGCATAAAATATAATTACAATATAATTATTCTAAAATAAATAAATCTATAAAAATATTATAAAATTATAGGTACATAAGAAAACATTTTTAAACGGAAACAATTATATGGAATATTTAAGAGATATCCCATTAAATTGAATTTTTAGTCATCATATAATATATTTATATTCTTATATAATAATTTTTTATTATCATTATAAATAAATATATTTTTTGTTTAAAATTATATTTATTTTATTTTTATACATTGTAAATTTAAATTTTTTATTCATCCAATTTCATATCGAACATTTTGAAAATATATAGTGTATAATAGAAAAATTAAATTGGAAGTTCGTCTATGGTTAACTAGGAAATATTTCTTCATCTCTGTAATAAAATTTTTTATATATTTAAAAAAATTATAAATAAATTATACATTAAAATAATCATATAACATTATAATGAAAAATGACACATGTTAAAATTATTTATACTATTATACATAATTATGAATGAGTAAAATTATCATTTTACCATAACAATTTTGTGAGGGAAGATAAATGTTATTTTAACATTATATAATGATCATTATATAATCAATAATCTATCATTTATTTTAAAAACACTTATATATATCATTATTTTGAAGTATTGATGAGAAACGTATGACATTTCTTCATAGAGGTGGTAGTCACTATGTACATACAAATGATCATATGATTATTCAGTGAGGGGAATTATAATAAATTAAATTATATATAATATTTTAATATTTATAAATATATCATAAATTTCGTATATTTAAATTAAACTAGTTATTAAACCTAGTTTTTAATGAACGCAATGTAAATTGAATTCATCTTATTGTGAGGTGGGAGTCCACTAATCACATGAATGATTATTTGATTTCAAATATAATGGAAGGAATGTTACATATAATAAAATTTAAATACTTTTTTATGAAATCCTTTTTAAAGAAATATATGTAACTAATAAGGGTTGTGATTACAAATGAAACATAAAATATAATAGGTGAAAACATAGTCATTCGAAAATAAATTATAGCACTGAAATAATTAACCCTATATAATTTCTTTTGGATAGAGGTTACCACTATATTGGGATTATCATTGACAAGATCTTGAAATTGAATGACCATTGTTTTCCTTGTCTTTACCTTTTTCTCTAAGATTGTATTCCCCTCATTTAAGAGGCATGTAACGTCCCAATTGTTTTTATTGAACCGCTATGTTCGATAGCATACATGATACACCACATTTAGAATAATTGAACAAATTAATATTATTATTTAATATGGTAGTTATCAATATGCAGTTATAATGCATGGAATAAATAGTGTTAAATGAATTATTGAAATAATATTTACATATGATTATTTAGGGATTCATTGGTTTTACAAATTAATTATAAATTAAATAAAACCTAATCGAATATAAAGGATATGTTTTTTTAAAACATAATTTAATTGAAAATATGTGAGATTATAAAATAAAAAAACACTATTAATGAATTTTGATAATTAAATATATATTTAATATATTCAATTTTATTTTTATAGTTAATATTATATATTTTCAAAACATGGTTTTAGAACAAATTTATTTTTTCTGATTAAAAACTACATTTAAAAAAATGTAGTTTTTCTAAATTTTGATAGATATCCCATTTTAAATATAGTTTCTGACCCTTTTTTATGTTCTGTTTGAAAAAAATTAACTTCTTATTTAGAAGAATAAAATTAGTATTTATTTTGAATAAATGTTTTGTGTTTTTCTGATAAAATATATTTCTAATGAATATTAAAAAATATTGCAGTTTATATCAAGAATAAATTTTCTTATAATTTATTTATACTATTATGTTATCCATTTAAAAGATTTGAAAGTATAATTAGAATATTTTATATAATCTAACCCAATTTTGGCCATTAGAAGTAATTTTCACATTGAAATTATATATAAACACATGAAAATCATTTTAATTTTTTTACTTTTAGAAATCTATTCTATCGTTTTGACAGTGAGGATTAATTTTAAATTAGTTAATGAATTTTATATTTTTAAAAGTAGTAAAAATGAATTTAATACTATTAATCAATGTCTCAAAAGTATTTAAATTCAAAACATCTATTATTTTATAAATTATGAGTATAAATATTAGTAATTGTATATCATATTTAATGGAATATTGGGTAAATTAATTTAATAAATAATATGATAAGCATAATAAAATTACCTTAACACTATAAAAAACACTATTAGATGAATAAAAGTATTCCATTAACACCTAAGGATTATAATTGACTTATTTAATGTAACTCTTTTTAAGACTGTAATATAAATATTATTAAAAAATAATGTCATAATATGTAACCATCTTATTTCATCTACGTAAGATAATTTTAATATTTGTATAAACATAATAAAACTAAAATATTAACTAGTATCCAAAACTATAATAAAATTTTATACATATTAGTAATTTATTTATAATTTTTACAGATCAAATCATTACAATAAATACAGACAAGACACTGATACTGTAATTATTTTATTAATATAAATATCAAATAAATGATATGAACATTTTAAATTAAATATAATTATAATTAATTATGTAACTAAATTAATTTTATAGGCTACTAAAAAAGAACATAATTCTATTAAATGGAATTTTCATGATATATCTCACATTTTTTTCTGAAATTCAATGAAATAAATAGTGTCAAAATTGACAATATTGATATTTTAAAGATTTAATAGTTTATTGAATTGTTTAAAAATCATAAAAATATATAAATTTTTTAATGAGACTATGATAAGTTATAAATATTATCTATGTGATAATTAATGGGAAATTGAACCAATAAAAGTAAAATTGGTATCCTTTTAATATTTATAATGTTGTCACCATAATTAAAATTAAAATAGATTAATTAAGGGTAAACAAAAATGATAAAGTTTAAAATAAAATAAATACATGTATAAAAATTAATGGATGAAATTATTTTGAACCATAATGATATTTTATTTTATATAAATAATGTTTGATTCATTTTGATTTAAACATTTATTTATATTAATTTAATATTTCTTTCATTTCCAAGGGTGCCCCACCCCTCTCTTATTAAAGGTACCCACTCTTCCCTATTACACACACTTATATAACCATTAGGAGGAGAAAATATATTCCCAAAACGATTCTTTAACACCATACAGGCAATAATAAGGCATTATTTTATGTACAAAACCCTCCATAGATGTGTTAATGTGGTCATTAGTGGTGATAAACTGAATAAAATGTATTGTTTTTACTTATGTATTTCTATATTATTCCTTCTTACACTTCTTCAAAAATTCACAAATCATGATGAAGCAATAACTAACTTATCCTAAATATACTTCTGTTGTTATGTTAATATCATCACCAAAATAATCTCTCATCACATAAAATAAAAAATGAATAATTTTTTCATGGGTAAGACAGATTACCTCTCGTGAATTGATATATTTTGTTTTATATTTAAATAAATCAATACAAGTAATAATATATCATTGGTTTTATTATTACTAGTCATATAAAAATGACCAAGTCATTCGTTCGTACGTGTAATCTATCACATCTACGAAGAAATGTGAATTTTTTTCAATACATCAATTTAATGATAAATATAATTATATTAAAATGTTTTATATGATATTTTTGATTTTATTAAAATTATGTAAATATAAAACAACTCTTTCCTTCGTTTCATAAATTTCAATGAAAAATTAATATAGTTATTCATCTGTAAGCAAGACATACCGTCTCAATTATTATAATGTTGTCCATTTTTAATAACCATGAATAATGGTTTGATTAAAAATTATATTTTAATTACAAAATTTATAACAATTTCATGAATATTATTCTGGATATGATGAACTTATGACTACATAGACTATTAACATCATACCAAGTTCATTTTGGACTCATGTACTGAATATGGACAAAACATTCGATATGATAATAAAAAATTATGTATTTGTTACCACATGATAATAATTAATATAAAAGGAATAATTATAATTAAAATATTTAACAAATAAAAATTAAATTATCTTATCAATATTATTCATGATGAAAAAGAATGTCTGTGTCTATTTAGACTCGATGTAATGGATTTCATCTCATATTAAATTCCATTGAGAAATGTTTGATGTTAGGAACCAATTATATTCTTTATGGTGTATATAATTATATTTGACATTTTAAATTACGAATAAAAATATTCTTATTAAATTCTATGCTTTGTTTATTATTTTTCTGCTTTTGTTTTAATTCAGGTGTTTTGAAAGTGTTGTGTGATTTTTTAACTCAATACCTAATTTTAGTGTATTGGTGATTTATTCCTTTAAATATTTTTACTTTATTACCATGTTTTTAAAATGTTTCTTATGAATTTATATCTATTAAAAAAAGTTTGTTTTAACATAATAAAATTTGAATTTATCTCAAATGTTTTCCATAATGGATCCTCGTAAGGGACTTTGTCTCAATTTAATTTCATTGATGCTTAATTTAATGTTATACACCACCTTATTTAATAAATATCATTACCAATCTATTTTATTGTTTATTAAATAAATGATTTTGAAAAAGGAATATTTTTATAGAAATTTTTTAATATCATTACAATGTGAAAAATGAATTTTTTTAACATATATGCTGAAAAAAATCTCTTCCTCCATAAATATTATATGATATTTGAATTCCACTATAAACATAATGTTTTTAAATGGAAAATAAATCCATTATTCATTTTTTTAATTTTCAAATAGATAATTTTCTACATGTGGGTAGACTATATTAATATATTATATTTATTTATTGTGATTGAAAATGATATTTTATGAGTGAAATGTTGACAATTGAAATATTTAATGTGTTATACATATATAATGGTACATGGACTTTTGAAGTGTGGTTAAGTGATAATCCATAGTTGGGTTGTCAAATTATAACCCAATGATAAGGGATTCTGTGATAAACAACGAATTTGTGGTTATGTTATAACCTCCAATTCATTGGGTATGGAAGTCATCCATATGGATATTCCATTTGAAAGAGCGATATGTGTTGAATTTGACCATATGGTCATTCCATTAAGTATGATTATGTCTGAAGTTACCTTTATATGATATATGTTTCATTCTTTGGATTTTATAGTAATGATTAGATTATAAAAAGGATAAGGAATGAGATTATTTTCATTTATGTCTATTGACTACCATGTTGTGGTATAAATTATTACTTTATGATAAATTATTCATGGTTTACATTTTTTTATCAAGGACAATAGTTTTACTTCTGTTTTTATACCATACCTATAATTTTGTTCTCATCACATTATTTTAAATGTATTCATAGTATTTATGGGAGAATATAGTCATATATAGAATCAAGGGAAATTTTTGATAGTTAAGCATGAAAAAAATAATGTTTCATTCTAACTGTTTTGTTGTTTTGAAGGAAATGGACAAATTTGGAAGTGTTCACTTTGTAAATATTTGATTTTATAATGAAATTTTTATAGCCTAATTCTATTAATTCACTAAACATAAAATGATCCAGTCTGTGATTTAATGTAATATTCTTTACATTACACAATATTATTTATTATTTAATGATGGGTTCTTATTGCAAGTATCAGATGACAGTTTAGAAAAATTTGAATATTATGATGATTTCATAAGTGTTAGGTATATCCTCAGGAGTTTATAATTTTATGGTTGATCATACATCCAATGCTTTATAAATAACTTTTCAGGATTTAGGTTCTCAAATTTTAATGTGATTAATGGTACTATTGGAGAATTTTATTTTTTGAGGTAATTATGAGTTATTAGATGAAAAATTAAAGGCATGAGATTAATATTGAGGATAAAATATTTTATGTTTATTTTTTAGTATTTTTTTTATCATTTTGATAATTTTATAAGAATTATATAGTTTTATAAAAAGGAAAACCCATAGGATGGGTGATGGCCAGTCATGTTAGATAAGGCTATAAGAATCAATCCTACAACTAATGTACAATAATCCATTTTGACATAAAAATGTCCTATGTGAAATACCTTGTTAGAATTAATTTATCTTTTTAGTTAATATAGATAATTTAAAAAGAATATGTTTATTTCTAGAAATTATGTTTATTCAAATTGATATCCTTTATATTGGACAATGGTTTGGGAGTTAATTGATAAATATTATTTGAGAATAAATTTAATATTTTTAGAACTATAAATGATTAAGGATGATAAAATACTATGTGGAATTTTTTCTGTAGTAATTATTGAATGTTATTTTGGATGAATCTATGAATTTATTGTGGAAATATGGATATTTTGGTTATTAATGGAAATTATTAACCTATATTGCAGAATATATTATTAGGTTAATTACTTAATTTTATAATACATTAAGTGTGGTTGATGTTATTTAGTGTTAAATGATAAAACGTATCATGGAATATTATGTGATTTTAAATCCTTTTAATTTTATTTACAAAATCATAGTTATGATATTTTTGAGGAATTGTAAGAAAATTTATTTATCGAATAGTATATGTGGGACATTAGGTTATACATTGGAATGCTATAGACTAAAAGGGAAATTTATCTATTATTTTTAATTTTATTTGGGAAATTATTTTATTTTATCCTAACCATTTTTGTTTTCATTAATTTTTCATGATAGGATGAATAAATACTTAATCATTGTTGTATTATGGGATTTTGTAGAAGTTAATACATCTTTAATTCTCATAGTTTGATGAAAAATGTGTGTAACAGTGTACATTTACTAAAGGATGAAACTCATTATCTCGAGTAAGTATTGTTTATTTTGTTTTTCAATGAATTATATGAATTCAATAACTATAAGAAAAATATCATTAATAAAAAATGTTCTGTGTTATATTTTCCATCAACAAAATCAATTACTGGCTAACCTAATAAAATATTAATAGTCTGGAGATTGTTAAAAATCTCATGATGATGTTTTCTACAACTATCCTTCAAAATATGATAGATTGTTTTTATTCTATATCCATGTTTTTTAACATGATATATTACTATGTGTTATCTCAAGTGACCTTTTAATATCACTTTATTTATTTTAAAATAGTAGTTTAATTGACTCTTTTACCATCGTATGTTTTCAATGAAGTAAATATGAAAAATGAAGAATTAGTTTCCAAGCCCAAATTTAAAATTATGAAGACATAATTTTAAAACAGTTGGAGAATGTAACATCTATAGTAAAAAAAACAATATTTTCAATATAATACATGATATGCCACATTTAGTATAAATGAGAAAGTTTATATTATTATTTAATATGGTAGTTATCACTAAGCCATTACAATGGAGGGAATACATTTTATTAAATAAATAATGAAAATATGGTTTACACATCTTTATATAATGATTCATTGGTTAACAAATTAAATATAAAATAAAATAAAATCCAATTTAAAATAATGGATGTGTTTTTCTAAAGAAACTATTAAATCAAAATAAGCGAATTTATACAATAATAAAGTCACTCATGATAAAAATTAGTGAGTTTTGATAATACCGCCTTTTTTAGACAGGATATAAGAACAAATAATATTATAAGGACAAATGTATTATTTTTAAAATAATACAGTCTTCCCACTTTTTGATGGAGAACCCATTAGATATAGTTTTGAGACGCTTATTTGTTCTATTTCATTAAATAAAATTCTTATTTTTAATCAAGATATCAAAATTTAGTTGGGATACATTTTGTTATTTTTTATGATAAGTTTCATATTTTAAGGAATACTGAAAAATATTATATTTTAATTCAAAATTTATTTTTTTTTCTAATTTTTTTATATTATTAAATTATTATTTTTATTTTTTTAAGATTATAAATAGTTTATTTTTTCATTTAATTTATTTTTGGTCATTTTAAGTAATTTCTGACTGAAATTTGATATAAATGCATGTAAATATTTTTGTTGTTTTTTCTTTTAACAACATTTCTCTCATTTTGAAAATGTAGATTAGTTTGAAATTAAATAATACAAATTATCAATTTTATATTTTGATAAAATGAATGTATTTTTCGAATAAGTGGTTCGAATTAATGTAAATATATTTCTATTCTTTTTTGGGTTTTATTAAAACTGGCATTGATAATTTTTATTTACCATGGGTAAAGGTAAATTAGATAATATATGATAATAAATAATATGATATGTTTAATAAAATACAATAAAATCTACCAAAATATAATTATATGAATAAAAGCCAACCCTTAACACATAAGGATTTACATTGATTCAATTAATGGACGTTTTTCTGTGATAGTGATATAAATATTATTAAAACTATAGAAAGTGACAAGGATTCAACTTATTATTTCTTATAAGTATAGTAATTTCAATATAGGGAAATCATGATAAAACATTGTTCATAAATATCCCTAATAAAGATAAGGAAATTATAAACATCATGATAATGTATATCTAATTTTTTGAGATCATATAATTACTATAAATACTGACACAATAGTGGTATAATAATTATTTTATTAATAGAAAAATGAAATAAATGATATTATAATTAAATAAATAACTATATATAGAATTTATTGTGGTACTCCATGAACATTCATGGTGGTTATGACATAATATATTCCTATTCAATTATTTTTTTGAATTTATTTCTATATTTTTATTTTTTTTAAATTCAATGAAATGAAGAGTGTCAAAATTAACACTATTGATATTTTATAAATATAATATTTTATTAACTTATATAAAATAATAATGAAAATAGTTTAAAATTAAAACATGACAATGATAGGTATAAAATTTCATAATGTGTACATTTATGGTAAATTTACAACATAAAAATAATTTGATAGGCTAATAAAATTTTTAATGTTGTTACCTGAAATAAAAAAAATAGATAAATTAAAATTTTATAGAGATGATAATGTTTAAAAAAATCAATTAATGTAAAAAAATTATTAGATGAGAGGATTTTAATTCATTATCATATTATCTTGGACAAATATAATGTTAGTGTTATTTGGTTTTATAAATTTATTTATATTAATTTAATATTTTAAGAGTTTCCAACGGTGCCCCTCCACTCTCCTATAAAAATGTACCAACTATTTTCTATTACTAAAACATGGGAAACCATTTTTGTTGGACAATATATGAAAAAATCATTTCTTAAAATTCCTCTTCATATTCGTTATGAAGTATTTTTGGAATAACACCCTCTTTAGAGGTGTTAAGGTGTTATTCAATTGTAATTAATAGAAGAAATGATATTTTTTATGTATTTCTATAATATTCCTTCTTTCACTTCATAAACACTACTTAAACGAGGATGAAAAACTATATCCAATATATTAAAGACACTGAGAAGTCATAATATTATTATATTTACCCAAATCTATCTCCAATTTAATCAAATGAGAAATGAATATTTCGTTAGTATTTACGGCGGACTACCGCCTCGTGAACCGATATAGATTTTTTTCATTATCATCTCTCAATACATGTCATAATAATAGAATTAATGTTTTATTATTATTTTCATCACATAATTATTATTATAAGATGTTTATATATTAATTATTCTCTTAATGTCCAAACACATAAAATGATAGCATCATTCAAGGGTACATGTGAACTATCTTCTCCATGAAGTGATGCAAATAATTTTTATTCAGTACATCACATGTAAGATATATAAAATTATATTCTAATGATTAATATGATATTAATGATTATATAATAACTGTCTAATTATTAAATAGTAATCAATTTATTTCCATAATGATCAATGAAATGTGTAAAACATTACTCAAGCATATGTATGGCCTACCGTCTACATGATTATAACATTGTTCAATTTTCATAACAATACATAATGGTTTGATTTAAAAATATATATTTTTGTATTAAAATTATATAAAAATATATTATTAATATTTTTAATGAGAAATAATATAACCATTTGGAAAATTTGATTTATACAATGTTTATTTTGGATTCAAGTACTAAATATAGACAAAACAGCCAATATGAACATAAATTATTATATAACCGTTATAACATGATTAGAAGTTATATAAAAAATACTGAACATTAAAAAGGTTCTCCAGTAAGATGAAATTAAATTATGTTTTTTATTTAGGATGATAAATAACGTACGAGAGGATTTCGATGAGAGGAATGGTATTTGGTCTCAATTTATATTCCATTAAGCCTAGTTTGTTGATATTTATCAATTCAGTTTTATTTTGGGTATATACATCCCTTTGATATATTATATCCCAAATATCCTTATTCTCATTATATTCTATGTTCTATTTAATATTATTCATTATTTATTTTTATTCAAGTTTTTCTCAAGTGCCAAGGGACTTTATAACTCAAAAACTCATTTTAATGTTTTTTATATTTATTCTTATAAATATTTATAAATTACATCCATGTTTTAAAAATCATTATTTTGATTTTATTTCTATGTAAATGAATTTTAAAAAATGGGAACTATTTAATTTATATAAAATGTTTTCAAAATGGAATCATTGTAGAGGACTTTGTCTCAATCACCTTTGATTGAGTCATATTTTGAGGATATACACCACCTTCATTTATATTGTCTATAAAAAACCCATTTTAATATAAATTCATTATAAGTATTTTAAAAGGAATATTTGTATATGATGTATTAAAAATTCTTTAAAAACTTTCAAATATATTGGTTTTTAACGTATTTTTCATAATCAACTTCTCTGCCGCCATAAGAGTTATTTGATATTTATATTCCTCTGTAAGCCTTAAAGTTTTTAAAAAGAAAAAAATATGTGATTTCTTTTTTAGTGATTGGCATGGAAAATGATTTTTAAAGTTGATTGAAAATTTCAATATCTTGAAATGAATAATTGTGATTTCAAATTAAATTTTATGATTGAATGGTTGATAATAGTAGTCCCTTTTGGGTTATGATTATATAATGTTATTTTGGTTTTTGATGGGAGGTTAAGTTATAAATGAAATATGGGTGGATATGTGATAATCTAAATATTAGTATATTCTTGGTAAAAATTGAAGGGTGGTTATGGTATATCCACATAGGCATTGGTTATGGAAGTCGACCATATGGTTATTCCATTTGTAATAGTGATATTTTTGGTAGTTGGACTTATGTTTATTCCATTTGAGCATGAATATTTCTATAGTTACCATTATATGATATATATTTATTTTAATGGATTTGAGGGTAATATTTATACTATAAATAGGTAAAAAATGATCTTATATGTACCTATGTGTATTGACTACTTCTGAGAGGTTAATATTTTTACCTTATGATAAATTATTCATTGTTTGTATGTTTTCTCAATTCCAATAGTTTTATTTATTTCTGTATCCCGTTCTGACCTTATTGAGCTAACACAATTTTTTTAAATGTTTTTCAAAGTATTTAATGGAGAATAGAGTCATGAATGGAATTAGGGAAAATTTCTGATAGATAAAAATGAAAATAAAATATATTTCTTTTTAAATTTTTTCTGTCACAAATGAATAGAATATTACAGAAAGTGTCCACATTGTATTAATATTTTTTGTTATGTACTATTTATGGCCCAATTCTCTAATATTATAAACATGAAATGACCCTCAATGTGAAATAATATAAAATTCTCGACACAAAAAATATTACATAACGATTAGTAGTTGCTCCATATAAAACATCTCAAAATCAGATTCTGTATATACATCCAAGAAGCATTCCTATCATTACATGTATGTCTATATCATTTTTCTCCATAATTTTCCTCTATGAACCGCAATATATCATTTTACCTTTTACATTTAGGAATTAATTTTTACCATGTTTACGGATCCAAATTTTCCTTCTCATACCTACAAAAATGAAGTGAAATGATTTTGGGGTTGTATAAGGGATGGAGGGTCATGCTGGCTGGAGACCTCCTCCATTGTTATAAAGGAACATATTCATTGGGGAAGAAATAAATCGAGGAATGTGTACATGTAACAAATTTTTTGTTGTTATGTTCCACCCTATTATGAACTACATGACTGAGATCTGTCCATTTCCCATGCCTCTATCATTCACCACATTAGAAAATGAGGAAGAAACCTTTGATGGAGATGGTCCAATAGCACCCATGACCCTTATTTTCAATATAATGTCACAAAAATAAAATTTCATTATTTAAAATGTGTCTTACACTTATGAATTAGTGTCCATTAAACTAATATTTCTATAAAGGATCAGAATAAGAGGCCTCTCCAAATTCTGAATAATCAACATAGGGGGATGCGAGATCGGTCCCACTCAAGGGGAATGAGACGAACCCAAATTTATGTTCCCTTATTTCTCACTATGTAGATGAGTATGAGTTATCTATTTATTTAAAATATGATAATAACTTTTTCCATGTCTAAAATACAATTGGTATGTTTAGAATGATATTCTTCCCAAACTGATAGCTACAACAATTACACTGGATTATTATAGACACTAACTTCAACACATATTCACTAAGAGATCATGTGATGGAAAATATTAGTTATAAATCCAAATAGAAAAAATGATAAACCAATTTCCCAATCATGTATAATTTTTTTTGGTTTTGGAAAGGAAGTTGTAGCTCATGAATACCTAGACACATTGCTTTTATCAGTATAAATTGTTTCATATAAAAATTTTATTACCATATGATGTGGTATAAAGGGGATCTATTTCATGTTCAAGTGGAAATGAAATAAGAAATGAATTAATATTACTCCAATGAAAAAGGTAACGTGATATTCCTCTTGACAAGGTGTCCAGTCATTTCCTGCTCTAGTAGACCCCATGTCCCAAAAAAATATGATGAAGGATTCATATGATAAAAGACAAAAATTCAATCAAACCAACACCATCCTTTATTGGTGATATTAATAATTAATTAAATCCATTATCAAAAGCTCATACTGAGGAATTTCACCCCGAAGGGTGAGATATTTAGTGATAGGAATGATGGTGGGGAACGTCAAATTGAAACTGAAGGTAGAGATAGGTGGAAAATGGGCCACACATGATGAAGGCAATCCTCCCTCCTCCACAATTTTTTGGGGGGATGAATACTTAGGTAATCTACACCTAGGTAATGGTAATGGAATGTATGATAATTTGAATATTGATTACCAAGAAAAGATCGATATTGGATATCACTTTAATTTTTCATAATCTATGTATATGGAAGATATTAGGGTTAATATTTATTCATTGGTTTAGGTTATTCATAGATATTGATAATGAAACAAAATGGATACACAATAGAAATATGTTTTTCACTTCTTCAGATGCCCCCTAAATTTTAAAAAATGGAATTAATATTTTTGTTTTCAGATAAAATAATAGCTTATAGGACATGGGGTGGGAAGTATGTAATTGATTTAGGAAGGTATTAGAGAAACTAAAACGATTTTTATGAATAGATTAATTCAAATAAGAGGCTCCATTTTATAAAATATAGTAGGTACAATAATGTAATTTATTAAAATATTTAATTAATATAAATTTATATTATTATCCAAATGGACCCGAAATCATTTATTTCTATAATGAGACTAGAATGGTTTAATATCCTCTAATTTAATATGATTAGGAAATATACAAGATTGTAATGTACATAATATTTATAATTAACTAATTTTTAATCAAATTGTATTAAAAAGTATGATGACAAATTTTGAGTAATTTTAAATCATTTAATATAATATTATTTATTATACAATTACATTAATGAATATTTTAAACAAATACTTTAATTTTAATACTAAAACTAAAATACTATGAAAGTAAGATCTAATTCCTTACCATGTCAATAATAAAACATTTGTATATAAAAAATAATGTAACATAAATATTTATTCAAATCATATTCTTCTAACAGTTTTAATATCATTTATTTTAATATTCTATAAAATGAAGAATTATTGCATCAACCATGCATAAAAATATAACGTAATAATTTATCCACTAATAATTATTATTAAATATCCATGATAAAAAATAAAGAATCAATAAATAAATATTTATGACCAATCATATAGCATGATTATTTATGGGTTAAATATAATATACTTATTAAAATTATGAGTTTGATATTTTTAATCACATAAATTCTATAAATGCCATAATAAATGAATTAAGATTTCTATATTAAATATTCTCAAAACATTGATGTGAAAAGATGAAAGCCACTCATCCAAATGTTTAATGAAACATGTCAATGTTTTTTAAAATACTTATTATATTATTTGTAACAATTATTTACATAAATTACCTTCTTCCATGATAATGAAATTGAAAAAGATACTATTCATAATGAAAAAAAAGAAATGGTCTATATTTCAAAATTTTTAATACCAATATTTCAAATATGCAATAAATTCATCATTATTAACAAAATTAAGTGGAACAAATTAATGTAATACTAAATTAGAAAAACATAATGAAAATTTGTTTTCTAAAAAATCCTTTCTATGAATAAAAATAGTGTTATTCTAAATTCTTGTAAAAATGTCATTTCAAACCCCATAATTATACTAATTTAAATAAAAAATAATTTAATTTTTTCAATCTACTACATGTTATTTTTTTTATTTAAATATTCCAAAAAAATTATAAATTTGAAAAAAATAGTATTGTTTCCTATTCATTGAAAAATCATACATTCCTTAAAATTATAAATAATTCATCCAAATATATTTAATCATTTTAGGAATTTAAAAAAGATGTCCAATTTTATAAAAATTAATATAATAAAATTAAGGAATCAATATTTCAAATAAATATATATAATGCAAGAAAATATAATTATTTTCAAAAAAAAATTGTTTCATTTTAAATGAAAATTTCATATTATTATTATATTCCATCATAGTAATCAAATAATATAATAATGGATAATGATATTTCTGAAAAATAACTATGTTGTAATATTTTTTTTCTATCAGTACATTCATGTATGGATTCTAGAATGTAGTTGGAGTTGTAGAATAGATTCACCAAGGCTTAATCACCCAAAAACCATTTTCTTCATCCTTGATTATATCATCATCTTGATGAATAATATGTGGTATAAATTCATAATAATATAATAGAAACTCTTTGGGTATATGAACATGTTAATCATAGTTTCATTTGAATAATTTAAAAACTATTTATCATGATGTGGAATTCTGATAATAAGCATCGGCAAAAAACCTAAAAATCTTGGAATGAACCAAATGTGGTTTATGATGAATTGAATAAAAATATGACTGTTCAAAAAAGTAAGAAATTTGATGGTTGAATTATCAATATATCACTCACTATAATTATTTTATGATTTTAATTATTCATTAACAACATTAACATCATTGGGTATTAGTAATAGATTTAACTCGAAGGTGAAACTATGTAAATAATAGATATGATGTAAAATTCTATGATTGTCCCAGCATAAAACCACATGGGATATAAAAGTGAATTGACCACTCTTTAATATTTCATAATTTTTTTGTGTAATAATAGTAACCTGGTTGAGCCTCTAAAATCACAAATTAAGGATAAAATATATATTAAATCATTCAATTACCCGCAAAACCTATCATTCAATGACTCTTATACTTCACTCATTATTGGGAAAACGAAATATAAAATGGATACGATATTTTCCATTACCGAGTTCTGGAAGCATGAAAAGTACATTTCAATAATTTATTATATAGAATGTGAGGCTGAAAATTAGTGTATTATAATAAAATATATAAAATATAAATAATAGTTTTTTCTATGTAATGGGAGGAAATCAAAAAGTTTTTTTAAAAAAAAATATAAATCCTATAAGTATATATTGAAAAATTGAGAGAGATTTTTTAAGGATAAATCAAATGAGTAATAATTGAGGTTATCCAATAATAAATGAATCATGATACTAGAATGGTTTACCACATGTTTTATTATTAAATATAAGCTTATGATCGAATTATTTTTTTGGTGCGTGTAAAAATAAATTCAAAATCCATAAGAAGTAGAATAGATTTAATGCTATGTTTAGGAATCTATATATACCCAATAAGTGTAAATATTTTTTTTTGGAATCTTGAAAAATTTTAGGAAAATTTCATTTCAAAAACACACATATGAAAAACCTCAATGAAGAAGTAATGATTAAAAAATAACACGTATAAATGTGGAATGATGCATCCAGGATGATGAGGATAAGAGAAAATTGAATAAATTATTTATGGAATAATTTTCCATTGATCACAGAATTATAGATAATCAATGAATATTATAAATAATTCATTGTTTTTTAAAATATTCTATTACATTAAATTTAAATAGGTTTTGAATTACAAAAATGAATTCCCTAACCTATGGGCTAAAAAAGATAATGAATGTCGTCACCCTCTCAATCAAATTGAACAATAGAAATATTTCAAAATCAAAAATATAAAAAATTGACATGAAAATTATTAAAAATTGTTTTTTCAACAACAACTGAAAACATCATGTCCATATTTTGGTTCATTTTATACCTATTAAGTTATAAATATACTGTTATATTTATTAAATATCCAATAATAAATAATAAATGTCATTCATGTGACAATAATTTCTTTACTCGATATCCCCACTTATATATGTCAATTAGAATATGTATCATATAACTAAATTTATTATTTCTTTATGTAAATATAATGTGATTTTTAAAGACATTAATTATTTCTATATAAACACCATTTTAATTTAACATAGTGGTAATATTTGATACCCAAAATAAAATTATGTTTACGTATATCTATAAAGAAAAATTATGAAATACATAGAAAATTTTGATTCTTTTATATAGACCCTTTCCTCAATTCTGATTATCTATTTATCATACATTTCTATGAAGAAACCACAGACATTGTTATGTCTAGTACAAAGGAATATGTATTTTTTTTTTCTATGATTAAAGAGACCTACTATGTATGATTACATTTCAGAAAATAAATCATGAGTCTTATCAGTAATAAGGATAAAAAATATATTTCCGTAACATGGTATAATTATAATTATGAGAATAAATTTTTTTATGGTGGGGGGATAATTTAAGACCCTATTATTATTTAATATGTATTCCTTTAATTAATAACTATATCTATAACATATTTCTAATGAGAAAATTACAATGAGATGAAAAATATTAAAAATATGTAGAAATGATATTATGATTAATAAAATAAATACTAATTTTTTAAATAAATTATAAATATTTATAAAATAAGAAAAATTATACATAATGGCTTTGGAATAATTTTTTTTCAACAGCAATTGTTTAATTTAATTATTTCATTTTTATCTAAAATAAAAAATAATATATTTTATCTATTGAAATTTTATAATGAATTTAAATTAATATTTTTTCATATAAATTTTTTAATAAGATGAAATTATTGCATATTTAAAAAATAAATGATTTTTAATTGAATATTAAACATCACATTTTTTTACCAAAAATACTAATATTATAACATTATAAATATAAAAGAATTCACAAGAATATTACATAACAATTTAACTGAATACATACATTAATAATGAATATAATTTTTTAATATATCTTTTTTAACTTTGAAATCATTAGATCATTAATTTAAAATATATATATAATTTTATTCTAACAAAAAAAGTCATACACTTTTACATTATACATTTTAATTGTAATATTCAATTTCATAATTTTTAGGATGCCACATAAATCATATTTCCTTCATAATATATAAATTTATATTATTAATTCCAATGTAATTAATAATGTTTTATAAAACATAAATTTTTATCATAAAAACATACATTTTTTAAAAATAGATTCATAGTGTAATGTGTAATAATATAAAAATTAACGTTTGAAACATTTAAAAATATTATATTATAAAAATATTTTATTATTTCGTAAAAACATATTAATAATATATAATATGTTGAATTTTATTTTGTTGGTGGAAAATATATATTACACTATATGTGTGAGTTATTACAAAAAAAACAATTAGTTTTAAATGAGTGTATATTTTAAAAATATTTTTCATGTTTCTGAAATTTAATTGATAAATTTTCCATTGAGAAAATAATTTGATGTTTACAAGTATTTAAAAACCAAAAAACACACATAATTTTTAATAAATATTAAATAGTACTTAAATCACATATTTGTGAAATTTAAATTTTTCCGAAAAAATATTTTCCTCAAAAAATTACTTGTAATGATATAAATATGCATTTAATCTATTTTAAAAATATATAAAAGTTAAATTATAAATATATTATAAAGTAATCAATTTAAAATTCATATAATGGGTCAAATTATTTTATTGGTAATAAGTTCTTTACCGTGTATATGTTATCATAAATATTAATATGGGAAAATTATGTAAAAAAACCTCAAAATATTTTATAATTAACAGTTCACATTTACCTTTATGTAAACCTTATATGGTATGATATTAATTTCAAAATTTATAACAAATTTTTTTTTCTATATAAATAAAGAAGCTCACCTAACCTAACTGATAATGTTGTTATTTCTTATTTACCCATTTTCTATATTTTGATTCTATGAAAAAAAACATATTTAAATAATGTAAATACGGAAAACACTCCTTGTTCTACGAACCATAATTACCCATATGTCATTGATATGGACTATCCCATCCCTATAACTATACAATGACCTCCATAATTGATCATATGGTTTTTAGTGTCTTATAAACTAATAATAAAATAGTTTTTAATATATGATTTATCCTCCTATTTTTATTCATGTACTTGTCTATTGATAAACCATATTAATTTCAATATTATTATACATATATGCATCGATTGTATTTTCATCACTATTAAAAAAATATATAAATTATAAAAATAATTTTCCTCCCTTTTAAAAAATTTCACAATAAAATTTTCTTTACTCTCATGATGTATAATTAACTACATGATTCTCTTCCTATTAATTTTTATTCAACTACTAATTTTTGGATGACATATTTTGGATTCAAATATATTATGATTCCATGATTTTAAAATCATTACATTAATGATTAAAATATTATGTAATAGTGATTTATTACCCTTACTTATCAATAACAAAATTTATTAATCCCGTTAATATATCTTCAATGATGCTGAAATAACCCCCAATTTTTTTTACCAACAATTTGTAATTTAACTACATCCTCTTTATATACATTTATTTAATTCCTTATGACTACACAAAAAGATTATTATAGTCATTAAATTAGTGTCATAATGATTCATTATTAATCATTGACTATATTATCTACTCAATAAAACTACCCCATAATGATTTTCTATACCCACCATGCAGTAGATGTAATTCATTCATTTTACATTTTCAAGTCATTAATAGCCCACTACCACAGACAAAGGATTGGTTCCCAGAAAAATTATCACTATAGTATAATTGGAATACCTCATCATTATACAAATGCTTCCAAAATAGATGATCATTTATATGATACTATAATATGTAGACTATACAGACATATCATAGGAGATCAAGAGAAAAAATGGTAACATATATATAAATATTAAGATAGATGACATAAAAAAAAGAAAATAAAATTACCAAAAATACCTATGAAACTAATTTCTAATAGCTGATTCAATCATTATAATGCATTATGGACCCCCTATGGGTGATCATATATAGTAGTAAATAGAAATAAATAAAATGAAAACTAATCTCAACCTATATTTGGTCTAGAATACATCCTCATCACATACTCAATATACAACAAAATATATGAAACAAATCATTAAATGATAAAAATAACTAAATCTATATTATAACAAATACAGTCATTATATTATGAATCAATGTCCCCTTGATACTCAATAAGTGATTGTGTTTAACTAAATAGGACACCATCAAAAAAATCACTAAAATGACTAATTTGTAAAATAAATAATAAAGGAGTACAAAAAAAATCTAGTTATTGGATTTAATAATTTAGAAGTAAAAAACTAAAAATTTAAATGAAAATACGTATAACATTTAGTGTTGTCTGATATCAAGTGTGACACATTACATCAGTTTATATTGTCATTGATCAATCTCTATGTCTCTCAAATCACAAGAAATAATATCCCAGGTTATTAAAATATATAATATAAGGGTTACCAGAGCTATATAATCATTAGGGAACTAGTGTATCTTCAATGCGAATTCCACCTTCATTAGTAGAATTAGACTTCCAAGGTAGAGTGATCCCTGATAATACCATGGTTTGATCATCCCATATAATGTAAATAATCCCCCCTTAATGATCAAAATTTTAACTAGATGGGAATCCTTGGAGTAATCATAAGTAATTATACCCATGTAGTTAGGATAGATTTACTAAGCTCATCCTATCAAATTAATTTGGGTATATAATATCAATATAAGACATTAATATAACAAATTTGATAAATATTGAAATTAATAGAATATAAGTGTTTGTATCCCTAAGATATTCATTTCTAAAAATCAAAGAGTAATTTTTTGTATGGAATTAAGAATGTTTATATTTGGTCCTCCATAAATCTGACGGTTCCATCACACTATGACATTCAATTGAGTCCCCAAAATGAATCCAAGAACTTATTATGGAATTCCAACCATATCTATGAACCAATAGAACCTATAAAATCCACCCAATTATTTTCAAAACATTATTATATTAATAAAAAGACATATACAACTAATTATATAAAAAGAATTTGATTTACCTCAATTTTAAAAATCCATCTTGAATAATAACACTAAGGTATACTTGATAGACTATTTTTACGAGAAAATTTCAATCAAAATAGACACTATATGAATTTTATCACTCTAAATAAATGGTTCCTCACATTTTAGTTTAAAATATTATTCACATATTACAATATTACATGAAACATATAATCCCATTGCACATTTCATAATGGTTTCATTAATTTTCTATCATAGTAAACTATGTGATGTTCCAATCCCATTTACATAATTATGGGGGTGACAATCCATTTGACATCAAATATATTAAATAAAAACTCCAAATTAACCAATTCTAAACATAAGCTTCTAATTTAAATATTCCAAATACAAACACATAAATAAACTCATACTTTTGCTATCCAATATAGTGTAAAATAACTAATATGTTCTATAACATATGTCTGTGCATAGGGACTGTATTTATATGATTCCTAACATTTTCTATTTATAATACATCAATAACTATATTATATTAAATTATATTTAATTCTTTGTTCAATTACTATAAATATGACGGGGTATCATTTCCTATGAAAATGTAAAAAAATAAAACCCCATAAGATATTTACAAGGGGTAATCAATAATATTCTTAGTGAATCCTTATAATTAAATATTTATTTATAGTTTATTAATGATATTATAAATTATTATTGTTGGAAAAACCCAAAAATACTTAATATTAGATAAAAAAGAGTAACATAATTTAAAGGGGAATTTTTTTGGAAGTAATAGTCACTGATACATAAACATACCTCATTATTATCAATGTATCTGGAAGAAATGAAATTGGACATTGGATTGAGGATAACAACCCATCAGAAGATAAATTATTAAATAGGCATGAATGGGGAGAAAATATCTATATATGGGAGGAAAAATGTATTTCAAGACCTATAGGTTTAGATGAATAGTTTATAGATTCTCTATATTTAAAGGTTTACACATTTTTCTAACATGGTTTTGAAAATATTTCGTGAAGTATGAATATCCCACTGCCATAGATACACCATTTCCAATAGGTAGGTCACACAGTTTTAGAAATAATGATTAAACCATGTTAAATCTATTTTCAATATACCATAGATGATATTTGTTTTTACATGAGATTTAAGAATTAGTATACAAACTGTTCACCTATATATAATATTTATAATTTTGGTTTATCTATGATTATAATAATAGTCATGGGTATAATTATTGATTTGTTATGATGGAAAGGCTGCCTTTATATATAACTATATTTTTATTATTCTCAAATATATTTTCATGGGTACAATTTTATTTTATTTATTCTCTCAATATTTTTCAATGGTATCATTATTGTTTATACTTTATCTTAAATGTGTGCATAGTTTTAAATTCAATTTATATATAATCACAAGGTTGTCTGTATGAATAGTTTCAGTTTATCTATGATCAAAAGGTTGTAGGGTGGTCAAATTATTATTTAACAATGCTCCAAATATTTTGGATGGGTACAATTAGGAATTATATATGCATTAAATCGTGAGCATTTTTATAATTAATATATTGATATACACACAAAAACATTTATGAGTATCTTTTTGGGTAATCCAAGGAAACTAGTTGGTGTGTCATCATATTTTTCTTATTGATTTGTTCAACATTACATATCTACATATGCCTATATTTATTCCACTCTCATCTGAATATAGTTATTTCTATGTAATTAAATCATGGATTATCAATCTATCTAATATTTCCACACACATTTTATTCAATTATTTTTCCTTGACCCGTGAGTTATGTACGATTATTTATTGTGTATAATTTAAATATGTATATGAAATATTCCCATATGATATTTGTATAATCACCCATATGATATTTGTATAATCACTAGTAAAATTTCATTACTATATGTTATTATGACATTTAATTTACATCTATGTTCAACACATCATTATGATTATATACCATATTTTTTTGAAATAGAGTGTAACTTATGGGATGTATAGAAGGGATCTATAGTTTTTATATATTAGAGAAATATAAACACATTATATATAATATTTTATTCATTGTAGAAAGTATCCAGGAAACGAAAACTTTCAGTCCTCAATTTTTTATTGGTTTAGTAATTTTTTTATTAAAAACTATGAATTATTTTAATATTTATGTATATTTCACTTTCATATCTATTTAACCCATAGTTTTATATATTTCAATACTCACTCCCAACTCCTTAATTAACCATATATTATATATAAAACTCTTAAATCATGAATATGATTATAATAAACTATTAATAACAATATCATCATTATTTAAATTTCACACTTACATTAATAATAAAATTCATATCCCAATCATAAATTAGTTGATAATTTAAAAAACCTATTCAATTCATAATATAAATGTTTAATTATATTAGATAATGGCTAATGTAATTCAAAATAAAATAGAGACTGCATATTTTTTTTATAAAAATAAAAATTTACGGAGTTATATATGGAATTAATGATTTCTAATTAACATTATGGAGAATAAATAATGATTTTGGTACATCCTATGAGTAAAAGAAGCTATCATGATATAATTAAGTTTTAACTTACTAGTTCATACAATCTAATTTATAAAATAAAGATAAATTGAAGAAGTATAATTTGAAAAAATTTATAAATAGAACAATTAAGAAAAATTAAAACTCTTACCCAAACAAAATTCCATTATAATCAATATTTTTTATTTCAAATGAGTATGAAAATGGAAAATGACCCTAAAAGTAAGAAAAATAATATTAATAAAATATAATATTATTCATAATAACTCATATAATATTTGATATGGTTAAATATGTCATATATAAAAACCATGGAAGAAGATGAATACATGTCAGTATTTACGGCCAAACATTTAATACAGAGGAATCATTAAAGATAAAAATATAGGCATTATAAATTAATGAGTATGTATATTAGAATACATAAAATTATATCTTCATAAAATTAAAGTATATTGTCTTTTTTACATATGTACTTAGCCCATACTAATCATGGGATAGTTTTTTATTAATAAAAAATTATATTTATCTAATAATATATTGAATAATAGATAATAAGATATAAAATAAGAAATTAATATTTAATTATAGATATCTACATGAAATTAGATAAAATATTTTTATTAATATATATGATTACAGAGAAAACCCCAATTAAATTTAATAGTTATACAACAGAAAAGAGAATAATTAAAACATCTTTGAAAATACTATTAACTAAATATCAAAAAAACATTTTTTAAATATGATAAACTAATAAAAAGTGTAATATAAATTGAAACAAAATGTTAATTAATAAATTTTTTTTTCTTTAACCAAAAAACAATAGATAAAAATTAATTTTAATAAATATTCATATAAATTATAGGAAAATGATAAAAATTTTTATATAAATATCATATAAATGTTAGACATGAAGGAAAATTTCAATGAAAAAATTATTATCCTAAATTGAAATAAAATTTTTAAACCTAAAATACTGAATCATTAAATAACTGTAATAAAACATCAATACCAAATTATATTAATTGAAAGACAACATCAACTACATAAGGAATACATTGATGAAACACCATAAACATTTTCACATTAAGATTTCGAATACTGTTTTTTAAGAGTAATTAAATTCAATAGATATAAATATTGATTCATTAATAATAGTTTTAATTGAATACAATATGATTTTAATTTTCATGAAAAATGTGTGTATTTTACTATTGATGTGAAATATATAGTATCTCACCCCTACATGATTTAAGATATAATCTATAGTAAATAATGACAGTGGACCTTAATTTAGGTTTTTTGATGATTCATCACCCTCAGATAATCCTTAATCCAATATGTTTATATTCTTGTTCTCTTGACATTTAACTCAGTTTTAATAAATCTTTAAGATAATTCCTTCAAGTTACAATTGATCACTTGGTGTTTAAAAAAAATATTATCTGAGTAAAACCTCATAAATATCATGCTTCCCATATAATAATCCCTCAATTTTGTTTATGGACATATAAAACATATGATAATGATTTTTGATCAATATAAAGATAGATATTTCATTTTTAATAATTACATTAATTCTTATAGAAGTGGGTTTATCATATTTATTAGGGAAGACTTGTAATGAATGAACTATTATTTCTCCCAATGGCATGTACATAGAATAAATCCATTCATAGATATTAAAATTTTATAGTTACAATGAATGTTTTATATCAAAATTTCTATAAAGCTATGTTGGATAAATTTTAATATTTACGATGAGTATCTACTTCAAATGTATCATTATATTTCAAAAATAATTTAACCATGCATGTACATTATCAAAATTAAAATATTTTTCAAACAATTAATATAAAATATTATGAAATTTAATTTGGATATATAATCATCAAATAATTATAAGAATATTTTTCCATGAAAAACTTTCTAATATTTATTGAAATTATATCCAGGAAATAGAAATAAATTTTTAAATAAGTTCATAATAAACATTTTCACAAATTATTAGTTAAAACCCATATAAAAATATATAATTATTTGAATATTATAAAGATCATTTGGATTTTTGTGAGGGGAATTTTTATATTTAATTATAAATACATGAAATTAATCATTTAATAGAAATTAAAAATGAATCAACAATCTCCACTAATATCATAATTTAACAAAAAATATTCATTAATTTCACTAAATACGTTTTCAATAAATTGCAATATAAATCCCCATTAAATCTAACCACAATTTAAAAATAAATTTTCTTGAAGTATTTAGTTTATCAAATTTAGTTGAATGTAATTAATCACATTAATGAATAAAATATAATTATAACCAGGTTTTTGTTTTATAATATTCATTCCCTGAAGGATTAACATTTATGATGATATGTTATTTTACCCTAAATAATAGAATGTTATAAAAATGTATGGATTAATATATTATAAATTAGAATGAACTAATTTATTTTTAATGATATTTGTAAAAAATCACATTACATTAATCATCTCATTAAATATCCTCTTTTTATCCATGTTGTATAGAGTCCCATATTTTTTCACCATAATATAAGTAGATACAATTAATAGTTGATAGTATTAAATAAGGTGAATGAAAGTCTAAATAACATAAACACCCAATCAGAAACAAAAACTATTTAGGTATTTGGTTGTAATTTTTATACTACATAAATGAAAAAAATATATCTAGAGTACAATTTATATATAATTTAATATTATAAATAATAGTATGAAAATTATAAAAAAATCGTATTATATAGATGGATTTAAAAAATTGGTGAACTCAATCAATGAATGGATAAGTAGAAAATTAATATCTCTCTATTTATTAAAATATTCAACAATTTCATTAAATATAAATTCCACCATAATTTAATCTAGAACACGAAAAAATAACTATTTCATTTTTTTTATTTATTTAAAATGGTGGAAATATTTATATATTGTTTATAAAAATGAAAAAACCCCACCTTAATAAAACAATCACAACATTTTTGATTCCTATGGTGGATGATTCAATTCAACAAAATTCATCACCAAAATATTTTTTGATTTAGTAGATAAATGTAGATTTATTGGTCCGTAGATTATTCTTATGTAATATCTTCTCCTTAATAAAAACACTTTTAAAATGTAACCATCTAAATTTTTATAAAATTTTTAATGAAAATTATATTGATAAAATATAATGATTTATGAAGAACATGAATAATGGTATTCAAATGGAAATGAAAATGAGGTTATAATTGATTGTGTTAGTTGGGGTGTTATTTTATCAGTGTTTCATCTATGTATAGTGATTTTTATTAAATAATAAAAGGTATAATTTATAAAAAAATTAAAATTATTATATTTTGGTTAATATATTGTTTTTACTATGTAGGTACATGAATCATGTAGTAGTTACATAGAATATGTGGTATTTTTATGGAGGGAGTTGAACATACAAATATCTTTTTGAATGATGGTTATTTATTAGAATCTAGGTGGTTTATGTAGGTGGTTCTATAATATAGTGTTATAAAGGTAAGTCAACATTAACATTAAGTATATTGTGTTGTAGTTTAAAAGTTACAATGTAGGGATACAGAGCATCATGTGCGGTGTATGGTTCGTGAATGATACATAAATAAGGGTAGAATATTAATATTTTCAATTAATTGTTTTTTTTATAATTCATATAAATATATATTTTAATCATTAATAAGGGAATAAATTAAAAAATAGAAATTTAAAAATAATACATAGAGCGAGGAGAAGATATCATGTGGTATTCATGGTCCCATATGGAATATCATGGAGTGATAATCTATTAACATTGTGTGTGATTTTTTTTCAAGAGCGTGTTTCATGAGGTTGTTCTCATTTCCAAAGCATAGTTTATAAAATAGAGTTTTCATAGTATCATTATTAAATGAGTTGTATAATGTAATCAATAATAGGTATTTCATGATAAATATATTAATTACTATGGAGAATATGGTATTTTTATTGTGAGTGGTGTAAATGATGGTCAATAGATTTGGGATGTTAGTTTGTCATTTAATGTTGAAAAAGGAAAAAAGAAACATGTTTTTCCAGCTTTCTGTTATATAGTGTATATTTTGGGGAGTCACAAGTTCATTGGAGAATCATTAATAAGATATAATATTCCATATAAGTCAAACATTCCTTAATGATATATAATGAATATCCATTTTGATATATATAGAATGACATTATCTAAATTATTGTGGAAGGTGTAATCGATAAAAATGATTTGAGTGTGGCTGAGTGTTATTCCTAAATTTATTATAATGATAGTGATAATAGAATAAATTAAGAATAATATATCAATTTGAATTGTAAAAAAATATACATACACGGTGGATGCTTGTATGACTTACTCATCGTCAGATTATGATCAATATACAAGATCATAATTGTGATCCAAGTTGAAATTGAAGTTTTATTTTTAATTTATCAATTTATACTTATAGTGAATTTATAATAGAATTCAACATGTCTAAATTTTTAACTCCCTGAATCACTAGCCACAATAAAATGTTCTTCGATTGAGAGCGCCACAATTCCTTTGGTGCACATTCCCATATTCAAGAGCCAACTGACTTGACGTAAGGATCCATAAAAGTATAGTTGAGAGACTATACAATATTATCATAGTAAAAAAAATATAAATAATAACAACATATATATAAAAAAATGAAATAGAACAATGGAATGGAGAGAGTCAAGTTCCAATAATAAACCCTATGAAACATAATATTTACAAGGATTGTATACAATACATGTCTAATAGTCATACTGTAATGAAAAAAATAAAAAATAAAAAATAAAACATTAAACATGGTCAAAAGTCTAAACTACTCTTATGATAACTTTCTAAAATTCAATATCTAATGCTCATTGAAAACACCAAGTATGTTCCATGAATATTGACTAAGAAATAAGTTTCATCTTTTTGGGTACTAATGCATTATATTGGTGAGATAATGGTGTGAGTACATCATAGTATGCCACAACCAATGGTATGTAAATAAATAACCACCCATGAAATATTTTTTTACTGATAATCATGATATAATAAGTTAAAATCAGAATCAATGATTTTTTTCCCATTTAGAAAATCATTTCTTAACAATTAAAAACATTGAGTTCCATCACCCAAACCGATCATCCAAATCTACATCTTCCCATTTGGTGCCTAACAGATTTCGTAAATGATTTATATATGTTTGTTCACCAAGGTGAATTTACTAAAAAATTCTATCTAATATTGAACCATGGAGAATAATTTCTGGTGACACAGTCATTTCCATACTTTCAAAAAATACAAACTAAATTCGATACCCCAAACCACACACACATTAAGTGCATAGTTCCTCAATCCGACATACAATGCCCTTAAAATCATGGGTGGGAATATAGCATTGGTCTAGCCTAAACCAAATATGAAGAACCTCAATAAAATATTCTATTCATACAATGCATCATTGGGTTATATATCATATTCATAGCCTGACCCATATGAGTAGAGACTCAGTCTCATACACCACTCATACCATTTACCACATGGAAATACTTCTTAAATTGTTTATCAAATTTACCCATTTTATGACATAAATCATTGGCACCTCAATTAAATAACTTTAAACATTTTAATGCTATAACATAACCCTTATGTCCATTTTCACAAAACAACTCTTAAACACATATAGTGGAATAATTAAATGAAACTCAGTTTTAAAACATTCCAAAACTAACATTTATCAAGAGTATTTAGCATTGAACATCAATAACCGACCATTTGACACACAATTAAAATCATTGTTCCAATCTAATAATAAAAACTTATTTCAAATATATATTTTTAATTTTAAACCACATAGAGATTAAAATGTAAAACACTTCTTTTGACACATCTCGAATACCATAGAGGAATTTCAAGAAATATATCATATATATATTAATATTATCATGTTATGTATTCCCACAGAATAAATAACAATTAAAAACTCATTCCCTTTCATAATAAATTTATCTCAATTTTTAAAAAAATACATCACTATTTACAAGGGTTTGTAATACCCCATTGGTATCCCTCTATTTGGTCTCGAATCATCAACGTACACAATGAGGGATGTTGAGGGTATTAAACCATAAATCATTGAATCAAAATACTATACATAGTAAAGATTCAAAAAATTATTAATTTAATCTAAATTTAACCATGACATAAATTAATATAATAATAAGTTGTGAGAATAAGAAGATAGAAAACCTACACATTCATGTACATAATCGCTCATCAAACCTTGGAACATGATACTTTCCAAAATAACCTGTAAAATACAAACATATAATATTCAGTAAAAAACTACTTTTTTGATTAAAATTTATATAAAAAATTTAACTATGAATCTACTAGATAGTGTATAGTAGGAGATTTGAATAATTATCTAGATCTGTGATTAAAAAAAAAATGGAAATCTAAAATCCAACTAATTGAGGAAGAACTGACCATGGAGGTGGAAGAATCTCATGGTTCATTATCATTTTTATGGGGGATCGAATGAGGGATATTATCAGTGCACAAAAATATAATATTTGGTGGTGAAAATGAATTATGATTATAATAAGGAACAATAATTGGCCATCAGACTTTCTTATATGTGGGCCTATCATGCATTTTCTTCTATCCATGGGGAAACAAAAACCCTGTGGTTTTATCGGACACTAAAATTGTTATAATTACTGTGTAGTGGATGTAAACTCACTACAATCCATGGGGAGAATGATCTTTACAGTCTTCATGTCCACCCAATATGTTTTCATTGACAATTTACCCCCTCTACAAACAACATGGTTATGGGATATGGTTAATTCTATATGTGTCCCAACTGTGCTCTCAAAACAAACCATCCTCATTTCCTTCCTTTCCAATCCCCAAACCCTTGAAAACCCCTAATAAATTTCCTACATTTGGGAAACCTCCTATAAACCCATTTACGAGAGTTTAGAAATAATTTTAGAAAAATTGCACACCTTCAATCCCCTAGATCCTATAACCTCTCCATTGTATAACATATCATATTTGAGTTGAAAGTTAAAATATTAATGAACTCCTAAAGAGAATGTATTAGTCGATTGGTCCCATGTACAAGCTTCCCCCTCATAAAAATACTCATGAAGAGAACCATGATGAAACAAAATTCTTATCAATAAATTCTATTACCCAATAAGTTTTTATAACTGTAATTAACAACCGAAGCCTAGAGCTCCTCATTGGATTAAGCTACATGAAAATCTACATTACTAACATCATAAAAAAATTAATTTTTAGGGTAAAACCAATTAATCTAAAACACATAGAAAAAATAGTGTAAATCACTATATCATACTCAGATATATAATTAAAACACCTCCATTCTAATTCCCAAAACATTCCCAAATATCTCAGATTATCGTGTTGCCATCCAATACTAAATTTAAAAGCAGTTGATGACCCAAATGTTGAATCAACTAAAGGACCCTACAATATTCCTAATACATTCCCATACCCACAGTAGTTCACTAGATAAGTAATAATATCCTTGTTCCACATTATAAATTCCCAATCACATCAAAAGCACAACACTCATCTCTAGGAACTCATCTAGTAAAAACCCAAGCCATCGCCTTTTTACCAAAAATCTAATGTGGAATATATCTATTACCATACAACCCATAATAATAAATACCTCATAAAATAACAACTTAAACTCTATGTTTCTCTCTACCCCACACATTATCTCATAACGATATTATTCTAGTATTTGGATCCTTCTTTATTGGAAAAGGATCACTATAACAAGAAACTCAATAATCCATAATGAAATTGATGTGTTTGAAAACACACCATGAAAAAACATCCAAATTCTATTCAATCAACATCATGAACCATCCATGCCACTGAATCCACCTAAAATAGACACACCTCTTCCATTTATACAATAAGTAAGGGAAAATGTATTTCTTTATAGTTAACTTTTATTAGTGAGGTACATTTTTCACTTTAAAACATAAACTATTGGGATTTCACAACTCACCACAGTAATTACATTTACTATTAAATTTTTGATCATCCTAGTACATCTCACCTAAAATACACACATCACCAACTATCATTAAATTAACACTATACTAGATCATGGCTCCTTATCACTTAAGGCACACCGCTACCATTTGAACACACATAACATTGTCTATCCCATGAATCTGCAGGTATTCTACCATCAATGAATCATCTTTTTATAATATATATTCATTATATACATAATCCAGGGAAATATATAAAAAAATACCACTTATGGTTTTTTGTATCGCTAATATCGCATGGCCAATGCTTGGTCCGATCAACCACTAGATCTAGGGACCACATGCCCTTTCAGGAGGGAAAACATGTACCTCACATATTCTTTTCTGGTATCCCAAATTGAAAAAAAATCTGAACAATAATCAACACCAAAAATATATAATCCTCTATCACAAAGGTTCATACTCCCACTAATAACATGAAACTCCCCACTGTAGGAGTATCATTTCCACCATAATACAAAAAAAACATTCCACCACGATAAACTCTATAAAAATAAAAAATGAAATAAGTTGATGTGTACTCCCTTCATGTCACACCCATGACAATTTTTTAAATTAAATATTCATTTAATTTGCATTCCTGATTTGTTTTGGGGGTTTTCCACTCATTTTGGTCAAAATGGTGGTTTTTGAAAATTTGGGCCAAACCGTGAGCCCAATTCCAGATTTCAAAACAAATTTTGTTTCTTCTATAACTCCATCAATTTTTACTATTTTATAACCATTACACCTTCCAATTGGAATAAACTGATATATTAAGATCACAATATCTCTTTGTACCACATATAAATCCAAAATCATGATGGATTTGGGTTTTTGGTTAAGGTAATGGGCCTGCCCGTAAGCCCGTTTCCTACATTAAATTATTTTTTTAAAATTTCAATATCTCATACGTTTTTACTGTATTTTGGTGACTCGACCTCTCAATCAAATCCAAACACCACAGGAGGACCCCCTTTATCTAGTTTTTATCTTTGGAGCTCATATACCCTGCGTATTAGGGAGGAATTTATCAATCTTTCTCAAATAAACCAGATTTGATGAGGTAAAATGATTCTTTCATAACTCCATAAATTTTCAGTCTTTTTCCTCAAATTCAATCCCCACATGACCTAATATAAATAATTCAATCCTCCATACTAGTTTTGGGTACTTAAAGATCAAATATTGGTGGATTGGTGCCGATTTCTTAATGATTTGTTAGGTAAGAGAATTCTTTCTTGGTTCCTTCCATCATCTTTTAGTTTTATTTCCACTTTCATGAAATTAATTATATCCAAGTGTTGTGGGTTCAATCCTAAGGCCTTATTTGATGTCTTTTGGGTCAATTATTGTGGTTTAGGTTGGGATTTATATTCCTTGTGGTGCAGCGGTGGTGCACTTAAGGTTTCACACCATGTTTTGAGGGTTTTGAATCAAAAGGGTTTGTGATTCCATGTGTAACCATTTTAGGATGAGTTAGATTGATTGGTTTATTAATTTAGTATGTTTATAATCTGTTTTGTGTGGTGTGAAAACTGTTTTTGATGGATTTGGTTAAACATTTAATTTTTTGTTGTATTTTAGCTTGAAATTGGGTACTTTTCATGTGTGACTCTTGGGATAATGTTTGCGTTTAGTTAATAACATATGAAAGTGATTTATTATTCTTTAAAGGGGATGCCAATTCTAGTTTTTTAATTCCTTATTGTCATGTGGGCCTTGAAAAGTGGTTTTTGAAGGAGTTTAAGGTGTAAAACTGTGTTGTACTTCTTGAATGTGATTTATGAAAACATGTGTTTTTTATGTATGTCTTTGTGGTATTATTTTCTGTATTTTCATAACACTTGGGGGTGGTTTAATAATTTTTTTAGGGCTGAAAATTCTATTTTTGATTGATATTGGTATGATTTCGGTTTTGAATGAGGGGTTTGAATTGGGTTTAGTGTGCAAACTATGGTTATACCTCTTGGGTTTGTGTTATAAAAATTGAAAATGTTTTATTTGGTTAAACAAAGTTGGGAAAGGGTGTATATGTAATGTTTGGGTGAGTGTGTTCACCTAATGTGGGTTTTTAAAAGGTAAAGTGGTGATTTAAGATGTCAAACATTTTTAGAATGTTTTATAAATTGCCGAAATGTTTTACTAAATTGTGTTTTGTGTGCGAAACACAAGTGTGGGATGTTTTGTGTGAGTTTATTGGTAAAATGAATTGTGAAGGTGAGAAGGGTATTATGTGACATGTGTGTGGGCTATTATGTGAGTTTAATATCATGTAATGGTTTTATAAAATTGTTTAAAAGATTTGTGGAAATGTTAATGAAATGTGAAAAGTGTTGTAGGCAATTTTGGTGTGAGTTTGATTCCAAAATGCATTTGAATGAAAAGTGGAATTGGTGACTTGTGTGATGTACATGGGGATGTTTTGTTAATGTGTGATGTGGAAGTGATATTTGCATGTGAAAACAATATTTCATGAATTTTTTAACTTGTTGGAGCATAATGGGAAAACCTGGGTATCTTGGTGGGTGGACATGTACTAGTATGCTAGTGAATTCGTGGGGTTTGACCTCAGTTTCCCTTAGTAATATTGACTCTTACAACTCTAACTAAACTATTATGATGTTTATTGGGGACCACTAGGTTATGGTTATGATCCCAATTAGTGGCTCGTGCATGAGAAAAAATATTTTTTGTGGTTACTCTCACAAAGATACGAGGTACCTAGGACCCACAACTAGCTAGTGCCTAGGGGTTATTTCCTATTACATGTGATCATGAGATCCTTTGTAGTTACCGTTGGTATACAGTATTTTTGGCTGGAAAATTCTGTAGCATTTTTATTTATTTTAAAATTTTTGGTCCTTTAAAATTATCCCACATGAAAACTGTTTTCATTTATTATTGCATCCTTTAGAAAATTGTAACAAGCATTTCTTATTTACAAAACTTGCAATGATTTTTGTCCTGAAATGTTTATCACATGGAATATCTTAGTGGTGGTATCCTACTGGGATTTTTCTCACACCCTACTTACACCTTTGGGTGTAAGTATACTTGATTATGATATGTCACAGGTTTGGGTACATGTTTTATGCCATTGGTTCGGGTTTTTAGCAGTCCATCGTGATGTAGTGTCATAGAGATGGCTTGAGGGAGATGCCTCTTTCCATGTGGAGGTTATTGGTCTATCTTTTGTTGTGTTTGTACCTTTGTAATAGACTTCAAACATTGTTTAAAATTGTTTAAATCAGTTATGAATTTTAGTAAAAGATGTTTTGGTTTAAAAAATCCAGATTTGATTTCTTGGATTCAATTTTTATTTTAAATATACATACTCAGGTAAATCATTCCCAATTTACAGTTTTTGATACCCAAGAACCTGTTCCAGCCCATGGGGATCGGGAACGCCCTTCGGGCCTTGTCACGAGCCGAGTTCGGTGCTGGTTTTGGTGGCGATCAGATTTGGTTCATGACAAAATGGTATCATAGGAGGTTTTCTCTATTTGAGTCATGTTATTTGGGAAATAGTCGAGATAGTGTGAAGTTACGATTGTCAGGACATGAAATTCTAGTTATGGGTAGTGTGTTTGATCACCACACCTCATATCGGTATTCAAGTCGCCTGGGGAAGTTGGGATTTATCTATGTCTTTTGGTTTTCTTGGTCTGATGATGATTAGGGGAAATGAAAATAGAGTTGGGTTAATGGTCTCAGTGAGCTCACAGGGTCGGGAAAGCTATGTGAAGACGCTTATATTGCATAGATCACTCTCTATGATGGTGAAGTGAATGGAATATGGCTGCCAACCACATTTCCAAGTCACCCTCTAAAACTAGTTTCCTCTCGCATTGTTTTGTGCTTTAGTTTTGAAATCATGGAACTTTGGTTTTAAAGTGACATGGTTTTATGAATCATAATGTTTTTGTGAAATGATTTTCAAGTAAAGAGGGAGTGGTTCGGTTTATGAAATGGTGTAACTGAATTTTCAGATTTTTTTTGAAATGGAAAATGGTGTGCTTACACCTCTATTGAAATCATGAACCATATTGAAATTGGTTTTCAAAAGTGTTTCCAATATAGTTCTATAAAAAATTAAAGGGTGTTTTAATGGGATGAAATGTTTTCAAATTAATGTGAATAAATTGAAAGTGAGTTCTTTTCTAAATGGTTTTGTTCTTATGAATAGTTTTGTAAGATGTGAATTGGGATTTTGATATCATTTTTTGCAGTTTTGAGAAAAAGGATGGGTTGGTTGGCCGCTTTTTTTTGAAATGTGGAAAGAATTTTCGTTTTAACCTTTGGTATTTCCATGAGAGACCACATGCATTAGGTTATATGGGATGATGGATGGTTGATGGAATGACTGGATGAGTGTCGGGATAAATATGAGGAGAGTGCCTGGTGTGGCACAGAAACATGCATGTGTGAGGCCCATGGGGTACCATTGCTGGATACGATAACTGCTGAACCATTGGTCTTCAAAGAAATGTTTTTAAAGAAAAACATGATATCTTGATGAATTGTTTGGGATGGTGTATATTATGTGTTTTTGGAAAATTTTGATGTTGTGGGATGTTTTGAGTCCAATAACCCCTCCTGTTCGAACTGTGTTTTCTGTTTGTGTTTGATCGGTAAGCTGGGTAGAAGGTACGGTTAGTAGTCTCCTATGATATATGTTTCGGGACACCTTTAAGGTGGTTCAATTGATGAGATTGGACATGTTTTGTGGCATGTTTTTACCAATGGAGCAACTTGGTTGTGTCCTTGGGTTCTCTCGTTGGATAAGGTACGCCCCCATTAAGGTTTAATGCACAACTGAAGTGCAACCCGGATTGTTTCTCCGTTGTAAAATTCTCCAGTTGATCAACATAAGGAATCTTTTCTTGAGATTTGTAGAATGAGTCTACACAATTTACATTCTTGGTTTTTTTCGGATCCTCTTGTTACGGAAGAGTTCTCGTGGATGGTTGAAAGAGACCTTAGTTTCTTAAGGTACATGATTCGTCGAAGGTGAAAGTTGTTTGGGGTTGTTAGTATGGATAGTGTTTAAGAGGGCCTCTAAGTCCTTCATAGTCTCTTCGAAGAAGGGATTTAGGTTAAACCACCTGTGTGGGAAATCTGGACATGATAGGATGTTATGGACAGTTTCTGGAATGTTATGATGTTTGGGGGTGTTGTGTAAGCCCCCCTCCTTGTATTATTTCTATCAGTCGCATTGGTCATGTTCGGCGACGTGATGTGATGTCGCGTTCTCATTTGATTGTCAAGGTAAAGTTTTACAATATTCTGTTAGTCTATTTTTTTCCAGAAGTGTTTCTCATTTTGGGAGATCTCAACATACTCTATTTTAGAGAAAGGTGTTCATATGTGTCCTTTATTTCTATTGTTTCTCACCCGAAGAAATAAGGTGTGGTGTGAGTGCATCCTCTAAACCCTTATTTCAGTGAAATTACATGTTAGGGTAAACTGAGTTCTGGAGTGTGATATGTATTGGTGAACCCATCTGGGATTGCATGTAGTTTTTTGTTGCATTGGAAGTAGAAATTATATTCAGGGGTTTCCAAATCCTAACTGGGAGGCCGAAGATGCTTCAATCAGTTCAGCTCCAGCCATAGGTCCCGGAGAGAAGCTGGCACGTAGTCAGAGGAAATCCCAGTGTAGTTTTTAACCTTATACAAAGAACTTATCTTAGTATGAGAGATGGTAATAATTTTAATATTTGGTGTTTCATATTGATTCTTTGGTTCCCGTTCGATGGAAAGAGGTGGAGGGCCTCATCCCCATGTTATCTCCCAATGACTTTCATTTCCCATTTTGTTTCCTTTGGGTTTGGGGGAAATGTTTTAGTTTTTCCTAGACATGTTGAGTGCACATTTAGTAGTAACCATTCCCTCAGAAAACGATGTAGGTATAAGGATCCACAAGGTTAGTGCACAGTTTCCCAAATTGTGCGGGCTAACCATGCGACCGTCCCAAGTCTTTATGTTTTGGGGTCTTTCTGTGCCAGACCGTATTGGTATGTTAAGATGGTTGGTTCTTATGGTGGGGATACCCACATTTAGTCTAATGTATATTATTTTGAATATTTCTAATGGGATTATACCCCTTGTACCAGGGAGTTTGTTCAAGGATCCCCTTTTAGTGTCTTTATTCTGTCTCGGAAACATTTAAGCTGTCTCTTATGGTGGGAGCCCATTTTTGTTTCCTTGTACCAGTAACTCACTTTTGTCATTGGTCTTGGATTGGAAGTGGGTAGTCTTTTTCAGATCTATATAACCACCTACATCTTCATTGGGTAAACGTCGGGGTTGGAGATTGTCCAATGGTTTAGTCATATCATGGTAAGTGTAACCTTGTTCGATGTTCTTGTCTGTTTGGGTAAATTGAATGAGCCTTGTTTAGATAGTGTTTGAGAAGTTTTCTTTTAGTATAAATCTTGAATGTGATTGATCATTTCAGTAATGAGGTGTATATTTTGGTTGTGAAATATTCCTTCCTTAATTGATCACTGGAGGTGTTTTGGCCTTTGGGGGAAAACCTTAGCAAAGGAGCCCATTCATGCCATTCGGTTGGGTTTGGTTTTTTCTCTGCCCTTGATGTGGATTTCTGAGGGCAGAAAGTTTTATGGTGGGGATAATTGTCACACCAATGACCTATTTTTAAATTAATTATTCATTTAATTTCAATTCCTGATTTTTTGGGGGTTTTCCACTCATTTTGGTGAAAATAGTGGGTTTTGAAAATTTGGGCCAAACGGTTAGCCAAATTCTAGATTTAAAAACAAATATAATTTATTCTATAACTCCGTAAATTTTTACTAATTTATACCCATTACACTTCCCAATTGGCATACCCTGATATATTGGAATCACCATATCCCTTTGGACCACATAGAAATCCAAAATCATGTTGGATTTGGGTTTTAGGTTAAAGTAATGGGCCTGCCCATAAGCCACTTTCCTGCTTTAATTAATTTTTTAAACTTTAAATATCACATTAGTTTTTTACTGTTCTTTGGTGATTCGACCTCCCACTCAAAGAAAAACACCTCAGGCTCACCCCCTTCATCGGGTTTTCCTCTTTGGAGCTCATATAGCCCGCAGATTAGGGCGATCTTTCTCAATCATTCTCAAATCGACTAGATTTGATGAGGTAAAATGATTCTTTTATAACTCCATAAATTTTCAGTCTTTTTTACCCAAATTCATTCCCCACATGACCTAATATAAATCCTTCAATCCTCCATACCAATTTTGGGTACTTCAAGATTCAAATATTGGTGGATTGGGGCCGATTTCCTCAAGATTTTTCAAGTAAGAGAATTCTTTCTTGGTTCCTTCCATCCTCTTTTAGTTTTATTTCCTCTTTCTTGAAGTTCCTCATATCCATAAGCTGGGGTTCGATCCAAAGGTCCGATTTGGTGTCTTTTGGGTCAATTATTGTGGTTTAGGACGGGATTTATATTCCTTGTGGTGAAGTGGTGGTGCGCTTAAGGTTTCACACCATGTTTTGAGGGTTTCGACTCAAAAGGGTAGGCGATTCCGTGTGTAACTAGTTTATGATGAGTTATCTTGATTGGTTTATTAATTTTGTATGATTATAATCTATTTTTTGTGGTGTGAGAACTGTTTTTGATGGATTTGGTTAAACATTTAATTTTTAGTTGTATTTTTGCTTGAAATTGGGTACTTTTCATGTGTGACTCTTGAGGTAATGTTTGGGTTTAGTTTATAACATATGAAAGTGATTTATTAGTCTGGAAAGGGTCTTCAAATTCTGGTTTGTTAATTCCTTATTGTCACGTGGGCCTTGAAAAGAGGTTTTTGAATGAGTTTAAGGTGTAAAACCGTGTTGTACTTCTTGAAGGTGATTTATGAAAACATGTGTTTTTCATGTGTATCTTTGTGGTATTATTTGATGTATTTTCATAACACTTGGGGGAGGGTAAATAATTTTTTAGGGCAGAATTTTTTTTTTGGAATGATATTGGTATGATTTTGGTTTTGAATAAGGGTTTTGAAAGGGGTTTAGTGTGCAAACAATGGTTATACCTCTTGGGTTTGTTTTATAAAAATTGCTAATGTTTTATTTGGTTAAAAAATGTTTGGAAAGGGTTTATATGTACTATTTGGGTGAGTGTGTTCACCTAATGTGGGTTTTTTAATGGTAATGTGGTTATTTGAGATGACAAATTGTTTTAGGATGTTTTATAAATTGCCGAAATGTTTTACTAAATTGTGTTTTGTGTGTGAAACACGAAGGTGGGATGTTTCGTGTGAGTTTATTGATAAAATTATTTGTGAAGGTGAGAAGGGTATTATGTGACATGTGTGGGGGATGTTATTTGAGTTTAATATCTTGTAATGGTTTTATAAAATTGTTTAAAGGATTTGTGTTGATTTTAAAGAAATGTGAAAAGTGTTGTAGGCAATTTTTGTGTGATTTTGATTTCAAAATGCATTTGAATGAAAAGTTGAATTTGTGACGTGTGTGATGTAAATGGGGCTGTATGGTTAATGTCTGATGTGGAAGTGATATTTTCATGTGAAAACTATATTTCTTGGATTGATGAATTTGTTTGAGCACAAATGGAAAACCTGGGTATCTAGGCGGGTGGACGTGTACTAGTATGCTAGTGAATCCATGGGGTTTGGCCTCAGTTTCACTTAGCAAGATTAACGCTTACAACTCTAACTAAACTATGATGATCATTATTGGGGACCACAAGGTTATGGGTATGATCCCTACAAGTGGCTCGTTCATGAGAACATATATTTTTTGTGGTTACTCTCTCCGAGATACGAGGTACCTGGGACCCATAACAAGCTAGTGCCTATTGGTTATTTCATATTACTTGTGCTCATTAGATCCTTTGTACTTACCGTCAGTATATGGTATTGTTGGCTGGAAAATTTAGTAGAATTGTTATTTATTTTAAAATTTTCGGTCCTTTAAAATTATCCCACATGAAAACTGTTTTCATTTATTATTGCATTCGTTAGTAAATTGTAACAAGCATTTATCATTTACAAAACTATAATGCTTTTTGTCATGAAATGTTTATCACATGGAATCTCTTAGAGGTGGTATCCTACTGGGATTTTTCTCACACCCTACTTACAACTTTGGGTGTAAGTAGACTTGCTTATTTTATGTCACAGGTTTGGGTACAGGTTTTATGCCATTGGTTTGCGTTTTTAGTGGTCCATCGTGATGCAATGTTGTGGGGATGGCTTGAGGGCGGTGCCTCTTTCCATGTGGAGGTTCTTGGGTTGTCTTTTTTTGGGTTTGTACCTTTTTAATGGTCTTCAAACATTGTTCAAAATTGTGTAATTCAGTTCTGAATTTTAGTAAAAGATGTTTTGGTTTGAAAAATAAAGATTTGATTTCATGGATTCATTTGTTGTTTTAAGTATACAAACTTGGGTAAATCATTCCCAATGTTCAGTTTTTGATACCCAGGAACTTGTGCTAGCCCGTGGGGATCGGGAACGCCCTTCGGGCCTTGTCACTGGACGGGTTTGGTGCCGGTTTTGGTGGCGATCAGATTAGGTTTGTGACACTTCATTTCCCCAAAAGTCATAACAAAATGTTAACCCTTTCCAACCCTATATTCTGGAATAGAAATACTTGGATTTCACCAATATCCATATCATCATAAGGATCCTACACAAATACTATTAACGGTACGTGTACTTCAATGCCGAATTTCTCATACCACTTGATGAACGAAATCTCCAGAAGGTTCTCCATATGACCTAAATAAAACCATTAAGTATCTCGTTATATAGTAGATCCCATCTTTGTGTAACCAGGATGATGTCAAAGGGTTTGGAATAATCCTATAGATACTAAATGTATACTATTGTTTTATTCATGAATACCACCAGCAATAACTCATCACATATTTCACTTATGTTATAGGTGAAACTTATCATAATAATATTCATAGACCCCCTCCTTATCACATGATTATTATCATCAATAAACCAAAAAATATGATGTGGGATTTCCATCCATACTCCCCACAACCTCACTACTATCTACCATGTATTAATGACCAGTGATTTTTATAGGATCTACAACCACCAAAACAATATAGTTCCTCCAGAACAACCTTAATAGTTCACAATAGAAATAATATTATCCATTAGAATGATATAAACCAAAAAACTTCTTACATAAACAATTATTCTAACATTGATATCCCAAAAAATGGAACTTTCCGAAATCCTCATGTTCACATGTCCCAAATTTCATTGTGCCTCTCTATAACAAGCCCATGTATTAACCTCATCATAACCCTTGGGATCAAACACATTACTATAACCATCAATTGAACCTATATATAGATCCTATGTGACTGACATAACCCGATAGAGGAACATATTCCTGGTATGAAAAATATTCCTACCTCCAAATATTTTACTACCATCACGTTCAAGGCATTCTCAACATTCTGCTTTGACAGAAAAACCATTCACTAAAACAATATATAAGTAATGACCACCACTCACCTTGGGTGTCACTTCTATATGAAATTGTTATTCAATGTTACAGCTGCCATTTTATTGTCCCAAGAAATATATTAATGATTCCATTATTAATCATAAAAAAATATGTGATTCAAACACCCAATGATCCCACCATTTCTAAAATAATTATATCCCAACAAAGAGTTTTCATGTTCATTAATGAGAGATTAACTAAGGAATAAAAATCGACATTTAAAAAAATACGAGGTCACTAATATGAAATGATTCCACCTCTGAAAAACCAACCTCAACATCAAATTACAAAGAACCTACAACAATGGTCTAACCTCCCTCTAGGATAACCATGATTTATCAAAACAACTAGTTTATAATCACATATCAAGTCTGACATGTAAAACCATTAACATTCCCACTTTTCTAATTAAAAACTAATAGTAGGAAGCACTCTATATTCACCATTATCTAAGTCATAACATCCAAATATTCCATATTCACTCAAAGGAACTAGTAACCTAGCCAAGCCCTCTCATAGGTCAACCTCAAATATCAAACAGAACCAACTCGCTAAACCATAGTCATGTATAACAAAAAATATTAACAATACCTCTATTCCATACACACCAAACCTCAAACAAGTAATTTCTCATGGTAATCACTATTATAATAATTTTGAAACACACCATATATAACCCAGCAAGAGAGACCATTAAATCTAGGTATAATACCAGAGATAAATTTCCACATAAATCATCACTATGATCCATACACCCACTCTAGGTCCTATTATATAATATGAATGATCACAACCCACAAGGGTCACCACATCCATATTATAATTATACCATTTCCAAACATATTTTTATGGCCTAACTAAAGGTATTGCGATTAACATTCCACTAATCAAAAACATATGATCCCATTAAGATATCATTGACTATTTCCCATGTTCTCAAAACAAGGGTACTCTCACATCCAAGACCACCCATATGCATTATCCAATAACAACACTATTAATACAAATTTATTATGTTCCTAAGATTTCTTTATTACAATGTCATCTTTATTACAAATTATCATGTAAATATTTATTTTTTTCTCCATAAAAAATTTCCCATTTACAATATATTTAAAAAATTATAACTATAATTAATTTTTTTTTCTAAAGAATTTTAATTAACAATCACTTTGGGGGAATTATAATATAAGAAAACCATTGTAAAAAATTGTATACTAATAGATCAAGAATCTCTTGGGACAACAAATCATAAAAATCATATGGATAACCTATCATGGATATGTTCCTAACAAGATGAAAGAATCCAAAACCCCTATCTTAACACATCAGGATAAGAGATAAAATTCACAAAACAATAACATCACATTAATGTATTCCACATGTGGTTGAAGTATCAATAAAATATAAAAAAACAAAACCTCAATTGCCCAAACCCTCCTGACATAGGGTTCCCTTTTATATGAGTCTACAGAAAGCCATGATAGAGTTTATTACTATGCCCTAACATAATCCAAGTGTCATGTTTACCATGCCCATATAATCAAGAAAATAATCTATCTTTGATTCCACTTGGTAACATCAAGACCAGATATCCACTATAAATAGTTCCTTATATAGGTGAATCAGATGACCATAGGCACCGCTAACCATATTATAGAGGCTTCAGACATGTAGAGTTGATCTATAATGGTATAGATGGTATACTAAACATTTTTATCAGAGTAAAACCATAGTTTATAAAATAATAAAAAATATATCAACTAAATGAAGAATCATAATGGAATGAACAAATGAATTTTCCAACTATAAATGTAGTAAAATAGAATATAAACCTTAAATGTAAACAAAAAATGTTATTAAGTTATATAGTAATGACAAAAAATATTGAAACATTTAAAACCCCAATACTCTCCATTGTCTAACACAATCCTGACATCTCAATGTCTAATCCATGATACCATAATCAAAAAAAAAACTATTCCAAATTACTAAACATTTATATGAAACATATAACATCTTCCCATGTACCCAATTGGCATGGTGGCCAGAATGGGGTGTAAGAACAACTTAATAGGCCACAGGAAACAATTTCAAATGAAATAACCAGTCTGTATAATAGTTTTTTATATAATCAATATCGATTAAATAAAAATATCAATAAAAGAACCATTTTTAAAATTTAAAAAATTTAAATAACCAATTTATGTTGTTGATCCATCATGCAAACCAACCATCCTAACAAGAATTTTCTGTGACGGGGACATAATCCACAACATAAATTGGTTACATAATTTCCATAACAAAAATAACTCAATAATGAATTCAATTTGACCATGATCCTTGGATCATTAGGTTATTTATCCTTATAATGTCAATATTATGTGATCATAGAGAATCAGTCTCACATCCCAAACCATGACACCATTATGATAACATGGAATCAGTTATACATTCCATATGAGGAAAAAAATATGTGGGGGCTAGAGAATCATTCAACCCCAATAAAATGTTATTGAACCTCAGTATAATAGCCTAGTAATACAATGAAATGAGGATCCTACAGAATCAATCTATCCCAAACTATGGGATTAAAGACTTATTACAATACCCCCACACATAAAATTTATCACAGGTACATGCTTCCGTAATCATTTATCAAATTAAACTATTTTCATTAATAATATATTTAAAACCTCAATTATAAGTTATTTAAACCCTAAATCACATTAATATACCAATTATGATTATTTCAAGAAACACATATTAGACACATTTAGAGGAATAATAAAATAACAAATTTTTTAATATGTTTCCGAAATTCTCATTACAAAATGTAATTCCATAGAACATTAAACAACAGACAACTACACATAGAATTAAAATTATCTATGTGAAATAGTAAGAATTATCTCCTTCAAATAACATTAATGCTAACACCACCATTAAAAAAACTACAAACATTCAAATCATTAATCTCCATCATTGAATACCAAAGCATGATTACAATCCTACACACATATATCAAACTATTCAAAAGCATCCTAGTCATTTTAGATAAGATAACATAATTTTTTTATTATTTGATTAACCATTCCATCAGAGATAATTAATTTCATAACCAATTCACATTCATAATTACCATATCTCAACGTTTACAAAAAAAATCACCATTTACAATGGTTTAATATACCCCATGTGTGTCCCACAGTCCAATCATGGATTTTCAAAAGAAAAAACGAGGTCTATAAAGGCAACAAATCCTCAACTTAAGGCCCAAATTTAATCAAACTTATCATGATAAATAAACATAGTAAGATGCTAAATTTGAATAAACACATACACTTATAAAATAATAAGAATATGGGAAAAATATTTTAGACCAACTTCCTCATGGTCATAGATAACATCTCTTCCAACCTGTACCGATGAACCCTGATCCAAGAACCTTTATTATCTAACTATAAAATATAGTATAAATATAGAGACATAGTGATTCATGTTAACAGAAAACATTATATTTTTCCACATCAATAGAATGTATGTACATAGAGTCAATGCCATACCCTGATCATCAATTATTACTAAATAAATCTCTAATGGACTAAAAATCAAGGGATAAACCCCCGTGGGGGAGTGAGAAGCACATATATCATCACATATACTATTTGAGGTTGATGGGTGAAAAAAAATGCTATGAAGAAAATAATATTTCGAGGGAAAATGGTAAAATCCCAATTTTATTGAGTCATTCAAGTTGGACACATGGTTTTACAAACAATGTGATAACAATGTGATCAACAATGTCCAAGGATAAACTGAAATGCACTATTTTATGGGGCAGAAAAATTGTTTCAAAATAATGTGTTGTCCATTTTCTCTCAACAATCCATGTAGAGAAAGAGACGACATAATTTAATTGGTAAATACAATAATATTATAATCTTTTTTCAACTGAGTTCATTGAAAGATAATTTTCCTCTATGATTGTGTAAATTCTCTTTAGTTAAACTGATATTGTATGATTAATATCAGTATAATTAGTCCTTATTGAGGGTTATTATTTTCTAATCTATGTTTATAAACATTTCCTTATTTCTAATATAGTCAATAATAGAAATTAACATTATTAGACAAACAAAAAACTTATAAAAATATAAACCAATTACAATCATGATCATAATATTATAACCAATAATGTGTTAGTCTATTTACATTATCCATAACCATACATCACTTGGGTTGTTCAAAATATTATGGGATTTCATAATAATTTAATAAATCCTCTAGATTCGTTTTGATTATTTGTATTTCTTCATTCAATCCTTATATAATACAAAAGTAAAATCATCTCATAAGGCCCAATTATGTACATTATAAACCAAATTGAGTACTATATAATGATGAATATTTAAATTTTTTACTCAGTTCAATTTTCATGAAGTGTATCGTACACAAATTGTGAAAATTCCATTCAATGAAGTGATTGTTTTATGATTTATTTGTAAAAAAACATAACAAACTATTAAATGTGAATTAATATACTATTATTCCCAAAATAAGACTATAAAACCACATCCACATATTTAAAGTAACATATTTTGATAAAATTAACTATAATATAGAGTTGGATATGTTCCTTGACTTTTATATTATCAGTTTAATATTGAATATCAATAATCCCCAACCGGTAGTATGACTCATCAAAACATAATAAAATAGAATAAACCAAATTATGTAATATAATATATTCAAATTAAAAAATTGATTTAACCTACTAATAAAATTAATATATCCATTGATACATACAACATGGATTTTGTATTGATAATCTAATTTACATGGGAGTATTTTGTATGAAAAAGAGATATTGTTAACCTTATTCAAACTGTTATGAATGAAGACCACCTATTGTAAGTTTTCATCCATATTTAAGGATATTTTATACTATCCAAGAATAGAAGGCCTTATAATGGATTGAAATTTATCCATGTTATTAAGTATAAAATCATGATAATGAGAAAACGATCTTTGATGATCCTCCACGTCAATTTCATATTTGTTCTCACATTATAATCCGCCTATTTTTAAACATAGAAAAATATTCCATCATATTATTATTTACATTTTATATTTGATATCGTAACCATAGTATATAAAAATATTTTTTTCAAACTCCAATACATATTTTTATTTATAATCTTTTTATGATTTTTGTCTTTACACTCTTGATAATTTAGGAATTTTTTGAAAGTTGATGAAACAATTAGATTTATTGAATTATATTATTTTATTTCAGAACATATGATATTTTATGACTTTAATTATTGAAATAAACAATAATTGTTTTTCATAATTCTATCACATTCATTATCAGTTTAAAAATATAATATTAATTCTCATTCAAATTCATTATTTTTAATGACTAGTTGTAAATGTAATAAAAAATGTGATCATTATATATGATATCTATTTTTTAAAATCATGGACATACAATTTTAATGTGATCATCTAATGATACCATTCAAATATAAATTTAAAAACTCCATAGATATAAAAAAAATTACGACCTCATGGTTTTCTCATAGTGTTTTTATATTCGTCTTAATGACTCTTTAAAAGAAATATTGTAATTTTTGATTTATATTTAACATGGTTTATAATTGATGATGCGATATGGTTTTAATCAATAAATGAAATAATATAAAATATTTATGAGGAGTACTAAAAAACAGAACTTATATATAAGAAAATGAGGTTAGATAAAGATCATTACACATTCTATCTACATAATAGATATGCTATTTTGTATTTAATAATGAAAAGACTACACACTTTGTGTATGAATAATTCAGTCACACAAATACCTCTATCAAAAAAAATATTTAAAATATTTCTCATAATAAAATGCTTACACTATAAATTTTTAGACGAATCACCCAATCTATACACATGCCTTATGATTAAATTATTAGATAATGTGATATATTTTATTTCAACAAATTAAATCATGCCAACCAAAAATATAATAACATTAAAATAATATACTCATAATTAAAAGAAATTATCTTGATTATCAAAATAAAATCCCCAGTGTGACTGTATTATCACATATCTCCACATAATAGTCATTATCAACCACAATCATCTAATAGGGTGATGAACATAAATATATTTTAATCTTAGATAATATTTATTACCCTAATCATGTAACTTGTTAAAATTTTATTATTTTAATATAGAATTTTGGAGTGAATACAAAGACAAGGTAGAAGAAAAGTATTAACATAAAATTGAGGATATAGATTGAATTTTATAATTGAGTGGGGGTTCCCATATATCTCTTGGTGAGGAATCACTTTTATATAAGTGTTACAGAAAAATAGAAAATAAATAGTAACATGTTCTATTAAACATGGGGAATGTTTCATGAATAATCATTATCATTATATACTACATCACTAGTGAATCCATCAAAACACTAAATAAATAGACTCCAATAATAATAATATATATTTTATGTTGTTTCCATACAAAAATAAAATAAATCTCTTAATCAAATGAACATTATGTTGTATTTGATCACTACACATTATCTTATAAAGGTTAAATAATCTCACCATTGAGGACCTAACCATAAACATACCAAATTATTGTTTTCATGAACTTAAATTCACATTTAGGGGTATTTCTAGTTTATATTTTTTGTGAATTAGGAAATAATATTACATAGTAAACTATTTAATTCAAAGGGGACTGTAATACTATTTGTCCACTCTTTCTAACAAAGGAAACCCCTTAAAAATGTGAATCCTTTTTGAGACAGATCATCAATTTTTTCATCATGAAATATTAATATTCCTTAATAATATTAATATATGTTAAAAATATTTTGAAACTTTGGATGCTCACAAAATTCACAATAAGTTTTATAAAATATATAATTAATCCATTATTCCTTGAATTAATTAAACCCATGAAAAAATTCATTCCATGTTCTAGTTTCAGCTATAAAACATAACATATTGACCCTACCTCATTAAATCATAACAATAATGTTAAAATCCATAGAAAAAATAAATAAAATATTTAACAAGTGGCATAAATTATATTTCACTCTTACAAAAACATTCCTAGCTATACAGGGTTTAACCTTTATAGTCACATTTAAAATACACATTGTTGAATATTCCATTAATCTCTTTAGAGTAACCCAACCATTTAAATCTATCTCAATACCCAATGAATTTGATATAAATCATTGGATCACTGAACCATAGTTTATCATGAAACCAACCGTATTCAGAAACTATTCCCAATAACCATAACATAATCATAATATGCAAAACAAGCACAAAATAAATTCCATTTACACCTTTAAATCACATTTCATTTTTTCAATGTCATGCAGCCATAAATGTAAACATATTATATAATAATATAAATATTAATCTTTATAAGGAATCATAAAATACTAGTTTTACCCAAAATCGTGAAATTTCATTCAGGTCATATTTGAAAAAAACATTCCTCTTTCTTTTTTACAAAATTGGTTAAAGAGTAAATTTAAAAGAGGGTTTCCAAAGAAAGTAAAAAGTTATATACCAAAAACATTAAAAACTTCCATTTTGAAAATAATTGAATGAAATTTAAAAAAATATATAATTGATATTATATTCCTTTTATTTCCATGAAATTCAATATGTTAAATAATATAAATAATATTTCCTTAGAGATAACCATTTATTATTTAAATCATTAAACATCCAATATGACCTATAACACATTAAACATTTAATTCATAACCACCATGAATGAATAAATTGACCAAAATATTATATAAATTATTACTGATAAAATATTGATATTTAATTTCATAGTGTCTATATATACACCTTATAAAACAAAAAACATGCATGTCATCAAGAAACACCTCAATGAAATGAAATTGACATGAAATCACATACTTTCAGTTTGACTCATCATTTTCAATACTTAAATTCAAGAATAATAAAATTAGTTTAATTATTTTATTTATTTAGAACTATTAATTGTTTATTATTCCTTTTATGTCACTTATTATCATTTATAAAAATTACCTAATTATTTATGTTAACATCATATGTTTTGAAAATATTCAGTACATTAATCCAAAATGACTTCATAAGTCGAATACAGTCAAAAATTTCATTAATTGATAATCTATATAATATTATTAATTATGTAATAATAATTTTAAAATATCAATGAAAAATTAAAATCCTTTAAAAAATCATGGATATGAAAAATGAAAAATGTTATAATCATGTAGATTGTAAGTTGTACGTATACAAGAGTAACATTCTGATTATTAATTGATCAATATGGAAGGATGGTAATTATTATGTTATCATAAAAAAATTATGTTGATATCATAAATACCATATTAATAATTTCAATCTACATATATATATCATACATGTGATCTGGTGTTGAAAAAAGAATCGCATCCCATAGTGGAGTTGGTAGTCAACACATACACACAAAATACATTATGAACTACAGGTTCATCAAAAGCAATATTTTAATTGATATATAATGACATTATAATGATAAATATATCATTAATATAATATATAAAAATTAATTAAATCATTATATCTAGTATACATTGATGCTAATGGAAAAAATTATATCGTTTCATAGAGGGGAATGTTCACACATACACCTGAAAGAGGATATCAATTTCATGTGCATATAAATTATGAATTTAATTGATATATTAATCTATTATAATGATAAATAGGTCATTAATACCTTATATAAACTGTAATTAAATCTTTATAAATAGTATCAGAGACTACAACAGGAAAAAAAATATATCGATTAGTAGAGGTGACAGTTGACACTTACGCACAAACAATTAACTCTTTTCATGTTTATGGAAGTGGAGATGGATTTTGGTTATTAGGTTAACATAATATCAGATATGTATAAAAATGATACTAGAGTTATTATTTCAACTTTTCATAATAATATTATATGTATGTGGATGAATAATAAAAAAACTCTTAATTAAAAACAATACATCTTCCTCAAACGACCTTTTTTGACTAACACCTTAACACCTATAAGGAGGGTGTTGTGCCAAAAATATGGCCTCTAGGATGTGAGGAGGGATTCCAGGAAGGAATTTGGGTTGATATTGGTTGATTCAAATATGGTTTTATGTGTTAATAATTGAGAATAATGGGATCCCATTTATTTTAGTGGAGAGGTTCAGTCTTGGAAATCATTACAATATTAAATTATTATAAATTAATTTCCTAATAAAAATAGTCCAATATTAATTTATTTATATGATAAAATGATCAGGGTAGATTACAATTATTCTTATGAATATAGTATATATTTTTTTTACCATTTTATTTTTTAAAACCGAAATTTTACATTGTAACTCTTATCATGATATCTTTTTATTTACAACATGAGCATAAATATAATTACTATAACATTACAAACAACAAATAAACGAGTCATTTATTAAATTATTTTATTTCAAAAAAATATTAGTGAGAATAATATATTTTTATAAATTTTATATTATTTTATAAAAGATTTTATATTTTAAAAAATCAATACTATTAGTTTTTACAATAATCAATATTTTACTATTCAAAAATATCATAACAACATGATTTATTATAAAAAATCTATTAGAAATCACTAAAATGTAAAATTCATCAAAAAATTTGGTCTGTGACAACAAATATATATATTTATATTTTTTAGTATTTCTAAAATCATTTATTTGATTCTTCTACTAATTGAGTATTTAATGCATCATAATTATGTAAGTAATTAAATTATATATTTCTTCTCCAAAAATTATGAATAATTTTTCATTATATTGAAAATAATATTATAATACTATATAATATTTACAGAATATGATATCTCCTCTATAACCCCATATTAAAATTACATTACTTGGTAAAAATAATGGTGCCACAAAATTTGACTTCACTTTGAATATAATATTATAGATGCATTAAAGAAACCCAAGTAACTCCATTTGGTCAAAAAATAGATCCATGGATGATATATGTTGTAAAACACTCTTAATATTAATTTATGACAAAATTTAGGGTCATTTTAAAACATTTATAATTTTATTGTGACATTTAATTACCTGGCTAATCATTTATCGTGTTAACAAAACTAATTACTTAAGTTACTATTCATAATTGAAAAAAATCACCGTATTATATATTAAATTTAACAAATATTAAAACTATTTATTTATAATTATTAAAAATTCAATACACATAATTTTCTTAAATTAATCAAATATTAATACCATTTACAGATTTATGAAATATGTTTTCAAAGTAAAAATGTTCAAAAGTTCACAACGTTTTTGTACCCAATATCAATATGGAATTGATTACGATGACCTAAATATGATTCAATTATAAATTCATGTTATAATTTAACTTTATAACAATTCCTGAATATAAATTTACACCATTTATGATTTTAATAAAAAAAATTAGTATTCAATTAAAATGAACTTTTTACTATTCATCAAAAATAGAATCATATAATAAAAATAATAGAAACTAAACCAAAGAAATTTTTTATACTAATAATTAAAATAAGAATTACCTTTTTTCAAATATATCTTATAAATGAATCAAAATATTTATTTCAAATAAGTCTTCCATCAATAGATGGAAAAGAGGGAATTTTTAGAAAAATAGTGCTTTTATCAGTAAAATTTAATTTATTCTTATATGAAATGTAAATAAATATAACATAAATTTACATAATTATATTGAATTTAAATTTAAATATTATAATCCAACATGAGTTTTTTTATCGTATTTATTTTAATGATAGTTATTCACATTTATATATTATTTTAGAATAAAAACCTTCTGCAATAAATTGGTTCTAGTTCCCATTTATAATAAATTTGGTGAAAAATGAATATTTATATTAGAATGTATCAATATTATTATAATTATATAGTTAATAATTTCAATTACCTTAATTATAACTTCTATGTTATAATTGAAACATTTAACTAATAATAGTTAGTTTTTCTCAAAAGAAAAATGTGGTGTATCCTGTATCCTATAGAATATAAAGTTTACATTAAAATGGTCAGGACGTTACATTATCCACCTTTTATAAATTTAATCCCTATAATTTGAAATCATTATTGAAAAATAAGGGTTTTGATTATCAAAATATCTCAAATTAACTCCCACATCATAAAAGGATAAATGAAACTTCCACTTTAAATTAAAGAAAGGGATGTATAAAAGTCACCTATGATAACACATAAGTGAGATACATATATGAAAACATGGATAAATAGGGAATAACAACTATCATGTTTGGAATTATAGTGATAGAGAATTTAGTGAGGATAATGTTAACAAATAAAAAACCATAAATTCTTATTAGTTAAAAAGTTATTGTTTTTTATGTGCAAATTAAAATGGATAATGATTGTGGTTTCATGACCCACTTTATAGAGTTTATCAAAATAATTTAATGCATAGACCAATTACATAAGAAAATATAAATATAAGATAATTATTGTTTCATCCATTAATAAAAATCCACCATAATCTCATATTTTTCTATAAATAATTAGTATTCAAGAGGAATTTTTCACACCTGAAGCATTAGAATTAATTTTTGGAGAATCACATATTACAAGAATGGTAAACTATCTATTACTAATGTCATAAATTATTTACCAAAAACAATATATTTATGTTAATATAAGATAATATTTTAATATATATAAACAATTTTATGGTGAAAATCTTAATTAATCACCCAAATTCAATAGGGATACAAAATTTTCAACATAGAAAATTTGAAAAATAATTTTTCATAAATGAATAAAAGTAATAAAATATAATATTAAAACCCAAAAATGATTTTATAAAATAATATTCAATTATAATGTTTAATAGTTATATCTAAAAAATATAAATTACACATTATGTCTCATAATAAACATTAATTAGCATAATATTCTTCAAGTATGACATACATTTCCATAAATAACTGGAATCACCGTAATTATACATTAAATATATTATTCTTGAAAAAATATAATTCAACTTTTATTCCAAAATTGAAATAAAATAGTATTATATATACAATTATCTTATAGGATTCCAAATATAGTGAATACCTTCCAAAATAACATTAATCACTTAATCACTAAATCAATTTCCAATATTATGGTTATCAATTCACATAATATATGCCCCCAAAGTCAACATATTCATAATATATCAAACAATTTTACTGAAAATAAAAAATCATACTAATCAGTAATTCATGTTGGAATGTGGGAGGTGATGAAACTTTATCGCAAATTTCATTATGGGGTTGTTAATCACTGCCTTGTGGGACATGATGGGTTTTCATACATCCCACGAGTGGTGTTTTTTCTAAGAATATGTAATTATTATAAAATTAAAAAATATCAAAAATTATTAGAAATATACATAACATGTTTTAACATCAAATTTTATCTCATGCTCTTTATTTTTCATCCCAAAATGTAATAACCCATAATATCCTAAAAATTAATGTCTCCAATTATAATATTATTCACATTAGAAATTAATAAAATAAATGAAAAAGGGGTTTTATTAGATTTATCTTATGAAAAATAGAATTATTATAAACTCATGATTATATCTCTAACTATTCAGATAAAATATTAGTCTCCAATGTTTTCTAAATAATCCATTGATACCAATTAAAAGTAAACTTCCTAAAAGATAACATATTCTAGTGTTGATGAACTAGAATTCACATTTAATGATCATTTAAGTTTAGAGTTTAAGAAATAAAAAAACAATATTACATAATATACTGTTAAATTAAAAGTGAAATCTAATACACTGTATATACTCTTTCCACCAAATGAAATCCCTTAAAAATGAGACTTATTTTTGACAAAAAAATCATCAATTTATTCTTCATGGAATATTATGTTCCATTACCAAAATTATAACCTAAGAAAAAAATTAAAACAAGGGATTATCCCTAAAAACTTAAGTGAGGGACATAACTGAAATAAGGAAACTGTTAGTCCATGAATAATTTAAACCCAACAACAAATTTCCACATAGTTATAATTCTCACTAATAAAATAAATTCTCTTCGCATACTAAATGAAATCCTAAGATTCTTATAAAACCAAATATAAAACAAAAACAATAAAGATAAATATTGGAATAAATTTCTTTTCACTATTATTCTATCATTCACAGATACATAGATAGTGTCCTTCATGGTCACATTTGGAATACCCATCATATTATTTTCCCATAATATCTTTGTAGAAACCCAATTGGTTAACATTATCTCATTATAAAATGTTTTGGAGAGATATAAATAGATCAACCACCCTTGATTTATCATGGATCCACCCATATTAATAATATTTTCCAATGAATCATAACATAATCAAAACACATAAAATAGGAATAATGTATAAAAAACATTTCATCCTTGAAATCACATTTTATTTCAATAATGTCGCATCCTCATAAATGAAAACAGTATATTTGAAAAGAAATGTCAATTTTTATATGGAATAATTCAATAATTAATGTGAAATTCAAGTAGTAAAATCTATTTATTATTTATAATATATAACATAATTCCTTATGTATTTTCTAAAAAGAATTTAATGAGTAACTTTTAAAGTTGTTTTAAAAAGAAAGTCAATAGTTATGTACAAAAAATAAAAAAAATAATTTTCATAACCCATTAAATTAAAATAACTGTACACTTAAACTGAAATTTATAATCCATTTATATCCATTTTAACTAATATATAAAATAATATTACAAATATTAGAAAGTAGAAAATGATTTATTAATTAAATATTTAGACATTCATAGTGTCACAAGACAAATTGAACATTTAAAAAATAATCTCAATGAAAGAATAAATTAAAAAATAATAATTAACATCATTATAGATAAAATATGGTTATTAAGTGACATTTTTGATGTATATAAACTTTACAAAAGTATAATTTTTCATATCATCAGCAAATGCCTCAATGAAAAGATGTTGAGATCAGATCCATTACCATTAATCTGAATCATCACATACAATCATTATATTCATGAATAATAAACATATGTTAATTTTTTAACTACTTTTGGATATTTTTAAGGTATATTATTGATTTTATAAAACTTGCTATCATGTTATAACAATTATGTAATTATTTAGCATAAATTTGGACATTTTTATGATATTTAGTAGGTTATCCCCAAATGACTTCAATAAGTCGAATACAGTCAATGTGGTCATTATCCCATCATCTCCAGAATAATATTCACGTAATAAAAAAATTTATATAAAATTTTATCATCTAAATCCATTCATCTAATACGTATATGAAAAATAAGCTATTTTACATTCATGGAGATTGTAAGTCGTACGTACGCATATCTAACATAACCATTATTCATTTATCATTATAGAAAGAATAGAATTTTTATTTTATCATTTAAAGTGATAAAAAAATAATAAATGAAAAATTAATAATTTATATATACTTATACATATCATCCATGTCATGTGGTTAAAAAAATGAATTACATCGCTTAGTGGATGCGATAGTTTTCATGTACAAACGAAAGATGTTTTCATTTATTGTGAATTTAATGTATGAAAGTAATTGATAAATTATACTATTATAATGATAAATATTTCAAAAATATAATATATAATCATAAATTCCATCATCATAAATTTTATTAAGAGGTGGTTGTGGAAAATGCATTATATTGGTTTGTGGAGGGGATACTAGACATGTACGCAAGAATTACATTATAATATAAATGTGCATGGTAATTAAAAAACATAAATGATATATTATTAAAATATAATGATAAATATTTCATGAATATAATATATAAACACTGATTATATCTTTATAAGAATTATTTAGAGATGGTAAGTAGAAAATTAATTATATCAGTTCGTGGAGGTGATAGTTCACACGTACACACAAGTGATTAATTATTATCTAATTTCAAAGAAATAGAGAATAAATTAAGTTATTATATTAACATAATAACATATATGTATATTTAGGATACTATAGTTTTTATTTAAACAAGGATTAAGAATATTTCAAGGATGTTGGAGAAGAAACAATATAATAACAATTGTTTAAAAAACAATACATTTTCCTTAGACGATCTCCTTTGATTAAAACCTTACTACCACTAAGGACTGTATTCTGCCCAATATAAGGCCCATATGATGAGCGTAGAGACTATAAAAAGAGATTTGGAAAGATATTGGATGAAACAAAATGGGGTTTTTATGGGGAGAATGTATAAGAATGTGGTCCATTTCATTGGAGAGGGTATCTATGCTCATGAAAATATTCAAAAAATTAAATTAAAATGGATTTATTGTCTAATCAAAATTTTCCCAAAATGATTTATTTTTCTGGTAAAATAATTTTGTATCAAATACCATCATCAATGGAAAATTATTCATGATTTATTATATTTTTAATCCCAATATTTTTGTTTTAGACATTAAATAAAACTTTTAACACTTTCATTGATATCATCTAATATAAAATTTGAGAGTAAATATAATACTATAACAACTAAAAGGTCTAATAACAAATTCTTTTATGAAATTATAAAACTAATATAAACTATTTTTAATAACATTATATTTTTATAAATTTTATAACATTCAAAAACTGATTTTATATTTAAAATATCATTATTTACAATTTTAACACTATTCAATATTTGACTTTTTAAATCAAATATCATAACAACATTATATCATTGAAAATACCTCCATTAACACATTAATAACATGTAAATGTAATATATTAAATTAATGGAAATAATAAATTAGACCCAAATATTGTCATTTTAATATTATTTAATATCATTTATTTGATTCTTCCATTAATTGATCAATTTTTGCATCATCATAGTGCCAGAATATAACTGACATATTTATTCCTTAAAATTTATAAATAATAAACCAAGATATAGTTAGTATTTTATATTTTTATAGAATATTTGTAGTCAAATATATCTTATGTATATTGTCAAATTATAAAATACTTAACTTGTTTAAAACAAGGGTTTGATAAAATGTTTATTCTTTTTGAATATAAAATTATAAATGCATTAATGTTACCGAAGTGGATTTATGTTGTCCTAAAATCTACTGAATGATGATCATGGTTGAAACACTATCATAAAATTTAATTTCAACATGTTTCAAGGTAATTTTATAATATACATAATATTTCATTACTTTTCAATAATCAATTTACACCTAATCAGGGTCATGGAAAATATTCAAAAAATTACTAATCATATTAAAAAAAATTGTTCCTATTAGATAACAATTTTTATATTTATTTCATCTATGTAAGTCCATTTTTCAAAAAAAAAATTACCAATGTCAGTAAAATTAATATAAAATTAATCCCAATTATGTATTGAGGAAACCTGGTTTAAAAGAGAAAAGATTCATAGTTGATAGTGTTTTTTTACTGAATTTCAATTTAATATTGATTAAAATTAATTAAATTGGATTAAATGAAAAAAATTGAGATAATTATACATGAAAACCATTAAAAAACGTAATTTCATTATATAAATAATTTTGATGAAAATGCATTTCCCAATTAAAATGCATTGTTATTTCATTATACATCATAAATTTAATCTTAACCGAAAATTAACAAAAATTCAACAAAAATAAATTAAATACTCTAAAATCTTAATTTTTTTATTTTTTAAAATAGTAGTTATAAAATTTTCAAAATGTAGATTTCAAATAGTTGCCCCATAAAAGGAGGAAAAACTACCTTTTTAGAAAAATACACTATTTATTAGTAAATATGAATTTTTTTATATATCATTTCTTGAAAATAATATAATTAATTTTAATCATTATATTTTTTAATATTTAATTAATATAATACAAAATGAGTGACATATTGATATAATGGTATAAAACAAACATGTGAACATTGAAATAGTTTTGAAAAAAATATTTTTTCTTATATTCAATTATTTTTTATTTCAATTTATAATAAATTTGGTAACCAATGAATCATTATATTAACATGTGTAAAATTGATATTCATTATTTAGATAATAATTTTCTCCTTACCATTCTAAGAATTATATCACATCATTAACATTTAGATAATAATATATAGTTATTTTTCTTATTCTTGATGTGGCATATCAGTTACCCTATAGAACATAGTGTTTCATTTTAAAAAAGTAGGGATGTTACATTATCACCCTCTATGAATTTCACTTACCCCGTGTTTTTCATGCATATATACCAGGAAATAAGTACACATATGTGATCATTATTAATTAATTCATCAATTTTATTCGTAGTCTAATTCAGTAACCCCTGATTAAACACATCTGAAAAAATTTACTATTATAAAAATAACATTTTCTTTCCATTGTTTTGAATATGAATATTGGGATTTATAATTAGGCTTCCCACTATCATAGATGTATCATATTATTTTATTGAGTAAAATTTGATAACAACCCCTCAATTAATATCCTTAAACACTAATTTCAAGGATATTTATTAGATATTTTATTTATTATGGATTATGAAATTATACTATATATAACATATGCCCAAAAATATCTATGTCATAATAAAATTAAATATGTATTAAGATAATTAGAACTTAATATAATTTTTATAATCCCATTTTAGATGGTTGTATAAGAGTGATGTGTGGATTGTCCAATGTGCAGTGAACTGTTGTTCTTCAACCAGGGTAGAGATCTCTATTTTTTCACTATATAGGAAAAAAATCTACCACCTTGTTTACATAGACCATAAAGCTTATTACATGATCTTTTGGAAACATGTGGCACCACCATATTCAACTTATCAATAAAAATTTAGATGAAACTATTGAATGAATCACAATATAATCATCAGTGATCAACTGTATAATTTAATTGAGATTTATCCTTAAACCTTCAACAACATAAATTACTTAGTATCACATGGAAATTATTTTACCAATAGTAATCATTAATTTAAACAATATTTTTCAATTTAGCAAGTAATGTATGCATTATTCAAATATAATATGATATGGGTTTGAACTCATTATCATGTTTCTCTATTAAATAAGTATGTCACATATTTTTTTCCCTTGTTTATAGAGTGGTATATTCATATATATTAATTGAATCTTGGGAATCCTGAGTTAATATGGTTTAATAGTACTCATCCGTAGTTGATCATTTCATATCCCTGTTCAATTTCCATAAAGTCAATTATTTACCTCTTAGTATCAACAAGACTCAAAGCCATTTTCTTCACGCGACAATCAACCAAAAAGTCATTCATTAAAATCCATTTTACTGAATTACCTCATAATTTCACTATGACTCATATAGTAATCTCACATGTTGTGTTAGTCTTCCTTATCCACACATAAATAAGTTAGGATCCATTGGATGACATTATAATCCAGATGAAGAGTTTCCATCCTTAATGGTACTTTGTATTCATACATACTATGCTGGAAGATGATTTACTAGTCTAATGTGTAACATGGTGACTCATACATAGATTAATTTAACTAAGATATTATAGTAGTTTATAATTACAAAAAATAAATCATTAAAATTATCAATAAAATATTTAATGAAAAATTTTATATTTGAGTATCATTTCTAATAAGAATGTTTCATTTTATATCAAAAAAAATTTAACCATAATTTACATTTACCAAATTTTAAAAAATATTCCTTCCACTTATATGATAATATAATACATGAAATTTGGAACTAAATTGTAAAACAAATTATTCCAATAATGTTTCATGAAAAATTAATACATATATAATGAAAAAAATTCCAATCCAAAAAAATTTCATCATAATATAAAAATATTAAATTCTATGACGGTTTATTAAAGTTCATTAATATCATTTTTTTTCATAAAATTAGAATAAATTAGAATATAAGGAATTAATAAATATGGAAACAAAAATTATAATTTTTATGAAAATTTGAAATATTAATATTTTCTAAAAAAATCATAACTATTCCATAATTATTCATTTCAATTTATATTTTATAATAAGAGTAAATATATTTAGAAAATAGTTCTTGTCAGAAATTAAAAGGGAATTTTTCAAATAATGATATATTTATTTTCCTTAGTCTATGAACTTTTAAAATTCAATTATATTTAATTACTCACAAAATTCAAAAAATATTAGTTTAAACTAATTTGTGTTTGTATAATTTTTATTCCCAAATGTATTCCAAAATGAAATTAATTTTGATTTCTATTTTAATAAAAAATGGATTTTCTAAATTATTGATTATTTTTAATAATTTTTATTTTGTTTTAATGTCTTTAAAAGATGTTTAATAAATTCACTTATAATTCAATTACTATTTTAATTATATGTCTTAATATGTTGTAAAAAACACATTTTATTATAAATGAATAATTATACAGAACTGATTCTTGTTTGAAAATACTAATTAATATAAAATCATAATTTAATATTCATATAATTTGATAATGATATAAATATATCATATAGATATTGATATCATTCCTCAATCAATTAAAACATTATTTTATAAATTTAAATCTAATAAAAAGTTGAAAATGTATTTTTATTATAAAACATACTCAAAAATATCTATAATAATATTAATTTTAGATAGATAAAATTGGATGATATACCTTAATTGAACACATAACTAAAAATCTTGGAATAGCCACTAAAAGTTTCACAAGATTAATCAAATCCATTAAAAATATGCAAAAAAAAAAATGTTTTAAATAAATGTTCAAAATGGAATATTTCTATATAAAAAAATTGTAGATATTTTGATATGTAATTTTTCAAAATACATTTTACAAATTGAATATTTCCTATTTTAAAATTGAAAAAAAACATTTTCCTCAATGATTTATCTTACATATGGTAATATATTAAAAAAGACTATTGAAAAAATTATTTTCAATTATGTTGAAAATTTTTTTTTGGTTACAACCATCCAAAAAAAATATGCAATAAAAAATAGTTTTATTAATATAATAATGATAAAAAAATAGTTTCAAGCATATTATGAAATTAAAAATATATTTATATGATATGAATTTTTAGAATATATTAACCTTCAAATCATTTTTTAATAATTATTTTAATATAGTAACCTAACCATGTATGATAAATAACAATATTATAATACATATAGAACAATTTTATATTCAGAACTATAGTGAATGATTTACTATATTTCGGAACGAAAACATCACTATCTAATAATTTTTCATCAATTACATTACAAAAAATAGTAAATGAATAGAAAAAATGAAATTAAAATTAAAATGGTGATAAATATAAATATGAACTCACCTTATATTTCATTATTTTTTCAATTTATATCACTAAATAAATTCCCATTATTTTATGAAAATTGAATCTAGTTATTCTAAGCCCAACTCTAGGCATATTATTCTATGTGTAAAATATAAAGATTTTTATCATCAAAGGATACAGTTAATGGTACACCATCAATTTATTATAAAAAATAAAAAAATTATTTATTATTTTATGCTGAAGAAAATAAAAAATAAGAATCATTATGAAAAGAATATTTTTATTAGGATAAACCAAAAAAATGTGTTTTCATTATTTACTTTCATCATAGAATATTCATGTATCATCAGTAAAAACAATTTCGGATAATTCATCTTTATCTGAAGAATATAGACTCTGTGATACATAAATTTTCTACATTCACTACTTATAGAGTTTTCAGGAAAAATTCATTAGTCCAAATTATAATTCATTCTTGGTTACATGGAGTAGTATAATATTGAATAAGAAACATGGGTACTTATATATTTAAAATGATTACATTATTTATTGATATGGAAATAAATATTAAACAATATTCTTTTATTTTACAATTACATATGTCTTACAAAAATTCAAATAAGTAATAATTTTACATAATAGAACATTATTACTCTAACGCTACTCCCCAACATGACCTCATTCTCTTTTGCTGAACCCATACACATTTATTAATTGGATACAAGGAGTTTTTAAATTTTTTCAATTGGATCATTTTGAGTTTTCTTTAGACTATATATAATCAATAAGGGTTTTTTACTGAATATAACCTAAATTTGTGGAAAAATAATCATTCATGTGATCAATTTATTAAAAATAATATAATCTTATATAATCTATCATAAAATAAATATCATTAAATAGATATTTTGTTTTGTGTTGTTTTTAATAAACTTGTTTAGTGATGATAAAATCTGTTGAAATATAGAAGATTTCAACCACTTCCAACCCTTCGATAATGAAAACCACATTCATTATGGTATCTTCTTCAAAAATTTATAACTCTATATATCTATTTTATTGTTCTTTTTCATCATGTTTACATTCTATTTAATATAAAACTTGATTATTTTTTGTATTAATCATATAATAAATAATTAAGTTTATCATTTAATGAGAAATGTGAATTTTACCATTTGTGAGTTATAGATCATGATGTACACAAAAAAAAATTCAATAATAATACATTTTCACCATATTTCTCTCTCGGTGAGTAATCTTAAAATGAATCTATTACAATATAAAATGAGTATATAAAAATTGTTTTATATCATATAAAAATTATCTGTAATTAATGTAGATAAATATTCTTCCCCAAATGACTGAAAATGATTACATGATTTCTTCCTCATTTAAGCGTTAAATTTTTTTAACTCTATTTTTATTAAACCATGTTCATCCTTCGGTTATTCATAATGATGTTGTTTGTTCGTCCTGATTACTCATAATAACAATTATTTTTATTAAATAGATAATTAATACCTATTTAAAAATAGATGAACATAATTAATAAATGTTTATAAAATATATGATAATTGAAAAAAAGTAAGAGTAGTCAAGATAAAACTAGATAAAAATTATATAATTTCAAATTTCAACTACTTATCAATGCTTTTTAAATGATTTTTACCATAATTAAGTACCCAACCCTATTAATTATTTATATTTCAATTTTTAAACATCTATAAAATAATTGATAAAAATTCAAGAATTTTTAACACTACATGAAGTAATATATAAATTATGACACACAATTTTCAATTTGAAAAAATCATTCTAAATATATTCTCCCATGGAAAATAGAAATTCTAGATGTAATAATATCATATAACATCTCAATAAAACATTGTTTTGGAATATAATTTATGAACAGAATAAAATTATACATTTATTTAATAACTGATATTGAGAGTGAGTGTATTGTCATATCCCACCACATCATAATCATTATCAACCTCTAAGGAAGAAGTAAGATATTATAATCTTTATATTTGAATATTTACTATCATCAAGCCATAAATATAGTAAAGAATTATTATTTTTAACTATTAATCTCTACGGGTGGTTAAACTCAATAATAGAATGGAGTGAATATTAATTTATAAAATATATTCTATATATAATAAATTGTTGATTAAGTGGGAGTGTGCCCATTTATATATTATTCAAGAATCAATATGTTATATACGATCATGGAAAATTCAAAAACTACCCTAAAATTTATAGTTATTCGTATGAACAAATATGTATTATACTTTATCATAATAAACTACAAATATAGTAAACATAGAAGGAGTCCTCTTGATATATATCCATGATCATAGAGAATTATTATAAGGTGTGTCCCCAGATTAATCAGCTACCCAGATCATATAAAAAGAAACCATTAGATAGATATTACCTGCTCTTTATATTGTCAAGGTTTACTGATATGATCATTATCTAATAATGATTATTATCTCATATGAATCTCACATCTATTCCATGAAAGAATAATATTGAAATGTTTTATTTAAATTTAATCTTAATTTGACCCCCATAGTTTTCATTAAAAAACTATTTGGTTTTTATTACTGTTAATAATAATCATTTTATATGGAATATTTAGGTTCCATTTTGAGTTTTTTCTAATTTTTAATCCCAAATATTTAACATTTCATAGAGTTATAGTTGGGAAAAAAATAATAAAAAGTCCTCTACTTCATTGTCAACAACTCTTATTTCAATTATCTATATTAAATATTTCTGATTCATAAAATCAATTTAAAAATGTTTCAACATCATGTTAACATTATTTTTTATAGAATCATCATAATAATTCTTTTATTTAAATTAAATCATCCAAAACTAATTTTTTTCATTCTATATATTGTATGCAACATATATCACATTCACAATTCTCACAACGTGATTTAATTGTTGTCCTTTTATTATTGTGAAACACCTTATTTTAATTTCACAGAACTAAATGTTAATGAACCTAAAATAAATCCACCATCGACCAAATAACTAACAAATTTAGTATGAAGAGGACTCATCATCATCTACAAAACAATCAGATATAAAAAAACTAGGAAACTAAATTCATGAACTTATATAATCACTAAAAAAATCATTATAGAGGGATTCATCTTCATCCTATTAAAAAAATGAATTAATCTGGGTCGATTGAAAATCATGGATTGGTTAATCATTTTATCTCTATAAAAGTTTTTTCAAATTTATCAATCAATTACCCTTTCTATGAAAAAATATAACATCTATGTTTATTTTTGGTATCATACATATTTTAAGAATTTTTCCACAACCTACAGTGGAATCACAAAATGCGGAGTAGAGATTGTATCTATAGGATATAAATGTTGTGAAATTTGAGTTAAATGTGTAATAAATCATCTCCCATTGATTATTATGTCACAGTTCCAATAAATTAACTAATTTTCAATAATTATACTTTCATCATTAATTATTCATTAATATAACTCATTATAGATTAAATCATTTGATCTATGATTATATAATAATATAATTCAAGATTAAGGACTTATTTATCAGGTTGATGAAATTAAAACAGTAATGTGGTTGTAGGTTGAATAACCCAAATGATTCTCTATATATTTTTTATGTTCATCTAATCAAAAGGATGATGAAATTTCATCCTTAACAAAATTGTGAAATTATACTTGTGATTATGTAATTGTAGTGACTCAATTATTTTTCATCTTAACGACTCATATATATTTTTAATGCACGAATTTATTTCAGTAGATTATAATTATATCGAATAGGACATAGCCTGATTCCACTGACCAAATAATAGAAAAAATAATAATTTAAGAAAATTAAAAATATTAATGTAATATATGGTGAAAAAAACAAATTACAACATGATTTTCTAAAAAAACTATTTTGATCATTTATTTTGAAATGAGATATTAGTAATAAAAAACATAATTATTACATTTAATATTAATGATCATTGAATGGATTATAATTATTTATATTTAATATCTATAAAATATTGGATTAAGATTATTATATGTAATAAAATTATAAATTCCATTCAAAACAACATTTTACATGGAATTTTAATCCAAATAAACAACAATTTTAATTCCAAATATATATATTATATCCAAAAAAATTATGAATTTAGAAAAAAATATTTTTGTTAATTGAATAAATTAGAAAATTTGGAAATTAAATAAAAATGATAAATATAAACTTATACACTATTTATATAACTTTTTAACATAAAAAATATGAATATATATGCATATGGGAGAGGAATTTTTTAAAATATAATCTACATAAACATATTATATCATTATTTGCGTTACTATGTTTATTCATAGTGATAATGAAATATATAATATTACAATTAGTTTAATTTGATCATTCTGATCTATTATATACTATTCCTCTATAAAAAATATTACCTTTTTTCTTCCCATATATTGTTATTAAATTTTTATAAATTTGTATTTCATTAATAACATGTCACGAGGATTATTTTTGTATTAATATTAAAACATAAATTAATAGGATCTTTTTTTATTGAGTCTTTATTCTTGGACTTCTTGGGTTTACTTATAATAACTCACTTATTTTTCTAAATATATTTGGGAAAATTGCATTTCTCATTCCCATACATTTATTGTGTGTTTAATATTATTATGTATTTGGTAAATCTTGTAATTTGATTAGTGGATTTAAATTATTATACCATATTTATAAGAAATCTATAATTATATTTAGAAATTTGATTTTATATGCTTTTATAATAATTATAGATGAATATATTTTAACATTTTTATTTTAACATTATTCCAACTCATCATTTATTCCCTTCGGTATGTTCTCCCATTGTCGTTAATGAGTAAATGTTTTATATAAATAATATAATTAATTGTTCCAAAATACTTTATTTTTTCATTAGTATCATATCAATCATATCATACTCCCTAATGTGGAAATCTAGTAATATATAAGTTTATATAGTTTTTTAGAAACGTAATTATATTTGGTGAAATTTTGGGAACAACTTCTTCAATAAATGACTTCAAATACCTCATATATAATACTGAGATTTTCAAAAATATTATTTATTTAAATAGTTTTATATGTTTATTTTAATCATTCACTATATATATATATATATATCTATAATTATCAGGGGCATTTCATTCCTTGATGGTTTATACCTTTTGAAATAATATTTCTAGAGAATGATCATTTTGTGATGTTATGATTATTCTATGATTATAAAAAAATATAGTAGTGTAATATTAGTCTATAGAAGTATTTTTTGGTAATAATCATCCTATAACCTTACTGTGAAGACCCATCATCCTCCACTCAGAGATTTTCATGTTTAAGATCACATTAAAGAATAAATAATGTAAAAATATTTTTATCACCCACTACTTATTTCAATATACATTGAAATATTTATTTAATTTTAAACATGATATTCATGCATTTTATTTTTAATATAAATTTTTTTATGATTTTAAATTTTTAGAGTTAATCAATTTTTGTGTATTACTGAATCAATGGATTAATTTTTTAAATTTAATTAAATAAAATATTTATCAATCACTACCATGGATTTTTCCCTTTTTTATTTTTGTGATCCCATAATCCTGAAATATGGTTAATATCTATTTTATCATAATAATACATTCATATATAAATCTATTTTTACAGTTATTTTCAAATGAAAATACATATTACTCTAAATCCAACTCATACCATGATACTCATTTTGAAGATTGGTAATATTATACTAGAATTCTAAATAATGTTCAAAATTAATAATTGTAAATTAATTATTTAAAATATATCATGTAATCGTTATTTTTGAATTTATTACTCTTCCAAACCATAAAAAATACGATTAACTTCTTAATTATTCAATTCAAAAGAATAAATTCAAAATGTGTGTTATTTCAAACCATATCTAAGTGAATAAAATTGATCGAATATGGTATCACAATTTTCCCTAATATATTTACAATATAGATAAATAATTTGATATTAATCCATTATTGATATAACATTTTTATACTTAAAAATTGTGGATATAAAATCAATTTACTATATAAAAAAAGGTTTATGCCCTGATGAAATCTACATTCTTCACTATATTTGAAATTTATTTAATGGACCATCCTTGAGATATAAACAAGATCATTAGCGATGTATACTCTCATTTTCATCACTAAATTAAGAATTCAATATAATTAATTCGTAAACATCAATATTTTTCAAAATTGGAGTGTTTTGATAATGCAGTTAGAGGATTCATTATGTGATCAAATATATCATATTTTAAACTATTGGAGAAAAGAAACCATTGAGTGGGGTGAATAAATTTGGGTAACATATTAATAATTTTAAATCATTACACATTTAATCCTATACAACTCCATATTTAATATAATTCATCCCCTTAACTCTTTGTTTGTTTTTGATGAATGAATGTGATAAGAATTGGAATGTGCAAAAAAATGGACACAATATATTTTTAATGATATTTTTCTCCATGATGGATGAATATATACCTATTTTTTGGGGGTTGTAACCCCACAAAAAAAATCACCTATTTTTATCAATTATTTAAATAGTAATGGAATTTAAATAAGCATATATTTTTGGGGAAAACCAATTATAATGAAATCAGTAAATTTACTTTCGTCATTCATATTATTTAGCATTTACACATTGAATTACATAAGTATACACAACTACATGTCTATAATTTAATGAAGGTATATTATCACTTTTCTTAACATGTAGCAATCCTTATGTTTACCTCTTCTTCTCATTAGTCACAAAAATATAATGATATTGTATTAAAAAATTAATTATCACTATATATGGACATAATAAAGATGAATACATGGGAATACAATATAACAAATCATCTTATTATTCTTATACACATGAGTATATATCCATCAAATCTGAGATGATTCCTTTTAACAATATAAAATATGGGACGAAAACCATGAATGGATTGTTTCAAATTTCACATTTTTATACTCATTGATAGAAATATAAAGTTATATTATGTTCTTAATTATTATTATAACACTATTTTTATACTTAAAATATATATTATAATATAATTTCATTATTTTTAAAATATTTATTATTACAAATTTCAAAATAGATATTCAAAAATTGGATGAATACTATTTTTATTGTTATTCAAATTTTGATCCTCAAAAAACCATGTCCATAAAACCACATTAATCATCAGAAAGAAAGTCTTATATAATAAATGAAATAATTTAAAATTTGTTTATTTTTACATTAAGTCACACCCCAGATTATATCATGATAATTAGTTTACATAGATGAATTATTCTATGTATTTTTATATCAAAAACACCACATCATATAGAATCCATAAATGCATGAGAATCATGGAACATTACAGTTATGTTTTTTCAATAATGGTTATGAGAGAGATATTTATTGAAACATTCTACCCATTGTCTAATATGGGATGGTTATCTATTTGAAACATGAAATCATTTAAAATAGAGGATGCCAAATTAATCTTCATTTTATACGATGATTTCATAAAAATATGGTTTTATAAAAAACATATTTTGGGTCATCTAAAATAACAACATATCCCTTTTTTAACTCATTATTATCAATTATCTTCATAATGTTAAAATTTTCATGGCATTGTTTCTCATTAATTCTTTATCAGTCACTTTTTTTTTTCTAAAATCAGCATCTTGAATCATGATTTTAAGAAGAACTATAATATTTATATAATTTATGAATATCAAAGAATAAACTATGATAAAAATCATAAAAAATATAATATTTAATTATAATAGAACACATGTAGAATTATAATATAAAATTATCCATTAATGATATTAAAATATCCTATGCCAGGCATATGATTTTTAATTTTTTTCATTTTTCAATACATCTACCAGAAGAATACAAAATATATATTCTAATATAAATATTTTTCATAAAACATAAGATATTTTACTTTATGGTTTTCTTTTATATAATCAATAGACTAAATATATGACACTATTATACTATGTGATGTTGTTCAAAAATTGCATTATCACGTATACATATTTATAACATGTATTATTATTTTCTTCTAAAATATAAAGTATTTTATATGGATTTGTTTTACATTAATATTATCTAGTATAAATATTTAATATTAATATAAGAACCATTAAAATATTTTCATTCCTTTTTCCTTCATCACAGTTATATAGATTTAAAATATATTATATGGGCCTTTGAAACATACACATCCAATAAAAAGGTATCATATAATAATTAAATTAATAATAATATACAACATATAATAAATTATTTTATATATTAAATATTACATACAATCATTAAACAAGATCAAAATAATCTTAAACATTAATTAAATGGTTCCTAACCTGTTCAAACCATCTTATGTGTTCTCTTATCAAATTAAAATATCAAAAAACAACCCAAATTACCTTTGGTATTTATCAAACAAGGATGAATCTATTCAAAATAATTAAATACATTTGTTCTAATATTAGTGTACTTAGGATAAAAAAATTCTATATTTTATTACTATATTTTAATTAGAACTACAACTCAACTATTTGAAACCACTATCTATGATATATTTTTTAGTTAATAAAATATCTTTACTTTTCAAGGACCCATCTATGTTTAACCCATCAATATGAAATAATATTAAAAAAATTAACTTTTCTTATATTTAATTGTACATAAACACTGATTTTATCTAAAAAATGAAATTCACATAATTGGTGGATAGAACATTAAGTTATCAGTTGAACATTCTATACAGAGATAAATAATTCATCCAAATACACAATCATTAGAACTCATAAATAGGTCTTAAACCCATTATATTTATATAAAAACTATTCAAAACAATAAACATGTCAAATTACATAATTTTTAGTGACCAACATAAAAAATATCATATCATCCATCCGAATTAATTATTCATTTGTGGACTATTATCGTGACAATTTCCTAAACATGTATCTAATAAATCATTAGGTAATTCGATGAAATTTATTTAATAACAGTTAATAATATATTTTTCAACTAATCAAATATACTCAAATAGATTCAATATGATACACTCAATAACTATGATCTAAATGTTTCATGAAATTAGTGAAATCAACTCACATATTGAATCCCTAATTGTTTTTGTAATTTTCTAAAAACATTATAAACATAATGTGACACCAAACCATCATGTTACATAATTTTTGTAATTTCGTGAACATTGTTTTCATCTATTTTTCACTTATGTGTCATTATATTAATTAATTAATTAATGGATTTACTGTTTCAAATGGTCTTTAAGGTCCTATTTCATTTAAGGTCTAGTTGGATTCATCTCCTTGGTTTTCTTAAATTTCACATTTCTATAATATCTGAATGATAAAATCACATCATAAAAATAATCCATAAAACAAATACATCACATTGTAAATTCTATGAATCCACTTCAAAATATATATTTTTTACATTCCATGAATGTTTTTATCAATGAAAAATGATTTAGATACGAATATTTGACATTATTTGATTCATTTTCAGTATATAAAGAACCTTATATGTTCATATCATGAATTAAGGATTCATATCATCAATTACATGTGTAATTGAAATTTTTAATGTTTTAAATTGGAATCATCTTTTATCAGATGTGTAGGTATACCTCTTAGACCCAAAGTATTTTTTTGGGAATTTATTTTGTTATCTTTATCCTCCCATATAACTCTGTTTCGTAATGGATCCCCATGGAAGTTTCATTTCTTATCCCTTGTATGCATGCATTATTCTTCATTATTTAACTAATTCAAGAAGTGATGTGGCCTACGTTAATAGATCATATTTTGGTTTTTTAATTATTTTTGGGTTTTCGCCATTCATTATTTTCAAAGGCGATCATCTTATTTTTAATCAATATTATCGAGGGAAATTAAGTTTTCACTATTCCTGAGGATAGTGTCTCTACAAAATGGTTAATTATTACATTTCTATTTTTTGTCAACTACATTAGTTTGTTCAATTAAAATGAATGATTTTAAATAATATTTTTTTTATGAATTAGATCAATTTTTAAAGGTGTGTTCTTTAGAAATGGGCTTGACCACACCAAATGTATGACTAAATTCATTAAATTATGGTCTGTTTCACAAATATGTAATCTGAATTAGATGAAAATAATACTTTTATGTGAATTTTTTTTATTAAATATGATCATGTTTTATTAATTTCTACCCATTTTATTTAATGGTATATCCAAGGTTTCATAAATTTTTTCATATATTGTTACCATATTCCAAGATTTTTTTATTATAGTATTCTTTTATGAAAACAAAAATAATATTTGAAAAAATGGTTCTACATCCTAAAAATTAATTATAAACTAGATTTTTTTAATGATAGTCATAAAAAAATATTAATATTAAAACATATAAAAATTCGTTTATGGTATAATACTAGTTTTTATTCACACATAATACATTTTTTATAGAGTTTATGTTGATGTTTTTCATAGATTGACGTAATTAATAGGTAATTTTGTATAATATCTTCCTATATTTTTTATTTGTGTCTTTATAGAAGGATAGTTTGGTAGGGACATATGGTCACACATGGACCTGTTTAGTAATTTCATGTTTCTTCCATTTCACATGAACAATTTTTTATCATTATTTTTTATTGGTATCCCTTTCCTAAACTATATACCATGTTGGATTTCATGGATTATGTTTTATGTGAGAAATATTTCTTTCCTGATGTTGTAATTCACCATGTGGTGTACCATTATAGGAGAATTTTTTCATTTACATGGTTTTTTTGTTAAAAATTAGTATGAGGGACATTTCATTACTATATTTTATATGGAAGTTCAATGGTTTGGGTTGTTGTATTGGTACACTGAATATAGGACCATCTGAATTTGGATAATTATATAGAAAATTGTCTTAGATATCTCAATTCTACTAAAAAACATGAGATACTAGCTATGTCTATTGATATTATCTTATCATGAAAATTATTGGTTGAGTTTGTTTGAATGGACAAGAAAATGGATTATTTAAATGGTAATGTTTTTCATTTTTATTATATTCATTAACATAAAATCCATAACATAATTAAATTATTTTCATTTTAAATAATTTATATAGATTGCTAAGTTTTTCACAATGATTTGGGAATTTATTTGTGAATTATGTGGTTTTGGTCTTTAATTTGATAGGAAATACTCCTAGAGTGTATGATATTTATCCTAGTGAGTAATCTACATGAAATTTTCCATAGGTGGATCATTCGATGATGACTTCTTCAGTTGAATTTATAATCAATACTTTTTAGAGTATAAGATAAGAAAAAATTTATAACCCAAGATGAGTAGTGTGTCATGGAGTATAATTTACTAAGAATAATACACACATATTCTATTATTACAAATCTCATAGGAAACTAAGGAGTTTCTTGATAATATTGATAGGTTCATAAGATTTTTAAAGACACCTAACAACTCTATTTTTTAATTTTCAATTTAAAAATCTTAGAGATAAAAAGTGATATATTGTGGAACTATTTTAAATTAAATGTTTCATTAGGATATTAAATTACCTTCAATAGTCAAAATATTAAACCATAATTTTTATCCCAAGAAAATACATACCATAAATAAATTAGATATTATCACTATAGGAAAATGGGATTATACTATTCTGTTGTATTCTGGTACGAATATAATGTTGGTGAACTTGGTTCTTGATCTGGTTATAAACAATTTCAGGAATAATCAAATATTTGAGAGGTATGAGGGATGGTAATTTTATTGATTTGGGTATTTATTTTCATAACCCCCAACTTCTAAGGATACACCTCCTAGGCTGGAAATGAAGAATGTGGATAATGACCCTCAATTCCCCCCTCTAGCAGGGAAATGATGGTTACTAGGATTGTTGTTTTATAAAAATCATGTAAGGGAGGAATTAACCTCTATAACAATTTTGGATAAAAAATATAATGAATTATCAACAATCAACTCTAAGAGATAATTTAAAATAGAAACACTATCCATCTCACATGCATGTATAAACAGAACAGATACAAATAAAAGTCTCCAAACTAAATACCCAAAAGTAATGCTAAAGTAGTTACACAAAAACTATGAATAATATGATATATTAGGTCCCTGATGATCCATGTAGTCCTTTGATAAAGCTAAAAACAGATTTATATATGGAGGGTGAGGGTACAAGTAGTCATAGTAGGAATAAACACAGGTCTATCATGTACAATTGATATAAGCCTACTCATACACAAGTGAGAAAACCAAATAACAACCTAGAACCAATAATGTTATACTAACCTTCAAAACCTCACCAGGAAACCCTCAAAATTTAATGAAAATAATTTAATATAATATTAAGAGATTGAAATTGATTATAAGGTACCCTAAACAACTTTCACACTGATTAGCAACACTCACACCCCAAAAACAAAGGTCATTGTGCTGTCACCCCTTTCAAACATAACACAAAACATATTACCCACACAAAACTATGCTTTACAACACATCCTTCACACACACACACACACACACACACACACCTGGAACTCACAACACATACCTCTCATACAAATCAGGTCCTCACAACACATCATGCCTAGATGCACCTGGGTCTTACAACACATCTCTCCCGCACACACCTATGCCTCACAACAAGACACATCTAATCTTGAAGACACCTGGGATACTATATCACATCTCATCCAAAGGAAAAAAGGGAAATCAGATCATATATCATCCAAAAGACACATGATACACCACATCAAAACTCATCCTGAATTACTTGGGATACCACATCTCATCATCTAATGCATTAACATACATGCATACATCATTTCCTGTGCAATTCTTACCTCTCCTTGAAGAGGGAGATGATAAGGGTGGGTGGAGAGCCATCCATCCTCCCACCAAGATGTTGGGAAAGACACCCACTGAATGACTATACAGATTTATGGAACATAATGTTAAACATGGGTGGGTTTTTATATAAATAAAAATAATATATAGGTGTATATATAGTATCAAATAATCAAGACCATCATATGGGTTCTCAAGAAACAATCGAACTCACAACACTGTCACCATTCCTACCACATCTAAATTCATATCATCCCATAATAAGACATAAACACCATTTCACATTTCCAACCTATTTCATATAAACACCCCATTCCTTAACTTTTTTCCATTGGAAAATTTACATCCTATTTACGAAGCCATCTATTTCAATTTCAATAATTATTGAACTTGATTTTATTTCATCAAAACATGGACATCTAAAATAAATCATCTACATTAAAAAATAGATGGACATTATATCACCTCACCTTCTTAAAAGAACCACCCACAAACAATTAACTCTCTACCCCAAAATCAGGACCCACTAACTATCACCTATCCACAAAGAAATAACATTCCACAAACTATCACCACACTGCCCAAAAAGCACATCCCACAAAAAACCACCTAACCTCCCTAGAATAAAACCCACAAAATAACACCCTGTTTCCCCAAAATCATGATCCAAAAAATATTGACCCTGCATTCCAACTGACAGATCATCATCCCACAAAAACTGACTTAAATCAAAATACATCAAGAAAAATTTACATATTTAAAAAATATTTTATCATATTATACATTATTTTAGTGATGTTACCAAATAAATAAAAAGCCTAGGGAAATTATTTGATATTCTAAATATAATAAATTAATATATACAAACAGGGAGATATAAAAATAATAAAAAATATATTAGTAGTCAAAACAAATATATCTAGCTCAAATTAAACTCCCAAACAGTACAATTTGTAGTGGGGAATGAACCTCGTATAATACACAATATCACAATCCTATCAAGGCTATAAAAAATATTAATCACCCCCTTTACCACTTTACATTAAAGTAAAAAATTATTCATCATTGATCGATCAATTATACAAATAATACATTGATATAAATAATTGAACTCATCTCACATTATACAAAAATAAAGGGAAATGATGAAATCACTACCTCAAAGAATCTTTTTAACATGCAGTTCCCCACAGGGTGATGATGAAACCACTTGGATAACACCCTTTCCAATGAAAAATGAGTATCAACCTACATTGTACATTAGGGTGGTCAAAAATCAACCCAATACATAGAAACACCACTACATTGGATCCCCGAGATAATAAATGAATAAAATCAACCATGAAATGGAGAAGATATCACCATATATAAAAGACATATCTCCAACAAACTAACACTAGGAACAACAACTCAAGGAGATATTAAAATTGCTCGATGAACACCAGAATGCTCCTAGGGCCCACTCAAAATGAGATAAAGAAGAAACCATATCTAAATAAATTCTGGTTCAGCTAGAAAATAATTTTTAATACATCACTAAATTATGAAGTTACACAATGAGTAATCCCCTTTAATGTATAGTAATCTAGAAGGTTTTGTTTATGTAGATAAAAACATCTTGTATTCAATTTATTCATTATTTTTATACCCTGATGAATTAGAAAATGTGATACCAACATTCATATTGTGTAAATTTTCACGACATTAAATACTCCCATTGATAAGATATGAAACCAGCATTCACATAGTGTAATCAAGATATGTGACATGTATTTTGTATAGAGACTCTACTGAACCTCAATCTCAAAAAAACCCATTAACATCCCTAAACACCTCTAACAACCAAAATAGTAATGCAACATATCGACAGGGAATGGACTGTTACATCAAATACCTCTCAAGTGATTATATCCCCCAAGAATGCAAAACCCAACCCATAAGAAGAGGGTTCCAAACAACAACCCTATGAGATACCCCACAAAGATCTCATCATACCCTAAACACTACCACCAATCATCAATGTGAACCCAAATGATCACTAAACACCCTACAGGGCCATAATTCATATCCATTGATAGAACCAAACTACAACATATCCATGATACAACTATTTAATCAACCTGAAAGACCAAACCAATTATACGTACAGCTAACAAACCAAACTATTCTGAAAACACAAATCAGGGAATTTCATCTTCCATGTTATGATATTATCTCTTATGGGTGGAACTAATAGGACCACAAAGTTTTAATCACATCATAGTAAATACATCTCGAACAATTATATGGTACCCCTTTTTATATGCAATGAAACTATGAATCATCACTCTACATGCATTAAGAACCAAGGAAAATATCTCATCTTATTAAACACTAATTTCTAAAACATCACCTCACAAGTAAAATATACCATGGAAATACTCCAATCAACTCATGGTACTGGGAAAAAATTTGAATTTCTCACTCCCAATAACTCTCCACTTAGCCAAAATGTCACCACCACAAAGAAACCAAATATATTATATCCCACACAGTGCCTTCTCTGGACCCCATAGATCTTTTCATTACACTCCTCAAATGTTTCATTATCCGTGATATCTTACTCCCCCCAAGTCAATGACATGGGAGTCACTATGAATATCTCTATGTATCAGCAAGTTGTCGAAGACATTGTGGATCCTCTCATACCCTGGTGGAAATGCCAACTCATACAACACTTTAGAAGCTCACCCCAACACCTCAATAGAACCAAAAAACCCAATAGAATTCATACTCTCTATATAAAACATTAACATCCAACATCGTGGGGAAACTATGAAGAACCCATGGTCCCAAACCCATAACACGATGGGCCTCCTCTTATGATTGGAGCAAGAATTATTCCGGTGAGGTTATTATTTTATCCTATAATGAACCTGATAAACATTATATATCATGATCTGCACCACATCATGACCACGAATGGTTGTCACCACATTGTCGGTCTATTACAATAGAGGAAAACATGGTCTTCTATTCAACGAATCAATAAGAGAAATACCAATGGAAGGGTGACATGTATTAATTTAGGAAAAATTAACTAATGGAAGGTGTTCCACCTAATTTCCACCAATTTACAAAATGCATAATATAAACATATCCTTCATTGTTTTTATAGTCTCTTCTATTTAAAATCCATCTTGGGGTGAAATGAAATGATGAGGCATAATTGAGTGTGAAAATCATGATGAAATACTCTTATGACTCATGAAAAAAACTCTGCATCCTGAACTATGAAAATGGACCTCATAAATACAAGCAACCACACCACCTCATCCATATACCTCAGAGAAAAAGAATATACTAAAATGAACACATTGATCACTAAGAGGGGGAAGATATTATCATTCAATACACTATCACCCAAACATCATCACAGACTCCCTGATATCTAGGTAACCTGTTGATGAAATCCCTTTAAATTTCAACCAATTTCCACTCAGGAACCTCCAAGGGCTACAAATAACCACATAAATGACTATTCACAACCCATAATTGTTGGAAAACCATGATGTTTTTCACAAACTCTTCCACTACATGTTTTATGATGTGCCACAGAAAATAAACCCTCAAGCCATGGTACAACTTATAAATTCTTGGTTTTACCTACAAATGTGAGTTATGAAATAGTTGAAGGACTCCCTCATGAATCACTATGGGAACAAACATACTTTCATGAAACAACATACAGTTTTGACTATTATTTGTCCATCCATCTGATGCATCACTATAGTCGACACAATGACATCGCACATCTACTTATATGTATCCCCAATAATAATCCTCAACATGATGCATCACAGAATAGAATACCATCATCTGAAATAAATAAATGTTACCACCATCCACCCATAAATCTATGTGAAGGGATTCATACTCCTCCATTTCTCTACAAGAATACAAAAACTCTAAAAAAACACACATCCATGACTTCTTATTGAATGCATCATCCAAAATTGTCCCCTATATTGAGGTTTAGCAGGTCTCAAAATCATAATCATGAAGAAACTATTTATAAATACATTTTAATATGTTTATATCATTCAATGAAAATATACATATATCTCAAATTCTGATGATATGTGATTAACACAAAGTGATACCTAATTATGTAATGCCACCACATTATCAGTGGAAACACAACTGCGGCATCCTCAACATCAATTATTCCATTATTATGCCCATAAAGGAATAACATTTTAGAACCATAAATGATTATCCCTTCTCATAAATCAAGACAAACCCTAATAACATGCGTGAAACGTCAGAAAAAACCTAAAACCTCATTGTTTCCTCATGAAACTAGAGCACTGGATCACTAACTGTATTCTTTTTAGGTAAATGAATTCTTCCAGAAACATATAACGCCACAAAAAATCATTGTTGTTCCTAGAAAAATGTTTTAGTTGGGCTTCAATTTAGAAAAATATAGCGCAATTCTCTGATTATATCTTGTTAGACCAAGAAAATAATGAACATATGCAATGTTTTTGGGTTATTCTCATGTAACAACTTCTTCAAATGTTTCAAGTCTGCTGCCACACCCTGTAGAGACACCAAATGCCAGATTAAATTCACCACTCAGGTCTATAAAATACAATTGGAAAAGACACCATAAATTTGGTGGCATTGATTAATAAGAATGAGAGTTCTGTGATTCTTAGTTTCTCCAGATTCAACTTCTAGTAGGTCAATATATCAGTGACTAATATGATGATGAACAGATACAACAACTAAAACAAAACCGATATAATAATCCCCAATATAATTCATTGGGGATTTCATAACAACAAATGAAATGAATTCCAAGTCTATGTTCCCATACATGAATCCAAAGGAGATAATCAAAATATCATCCTCCTTCACACTCAAATAGTGATATTTATACCACAAATCGATCATGGAAAACCAACTCCCCCTCTTATGTAGTCAGAATGAATTTCAACCCTTAGAAGAGGGTAACTGTTCTTGACCATCACCTGATTAAACCTCAAGTATTATATACAAAATCTCATACTATGATATGCCTTTATAGAAATCAACATTAGAGGACCACTCAATGACGCACTTGGCTGAATAAAACTTTTCTGCATCAGATCATCAATCAGAATCACCATCACTCACATCTAAGAATGTCTCATCTGATAAGGAGCCACCAAAATCTGAGAACCACCGAGATCAAATTCAATCCTTAACTCAAAATCACATCTTCGGTATAGAATCATATCTTCTTCGATGAAAGAATATAAGAAGACCTTGATGATCCTATGACCCTATAACATATCATTATTCACTAGTTACATCAACATATCACCCAAAAAAAGTAAGAGGACCTATACGCTGAATTTAGACTTGAAAACTCTTCTAATGCATGAAAACCTATCGCTAGCCATCCACATACAAAAACAAAACTACACTATATATGATATTGATAACAACATGTTTGGAATAAAACCGTTTGTTGAAGATGGTGATATAGTGTGGTGTTATATGAAGAGAGAAAAGAACCCCGTGGCCCTTTTGTGATCCAATCATTTGTACACTTGATCGGAAAACATCAAAAAAGCTATTTTGGATTCTGACTGGAGTAATCAACACAATGAGAATGATAATTCATTCTTATAGAACAAAATTATTACAATGCTCATCCATATCTTCTTATTTATTTCCTTAAATTCACTATATATTTTAACTCATTATATGAAAATTACTAAGGATGGTATACAATTATATTTTAAGTGATATATAATTTTATGATACTTAATTCAACTGTGATCAACCATTCTTTAATGTTTCAGCATGGATGATAATATACATGTTATTTATATCATTAATCTATATGGGAATCATTGAGTTTTTGTAGTTTAAATTATATCTATAACACTAGAAATGGATTAGTTTTATATTTATCATATTTCTCCAATATTATATAAACATCCAAAAGTTACATTATTATTATTATTATTATATATTTAGGAGGATTCACAAAATTATTCTTGAATGTGTCTTATTTATTTCAAATAACAATATTTTATGTTGAGATCACATGTTCATTAACAATATATTTCATCAATTCTTCTTATTCCGGAGGGCATGGCATGCTTGTGGAAACACTATTTAAAAACATACATATTAATTATATACAAATACTCTTTATAGTTTTCCATATTGTATCCTTTATTTCCATAAATGAATAAAATCCTCTTTGTAGATGAATTAATATTATCCATTTTTATTCTTTCATAGGGGATGCTATAAATTTTTTTCTCTTATTTTTTTAAATTCATTCTACCCTTCCATTTTTTCACATTACTTATCATTATGGTCATAATTTTATAAAACCATATCATTTAATAAGGAAATGTATAAACTAAATGTAATCCTAAAATTGAATACAAGTGTTATATAAGTAATAGTAGTTATCAAAAGATTCATATAGTTATTGGGTGGATAAATTAAACTATACTCATGAGTTGTTTTTTAATAGTATGTCTTCTAATGGAATCAGATACACTCTCCTAATGTTTCAATTTAAAAAATATTATCAAATTGAAATTTTCGGAAAAATTAAATAGAATTTGGTTTAATCTTCAATCATCACCAGAAATATAATGAAACCATTTTTCCTTTTAAAATAAATCATTCATAGCACGAATAATTATTGGTTTTATGTGGTATTATATGTTTTATGATCATTTAATGGTTTTATACCAATATTCAATATTCCCACATACACAATATTTTGATTTTGTTGTTAAATAATTTATTTAAGAGCCAATATATTAATATGTTATCAATTTGATGATACATAATGATATAATGTGTCAATAATGGTGGAATATGTATTAATACATAAGGTTATGTTTTATAAATTTTATATTATAGGTTATTGTTTAGATGATTATATGAATAATTATCAATAAATATATTCTTAATGATTATATGTATCTAGTTTTAATTTAATATTGATGTATTTATCTTCTCAGTTATTTAGGACGTTTCCCCTCTTATGAATTCCAATTTTCCCATTTTTACCTAATAGAAAATAAATATCATAAAATTGGTATTATAATCATTCATAATTGTTCTCAACCATTTTTACAATTCATTAACCATATTTTCAATACTTTTGAGATTTCAATCATTTAATTTAATAAAATTTTTTATGTATATTTATAAATAATGGTCAAAATGTAAATTTAAAAAATTTATATATTAGATATTTCAAATTAATATTCCTATACAATTTGATTCCAATTAATGGTATCGTTAAAATTTAACATGTAAAATAATATTATTTTCTTTCATTGATATATGTTAGAGTATTTTTATTTTATGCATTCTATATAACGAATCACCTAATTATTGAAAATATTTTTCATGATGGGAATTTTTATCTGAATTCAATTGAATTTGTTTCCATTAAAAAATTTTAATTTTAATATTATTTTAATTAAAATATAATATAAAAAATATTCCTTTAATGGTCTTAATTAAAACAAATTCTTCATAATTAAAACGAAATTTGTATGTTTATTAAACATTATCATTTTAAATCAATTTGAGATTATAGAACTTTTCACAATGGGTATTATTATCAACTGATAGATCCTTCTTCGAAAACAATATTAATTTTCATGGGTAATTTTAAATCATATTATTAACATCATTTATGATAATATCACATAACATTATACAATAACTGGGGGTAATTTCTCTATCTCATATATTGTGGAACAATTTTAAATTAAATGCTTCATTAGGATATTAAATTACCCTCAATAGTAAAAATATTAAACCATAATTTTTTTCCCAAGAAAATACATACCAGAAATAAATTAGATATTATCACTATAGGGAAATTGGATCATACTATTCTGTTGTATTCTGGTACAAATATTCTGTTGGTGAACTTGGTTCTTGATATTGTTATAATCAATTTCAGGAATAGTCAAATATTGTAGATAGTTATGATCGATGATACTTTTTTTTATTCAGGTATTTGTTTTCATAACCCCCACATTCTAAGGATACACCTCCTGGGCTGGCAACGAAGAATGTGGATAATAACAGTCAAGTTCCCCCTCTAATAAAAAAATGCTGGTTACTAGGATTGTTGTTTTATAAAAATCATGTAAGGGAGGAATTACCCTCTATAACAATGTAGGATAAAAAAATATAATGAATTATCAACAATAAACTCCAAGAGATAATTTAAAATAGAAACACTATCCATACCACATTCATGTATAAATAGAACATATACAAATAAAAGTCTCCAAACTAAATACCCAAAAGTAATGCTAAAGTAGTTACACAAAAACTATTAATGGTATGATCTATTAGGTCCCTGATGATCCATGAAATCCTTTTATAAGCCTTAAAACAGATTTATATATGGAGGGTGAGCGTACAAGTAGTCATAGTTGGAATAAACACAAGTCTCTCTTGTACAAGTGATATAAGCATACTCATACACATGTGAGAAAACAAAATAACTACCTAGAACCTATAATGTTATACTTACCCTCACAACCTCACCAGGAAACCCTCAAAATTTAATGAACATCATTTAATATAATATTGAGAGATTAACATCGTTGATATGATACCCTAAGCAACTTTCACACTGATTATCAACACTCACACCCCAAAAACAAATGTCCTTGTGCTACCAACCCTTTCAAACATAACACAAAACATATTACCCACAAAAAAATATGCTTCACAACACACCTTTCTCACACACACCTGGAAATCAGAACACATACCTCCCATACACATCAGGTCCTCCCAATACATCATGCCAAGAGGCACCTGGGTCTTACAACACATCTCTATTGCACACACCTATTCCTCACAACAAGTCACATCTAATCCTGAAGACACCTGGGATACCATATCACATCTCAACCAGAGGAAATAAGGGAAATAAATTCATATCTCATCCCAAAGACACATGAGACACCACATCAGAACTCATCCTGAATTACTTGGGATACCACATCTCATCATCTAATGCATTAACATACAGGCATACATAATTTCTAGTGCAATTCCTACCTCTACTAGAAGAGGGAGATGGTAAGGGTGGGTGGAGAGCCATCCATACTTCCACCAATATGTTGGGAAAGACACCCACTGAATGATTATACAGGTTCTTGGAACATAGTGTTCAACATGGGTGGGTTTTTATATAAATAAAAAAAATATATAGGTGTATATATAGTATCAAATAATCAAGACCATCATATGGGTTATAAAACAAAACACCAACTCACAACACTGTCACCATTCCTACCACATATAAATTCATATCATCCCACAATATGACATAAACACCATTTCACATTTCCAACCAATTTCATATAATCACCCCATATTTTAACTTTTTTCCATTGGAAAATTAACATCTTATTTAAGAAACCATCCCATACAATTTCAATCATTATTGAACTTGATTCTATTCCACCAAAACTTGGACATCTAAAATAAAGCATCTACATTCAAAAAATAGCTTGACATTATATCACATCACCTTCTTAAAAGCTCCACCCACAAATAATTAAATCTCCACCCCAAAATCATGACCCACTAACTATCACCTATCCATGAAGAAATAACATTCCGCAAACTATCATCGAAATGAAAAAAAGAACATAACACAAATAATCACCTAACCTCCCTAGAAGTACAACCCACAAAATATCCCCTCGTTTCCCAAAAATCATGATCTAAAAAATATTGACCCCACATTCCAAACGACATATCATCATCCCATAAAAACTGACTCAAATCAAAACACATGAAGAAAAATTTACATATTTAAAAAATATTTTATCATATTATAAATTATTTTAGAGATGTTACTAATCAAATAAAAAGCCTATGGAAATTATTTAATATTCTATACATAATAAAAATATATATACAAATAGGGTGATAAAAAAATAAAAAAATAGATAAGTAGTCAAAATAGATATATCTAGCTCAAATTAAACTCCCAAACAATACAATTTTTAGTGGGGAATCAAGGTCGTACAATACACAATATCACAATCCTATCAAGGATGTAAAAACATATTAATCACACCCTTTAACACATTACATTAAATTAAACAATTATTCATCATTATTCAATCAATTATACAAATAATACATTGATATAAATAATTTAACTCAACTCACTTTATACAAAAAATAAAGGGAAATGATGAAATCACTACCTCAAAGAATCTTTTTAACACGCAGTGCCCCACAAGGTGATGATGAAACCACTTGGATACCACCTTTTACAATGAAACATGAGTATCAAGCTACATTGTACATTAGGGTGGTCAAAATTCAACACAATACATAGAAACACCACTCCAACGGATCCTCGAGATAAAAAATGAAGAAAATCATCAATGAAATGGAGAAGATATCACCATATATAAAAGACATATCCCCAAAAAAATAACACTATGATAAACAGGTCAAGGAGAGATTACAATTTCTCGATGAACACCTGAATGCTCCTAGGGCCCACCCAAAATGAGATAAAGAAGAAACCATATCTAAATAAATGCTGGTTCAGCTTGAAAATAATTTTTAATACATCACTAAATTATGGAGTTAAAAAAGGATTAATCCCCATTCATGTATGGTAATTTAGAAGGTTTTTTTTATGTATAGAAAAACATCGCATATTCATTTTATTCATTATTTTTATAAAGTGATGAATTACAAAATGTGATACCAACAATCATATTTTGTAAATTTTCACGATATTAAATACTCCCATTGATAAGATATGAAACTATCATTCACATAGTGTAATCAACATACGTGACATGTAATTTGTATAGAGAATCTACTGAACCTGCAACTCAAGAAAAAAGTCCGTGAACATCCCCAAACACCTTTACCAACCAAAACAGTAATGTATCATATCGGTAGGGAATCGACCGTTGCATCAAATGCCTCTCAAGTGATTATCTCCCCAATGAATGAAAAACCCGACCAATAAGAAAAGGGGTCCAAACAATAACCCTATGAGATACCCCTCAATGATCTCATCATACCATAAACACTATAACCAATCATCAATGAGAACCCAAATGATCACTAAACACCCTACATATCCATAATCCACATCCATTGATAGAACAAAACTAAAATATATCCATGATAAAAATACTTCATCAACCTCATAGACCAAACCAATTATTGGTACAACTAACAAACCAGACTATTCGGAACACACAAATCATGTAATTTTATCCTACATTTTATGATATTATCTTCTATGGGTGGAACTAACAAGCCCACATAGTTTTAATGACATCACAGTAAATACATCCTGACTAATTATATGGTACCCCTTTTAATATGCAATGAAACTATGAAACATCACTCTATAAGCATTAAGAACCAAGGAAAACATATCATCTCATTAAACACTAATTTCTAAAACATCACCTCATAAGTAAAATATACCATGGAAATACTCCAATCAACTCACGATATTGGGAGGAAATTTAAATTTCTCACTACCAATAACTCTCCTCTTATCCATCAAGTCACCACCACAAAAAAACCAAATAAAATATCCTCCCACATAGTTCCTTCTCTAGCCCCCTAGATCTATTCATTACAGTCCTAAAATGTTTCATTATCCGTGATATCTAACTCCCCACAAGTCAATGAAATGGGATTCACTATGAATATATCTATGTAACTGCGAGATGTGGAAAACATTGTGGAGCCTCTCATACCACGATGGAAAATCCAACTCATACGACACTTCAGTAGCTCACCCCAACACCTCAATAGACCCAATAAACCCAAGAGAATTAATAATCCCTCTATAAAACATTCACATCTAACATCGTGGGGAATCCATGATGACATCATGGTCCCAAACCCATAACTCGATGGGCCTCCTCTTATGATTAGAGTAAGACTTATTCTGGTGAGGTTATTCTTTCATCCTATAATGAACCTGATAAAAATTTTCTATCATGATTTGCACTACATCATGACCAAGAATAGATGTGACCACATCCTCGGTCTATTACAATAGGAGACAACATGGTACTCTATTCAACGAATCAAAAAAGAGAAATACCAATGGAAGGGTGACATATATTAATTTAAGAAAACATAACTAATGGAAGGTGTTCACCTAATTTCTACCAATGTCCAAAATGCATAATCTCAATATATCCTTCATTGTATAGATAGTCTCTTCTGTATCACACCCATATTGGTGTGAAAAGAAATGATGAGGCATAAATGAGTGTGAAAATCATGATGAAATCCTCTTATGACTCATGAAAAAAACTCTGTATCTTGAACTATGAAAATATACCACATAAATACAAGCAACCACACCCCCTTATCCATATACCTCGGAAAAAAATAATATAATGGAAACATTGATCAATAAGAAGGGGAAGATATAATCAATCAATACACTATCACCCAAACATCATTACAACCTCTCTGAGATCTAGGTAACATGTTGATGAAATCCCTTTAAATTTCAACCAATTTCCACTCAGGAACCCCCAAGGGCTACAACAAACCACATATACGATGATGAAAACCCCTTAATTGTTAGAAAACCCTGATGATTTTCACATACTCCACTACTACTTGTTTTATCATGTGCCACTGAAAACGCACCCTCAAGCCATGGTACATCTTATAAATTCTTGGTTTTACCAAAAAATTTGAGTTATGAATCAGTTGAACGTCTCCCTCGTGAATGACTATGGGAACAAACATCCTTTCATGAAATAACATACGGTTCTGACTATTATTTGACCATCCAGCTGAAGCATCACCATAGCCAACACGATTACACTTCACATCTACTTATATATATCCCCAATAATAATACTCCACATGATTCATCAAGGAATACCATACCATCATCTGAAATAAATAAATGATACCACCATCCATACATAAATATATGTGAATGGATTCCTACTCCTCCATTTCTCTACAAGAATCCAAAAACACTAAAAAAACACACATCCATGACTTCTTATTGAATGCATCATCCAAAATAGTCCCCTTTATTAAGGTTTAGTAGGTCTCAAAATCATAATAATGAAGAAACTCTTTATACATACATTTTAATATGTTTATATCACACAAATAAAATATATATATATCAAATTATATTGATATGTGATTAACACAAAGTGATACCTAATTATGTAATGCCACCACATTATTAGTGGAATCACAACTGCGACATCCTAGACATCAAGTATTCCACTGTTATGCTCGTAAAATAATAACATCCTAGACCCATAAATTATTATCCCTTCTCATTAATCAAGACACACCATAATACCTAGCGTGAAACGTCAGAAAACACCAAAAACCTCAATGTTTCCTCAAGAAACTAGAGCACTGGATCACTAACCGTATTCCCTTTAGGTAAATTAATTATTCTAGAAACATATAACCCCAAAAAAATAATTGTTGTTTCTAGAAAAATGTATTAGTTGGGCTTAAATTTAGACAAATATAGAACAATGCTATGATTATATCTAGTGAGACCAAGAAAACAATGAACATATGCAATGTTTTCGGGTTATTCGCATGGAACAACTTCTTCAAATTTGTCAAGTCTGCTGCCACACCCTGTAGAGACACAAAATTCTAAATTAAATTCACCACTCATGTCTAGAAAATCAAATGGGAAAACACAAAATAAAGTTGGTGGCATTGATTAGTAAGAATGATAGTTATGTGATTCCCAGTTTCTCCAACTCCAAATTCTAGTAGGTTAATGTATCGATGACTAATACGATGATGAAAAAATACCACAACTGAAACAACACCGATATAATAATCCCCAATAACATCATTAGGGATTTCATAACACCAAATGAAATGAATTCCACGTATATGTTCTCATACATGCATCTAAAGGCGGTAATCATGATATCATCCTTCTTCACACTCAAATAGTGATATTTATACCACAAATAGATCAAGGAAAACCAACTCCCCCTCTTATGTAGTCAGAATGATTTTCAAACCTTGGAAGAGGGTAACTGTTCTTGACCATCACCTAATTCAACCTCATGCATTCTATACACAATCTCATACTATGATATGCGTTTATGGGAATCAACATTAGAGGACCACTCAATGATGCACTTTGCTGAATAAAAAATTTCTACATTAGATCATCAATCAGAATCATTATCTCTCACATCTAAGAATGTATTATCTGATAAGGAGCCATCAAAATCCGAGAAATACCAAGATCAAATTCAATCCTTAACTCCAAATAACATCTTCGGTATAGAATCATAGCTTCTTCGATGACAGAATCTAGGAAGACCTTGATGACCCTATGACCCTCTAACATAGAATTATCCACCAGTTACATCAACATATCACCCAAAAAAAAGTAAGAGGCTCCATAAGATGAATTTAGACATGAAAAATCCTCTAACGAGTGAAAACCTATCGCTATCCATCCAAATATAAAAACACAACTACCCTATATATGATATAGATAACAACATGTTTGGAATAAAACCATTTGTTGAAGATAGTGATATAGTATGGTCTTATATGAAGAGAGAAAAGAACCCCATGTACCTTGTGTGATCCAATAATTAGTCCACATGATTGGAAAACATCAAAAAAGCTATTTTCGATTCTGACTGGAGTACTCAACACAATGAGAATGATAATTTTTTCCTATAGTTCAAAATTATTACAATGCTCATCCATATCTTCTTATTTATTTCCATAAATTCAATATATATTTTAACTCGTTATAAGAAAATGACTAAGGATGGTATACAATTCTATTTAAAGGGATATATAAGTTTATGATACTTAATTAAAATATGATCAGCCATTATTTAATGTTTCAGCATGGGTGATAATATACATGTTATTTATATCAATAATCTATATGTGAATTATTGAGTTTTTGTAGTTTAAATTATATCTATATCATTAGAAATGGATTAGTTTTATATTTATCATATTTATACAATATTATATATTTATACAAAAGTTACATTATTATTATTATATATTTAGTAGGGTTCACAAAATTACTCTAGAATGTGTCTTATTTATTTTAAATAACAGTATTTTATGTTGAGATCACATGTTCATTAACAATATATTTCATCAATTCTTCTTATTGTGGTGGACATGACATGCTTGTGGCCACACTATTTAAAAAATGACTTATTAATTATTTACAAATACTCTTTATAGTTTTCCATATTGTATCCTTTATTTCCATAAATGAATAAAATCCTCTTTTTAGATGAATTAACATTATCCATTTTTATTTCTTCATAAGGGAATGCTATAAATTGTTTTCTCTTAATTTTTTAAAGCCATTCTACACTTCCATTTTTTCACATTCTTTATCATTATGGTCATAATTTTAAAAAACCATATCATTTAATAAGGAAATGTTTATACTAAATGTAATCTTAAAAGAGAATACAAGTGTTATAAAAATAATAGTAGTTATCAAAAGATTCAAATATTTATTGGGTGGATAAATTAAACTCTACTCATGAGTTTTTTTGAATAGAATATCTTCTAATGGAACCAGATATACTCCCCTAATGTTTGAATATAAAAAATATTATCAAATTGAAATTTTAGTCAAAAATTAAATATAATTTGGTTTAATCTTCAATCAGCACCAGAAATATAATGAAACCATTTTCCCTTTTAAAATAAATCATTCTTAGTGTGGAAAATTACTGGTTTTATGCGGTATTATATGTTTTATGATCATTTAATGGTTTTATACCCATATATGATATTCCCACATACACAATATTTTTATTTTGTTATTAAATAATTTATTTAATAACCAATAAATTAATATGTTATTAATCTGAACATACATAATTATATAATGTGTCAATAATGGTGGAATATTTATTAATGTATAAGGTTTAGTTTTTTAAATTTTATACTATAGGATATTATCTAGATTATTATATGAATAATTATCAATAACTATATGTTTATTGATAATACGTATCTAGCTAAAATTTAATATTGATGTATTTATCTTCTAAGTTTTTAGGATGTTTCCACTCTTACGAATTCTAATTTTCACATTTTCACCAAATAGAAAATAAATATCATAAAATTGGTGTTATAATCAATCATAATTGTTATAAACAATTATTCTAATTCATTAACCATATTTTCAATGATTTTTGAGATTTCCATCATTTAATTTACTAGATTTTTTATGTATATTTATAAATAATTGTCAAAATGTAAATTTAAAAAATTTATATATTTGATATTTCAAGTTAATATTCCTATACAATTTGATTTCAAGTAATGGTACCATTAAAATTTAACATGTAAAATAATATTCTTTTCTTTCAATGATATATGTTATATTATTTTCATTTTACTCTTTCTATATAAGGAATCACCTAATTATTGATAATATTTTTCAAGAAGAGAATTTTTATCTGAACTCAATTGAATTTCATTCCATTAAACAATTTTATTGTTAATATTTTTTTAATTAAAATATAATATAAATAATATGCCTTTAATGGTATTAATTAACACAAATTATTCATACTTAAAAAGAAATTTGTAAGTTTATTAAACATTATCATTTTAAATCAATTTGAAATTATAGAAATTTTGACACTGGTTATTTTTATGAACTGATGGATCCTTCTTCGATAATAATATTAATTTTAATGGGTAATTTTAAATCATATTATTAACATCATTGATGTTAATATCACATAACATTATACAATAATTGAGGGTAATTTCTCTATCTAATAAATTATAAAATTTTGGATATATTATATGGTTTCTTCACATTTATTGATAATTTTATACCATTTTTATTGAGTTAACTAGGAGTGTGATAGGTGAATTAGTAATCCCAACTCCTTTTTAAATATGTAGGAATAATTAATAATCTATGGTATGTCAAAGATTCATACCTTGACATTATTTTCTCAAAAATTAACTATATTATGGAGAATATAAATGTAACTCCAAAAATGGAGTTACATAGATTGGATGTTATATCCAACTGTATTGTTGGTCTATATAATGTTACATGATTGTGATTCTCCACAATGAATAATTCTATGTATTGTAAAATAAGTTCCCCAAAATAATTATGGATAATAAAACTAAACAATAATAAAATAATCCTTGGAAAATATAGTCATTATGAGATAAAACTAACATAAAAGTTAGGTACGTTATTGTGACAAACCTTTATTTGATATTTTATCCTGAAATGATCCTCTATTTCAACATAGAATGGGATTTTATCACTATAACCATACAGTTCATCAATGGAAACCATCAATCATCCTCATAAAATTCATTTAATTATATTCACTTATGTTACACAATTAGTATTAACGTACATTATGAGTAATTATAATATTTTTTATCAAGGTTATCTCTATATTTTGTAATGGATATGTTAATCATTCAATATTACTGGATTATAGAATGGGTTATTATATATCATTTTATTCTTATATTAAAAGTAGTAATAGTTCTATTTCCCTGGAAATCCTAAACATTTTATTCATATGATTATATAAGTACTATTGTGTTCATCACCATATTCGATCGACTAAATTTCCTGATAATGCTTTTAGTGTTAATATTTCTTTGTAAATATTAACCAGGTGTTTGTATATTCTGAAATTGAATCAATGACCTATGTTTAACAAAGTGTACATTAAAATATATTTAAAATAACTTAATGAAATATAAAATACCTCCTGATTTTTTAATCTCTCTCAATTAGTGGAAGGTAAGATCTCATTAATCAATGCGTGAAGATATTTACATGTTGAATTCCCCATCATAGTCACATTTAATTTTTATTCACAAATAATATTTTCGTAGTCATAATGATTTTTTAAATTTTACACTTTTTACTATCATTGATATAATTTAATTGAAAACCCTATCAATTATTCACATTTATGGAAAAATGTGTTTTATCCCTATAGACCTATTTATATCATGTTGAATGCATAACGATTAGCTTATGCAATGGATTATTTTCCTTCATTAGTTTTTTAATAATGATCCAAATTCCAAACCATTATATATAAATAATTAATAAAAATCTCTCTTATGTTTTCTTATAGTAATATCATCAAAAAATCTAAATTCATTAACCACAAATTTTTAAAAAATATACTCACTCAAATAAGATAAATATATTAGATAGATGATGAAGATCGACTGAATGATGTAAAAAAGTAGTATTTGACAAGACTAACTATGAATATTAATCATCCATAAGTAACTTCAAATTGATTGGATTAGAATATTATATTAACTACTTGCCTTTATCTATATGTAAAATACATTTTAATATATGGATGGTCCTTATAAACAACCCCTATTATGGACCATTAGGAAACAGTATGAATTTATCTTATTGTTTTTTGGTTTACTGTATTTTCAAACAAGTTGGGACAATGTATCAAATATGTGAACTATATAGATTGAATATAACTATATATTGACTCTGTCAAATGTTTTATGTAAAATTAATTAGAGAACTCAACCATTTCTTAATCTCATTATGTTTCTTTCATAGATCATAGAAATGAAACAATACTTCATGCATCTAATAAAACAACATGTTTTTTACATATATTCACATCATTCATTTATACATTCTACATTTTTACCATCATAAATATACATATATAATAATTAATTATTGTAATTTAAATGAAAAAAATCTTACTGAAGACCTCATCTAAATGTGTTCCTTCACTAGATTAATCATATATCATGAATGATGCTATATTGTTGGTTCCTTTACCATAAGAGTATATATATCATTAAATGTTTATATATGTTAAATATTTATTATTTTTAAAAGGAATCATATTCAATCAATATATTTTTGGAAATTATAGATTTTTCTCTTCAATGATTTTTATAACAAATCATTGAAATCCATCAAAATAATCATCAATATTAGTAGCTTCTACTTAACACCAAACTAAATATTGTTCCATGTAGAAACATGATAATATTTCTCTTCCATGTATGATAAGAGCTTTATAATATTCTATCACCATTTCACCTACATATATTTACACATTTCATATTCTACGAATCATTCCTTATTAATAATATACAACCCATGAAGGTGGATAATTTTCTTTTACAATGACTCAAAGAATAGGTCTAAATAAGTAAATTAAAGATTAATTTGAATTGAAATGGTGGACATGTCATTTATCATCAATAAAAAAATGAGGTGTTTATAAAGTTCATAATTTTTTTCTAAAAATGTGGATTTTAATATCTCAAAGAAAACTGTAAACATGATGTGAATTATAATCGATGAATGTGATCAGTTTGACACACTATATAATTTAATACTCAACCTGTGGTTTTTTTATTATTTTGGTATATATTATATTGAATTACATGATATTTGTTAAACTAAATTACATGTTAATGGATTCCATAGTTTGGTATTTATCATATGGTTCTACATCTATAATTAATTCAGACCCATTGAATAGGATAAATATTTCCCAAAGAAAACACCTTCAAAATCATGTGATGAATATTCATGTAATTTAATATCCTTTCTATGTTTTCATATAAATATATGATGTACCATGAAATGAAATTATTGTGTTCAATCATTAAATTCCACAAAAATAGAAGTATGACACAATGAAACCAATGGCATGTATAGTAACCCCAAATAATTTCAGGTCATTTCCCCCATAATGTGAATTTGTAATCCTCTCTTGCCTTAGGTAGGTGAATGAATCTAATGAATCCAATATTATTGTTAGGGATATGACCATAATAAAAAATATCAACTATCCCTAAAAACCATATTATAAAATCACGAATCATTATTTAATCCAAAATGATATCTCATAGGAGATCCTTAACCTAGTCACGTAGGAAAAACCTCTACTAGATCATTCAAGATGTGGTTCGATACATAAATTGTCAAATTCTATATTATTCATATCCCAAGCCAAAGGAATAGTTATAATATCAATGAAATGAATATACGAAATTTCATTTATATTTTTTACTAGATATATCTCTTAATAATATCTTGATGAAACAAAGTATTATGACCCATAATCATTGTCTTATTTAGGATACATAGAGGAATATTCTGATAGTTAAAAGGTTTATATGACCAGATCATACTCCCATTAAAATAATGAATTTTTTTCTACATATTATGGTGAAATAAAGAATGAGGTGCATATTATACTTCCATTTGATAAATTTTTGCATCTATATCCAATATATAGTAGAATGGGACATCCATAAATGTTTCTCGAGAGACCCTAAATGATTGGAAGATATTCAAGAACCCTCTATGAATAGGTTCATCAAACTATCCCAATAACCACTATAGATATTTCCCACATCCATAATCATATCCATGAGGATCATCAATATATTTTGTTGGAATGGAAATGTAGAGTTCATATATATGAATATATTTAAATTATTTATTTGTATAGTTAGATAGGTTTCTCAAATGAGAACAAATTCCTTCATAAGAATCATCTAGAAGAAATATATCATCATACTATAGTTTACGTAATTAGTGGGAAAAAATATTCTACAAATTAAAATAATACTACTTATACATCCTAATTTAAATATATTAGAATTATATGAGGGTACCACTCATGATGTCCACTCCCTATAATTAACTACCCGAAGTGTGATTAGGGATCCAACTTTACAATCCTATCAAATATTTCTTGGGGAAAATCATGTTGTGGGAAATATAAAACCATGAATCATATACATAATCCTACTATGTTTAATTATAGATTCATTATTATCCTAGAAATCACTCAATAGTGGTATGATTATTTGTGTAATACTCATAAGAATAATATGAAAAGAATTATATAAAATTCCTCCCTAGGGATTCACTGTTCATTGTCCTTAAAAACATTTCTCATGAGTAATATTTATAAAATTCCTATAGTTAGGGACATTGAATTTGATCATTGTTACCACTCACATGAAATTCAAAATAATTTTCCACTATTTGGTGATTTTTATAGCTATTATAAGGTCCTCCTCTTTTCAAACCCACACAAAAAATATTCAGTTTATTGAAAATAAGTCAATAATGACCTTATTTTAATAGAATTAACATTATCAGTAACAGAAGATATATAATTTTTAAGGAGGTATATTTGGAAAAAAATTTATGCTTATATTCCCTTAATTTCTTCATTTAATATATAATTGGTTGAAATTTTAGGCAACATCAATTTAAATGAAAAATATACCAGAAATATACATTTTGAGATATTATGTAATTAAAATCATTTTGAAATGATGATGAGGACATTATGTCTTTATGGAGGCATATAGTTAATGGAAATGTCATATTATTTTAAAGAACATAAAAGGATCAAACTATGAAATTCGTGATTCATTTATGGAGTAAATCATACTATGTATATTGTAGAATATATTGGTGACCCTCCCTAAAGTAAAGGAACAAATAAATATTATAAAAACAATACACAATATGTGTATGTAAATATTATAGTTTTTTTTCATAATATTGATTTGATATCCTTATCAATGGAATAAATTTATATGGATATAATAAAATGTAATTTCTATAATGCATTTTACTTGTTTCTAAAAAATTAATATACCATTTAATTGATGATAAATCACCTGATGTTTGAATAATGGGTTGGAGATAATATTGGACACGGTATTTGAATAACCATTATATTCATCCCAGTGCATTAGAGGGAGAATATTTTAATTTCATCACCTATGTTAAATTCAATGCTATCAGATCATTATATGAAACTATAAAATCAAGTAAAAATTTATCATATCCTTGCTAAAAATTTGATGAGTTCAGTTGGAACAATCTATTTAGGGATTCATGCATCAGGACACTATGAATATTGAATGTTACTCTTATATAAAAAAGATAAATACATTAATGTTTGTTACCTGAAAAATTTCCCACTGTTAGGGGATAAAACATTAAACATTATCATCCTCTTAAAGACATCATATCAAAATAGTGCAGGAAGAAAACATTGTCACTATCAAAACCAAATATGAAAACAGAATGAAAATTAAATCTCATCGGATTAATAGAATTTTTAATACTATTACTACCCATAAGGTTATCAATTTCATTGGAATAAGAAAGGGGTATATTTTTTTTTCAAAAATAATCCCTTATAAATTTTCATAGGGATTTTATTACACAACCAATAAACATTTATTTTCTATTAATATTGGGTGAGGCTACCACTCTGAAATAACATGTAAAATTTATATTTATATTCTATTCACCCATGTAATTATATAGAAAGTCATGTAAAAATCATTAAGTACTACCTATAGATCTCAGAATAAATTTATAATTAATTAAATTAATGAGTTGGAGATAGATACTTACAAGTTCTATAATTCCAACTATTATTAAAAAGAAATCGAATTTAACAGAGACATGAATTTTATTTATAGTTTTTCCAAATATGTAGTTAATACCGTTACCACATTGAGATATAATAATATCACATTCAGTCTACATGGTATAATAACTGAACATCGATAGTGATAATCTCAATTTAAATACACGTCATGATTGTTATGAAGTGTAATGAGTAATGGAATAAATATTGCTAGATGTGGTACACATCAAAAAAAATGGGAAAGGAATTGATCATGACATATCGAATGATCATGAAACTTGTAGTTCAAAATTCTGAACTACCACCCACATAGTGATATTTTAAAAATGATAAAGGGAATGAGGTCACTATATCCATTTTTAATAAACTAATGAAGGATACTGGAACTCTTTCTAATAAATAAAATATATCCTAATAAATTTCGTTGAATGATTAATTTAAATGGATCAACAAATTTTCTTCCTTGGAAATTTTTCCATGATGTTCATTTACCTGTGTTAGGCTAATTCCACACATTGAATGGAAATTATTTCTTCATAAAAAAATTACTAATAAGTATTGGTTGATCCAACGCATTTTTTGGGTTGTTTATCCCTAAAACAAGTATACCTTTCCCTAATAATTTGGTGATTTTATGATCTGCCAACACTATGAATGTATTTATAATAATTTCTACCATACAACAATAAAATTATTTTGAATGGATTTTAGAATATATAATATGAAATATAATAGTAACAACATTTGGAATTCCTCACACTATGTTGTTGAAACATGAAATTATCACACTGGAATTTATGAACTCAATCATGAATCCTTTCACTGAGATAAAACATACAAAAATTATATTTTTTACATGTAAAGTCATTGATGATTTAATATCCCATATGTGTTGATTATAATCCTTACCCGACCAATATAATAAACTATTCCATTATAGCCGTCTAGGGTACATGGTAATTATAGAAGAACATAACACAATACATTTCATGGTACTCCCACATTATGGGGAATCATATTTAACTCAAAGAAACTTATATCAGATTCATTATGATAATCACAGAATTGAAATTGTGGGTTTTACATTTTAAATGTGAATATATGTCTGCTGATAATTATGTAGGCCATTCATAATATTTTAACTATTAATTATTTCTCATCATTACAGAAAAAGGATGAATTTTCTCCCCAAAGTAAAGAAAATAAAATAATATATGTTCTATATATTTATAACTATAGTGGATTATTTATCATATTACCTCAACAAAAAAAATACAACATTGAAAATATAGGAGATCTATATTGAGAATCATCATGATATGGTAAAGATTTTTCTTCTTCACATGTTGTATTTGGGTTGTTTTTACGAGTTTCTAGACTTATCAAAATTTAGGGATCAATCTATTTTATTTATAATGTAAATATCTGTACCGATTCATTTCACCTAGTTTAAAATTTAGAATATATATATCAATGTATATATCACACTAAGATTAATGGTAATATCAATGTTTATTACAGACAAAAAAACTATGATATGAAAATTATTCCATATAATATTTATAAAAAATGACACCATTTCCAAAAATTATGTTAAATATTTTCATTTATAAAGTAATTTTGGATTAGATCAATCTAATGAATATTTTATGAAAATTCATGATTTTCCAAATTATATGTATTAAAGTATTTTACTAATAAATATTTTTATGTCCATTATGTGAAAATTAAAATTTTTAACTGTTTTTATGACATAATGGGATATAAATATTATTTATGAAATTAGAGATACATCATTTATTATATTCTAGTAAAAGGGATATGAATTTAAAAGATGTGATAGATCAGTCATCTTACAAACCTGTTCAGTATTTTGGCCATTAAATCTTTATTCATAAATCAATTAGGCCCAATATTAGAGATATGATAGATATAAAAATTATCATGATCCATCATTCTAGAATGATAGTGTGTTCAAATTTTTTTAGGTCATATATTTGGTGAAGGTTTGCTTACAATTTATTGTCGAATTTACCCATTCACACTTGAATCCACTTGAAAAACATACCTTCAATCCACTATATAAATATGTATTTCTACCAATTAAAGTGTTCGGAACGAGAAAAATGGAATTAATGTAATATTATAATTTTTTCACTCAATATATCTAAGAAATTCAATATGGAGTGCACTAGAAACTACGATCCATTCATCGAATCCTTATTCTAATTCATTTTAATGTAATGTTTTTGTTTTATCCATAAAATTCTTAGTCTCACTTCTATTTCATATTTATTTTATTGTTTAATAATTTTAATTCATTTTTACTCATCCTCTAAGGGATAGAAATAATATTTATATGTGTGATTAGTTTTTACACTTTCCACATCAATTTGACATGAAAAACATTTATATAATGAATATATCACCAAATAAATATTTACATTTATTAATAGATATATCTCTTAAATAATTTATTAATTTATTTTAAATAAATAAGTTACTATAATTCACTAAATGTTATCTAAATTCTGTTTCTAAAATTAGTATAAACCTTCCATGAATTTGAATAATTAAACCCAAAACACATGAGGTTTTAGCTTATGTAAATTTTGACAGAAAAATGTTAATATGTAAATAAAAAACACATAATATAAATTATATTTAGTTATCATATAATTGATAAAATCTATTCATCATTATTTCCATAAAGGATATGTTATCTATTTTAGCACTAAACATATTATATCCTAATAATTATAATCAATGTAAGGTGTTGCGATTTTATGTTCCAAATATAACCTACAGTTTATTTCAAGTTATCATTGTGGTAAAGTGAATTAACATATTTTTTAGAGGCTAAAAAATTATGCCATCAAAATTAAGTGGATATTAAATAAATTAAAATGATGGATATTCAACTGAAGATTTATATATAGATGAATTTTTCTTTCTAAAAATAGTTTTCAATGAAAATACCATCTCGTTGCATTTTTTCACTATCATTTCAAAAATAATGAAAAAGAAATTAAATCTTATTACATCATAATTATTTTTTTATAAAAGAAAATCACTTAAATCATTATAAGTAGTTTTTTATATTATTTTATTTTCAAAATTCCATTAATATATTTGATAAATTCATTCCTCCTTTGAGAGATGACCATGCTCTACCAGTATCTTGTATCTAATAAGTAAATATTAAACATCATTATAGAGCTCAGAAAAACGTTCTATTCAAATTATCATTATTACCATGGACTAATGTATTTTATTCTAATAATTTGAGGTATTTTTTATCGAAATTGTTTCATTTCATTTTACAATGTTTTATTATATATTCATTCCCATTTCATGATTTATCTTTTTTTTACACTATATGTAGTTATTTTATAGAACATCAATTGAATCTTATTCATAAGATAACATGGTAAAATATTATAAATCTCATTGATCAGTGAAATGATCCCATCCCAATTATCTCTTTCAACTTGACCCTGATATCGAATGCGTCCGTTGTGCTCAAATAAGACAATATCGATCTACATGAAGTGTCAAAAAATTTTCAACCACAGAATTACTTCAATATAAGAAATTTTAAATATTAATATCATCTTAAATGAATATTAAAGTCAAACCAATTTAAGAAATTACTAAAAATGAACAAAATTGGAAAATTAAAGAGATAGTTGCAGCTTATATTAATTATCTATCCAAGTGCATTTCATATCTAACTCTAAAATTAATCATTTAACTAAAATATGGGATATTCACATTCTTTCTAAAGTTCATGGATTATCTAGTTATGACCCAAACAAGAAACATAAGTAATTCAATGTTCTATGTCGAATAATGTAACTATGAAATGTATCTGAAGATGAAATCCAACTAATATCACTCACATTTTCCCAAGATGGAACTGAAAAGGATTATATATATTATTTACCACATGAAGACATAACTAGTCAGAACTGATTGAATGGTCTTTTCTTATGAATATTATTCCAACGTTGAGGTCCAATTTTATTAACAATGATGTCTCGTGGATCTAGAAATAACAGGGTGAGTCAAAGTGTGTGTATTAAGAGTTATTATAGAAGTTATGTGAAAATATCCCACATCACCAAATTAGTATAAACTCCCCATTCAATACATAAAGTAAGGACTCACACCTAAGGATAAAAGCATGATGGATTCCATGAATGGAGGGAAATTATAGGGGAAAACATAAACAGATTCATGTTTATTGATTATCATGAAGAAAAAAACACAAAATAATTTTTTGATTGAGGTAAACCATATGTTATATGATTACATCATATAAGTACTTATTCTCAATATAATAATTTCATAAATATTGTTTTTGTTTAATTGACCACTATGGTTAAACAAATTATTTTATCTAAAAATACTTCAAAAGATACACCTAAAATCCCCTGTGATACATTCACAAAAACGTACCATTCCCCCATCTTAAAGAAAAATAATATTATGTAGCGGTATTTCCTAAGAGGAAATATCATCAAAAAAACTACAACATCCACGAAATTTTTATGATAAATTTTCACCACCATATTACAAAGTTTAGAGGGAAAACTAGACACAAGGTATGTCTCTGTATAATAAAAATTTCCCCCATTTAAAAAAACAGTCCAATAGCCTCCACCTTACCACCAAGGATTCCAAAAAACCCAAAGGATATTTATGAACATTAATTAATAAAAAAAATGGAATTCCAAACCAAGGTTAAATTATATTAGTGATGATATTTTGAAATAACATATTCTTAATTGATTGAAACATATGAATTTTCAGGGATCGATGTTGAGAGAGTTAAAGAAAAAAAGTGGTAGATTGAAACAAACCAACATTAATTGGTCTGTATGAACATTGAAAATATAACTTCCTAACCAACAAAAAATGCCATGTGTAATTTTAGTGACATCAAATTTAGAAGTGGGAATAAAATTAATGATACAACTTCACAATCATTCCACCAGTAATCATTTCAATCAAAGAGAATCCTCATTAAATAACAACTGATGGGAAACCCAAGGAGAATGATTAAGCTAGGAAAAATATTAATCATGTTCCTCTTACCCCCCATCATTTTAGAAATATAATTTTATAATCCAAACATATTGCAGATATTGATATGAAAAAAGTAGTTTTTGATATATTAAAGCATGTTGATATACATATCCCATACCTAATGTAATATAGAAAATTCCATGGTATGAAAATTTTTAAATGAAAATTATGCCAATTGAAGAGGGGTCAATGGAAATTACATCATTAATCTTGGATGGAGTGTCAAAGAACTCATTACACAACTCAAGAAATTCCCATGAAGTGTAAGGATCTGGGGACATTCACAATCTCATGCATCATAAGTGTGATACAATTTTATAATGTTTTAAATGATTTATAGGATTTTATAAATTTGGAGCCTCACTGTCTATTATCATCTTTTCTGGATAGGGATTTGTAGCGGATGAGAGCAGTAGTGTAGTTGGTGAATAGTTCTACAATATATCCATCAGGATTCCTTGAGTATATTATAATTCAGGTATAAAACATAATATTTCCATTAAATTTATACATTCATAACAAGAAGTATGACTGGGTAAATTATCGTGCTCCATTATCTTATGTAGTACCTTCCTCAAAACATCAAAAATCTCAAAAATATTTATTATGTTAAAAATTCCATAGATATTAGAGATGATGGTGTGACATCAAATGTTATGGAATCTATGAATTATTCTTCATTAGACTATTTTATTTTTGATATATCCCAATTTTATCCAACAAGTAAAAAGTAAATTTATTATTATGGTCATATTCTTAGGGATATTATGATCCATGGTTTTAATTTTGGGACTAAGATGACTTAAAATCTTGTTTCAAATGCAAAAAATTCTATTTGATGTGATTTTGATGTGGATTTATATTTTCATTTTTGTCATGTTCACTCTTATTTTGACATGTCTGTTATATATGATGATGGAATTGATCCATTATTATCTGAATTTAATGATCTCTATTTTGATAATGTTTTTCATTGTGAATATATTTTAGTTCCTTAAATGTATCTATCCATACCAAAACCCCTTAATAATAACTAAATCAATTTTCACCAAATACTCATACTCATACTCATAATGTGGTGAGATAATACCACTTATAATTGATTATAAAATTCTATAGGAACATGAAGAAAAAAATTTGAGACTATTTAGGTATAACATTATAGAATTTATATGGTCCTTGGATAATATAATTGGATTTCTCCCCTACATTTCCATTAACATTATTCTTTCAGAGGATGGGGATAAACCAGTTATGCATCAAAAAATAATAGTTAATCCATTTATTGTGGATATTACTATAAACAACATTGAAAACTTTCATCTGGTAGGCATAATTTATCCCATTTCAGATTCTTATGGGCTCTTTTTTATTCATGTTGTGCATAGGAAAAGTGGTGTTACTATTGTTAGAAATTATATAGAGGAATATGTTCCTACAGGGGTGAAAAGTTGTTTTTTTGTGCTTCTTGGTTATATAAAACTAAATAAATCCACTCAAAAGGACCTTTTACACCCCCAGTTATGGATCAAATTCCTAAAATACTATATCTAAGGATACACTATTTTTTCATGGATGGATTTTCTAGAAATTTTCTTGTTTTTATTGCTATGAAAGAAAAATAGAACACAACATTCACTTTCCCATTCAGTACATTTTCTAATAGAAGGATGAAATTTGGAATTTTCAATGCCACCGGTACCATCCAATGATGCATGATATTTATTTTTCATATTTCAATGATAAATGAAGGGAGGTATTTATAGATGACTTGATAGTGTATATATCCTCATTTGATGAATGTATAATTTTATTTTGATGTTTTTTAATAATTTTATTGAGAGGAATGTATTTCTAAACACTAAAAAGTGTCATTTTAGGATATATAATTACATTTTATTAGAGATGTACTTTCCAAACATGGAATAGAGTTTTATATAGATATGGTATATATTCTTTCTTATTTTACATATCATTCTTTTGTTCATTATGTTAGATCATTCATAGGTAATGTAGTATCTAATTGATGCTTCATTATATATTTCAGTAAGATCACATTACCCTTATCCTGATTATGTCTAAATAATAATGAATCTGTTTTTGATGATTTATAAAATGTATCATTTGATTAGTTGAAGAAATTTCATACTACTATACTAGTCATATATCACCCTTGGTTGGTCCTTTCATTTGAACATTTTTATTTTGTGTCCAACTTTATAGATTGATCTTTCTTATTAATGTGTTTGGAGGGATGATAGCATGTGATTTCCTATGCATAAAGGACATGAGATTATACCCAATAAAACTAAAAACAATGAAATATATTTTTATTACTCTCAAATTTTTTTTAGATAAATTCTATTCATATTTATTAATCCCTAAATTAGATTTTTTCTAACCTTGCATCTCTGACGTAGCTCATACAGAATATAGATGCAATGACAAACATATAATGTGGATTATAATTCTAAATAAAGAATACTCAAATAATAAAAATAAGGTCCAATAAAACACAGGGGTGGAACAAATAAGTATTATTAAACTTACATTAGAGGATATATACTTGGAATCTATACATCTTCTTGACACATTCCAGAATGATCATCTTTATTCCATCATATGTATGCATCCATGGAATGATGATTTAGTAAAATCCAATGTTGTACATAAAATTCATATAAATATAAATAAAAAAATGCCTCAATATTAAATATCATGTACAGATATTATATGTGGTATAATCCAAACCATTGATGCAATTTTAGTGATATAGTAATTAGGAGGTGTGTTCAAAATTATTATTTTGAATCAGTTCTATATTTTGTCATACAATGTCATGGGGAGTACCCTTTCAACCAAAATATAAAACATGTAATGTCTTAGACCCACTATTATATTTGGATATAATATTCAATGATTATCATGGGTTTATATGTCATTCTCGAGTTACCAATACACTGAAAATATTTTAAGGAGACACAATATTACCTATGAACCCTTATTATTCTGTGACATTTTTGATTTGAGAAAGTACATAGACGGTTCACTTTTGGATTATAACATAGTATAAAAGAACCCATTGGTAAGAACCCATGTAGGATTGTTTTGGTAAAACATTTCATCTCACCATAGAGGTCTATAATCGGGAATATTGGGCTATGATGAAATGGAACAACTTTATTCTCCAATGCTGAATTAAAATGATGATAAAAATTCAAGAGTATAATGAGATTCGATTATTATAATATTAGAACTCAAGGCTCTATAATGAAGGATAAAATTTCGATCATGATTTAATGATCCAAAAGATTGTTTCATGTCGGAGAGAAGGAGGTATTCTAGAGTTCACAGCTAAAGGTAATTCCTAGTAATATGCATTCCAGATTGTTATGTATTTATATTATATTTAATTTATTTTGATATGGTTATGTGGAGATTATACAATTGGGAATTGGAATAATATTTACATCCAATGGGAAATTGTTGATACAATACATTTAAAAAATTCTTACTGATGTAGTCTATTTCATCACACTGCAAGATCCAATCATCACATGATAATATTTGGACGTTCCTAACCCTTTCACTATTATTTTATTTTTCATATTTTGAATTTATAATTTAATGTAGACATGTCATAAAATATGATCACATTATAGGAAATTAAATATTTAATTTGTGTGGTAGAGTGATGATTTTAGGATAACTTTTTTGGAATATCAGTTTTGTGTTTTGGGTATTTTCTCTTACATTATATATAAAATTAATAGAACAAACATATCATATAACATGCTCATTTAGATGTTATTAATATGGAAAATGATATTTTTTTTCAAAATTCATTTGTTGAATGATAAGCATGAGAAATGTTTCATCATCAAATGTTTAATTTTACAAAATATAAATCATTTATTATATGATTAGTTGTGAAATTTTAAATCTTTTTTGATTTTGATACCATTATTTGTGATATATTTTAAGAGTAAATTTTTTTCATTGATTTTTGGACAAAACATAACATAATTCTACGTATTGTGACATTTATGAAACTCAATTGATTTAATATCCATGTTATATAAAAAATAATGTTACTTCAATGGTTTTCCAATATGTATGTTTCTCATCAAATCAGTTTCATTAATGTATATAATTAAATAATGAATTCATACATTTACGAAAAATATGTACAAACAAAAAAATAATTAATTATTAAAATATATTATGAAAAAAAATAATATATATTATATTAATAAATTACAGAATGATTAAATTTACAATATATGGGGATATCTATGATACGAGCATAATATTTGAATTTCAGGAATGCTTACGTAACTGGGTTTGAAATATTATTACAAATTAATTAAAAAAATTCATTGAATTAAACTAGTAATGATGAATTGTTTTAAATTAATTGAATATACTAGATAAATGGTGGATATATGTTCTTTAAATGGTTGGACTAGACAAATGGGGAATTAATGGCATGGGGAACTGGAAACTATGTTCTGTATGATTAGTTTCACTAATCTCACAGTATTTTATTTTGAGGAAATTTTTTATTCAATGAATTTAAAATCTATTGAAATTTTATCTTTAAGGGATTATTAAATTTCCTATATTTATATTGTTGGTTGAGAAATATGAATATGGTTATCTTGTCAAAATTTTCTAGGTTACAAGATATGAGATTATTCGTAGGAATGAAAAAGTTTATGTTTGTTGGAGTTCATGAAACAAATATTTTTTAAATATATTATTCATAATAAAGATCATTATTTCCACAAATTTTGTAAAATATGTTTATTTATTAAATATTTCAGATAAGAGCATTCATTTGAAAATTGGATGAAAATTACAGTTTTTTATTTAAACTGTATTGTAGTATTTGAGACATAAATAATAGAATTTATGTAATTTGAAATTATAATGTTTATAAATGTATTACGTACTTAAATTTGTACAAATTTTATTCATTACATCTGATATAAACCATGAAATTGATTCAAGTAAAAGTTCTATGAAATCAACAATGGGCTGGACTCACCAGATTGAACACAGTTAAGTATTTTGACTATTACATCTTCATCCAAATTTCAATTTTTCCAAAATATGGGGTTAATATAGATAACTCAATTCATCATGAATAATACTTCTGGAAGGAACAATTGTTCATGAATTTTGGAGGTCAAAAATTTTGGGAAATTTGGCATAAAATATTTCCTAAATTTCCACATTCTCACTTGAATCAATTAGTTATCCAAGTCTCCACAACACAACGTTGATATATATTTTCTCAATTTTAGGCTTTGGGACACTCATTATGAGATTTATGGAAGGGAATAATTGGTTTCTATCAATTTATATAGGAATTTACTAACGAACATATCATGATGGAATGATTAATTTATTGAATCCTTCTTCTTCCTCTTCACTTAGTAATGTTTTTTCTTCAAATACAATTCATAGTTTTTATTTTAATTCCTATATTTTATTCTTATATAATCTATTGTATACTTCTCTACTCATCCTAATTGTTAATTAAATGACTGGAATCATGATTGGTTTATACCCCTTCCATGACATTTTCACGTGAAAAACGTTTCTAGGATGACTACACTTCCCATAGAAGAGTATTTATTTTCAATAATGGATCTTAAAACATAATTATTTAATAATTTTTTTAATGAATGATATAAATTATTTCACTCAATATTATGTATTAATTTAAATTATAAAATAGAAAAAATATGTATAGAATTGAAAAATTATTATAAAAACACATGAGGTCAAGAGTTGTGTAAATTATGAGGGTGAAATCTTAATCTTTAAAAAAACACACACGAAAATATTTAACTATGGAAATATATTCCATGATCTCAATTCATATTTATTTCTAGAATGCATATATTCCCAAATTTCCCACTATCTATATGTTATCATTTCTTGGACATTCAAATAGTGGTACTAAAATTGGATGTTTTGAAGAAATCTTACTGTTCAATATAAAACTTCATTATTGTAAATATAATTCTCATAGGGTTTGGAGGTTACGAAATTTGGTAATCATAGTTATTTGGAATTTAATTTCAATCACAATGCATAATTAGTATATGAATTGGTATTGTTAAATTGATTCTTCTTTTTGAAAAAACTTTTCAAACAGAACATTTTCATTTCATTTTCTCAATCAAAATTGAAACACAAAATGAAAAATATACATTCTTATTCCAACATACTTATTTTATTTTCATAATATATAATCACACATTACATTTTAAGTATTATTTTTATGTTATGTTATTTTATTTTCAGAACACCTTTATTATGTTTTTTTACATTACATACTCCTTTGAAAGTCAACATTGTTCAATCACTCTATTACACCTATGATGTAAAAATTAAACATCATTTGACAGATCCCAAAATAATTTATTTCATAATATAATATAGTACATCCCCCATAAATGTAAAAAATAGTAGAAAAAACCCCATCTAGAGGAGATAAATGATTAAAATCATATTGGTTTTGAGGATATAGGAATATGTTCCACGATACACCATAGCCACAATAGAAACAAATATACACATTATACTAGAATATTAGGGGCCAGAAAATTAAATTTAAATGAATAACCAGACTATAGACCATATCATGAAGGAATATAAAAATGGATAATTCTTTTACAAAGGTATATATTTTTCATTTTTATTCTCAATATAATGATACTAAATCATACAAATTTAATTCCATTTATTTAAATATGTTTTATAAACAAAACTCCATAAAAATTATAGGGTAAACATTTTAATAAAATCCAAATGAATTTTGGTGAAAAAACAAAAATAAAAAAATGTGTTTTAAAAATAATACTGATCACTAACCATGTAAATTAAGACCCTTTAGGAATTTGTTCAACTATACATGGGATGATCATAACTACCTCATCAAGGGAAACCCTCAATAAATGGATTTCAATAATATTTCATAGTAACTATTATTAACATGGTAGAGAATTTATATAACAATTAAACTAAGAATATAAAAAGAAGACATGATAATAAATTATGATTTTTAGGAAGAGGCCACATAGCCTGAGGAGGATTGGGAAGATATATTTACAATATAATTCAAAATTATACTTGTGACCCCTCTAAATACATATACATTTCCCAAAACAATTAGGTATAACATTTAATTAGTATAATGGTATTATAAATATGATCCTGAATAAAATAATACATGTTAAATTATTGTCATATTTTTTGTCTGGTAAAAAAAAAATTCCAATAGAAAAAATAAAAAGGATTGTTGAAATTCCCAATGTTACTTGTAAATTAAATACTTTAATTTTAACCCTTATATTGAATAATTTATTTACACAAACATCCACATACTTAATGATTCAATAAAATTAATAACATTTGTAAATTACCCTAGGCCCTCGGATATGATGCACAACGTCCTTAAGAAATTAGTTTTGATCTTGAATAAGTGTTAATTTTTTTATACAATACCACTAAAATGAGAATTTATTATAATTCATTTTAAACCTTTATAGTCAACAAATTTTTTAATGGGTCATAAAAATTGATGTTTATCATTCAAAACATCATCCCTCAGAACTAGAAAAGAACTAATAATATTATACCTTATAGGGATACATTTCACCCCTCTATGATTTAATAATTATATAAATCATTATTTTTCATCTACCTGTTACAAAATTTTTTATCATAAATACCCTCATATTCCAAGATCAATAAAACATAAAATACAACAACAGAAAATCGGTACCCATCCAAATAAACTAATTATGTGTTAGAAAATAGGGTGAAAAATACAATTGGGAAAAATATGATATGATATCAATTTAGAAAATTGATATATGATTCATAATTTATTGTAGATTTTATTCCTTGTATTTCAATGAATTAATTGGGAGGACACATCTAAATTTGAATAGATATATACCATTTTCATATCAAATATGTTTTAAATACTTCATCATGTGATCCGTCTTGATATGACCTAGTTATGAAACCCTTTAGGACAAATGAATGTCCCAATACATAAATTCTTGTTTTTATATGTTTATGGGGAGGCCATTATTATTGAATAATTTTATCGATGTCACTGTCCCACTAGCTTATAATCTATATATTCTAGTCCACGAAGTGGGATCAATGAATACTACATTCCATCCATTGACAATACTTAGAAAAGAAATTCAGATCACTTATATCAATAAGACAAATGAATACTGCTATATATATAGGTAAACAATATATATATATATATATATATATGATCTTGACATACGAGCTTGTGAAACCTAATCTATATGATATCAATTTAGTCAGTAAAACACCCCCTAGTAGTATGATAATATGATTATCAAAGATATAGTAGTATAAGTCATTATAACGACCATAATATTGATACCGTAGAAAATTATTTTGGTTTTATGATTTCAATATGTCTTCTACCCCCATTAACGTGATGGAGGAATAATAGTATTAATATAAATGGAGAAAAGTATAGTACATGATGAGGGTGTAATGAAAACTGTTAATGAGAAAAATATTTTCTATCAAAATATTGAATAATATCAGTGGCCAAATAAATCATTGGTTCCATGTACCAACAGATAATGAGAGATTCATATCCGTATACAAGCTATACAAGTATTTTTTTCTCATGGAAACATTCCCTTATTATATTAATTTATCCCATTAGATGATTTTTTACATGACCATAGAAAATGGATTAATGGTCCTATAAATTATTAATGAAGATAATCCTATATTCCAGTACAACCTATTTAAATGTTCATGATGACATATAGATTAAATATAAACCCACAAAATATTCCCATTACTAAAAATTACAGTCTAATATATATATATATAGTCAACAGTATAATGGGTATATCTAATAGTTCATTATCTCCATGTATCTCATTTGACATATCCAAAAGGATGAAATCATAGTTCCAACCAGAGAACTACTATTCGATGTGATAATTTCAATTGAGTAATCATTATTCATGGATTGATATGGATTCTATAAATAGATCAGGAAGTCCAATGATTATGAAGACTAATAATTGTTTATGATTCCTCAGGGAGTTTACTATTATTATTAATGATCATTTATCATTATAAATTGTGGTTCAGCATAATATTGAGGAATGAATCTTGTAATTGTGTCCTTCATGGGAATGATTTCCAATTTATATATAGAATATATTGTTGTAAAATTACATTAATGGTGTGTTCAAATTTTTTACTTCGATTCCTTAATTATAGTAAGTATTGTTTTAAAGAAACATGATTATTTTAGAATTATTCATGAATACCATTGATAAATCAATTATAAATTTTTATAAAATTATTTTGATGAAAATAATTTCTTTTTATAATTTGTAAAAACTAATTTATATTACTGTGAATTTTTGAATTTTTTTTCAAAAGTATATTAATTTTCTATAAATATTAAATAATATCTTTTTTAATAGTTTTTTTTTCATTAAATCAATATTTTTAAACTATTATCATATTTTTAATATTATAATAATATAATAAATTTCAATATTAATAGAATGTAATTTGAATAATTTAAATGGATTCATTCTTATACTAGATTTTAGTTAAGGTTGATATTTTTGTTGAGAAATTCATTTCTCTATTGAATTATTATTCCCCATTTTATATGTTTGATTAAAAATATTTATATATTATATATAAAATAAGGATTTGTAAATTTTTCTCATTATTTTAATCATCTATTATAAATGTGAAATTTAGTATGTTTTCATTTTTAGTTATTATGACTAGTAATCTATGTTAAAATTTAAAAATTTAGAAATATATGAAATTTTTTGTTGGGGGATAAAATAAAAACATAAGGGTAGGAATTTATTATAACCTTTAATAATAAATGTATCTTTATTTTTATATCTTGTATCCATCCCATTAATGACATTGTAATTTTATCCACATGTATTGAGTAATATATTAAAATATTCTACTATTTTTAAAAATATCATGCATATCATATCCCCCATTATAAATTGAATAAACATATGATCTATTAATCACAATAATTTATTATAATGAAATTAAATTTTGCTATTAAAATATTTATATGAAATTATTATCAATGATTTAGAGGTCTTATATGGATTATAAATCCACCCCTGAATGTTTATGGTGTAAAAAGATAGAGGTCGTTAAAATAAATGGTATAAAACATAAAAAAGTAATTTCATTATAATATATTGATAGAAGAAAATAAATTATATAACACCCATGATGGAATAATATTATTAGTTTCTTATATATGTTAATATGAATTATATATATTAATAAATATATATTCATATGGTTATATTTACAATTGCACTTTAAAGTATCATTCGTTTATAGGTGCAAACTACCACGTCAAAATGTTATATATTTTATTTATCATCAGAAATAGTAATTGATTGTTATTATGACATATTTATTTATTTTAAATGGTATTTATGATTTAAATTTTTATTATGAAAATATATGACAAAATTTACCTTTTCAATCCATGCACATCTTAAAAATTATAATGTCGAACAGGTATATGTTTACACTATTACCTCCATAATGAAATGTGATTACATTTTAATTTCTTCATATCAAGGTTGAAGTTAAATATATACATAATTAATATATGTAATATTTATATCATGAGTAACATTTAAAATATGTTGGAACCATGTGAAATCTTCTAAGACTAAAACTACTAAACTTATATTTCTACCAAAAATTGAAGAGGTTAACACTCATAAATGAAAATTTGAATAATTGGTTATTGATAAATATGTGTGTAATGTATTAATAATTTACTATATGAAATCTAAATTATTTCCATTTTCATTAAGATATGTATAAATAAATCATTAAATGTTTATATAATGTTCAAGTCACATATGATGCATGTAAGAATAAAGGTATTCATTTGTTTCACAATCTCATCCCTAATTGGTTTTGTTGATGATTATGTTTCTATTTGGGGAATTATATTATAATTATAAAATAATGTATATAAATTATATTTTCATATGATTTTTTATGAAATTTTAATTATTCCTCTTGTTTTAATCTCTCTATATCATCTGTAATGTGAATTATTGTTTATAAAAATACTAAAATTTTATTATACAATAAATATTATATTTATATGAAATATAAATCTTATAAACATTTATAACTAAAATTATTTTATTATTTTACTATTAAATTTTAATTTTTTAAACTTGTTTTTATATCTATAATATGTTATAAATGTTAACTAATATTTTATTTTAATTGTGGCAGTTTTTATAGAGAGTATAAATATAATCATTATTTTAATTTTTACGACTTGAATATAGTTTCCCTCCATCATTAAAAATATTTTATTGTAATAATATAATAAATTGTATTATTTTATTCTTCTAATGATTATAGGTTTTATAATATATTTTTATTTTTTATTTTAATATTTTTGATTCGAAAATAAACATTCTATTTTCTATAAGAAATGGATTATTAATATTTGAATTTTTATTTTCAATCATGATGAATTCCATCGATTAATATTATTCTTTACTAATATTATAATCTAATGAAACTATCCTTCTTCTTTACCTATGTGTTTTTTTATAATTTTTTTGGGATTGTGTTGGAAATCCATGTTCTAGTTCATTGAGTACAAATATATAATGACTCGTGTTTCTTAAGATGAATTTTTTATTAATATGTATTATGTATTTAAATTATTGTGAGATGGATGAGAATTTAATTAATGAGTACCTCAATGAATTTTAAAGACTCATGAGAATAAATTGGTTAGATATTTTCTTTATTATTTACCCATGTTTTCATAATGTATTGACACATGTCCCTGATGATATTTTTTTGAAGTTTTAGATTATGAAATTCTTCATTATGGATGAATTTTCATATACCTTATAATTAATAAAAAGTATATTATGACATGCATTGGCTGGTGTGATTGGCGGGGACCTTGGTACGGGGGACAGGGCATTGTTGGGGTGACTTCGGTATGCAAGGATTACCATGACAGAACGTGGTAGCTTTGAGGATGGTGATGTGGGCCATGACCTGACGATGGTTAGAGGTTGAGGGTTGTGGTCAGTTCACGTGGCGACTCAGTACTTTGGGTTGTGTTTCTTGCTCCGGAAAGGAGTATGGAGGCGATGTGTTTGGATTTCATGCGCCTGCACAGTATGGAGCAGGTGATTACTTTTATGGGATTTGGTGTCAGAAGAAGTGATCCCGACAGATCTGGGTTTCAGCGGGATCAACCGGTGAACGATTCTGGCGCATTGGCGGGGTGTCACAGGAGTGATTGCAGGAAAGAAACATCCACAAGAGGAGAAGATTGTCGACCTTACATGGGGTGTCGGCATGACAGGATGTTATTCCACAAGGCAGAGATGGAAAACTCTCTTAGAATGCGGGTTGACACGGTTTTGGCTGGCGCGGCGCGGACTAATTGTCACATGAAAATAGTGGCTCACACATGGGGTTGGCTTTTTATATTTCAGTTTTAATTTTTTTTTTTCACTTTGATTTCCGTGGGTTCGGTGACCTCTTATTTTCTGGCTAGGTTTTGGCTACTTTGGGTGGTATTGGTTTCACCACATCATTTTTTGGTGTCCTTTGTGTCACATGATTTGTTCTTGGGGTACTTCAATTTTCGTTAATAAATTTTTAAGACCGAGTACGCTCGGCTCCTGAACTTTCATGGGTATATTACATTACAATAGATGAATCACACTCATGTTATTATTTATATATTACTCGTTAATAATCATTTATTACTTCAATTTTATATAGGAATAATTTTTCATTGATTGTTATGGCATTATTTTGTTTACTACGCATCTAAGATCCCCCTTCTATGTTAATTAAATTCTCAAGGATCCACAGAAATAAAATATTATTCCTAAGTTGTCATATTATGTAACAAATAATATTATTTTCATGAAAATATATATTTTTATTTCAAATATGATGTTATACTCTTATAGGTAACTTGCATTTCAACAATTCTAAAATATTTTATTCATTATGATATGATTGATTTAATCTACAGAAATTATAACAAATTAAGTAGACATTCTAAAATACTCTAGTAAATAATTTTTTGTATTTTAAATCATATCATTTATAGAATTATCATTAGAAACCATATTTTGGGAAATATTAATTGGAGAAAAAATATCGAATGAATGATTCTAGAGATATATTTATGTATTAGATAAAGTCATGATGATTCTATATTGTTTTTCAATTTAATATTCCTCAATATTATTTACCTATCATTATAAAATTTTGTAGATGTTTCGATTGTATATATTCGATAATAGGTAACCACTCATATTTTGTTTGATATATAATTAAATTTATCGTCAATGGTTAAAAATGAGTAGACCAAAGACTACACACATAGATATACACTATAGAGGGATACACGTTATTTAATTCTATGAAATTTAATAATATGTATGATATATGTGAGACAAATTATTATTTTATGATATCCCAAATGATACTATGATTATGATTATATTATTTTTTATTAATAAATATTAAATTTATGATAATTATATCAGATTATTTAGAGTTACAATTTTTGATTTTTGTTAATTTCATCTAATCTGATGATTTCAAATTTTTAGAAATGGAGAATAGAAGATTTAATTGATTCCATATCAGTAAATATAATAAATTTAAGGATTTATTTAATGTGAAAGAAAAATAAGACCGATCTAGATATATAGTTGGAAACTGAAAAATTAAAAATATATCGGGGATTATGACATACGGTATACAATATAACCCTTAAAATATAGAGAAACATGTTTCTCTAAAATGTGGTGTGATAATGTAACTATGTGTCCTGATACCATTTCATCCATCATTTAGTGGATGTATAAAACCACATGTATTTATAAAATTGATATGTTCCATAAAAAAAATATTCGGTGGGATGTGATGTTATAAAAGGGATAATGGTTTCATGGATGTATATCTACTCATTTGGGATATCAGATAATTTTTTCCATCAATTTTAAACCTAAAATATGGGGATGATATTGTTTTTATGGAGTGGATGGATTTTAATGCACATTTATTGGAAAAATACTTCCCTCTAGAACAATGTGTGGACAAGTAGAGACAATTTTTTGATTTTATTAAAAATGGAAGAGAAAAAAGTAGTAAAATTGATCACAACAGTACTTTCATGGAAGGTAATTTTATGAGTATATATGTAATTCAATGAGTGTTAGTTACCCATTCTCTGAAAAGCTATAAAAAATATATTAAATGTAATTATATTTCTAAAAATTCACCTAAAATGATGATATAATATCATCATCTATAAATACATACACATAATTTTAATAAACTAATAACATTGAATGAATTTAAAATATCCAAAAAATTATTGAAGATGTAGTAATGAAAAAATATCTTAAGAGGATGAAGAGAATGTAAATTTCAAAAATGTTATAACTTTGGATAAAAACCCTTTGAAAATTCCCAATCGGAACACTATTCTTCTAAAATGATCAATATAATGTATATCATATTCATGAATTAAAACATATAGAATAATAGATCATTTTGAAACATTTAATTATAAAGATATTTGGAAATATCCTATCGAATGGCCCATTTGATAATGGAACATTCCATTGAATATTAAATGAGTATAAATACAAGAATATAAAAATACTATAGGTAAAGAATTTGTTCATATAAATTTGGTGGTAAGAACACTTATTGTAAAATAAATGTAATTTACTAATTTAATAATTTCTATATCCCCTTAAACTTTACAATTATCTATTATGTATTGAAAATTAATTTTTATTTCTATAAAACATACATCGGAGGTGTTAATCATGATAACATATGGAAATATTATTTCAAAAAAATTATGTCAATTAATCATCATTATGACACATCAATGTAATGTTTTCAAAAATCTTATTATTATATCTATTCTAGTCATTTACATAATTCTTGCTATATTATGGATTTCATTTAATAATGAATAAATTTATTTCAATGACTCGGTTATGAATATTTTTTTGTTAATATGTGGAATTACTTATTCTATGAAATGAGATTTCATTATATATATCATTCTATGATCAACTACATGTGGATATCCTTATTAATATTCATAATGTACAATAAAAATGGTAAATTGTTGATATTAAAGGAAACAATGGGATATAATAAGTTCCAATTATGTAAAAAATAAAATATTTTGTGAATAACTTGTCAACCATCCATCTGGGAATTATGAGGAGTAAATTATTGAACACATACCTATAATCAAATCTATATCTAATACTATATAATGATTAACTTATTTGAATTTATTTTAGTTGGGGAACGTACTATATGAGTTTTTTTGACAAGGGAATTTTTTTCCCATGTGATTAACCATATAAAGCTCTAATATTTTTGTGAAAAATAATGATGAAACTAGGATTCAATTAATTGACTATAGGGGAAAAAATTCCATTATAGTGATGAACATAAATCATTTTCCTCATATTGATGAATTTTTGATCAATTTCATGGGCATAAATAGTATTTATAACTAATCATCATTCAAGGTAACATAAAATGTATATAATAAAGAAAAGTATTTTTATGAAATAATTTCAAATGATGATTGGAAATCACGAATTTTTATAACTATATTACAAATTGACTAATGCATCCTCTATTTTATAGTCCTAATAAACATATTTTTCATTAAAATATCATAATAATTTCATTTTTGTAATTATTGATGATAAATTTTTAAAATATGATCTTTATGAAGAGAAAAATATTAATCTGTGACTCTTTCTAGATAATCATTGTGTAATCACATCATAAAATAAATTTATCATATTTGAATTTCATAATCATAATGATCCATTTACTGTAAATAAATTTTAATGAGATGGATTATCTATTTATTAATCATATACTGAGACATTGAAAGAGTGGAGTAATGTAAATATCATAACATATATATAGATAATCATTTTTATCATGTAACATTCATCAATGTGCTCAAAAAAATTTCTGATTATAAAAAACATAAAATATATTGCCACAAAATAGGGATAAGGTATTATGGAATGGATAATATAAGAAATATAGATTAATTAAAGGCTAAAATGATCAATGAATATATGGTGAAATTTATGTACAGATGGGTAAGATTTATGATATATAGTAATGCATAATAGAATTAAATTTTATGTTGTAACATTCAATTTCTCAACAATTTTTATGGGATGTGGAAGTGGATTTAATTGGCCTTAACTGGCACCCTTATAAAAATAAATTCATTCAATAAATTCCAAGGGATCCATAATTAATTGTGTGTTAATTTTACCTATAATAATAAACATTCAAAAAAAGATAACCATTAAAAAATAAAAACTATATATAATGTGTGATAAAATAATAACTATGAAACAAAACCAATATAACAAACCAAAATATTGTATTAAATTGAAAAAACCGAACTATGTTTGAAAGACCAGAAACTCAATGAAGACAATGACATCCAAACAAAAAATCTAAACATGAGCTCATCTCTAGCTCAACGATTTTTTCCTAATTCACCACAATTCATCAATAAAAATAATGGATACCATGAACTTACATATTTCGTGATATATATCATCTAAAACACTAAAATATCAATGTATGGGTCATTTAAAAATATAGTCGGTTTTTTAAAATGTCATCCAAACCCAATCCACATGGAGACAAATTGTTAAAAAATTATAATAAAATATGTTTAAATGATATTAAATTTATATATTTAGTTACATTCCATCATCAAATTCTAAACAGTGTACTTTTAATTCACATTTATTTATTAATGCAATGATAAATTTTATGCTTTGGATAATTATCATGTGTGTCCTCCTACTCTATTAGAAATTAAAATGTCAACTTCTCTATTCCTAAAAATCCATGAGACCTATAAATCATCTAGGAAATATAAAATTCTATTCCTAGAATCCCTTCCCATGAATTTTTTAACTATATTTCCACATTTAAGGTCATATGGTGTATGTTATATAATGTTTTCTCTAGAATATTTATAGATCTTAACTGAGAATGTTCATTTTATTTAAAATTATACTATCATTAAATTATATAACATACATAGTGATATATGTAAATTAATATATAACATATAAAAATGTGTTATAATCAAAAAATCAATTCATTAATCATCTCCTAATCCACAAAATGGGAAATGAGAGCATCATTGTTGTGTATTTATGGATACACACCACATGATGTAATGCATTGAATTTATATTTACCAATATTCATGGATGGTTATTATGATGGATATAATGTTAATATATTATATTAATTAAATATTTATGATTGTGGATGTTTAATATATCATTTTCCTTTTCAACCGCCAACCTGTTATAATTGATAATGTTGCTAATGAGTATGAGCCAACCACAAACTCCATTCCAAGATGTGATTAATTTATTATTTATACCATTCATGATCTATTATAAAAATTTTAGATATAAATCAAATGATATTAATATCATAAACATAATTCTATAGAATATTGAATATAAAAAATATCACTATTACAAAAATGTACCTTACCACAACCAACATGGAAAACCCATGACCACATAGAAATAATGATTACGATATATAATTATTTATAAGGGGGTCATTAAAATTAAAAATTGTATCATATTGTAAATTTTTGGAATGGTTATGGTTATCATTGTTTTTTAAATAATTTATAATTATTTTATATATTTTGATTGAAAAAATGAATCATGGTAGTCTGTAGGTGATCCTTCATTTCATAATTTCTTTTTTATTTAGCATTGTTTAAGATAAAGTGTTGTTCTGGATTATTATATCATAATTTTTTAATAATCCACAATATTTTTATTCTTGATTTTTAATATTGTAAAATAAATTTTTTAATCATTCATTTTCCTACAACTATATACTAAATTATATAAACAATTTTTAAAGGAAATTAACTTTTTTTTGTCTGATTGGTGACCATTTGAATTAATATATCTTATTTATTTCTAAAAAATTATTATTATATTTATTTTTCTCAAATTAATGAATAAATTTATATATTCAACTGACTTACATTCTATAAAATTTAAAAAAATTATCTTCATGTCAGTTTAAAACTGAGGAATACTTTAACAAATTTGAAATATAATGATTATTTTGACATATGACATGGGAATATTTTTCCCAATATCATTATAATTATTTTTTATGATACAAATATCATGTGTTTTGTGGTTATATAAAATGAAAATATATTTATATTATGTTAAAATTTGTTTTTGTAAAATATCCAAATTCAAATCAATAAGGGATTTTCCACAATAAATTTTACAATGTAATTTTAAATATATTTCCATATGTCGACATCAAATGATAAATATGATAATTTAATGTTATATACAATAATGATTCTAGAAAAAATGTTCATATAGATGTACAATGTAAATTATTATTATAGATAATATTTATATTTCATAGGTTATATATTCAACAACTGATATATATTATTCAATATTAAACATTATATATGTTTTATTTTTTCTTCATCAGATGAATACAGTGGAATTATTATTGTATGGTTGGGCTAATAATAACTTATATCCCTGAGGCATTGTTAGGTATCATGATAGAAAATAGGATGGTAATTTTTTGTATTTATTTCACAATTATATTTAACGAATTTTTATGAGACCTCGATGGAATGTTTATGATTTTAGAAATTATAAATTCATTCATTAGGATATAATTTATTGATATACATGTGTTTATTAGAATAGTAATGATATATATCAATAAGATTCATGATCATGTAATTTTATATATGAAATAATTTATTTACCATTTGTTTCATCTTTATTAATAATGAATTATTAATCGATGTGTAAAATTTATATGAGAATTTCCCTACTATTTATTTCTGATAAACATTTTATTTATTCTTTATTTATGATTCCACTAATTTAACTATGATATATGTGAATGGTGTTGGTTTTGGTGATAATAATATCCACACAAAAATGTTTTATAGTTTATTTTATGTTATAAAATGAGATATTAGATACATTCTTTTTACTAGTTCTGCAATATTACTAAACCATTTGATATTTAAGGATGGTATAAAATTTATTCAGTAACAATGAATAAAATTCTCCACTAGCTATCTATTACTAGGGTATATATGGTTACAATATTTTTTTTAACTAGGATGATTTTGATCACATTTTTTCTATATTAAAAAATGATTTCACTAATTTTCACCATATGGTACCATCTAGAAAATACTTGGGCTATAATTTAAGGATATATTATACTTTGATCTACCTGAAAAATATTATTGTGATACATGATATTAAACATATTGAGAACCAAAACTAGTTAAGGGTAATTAATAATATCATCATCTCTTACCATGAATAATATATCCATTACATCGATAAATAGTTCCAAAATTAAATGATGAAGAAAAATTGGAAACTATACAAGTAGAATGATGATTTTCTAGAAAATTTTAATATTTTCAATTAATATCTCTTTCACCCACTAGTCAAGAAGCCATCAGTAATATAAAAAAAATTAATCCATTTTTTTATAAACTCAAGATAAATAACCGAGCACTATCCACACTTATGGAAGGTAATTAGTGAAATATAATACCATTTTTTCTCTTAATAGTATATCAAATGATGATTAATTATTATATTACACCATTGAGACTAATTGTCATTCACAAATCATCACAGTTCAAAAGATAAGGGAAAGCATAAAAACATATGGAGTGGTTGATCCTTACTATGGAATTTTCTAAATAAATTATCAATTATCCCATTATAATTAGATATGTATCATCATTGAAAATAATCAAAAAATATTTTGACAGATTATACATGTAACAAATCGTTTTTAATTAATAGAAATCACATATTACCACACATAACACTCTAATTTAGAATTTGGACCAATTAAGACATAACATCCGGATATATATAATTTTTTATATCCTAGAAAAATACAATATATATGAAATATAAATTTATAATGCTTCTAGAATATTAACTGGAATAAAAATTGATGAACTGATGATCAAAAGGGTTATTAGGTTTAACATTTTCAACTATCCATTAAATGAATTTGTTCCCTTCTCCATCTAACCAATATATTTTTGAAAAAAATATTTTTTAGATTACCTGTTCCTTAACTCCTTTTCAACATATCTAAGATATTACCATTGGATTTACTAATATTTAATGGTGGTATGAAGTTAAAAATATGGAATATTGATGGTGAATATACTCTTTCAAAAGAGGAATATATTCCACTAATTTACAATGTGATATATTTTTTGGGAGTTCAAATAAAACCATCAATAATTTTTTTTACACATTCCATAAAATTCTGCATTGATATATTTGATAATATACCCATGCCCCCAGCTGACCCAAATCTTGATTAAATTCATATCCAAATCATGATCCATATGGTGAAATCACTATCCATTAGGGGTAATATGAATTACAAAAATAAAATTAATTCATAATTTGAAATGATGAAATAATACCCCCATATAATTGTAGCAATGTAAAATTAATATCTCCTATTTAATATTGTTTCCAATATTGTGTTCCAAAGGAAGATCAAATTAATAAACAAAAATTGAATCATCAACCAGTGATCATAATAATCTATAATAGACACAAATCTCATAAGATTATATAAAATTATAGATTTGATGGAGTAATAAGAAAATTATATGAAGGAGGAAACACATTCATTATGTGGGTGAAGTAAACTTGGTTACATATGGTGACCATCAACATGAAACTAAAAATCACAAGAGATTTTAATAAAATGAAATTCATCTCTGTCGATAAAATTGTATTGTGAAAAGTTGGGGTGGTTGTTCCATTTTTTTCAGAGTCATCCAAAATATATCTATCCTCTCATGTAGTTTTCACATATTATAAAATGAAAAAGTTATTTCTAAAAATGGTTAACTAATTCCATGTTCTTAAATCATTCATACACATACATATAATTTATTTATTGTGTTTTTCTATAGATTTTTTTCACGTGGTATGGATACAAATATATTAAATATCTGTAAAAGAAGAAATTAATTTAGTGAACTCTTATAACATTACATGCTTTTTTATCCCACATTAAATTTTTATTGAAATTGAATATGTGTTATGTTATTTGGAGTTTATAATTTTTTATCATTAATTTATAATTCATCTACCTTATAATAATGCTACCATGAAAATATGAACGGTTATATACTAGAAATAGGTATATCTCTGTTAAATATCCATCATAAATATGTATAGAACGATGAACTGTCATATGTAAAAAAATGCTCTAGTCCACGTGCAATTATCAAACTTTAAATCCTATACTATTTAAGAAATCACATTTTAATATCATTATAAAATAAATTCAGTCCTATAGATTTAGGTTTTAGTTTTATCGCATTGAAATACTATTTATGAACTTCTATTTAATGATGAAATGTCTCTTCTATAATTTAAAAACTGGATTGTGTAAATATAGAAAGTTGTTTAAAATTTGAAAACTATTAATTCAATTATAACTAGTTGATGAATTAATTTTAATACATGTATATATACCACTAATTCCTTAAAATAAAAATTGTATTGACTTCAATAACAACAAAAATACAATGAAGCAATCCCATTAATCAATATCTTTTCTATGAAGTTCCTTATTCTAATCAATTGACCCACCACTTTATATTTCATTCCTTGATCATTATGGATTAGTTTCATATTAAACCACCATCAAAATTATATTTTTATATAAGTTCATCATAGGTATTCTAGTCAATATATTTTTATTCATTGTGGTGTAAATGAAAATAATGTGAAAAAACAGTTTCATAATTAGTTTTTACTACATGGTGCAAGCCCTAAGTGAAGGAATTCAATATGAAAAAAACTTTTATCATTGAATAATAATATTAATATTCAAATCACATTCATCATTATCATGTGATTTATTCCTATATAAAAATGTTAGTTCATTATGAATCTAAACTACATTCCATCAAAACTATTTTAATGACATAAATTTTGATAGTGAATTCAGGTTGACATTATTACATAGTAATACATAAAACATAAATTAAAAAAATAATGAATGAATGAAAGAAAATTATTTTCACGAGAGACAAAATTATAATATTTAATATTATATTCCCCTACCTTGTTCTCACATTATAAATTAACAGTATTTAAAATACATAATATTTCATACACTGAAAAAATATTTGGTGGTATTAGATGTTTTTGTATTCTTTTTATGTTTTCAATTAATTTAAATGATTGATATTTATAGTAAGGGATACCAAAAGTTTTTTTATGACACTAATAAACATAAAATATGTTCTTATATTAAATCCAATTCAAGATGTTTTAAGGATGGGAGGCCTAAACACATTATAAGAGATATTCATTTATGTATGTGTTCTACCTAAATGTTACATACCATCAATCATATTGATGAAATGAAAAAAAATAATTTCTTTCATGTGAGTTATATTTATATACGAACCATCAAAAATATCTATTTCATGATTCTTATCAATTAATTATATGTAATAACACTGGGATATCTTATCTTGGGCCCGATACCTTATACAATCAAAGCACCTCTATATCATAATAAACTATTTCCACTAATTCACTTCATATTAGCTTTATTCATGATACATTTATAAAGTATTGACACAAATTTATCATTGATAATATCTATTTTAAATAATTATCATACCTTGCATTTTAGCTTGTTCCATGTTTCAATCCAGTCATATATGAACTAAAATGTGGCTTGATACGAATTTTCATAGTATATAGACAGATTCCAAAAGTACTTATCAATTTTATTTCCACGATACCCCATCATTATCCATATTTTCATTTTTATATGAGGTATATGTTGATTTCAGAATCAATATTTTTAGAATTTCCAAACTATATTAGTTTTTACTCAGTAAAAAAGGACTCCATGAATTTTACATCATTTTGTAATGATAATAGACTACATTTAAAAATTGAAATCAATACAATATTAATTATTTTAGTGGATATTACAACCAATATGTTAGTAAACATATTTAATTCATTCCATATCAAATAACACCAAATTATAATATATAACTAACTATGTCCCAAGATTTTAATCAATGTGTTGGGCGATCTACATTTTTTGAACACTTACGGTGATTAATATGTTCTATTAATGAGTTCATTAGAAATAATGAGATCTAGAACTGTGTAGGAATTTACAAATCACATGTTTCTCTATGGATTTACCCAAACTATGGTGAAATTACCCCATTTTATAAGATTTATGTGTGGTTTTATTCACGATTCAATGATATTTGTAGTGACATATGAATCCCCAATGATTTTATTAGTGTAACATTCAACTAGTATTGAACAAATTATAATATATGGTCCATCCATTTTTTCTATAAACAACTAAAAATGGACTAATATTTAGGTATAGTTTTGCTTAATATAAATTCCATATCTTTATATAAACCACTATAATATGTTCATGGTCACCATGAAGATATTTAATTACGATGTATCCAATACGATGTAATAACAATTTTTTTGATGAATCCTTTAGAATTAAATATAAGGTTATTTACCTTTGAACTGAGGATATAAATACAGAAATATAATTATATCACCAAAAAATGTGTGGATTTATTACCTTCCTAGATGAATACATAGTAACCCTTGAATCAAATATCACATTTCTAAAGAATCATAAATTTCATGTAAATTTCTAAATATATGGAATTATTCTGTGACCACAAACTTTAAATGTAGGTGATTCTGAGGCCCATGGATCCCTAAATGAAATTTTGAACTATATATTAGTTCCCATATGTAAACGTGTGAGTGAGTTTTTCTATATTTTGAACTAGTGCTCGAAACAATAATCTTAGGGAACCATTGATTTCAGAATGACGAGATTCTCCTATAAAGCACATAACATCTACCTACAAGGGTTGGACAAAAAATATTAATTTTTGGACATTTTTGAAAAATCATTAAATAACAATATAAAGTTATTTTATTATTCATTCAAACCATTGAGTTTTGGACGGTGTCATTGTGGCGTAGTGGTGAGGTGACAATAAGGTGTAATTAAGGAATCACATTAATGGCTCAATGTGCAAGTCTAACCTCTACGCTGATTTGAAAATGGAAGAGAATAATGGCGAATCGTTGCATCATATTAGAAACAATGTTGTATGGTTATTTTTATTATTTGATTGTTTTGGAGTGTGGGGGAATTAAACTATGAGGATTCTCTAACAAACCCCCAAAAAATCATCTCTAATGAATAATGACAAATGTCAATGAACGTCAAACATCATTGACACACTATGCAGAGCGGAGCCAGAAGAGAATAACAATGTCGACGTCTTGAAATCTTGAGGAGGAAACACTATGTCAACAAACATAAAAAAGGTATGGGTTTATTTTTTCCCAGTTTTCCTTATTCGTATTATTGGAACAACAAACACAGATCATCCCACGAACATGTTGATTTGAATATCATGTGTTTTTTAGGGAGGGTATAATTTTTTGCGTTTTTCATTAACCGGGGATGAATTTATCATTTTTTTATTGGACTGAAATCTCTATACCCACCGTGATTATAAAGTTATAACGTAGAGGGAACATGCTGACACTAACAAGGCCCAATCCCGCCCATCGTGTGTGTTCATTATGGCCAATCATTTGAACCAACAACAATAGGGGTTTGAGATTTTTTTGGTAAAAAGAACATTACTCGGAGATGGTAGGCGCTTATATAATGGAAAACAGACAATCATGGAAACTATGATGGCCCATTAGAGGAACTGATAGTGTCACAACGCTAAGAGGTCATGGCCGTCTAGTCGTGGCTGCAGTCGTGTGACGCGAAGCCAAGATGGCAAGACGTTGAGGGTTGGCCTGCGTCGAGGCCACTCGGACAAACAAGTAGATGGAGTTGATTGACTACGGTAGGAGGAAGTCCTCACACACATGGGGCCAGTAGGGAGGATACATGATGATCTGACACATCCCAAGTGTGAACCATTAGCCGGTTCAGTGGCTTGTCCTCGGGTTGGTGGGCCACACCCCCAGTCAGCAGGTTGGGCCGGTCCCCCACCCCGTAGGTCGGTCCCGTGCCGGGTGGGCTGGACCTGTACCTAGGGGGTAGAACTCACAATGATAGACCAGACCTATTCCCTTTGGCCTGGGCAAGATAAGACCAGGTCACAGGGTGACTCGGCTGGCTGGACACCAGGCCAAGCCCAGGTGGGCCCAGTGATGCCCATTAGGCCTCGCCCACTGGCCATTCCAAACCGAACCGACCCAAACTCAAACTAGGTTAATTCGAGTAAGTAGTAACTAAACTAGGGTATTTTGGACCCCCGTACCATGTTGGTTGGGTCGGTCCGACTGGGTCAGAGCTGAAACAAATGCAACCAGACCCTTTTTACTAAAACACAGATAACATTAATATAGTGTGTCCAATTGACAAGCCGTTTGCAGCGTTGGGACCCTCTCAGTGAGGAAACTACTTTGGAATTACCTAATTAGGATTTCATTGATGTTGAGATGTGAAAAATTTTTTATGAGATGTTCTACGAAGTGATATATATAAAGAAACCTATGGTTGGATTAGACACAAATTCTGCTGACTTTTGAATCTGTGTGACTCGACTATGGCCTAGTGGGAAGTACATCTAAGTGATTTTGCAGGCTCATGGTGAAAATCAATTTTTTGAGAATTTGTAGGCCTAGACTACGTGATGAGTATGAGTTCCACATTTACCCATGATTAGTGGGAAGTACTTCTGTGTGACCTTGCAGGACCACAATACACGATGAGAATTTGTACCTAACTAGTCCTCGGTTAGTTGGATTCAATTCTATGTTACTTGTAAGGCCCACAATACTTGATAAAGGAGAATTTATCTTGCAGTTGCGGTGTTCAATGAAGTGAATAATGATTCTTATATCACTACCATAAATATATACATGGTGTGAGCTATCTCATGGTTCATGCTTTACATTGAGGATTGCATTGTAGTCCTTACTTTTTATTTTGGGGTCCCTAATATGCTTTTTTTACTCACCCATGCACATGTTTTTCCAACAAGTGTTGTGTATGGAGCAGGTGATCGATGTTACAATAGATACATTGGGGGACCAGGACCTAGTGGTGCTTAGGGATATGGGACTGATGGATGCTATGATTGTGTACATGGAGACATAAGATAAGGTGGGCCCAATAATATATGGTGGACATGATGCTCTTCTTTGACTTCTAGTAACTACACTACTCTCATGACCAGGTGGGGTTTTTCGTAGATGGACATTAGTGTTTCCTTTTTCTACTTTTTTGTTTTCAATTATATTATTGGGTTTGTATTCTGGTACATTAATATTAGTTTTTATTGTACTTAGTTTTGTTTTAGTGATACTTGTTTCCTATTTAGTGTGTGGGACTTGTTTGGGGGTGTGATTTCATACAATTACTCAGGAAAATGCCTCCCACTTGTAGGTTGATGCCTTCAACACTAATGGTCATCCCCTGGACTTCAGGAGGTGGTCTTGGGGTATTCACGGCATGTGACCTGAGGGAAGGGTCAAGAAAAAGTGGTATCTGAGGTAGGTCGGTCTTACCCCAATGATGGGAGTCTTTTGTTTTTTTTCTTGTGAAACAATGTTATGTTTTGCAAGTATGACATTAAAAGTTGGGTAGTCTCATGATGATGCAGCGGTCAACATATCCATACTCATGGAACATGAATTCTTCTTTTCATCTCAATACATGAATGAAGTGGTCGCATAAGTGTCTCCTTTTGTTATTTCGAATATGATTTATATCCCTAGGTATAATGTTTTGATCATGGTCCATCTTGATCTATTTCAGGATTCCTCTATGTGGAAAACTTTCTAGGATCCCAATACATAGTGGTTGGGTCATCCCGCAATGTGATGTGGTGTCTGTTCGGGGATCAGTTCTAGAGATGGTCCCACCAAGTGGTGCACCAATGCTACTAACACACGATAGTTTTCATGTACTCTCAGTGGTTCAAGAATAAGACGTGTGAAGACTCAGTACCATATATGAGTTTCAGAGACACATACCTCCTAGGTTTAGGGGAGAGATAGATCCTCTTTTCATAGAGGACTAGTAGATTTCAGTGATGTGGGTCTTCGCTTAGTGAGGACACCACCAGACCAGATGGAGATTTTGGTAGTGATCCTTCTACAAGGCTCAGTAGGGAGATGGTGGAGCATGACCTCCCAGATGCACGATCAAGTGACCCTCACCTGGGTAGATATGAAATTGCTTTTCGATGAGAGTTTTTCACCATGACCATGCACTATGTGCGCATTCACAGGCTACCTCACGTTGAGCAGGGAAACATGATGATGGCTGAGTACTAATAAAGGTTCTCCGAGCTTTCTCATCACTCGATGGATATGGTGTGAGACCCTTTCTTTATGGATCAATACATTTTACAAGGACTCATGTAGGAGATATGGGTCTCTGTGTTGTCTCTCCACATCCATTCTTAGGTTGAGCTACTGGAGGGATACCATCTGGTAGAGATCTTCTTGGAGGATCGGACACCCACAACTAGAGCTACCACTAGAACCTATGTGGAAGAGTCTTCATCAAAAAGCAGACAACAAATGTGATTGTCCATGTGGGCTAGGTCTTTTAAAGGATGGCCCCAGGGCATAGGGTCCACAGTTTGGGTCTCTTATACAAGAGGGAATCATTCAGGAACAATGATTTTCTTCTCGTTCAGGGGGCATAGACACATGGCGCACGACTACCCCACCTACTGTACAGATGACCATCAAATGTTTGAGGGGCCTCCGAGGTAGAAAAATTGATTCATACGAGGTGCTATGCAGATCAACAGTTGTGGCATGGGATCAATCCACACAGTCGGTTGTGGGAGATGATTTTATGTGTTACCTCCACATCCCCAAGGTGGTCCTCCCCGTCCTTAGGGAGTAGGCGTACATTAGAGAGCATAACATTAGTTATCTAAGGCTTATGATAACTACGCTCCAGAGAGGATATAAGGAAATATATGTGTCTTCTCCACCCTAGATGGAGTACTTATAGAAACAGATGGTAGTCACTTCTTCCTTACAACAACTCTTATTCAGATCTCAGAGAATATAGTGGAGTCGTTAGCTCAATAATTATGGCTATAGACTCCTATGAGAGTGGGTTCAATGATTACACACAAGTTATGGATGTGTGACCTTACAGTAGGAGGTGAGAGATTTGGATGGGATCTCCTAGTAGTGGTGTAGAGGCCTTATGACTTCATATTATGTGTGGAATGGTTATTAGATGTCCATGTTCATATCGAATATTTTATGGAAAACATTGTAGTGTGTATGGGGATATTGGACTTGGTTTTAACTCACTACTGAGAATAAGACCCTTACAGCAGACGATAGATTTTCTCATAGGAGGGTGTAGCTGATAACTCAGAAGATAGCTAGCCTCACCATTCATACAATTGATGAGAGAAGTATAGGATTTCATGTAGCGTTGGATGAGTATGACGATGTTTTTATTGGGGATGTTCTATGACGACTTCCTCATAGGGAGGTATACTTCTTATCGACCTGGACCCCATGACGACACTGATATCCACACCGGTGTATCGGATGTCTCCCGCAGAGCATCATGAGTAGATGGTACATCTGGTGGACTTATAGAAGAAGGGGTTTGTAAGGCCCATTGTTTCACCATGGGAAACCCCATTTGTTTTTTCCAATAAGGTATATGGGTGTTTGAGGTTGTTCATGGACTTCTGGTGCCTAAACCAGGAGATCATGAAGAACATTTATCCCCTGCCGATAATCGATGATCTCTTCGACCAACTGAAGGGGGAGAAGTGGTTCTCAAAAATATATATCTGTTCATTCTATTATCAGCTCTATGTAAGGGAAAAGGATATACTGAAAACCGCTTTCAGGTGCTGGTATGACCACAACGTGTTCTTATTGATGGCTTTAGGTGTGACCAACACCATAGAAAAGTTCATGGGACTCATGAATATGATATTACATCATTAAATTGAATATTTTACTGTGGTATTCATTAATAAAATCTTGGTGTAATCGGCATCAATGGAGAATCATGATACACACCTACAGATAGTCTTAGACCCACTCTGATAGATCCAGCTTTATGGTAAGATCTAGAAGAGTCATTATTGGATACGGGATGACTATATTCTAGGACATGTCATCTCGGAGGCTGGGGATGCAGTTGATCCGATGAAAAATGAGGTGGTTCTTTCTAGGGAGCCACCCTTATCATCATTTCCATGGAAGAGATAACCCTTCTCGAGGACAAAGAAATTTCAATTGTGTTTCCAAGAGCTTGGGTGGATATGGACTTGTGCCCCCATCTTGATTCTACTAGATGAGGACGTTGGTTATACATTTTATTGAAATGAATCAAGGACAAAATTGGGTAGTGTCATGATACATGATAGGGAAGTGATTGGTTACAACTCACAACAGTTGATACATCATTAACAGAACTATGAGACCCATGAAAAAAGTTTGTATCAGTGGTATTTTCTATAATGATGTGTAAGCACTACTTGATGGGTGAAAAAGGTACAGTTTAATCTCCCCACAAGAGTCTTATTTATATGTTCTATAAGAAGCAGAAGAACCTAAGACATAAAAAATGGTTGGAGTTCCTACATTACAATGACATTGAGATAGTATATACTCTAGGAAAAGGGAATGTGGTGGCAGACGTGCTTTGCATGAGGAATAGCTTATAGCCGCGGAGTGATGTGATAGTGTAGTTGTTTATGATAAAGATATCCTTAGTGGATGATAGTGGAGCTTCTAACCATCATCTGATGGCTGTTACTCCCCCAATAATACAACAATTCAGGGAGGCACAACTATATCATGATGACTGTGAGGCATGACATGCTTAGTTATCTTCAGGATGAGCTCTTGATGGATTTATCGAAAGGTGGGTATCACATATTTATTTTCATAGGGACCAATGTAGTGATAGAAATGTTGTAGGAGGATTTGTTGGGGGAGTTCAATAAATCCCTCTTGGTAGTACATCATGGAGTGATGATGATGTTTTAGGATCTATGACTTCAGAACTTGTGTATGGGGATGGAGAAAGCAGTGGTTGAGTTAATTTCATGATTCCCCACTTATCAGCAAATGAAGGATGAGTGTTAGGTTCCAATAGGTTTGTTCCAGCCACTAAAGGTACTAGAGTTGAAATGGGATGGAATCTCGATAGACTTTGTGACAGGGTTACCATATACATCCCAGCCCATGACTCTACCAGCGTGATTGTTGACCGACTCACCCTTTCATATCACTTCTTACCCATCCAAGAGTAGGGAAACGTAGAGGGAATGGGTAACCTCCACATCAAGGAGATACTGAGGCTTCACATGGTTCTTAAGACAATCATATTTGATTATGGGGCCCACATTACATTTTGGATATCGAGGGGATTAGTGGAGGTATTTGGGACATAGATATGCTTGAATGCATCATTTTATCCCCAAATGGATAGTTAGATGGAGGGGATCATACAGACCATGGAGGACATAATTCAAGCGTGCATCCAGGATTTTGGATGCAGTTTTGAGGACAACCTACCATTATTGGAGTTTTCATACTAAAACTCATATTACTCCACCATTGGCATAGAACCATTTGAGGCGGTGTACGGGCAGCCTTGTAGATCACCCCTATGTTGGACAGACCTAGTGGAGTCTACACTAATTGCTCTGCAGTTGGTACGAGCTATCACACAGAAGGAACATATCATCCAGGAGTGGATGAGGACTGCACAAAGTAGGAAGAATTGTAATGCTAATTGGAGATGGAGTATCTTAGAGTTTAAAGAGGGTGATCATGTTTTCCATCAGGTCTCACCCTGATAAGAATTAAAAATATTTGGACAGATCAATAACCGATATACAAGTTTCACCAAACCTTTTTAGATCCTAAGAATTGCTGGAGAGGTGGATATCTTCCTACCTATTCCCTAAAAATGCACTGGGTGCATGATGTTTTTTCATCTATCACAACTGAGGAGATACTTGCATGATCCATCACACTCCATCGACTAGGTCAAGCATCATGTTGATCATTGGGCGATGTTTGAGGAGTTCCTGGTGGAGATAGAGGATTGACATGAGAGGGTCCTATGTGGTTGGTTGATTCAACTAGTGCGAGTAAGTTGGAAGCATGATAATCTAGAGGAGATCACATATGGGTGACAGCCTCAGATTCATGCTAAGTACCCATAACTATTTGATTGGTTATTGTTTTAGATTTAGGGATGTAAATACCTATGGATAGGAGAATTTAAGGTCTATGAAATTCACTATAATTGTTATTATTTATATAAAATTATCTGAAACAAAATGCTTGAGCGTCTCATGATTCAGAGGGCTGCTGGTTCAAATAAGTTAGCATGCATGAGGGATTTTTTAACATTTGAACCAATTCATGGATATGAAATCTGAGGAAATCGTTGAATTCTGAATGATAGGATACTCTTTGAAAGGACATAAATTTTTCAGTTAAGGTATTTATAGAAAAGTTAATTTTCAAGATTTTAATGAAAAATAATAATATAACATAAAAAATTTATTTTATTTTTCTTTCGCACCATTGAGCATAGGATGGTGATGCTGCAGTGTAGAGACATGGAAACAATGAGGTGCAATTAATGAATACCCTTTAATGGCTAGTAGTGAAATAATTACTGCAACGCTATTACATAAATGAAATAACATAACGACGCAATGTCATAGCATAACAGAAACCCTCTAGTGTTATTTATTTTTATTAAAAAATTCATTGGAGAGTGGGGTAATTAAAAAACCAAGATTCTATGAAAACCCTCTGCTGATATTCTTATTCAATGAAGAATAAAAAATGATGAATATTGTCAAACATTATGGATTCACTTCTATGAATGGAGCCTGAAGTGACAAACGACATCGATGTCTTGAATCCTTTAGGGCGTAACATTATGACAATAAGTGTGAATGAAATAGGGGATAAATTTTTCAATGTTAATCCCAATTATTATTCTAGAAATGATGAACACATATCATCCCATGAATAGGTTGATCCAAAAATATTGTGTTAATGTGGGAGGGTAACATTTTGAGATTTTCTTAAACCATGGGTGAAATTATCATTTATTTATTAGACTTAAATAACATGACCTCCCAAGGATATATAATTTTTATATGGTGGGTGTGGGCCAAATCATAAAAGGTTAGAGCCCCTCCTCCGTGTGTCTTCTTTATGGACAAAAATCCAAATCAGAAACCATCTTGGTTTGCGACCATCACGGTAAATAGAGCGTTCCATAGAGAATGTAGGTGCAGATAGAACAGAAAACAGACCATCAGAGTAAATATGGTGGCCCACTAAAGGAACCATCATCATTGCCACGTGGCAGAGGCTAGATGAAGAGGATGGTGCCACACACATCAACGCGCCGCGACGTCCAGGTGGAATGACTAGCTGATCACAGCAGCAACAGGGTGAAGATACAACAAGCAGGCACCGCAAGGAGGGGTGGACCATGTCCAGGCCACAAAGAAAAGTTACTAGACACATTAATTTTACCACGACAAGAGGAACACCCTACATCTTCAGGGCCAATAGGGAGGGGTTGTATCTAGCGATCACATCCTTGGCACGAACCAGTGGCCACCTGTTCGGCTGGTCTTCAGGATGGTGGGACACACCCTTGTATGTGTGTCATGTCTGTAGCCATTGGGGAAAGCCATTCCCACACCCAGTGGGCTGGTCCCATGCCGACAGGATAGAACTATGCACTTTTGGATGGCCCGGATGAGACCAGGTCATCGGGTGACCAAGCGGGCTGGACCTTCAGCCAAACCGGGGTGGGATTAGTAATGCCCTTTGGGTCTGGCCCACTAGCCAGGCCAGACTAGACCGACCGAGACCCAAACCGCATCTGGTCGAGTATGTTGGAACTAAATCATTGTATGTGGGACCCCTAGACCTGGGTGGTCGAGTTGGTCCGATTGGGTCAAACCATACCCAGACGCAACTATGGCCGGTTAAGTAAAATGAAAAAAACATACAAACTATGAATCCGATTGATGAGACATTTCAGATGTTGGGACCCTATTGATGAGGTAGATCATTGATTCATTAAATTATACAATGTTACATAGAATTTATATAACAGATAAAAGACACCCTTGAAATATAATTTTACCAATTTTTTTATAATATGTTGAATTTAATCCCACATATAGTGGAATATTTTAAATATTTAACTTATTATTGTTAAAATTATCAAATGTAATAAAATATCATGAATGATATTTACATAATAGTTTATATGATAAGAATTAAAAATTATGGTAATAGGTGTGGATTTATAGTTAATATGAAATATTTTTTTCCTAAAATTATTTTGTAAAGGGGATATAGTTTCTATAATTCTTGTTAGAGTTTCTTGGAAAATTAATTGTTTAATGACAAAAGATAAAAGGATTGTAAAAAGTTATTAATGGAATTAAAATTTAATCAAAATGTTTTTAATATGTGTTGATATTGTTTAAATAAAAATAGATTCACTTTATTAGAATATGTAAATCGATATTATAGATTTAATGTTTTTCAAAAAATTATTATAGTGAAATTAAAGAAATATATGTTATTCTCGTCAAAACATGTAGTTATTTTATGTATAGCAGTTTTAATACATATGTAAATAGATGAAATATAGTAATATAATCCCTTTGTCTCACAACTATTCCAGTTTTCTATAATCATGGATATAAATAATGAACATTAATTGAGAGTCATTCATTGATAAGTCATATAGATATATAGTATGAAATATTTTGAGATTTGATAAGTATTACAACCACATAAAATTGTATCAAACATATGGAAGATCTAGAAGTTTATCATATGTGATAGGTTATCCTAGGTTATTGTGTATATATTTTGAAAATAATCAATTGATATTTGGAATAAAAAATGTATCTTATTATACATAATGACATATTTACACTGTTGTAATATTTATTTTCATAAATACATACATATATATATATAATAAATTAATATTGTAATTTACCTCTATAATTCTGAAATAATGTTAATTTCTATGTGATTTTATTTATAGAGTAACATTGGTAGAGTTGGAATGATAAGGATATTGTGAGAAATATTATTAAATTTGGAATATAATATTTTCTTAAGTCACAATAATTGTTTTGGCATTTGAGGTACATTGTAGTGAACTCAATTATGCTTCTTACACTATGTCATTTATATGGGAATGGGGCATATTTCAAATTGAATTCTTTTAATAGTGATTGTTGATATATATGCAATTTTAACCAGAAAATAATGATTCCATTGTCATGTAATGTGAGGTTGTTATGTAATAATATGGTTATTGGGTATGTTGTTGGTTATCTTATTTATAAAAAATTATCTAATAATAGATTTTCATAACAGATGATTGATAAGATATATAGTGTAAAAATTGATAAATAATTTGTATATTTATATCCAAAAATAGATAATACATATAATGTTATTATCTAATCTAGTGAGGATTATGAGTTGTCATCATCAACTATAATTATTGGACTTTTTAGTGTTTATCATCAAATTAAAACAAAACACAATTTTTCAAGAATTTGTGATATGCATATATGAATTTTACATAAAAATTATTCAAAAGTAACTGATTTAATTTGAAAAAAATATTATATGAATATGAAAACATTAATAAAAATAATCTGGTAGACATGTATATGATGATACATGTGTATAATAGAGATCATAAAAGATTTATTTATATGTAGATTATCATTTATAATCATCTAAAAAATTATCTTTTTATGAGTTTCAGTATTTATAATTTCAAACTATATTTTTTTACAATATAAAGGAACATTTGGTATGAAATTCGGGTTGAATGAATGGGGATTACGTTGTTAACTAATCAGTGGGTTTATGTATATTCCTTTCATTGTCTATAAAAAATGACATTTAGAGGTGTCTTGACATGGTATTTCTTATGATATAATAAATAATAATTGTGATGATATCCTTACAAAAATATTAAAGAACATATCTAAAATGTTTATTTTATACATTCTATTATTTTTTTATATAAGATATTATTTATGAGTAAGTGACCTAATTTCATAATTAAAATTTTCACAGGTGGTAGATTAAATATAATATTCCATCAAGATTGTTGATATTTTATAGTATAGTAGGGATTGATTTTTTTAATATATACACATGGTTGATGGTTTATTTTATTTATTATTGAATATATAATTAAATTATATAGGGATATATTATAAAGGATTAGTTATGAATGAAATATAGAATGAACTATTTAAATTGGATGCTAATTAATTTTATAGTTGTATTCATTCAAATCTATCATCCTTTATATAAGGTGGTGAAACATTATTTAGATAATATCTATATATCCATTTAACTATAATATAATACATAATAGTACTTAGAGAAAGAAGTAATGTGATAATTTCATGAATGGATAATGACTTAATAATGTGTTTAACATTGCCAAAGTAAAATATTATTAGTAATTAGTATTGTGTGTATAAGTCCTACAACATTTATCTAACATGAAAACTATCCCTCTCAATGTTATCATCTCCAACTGTCCCCTGCTTATTGAGATTCAACTTTTTCGTATTGTATTTGTAGTTATTGTATAAATTATTAGAGTGATTCTGTAAAATTTATTTATTCTCAGTGGGGGAAATTCTAATGGTTATACCTTGTGATGCTCATAAAAAAAATATTAAAGGAAACATTAATAGTTATCTCAGATCTATATTAGTAAATAATCATTTTCAATATATATTAATATATTCCCAAGGTAAATACGATCATTTAATTTTTTTGACTGGGTTATTATTATGTATATATTTTTAATTATTAATTTCTCATATAAAACTAATATTATTGATGTTCAATTCATAAAAATTAATAATATTTAACTTTATCACAAAATTGAAATATACACATGGGTTATTGAAATGGTTCTAAATGCAGCAATGTGTATGGTTTCTAATTTTATAGTAATATGTCTAACATTTACACTAAGAAAATGGATGAGGAGAGCCTAAAAAAAGTTTTTGCGTCTTCCTCAAGTGTACTATAATTTATAATAAATACAATGAACATTTTATAAATTATTTCCCTTATTTATACATACAATATAAATCAACCACAATTACATTTAAAATGTTGATTTATGTCTTATGTTATTTTAAGTAGGCAATTATTTGTAGCTTCTAGTTTAAAATGAAATCAATTCTTATTTTTATGGTTAATATAATATATGTTAAACATTTATCATTATGGATAAAATATAAACATCATGTGACTTATTTTTTACTATTGGGTAATGTATTATTGAAAATAATTTAAAAACATTATAGTTTTTCAAAACCAAAATAATAGTTGAGCACATTATAGTATCTCAAACCAAACTATAAATTACCTTGATGAGGTAATAATTTTGATATTTAATGGAAACTGTGTCAGACACTATATTTATTAGAAATTGTAGTTATAATTCATTGAATTTGTAAAATAACCATGATAAACATTTGATTATAAATAATTCTTTCATAAAAATTTATATTCATCATGGAAAATTTCTATCATGAAGTTGAATCACTATAATACAGTTCATTAAAATGAAATGTTTTTTTATGTATATGACCTCATAGTAATGGTTCCACTTCCAAAATCAATACTATTTTTACGACTGAGAATAATAAAAAACTATAAGGTATATACAAAATTAATTATTTTATCATAAATTAATCTATAAATATTTATCATTAGAGATATTATTATATATTATATTTTTTAAAGGTTGATAGACTTTATTATTTCTAATTGTGATGAGAATAGTTATTTGAGAACATTTTTTTTCATTATAGTAATAAAAAAGGTTTCTATAGTTGATTCAAACAGAATAAGCCATATATTGACTGTTTTTATAAAATATATAAAAGACTGTGATTTTTGAAAAATGGATTATTGGGATGATTAATGATATATATATATATATATATATCCAAATGTAATATGGGGGAGCAATGATATGAATTTTATTGATATATGTTATTTATTGTATATGAAATTCCACCAATAATTCAATTACTATTAAAATATTTTTCTAAATATATTATATGATGTTTTAATAAATAATAAAAGATCAAAATATTATAACTTGTTTCTAATATAGATGAATTCAGTAGTTATTTTTATGTTTTTGTATAATTCATAAAAATGATCTAAATGATGAGTTGGAGATTTGTAATAGTTGATTTTATTACCATACTAAGATATATTTTACTATATGCAGGAGCTATGGAATGTTTTAATGTCTTTAATCTGCAATGATTTTTGGAAATGGGTAAATTTTCATCTAAATTATAATCGTTACATTATACAAATTATTTTATCTAGATAGTATTCTAAAATATTAAGGTGTTTATTTTATGTGATTATTATTTCATGAAATTATATTTCATGTGTCTTGGTGAAATTCCATATATTCTGTTGGGAAATTCACATGAATCAAATAAAAATTTATTTAATCTGTAGAATGTAATATTATAATGGATAATGTTATGATTTTTGATCTCCATAAACGACTGATTGGATATATTTTAAAATATTTTCTGAGTTTGATTAGACTAAAATATAAATATTAAAATAAAAAATCATCTATAAATTAAATCATGGATTTTAGATACTTGATATTCACATAGAGATTAAATGTAATAAAAATAGTGTTCCACAGAACTTCTTGAAGAAAAATCTGACGAGTCCTTCGACTACTAAGAAAAAATATTCCAATATTGCAATATCCAAATCAAGATAAAGAGTTGCTATAAAATAAAACATGTTATTGTGACATGTTTTAATAAATATTTAAAAAGTAATTTTGGACCATGTATTCTCTATTGGAGAACAATTATATTTTTTAATCTTATATAAGCATGGAAAATAGAACCAAACCCTTTGGGAATGAAGAACTAATCAAAAGATTAACCGAGTATATAAAACAGGTAAATATCTTCTGTAATATTTATATGGTTTCCTTATATTTCTTGTAATTTAATTTTTTAATTCCGGGATCCTAGTATTGATTGTCTTAGTAAATATCATGATTATAATTTGTCTTATTTATCAATTATTCATTCCTCACCCACTAATTAGTTGTGAATCTACCACATGTGTCTACTATATTTTATCAAATTATGGATTCATTATATCATCATATTATTTGTTGATAAATAATTATTCATATATGTTTCTATAATGAATATCAATTATAGTATTCATGTGGATATTTTTTTCTTCTTAAGAGAAAAAGCACTTCATTATATAAATCAGTAAGAGTATTATAATCCAACGATAACAATATTATTTAATTATTTGATAAAAATCATTACTTCTAATGAATGTGTGCATTGATTAAAATATATATTTTTATATTCACTTTATTGAAAAAATTTATAATTTATTTAGTATTGATTAATTTTTATAGATTATACATTACGCGAAATAATAACAAATTAAGTATATAGATGACTGAAAAAATTATTTCTATTATCTATATATTTGTAATATTCGGAAAGAGTAATGGAAAAAGAAAAGTTTGAAATTTATATAAAACCCCTTGACAACCCTAAGGGATGATAATGTTTCCTATAATAACGAAGAAAATATTTTCATAAATAAAATAATGAATTTTTAATTAATCAAAGAGATTTTAGGGGGTGATTATTTCATTTTTTTAATATTTAAAATTATTGGATGTTATTGTGACTTTATTAAGGAGTAAATGGTGGTGTAAAAATAGATATTAATAAATTTGGAATAGCTCACAAAATTTATTAATTAAATTAAGGACCATCATTTCAATGAGTGGATGACTAATAAATAAATGTTATTAAAAATATATTAAATTATATTGATAATTAATTTAATAAATTTAATCATTATTACTAATTGATAATTTATTACAATGTTTTAATAATATATAATGGCATATAATTAGATGATGAAATCAATTAAATAATATCATTTTAATTGGTTCATTAATTTTTAAATCATTCTAGATAAAATAAGTATATTTTTTATATTCTTGTTTATTAGGGTAGCGTATTTGTGATTTTTTTTCATAAAATAGTTAAAATAGGACTTTGGGTTCTATGAATGTTAAATATTATTCATATGTTTTTTTGGATTATTAAATTTTATTATCATTTTTATGTGTTTGAATAATAAAAAAAATTATTTGGCTACATGTGATTAAACTATGATGGCTAAGATGTTAAAGTCATTTATTTTTGTGTATATACTCTATGTATGAATTATCATCATATTAAAAGAGATATGAAATATAAAATAAGAGTAGTTGAACCCCTTTTATGATTAGTTATAGTCTATGAATCATTAACTATGGTTGAACAAATCCAATCATAAAAAATAGAGAATAAATCATATGACATGATTTAAATATGTTCTTATATGAGATTAAATGCATCATAAATTAGAAACTTCAACTGAGACCTTGAACAATATAGTATTAAATTATTATTAGTTTAAAATTTAAATTTACTAAATAGATATTATCAAATTCATTCCAGGTTAATGTTAGATTAATATAAAAAAATAAGAGATTATATTTTTTAATCATGTCACCATCTATTGTTATTATAAATCTAGTTTCATGATTTATGCTTCCCATTATGTCTAATTAAACACCAAATGTTTGGTATGAAAATGTATCATTATAGTATTAACCTAAAATTAAAAATCATTCATAAGTAGAATTATTTATCAAGATGAATAATATGTTTCTAATGATGAATATTTTGAGAGTTTATATATATAATGAATGATGGAGGGATCCTAATAATAACATTATTTAATATTTCAGGACCTAAAATTAAGAATTAAGGTTTCTATGAAGGCATGTGTAATCTGTCCAGATAAATAATAGAATAAAAAAATGGTAATTTTTAATATAATATAGGGGAATTAATAAATCTCATTGAATAATTCCCTTAAATGATAGGCCTCAAATCCTCAATAGGATCACACAATGAATGTATATTTAAAATTATGATCATTGAGTATGTTATGATAGTTGAAAATATTTATAATCTAAGACTATTTTGGTATCTTTTAACCTATATACCTAGAATAGTTATATTATATTAACATACCTATGGATGGAATACCCATTATAGTGATTGATAATATAAAAACTATTTCCACTTTGTAATTAATGATTCTGATTTTACTTGAATAAATTTTTTATATGATTATTTTACCCCTAATTTAGTAGAATTGTATGATTTTCATTGCGATTAAAATCTGTTTTCCATTCATAAATTTAGTAGTCCAACAAAAACATGATTGGTATATGTGTGAGTAATTAATGAATGTGTTAAATATCATATTTCATGGTTAATTGAAAACATTTTTCCCATACATGTGAATAAGAGATTATCCAATAGATGTTATTATTTCCCTAACAACCCATTCACTCTCATCCTAATGTAAAGGATATATAGGGGTCGATTATTTCAATTAATAATTAATAATAAAATAAATTAAACATCTTGAGACCTTTATTTTATTAATAATTCTAACTCAATCCGGTATCAATCCATTATACCTGATGAATAATTTTTAAAATTACATAATACTATACTTTTAATAAATGATTTCAACATATTATATTAAATGTGAAAAAACGTTTTTAAACATATTTTCGATAAAAAAATTTCTCTATTATTATATTTTATAATGAAATGTAATAAATTTCATTTTACTCATGCATGCTATTATTTATTTAAACCATGAATTGATACTTGGTTGGTGGTGTCAAATTCCGGATCACTATTTGATAGATAGAATCTCACAACAATTTTATTTTATATTTGATCCAGAAATTAGATTGAAAATTTTTATATAGACATAGGATGTTGATAAATATAGATATACTTCCCTAGTTAATTATTATAATATCATTAATTGAGTAATGTGATACTTCTATAAATTAATTTGATTCTGGAATTCGAAAAAAAGAAAAAACTTCACACCAAACACTAACTAATCTATTTGAACATAGTTTTATTAATCAAAATAATAACAATGTTATTTTCTACTTCTCTGTGTATTTCCAACTGAAGAATTAAATGTTCCATTATCTGAATAATTTTAATCTATATTCATAATAGGATCTGAAAAATATTAGGGTGGAATTTTAAATTGTGTATGGAATTATGAATATAAGAGGAGTGGATTATGAGTAAGTAATGTAGAGAAAGTTATACTTTTCACACGAATTTATAGAAGTGGAAATTTTATATATCCTCTAAAAAATAAAAATTTTAGAAATTTGGTGACCATTAAATAATATTTATTTATATATTTTTTCCAATATCATTATAAAATTCCATAATTACAAATACATATATGATAATGCAAGAAAAAGTAGAGTATTAATATTAAATCATGGATAATGTTTTTATTAATTATTAATTTTATCAATGGTATTATATATAATATAGTTACCATCTATTTTTTATCTAATAATACATCATAAAATTTATTTTAATTTAAAAAAAATTCCATCATTCATTTAAATTATTGAAAATTAACTTGCCGATGTTAACAAACTCACTAAAATGATACACTCTTTTTTTCAATATAATTCAATTATTTCAATAATCATAGGATTGTATAATGTTTTATCTAGTGAATAACTATTTATTTAATCTGGACATGATGAAGTGAAAAACATTATTAGGATATTGTGCTTAGATAAAAAATGTATTCAATTGATATTATAAAAGGTATACCATCATTATTTTTCATAATAATTATACATACATGTATGATAATTGTCATGACACTAGATACTATAATAGGTACACATAAAATGAAAAATTTAGCTATTCCAAAATGGATTAATAGAAAATTAAAATTCATACTATGGGTTTGTAAATAAATTAACATAGTATTAAATATCATAAAATAACCACCCTCTTCATCCTATATACATATATTTAATGACAATTTAACTGACCACCATATCAACCAATCATCCCAAAACCACCCAATAAATAGTTAAAATTTAAATAAACCCCCTAAAAAATATCCATCATGGAAATATAGAAATAATAAGATAAATGAATTAAATAGTAAATGAGAGACATTAAGGTAGTAAAAACCAATTTACTATTCCTTGTTATCTTATGAAAATAAATCATAGAAAATTTCTACCCCAACCAATTTAAATTGTAATGAGATATCTATGTATGATAATATCCTTTTCTAGTAGGTATATTCATTATAACTATAAAATGATTTTTAAATTACAATATCCTTTTATCTAGATATGGTAACATATGAAAATATGAATAAATTGGACTGAAGATCAATACTATAAGAAAAATATGTGGAAAATTCAAATTCCACTTAATTTTCACCAGCTATTTTATAAATACAAACCCTCACAATGAATAATTTTTAAATTTAATTCATGGGATTTAAAAATTACTGTTATCGACATACCAATCAGTAAAAACAATAAAAAATATATATATACTATATTACACAAATAATTTTAAAAAATTAAAATTATACACTATGGTAATGAAATATTGAATTTATGGAGGACTACATCAATATAAATTTATGCTAGAAAATTAAGATATTTAATTATCTAATGTAATTTCCTATTACCTTGAAAAATTACCCCCTAATGTCTAAAAAATTATTTTTTGATATATATTATTCAATTACTATTATTCCAAATTGGGATGATTATTTTTTATAAATGGTAGACCTCAAAAAATCATTATTTTTTCAAACCCTTCCAAGAAATAAATTTCATTCAAATATAAAATTCAAGAATATTTTTTGTAATAGGGTACAATTAGATAATACTAATTAGATTTTATATACTCAACATGATGTAAGATTGAATAATGTCTTACATTTTAGTAATCTTGTAAATTATTTTTGTAATAATAATAAAATAATGTTCATGGATTATGATTGGAAGTGGAATTTAGTGAAAATTGAAACAAATTTAGTATAATATATTTTATGAAATTGGAATTATAGGAGTTCTTAATTTCTAAACCTTCATAATCTAATATATCATATCCCTATAGTAAAACTTACTATACTATAAAAAATTTTATGATATTAAAAAATGAGATTTCAAAACTGTATTAAAAAATGGCAGTTAGTTGAAAAATCATGAATAATACATAAGAATATAGAAACTGATATTTTCATTTTTTATTTTTTTGGTTAATTTAATTATTATAATGAATTTACTTTATATATTTTATTTCAAATTAGAGAAATTTGGATATTCTAAAAATATTTCACTTGTCTTCCATCAAGGCTAAAAGCATTGTACAAAAAACTAGTACCATTAGTTTTAAGGTATTTTTAACATTATAAAGCAATGAATCAAATGATTATTTAGAGAGTGTTATACATTTACAATAAAAAACAATTGACCACCCATTTAAAAAAAATATGATATCTATTGGATAATTATTAGGCTATATTATAATAATTAGTTCTAAAATATCCTTGAATGAAATTCTATGTGAATATAATTAATACTATATTATTAATCCTTAATGATTACATTACCAAAAAATAATGTACATGGTTAAAATAATAATTAATGGTTTTAAAAAAATTACAACTATTAACTATGTATCTAATTAGGAATATGTATTTAAAGCCTTTATGGAACCCCAAAAATGTGGATTCACTATTATGGATAAAAAATTAATTTTTAATTTCTATGGAAATAAAATATTATTATATTTATTCTATTTTAATTTGAAAATTATTTTAAGAAAAAATTGAAGATCAAATTTTCCTACAATTCCCTAACCAAAATATTGTGTATTTTATATTGTGAAAAATAAAACATTAATTCTTTTTATTGTTTCTCAGGATACATAAATTTTCCCCTAGTGATAAGGACCAATGATAGAAAATATAATCTATACTTGATAACACCTTTTCATATAGTATTTTTCTATATTGATTTTGAAATACACAATCTACTTCCTTAAATTCCTAGTGATAATTTTAATTGATTCAAATGTGGAGTGTCACAATTTTTTACCATACGAATTCCATGATTAATAAAATTAATTTTATAATATTATAAAACTTTTGGTTCGTGTTTCAAAATAATAATGTGAAATTAATAATTTTATTTTTCTAAATTTCACTTCATTGTTGAAATATTATTTCTTCCTTGGACATCAAATTTCTAAAAAATTGATTGAATGTTGTGAATAAAAAAAGAAATTATTAATTTATTATGTTGTGTCACATGGGTGAAATAATTTTCATACGATTTAGGATATATAATATATTATCAAATATTCACCATTAACATTACAAATATTTCCTAATCACATTCATGGATTTCAATGTATTTATGTTCGCTATTTTATTATAATTATAGAATATATTTTGAAAAGATATACTCTAATCTATCCAAACATATGGTTATACAATCACCTAATTATGATAATCCATTATAATTGTTATGCGATGCATTGAACCATGTTGTTGGATATGAATTGTTTTCAAGAAAAGAATTAAAGATCTATATTTTTTATTATTATTTATTATCATTGGATATAGTTTATAATCACTACACCACTATTGATAAATAGTTTTTAGATAATATTGTTTCCTAAAAAACATATCATAATGGATTTTTATTGTATTTTTTATATTTATCATATATATCTTATGTAACTGATATTGAAAGTATATGAATTGTAAAATCTAATTATATAGAGACTATTTATAAATGATTTTTATATTTTGTTTAATGGAAAAAAAGTTTTTAAGAATCATTTAGATGAGAACCTAAGCATTATATGATAATAAATTAAGTAGATATTCATTCTAATTAATTTATTATAGATATCAATTTAAGATAAATAGTAATTTGTTCAATGGACTTGTGTTATGGTGTTTATATTGTAACACTAATGAAATTATAAAAGAGAATATTTTATTCGACAGAGTTTATGACACAGAACACCAAAATTAGAAAATAATTTAACCTCTCATGACATTATGATTTATTTAATTGTTCAAATAAATTTTATATACTATAATCATTTATATCATGAAATACCCAATTAGAGTTCAAAACAAAAGACCTAGACATTCATATATTTCTTACATTTAACATAATACTATGTTTTACCGAGAAACATTATCATACTGTCCTCCCTTTTCCCATTAACATTAGAAGGTGATGATATGCTACAAGGACATATGAAATGTTACCTAGATTCGAAATTATGTAAATAAAATCTGAGGGATTAATGAACAAATGGGTAATGATTTTCCCATATCAAAAAACAAACAAATGAAACAAGGAATAACCAACCACAACTACATGATGAATATAAACAATGTAAACCATTATAACACATTATCAAGAGACAACCAAACAACCAAACTCTTCCATAAAAATTACCAAAAACCAACACAAATAAATAAAAAACCCAATATAATATTACCTAGTGGAATAAATTTCCATAATATCTAAATCATTCCATGATGCACTCCACAGCTTTGCACCATATTCCATACTCTATGCACCACATTACCTCCCATGAATCCCAATGAACTTCCAGAAAAATGAAAATTTTGACCTTTTCTTCTATCTTGGAAGACCACATATAGTAAAGAACCAATGTGAAAAAGTAGGGGGTCTGTAATAAAACTTAGTAGGTTTTCCCCAAATGACTCCCCAACACAATTCACCAGGATAGATATTTGAGAACATTTATATAAATAATATTATTTAAACAACAAATAGTGCAACAATTTTTCCAATGTCAAAGACACCCATACCAATCCATTTTCACCCAAATCATAATAATAAAAGGGAAATCCAACAAACAAGACATGATGAATTTTAACATCACATATTATAACATCACTTTCATCCTTATTAGCCACAAATATAATCTAAATATATCCATAAATATTCACACACTCATCCTAGTGTAACAATCACATTAGAATGTCATATCCATAATTATTTTATACTTTCTGAATCTACAGATACTTATCACTTACATACCCTTGATGGAGTCCTTTCAATCCATTATCCATCCCCTTTTTGTATTGGTACTCCCCACCCACGTTATAAAAATATCTATCACATGAAAAATACATAGCCAATATACATGAATATATCACATGAAGTATACAACATTATGAAAAAAATAATTTCCATCACAAAAAATCCATTAAGACAGTATCCACGCCGTATTACCATCAAATAATTAAAACCCTTTTGTTAAAATTAAAATTTTCAAAAATAATTTTCATAATTCAACCCATGAAACCAAATTTAAATTATATATTTTAAAAACCTACATCATAAACATTCCACCAACATGCACCATTTTCCCCAAACTCGACATTGTATCACAAAATTAATTTCCATCATGATTCGCAAATCATAATCTCTAAAAATCCAATAAAAACAATAACCTTTATGTCCATGATATTATTTATAAAAAAATGATTTCAAGAGAGAGGGAACATACTTTAGGGGATCGGTGAAATCAATCAACTCACAATCTCACCACAAATCTACGTAAAATATGAAAAACAATTCCTTAGATATATTACATATAATAAAAAATCACAACCCTCTTCATTTTAGGAAACAAAAACCCAATATCTACATGTTATGGAAGTATATATTTAAAAACAATAGAGGGAGATGTAGATCCTACAGACACTAAGAAAGAACCAACTGATGATGCTTTCTTGAGAATAACTGCCTACACTGCACCTTGAAAACAATTCAAATCACCTCCAAAATGAGAGGGAGATCCCCTCTTACTGGTGAGAACCAAAAATTAATTATTTTTGTTCATATTAGAGAATAAATAAGTGATTTATTGAAAATATCCAGTAACCACTTATTTAAAAAACCAATTTTTAATGTCGTTCATGGTTTGATCGCACTATTAGAAAACCCATGTGCTCACTGTGCTACTGTTACTATATAAATGGTGTCGCACATAGTTTTCTCACATGTCTAGAAAAACCATGGAAATACACATGAATCCCAATAACCCATGTAGCTAAGTTACTAAATAATTACTCATTATTTCCCTTAACCATGCTCAAACTACACACCCCATGTAATGCCCCATAATTTCATAAAAGATATCCCAAACTCTCTCAAACCTTTCCCAATAACCGTATACACTTTAAAAATAATAAATATGGGTCACAAACCTAAAAAAGGTGGCTCTATATTCTCTCCACCAATTAAAATTTTTCCCTCAGAATATAGAGAATCATCAATTTTCTGAACGAACATGGACCATTGTTCAATAATCTTGATCTCCTGCTCTAAATTATCCTCTTAAATCTTACGATGCCACCACAAAATCTGATTTAGACTGATTCTATTACCATGAAAGACATTATCTTGTCTTTCCACAATATACATGGGAACATGCAGATTTGAAGAATCATGCTCTAGTTCAACATGATCCCATCGAATCACATAGTCAGGATTGAGATAATACTTCTTCATCTTGGAAACATGAAACACATTTTTTTGTATAGTAAAGTATATTGAAAAAGAAAATTGATAATCCAAATATCCAACCTAATCAATTATCACAAAGTTCCTAGTATACCATGGAGATAATATACACTTCATTCCAAAATAGCGATGTCCAAGACTAGGAGAGATTCTCAAGAATGCATGATCACACACCCCAAATGACAACAACCATTGATGATGGCCCACATATGATTTTTTATGATGTTGAGTCATCTCCATTTTCTTCAAGATCAAGTTGATCTTCTATGTAGTCTCTAGGATATTTCTTGGTCCAACCATTGACGTCTTACCCATTTCAACCAAACAAAGTGGAGAACGATATGTACACCCACACATTGCATCATATAGAGCTATATATAAATCGTTGCCTAATAGCTGTTATTATATGAGATCACCACCAATTGTAATTTACCATTCCATTATCCAAAAAAATCTATCACATAATCTAATTACATATCCTCTCATGATAGTATCTCCCTCTAAGTTTTTTTAGTCCTCTCACAATGGTATTCCATTCTCATTTCTAACTATGTCCCAATGGATTGTTTCAAGGATTTTCAGAAAGGATATGTGTTCCTCATATATCTATCTGATTCAATGAAAACTTGATCGCCATGCCTTTTTACCACCTCACAGATATAGATTTTTTATAGATCATCCACCATATTATAATCATGGATAGAGATGAAATGGGCTGACATTGTGACACAATCCGCTATAATCATTATGGAATCATTATTTCTAACTGTTCTTCAGATACCTGTTAAAAAATATGTCACTCGATTTTCCAACTTCATGCAAGATATGTAAATATTCCAATATATATTCTGTGTCCTGAATCTCCACCTCGACATGCGGAAAACTCAAGAATCTCGATAAAAAATCTTCCACATTTATTTTCATACCCACCCACTAAAACTGTTATTTTAAATCCCTATTAATTTTATAAATTCTTGAGGGAAAACAAAATTTGGATTTATGACAATGAATTATAATTTCAATCCAAAAAAACAGTACAAAAATCTCATTTTTAATACACAAAACAGAATGTTGATTCCGTTGAAAATACATAATTGTGTCCCCACCATTGAGTTTTGACCTCATCATCATACACTTGGATTCAGACATCGACACATCTTTAACCATGGTAACCATGTTAGGTACTTATGTGAAAAGAAAAAAAACTGTTATATCACACCGGTCTAAACATTATATTTTAATTTCATCAGTAAATTATGTCAACTTCCAGTACTCAGATGTATGTTTCACCACCTAAGTATATGAATTCTTATATGATGCATCTGCCATTTAATTTACTTTACCCAGTTTTTACATTAAGTAAATTTTAAACATCTATAGAAACTCCATCCATATATTTTTCCTCGTGTTAAAATCTATTTGTGAGAAAAAAATTCTCAGATCTATTAAGATTAGTAAACACTATGAATTCCCCACCCAATAGAAAATGACTTCATATCATTAATGCATGAACCACTACATCCAACTCTATTTAGTGTGTTGGGTTGTTCATCTCATGAAACATCAAATAAATTGATCCATATGCAACCACATGACCCCCGTTCCTTAGAACATTTCCTAACCATGATCCTTATGCGTTATAATACACCATGTACCCTTTCACTGGTTCTAGAAATATCATGATTTATACTAATTTAAGGCTTCCATTAAGCTCATAAAAATATTATTAACACTACTCATTCCATTGAAATGGAACATCATTCCCTCTCAAATTTATCTTTGATGAGGATAATCAAGAAAACTAATTAACAAAATATGGATAATATCCTCCTGGACCAAGGAACCACTACATTTTAATGAATTTTTTGGGGTGTTTCTATGAGAAAAAGACTCTTTTTTAAATTAAATGAAACAAAATTCATATAAATAACATGTCCCTGAAAAAAATCCACTTTTACCCTAAAACAAAACATTGAAATTTTTTCATACAGTTGATGATCTCTCTAGATCCCTAACACAATCACATAGAGATACTCATTCACCACCTTTGACCTGGAATACACCAATATACCATCATAAAACACTACTATAAATGAATGCATATATTTTTGAAATATTTGATTCAAAAATTTCATACACTGCACTGGTAAATTCTTCATACCAAAGGGAATAACCCCATAATCATAAAATCAATATCTACTTATAAAGGGTGTTTTCATAATAAAATCCTTTCAAACCCACAATTAATGATATCATAAAATAATTTCAATCATGGAGAACAATTTTTATCCCATCAACAAATCAAAAAAACAATCAATGTGTGGAAGTGGATATCATTTCATTGTCATAACCTAATTTATCCTATAATAATCAATGCACATAAATAGTGTTTCATAAAATTTTTAACAAAATAAAAAATTTCACTACCCATGGAGATATGCTAGGCTAGCTAAAACAATTTTTTTCTATCCCCACCAATGGAACATTCAATTTCCTAAATTATGTTGGTGCCATCATGTAAGATATAATTAATATAGGACTAGTCATCAAAAGGAGATCAATCGTAAAATCCACTTCACTCATGGGTGTAAACCCTAATAATTATTTTGGAAAGACATCCATAATTTATCTAAAACCACTGAAATAATTCTCTACAAATTTCCTTTCATTGATGAAAAAGAAAATGCAGCTAACTGAAACAAGGTCATGCAAAACATGGTCCAACATACCCCTGGAAACTAGATTTTCATTCTTTTATCCTCTAAAGAGATGTTCAACACTATTATCCATCATGAAACTAGCAATTCATGCATAATAGTATATTTGGGCCTTAAAAATATCCAACCAATCCATTCCCATTATTATATCATATGCATCCATCTCAAGCACAGATAAGTCCCACATGAACTCGAGTTCATCAAAAACTATAGGTCATTCTCTACACAAGAAGGATAAAAAACCTCTTTGATCTAAGGGTGATTGATGTATAAAACAAAGGGAATCATTTCAAAACTTATATCCACTATGTAAACAATGCTGGAAGCTATGAATAAATAAGAAACTCTCATATCAAACAACACATGCATTAAGGAAGAATTTACATGAATCATACATGACACCATGGAAAGTCCAGACTAATCATCTTTTATACCTAGACAAATGTAATAGTTTTTTTATTTGATAATTTATATTTTGGATTAAATATGATTTGTTGAGGTGCAAGTCAGACTCAATAAGAATTGTTGTGTTTTTCTTATAAACGAGCATTTTTGAATTGTAATGTTCATGCAAGTGTATAAAATGAATGATGCCATGTGGATTCTCTAGATAAACATGTGGCCTACCCAATGCGTGGGTAATTAATTAATTAACGAGTTCAATAATAATTTCATCAGAAAATAAAATAAGGATAAAATGATTATATATTTAAATTGTTTTAATAAAAATAATAATAATAATATTGCAATGATGATGATGATTATTTTTATTAGTATTAGTATTATTATTTTTATTATCAGTATTATTATTATTATTATTATTTCAGTTAATAATTTCAATTTGGCTTTGATCATGGAATTACAATAAGGTTTATACAAATTTATTTTCATATTAATATTATTTTTTTAATAATATTTTTTATATTGTTTAAGTCTTTATATTTAATTTATTTTATTTCTTCATTTTATTCCCATTTCATTTCATCTATTTTCTTTCCCCCAATCTCACGTGGACCCCCTCCCTCTCCCCCTCTCCCACTAGTCCATCACTCTACCCCCTCCCTATAAACCCTTGCACGCTGATCTTTTCTCCCTTTCCCTCTCATCACTGGTGCCTCCTCTTGAGCCCCTCCCTTCGACAACGTGCACCCAGACCAGTGACCCACCTCCCCGGCTTGCCGCACGCACCACCGGCGACCTGCGCCACCTCCTCATTTCCCCATCCACTACTTGCATGGTCACACCCCTTGCAGATGAGGTCATTCAGCACCCTCCACCCTATTCTACTCCTGGTCGTGCCCCATTTCTCCCTTTCTGGTGAACCAGAACCTCCCTCCCTCCTTGCCGGACAGCCTTGGTCATGCCCCATTTTAAAAACCATACCCTTCAGTAACCTCCCTAGCATGTGACACAACTCTAAAACCTCTACACCATGCTTTTTCAACTTCCCTAACCCTTGTCGTGGGTTCATTTTACATCGGTTGGTTTTTTCATCTGTTGTTAATATATTGAGATTGGGTTTAGAGTCAAATTTGTCCTGGTATTGATGTTTTTGGTTCAAATTTATCTTTTTAGGGCATTGTTGTTTTTGATTGTGGTGTGTCCGACATGCGGTGGGAGTTTCAAACCAATTTTTGAAGTTGGTATACCCTGAGATAAATGTTTCTACATATAACATTATCTGGATGGATTAATTTGTGTGTTCAATTAATTAATCCTGGACTTCCATTATTTACATGGGTGTGAACTTCGTTATTAAAAATTATCTAACATCTATTGATTTTTTTAGCATGTTAGTGTATTGCATTGTGTGTTTTTGTGAAAACCCTTATTCAGTCATTTGATTGTGTTATTTGAGATGTAGAATATGTTTATTTAGTTTATGGAAAGACATGTATTGGATTATGAAGTGGTGATGATGTACATTTTGTAATAAAAAGGAGTTTTTTTCGGAGTTTTGTGTGTGAATAATCATGTGACATCACTTAGAATTATTTTATTGATTTTCTAAATTGTATATAAAATGATATAAAATTTGCAAATTGGTTTTTGAAAATCATATTAGGGTTCAAATCATTCATAAATTGACATATTTTATTTATTTACTTGTAGCATGTAAAGGCCATATGAGTTTGACATTTCTGTGAAAAAAACTATACCGTTATTTTTACTATCTTATAAACTATGTTGCAACTTTAATAAAAATTTTAAGGGCACTAGTGGTGTTTTCATCATATTTTTGATGTAATTCTAGGTGGTGCTTCATGGGTCCATTTTTTAAAATTGTAAAATGTTTAATTAAATGAAATTCGTGGTGCAATCCATGTTTTGATAAGATTATACTATATATTTGGTTATGAAAGTGGTTTTGGGTCGTTCTAAGGGTAAATATGGGTTTTTCACTTTAATATTTATTTACAAAAATATGAATTGTTTTATTAAATAATTAATAAGGTTGAAAAATTGTTTTGATTAAATGGTTTAAATGTTTCCGGTGTGTAAAGCCATGCGACATGTGTGAATGGTTTTTAATAAATTCTTTTAATTGTTTGTTTGACCATGTAAGAGATTTCTTTGATTGTGCAGTTGTTAATTGGTTATGTAAATGATAAATATTTGGGTTTGGGATATTTTTAGTCTGCGTATTATTTTTAAATAGTTTTTTGTGTGTGCGAGTGTAGTGTTGTGTAAAAATAAATCCCCATTTGATTTTTTGTTTGTTTTTGACATATGAAAATAAATCTAAACTACATGAGAACAAATGGGAAGCCTAGGGACTAGGTGGGAAGTCTAGGACTAGGGCGCTAGTGATTTGGAATTGGCATTGGATTGATTTCACTTTGCTGGATTGAAAACTACAACAATAGCTAATCTTTTGGATGATGTTTTGAGACCACAAGGATATGGATTTTTTTCCCTACTAGTGGATCATGGATGAGAATGTGTATTACTGTGTTTGTATACCATTGTCCACTGAGAAACTATGTTCTAGGGTCCCAATACTCGCTAGTATCTTTAGGGCCTCTCCAATGTTTTGTGCTCTTTTTTGCTTTGCACTCACCATCACCACATGATGTGATATTGGGGTTACCAATAAACACTAAGGGTGTGTGTGTGTTTAAATTAAAGTTGTTTTTCATTGATATTAGTTTTCCTTAAAACTATTTTAATTAAAATTGTTTAAGAATTTATTTATTTTTCTTTTGTTATATTACAAATATATTTATCATTTACTAATTATTCATGGAAACTTTTCTCGATGGAATCCTAATATTCTTTTAGTTCACACCCTAGATACACCTTTGGCTGTATATAGATTCTGTATAATCTGAATTCCATGTTGAGGCATAGAGCCTATCATTGGTGGTTCAGGATGTCAATGCCACCCTCCGGTTGGTTTTGTGGTGGTGGCTTGGGGACATGACTTCTCATGTTGCATGGAGGCTTGAGTTAGTTTTTTGGTTTTCCATTGATGTATTCTTTTTTAGGTTTTTAGATCATGTTTTAACCATTAAAATTTTAAATAGGTGTAAGGGTCTGTTTGGTTGTCTGATTTTAGTTTCAATTTATTCTGCTTGTGGGTTTTTTATATTTATTTATTTGGGTTACTCGTTCCATGTTTTATTTTTGTTACCTGGGAACTTGTTCAAGCTAGTAGGGATCAGGAATTCCCTTAGAGACTTTACACAGACTGGTTTGGGAATTTTTTGATGGTGAATCGACTTGGTTTATGAAAAAACGGTATTAAAGGAGGTTTGTTCTTGTTATTTGGGCCATCAGGTAGATCAGAAATAGGACTGTCAGTACTTGAGTGGTTGGTGTGAGAATAACATCGTGAACTCTTACTCTTTATGATCCTTGAGTAACCAATAATAGTTTGGGATTTATGTTTTGTATTGAAACATTGTGGATTAGGTATGAAGATAGGAGTAAACCAGTACTATGTGAGGTCTCCCATGGAGTAGCGACCCATGTGATGCCTGAGTACGGTTCGATACTCCTAGTGGATGGTGCTTGTCTAGGGTATGACCTTCTAAACCATGAATCCTGGTTAGACATGACCACTAGTCTTCCATCTAGGTGGTTTAATTTTTTATGTGTTTATTTAGTTTTGGGTTGGCGTGAAAGTGTTTTTAAGGATAATGGACATTGGAGTTGCTCTTATTTTATTTTAGTGTGTGTTTGGCATGATTCATGGGGTGTGTTTCTTTTGAACCTTGGTTTTAGAATTAGTCATTTGATTTGTCAACGATGAATTTATAATAGATCATCTTGGGTTAGTTGAAATCCAAGTGAGTTATTTTTTAAAAGGGATGCATTTTGAAAAATTGCCATTAATTTTTGAAATGTATTTTTAAAAAGCTATATTCAGATATTGAGAATGTTTTGTTTTGAAAGTGGAGTGGATTTTTTTCAGTGGTATTTTTATGGGTGCTCACATGTTCATGTGGACGTGATTAATGGACTATTTTTGGATTGTGTGGACGGGTTCTAGAGTGGCACAGAAATGCATACTTGTCTAGAATCATTATATATTTGTGGTGGTTGATAGATTTCTATGACAGCTTCTTGTTTCCTAGAAAGAGAATTTTTTCTAAAATGGGTTTTTATGCTTAAATGGTTTTGGAAATGGGAAAATGTCATTGAGTTCAGAGTGAAGACAACTTTTTCAATAGATATTTTAGGCATTGTTGTGCAGTCTTTGATTTTTCAAGTGGGTGTTTTTCCTTAAAAAAATAATTGATGTTTTAAATTGGAATTAGAGGAATTTTGTTTGAGGTGTGGATGTTTTTTGTATGACACGTTAGGATTTTTGGAAGGCTATTTTGTGTTCTTCTTTGAGATATACACCCTATAATGGTTTCATGGGATTCTAGTGGGTCTCTCAGTTCTTGGTATAGCCCGAACTCCCAATGGAGTGGTGGAGTTGGGTTCTGGATGGTAGTGTTTACTGTTTCTAGATGTTGAGGTCGGTTTGATACCGTTGAGTGCATTGAGAATGTTGGGATTGTCTCTAATTTTTTGCGGGTCTCTAAATTTAGTGCATTTGTATGTTATCTCGAGTATGTTTGGAGGAGTGAGTCTACACTTTAAAATGGTGATATTTTTGGTTTCATCGTGATTGGGGATGTTCCAACGTTCCTCAAGACTGGAATCTTCCCGATGTTGTACCTAAGGAAGTAAGGGTTCCTCATCCGATGAGTTGTGTGAATTGAATGGGCATGTTCTTTGAGTTCTCCTTCCATTAGTTCGTGTTTCATGTCAGAAAAACGACCTAATCTCTTATACATAGTGTGGTTAGTCTCTCACTCTATGTTGTTCACTACAATTTTCATTAGGTATGGTGAAAGAGTGACAGCATGGTACTAGATTAGAAGTATTTATATTTCTTTTCTAACTATAGACTTTCAAGTCAGAAGTGGTTAGTTTATGACTGTGAGGTGGTAGATGCTTTAGTCATTAGACCCCCACTCATTGGTCCCGTGGTGAAGCTTGTGTGTAGTCAAAACATATCGGAAGTGGGATGGGCTTTGATCAACTTAAGTATCCAGTGTCAGGATGAATAAAAAATAAATTTCCATATTGAGGTATCATCGTTGAAGGATTCATTTTTGTGTGAGGGGCATGAATCCCCTGTCTCCTTACTCGGGTCTTAATTTATGGGAGTTCCTCATCAGCCATAAATTTTTTTCAGAGAATCGGTATTCCTGTAAATATAGTGGCCGTTCTCTATTAACCTTATCATGATCGTTTATGGATCAAAATTGTACTCGTTTCATAGATGGTCATGTCTTGTGGGATTGACATGTGCCTGTCTAGTTTTCTGCTAGGTTAGGAGTTTCTACTATCAAAGACATCTCTTGTTGTGGATTTTTTCTAGTGTTGGAGTCATCCGTGTAGGTCAGCCTATGTTTGTTGGTTCGTGATGAAGCGTTCAATCTATATTGCTTAATGTAAACATGGAATACCCACGTGGGTGTCATGGTGTAGGGAAAATTTTAAAATTGTGGGGAGAACCTGTGCGGGTATCTCCGATGACTCTTAGGTTGGTTTAGTTTAACATAGGGATCTTTTAGAGTTAAGCTTGTGTTAATGGTTTGATAGGGCTTGTGAGTTTCTTTGGTCTGAAGAACCAATGTTTGGAAAAACCACAATTTGATGGGGAGACTACCACATGAAAATATTGTTGAAGACTCCGTTTGTAATGTGTTCTTGGCTGATCAACCCCTTCTTCTACACCTGACCTTGACCATGGAAATTGGATCGCTCAGGTAGTGGCTCACTTGATGAGTGTTCATGGATATCTCAATCAACCTAGTTATCCCTACGTTAGGGGATAGGGTGATCTATGTTTTATATGTGTTTACAGGTGAATTCCTTGATGTTTGTTATTCTTCTTGGTTATTCTAGTTTCGATATATTTTTTTAAATTTAAGATCATGTGCATTCTGAAATCTCGGTCTTCACATGATTGAATTTTTGTATTAGGCATCTTCATGTTCATGATTGGAATCATATGTTGACCAAATCTTTTGGGACCTTCTGGGGGCATAAAGTGTCATGGTGGTGAGAAATGTCACACCCGGAAATATGTAATAATTTTTATTTTTATTTTATTATTTTTATATTACATTAAATTTGATTTGATGAGTTTCAGAGAAGACCCAATGAGAGTTTTTGTGTTTTCATTATTATTGAGCGTTTTGGCATGGTAATGTTCATGCACACGCATGACACGAATGAAGCCATGTGGCTTCGCCTGATCAACGTGCGGCATGCCCAACATGTGGGTAATTATTTAATTAATGTGTTAAATAAAAATTTGATCACCAAATAAAATAAGGAAAAATAAATTAAATAATTCAAGTGTTATAATAATAACAATAATAATAATATTTCAATGATGTTGAATATTATTATTATTATTTTAGTTAATAATTTTAATTAGGCTTTGAACATGGAATTACCATCATGTTTATAAAAATTTATAACATTATTTTTTTTTATTATTATTTTTTAGTGGGTTTATGTTTTTATAAATATTTTATTTTATTTCATATTGTATTTTTTATAGTCCATTTCTTTTCTTTTCTTCTCTTCCCCTCTCTCACATAGACACCCTCCTTCTCCCCCTCTCCCACTAGTCCATCGTGATACCCCCATTCTCACAATCCTTAGCACGTTTATCCTTCCTCCCTTTCCCTATCATCACTGGCACCTCCTCTTGAGCCCCTCCATTCGGCAACGTGAACCCAAATGGGCACCCCACCTCTCGATACTGCCTTGAGCGCCTTTGGTGACCCACAACACCTCCTCCTTTCCCCAGCCACTACTCCCATGGTCGTGCCCCTTTTTGGCAAGGTCGGCCAGAACCATCACATCTAGTCTACTCCTAGACACTCCCCCTTTATTCTTATTTAGGGAACTATAACCACCCTCCCTCCTTGACGGACAACCTTGTCTGCACCACACCTTCATAGCTTGACTCTTCAGCAGCCTCCCTAGTGTGTATCTCACCCCCGTAACCTCTTTGCCAAGCCTGGTCAGCATTCCAAACCCTCGCTGTAGGTGTGATTTACTTGGGTTGGTTGTTTCATCTATTGGTAGTATATCATGTTAGGGTGTTGGGTAAAATTTTTCTTGGTTTTGATTTTTTCAGTTCAATTTCTGGTTTATGGCATTGTTGTATTTGATTGTGGTGCGTTTGGCATGCAGAAGGAGTTTCACAAAGTTGGTCTTCACCAATGTAGGTGGTTCCACATTTAACATTTAATTGATGGATTAATTTTCTTGTTAAATTAATTTATCATGGACTTACATTAATTACGTGGGTGACAAATTAGTTTTTCAAAATAATTTAACATGTGTAGATTTATTTTGTAGTATGTTAGTATAGTGTACAGTGTGTTCTTTGTGAAAACCATTATTGAGTCATTTGATTGTGTTATATGAGTTGTGCAATAAGTTTATTGAATTTAGGAAGAGCTGTTAATTGGATTATGAAGTGGTGATGATGTAAATTCTATAATAAAATATGTTTTTGTGTGTGTTTTTTGTGTGAAAAATCATGTGACGTCACTTGGAATACTATTATAGATTTTCGTAATGGTTTATTAAAATGATATAGAAGTTGAGAATAGGTTTTTGATAACCATCATGGGGTTCACATCATTCCAGAATGGAAATTTTTCATTCATTTACGAGTAGCATGTTTATACCATATGAGTTTGACTTTTCTATGAAAAAAATAACTTCTTGAGTTATTTACTATTTTATAAAAACTATGGCTACATTAATAAAATGTTTAAGGGATGAAGTGGTGTTTGGGTTTTTTTTTGATGTAATCCCATGTGGTTCTTCAATGGTTCATTTTTATAAATTTTAAAATGATTAATTAAATGATATTGGTGCTGCAAACCATGTTATGTAACGATTATACTATGTGTTTGGTTATGATAGAGGGTTTTGGTCAGTATAGTGTGTAATTCAGTGTTTTTCTCTTTAAAAATATTTTATAAAAATTGGAATTGTTTTAATAAATAATTTTTAAGGATGAATTTCTTATTGGATAAATTGTGTAAATATTCCCAGTGCGTAATGTCATGTGACGTGTGTGTAATTTTTTTAATAAATTATTTTAATTGTTTGTTTGAACATGTAAGTTATTTATTTGACTGTGTAGTCATTAATTGTATATGTATGTGTTTCAGATTTGGTTATGTGATTTTTTAGTTTTCATATTATTTTTAAATGGTTTTTTATGTGTGAAAGTGTAGTGTTGGGATAAGATAAAACATTATTTGTTGTGTTTGTTTGTGTTTGACATATGAAATGAATTCTAAACTACTTAATCACAAATGGGATGCCTACGTACTAGGTGGGTAGAATATGACTAGTGCACTGGTGATATAGAAGCAGAATTGGCCTGGTTTCACATAGTCGGATTGATGACTACAACACTAAAAAAACTTTTTAGATGATGTTTAGAGACCACCAGGAAATGGATTTGTTTCCCTACTAGTGGATCCCACACTAGAATGTATATTGTTGTGTTTCTATATCATTTATCACTAAGACATGATGTTATATGGTCCCACTTCTCACTATTATGTTTAGGGCCTCTCGCTTGTTTTGTTCTCCTCTTTTTCATTATGCTCACCATCGGCACACAATGTGATGTTGGGGTTACCATTAACGTGTGTGTTTGTATATGTGTGTTTTAATTTGATTTGTTTTTATTTTAATATTTTTCCTTAATACTATATTCATTAAAAAAATTGAAGCATTTATTTATTTTTCATCGGTTAAATTTAAAATGTATTTTTCATTTTATAATTATGCATGGAACCTTTTCTTGGTTGAATCATATTAGACTTCTAACTCACACCCTACATACACCTTCAGGTGTTTTTAGATTTTGTTTCCTCTGCATTCAAGGTTGAGGCATCGTGCATAGCATTGGTGGTTCAGGTTGTCAGCGGCAGCCTTGTGTTGGTTTGGTGGTGGTGTCCTAGGGATGTCAATCCTTAGGATTCATAGAGGTTTGAGTTGGAGTTTTGATTTTCCATTGATGATGTCTCTTTAGGGATTTTAGTTGAAGTTGTAAAAACTAAATCTGAAGAAGGTGTAAGGGTCTATTTTCTTTTCTAATTTTATATTAAATTTATTCTGCATCTTTTTCTATATTTACTTATTTGGGTAAATCATTCTTGAGTTTTATTTTTGATACCTAGGAACTTCTGCCAGCCTGTAGGGATCTGGAATGCCCTTCGGGCCTTGCCGTAGACTAGGTCAGGCGTCGGTATGATGGTGACCCGACTTGGTTCATGATGTTATCCCTCATAAACTGATAATCTCCAAACATCTTTTTTTACTTTCCACACTCTGCTCTTTATTTCCCTGAAAAGAAGTAGTAATATTCCTAGAATCACCATAACTAACTTTTCTCTACCGACGAGGGGTATATAGCTAACCCTGCCCCATTGAGGCATATTATACCTGTGACATAGAGGAGTGTAATGAACATCTGAACTCAAATTATAATGAAAATAATGTTTATGATTCCCTTTCTTATTATATTTATTCCTTAGTCGAATAATATACAATACAATATTTTTAATGTTACTAATAGAACCACATTGAAAAAGTACAGATATACTCTGACACTTTGGAAGAAGATTCACCAATCCTACCATCGGATTATCAACCATACCCTTACCATAGAAATTTTTTTACCTCATCCAACTAATCCTAACATTATATTTCCCTCTATTTTCTCAATGGTACGAGAATGATTCCCCCATCTATTTCCCCCAATATATCTCATTCAACCACTGGTGTTCTATTCACCAATTTTGTGTAATCATTTATACATAAAATGACAATTTTATAATGAATTTACTTCCTCAACCTAGATTAAAAATTATTGATTTCAACAATGTACTACTCTCAGCCTTGGGTGATATCATCAAAATGTTCATAAACATAACTTCATTATACGTTATACAGAGGTACACTAGCTTTAAATGAAGAAACCACTTGTGTACTAAAATATGAACATATAATGGTAGAATTATTTTCTAAAATACTCCTCAAAACCATCCTATGTCATATCTTGGTATGTTCTAGATTTGACCCCCATCTCCCACCACTGTATGGGAAGATCTTCGAACATTTAGGTTGCTAAAATCACTTTTTTCATCATTGGTGTCCTAAAGAATTAAAATATTTTATTTATTCTCTTCAAATATGACTATAAACTTTCAGGATTTGATTCAAACCTATGACGGGTGGTTGTTGATTTTGAAACAAAATTTAATGATCGACGTTCAGGGGCCCACCCACTTAATTCCCACTTTCCATAACATAGAAATCATTCACTATAATCTGCACTAGCTACTAGTTCACCTAGTGCTCAAGTGAAACCACATTTTCAGTGGCCTCATCTAGTTGGTCTCTTCAATTCATACAAAGTTCCATTACTATCAACACAAACAACTATTATAAGTCTCACTCCCTTATTAAAAAATCATATAATTTAAAATTATATTAATTTTAATCTTTCACAGCTAGGATTTTCAGAAGATCAAATATCCCATGGGGCACTATTTTTTAAAAAATCACAATGTTTGAAAAAATTGAGCATTTTGAAAATTCCAAAACCACCGAAATATCAAATCATCACTTTTGAAAATAATTTCCTAAATTTTCATCGGTCCATATATTCATACCACAATAAAAATCATTATGAAAATGAAATATTCATACTATTGGTAAGTCATTTCAACCAAGCATGCCATCGTCAACTCATTAGATACATCCATAATAGTTATATTTCCAATTCCAATAAGTGAATATAAAAAAAGAAGTACCCAATTATCTATTAACATTATGATCATCATAAAATGGTGATCTACGTACTTTTATGCAATAAATTTCATTCTCTAATAATCCCACACCTTCCTACCATCCTGACTTAAGGTATGAAATCACAATGAATGCCCAAATCATGACCCTGAATGAGGTATAATTCCCAAGCACCAAAAAAATGATAGAACATGTTACATCCAACCACTTCACGTTGTCTTGAGAAGGACGTGATATACTACATGGCCTTAGTTGATGTTCTCAGGTTGCTAAAGGTAGGAAATAAATGTTGAGGGATTTTAGAAAACTGGGTAATGACTTCCATTATAATAAAACCAACCAACCGAACAAGGTATAACCAACCACAAATACATTATTCATGTAAAAAAATTAAACCATGACAACACATTACCAAGAGACACCAAAGCATCAAATCTATTCCAAAACTATTCCCAAAAAATAATACAACAAAATAAAAAAAAATCAAAAAATAAATATACCATGTTGAAGACTCATTAAAAAGGCCAAAAGGAAACAATGACACACTCCACCACATCACAATAACTCCTTGAACTAGGCACCAGAATACCTCCCAAGCATATCAATACACCTATAAAAAAACTGATTATTTACCTTTGTATGTATCTTATAATACCACATTAGCAAATTTACCAAAGTTATAAAGTATGGGGTGATTAATAATACTCATTAGATTTTCCCCAATAGAAACCCCTACATAAGACACCATGATAAAACCTATATCACATTTATATAATGTATATTATATAAAACATCAAATAGTGCAACAAGTTTTTGCTAGTCAATCACTCCCTTACCAAGACACTTTTCACCCAAATCCAAACAATACAAGATAATGTCAAAAATCATGCCATAATCCATTTTTTCATTACATATTAGTGAAACCATTTAATTATTCTACTCCACATATATAATCAAAACATTATTTTATTTTTTAACACACTCAACTTGATATAACGATCATGGTGGATCTTTCCACCCAAGACCGTTTATTACATTCCCAATATAGTCGTACTTATCACCAGCTTATCCTTTATGGTGACCCTTAAATCCATTATTCTTCCATTTTTTTAGTGGTAATACCCACCCAATGAACATGAATTTCAATGTCATGACCAAATACATAACCAAAAAAAATAATAAATCACACCAAGGACACAACATTATGAAAAAACTATTTCAAACCCAATAAATCCATTAAAACATTATACATTACACATTCCATTCTAAAAAAAACTCCATTTATTTAAAACAATTCTCACAATCCATTTTCATAAATCTACCCTATTATATGATTGTAAAATCTGAATTTTAAAATCCATCGTCAAGAATATTCAAATGCAGTACACTATTTTCCTCAATATCCACAAATCATCACAAAATTAATTTCCATCAAGAATCTCACATCATAATGACAACAAAATTATAATAAAATAATCTGATTGAATTCATGGAGTCTTTTTCTAGAAAAATGTATTTGAGAGAGAAGCCACCTACCTAATTCTTTTGGTAAAATTGTCCAACTCACAACCGCCACACAAATCATGGCGAAATCTCCAATAAAACCACCAAAGATAACATTTCATTCGTCAACATGCCCAACCATCATCATTTAAGAAAAAAAATAGATCTACAATTGGTGGATGTATATATAGATAACTAATAGGGGTTGAGATGTATATCTAAGAGAACCTAAGAATAAACCAAGAGATTAGACTTACTGGAGAAGAATCACCTTCACCCCCACCTTGAAAACCCTTCTAATTGCCTCCAAAATTAGGGGGAGAGATCCTCCAACCACTGTGAACAAAAAATTCCTAGTGTGGTTCATATGGGATAAGAGAGGAGTGATTTAGGGAAAATCCTAAATGAATTAGTATTTAAAAACACTATTATTAATGTCACATATGGATATCCTGCTTAGTTAGACACAAGGTTATCTAATCATTCCATTTCAACTATCCGTAGGGTGTCTCCCCCAATTTTTAAAATTATGTGATGCCGAGTCACTCATATTTCATAGTTACCTGGTAATTTATCACATTTTCCCTTACCCATACCCCAACTACGGGCACAATAAAAACCCACAAAACATCGTCCAAAACCTTCTAAACTCTCTCATACCTTACCCAACCACATTATACACACAAAAAGTCATTAAAATGCTACATACATCAAACTCAGGGTGCAACAGATGTATTGTTAAAGTATTTTTGTCTAATATATTTATACATGTCATAGAATTTAAATTATTATATACAAAAATGATAAAAAAAATTAACAAAATATATGGTTTACAAAAATATAAAATTAATTCAATGGAAATAAATTTATCTAAAATGAATATATGTATAAATTAAATATATGTGAAATGTTCTTATGTTTAAAAATGAGACTTGTCATTTAAAAATTAATAAATTAATACTAGTGAATGATATTAATGAAATATAAATATATATATCATATATTCAGTAAAATATTTTTTATATCTAATTTTTATGATAGGAATTAGATAGCAATATATTTTTTAGGCTTAACATATGTATTTTAAAAAATAGAAATTTTACCATATTTTAATGAAAAACTGATTTTTAAACCTAATATTTAGATCATATATAAGTTTTATATGACAAAATAAAAATTATTTGTGAAATATGAAATTGAAAATTGTAATGAGGATAGTTTTTATTATTCTACTATAATGCTACAATTTTAGATGAATACATAAAATACAATATTTTAATATAAAACTCAATTTTAATCTAATTTATTTGTAAGGATAAATTATATTTTCCATTGGTTTTAATTTAAAATATCGTCAATTTTATGTCATATAATTCAATTTAGGTGATTTAAATCAATTTTATATTGAAATTGAATATAAAACATAGCAATATATTGATCATTTTACTTTAAAAAACTCTCTTTGTCATGCAGTCTGTATGATTATTTTTAAATTGATATCTATCACTTATGTGATTGAAATTTTGAAAAATGTATTCCATATTTGGAATAATAATAATTTATAATTACTAATAAGTTAAAATGAGTTTTTTACAAAAAATATTAGTTAATGTTATCAAAAATAATTACATCAATTAAGATAAAATATGATTAAAAATGGACTAACATTTAATATACGGTCAATGATGACATATAAATATGTAAAAACCCATTTATTTCCGAAAAAATTCTTAATCATACATTTTATACAGTTTTTTAAATTATTTTACCACATTATGAAAAGGTTTGTTCCTTCTCTGTCCATTACATTCTATGTTTGGAGTTTTCCAGATGCTTTGATGGGCCTCGGAGGGAGTGTGGAGAATTCTGGTGGGTAGAAGATATAATAATGGAGGTTACACATCATTTAAGTGTATAACATGATGGAAATGTACGTATTACAACATTTCAAGAGGTTTTTTGGATGTTTAAAAATTCTACACTCCTTGAAATAGTGTTTCATGACACATAATATTTTGGCATTCAAAAATAAATAATAAAATTATGTGGCTATGAATTATTCAGAAGAAAATGAATCATGATTATTGAATTATGTGAAATGAGATTAAACTTCATGTAATGCCACAATTTAATATATTTTTTAAAAAATGGAAAAATATTCTCTCATTCATCTGTGAATTCGTGATTCTAGTATTTTTGGAAAACCATTAGCACTAGAGGTGTTCATTGAGTCCTTATTCACCCTTATTCAATACATTTATCCTAGTGTATTTTAATTGGTGATATGTGGTTCATCTATGTTATGTTTTATTATCCTTCACACAAGCTTACATTTATCGATCAATTGTGGTGGCCTTTCCGTAGTTTGGGGTGTGCGATGGGTTTTTTTAATGGTCATGGGATGTGGTGTAAAATAAATTTTGGTTACTCATTTTATGTATATGGGATGAAGTTTTTATTCCTCTCCCTATGGTTCCCAACATGATGAAAACATCATCAAGGTATTATCTCATTAATTTATATGTATTTGTGAATCATGCGAGAGGGGATTCTTTTTTCATGCTATGGGTTTTGGTATTTTCAGATTAATTAATTATATATGATTTCCTAATTTAATTCTAAAAATAGTTGTGGTTTCATTTTAATGTTTTATAACCTTCATATGGTTGTGATATTGTGGAATTTTTGGATTGATTTCCCATTAAAAATTGCTGTCCATGGGGTATTTTTTGTACTAGATATTTCTAATATGATTGATGCTTTGGTTGTGATAGTTTTGATATCACCCTGTATAGAAAGTTTTGAATTAATTATTCTTGTATAATGAAATTATTTCCCGATTATTTTTGATTTTTGTGATAAGGACCTTAAAATAATGAGGAATGTGATACCAATAAACTCTTCTTATGTGTAATTGGATCGTGATGTATTGTTATGTGAGGTCAAGTTATGTAATGATGATCTATGGATGGGCTTGTGGGTATAATATTTTATGGGTCCTAATTTTTGTGTAGAATAGTGATAGATTTTCGGACATACATTTTCAATATTCAGGAGATGTTTTATTTAGTCGTGCTTGTTGGGAAGTGACATGATATTGTTTCAAATGTTGGTATATTTGTGGAATTTTCTTACATTGTCATTGATGTTTGAGTGGTGAGGGAATCGATAAATTAATACTAAAAATTATATGAAATAGAATAGGTTGGTTTGGATTATTGGGTGGAAATTTTTTAATAGAAATGTAAATAATTGGTTTTTTGGTTACAGGTGTATGATGGTGAATAATGAAATAAATGGGCATTAAACATAGAGGATATTTAAATCTAATTGTCAAGGATCTTCACTTTTTGAAATGACTATTCCCCTATACTAATAAATTCTTTAATAGGTAACAACATAAGTCATTGTTATGTTAGTTGGTTTGTTTTTTGTAAAACCATGTGTTAGTTTTGTGTTATTATATATATATATATATGTATACATTTTACATTTTAATGATTTATATATGCACCCAACCACAATCAGAATTATGTATTGAACAATAGTATAGTTTTATGGGGGTGTTATCTAAATCATATAGTGAGATGTACAAATGGATGGGTACCTTCTCTTATCTGCACTCTCTTTTAGGAGACATGTGTATTACATAGGCAATGATGGATGGAGGTCCATTAATTCATTTTAGGCATGTTGTTGTATCCCAACATTCATTATGATGAGTTCTAAATTCATGTCCTAGATATTTTTTTAATGATATGTTATTCTCATTCTGAGGTGTCATTGGGATGAGATGTGATGTGTTGGGTGGTGATTTGAGGCCTAGATGTCTGCTAGCGGTATGTGTTGTAAGTCCCTGGTTTTTCCAGTAGGATGTATTTTGTGGCCCACATGTCTATAGGAAGTATGTGTTATAAGGAATTTATGTCTATTGGTGGGATTTGTATTCATGCCTAGGTGTGTGTGGGTGATATGTCACGTTGTGTACTTATGCGATATGAGTACCATGACACACAAAATTGGTAATGTAGGGAATACTGGAGGAAAGTGTTTCATGGTTCCCTATTATTTATGTGAATTATATAATATTATATTACATGACTTCAATTACATTGTGAGTGTGAATTGGTGATGTTGGGATGGTTAGTATAACATGATAGGTTCAATTTTTTAATGTTGGTTTCTCAATTGGGAATTAGTATTCTTTTCTCACATGTGCAAATGAGACATTTTTTTTCTTATTTCCTATACATGTATACTTGACCTATGTATATGTAACAATTTTCAGGTATCCCGGATGATTTCATGACTCATGATGGACTTTACTACTTCAGATCTTGGATATTTGTTCTATAATTTCTTATCTTTACTTCTATATATTTACTTTGGATACTTTTTTATTAGTTATATTTATACATTTATTTTGGGATACTTATTAGAAATTTATATATATGATATGGTTTTTTCATTGATGATTAATATTATCTCTTGGCCTTTTTTAAAGAGTAATTCCTTCTATATTGTGAGATTTAAAAACCCTTGGTGGTAGTATTCAACCTAGGGCTCAATATAGGTGGGACATGGGGGGAATTATCTATCTATCTTTTTTATGATATAATTGGAGGGATGAGGTCATTAATAAGATGTATAAAAGGTAATTGTTGAGAGATACAAATATTATTACAGAAAAGAATGTTGTGTATTTCATGGGATAGTATGGAAATAGTTTCAATTGACCTTGGTGTGGGACATAGGACAGGGATATCAGGTACAACAATGGATTTTAGGTCCAGTCATGATCCAGTGCATGAACTCTGGGGTTATTGAAGGTGTATGTTAGATGGACCTTTATAGAGGGTGGAAAACAAGAAATGGTATATGCATCATAATTACTTCATTTATTGTCTAAAGCTGTTTTTTTGTGGAAATTTGGAATTGATAACAAGATGAATTAAATTAGTGAAAGAATATTTAAAACATTCGACACTATCGGGATTATGATGATCATTGTTTTCATTTTACCTATGTCATTTGGTCATCATCCACATATATCTCGAGAAGTGTAGGTTCAACAAGATGATATGGCTTGACACAGTATGGTAAATGTAGTTGAGAAGGATGACCAGTGGAATATGAATTTTTGGTATTTCAATATCCATCTTTAGAGAAGTACGAGGGTAGTATTTCAATGGTTGAGACAGAGAGACGAATGGAGGTGCTTCAGACTAGTTTTATTTTTATCTAGGACTTGACAGAGTCTGGGGTCCACTTGGAAGTCAGTCAGATGAGAGGAACTATACATTACTGAGGGATGATGTATCTTTGAGAGTAGATAGAGGATTAATTTTTGTGGAATGAATTCTTCAAGGAGTTCTAAGAAGAGTTCCCTTTGTCAATCATGAAGGAAGTTAAGTAGAAGTATATTCCTTCTAATTGTTAGGAGAGAATGTCTGTGCGGGATCTGGTAATCATGATCAAATACCTCCTTCTTTTCCCCCCAAACTACTTCTAGATGAGGAGTATATGTTGATATGTATTGTAGAGGCCCTTCATCCTTCAATCCATTATGTTGTTTCTCCTTTTTCATTTTAAAATTATCTAGAGATTAATAAAAAGTTAGAGGTGATCAATATAATGAAATCAGGTGGCGGTAAATTTTGATAGGGTAGGAAGAAGTTATCTTTGAATGGTAGATTTATCAGTGGAATATATAACGTAGTAATACCATATTGGTTTTGAGAAATAGGGATTTGACATCAGCAACTTCCCTTTCAGCATTCTAGTGCTAGTGGTTTTTGTGATTTTTGTGGGAGATTTTCCCCAGTGTATTCTTTTGTGTGTGGTTCATGTCCGTTTATAAATCCATATCATAGTGGTTCCCCAATTATTGTTTGGTGCTGGTGGATAAGTTCAGTTCAAAACTCTGTTGTAGTTTCCAGTTAGGTTGTTTTTGCAATAGGGGTTACGTTTTTTCTCTAGTGAGGGTTGATGGAGCAGGTTGAGTCCTACCAAAGGATGATACTCTTTTTAGGGGATTTGCCTCAAAAATATCAATGAATTTAGTCAGTTGATGATATATAGAGGATATGGGAGTGGTCATTTCCCTACAAAGGAGGCAGCCGTTCCTTAGGGGACAAAGATTGTAAGAAAATTAATAATATTGTTGAATACCCTTGTTTGTGCCTTGTTTTTTCATGGACTTCTCAATATTTTGTTTACCCTCTAGAGCCTATATTCTCAGACTAAACAGTGGGGATATTTTCTTGTAAAATATGAATCCATATTATATTATTCTCATAAAATAGGTTTTTTATACATGATGTTATCATCTAAATGTATAAAAGAGTAATGATTTTAGATGTTTATTATGGGCATGTGGTTCACATTGGTGGGTGGAGTTATTAGGTGTGCAGTTAGTTTGTGTATCCCCTTCATTCCTTAGTGAAAGTCAGTGAAATAAATTGAATTTACATTTGTAGATATTTTCAATATTATTAGGGGGTTCCTGGATTTTTTCCTTGTATAGGTTGCAACACTACCCCCTCGATCCGATGTTGATTTCAAGGTAGTGTGGGAGTTTAGTGCTTCTATAATTTTCAAGAATAATTATTGGGTGACAACATTTGAGTTGTGGGAGTTGTGGATTTAGATATATGGACTATTGTAGGAGGGTTTTATTCAGCCTAGTGTGCATTTTTATGGGAATGATGTGTTTTTTAAGAAGGATAATGACAGTTTGAGGTTGTGTATAGACTACCATATGTTCAATCCGAGGGCAGTCAAGGATCATAAAACTATTCTAAGGAAAAATTATCTTTCTGACGAACTTAGATGGGTGTTATGGTTTTCTAATATCAATATGATGTCTTGATATCAACAGTTGGCATTTAATGAGGGTGAAATCCCAATTTCTGCCATCAGATGCATGTATCGATATTATAAGTATGTATTCCTACCATATTTTGTTATTAATGCACTATAAATGATCATATATATTGTAAACACCGTGTTATATGACATCCTTGATCATTTCATCACCATATTCCTTGATGATTTCTTAATATACTAGAAATCATGGGAGGAGAATACTGGGCATCAACAAATTTTCCTACATCTTCTTTAATTCCCCCAACCCTATATAATGTTATATAAGTGTATATTATAGGCAAGAGAGGTACATTTCCTCAACACGGTGTGTCTCAACATGGCCTGATAGTAGACCCATCAATGGTGGATGAAGTTATTTCATGTGTATCATCTACGTACATGGTAGATGTTCACAATTTCCTTGGTATCTCATGCTATTATCATATAGTTTTTCATGATTTCTATCTATTTTTGTCCCCATTTTTAGAATTTTCAAGGAATGAACACTCTTTTTTATTGAGTAATTGGTTCTAGAAATTGTTCGGTTACATGAATTGGATGTTTTCCAGTGCACTAGGGCTTCATCATCTTGAAGAACATGTGTTGTTCAAGATGTTTTGTGATGCTTCCCATGTGGTCTTGGGATTCTAATTGATTTAGAAGAAAATAGTGATCAATTATGGTTCTAAGAAGTTACATACCCATTATTGGGACTATTAAACAAATTATATAGATCTAGAAGAGGTTGTTTTCTGATAATATAGTGGGGGAATTTCTTCTTTGGGAAGTACTTTTTGGTGATTATGGGTCACAAGAGCAAGAGTTAAATCTTTTCCAATTGTTATTTAAACATGTAGAAATGGTGGTTCATTGAGATTTATCTAGACTAAAATTTTTATATCTCTTACATTTTACTAAATGTATATATTCTGGCTGAAATTGTGATCGTGATTTTTTGTATGGATGTTGTTTGGGGTCTATGGATTATTGAATAGCAATGGAGGTGTTTTCATCCTTTCACATAGATGAAATAGTGGATGGTGGATGAGGATATTTGTTTCATATGATGATGTAGCTTTCTCAAATGACACATGTGGATGATTATTAATGGGAAGACACAATGGTAGAGGTGATGCATTTTCATGTTTTCCATGGTTATTTTAACAACCCTGCTCTTTATTACACACATAAACATGACTTATAACATAAACATTCACTGAAGACAACTATGAGTATCGAGATTTCTAGTATCATGGGAAATTTGGAACATTACATAACAACATAAAACATAAAACAGAACATATTGTGTGAAAACTTATTTTATAAGACCACAACATTTCATCCTACTTATCATTCCAAGGGATAAGCCAAAGACATGCAAAAAAAAGGGTGTGCTATAAATACCATTAAGGGAGTAAACATAAAAAACATAAATAATGCATTACATGTTATGAAATATTCATATCAATGGAGTATAATACAATCATGAACACAAATACTTGATATAACATGATTATCATAACATGGAAATGCAAAAACAACATTTAACATTGTATTAGAATGATCCATGGCTCATTATATATAAAGCATGAGTAAACCCTCATTTCACTTGAATTATCATTAGTAAACCCTAATTTAAATTTAATTAGAATTAGTAACCCCTCATTTCATAGGGCGTATGATGATACTATTCTTTACCAAAAGCATTGTAGGACTATCAGGGGGAACTATTCTTAAACATTTCATTTCATGCATAAGTGTGCCACATAGTTCATACTACATTGACTAATAAATCATCATAATTTATTCCATGAATATGATGTGTGTAATACATAAATTTTATATCCTAAATAAACATGTAATTGTGTATAAAGGTGAACAATATTTGTGGAGAAAATGGTATGGTATTCACTAACATGATGAATTTGGAATGGAAATTTTTGTGTCACTTTGGCTGGATTACGACATCAAATAGAAATAATAGAATATCTTGATGAAATAGAAAGGGTTATATAATCATTTAAAATTAAATGGAATGTAATGGGTTCTTAGAATATAATATTCCAACATATGAAATCTAATTTAGATTTATAATATAAAATAATTGCTTGAATGTAAATGAGAATAGAGTAATTCCTTATGGAATTCCAGCATTGTGACAGGTGTTAATGGGTGGCCATAATGAGAGATAAAGAGGTCTCTAATCCTTCAAATAAAACTAGCGAAGTATAGGTGAAGTGTTAAATCATACCCCAACTTTTTTAATTGAAAAGAAATTAGAATAACAACATAATGAAACTTTGAAAAAAAGAGAAAGGAAGTAATCACTTGTATGGAAGTGTGATCCTAAAGGCTTGGGAGAGGCTTGATAAGCTTATAGGGAGCTTGGTATGACTTGGGTGAATTATATATATATCAGGGAAGAGGATGGTGGATATCCAATGATTTTGAGTGACTATAAGTGGGAGCATGGGTGGGTCTATATTGGAAAAGGGAGGAAATTATTTATAATTTCTGTTTTGACACAACACATTAAACAACTCAAAACCACAAACCAACCCTTGATTTCTATGCATTCATTTTATCAAATTGGAGTGGAAAAAAATTATTTTATTAGGCCAATGGATGAACTTATTTAAATATTAATCTTTTTTATGTGGAGGTGAGTCACACTATCAGTGAAATAATTTTAAAAAATTATTATTAATGATAAAACATATAATTTCTAGAAAATATTATTATAGTATTTTGTTACATCACTATTATTCATTGTGATGTCATAAATCACATCATATATTAAAATAGTATTTAAATTTTACCCAAAAAATCTAATGACTCATAAAATAATGAAAAATTATACATTAGATAATTTCTATGTATCGATTACAAAAATAATATTAATTTTATATACATAATTTTCTAAATAAGTTAATTTTTTTAATATCATAAAAATTGATATTTATAAAAAAATTAATGGGTTTTGACAAAAAAAATTCAACACATAAAAAAATTACAATTGTATTCCTAAAAATTACACTATTATTTACGTTAAAAAAGTTAATTTAGTAAATATATTATATTAAAATATTATTTAATTCATTATCCATTAATTAATTGAAATATATTTCTTAAATTAATATTAACTCAAAATGTTATTTGTGATTCAAAAACCATTTACAAAGTAATAATGTTAAAATGAATATATAAGATTTATACATTAATAATGTCCATAATCATAGTGATAGCATATTTTTACATACCCCCTTATAACACCCTAAAAAAATAAGGTAAAGGTGTGCGTGGGTGACCGACTCTTGGGGCGGCTTAGATAACATCTCTCTGGTGGAAATCTCTACTAACTTCTACTTTTACCATAAAAGATTTTGTACAAGATTAGCATGTTGAATCTGGGATTGGGATTGGTCATAAGATAATCCCAATGATGCTACCTCCTTTAAAATATCCAATAAATGGTCTTGACATTGAGAAATACTATTGTATTAGTCCATCACTTCCTTTGTCTAAGTCAATTGGATTTCTTAATGTCTTATATTTATACTAATCAAGTGATCACTTGTCGACGACTATATTTGCAATAGTTTCAAGTATTAATGGTATTTTATAACTAAAAAACATAAAACCAAGGAAGTTCATATTTCTTATCTAACTATATTACATAATAATTCATTTAAATAGATCAATAAGAATTTTCAATAATAAAATTTTCTATCGTTACAATCTTCCCCCTTAAAGAAACTTTTCCCTCGGAATTTTTTTTTCCAACACTAAAATAGATGAGTGTAACTCTTTTTCATAACTTCTTCTAATTACCATGGTTCTTCTTCAATCATGTTTTTTACCACAACACCCTAATGAGGGGAATTTCCTTATTGCATAGAACTTTTTCCATATAATCTAATATATTCACCATCTTATCTTTATAGGAGAGGTCATTATCCAATGTACAACGTTTGGATTGAGTAAATGTGATGCATAAGTTATGTACATCCTCAAGAGTGATACATGGAATGCATCATGAAATTAATATATGTTCAGTGGGAGTTCTTATTGATATGCCATTACTCCAATGTGATCAAGGATCTAAAATGGGTCGATGTACCTTGAACTATGCTTTCTATTCTTCCCAAATATCATAACATTTGTCCATGGTGATATGTAGAGGAATACCATTTATCCAACATCAAACTCTAGGTCTCATAGATGATTATCATCATATCTCTTTTGTCGACTCTGGTTTTATTTAATGTGCTAATAGATGGTCTTAAACATATCCACCATTTAATTGACCATTTTTGGACCTAGTAGTTTTCACTCCCCAACATTATATAAACATGCCTTTGTTTTTCACCTCTTCCCATAAATGGATTCATATGGATCCATTTTGATACGTGAGTGGAAACTTTTATTGTAAGAGAACTAAACCAGAGAAATATATTTATTACATCCTCCTTTGAAGTCCATTGAGCATCCTTTCAACATTTCCTCATGTGTTTGGATAGTATGATCTTATTGTCCATTAGTCTGAGGATGATAATTAGTACAGAATTTCATCTCAGTATTCAGAGCATGTTAATGAAACTTCCTAAACATAGTGGTGAATCTTGAATATAAATTAGATACAATAGATAGATTTACTTTATTCAGAATTACCACTTCTCTAATATATAAAAGTTCTAGTTGATCCAATGAAAAATCCTCCCAAATTTCATTGATGCATGCAGTCTTTTTAAGAAGATCCACAAAAATCCAGACTAAATTTTTTCCGTTGGATGACTTCAGATGTCTGGTAACAATGTACATGGTGATGTTCTCCCATTTTCATGTTGGTTTGGGTAATGGTTTCATCATCCCCTTAAACTTCTTCCTCCCAACCTTCACTTTCTGACATACTAGGCACATTGATGTATACTTAGTGATCTCCTTCTTTATGTTATCCAACCAATGATGTTCTTAGATATCTTGATACATCGTTGTGTTTCCTGGGTGAATGGAGAAATTCAATGTATATTCATCATAAAAAGATCCTTCTTTAACTATAGATTTGATGAAACACATACTATTGGTCCAAATATCACAGATCCTTATTTATTATCATTAAACTCCTAGGATTTACATTTTTTAATAGTTTCCAATTTCTTCTGAATTCCCACATTATTGATATAATCATCTTTTAACCATTCAAAATGAAAAGGTATAGCAATAATTTGTGAAAGGATAGATAATGTACCATTCTTTTTGATTCCCATTTCCATCATCATAAAATATAAAAAGATTGGATCCTTTTCAATTTTTATCAATGATAAAATCATTGGGACCTTTCTACATAGACTATCATCCCTCTTGTTTTCAATTCTAGGGTGGTAATGGATAGAGAAATCATAGTCTTTGATCAGCTCTAACCATCATCATTTGTGCATGTTCAACTCTTTTTGTGTGAATATACACATGAGGTTTTTGTGATCTTTATATATTTTACACTTATCTCCGAAGAAGTAATGCAACCAAATTTTCAAATAGATTATTAGTGTATCCAAATCTAGATCATGTGCTATATAGTTTGGTCATGGAAAAACAATTTTCTTGAATCATAGGGAATTACATTTTTATTTTGAAAATACACACATCCCAGACTTTTATTCTATGCATCACTGAATTCCAGAAACAATTTATCCACCTGGTTTTAGAGTGAGTATGGGTTTAATGTTAAACCTCATTTTCAATATCCATGATGTTATCTTCACATTCATTAAACCAGGGAAACATGAATCCATTCTAGGTTTTCATGGTATGAGGGTTGGACAATCAACAAAAAATTCTTACAAATCGGCAATAATATCTAGTTCTTCCAATAAATCTATGAATATTGGTCATAGATGTTGGCCACAACCATCCCTCAATTGTAGATATCTTAGAGGGATCTATAGATATACCATTTCTTGTGATGATATGACCCATGAATGAGACATTCTTCAACCAGAACTCACACTTTCTGTACATTTCATTGAGCTTTTCCATTCGATAGTTCTATAGTACAATGGGTAAATATTCCTCATTACCTTTCTTGGTTATTGGGTATATTAGAATATCATATAAAAAGACTACCACAAATATTTCATGGTAATCTCTAAAGAATCTATTCATCAAGTCCATGAAGATTTTTGGATAATTGGTGAGTCCAAAAGGCATTACTATGAATTCATAGTGGTAGTATCTTGTATAAAAAGTAGTCTTGTAATATATCCTCCTTCTTCACCCTTACTTGGTAATATACCAACAAGAAATACACCTTGGAAAAGTATTGTTCATCACATAGCTGATCAAACAATTAATCAAATTGTAGTAGAGGCTACTTTTTGTTTATCATGATTTTTTAGAGCTACTGATAAATACCGAGAATGGGCACTGACCCATACTTCTTCTTGACTAAGAGGATTGATGCACCCCATGGTGAAGCACTTGGGTGTACAAACCCTTTATTTAGAATCTCTTATAGTTGTTTCTTCATATCCTCAACCCCTAAAATAGCCATTATTTAGGTATTCATGGATATTGGAAATGACACATGTATAAGATCAATTGAGAATTAAAAATATCTTCTAGGTGGAAGACCAAGAAATTTCTCAAGAAACACTTTAGTGAATTCCCAAACAATTGGAATATCATCATGGATGTTTTCTTCTGTAGACTCAATCATCTAAGCATGTTACGTGTGCTAACAGGGCAATAATTTCCATTCTTGAGATGATGGTGCTATAGAATATTTATCATTCTCCATGAACATGTACTGAATAGGGGGGTCGATTCGCCATATGAAGAGTGATTTCTCTCTCACGGAATTTTATGTCATCTCTATACAGGGAAAGCCAATCAATTCCAAGAATTGAATCGAATTCCAATAGAGGGAGTGTGATTAAGTTCTCCGTGAAGTTCAGACAACAAATTCTCACAAGGGAGGAGTTATATTTATGGGTTGCAATGATTGACACATTTTGTATACTCACTGACATCTCTACTTCCATTATTTGGGGTGGTGTTGGTATTTTTCTACTAAAAATTCAGGATATAAAATAATGTGTATAACCATAATAAAAATTTATATTCTCTACTCTTGTATGAATAAGTTGTGTATGTATCACTACATTATTATCATGGTTTGAATTGGCAGTAATGATGAAAAAATCTCTCCCTTTCTACCTTGGAGGATGTATTTTTCCTCCAAAAACCCATGGATTTGGGAACTAGTTTTCAAAGTTCCCTAGTTCATTGCAGTTGAAGCAATGAAAAATGATTTCCGGGATTAACAGAGCATTACTCTCCTCAATTGCCACATCAGTTTTTTTCTTTTTAGTAATTAATGGCACAGTTCCCTTCTATTCCTCACCTAATTAATTTCCTCGATCGTCCACTTTAGGAAATTTATAGGGTGCTTCATTCCGCACCATGGGCATGTGGGGTGCTATAATTTCGTAACACCTTTGGATTTATCCATTATACTTATATAATTAAATTCAACCTTTTTCTTATTATCCCTATGATACCCATATGTTTCACTGATATCTATTTTGACTTTGAGGGCACATCCTAAAATTTTCTCATTGCTCGTGAAGTGAAATATCAACAGGGATTTTCATAGGCTAGGTTTTAACACACCAAATAAGCAGTTAACCTTGCATTTAGGGGTAATGAGAAATCACTAGGCATATAATTCAAGCCTTTTGAATTTTTCCTCCTCCAATCTGATGGATTCATTATTTTTTTGAAGTCAAAGAAGTCCCTTTCCATCTTAAGTTAGAGGGTGATAAGAAACTATTTATCAAAAAACAAAAATTTCTAGAATCCCTACCATTTAAATGATTCTATCTCCCCCTGGGTTTTGTATTTTTGACCAATGTCTCCCATTCATCAACTTTTCCCTCCGTAAAATAAGAATCCAAAAATTACCTTATCCTGTTCAGAACATTATAGGATGGAGAAGACATTCTCAATAGATTTGATACATTGTTCAGAGATTTGGGGATCAGATGACCCATTAATGTTAGGAGAGCTTTGTCTCATGAGGCTCCTAGTTGTAGCTTTTTATTTCTTCTAGGGGGTGGTGGTGAATGATCTTGTTGACCCAATTTTCTATTTGAAAGAGTAGTTATCTGAGAGATTATCATGAGAAACTGTTGGTTTCCCTCTCTCATCGGATTCAGAATCTCAATAGAACAGTCATCACATTGATCATTGTAATAGTTGTTAGTTCAATATCACATATTACCAACCAATAGATAGAATAAAAGGAATTTTAGGGGTAAAACATAAAGTTTAATCCAATAGAAAAATGGATAACATATAAATTACATTTACTTCATTAACTTATAAATTTATAGGCATCAATCTGTGTTATCCATGATCTATATCCCAACATATACTCTTAGGTGTATTTTTTATTACCTTAATAATGGGTCATTATAAGATTATTAATTTTACAAATCATATCCCCTAGGAGCGTCACAACCAATAGTGAAGCAAGACCTATTTTCGTGCACCAGTTCCCTTTCAAGTCTAGATAAAAGCTGTGTTTTCTAGTTTTACTCCTTGATATATATGTTCTAGAGCTACTTCAACTTGTTCTTAACCAAACATTGATGTATTTTCTTGGTAAACCACTCACTATATATTCACCAAATTTTATGAATGAATTTTATTACACTTATACATATCCCTAATTCATTCACTAGGGATTTCTATTCCTAATATGAAAAATATCTAAACCTATCCTATGAAACCAACTATAACAAAACTATAATATATTACACACATAAACATGATTTCTTACATAAAAATTCACTTAAGACAACTCTATGGATCGATATGTCTAGTTTATTTGGAAATTTGGAAGATTACATAACAACGTAGAACATAAAATACAACATCCTTATTGAATGTTTCATTTCCATGACCACAACACTCTTTCATACTTAGCATTACATGGGATTACCTAAGGACATGCATTAGAAAATGGTGAGATATAAAGCCCAATAAGGGAGTAAACAAGGCCTATCATGAAGAATAAAATACATCATAGGAAATAGGCATATCAATGGATCATAAGAGAAAGATGAACATAAATTCATGATTTTGATTGATTATCATTACATGGAAATGTGGGAAAATCATTTAATATGAAATTAACCTCAGCCAAGGATCATTACACATGAATAATGAGTAAAACATCATTAAAAATGAATTAGCATGACTAAAACCTTATTTCACTTGAATTAGAATGAGTAAACTCTCATTGAATGCGGTTTATCATGATAATATTCTGTACACAATGCATTGGAGTACTATCTGGGTGCACCCTTTATAAACATTTAATTTCATTCATAGATTTGATACATAGATCATACAAATGGATTCAGTAAACATTATAATGTATTCCAAGAATAAGAGATTTGGAATACATAAATGTAATTCCTGAATTAACAAGTACCAGTGAATAAAGGTGAATACCCCGGATGGAGAAATGTATATGGTATTCACAAAAATATTTCACATTTAGTGAATCCTAGATATATTAAAAATGTAACTCTTTGAAGAATTGATATACATAAAACAAGAATTTTGCTTTCATAAGAGGTAAAAAACATTCACTCATTATAATTTTTTTTTTTTAATATTTAACTAAAAATATAAAGGTTTTTTGAGATGAAAATTTTCTAGTGAGTGGATAAGGACACAATTAATAAGTTAAAAAAATTTCATTCATTAATTGGAACAAGATATACATATTCTACATAGAAAAATTCATATTCCAAATGTATAAATGATTTAAATTAGAAAAAACCAAAAGAGAAATCATCATAAATACTAATATTTTTACAATTTCATGGAGATATAGAGATAGAACAAAACAACACTGACCTAAAGAAGAATGTTTTTTGAAAAATGATTTTCATCAAGTTGATTATCTGTTCATAGAGATATATTCTCATCAAATGCACATACAAATATAAAGGTGATGATGAAATAAATGAAAATTAATTGAATATCACATATAATAATAATTCAATAAAAATTAATAATGAATTAATATATGATTTATTAAAATATTCATTGAAAAGGGAACCTATGATGGGCTGTGATTTTAATTTTACATAGAAATAATTTTTTATGTCTAAATTTTCATGAATTGTCGTACTAAATATCTATGGAATTGATGAATAAATTTAATTCCTTATATATTATTTATATTAAATTCATTCTATTCCAATATATTAAATATTTAATTGATAATTTTTCTAATATTTATAATATAAAATTGTTTGCAATGGTCTGTTGAAATTGATTATGTAAATGAGTTTTTATAGGTTTATTGAATTTATATATTATTTTATGGAAAACTAATACACTAGTTATTTTACTCTATAATAGATTTTAATGAGTTATTTATGAATTACTATATATATAGTTCAATACAATGGGTTTTTTATTTATTTTCACAAAAATATATTTTCCATGGAATATTTAATAATTATATTAGTGAGTCATTATGGTGTGTGAGATTTGAAGGTAAAATCGGGTACCCATTAATGAATAAACCATTTAGAAAACGTTTTTTAGTAGTTTGATTTTTTAAATATCATATATGTGATATTTTTAAGTGATAGTTATTTGAATCATGTCATTAAATTAATATAGTATACCTTATTTGAAAATAAATCCCAATTGTAATAGATTAAAAGATACATCGATCCTTATAATAAAATTAATGGACCTCCTATCAAATTACAAGTGGGATATGATTGTTGGTCCATGATTCATTAAAACATGTTTAAAATCAATTGGTAACAACATGGACTGATGTATGATTGAAATTTGATTATGTGTAGATTAAATATTTATCATGGAAAAATAATCATGGATTCCCATACATGGATCAGGTAAACTTATATACCACATCAATTAATTATCCCATACATGTGCAAAAATATTCAAGGGTCTCAACATGGTAAGTAGATGAACTACTCATGTAGTCTTTTCCACATATTTTAGGAGCATATACTCATCCATCCTCGAGAAGCTAAACATGGAAAGCCCCTAGAATACCTTGTTTATCTTTGAATTTTTTTGAATGAGGGTATGAAAAAACATTAGCCTCATGAAGTGGGGAAGTTAAAGTAGGAATCCAAACAAAACATTAACAAACATTTGACATTCACATCTACTGGTAGGCCCAACATCATCTCATTTATTAATCCCTAGTGTCCTCCCTAAGACACACAAATAAGAACCGGTATATCTCACCACTCCAGGCATCATATTCTTCCACCAACACCACTGGGCCTCCCTTACCCAACATATAAAGATATACATATAGGCTCAGACACCTACGCTCACACTATAACACACGCAACATGACAAAAACTACATAACAACCATGCTCTTGGCCCTAAACAAGGCATTCGACCCTAACACAAAACCATCACACACATCTCCAAATTGAGTGGTTATTTTCCTTTAAAAGTATATTGGTAACTTAGACCCATCATTTCATTTTATTTATAACACAACCAATTCTTTATTCAAATTGTAATTACCCAATTTAATTAAACAAGCATGATTGCATATATTTTATTATCATCAAAGTAAAAAAATATCAATCAGATTTATTAAACATTCCATTATAACACTGTACTATTAATTTATAATTAATCAAGGATTTATGTCCTTTACCAACATCCATATACAATGACATGATAAACAAAAAAATTAGATATCACACAATCTAGAAAATCAAGAGGCAATAAAATCAGTATGCGATTGATACCAATTATTTTATTCTGGTTTATATATTTATTTTGTAAATTCCATTTTGATATAGTGTCTTAATCATCACAACTCTACAGTTTCACATAAATAAATTGAGAAGCCACACAGACTATACCTAAAAAGGTTGTTAATGATATTTTCAAGAGAACAAACCAATATAGTGAATCAAGATAACCACTTATGTGAGACTGCATCCACCCAAGGACATCGCAATTCCACTGAACAGATGAACAACAAAGAAATATCCATTATAAACATATAGATTATATAACATCACATAGTAATGAAACATTGGTGGGAAAAAATTTATGAATGCTGAATTATAGAGTCAGAACATACCTTAGATCAATGATTGATCGACACCGCATGATTTCACCATAATAGGGGGGTGCGTATGTAGTAGTACAGACTCCATGGAAAAAACAATTTGATGTTATATAAAAATGCATGAATCCTATGAGAATGATATATCTGAGGTGTATCTTACCAAGGAAAATAAGAATGATGAAGAAGGGTGGAAGATATCATATCATTTTGAATATATAATCATAATAGTTGATTCAGACACATTGGATTTTTTCATTGAGATCAGATATGTCAAAGATCACGAGGATTGACTAAGTAAAAAATACAGACCCTTATGAAACATTATGATAGTGGTAATGGGATTTTAATCAGCCTTTAATTCCATAAAAATGGCTTTGAACATGTTTTACATCAGTGATACCATGAAAGGATAGAAATTGTAAGAAGCTGTAAGTACTATTCACGAGTCTCGGCCACCATTTGATGAGTCACCATTGGATGATTCAACTTTGGATGAGTCATCATTGGATGATTTTCCATTGGATGAGTCAACATCACCCTTAAAAGGGAAATAGATGTAATTGTAATGATCTATCATTTCGGTTGGAATGCGAAATTAGCACAGTTCGAATGAGCTAGAATCACTACTATAATGAGCTTGTGTCACCATTGCAATGAGCTACCACCATCATTTGAATGAACTATACTCACCATTATAACGATGTTATGCCACCAATGGAACGAGTTATAGTTTTGGAGATATTGTTCACAAAACAAGAAATTTCATAAAATGATGGGAACAAGTAATCTTGATTCCCAAAACAAAGGAAACACAAGATTCTAAAAAAGGAATGGACAAGTGAGGTCTTGGACATTACATCAGATACCACTCAACACATTATCATACATGAGAATCCAATTCCATCCTAGAGAAGAATCACAAAAGGGGGTATGGGCAAGCACCTCTCTAGAGACCTCTCAATGATCTCACCACTAATGGAGCTCAACTACTTCCTTAATGGGACAATGCGAAACCACACTACGACCACTAGATGATCCTAAACTCTATCCCAGTGGTGATACATCTCAGAAGCGGGATAAATTCATCATGAAAAAAATAAATCCATCTCATAAACAAGAATAAAATACAACCACAAAATGAAAATCATTATAATAAATGTTTTATAAATCAAACAGCTCAGGGTACACTGCGAGTATCTGTGACTCAAATTCCCTTGTACTCTCCATCACACCAATAAGACACTACAAGACACCAAAAATAGGAATAGAAAAAATTACCAACACCTTCTCCTTGTGGTACTGTATCCCTATGGTCTACACCATAAAGGTCACATCATCATCAACATTGATCAGGATCTAATCAATGAATTGATAGTCATAAGTAAGATAACGACTGAATTGAGTGTTTTGCAAAACATTGTTTATTATGATCATCTATGGGGGATGCGGTACCTAATAAGTAATGAATCCAACATGATACATCACATCAAAAGGCCCGAAAAACTAGGGGACAACATACTCCTATGACCAAACCATCGATTACCATGATGTGGAGTCACCTTCTAAAACATGTGATCCCCAATGTCAATTTTAAGAGATCTCATCCTATGATCAACATAGGTCTTCTGAAAATAATTCACTTCCTCCATCCCCTCACGCATCACCTAAACCATATCTATCATATTCTACACAAGTTCTATATTATGAATTACTAACTACCATACCCTAGTCTAGCAGAATAGAGAATAGAATGGTAAGCCATACAATTCATAAAATGGATCTATACCGATGGTGGATTTGAAAATATTTTTGTAAGAGAATTATACCATGGGTAGGTTAGTCATACACAAACCTTGAAAATATAGGAAAAATGATCACAATACTTATTCATGATTTTGGATGGTCCGCTCGATCGAAGTGTCAGTCTGTGGATGAAAAATGTTTCTAAGAAACAAATGAGAAGAATAGGCATACTGGAGACCACTCCACAACTTAGAGATAAAATGAGGGTCTCGATTGGAAAAGAACATCCCTGCAGCTCTGTGGAGTCTCCCCACAATCTCTAGATATATCCCCAACAATACCAATAATAAGCTCGACTCCTATATCTCTATAAAGTTTTATAATTTCAATAAACAATCCATTGATACCTAATTAGTAACATTTATTCTCTATGCTCGAGGTTAACTAGTAATCAAGTCCATCAATATTTCATCCCACTTCTACTGAGGAACATAAAATGGATGAAGCAACACACTGGGAACATAGTTTTTCACCTTCACCTTATGGCAGACCAAGCATTAAGACACAAATAGTACAATTTATTGCTTCAACCCAGGACACCAAAACTAATTTCTCAAATATTGGTACATCTATGTCATTTTATGATGCGCACCTTTGGGAGAACTAAGGAATTCGATGAGAATGATCTCAAACATTTTTAAAGGGAAACACATTCACTGAAACAACACCTGAGGTTTTTCATTCTATGTCAATCAATCAGGGGCCTTGCCACAAACTACTGGGTATCTCTAGAAGTCCATATCATGATCCCCCAACTGGTAATCTTCTACCTGATACACCATAGATAACTGGACCATCATCTAAAAAACACAATAGATAACTCTATATTCTCCGATGTCTACATGTAAAGCTGAATGTTTTAAGATCACTATCTAAAAATCACATGAATCCCACACTACATCACTGTGTGATTTATTTCTTAGGGTATCATCTATATTTTCCATTTTTCTTAGAATATATGAAATTTCTACATCGCAATCCTATATGAACTCCATTCACTGATGCTTTCTCAAGTTCATGCCATACTGAGAGAACACATACCTTAGACTCTTATGATCAGTGAAGATAAAAAACTCTCTAATGAGGTAATATCTCCACTACCTTAGAGAAAAGAACACTACTTCAAACTAAAGATAGTGGATGTAATTGTAACACACATGGGGATCTAACAATCATGACCCATATGAAATGAATGATCAATGATACATCATAACACAACCCAACTGAAGACAAAATGCATCGTATAAATCCTCAAATTAAACTCCATATGATGGAAGACAAGGAATAGGATCACTGACTAACACCTCCTTTATACACTAAAGAATATTCCTAACGTAGTTAGTATATTCTAATTCCCGATCCTTTCTTGTCAATTCTCTCAAAGGAGTCACAAAATGAGACAAATCATCAATGATACTCCTATAATAGCCTACAAGACCAAGGAAACTTCATACCTCTATTATTGTCTTGGGAGATCCCAAGAAACATCTTCTTCTACATTTGATGGATATATAGATACTATCGGAAATGATTAACATGTCCCATAAAATGTACTTGTTGAGACCAAATATCACACTTCGAAAACATCCCAGTAAACTTCTTACGTTGAATAACTCCAAAAACATGATGTAGATACTCTTCATTATTCTTCTCAAACATGGAGTCCACAAGTATGTCTTCAATTAAAACCCCCATGAATATATCCATGAACTAACGCAACATAACATCCATCAACCACCAAATAGTTATTGATAATCCATCACATCGAAGAGCACCAACAAGAACTCATAATGCCTAGGACAATAATAGAAAGCTGTCATTGGTATATCCTCATCCTTAACATAAATCAGATGATATCGTGACCACAAATCGATTATTATGAACCAACTTGCACCCTTTAGATGATCGAATAAATCAATAATCCCTGGAAAATGATAGTGATTCATGTCTTCCACTTAGTTTATGTGATGATAATCAACACACAATCATAACTATCATTAGAGTTATTTATGAAGAAAACAATTGCACCCCATGGTGACACACTCTTCCAAACAAAATGACACTACAATAGACCATGAATCTATATGCACAACTATTTCATATCATAAGGAGACATAATATATAGAAAAATTGATATATGGGACACTCATGACTATATATTAATGAATAACTCATCTCTTGTTGAGGGGGTAAAACTACAACCACTTCTGTAAAGACATTAGGGTTCTCTTTTATTCCTTGGGAAACACTAATTTTGGAACCTCCAAATAACATTGAACTAGCTGATCCATCAAAGATGATGTGGACAGTACAAGACTCTAACCCATCTGACGGTCTTTCTCACCATATACGTTGTTTTCTATACATCCTCATCATTGAAAACTACATACCTCTAGAAAAGATCCACAGTATCATATAAAGAATACCACCAATCCATGATAAGGATGACATTGTATGTTTTTATCAATAAAAATAGAAAATATCACCATGATCGGTGCTTCCCTAATACTATCTAATCATCTCTCCACATTTAAAACAAGTTAGCTTGTCCTCAGACTGGCATAGTAAATTCTAAGGGAACTAAATGCCTCTCTACCTAAAGTCCCAATGAATGCAGAAGGTAAAGTGATAGGAAGGAGAGTGTCGATCCTAAATCAATTAAGGAATACACCCAAGTAGAAAACAAGAAAATGATACCCAAAACAATGTCTATCTATCAAGGCATGAAAAATGATTATAAATGAATCTGAAAATGAAATTATCATCAAATTTTCTATCCTAGATGGTGACCACCACCAAAGCCATGATCTTCACTCTAAGGATGGGGGATTGTCCTGATGTTTTATGCTCCATTCCTCATATTTTATCTACTAATCCAAAGGAAGAGTAAAATATTGTTGCTACCTCTGCTGGAAGTGCCTCATGGAAGAAAACTGAAGTAGAACACATAGAGAATTATGACCACTATTAATGGTATGTCACCCTCATTATTGATAACCTCAACTCCTTGAGGAAAAACAAAGTCATGATCCCTTAGTATAGGCCTGAGAGCCATTACCCCCAAAGAAATGAGATACTGAGGATTAGGACAAACCCCTGGCCAAACAAAAAGACTTCTTCCCGAAATAATGGGAACACCATACCACATGTCCACATCATGAGGAATAATGAAACATACCCTATTCTGATGATTTAGTTCTGGATAATGTCATTTGGATGGCCCCTTCCCTTACAAGTACATCAAGAAGTGTCTTTAGCATAAATGAGGTGACCTAGTTCTGGATATCTGGATGCAATGACTTTATGAAATCCCTCATCCATGCCCACTCATATTGAAAGAGGTCCATAGAATAGAAAATAAGGTTACATAAATAGATCTTGAACTCTTGCACAGTAGACATCTCTTGTCAATGGGTATGAAGCTCTTGAAGACTGTTCTCATTCACGGTCAAAGAAAGGAAATCTACAATGAACTTATCTCCAAACATCTCCTATGAGATCACTAACCCCTCATGATACAAGTGGAATAAGAACCACCGCTTCCTCACTTCCCCACACAACATCATCAAAACCAACGATATCCAGTGATCCATCTAAGCACATATAGAATTGAATGCCATCTCAAACTCCTCAAATCAGTCTTCTATTACTGTATCTGAAATGGAGACCTCATGGTTCTAATAATTTTGGTACTTGAAGTCTGGATGTTTCCACCTAAAACTCTAATTGTCATTGACCTCTACTATGTAGTGATCTTCTTTCCAAACCTGCTGAACATCATCTGCACGGACCTGACAAGGACATCCACTTGGAGCCCAACCAGAAATAGAACAAAACATTAGATCTCCAAAAACTTTAATGTGGAAGACATAAACATTAAATGATGGTTTTAATTTTTTCATTTTAGGTTTACATATCCCATGTTCTTCCAACCCAAGAACATGAAAAAAGAAGAATGATGCATGACTATTTCCAAGAAATATACCCTACAATGAGTATCACCTCATTTAGTTGACACTATAAACTTAATGGTCTATGCATAATATCACAGAGGGGGCCTTAATACCAATTTACCAATTCATCTAAAGTGTTTATAACTTTCATTAAACATAGTTGACACTATTTCTCTACCAACACAAGAAAACTCACCTATGAGTAACTTATAAACACCATCATATCCCTGATCCAGACCTCCGATACAACTCTGTCAAGACCTCAACCCTACAATGTGAACCCTTCCCAGGATGTAAAAGTGAGAAGATAGACAATGACCCTAGTTTCCCTCCTCTAATAGGCCTTGTGTTGGATATTAGAACTAAGAGTTCAATAAACTCATAGATGGTAGTAATTACCCTCTAAGAGAAAACATGAAAAATATAGTTATAAGATAGACACCAACCAAATCCTGGTCAAACTAAAATATAAAAAAATCCCTAATACATATATGTAATTTGATGAATGATCTACTATAATTGAAAGGGGAATCCTTAAGTACAAAAGAATGTATAATGACAGTGATAAAGAAAATCAGACCACTCCCGTATAACTCACAAGAAAGTAGTTACCATCCTTCTCTCCAACCTGCTCAATGAGACCTAAAAACAACTATTATAGTGTAGGGTGATTATAATAGTTTTCTCAGTAGGATCCTTCCCAGTATCTATAATGCAAAAGTAATTAAATCATCCCAATGTATGTGAATAATAACTGAAACTGAAAGTTCTCCTATATAGGAATACTAATTTCTTGACTTCGCAGGTCTACTCTCATATAATTTCATAGATAATATAATACAATATAATAAAAAAGCATAAGGGTACCCCACAATCACATCCCCTCTAGTTTTCTACTATGACCGAAAGCCTAAAATCTAGATTATCTATCTCCAAAAAGGCTATCCTAATGAAACCAGGGGGAACCACAACAAGAACCTTGTTGAACACATAGGATTTCCATCAAACACTTGAGTGAAGCCCCACATTCTCCACACAACCATAAGTAAATAGGTAGTTTTTGAGATTCCCCATAAACCGGATAACGTGTATCATTCATTGGGTATTATACCTCAATTCAGTATAACTTATATGCCAAATAAGGATCCCCAAACCATCATAGCTTGTAACCATTATACATATTGTAGTCTATAGGAAAGAATATCAAGAATATACGTGTCTGAAATAACCAAAAGCTGTTACAACCCTTTACACGCATATATTGGTGAAGCTAACCATTTTTCCTTCTGACATAAGTAACTACCACGAGAACAGAGCATGGCCAAAGGGAGAAGTCAGTCATCCATCCCTCCGCAGGATGTTGGGGAAAACACGCCGCATGGCTTATAATCTTCGGGGGTGTTAGTCACCTTAACTGGCATGGCGGGGTATCATATAGAATTAAAAAAATTAAATGAAATAACATAGCTCGAAAACACACTAAGGACAAAAGTAACACTTAGAATCAACTGTATCTGACATCGTTCAGACTCCAAGCTTCCATTATTAAGAGTAGATATCCTAATAGTAGAAAACCATTTAAAAATATTTATTAAATAATATTTTCCCTTTTTATCAGTTCTAGTTTACATTAATTATTTACATGAACATTAATTATCCACTTACAATTTCTACATTACATTCAATTAGAACCACAACAATGCTCCATTAAACCCATGCATAATCGAACCAATTCCACAACATCTCATAAGTAAAGCAACCTCACTGCATCCAAGAATGCACCAACCCCAGGGGTTAAACATCATTTATCAATCATTTATTGACAACATTACATGTTTTCTGTAATTCCATGTATTATATGATATCATAATATGTTACCAAAGTCAAGGGTCTCAACATGGTGAGTAGATGAACTACCTGTCAAGTCTCTTCCTTATACAGTAGGAGTATATACCCAACCATCTTCTAGAAGCTAAATAGAAAAAGAATGTTCCATATACCACACATCTTCATCTCTTTTGGATGGAGGGTAATAAAAAAATCCACCTAATGTAGTGGGGATTGTAATGAAGACACCCAAACAAATATTAACATGCATTAAAATATCAAATTAATGGGTAATCCCATTTTTATCTTGTTATATTTTTCCCTGTGTCCTCCTTAGCACCACATAAAATTAATGATGTATCTCACCACTCCAAACCTCACCTGATTCCACCACCACCGATGTTCCACAGTTACCCGACATAACATAATAGGCTTCTTGGATCATCCATCCAAGAACCATACCAAAAACAGATGTAGGAAACAAACAATATATAAAATGATCTCTTTAACCTAAACATAGCATTCAACCTTCACACACAATGAGTAATCTTAGATCCAGTTCATACAGTGCATGGACTTTACATTTTATTGGGTAACTCATACCCAACAAGGAATTCTGTTTTTCACATAAATGTTTCATTAATCAATTTGGAATTACCTGTTTCAATTAAACATGTGTGACTACATCTATTTAATTATCAATATACCTCAGAAACAACAACAAATAGATTCCGTAAACATGCATCTTTATCTTTAGCCAGTTAATTTACAATTAATCCAAGATTTAAATTTTTTATTAATTTCCATCAAGAATGACACACTAGATATGAAAGAATTGATATCATACTATCTAGAAAATCAGGGGGTAATAAAATATCTACCAAATTGACAAAACATTAATTTAATCTGGTTCATATATTTATCATGTCGAATCCACTATGACTAGGGACCAAATCATGATAACTATATAGTTTCACATAAATAAAAATAGAATCCCCAAATACCCACACTCAAAATGCTTCTGATGTTTTTTTAATGCGAACAAACCAACAAAATGAATCACTGTCACCTCTCTCATAAAACTACATTCACCCAAGGATGTTGTAACACCACCACAACATCCAAATAATAAGAAAACATCATTATATACATGGATATTACATGAAATAAAATAGAAATATGAAATGATATAGAACAAAAAAACAAAACAAAAAAAACATAGGTATAACAAAACTTAAAATATCTATTGATCGACATGTCTTTTTTCCACTAAAATAGAGGGTGCACATGTAACATGAAGAACTCTAAGGAAGACATAATCCAAATATATTGAACAACACTCAAATCCTATTGGGAAGAAATTTCAGGGGAATCTTATAACAAGGAAAAGAAGAAGAAAGAATAAGGGAAGAATATATCTTGGACATTTTTCAAATCTAAATGATACAATGGTTTAACATAGACATGATTTTTCCATTTAGATATGATCTGGTAATGATCACATGGTTTGAACAATTAAAAACACCCAAATCCTTAGGAAGAATTATTATTGATATTTTAAGATTTTAATTAGGCTTAAATATATTAAAACAAGGATTCTAATGTATTATACTACAAATATATCATCAAAAGAGTGAAATTTTAGGAAAGTGGTAACATTGTTCATGAGTCGCCACCACTGTTGGATGAGTCGCCATTGGCCATGTCATTATTGGAAGAGTCACTATTGGATGAGTCACCATTGGATGAGTCACATTCATAGTTGGAATAACTATCGTTTTCATTGGAATGAGCTACCATTATCATTGGAATTAGCTACAATCACCATTGGAACGAGCTATATTCCCTATTGAATTGAACTATACTCACCCTTAGAAAGAGCTATTATCACCATTGGGATGAGCTTCCATTCTAGACACGCATTTAGAAGAACTTTAAATTAAGAAAGGTTTTTGGGAATATGCCATATTGACCTCCCATAACACTTCAAACCCCATATTACTTTAATGGAATGGAATGGTGAGGTTTGGGCCATTACATAACAATTTATTTATTTTTATTTAGTACAATCATGATACATTTGTGTAGGAATGAATGAAATATGGAATATAATGTTGATATTATGAATTAATTATTAATTTAATGTTATGAATTTGTGGACTATATATTATATCTATCATGTTTTATGTGGAATAAATGATTTCAAATAACATATCATTAGTGAAATTTTAAAACATAAAATTGTATATAACATATTGATATCAATAGAGTACCATGATATATAGTATGTTTGGAATCCTCCTTAATGTCAATTATGAAAATTGAGGAATGATAATGGAACTAAGTGAAAAAAGAAAAAGGTATAATAAATGATATTTTCTTTTCTTCTACATTGTTGTTTATATATATTACACAAAACCTACAATTCGTGTTGTTATTCATATATAGGGATAAAAATATTGTTATTTTGATATAATAAATGACATATTTTTTTTACAATGTGACACCAAATTTCAATTAATAAAATTAAAATTACATTTTTTTGAAAAAAAAATTCAATAATAATGTATTATTTGAATTTAATATTATTATATTTAAATTTTTTATTTAATATCCATTTAATAAGTTAATAATCATAATTCCCCTCTACATAACCCTGGTTATATATGATGGAATATTTGGGGTTTGGATGTATTATTTCTAAAATTCTATTATATGTTCATATTAGGATGTGAACCATTCATGTTAAACATATGAGTTTCTCATCACAATTATAATTACAAATATTAATTATGTAATGCATTATTATCGATATACCTTGTTAATTACATGATATTTCCACACACACCATGGTTTATAGATTAATAATGACTTCAAATTTTTAGATAATACATCACATTCACTAGTAACAATATTTAAGGATAACCAATTTGGTATTATTGATTTAATATATTAAATAAAATAATAATGATACATATTTTTCAATTATTAAATTACAATTATTAGTAAAATTAATAATAGAATTACTATTAATTAATAAAATGAAACATTTATTTATTTCATCAAAATATCTAAATGTAAATAATAATGATTTTTTTAATAATTTCAAAAATGTTACTTTACAATGATCGGATAGATAACATCATGTATGTTATATAATATTTTTTAATCATAAGGTTATAGGATTCATGAAGCTCACTCATGATATGTGTCACAATAAGCTCAATAATATGCTGATAAAATATTGGATGAGGTAAGACAAGCCGCATTAAAAAAATGAAAATATTATATTAATGGTATTGATAAAATCTACCAGTAAAATAATTAAGTAATGTAAATATATAATTGTTACTATGAATCAAACAAAATATAATAGATTTAATATGGATATCACTAATACAACATATCAGTTACTTATATTTATATTTATTTATAAATATTGTAATCCAAACTAATATTTTTTTCTAGTTAGATTCAATTATTAATTTTCCATTAAACATTTACTTCACACCATGGATATGAATGTTAGTCCTATTATATTATCCACACAAATAAAACAAGATTATATTATAATCAATTAACACTATGTTCAATAATCTATAATTTAAGTGTAACTCTATTTACATATAAGGAAATTTACTTTTTTTTATCATTGTTAGAGTTTTCCATTATTATATAATAATAACGTTTTATATATATTAAATACATTGAATGATAAAATATAATTAAAAATGGAAAAAGGCGAAAAATAAAAGTTCAAATCTATGATGATCATATTGAACAATTATAGTTGATAATCCATAAAGGCTCGTGGATTGTGGTGAAACATTCAGGGTGATATTCACTGTAGGATCCTAAAAGAGACACACATAATGATTATGGAATATAATCTACACATGGTTCATCAATAATAACAGTGATTGAATTTTGTGTTAGAATTCATGTTTTTGTTTTTTCCATGATAATGTAATGATATAAGGAGAATAATAAAGGGAGTGACCCATGTGAGGTAATGAACTATCAAAAAACAATATCTGTAGATTAATATAATTTTAGGAGGTACCTCTGATAAAACCTAAAGTAATAAGTTTTTATAAAGGATTATAGTTCATAATAAAAATAATATTATATAATCCTATGTTAACAGTTTTCCAATAGAAAAAATAAAACATTTTTTTCAATAATTATATTTATTTCACAAGATATATCATGGAGAGTGTAGTTTTTGAAATCCACAATAAATTTAATTAATTTCAATGATGGGTATTATAGAAATTGAGTTATCATTTGGAGAATAACATTTAATAAATCCAATATAATTAATTTCAATTAGAAATTATAGTTGTGAAATACTCATGAATAAGATATGAGTTAAAAATGGAAATAATTAGTTGAATAATTCCCCATATAAAATAATCTATCACTAATGATTCTTATTAGCCTAGTATGTGGTCTTACAGAATTGGTTTCATTAATTTTATATTTTTATTTATTAAAATCATATAGTTTTGTTGAATTATTGTTATTTTATCCCTTAAACTCACAGGGTTATATAATAAAAGGAAACAATATGAAGAATTAGTATAAGAAAAATTATATTCCATATAATTTATTTGTTTTTTTATATAATGATACATATACATAATATGAGAATTTCATTCAAAAATATGGTATGAATAATTTTAATTGTTAATATATTCATTCATTTAATAGTGTTTTAATATTAGATAATAATTTATATCTCATGATATATTGTATTTATTTAGTATGAAAAGATATAAAGAAATGAAAACATAGATGTTTTTCAATTAACATGTGAGATAAAGTAGGCATATCGGAATAAAAAATAATTTAAACGTTGAAAATATGTCTCCATATATGGTAGATATATTGAATAGATTGATGTTGATAATGTTATAATACTTAACTAAATAATTAATAAAATGGGTAGTGATCTAATTTAAAATAATGACTCATGGGATTTAAAATATGATCATAGGTAAGAAAAACAAGAAAATTAAAAAAAATTGAAAAGAAAAATACTATAAAAATATTAATTTCAGTACATTATAGATTGAAATTTTGACATGTTATGAATTATTACAGAATTCAACTATGAGATAGATTGGATGATAAAAGAGAAGTTAATACATTAAGATCCAATGTCTTAGATTTAATAAACAATGAAAAATGAATTTGATAATCGAGAGGTGAATTCCCAAGTATGAGATAATGATTTTTTCATTGGGATGAAAAAGGATGACATAAATGGTCATCCATAAATATAAAATAATTAAAATGAAAATTTAGATGATTTTTTTTTCATTATAATAAAATAAGGGGAACATTATGCTTATAATTTCTTATAAATTCCATAAGATTATCCATGATAGTAATTTTAATACCAGTTATCAATATAAAATGACATGAATAGTATGTTTTTTGAATTTCAAGTGAAACATTTAAAGATTATATTTGTTAAATTCCAGATTCAATGAAATTATTTTATAGACATAATTAAACACCATTTATGTATGAGAATATTAGTACAAAGTGCATTATATTGAAATGGGAAAGGTATATTGGTAATGGGACAATATGGAGTTGTTCCCATTTATATATATATAACTATATGAGTACATAAATGAGGTATGATGGTATGCTATTTTTTTAATTCATAAACATATTCATGTCGATTTCATGAATGTACTAAAATAAACATCATTTTCAATAATTGATGTAAACGATGAAAAATTGATAACAACAATAATAAAAAAACCATTATTGTTTTAAATAATTCAATCCATGATAATCATATCTTCATTTGAAGTTAAACTAAATCATTAGCTCTATATAATCATGTTGATAAAAAAAATAATTGAATAAGAACAAACATTGAGGAATGTATTTAATATGATGGAAGAAGATTTTAATTATTTTAAAATACGTTTTAATTGGAACTTATACTAAGATATTATAAAAAAACTATTATAGAAATAAATTTAGTTTTCATGGAAATAGTTATATATTCACATTTTGAATAATATAATGTAATATACGTATTCCATGAAATTGTATTCATTGAAAAATATGGTTACTCTTATGGAAATAAAAAATGGAGAAATAGTATATAGAAAATATGTCTAAAAATTGTCATGAGATTCATATTGGAATAAAAAAATAGTGGAAAAGGAATTTTATTTTCTTTTATGAAGAGAAGAATAAGACCAAGGAATATTTTTTGATCTTGGATACTGTTTGACCCAATTTATATCGCAAGATAATCTCAAAATTGTAAAAAACAAAATGAAAAACTATTGTCAATAGTTGCTCATTTTTTTAACTCTACTTGAATAAATTTGAAATTATAATTGCCCTTTCTATTAAAAACTATATATATTATTATATATTCTCATATTTTTATAGAAATATTATCCATGGGGGGATTTCAATTCAAATTTTAATTAGAAAAAATGAATTATTAGATGATAAAATTGATTATTTGAGTAATAAAATATATATGATGATTAATAAAAGAATTATTTAAAAGATAAAAATAAAATTATATATATCACTATATGTATACAAAGTGGAATCATGTAAGAATATATGTGTTTGTTTGAAAATGGTATCATTATATATTTTTATTAGATAATCATGTTACAATAAAAGATTATGGATATTCAGCACTCTCACGTGGAATCTGAATTCAAAACCTGGTGATGATTCTATGAATATCAGTGGAGGCTTGATATATAGATTGGAAATATTTTATCATGATTATCTTAATTTTGAAATCCATAAGAGTAATGTAATAATATTGTTTATCATAAATTATGTCAACAGTTTTTTATAAGGAATAAATATTCATTTTATGAAACATATAGAAACAATGAATAAAATAATAATATTTGTTTTAGAGATTCTATATCAAACATAAAAGGTTTCAAAAGGTTTAAAATAATATTTTAACATATTATATATTTTTATGTAGGTGAGATTAATTTATAGTAATGATAAAATTAATATAATATGTTATTTTATACATCATTTTTTACTCAACACGATTATTTATTTTCATGGTTGTTCAGGAAGAAGTAGTAACATAAAAAATGAAATTAATAATGTGACCAAACATAGTTGAAGTATTTTATTAATAGTTATTGTCAAATAAGATAATATAGGAAACATGAGGTCAGTACATGATAATATGACTACTAATACTAGAATAGAAATTTTTTAAATAATGGTAATAAAAGTACATGATGTATGACTACTAATACTAGAATTGATTTTTTTTGAATAATAGAAAAAATTCAATTTTATATGTATGGTTTTCTATGGTGTTTAATGTTTCTAGTAATGAAATGCTAAATTATACATTTTTACCTCTATTTATGTGATTACTATAAAGACTAAAAATATATACGGGTACCATTAATTACTAAAATTTGAAATAATTTTTTAACTGTCATTCAAAACAACAGGTAAATATAATAACTCCAATATTTTTGGATTGATATAATGATATAAATTTGAAAATTCTGCAGCCATAGAATTAATATATTATATAGTACATGGATGTTATATAAAATTTATCCAAATTAGAAAATGTAAATTTTATATAATATACCATGATAATTATATTCAATTGGACGAATATATATGGTTTTATAAATGATTAATTTGTAGATATACACACAAGAGTGAATACATAATAACAACTAGATGATGAAGGAGTCATGTAAGGGATAAAATTTTAAAAATATGATTTATATTGTTATTGGTAATGGTTTAGGATAAAAATAATTTCATTTGATATAATTTATATTTAATATGATACATTAATAATTTTATTTAATTCAGTTGTTGAGAACCTGATGAGGTTTTATATTTCTCTTTTAATTATTTTACCAATTTTGATATCACTGTAGTATTGAATAAACATTAATTAGGACTGGTGAGATATCTATAATACTATAATCATCAAGAAATGATATTAATACTAGTTAATAAATATGACATTGACACGATTTTGGGGATCTTAGGAAAGAATGATAGTCTTTTTGGGTTCGTGCATGTAGAGGTCCAAGATTTTGGTAGATTTTTCAAAAAAAATGCATCACAATGTATTGATTTTTCTCAAAGCATGGAGATGATTATTTAGTGGTATTAAAAATGTAATATATCATATAGTTAATTTCAAATTCAATGAATAAAATTGATGACAATTTCATAGATTGAATGGAGATTGTGGAATATCTTTTTCATTAATTTTCATCATGTAATGATGATATTTAATATTTAAAAATAGAATAATTTATTTAGAAATATATACTATTAAGTTTTTAATTTATATAGTAATAACGTCAACAAATTATAAATATTTTAGTTTGGAAAAAATATCAATATAATTGAAATAACTAATACAATTAGACTTGATGTATAATGGAGATAAAATTATTGAAATAATTGTCACACCTTAATGATATATGAAAATAAATATGGTAGATATTATTAAATGTCTATTGGAAGGTGATGATTCAATCCTAATTATGTCTAAATAATTTGTGTTTTCAATATGTGGAGTTCTTGTACGACTATTTACACACATTATATCAAAAATATTGATGATTCTATTTTTATTTTTATTATATATAAATAAATCTCCCACTATGGAGTAGGGAAAAAATTAGGGTAGTGAATGTATAGATCCTTGTGTGTAAATGAATCATTCATTGTCCTTTTTTGGATTTACCCTAGGAATATAAATACCATATCCAAAATATAATTCTAAATAATGTTCATAGATTATTATGATACCTCATAAAATTATCATTCTCCACACCCAATGTAATAATAGATTTGGGGAACCAAGAAAATACTTGTGTCAATGATTTATTTGTATTTTAGAAGAAAAACCCTATTGATTCTTTTTTATATATAATTTTTAAATTTGAAGAATGGTAATGAGAATAAATAAAAATAATTAATCATTGTGGAGAAGAGAACTAATGTGTTTTCCTACTAATACAATATTGATCATCAATTATTGTTGAGATAGAATCTGGAATAAATGACAATGTTATAAAATTTTTAAATCGGAAATCCATTCCACACCTCTCTAGGTACCTGTAACTAAATAAATTTATGGGTATACTATGTTAAAAATTTAAATTTACATCTTTTTTAAATTAGAAATACATAACGATTATCAAATATACCAAATCTGAAAATGTATTTCTTGAAGGTAAATGAAATATTATTTTTTGATAGATAATTTTTACTAAACGTAACATGGATTATGATATTGCGTAATAAAATAAGCTTGGATTTGAATTTCTAAAATATTACATTTTATATTCAATAATGTGAAATAGATAATAAATTTGATATCATAGTAAATTTGATGCGTATAATATTTGATAATTGTTCTCAAGAGGATTATTTTTTAAATATAATCATAATCCATAGAACATAATATATTATATTATGATATATTTATTATAAAATTGATTTGTAAAGGATACCATTCTGAATCCTGGTTTCCAAATATTATCTTGTATTAAATTACTCAAATAATTATATGCAATTTTTTATAATATATTAAATTAATTATAAAATAATATTATAAGTAATATAACTATTAAATATAATATATTAAAAAATGAAAATTTATAAAAATTTTCCTATCATATGAAAGTTACTCTAAGAAAATTGGATCTTTGAACATTGGAGGAGTATGAATTTATGAAAAATATATTTATAATGGAATATATGATTAATTTGATAAATTATAATTCAAATTTTATTTCCCTTTTCATGATCACATTCATTCTAGTTTTATTCATATGGTTTCAAATATAGTAATTCTTTTAATTTCTAAGGATTTTAAAAATTACAACATAATTATTTAGTTCGATCATAGAATTGGTTGTATTTATTATTCAATCACAAATATTTAATAATATATTCCAATTAAATTATATAAAAATTGATGAATATAGTGAGAGATTAATTATCCCTCGGGCCACATAGGTCTTCTTTCTCAATGAATCCTCTACAATAAAATTATTAAAATTTAAATTTCCAACTATTTTTAATAAATGTTAATTATCATTTCTAATGTTATAATTCTATGATATAAATAGTATGATGGAAGTTTAATTTTATTCATATCATCATAATTTATATCAAATAATGTGTTCTTTAATAATATATAAAATTTAGGGTATCTAATATAGTTCAGTAAATATTTATATTGTATTCCATTATATAAAACATTCATCACATTAATTTTATTACATTTCATATTTATTAAGATAAGATTAATATGAAAGTAATCTTTGTCATCTCTAAAGGATCTGTGATGCTATAAATATTTTTGTATTCATAAATTTTTCCAACAAGAAATTGTTGCAAAATAATTTGGAAATAAAAAATCAGAAATACATTAAACACCAAAATCATAATTACATGAATCAGAGGTTATATTTTTGGCAGATATACTGAAGTTATAATAACAAAAATCACTCCACAAAATATACATTTATTTTATCAAAATAATTTCACCTGGTTTGAGATAGTTTATTTTTTAAATATTTATACAAAATATCAAATACCCTATATCTCATCAGTGTAATTCACTCTAATATAAACCATAGGGTATCAATGCATAATTATGAATTCAAACCATATGAAAACAATAGAGGTTACCATTGGAAAAGGAGTATAATATATGTTATCTTATTATAATTTAAAATATATCCCTTTGAAAATATTATATATTAATTTTTAAAATAATTTAATAATATTAAATGTTTTCAATAATATAAATACGGAGTATAACAACCCTGGGTTTATTTCTCACATAATCATAGTTTATTACATAAAACCTTCGCATGATAAAACATAGAAGATCAATAGTTGTAGTGTGTTTTTGCCTTAAGATCATTACATAACAATATAAAACATGAAATACAACATCTTTTTTGAAAACATCCTTTACATGACCACTACATTCCACCATACTTAGCATTGCAAGGGATAAGAAGGGCACATTCATAAGATAAAGGTTAGCTATAATGCCTAGAAAAGGAATATACATGGAATAAATTTATAAATACAATACATGTTAGACAACAGAAATATCAATGGTGAACAAGATAAACCTGAACATAATGGCATGATAAAGAAAGATAATCATAACTTGTAGATGTGGAAATGAAACATAACATGGAATTAGCACGAGCCAAGGCTCATTTCATAGGGAGCATGATTAAATCCTCAATGCGCATGAAAGACAAGTAAATCCCTCTTTAAAATTATATATCATGAGTCAACACCCATTTTACAGACATATCATGATACTACACTTTGCATAATGTATTGGAATGCTATTAGGGTGTACCCATCTAAAACATTTCATTTCATGCATAAGTGTGCCACATGTATCATAAAAAATAGATTCATTATCATTTATTACATGTAAATGGAATTTTGAATTCATAATTCAAACCCTATAATCAATTAATAAATGTGAATAATGGTGAATATAATTGATAGAGAAATGGACATGGTATTCACTACAGACTAACTTTGGATTTGAAAAACGCAGTGCAATTTCGGGAGCATAACAGTGTGAAATAAGAATTTATAAAAATGGTTGATGAGATAGAAATGGGTGTCTCATCATATATAAATTAAATGGACAGTAAAATGGTCATATATATTAATGTCCCATCAATTGTATGGGAATTTAGAGTCATGGTACACAATAATTACATGAATATAAATGAGGGGAGAGAAATTCCATACGGAATTTCAGCATGGTAATGGGTGTACATGGGAGGTATTAATTTGAGATAAATGGGTCTCCCATAATTAAAACATGAATACTGAAGTATGGGTGAGGTGAGAAATCATACTTCAATATTTATAATTGAAAAATAAAAGGGCATAAAAATATATGGAAACATGGACCTAAATATAGAAAGTGATAATCCCTTATTTGGAAGTGTGATCCCAAAGGATTGGGAGAGGCTTGGGAGTGGATTTTTGGGAGCTTGGGGAACATTGGGAGGATTATAGAGAAGGTGAGAAGGGTTTGGATGAACTCTAAAGGCATTGAGTAAAAGGAATGTGGGATCTTGGGTTGGATTATATATGAATGGAGAGGGAATTCTATATTATTTAGGATTGGGACACCACACATTAAACTAATCAAAACAGTAAATCAGCCCAGGGTATTTGTCCATGGTTTTATCCAAAGGGTAGTGGAAAAAAATATTATATATTTCCAATGGAAGAAGTTCTTAAAATAATATGGTTTCTTATATAGAGGTGAGTCACACTCTAAAAAACTAAAATTTAAAAAGAAAAAATGTTTCATAAGTTTTGAAGGGTACACTAATGCTTTGTAAAATAAATAAATAAACCCAAAATCACATTATTTTAATGTTAAAACATATATTGTTTGAATAATGTTTGTAATATTTAATTACATCACTATTGAGTCATTATGTTGTCATAAAATTCATTATATCTTTAAATAGTATCAAATTTTTAATGAAATAATCAATTTTCTCAGAAAATAATGAAAAAATAAGCATGGGATAATTTTGATATCTTTATTACAAAATTAATATTCATTTTAACTAAATAATTTACTAAATATTTGATTTTTTACTTTTAAAATATGAACCATGTTTTATAAAAAATTCATGGGTTTTGAAAAAAACAACATTCAAACAATAATAAAATTTAAAATTGAATTCATAACATAATACGAGCATTTATATTAAATAATATTTAATTTAATTTTAATAATAGTTTTTTATTAATGTATTATTTAATTTAAAAATCAATTAATACATCAAAATATATTTCTTAGTTGAATATTAACTATAAATACTATTTGTTCATTAAAAACTATTTACAAAGTTACAATAATAAAATGAAAGTATATTCTCTATAAAGGAATAATGTAAATAATTTTAGTACTAGGGTATTGTCACATAACCCCTTATGACACCAACGTTAGACCGACGGGTATAGTGTGCGATGGTTACAGACTATTGTGGTGGCTCAGATAATAATGCTCGATTGGTAATCTCCATAAAATGCCACATCTCCCATAGGTGGTTACGTTCAAGCTTAACGTACTCTATCTCAGCTTGGGATTAATAATTAGTGAAGCCCAATGATTCCACATCTTATCTGAGCTGTGAAAAATGAGCTTCGTAAAGGGAACGTCTACTGGATGAGTTCATCACTTCCTTCTTCTGAGTAAAATGGATTTTTGAAAACTTATATTTATTCTAATAATTTCATCATTGTTCAACAACTATATTATCAATGGTTAGAATTTATAACAATATTTTAAAATCCATTATATAAAACCAAATAAGTTTATAAGTTTTACATAACCATAAGATTACATTAAAATAGACGAAGAAAAGTTTTCGTTAATGAATTTTTGGGTGGTCACAATCTTCCCTCCATATGAAATTTCTCCCTCAAAATTTCATTTTCATATAATAAAACACATTTGGGTATCTCTACTTCATCAATTTTTCTGATTCCCATATCGCTTCTTCATTCTTTTGGTTTTTCCACAACACCTTTATGAAGAGAATTGTCTTATTTCATATAAACTTTTCTCTACGATCTATGATCTTCACTAATTTCTCCTCCTAAGAAAGATCATCCTCTAGTAGTAATATCTATAATGAGAGTACATGTGAAGGGTCTGGTATGTAATTCCATAAAAGGGATACATGAAAAAAATCATATACATTGGCCATGGTAGTTGGAAGTTCTAGTCGATAGTCCAGAGCTCTGACATGATCATGAATCTCGAAGGGGATGATATACTCCGGACATAACTTCTATTAATTTCCAAACCTCATGATATTCATCCAAGTAGATATTCATAGAAATACAATGTCTCCATATTACGCTCAAGGCTCTGTCGATGGTTATCTACATATCTCTTGTATCAACTCTAGGATGCCTTGATATGATGTTGAATGGTTTTCAACTTCTCCACCATTTCTCAAAACATTTAATGTCCACGTATCTTACGCCACCAACATAATCCCATCATGTTAGTGTTCTGCACTTCAAACCATATAGGGCTTTATAAGGTTTCATTGAGATTCTTGTGTGGAAACTTTTATTATAAGAGATTTCAACAAGTGGGAGATTTTGATCTCGTCCTCCTTTAAATTCTACTGAACAACCTCACAACATGACCACAAATATTTGGTTATTCTACTCGGATTTCCCATCAGTTTGATAATGATAATCCGTAATGAAGTTTAGCTCAGTATCTAGATCATGTTTAAGACTCTTCCAAAACATAGAGGTGAATCTTGTATCACAATCAGATATAATAGATAGTGGTACACCATGCGGCCTTACTACCTCCATGATATATATCTAAGCTAGTAGATCTAAGAGAAGTCATCCCAAATTTTAGTGAAGTGTGTGGACATTGTAAGACGATCGAATAAAACCCATATTACATTGTTCCCTTTGGATGTCTATGAATGTTGGTTGAAAAATCCCATGCTGATGTTCTTTCATTTTCATGCTGGTATGGGAAAGGGTTGCATCATACCCATAGACATCTTCCTCTCTGCCTTCACAAGATGACACTCCAGAAACATTGATGTTTACTCAAAAATCCCCTTTTTAATATTACACACAAATAATTCTCTCTCAAATCCCAATTCATCTTTGAGTTTCATAGGTAAATATGGAAATTGGAAATATGTGCATTATCCAAATGTTCTTTCTTTGTCTTCGAATTTTATGGAACACATAGTCTTTTCCCAAATCGCATAATTCCTTCTTCATTAACATTTAACTCTATGGATTTACCTTTTATTATATCTTCCACTTTCATCTGAATTCCTACATCATAATTTTGATCATCATTTATGAATTCAAAAATAGAAGGTTAGGAAATAAATTGTTAATAGATTTATGATGTTCCCTTTTTTATGATTCCCATGTCCATCATCATAAAATCTATGAAGAGTTGATCCTTCTGAATACTCAACAATTATTGAATTATAGGTCCTTTATACTTAGGAAATCTTCCACCTTGTGTGCTTTAAAAGGGTGTTAATGGATTGAGCAGTCGTAGTATTTAATCAGCTCTAACCATCTTCGTTGGTGCATGTTCATCCCCTTAAATGTGAAAATATACTTGAGTCTTTGGTGGTACATATATATTTAAAACTTCTCCACAAAGAGATAATTACAAAAAATTATTTAATCAAATATCACTATAGACAACTCCATATCCTATATGGGATAATTTTTCTCATGAACTTCCATTTTCCTTGAATCATAGGAAATACCATTTTCATTATTCATCAACACACAGCCCATGACCTTCTTCTAAGCATCACTAAATACTAGAAAACGTTCTGCACCTGGGGGTAATGGGAGCACAATAGTAGTGATATGCCTTCTTTTCAACTCATTGATTCTTTCTTCGCATTCATCACTCCATGAAAACATGACTCCCTTACGAGTTATCTTTGTAGGAGGGTTCTACAATCGTGAGAAATTTCTCAAAAATTGGAGATAATATCCTACTAACCCCATGAATATATTGATATCCCTTACCAATGTTGGCCACAAATATCCCTTTATTGTAGCTATTTTCGAGGGATCTATAGATATACCGATTATTGTGATGATATGGACTAAGAATGAGACCACCTTCAACCAGAACTCACACATTCTGTACTTTTCATTGAGTTTCTCCCTCTACAAGGTCTCTAGTAGAGTTATTATATGTCCTTGGTTTTTTAGTACAGTAGAATATAATCTATAGATACTACAACAAATTATTTGAGGTAATTACTAAATACTATATTCATCAATTCTATAATGTTTTTTGGAGAATTAGTGAGTCTGTTTGGAATTACTATGAATTCATAGTGCACACACCTATTACGAAAATATGTCTGGGGGATATCCTCCTTATTCAGCCATACATGAAAAAAGCCCGAAAAAAATCCACCTTTGAGAAGTATTATACTCCACTAGGCTGATCGAACAACTCATAAATTCGTTGCAGATGATACATTTTATTTATTATGATTTTGTTAAGCTCATGATAATCAATGAAATTGAACATTAACCGATCCTTCTTTTTAATGAAGAGGACTGGTGCACGCCATAATGAAGCGCTTTGGTGTATTAAACTTTTATCCAGATACTCCTGTAGTTGTTTCTTTAGATCCTGAAGTTCCACAACAGCCATTCTATATAGAGTCTTGGATATTGGAAATTACCTAGGTATACGATCAATTTATAATTCAACATATCTTATAGGAGGAAGACCAGAACATTCCTTCGGAAACACATTGGTAAATTCACTCACAATAGGCATGTCTCCAAGTATAGTTTCCCCTTAGACTCAATCATCTGATCTAGATATACATTCTCAAAGGGCATTAATATCTATGCTTGAGATGATGGATCTAAAGAATATTAATCCTCCTCCTTGAACTTGTATAAAATCAGGGGTCGATTATCCACATGGAGAGTGATTTCCACCTCATGACTATTTATGTTGGCACTATATAAGGAAATCCAATCCATACCAAGAATTGTGTAAAATTCCACTATAGTGAGTATGAAGAGGTTCGATGGGAATTCTAATCCACAAATTATGACAGGGGAGGGTTTATATTCATGGATTGAAATAATTACCGCATTTTCCATACTCACAAACATCATTACTATAATGATTTTTAGTGGTACTGGAATTGTTATACTAATATTTTGAGAATAAAAAATATGTGTAGAACTAGAATCAAAATTTATGTTCGCTATTCATGAATGAAGAACTAGTGTACCTGTCACCACATCATTTTTGGGGTTCAATTCGATGGTAGTGATGGAAAAACGATTTCCCTTACTGCCTTCGAGGTTGTTGGTTGCCTCTAAAAACCCTTGTCTTAGTGCATTGATTCTCAAGATGTCCTAGTTCATTGATGTTGAAACAAGGAAAAATGAGTTGAATGTCAAACAATGTGTTCCAATCCTCTGTCATAACCATGTTATTTTTTACTGATTGTTTATATCCACATTACCTTCTCTTCCCCATCTAAAGCATTTCCTTGTCCCCTTCAGGAAAATAATGGGGTGCTTCTTTCCGCACCTTTGTAAAGTGGGGTGCTAGATATTCTTAGCACCATTGAATTTATCCATCGGAGCAACAAAATTAAAGTCTTCCTTATGATTATTATCCCTATGATACCACATAGATTCATCGATCTCCATTTCGACCATGAGGGCATAATGGACAATTTTATCTTTACTATCGAAGTCATAGATCTCCAGGGCTTTCTGCTGACTAGGTTTCATCCCAGCAAAGAAGCAGTGAACCTTGTATTTGGGGGTAATGTCAAATCCTAGAGCATATCGTTCATGCCTTGTGATGTTTTCCCTATACGCTCTAATAGATTAGTCAACTTTTTTCTTGAGGGCCAAGAAGTCCCTTTCTATCTTTAGTCCAAGGGTGCACGAAAAATATCTATCGAAAAACATATTTTGCAAATCCTTCCATTCAAATGACTCGATCTCATCCTCAGGATTCATATTTTTGATCAATGTACACCATTGATAAGATTCACCCTACATACGATAAGAAAATAGGATAACCATCTCTTATTCAGAACATTGAAGGATAGATGATATCTTTTAAATGGATTTGATTCATTATTCGGCGATTGGGGGATCAGATGATCCATTATAACTAAGAGGCCTTTGTCTCATAATGCTGTCGATAGAGACTTATTTTTTATTTTGGGAGGGGGGGGGGGGTTGAACATTCCCCTTGACCCATGTTTCTACTCAATGATTGAGTTAACTAAGAGTGAATTTTGACAAAGTTCATGATTCATGCTCTCATCATATTGGACATCTCATTCGAACAATCATCACATTGATCTATACATCTATTTCTAGCCTGAGTCCTCCTTTTACTGTCCTTTGGCTAGAATAAAAGGAATGTTAGGGTTAACATAAAAATGGTTATCTAAGGAAAAGAATGACTTATAAATATCATCTATTTACTTTACTTATGAATCAATATGCTTTAATCTATGTTATCGATGATCTACTTGTAAACATATTTTCTTTGGTGATTTTTTTTAATTTTCCTAATAATGGTTCATAATTTGCTTTAAATTTACCCAACCTTATCCCCCAGGAGTTTCAAAACCAATTGTGCAGCAAGGACCGTTATCGTGTGCCAGGATACCACGGGTGGAGCCTGAAACACCTTGTTGGGGTTTTTACCCATAGGGACATTTGTGCGAGAGCCGCCTCTATCTGCTTGTATCCAGACAGGGATGTATTTTATTGATAAAGAATACTCAATAATCACCAATACATAGAGATGTTATTATTATACTTAGTCTTATACCAAAGGCTTCACTAGGGTTTTTTAATCCTAATCCCAAAAATAACTAAACCTATCCTAAGATACCAACAATGACAACCTTTCTTTTATTTAAAACTTAAACATAGTTTATTACATAAAACAATATCTTGATACAACATTTAATTTTGAGAGTTATAGCGTTTATAGGACTTAGGATAATTACATAATAACTAAAAACATTAAATACAATATCTTTATCGAAAACATCTTTTACAGGAAAACTAAATTCTCTAATACATAGCATTGCATGGGATAACCTGATGAAATGAATAAGAAATGGGTGATCTATAATGCTCAGTAAGGTAATAATCGTGGAATAACATGAGGAATATAATACATGTTATTCAATAGGCATATCAATGGAGCACAAGAGAATCATGAACAGAAATTCAAGATAAAACCTGATAATCATAACATGAAGATATTGAAACCACTTATAACATGTAATTAGAAGGAGCCAAAGCTCATTGCACATGGAGCATGAGTAAACCCAAATTTAAAATGAACCACGAGTAAACCCTAGTTTCAATTGAATTATCATGAGTAAATACCCATTGCACATGATATATCATGAGACTATACTTTATCCAATGCATTGGAGTGCTATTACAGCACACCATTCTAAAACATTTCATTTCATGCATAAGTGTGACACATGGATCATAAAACATGAATTCATTATCATTTATTCCATGATAAAGTAATGTGGAATTAATATATGAGTAAATATATTCATTAACTAAATGTTCATAAAGGTGAATACCATTGATAGAGAAGTGGTCAAGGTATTCATGACACAATGACTTTGGCTTGGAAAAACGCTGTGCAATTTCGGCAGCTTAACATCATGACAAAAGAATTCATAAAAATAGTTGATGTGAGAGGAAGGGGTTTGTAATCATATGTAAATGAAATTTAAATTAAGGGGTTCAAATAGATACATGTCCCAACAATTTTAATTGAATTTAGATTCATGATACAAAAATTTACATCAATATAAATGAAAAGGGAGAAATTCCTTATGAAATTTCAGCATGGTAACAAGTGTACATGGGAGGAATTAATGAGAGAGAAGGGGTATCTCATCATTAAAAAATAAATAGGGAAGTCTGGGGGGAGGTGTGAAATCATTCCCCCACATTTATAATTGAAAATAAAATGGAATAACTATATAAGGAGGCATGGACATAAATATGGAATATGAGAATCCCTTGGATGTGTGATCCCAAAGGCTTGGGAGAGGCTTGAGAGTGGCTTAATGGGAGTTTGGGGAACCTTGGGAAGATTCTAGAGAAAGAGGGGATGGCTCGTATTAACTCCAAGGTCTTTGGGTGAAGAGGATGTTGGAGCTTGGGTGGGTATATATAGAAAAAGAGAAAGAATTCATTATTATTTTGGTTTGGGACACCACACATTAAACTAATCAAAAAAAAAATCAGCCTATAATTTTTTCCCATGGTTTTTGAAAAAGGGGAGTGGAAAACAATATATCATATTTCCAATGGCATAAATTTTTAAAATAATAGGGTTGGATATGTGGAGGTGAGTCACACTCTCATTGAAAATAATATAAAAAGAAAAAATGTTTTTAAGTCATGAAGGGTCCACTAAAGCATTGTAAAATAAATCAAAAAACCCAAAATCACATTATTTTAGTGGTAAAACATATATTCTCCGAAAATAATGTTTTTAATATTTTATTACATCACTATTGGGTCATTGTGATGCCATAAAACACATTATATGTTTAAATGATATTAAATGATTCTAAAAAATTCGGCTGTCTCATAAAATTATGAAAAATTCACCATTGGAAAATTTTGATCTCCGGAATCAAAAATTAATATTCATTTTACCTAAATAAATTTATAAATTTTTTAATTTTTAATTTTTATATAAAAACCAACATTTATGAAAAATTCATGGGCTTCGACAAAACCAGCTTTTAATCCATAATAATAATAATAATTGCTTTAATAAAAATATTCAATCATTTATATTTAGTAAAAATTTATTTAATATTAATAATAATATTATATTAAATGATTATTTAAATAAAAAATCCATAATTAATCAAAATATATTTTGTCACGACCCGTCCCCCAGGGCCCGTGCCGTGACTACCCCAAGTCGGCCTTCTATAGGCAAGGGGTTGACGACTAGCTCCAAAGACGTAAACCTATAAAACCGGGAAGGATTTGCATTTAAAAATTATAAACACACACAAAAAAGTAGATGGAAGAAATAAACTATGTAAACTGTATACAAAAGTAGTGCTGAAATGTAATGGGGCTGGAAATACACGCCCAACTATACAGTACAAGGAAACTGAAAGTACAAGGAAAAAAAGTACACCAGAAGAAAGGTGAAACAACTACCAGATCATTCTACAGGAAATCCTACATGAAGGGTAGGTATAAATAGACTGCATAACACCCCATGTTTTTCTGTATCCTCTGTGTACTATCACACCGTGTGGTCTACCTCTCGGTATCATCCAGTCCTCGTACACTCAGCCTCGATCAGCACTGTCTGTCATCTGCATCCAACAAAACAAGGTGCGGGCATAACCCGTGCAGGGGTGAGTATTAAGATACTCAGTAGGGACCTCGAGACCCTCACGGTCTCACAAAATCCAACAAGGATAAACAATAAATAACAGAATCACCAGATAACCACACTTTGGTATATTCCCATACATATAACTAAGTTATCAAGTAATCTGTCTCAATCATGAGGTAAACCCAAAAGTTACTGACTCAGATCAACTAGGATTTTGATTCACATTTTTGAAACCTTGGCTACTAGAGATCTTCTGCTCATTGGAGTACAGTGGGCCGACCGCCAACTACCAGGTGCTTCCCACTATCCTTTGACTGACGAGGTACTCTTCCAGTCGAGAACCATGGGTCTATCATGCTCACACAAAGGCGCTCCCCACTGTGGGTCTGTTGCCAACTATTAGGCTCTCCCCCTAATAGCCTATAGAGGTACACCTCCTGTTGCGTACTGCGGGTATGCCGCTAACTATGAGGTGCTCCTTCGACATGGGTCTGCCGCCGACTAACTGGCACTCCCCACTGGGCTTGTCAATTCACTCTGAGTCGAATCGGTCAAGCAGTCATCAGGTCTCAGCCAGCTACTGGGTCTCCGTACTCCATTCGCTCGTCTCCAGGAGGGTATGCTCCATTAGCTATAGGTCGATACATCAATTGTAACGAAGTCCAATGTAGATGTATCTCAAAGGTCCGCCTCTTCATAGGGGTCTCAAATCAATAGACGACACGTCGATCAGATGCCTGATATGTCAGTTATAAGATTTTTAGTCCCCAGGGCCCGGTTTGATTCGTGTGTGATCTAACATAACCATATTCTAAAATATACCCCAAACTCTAGTGGGGTATTCTCATAGGGACTGTCGTGCTCCTGGAAAATAAGCACAGCTGATGCTTCGTCAAACGGTCATCTGGTACAAAAGATATGGAAAAAATAAGTAAAGGGGTTGGTAATGGGCTCGGGTCTGGTCCGACCCGGTCGAACCGACTCAGCCCAACCCAGTCTGGGCCAACCCATTCTTGGTCGACCCGGTCAGACCTGATGGGTTTGATTTGGCCCATTGGGTGGGTCAGCATGCTAGGATCGGGGAGGTCCGCTGGGCCCGGCCCAACAGACTGCGGGGACGGTTCGACCCGCAGGTCACCGCGTAGGCGGCTAGTCCCGGAAGTTGGCGCCAGTGCAGCCAGCAAAGCGAGGGGTGCGACAAAGAATCTGGGCCCGAGAGGTTGGTAGAGTGCCAGTGGGGCACCAAGAGGCCGTTCGGGATGCGGGTAGGCCGGTAAGGTTCCAGGTAGGATGTCAGGAGGCTGTGTGGGGTGTGAGTAGGCTGGCAGGGCACCTGGAAGGCCGAAGGGGCACTGGGCAGGGTGCGCGAGAGGCCGTGTGGGGATTAGGTAGGGTGCCGGGAGGCCGAGGGCAGCCGGGACGGCGGCCGGTGGCAGACGGGCAGGTTGGTTCGGCGCGGCGCGGGCCGGCGCGTGTCGACGGTGTTCGGATGGGAACAACGATGTGCCGCGAGGGGCAGGGCGGTTCACAGAGGCCATGGGTCGTAAGACCCATGTCGTTGCGGCTTTTGTCGCCTCATTGCTGCTTCTAAGAACACCACATGAAAGGAGAAATCGACGGCGGATGTCGGGCCATGTTAGGTTGGCCCGCATCCTCCGCATTTAAGGTGGTATCAATTGCTTCATCATGAAAAGAAGATAAAAAAAATTAATTACATCACTTTGAATTGATCCCTTTCATTTGATGATGAGAAGAAGAAAATAAGAGTGTCAACATGCAATAACCCTTTACCTTTTTTGGTTGTTCATTGATAGAGTTGCGGGAAGAAGATGAGGACGATGGTCATTTTTCGTGTCCGCCAAGAACATCCAAACCGGTGTTGCATAGGCCTGTAGAAGGGGCTCCACATCGGTAGGTGTCTGGGGTAGAAGTCAAAGAGGATCAGTGCCCTTTGTTGGTGGAGCATTCTTAGTTCTTCATTGAGAGATTATCTCCCTTTCTCTCCTCTCCCAATGTTCTACCAAATGATAGATTCAAACACAAAATAAATAATAGATTGTCTATTATTTTAGTTGTTGGAATGAATTAAAATGGATAATTAATTAATTAGATAAGCTCTGCCTATTTAATTAATGAGATTTGTCACAAATTTAATAAAGGGTAGTTGAAGAGGCTCTCCTATATTATTTTGGAGCTTGTTGGTTTCTCCAATTTAATGGGGAGTTTAAGGGGTTAAGAGCCTGGGTGGTCCCCACCACATGAATCCTCTCATGGGAGGTTGAGTTCGGGGGGGCCACACCACCATAACCACTCATGAAAGGATAAGGTACGGTGGGCCCACCAACACCCTCCATGAGGAGGTTTAAACCACCACACACCAAACGACGACTTAAATAAAATAAATTGTAGCTCACTTTATTTTAATAGTTTATTATGAAAACCCAAAACTAACATTTATTCTTGACTCACTGCCATCGATTTGAAATTCGTCTTAAGAGAATATTGGCGCTATGAGTTCAAAGGTGCGCTCAGATTTTAATTTTGATCACTAGTTCATAATTTATAAAATCTCACTTGTAGGATTATTGAAGGTATCTAAACAAAACATCAAAAATTAATTTCGGACACACCGGGCCTCTGAATCACGCGCCGTCAGTTTTCATGGACTCGTAAAATTTCCACGTATTTAAGAAAAAAATTTCCACAGGATTTCTAGGTCTTTACATTCTCCCCACCTCAATGATTTATGTACCTGTAAGCTACAACTTGAACTAAGGGAAAAAGTGGGGGTACTGAGCACGCATTTGAGCCACCACCTTCTGTATGCTCTCTTGGAGGTTCCCGTGCTGCCAGCGAACGTGCACCATAGGTATCGACCATCCATGTAGGACCTGATGTTGTCGATACTCAATCTCTACTAGAACCTCCAAGAATGTCCCCCATCATCGATGTCCAACTCTCCATGGTCGATGATGTGGGAAGGGTAGTGCACGTATCTGCTCAGCTTGGATGTGTGGATGATGTCATCCACCAGTTGCAACAGAGGTGGAAGATCCAGAGAGTACGCCACCGCGCCTACTTTGCTGAGGACCTGGAAATTTCTGATGATTCTTGGATATAACTTGCCACCTCAGCCAAATCTCTATAGACCACATCGAGGTAAGACCCGTAGAAATATGTGGTCGCCATACTCAAACACCAGAGGTCTCTGTCTGCTGTCAGCATACAACTTCTGCCTTCTCTGTGCAATTTTCATCCACTCTTGGATGATCTGCACCTTCTCTATGGTAGGTCGTACCACCTATAATACCATTTTTTATGACCCGTCCCTTGGGTCTCGTGTCGTGAATACCCCAGGCCAGCCTTCCATAGGACAGGGGCTGGTGACTAGAACTAAAGGCGTAAATACCTAAAACTAGGAAGGCTTTGCCTTTAAAAATTATAAACACACACAATAGAGTAAGTGGAAGCAATACACTAAGTAAATTGTATACAAAAGAAGTGCTGAAAAGAAAAGGGACCATAAATACAAGCCCAACTATAGTGTACAAGGAAACAGTATGTACAATGAAAAAAATTACAATAGAAGAAAGATGAAACAAATGCTGGATTTTCCTATAGGGAATCCCAATAGAAGGGTAAGTACATATAGTCTCTATAGCACTCAATGTCTGTATTTATCCTCTGTGTACCGTCATGCCGTGTGGTCCACCTCCGGGTACTATCCAGTCCTCGTACACTCAGCCTCGGTCAGCACTGTCTGTCGTCTGCATCCAACACATTGAGGTGCTGGCATATCCCGTGTAGGGGTGAGTATAACGATACTCAGTAGGGACCTAGAGACCCTAAAGGTATCAGAAAACACCAAAAGGATAAATAAAAAATATAATGGAATCAATAGAGAACCACACTTAGGTATATGCTCATACACATACCTAAGTTATCAAGTAATCTGTCTTAATCAGGAGGTAAAATCAAAAGTTAATGACTCTACTCAACCAGGATTTTTATTCACATTTTCAAAACCATGGCTACTAGAGAACTCCACCTGTATCGAGTAAAATGGGCCTTCCACCAACTACTAGGTTCTTCCCAGTATCCTTGGACTACTGAGGTACTCCTACTGTCGAGTACCGTGTGTCTGTCACGCTTACACAGAGGTGCTCCCAACTATGGGTCTGCCGCCAACTACTAGGAGCTACCCCAAATAGCCTGTAGAGGTAATCCTCCTGTCGAGTACCACTAGATTTCTGCAAACTACCAAGTGATCCTCCAATGTGGGTCTACAGCCGACTACCATGCGCTCCCCAATGGGATGATTGAATCACTCTGAGTCGAATTGGTCAAGCAGTTGTCAGGACTCAGCCAGTATCTAGTCTACGTACTCTTCTCTCTCGTCTCTGGGAGGGTCCACTCCACAAGATACAGGTAGATACTCCAACTATCACTTGTCATAAGTAGATGTATCTCAAAGGTCCGCCTCTTTATAGTGGTCTCAACGCAATAGACGATGCGTTGATCGGATGCCTGGTCTATGAGTTATAATCTTTTTAGTCCAGGGGTGCAGGCTGGATTCATATATGATCCAACTTGATCATATCTAAAAATATTTCCCGAACGCACGGGGGTATTCTCAAAGGGACCTTTGTGCTCCAAGAAAACCATCACCGCTAATGGTTCATCAAACGGTCGTCCAGTACCAAAGATATAGCCAAAGTAGTAAAGGGGTCAGTAATGGGACGGGGTCCGGTCCAACCCGGTCAAACTGACTCGGCCCAACCCAGTCTGGGACGAATTGGTCAGGGTCGACTCGGTCAGACCTGCTGGGTTTGACCTAGCCGGTTGGGCGGGTCAGCCTGCTAGGTTCGGCCTGGTCTTCTGGGCACGGTCCAGCGGACTACAGGGGCGTTTTGGCCCAGAGGTCACTGCGTAGGTGGCTCGGCCCAGAGGTCATGGCTAGTTCGGAAAATGCCGTGAGGGGCATGACTTGGTGGCGCGGACTGGGAGGCCGACAGGGTGCCAGGAGGCCACACGGGGCACAGGAAGGTAGGCGGGGCGCCAGTAGACTGCGTGGGGTACAGGCAGGCCGGTAAGGCACTTTTCAGGGCGTTGGGAGGCCGCGTGGGGCGCGGGTAGGCTGGCAGGGCGTCGAGCAGGCCGGCAGTGTGCCGAGTAGGCATTCTGGGTGCTTGGCATGCCATTTGGGCACCAGAAAGGGCATGCTGGAGGCCGCGTGGGGCGCGGTCTGGGAGACGAGAGGCCGTGCGGGGCATTGGCCGGCCGCGGGCAGGCGGGCCGCCGGCCGGTGTCACACGGCTCGGGCCGGCTCGGGCCAGTGGTGTTCGACCGGGAACCCCAGGCACCACGGGGGGCGGCGCGGTTCACAGAGGCCTTGGGCAGTGTGTTCTTAGCCTCTATCTCCTTTGTCACCTCGTTAAACTCACCATTATTAAATTGGATCTTGAGGTTTTCTCTACTTTAATGGGGAGTTTAAGGGGTTACGAGCCCCGGTTTTCCCCACCACATTAATCCTCTAATGGGAGGTTCAGTTCGGGTGGGCCCCACCACCAACCTCCATGAGGAGGTTTTAACCACCACACACCAAACAACGAGTTAAATAAAATAATGTGTAGCTTACTTTATATAATTATTTTTTATGAAAACCCAAAAACTAACTTTTATTCTCAACTCACTACCATCGAAGTGAAAGATTTCTTAAGAGAATACTGGAATTGCGAGTTCAACAATTCCCTTGGATTTCTATTATGATCACCCAAAAGTTATAAATTCCCACTCATACGTTTGCTAAACATACCTGAAAAAAACTTCAAAAATTAATTCTGGGCACACCGGGTCTCAGAATCCCACACCGTCAGTTTTTTCAGACTCATAAAATTCTTATGTATTTATGAAAAAAAATTACACAGGATTTCCAAGTCTTTATAGATAAATTAGTTGAATAATACCTAAAATTACTATTTTCTGTTTATTAACTTTTTAAAAAGTAACAATAATAAAATGAAATTATATTAACTAGACAATAATAATGTAAATAATCAAATTACTAGGGTCTTGTTATGTAACCCCCAATAACACCTGCGTAAGACCGAAGGGTAATGTGTGTGATGGTGATAGACTATTGCAGTGGCTTAGATATCATAGTTCGAGTTGTAATCTCTATCAACTTCAACTCTATCGTAGGCGGTTCTCCTCAAGTTTAACATAATCATGATCGACATGGGCTTTGTCAAGACTGTAGCCCAATGAAGCCAATACCCTTCTGACCTCTAAAAATGGGCTTCGTATGGGGAAGTCTACAAGATGAGGCCATCACTTCCTTAGTCTGAGTTAATTGGATTTATTGAAGCTCTATATTTATACTAATAATGTGATCACTGTTCAATGGCTATATTAGCAATGGTTACTATTCATAATGGTATATTAAAATCCAAAACATAAAACCAAATAATTTTATACATTTTAAATAACTAAAAGAAGACATTTAAATACACCATGAGTAATTTTCATTAATTAATTTTCTGGTCGTTACACATAGAATGCAATTATTGAAAATAAAATTATATAACATTTTAAAAGTAAAAAACTCCTTAAAATAGTTTCAAATTGATGCATTGAAAATATTTTTCTCAACTATTTATCTATGTTCACAATGATGTTCCATTTTTTTCATTCAACAATTTGGTTGAGGAGGATATCTTAAAAATCCATCAATTTTTATATTAATACGACTACAAAGATGGAAAAATTAAATGTGGCGAATAAGAATACATATCTTATATATAATGATAAAATTTCAAATCTATTTAGGATTTAAAAAATTTGGTAACCAATGTGCATATTTATCACAATATTTAAATAATGGTTGGATATAAATACTTCCTTGTACTAGTTAACATTTGATTTTGGGAAATTATAATGTCATATCTATGTTTCTAAAAGATAAAATTTATTGTGTAGTTTTTATCCAAAAGGATTAAATTCAAATTGGGGGAAATATAATTATACATTTTCAAACATTATAGTTATCATCCTGATATAAAAATTTTGGGGTTTGGAAAGTATTTCGCAGTTTGAACATCAAAATTGTCTAACTGGGATTTGTAATAAATTATAAATAAACTTTTTAGGACTTCTATATATAAAATTATATACCCCATTATTTTATTGGTCATCAATAATACAAATTAAATTAAAATTAATCTTTTGTCGATAATAGAAATTTTACTATATTTCTCTAATTATACTATTAAATTTTTAAATAATCTCACACTTTAATGAAAAATTATTTCTAATGAAAATGAATTTGATTATCAATAATTAAGGTTGTAGAGTGGGATAATATGATAAATATAAAATGATATAATATTGAAACAAAATTAAATATGATTATTAATATATATTTGGAAAAGATTAGCACATCTCAATATGTTAATACCCTCACCAAAAAAACATTTTTCAATGTTATTTAATATTAAGATTCATTAAATTATGAATTCAAAAAATATATATAAGAGATTATTATCAAAATGAATCAACATATATAATAAAATTATAATTAAAGAATTAAATTTTTTTCAAATGACTGTAATTACAAAATAATTTTTATAGAAAAAAATCAATGTGAAGAGTGACACTAAAGTATGTTGTTAGCCAAAATTATCATTTCTGTTGATTTTTATTTTAGATTTTTTTTTGTGAAAGTAATGGAACCAATTTTAACATCTTTACATTTAATAATAGGTATTGATAATTTAATATAATGTTTATTAGATACCTACCATGAAATAATTAACTAAAATGATACATGAAAAATTAGACGTATATTCATATGAACATTTTAATATAAATTTTATATATAAATAAAATAATTTAAATCCACTAAAAAATAATATAAAATATAAAAAACAAACATAATTTATTACATGGGTATATATAAATGAAAATAATTTTTAATTTTACTTTGTTTTTCTATTTTAGAGATAAATCTATAATTTTTGGAATAAAATTTATTGAAAATTACTTTCATATATTAGTTCCAAATTTTAATATTATCCTATGATTTTTTTTAAATTTTTCTAAAATATATGTTTTTCATTTGAATTTTGATATCTACAATTTCAAATAGAAACATAGAATATAAGAATATATAAAAATAATTATGTAATAGAAAAAAATATAAATGATATTTCATTATGAAAATTATATTGTAGAGTATATATTTCAATTTCATAATACTATTATGAATTGAGAACTCCATTTTAAGAATAGAATAAATATATTTTAATTAGATAACCCATTTCCATACATTTCATAAAAGTTTATATTATTCATTTTATTTACATTATGGAATTATTTGAAATATAGATAATTTAAATTTTGAAAAATAAAAAAATTAATTTGGAATAATTGTAATATATTTATAATTTTTCATATGTATAACATTGAAGACATGAATTTATCTTTCCTTAAAAATTGTATTTTGCAAAATACATGAAAAAATATTAAAATTAATTTTTCATTCTCATAGTAATTATATCTGATAATATTTGATTATATATTTGAATTAGTATATCTGTATTATGTAATAATGTCAATTATTGTTTTATATATTATAGATAAATTAATGAGATACAAATTAGATACGACGACAATATCAACTAATGTCACGATGAAAATACTTTGACTAAAGGAATAAAAAATTAATTAATAATGTGTTTGAATGTATGGTTTATAAAATATAGTCAATATATAATTTATCACTCCATTATTATCTATTTTGGTGTATACATAAAATTTCAATAATTTTCTCTTTTTAATCTTTTTTAATTATATAATAAATAACTATTATAAATCATATAAAAGATACCTCTCATGACCCCTTATTTTCCACTCAATGATTAATTTTTTCTTATGATACTATAAAAAATCTCTATCCTCTATAAAAAAATTAATTTCTCCTCTATCATTAGGTCATGATTGAATGTGTTTATACGTCCATTATCAATATGTTTTCCATGGGTAATCTAGATCACCCAATGATATTAATTCATTTATAAAAGTATTTTTAATTCATATATTCCCATATTTAATTTCTATATTCCAAAATTATGAAATAATAATTTATATTATATTGATTTTTATTATTCACAAAGATAACTATTATTAATATTCTTCCAATTCATTTAAAAAGATGATTATTTTATTAATTCATTGTGAGGAAAAAACATCTATAATGTATTGAATTGTTTTTTCACTAGTGCCTATATTCTCTAATTATAGGGGTAAAATTGTTCATTAATGTTAAAAAATGGAACATTATTATTTTTAAAATGATTAAATTTATAACATGCATTCTTCAACTCTCAGTTTTTTATAAATGAAAATGTTTACCATGATTTATGTGAATTATCAACATAATGATTAAATCAATCAATTTTTTTATATAAATTATTAATTACAAAAATAAAAATAATCAAATATGACTCACCAAAATAAAATTAAAATATTAACATAGTTATTCTTCTTTAAAATTTTCATAATTCCTAAATAAACAACATTTATATTAATAACCATGCATTAAATATTGAATTTCAATTATTTGGTTTGATTAACAACTCAATTTCCCAATAATAGAAACTAATATCATGGATTATAATGTGCAAATAATTAATAAATACATATGAAAAAAATATGTAAATTTTTTTATTATATTGATTGAATTGTAACATTAATGATATACTAATTAATTTTGATACAATATAGAGTTGAATAAAAATTAAAGAAACATTCTAGTAACCAATTTCACCTAAAATGTACTGAAATAAATAGAGTCAAATAAATTTAAACCCCTTTAAAATTTCATTAAAAATAAATTCAGGTTCATTTTATAATATTAAAACACTCTATAAAAAGATGAGAAATAAAAATACTAATTTATTTCAAATTTATTTCAAATTTATCATTATTACTCATACCAGGAACTACAAATAGATAAAAACTAACATATAAAAAATAAAAAATACTTATAATTAAAAAAATTTATTTTTTTATATGGATATAAAATAGGTTATTTTTAATACCCTTGAATGTTAAAATATTAACATCATATTTGATTTTGTGAATGACACCGAACAACAAGTGTTCTAAGAAATAAATCTACATGAGACATTATGATATATTAAATATTTTAAATAAATTCATTCTACTCGATTTCTTGAATTATACACATTTCATTGAATGAATATTTTTACACACAACATATATTTTAACTTACACTGAACGCAATTTTGTATTTCCTTTATTGAATGCATTATATACAAGAATGAGTATTACCTAACAAAATATGTATTATAATTTAAAAGAATAATTACCTACAAAAAATTAAATTAAATGTTTTAATTATTATTAAAAAACATATAAAATATATGGTTGAATTATGTGGTTAAAAATTAATTAAAAATTAATATAAAAATCATTTTAGTATAAAGGGAATGTTTTTATCAAAAAATTATTTTCATTCACCAAATCTATTTTATCATAAATAATTTAATTAATATATATTATTGTATGATATTAATGAAATTGGTATATTCTATATTTAAAAATATTTTATTTTTAATAGAATTTATTTTTTAGGCAGAGAATAAGAATTATCTAAATTTTTTAAATAATTAGATATATTTTTCAAAAGGCAATCATGTTGTGTGATATTGATGAACTTATTTGAAATAAAAATAATGAAAATTTTATAAATTTATATTAAAATATAATCATTATTAATTTTATATTAATATCAAGATAATCTCAATTTTATGATTTTATTTATTTATGAAAAATTCTATTTTTAAATAATTGTGAAAAATAATTGATTTTAATTAAAAACATTTATTTAATAATTTATGATTTTATAATATATTATTAATTTTATTCAATGTATATATATATTATTCATAAAATAATACAATTTATCTCATTATAATAAATTTAATATTAAATTTATATTTAATAACATTGTAAACAACTTAACAGTTTCACTTTATAAACCTTCTTTCCCATCTCTCTAGTAAGAAAAATATGAAACTTATTAATTGAAAAATTTATATTTCATTTTTTGGAAAGTGTTTTTTCAAATTATAATTTGAATAATATATAATTTAAAATATATTAAAAGTAATTTTTAACCAGAATAAATTATTAATGAAATTAAAATAATCAACACCAATTAAGATGAAAATTATTTTACCAATAGAGTAAACATTAATCTTTATGCTCTAAATGACCCATAATCATGTAAAAACCCATTTTATGAAAATAGTTTTACCATAATACTTATATTATCATGGTTTATCTATTTTTTTCAATTTAGATAAACAATTTTCATTTACTTCTATAATTAAATATTTCAAAATTTTTCCACTCACCCTACACATCAATGGTCTCCACTGATACCCTTATTCACACCTCTGAAACCACATTGATCCCTAAATTCCATCCAAAATAACAAAAAAATACCTCCTATAATTTTAGAAGCATATTATTTTATATTAATCCATCATTGGTAGGAATTTGTGCCCTCATAATTAGGATACTTGATAGAAAGGTATTTTTTTATAAAACCATTTTATTATATTTATTTCCCAACCATCATTAATTATTTATATGTAATGATTGCATAATAATATAAGAATCCTAAGAAATTTATTTTTTGTTATGAATGGTTTTTTTTCTTCAGATTCACAAGAATCTATAAAATGGTTTATGAAATCATCATTCTTGTGTATAGTGGACTACCACCTCGCAAACCAATGGTGTTCGTTCTTCCATTTCCAACTATCAAGGTTGAGAATAATGATGGATTTGAATATTATATATTATATTTATGATATTATTTATTTATTTATTTTTATTTCATTATTATATGACATATACCATCATGAATTCTATTATATGTGAATGACATAATGTCTTTCATGAGTATAGTGGACTACCACCTCACAAACCATTATGATTCTTGCATACATAAAATGGAATGAATTATGGATTATTTTAGTAAAACTTTTTATATAATATTAAACAATTTATAATTTGATATATATATATATATCATTTACATTTATTTCAATCAATATAATTATAAATAAAAACATGAATAATGCATAAGTACGACATATCTTCTCTGTGAGTGTTGTATTTTATTTCCTATAACAATTTTTTTTTATATTAATAGAAATAAATATAATAAATATATATTTTCTTACAAACATGTTTTATATTCGTTTAGAAACATATTTACCTCATAACCCATGCTTTATAAATATTTTTTAAAAATGTTTTATAGGTTTAAAAATGATTAATTAAATTATTTTTTTACCCATTTCACTTGAAATAAAAATTATCAAAGGATGATTTGTTTCATTTTAAAAGAATGAAGGTTTTAATTTTATTGAAAAAGGGAAATAAAAAATTGTTTTAACATAATTATAATTAAAGGAATTTCCAACTGGCATGATGACTCAACTTATTTCAATATTTTTCATTAAAATTAAATGGTTATATTTTGTTATAATTATTTCCAAAAACATTTCATAAATTTTCAATTAAAATTTTATTTTAATAAATAATTATTTTTAAATTGGCATTTCGTAAATAAATTTTTTTTCCCTTGATAATGGTTTTAATGTTATTTTAAGGTATTTCTATTAATTATTGATAACCACACTTTATTCATACCCTAATGGGTATACATATTGTATTTATATAATCTTTAATCTTCTTTGGGATGGTATATGATAAATTAGATCAAGGTATATATTATAATTCTTTCCATTATTCATTTATTTTGTCATTAACATTACCTTGAACGATTAAAGTTCTTGTGGAATTTAAATTTACCATAAATAGCATTTTTTTATTGTGGATATATTTATCTAATTATTTGTATACAATTATTTTCATATGGTATTTGAATTAAATGTTATTTATTGGCAGAGGAATTATTGGTAAATATTTATCCTCACTCTATATAAATATTTGATATGGATTATTTTGGAGGAGTTAAATAAACTATTTGAAATATGAAAAATTATTTGGATATGCGTTTCACAGGTTGGGGAACATTTAATTGAATCCCCTTAAAAAATAAATAGCCTCATGAAATGAATAAGTTGTCCAAATCAGGTAGGGTTCTACACAGTTTGTTTTAAAATTTATTGTGAATGATATCAACGATAATGATTTTATATATACGAGACACATAGAATTAAATAATTATGAATTTCCATCATTTATAAGTATTTAATTATTATTATACATTTAATTTTTTATGAAATAATATATATATATATGAATTTGATTATCAGTTTATTTATTAGATTAAATTTTTTATAGTTATTTACTTTTTCATATTGATTAATAAATATATTTATATATTGTTAGGTTCAATTATATACCATTCATTATTGATTGTTATTATTTATTTCTTCGATTGTACTTATCCCATACATGGATTTGAGATCACCATTATTTTTTTCATTCCTCATAAAATGAAGGAAAAATCTTGGAATTCATTAGAAGGTCGTTTAGAATTAAACCGTGGTTCATATAATTTTCTATTTCAAATTGAAATATGATATTATGTTTGTATCAGGTTCTCTGATACTTTTAAAAAAATATGTAATTTTAGATTTTAAACTTGTGTATACAAAAATTTAATATTATAAGGTATGAGCTACAAGCAATTGTGTTTGGGATCATTATAGTGTGTATTGAAGGAAGTTTAGTAAAACCATTTGATACAGAAATTAGTAAAACATATATTAGGTAAAATAAATATAACATATAATTTTAGGATAATTAAAAAATAATATCCAAGTGTTTTTTTTAGTTTTATATTATGTTGATATTTCTGATAATACATCAGTTTATAGATATTTCATGTAAATGTCATATTAATACATATATATCTAGGTTTTAAAACACTGATGATTATATATCAGTAATGACTCAAACATAGCATGGTACACTTTTTCAGGACAAACTAATATCTAAATTTAAACTCTTGGGGGTATATACTTATGATAATTCAATATTACTTTACAATCCTTTATTAATGATTGGAATGTCCATATTCACAAAAAACATGTTTATTATTATGATATTAGTTGTTTGTAAATTTTCCAACGTATGATTAGAACATAAATAGTTCAATTTTATAAATATATGATAGAACATGTTATGATCGAATCTACTGTATTCCATTATTTTTAAATGGAACATATAAGGATGAAGTTTATCAATACACATGGATAATGTAAAGTATTAACTACAATGCAAGTCAGTATTGATGGTATTAATATAGAGAATGCTATAGATAAGCTTGGTCATCTTAATCAAGATATAAATAATATCCTAGGACGTATGGAGAATAATTTTCCAGATTAATACTATCCACTAGTGGATTAATTTATGGGATATTGGACCCCTTAATTTAGTTTGACTTATGATCCAATGGATTTCTAGAAATTGATTATTCCTTTTGAAGAGAGATTTATGTGAATGATATTCTATTAAAATGAAATGAATTGACTTTAAATGTATTGTATTTATTAATATGTTGATTATTTTTGGTCATTGATATATAATTCTATGGTTGAATTATAATTATTACACATAGAATGTGAATCCTGTAAGGATATATTCATTGATAAATATATCCCTCATAATAAAAAAATTATATGATGGAAAAGCTACATAGAATAATAAAAAATTGAGAAGATTTTATTTTATTTTATGGGGATTCATTTTCAAGGATATTAATAAGTTATATAAAGTAAACAATAAAAAAGGAGTTCATGATATGATACATATTTTGCTGGCTTACACAAATTTATTGAAGGGAACTGGTGTCTAAATCTATTTCATCATAAGATTAAACAGGTTTTTGTGCTATAATTTTATAGAAATAATACCTCATACCATTTTCTATAAATGGAAAAATTGAGGAAAATGATTTAATAGAAATAAAACAATAACAGGATTATGGGAATGAAGTGTTTTCCCAAATGTGATAACAATGGATATAATCACCATAGAAAATGATGGCAAGGATTGGGAGTTTATAATATGTGAAGAGAAATGGGTAAGTAGGAAAACTAATTCATGTGTATGAATTAAAACACAGATAATAATTGTGTCAAATGTATGTATATGGGGAAATGTTTAAATTTTTGGCCCAATAATAAGGGGAATATATCTCATATGAGGATAAGGGATCAAGGAAATCATATTTCATTGATATAAAGAAAGAGAAATGATTAATGTGTTAATATATTTGGATCCATGGAATATGCTATAGAATTATTTTATTGATAATAATTTTTTTATAATAATTATAAAATCTATATGTATTGTAATGGATTACTATTTCATTATGTATTTTAAATTTTATGTTTAATTATACTGATGATTAAGAAAAATGTTTTTTTTTTCAAATTTAAATTCTTAGAAAATTGATGATTGAGTAATTGATAAGATTTAATATTTTTATGATGATAAGGTAATTGTTTTTGGATAATGTGACTATTTATATGGATAAAAAAATTTTATATAACTTACTATCTTGTAATTAATTCTAATGGTATGGATCATATGTTTTTGAAAAGTTCATATAGTTACAATTGGTCAATTTTTTTATGTTGGATATTGGATTATGTATTATTGATTAATGAATTACATCAATATATAATGATTATTGTACTGTGAGTTGATGATGAAATATATCACATGAAAAATTGGTATGATAGTGTTCTTGAAATTGAAACATATTAATTAATTATACCTTTGTATATTCTTATATAGTGAAAGTGTTCTGAAACACTATTATAAGGGTCTGGAAAAAAATGTGACATCTTATAACCATTATTAGGTAATAATAGCGATGATATGTAGTAATTATATGGTTGGGTAATATTTAGGGGTTACTTATATGAAATTATGAATTTTTTTTGGGATATTGGGTTTTTTGTGGTTGGCACATTGTTTTCCAAAACTCTGCTCCCACATACTATAAACCTTAAATACATGGGAAGTTAATGTTTTCACAATTGACACATGGTTTGATAGACCATTATCCCATCGATAATTGAATATTTACTCCATTAGTGTGGTGCACATTTAGTTCACATAGTTTGATAGAATATTTTGCCCTTCCCAACTAATGGTGTATGCCAATAGTATTATATCTGAGAAATGATTAAAATATTATTAAACCTAAATATAACATCTAATACATACCAAACACCACATATCACGACATCCTAGGTCATTGGGGATCCCATTATCCCATTTGGGATCACATCCACCTATTCAGAATCGAATTGATGATTGAAGAACATTTTTTGATTCCTTTATGATAAGTGATCTTCTACTGTTCATAATATCATTATCTCTATATATTTTATACTTATGCTTTTATAGATATTATATTATATATGGATGAAATTTCCCTTGATTTGGATTTTTAAATTAGATTTTTTTCATTATTTCTTTTTATGATGTTATGTATTGGTTCATTACATTACAGGCATTGTGATATGAGATCTATGTGTTATGGTAGTTAGTTCCGTTTGACATTCTCCAATTGATTTATCAATTATTTGATTGACTTATGGAAGAAAATCATATAAATTATAAATAATGTAATTCAATTTGAATCATGGCATTTATGTTTATTTGGAATGGTAGTTTTGGGAATTTCCCCAATTCTAGTGGAATTGTAAATTGGGGTGCAATTTTATTTCTATAGAAATTATCAAAGAGATCTGTGAAATAGATTTGAGAAATTAATTTGAAAAAATGGATTATATGAAATTGATAATTACTTATTATTGGTATTATCATCACAAATGAATAAATTTAATAAAAACTCATGTGATTGTTTTTAAAATGGATTTAAATTTTATAATAGAATATGTGGGAACAATATTTTTTCCCCAATATTGATTAATTATTAATAATATGCAACCCTGGGATGTTATTAAGTTATTTGGGACAAAAAGGCTTATTTTTAATTTCCCTATCATTTTATTGATGCTATAAAACTATAACATAACACTATTAGTAGATGTTTACCCCAGTGGGATTTTAGTTAGTCCTCTTTGGCCAGTGTAGGAGGGATGTGTGTGCACATTGATGTTATCAATATATGAGTGTGTGAGGATCCCATAACCAGAAACTATCATACCATATAAATATGATCATGTTTCAGATCCTATATGTTATGATATATATATATTTTAACAATCAAGGAATTGATTTATTAATGACATGTTTATATTATATACTATTTTCTATAATTTTTTTTATTAATACATAGTTTGATGTAATTCCATCAATTGAAATAATAATCATGTTTTATTTTAAATATATAATTGTACTTCCATGCATGTTTTATTTGAAAATTTATATCTTTAATTGGTTTTGTTAATATCAAAACATGTTTTGGGGAACTTTATAAGTACATAATTATCCTCATAGTTTACAAACAACCATTTCCTTCATTAGTTTATAAATCTATTACTACCAGATTTGAGAATAGTGAAAGCACACAATGGATGTGGTGGTTATTGATATTTTTTCATTGTATTCCTATTTCTATTAGAACATTATTTATCATCATTTTTTTCAATGAAATTATCATTTTACTATGAGTTTATACACCTATTTCACTCAATGTCCTATTCTCACTTGAGAGTTTTCTATGGACCATACTGACTTGTGTCTCATTCTTTCATTGCCTTTGTGGAAAACTATAACATTTATTGATTTTTGTGATTAAAGGATTTAGTTTTCACGCCCTAGGTATCACAGATTCCCTTATTTGTATGTTATGATCGAATCATGTGTTACTGTTCCATGTAATTCGGGCCATTTCAAGAATAGGTTATATCAATGTTTCATGTTAATCATATTTCGTTAATGTTAATTTTAATTTTTATTAATTTTTTCATTATTTTTGATGTAGTTTCCATTGAGTGTCTTGAAAACTCTCACAAAAATGAATCTTAAGACGTTATGAGTAGTTTGGGATAGAAATATTTAGTATTATTCATACAATCTTTCTTAATATTTATTTAGATATTTAAAATCCATAGATGTGTTTCTTATATGATGTGATTATTTTACCTTATTACTCTAGTTTCTAGTGTTTTTTTGACTAATACTATCATGTATTCGTTTTTCTTTCATAATTTTTTATAGAATCATGCCTCTAAGAATATGTGACAATGGGATCCTAGAAGATTCATTTGATGATCCATAATAAGAAAATCCATCATGGACGAGAATCATGTTGAGTTAATTTTTCAAGTTTTCCATCCTCTAGGATAGGATCCTGATCACGTTCATTGTCAAGTACTAGTAGTGGATCCTCAGAGGGATGATCCTTAAAATCATTATCAAGAATTCCATTGACAAAATCACCCAATGTTCCATGGATCTATTTTTCTCATGATTCTAAAGATTGGTTATGAATAATTGAATTTTTATTTTAGTTTGTATAGATTCATTTTCCAATCATTGGGATTCATGCCACTATCAAGCTATAAATACATATAAAGATATGATGTGATTCGATGGTGATGATAACGAAGCATAATGAATTAGATTAAGAGGATATTGATATTCAATTCATCGACCACTTCTATCAATATTATTAAATCTAAATTGATATGAGATTGCACAAATTCAAGAGGGGGTGAATTGTATATTTGAAAAAAATTTACTAAAATATTTATAAAAGGTTCTATTATTAATTTTACATAATCTAAAAAAATTCACAATGACTCTTATAAAATAATACAAACTATCGGATGGATTCGTGGTCTGATAGAAATTTTATGATACCACAGGTTATGAAATATTTTTATTCAAAATGAATAAAAATATCATAGTAATATAACGTGTAAATTATTCTTTCATAAAGTGTATTTAATCAATTATAAAAATTTTAAGTTGTAATTAAAAAATTACAATATGAAAGAATACAAATAGAATGATGAAATAAAAGGATTGTCTTTCTATTACAATAAACAACAAAAAATTAAAAGGTATTACAATTCTATTATCCCAAAGAGAAGGGTATCCTTTCACATAGGATAATAGGTATTTCTTACCATCATTGGTAAGCCCTTGGTGTGATGATCAGAATGTCTGTCTTGCTATCCTCCCAAGCCCTCGATTTGTTTACAGGTAATTGGCACGTCCGTCTTTCAAACAATTGATATCTATCGATACGATGATCAATCAAACATTATTCATATAAAAAGGAGACCACGATCATTATCACTTGATAAGACTCATAAAAAAATATAAATTATCTTATTGAAAAATAAAAACTATGAATGAGCCAGTCACGTTTTTTAATTTCAACACTTTCGTACAAAGTAGAGAGAAGTCACCCAGTCTCTCTCTAAAATATGGAAGTATCTGATGTTATTATCTCTATATAAAATTAAATCATATATATAAGCCTTAGGTTCCAACAATCATATTTTCTACAAGTTTCATATTTCTCAATGAAATTCGGAGTGACTTAGAATCTGGGCATTATAACGATTGTATTGAAACTAAAAACATGATATCATTGTGATTGGGTTATAACTAACTCCAAGATATATTTTTGGTTAAAAAAATAGCTATATGATAAATTAAATCATGAGTAATATTGGAAAAAAACCTGTTTTGATAAAAGTATACAAATAAGTATGAGAAACAAATATAAGATGATTATGACTAATATTCATTGAATGATGATAGGTATGAAAAAGATAACACCAGACACTAATATGATGAGAAGTGGGTACAATGCACATTGTGAGTACAATGGTCAGATTAGGTATGATAAATAAATTGGATAAGATGGTTAGAGTGTATACGGAAGACATAGTGTGTATGATGGCTAGAGTGATTACGATGGATGCAGTGTATATGATAGCCATAGTGAGTATGATGAAAAGAGTGATTAAGATGGTAATAATGTGTATGACAAAAAGAAAATCATATAAAATAAAAACCATTATTTGATAATTTATTACAAATAGATATGTTATTTTCAAAACAATAGACATAAAATTCAAAAATAAGGATTTTGAATTAACATTATCTCTATGTTGGAAATCACAAAACACAATGTAAAACATGTATGAAATAATTATCTCCCCATAAGTAATACACACTTTTAAAGAATGAAATGAATAAAAATAACTCCCACATTTGAAAATTTACTCCCCTTTTATAATACATTATCCCCCTTTGTGATTTACTAAATGAATGGTGTAATCTTGATCATCCATAAATTTTTATAGATAAATAGAATAAAAAATATTGAAATGAAAATATATAGTTCATATAATTTTCTAGAGTTTATATATATTTAAAATAAAATCAACAAAAAAAGATACGACAAAATATTCAGTTATTTTATATTTCTATTTATTTCTTGATCAAATCATGTATAATAGCCTTTATCTTATTTATCTATATATTGTATTCTTAGATAGGAACACATTGAGATTTGATAATCTCTTTTTGGTTTTCAAAATGTTGATACTAGTTTTGGATGGTGTCTTCAATAATCCTGATCACTTCTTCGAGAGTATAAATTTTATCATGAATATTATTATTTTCATAAGACACCAAAGTATCTTGTTTATTTAACAAAAAAATTCATCTTTGAATGGTTTCACCGTAGAAACTCTAAGTGGAATGCATTGAGGAATTCTCGGAACTCTTTCACTGAATGACTATCAACACCGTGGGTTTTTTGGAATATGATTCAAACTCTCATTTTTTTCACTATCAAGCTTATTCAAAAAATATATAGATCATTTGAAATCCCCTTTATTTCTTCAATAGACTCCCCATATTCATTTACAGAACTCTTTATTTTTTTTGGAAACATGGCCATATTCTCACAATATTTATTATGAGAAATATGGATATCACTCAAAACCTTTTGATCATCCATCATAGTCATCACATTGATTTGGAATCTCTTATTGAAACAAATTTATTACTTTGATTATCTGTAATGATATAAAATTTTCCTTATTTTTTAGGAAGGTAAGGAAAATTATTCCTGATACTTCTTAGGTCATGGTCAATATGAAAACTTTTTTGAGTGAAATTGTGTGATATGAATCTATGTCTTCAATGTATGATTCATGTTCATTTGGGTGGATTGAGTCTTCATCAGGGTGATTTTCTTTTCCCATTATCATTTTCATTCTCAACTCTCTCATCGTCTTTTTCAAATCTTTATTTTCTAGTTTTTCACTTATGATAATGGCTCTCTCTAAATGAGTAATTTGAACCACTTTCTTTTCTAGAGAAGGAAAACATTGAGATTGAGTTTATATATACTGTATTGGTGCGGGATTAGAAGGAGGATTCTATTATTGAACTCCTTCACATTGTTTTCGAAGGGAATATTATTCTCCAATTTTCATAGAACATTGAATATATTCCATGAGAAATTAATGTTCCTCTTCTTCTTCACCTTCAGATTGTGAAGATGATTGTATAAATTCTTGCAATATTTCATTCACATTCTCTGGAAGAGTCTTTATGAATTTTTCATATTAAATATCTTTTTTTAGTTAACCACATGATAACTCCACAACGTTTAGTATCTTGGAAACATCAAAATCATGAACATTTTATTTCATTAGACTCTTCTTCTTATTATTATCCTTATTATCTTCTAATCTTATCTTCTTTTCTAGAGATTTAGCTGGATCATGATCAAATTTTGGATAACCTTGTTTTCATTATTCTTTCTACTATCTCCACATAACTACAACATCTTTAATATATTTGGTTTACTTATTAGGCTTTGCATAGATTTTGAGGATCTTACTTTTGAGAATATATAATTCCTATAGCTGATTGTATTAATGGAGGAGCTAGTTGATTTGATTTTGATTCATACACATTTTTTATAAATAACATTGATTGAGCATCAAAACAAACATTCATCTTTCTGATTGTATCCTTTCTAATTCATTATCCTCAAAATATTTTCAATTATGCATTCATGGGATGATTATAAAACATCAAATTTTCAAGAATTAACATCATAAAATTAATGTGACAAATTATACGAAGAGATTTAATTTCTCCAGGCATCACATTCTTGAATTTTTCAGATATTTCACCCATGAGATTAACACTTCTAATTTTTGCAATATAGTCTAACATTAAGATATGAAAAAAAATTAGAGTTTCTCTATCCCAATTCATTGGAATATGAAACCCTTGAATCCATAAGGGAATAAAAATATCATCTGCACAGATGTAGTATACAATTCTTTTCTCATGATTGTTAATAAAGACAGACCTTTCATACAATTCCTTATTAAATGTACCACCATCTTCTAGTAACTTATTACAAGTAAATAAAGAGTCATTATTAGTAGAGATATTTAGAAAATTTTCATATTTTTTATGGATATATAAATCATTCTATCATACAAAGAAAAATTGATCATTATATCCCTATCAAAAGTCACAATATTGTAGAATTTTATAACCTCTTGAACAATAATCAGATCATGAGAATGTTTCTAAACACCAAGATATACCCATAATTGGAATAAAAAATCCTATGGGTTGAAGAGTCATAACTATTAATGAAATCTCCAGAGACTAGCATCTCTATAAAAAATTCTATTTCTTAGAATGTCATTGAAGACATATCGGCTAAAGTATTGGTAGAAGACTGAGAACTAAACTTGACTAGAAAAATAAAGGACTGTATCAAGTCTTAAAAATATGATTAAAGCTTCAATGATAAATTTGAGGAAACAATTTGGGTACGAGGAGGGGGGTTTCATATTTATTGTTGAATTTTTGTTTCTATGAGGCTTTTACGGTTGAGATTTAATGATTAGAAAAATCAAATAATATAAAATAAATGTATAATTTTCCACTCATTTTAAAGATATTTAAAAAATATATGAAATAAATAAACAATATAACAAAAGAAAAGTGATGCATAAGGTAAATAAAATGTACATATGGATTATTTCATGTGATTAGTTGGTTTGAAACTATTATGAAAGTAAGAAAATAATTTAAAACAGAAATGAAATATTTGAAACAATGAAAATGAATATGATCAAATATTAAATTCATGATAAATAATGTAAATATGTACTATTTTTATAACGATTGAATACAATGTCAATACCATAGCATGTCAAGCCGGTTGAAAGTAGAGTCATTTCCATAGGTTGTCAAGCTGATGGAAAAAAATTCATTACAAAAGGTTGTCATAATGATAGAAAAAAATTCATTTCCATAGGTTATTGAAGATGATTAAAAAAAGTCAATACCATATTTTTTCCATACAATAGAAAACAAAGTCATCACTATAGTTTTTCATGCTGATGGACTAGAATTTGTCAAACTGATTAACAAAATGTCAAAACGATAAGAAAAAGGTCGAACCAAAAGTGAAACCAAATTTCATAAATCAGAAATAAATAAAACAACTAATGAAACAAATAAAATATATAGAGTTATAAACTAAATAATTATCATAAAATACAAAACATTAGATAAGTAATAAAGAAGATGAAATTAATAAAACAAATAACAAAACATTAAGGTTATCCACATATGAGGAGGAGTGTTTTAATGTTAATAGATTGTAAAAAAAGTAAGTAGATGTAAAAGATTATTTTATTGTAATCTTTCATATATTCAGTTTAATATATTTATATATGTTGGATGTTAATTGTTTTTTAAAAATATCACCAAGTTATTATTGTATTTCAATGAATTGTAAAATAATATATTCATTTTATATGTGATCCCTATGAATGTGATGCCTAATATCTATGTGTTTTACACTAGAGTGATTTTCATGGTTTTTACTTATTTTAATGGAACATGTTTTACCACACATTATTTGAGTTTTATTAAAACTCATTACATAGTACGTGAGTGTGTTTTGCGTCCACAACACTTGAGAACAAAAACATCCAATTGAAACATATTGAGGTTCAATAGTGGGGAGTGAAATTGAGTGTGGTCTTTCGCAGGACTAAGAAACTAAATAATCTCTTTGGAAATTACATTTTCTCGAAGTAAACTTTATATCCATTCTAAAACCAACAAAAACAGCATCCAAAAAGCTTTTCAATTCAAAATCATTCACATAAGAATAGAAAATTCCTAAATAGATTGTTCCTATTAAATACTATAAAATCATTTTCTTATATTTTAAATGGGATTTTTTTTGCGTTTTCTTCATATCTAGCACATAATAATATGTAAAACATTATGTTTGGATGAATAGATGTTATGTATAGTAATATTCCAATAATTCAATTAAAATTTGTTTGATCAACTTATTTCCCATCTTCATTATGATCAAGATCATTTGAGGTACCAATGGGATTACTAGTACTTTTATTATTATCGTATCAATATGTTTTAAGTATTTCTTTCATATAATTATGCTGACAAATAAAATTACCTTTTTGTTTTTGAGAAATTTGAAAACCATAAAAGAATGTTAATTCAACCATCATATTCATTTCAAACTCATTATTCATTAGATTTATAAATGAATTTTTTAATGACTTTTGATTTTATCAAGAAATTATGTCATCAATATATATTTGATCAATCATAAGATATTTTTATTCTTTATTTTCAAAAAATTTTGGATTAGTTGTTCCCTCAATATAATTGTTTTGTAACAAAAATCATATTATCATATCATAATAGGATCTATGGGGTTGCTTATGTCTATAAAGCACATTGGTATGTTTGTAAACATATTCATGATGTTTTTTATTTTTAATACCATGGGGTTGGTCTCTATATACTTCCCCCTATACATATCCATAATGGAAAGCACAATTGAAAAACATTTAAAAGAGTTTGAAATTAATGAATTTTGCAAAGGCTAATATAATTCTAATAGATTCAGGTCTTGCTATTGGAGCAAAAGTTTCTTCACAGTCTATTACTTATTGCTGATTATAGACATTAGAAACAAGTCTAGCTTTATTTCCTATAGTGATAACATTATCTTCGCATTTGCATTTGAAAATCCATTTTACTCCAATAATAGATGTATCCTTATGTTTTTCAACCATTATCCAGACTCTATTACTTTTGAATTCCTTTAGTTCATCATGCATTACCATAATCCCATCCTCATCATTTAAATCCTCACATAGTGTTCAAATTGAGATATAAAAGAAAGATATTCTATTTCATTTCATAAATAGATTTTAGTCATTACTAGTTGATTTACATCACGAATGATGTTATCACTGGGATGATTCCTAAGTTAAAACTGATGTTGATTTTTTAAAACATATTCATCATTATAAGGAAGAATGTATTTGGGTTTTAATATCTCAAAAACAATTTAATGAGTATTTACAGTGTTAAATGAATCACTTATAATGGATTCATTATATGTTTTGGAAAAAACATCAGAAGAAATATTTTGATGCTGTTTGAAAACAAAAGGGTTAGTTTCATCAAACATAACATGTAATATTTCTTCAATAACACAAGTGTTTTTATTAAAAACTCTATAATCCTTAGAAGTGGTGGAATAACCTAAAAATATTCCTTTATCAGATTTAGGTGAAAAAATAAGCAGGTTTTATTTCTTTTAAAATAAATACCAATATACCAAATACTTTAATGTATCAAAAATTTCATTTTCAGCCCATCCACAACTAATATGGGGCCTTATAATGAAATTGTTGAATTAAAACTCAATTTATTGTATAAAAATAAATATTAATAGCTTCTTCCCAAAAATTATTTTCTATTGATTTTTCAATCAATATTGTTCTGGTTATATATTTCATCATTATATTTATTAATTAAACAAAAACATTTTTTAGGAATTCATGGTACGTAAATTTTGTGAGTAATTCCATTCTTACTAAGAAAAGTTTCAAAATTAGAATTTACAAATTCTCTCCTATGATCACTTAATATAGTTAGCATTGGTATGTTTTTCTCATTTTTGACATTAGAAACCTAAGTTATAATGAAACAAAAATCACCGAATTTTATAACAATATAATATTCCCATGTAAATCAAATATAACAATCAACTAAAATAAATACATTTTACATTCCACCAAAACATCCAGTCTGTCATGGAAAAAAAAGATCCATGTCCACTATCTATACTGTATCAGTTGTTGGGACATCAAAATTTGATTTAAAGATTGACTTATGTTGTTTTCCAGAAAGAAAAGGGTCAAAAAATTTAGATGAAATAAACCTAATATTAAGTTTAATTTTTAATGTCCTTTCATAGAGAGTTTATATATGTTTCTAATATTATAGTGTCTTAGTCTTCAATTCTATAACCATGATTTGTATTCCATTGTACTTAGAAAAGGTAAATGTTGGAAACTAAAGACTTATATGTTCAATGTGTAAAAATTCCCATGCCTCTGGGCATATAGATTGAATTCGTCCTTGTAATTGTGAACAATAAATTTATCATTCCTAAAATTCAAAAGGTAACCCATATCACATAATTAAAATATACTAGTGATGTTTTTATTAAGACCATAAACAAATAAATCATTAGAAATCAAAATTTTCTTAAGGAAAACAATATTTCATATACCAATAATTTTTTCTTGAGAATTATCTCTCAAGGTGGCCTTTCCCCCATTCCTATTTATAAAAATTTCAAAGAAGTTTTTTTAGTCATGTTCCTGGAATATCCATTATCCATATAACAAGAATTTTATTTGTTTCTCATTTTGTTTTCCTAATAAAAAACAAATAATATTTTGGAATCCAAACGTGTCTTGAAAAGTGTGCTCTGCGAAAACCTAAAGATTGAGTTTTATATAAAGAAAAAAATTTCTCCAAATTTTCACCACATTGACACTTGGTGATAGAGGAGCTCTTTGGGGAACAAAATAATTATTAGTAGAATATAATTTGGAATGAGTATATCCAAATCCAGACCTAATCCTAATATAACCAAATTAAGAATAAATTTTATCAAAATATTTCCTTAAAAAAATGAAATATGATAAAAGATTATTTAATGAAAAAATTTGGATTTTAGTCTAATAAAAAAAATTATACTCAAAGTGATTAGTTTTACAATTTTGTTTTATTTATAAAATATTTTCCTAAGAAATTATATTATCAAAATATTAAGAATGTTTATTCATTTTAAAATTCACATTCTAAATATTTTAAAAAGTTTTCAATTATAAGATTTTTAGATTTATGGTCATTAGAGAGATATGATATTTCATTTATAAAAATATCAATCCTAGTATTTTATTTTTTAATATTTCTAGAAACATTAAAATTTTCATTTTCTAAAAGTATAGTAAATTGGGAAACTTCATCATAAAAAGACAAAGTATTATCATTCTTTGATGAGGATGTTTCTTCATTACAATAATAACCATTATCAACATATCTGATATTCAATGTCATTTTAGTAATATATTTATAACTCTATAACTTGGCCATTATGCAATGATATAGAGTATTGGAAAAGACACAAATATTCGTTTGGTTTGAGATATCACTCTCAGAAGAGTCTTTAAAATAATCACCTCTATTAGAACATGAGGATTCATTTACATCGAAGGAATTCATTCCATTAGAAATCATGTGTTTCTTCTTATTTTTTCCTGACTCATTTTCCTTTCTATCCATTATTTTTAGCATAAGAAAATCAGGGCGAATGTTCATTCTCTTTTACATACATATCATGTGACTTTTGAATCATTATTTTTCTTATTACCTTTGAAAGTATTTTTATATACACATTGGATATCCTTCTTTCCAACAATTTTATTTATTCCTCTAGAAATATTTTCAAGATCATTCCCTTAAATATCAATATCACTAGAATATGAAAAGACACTGATCTTTCTCTTTTCTGAATTATTTTTCATAGGTGATTGATACATGGTAGGATTTGATGTATTAGTAAATGCTACTCCACCATTCATAATTTTCACATTTATTCATCTATCTTATGTCTTTAATAATATTGTAATAGAGTTCCAAATATAACAACCAGTGTATGATTTTTAATCTATCTAGACTCATCAAATTTAGTCCTCTTGGAATACTATTTATGCGGCATAATGTCTATGATCTTCTCAATTGAGACTTCATATTTTATGTTTTTCTATCACATAAATTTAATCCTATTAAAAATTGTCATCAAAATTTGTTTAACATTAACTTCAAGTTCACCATAACGAAATTCAAAATCTTGATAATCATGTTTTATCATAGATATTTTTATTTCAATAACTATTTATGTACTAAAGTGTGTAATATCTAATTTATTTTATATTCTATTTTTGACTTAACATAATGATATATGACTGTAAATATTCCTGGTCATGGAACACAATAAATTATTGAATACCTTATAGTTTATCTGATATTCTTGTTTTTCATGGGCTTTAAATGTTTTGACTTATTTCTCAGGAATCTTATAGTTACCAGTGCACAAAATGAAGTTATCTACACCAGTATTTATGATAATAATCATTATTTAATCTCTCTAATTATCAAATTCATTTCCAATAATGATAGGTTGTCTTGTAAGATTAATAATTTCAATATAAATGGCATTCATCATGCCTTACATCATAAAGAAGAAAAAGTATTGTTCCACAAATACATGACAATGTATTTATAAAACAATGTGGCGTAAAAATAAACAATGTAATGTAAAACCTCTTCTGATACCAATTGTTGGAAACAAATGGACAGAAGATAGATCAAATTCATGAGGGGGGTCAATTTTATATTTAAAAAAATCTCTTAAGACCTTTATGAATGGTTCTATGTTAAATATTACATAAACTAAAACAACTCACAACACCTCTTATAAAATAATAAAAACAAACTGATAGACTCTAGGTCCGATGGAATTATTATGACACAAATAGTTAGGAATCAACTATATTTAAATTGAATACATATATCATAGTAATATAAACTATAAATTATTCTACCATATATCATATAGAATCTATAGAAAATGGTATAATTTGTAATTAAAACAATTAAAATATTAAAGAATGAAAATAGAATGAATAAATAATAGGATTATTTTTATATTATAATATGAAACAAAAATGTAAAAGGTATTACGAATTTTTTATTCCAAAGAGAAGTGTATTCTTTCTCCTGGAATAATAGGAATGTCTTAGCAACACCGGTAATCCATCGATATGATTATTGGAAATTTTTTCTTGCTATCCCCACAAGCCATCTATTTTATAGGTTATTAGTACTTATATCTTTCAAACACATGAAATCCCTCGATACAATGATTGATCACACCGTCTGCCAATCCATGATAGAACTTGATCATTATCACAAGATTAGACACCAAAAACATAACAAATAACATATTTAAATGCAAAATCTATGATTTTTTTTCAAATTTTGTAATTTTATGGGTTTCACACTAATTAAAGGGTTGTCATACGTCTCTCTCTAGAACATCTATGTAGCGAATATTATCTTCTCTACTTCAAATGACATCGTATATATAGGCCTCAAGTTCCAATGGTCATATTTTCTCCTACAGTCATATTTCTTCAGAAAATTCAGAGGGTCTTATAATTCTGGAACTCTAATGTTCTTATTGAAAAATTATTCAAGAAATTTTTTGATTGTTTTATACCTAACTCCATGACATCCTTTTTGTTAAAATAATAGATATATGAAAAATTATAACATGAGTATAATTGGTAGATTTTTTTTTTAAAATAATTAAAAAATGTATGAGATAAAAATATTTCATGAGTATGATTAATATTTCGTGTATGATGATAGTTATGAGTAAGATAATGCCAGATAATAATATGATTAAAAGTGGGTAAAATTCACATTGTGAGTACGATGTTCAGAGTCAGTATGACAAATAGATTGGATACAATGGCCATAGTGTGTACAATGGCCATACTGTGTATGATGCCAAGAGATAGTCTGATAGCCAGAGTGAGTATGATTGTAATAGTCGATATGATAAAGAGAAAACTATATTCAATGAAAATCCTTTATTTCAGAATTGAGTATAAATAGATTTGTGATTTCCAAAACAAAAGACATAAAAGTCAAATAGATGATATTAGACATAACAAATATTATATTGTATTGTCAAATTTAATATACTTTTATAAACAAAATCCAGTAAAATAAGACCATGACTAAATATTAAAATATTGTTGCTGATCTTGGACATTTTTCAATTGAGATAATATCGAATGGGAATATTACGACCCGAATATTTTATATGGAGTATAGATATGATAATTTCTATTTGGTTTTCATGCTTATACTCTGTTTTTAAGACTTTTTATAATATAGAGTGCTATAGGACGAACTTGATATAGATGGTATGTTATTTTTTGTTGTAGATTATTTTTTAATAGTGGTCATCCGGTGAGTTCCTCTAAATTTTAAAGAAATTGTGGCATGTCATGTGGTGGTCTTCAATTTTATTTTTCTTCCTGGCCTCATATTGATCATGGAAGAATGATTTTTTAATTTTTCTAGTGTGTAAGGATTGTGAATTCAAAATGGGTTTTCATGAGGACACTAATATATGTGATTCTAACTGATACTCAGGTCACTACCAGGAGTTATTTTATTTTATTTTTCTACATGTAGAGGCATGTGATCCTCAATACATAATACTATTGTGGTACAATTATATTCTTTGAAAACTAAGGGATTCTATTTATATGAATCTATATTGAAAAATATTCACACATTGGATGATTCTACAAAGGAAGAAGATATCAGTCTAGTATCCATAAGAGGTACCATAATTATAGATTCATATTTATTTATAGCTTTATTTTATTTTGGTTCATCTCATTCATTCATATAAAATTTTATTGTGAATAAAATAAATCATAAAATTAAGATTTTATAATATGTAATGTATATTAATACACAACATGGATTGAAGAAATTGAATTATCTTCATTGTGTAGATTTTGTTGTCTATTTATCAAAGGTTTATCATGAAATGTATTTTCTAATTATTGAAATTGAACCTCTTGAATCAACTTTTTGGGTGTATTAGATCATCATTTATATAACCCAAACTGATTGATATTTATGAAATAAATTCTTTAAAATGGTTGATGGGGTTTGACATATCATGCCAGGAGAATGATACATGAGGTCCAGTAGTGGCAGGACATATTAAATAGAGTTAGGGAATATAATAGAATTTTTTTCTTTTGTCTTGGAGCGGTAAAAATTTGGTGATAACATCCTTCTAGTTTTCATCATGTTTTGGAATGTTGTTTTTCTAGAATATCCATTATTCCATTGGTAAGGGGTGTGGTGGTCTCTATTGTGTTATTATCTAGTACACATATAGTATCTATTAAATCTTACAACATAGAACAAACTAAAATGAATCAGTTCATAAATATTTTAGATGACCTTTTCGAGAAAGGGATTATACTCCCAAGTCATCCACCGTGGTTGGACTTAATTCTCTTTTCTATGAAATTTAATGGGTCACTTTTAGTATGTGTATTTCATCATAATATCAACATAGTGATGATAAAAACAAGTATCTATTTATGTATATTGAAGATTTGTTTTATCAATTGTAGAAGGTGAATTGGTTTTTTAAGATTGATCATTTGACTTTCTTTCACCAGTTGATAATAAAAGAATATGATATTTTGAAAACCGCATTTTGGAGATGGTTTGACCATTATAAATACCATAAAATTCTATTTGGTGTAACCAATTATCATTCTATAATAATTTATTTGATGAAGACGATCTTCCAGAAGTATCATTAAACTCTTGTAGCTGTTATTATGGATGAAATCCTTGTTTACTATTTTTTCGAGGAGGATCATGTTCATTATAAAGTATATGTTATATAATTTATGAGAAATCAACGACTATATAAAATTCTATTGATTATTATTTTATAGATTAAGGAAGTGAAGTTCATGGTACACATGGTGTCAGAACATGGAGTTTCAATTGATCCTTGAATGGTGAATATTTTTATGACATTATAGATATCAAAGTATGTTTTTGGGATATATATTTTGAAGGGTCTAACAAGCTAATATTTCCTGTTTTTAATGTATTTATCCTTGTTTTCTTATATGATTACTTCTATAACTCATAAATGAGTAAATTTAGTTTGGTATGAGAAATTTAAAAATTATATTTTGACCTAAAATGACTTGTGTCTAATCTGGTAGTGTTAACGCTTCCATGTATTATATAGAGATATGAAATCTTTTAAATAAACGAGGTTTGGTTTTGGGATGTGTTCACAGAAATGGGTATCATATCATTTTCAATGTCTCATGACATCTTAAGACCCATGAAAATAATTACATGACCAACGACCATAAATAATGCCTTGTGATGCATAAAATTAAACGTTGACAACATTACCATTTTGAGAAAAGTTTACCATGTTTTTTGACTAGAAAACCATAACATATATATTATCTATTTTTTGGAATATCTTCATAAGGAATAAGTTTTACTACTTAAAGACCATTAAGTATGAAATTGAATATACCCTAGTAAAAGGGAATGGAATCATAGATTCCTTGAATAAGAAACATAAAAAATAGTCCATGATGGAATCATTATAATAGTCAATCATGATCGATAATATAACATATTTTCTTATTTTAGTTCAAAAAATAAGTACTAGGGTTTCTTTTGATAATTAATAGTAAACCATATCTTTTATTAGGGTGATTCTTCATGAAATCATATTGATTATGAATTATGTAACTTTTGAGACAACCATTATGGTGGGAAAACCATTGTTGTGTGGTCTTATCAATGATGTGTATCCTTTAATTTTTGATTAATTTTTTTCATCATTAGTGAGGAATGATGTATTTGGGGATTTAAATAAATACAATTGGGAAGAGATCCCATATACAATGAACATATTTAATGATTAGTGGTCAATTTTAATGTGGAAAATTATGAGACATGGAATTGATAATTTTGTCTCTAATTATTATACATGTGAATAGTATAAGGCCAAGAAACATAGGTGTTGATAATTTCTTCAATCACACCAGTGCCTACATAAATGTGGTATGTTATCCATATCAACATTGTGGTTGGATTTTGATGTACCTAGAGAAAGAATAATGTGATATAGATGTGATCAATTAGTTAACTAATTTAGCTCACATCTTAACCATTCATTTTTCAACCATTGTTGAGGCTTTTAGATAACTTAAAACAAATTTTAATATTCATTTTAATGTATTACCATCATCTATAGTTTCTTATATACTCCCTTGATATAATTCTCAATTTTCGAGAGGCCTTCATTTAGAAAACAGATCCCATGTTTTTTATGTACAAAATATCATCCAAAAGAATATGGACAAACAAAGAGACATATATAGATTCATGTGGTTTCCCTCATTTATAAATAATTTATTTTTTTGAACATTGAGATGAAAATTTGGAATGGTTTAGTTTTATATTAATAATTGTTAGCTATCCATGATCAGAATTTATCTTTTTGAGTCCTTTAATGGTCAACATTGAAAATATCTATTATGTTGGCCATAAGTCTATCAATGTTCTACTATTGTACTAATCATGGATCAAGATACAATATAAAATATTTAGTTTAAATGTATAAGTATTTGAATTAACTTGTGTCATTATATATATTATGTTGATCTCCTACACTGACTATTGGAATTTTCTGTTGGTGACCAGGTGTTCTTGAATGCTGCTTCTCCTTTGGGTTATCAATTAGTTGGGAGTAAAGGTAATAATTCCCCAAAATTTTTATTGAACATTAATTTTTTTGAGGATGCGGGGGATATTTTCCTAATATTTATCACTATCATTATATATTATGTTTATACACTATGAGTTTTATGAATCGTAGCTATGAAATTATTTATATAATCCATATTTGGTTCTGAGATATATTTACCTTGATGTCACGACAAATTATTCTATGACAGATTATATAGTTACGATAATTGATTCAAAAACTATAGTAAATTTTGGGAGAAAAATATATTTTATTTCATTTCATTAGAAGTATAGTTATAATACTCATGAGATGTGGAAGAGAGAGGAACTAATGAAATAATATCGGCCTTATGATTTTGGAATTAAATCTTTTAAAGGGAAATTCTAAATATAATATGTTTATATAGTGGGGAGGATGTAACATCATATTAATATTTTAGGTACTACATAACCTTAAGTTTCTTGATTATTTGGTCGAGTCATTTATATGGGATCTTTGTGACAATTATTTAATTGTAGAGGTCTCATTCGTTGTGCATGGTTGGTGTAGATTTTTCTCGAATTGTGAACCCACATAGGGAAGAAAAATTTAAACAATGAGAGAGGATGTTTGTAATATTGTTTAATGATTTGAACATATACGTACCCATGAAGAATAAATCAAGCTCCCCATTAGTGGGGTTCATGGTTTGGTAACACAATTTGAAAAACCATGTTGACCTACCGACATAACCATGCACCCATATGTTTTTAATTCAGAAAATTGTTTTATAAAATTTCCACTTATTATAGAACCTCATTCTTAGACCTAACTACACATATAATATTTTTATTAGAACAGTTTTTCTCAAAATAACCTATTTTGGATAATCAAATCCCATTCCAATGTGGTTCAAGGAATGGATATTATCATTCATTTCTTATCAATTAAGAGATCCTCTCCCAACCATCATCTCACTCAGTCAATATATCTAACCCAAAGAATACGTCCCCAGCATTAAACATTACTTAATATTGAGTTATTTCAAGAATACACATTGAGGAACTTTTCAGGTTTAGAGTTTTAGAGAAATAAGTCATAAATCATGCATTACATTCCATATTTAAACTGGGAGGTTACATCAAAGACAATATCCATTTTTTCTATAAAAGGAAACATATTTTAAATAAAACCCGGATTATTTTTTGACACTTCCTCGACAATATCATCACATCAAGTATTTTTCCCTTGACCTGTGAAAAACATTTCAAAAACTTGTGATGAGCATAAAAAGCTCAGTAAGGGATAAAAAAATACAGAAAGAAAACATTATTCCATGTATACATAAGAGTCAATGAAATCATACTTTACTCATAAAACAAAATCACATTCACATACCTCATGAAATCATAATATATATGAATAAAACATTTAAATCATAAGAGATAAAGGTATCTTGAGGCATTCATAACATTCTTATGTAGGGAGTAACACTAATGGTTACGTTTGGAATACCCATCATAGTATATTCCCTAAATCTATTCAGAGAAACCTTAACATATAACTCCTTCACGTTACCCAATACATTGGAGAGCTATCTCAGGCTCACCCGCCCATAGTTTATCACGTAACCACCCGACTTCATAAACAATTATCAAGAACCATAATATAATCGTATCACATAAAACATCCATAAAATAAAAATAAAATTTCCACATTTCAATCACAAGATATCAATAAAAAAAATTGATATAATCAGAACATTATCAAATCCACTTTTAATACCAAAATAAAAGAAAATTAAATCATGGTATTTATTTTTCATTTAAAAAAAGTTATGGCTTGTAGAGGAAGCCGAAACTCAAATAAAGGTCACAGTGGTGGAGAAGTCGTTGTCGCTGCATACGTAAGACAAAAACATTCCTTTTTTTGTTTAGTAAAATTATTCATGTAAAAAGATTACCTTTTAATGAAATAAAAAGTCAAAAAGGTTTGTTATACAACGAATAATATAAGGTCGTATATAAATTGAAGTATGCCTCAACGAAAGGATATTGGGACAAATTCCCTTACCTCGTGTCTAAATTCACTCGATCGTTCTTTAATCTATTGAATAATAAACTAGAGTTAATTTATACTTGTATAATATTTTTTTCATGTTCATTATTACTTTTATATCAATTATTACCATTTTATGATCATTATGTAATCATTTATGTTAATAACAGTCGTTTTGTCGGTCTATGGTACTTGAGTGAGAAATAAACTTCTTATAATCACAAGTTGTTCATGTGCTAAATATCCATTATATACAGAATTATATTAATGATTTAGATATGATATATATCATGTATATCTATTATATACATGCATTTATAATATTACATAACATTTAGAAGTAAGAAATGAAATGCACTGTTAATGGAGACGGTAAGACGTACGTACGCATGAATGCTACATTCCTTTATATTTTGAATTTAATGGAATGAAATCAGAATGATATAAATTTATATTATAATTATAGTATAATACCTTATATAATATCATTAACTCCATCCTTTATATGTCCAACATATGGAATTAACGATTCAAATCACTTTGAGGGGGTGGTAGTCCGCAATTCCTAAAATGAAATTATCACGTTTATCCATTATGGAAACCATAATGGTAAGAAATAAATGAAAAATACAGAAGAAATATGAAAACATAAACATAATATATATCATATATAAATACAGAGACATATTAATTGCCACAATAAACGGTGTTAAATGAAGATTGAACAATCATTGTTTCGTGAGACAGTAATTCGCCACCCACAGAAATAGTATGTTCTTTTTCCATTTGATAGAGGTGTGTGTAAGTGTAGCTATAATAATTCTTATAACAACATTATATTATATTGAAGATACTGGTTTTTTTACAATATAAAGAAATAAAAAGAGTTTAGGTGGTTGGAGAAGCAAAATAAAACAAAAGAACATAAGGGAAGACATTACCTTTCAATCGGGTAACTCTCATTGGTTTGAACAAAAAGGGTTTCTTGAAGAGCTTTCTACCTAATGTAAGGATTCTAGGATGAATATAGGGATCTTGGGAGCTTATTTTAGTAGAGGTTGGAAGAGATAAAGTGCTTGAGAAGTGTGTGAAATGGGTAGGAAGTGGGGTCTTTTTATAAGGGAGAGGAGGGGCTCTTTTGGAAAGCATGAAACTATTATTTTATTATAAAAATACTTTCTGTTTCTAAAGTTAAAAAAGTCATTAAATTTGAATATATGGTGTCCCATGTTCTAAATAAAATCATCCAATAATAATTAGACATGTTTTGGTTATTATTTTAAAATTTATCTTCTTATGTATTTAAATCATTCATTAATGAAGTAAACACAACATCATCATTATGCCATAAATAATATTATTTATATGATGTCAAAAAATTATAAAAAAATACCATTATATAGGGAATATTTTTATATTTCTCAGGAATATTTATATTAAAAAAGATAACCTATATAACTCCATGTAAACATTGTCTTAGTAAAATAATACATGTTTGTGACATTTTTATTTTTACTTTAAATAAAAGTTATTAATATATTTATCTTACCCAAGTGGTTTCATGTGGTCCCACAAATTGACCCATGGATTGTCTTGGTCGGCCATGAATAATACAATAAGGTTAGGACAAGTGTAAAAGTAATTTCATATTATTATAACATTATTTTTACCTTTAATTACATTAATTACCTTTAATCGCGGTTAATAAAACATAAAAGTTACTATTCACCAAAAATTAATTACATCCCATTGAACCACATTTTACATACTAATGACAACCTTGTGTGTCATATATTTGAAATTAAATTCACAGAAGCTGTAAAATTCATTTAAATGAAAAATTAGTTTTTTTAACTACCACTTAGTGGTTTCACTATTCATCAAAAATTGATGTTTTCCAAAAAAATACAAAAAATTCACAGTAAGATATATTTGATATTATGAATTTAAAAATGATTTCTATTATAAAAAATTCAAAACATATAAGTTTCATTTATTAATTTTCTTATTAATTCTCATTGTCAAAACAAATAGCATGTTTTTAAGAAACAGTAACTATCAAAAGTTTGACACTTGTTTGTGTCCAATTTCAAAGTGAATTTATTTCTAATGACCAAAATTGGATTAAATGGTATAAATATATTATAATTACAATTTATAACCAATTAAAAATATTATCTGGCCATATAGATAAATTCGACGAAAAGGACTTTTGGAATTAAAATACAACATTTTTTAACTATTCATTAAAAAATGAACTTTATCGAAAAAAATACCAAAAACATACACAATGTAAATTTTTGTTTTCCTGATTCTGGAAATGAATTTTATTTGGTCCAATAGAACGTATAATAGTGACCAAAAATATATTTAAATATGGTTCTCCACCAAAAGGCGATAAATCGACCTTTTAGTGAATATTAGAGTATTTATGCTTAAAACCGGATTCATTCGTATTTTAAGCCTATAAAATTTTGGATAAATGTAAAAAACATTTAACAAAAATATATCATCATATTTTAGTTATTTCTATTCATTCCCGCCAATACAATAGCTATGAGTTAACTACCATTTAAAATAATATTATTTTATTATTAGTGTGTAGTGTAAGATTTCAAATAAATCTGTTGTTGCGTATTGGGTACGCCATCGAACATAGCAACCCCATTAAAGTAAAACTAATATTTAATTCACAAATATTAATAAATATGAAAATGTATTATTCTTTATTTAACTTGGATGTTACACAAAGGGTGAGTTAGATTATTTTTTGTAGATGGATATAAACTAAATTTATTCGGATCATGGATATAGGTTGGATTCTTTGATCCCCATTTTTGATGTTCTTTATTGGTTCTATCGGATGAAAGTGTTATTATAGATGTCTTCTATGTTATGGTAGGTTCTTCAATTTATGATTTTCTAATTGGTTTAATCCATAATATGATTAATCATTGAGCTTATTTTAAATTAAATAATGATTTAAGATAAATCACTTAAATTTTTTATTTGGAAGTTTATATCGTATTAAATTTTTGGGAAGGCACCCAATTTCAATGGTAATAGAATTTGAAATGAAAATATAATTTGATGAAAATTTTTATAATTGTTTGTTAAATTTAATTTTGAAATTGATTTTTCAAAAATGCCTTACATGGATTTGATAAGAACCTATAAGTCCTTTTATCTTTAAAAATTAATGAATTTATTGAAATATCATTTTTTTTTATTTTTACTTTGAACTTGAATTTTCAAATTGGAAATGGGGTTATTGTATTTTATAATATTGAATAATGATTTGCACATTATTTATTATTTGTTAGGAACATGGGATCCATGGTTGTTAGTGAGTTATTTGGTTAAAACATTATTGGATTGGACATCCCTATCAACAGATTTATTCTTTAAAACACATACATAACCATAATAGAAGATATTATTACTATTATTATGTTGGTTAATTCACATAGAATGTGTTGAAGGGACGTGTGTGTAGATGTATGTTATAATTATATGTGTGGGTTAGGATCCCATTATGTGTGTGTTTCATAACACAGTGTATATTACCATGTTTAATGTCATATTAGTTCTGATATATATATATATATATATATATATATATTCAAATGTTTATGGATGTTTTTTATCGATTCCTTGTGAATTTTATAATCTATTTCATATAAAATTTTAATTAATTTTTTAAATTAATATCATCTATTAAATTGAAAATAATGATTTCTTAGAAATATGAAATTTTACATTCATGAATATTTTAATTTAATATAGATAGAATGAATTAGTTTACATATTATGTAATATTATTATGGAGCACATTGAGTGACATTATTAGGATTTTGAACTCACATCCTTACTTTTCCTTCTATGGTTTTTATGTCTGCATCTACCATGTTCGAGCATGTCGAAAGCATCAGATCGAGGTGATGTATGATAAACTTATCATTAGGGAAATCTATATCTGTGTGGATTTTGTTGTTTATCCAATTTTATATAACATTGGGATTATAATTTTTGGTTATATACATGTTTTATTATAATATTATTCTCCATATAGAGTTTTTTTCTTGAGAATACTAACTTCTTGTATTTATTTTATTTTATATATGTGAAAAACCCATTATAGGTTTTATCTTTTATGATGCCAAGTTCTAGATACCAGTCTATGGGGATCAGGAACACCCATCTATCCATATTCAGTTTGGATTGAGTATAATGTTACTAGGGTATCAAGGACTCTTCGTAGGGAACATATTTTCTTATAATCTTCATTTTTATGATATCAATTACTATTTTCACACATATAGTTTATAGATTTGTTTTCATTACACCATCTATAGATTTTTTATATCTCCAAAACCCCCTTAGTTATATATATTTAGTTTTCTCTTCCATGTCCATAATTTCATTTCCCACATAAATTTTCCCATATAGAAAAATAATATTATTATTGTAAGAACCCAGTTTTGCTGTAAAAGAGTTGGAATATTCTTAATATTATTCCAGAGTGGCACCTTTAGATGGCAAGCGATTCCGAGCCCCGGAGTGGCCAGAATTAAATATTCAGTGTGTTCATACTGGGAATGCCAAATAAATGGGTTAACTCCTAAAGGGTGATCCAGATCAGAGATCTGAGTGCACAGATGGGTCTGAAATGGGGTTTTTACCCTAGGAACGACATAAAACATGTCAACGCGGGACGTTTGGACCCCTCGCTTGCTATCAGAGCGTGGAACAGATAAATTAAATAATTAATTTATTCGTTTAATGGCTTAAATCAAGTATCACTTGAAAGGTGAATCGGATTGGAAAATCGAGGGCATCGTTGAGTTCGGAGCATGCCGTTTACCCAAGCAGGGGTGTATATTTCGCGGGCACGTCCCGTTTGTGAAAAATGGCCCCATTGGCATTTTTGTAATTTGGCGGCCTTGGGAACTAAGTTTAATAACTTTTGATTGGGTCCTCGGATTAAAATTCCAAGACCTCCGTTGCACTCAGAGCATGGTTTTTACCCTAGGGGAGGCTTAACCTGGACCCCTTCAGAAGATTCAGGCGCGGGTTAAATTGGGGTTATTAATGAATTAAAATATTAATTAATGTGTTATAGTTAAAGACCTAATCCCCTCCCATCTTCCTCCCTGGTTCATCCTCTGGCGGAAGGCAGCAACCAAAGGAAGCTCTCCCCCCCATCTCCTCTCCTCCTCCCAAGGTAGTTGTGGATCCGGTCTGCGGATTGTCGTGAAGCGACGAGCTAAGCCCCACCAAGTAGGAGTTTTTCTATTTTGTTTTTAGTTTCAAACCCCTTTATTTGATATCAATATTCATAGTCAATGTTCAATTAAATCTTCTAGAAAAGAACATATCTATGTAGTATACATTCATAGCTTTCTGATGCTTCTTTCGGAATTAAATTTCGGGTCCACGGGTGTTCGTAAACCCCCGGCGAAGTTTGGCGGGTTTCTTTTGTGTTTCCCGCGAATCTGACCGGACCGGAGGGTGGTCCGACAAGGGTTTGGCCGTAGCGTCGTGGGTCTTCAGCAGGAGCAGCCGAGGGGCTTCGGTCCAGGAGGAGTGGCAGCATGCCGTGGATGTGGACGGTGACCGGCAACACGTCGGGGTACATTGGCAGCAGTGGCCTTCGGCCGGACTGAGCAGGAGGCATCAGGGCTTATGGACGGCAGACGACAGGCTCCCGGGGGCGAGCTGGTGTGCGTCGCATCTGGTTCAGGCGAGCAGCAGGGCTCAGTGTCGAGCGGGGGAGCAGGCGGACCAGCCTGTCGCGGTCGGCAGGGAGGAGCCGAGGCGACGACCTCGGGAGCTTCGGGAGGAAACCAGGACCCGTCTTTTGCGGGTCCTGTTGGGAGAAGAAGACGGGCTGAATGGATGGTCTGGTTTTAGTTTAAAAAAATATATAATAAAATAATAATAATAACAATAATATAAATAAGGTTATAATAATAATAATATATTATTATTATTATTATAAAACGATTTATACTTTAATAAATCATAAACTGGGAGTCGGTTTCGGGATCCGTCTACAGAGGCTCGTGCCTCGGAATGAGAGGAATAATTTGAGATGGTTTCAGGTGATTTTAATCCCCGAGACAAGGACCTCGGAAGCACAACATCCATCAAGCGGTTGAGCAATTTTTCCGGGGAGTCTTGTTTTGGACGGCGCAGACACATCCGATGACCGAATTGGGCACTGTCAGTGGCATTGCGACTCTGGCGTCGAGTCGAAGTTTTCCTTTGCGGTTTCGGGCGTTGATACCGGAGTTGAGGCGTGGGCCCCACAACCCATCTTTTGAGCTGTGTGTAGTGTTTGTAACATTTTTACCGTATGTACGTTTGGGGCATGCGAGTAGTCTATTTTGGGTGTTTTTACGAGGGTATTGCATTGGCGCAGTCTATCCGCTTTAATTTTGCACGATGGGGCGGGCCCCGCAAGGGCCATTTGGGAGTTTATGGTGATTTCCAGCTTTATCACCGGCCGTCGGTTTTGGACAAGGGAATAGTACATCTTGTGTACTTTTTTCAGAGGATCACAATGGTGTGATCCGTTCTTTGTGTTTCGGGACCAGGATATGGGTCCCATGTAGCACCGCTCGTGTGTGGTGTGCTGGAATGCATATTTTTGCCTCCGGATATCTATTGCGCTCAAGTGAGAAGTCCTTTTGACGTGTTTTCCCAAGGGCATCACAATGGTGCATTGTGCCCGACTGTTTTCGGGGCCGAGGACCAAGATCACGAGACGTCGTTCGGGCATGAGGCGGTGTTGGTGACTTTTTCATCGGATATCCGTTTGAGGCGAGTAAGTAGTCGATCTCGGGTGTTTTTTTTGCGAGGATTACAATGGTGTAATATTTTTACGAGAGCGGATCTTCATACACAATATTATTAAATTGGGAAATGTGAATGTGCCCCGGTGGCGGTTCTTCTACTATGCTTGTGGCGGACCCTTGGTGTGTGATCGCGTGCACTCCCATGTGAGTGATGTAAATGCTAGAAGATATGTTTTTTGTTGTGCCTCAGCTATTGTGGTGGATGGTTGGTGTTTTTATGTTACGCCTTTGCATTGATGTTCGGTGTCATGTGCACGATAGCCTTTGGGCTGGAATGTGGTATACTCTGGGAGTATACGGGAACGCTGGGAGGTACATGTGGATGTTGGTACCTGAGAATGTTTGTGCGCTTTGTTGGGGTTGACTTGGGGACACACGTCGTGTGGGCCCCATGTGCGTGTCGTGCTCTGATTTACATACTTTTGACCTCTCTTGAAGTAGAGGGTTCCTCGATTCTCTGCTTTTGCCAGAAGGGTTGAGTTTTTCACCTGGTTCCTTTCTCGTTTGGCCGAAGGAGATGGTTTGGTTCCTCTTTTCCTTTAGCTGTGAGGGGTTTTAGTACAATTCCCCTTTCATTGGACGGCGGCACCATTTGTGACTATATGTGCTCATACAGCGTGGGTGTTTCCCCACTTTCTGGGATGAGTTGACTCGGTCTTCTTCGACAGTGACTCAACATATTGGAGCGTGATCACCGTAAGGGGTCTGGGGAATTGCTCCCATCACATTGTGTTCCGTTGTAGAGTTCTTGAGGATTACATCTGACCAACACCTTACACGGGCACTGATCCACTTCCCAAGAGGTTGTTTCCAGCAGGGCTGAGGTTGTTACCAGCAGGGTAAGGTCGTTACCAGCAGGGCTGAGGTTGTTTCGAGAAGGGCTCGCAAGTTGTACCATCCAGCATGGATGGCCAGATCAGTTCTGAGTATACATTTAGCAGGGCTGGGCAGTGGTCCCCGATGTCGAGTTACCTTCTACTAGGATAGGAAGTGGTCCCGTCGCTGAATTTAGCCGGGTCTCCCTCTAGTGGATTACCCAGTTACGGGACTAGGCAGTGTGGCACCAGTTGACTATTTCTGGGTCTCCTTCTGGTGGGAACCTGTCGACTTGTAGGGACCCTCTAGCGGGGCTGGGCAGGGGGTCACATGTCGACATTGAGGAGACCTCTCGACTACGGGGAAGTGAAGAGTTGTGGTTTGACATTCCCCCAAAACTCTCAAGTATGAGGGTAACTTTACCAATGGAGACACGTCCTTGCGACGTGACCTAAAACCGTGCAGGTAAGTCAGTGCCGCCCAAAGCAGATAGTTTCGAGGTGCGGTGATTTTCCCATTGACTTGCAGTTTGGGGCAGACGTGCAGGATGCTGGGCATCAATGGTGTTTACTTCTGGGACTGTTGGCTACTCATTTCTTGGGCTGCGCTACGGGATGTAGATCCCCTTACGATCTTATTCGGGCTTCTTGTTTGAGCATATGGTTATGTATATACTTTGTCCAAGTACCCACTACTTGGGCTTGGTTACACTCCCTCCAGGAGAGGAGAAGATACACGGGGTATGCCACATTCTTTCCGTGTTTAGCTTCTCATAGTTGGATGAGTCTACTCTCATGCTATAGGTAGCGAAGATTTGACGAGAAGTTCATCTTCTCACCTTTTCCAGCTCCTTATGTCTGGACGAGTCTACCTTCTTTCCTCTTGTTGGGTTAAACTGGACTCTTTATTGTACTCTTTACTTCTCTCATTGTTCTACTCCTTTACTTCCCCTTTTTTGATCAACTACTCACCCTTTGGTACCTCTTTTGTTGATCCATTGAGCCTTCGGGGTATCCTAGTGAGTATTTTTATACTCACCCCTGCTTGGGATTTTCCCGTACATGGTGTGCCCTTGCAGACGAAGTACATGTTGACGATGACATCAATGGAGCATATGAGTTCATGAGCATATACCGCGTGTGGTGGTCGTGGTCAGGTCCCAGGTGGGGGACCCTTCCAGCTGTTTGTTTTTGTTTACCTTTTGTCAGGTTGTGGCACCTTTCTGGTTGGTCGCATGTTTTTCCCCTTTTCTTTTCAATTTACCTTTAGCACTTTCTCTGTACTTTTAGAGTTCGATGCACAATGTGGTTTATTTATAGCAGTTTCCCTTTTAATTTCTTGTTTACATTTCACTTTTGCATTGAGTCTGCTGCGTGTGTGTGTGTGTGTACAGGTACTTAGGAAAAGGCCTCCCCGAGTTGTTGTGCCATCAGCGCTGGTCGCTAGCCCCTAGCCTATGGAGGAGGGCTTGTGGTAGTAGCGGCTCGAGCCCGGGTAGGGTCGGGTCGTGAGAAAGTGGTATTAAAGGTGGTTCCTTCCTTGGGACGTTATGTGGACGTCCCTAAAAGAAGAATTGGTTGGTATTTAGGGCAACAGTTTTAATGCTTCTCGAGAGCGGATCTCAGGCCAGGGAGTCCAGTGATGGTGCAGCGACCGACGTATCCATTCACCAGGACCTTGATAACCCTCTTGTCGACTTGGCAGACTAAGACACTCATTGTAGGGAAAATTGGTTTGTTCATCACGTAGGATTGAGTCTTTGACTGTCCTTCTTGAGTCATCTCCCCATTGTTGTTGTTATTGGTATATACATATATGATCATCTGACCACGACACTCCTTGATAATTTTCTGGATTTCTCCGCGATGATAGATATCCAGGATACCAAATTTGGTTTGTGAGAACGAACCTATGTGATATAAGGCCTCAGTCTAGGACCCATCATTCGAGCCCCTTTCTCCGGGATGGCCGGTAGCAGCACCCCCACCTGTTGAGAAGCAGACAGCTTCAGTAGAGCAGACTGAGCTTGAGCGCAGGCTGAGCACACTCCACGAGTTCCAGCGGCAGGGACCGCTGAGGTTCAGTGGTGAGCCAGACCATCAAGCAGTAGAGGTTTGGATCGAGATAGTGGTTCGCCTATTCAGGCTTGTGCAGACGCCTATAGATATTATGGTGGCTTTGGCAGCCAACCTTTTCCGCAAAGCAGATTGGTGTTGGTGGAGTTTGGTGACTCAGCTTCTTGACGAGTCATCACTTTAATGGGATGACATTCAGTTGTTGTTTCGTGAGGTGTTTTTCTTATACTGATTACGCTCCGTTTGGATTCAAGTGCTCCTACAGTTTCAGCCTGTAGGGAAGACAGTGGCCGAGTACACTACTAGTTTCGCAGACTGTGCATGTATTTACCAGGACTTGATCCATGATGACAACATCCGAGCGCGGAAGTTTGAGCAGGGTCTCCGCTGAGATATTTCTGCTGTCATAGTGCACTTGTGCATTTCCACATATGTCGGGGGTCTAGAGTAGGCACTGGTGACAGAGATCTTTTTGCCACGTTCTAGAGTTGGTGGTGGCAGCATGCTCGTTGGAGCTGTGACTTCTGCCGCAGCTTGCGGGTGTTGGCAAGCAGAACCTCGACGCATGTGCCTTTCTGAAAACCAGACTCATGGGCGCGTTCGTACACCACAGTGGTGTCGGAGGAAACCAATGCAACCTAGAGAGAGTCGGTGCTATGCTTGCGATGGGAATGGTCACCTGGGATGGGACTTCCTGACCAGACATGCAGAGAGCTTCGGGTAGACAGCAGGTGGAACACCACGACGGAGGCAGCGCCATGATCAGAGTAGTATCCAGAGAGGTGGTGCTAGCAGAGGAGAGGAAGGGGATAGTAGTGGGGGAAGACATTACCAGATCTTCCCATCACCACTATGTGGTCAACATTAGGCTCCGTGAGCTAAAAGTTAGGATCACAGATAGCCACGAGCCTTGAATGTCTACGATCCTGCAGAGCATGAGCTGGTAAGAGGTGCTCTCTGTAACCCTTCTACTTTTTGCAGTAGAATTGTCAGACTCTATGTGTGGAATTATTTCCTCCCTGCTCCTTGCTTGAGGTGTTACCAAGGTGGCACGAGGCATCAGTGTAACCCTGTGTTGGTATGATAAAAGGCTTGGGACCTTTTTCTTTAGTCAATGGTGTTGACTCCTTTGCATCTGAGCATGTAAGTGAGTCTTGGTTGCGAGAAATAAACTGTGAAACATTGCATGACCAGATATACTTGGGTGTTTCACCATATGGATGCTCTGAAGGAGGGAATCACCGGGCCTTGTTCTAGGTGAAAGCGGTGATTCCAGTTGCGGCGTGCGACTTAGTGGTTCGGTCATGGCGGTGAGTTACCCCCGAGGGCGTTTGGGTCGTTTGAGACAGTGTAATTGGATGGAGAGGTTTCCTACCACCTTACACTAACCCCAATGTCGGGTGTGGGTGCATGACGAATCCCATGTGACTAGCCCGAGAATAAGTGAGGGTGATCCTATGCACGTCATTGGCTTCGGCATACCTCGCGTAAATAGATAAAATCCTTTGGTATGTGTGTGGTGGCAGAGAACTATGCAAAAGTTTTTCTGGGTACGGGAGAGACAGGTGTGGGCTTAGTACCCTGAGTTTTTCTATGATTTTCCTTTTTAGGGACAAAAAGCTTGAAGGAGGGAATGATGTAAGAACCTAGTTTTTCTGCGAAAGACTTTGGAATATTCATTAGATTATTCCAGAGCGGGGCCTTCAGACAGTGAATGATTCTGAGCCCCAGAGTGGCCAGAATTAAATTTTCTGTGCGTTCACACTGGGAACGCCAAATAAATCAGTTAACTCCTAAATGGTGATCTATATAAGATATTTGAGTGCACATATGAGTCCGAAATGGGGTTTTTACCCTAGGAACAACATAAAACATACCGGCGCAGGATGTTTGGACCCCTCGATCGCTATCGGAGCGTGGAACAGATAAATTAAATAATTAATTTGTTCATTTAACAGATTAACTCAAGTATCTATTGAACGGTGGCTCGGATTGGAAAACTGAGGGCATCATTGAGTTCAGAGCGTGTTGTTTACCCTAGAAGGGGTTTAAGTTTTGTTGGCGCAGGCCGTTTGTGAAAAATGGCCCCAGGGGAGTTTTCGTAATTTGGAGACCTCAGGCGCTAAGTTTAATAAATTTTTATTGGGGCCTCAGAATAAAATTCTGAGACCGTCATTGCGCTCAGATCATGGTGTTTACCATAGTGGAGGCTTAACCTCGACCCCGTAAGATGTTTCCGACGTGGGTTAAATTGGGGTTTTTAAGTAATTAAAATTTTAATTAATGTGTACTAATTAAAGCCCTAATCCTCTCCCATATTCCTCCATTGTTCATCCTATGGAAGAAGGAAGCAACCAAAAGAATCTCTCCCTTACATCTCCTCTCCTCCTTCCATGGAGATTGCGGATCCTGCTGGCGGATCGTCGCGAAGCGACGAGCTAAGCCCCACCTAGTAGGATTTTTTCTGTTTTGTTTTTAATTTCAAACCTCTTTGAACTCAATCTAAATATTAGAAGTTCTGTTAGATCTTTGATCAAAGCACATATCTATGTAGTATATATTCGTAGCTTTCCGATGCTTCTTTCGGAAATAAATTTCGGATCCCAGGGTGTTCCTAAACCTCCGACGATGTTTTGCAGGTTTCTTTTAGGTTTCCAGCGAATCTGGATAGACCAGAGGGAGGTCCGACGAGGGTTCGGCCGCAGGGTCATGGGTCTTCAGTGGGAGCAGCCGAGGGGCGTCAGTCCAGAAGGAGCGGCAGAAGGCTGTGGACGTGGATGCTGGCATGCGGCACGGCGAGGCTCCTCGGCAGTGGTGGCCTTCGGCCGGACTGAGCAGGAGGCTCCGGGGCTTCTGGATGGCGGACGACGGGATCCCGAGGGTGAGCTGGTGTGCGTCACAGCTGGTGAAGGCGAGCAGTAGGGCTTGGCATCGAGCGGCGGAGCAGGCGGACCAGCCTGTCGTGGTCGGCAGCGACGTGCCGAGGCGGCGACCTCGGGGGCTGCGGGAGGAAATCAGTACCTGTATTTTGCAGGTCCTGTTGGGAGAAGTAGACAGACCGAATGGACGGTCTGGTTTTAGTTAAAAAATATAAAATAATAAAAATAATAACAATAATATTAATAAGGTTTTAATAATAATAATATATTGAAATTATTATTATAAAACGATTTATACTTTAATAAATCATAAACCGGGAGTCGGTTTCGCGATCTGTCTACGACAGAACATGCCTCGGAATGAGAGGAATAATTTGAGATGGTTTCGGGTGATTTTAATCCCCGAGGCATGGGCCTTGGAAGCGCTACATGACATCAAGCGGTTGAGCACTTTTTCTGGGGAGTCTTGTTTTGGACGGCGGAGACACATCTGATGTCTGAATTGGGCGCTGTCTGGGGTGTTGCGACCCTAGCGTTGAGCCGGAGTTTTCTAGTGTGGTTTTGGGCATTGATAACGGAGTTGAGGCGTGGGCCCCACTACCCTTCCAATGAGCTGCGTGAAGCATTTGTATCTTTTTTACAGGACGTCCGTTCGGGGCATGTGAGTAGTCTATTTTGGGTGTTTTTATGAGGGCATTGCATTGGTGCAGTCTGCCAGCTTTAATTCCACACGATGGGGCGGGCACCGTGAGGGCCGTTTTGGGTGTTGAAGGTGATTTTTTTTCTTTATAACTGGGCGTCGGTTTTTGACATGGAAATAGTCCATCTTGTGTACTTTTTCGAGAGGATCACAATGGTGCGATCCGTTCTTTGTGTTTCAGGACCGGGATGCAAGTCCCACGTAGCACCGCTTGTGTGCTTTGCGCTGGAATGCATCTTTTTCTATGGATATCTGTTGCGCACAAGTGAGCAGTCCTTTTGACGTGTTTTCCTGAGGGGATCGCAATGGTGCGGTGCGCCCGACTGTTTTCGGGGCCGAGGCTTGGGATCACGAGACGCCATTCGAGCGTGAAGTGGTGTTGATGACTTTTTGGTCGGATATCTGTATGAGGCGAGTAAGTTTTCAATGTCGTGTGTTTTTCTATGAGGATTATAACGGTATAATATGTTCAGGCTAGTGGAGCCTCATACGTGATCTTATTAAATGGGGAAATGGGAATGTGCCCCGATGACAGTTCTTCTACCGTGTTTGTAGCGGACCCTTTGCGTGTGATCGTATGCACTCCAGTGTGAGTGATGTAAATGCTTGAAGAAATGTGGTTGGTGTGCCACATCCGTTGAGGTGGCTATTTGATGTTGTTACATTATGCCTTCACATTGATGTTGGGTGCCCTATGCATGATAGCCTTTGGGCAAGAATGTGGTATACTCTGGGAGTATACAGGAACACTGGGAGGTAAATGTGGATGTTGGTACCTGAGAATTCTTATGCGCTTGGTTGGGGTTGACTTGGGGACACATGTCGTGTGGGACCCATGTGCGTGCCATGCTCTGCTTTACATACTTTTGACCTCTCGTGACGTAGAGGTTTCCTCGTTTCTTGACTTTTGACCAGCATGGTTGATTTTTTACCCTGGTTCTGTTCTCGTTTGGCTGACAGAGATGGTTTGGTTACTCTATTCCTTTAGATGTGAGGGGTTTCAGTACTGTGCCCCTTTCATTGGATTACGGAACCATTTTCAACTATGTGTGCTCTTACAGTGTGGGTGTTTTCTCACTTTCTGGGATGAGTTTACTCGGTCCACTTCGATAGTGACTCAGCGGATTGGAGTGTGATCGCCCAAAGGGGCCCGTGGGGTTTCTCCCGTCACCTTGTGTTCCATGGTAGAGTTCTTGTAGATTCGCTGTGACCAACACCTTATGCGGGAACCGATCCTCTACTCAAGTGGTTGTTTCCAACAGGGCTGAGGTTGTTACCAGCAGGGCTAAGGTTGTTACTAGCAGAGAAAAGATTGTTTCGAGTAGGGCTCGCCAGTTGTACCATCCAGCAGGGATGGCCAGAGCAGTTCTGGGTTTACCTCCAGCGGGGCTGGGAAGTGGTCCCCAATGTCAGATTTACCTCTAGCTGGGCTGGGTAGTGGTCCTCGATGCTGGGCTTACCTCCAACTAGGCTGGGTAGTGGCCCCCGATGTCGGGTTACCTTTAGCCGGGCTAGGTAGTGGTCTCATCACCGACATTAGCCGGGTCACCCGGTAGTGGATTACCCTGTTACGGGATTGGGCACTGTGGCACCCGTCGACTCTTTCTGGGTCTCCCTCCGGTGGAAACTCGTAGAATTCCTGGGACCCTCCAGTGGGGTTGGGTAGGGGGTCTCTTATTGAGTTTGAGGAGACCTCTCGACTGTGGGGCAGTGATGAGTTCTGGTTTGACGTTCCCCCAGAACTCTTAAGTACGAGGGGCACATTCCCTACTGAGACACTTCCTTACGACGCGACCTAAATCTATGTGGGTGAGTCAGTGCCGCCCAAAGCGGATAGTTTCGAGGTGCAGTGATTTGACCCTTAGACTTGCAGTTCGGGGTAGACATGCGGGATGCTGGGCATCGATGGTGTTTACTTATGGGACTATTGGTTAATCATTTCTTAGGCTGCGCTACTGGATGGAGATCCCCTTAAGATCTTGTTTGGGCTTCTTGTTTGAGCATATGGTTATGTATATACCTTGTTACAGTACCCACTTCTTGGGCTTGGTTACTCTCCCTCTAGGAGAGGCAAAGATGTGTGGGGTATTCCACATGATTTATGTGTTTAGCTTCTCATGGTTGGACGAGTCTAATCTCCTGCTATATGTAGCGAAGACTCGGCGAGAAGTTCAACTTCTCACCGTTTCTAGCTCCTTGTGTCTAGATGAGTCTACCTTATTTCCTCTTGTTGGGTTGAGCTGGACTCTTTACTGTACTCTTTACTACTCTCCTTATTATTCACCTTTACTTTCCCCTGTTCTATTTGCTGCTCACCCTTTGGTACCTACTTTGTTGCTCCGTCAAGCCTTCGGGGTATCCTACGGAGTATTTTTATACTAACCCCTTCTTGGGATTTTCCCGCAATTGGTATGCCCTTGCAGATGACAGACAGGTTGGTCGTGACTTCAGTGGATCTTACGAGTTCAAGAGCTTGGACCGCGTGTGGTGGTCGTGGTCAGGTCCCTGGTGGGGGACCCTTCCAGCTATTTGTTTTTGTTTACCAGTTGCCGGGTTGTGGAAGCTTTCTGGTTGGGTGCATGTTTTTTCCCTTTTCTATTCAATTTACCTTCAGCACGTTCTTTGTACTTTTAGAGGTCAATGCACATTGTGGTTTAATTATAGTAGTTCCCTTTTATTTTATTTTTTATTCTGCACTTTTTCATTGAGTGTGCTGCGCATGTGTGTGTACAGGTACTTAGGAAAAGGCCTCCCCGAGTTGTTGTGCCTTTGGCGCCGGTCGCTAGCCCTTGGCCTATGGAGACAGGCTTGGGATAGTTGTGGCTTGAGCCCAGGTAGGGTCGGGTCGTGAAAAAGTGGTATCAAAGGTGGTTCGTTCCTTTGGATGTTGTGCGGACGTCTGTAAAAGAGGAATTGGTTGGGATTTAGGGCAACTGTGTTAATGTGTCCCGAGTGTGGCTCTTAGGCCAGGGAGTCCAGTGATGGTGTTGCGGCCGACGTATCCATTCACTAAGACACTGATAACCCACTTGTCGACTCAGCATTATGAGACACTCATTGGATGGAAAATTGGTTTGTAAATCATGTAGTATTGAGTCTTTGACTGTTCTTCTTGAGTCAGCTCCCCATTGTTCTTGTTATTGGTATATACATATATGCCCATATGAGCACGACACTCCTTGATAATTTTCAGGATGTCTCCGCAAAGACAGCTAGCCAGGATACCATCTTTGGTTTGTGATGACGACCCTATGAGCTACTAGGCCTCAGTCTAGGACCCATCATGCAATCCCCTTTCTCTGGGTGGGTCGGTAGTAGCACCCCCACCTGTTGTGTAGCAGACAACTTCATTAGAGCAGACTGAGCATGGGCATAGGTTGAGCGCACTTCGCAAGTTCCAGTGGCCAGGACCACTGAGGTTCAGTGGTGAGCTAGACCCTTAGGCAGTAGAGGTTTGGCTTGAGATAGTGGTTCGCCTCTTCAGGCTTGTGCAGACACCAACAAATCTTATGGTGGATTTGTCTGGCAACCTTTTTCGTGGAGCAGCTTGGTGTTGGTGGAGTCTTGTGAATTAGTTTCTTGAAGTGTCGTCGCTTTCATCGGATGAATTTCAGTTGTTGTTTGGTGAGGAGTTTTTCCCCTTCTTCTTCGCTCCATTTGGATTTAGGATCTCATGCAGTTTTAGTAGGGAGGGATGACGGTGGCGAAGTACGCCTCTAGTTTCACAGACCGTGCATGCTTTTACCCGGACTTGGTCCATGACAATAACATCCGAGCGCGGAAGTTTGAGTAGGGTCTCTACCGAGAGATTCAAGCTGTCATAGTGCCCTTGTGAATTTCAACATATGTCGGGTTTCTAGAGTAGGCGCTGGTGACAAAGAGATTCTTGTCACGTTCTAGAGTTGGTGGTGGCAGCAGGCACGCTGGATTCGTGACGTCTGCCGCAGCTAGCGGGCTTCGGCAAGCAGAACCTCGACGCAGGTGGCTTTCTAACAACCAGACTCAGGGTCATGGTCGTACAACAAAGTGGTTCCGGAGGGCACTAGTGTGGTCCGGAGAGAGTCGGCTCTATGCTTGCGATAGGTGAGGTCACCTGGCATGGGACTGCCTGACCAGGCATGCAGAGAGCTTCGGGCAGGCAGCAGGTGCACCACCATGACAAAGGCAGTTCCATGATCAGAGTAGTACCCAGAGAGGTGGTGCTAGCAGAGGAGCGGTAGGAGCTGGTAGTGGGGGATGACTTTATGAGATCTTCCCATCACCATTAGGAAGTCCATGTCAGGCTCCGGGAGCTGACAGTTGGGACCACAGACAGCCACGAGCCTTGAATTTCTACGATCCTGCAGAGCATGAGGTGGTAAGAGGTATCCTCTAAAACCCTTCTTATTTTTTTCAAAATAATTGTTAGACTCTATGTGTGGAATGCTTTCCTCCTCTCTCCTTGCATGAGGTGTTACCATGGTGGTTCAAGGCGTCGGTGTAACCCTGTGATTGTATGATAAAAGGCATGGGACCTTTTTCTTTAGTTGATGGTGTTGACTCCTTCACTTCCGAGCGTATAAGAGAGTCTTGGTTGAAAGACATCGACTGTGAAACTTTGCGTGACCAGATATCCATGGGTGTTTCACCATATGGATGCTCTAAAAGAGGGAATCATCGGGCCTTGTTCCAGGTGCAGGCGGTGATTCCTGTATCGGCAGGCGATGTAGAGGTTTGGTCAGGGAGGTGAGTTACCCCTGAGGGCCTTCGGGTCGTTTGAGACCGTGAAAAGGGATGACGAGGTTCCCTACCACCTTTCCCTTACCCCGAAGTCTATAGTGGGAGCATGACGTCTCCTACGCAACTCACCGTAGAAGAAGTGTGTGTGCTCTTATGCACGTCATTGATGAGGGAATAACTCACGTAAATAGATCAAATCCTTTGGTCTGTGTGCGATGGAACAGAACTGTGAAAAAGTTCTTCTGGGTACGGGAGAGCCAGGTGTGGGTATAGTACACTGATTTGTTCTCTGGTTTTGATTTTTGGGGATGAAAAACATGAAGAAGGAATGGTGTAAGAACCCAGTTTTGCTGCGAAATACTTTGGAATATTGTTTATATTATTCCAGAGCGGCACCTTCAGACGGTGAGCGATTCCGAGCCCTAGAGTGGCCAAAATTAAATTTTCAGTGCGTTCACACTGGGAACGCCAAATAAATGGGTTAACTCTTAAACGGTGATCCAGATCAGAGATCTGAGTTCACAGATGGGTCTAAAATGGGGTGTTTACCCTAGGAGCGACATAAAACTTGTCGACGTGGGATGTTTGGGCCCCTCGCTCACTATCACAACGTGGAACGGATAAATTAAATAATTAATTTATTCTTTTAATGGCTGAACTCATGTATCTCATGAATGGTGGTTTGTATTGAAAAAACGAGGGCATCATTGAGTTTGGATCATGCCATGTACCATAGGAGGGGTGTAAGTTTTGCGAGCGCGGGCCGCTTGTGAAAAATGGCCCCAGGAGTGTTTTCATAATTTGGTGGCCTCGAGCGCTAAGTTTAATAACTTTTGATTGGGGCCTCGTATTAAAATTCTAAGACATCCGTTGAGCTCAAAGCGTGGTGTTTAAACTTGGGGATACTTAACCTTGACACCGTCAGAAGTTTCATACATGGGTTAAATTGGGGTTTTTAAATAATTAAAATTTTAATTAATTTTTTTCTAGTTAAATCCGTAATCCCCTCCCATATTCCTCCCTTGTTCATCCTCTAGCGGAAGGCAGCAACCAAGGGAAGCCCTCCCTCAATCTCCTCTGCTCCTCCCAAGGCAGTTGCAGATCCAGCCAGCGGATTGTCGTGAAGCAACGGGCTATGCCCCACCAAGTAAGAGTTTTTCTGTTTCATTTTTAATTTCAAATCCCTTCATTTTAACTCAATATGAATAGTCAAAGTTTTGTTAAATCTTCGAGCAATGAACATATCTACGTAGAATACATTCTTATCTTTCTGATGCTTCTTTCGGAATTAAATTTCGGGTCCCGGGTTGTTCGTAAACCACCGGCAAAGTTTGGGGGGTTTCTTTTGGGTTTCCAGCGAATCTGGCCGGACCAGATGGTGGTTCGGTGAGGGTTCGGCCGTAGCGTCGTGAGTCTTCAGTGGGAGCATCCAAGGGGCGTCATTCCAGGAGGAGCGACAACATGCTGTGGATATGGATGGCGGCAGGCGGCACGACGGGGATCCATGGAAGCGGTGGCCTTCGACCGAACCGAACAGGTGGCACCGGGGCTTCTGGACGGTGGACGACGGGCTCCCGAGGCTGAGCTGGGGTGCGTCACAGCTGGTGCAGGCGAGCAGCAAGGCTTGGTGTCGAGCGATGGAGTAGGCAGACCAGCCTGTCACGGTCGGCGTGGAGGAGCCGAGGCTGCAACCTCGGGGGCTGCGTGAGGAAACCAGGACCCGCCTTTTGAGGGTCCTGTTGGGAGAAGAAGACCGGGAGAATGGCCGAGCTGGTTTTAGTTTAAAATAATAATAATAATAATAATAATAATAATATTAATATAAATAAGGTTATAACAATAATAGTATATTATTATTATTATTATTATTATAAAATGATTCATATTTTAATAAATCATAAAACGGGATTCGGCATCACGATCCATCTATGGTGGCACATGCCTCAGAATGAGAGGAATAATTAGAAATGGCTTCAGGTGATTTTAATCCCTATGACATGGGCCTTGAAAGTGCGACATGTTGTCAAGCGGTTGAGCGATATTTCTGGGGAGTCTTGTTTTGGACGGCGCAGACACATTCGATGTCCGAATTAGGCACCGTCAGTGGCATTGCGACCCTGGCGTCGAGATGGAGTTTGCCAGTGTGGTTTTAGATGTTGATACCAGAGTTGAGGCGTGGGCCCCATGGCCCGTCTTTTGAGCTACGTGCAGCTTTTGTAACTTTTTAACCGAACGTCCATTCGGGGCATGCAAGTAGTCTATTTTGGGTGTTTTTCCGAGGGCATTGCATTGGTGCAGTCTGCCTGCTTTAATTTCGCACGATGGGGCGGGCCTTGTGAGGGCCGTTTCGGGAGTTGATGCTGATTTCTAGATTTATCACCAGGCATTGTTTTTGGACAAGGGAATAGTTCAACTTTTGTACTTTTTCAAGAAGATCACTACGGTGTGATCTATTCTTTGTGTTTCAGGGCCAGGATGTTGTTCCCACATAGCACCGCTCATGTGCGGTGTACCGGAATGCATCATTTTCTTTGGATATCTATTGAGCTCAAGTGAGAAGTCCTTTTGACGTGTTTTCCTGAGGGGATCGCATTGGTGTCGTGTGCACGACTGTTTTCGGGGACGAGGCTCGAGATCACGAGGGGTCGTTCGGGCGTGAGGCGGTGTTGGTGAATTTTTCATCAGATATCCGTTTGAGGTGAGTAAGTAGACGATCTCATCTATTTTTTATGTGTGGATTGCAACAGTGTAAACTGTTAATGCGAGCAGAGCCTCATACGTGATCTTATTAAATGGGGAAATGTGAAGGTGCCCTGGTGGCGGTTCTTCTACCATGTTGGTATCAGACCCTTCACATGTGATTGCATGCACTCCTATGTGAGTGATGTAAATGCTTGAAGAAATGTGATTGGTTGTCCCTCAACCGTTGAGGTGGATGGTTGGAGTTGTTACATTACGACTTCACGTTGACTTTGGGCTGGAACGTGGTATACTCTGGGAGTATACGGGAACGCTGTGATGTAATGTGGATGTTGGTATCTGAGAATGTTTGTGTGCTTGTTTGGGGTTGACTTGGTGCCACACATTGTGCGGGCCCCATGTGTGTGCCATACTTTTCTTTACGTAAATTTGAACTCTCGCGAGGTAGAGGGTTCCTTGGTTCTCGACTTTTGACCAGCAAGGTTGAGTGTTTCCCCTGGTTCCGTTCTCATTTGGCCAACATAGATGGTTTGGATCCTCTGTTCCATTAGCTGTGAGGGGTTTCAGTACCATGACACTTTCATTGGACTGTGGCACTATTTGCGACTATGTGTGCTCGTACAGCATGGGTGTTTCCCCACTTTCTAGGATGAGTTGACTCGGTCCACTTCGACAGTGACTCATCGAATTGGATCGTGATCGCCCTAAGGGGCCCAGGGAGTTTCTCCCGTCACCTTTTGTTCCTTGGTTGAGTTCTTGTGGATTCGGTGTGGCCAACACCTTACGCGGGCACTGATCCTCTACATAGGAGGTTGTTTCTAGTAGGGCTGAGGTTTTTACCAGCAGTGCTGAGGTTGTTTCGAGAAGGGCTTGCTAGTTGTACCATCCAGGAGGGATGGCCAGAGTAGTTCCGGGTTTACCTCCAGCGGCACTGGGCAGTGGTCCTCGATGCTAGGCTTACCTCTAACTGGGCTAGGCGGTGGTCCTCGATGTCAGGATTACCTCCAACTGGGCTGGGTAGTGGTCCCCGATGCTGGGTTACCTCTAGCTAGGTTGGGCAGTGGTGCCGTCGCCGACTTTAGTCGAGTCTCCCTCCAGTGGATTACCCTGTTATGGGACTAGGAAGTGTGGAACTCGTCGACTATTTCTGGGTATCCCTCTGGTGGGAACCCGTCAACTTCCAGGGACCCTCTAATGGGGCTAGCCAGGGGGTCTCCTGTCAACATTGAGGAGACCTCTCAACTACGGGGCAGTGACAAGTTGTGGTTTGACATTCCCCCAGAACTCTCAAGTACGGGGGGGGTCACTTTACCCACCGAGACGCATCCTTGGTACGCGACCAAAAACCGTGCAGGCGAGTCAGTGCCGCCCAAAGCAGATTGTTTCGAGGTGCGTTGATTTGACCCCTTGACTTGCAGTTCGGGGCAGACGTGCAGGATGCTGCGCATCGATGGTGTTTACTTCTGGGACTTTTGGCTACTCATTTCTTTGGCTGAGCTACAGGATGGAGATCCCCTTATGATCATGTTCGGGCTTTTTGTTTGAGTATATGGTTATGTATATACCTTGTAACAACAACCACTTCTTGGGCATGGTTACTCTCCCTCCAGGAGAGGCGAAGAAGCAAGGGGTATGCCAAGTGCTTTCCGTGTTTAGCTTCTCGTGGTTGGACGATTCTACTCTCCTACTATAGGCAGAGAAGACTCGGCGATAAGTTCATCTTCTCACCGTTTCAAGCTCCTTATGTCTGGACAAGTCTACCTTTTTTCCTCTTGTTGGGTTGAGCTGGAATCTTTACTGTACTCTTTACTGCTCTCCTTGTTGTGCTCCTTTACTTTTACCTGTTCGATCTACTGCTCAGCCTTTGGTACCTCCTTTGTTCATCCATTGAGCCTTCGGAGATTCCTACATTGTATTTTTATACTCACCCCTTCATGGGCTTTGCCCACACTTGGTGTGCCCTTGCAGACGACGGATAGGTTCGTCGTGACTTCAGTGTAGCTTAGGAGTTCAGGAGCTTGGACCGCGTGCGGTGGTCGAGGTCAGGTCCCAGGTGGGGGACCCTTCCAGCTCTTTATTTTTGTTTACCTGTTTCAGGGTTGTGGAACCATTCTGGTTGGGCACGTGTTTTGCCCCTTTTCTTTTTCAATTTACCTACAACACTTTTTTTTGTACTTTTAGAGGTCGATGCACATTGTGTTTTATTTATAGCAGTTTCCCCTTGCTTTTCTTTTTTACTCTGCACTTTTGCATTGAGTGTGTTCTGTGTGTGTGTGTGTACAGGTACTTAGGCAAGGGCCTCCGCGAGTTGTTGTGCCTTCGGCACTGGTCTCCATTCCCTGGCCTATGAAGGCGGGGTTTGGGTAGTTGCGGCTCGAGCCCGGGTAGGGTCGGGTCATGACGATTATTATACCAAATTACTATTTGATATCATTTTATTAATTATTAAGAGGATGTTTTATAAACTTTTTTATGATATATGTTCATTTTAAGAATGTTATTTTCAAATGTCAAAGGATTTATTACCAATTATATTTTTAAATAATTGGATTCAATTTATTATTTTGGGGAGAATAATACATGAACTTTAAAAATATAAACATCATATTTGATAATCTATTTGACATGGAATAATCAAAATAATAAGGAATAAATAATCCTGACACATTATGAGGAATTTAATATTTTACATAGAATAAATATATTCTGTAGCTTCCTTAATAAGAAATTCCATTATAGATTTTTTTATACAAAACATTGTTTTTAACATGAATTATATATAATAATGATGTTATTTGTTGCCTTGTGTCACACATAATTAAACGTTTTTCCTAAAAATATTTTTATAATTATTTAAAATGAGAATTAAATCATTGTATTTAAATTATAAGTTACATATAATATTAAATAATAGTTGAACTATATCATTTAATTAACTAGACACTTAATAATTTGAAATTAATATGAAAAAAATTAATAATAAATGAAATGCTTTTAAAAACTATATTGATATGCTAAGGGATATCTATCTGAATGAATTAAATTAATTAATAGTATTGAATAATAATAAATAAATTTAAATTTTATATATTAAATAAAAAATTCTATTAATCTAATATAATTTATAGGATTAATATGAAAAAAACCAAAAAATTATTCATAGAAAGATGTATTTTTTTTGTGTAGTTTGAGTCCTCTAAATGATAAAATTGTTTTAAAAATTAATTTTGAAAATAATAAAAATTTTATTTTTTAAAAATAATTAATTTTTCATTTCATAATTTAGATGAAATCATACCGTGAATAATTGGTATTTACTGAGAAATTTCATTTTTGGATTAAAATTAAATATATACTTCATTATAATTGAAAACTATTTTTATTTTAAATAAACATCCATGATAAATAATATTTATTTTTTATTAAAGTCCTTATAGTTCAATTATTCATATATTTATACAATTAAGGTCGAAATAATAATTATTATAATTAATTTAGATATAAAAACAAAATAAACAATAGAAAATTTTATCATTATTACCCCGCTTTGGCATCCCGTCTATATAATTAATTTTAAATTAGTTTTTTAATAATTATATTTGAATTAAGAAAAATGGATTCTATATTTATAATCTTTATAATATATAATACATAATATTTTTATCATAACTTATGACTAAAATAAATAGTGAAATAAAAAAAATTAATTGTAGTGAATAAGAAAAAAAATGAGTTTTCCATTGGACTAAACATTAATATTAAGGGACTAAGTGACCTAAAAATTTACAACACCCAATTTATGGAAATATTTAGACATTATAAATTTTATTAAAAACATATTTGAATTATTTAATCCACACTACATGGGAAATGTTAGTGTATTTCCATAATTCAACAAATAAAACGTTTTCCACTAAACCCACTAATAAAATGCATCCCCATTTCCCCTTCAAATAATCTTTAAAAATACATCATTTTCCCCAATAATATCCCAAATAAAATACCAAAATCTATAACCTCATATTAATGTTTATATATTATTCATTAATCCAACTTCTAAATTCTATAGTGGAAGACTATGGAGGATACTTGAAAATATGTAATGATTTTCTAATAGTGTTTTATTTTTTTTTTCATTCTCCAACTCCATCAATTATTTTTTTGTATTTGTGTTATAATAACATATCAATATTAAATATACATATATGGTGTTTTTTTATGGTTGTCACCTATATATTCATACACATCCATTAAATGGGTTATAGAAACAATTTTGTTTCTATACGATATACTACCACATCACAAACCAATGTCATTCATTATTCAATTAAAACATCTAAAAATAGAAATAATGATGTATGTATTGTTTAAATATTATATATTTTTCTTTTATGTTTTTTATGATTATATATTTATTATACAATATAAACATTCATGATTTAAATTTTTTGGTAATTTGATAATAGTTTCCATGTGGACAACAGAATACTACGTCGCAAAGCATTATGATTCATTCATGCGTGACATGTAATATATTACATATTTTTACAAAAAAACATGTGATATATAATAAAAAATAATGGTATTCTAATGGTAATAAATATATGTAATTATCTTTTACATTATATAATCTGACAGGAGAATGAAAACAACATTCATGTGTATATTCAATATACCATCTCCATGAACGGTGCATTTAATTTATATATAAAAATATGGAAAAATTAACATATGATTATTGTAACGACCCAAAATTTCATTAATGGAAAATCCCTCTTGATCCAGTTAAATGTTTCTTTATGTTTTTATAGGATGTCAACTTCTTTAGTTTAACGTTAAGATTTGTGACCGTTACTTTTATAGCCGTTGAACAGTGATCATCTGGGTAGTTTAAATATAAGGCTTTAACGAACCAATTTTCTACTCAGACAAAGGAAGCGATGGCCTCATCCAGTAGAATTGCCCCTTACGAAGCCCATTTGTCGGAGCTCGGAAAGGAGGTGGCGTCTTTGGGATTTGCCCTTGACCAAGCCCAAGCTGAGCTTCATCAAGTCAAGCTCGAACGTGATCGTCTACGGGAAAAATGGAAGTTGATAGAGATTAACACTCGAGCGATGTTATCCGAGCAACCCCAAGAGTCTGTCACCATCGCACACCTTACCCTTAGGTCTTATGCGGCTATTTTAAGGGGTTATGTAACAAATAAGTAGCACCATGTTCATGTACATTATTTTTGTATATAATAATGAATATAATTTCTAGTCATTTTTGATGCATTGTAATTAGTTTTTAAAGTACAAATGATGTTTTTAGTTATTATTTAATTAAGAATTATATTTTATTAAATTAAAGGATTTTTGAATTAAATAATATTTTAATAAAATATTATTATTAATATTAAATTAATTTTTTATTTAAATATAAATGATCTTATAATTTTATGAATGCAATTAAAATTTTTATTAAGGTTTGAAAGCCATTTCTGTCAAAACCCGTGAATTTTTTATAAATGTCGGTTTTTATTTTAAAAGTGAAAATTCACATACTTAGAAAATTATTTAGATAAAATAAATATTATTTTTGGAATCAGGACGTCGAAATTATCCAACGGTGAATTTTTCATAATTTTCTGAGACAGTCAAATTTTTGGGTAAAAATTAAATACCATTTAAATATATAATGTGTTTTATGACATCATAATGACCCAATGGTGATGTAATAAAATACCATAATCCTTATGTTCGGCCAATATGTGTTTTATCAATAAAATAATGAGGTTTTGGGTTTGTTTGACTCACTTTTCAAAGCATTAATGGAGCCCTCAAGACTTATTCAACACTTTTCCTTTTTAAATTAATTTCCATGGGAGTGTGACTCACCTCCACATAAGCAACCCTAATTTTTTAATAAGTTCGGACCTTGGACTTGTAAAATATTGTTTTCCTCTTTCCTTTTCCAGAAACCATGGGCAAATACCATGGGATGGTTTTTGGTTTGGATTATTTTAATATAAGGGGTCCCAAACCTAAATAATAAAGAATTCTCTCACCTTTCCTATATAAACCCACCCAAGCTCCCACTTCCTCCTCACTCAAAGCCCTTGAAGTTCGTCCAAACTCTGCCCTACTCTCTCTAGAATCCTCTCAAGGTGCCCCAAGCTCCCAAGAAGCCTCTCACAAGCCTCTCTCTAGCCTTTGGAAGCACACTTCCAAGTAAGGGTTTTTCTTCCTTTCTCTTTTTTTTTTGTCAATTTTCTTTAAGTTGTATTGCCCTTTTAATTTAATTTATGAATGTTGGGGTATGGTTTCGCACCTCCCCCCATACTGTCCTCTTATTGTTTGAATTATGGGAGAACCCTTTCTCTCTCATTAAATGCCTCCCATGTACACCCGTTACTATGCCGAAATTCCGAAAGGAACTTCTCTCTATTTTCTTTTACATTCAAGCAATACTTTTGTATCAGGAATCTAAATTCCATTTCTATTGTTGGGACATGTATATATATGATCTCCATACTGTCCATTACATGTAAATATGATGAGGAACCCTTTCTCTCTCATTAAATGCCTCCCATGTACACCCGTTACTATGCCGAAATTCCGAAAGGAACTTCTCTCTATTTTCTTTTACATTCAAGCAATACTTTTGTATCAGGAATCTAAATTCCATTTCTATTGTTGGGACATGTATATATATGATCTCCTTACTGTCCATTACATGTAAATATGATGAGGAACCCCTTTCTCTCTCATCAACCTTTTTTATGAATTCTTATGTCACGCCATTATGCTGCCGAAATCGCACCAATTTTCTAAGCCAATGTCTTTGTGTAGTGAATACCATGCCCATTTCTCCATCAAGGGTATTCACCTTTATGCACATATACGTATTGATTGTAAAGTTTCATGTTTGAATTCCACATTCCTTTATCGTGGAAGAAATGATTATGTTTTATGAATCCATGTTTTATGATCCATGTGGCACACTTATGCATGAAATGAAATGTTTAAGAAGGGTGCGCCCTGATAGCGCTCCAATGCATTGGGTAAAGTATAGTATCATGATACGTCATGTGCAATGAGTGTTGACTCATTCTAATTCAAGTGCAATGAGGGTTTACTCGTGCTTCAAGTGCAATGAGGGTTTACTCATGCTCCATGTGCAATGAGCCTTGGCTCATGCTAATTCAATGTTAAGTGTTGTTGCCACATTTCCATGTTATGATTATCATGCTTTATCATGCCTTTATGTTCATGTCTCTCTTATGCTCTATTGATATGCCTATTTCCTAACATGTATTGTACTCCTCATGTTATTCATTATGTACTCCCTTATTGGGCTTTATAGCTCACCCTTTTCTTATGCATGTCCTCAGGTTATCCCATGCAATGCTAAGTACGGAGGAATGTAGTGGTCATGTAAAGGAAGTTTTCAATAAGGATGTTGTATTTCAAGTTTAAAGTTTTTATGTAATGATCCTAAGCCCCAAAGACACTAAACCTCTCGATCTTCTTTGTTGTATTAAGTGAAGTTTTATGTAATAAAGCATGTTTAAGTTGTAATAAAAAGCAGGGTTGTCATAGTTGGTATCAGAGGATAGGTGTATTTATTTTTGGGATTAGGAAACCCTAGTAAAGCCTTAGATAAAAGACTAAGCATAATAAAAACATCCCTAAGTTTTGGTAAATACTAAGTAAGTGGTTTATCAAACAAATACATCCCTGTCTGGATACGAGCAGGTAGAGGCGGCTCTGGCACAGATGTATCCTAGGGGTAAAACCCGAAAACACCGCTTTGAGCTAGACTCGAACGGGAACTGGTGCACGACAACGGGCCCTGCTGCACTCTTGGTTACGACACTCCCGGGGGATATGTTTTGATAAATTTACAATCTTAGTATGAACCCTTATTAAGGGAAAAATGCCCCTAAGAATATATGTTAGAAGGAAGATCATGAAAAGCCTGGATTGAATCCTATAGACTCATGAGTTGAAGAGATTAAAGTTTATTTATAAGTCATCAAATTTTGTCTTTGGATTACCCTTTATGTGTTACCCCTAACTTTCCTTTTATTCCAGCCAATGGCTGGTAATAGGAGAACTCGGGCTAACAACCGTTGTGAAGATCAGTGTGATGATTGTACCAATGAGATGCCCAATCCAATGGGAGCGGGAATCGCGAACTTTGTCACGCTTCTCTCTCAGCTAACTCAAGTTTTGAATAGAAACACTGGTCAAGAGGAACGTTCAACCCCCCCTAAGAAAGAACAAGTCGCTATTGAAAGCTTCATGAGACAAAGGCATCCTACTTTTAGTGGATCATCCGATCCCACGATTGCTGAACAATGGATCAACTCCATTGAAAAGATATTCTCCATCCTCCAATGCTCTGAAAAAGAGAAGGTTCTCCTGGCGGCTTATCGTATGGAGGGTGAAGCTGATCAATGGTGGACGTTGATCAAAAATACGAAGCCTGGGGAGGAGATCGAGGCTTTGGAATGGAAGGTATTCCGGAAGATGTTTTTCGATAAATATTTTCCACGCACCCTCCATCTTAAGATGGAAAGGGACTCCCTTTCCCTCAAGCAGAAAGATGAGGAATCTGTGGGAGCGTACGAGGCAAACTTCACAAGGCTTGCACGATATGCTTCCGTCTTTGTCGTTACCCCCGAATGCAAGGTTGACCGCTTCTTTGGTGGGCTGAAGCCTAGCTTGCGGAAAGCATTAGCGATCCGTGACTTCGACAGCTATGAGGAAATTGTCCGATGTGCCCTCAAGGTTGAAATGGAGATCGGAGAATCACAGGGGTATCATGGGGACAAGAAGCGGAAGGTGGACTTCAATGCTGGTGGTCCGATGGATAAATCCAACGGCGCTAAGAAATTCCAGCACCCCACTTGCCAAAAGTGTGGAAAGAAGCACCCTGGAAATTGCCTTAGGGGGACAAGAAAATGCTTCAAGTGTGGGAGAGAAGGGCACCTAGCTGTTAACTGTCAGCAAGAAGGACCCGCGGCTGCGACGGAGGGGAGGAACGCTCCGTTCGAACCTCAACGCGTTGTTCAATGCTTCAAATGCAAAGAACCGGGTCATTTTGCGAATCAGTGCCCTAATCCAAGGGTTATCGGAGGCAATCAACAACCTCCAAGACAGCAAGGAAGAGCTTTTGCCATCACTTCTACCGAAGTGAACCCCGACAACGAAGTGGTGACAGGTACGCTAGTTATTCATTCAAGAATAGCGAACGTACTTTTTGATTCAGGTTCTACGCATTCTTTTATATCTCAAAAGTTTAGTAGAATAATCCCTGCACCACCACAAGTCATGGAAGTAAAGATGTCGGTGAGTACGGCAAATGGGGCAATCATTGCATCCCATGAGTATAAGTCCTCCCCTGTTATAATCTGTGGATTGAATTTCCCGGCGAACCTCTTCATACTCCCTTTGGTGGAATTTGATGCAATTCTTGGCATGGATTGGCTTTCCTTATATAGAGCCAACATAAATTGTCGGGAGAGGGAAATCACACTCCATATGGAGAATCGACCCCCGATTCTTTACAAGTGTTAGGAGGAAGATGAATCTCCTTTAGCTCCATCATCTCAAGCATGGATATTACTGCCTTATGAGCATGCATATCTAGCTCAGATGATTGAGTCCAAGGAAGAAACCACCCTTGAAGAAATGCCTATTGTGAGGGAATTCGCTGAAGTATTTCCTGAGGAACTTCCTGGTCTTCCTCCAAGAAGAGATGTTGAGTTCTCAATTGAACTTATACCTGGGGCGCTACCAATATCCAAGACTCCATATAGAATGGCTGTTGTTGAGCTTGAAGAGCTGAAGAAACAACTACAGGAGAATCTGGATAAAGGGTTTATACGCCCAAGTGCATCACCATGGGGTGCACCAGTCCTCTTCGTCAAGAAGAAGGATGGGTCAATGCGGCATTGCATCGATTATCGTGAACTTAACAAAATCACGATAAAGAACAAGTATCCTCTCCCAAGAATCGATGACTTGTTTGATCAGCTGTGTGGAGCTCAATACTTCTCCAAGGTCGACTTGCGGTCGGGATATTATCAAGTAAGGGTGAAGAAGGAAGATATCCCCAAGACTGCTTTTCGTACAAGGTACGGGCACTATGAATTCATAGTAATGCCTTTTGGACTCACCAATGCTCCAGCAATATTCATGGACTTGATGAATAGAGTCTTTAGAGATTACCTAGATAAATTTGTGGTAGTTTTTATAGATGATATTCTGATATACTCCAAAACCAAGGAGGACCATGAGGAGCATTTAAGAACTGTACTGGAGACTTTGCGCAAGGAGAAGCTCTATGCCAAGTACAGCAAGTGTGAGTTCTGGTTGAAGGAGGTCTCATTCTTGGGCCATATCATCATAAGCAATGGGATATCTGTGGACCCCTCCAAAATAGATGCAATTGAGGGATGACCGAGGCCAACATCGGTAACTGATATCCGTAGCTTCTTGGGGTTAGCTGGATATTATCGACGATTTTTGAGAAACTTCTCACGATTGTCCAACCCTCTTACCAAGCTAACTCGAAAGGGAGTAAAGTTTGCTTGGAGTGATGAATGCGAAGAAAGCTTCAAGGAGTTGAAAAGGAGGCTTATCACTGCACCTGTGCTCACTTTACCCACAAGTGGGGAGCTTTTTGTGGTATTCAGTGATGCTTCAAAGAAGGGCTTAGGATGTGTGCTGATGCAGAATGATAAAGTGATATCCTATGCCTCAAGGCAGTTGAAAATCCATGAGCGAAACTATCCAACGCATGATCTGGAGTTGGCGGCGGTGATCTTCGCCTTGAAAATCTGGCGGCATTATCTCTATGGGGAGAAATGTGAGATATATACTGACCACAAGAGTCTTAAATATATATTCACACAGAAAGAGCTTAATATGCGCCAGAGAAGATGGATAGAGCTCATAAAGGATTATGACTGTTCAATACATTACCACCCTGGGAAGGCGAACAAGGTGGCGGATGCCCTAAGTAGAAAGGATCCAGCAATTCTATCAATGATGAGAATTGAGAAGGATCCAATCTTCTTAGACTTGATGAAGATGGACGTGGGAATCATAAAGAAGGGAACATCATCAATCCTTTCACAAATGATTGCTCAACCATCTCTTTTGGAAAGGTTAAAGGATGCTCAAAAGGATGATGCGAGAATCCAAGAAAAAGTGGAAGCTATCAAAAAGGGAAAATCCTCAGAGTTTAATGTTAATGAAAAAGGAATTGTGCGGTTTGGGAAAAGACTATGTGTCCCATCAAGTTCGGAGCTGAAGAAGGAACTTTTGGATGATGCACATAGTTCAAATTTCTCTATTCACCCAGGGAGCACAAAGATGTATCGAGATCTCCGAGAAAACTTTTGGTGGGATAATATGAAGAAGGAGATCGCCGGATATACATCAAAGTGCCTGGTGTGTCAGCAAGTGAAGGCAGAGAGGCAGAAGTCTAAGGGGATGATGCAACCATTGCCCATACCAGAATGGAAATGGGAGAACATCACCATGGACTTCGTCACTGGACTTCCAAGGACATCCAAAAGCAACAATGCAATCTGGGTTATTGTGGATCGTCTTACAAAGACTGCACACTTCATTGCTATTCGAGAGGATTTCTCTTTGGATCAACTGGCACGGATATATATCAGGGAAGTGGTACGGTTGCATGGAGTACCACTATCTATTGTGTCGGACCGAGATCCAAGATTTACCTCTAAGTTTTGGAAGAGTCTTCAACATGCTCTGAATACTGAACTGAACTTCAGTACGGCCTATCATCCTCAAACTGATGGCCAATCCGAGCGGACTATCCAAACACTTGAGGATATGTTGAGAGCGTGCTCAATGGACTTTAAAGGAGGATGGGATCAACATCTTCCCCTAGTTGAGTTCTCTTATAATAATAGTTTCCACTCGAGCATCCAAATGGCACCATATGAAGCCCTATATGGGAAAAGGTGCAGAACACCGGCATGTTGGGATGAGGTCGGTGAACGTAAGCTGCTTGGACCAGAAATGGTCGAAGAAATGGTGGAGAAGGTGAAAACCATTCAGCAGCATATCAAGGCAGCCCAAAGTCGACAGAAGAGTTATGCAGATAATCGTCGACGAGACCTTGAGTTTAAAGTCGGAGACATGGTGTTTTTACGCATATCTCCGTGGAAGAAGGTCATGAGGTTTGGAAAGAAAGGGAAGTTAAGTCCAAGGTACATCGGCCCCTTCGAGATTCTTGATCGTGTTGGGGCTGTGGCCTATCGACTAGCACTTCCACCTACTATGGCCAAGGTGCATGATGTCTTCCATGTATCCCTCTTAAGGAAGTACATACCAGACCCTTCACATGTACTCTCTTCCGAGGTGGTACAATTAGAAGACGATCTTTCTTATGAGGAGCAACCAGTGAAGATCTTAGATCGTAGAGAAAAAGTTCTACGAAATAAGACAATGCCCCTCGTCAAGGTGTTGTGGAGAAAACACAAGTTTGAAGAAGCAACTTGGGAGTCGGAGGATATGATGAAGCTAAGTTACCAACATTTGTTTTAGTGTGGGAAAAGGAAAATTTCGAGGGCGAAATTTCTTAAGGGGGGAATGTTGTAACGACCCAAAATTTCATTAATGGAAAATCCCTCTTGATCCAGTTAAATGTTTCTTTATGTTTTTATAGGATGTCAACTTCTTTAGTTTAACGTTAAGATTTGTGACCGTTACTTTTATAGCCGTTGAACAGTGATCATCTGGGTAGTTTAAATATAAGGCTTTAACGAACCAATTTTCTACTCAGACAAAGGAAGCGATGGCCTCATCCAGTAGAATTGCCCCTTACGAAGCCCATTTGTCGGAGCTCGGAAAGGAGGTGGCGTCTTTGGGCTTTGCCCTTGACCAAGCCCAAGCTGAGCTTCATCAAGTCAAGCTCGAACGTGATCGTCTACGGAAAAAATGGAAGTTGATAGAGATTACCACTCGAGCGATGTTATCCGAGCAACCCCAAGAGTCTGTCACCATCGCACACCTTACCCTTAGGTCTTATGCGGCTATTTTAAGGGGTTATGTAACAAATAAGTAGCACCATGTTCATGTACATTATTTTTGTATATAATAATGAATATAATTTCTAGTCATTTTTGATGCATTGTAATTAGTTTTTAAAGTACAAATGATGTTTTTAGTTATTATTTAATTAAGAATTATATTTTATTAAATTAAAGGATTTTTGAATTAAATAATATTTTAATAAAATATTATTATTAATATTAAATTAATTTTTTATTTAAATATAAATGATCTTATAATTTTATGAATGCAATTAAAATTTTTATTAAGGTTTGAAAGCCATTTCTGTCAAAACCCGTGAATTTTTTATAAATGTCGGTTTTTATTTTAAAAGTGAAAATTCACATATTTAGAAAATTATTTAGATAAAATAAATATTATTTTTGGAATCAGGACGTCGAAATTATCCAACGGTGAATTTTTCATAATTTTCTGAGACAGTCAAATTTTTGGGTAAAAATTAAATACCATTTAAATATATAATGTGTTTTATGACATCATAATGACCCAATGGTGATGTAATAAAATACCATAATCCTTATGTTCGGCCAATATGTGTTTTATCAATAAAATAATGAGGTTTTGGGTTTGTTTGACTCGCTTTTCAAAGCATTAATGGAGCCCTCAAGACTTATTCAACACTTTGCCTTTTTAAATTAATTTCCATGGGAGTGTGACTCACCTCCACATAAGCAACCCTAATTTTTTAATAAGTTCGGACCTTGGACTTGTAAAATATTGTTTTCCTCTTTCCTTTTCCAGAAACCATGGGCAAATACCATGGGATGGTTTTTGGTTTGGATTATTTTAATATAAGGGGTCCCAAACCTAAATAATAAAGAATTCTCTCACCTTTCCTATATAAACCCACCCAAGCTCCCACTTCCTCCTCACTCAAAGCCCTTGAAGTTCGTCCAAACTCTGCCCTACTCTCTCTAGAATCCTCTCAAGGTGCCCCAAGCTCCCAAGAAGCCTCTCACAAGCCTCTCTCTAGCCTTTGGAAGCACACTTCCAAGTAAGGGTTTTTCTTCCTTTCTCTTTTTTTTGTCAATTTTCTTTAAGTTGTATTGCCCTTTTAATTTAATTTATGAATGTTGGGGTATGGTTTCTCACCTCCCCCCATACTGTCCTCTTATTGTTTGAATTATGGTAGAACCCTTTCTCTCTCATTAAATGCCTCCCATGTACACCCGTTACTATGCCGAAATTCCGAAAGGAACTTCTCTCTATTTTCTTTTACATTCAAGCAATACTTTTGTATCAGGAATCTAAATTCCATTTCTATTGTTGGGACATGTATATATATGATCTCCTTACTGTCCATTACATGTAAATATGATGAGGAACCCTTTCTCTCTCATTAAATGCCTCCCATGTACACCCGTTACTATGCCGAAATTCCGAAAGGAACTTCTCTCTATTTTCTTTTACATTCAAGCAATACTTTTGTATCAGGAATCTAAATTCCATTTCTATTGTTAGGACATGTATATATATGATCTCCTTACTGTCCATTACATGTAAATATGATGAGGAACCCCTTTCTCTCTCATCAACCTTTTTTATGAATTCTTATGTCACGCCGTTATGCTGCCGAAATCGCACCAATTTTCTAAGCCAATGTCTTTGTGTAGTGAATACCATGCCCATTTCTCCATAAAGGGTATTCACCTTTATGCACATATACGTATTGATTGTAAAGTTTCATGTTTGAATTCCACATTCCTTTATCGTGGAAGAAATGATTATGTTTTATGAATCCATGTTTTATGATCCATGTGGCACACTTATGCATGAAATGAAATGTTTAAGAAGGGTGCGCCCTGATAGCGCTCCAATGCATTGGGTAAAGTATAGTATCATGATACGTCATGTGCAATGAGTGTTGACTCATGCTAATTCAAGTGCAACGAGGGTTTACTCGTGCTTCAAGTGCAATGAGGGTTTACTCATGCTCCATGTGCAATGAGCCTTGGCTCATGCTAATTCAATGTTAAGTGTTGTTGCCACATTTCCATGTTATGATTATCATGCTTTATCATGCCTTTATGTTCATGTCTCTCTTGTGCTCTATTGATATGCCTATTGCCTAACATGTATTGTACTCCTCATGTTATTCATTATGTACTCCCTTACTGGGCTTTATAGCTCACCCTTTTCTTATGCATGTCCTCAGGTTATCCCATGCAATGCTAAGTACGAAGGAATGTAGTGGTCATGTAAAGGAAGTTTTCAATAAGGATGTTGTATTTCAAGTTTAAAGTTTTTATGTAATGATCCTAAGCCCCAAAGACACTAAACCTCTCGATCTTCTTTGTTGTATCAAGTGAAGTTTTATGTAATAAAGCATGTTTAAGTTGTAATAAAAAGCAGGGTTGTCATAATTATAGTAGTATTATATGATATTTAAAATTTGGTTAAAATTTGAAATATTATTAAATCATGAGCTATGTTGGTGGAATAAAAAATTTAATGTCAAGGAATACTCAAATAACAAAGAAATTAACTCCTAAAACTATGAAAATAACAATCAATTATTAACAAATGAGTTCCAATATGTCATAAAAGAATCTTATAAGATATTATAATATTAAATATGGTTCTTTTTTAATTTAAAAAATTATTAAATTTATTTTAATGTGGTTTAATTTAACTTAAACCAAAATGAAATATATGGTATATGATTTCTATTATCAATTTCTAATCATTATGATAATCAGATACTTCGTTGAATATGTCATTGTAATAAAATTGTTGTTATGTATTTTGAATATATTTAGTTTCATTCACAATTATTGATAATTATATATAGTGGATAGATATAATCATTTTATTTATTAATTCTTATTTCATACATATGATCAATTTATGGGTTTATGTGGAAATTTCATTCGAATCAAGATTTTTTATTCTCGAATATTATTATAATGAAATTTCTTGAAAATTTCATGAAAAAATTCAATTTTCATCTCATATAGAAATAATTAATTTTTTAAAATAGTATTTACATTTTTCAATAATTTGTAATTAAAATCTTTTAGAAAGAGTTTCTATGAGAATCCAACACAAACTTATTTCTTGTAATAAATATGTTTTCCTCTAGAGATATGTTTTCTAAAATATACACAATAGATTCAAAATAATAAAAATGAATTATTAATGTTATATTTGAAATTATTTATATTTAGAAAAAAATTTCTAGGGAATAATTTTTTCGTTTTCAAAAAAATTTCAATTTTGTTTCAATGAAGTTCAAGAAATCATGGTTTAAATATATACATCCTGAACTGCATTTCCATCAATCATGACCACCCATATGTTTTCAATATTATTATATAATTTTAAATTTATATTTTCATAAATTATTACTTTCATAAAATATAAGCTATAAAACATTTCTAGAATTCATGTTTGAACTATGGATTTCCATGAAAATTATTTTCATTTATTTAAAATGAAATGAATATTTTCGTCATAATTGGTTGTAAATATCATTAATGATATTTCTATTTTATAGCGAATGAAACACTTTATAATTATCACAATAGGTTTATATTGAATTAAAAATATCTATATAATTCATTTGGATGATCTATTATTACATTATCTAAATAATGTATCGACATTAACAACCTTAATTAATTTTTGTAGAAGTTAATTTTTCCTTTTATTAACTTCCCTATGGACATTAAATTCACTATAAATGTAAATATTATTTATCATTAAAACATTTAGTTATTGAAATATATAAATTTTTTACATATGTTATTTACTAGATATGTTTTTATTCACTAAGTAAATATTGTAAAATACATATCATATACTATATTTCGATATTCTATAAGGTATATTTTTATAATTCAAATCTAAAATGAGTTATAAAAATAATTCATTGAACTAGTATGAAATAGGTTGGGAAAATTTTCCTATAGTCAAATTAATGAATAAATTGTCTCATTAGATGTCCAAGTAAGTCAAATTAGAAGGGTTTTAACCTAGAGTTATTTAAATCAACAATTGATACATATGATTAGTGAACAACACATTGATAAAACTAATAGAGAAAAAGTAAATATTTTCTGTAATCCAATTGTATGTAAAAGATGATATATTTCTAATGATTGAATGTTTTATGTAATTCAATTAATTATACCATTAGTAAATTATTGGATTTATAAAAATATATTCATTTCCAAGGGAAATGGATAATTTATTTTTCAAGGATGAAATTAATTTATTGATGAGAATGTAACACCTAGGGATTTTCGATTATATTTTTCAACGTAGCATAATGTTCAATAAAATTCTCCAGAGAAAAAACTATAACAAATATCCATGAAATTTTAGGTGAATATGACTAATTATATATAGTAAAAATAAAATTTATTATAAATACAAATATTGTAATCTATTTAAAATTCAAACATATTTAGATTATGAATTCTTATTGTTTTAAAATGACATTTTATATAAAAAATGTAGTTTGGTATTGTATGTATAATTTTTCATTTAAAATACATAGTTACAATTTTTAGAACATTAACATAAAAAAACATCATTCATGATCTTTATAGATGAAAATTTTTATATGGTATATTTTTAATTTTTTTCACAAATTAGTTATTTTTAGTAAAATATTAAAAAAATATTTTCTACTAAAATATATTTTGATAGATATATCAAGATTCTATTGCAACATGATAAACCTTTAAAATAATTTTAATAATTAAGTATGTATTAATGTGTAAATATATAAATTTTAAATTGAAATTATCTATTATAAAAGGCTATGTTTATTAAATTATTAAATAGTTTCTAATAAATTAAACTGTGTGGTGTCATTTCTTTTGTTAAAAAATTATTTCTATAAAATTTGTGTTTTTATATCATTAAACTATTTTTTAATACAGTATTATATATAATAAATATATTTATATCAACAATATTATATAAAATGATAATAGTCTTTGATGCATAAATTTTAAACTCAATAGTTAACTTTTTTCTAAATGGTGTTTTACTCCTTATATGAATTAATGATAAAATAATTTTTCGTTACACATAAAAATTTTATTTTTTAATATCAATATGATATTTTTATTTGATGTATAAATTACTTTTTATGGACAATTTTATTATTATGCAGTAAATTGAAATTACTTTTTTAAAATTTATTTACAATGAAAAAACCAATAAAAATGTACAAGTGTAAATTATATGATTAGTTGACCATAATTTTATTAACCATATATGAATGTTAATATATGATGTATGTTCAACTATATATAAATACCACTCCATTATATTAAATTTTTTTAGTCTACATTGTTAGTGAAATATGTTCTCTCTTAATAAAAATGTGAAACATTTCCAAAATTCCATTCTCACAACATATAAAAGGGGGCCATCTCAACCCCTTCGAGATCACATAGTGTATACAAATTAAAATTTAAAATATATATGTTTATATTCAAATATAATCATTTACATTTTAAATCATCATCTGATAATATGTTAATGTATATAGACCTCAATCTTTATGGTGTTTTTGAAGGAAATGCCCACGTCACCATAATAAGAATTATGTTCCAAAATTTTTCTCCATTACTTTATATATTTACTACAATAATTTTAACAAAAAAAATATGAATTCTTAATAATTTACTAAATAATTATTTTATATTATAGTGTAAACAATACTCATTATTCTTAACCTTTTAAATTAGAGGAAAAAAGTGTAGTTTATTGGTTGTGTAGACTACCGCCTCAATGTAGTAGTTAGTTCAATTTTATTAAAAAAATGATCTTATATTGTTTTTAAAATGAAAAATTTGAGAAATAAAAATGAAAACTAAAATTAATTTATTTTTATGAATATGGAATTTATAACACATATTACAACCTTATCATTTTTATATATATGAATTTTTTGTTTGAAATTCTACATGGACTACCTCCTCCATGAAGTAATGTAAATCATTTTTCATAATGATTCATATATAAATTTTACAAAATATTCAAATATGAATAAACACATATAGGGGTCCAAATAATATCTTTGTACTTATATAATAATGTAATTATCCTAAAATAAACCACTTTCGCAAATATAATCACCCATTAATTATAGCATGTTCTTGTTATGGACGTACATGAAACTATAAAATAACACAATGGATGAAAATTGGAACATAATTAAATATTTTTTATGATTTATGTAAGTATATAATTAATTTTTTTGGTTTGTTAATTATATCATTAATATTAAATACATTATTATGATGAAACTATAAATTTTTTACAAATCACTAAAGAATTATTTTTTCCATGTTTTTATATGATATAAAAATGACTAATATTCTCATTGAATGAATTTTTTTGAATATTAAGTCTCAATATTCTTAAATAAAATTCCCTTTAATTATTAAAAATTTATAATACATTGAAAAATAATGATGAACCCCACTTCAATTTAGAAATGAGGGAATTATGATAATGATCAGTCCCACCAAACATTAAAATTAAGTAATAATAATTTTATATACATGTCAAGAAATAAATATGAATATTTTTAAAATGGTTATAAAACTGAATAAATACAAAATTACCATTATAATAGTTAATTTTTTATATAGAATATTGAGGCAACTTAGTTGATCTCACAATGTATGACATGGGGTTTTTGTCTCAAATCTAATTTCAGGATATATATTTATTTTTGTTCACCCTAACATCAGCAATATGGTCTTATTACTTCTTATTAAATTCCACTTATCATATCGACCAAATTAATGGAGTTTTAGGATCCATATAGTGGTCCTTATTTAAATGGATTTTGATTTTATGGACCACACAGTTATAAGTATCATTACTAGATCAACATCCTATGTCCAGTTGTAATAATTATACATGATATTAATTCCTGAAATTATTCATGAATCAACTATATTTCGATATTTCATGGTATATACTTATCTTCATTGTGGAAACTCAATCATTTTATTCATATCTTCCTCCTCAAATAATTTATTCCATAAAATAATTATATCATTGTCTAGAATAATTGTGATAATCATTAATGACTGTTTCACAACTTATTCTTTAATATAATTTCAAATTAATGATCAAATTTTATTGGAAATCACAATTAAATGTAATATTATTTGACCTTTACATTTCCCTTATCCCATTTTTAAATTTATGTTTTGATATATTTTTTTATGATGCTAGTTTTCAGGCATGTAATATAAATATATTTTTTCATCCATTAAAAAATAATTCATTTATCACCAACTCCATATTTCATTTCATAATATTTTTGAAATTTAAAAGATGTATTACGATGTTTATATATCATTATTAAGTACATTTTGAATAATTGTTGTCAAATATTGAAATTTTTAATAATTTTCTTGGAATTTTTTTAATTATTTGTATTTTAAATAAAATGATTTTAAAAAAATTAAAGTTTATAATTTATAAAAATTATATATTTTCAAGAATCTATAATTAATTTTTTTAATATTTCTTTTTATTACTAAATCTATACATCTATTAAAAATTTTAAATTGATTCACAGTTGATATTTGATTCCAAATATTAGTTTTTTAAATTCATTTTTTCTAATTACCCAAAATTTTAATCTATGGAAAAATGACTTTTCAATGTTGTTAAATATTCATGTTTTGTAAAAAGTATAATTTTTTTTCATAATGTTTTTTTTAAAATGATAATATATTTCAAATTTTTTCCAAAATTCAATCTATCATAGAATGTTATTTTACCATAAACACCTTCTAAATGTTAATATAAATTAGTATTGATAGATGATTGTGTTTTAGTTATCAACCATTGAAATTCTGTTCGTCAATTTTAGTCAATCAATATATATATTTTTTTAAAAATCATTTTTAATTTAATGGTTTGATTATTAATTGACAGTTGAAACTACTTTTATCTCCCAATATTTCATTATACGATGAATCATTTGTATATTATCATAAACCATTGTATGGTTTTCTAATAATTAATGGTTGGGCCATGTATATCTCTAAAATTCCATTGAAAATTTATTATATACCATTAAGAAATGAGGAACAAGTTACAATGGTCACTCCATAATAAAATACATTCCATCGAATATATATAAACCTGGGGAAATAGATTAGTGAATCCTAATCCAACCAAAGAAAAAATGTGACTCAATCCAAATCCCATATGAAAAATAGGTTGTGATTAAAAATTAACTATGTTTGGATTCATATTATCATGTTTTGTACATATCCATATAAATTGAAATATAAATTTTATACTATTTCATATATACTATGTAGTATATTTTATCATCTTAAGTTCTAAAAATGTTATATAAGTAAATTATTTTATTTCCATAGTGATTTATATATTTTTTCCCTTATGAACATCATTGATATTCTATCTGATATAAATTTATGAGATTCTAAGATCAACCAATTCTTCCGATAAGTCTCCATGACAGTAATATGGGTATTTTAATTAATTTTTTTTATAGGGAGGATTATAGTTGAATAATTATGAAGATATATTAGGAAATGATATCAAATAATATTAATATTTTATGTTTCTATAATATACTAAGATGTTAGTTCTTCTATTTCTATTGTTATATGTGATATAGAAATATTATTCAAGTAAATTAATAAAATAAATATTTTTCTTTTACTTTCATCAAAATAAAACTAGAGTTTTATGATACCTACTATCAATATGGTTCTCTCTAGGATTAAGTTCTTTTATCTCCCACATCTAATTTTATATGAGATGTGTTTATCACATGTATCACACATAATTAAAGTAATATTTTTTTTTATTTTAGTGTGTTTGGTTTTTTCAATATTGTATTTTTTTTTTCTAATTTGAGGGTTACATTCATATCATCACTATAACTTTTCAAAATTCTCATTTCCCGGGGCCCAAACCATATTCGATCTATGTAGTATGTGATAAGGATTGATTCTGATATTTTACACATTCAATAGTGGAGTTTTTGATATTGAACTTTTAAGGTTTCCTCTCCTATATTGTTTCAGTGGATTAATCTTCCCACGAATAAATAAAATTTTCATTTCAGTTACCTTAATGAGTAATAAACCATATTTTTTCTTGGGTCATGGTTCAAAAAAAAGTTTTTCCTTAACTAGTTAGTCGAACTCATTAGTGAATTATGTAACAGTATTACCATTCTAATAATTTTATTTTCCTTTACATGAATTTTCATTCCATATTGTGTCATATTACTATATTAGGGGTGTTTCATTATTCATATCTATATATATTCAATGACCCCAACCCATTATCAATTTTCTACATACTTAATTATTCAATACCTAAAAAATAAATATAGGGTATATACATTATGGTTTTTTATATTCCATCAAAATGTTATTAGGTTTTAATTTCAACATAATGTATGATTTATAATGGGGATATTTATGAATTTATTATGAGGGGTGAGGTATTGTGATTATTTTATTTTTTTAGTTACTTATTGAAGAATAAAAGTGCTATATATAGTATTGAAATGTAGTTTCTTTTCTAATTATGATGATTTATATAGATTTGGACTCATAATTTTCGAATGGTTTTTGGTTTTTACCTTATAGGATCATTTTATAATTTAGTTAAGAAAGAAATTTGTCATAGTTTTATTTTGGTAGTCGAAGATGGATTTCCAGTTATTTTTAAAGATCATCCAATTGCATCGATAGGGGTGATGATAATTCTATGATCATGGATTTGAAATACAATAGTGTAAAATATGTTTCTCAATGTTTTATCCAAATATATTATACTCATTTATGGAAATTTCTCCAAGATATTATTCATTATGTGTGATGGAATGATGTTATATGAATGATTAAAGGGGACTCTACAAATATTTTTAATTAATGGATATTATATTATTGGATTTAGGATTGTGTATTTTAAATTTTAAATTTATATTTCATTAGAATATATGAATTTATATTTCTAATATGGATTAATTTCATATGAGGTTTCACTATAATAATTATTCATGTTTTACCACTAAACCTAATTTATATATTAATCTAAAAATTAAAGATGGATTAGATGATGGAATATCACTATTCAATGTAAAAAAACCAAATCAAAATTCAATAACAACATTGATTACCCACCTGTATATATTTGATATTAAATACATATTTATATTTGAATAATTTATTTATTATATCAGAGTCTTTTGAGAAAATGTAATCCTAACTAGTTATTTTCAATTTATTTTTCTATTTCTATTCATATGGAAACCATTAGAAACTATATAAATTTAATTATATATTTTGATCGTAGATCTTTTAACATGTATATTCCAATATATAATTAGTTTCATCTGTCTGATATATATATTTCGTAAATATATATATCTCCATATATTATTGATTTATAGAGAGATACGTCAATTTATTAACATGTATAGATGCACGAGATAATTGGATTTCACATGATATTGAATTATATCCATGTAACAACCAATCATTTTAAATTAATTTAATTAAATACTAATATTAATTCATTATATTATATATAACATAATTAATGAATGTTAAATATATAATTATTAACTATGAGAAATTATGAATCGACGATTAAAATGACATAATTGGGTATTTAGAGAGTCACATATAATTTTTCTTTATTATAGTGGATTTATACATGTAATGTAAAATATATTATTGAAAAAGATCCCATTATTCTAAAATGAACTATAAAATTTAAATATAATTACACGGTCTAAGAAATTATATAATACAATTTTAATAAATTGTTAATATTATTTAATTCAAATTCAATGACCAGTTTAAATAATGTATTCAAAATAGGTATACTTTTATGATCATGATATGTGAGTGTTTGAAAAAATATGGCTATAATTTATAATAAAATTCGTCCAATTGTTTTTCAAGAAATAAAAAAATTTAAAAAGTAAGTCACACACATGTGCTAAAATTTGGTAATATGGTATTGACCTTCGATACATGAATTTTCATGTGTCATTACTATAATAGAATATTATTACAATGAAAATTGATGAAACATCTTTTTAGTTTTTATAAATAATCCACTTCTTAAAAATACATATCCTCTATTGGTGGATCTGTTAATATTTTTTTATTTATTTATTTTCTATTGACAGTAAAATTATATAACGATTGTAATTTCTAATCCATAAACATATCAGTATGAAAAATATTAGATAAATTTCTGTTGAAATATTAATTTAAATTAATCAATTAAAATTGTTGTTCATCATTAATTTATACCCAATAACTTTATGTGTAATGTTGATATACTAAATATGTAATAGATCACCTTAGATATTAATTATTTTTAAAATATAAAGTTTATATTTTTCAATTTCGTCTTCATAAATCTCTTCTAATCAATCAATATTTTACTCCATCATAACATTTATACATGGATGGTTATTATTTAATTTATTGTTAATATAATATTTTTAGTTTTCAATATATATATATATAATAGCTCTTTAGAAAAGTAATTTCATAATGAAAAACAATGGTAAATATTTTAATATTGTATTACAATACCAAAACAAATTCTCATATTATTGATATAATATTTCATTCAATGAAATCTATATAACCTCCTCATTATATGTAGTAAAATAATAATAATAACAATAATTTTAATTTTATTCAATATAAATTAAATTCATTATAATTGATGATATAAATAATAAAATTGATAATTAATAATAAAGATAAATGAATTTTACAACATAATTCAAAATTATATATTAACCCATGTTTAGAACACATATAAAACACCAAAATTTTCTATCATTTTAGTATATCAATAAATTTTTATTATTGAAAAGTACTGAATTCATTTACTATATAAAAAATGTGTCCCCTCATTAATATAATAATGTATAATAAATAATGGGAATATATAATATAATAGAAATTTTCAATTTGATTAATTTTAATTGAATAACATATTAGATACAAATTATAGTAAATTATGTGGTCATGGTTAATTTAATAATGGAGTATGAAAAGAAAACATAAACAATTGACTACATAAGAAATGTATCTGAAAAATAAATAATTTTTTTATTTATATAGAAAATAATGAAATTCACGATAGGATCTTATATATAGATCACTATAATATCTATATGTATAGCTTTAATCATGTGTTGCATCCAAAATTTTCTATTGTGTGAATTATGTTTCATAAAACTAAATTTCACCTAAAATATCGTAGGATTACAACTTTAATTTATATATTCATTTTATATAAATCATAAACTAGATATATATATATATATATATATTAAAATAAATTCAAATGATTCAATCAGATATTGACCTAATATACAATAAAATAGATGGTCTATTATTTCATACCTAATATTATCAATATTATTTATTAATGAAAGAAGATGGTGGAAATGGTATATATAAGGGGTTCACATATTAGTCTCACACAGATTTAATTCATCAAAATAATGAACATGTTTCTTTATTTATCTTCATTTTCTAAATGGAGGATACATTAACACCCCATTGTTTATCATGAATCATCACTTCAGGAATATGAATTTACATTATATTAAAATTCACCCAAAGGGAGGAACACCATTTTTGTAATCTAATGTTCACACCAAATCAATGTTTTATAATTAAAAAATATAAAAAAATATTGATTAATGTTATTTTTGTTCATATTGATTATATTGATGATAAAACCAAAATTACAAAATCTTCCATCCAAAATAATTTTTTTGATGAATTAATAGAGCATTTATGTTATATTGTTTTCATTGTAAATTATTAAAATATAAACAACATTAAAATAAAATTTATTTTTAAGATAATAATCATATAATATCATAAACTTTATTTATGCCACTTTAATAGTAAATTGTGAAATAGTAGGATAAGATTACAATCAATGTACCTTTTATAATAATTAGATATGAAATATTTTCATACAAAACACATTATTGGGGTGCTTGGGAATTTGAATTCCTAATATATATAAAACATATAAATGAACATGTGTATTACATAAACATTAAAAAATATCCATTAATAGTTATTAAGTGTTTTACCCAGGACAATAATATTGTAATCATATATGTTTTCTAAGATATAAAAACTGTTGTGAGAATGCAAGGGGGATTATAACATGAGTGGAAATCCCTTGAAAATCTGATGATGTAGTAAATATATATAATCAAAATGTAGTAAGCTAAAATAGAATAAACATAGGTGGAAGATCATTATATGAAAGGTGAAGTAATATTTGGTTTCAAGAATTTAGTTACATATGAATTTTTATATTTTTTTTAAAATTAAAATATAATAAATTAGATAATGTGGGAAGGGGAAATTAAAATATAATGTATACAAATAATATTCCATTCTAATTTTATTAATGAAGGACATAAATGAAAATATACGAGTTTTCTCACAGAAATAGAGTCCATATGAAAAATGTTGTGAAATTAATATATAAAGGTCTTATAAAACATTATAAAATAGGACGTATGAATTGATAATTGTACTAATATATCAATTAAATAATTCACAACAGGGTGTGTGGATTTTTATAAATTTATGCATAATTAAAAAAAATATGGAGTATAAATACATGAATCAGATGATATGTAATAATATGTTCCCCTACATGAATAATTAATCATATAAAAAGAATAAATTATTTTGAATAGAATAAATAACACTCAAATAATATATGAGAATGGAATTTATAATTTAAGTAATTTTTTTAAATATTCTATATAATTTTTTGAAATAATATAGTCATAAATAAGGATACATATTGGGAGAATTTTATTTATTCCAAATCATATCTATTACAATTGTGCTTTATCTCTCATTATTAGAACCATAACATTATATGTTTTCTCTTTAAAATTTTATTTATATTTTGTTAATTTAATATTATAAAATTATAATTTCAAAAATATTATTCATTCTTTTTAATAAATTATATTAACCATTGGATGTTATAAATCATAAAATTGATGTTCTTATTTTATCATATATATGCCCAAAATAATTACCTATTTCTGATTTCATCAAATATATTATCATCATGATCATAGAATAATAATTAAAATATTATATATAATTTTATTGTTTTATTACATTACATTTTTGGGAATTGTTTTCTTGGAAAAAATTCATCAATAACACATTTAGTGTATGTTCACCATCATTAAATAGTAAATTAATTAGAAATAATAACTATTTTATAACAATTAAAATTTTAAAAAATTTATTTATTAATGGTATTCTATATATATATCCATTATTAAGGGTTTTATCACATCTCAATGATAATGTTGGAAATAGAGTATCATCAATCACGTATTTTATTGAACTATCTCAAATTTGAAAGTATTACATGTAAATAATGATTTTAAATAAATGGAAATTTCATTAATTTAGCGCTTTAATGAAATATGTAGTAGTTTTTAATATGTAATAAACATTACTATTTTTAATTTTGACGATGAATTTAATTATGATATATTAAATTGGTAATAATGATGATTAGAGCAGCATTAAAGGAATTATATTATCTCCTCAAATCCTATATTTCAACAACATATTTTTGAATACATCAGGTCCCCAATATTTCGAAACGTGATGAATGATATAAAATGACATATTTTATTAAATTTTTTATTTGAAAATGGATTTTGAGGTTTAGTTTTGAAAATATGATGATACGAAACATTAATATATAATTATAGAATGAGATTACATCAAATAACCATTATGTATGTTTGGGAAGTGAAACATATTATCAAAATTGACACTTCTATATAAAAACATTGTTCATAAAATTATATAATCCAATTATTTATCTAGATTATTTTTCAAATTTTTTGTTGCATTAGAAATTGTTTTTACAATATATTTTTTTTATTTTACTAAATTATCTAATTTCACTATTCAATATTTCAACTTATTTTTACCAAAAAATAATATTTCCCCAATATAATATTTTAAATATCATCATTGAAAATATAAAATCCACATCATTATATATTAATTGAATATATAAATATATATAATGTAGATTTTGGTTTATAAAAATATAAACAAAATATTATATAAAAAGTAACATCGTTGGTGATGAATATTAATTTTTCTCTATAGTTATAAAATAATAGTTTTGATGACAATTTTAAATTTATATATAAAAAATAAAATAATTAATTTTTTTATTATCATTAATATATCAATTAAAAGATAATTATTAAAATGTTATCATATATATCAATTATATTTTTTTTCATATAATTATATTCATCATAAGACTATTTAATAGTAAATCTACACTTTATCAACCAAAAATACTTCCAAAATTACATAATAAAAATGGCTATTTCAATACACATTTTTAATATGTTAACTAAACTATAAATTTGTTTACTTCTTACTATAGATATTAACAATTATGTTATTTTCGTGGGAGACTATTTGTAAAATTATTGAACCATGTTGTATATTCATTACTGTGTAATAATTTTACATTTAATTTTATCATAATTATTTTTTAGAAATATTTAATTAAATAATAATATTTATATTAGTTTATTATTTCATATTATACGTTAAAATTATAAATATCTATTTGTTTCATATTCATATAACATTTGATATAAATATGTCACATCCAGTACACATAGATTCTCAATATGGGATGATCATTCTAAAATCATAAGGGTTACACAACCCACCTAAAAAATATAATCCTAAAAAAATCACACTATTTAAAATTGTTGGTGATTTATTTATTAACTTATATTATTTATTTCCAATTTCAATTACATTGTAAGAACCTGAATCTTATTCTACTGCTACGTGTTTCTTATTTTCCTTTTCCCTTAACTGTTTTTTAGAAAATGAGAAAAATGTTGAAAAATCCCGAATTTTTTGGGTACACGCTGTGTAATTTTACACACGCTGTGTACATTGGCCATGTGGGTGAGTACACAGGGCATGTAGTCCTGTCGGTGATGAAGGGTATAAAAACATACTGCACAACTTGTACTTGGTATTTACACACTATGTACGCTGTCGGCAGGTGAACAGTAAAGTGGTGGGAGTAGCTACAAATCGGGCGATACTACACGCTGTGTAATTAGAAATACACGCCGTGTACTGATGTTGAGAGATGAATATTGTGGCAGTGAAAAGTATCTGCTAGCGGAATAGTTAAATGATGAAAAGTAAACGCCATGTATTTGATTGTACATGCAGTGTATTTCTTTTTCTTAAAATAGGTAGTAGCCTCATCATTATACAACGAAGGCAGTGGACGTGTTTGGAGCTCAAGAGGAGAAGACATAGCTTGGAGGAGCTCCTGATCGCACAACGGGAATACGTTCCTTCTTCCTCTGATCATGTTTGAACTGTGCGGGTAAGAGCTTCCTTCTCCTTGATCATTTCATACCAATTATTTCCCGAGGGGATGTTATTTAATTTTGATTGGGTGAACATTTATCCCAGTTATAGGTCATTCATGGTGGATTTGGGAGGGTTTGTTTACATATATCTATTAATGGAGATCGAGGTAGGTGTTCTGGTGTTTAATTCTAACTATTGAGTGTTTTTGTGTTCTGTTGTGCTACACGACCATGTTTGGGGTGTCGTATGGCTGAGGATTTGGAAGTTTAGATATCTATAACTTCATATATAATCTAAAGATAAATATTAAATGTTGATTGAGATCATTTCATGGATCCAGGGCCACCCCGTGGGTGTGTTCCCTAGTTTATCCATTTAGTCAGGATTCCCAAGGGTATACCATGAATTTCGCATGCTTTGAATTTCCTAGAGAGAATTTTATATAAATTGGTTGATTATATGTTGGGTTGGGCCTGATTAATAACCTATCCTAAGGGTAGTGTTCATTTAGACTGTGGGATACTTTTCTTATGCCTTTGGGTTGTTGCTTCCGTGCCTGATGGAATTATCTGGTATGCCTATGGGCAATATTCTTTATTCCTATGGGCAGTCACCTACAAGTTTCGATTCTGATTACCTGAGGGTAAGGATTTTCATGTCTTCGGACAACGTTTACTTTTTGATTTAACTACAGTGATTTACTATGTTTTACCTACCAAGATAAAGCACTAGATTGGAATTAATAATAGATTAATAAAGTTGAAATATAACTGGTAGAGATAGTTACTTTTGAGTACTGCCCAGTTTACTGCATTTTATTATTTCACACTACTGTTGCACATTTCCACTGACAGTTGGGCATGTGCCTTTGGTGGTTGCCTACTGGGATTTACTTCTCACACACTGTTTCATACATGTCTTGCACCCAAATATATTATATTGATGTAGGTTTGGATAAGGGAAAGAGTCCCTATACAGGTACTTGATTGTTGTAGAGGAGTGGGAGAAAATAAGACCGATCTTAGGCTCGTGATGTGGATGAGTTCCTGCTGCACAGTTTTGTTTTTCCTTTTCTGTACTTGTACATTGTACTGGATTATTCTAGATTCCAGTGTATCCTATTTTGGAAACTTTCCTAGACATAGATACATAATGCAACATCATATATATAAGACTATTTTCACATTTTACTTCTATATTGTTATCCATTTAAGTTGGGTATTGTTTAGTGCTTCCACTTCTGGCATTTGGGGAAATGCGCTTGAGGTCATGTGACCAACCTGGTTTGGGGAAACCGTTGAGTGGAACCCATATCTATGATGTTATAAAGTTGTATTAGAGGGTTTTTTCTTCTTTGATTTACAGTTTGGAGGCTATAGACATGGATAAGACAAGATTGGTATTTGTTAATAAGCTGTGCCTGGGAGTAGCTAACCCGTATACAGGGAAAAGCCAGTTTACCTTGTGTTGTAATTCTTATCTCATTTTTTAATTTTACAGTTGACCTGATTTTCACCATTTGGTGACACACATTTTGTGTGGTATTTATATTTTTATACTTGGGTTCTATTTAGTTGCAACCCAATGAGATGAGGGTTTTCCACCACATTCATCATTTAGGCACATATTATAATCACATGACATGCATAGTTTTCATGCCATATAGGTGCTTAGAAATTTCATGTTGTGCTGATAGATGTTGTTCTAGAAAATGCATGTTGTTGTGATTGATTCCTTGATAAAATACCTATTATTTGATATGGTATTATATGGTAAGGTTTTGTGAATGAACACCAAACATTGGTTCTTGAGGAGTATGGGACCTCATTAACCGGAATTTGGTGGATCATTTACTTTTTTACTTTATTATAACACGCATAAGATGACAAGATTTGATTCTCATAGATTATGGGCCCTCACGTACAGGAATTTGGCACTTTGCTGTTGGTTTCAGTGTTTTTTGGGCACCGAAGTAGTTTTTGAAGCTTACTGTCTGGAGAAACCCAGAATACAAGCTGTGTATTTATTATTACACAATGTTTGCTCTTCTTTTCATGATTAAAAGTAAAAAATTTAAGTAAACACTATGTAATGTATGTAAATTCCATGCAATTTCTACATGTGTCGTAGGCCCTGTAAGAAAAAACATGGGATTATGAGAGATTAAGGGTACACGACGTGTAGTTATTATGCACACCGTATTATGTTAAACCTATTTCCACTATGTAACTAACAACATAGGTGGAGAGATATGGCCATATACATGTCGTGTCAATAATGTACACACTGTGTAGTTTAACCTGGGAATCCAGATGTGTAACTAACAACACGAGTCAGTGTTACCTTACCTTGGACACGTTGTGTACTTGTGGGACACGTCGTGTAGTCTTGACGGTGAGAGGCCGTGTGGCATTGGCCATGTGTCAAGGAAAAAGAGGTGGTATACATGTTGTGTGCAGGTGTAACATGCCGTGTAGTGTCAGCCGAGTAGCCGGTCATGTCACTAAAAACACGGGTAGTTGGAGATTAAGCAGTACACGTTGTGTCCATCTAGAACATGTAGTGTAGTCTGAGCTGTGTACCCGGCTGTGTAACAGACAACACAGGTCAGTGATGATCATCTAGTACATGCCATGTTGATGTTATAATCACCATGTAGTTTTTTTAAAGGAGATCAGTGTGACTAAACTGTGTAGAATAACTCAGGTATGGGATGAAAATTAAAGTACACACCATGTGTGTGGAAAACACGCCGTGTGTATGTGGTGTTACTCGACCAGTTCTAGTAGAATTACATGCCCATGTGAAGGAATTGAAGGAACACACCATGTAGTTATTATACAAGCCATTTAGTCTTGTTTTTTAAAACATGAATGTTTTCTTTTCAATATTCCCTTCGTACACTCATTTTTTTCAGTCCTTGGTAATCTTGATCTAAGGCGTGTGTTTGACCTTGTATATTCATGCCACCACGACAACCTCGAGTTGTTCTCTAGGAGAGCGGCAACAAGTATACTCCCGATATGGTAGTCCATAGGCTACTGATGGATCCTCTAGCATAGCCAAATGTAGTGCCATCCATTATACCAGACACAGGCACAAAGGCAAAATACTGTTAAGGCTTTGTGCAATTCATGAAGACCTTATAGGGAGCACTACCGGCTGCCACAACTATGGAAGAGCTGGCGCGTATGTTCCAGTAGCAGTATCCGCCTACATTTTCAGGGGATGGAGAATCATAGGTTGAGTTCTATGTAGACTATTTTTGAGCATCTAGAGACTCCTCCAGGGAGGAGGGTAATGCTTTCAACATACATGTTGCATGATTATTCCAAGAGGTAGTGGGAAGTTACCACCCAGACCGAGCATCACAGATACATGGTGTGAGAATATTTTCATGTAGTCTTCTATGACTTATTCTTCCTAGAGACACTGAGGGAATATTGAGATCGAGAGTTCATGAATCTACAGCAGGGAACTATGTTAGTGATGGATTATTATTCCCGCTTCATCGAGCTACAATGTTTTACACCTGTTCTGGTGGGTGATGAGACGTTGAGGGCTAGACTTTTTGAGGATGGTCTTCGATATGAAATCCGTGCACTGGTGCACATTTTCAGGTTGCCTTCAATACATGCTAATTTGAACGAGGCACTGATTACTGAATGGAACCTGTAGGAAGCTAGTGGTGTATGCCAAGTCAGTTCGACACCAGTTACTTGTACTATTTCTATAGGTAAGAGGAAGAGGCATATAGATTAATCTCATGGTGGATGTACTAACCAGAATTTTTCTTCAGGTGGCTAGGTCATCTGCTACTAGGGTGGTAGAGAGGGGAACAAGAGACCTCATTGTCTATGTGACTCAGTGGAGTGCCAAGGCTGTTCTAGGATGGGCCATCTGAATTGATTTTGTAGGGAATTTCCACCAGTGCAATGAGAGAGTGGTTCTATGCAGACTCTGCATGCAGGAGCATGGATAACAGCTTCTGACCAGACATCAAATTGGGATATGTCGGGGAGTTCAGGCCGAGGTGTTGGTCATGGCCGTGGTGGAAAAACACCAAGATCTAGGAGCCAACAGGGCCGGTCAGCTCAGGGTAGCTAGGCTGTGTCGTAGGGCTGCGACACTTGGCAGGCATATTCAGTGAAACAGACCCAGCAAGAGCAGGATCCCAAACCTTCTACTGTCAGAGGTACTATTATAGTAGCTTCTATTTTATCTTCTATACTTTTCGATATGGGTGCGACATATAGAATTATATCTGATCCCGTTGTAAATATTCTTGGGCTTTTTGTTCCTTCTTCTTCTAATATTATTATGCTAGACACTCCATTGGGGACTAGAACGGCCGGTGCGCGTTAGTGTAAGGAGTCCACCCTAGTGGTTCGTTGGTGTCTCTTTATATGGGAACTCTATGTCTTAGAGATGAAGAGCTATGATGTCATCCTTGGGATGGATTGGTTACTATCCTTTTGAGCCTTTATAAATTGCTATCGTCATAGGGTGAGTTTCACGTCACCAGAGGGTAGAGATTTCTATAAAATGGCGAATGGGATGTCCTGGAAAGCTGAGCTGGACCCGAGCATCATGGGTGAGGTGGAGTGACAAATCAAATTTTGAGATTATATATGGATGACTAGGGAATGTGTCTTAAGGATATCCCTCCAGTAGTTGAACATTTCATGAATGTCTTCCTGGGTGACTTTCTTGGACTACCTCTAGAGCGAGAGGTGGATTTCTCTGTTGAGATTGTGCCAGGAGAAGAAATGGTATAAATTACTCTTTATAGAATGGTTATACCCATGTTATAGGAGCTGAAGAGGTAGTTGGAGGATATGCAGGCAAACAGATTCATCCGACCCAATAATTCTCCTTGGGGCTCGCCTGTCAGATTTGTGAAGAAGGCGGACGGTACCCTCATACTTTTTAATGATTATTGGAATCCGAACTAGTTTACGGTTATGAACCGATATCCCTTACTGAGAATTAAAGATTTTTTTCATCAAATTCTATTGGAACAAGTGTTCTCGAAGATTGACTTGAGATCCGAATATCATCAATTCCACATTAGACCATCGAATATACTGCATATAGCCTTTCAGAGCAGAAATAGTCTATAAAAGTACTTGGTTATGCCATTCGGACTCATGAACGCACCATGAGTTTTCATGGCTCTTATGAATCGTTTGCTCCACCCATATATGGATTATTTTGTGGTGGTATTTGTGGACGATATCATGGTGTACTCTCACACTCGACACGACCATACTACCCATATTGATATCATTTTGAGTACACTGAGAGAGCATCAGATGTATGCTATGCTCTCAAAGTGAAAATTTTGGATTCACTAGATTCACTTCATGGGTTATATTATCTCAGAGGCAGGAGTAGAAGTAGACCCATAGAAAATGAGAGCAGTAATTTCTTGGTAGAAGCCTAAGAACATATTTGAGATACAGAGTTTCTTGGGGCTGAATGGTTAATATATTCAATTTATACAAGACTTCTCCTACTTTGCAGTTTCGTTTAATGGTTTGACTAAGATGGGTGTGAAGTTCCTTTGGTTAGAAGCTTGCGAGACAGCCTTACAGGAGCTAAAGGGAAGGTTGACATGGGCACCAGTCCTGAAACTTCTAGAGCAAGGGAAGAGCTATACAATTTACTATGATGCATCATGTATTGGACTGAGATCAGTGTTAATGCATGGTAATCGAGTAGTTCCATATGGGTCTCGTCAGTTAAGGCCACATGAGAGAAATTACCCGACACATGATCTTGAGATGGCCATAGTTGTTCATGGGATACAATGTTGGATACATTATCTATTGGGAGAACATTTTGTGGTTTTTTCGGACAAAAAAAGTTTTAAATATATCTTTTCTCAGCATGACGTGAATATGAGACAGTGAAGTTGGGTTGAATACCTTCAATCCTTCGACTTTGAGCTTGCCTATACTCCTGGTAAGGGTAACACAGTTGCAGATGCACTGAGTAGGAGGACCCAGTTATAGGCAGTGCAGGAGGCCAGTGGTGAGTGGTCGCTTATGGACTTGTTCTTTGAGATGAATTTGGAGGTGCACGATTGTCTGGGGTGAGCATATATTTTATCCTTAGCTGTGACTTCTACCCTTTTGGATAAAGTGAGGATGAGAAAGCTGTCAAATTCAGAAGGCCTAGTTCTATGGGAGTCGGTGGAATGTGAGGACCCTCCTTCTAGTTGGATGATAGGTGATGATGATGTAATGTGTATCAATGGATGAGTGTGGGTTCCAGGGGCTATACAAGAGGAGTTGATGTATGAATTTCATGTTTCATCTTGGGAAGTGCATCTCGAAGTAACGAAAATGTACAGTAACTTGAGACGTCAGTATTAATGGTCGGGTATAAAAAGAGACGAAGGTGGTTTTGTTATGAGATGTTCCACCTATCCAAAGGTGAAGGCTAAGAATCCGAGACCAGACAGAATGTTACAATAGTTACCCATTTCGTTGTTGAAACGGGATGATGTTTCTATGGACTTTGTGACCGTGTTGTTAAGGGAATCTCAAGAATGTGATGCAGTGTGGGTTTTTGTTGACAGTCTTACAAAGGTAGATCACTTTTTTCTAATCAAGGAGACCTTCGGTGTTGGCGATCTTGGGATGTTGTATATACGAGAGATCGTACGTCTTCATGGGGATTCTCATTTTATCATTTCAGATTGGGACGCCCATTTTACATATCGTTTCTGGCAGAGTTTTTAGAGGGAATTGGGTATACAGGTGCTTTTGAGCACATTACACCACCCTCAGACCAATGGCCAATCAAAGCATATAATACAGGTTCTAGAGGACAATTTTCATTCATGTGTCCTGGACTTTGGGGGATCTTTGGTGAAGCACATACCCTTTGTCGAGTTTTCATATTAAATTATTTTTATAGAAGCTATTGAGATGGAACCTTATGATGCTTTGTATGGTAGGCCAGGCCGATCACCCTTGTGTTGGTTGGAGGTAGGTGAGGCAACTTTACTGAGACCACGTCTCGTGTAGGAGACTTTCGAAGAGCTTTATGATTCTTTCTATGATACGTATTCCATGTATCTCAGCTAAGAAGTTATCACTCAATCCTATATCATGTCTTTCATCCTGAGGAGGTTGAGCTTCAGGTCTATGCATCCTATTAGAAGCATGTAATTCCTATTGTTAATAGAATCACACAGGTTCTCTGAGGCATGTCAGTTCCTCTCATACAAGTGCGATGGAAGTATGAATATGTGTAGGACGAAACCTGGGAGCGGGAGACACATGTATGTGCATAGTGGCCAGATTTGTTCTGACCTTTAACTTCACCATCCTTGGAAGGGAAATTCGACGATAAATTTCTTTCAGGGGGGAAGTTTGTAAGAACCATATTCTTATTCTTATGGTACAATTATCTTTTTTTTACTTTTTCTGTAAGTGTTTTTGAGAAAATGAGAAAAATGGGAAAAAATCTGAAATTTGTTGGGTACACACCTTGTATTTTTACACATGTTGTGTGCTTTGGCCGTGTTGGATGAGTACATAGGGTGCGTAGGCCTGTCAGTGATAAAGGGGGTAAAAATTGACTACACGCCATGTTCTTAGTATTTACATGCCGCATACGCAGTCGGCAGGTGAACAGTAAAGTGGTGGGAGTAGCCACCAACTGGGCAACAATACATACCGTATGATCAAAAATACAAGCCATGTACTCATATCGACAGATGAACAGTGTGGCGGTGAAAAGTAACAGCTAGAGGAATAGTTAAATGATGAAAATTATATATCATGTACTTGATAGTACATTCCATTTAGTTTGTTTTTTTCTCTTAAAATGGGTATTATCCTACTCATTCAGTAGAGGAGGTAGTGGACGTGTTTAGAGCTTAGGAGGAGAGGCCGGAGCCTGGAGGATCTCCCGATCGCACTCCGAGAATCCGTTTCTTCCACCATCAGTCTTGTTTGAACCCTTTGGGTAAGACCTTCCATCTCCTTGATCGTTTCATACCATTTTATTTATCGAGGGGTTGTTATTTGAGTTTTATAGGGTGAACGTTTATCCTAGATATACGTCGTTCATGGAAAATTAGGGATGCATCGTCCACATATATCGATCAGGGGAGATCGAGGTTGGTGTTCTGGTGTTTAATTCCAACTGTTGAGTGTTTTTGAGTATCATTGTGCTATGGGTCCATGTTTGGGGTGTATTTTGGATAAGGCATTAAGTGTTTTGATATCTAGAACTGAAATCTAAAGATAAATATAAAATATTGAATGAAATCATTGCTTGGATTCAGGGCCACCCTATGGGTGTGTTCCCTTGTTTAACCGTTTGTCCAGGTTGCCCGAGGGTATACTGTGAATTTAGCATGCTTTGAATTGACTTGAGAGATATTTTATATAAATTGTCTGCTTATGTGTTGTGATCGGACTGGTTACTTGCTTAGCCTGAGGACAGTGTTCGTTTATCCTGCGGGAAACTTTTCTTATGCCTGTGGGCAGTTACGTCCATGCCTGAGGGAATTATCTCATACGCATACAGGAAATATTCATTATGCCTGTGGGCAGTCACCACCAGGTTTTGATTTTGATTACGTAAGGGTAAGGATTTTCATGTGTGTGGAAAACATTTAATTTATGTATTCATTGTGGTGATTTAATATGTTTTAACTTCCAGCCTAAAGCATAATCATAGAATTAATAAATTATTAATAAAGTGGAAATGTAACTGGTAGAGATATGTACTTTTTAGTACAACCTAGTTTACTATATTTTATTATTGCACACTACTGTTGCACATTTCCACTGACAGTTGGGAAAAGGCCTTTGGTTGTTGCCTACTGGTATTTATTTCTCACACCATGTTTGGGTCATGTCTTGGGCCCAAGCAGATTATATTGTTGCAGGAGCAGATAAGGGAAAGAGTCCATATACAGGTACATGGTTGTTGCAGAGGAGTGGGAGAGCATGGGACCGGGCATAGGCTCGCGATGCAGCTGAGTTCCTACTGCACTATTTAGTTTTTCATTTTATGTACTAGTACTTTGTACTAGATTATTATAAATTAAAGTGTATCATATTTTGGCTTCTTTTTTAGGCATAGAGACATAATTCATCATCATATATATATGAATCTTTTCACATTTTACTTCTGTACTGTTATCCATTTCTGTTGGGTATTGTTTACTGCTTCCACTTTTGTATGTTTATATTTTATCCACTATGCTAAACATTAACAAATGAGGGCATATATACCACACTATCAGACTGAGGCCCTCGCTGCTAATCGGCAGACTTTGGCATTTGGGAAAATGTGCTTGTGGTCATGTGACCAACCGGGTTCGGGGGACCCGTTGAGTAGCACCCATATCCAGGATGTTACTTACGTACATGTTTATTTTAGGAAATATGTTTCCCCATGTTAGTGGTTTTACTGAATACCACCTTATCTCGATGATCCAATATCCTCACAAGTAATTTTTCATAAGTGAGATCACATTATAAATGTAACACCATTGAGTTTAAAACATGTGATAGATATAGTAAACATATTCTCAATACAGACACCATGAACAAATTGTATACTTTTTATATATTTGGTTTAATATATAAAAACTGATATGTGACATCCAATTGTGTTTTACATGTTTTTTCCTATATTAGGGGTAAAAAAAATTCCTCAATGGATATTGTGACATTAAAGAATTATTTGGGATATATATATTGATAATTTATCTCAAAAATGATTTATATTAAAATCCAAAGGATCAATGAAATGGTTTTTCCTCATGGTGTTATTATTTTAAAGGAATTTATATTTATATAAATGTTATAATTGTTTTTGATATTATATAGTCTCTCACATGGTACCATTAACTTTTCACGGTGAAAATGCAAATTCATTTTTAGGTTCTATATTATTAATGGTAATTATCACAATTATAAGGACTATACATTGAGAATGTACATTCTTATTTATTGATAAAGGAAATTTTATTTGTCTGTTTTACATTGTTAGCGACCACACAGTAAGACAATTTATACATATAATTTATTTTTAGTTGCAGTTTTAATCACCATAAAAATCTCCAAAAAAATCCAAATTTCAATCAAAAACATATTTTAGATTTATTAGGGAATATTACGCTACCAAAATTGATTCATAATTTATTTAAAAATACATTTGTGAAAAAAGAGTTTAAAAATAAATCATTATTAAAAAATAGATCTAATATATCACTCTTTATTTATCCAATATTTTTCAATAGATAAATATTATCGAAATAATATTTCTATATCTATGAGTATAGCTTTTGAGTTATTATTTATTAGGGAAATAATTTAAGGATTCATCTATCTGACGAAATATTTAATGATCAATTTAAGAATTTTATATACAAAATATATATAACATGGATAAAATACATATTATGACATAAGATAATCTATTTTATATTATAAAATAATCATAGTTTATTATTGGTTTAAAAGTATTTATTATTTTTAAATCATTATTTGATGTAATCATACAATTTAAGAATAAATTTTTATTAAACCAAATTATTGAGTTTGTAAATAACGTTATGATATAAATTTACAAGTTTAATAGTTCAGTAGAACTATTATTACTATATGAATAAGTAATTCGTTTCAACTAATGTAGTTTTAGTGGGAAATTTTTTTTAAAGGTGAATATCTATTGAAAATACCATTTGATGGTGATTAATTTTAGATAAATTATTGTAATTTTTTATGTAAAAAATTTTCAATCTGGGACTTGATCGATAAAAAATAATTTGATTAATAAATATATTGAAAAATAAATACAATAAAATCTTAAAATAAAGTATATACATATTAATTTAAGGAGAATAATATTTAATAATGATGGAAGTATGTTTATAAAAACATAAAATGAAAATATGGATTATATTCAAGCCATCTACGTGTCTGATATTTCGTATTTATTAGCTAAATATTATATGTTTGAATAAATATATGATTTGGTTTATCAGGAAGAATTTATGTATATGAAAAGAATCTAATGGTGTTTTAGAACTATGTAAATTATTAACATTATTAGTTGGTAGGGATTATAAACAAAATCTGAGTTTCCAATTTTTTTTGGAAAATATTGAATTTTAAATGATTTTTTTAGAATAATACTGATTTTGGAAAATATATTTTTAGGGAGACATTATTTTTGTAATGATATTATAAATAGTGTTCTAATTTTATATTTTTATTAATTATTTGAATTTACGAATTATGTTTTATCAATATTTTTTTAATATTCTTTTGATTAATTTTGACAAATCATTAATTTTTTAGAAACAATGTTTTGGATTTATAGTATATTTATTGGAATTATAATAATCGAACTTATCATATATTTATTAATGTTTATCATAATTTTTAAATAATTCTATGTTAATACTCACTATGTTTGTGGTCACATTAGGAAAAAAATGTTACATGATTGGTGATTATAAAATATTGTGGAATAATTCATACATTTTTTAGTTTTACATAAATACCCATTGGAAATATAAATAATAATTTTTGGTTTATTTTAGTAATTATTTTAGTTTACATTGTAATATAATTTTTTTAACAATATATTGTATTTTTTCTAATAATCTACATACACTATTGATTTTATCTGAATACTTGTTTTTTGTAAGGATAATTTCGAATCATGTGTATTATTATTTTTTTGGAAAGTAATTCTAAAAGGATTCATTATTATCAATAATTTTTATTGTGAATTATTAGTGATGGGGGCGCAGACATGTGGCATGTCAAGAACCATGTTTAGGTCAGGATATACAAGATCATTGGTTATTATTTTTAATAATATTTTATGGAAAAGAGATTTTATGTTAGTTTTATGTGTATTAAAATGAACAAATATAATACGTTTGGAATAAAAATTTTACCTATAATAAGTCATATTTATCCTTTTTTACAATGGGTTGGTGAAATGGATATTTAGATAGAGAGGATGGGGTTGGTCACATACTATTTCTATTTTATCCATGTCAACATATAATTATTTTAAATACATGTTATTTAGTATATAATTATATAAAATTTATGAATTTCTTCTCAAAACATTTTTTTGAATAATTAATATTTTTATATGAAATTTATTTCCATATTCTATATTATTATTATAATTTAAATGTAATTTTGATCATGATTTGGGAAAATTTATATAAAATAATATATTTTTTTAGTTTTAAAAGTGATACTAAAAGGGAATTATAGTCAATATATATGTTTTAATGATTGTAATAATTATTATTGAAGTAATACCGAGAAATTATAAGTTTTAAGATAAAATAATAGATGAAATAAAAATAATATTTTCATAGAATATTTCTTACTAAATGATAAAATTGATTAGTTTAAATTTATCTAATGGATTATAAATTTGGGATGGTAAATATGAAAAAATTAAATTAAATTAAATTTTATTATAAGGTTGAAAATATACTAAATATATATCGAGACATAATATATTAAAATAATAATCCAATATCACATATACGTGATGTTAGAACATAGTTCATTGATTATTATGAAGATAAGACAAATCATATATTCTAATATATATAAATTCCTCATACCTTGAATATTTGTATTAGACATATATCTTATAGAGTTGAATAATAATGTTGTCTGAGTGATTCATGGAAATATGTCCAGAAAAAGGTCATTACTAGATTGGTTTTGATGAGTTATTTTGTTATTGTGTTTCCTATATGAATTAAACAATACAATAACTCGAGTGTACATACATTTTAGTCAAGTTTATATGTCAATAAAGAAATATTTATCTGAATTCTTCTAGATAATGTAATATACTCTAGAAATATAAATATATGGGAGTATACCAGAACAAAGGATAATGATATTAGTTTGGAATATATGTAATTATTAGTGATAATTTTATATTGGTACCAATAACTATGGTGGTTGTTTTTAGAACCCCATTATCTTGTAAATAAAATATTATTTATTTATTATCAATACATAATATTATTGGGTTTAATTTCATTACGTTCAGATTGGTTTTGGAATATTTTTTGTACATTCTATAGAAGATGAAATTTTGAGAGTAGTTATCATAAACATTAATCCACCTCCATGGAAACCATTAAACAAAAATAGTAGCCACTAGGTATGTGCATAGTTCATCTAAACCATATGGGAAACTAAGAGAAATAGTGATTGGATGGATATAGTATAATAGAAAAGTTGAGGAACTATTTTGTAAAAAAGAGTTATCCAACCATTCGAGGGGAAATTGGATATAGCGGCATGTGCACAATTAGTGCATGATTTTCTTAAACATATAACCTAACTCTGAAACATTAAAATAGAAATCCATGTTTTCTATATTTAAACTGATTCATCTCCTAAACCACTATATTTCTCCTATTTTATTCATAAAACAATATTCACTTACTCTCGAGGAAATGAAGACCATTCCTCTTGATTTAGGAGTGATTCTTATGGGATTACATGTTCTTTGGAGACTATATTTCTCAATATGTTATCATTCTATATCATTTTCTTTATATTTATTATTATTCCCTCTTTTTTAATCCTAGATATAACACATTGAATATATTTCCATTCTTTTTACTCCCTTAATAATGATTAAGTATTATTTGGATGTTATTTAATATGATTTAATAGCTATATTAAATCGTTCATTTCAGGATATTAGAATTTAGTTCTGTTATCGTTTTTACAAACATTCACGTAGTCAATGTCCGCACATGAAAATTATATTAGCTGGAACATGAATTCTTGATTTCAAGTTTATTTTATTTCATAAATTTAGTTGTGAAATATATGTGAAATTTTTTATGGAAATATTTTTTAGGGATGATTTGTTAAATATTAATTTTTATTTGTTTTATAAAAAATGAAATTTGTTTCTTAATTTCATAATTGCGTTTTTTAATTTTTTATCGAATTCAGTAAATGGAAAATTTATTGTTGAAATTTTTTATAAAATAATTTTTTATTAAAATGGTATGGAATGTGTATTTTCATAAATGGTTTGGGTTTATTCATTTGAATATGTGAGATATTAGGTAATCAATATTCCCATGATAGAAAATGGGATGGATAAAGGAATGATATGAACCCTATGAAAATGGATCACCGAGGGATTGATTGGTGAATGGATGACTCACCATTCCTGAGTATATGGTTTTCCATGGATTAAATTCATGAGTGGGTTCATTTTTTATTATTGATGATTTTGAAATGAATGGGCATTCATAATTGAATTTTTACATATGGTTTTAACAAGTTGTTTGGTTACATTCCTTGGAAAATTGGTGCGTGTTGAAAAACTAGTGAATTGGGAAAATTATTCTGGATTTTTTATTAATTACATCAAACTATCTTGAAATGTTTACATAATGTGTTACATGATTTATATCGGTAGTGCGAGAAGTGATTTCATTAGTGAAATCCTACACAATATTATACAAACCCCATAATTCACAATGTTTTGAATTTATGTACAATTACAATGAATGAATATCACATGTTTTCTTCAATGAAAATAATCTAGTTGATGATTTTGTGGATTGAGTAAGGGGGTCAATATTTATTCATGAAGAGATATCATATGATATCTTATTATCTACTTCAATCATAGTTGGAATGTCTTCATAATGTCTGTTTTTAATCGACACTACTGTATTTTAGTGGGGTGTTCCAATTCATAAACATAGTGGTATGGTGTCATGTTATTGTATAAACCATTTGATTAAATATTATAACCATAAAATCAATTTTTTTATAAAAAATTAATTTCTAGAATATAAATAATGTAAACTAGAGGAATATATATTATTATTAGATTAATTATAAAAATGTGAATAATTTTTTCAAAATGTGATATTAATTCAACATATTATATAGATTTTTTTTTTGATTAAATGATATTAATTATCATTTTCATTAATTGGTAAAAAATTTAATTTAAATGGGATTAAATAATTTAAAAGAATATTTATTTTTAATTTTTTTTGTAAAATTTGATTCACCACCCTAAATATTCATACAATGATCCATTTAAAAATTTATACTGGAATCATACCAAATGTCCCTTATAATTTTATTTATAATTATAGCCCCATTAATTTAGTTTTCCAATTATGTGAATATATCATATTTATAAGGATGAGGATCACAAGATGTAATATGTCCTAGTTCTAATTATTTAAAAATCAGTTGTCTTTTATAATTACGTAAAATAAAAAATTAACATTGTTTCATATATGTCATGGCATGTTCTAATGTTCGAAAACGGTCAACCATTACATGAATATAATCTACACGTTAATAACATATTAGTTTAATTCGGAAATAATGATCCTTATCTTGATCTAAAAACAACAAATGAAAATTGGAGGATGATAATGATTTTATAATAGTCATTTACCTCCACTATGATACTGTATATTATATAAATGATTGTCCATATAATTTTATAAACAATATAATGAATTTCTTGATGGCATTATTTTATGAAACATCACATCTAGTGAATGAATTTTATTCCATGGTTGCAGTATTTATTAATAACGTTGGATAATGAAAAAATAAATTAAAAAGAAAAAAATACTCAGTGAAAAGGTATTTATTAATAATGATATATTGTAATATTGGATGAAAAATTGAAATGTTTAGTTCCTGAGAACATTATTTTTACCTTTTTCAACTGATATGCTATATGATTTGGAAACACTATATAAATAAAATGTTATTATAATGTATTAATTTATAGATATGGAACCAATGCTAATTATATAATTGGGTAGTAATATAAGAGAGTGATTAATGATGTATGGTAATAATATCTAAAAAAACAGTTTATATATTGATATATTGATTTTTGTTGATGATGAAAAATTTTCCATCAATGTGATTTTATTATAGTTTTAGGAAATTATAACCATTCTTGAATCTATAAAATATAGACCATCCCAATGAAATGACAAATGAATTGATTCTCCTCAAGTATGCAATATTTTTTTATCATAAGGTACTCATTTCGTTTGAAATGACATACTAGAACGTTTTTGAGAAGCAACCCAATCAAACAAATTGATGAATACCACCAATTATAATAAAATACATTAGTGAATTAAATGTGTTCCACTAACCAAACCTAGGAAAAATAAAATTATATTAAATTTATGCATGATAAAAAATAATGAAAATCCCTCCACAATCTAATGGGAACAATTGAGAAATTAATATATTATTCTTTATATATATATAGTCAAAAAATTCTTGATTGTTCACAAAATCATGATGTTAAATAATATAAATATAATAATTAAAAGTGGAAGTGGATGAAAATTGAAGAAATTTTTTTATAGTACTCAATGTTTATCCTCATGGAAATATTTTTTTGTTATAATGAGTTAACAAATATATGTAGTAAAATGAAATAGGTTATGTAAAATATTGATAAATAAATAAAATAATCCAAAAAATGTAAAAGACTTATATATAATAAAATATTAAAATTCGTTTTAAATTTCATTGTTTTTTGAAGTATTTAAGATAAAAAATATTATGATTGATAATATATTCCTGTTATGAAAAATTGTTATGATAATTATAATACTAATGAAGACCAAATAATGTAGATGAAAATAAAAAAGAATTAATGTCTTTCTAGAGGAGTGATCATGTAAGAATAGTGTTGAAAAAAATTCTCATATTGTATCCTTGATTGATGCTATGAATAATTACACATAAATGAAAAATAGATACTAATAATATAGTAATAAGGTCCAGAAAATGATATTTTTTAAAATCAAATTAAAATAACTCTATAAAGATAAATATTAGAGGAAAATATATATCAATTAATGAAATTAACATGATGATTTTATAAGTCAAAAAAGTAATATACAATGATAATAAAATTATATGAAAGAAAGGTGACCTAAAATTTAATTATATATTGTAGGGAATGTGATATAAATAATGTCACATTTCAAATAAATTGATGACATGACCACCAATGTGTTTCCCTAGACTATAAGACTAGGATATAATATGAATACAAATTAATATTACATACTCACTTGGATATTATCTATAAAATAATGTATATAACCATTAAAGTAAAAAAACAAAATAATAATAATATTGCATATCTTTAATTTAAATGATCATTTCTAGTTAATAGAATTATAACAAATGGAATGAGCCAATACTAATAGTTCCAGAGTTGTTTGAATAAAATTTAATTTTTTCACATTATATATGAAGATAGTTAATCAATAATGTGTATTCATATTTTCCCAAATGTTCATTCAAATATGATATCTTTTAAAACATGGAATATATATAATTTTGATTCAAAAGTATAAAAATAGAATCTATAATGGTTAGATCAGTCTCCCAAAAAGAAATATCACAGAACAAAACCAAAGAAAGAAGAAATTGTGTATACATTTAAATATAGTAATAGAATGAAAAATGGAAACCATAATCAACATGAAACTATGATCATTATATATCATTGATAATAAATAAAAACATTAATATAAAGAATATTAAAGCCATACTGATGGATGTTATACTGACAGTCATGAAAAACATAATGTTGATGCCCAATTCCATGGTACTATCATGTACTGGGAAGATACATACACCAAAAAACCTATTTTTTCTATTGATACCATCCAATTAAGAAAGGTCCAATATAATTCTAGGCCACATATGTCAATTGATTATATAAAAATCATTCACAACAGAAGTCAATAATTCTTTCCATAGCAATAACTATGGATCCCATTACTAAATATAAAAATTAATCCACATATAATATATTTTCCCAAATACCAAATAATAATAAACTTATGTTTTAAATGAATAATCATAAATAATGATAAAACATCCCCTCTTGTCAAAAAAGTTATAACAATATATTAACCCATAATGACGTAATATGGTGGATGATTAATAATAAAATAGTCAAATTTAATATTATCAAAAAAAATTTAAAAAATAAAATAATGATAAGTTTCAACATGTCAATAAAAGTCATAATATATATGTAGCCCACCTATAGGAAGATGGTTTATGGTAAAAAAATACCCAATTAACCATCTAGTAATAATAAATATGTGAATATAATAACACATATTTAAAAAAAAATCTATCAACGTTAATAGAATAACATTATTTCTCGGTGGAAATGATCCTGTATTTTGTATTTTTTCACATGGTATATAGAAATTCATATACAAACATTTCAGAAATTTAATAACACGATCATATATAATCAACACAACAAATATATATATATATATATATTCAAAAAATAATATATCCAATGATGTTAAAAAAAATTTCAAAGGTATTATATTGTAGGGTAATATATACTATAATAAAATAATTCTAAAAAACACAATAAATATTATGTAAGAATGAACAGAACATGTATGAAATAATTTCAACGGAATGATCATAACTCAATAAATAAATGATGGTTTACCAAAAATATATATTAATTGGGAAATAAGTAAATCAATATAAATGTTAATAAAGTAAAATGATTTTGATTGTAAGAACCAATAAATAAAAGTAAATAATGTATATAAAATTCATTAGAGAGTAAATAAATATACCATCATACAATGTGAAAATTATGAATAACATGAAAAATGTATCAATAAATCAGAATTGAGACCATTAAAACACATCCGACTAGAGTAATCACTTAGTCAAAACACATTATAAGAATGTTTTTGTAATTGAATATCAAATTCCATGATTAAATTATTAATAGTTATTTGGTATCAAAAAAGGTATTATACCCTCCAGAAACATTAAATTAGGTTAAAAATACCCTACATGTCAAAAGTATAGGAATTTTTGACTAATAACATTACCTTTTATCATGACTTTCATGTCTGTAAATTAACATCCTATATCAAATAAATCATAATATTAATCCTTTAATTTTGATCCTATCTATTTTTAGTTTTCAATCATTTTATCCATAAATAGTAATTCTCTACTCCAATTATTTTGTTTTTCCACATTTTGTGTTTATTGTTTTCATTATTTGCACTATTTTTAAAATAGGATGTCTTTTTAATATTTTTTTAAATTGTTAATTATTACTAGGTAATTAAATTAAATATTATTTATTTATTTATTATTATAATTAATGGTATATAAAATTCCATGAATTATAATTATAATCATATCATTTTTGTATAAATCGATAAAAAGAATATTTTGTGGTTTCATGGTGGTCGAATCATATTTTCATACATTAGTTTTTCAATATTGATATATATTTTATTTAATAATATTCCCTAAATAATTGAAAATCTATATTAAATTATACAATTAATTATGGATATGGAGTTATTCAGTACAAAAATTACAAATATTGTTCATGTTGATGGTAAAAAAACAAACAGTAACAAACTACTATTTAATGAATTATTGGGTGTTGGTTTTGTTATTGGATAATTAAAACAGATACATAATAAACAAAATTAGTGTATATTTTTATCATATATAAAAATTTATTTTCATTGTAAAAACATATTATGGATATGGAAATTTTATGGCATTTGGATAAAATTTCAACTTTCAATCATGTATAGTTTAAATGATTGAAACATTGATGATCATTTATTGATCATCACATTAATAGGATCTATAATTTAACATAAAAATTAAAGATATCCTAAAATAAATATTTATCCTTTAATTCCATTATTATATCAATCATATTATAACTATGATGAAATACAATACATGATGTGTCTTGGAGTTAATAGTCTACACATTGCATGGACAATTATTTTTTCCATAATGGATGTGGTATTTGAGTAAACAACGGTAATATAATTAATATATTAAAATTCAAATAATTTAATAATATTAATATGAATTTATTAATTCATCTATTATAAACTTATATTAATAAAATTACGATTAAAATTTCTTTAGTTGATAATTCTAATGTTAGGGACTTCAATTTTTGTTAGAAGACTCTTATGAAATGAAGTTATTTTGATAACCAATGGTGACCAAAAGTTGTTGAATGTGGGATAGAGTTATTAGATATTTAATAATGAGAAATATCTTGTATAATTTGTAATAAAATGTTACTATTGTGGTTGTGAAGTTTTTAATATATTATAAATTGTTATAAGGGTTATATTGTGAGTAACCCATAAATTTTAATAATGTAAGCTCAATATTTAGGTGTAGAAGGAAAAAATTGGATAACATAGGTGAGGATTTAGATTGTGGGAAAACAATCACATTAAAAAATCCATATTAGTGAACTATAAGTCATTAATATAATTTTTTAACTTATAACATTTTATGTAATTGTCTTTAACCTTTGTTTTTTATTTCAAACCATATGAATTAATTTTATAGATGGGGATTATGATTGATCATTTTATGTAATAAGGTTTATTTTTTAAAATTCTATAAATCATTTTAAAAAATAATGTTTCTAAATGTTTCAAAATTTATTTTAATATAATCACACATAATTGTGTATATAAATTTTGTATAAATATAATTATTTCGAAAATAAATTTAAATATATGATAAAATTATCATAGATGATGTAATTAGTGAAATAAGTATACATATTTCATAACTAAATAATGTTCTTAGGTTTTAAAGGGACAAAAATATAAAGAACACTTGGAAAGACGTTATCCAATGAGAATAATTAAGTTATTACTATTATTGTAATATTTTAATCATTTATAGTAATATAAAAAATATGATTTATAAGATTATACGATATTTTAAATTTGTTTTTTATACCAAATAATCATATTTTTTATATTCTATGATATTATTATATGTGGATAGACACATAAAAATAATTTTATAATCCATATTTTTCAACTAAAAATGTTTTATTAAAAAATTTATAAAAATTAATAATACATATAAATTTAATATTGAATTTAAAATTCAATAACATTTTTTTAAATTTAAAATAATAAATTTATAATTTCATCTTCAATAAATTGAAAAAATATAACAAAAACCTTATTATATTAGAAATATTAATGTTAAATATTTAGCTATTATTATTCTTATTAAACAAGATTCACTCGCAATTTTTTAAAATGATTGTAGAATAAAAACCTAATATATTACTAGATATATTAGGACTCAAATAGAAACATGGAACATATTAAAAGAATTTGTTTATAATAAGACATTTAAATTCATAAATGATATTATTATTCATTATATATAAACTAGATAAATTTAATTCATATAAATAAAATATTTTTTTCTATATACATATTATTCATTAATAATTTATTCTTATTATTTCCCAAATATATAGTGGATCTGATTTATATGGTCTTATTATATCATGTATTCATTTTATTTTGGGGATGCATATCAATAATTTTATCATTATCATTTACTTATTTCATTATAATCATATATTTATATCATGGGGTGTTCTATACTACACGATTTAATATATTTCCCCTTAATTTTGTAATTTATTGGTTAGGAATAATGTTATTCCGTGGAATAAAAAAAAATTAATATAACCAAATGTAAATTTCAAATGGGTTTTTACCAAAATATCATATGTATGACTAAAAAACATATTTTTAACACATCACGTCAACTTAACTCCTTATTCATCTATTTAATCCTTTTATATTAGAAAATAACTTCATGTTCATTAAATAAATTTCACAGTGAGATTCTTCTAATATTTTTGACATAAAGGACATTGAATACAACTTATTTCATCTTCCATGTCAACTGAATTTATATAATATTCGTTCCCACCTATGGTGATCTTGGGTTTTCAACAATAATAATATTGTAAATCATAATAATTTATAGTTTTCTTGCATAATAACATGAATTTTCACTCCAACCATTAGCCGTGTAAGTTCTCCATGGGATTAATTTTCATATTTTCATTGTTATATACTACAATATTGGTTCTTTCAGGCATTATCCATTACTAAAACAAATATGGTTGATGTGAGTAACAATAATTGTCTGAGAATTATCTAAAGTAACAACCATAGAAGTTAACCTGAAGATATATCACTTTATAACAATATCATGTTTGACTATAGTTCTTTCAAATCAATATAAATCATATATAGTTTAATATATATCTATATTTGACTAACATATATATTTTTTGGTTCATCCTAAGTTAATTTGATATATTTTTAACAAATTTTTATTATCTAAATACATAAAATAGATATCCCTGATTATAATGTTTCTTTAAAATATTCTAAACCCAAAATTCATCAAAATACATGCTCTAAAAATTAAAAAAATACGACGTTAATCATCATTAATAATTTCCATTATCAAATACTCTTGTATGCATATACCCTAAAAATTTTAATATCATAATTCATTTACAAATACCTTTTGAATCCCTAGTTCAATAAAAAACCCATGATGTTATATTTACACTAAAATATAACCCATTCTTTAACCATATATAGTATTAATCACTATATTATATGTTTACATAGTTATCAATACATATCATAATCCCATAAATATCCTAAACTTTAGAGATAGTATCATGAATTATTTATCAAACTTATGGTTACTAACACTACCAAGTATAAATAAAAAAAATAATTATCAAAAATAATTATATCATTATTAATATTATATTAAACCTACGTTTTATCAATACGTAAACCATGTGTTGAAAAATAGTTATACCACAAAATAAAATAGTGTTAGAAAATTATTTTAATGGTTAATTATAAAAATTTATATATGTTTCTAAATATTTACTTGAGAATAATCCATAGATGATTCACATATTTTTCAATAACATTTAATATATATTGTTTTTTATATTTATGAATACCACATCACTAATTGATATATTTAATTGTATAAATAATTAATTTCTATTTTTATATCATCCTCATTTACATTGGTAAGACTATGAAACCATATTTTTTCAAAAAAAGGGAAATAAAATGACACATAAACATTTAGGTATCATATCTTATTCAGTTATAAGGCCTAGTGGATTTAAGATACATACCATTTTTCAAATACATGATCTAATTTCAACCAAATTAAAAAATGTTGTGGTAATATGAAAAATAGGAATATGAAATCATCAACATATATATGACTTCCCTTATGGAACCTATTTATCATATCATGCTTTTAGGATAACCTATTACACACAGGGATAATAAAAAATTACAATAAGTTATCATCATCCATTGGATGTTAATAATCATCAACAATCCTAATAAATTTATCCTTAATATTAAAATGGATAGAAAGACTATAACTCATAATATGGAATAATGTGGATGGTTAGTCAACACATACTCTATACAACTTTGAGGTATTGTGGATTTTTTTTCTGAAATTAATTTAACCATATTGATATTTTTTTTAAACATATCATTGATATATTCTTACTTTAAATTAAAAAATTAGTTTGGAATGTGTTACATGGAACACCAATATTTGATTACATCATAAAGAACATTATTTGTAACCAAAATGTTATATATTATTAAAATATTATTATTTAAATTGATATTTATCACCATTCCATTTGATATAGGGGTTTAAATATGAATAATTTATTAATAGAATTAATTGTTTAAATTTATATAACAAATTAATAATTTTGTGATAAATTTAAAAAATAAATATAAAAACTATTTAAAAATAAAGGAAATGTTATTCTAAAAACAAATTTTCATAATAATAAACATAATTTTTATTAAAGAATTAATCAAAATAACTTTTTTGATTTATTTAAATGATAATTTTGTTTCATGTATTGAATAAAATCATTTTCATTAATATTATTTTTTTTTCAAGAAAATAGGAGAATCCCTATTTTACACATAAAACTGTATTTTTCTATTTTAATTATTTCTCCCAAATCATAATGATTTAAAAAATAATATGAAATTTTTATAAAATTACTTCAATGAAATAATAATTAGTTATGAATTAGTTATCTAAAAGTTAGTATTGTGATATTTTTAATTTTTTAAAATTATTAATTTTCATTAAATAGTGAAAAATAATAATTTTTAATTGATAATCTCATTTTTAAGAAATTTAAAATTAATTTAATTATTTATTTTAAATTAATTTTTTTATTTATATATCTAATAATCTAATTCAGATAAAATTAATATAAGTAATATTGAAATTTTATATGAAGAAATTGCAATAACTATAAGGTTTTCACTTTGAAAACATACATATTGTCGTGTTTATTAGTTTAAATTAAAATGAAAATTTTACACTTATTATAATTGAATTTGGATTAACAGATAATTTTTTTTAATTATCATAAATTCTATTACCTTATAGGGTCTAAATATTTTTTTTGGAAAAATCATAAGTGGAAATAGTAAATATTAATTACCTCAATTGAGGAAAAAATTGGATTAAAATGGTGTTATTGTAATATGACTACTGTTTAAACATAATAAAAACATGTCTAAAACAAATATCTAGAAATATTTAGATGAAATTATGTCTAATAATTCCTTATAAACCATTTAATACCCTTTTGAAATGTTAAAAATGTGGCTACACCAACATTGTTTCAAAAATATCATGTGTGCCACTCAACCCACTTATAAAAAGTCACCCCTCTCCTCTCCACCTCACACCATAAAAATGGAATGGTTTTTCCATGAACTAAACTAATGACTGATCAAATTCCCTAAAATAATCTAATTTCATCATTTTTTATTATATACGTCCTTTAATGGCTTATTTTCATACTACAGGTGGTTACTTGATTAAGAGTTAACATTATTCAATGATTGTTTTTATTTTATTATTTTCCTCAACCAAATAAATTTCACATTGAAAAATTTGACAAAATAAACTATTTATATTATTTATACACAGATTATTTTTTGTTAATGTAATTACGTTAATACATATTGACATCTGTAAAAAAGGGTAAGAAAATCATCATTTATGTTTGTGTTGGTCTACAAGCCTCACAATATGATGTCATTCATTTATTCATTAAAAAATATATTGGTTGTGTATAATAATATAATATATATATATATATATATATATTGTAATAAAAATTTTACAACTTTAGTTACTATATAATTTATACATTATTACTATCCACTCAGTAGGGGATAGGATAACGTTACTCGGGTGTAAAATAGTATGTCGCATCATTAATCAATGTGATTTGTTCTCCACTAACACATCACATGGATAATAATAAGGATAATGATATTTAACATATAATAATTAATTATGATATTAGTAATGACTGTTTCATTATTAAATTTTCATATTTCATTATATTTATTACATTTTAAATTACTAAAATAGGATTTCATCGTACATTTTAATGGTTGAGAATACACATGTACATTAATTTGTCAAAATAAATTTTTTGGGGAGGTCTTGGGGGCAAGGGTATCCCATTTAATGAGTTTTTGTAAATTGTAGTCTTTCCCTCATTATTTTGGGGTGTCAGACATTCCAAAATCGGTAGTTTAGGGTGTCGTTGTGTCGAGGCATTAGTAGGTCATGGAATCTTTTTAATGGGCCTTAGAATGATGGGCTTCAGTGAGTCGTCCTTGTGACTCATGTTAGTGTGTCAGGAACTAGTTATTCAAATTGGTGACTTATGATGATGAGTCACATTGGTGACTCACGTTATTGTGTCACTTTCAATGAATTGTTTCACTGACTCACCGATCAATATTTCATTTCCATTTTCCCATTTTTTACATTCTTCCCCTATTAGTTTTTATTTGACGTTAAAGGAGTTACCTGTAATGTTTAATAATTTATGAAGTCTTCTCCCCCATCTCAGAGGAGAATAATTAAATCTTAAATTTCCTAACACCCAAAAAACATTGAAATGGCCAGGCCATGTGGTCAAACCCTGATCGAAATTTTTAGTACATTGTAATATTATCGCTTTTTTTAATATAATATCTTTGTCTTATAATCTGATATATTCTATTACCCATGTTTTTCTATTTTTCTTTTAGTGTACATAGATCCTTTCTTCCATGTGGGGTCTTCTGTTATGATGTGGCCATCAAATTAAATTTCCCTTATAGTCTCATTCTACTCCCATAGCCCCTATTTTTGGCTAAATGAGGAGTTACTAATAGTCTAATTTTCATGGTAGGTATTTCATACTCTCTCATTTAATTGTGTATTTTTCTAGGTGGGTAAATGCAATTCTCATTGAGAGTATGGTCGATTCCAAACTTAATTTAGTGTGTTTTGAAGGTGAAAAAGCCCGCTACGATAACATGTTTTTCTACTTTTGAAATAAATAATGGATGGAAAGATAATGATTTTGTCTATCTTATTTTATTTGTTCTCATAGATATATAATGAAAATTTTGTTTACAATATGGATTCTAATTTTTTGTGCAATTTTTTGTCTATATTTGTGAACAAAACTCATTAATTTTTGTTGTTAATTTTTTGATGAATGGTTGTGAACATGAAAACATGATTAATCATGTGTATCAACCTAATTAATGGATTCCTCATGATAAATCATGTGATCTGATAACCACTGATTTTTCAATCAAGAATTAAAGAACTAGTTTTTAAATTTTGAATAAAATTTAATTGTTTTGTATGGTTATGTTTTGTGTGTGTATATTTTTATATCTTATCTTTCATACATGTAGTTTGATGCTTAGGTCGAAAGCACAATGGTTTGTTCAGAAAGTTTTTGGGTGAAAATGGTATCTTAGGGTGAGATATTGATTGATTATGGAAAGGGTGAACTTTTATAACTTTTGACTTGTAAATGCCGTATGTTAGGTTTGTTTAGAATGATCTATTTATGTACTGGGACTGCAACCTAGTTGAGTTTCATATTTTTTATAGATGTGGTCCCTTTTGTGTAGCAGGGCTGTCGAGGACGGTTTGGGAGGGATAATTTTGAAGAAGGATGGTGTAACCATTCATGTGCATTTTTCATATAGTTTCTAGGGACAACTATGATGTGTACATAAGTTATATTGTTACTTACGAGGTTCTTTTTTGGTAGTTTCCTAGGAATGGATGAAATAAATAGATAAAATAATTTTTATGTTGAATGATATTTTTTAAAGTAATTGGGCGGGGTTATGAATTTGAGGTACAAATATTTTTGTGGTTCTGTATTTAGAAATTTCAGCAAAGTGGATAGTTCTATGGCCAGGTTTATTTTATGAAAAACCTTATGTTGGGATGAGTGTTTGGAACATATATATACATGTAGTTCCTTATTAATTCTATATGCACACATCAAAGTTGGGAAATATGTGATGAGCACCCCCCACTAATATGGATGATGGTTTATTTCCCAAAATCCCTATGGGAGGTTAGATGGATGGTTATTTTTTTTTTCCCACTCCCTCTTCTAGGAATTCGAAGCTGAAGACTCTTCGGGGAGGTTTTGGTGTTGTTTCAAGGCCCATGTGTCTGTAGATATGGTGTGTTTTCCCTAGTGTCTTTGGGATGATATGTGATGTGCCTCCCTATATTTCGTTAGGATGAGGTCGGGGTTTTGTGATCTAGGTTTTTATGGGCATAATGTGATGTGGTTATGGCCTAGATGTTTGTAGTCTTTGTGTGTTATGTGGTCCATGTGTGTGCAGGTAGGTTTTTGGAGTGGTGCTTTTGGAAGTGCATGATAACATCAGGACATTTTTTGTTATGAGTGAGTAGTTTAGTAGTTGGAAGTGGTCTGGGGTATGGTATAATCGATGTTTTTCCTACATTAATATATATTACTTGTGTTATATAGTGAGTGTGAAATCATGAGGTTGGATAGGGTAGTATACCTTGTAAGTTGAATGTGATTTTCTACTATTTTTCTCATAGGGGAATTAATATGATTTTCCCACATGTGCATGATTGACACCGGCTCCCCCTACTTAGTATACTTGTATGCTCACCTTATGTATATAAAACTATTTTAAATTTTAGGAGGAGATTATGCAGACCATGCTAGACCCTACTAGATCATTCATCGAGATATTTCTTGTATCACTACATAGCTTAGTTTTTTTTGGTTTGTAATATAAATTTTTCATTGTATTTCTAATAGGTTTACTTTTAAAATGCACGTGGGATAGATTTTGGAATATTTTTAAAATAATTCTTCAAGTTTTTTTGAGGATCATAGATCTTATCTGTGGATAATGGTGACTATAAAAATGTGAGTACCTCAATTTTTTTTGATAATTTTATACCCTTGGTGTTGGTCGCAACTCCAGGTCCCTACTGGAGGTGGGATTCCATGGTAATTATATCTTTTCATCTTGAAGAAGGAAGGTAATGTAAATTTCAAAACCATACCGTTTTATTAAAGAAATTTGGTCATCACATAATTGTATCTAAGGTGATATATGAGAGATAGAATGGTGTTTGGAGTTAGGTACACTAAGGATTTCATGGGAAGGTAGGGAAACAATGTTAGGTGATCTTGGTGAATGGAATAGGCTAGGGAAGGCTAGCTAGGATATGAGATTTTAGAGACACCTATTTTATAATGAACGGGCTTAGAGACTACCAAATGACCAAGTGTGGCAACATAGGTTTTATGGTAGAGTCCCTATGAAAGGTAAAAGCGTCAAAATTACTTGTGTTCCTCTTTGATTTAATGCATTTTTGGGAAATTAATATAAAAATTTAGTTTAAATTAATCCTAAATAAATTCCATACATATATGGATTAGGAGTTCCCCATTTACATTTTCAGCTATGTAACTCAGTCGACATCCATGTTATGTATGAGAATTGAAGCCTTAGTGGGATTACATTGTCGACCGATAGAGGATTGAACCCATGTGGGAGGATGATCAATGTTAGAAGATAGTACACTTTTTCTAGTGGAAGACGTTGGGAAGGTACAAAGTTTGTGTTTCATAAACAGAGATGGAGTATTATCTTGAGGATCTACTGATGACTGTCAACATCATCTAGGCTATGACAGAGTGTTAGGTTCCTCTGGTGATGATACAGATGTGAGGTGCTACACGACAGTGGTGGATAATCTGACTATGTGATATGAAGGAGGATAGTATTCTATGGGTCAATTTTGAGAAGTATTTTTTGGAAAAATTCCATTCTCCTACCATGAAGTCTGATAATCCATAGGATATAATCTCCCTCAAACATGGTATTATTTCAGGTAGGAATATGGGGATAAAGTTCATCGGTCTCCATCACTTTGTTTCAGTCCCTTTTTTGGATGAGGGGTCTTCAAAGAGAAGCCTAGATGAGGCACTTCATCATTCCCTCCAATACACAGTTACTCACTTCACTATGAAAAAATTTCTGGTTGTCTATAAGAAGGTGGAAGTGTTTGATAGGATACACTCATGAGGAGGTCTAATGTGATAAGGGATCTAGCATTGTTCTACGAATAAAAAGTATTCCAGCAGTAGGACTCAGGTGCAAGGGCATTCTAGGTTTCTTCCAATGGCGAGTTGGTACTATCCATTTCTGTTTTGACCATTGGTCATCATTATTTTACCAATGTATTGTGAATATGGTGTTTCACTTGTGGAGGATGTGGGAACCTTCAGAGTCAGTTCCTAGTTAAATCTTAGTATGGTGGAGGTGGGTAGGATCAACACCAGACTCAATAGCAGTTGTCGACCAAGCCATTTTAGCAGTAGGGATATCCAGATCCTACCCAACCATGGGGGACATAGAAGGTTGAGACTGACCTCAGGGAGCTCTTCATAGGCCAAAAACTTGGTTTATTCATGGATGCATCAATAATAGTGGGGGAAAGAAGCAGTTCATTGTCATTTTCACACCGTAGAAGCCGCTATTCTAGTGGGGATAAAGAATGTTTGTGTTACGATCAGATTATTTAGTTCTCATGAATATTATTTTTTTTGATTTTAGTGATTAAAACTCCTCTATTTCACATAGTCAAGACCATTATATTAGACTATTCATAGGAAGACCTTCCATTCTAGTAGTGTTTAGTATTCCAGTTGAAGGTCCGACCATATTTCTTGATGATTGTTGGAAATGTTGACTGATACTCGGCCCACATAAATCTACTAGGGATATATTTCTACTATAGATGTTTCCATATCTGGGTTTCCATGGTATTTATTGGTTGTGATCGGTGTTTGAAGATATCAACTACAACTATAGGTGTGTCATGTTTTTAGACGTGGATGGACATCGTGTAGCTTTTGATAGAATGTAGAGTTGTTAGGTGGGTAGCTTGTGTGTGGATCCTCTTCATTCTTCGTTGACCGAGTTGTTAGTGGGACTCATGGATGATGACATTTTTTAGTTTTCCACAGTCTTTATATAGTTCATGGATGTTTTCCTTGAGGAAGATGTGACTCTACCCCCTCAACGTGATGTTGAGTTCAGGGTAGAATTATGGTCCCATGCTCATCTGATTTTGATGGATCCCAATCTTATGTATCATTTTTAGTTGTAGGAGCTATGGATTTAGGTTAACAATATGAGGAATATGGTATTTATCCCACCTAGTTTGTCACCTTTTGGTTATGTAGATTTATTTTGAAGAAGAAATATGGTGGTCAGATGTAACGCATTGACTACTGGAAGAAGAATCAGATAACAATCAAGAATCACTAACCTCTCCCAAGGATAAATGATCTATTTGAATAGGTAAAGGGATAATGTAGGTTCTAAAAGATATATATGTGGTCCAGATATAACCACTTCAGGGTTATAGATGATGATATCTTGAAGACAGCTTTCAGGTTACGTTATCAGAACACAATATTCCTCATTACATTTTATGGTGTTATGAGTTCAGCGTCCATCTTCATGGGTCTTATAAACACTTCCTTCCATGAGTTCATGTACCAGTTCATCTTCGGGTTCTTTGATGGAATCCTGATCAACACAATGTTGGATTAGGATCATACGGATAATCTCATAGCTTTCTTGGGGGTTCTTCGACACCAAAAACTCTATGGGAAGTTTTCAAAGTATATTTTATGAAAAATAGAGGTGCACTTACATGGAAATTTTGGGCCACACCAAGGAATTATAGTTTACTCATTGAAGATTTTGGTGGTTGTTTATGGTAATAACCCATAAATGTTGTCAAATATTATAGAATTAATGGCCTAGCAGGCTATTATTGATGATTTGAACACAATTTCTCTTTAGTTGTAGTTTTATTAAAAACATTGACTAGGAAAAACAATGTCTTTGTGTTGAGTGGGAAGTGTCAGGTATCTTTTATCTATCTGTTGGGGAAATTGGTCAGTGCTTTAGTGATCAGGTTTCTTGAGGATTGTGTGATGTTTGAAGAGTTCTATGACACTTTTTGTTTGGGCTAGGGATGTTTGTAGGTGCAGTAATGGGGAATGTTCACTTTTGGGTCATGGATGTTACCCCCTCACATGCATAACCCTACCAACTATAATTTTGATCATGTAGATATTGTGTTTTCACTATGATATTTTGCAGCATTACCTTAGGATGTGCGCTTTGTGGTCTTCACAGATCTCATGAGTTTGAGGTATATATTTTCCATGTGACACATGAACATGCAATACTGGAGGTGGATGAGTTTTCTCTAGGATTCTAACATTGAGATATCTGACACCTCATGAAATAGGATTTTTGGCCGATTCATTGTGAAGGAAGTCATAGAAGGAGGTAATTTAAGAATCGCCAGATGCATGGATGGATATTAATAACTTCTATTCTATGAACATATTTTATGGAAGGGATGATGGAAGAGTTTTTGTTTTTAGTAATATGGTACAGTCCTCTATGATATATAAGATGGAGGGTTCTAAGTGGGGTGACTCAAAGATATAGGTGATGTGGTATCACAATAACTATAGTGATACCCTTGATGGATTTTTAGAGGATAGTCAGAATTAGATATTGTTATGTGAGACAATATTTTTTCCAAAGGTGATGCATGTGGCAGTTCAGCCTGAGCTTCATGTCTCACCCCTAGTATTACTCCTCATAGATTCAATGATGTACAATAGTAGAAGGAATAATTTTTTTGTCTTGGGATGAATTGGGAAGTGATAGAGTCTGTTGCAATGTTCATAATGTTAGAGTAGGCGAATGTTGAGCACCGTGTCCCCAAAAGTTTTTTACAACCACTAGATGTCCATGAGTAAAAGTGGGATGACATCTTAATGGATTTTTTTATAGTATTACACATGATTTAGGGATACTGTGATGATATATGGGTAGCAGTGGATGTACTAAAGAAGTCATCACACTTTTTCTAAATTAAAGAATCAAGAAAAGTGGATGCCTTGTTGAAAAGTTATGTGGATTAGGTTGTGTGAAAAAATGGGGATCTAAGATCTATTTCCTCAGATTGGAAGGAAATTTTTACCTTGCATATATAGTGTAGGTTGAATATTTCTTTTGGAACTCTGTTATTCCTCTACAATTCCTTCCAACCACAAAAAATGGGCATACATAGAGAACCATCCAAACATTACAGTACACACTGCAAGAATGTTTCATGGACATTGGTGGGTCTTCAGTGCAATAATTTCAATTGTCAGATTTTTCATAAAATAATACCTATCAATCTTCTATTGGTAAATATCTGTTAGAAACATTGTATGGGAGACCATGTTGTTCACCTTTGTGATTCACCAATGTTGGGTAAGTAGTTGTTCTTGGTTTGGACATTGTGTAGAGTATGGACAACCTGGGGAAGCATTTCTATGCGATGATGGATGAAGAATAATAATGGAAGAAGTTATATGATGATTTCATGAGGAGGCCTTTGGAGTTCTAGGATGGTGACCAAATGTCCTTGGTGTTTTCCCATTGTTGTGGGTAGTAGAGGTTCAGTAAAGAGTTAAATCATTCTCCTAGGTTAATCATATCTTTCGATGTGTTGGGAAGAGTTGGTGAGGTGGAATATAAGTTGTAATTCACACCACTATTTGAGAGGATCGAAAATGAATTTAATCTATTCTAGCTTTGATAGTATATTCACGATGAATCACATGTCATTGACTAGGGAGATTTGGAAATCAAGGATGACACAATGTTCATCGAGTGGCCAGTGGAAGTCTAAGATCAATGGGAGAATGGTATGTAATGAAAGGCCATTACTTTGGTTTGTGTGTGGGAAAGACATAATGTCTTGGATGAGAGGACATAAGAGCTAGAATCATAGGTTTTCCCCATTCCCTGTAGTTGTTTAGAGTTTTTTCTGTGTTCTTTGAATATGACAAAATTCTCGAGCATTTTTTATAACAATAGTTTTTTAATTTTTCTATAATGTATGATGATGTAATAACATGTGAATATTGAAAACACCATATTTATAATCAAGATTCATTAGTTGTGATTTAATTAAACCCACAAAGGATATTTAGTGTCACCCAGATCGGTTAATAGCTTGAGAAGAAGGAAGAAATTCCATAAATCATGTTTCAGAGAAATTTGTACTTGTGTAGGGTATCTTGTGGATTTTTGGGTTAGAAGAAGATGGAGGATGTTTTCATGGATGTTACTGTTTCACATAATCTTTTAATGAACACATGATGGTTTAAACTTTATAGGTATCTTAGTGGGTGTTTGTTTGTATCCCTCTTTCTTATGGGATTGGTTTTTAATTTTCAAGAAAGAGAATTGTTTGAGAGTTATTGTATGTAATGGAACAGAACTCCTCAGATAGTAACATTGACCAAATATAGTGGTTTGTGTGTTGTAGGAGGCAAGGGTAGCTCATTTAAATGGTTTTCCAAAATTACAATTTTTTCATCGGAAGTTCTGGGCATCAGTGGGATGGTCATCAATAGGTTGGTGCACAATAATTCTGGGCATCCATAGGTCATGGAATTTGTAGGCTATGAATCAGTAAGTCAATAATTGGTTGGTTGGGTGTAGGAGGGTCATGTTGGTGACCCACATCAGTGAATCGGGTGTTGGTGAGTTAAGTTTGGGACTCATGTCGGGGAGTCGTGTTGGTATCTCGCGTCAGGGTGCTAGGGGTCTGTGACTCACTTTCGGTGACTCACAATAGCAACTCAACCATAGGTTGTTCGCTTCCAATTTTATCAAGGTTTTAATGGTTTTTCCCTTTACATTTTATTTTACATTAAAAGACTTACCTATAATGTTTATGAATTTCTGAAGCTATTTCCACCATCTTCAATGAGAATAATTTTATCTTAAATTTCATAACACCACTTATAATTTGAAACAAGAAATATATTCTATAAGCAATGATCATAATTTTATGTACTTTTAATCCATGTTCCTTATATTGATATTGGATATAGTTCTTATAATAGAATATCTTCTCTTACTAATTTGTTTCTATTTTATCATGGTTTTCCAAAATAATTTCTACCCCATGGAGTCATGTGTTATGTTGTGGCCTTTATATTCAATTTACCTTGGAGACTCGTACTTCTCACGTGACCCCCTATTTTTGGAGCCATATAGATTTTTTGATCCTCTATTTTCGAGGTATGAATTATTTCACCTCTCTTTTAATTATATATCATGTAGTGTGGGTAAACTGATGTCTCTATGATAAAACAACCAAATTTAAACCTTAATGATTAATATTATCAAGTATAACAGACCTCCTATGATAACGGGTTTCGCTACATTAGAAATAACTAAGGGTCTTGAAATATTATTATGTTTTTTTTCTTATATTATATATTATATTTGATATACACTGTGAATTATGTTTTTATTATGATATCTCAATATCATGGCCATTTGTGGCATCTGTTTGCACACCAAACTCATGAAATCTAGTTTTTAATCTTCTGTTGAATGGTTTTGAATATGATTACATAATTAATCAAATATATTTAACTAAAAAAACGGATTACACATGATGAAAAAATTTCTATGATAACCCCTCATTTACGAAATTAGAAATAAATAATGTGTTTTTTAAATTTGAATTCACATTTCATTGTTTGGTAATGTTGTGTGCTGTGTGTGGATATTATGCTATCATGGGCTTCATATAAGTTGTGTGCTTATGTTATTGAAATAAAAACTGTGTGTGAAGATGGTTTTAGGGTGAAAATGGTATCTCAGGTTGAGAGGCTGATTGATTTTGGAATCGATGAACTTGTTGAATAGTGGGTTTCCATCGGGGTTGTGTTATGGTTGTTGAGCATGGTCATTTTGTGCAGTGGGACTGTATCCTAGTTGTCTTTTTTAGTTTCACTATATGTGTTTCTATTCATGTATCAGGGTTTCCGAGGATAGTTTGGGAGGGGTAATTTTGATGATAGGTGGGGGTCAAATTGTGTGGTTGTTTAACATGGAGTGTCTATAGAAACTATTACTATGTGTGTGTGTTGTGATGTTACTTGCGGTGTATTTTGTGTGGTAGTTTCTCAGGTGGGGATTGAATAAATATATAAATAAAATTTTTTCTGTCAATACATGTTTTTGTTAAAGGAATATGATGGGGTTACGAATTTGGGTTATGGATGTTTTGTGTGGTTCTTCATTTAGTGGTTGTATTAATGTGGGCATCATTACGGGAAGGTTTTTTCTTGGAAACCCAGTATGTTGGGACGAGTATTTGGTATATATATAAAAATATATAAATTTAGATACATGTATTTTCTATATGCAAGACAGATTATTTCGGAATATAGGTTCTTTCATGCTCCCTCCACGAGTCATTGGTTTCCCCAGTTTATTCTCAAATGTTGTGGTGTAGTTTTGATGCCCTGATGTCTGCGAGTGCAGTGTATATTCCCATGATTCATCGCGATGGTTTGTGTTTGTCCTTTCACAAGCTTCTTATGGATAATTTTTTGGTTTCATGGTCTAGATGTTTGGGTTCAGGATGGCATGTTTTTGTGGACTAGGTATTTGTGATAAGTATGTGGTATAAGGCCTAGGTGTGTTCCAGCATGTTGTAAATAATAGGCTTGTGTAAGAGAATGTTAGAATCATGATTTTTACCATTTGTACTGTGAAGTTAACCAATGGTATGTGTTGTGGGGTACCCTATCATAGATGTGCTTACTAATTTAAATTACATGAATTTCATTATTTGATGAGAATTCTATAGTGTGGTTGGTGTTTATATTACACCATGATATGTTCTTTTGAGTTTATTATGTTTTTCTCACATGGTTACTAGTATGATTCTACCACATGTGCATGAGTGACATTATATTTTCATTTTGAGTATACTTGTATTTTCACCCTATATATATAACAATATATTCATGTTTCTAGAGAGATTAAGAAGACCATGTAGATCCTACTAGCATGGCAGTTGGTATAGTTTTTTTGTAACTTCTTAGCTTTATTTATTTTGGATTTGTGTATGATTTTTCATTGTATTTCTATCAGTTTTACATTAAAAATGCATGTGGGATATATTTTGGTTTCATTTATATATATAGGAGTTATTTTTTAAGATAATAAATTTTATCTCCCAATATTGTTTACTATAAAAATGGTAAATACCTACAATTTTTGTGAAAATAGAATACCCATGGTGTTGGTCTCCACCCTAGGGCCTACTAGAGGTTGGTATTAGTGGTCATTGTCTCTTTTCATCATGAATATGTAACGTCATGACACATTTCCATTGATTAACTCATCCAGATGATGGAGGAATGTGACATTCATAGACATGTGAAATACAACATTTTCAAAGCATTGTGACACTATTTTCACCCCCACACAACAAGAATGATACATATAATTATATTTAATAAAAATTATTATACGTATGATATTTTAATAACTATATAATGATAATATAATACTTGTTGTGTATTTTAAAAATTATTGATTATATGAAATATTACTCATGCGGATGTATGACCTACCTTCTCGATGATCATAATGTACATTATGCCACAAAACTTCCATTAATGATTAGAATTTAATATATTGTTTGTGTATTAATATTAATAATTTAAAATAATTATTATTATACAAATTATAGAATGTAGATTAATTATCTATGGTCAAAAATTTAATGTCAAAACAAACTTGAAATATAAGGCCCCGACCTCAAACCTTACTTAATCTTGAGTTATTACAAGATTACACAATGAGGATCGTTTAAGGTATAGAGATTTATATAATTAGATCATAAAACTTGCATTACATTCCACATTTAAACAAAGTGGTTACATAAAAGATAGTATTCATTTTTCCCATCAACGAAAACATATTTAAAATAAAACATGGATTCTTTCTTGACACTTCCTTGACACTATCATCATATCATGTACCATTCCCTTGACCTGTGAAAAACATTTCAAAAACATGGGATGAGCATAAAAAGCTCAGTAAGGGTTATAAAAAGTATGGAAAGGAAACATGAGTACATATATACATAAGAATGAAATCATACTTTACCCATAAAACATAAGCACTTTAACATATCTCATAAAATCATGAATAAATCATAGAAATCCTAAGATATAAAGGTAACTTGAGGCATTCATAACATTCTTACATACGGAGTAACCATTTTGGTTACGTTTGGAATACCTATAACAGTATATTCCCTAAATCTCTTCGGAGAAACCTTAACGTTTAACTCCTTCACGTTACCCAATGTATTGGAGAGCTATATCAGGCTCACCCGCCCTTAGTTTATCACAGAACCACCCATATTCATAACAATGCCACAGAACCATAACATAATCATAGCACATAACTTAACCATAAAGTAATGATAACATTCCCACATTGCAATAACAATATAACATTTTAAGATATTGAAATAATGAATCCATTCTAAAAACCATATTCAAAACCATTTAAAACAGTTAATAAAGAGATTTTTAAATCAAAGTGTCCCATACCACATTGATGATTTTAACATTTTAAACCATTAATATCCATATAAATAAATATTTAAAAACATTTTGAAAACATGGATATTAATGATAAATATTTATAAGATTAAATAATTAAAACATTTAAAATGATATTTTAGTTAAAGGGTTTTTAACAAAATGAGAGACAGTTGAATACAATAATTGATGAATAACATTTAATCAAAACATTATAATATCATGAGAATAAAGGGATTCATGATATAATATTCCAAATGATAGTATATACACCATATAAGAGTGAATTGGTTCACAACAACAATGAAGTCTCAATGGAAATGTAAATTGAGATGAGATCCATTATAAAGATGGTATCGTTAAATTAAGAATAAATCAATCTCATAATTATGTGAGAAAAATATAAATACACCAAATATAAGTGTATATTAAGTGTAACATAATCAAAGTTCATTCACAAATATTCAAAGGATGACATATTCAATAACTACATGTTGAACCCAAAGAAATCGAAATTGGGTTAAAAAGTTCCCTTGACATCCTAACGGCGTCACATCAAATTTTAGACAAAGGGTTGATGAGAAATATATAGGGTATCTCATCACTTGGACATAAAATTTACAGAAATAAGGATATATAAGAACATATCCCCACATAATAAGATGAGAATTAAAAGACATAACAAAAGAAGTCATTTAAAAAGAGGAGGGTGAAAGGTTCCCTTACTGATTTGGGTATCTTTCGAAATTTACTCCCCATGAAAGAAGGACTATACAACATTGATGTAAATAATCATAAACGAAAGTATGTTACACAAAGAGTAGAATAATGGACAGTAAATACACCACTCAAAAGGAAATATTGGAAAATGTAGCATGAATGTCACCAAAACACAAAGTGAGATAAAAAGCCCCTTACGAAATTTCGGCAGCCTAACAACGCATATTAAAACTTCAAAATGGATTGATGAGAGAAAATAGGGTCTCTCATCATACGAACATAAAAATTACAGTAATTGTAATATAAAATAACATCCCAATCATAATAATGATGAGCTTAAAAGGAATGGCATAAAAGAGTGTACTTAAAAAGAGAAGGGTAGGATCCCTTACATCGGGTCCGACTTGACTCGATCGCTCTTTAACCTCATGAATAATAAACATGAGTTAATTTATAATTTCTTAATAACCTTATTCAAGTTCATTATTCCTTTTATATCACTTAATACCATGCTATGAATATTATGCAATTATTTATGTTAATAATTGTCCTTTTGTAGATCATTGCTACTTGAGTCAAAAATAAACTCTTTATAATTACAAGTTGTTCATATGGTAAATATATATATTATATCCATAATTATATTCATTATGTAGATATCAAATATATAATATATATCTATTATATACATGCATTTATGATATTACATAACATTTAGAGGTAAGAAATGAAATGCCCTGTTCATGGAGACGGTAAGTCGTACGTACACATGAACGCTACTTACATTTCTATTTCTTATTTAATGGAATGAAAACATAATGATACATAATAGTATTATAATTATAGTATGGTATCATATATAATATCATTAAATCAATCCTTTATACTTACCACATATGGTATTAACGAATCAAATCACTTTGAGTGGGGGTAGTCCGTACTTCCAAAAATGATGATATCGCGTTTAACCATAATGGAAACCATAAATGTATTCCATAAATGAAAAATACATATGATTAAGTAAAACATAAACATATTATATATCATATATAAATATAGTGACATCTTAATGGCCACCTTTGTGGGTGTTAAATGAATATTGAACAATCATCGTTTCGTGAGGTAGAAATTCACCATCCACAAAAACAATATGTTCTTTAACCATTAGATGTAGGTGTGTGTAAGTGTGTCTCGAATCCTTCTTATAACAACATCCTAGTATATTGAAGATATTGGATTTGTTACAAAATTAATGAATAAAAAGAGTTTAGGGGGTTGGAGAAGCAAAATAAAACAAAAGAACACAAGTGAAGACATTACCTTAAAATCGGGTATATAACGACCCATACTTTACATACATTGTTAGTAATTGAAAATTGAAGTACACTTATTAAAAAATATAACAAATCCATGAAAGGGCCATATAGGTATAATGTCTTTAGAAACTGGGAAACATTAACAACTAGTTCATAAAGCGTCTATACTGTCTCCCATTTATTTCATTATATCTATAGTCCCTTTTGGCATATCTTACTTAATAACCTTCTTCCTGACGTGGGGAAAGAAAACATACAAAAGGGTGAGCTCAAATGATCAGTAAGAGTAAACAAAAGAAATATAAATCACATCATATTCATAAGATCATAACATTTTGGAAATCATACCCTGTAAAAGATATCATAATTTCATAACATGGGATAAATCATGGCAGTGAAATGGAATCAAAATAATCATAAAATAAACCAGGAATCTTTTTGGAATACACACATAATCATTGAGAATCATTTCTTATTATTCAAGACCCATTGAAAAGACTATCTTAGTGGAAGAAGTCCATTTCTGAACCGAGTTCACTCCTCGTTTTAGTCCTATTTCACTGAACCGGTTTAACCTGCCGTTCTAGCCATGTTTATCTCATGAGATATAAAATGATTAACCAATTCAGTGGAGGGATATATAGGTCCCACCCATCTCATAATGATACCATTCTTATGTGTGCCCCAAAATCATAAACCATACATCATAGCATAACCCATGTAATAAAAATGGGATTCCTAAACATCATGAAATCATAAAACACATCATTTAAGATAAAGGAATTCATAAAAATAATTCCATCACAAAATAATCAAATCAATGTAATAATATGTATAGAAACAGAACCCATTATTATCTTAGATGGAAAAATAATTTTGATAAAACACTTGAACTCCATTCTTGAGGAAAATATCCTTTCTACTTCAAAAACATTTTTCCTTTCTTAACATGTCATAAAATTCTAAACTAAAAGAAGAACATTAAAAATAAACATGAAAACTTGTAAATAAAGATTATTGGAAATAATGTTTTAAAAATCCATTCGTTCTATATAAGTTTAAATAACATTCTTCTTCTACATTTATCGGAAAAGTCAAAAAGTACCTCGTACGAAAAACGACAAAAGATGCCTTTAATATCTTTTACTAAAAACTAACCGAAGGGTAAAATTGGATTTAAACAATTGAATGTGGATGGAAATAATATTAAATATTGAGGAAACATGGATGTGGATGATAAAATACACCCCAGTAAATTCCAAAGTATAAACAATCTTGGATAACAATGAGATTGTGATATTTCCCTTACCTTAGGCCAGATTTGAATCGTAAGTGTCTGAACCTCTTGTATATTTATTTAAATAATGTCATTGACTTATTCTAGAATCATACTCATTGTTATGATATCATATATGGTCATATTATTATCTTATTATTAGTAATATTTCATTGCTACTTGTTATTCGGGTGTTTATTACTTTTTGTTCTTATGTGTGTTTTGTTGAATAAATTCTTATTCTTCTTTTTAGGATATAGATACATCATTTACATAATGGTATTAGTGTAATATATATCATATTTATTCACTAAATTCATTTATGTTATCATTATGCAATGAAAATCTTGTAGAACGAGTCGCATCACATCGTGGAGATGGTATTCCGTACGTACGCACGAGCGATGATATCATTCCCATGATCATGGAATTGTATTGGAGTGTATGTATACTATTTTTGAATGAATATCACTTCACAATAATCATATATATTCATTATTTACACCATTATATCCATCAAAGTAAGGTGGTGGTGGAAAATAGATTACACCACGACGTGGAGACGGTATTCCATACGTACGCACGTGCGATGATTTCATTTTTCGTAGGTTGAATAGATGGTGAAATTGGGTTGTTTCATACTTATAATAACATATCAGTATATGAGTGATACTGATGTTATTAATTAATAATGAAATAACTAACGAAGAAAAAAGTGGAAAAAGAAATAATGTTGAAGGAATTGGTAACAGACATTAGTTCTTCTTTGAAGAGCTTCTTTGAGACCTCCATTTAGGGCACTAAAATTGGTCTTTGAAGAAGAGCAGCACCTCTAGGATGTTTCTAGGGAAGTGTAGAGGAGAAATTGGCCAGGTTTGGCCGAGAATGAAGACTCAATGTGGTGTGAGGAAGAGAGGGAGGATGTTCGCTTTTATAAGGGAGGAGAGGGGCTCCTTTGTAAAAACTAAAAATATTATTTGATTATAAAGCCATATTCGATTTTAAATAGCTCCAAATTGATTTATTTCAAAGCTAAGGTGGGGATGGTCGAAATCCTCTCATCCATTAGAATTTAAACATGTATAGGTTCCTATTGTAACATTACCATTTAGATTTAACTTTAGGTTAAATAATTTTACTTTTACCGTGTCTTCTTTTGTTCTTACACTATAAGGTTAATAAACATACTATAACAAACCAAACGAACCCCAAGTTGTTTATTATTAATATATATAATCTTATCTAAGTCATTTGGCCGAACCTTAGATTTTTAGGAATAAAATAACAATTAATAATATAATATTTGTTTTAAAACTATTTTATGTCAAATTTGACACTATTTAGTAATTGATTTTTTTGAAAATCATAACAGAACGATAAATTCAAATAAAGTTAATTAAATCAATACTAACATGTCATATTAACCTATAGAATTAGTGTAATTCAAAAAATGTCTCAAATTACATTTATTTGGGTATTTATAAGATCACTTATGTCAATATTTCCTTAATAAGATAATTGCTGAATCATCTCTGTGTTATAAATAAATTAAATTATTTAACGTCTAAAAATTAAAAATAAAATACCATTATGTAGGAAATCGTTTTAAATTTATAATGAATATTTATAGTCGTATGTATCTCATTTTTAACCCTATATTAAAAATTATTTACTTATTAAACTTTGATTTTAACTATTTTAACCCTTCTTTAAATAAATTAATAATAAATTTCCTAATCTAATCCAAGTGGGCCTAAATGGTCATATTTTATTTATAAGGTTGTTTTTGGTCGAATTACAATTATCCAATAGAATTAGGACATGTTTTAGGGTAATAATAATATCATTTTTACTCTTAATTACCCTATTTACTTTTAACCGTGGTAAATAAAAGTAAAAAGTTACTATTCACCAAAAATTATTTTCATCTCATTGAACCACATTTTACTTACTGAAATCAACCATTTCTCTCGAATTTTTGAAATTCCACTCACAGAAGCAGTACAATTAAGTTTTAATGTAAATTTGAAAATTCTCTTAGGAGGTGGGTAAAAGACGGTGAAAAGTTCAATAAAATTTTTATATATCTAAAATTATTATAAAATTAATCTAATGAATTACATTGAACTTATATAGGTATTATGTATCAATTTTGACCTAAAATAAATTTAAAGAAAATAAATAATTATTTAAATAAAAAGTCTGTTTTGATATAGTAACCTAGAGTTTTCACTATTCATCAAAAATTGAATGTTTCGAGAAAAATACCAAAATTTCACCCTAGGCTAATTTCGATATTCCGAATCCAAAAATGAAGTCCATTTTGAAAAATAAAATTTACAAAATTTCAAAAAGTGGTCATTACTATTCATAATGGCTAGTTTTAATAATATTTTAATAGCATATCATTGTTTAGTGAAACTCGGTATTGTGTACGACACAAGCTATCAAGGAGGGTCATGATTACGTGTAAAGCAAGCCAAGCTAATGTTTTCTGTAGTGAATGATTCCTTTGATGGTTAATATAACATAAAAACAAAATATTTCTCATAAAAGTCTCGGGTGTTACATTCTACCACCTTAAAATGAATTTCGCCATCAAAATTTGTCACTTAGTAACAAAAAGATGGGGATACCTCTCCCCCATAATATACTCAAGCTACCATGTAGCTTCTTCAAATTGGTGGTTCCTCCATAAAACTTTTACCAAGTGAGTGGTCTTGTTCCGTAGGACTTCTTCACTACGATCGAGAATCTCTATCGGCCGTTCTTCATAAGAAAGATCTTGTTCCAGCGGTACAACTACTGAGATGAGCACATGTGAAGGATCAGGTATTCACTTTCTTAGGAGAGATACATGGAACCCATCATAAACTTGAGAGAGATTTGGTTGAAGCACCAATCGGTATGCTACCTTCCCAACATGATTCAGTATTTTGAAAGGACCGATATACCTAGGTCTTAGCTTTCCATTCTTTCCAAATCTCATTACTCTCTTCCAAAGAGATATTCATAAGAATACTTTATCACCCACTTCAAACTCTATGCCTTTTTTCAGTTATCAGCATAACTTTTTTGTCGTCTCTGAGATGCTCTTATGTGTTGTTGACTAGATCGGGCCTTTTCTGCCATCTCATCAACAAGATCAGGTCCTAATAGCTTTCTTTCCCCAACTGCATCCCAGCTGTTGGAGTCCTGCATTTCATTCCATAGAGAGATTCATAAGGAGCCATATGAATACTGGAGTGAAATCTACTATTATAAGAAAATTCCACCAAAGGTAGGTGTTTATCCCAACCACCTTTGAAATCCATAGAGCAAGCTCTCAACATATCTTCTAGAGTTTGAATTGTCCTCTCAGACTGACTGACTGTCTGAGGATGATAAGTAGTGCTGGAACTCAACTATGTATCAAGAGTATGATGAAGACTTCACTAGAACATTGAGGTAAACCTCGGATCTCGATCAGATATAATAGAAAGTGGTATTCCATGTAATCTTAAAACTTCCTTTACATATATCCTAACAATCTGATACCAACTATAAGGCCCCAACCATAAACTTTACATAATCTTGAGTTATTAGAAGATTACACATTGAGGATCTTTTCAGGTTTAGAGTTTTAGAAAATTAGATCATAAAACATGCATTACATTCCACATTTACACAATGTAGTTATATAAAAGATAGAATTCATTTTCCCCATCAATGGAAACATATTGAAAATAAAACATGGATTCTTTCTTGAAACGTCCTTGACACTATCATCATAACATGTACCATTCCCTTGACCTATGAAAAAAATTTAAAAAACTTGGGATGAGCATAAAAAGATCAGTATGTTTATAAAAATTATGGAAAGGAATCATGAGTACATATATACATAAGAATTAAATCATACTTTGCCCATAAAACATAAGTACTTTTACATACCTCATAAAATCATGAATAAATCAATGAAATTATAAGACAAAAAGGTAACTTGAGGCATTCATAAAATTCTTAAGTAGGGAGTAACCCTCTTGGTTACGTTTGGAATACCCATCACAGTATATTCCCTAAATCTATTCGGAGAAACCTTAATGTTTAACTCCTTTGTGTTACCCAATGCATTGGAGAGAGATATCGGGCTCACCAGCCATTTGTTTATCACGGAACCACCCATCTTCCTAACAATGCCCAAGAACCATAACATAATCATTGCACATAACATAAGCATAAAGAAAAGATAGCATTCCACATTGTAATAACAGTATAACATTTTAAGATATTAAAATAATAAATCCATTCTAAAAACCATTTTCAAAACCATTTAAAATATTTAATAAGGAGATTTTTAAATCAAAGTGTCCCATAGCACATTGATGCTTTTAACATTTTAAACCATTAATATCCATATAAATAAATCCCTAAAACCATTTTGGAAACATGTATATTAATGAGAAATATTTATAAGATCAAATCATCAGAACAATTAAAATGATATTTTAGTTAAAGGGTTTTTAACAAAATGAGAGTCAGTTGATTACAATAAATAAGGAATAACATTTAATCAAAAAATTATAATATCATGAGAATAAAGGGATTCATGATATAATATTCCAAATGATAGTATATGAACCATATAAGTGTGAATTAGTGCATAACAACAATGAAGTCTCAATGGAAATGTAAATTGAGATGAAATCCATTATAAAGAAAGTATCCTTAAATTAAGGATAAATAAATCTCATAATTATGTGAGAAAAATATAAATACACCCAATATAAGTGGATAATAAGTGTAAAATAATCAAAGGTCATTCACACATATTCAAAGGATGACATATTCAATAACTACTTGTTGAACCCATAGAAATCGAAATTGGGTTGAAAAGATCCCTTGACATCCTAACGGCGTCACATTAAATTTTAAATAAAGGGTTGATGAGAGAGATAAAGGGTATCTCATCACTTGGACATAAAATTTATGGAAATAAGGATATATAAGAACATATCCCCACATAATAAGATGAAAATTAAAAGACATAACAAAAGAAGTCTTTTAAAAAGAGGAGGGTGAAAGGTTCCCTTACCGATTTGGGTAACTTTTGAAACATTCTCCCATTGAAAGAAGAAATATACAACATTGATGTAAATACTCATAAAAGAATGTCGGTTACACAAAGAGTAGAATAATGGAAACTATATACACCACTCAAAAGGAAATATTGGCAAATGTAGCATGAATCTCATGATAACACAAAGTGAGATAAAAAGCCCCTTACGAAATTTCAGCAGCCTAACGACGCCAATTAAAAATTCCAAAATGGATTGATGAGAGAAAATAGGGTCTCTCATCATATGAACATAAAAAGTACAGTAAGAGTAATATAAAAGAAAATCCCAATCATAAGAAATATGATCTTAAAAGGAATGACATAAAAGAGTGTACGTAAAAAGAGAGAGGGGTAGGATCCTTTACCTCGGGTCCGACATGACTCGATCATTTTTTTACTTCATGAATAATAAACTTGAGTTAATTTATACTTTCTTAAGAACCTTTTTCAAGTTCATTATTCTTTTTTTATCACTTACTACCATTCTATGAACACTATGTAGTTATTTAAGTTAATAATGGTCGTTTTGTAGATCATTGCTACTTGAGTAAAAAATAAATTCTTTATAATTACAAGTTGTTCATGTGGAAAAATATATATTATATCCAGAATTATATTCATTATGTAGATATCGTATATATCATATATATTTATTATATACAGGAATTTATAATATTACATAACATTTAGAGGTAAGAAATGAAATGCACCGTTCATGGAGACGGTAAGTCGTACGTACGCATGAACGCTACTTCCATTTCTATTTCTTATTTAATGGAATTAAAACATAATGATACATAATAGATTTATAATTCCAGTATGGTATCATATATAATATCATTAAATATATCCTTTATACATACCACGTATGGTATTAACGAATGAAATCACTTTGAGGGGGCGGTAGTCCGCACTTCCTAAAATGAAGATATCATGTTTAACCATAATGGAAACCATAAAGGTATGAAATAAATGAAAAATACAGAATCTTAAGTAAAACATAAACATATAATATATCATATATAAATATAGTGACATCTTAATGGCCACCTTTGATGGTGTTAAAAGAATATTGAACAATCACTGTTTCGTGAGGCAGAAATTCACCATCCACAGAAACAGTATGATATTTAACCATTATATGTAGGTGTGTGTATGTGTAGCTCGAATAATTCTTATAAAAACCTCCTAGTATATTTACAATACTGCATTTGTTACAAAAGAAACTAATAAAAAGATTTTAGGGGGTTGGAGAAGCAAAATAAAACAAAAGAACACAAGTGAAGACATTACCTTAAAATCAGGTATCTCTCTTTGATTTGAGCTCAAAGGCTTCCATGGGAAGACATAATCCAAAAGTGAGTCTTATAATAGTAATAGAGGGATGTTTAGAGTCAAAATGTGAAGGGTTTGGCCAAGCCAATGGCTTGAGAGGTCTGGGTATGGTGGTAGAGGTGGGGGCCTTTTATAAGAGGAGAGGATGGGTACTCTTGGAAAGTTACAAAATGTTACATTATTTTTAAATGAGTTTCAGATTTTAAAAGTCCTAAATTGATGTATTTAGAGGATAAGGTGGTAATGGTTCGAAATATACTCATCCAATAGGTCTTTGAAAAGTTTATGTTACAGTTTTAACATTATATTTTCATTTTATTTAAATATTTTATTAATGAGGTAATCGCTGCATCACCACGATGTCATAAATAATTTAATTTATTTAATGTCTAAAAATTATAAAAAAATATCAAGATTTATTAAATATTTTTAGATTTATAATTAATATTTATAGTAAAAAATATGACTTGTATAACCCCATTAAAAAATTGTTTTAGTAAAATAACTCATGCTTGTGACATTTTTATTTTAACTTTAAAGAAAAAGTTATTTTATGTCATTTTCCAACCAAAGTGGCCCCATGGGGTCCCCGAGTTGACCCACAGATTTTTTGGTCGGCCATGACACATCCAATGAGGGTAGGACATGTGTATATGTCATTTCATATTACTAAAACATTATTTTTACCTTAAATTACACTAATTACCTCTAATCGCAATTAAAAACTTAAAAGTTACTATTCACCAAAAAATTATTTTAATCCCATTGAACGACATATTAAATACTAATGACAATCATGTATGTCAGATTTTTTAAATTCAAATAATTAAAGTGGTAAAGTTTCATTTAAACAAAAAATCAGTTTTTAAACTACCACTTAGTGGTTTCACTATTCATCAAAAATTGAAGTTTTTCTGAAAAATACCAAAACATCACCCCAAGCTATATTTGATATTCCAAATTCAAAAATTATGTCTATTTTACAAAATTCAAAACAAATATGTTGCATTAATTAATTTAATAATTAATTCTCGCTGTCAAAACAAATAGCATGTTTTTAAGAAACAATATCTATTAAAAGATTGGCTCTAGTTTAAGTCCAATTTCAAAGTGAAATTAATTCTAATGACCACCATTAGATTAAATGGTAAAAATATATTCTAAATACACTCTAATATAAATTAAAAATATAATATATCCATATAAATAAATCATATTAAAAGGAGGTTTTGAATTAAAATGCAACATTTTCAATAAAATTGATCTTTATCGGAAAAATAACAAAATTTCACTCAAAGTAAATTTTGATGTCCATATTCTAAAAAAGTATTTTATTTTTTCAAATACAACATATAAAATTGTAAAAAGTATATTTAAAAAGGATTCTTCATTTAAAGGCGGTTAATCAACCTTTTAAATAATATTAGAAGATTTATGCTTAACATTGGATTCATTTGAATTTTAAGCCTCCAACATTTATTGGATAAAAGTAAAAATATTTGAAAAACATATATATTCATTTTTTAGTTAGTTCCGTTCATTCCCACCATTACAACGGCTAGGCATTAACTACCTTTTAAAATAATATTATTTTATTATTAGAGTGCAACGTAAGATTTCAAAGAAACTCGTTGTTGTGTATTGGGTACGCCCTCGAGCATAGCAATCCATTTAAAGTAATATTAATATTTAATTCAAAAATATGGATAAATATAAAAATGACATATTCTTTATTTACCTTGGGTGTTACATGAAAACCATTCATGTTATTACCCGAATCGAGACAATAATATGGAATTCTTAAAAAATTAAAATAAAAGGAAATAAGTAAATAATATATGGAATGTTATATATAATTATAGTTATATAATATATTTATAGTAAATATATTATCAGTATACATTACTTTCTATTAGTTGGGAATTATGTTGATAATTATAGTACTGGATTATTAGTCTCTACTATTTCTAGGAGACATATCATAATACACAACTCATTTAATTTTGGTGGTGTATATACTTCTCCTTTTGCATTTTATATAAATAATCTCCACATTTTTAGGATATTTTATTTTTTAATTTTCTATTCTAATTTAATAGGATTACTATTCAAATATTTCTACTAAAATTATGGATTTTTATCCCTCATTTATTTTCCTATGAGAGACATGACATATTCACTACATGTTTATTTTAGGTTGTTTTTATAATGATCATTAGTTTTTCTGTGATGATTCTGAATAAACTTTATTGTGATTACTATATACATTTTAGGAACTATCATTTATGATATTTATGGTTCATAAGTAACCAATGCAGTGAGGTATTTTTATAAAAAATTTCATTATTTGAGAAATATATTTGGTTTGAAACTATATTATATATGATTTGTATATACATCCCCTTATTCATGTAATATGATGTACATAATTGTTTTCATGATATTATATATCAAAATTAATGTTATTTTTTTCTTAAGGATTAAGATGTAGTGTTTCAAAAGATACATGATTTTTTGACATAATGTAATCGTTTATCAAGTTTACTCTTTATTATACATCCAATGTTGAAATATTTTAATAAAAATATTATTATTATAAATTAGTTTCTTATCCATAGGTTAATTTGATAGAAAAAATTTCCCCCTAATTCTCAATTGTTTATATAATCAAGAGTTTGAAAAGTGTTTTTTAATTAATTTTTCGTTTGAATAACCATTTATATTATAAATATATGTTTTCTAAAAAAATTATTAAAATGTTATAATGATTTTAGAAACATAATTCCTATATTTAATTTAAGATATTTGTAATTATTAAAAATAGTTTTCAATGTAATATTCCATTCATTTTCTAAACAATCTATTTTTTGACTTTAATGAGAATGTGGATGGAATAATTTTTTTCACATGTACTCAATGAAAAAAAAAATTCAACAACTATTACATTTACTTTCATTTAGTCATTCCTTTTAGGTTGTTGATATTTTTTTTCAATAATATTGAATTTTAAAAGAAAATTATTAATATTTTTTTGAATAGTAAAAGATATTTTCATCCTAAAATGATTTTAATTAATTCTAATGATTTGATTATATATTTTAACGTTTATTTTTAGTGAAAAAGATTTAATAAATCTGTAATATTTTAAAAATACATTTTCAATAAAAATTCATAATGTGATTTATATTTTAATATCATTTTCCATGAAAGATGACATCCTATGATATAACATATACATTATGAGAGATATGGACCATGTAATATATTCTTGATCTTAAAATAAATGGTTTATGATAATAATATTTTCTTGAAACCGATATCCATTCCATGGGTAATTTCATGAAAAAAATTCATCCAAAACTAGTTTTATTTTACATGTGGAATGTTACGACTAAATGATGAAATGATTATGATCCATGTTTCCATTCCATGTGTTACTATATGATGAGATGTTTTGTCAAACCCAAATATTATCATGGTGATTAATATGATTAATGCTCAGGGATTTTTTGGAATGTAATTGTATTAATTGTGTAAACGGGTATAAACATTATATCCCTCCAACATATTTGGTAATGATTATTGTTTTATCAGAATAATTCATTCATGGGAGGTCCTAACAAGACCTATGAAATATAGAACATGGGTGGTTATCCCATGCATGAAATAATTCGGTACATGAGAGGATATCATAATAATAAAACAAGAGGGTACAAATGAGGTAATTTAAATCCCAAAACTAGAGGAAATAAGGGATGTTATCCCAAGCCTTATGTTGGTATACAAGTGATTATCCGAATAAAAACATGTTTTATATTTCTTGGATGATATCCGTAAGATAATAATTTTTATGCATATGTGTATTACACTACTATCTGAATTATGAAAATTCTATTCTCTCATGGATTAGGTTCATTGATTTCATTAAGATTCTGGTATTATGAATTTCTTATCATCGAGCCCTAACTATAGATCGTGACATTTAATTTTTCAACTATGGTATTGTAATTGTTATTATCATGATCTCATACCATTACTCACCTGTTATTTATATATATCTCCCTTGTTTACCCTCCCAAAAAAATTGATCTAACCCTTTAATATGTTTACATTAAACTTTTTATGAATAAGTGTTTTATGTAGGAGTAAAAATTATTAAGATAATTTGGGGTAAACATTAAATATAATTCATGAGATAAGAATATTTTTTCATTTTCAAAATTAACTAAATTATTAAATTCCATAGGTGTGTGAATGTGTAATTTCCTAATTAGTCATCGTAAAAAAATGAATATCCCTATATGAGAATCTTGGGATGATATAGTTGGTATTAGAGGGATGGTTTAATTTACCATTACAATCATTGTTGACAAAACATCAATGATATCCTTAATTAATCTTTAAAAAATATTTCCTGGGAATTATCTATATATATTTATAGCAATAAACATTGTATAGGAAAATTTCATGAACTATTTGAAGAGGATAGATAATCTGGTTACTATTAAATTAAATTCTTTTCTAGATAAAATTAGTGGACATGGATCATACACAAATGTTACACGGATTAATAACTAAATATAAGGATTGTTCCTCAAGACACAAATTTCAAATAATTCGTGATAAAAGTATTTACTGGATGCCTGATTTGAACAACCGAAGCGATTTGATTTTAATATCCTCAATCACATTGTGAACAATGAGTAAGGATTCAAATAGATGAGTGACAAGGTTTACCTTTGTTAAGAAAATAGTGTCCTAGAATTTAATGAAGGATACTTGAATTATTTATCCTATACGTGATCTTATAGGAATACAAGAAGTTATTTTATTACCACAGTATCTCACAATATTATTTTTGGGTTTATTTAATGACGGTGACTTGAAGGAAATATGTTAACATTTAATGTGAGGTAAAAAATTATGATGAGAAGAAATATGGGATTCTAACTATAGTAAAGTATATTTGTGGGTATGTGTAATAAGTTATCAAGGATCTTTAAAAAAAACTGCACCATATAAAATAGTCAGATAAACAAAAGATGTGATATATAAATTTCCCAACTAATTCTGGTAATGTATACTATGGTTGAATGATGATGTAGATTTCTATATATTTAGTATATGATAATTAGAACTCAAGGGAATGTATAAATGGAATGAGAAAATTCTATATGAATAGAGAATAAGAGAACTGAGAAATAAATTTACAAGTGAAACTAAAAATTTTATTTTATTATTTGGATGTGATTGTTTTCCTCCTTATAATATTATCAAACCAATTAATTCTTTAAATATGGATTTTATTTGAATTTTTCAAATCATTTCCTAAGGGGGAAGGATCATGAAGTTAATAAGAAAGTTGTTATAATTAATGGATAAATTAATAATAATGATAATGATACTATGAATAAACTATGATAGGTATATGATATAATGAAATATTATTTTTACTTATAGACAATGGATTAATGATGTGCTATAATAATCAAAGTGTTTGGGTATTGGAACAACATAATTTAGTAATATAAATTAATTAAATAATTTTTAGTATATTATTTATTTAATTATATTTAAATAATACATTGAATGGTACAAAGGACCTATATAATTAATTTAATGGGAAGGATATAATTAATTATGAAGACACATGTTTAAGGAAAGATATCCCTAAATATGTTCCTATTTCTGAAAGAAATGTTTTTTATTTTTCTTGATGAAATAATTTTTATAGACAATATAAATTGGATATAACTGAATAGCCTATAAAAAATAAATTATTCTTCTGAGAATATATTTTATGTTATAATTTATGGAGTTTATTTTTTATGGTAAATATCCAATAATCTATGTGTTTTGTATGGAATAAGGAATAATGTATTATTTCAATATGTTTCTATAGCAATTAATGCTATTACTAGGTTTGAAGAGTATATAAGATGAAGGTATTCAAATTTTTGGTATGATACAAACAATATCAATATTATTGTATATCAGAAATCAATGATATGATTACTTTTTAAATTCTCTGACCATATTTATAATCTTTTGAGATTTAATATTTTGGAAGGGTTATAAGGATATCTATTTATGGAAGGGCTAGTATAAACATTGTTTTATGTTTTATATAATAATATATTACATCACCAAATGAATATCATTCCATATATTAGTAAAAATTTATAACATTTTCTAAACTATAGGTATAAGGAATGGATTATTATTTCATAAGTGATCTTGTTTACTACATTTTAAATGAAAAAAATCATTTCAAAGAGTATGATATGAAGTGAAATTTGTTTGAGGAATAACCAATGGATGAAATTGCTCTTATGAAATAAAATGTTATAATGTATCTAAAATTTAATTACCTCTCAATCAATATGGAAAATTAATTCTCCAATATAAGGGAAAGGATCATGAAATTGATTTTTTTCATTTTATCATCAATTTTTTGATATCGATGATAATTATTATTTCTCATTGGTTTAGGTATTTTTCTATTGTTAACCTTATATGCATAACCAATGAACTTATGATAAATTATCTCAAGCACTCAATTTATTTATCTACTCTATTCATAATTGTCTATATCACCACATACAATCAATATTATCCTATTTAGATTCCTATTATATGTCCGTCAAATTAAATTTCACACTTAACATTATATTTTTCAGAAGTTTTCTTTATTAAAACATTTTACAATGTTGTATTCTATGAATGAATATAAAAATTTTAATCATTTGATGACCAAGAAGAGTTTTGAGGGAGAAATTTATTTTACGTGGGTAGAATATAACACCCTAAGATTTTATATGTTTTTAAAATAAATATAAATATAAATATTATTTTTGTGTTACATGAAAATTTTACATAAAATGTTTTTACATGTGATATTGGGTTTGTTTTGAATTATATGCAACACTAAGATTAACATGTGATACATGAAACATTGAGTTTAAAATAAATGTGGACTATTATAAAAATAAAGTGACTCAATATAATAGATATCATCTAGAAATTAAAATTGTTTGTATGAGTATGTTTGACTCAAATATAAAAATACATGTATTAAATATGTATATAATATGATTTCTTCGCTACCAATTAAATGAAGTTAAAAAAGAAAAATATTTCAAATAACAGATTTTTTTTCAATGAAAATATTTTTTTTGAAAAGGAACATTTCCCCTCCAAAAATTAATCAACCAATTTGGTTGAATGGGTTTAATTAAATTTATATATATTATATTAAATAAAATATTCTACTTGCATGTTCCATTTTTTCCTAAAAAAAATTAATATGAATAAATCCAATTATAGGTTTAAAATAATAATTTTATCAAAATAAATCATTCTCCACTTTTGAGAACATATTTTAAATAATATTATTTAATCATTTATAAAATAAATTTTAGAAAATAAATTTAATTTTTTAAATCATCATCTACAAATTATCTTTGTGTAATTTATAATAACAGCCTATGTAGATTAATATTTTTGGATTAATATTTATAAAAATAGATATTAATTTAAAAGAACCTTTTAATTTAAGTGTTATATAATAAATAAAATATATATTAAATTGGTATTAAATAAAAATTATTTTAATCATATAATTATTTAAACAATTTTTTTTATTTTAATCATTTTTATAAGGAAATTTTCAATAAATACATCATAATCATTTAAATAGTTTCTCTTTGAACCCCTGTTTTTGGTCTATGGGATAGTTTTGTAAAAAACATTTTACAATAATATGAATTTAATATGAAAATTTATAATATTTCTTTTCCATAATTATAATTTATACTTTTTAAACAGTTCAACATAATTTATTTTCAAAATTAATATGGAAAGGATTACAAATTAATTACTATGGTTAATGAACAAAATGTACTTACTGTAAGGTTAAAAAAACAAAATAATGGTTAAAATGAAGTGAATAGTATTCTAAAACTATTTTAAATACATTTTTCTACCCTATAATGTATATTGATAAAATATAATCCTTTTCGGACAATTTTTCATGTACAAAATAGGGTTACACCTTTTCGTTTCAATAATTACAAGTGTTCCACTCACCTCAGTTATTAAAATCTATCCTTTCTCATCTATTCCTCACGACATAAAACACAATTAAATATCCATTACCCCCACAAATAACTTTAAAAACTAAATTATCATTATATAATCCATATTTTTGTTATAAATACATATTATTAGGGTTTTTTTGCAATCCTAAAAAGGTTACCCAAATAAGAGGAAATGATCTCCATTGAGAATTCATATTATTTATTCTCACCCACCTCCTTACAATATTATTAATAAGTTTAGATATAAAAAAATAATAACATTAAATATAATTTATGTTTTATCAACATTACAATTACATAAAAACATATATACATTAATCAATTTTGTTACAAAATCATCGTTCATGTGAATGGTAGACTAGCTCCTCTAGAAATGATGTTGTTTATTTTTACCTTAACACATTTCATGATTGGTTATTTATATGGATTAAAAGTATATATATATATATATATATTATTTATATAACATCATTATACCTCCAAATTCTATATATTAGATATATAAATTTTTACATTCGAGTCCACATGGGATTCAAAAATGATTCTCTATGTGTATGGCTGACTACAGCCACACGAAGCGATGTTATTCATTTCTCAATAAAACATTGCATTTAAGATCATAAGAATATATATATATATATATATATAAATGATATAATTCTCATCTAATGAAATTCTTATCTTTATTAAATGATTTTATAAATTGTTATTTATTACTATTCCACTCACTTAATGTTGATAACATCATTCGTGTACATTGGGACTACCACGTTTCAGAAGCAATATGAAAACCTCTTTTCATCACCACTACACAAGGTTGATGTATATAAATATATTACAACAAATAATATTATATATTTTTTATTATCATAATTATTTAATGTTAATTCATTATTTATCACCTTTCCAAAATAAACATTGAAATAATTAAACATTACTCATGTGTATGTATGGGCTACCTCCATGATCCTAACATTCTTCATTTATCAAAAAAATATTTAATTATTATTATTATAATTATAATTTATGTTTATATTTGATAATTTTTTCATGATTATTATTTTGGTGATTATTTATCAATAATCAATATAAGAGTACATATTTTAGAATATAAAATCATATATGAAAAACCAAGTTGTTATTACACAAAATGTGATACTAAAATGAAAATATTAAAACATGGGTATAAAAAGAACATAACTTAGTCATGTATATGTTGATATATATATTATTTATATATTAATGTTTTTGAAAAGAAATTATATTTAATATACCCAATGATTGAATGATTAAAATGGATGTTGAGACTTAATGTACAAAATTTATAGTCTGCCTTTTTTTTTGAAGAGAAATATAAAAATTCAACAATAGTTTATATGGTGTTATATATATACTACCTCTTAGATATTTAATTTCATGATTATCATATTTAACATGATATTTAATAATTATTTTTATTTTTTTTGTACTTTGGATTTTTATTCAAATTATTACTGATGTGGTAACGCATTTCCATATCAGTTGTTGTTTTCTTTGAGACACATTTCATATTCACGTGATGTTTCATTTATGTGGTTTATATTATGGCTTGGAATTTTTTTATGATGGTTCTACAAAATTTATTTATTTTCATGTACATATTATGAAAGTAAATTCAAGAGGTTATAGTTCAAAAGATATCATTGAGGTAATGGAATTTTGTCATGATTTTATTACATTTGAGACATATGTTATGTTTTGAACCAATAATCTTTACGATATTTATATAAAACCAATTTGAAATTTAATATCTTAATTTTTATTTCTAATTATATTATAGGATTAATTTAAAGTTATTTTTTCTAGATTCTAGTGAATCAGTATTACCAAACGATTATAGTTTTATTTTTTAAATTCATCATTTATTGGGATTTCCCTGAATTATCCTTCCAAAAATGAAAAATTATGATATACCTATAAAAACTAATTTATTTTCTTGAAATATGTTTCTCTCAATAATATAAATTTTTTCTCTTAATTTTTTTTCTCTTTATCTTCTCAATAGTTCAAAAAGAATGATTTTAATAAATGTTATATTTTTCTATAAAAACTCATTATCTTGCATAAACAGGTTTTTTATAAAAACAATTAAACATTATAATATTTTAAAAAGATTAATTAAAGATATTTTTTCCATGTATTATAAAAAAAATGGGTTTTAAGGAATCATCAATTGGTTTTTATATGTACATCAAAAAAAATTTCCCACCATCATGACCCTTATTTTTCTTGATACATCCTGTATAATTCATAATAAAAATCATAGAATAAATGGAATTTGAACATTTTTTCTTCTTTAAAAAGTTTTTTAAAATTAAAAACGATACATTCCTTAATAAAAGTTTTAATGATATTAAACACGTCTTTTATATTTTTTCTTGTTCATTTACATGGAAAAGGTTTTCCACAATATTAACTATATTAAAATTTGATTTCAAAATAAAATAAATATTCCTAAGGAAAAAATAAATTTTATTTATATTTATTATGAATTTTACATCTTATATGATATCATATATTTTAACATATTATTTTCTACAGATACAACCCATGTACACTATTCTAATTCACTCTATATATGGTTTTTGATGCCAATAGTTTTATTAAACATTATACTCTTTTAATAGTTATTCCATAAAAAATTATTATATATCTCATTTCCTTTTTATGTGGTTTTTTTATTATAAAATAATGAAATTATGATGAATCCAATTTTATTTCATTTGATTATTTAATAATGAAATTTTATAAAAATATTATTTCTGGGTTATAATATGATTAATGTTCTATGATCATGTGGATTGTAAATACATGGATTATGTGATTAGTGGGACATATCTCTCCCCACAGTGAATTGTGTATTGATTAGTGTCATATGATCACAAAGTCAAAGTTGAGGTTTTTACAATCCTAAAAAAGAGGTTATTTGGATGTTTTCCCAATCTATAAACAAGAGGGTACACAGAAGGTTATCCCAAGCCCAAAATTGTAGGGTACATATGAGGTTATCAAAATCCTAAAACAAGAGAGTGCCCTAGTGGTTATACCATTATTGGATCAAGAGGATAAATGGTATGTGATATAAAGTCTGATATAGTGACATGAGTTATTATACTAAACCAAAAATGTTTGTTTTATCATGGAAGATAACATTGATATAAGATTTTATATTCTTATGTATATTCCTGATTTCAATTTATAATGATAATGATATTATCTCATGGGTTATGTTCATTTATTTCCTTTTTATTTAGTAATTATTAACTACTAATCCTTATTCCATGACTCATGATTATGATATTTGATATTTAGGGTTCGGTTTTAAAATGATATAATAATTATCTCAAAAAAATAATCTCTGGTTATTATTTTATATACCCATTATTTTCCCATAATTATAATTTTCGCTGAAACTTTTTTATGTTCTCTTTCAATATGTTACCAAATGTGTTTTTATTTAATTATACTAAATGGAATGATATATTTCACAAAAATTGAATATCATTCATGAATTAAGAACATTGTGTTTGATGATTCCAAAGGCACTACACTATTACGATCCTTATATGATTGGTGGATAAATTTAGTAAATATACATATAAAAATATGTAATATCCCCAAGTTAGGTGCCTAGGTTTATATATTATCAACACTCCAACATGAATATATATTAGAATAAGATCAAATTGATTTCTTATATATTTGATCATTTTAATTAATGTCCTAACATAATAACAACCCATTAGGAGGTAGAAAGTTTATATTTATAAAATGAACAAAAATATATTCTAATATAATCCTATACCAAAAAAACATTCCATGGAATGCTAATAATTATACTAATGTGAATAGAATATATCTCATTTCAAAAGAAATCATCCAATCCGAGTTATCAATTTTACCTCAAATCTTATATTTTAATGTGTGTAAGTCTATGTAAAAACTATAATATAATGATCATAATACAAATAAGTAATGAATTATTATGTTTCGAAATGTTATCATCACAAAAATTTGGACGTTATTTTCAAAGGGGTAATTTAACTTATAGTGTTTCTGATAAAAAAATTACGTAATAACATATAATTAAATTTACGTGGTTATTTTCACCAACATGTATGAAATTAGATTAATATAGTGATCCCAACTCAAATGAAAAAATTGGATTTACCATCATCATCATTTATTAATTATTTATTTGAAGATATATCCCAAGCACCATAACAATTCCTGGCTCACAGGTGCTGTAATTAGTGCATATAGAGAAAATCCCTTCAAATCAGGTTGACCACTTCGGGTATCAAGGACCTCATAGTGTAAGAGTTATGGGGGTTTGACCCATAACATCATGGGATGAATGGTGATCTGCAACATTATTTCCCTAATTCTATGAGTTCATCAGTTTGGTATTACTGTTGCGCATGCATCTGAACATTTTGATGATTTATATAATAGACCATGGGTAGGGGAAAATGCTTATTAAGGTATAATTATTTTGTTAATAAATACAATAAAATAATGATAAGTAATTTATATTACATTATTAGGATATTATATAAATAAAATACAATAAAATGGTCATATGCTTCGTGAAATGTAACATGTTCAAAATAATCCGAATTAATTCCAAGAAAATAATTTTATACTGTGTAATAATTAAATAATTACATTAAATGAGGATTATTGACATTAAATATAAAAATTCATGAGTAAAAAATAAATAAAAATATGAATTCTCACGTTATAATTATATACAACACATAAATGAAACCCATAGTAATATACCCAACATTACTTGATGTGGTTAATTTGAGAGGATCATCCCACTCCACTTATCCTGATATAGAAAAACATGAGGCATCCTCATTTATTGTATGAATATATATAATAACCACATAATTTATCAACATACACATGCTCATTTTCATTTTAACATTTTAAAAAGAATCTTATCAATATTAATTCTTCTTAATTTTCGATATAATGTGTTTATAGTTTTATCATTTTTACCAGTTTCATAATAGTGGTGATAATATTCATACATCTCTAATGATAATCATTTATTGTTCATTAATGTAACAAATGTGGATGATTTATACTTATTTATTATTTTTCAAATTCCAATAATGGTATTTTTATAATTTATCTTTATGGATGAAATCGAAAACAATCATATTTCATTGATTTTTAACAATAGATGTGTGTCAAAATATTTGATAAATTCTTTATTATTCTAACAAATACTATGTAAATGTGAAATAATTATTTTTATATTTATATTATACTATATCATTTTTATTTTTCCTATATTCATTAATGATATAAATCTATTGTGTTGCTCAAGTATGTTGTAAACAAGACCCAAAAATGTACATATACATACTTATAGAACTATTATAATGAGGTTTTTTCAAATATAGGTATAATAAAAGAATAATTATTATATTTAGTGTCATTCAGAGTGAAATGTCGTAATTTTAAGGATGATTATTGTGAACTAATTTATTGGAAAATATTAGAAAATTGTAGAAAAAGGTTATACTCAATGGATACTAATTCTAAATGATTATATACATGATGATAACTAGTTGATTATATAATAAATAGGTTATATATTTTTTCACTCCATAACAGAAATTATATTTTAAATATCATATTCATTCTTTAATACCATACATATATATAGTATTGAGATATGTTGAATGAAATTGATACATGTTTCATCATGTATCTCATGATCCACATAATGGAGTAATAATATATTTTTTTAAAATTTACTAGTAATTTGAATAACTAATAATAATATTCATAATAGTGTATATTTATATTTTATAAATAATTAAAATTTCATTATATTATTGTTTTTAGAAAAAAAATTAAGGAATATTTAAAGGTGAAGATAATTGGTTGATAATACTCACATCAGGGCATTGAATTATCATAGAAGTCCCCTTAGAAATATAGGGATTATGTTAAATAATATATAATAGATGTTTTCAGTGTTGGATATTGTAAATAGAGTGTAAATTTGATGGATTATTATGTTAAAATTTAATGGATATGTTATTCTTGAAGTGGTGAAGATAATACTTTTTTACATGTGTAGATAATTTTGGTTTTGTTAGTGACCATTACTTTTTAAATATAATGAAGAGAATAGTGATGTGTGAATGGAAAAAATAGATAAATGATGTAAGAAATGTGAGTTTGAGTATAAAATCAATCAACCATTCAGTTTTAAGAATATTTTTGAGTGTTTTCAAGCATTTTTAAATATTTAACTCTTACCCTCATATAAATTTTCCATGGTAGTTAATTTAAAGCTATATAAATTATTTATAATTAGAATTAATAATATTAACCCTTTTATAAAATTTTACATAGTTGATATTTTATGTGAATTTAAAAAAAAAATCATAATGGTTCATTAATTATTTTTAATAATACCTCACTAGACAATATAAAAAGATTTTATGAAAAAAATACAATTTTAAGTAATTAAATTTACATATTAGAAATTTATTTGTTGGAAATATATTTTAATTAAAATAAATAATTTAGAGAAACCATTGAAAGTGGTTTGGTTATTAATATAACATTCCCATTATTTCTAAAAATGATCAAAATAAGATTTATATGTTTAGAATAGATATAAAATACACACATGTATACACACACACATATACATATATTTATTTAATTATTCTTTGATCTTTTCTTCTATTTTATATAATTCATAAATATTATAACATTAATTGCAGACAATATGGGGTTTTTCAATAAAAATATTTTTTTAAAAAAATATTTATATATTAATAAAATGTTAAAAATGAATAATAATTATATTATTATATTGAAAATAAATATTTAAAAATTTGTTTAAATTTTTTAATTAGTATAGTTTTATATTTATTTTTTTCAAAATATCATAAAATATATTGACAATAGAGATTTTTTGAAAATAAAATTTTCAAATATTAAAAATTATTTTTTATATCATATTATTTAAAAACATAATTTTTATATCCCCTTATTATTATCAAAAATAATTTATTATTTATCATGTTTTTATTGAAAAGATATTCTTAATCACATTATAGGAAAGTGATTATAATAATTTTTATAAACATGAAATAATAAAATAAGTCCATTAATGTAATATTAAGGAATTTAATTCATATAAAATTTATCCATTATATAATGTGTATATATAATTGATAATTAAGATGGAGATATTTATTACCAGTAACTAAATAAATAGGTTTTAAATAGTCTAAACATATCAAAGTTTTCATTTTGGGTTGGTGTTGTGTGTTGTGAAACGTTACAAAAGTATTTACTTATTTATTGGTAATACAATTTTATGAACATTGGGTGTGATAAATCATTGAAAATAAGATATCAATTAAAAATTGGATAGAAATTATGACTCATACTATATGTGATTTATCTACAAAATGGAGTCTATTGAAAAGAAGAAACATTTTAATGAGACAATTGTTATTTTTTTCTTATGGGAAAATAATATAGATAATATTAAGTAATACTGAGAAAGGATCTAAAATTAAAATAGTGAAACTAGTTAAAGGGATGAATGCAATATAATCTATCAATATATAATGTGAAAATTGTATGGATGGGTATTGATTATAGAAGTCCATTTATAAATGGTAAATTATTTAAATGAATGAAAATTTTATAGACTATATTTCTATAAGGAAATGTAAAACTAGGTAGTGAAACAAGGCTCCACCCATATGTTATACATAATATTCTTTGGATTTAAACCTAATTCCCACAAAAAATTATGTTTCCTTGAAGTGTTTATATAATGTGTATTAGTAAGAAGTCATCCATTCTTTTTAGCTGAATTTTTTGGTATATATTATTTTAAAAAGTTGAATCATGATCATTATAATTGTAATATGATTTTGTAAATTATTTCTACAAGACGACTATGTTTGTGACAATGTATCAAATATATCATATTTTTTGTAAGATACAAAATTTTTTAATGAATCTAACTATATATAACTTTTAATGAATCATGAATATGGGAAGTAATTGAGATAGTCTATATTTTAGGTATGGATAACAATATAAAAAATATTTTATGATAAATGATTTCTTATATACTAAATTTTATCATCAATCTCATGTTGAGGGTGCCTTATTTTCCTATGTTTTTTAAAGCAGATGTTTTGTGGAATAGAAATCACGTCACATTGTTTTCAAATAAATTGTATTGAAGTTGGGTTTCCATCAAGATAAGATCATTTTTAAGAAGAAATTAGACTCTACTTTTTTGAATAATTTTTATTAATTTTTTTGATGAATAAATAGTCCATTTTTCAATGAAATTTGAGTATATTTTTTTTGAACATTTAGAGTCTTTTTTAAGAATTTAGATTATATTTTTCGATGAATTTGGTGTCTTCATTTTCAAGAATTTGTATTTTTATTTTAAATGAGTTCAGAATCTATTTTATAAATAATTTGGGGTCTGTTTTTTTGAATAATTGAGGTTCTGTTTATTAAAGAAAACATATCCTGATTTTCAATGAAAACATAACATATTTTTTGAGAAAATAGTGTCTGATTTTCAGATAACCCAAAGCCTATTTTTCAGAGGAATTAAAGTCAATTTTCATAGAGATTTGAAATTGAAGACTTGGTTGATATGATGGAATATCAGAGTCACTTTGATTATGATGCGTTTTAATATGAAGATGCTTTTTTGATTTCTACTTCTTATAATTCAGGATTAATGGAAAAACATGTGAAGTAAAATTGATAGAAGAAATGTGGAATGGAATAATTATTACCATAATGATAGGTGGTATCGATAAGGTGATGTGTGACACCAATGTTGGTGACCGAATGAATCCAATACCTAATGTAAAGAGGTTCTAAAAATAGAAATGTTATGCTGATAATCTATGGTTATGACGATTAAAGTAAAACCAATAATCAATGTGGTACCAATAATGAGAAGATATTGTTGGTAGATGGTTATATTGAGATAATGTTGTTCTTGTAGTAGGATGATTTCACCTATGATTATCGAAACATAAGATGACTGTATCTAGAGAGACTCTTTCTCAAGGTGGTCTAACATTGTCTTCATCTACAACATCACGAGAAAAGAAGAACCATTTAATTTTTCATGTGAGTCATTTAATGTGATGAATAATCTTTGTTTATACAATGACAATAAAGGGATGATAATTGTGTTTTCTTAAATGGGACATGAAGGAATACAAGTGATTGAGATTGTTGGGTGACTTGTTGTGGGGGAGATGAACCTGTTCTAAAGAGTTGGATTCAGAAAACAGCACAGAAAAATCAGAACCTAATGTTCAGAAACATGTTTTTATTAATAATTGTAATCAACCTCAACAATAATTGTCTATAAAAGAACATATGAATTATGTGGTAGATTCATTAATAATTGAGATGCATTGAAAATGTTTGAGTATATTCAACATTATAGAGGAAAATTATATTTTCTTAGTAGGAGGGAAAACATGATTTAAATTCATGGCTAACCTTTTTGAGAAAAACTATTAAATGTTAGAGAAAGTATATTGTTTGTGATGATGAATGACATAGATTTTTGTTCAAGATGGAAGAGAGAGATGATATGAGTGTTCAAAGAGATAAAGTGATACTAACTATCTGGAATGGAACCTCCTTTCATGGGATTTAATAATTTTTTGGCTATCTGTGGTACATGACTAAGTTAATCGGAATCTTATTTTCATACCATGATAAACTAATCGGAATGGTATTTATTTATTGGGATTAACTATATCGGGTTTCATGGACATAAGAATAATCAGAACTGAATTTTCTTACTCATTTTTTTTGTATTAATAATTTTTAGATTATAGAATTGTTATGCTAAGATTCGGTGTAGTGAAAGACTGATGTGGTGCTAATTTAGCTTTATTAGGGATAATCAGATTCAAATAATGAATGAATGAAATTCAGAATCTATATTTAGTATCATAAGTCTATGATGTTTTTACCTTTCACCTTGTTATGTATTTGATTATTTTTTTTGCACATATATACACTGGTTGAATTAAAAAGAAGTGAAATTAACATTTGCTATTACAAAGGAATTCGTTTTATCTTGTTGTGCTAAAAGGTTGCACACCTACTAGTGGTATTGTTTCATTGTGATTCATAAGTGTAATGGTATATCGTACTCATTTTAATCCAATGATTGTTTTCATAGAGTATTTTATGGTACTAGATTTCATCCAACCATACCAAGGACAAAGCTATTTTTATTGTATAGTGAACCATGTAAATAAATGTGTTCTTATGTATATGTGAACATTTTGTTTTTAGCATATAATTGATTATTAAATAGGAGATGAAGGTTCTTATAACAGAAAGGTATATTAAAAGAAAAATTTTATAACTGACTCCCCCCTCCCCCTCTCAGTTATACATTACACTGATTGGGCACATTCAAGTGGTATCACAAGGGTGTTTCCCTTTTCCATTATTTGTTGATTTGAAACTTGAGATATGTGAATAGTAATAGTGTTCTTATTTTTTATGGAATGATTTATCATATTTGAAGGATAGGATGATTCCATATATTATGTCTAACATTTATTATGTTCTTGAAGCTACAACAGTTGGGTTTCCCCCCATTGATCATAAATATTTCCTTAAACCTATTGAAAAAAAGTATAATGAGAATTATGGATGGTCCTTGAATGAAATATTATAATCATGTTTTGAATGTTCATTCTTTTATGTGAAAGGTTATTCCACCACCAATGGTATATCTGACAAACATAAGACCGTATATGAAGTCAATACAAAATTCAAGAAAGAAAATATTCATATATTGTGGATAATTTATAAAAAAATGAAAATGGGCGAGCAATAATCTATTAGTGAATTCTTTAATAGTTAAATGTTATTTTATTTTTTATCACATGACTTGGTGAAAAGATGGATGAATATACTGTTGTTGAAAATATCTTAATAATCCTACCTGAAAAATTCACAGCAAAAGTTTTCTCATTAAGATGATAGAGATCCTAAGACATTTATCTCTATTTAATTTGAATGACACTCTTATTACTAATGTTGTGGGAAGAGAGATATCTAGGTAAATCAAGACAGAAGATGATAGAGAAATGTATTTCATGATTGTGAAGAAGGAGAACTTAAAAATGATTTATATCAAAGAAGAATATGGTTATTATGATTTTCAAAATAAGGTATGTAAAAATATTAATTATATTTTATCCTTGTTGTATATGATTATAAAAAAGGTACCTTGAAATAAAAAGGGAAACATCACTTCAAATGTGTTGAATTTAGAGGAAATGGTAAATTTGATGCTAAATGTCCTCAAATTAAGTACGAGGAAGATAGTGTTGAAGATGAAAGAAATCCAAGATGATCCTGGATGAAACAGAGTGGTAATGGAATGTAAGGGAATGAAAAATAAAAACATAAAATCTAAAAGAAGAAGTTTCCTTTCAATAGATAAAGAAGAAGAAGGAATTGATGTTGATTGTGAAAATTTAGCTATTTATGGAATTTAAAATACATTTATTGAAATATTAAATGATGATGAATGTGGTGCAGTAGTTATAAAGAACAATAAGAAACTAAACATGAAATGCATTTGAAAAAATTGTTGATGGAATATCTATGAAATATCAGAAGGCTTGAAAAGAAAAAAAAATTAAATTCTAAGATGCATTTTTTCAGTATGAAATATGGATGGTTTTTAGATGTGAAATACAAGCTTGTAAAATATATTGATTATTTGAGGAAGGCTCTTCAGGATAAAATCAATCTTAATGAAATTATAAATGTTATGTGAGTGGAAAATGAAGATAAATTATGAATTGTTCAACATAAACAATTAGAATGTGAAGTGAGAAACATATGAATTTGAAACTCTATCACAGTGGATGGTGAAAGATCTCATAATGGTAATACATAAAATATCAAAAAAAATATATCTTAAATGGGTGATAATATTAATAGAGTTTATTTAGGTATGAAGAATGCCGGGAAGGATGTTTATATGGCCAAGACCAACAATTATTGATATTCGGAAGTCTTATGAAAACCATAGTTTGAAAATTTCTTCATAAATGATAATCCAAAAAATTATTAAATACATATTGTTCTGTTAAAATTGTTGATAAAAATGATGTTTGTACCTTAGAATGAAATGAAAATCAAATTGCAGAGAAATGTTTTCATGATCAGAACATAGGATTTAGATAACGATAATATATCTATAGATTTTTCGGTATTATATAAGATTCAATAAGGAAGAAAGTATGTGTTGATTTTAACCAATGACATTACAATCTTACCATATGTTAGGGAAGTCTTAGATTGAGGGGTATTCAATCTTCTCAAGGAAATAAGAAAGAAAATGTTGCTAAAAAAGTCTGAGAATAATGAAATAAAGATAGAAATATGATCCAACGACTGTAAACTATCTGTGGGAGATGTGAAAAACCTAGTCATACTGTGAAAGGATGTCATGTTTTTTTAATAGCTCAAAAAATAACATTATAAATTATCAGAAGCCGAAGGTTATGAAATAAATGAAATATTAAAATATCCTTATTGTTTAAAATGCATTGAAAGCGGAACGAGGAGAATAACCTTGGATACTTGATAGTTGGTGTTCCTCACAAATGATAGGAATCATAATGTAATTGAAGGATGTGAAAGATCATAAATAAGGCACTGTAACATTTATAAATGATGAATCATTTTAAATCAAATATGTTTCATCAGCCGTCATTTTGAATGAAAAGATGAAACTAAAATAACAATTTTTGTTGATGAGATGAAAACAAATCTACAAATATTTTCTCAATTTGGTGACAAGGGTTACAAAGTTATCTTTCATAATGATGGGATTAGTGTATGAAGTGATAAAGATGGGAATATTGTTACAAGATTAAAACGTACAAAAGGGACCACAATTCAGGTTAGTGATACAAAAATCTCTTGTTACATGATCATGTTAGAAGAAAATCAATTGTGGCAAAAAAAACATGGGAATATGTGTGAAAGAAACACGAGAAAACTGTCTAGTAGAGGTAGTGTTCAATATATTCTTGATATTCCAAGAATAAAGGATTGGTGTTTCATAATCTACCAGAAAGGTTGTATTATAAATGTTTTTCATAAGAGATTTTATATTTTTATTAAATAAACCCCTAGAGCTTATATATTTTGATATATGTGGTCTAATAAGAAAACAATCAAAAAATGGATATAACCACTTAGTTACTTTCACTGATGATTTTACTTTCATTTCATTTGTAATGTTTTTGAAATAAAAATTTGATGCTTGGAACTTGTTAAAATATTGAAGAGAAAAATGGGAAAGAATATGATTACCCTAAGAAGAAGCTAAGGACTGATAATGGTGGTGAATAGAGAAGTGAGGAGTTTGAAGACTATCTTGATATACATGGAATTCAGCATGAGTGTAGTGCCCCATACAGACTCCATTAATATGGGATTTCTGAAGGAAAGAAAAAAAGATTTGAGGAAATGGTATGAACAATGTTATTTGACCATGATCATTATCCTTATTTTTTAAGGTAATCCATGTTTACAAAAATTAATATTCATAACCATTGTTTCTATAAGTAAAAATCAAATATTACTTCATATGAATTGTTTTATGTAAAAATATTGATTTTGAAGAATTATATAGTTTTTAATAGTCCATGTGTTATAATGAAGGAAGGTGGAATTAATGTAATTCATGAACAGAAAGGTGAAGATGAAATCTTTATTGGTTATACTCTAGAAAGAAGAGGTTATAAGTGATTCAAAAAAAAATTATATTTTTGATTCTATTTATATGAAATTTATCTAATTAGTGTGAAACAAGAACTTGATGAAGTAGAAAGGGGAGTTGATAATGTTGAAGAAACCAATTCTAATAAGAAGACATATGAATATATACCTTTGAAGAAGAATAACATGAATAATCAATTTATAGTGATGAATAAGATCATCGAAAGTATTATTCAACGCTGAGGAAACAAGTAGAAGTTAAGAATATTATTGATTATAAACATCAGAATGTTCGAAAATAGAACAACCAAATCTATTAAAAATACATCATTATATTCAAAAATCGAACCAAATGATGTGAAAAAGATTTTGAGAATACAGAATGGGTTCAAGCCATAAATGAAGAGTTGGATCAAATTGAAAATAACAATAAATGGTATCTCATACAAAAAAAAAGAAAAAAACTATACTGGCATAAAATGGGTCTTCCATAACAAGATGAATACAGAAGGTGAAGTCATTATAGACAATGAAATATTGGTTTTCAAAGGATATTATTAGATTCAAGTAATTTATTTCGATGTATCCTTTGATCTTGTGTAAATATTACAAAATAAATGATTATTTCATACTACTCGTGCACAAAGAGGCAACATGATCATTCAAATGTATACTAATTCTGAATTATTTAATGATATTTATGAAGAGGAGGTTTATATTGAACTACCACGTAGACTTATTGTGGGGAAACATGAATATTATGTATAAAGATTGAAGAAAGCCTTGAATGGACTAAATCAAATCTCCCATGGAATTGTATTCTAAATTGGATACTTGATTAAGTAAGATGGACTTCATGAAAGGAAAAGTAGATCACAATATTTATATTTGAGATAGTCAAGATTATTACCTCTCTATGATCATTTTTGTTGAAGATAATATATTTTCTTGGAATGATGAAAAAATTTGTGAGAAGTTTTCTTAAGAGGTGAAGAAGGTTTTCAAAACATCCTTGTTGGGAGAAATGAAATACTTTATTGGGTTATGAATAATTCAAAATAAAGAATAATTTTTCCATTCTCGTGAAAACAATGCAATGGATGTTCTCAAAAAGTTCAGAATGGATAATTCAGAACGTATTTAAAAATCCATTTTAGTGGGGAAAAAGTTATGTTTCGATTGTTAGGGAAAGGAAGTTGATCAAAAAGACTAACGAAAGATGATAATTTTATTTTTATTTTTCTACCTCAAGACCCGACATAGTTTATGTTGTAACATTATGTGGATGATTTCAGAGTGCTCCTAAGGAATAACATATTATTAATTAAAAAAGAATCCATAGATACATAAAACGCATGATATAATTCAGAATCATGTATTTCAGCACAAATAACATTAACTTGTTTTGGTATTCAGATAAAAATTTGTTATTTTATGTTGGTGATATAAGATACACATCTGGTGGAGTGTTATTTATGGGCAAAATTGAGTTAGCTGGAGTTCAAACAAAAAGAATCTAGAAGCTCTATGTACAGTTGATTCTGAGTATGTTTCTTCAACTCAAGCTGCTACTTAACTTTTGTGGATTAATACTCAACAGAAAGACATACTTGTAGGATTGAAGATTCCCTTTCTCTGATGGTTTGATAATAAGCACACAATCAACCTCACCATGAATCCAATTCAACAATCTCATTTGAAGAATATTGACATTAAATATCTTTTCAACAAAAAACATGTAGAGAAGAATGAATTGATGATTGAATATGTTACAACATCCAATAAATATTCTGGAATTTTAACGAAACCCTTTTTGAAGGAATCATTATTAAAATTGAGGTTGAAAATGGGAGTCCAACCTCTTTAAATTCAAGGATAAGTTATAATGTTTTTTCCCCTATCTCTTCTTACCATTGGACTATTTTTTCACAGGACACAATTATATAATTTCATAAATCAAATTCATAGAGGATATAGTTGTGGGTATGCTGTGAATCTAGCATTGTTTTGTGTGTCAAATATTCTAAAAATTTGTCGGAGGGTTGTAGGAAATAAATTGTTTCACTTCTAGAATGGTTGATAAAATGATGCATTAATGATAGATGATGTTATAAAAACTAGTTTTTGAAATAATTGTTTTTTTTTTGTTATAGTTGTTTCTTATAATGAGTCAGCTCACGTAGGCTAAGAGTTGTTGACAAGTTATCAATTTCTTGAGGAAACAATGTTCGATGATTTATGAAAACGATGTTGACATCAATATTTAAAGGGGGAGATTGTTAGGTCCTAGATGATTTTGATGTTAATGGGTTTTCTATGATATATTTTGTTGTTAAAGATGAAGGATTTTAGAAAGGAAGTTACCTATAACTGTTTTGGAAATAATAGTATCAAGGTTGGGTTTCCTAAAAGATCAGATTCTATATTAAGAAGAAATCAGTGTCTATATTTTGATGATTTTGGAATCATTTTTTCAAGGAATTATGATTCTGGTTTCCAATAAATTCAGTGTCTAATTTTTTTAAGAATTCAGAGCCTATTTTATATAGAATTAAACATATATTTCTAAAGGATTTTAGAGTCTACTTATTGAAGAATTATGATATTTCTTTTCAATGAATTTCAAGTCTATTATTTAAAGAATTCAAAGTCTATTTTTTTTTTATGAATTAATATTCTGTTTTTCAAATAATGTGGAGAATTATTTTCATAGAAATTGTATCCTATTTTTCAGAGAAAACAATGCTTGATATTGAGACAACACATAGCCTATTTTTTAGAGTAATCAGAGTCTCTTTCATAGATATTCTGAATTGAAGACTTGGTTGTTATGATGGTTAATTAGAGTCAATATGGCTATGATGCTTTTTGATATAATGATTCATTTTTTATTTAAACTTCTCATAAATCACGAGTTGTGGGAAGTACGTGTGAAGTAATGTAGATGGTTGAATGGTGGAATGGAATAATTGTTACATTTTATATAGGTGGTATCAAAAATGTGAACTGTGACACTAATGTTGTTGACAGAAAAAATCTGGTACCTCAGGGAAACCAGTGCTAAGAAGTTCAAATACATGATGAAAATCTATAGTGATGATGATGAATGAAGATCAGTAATGAAAGAGTTACAAATGATATGGATGATTCCATTGGTATAACATTACCCCGAAGTTAGATCCAAGAATGCTTGGACTGCAAATTTATTAATAAAAAGAAAAGTGCAGAGACAAACAAGAGAATGAGAATGAGATTATATGTCAGAATAGTCCTAAGCGTCACATTCATACCTGTTCATATCATCTGCATCGGCTGAATCCCATTCTGATTGGGGCTCATATTGTTTGATCAACATGATATAATCTTTCCTTCACTCCAATTTATCCGTAGATAGATTCTCATTAGCCTTCATGGAGGATGACCTGGTGGTCACCATCCTCGGAACTGGAGAGTAATCTTTTTTTTGGTTTCCTTTTAACTGGGGTAGTCAATATACCCTCACTGTCAGAGATTCTGATATTTTATCCTTGAAAAATATCATTGTATCAGGTTTTAATCATATTCCTATCACATTCCTCATCATCCTCATCAGTGTCCCCCACTTGCAGGGCATGGACACTCCCTTTCCTGGAGTGGAGACCTCTGCCGAGAAAAATGTTGTCCATAATTAGGATGATTTTACCTGTAGAGACCCATATCTTGACTTACATGGACATTACATTACATTTGCGGAATACTTAGTACATAACAAAAACACACACACAAGGATCGTAATAGTTTAGTGTCTTTGGAAACTCGGAATGTAATATTCTAATCGTGGTGAAAGATCTTCAACATCTCCTATAAAGATCTTCCCTTTTTTTTAGCTAAAACCTTTCTTTATATCCTGGGGAAAAGAAAACATAAAAGGGTTAGCTCAAATGCTCAGAAAGGGTAAACAAAAGAAATATCAATCACATCGTATTCATAAGAACATAACATTTTGGAAATCTTAACCTGCAAAAGAGAGCATAATTTCATAACATGGGATAAATTATGGCAGTGAAATTTAATCACAATAATCATAACTTAAAACATGAAACTTTGTGGCATTCACACATAATCATAGAGAATCATTTCTTGTTAGTCATGACTCATTGCCAAGACTATCTTAGTGGACAAAGTCCCTTTTTGAATCGAGTAACCCTCGTTTCAGTCCTGTTTCACTGAACTCGTATAACCTACCGTTCCAGCCCTGTCTATCTCATGAGATATAAAATCGTTACCCAATGCATTGGAGGGAGATATAGGTCCCACCCATCTCATAATGATACCATTCTTATGTGCGCCACAAAATCATAAAACATACATCATAGCATAACCCATGTAATAAAAATGGGATTCTTAAACAACATGACATCATAAAACCATTCATATAAGATAAAGGAATTCTTAAAAATATTTCCATCACAACATAATCAAATCCATGTAATAATAGGGATAAAAATAGAACCCTTTTATTATCTTAGATGGAAAATAATTTTGATAAAATACTTGAACTCCATTCTTGAGGAAAATATCCTTTCTACTTCAAAAACATTTTTCCTTTCATAACATGTCATATGACTTTAAAATAAGAGAATTTGATTAAAAATAAACTTGAAAACTTGTAAAGTAATCTTCTTGGAAATAATGTTTTAAAAATCCATTCATGCCGTATGATTTAAAAAAACATTCTTCGTACTTTCGTCGGAAAAGTCAAAAAGTACCTCGTACGAAAAACGGCAAAAGATTCCTTTCATATCTTTTACTAATAACTCACTGAAGGGTAAAATAGGATTTAAAAAATTGTAAGTGGATGGAAACAATATTATATATTGAGGGAACATGGAGGTGGATGATAAAATACACCCCATTAAATACTTACGAATAAACAATCTCGGATAAAAATGAGATTGTGATATTTCCCTTACCTTAGGTCCGACTTGCTTTATACGTGTCCGAACCTCCTGTATAATGATTTTAATTATGTTATTGACTTATTATAGAATCATATTCATTGTTATGATATCATATATGGTTCTCTTATGGCTTTATATTACCCGGTCTTTTGTAAATTCATGTTAAAGTAGCATTTTAGGTAAAATCGTCTTATTTGTCATTCGTGTTTTTAACTTGTAATTATTAATATGATTACTTGGATCATGATTACTTATATCCAGAATGTAAAACATGATTTATATATAATATATATTCAGAATATACATATATATATTATATATTGATAATGGAATGAAATACACCGTTCATGGAGACGGTAGTCCGTACGTACGCATGAACGCTGTTTTCGTTTCCTTATTGAATTGAATGGAATTAAGTAGATGACATACATATAAATATACATAAATCCAGTATCATTATTATGTCATATATTTCATTATTACTTGTTATATATGCTTTATAATCATTCATGAATGGTTAATGTGGAGAATGAATCTCATCGCGTCGTGGAGACGGTAGTCCGTACGTACGCACGAGCGATGATATCATTTCTATAAATATTGAATTGAATTGGAGTGGATTATACAATATATCATAATCAATATGATGTTTTAATAAGAATTTATAGTTATTCTTTACACCATTATACCCATCCATGTAAGGTGGTGGTGGAAAATAGATTACACCACGGCGTGGAGACGGTATTCCGTACGTACGCACGCGCGGTGATTTCTTTTTCCGTAGGATGGATAGATGGTGAAATAGGGTTGCTTCATACTTATAATAACATATCAGTATATGAGTGATACTGATGTTATTACTTCATAATGAAACAACCTAAGAAGAAGAAGTGGAAGAAGAAATAAAGATGAAAGAATTGGTAACGGTAATTACCTCTTCTTTGAAGCACCTTTTGGAGACCTCCTCTTAGGGAACTAAAATTGGTCTTTTAAGAAGACCAGAACCTCTAGGATGTTGCTAGGTAAGTAAAGAAGAGATTTTGGCAGAGGTTGGCCGAGATTGAGTGCTCAAATTGGTGTGAGGAGGAGGGGGAGGAGGTGTCCTTTTATAAGGGAGGAGAGGGGCACCTTAGGAATATCCCAAAATATTATTTTATATTAAAGTCAAAATCGGTTTATAATGGCTCCAAAGGGTCTTATTTCGAAGCTAAGGTGGGGAGGGGTCGAAATCCTATCAACCAATAGGATTTAGACAAGTTTAGGGTATTATTTTAACCTTATCAATTAGATTTACCTCTAAGTTAAATAATTTAACTTTTACCATGTCTTTTTGTTTTCTTTCACTATATGGTTAATACACTTACAATAACATGCCAAACGAACCCCAAATTGTTTATTATTAATATATATATCCTTATCTAAGTCATTTGGCCGAACCTTAGATTTTTAGGAATAAAATAACAATTAGTAATATAATATTTGATTTAAAAACTATTTTGTGTCAATTTTGACACTATTTGATATATGATTTTTGTGAAAGTCATAACAGAATTATATGTTCGAACCAAGTTGATTAAATCAACACTAATATATCATAGTAACCTATAAAATTAGTGGAATTCATAAAAAGTCTTAAATAACATTTATTTTGGTATTTATATTATCAATTATGTCAATATTTCATTAATAAGATAATTACTGCATCATCTTTGTGTCATAAATATATTAAATTATTTGATGTCTAAAAATTAAAAATAAAATACCATCATGTAGGAAATCTTTTTATCTTTCTAATGAATATTTACAATCGAATTTATCTTATGTATAACCCCATATTAAAAATTATTTACTTATTAAACTTTGATTTTAACTATTTTAACCCTTCTTTAAATAAATTACTAATAAATGTCCTAATCTAATCCATGTGGGCCTAAATGGTCATATTTTATTCCTAAGTTTGTTTTTGGTCGAATTAAACTTGTACAATAGAATTAGTACATGTGTTAAGGTAATATTAATATCATATTTACCCTTAGTTACCCTATTTACTATTAACCGCGGTAAAAAAGGTAAAAAGTTACTATTCACCAAAAAATTATTTTTATCTCATTGAACCACATTTTACTTACTGACGTCAACCGTGTCTGTCGGATTTTTGAAATTCCATTCATAGAAGCGGTAAAATTAAGTTTTATGCAAAATTCAGTTTTTAACCTACCACTTAGTGGTTTTACTATTCATCAAAAATTGAATGTTTTCAGAAAAAATACCAAAATTTCACCCTAGGCTAATTTCGATATTCTGAGTCCAAAAATGAAGTCCATTTTGAAAAATAAAATTTATAAAATTTCAAAAAGTGGTTATTACTATTCATAACGGCTAGTTTTAATAATATTTTAATACCATATCGTTGTTTAGTGAAACTCGGTATTGCGTATTACACATGCTATCGAGGAAGGTCGCGATTGCGTGTAATGCAAGGAAAGTCAAGGATTCGTATTGTGCAAGCTCCTTTTGGTGTAGCGTACAACACAAGACATTAATAAAATTAAAAAGAATAGTTTTCATAAAATCTTGGGTTGTTACATTCTAACCCCCTTAAAATGAATTTCGCCCTCGAAATTCGTCGGGGTTATAAATAGTTTACTATTCGAAAGTTTCTTGAATAGAAACCCACATCGTAAAAAGGAATACCAAAAAAAATCTTTAAAAACAAAAGTATGAAACGTAACGGTTACCCAAATAAATCAATCACTGGGTTTCCACATAGGTGAAAATATGGATATGGAAGAGAAATCTAACCATCATGTTCTGATGGAGAGTGGTAGAGAACATGGCTATGGAAAAGCCAGTAATCACAAATCCATAGATTTGTGATGATATAAGGTACCATCTGATTCATCAGTTATAAGATCACTAGGACAACATTTTTGGTTTTCAAGATCATTTCCCTAAAGTTGAAAATTTGAATTAGAATAAATACTTACTTTATTTTGGTACAATATCACTGTTGTTCGTGCCTTGAACAATTTCCACTTCATCTCTTAAATAAATGAAGTTGAATTTGTTATTCGTGAAGTGTTAGCAGATCATGTGATAGAACGACGGGTCATTCCATCTGTCTCAAACAAAAGGTTAGCAAAAATTATATACATAAGTCGATCTATAGTGAGATTAATCATATATGGTTCCTAAAATGGACTTATACCTCATATATCATACTGCTTAATATAATAAAACTAGTTTCTACTAAACAGGGACTTCCTGTAGGCCAGTGGTAGGCGATAAAGGCCAGTCGCACTTCGGTTGTGGGTTCGATTCCCACAGCCTTGTCCGAAGTGATGGGCTGTCGCCCGTCCTGCAGGTTGTCCTTTTTCTAAAAGTACATTACTATAACATCCCATCAATAATATTGAAAAAACTTCTATCCTTAAACAATACTAATTTATGTCCAACATAATCCATTTCAATCTTTAGGCTTATCCATAATAATTTAGTCCACTCTCATAACATAGTGAAGATGATTACCGGAGATTTAATACCATCGTTGAACCCCATATATCATAAGATATGTTTTTTTTGTCACATTCCAAACATTCAAAGTCCTTAATCATGTATTCTCTTGAATACCCATTGAACCTTAATGAAAACATGAATACAGTTACCAAAATCCTCAAAATTCTATATACTCAAACCATGATATCACTTAGTCCTTATATCAATCATCAGCTCATGAATACTGTCAAATATTTCATTTTCTCGTTTTCCGCATATCATTCTTTTTCCAAAAAAATATCTCAATCACTTTCCATGTTTATTGGTACCATAAAATTATTGAAAACCACAATAGACCAATACATAAATATTCCAATACTCCATGATACAACAATATTTTGGAATCCTATTACATAAACAATTATTCATTCCACCACATCGTTTTCATATTCAACATCTCCAATAGTGATCGCATGTGACTTCCCTTTGTCCTTTTCCTTAAGCGGTTGCTCATGTCGATCATCACTAACCCTTGTATTAGGGAATTTATTATCATAATGCCCCATTTCCTTGCACTTGAAGCATTGAAGTGTTGGTGATGTGCTCTCTGCATTGTTTTCTTTATTCACATCATTAGAATCACTTTTTCCATTACTTCGACACTCAGCTACTCGATGACCTTCTTTTCCACACTTAAAGCATTTTATAGTCCCTTTAAGACAATCTCCACCATGCTTCTTTCCACACTTTGTGCATAAGGAAACATTCATCTTCTTTTCACCATTATTCTGATATTTCTCCTTGAATTCCATCTTTCGTTTCTTGTCAAAACCATGAGATGGATATGTAACACCAACTTCCATTTCTACCTTGACAGCACAACGCACAATTTCTTCATAGCTACTGAAGTCTCTTATAGCTAATTCCCTTTGAATACTTGGTTTTAAGCCACTGAAAAATCGATCAAATTTACTTTCAGGTTGGATGATAATTCAAGATGCATACCTTTCAAGTCTTGTAAAATTTTCTTCGTATATACCAACAGATTCATCATCCTTCTGCTTCAGCTCAAGATACTCCTTTTCCATATTTGTTCGAAGAATACGAGGGAAGTACTTACTGAAAAACAAGTTCTTGAACTCGTCCCATTCCATGGACTCAATTTCATCTCTTTGCCTCGTATTCTTGATAAGATTCCACCATTGATCAGCTTCACCTTCCAAACGATATACTGCTAAGATGACTTTATCATGTTCAGAACATTGAATAACTGAAAATATCTTTTCAGTGGTACTGATCCATTGTTCAGCAACAAGTGGATCGGTAGTCCCACTGAAAGAAGGTGGACGTTGCCTCATGAAGGACTCAAGAGAATATTGTTCCCTTCTCTGCTCATTTGGAAGTCCAGAATGATTCATATCTTGTGTAAGTATAGCAATAAGATTTTTTACTCCATCTCCCATAACATTTGTTTGTTCAGGAGGGCAATCATTGCATTGTCCATTGCATTGATCAACACGGTTCCTTCGGGTTCCAGCCATCGTCTAAAACCCAAAAAGAATAGCGTGAGAGGAAAAAATCATGCTAGGGAAAACAATATAATAAAGGGGGAGTACCTTCAATATTAACATCTTAGGTTTAATTCTATGATTGTTAGCGTAGTTCTAGTACTATAACCTATACGTATACTTAACCTTAGGGACATCCCTAGACATACCTTAGAAATATCTCTAGGGATCTCACTAAAGTTCTCGCATCCTAGTTTCCAAAGGTTGACTAAACCTCCCTCTGATACCAACTGTAGAGACCCGTATCTTGACTTACATGGACATTGCATTACATTTGAGGAATACTTAGTATATAACAAAAACACACACACAATGATCGTAATAGTTTAGTGTCTTTGGAAACTCGGAACGTAATCTTCTAATCGTGGTGAAAGATCTTCAACATGTCATATAAAGATCTTCCCTTATTTTTAGCTAAAACCTTTCTTTATATCCTGGGGAAAAGACAACATAAAAGGGTGAGCTCAAATGCTCAGTAAGGGTAAACAAAAGAAATATCAATCACATCGTATTCCTAAGAACATAACATTTTGGAAATCTTAACCTGCAAAAGAGAGCATAATTTCATAACATGGGATAAATTATGGCAGTGAAATGTAATCACAATAATCATAACTTAAAACATGAAACTTTTTGGCATTCACACATAATCATAGAGAATCATTTCTTGTTAGTCATGACTGATTTGCAAGACTATCTTAGTGGACAAAGTCCCTTTCTGAATCGAGTAACCCTCGTTTCAGTCCTGTTTCACTGAACCGGTATAACCTACCGTTCCAGCCCTGTCTATCTCATGAGATATAAAATCTTTACCCAATGCATTGGAGGGAGATATAGGTCCCACCCATCTCATAATGATACCATTCTTATGTGTGCCACAAAATCATAAAACATACATCATAGCATAACCCATGTAATAAAAATGGGATTCTTAAACAACATGACATCATAAAACCATTCATATAAGATAAAGGAATTCATAAAAATATTTCCATCACAACATAATCAAATCCATGTAATAATAGAGATAAAAACAGAACCCCTTTATTATCTTAGATGGAAAATAATTTTGATAAAATACTTGAACACCATTCTTGAGGAAAATATCCTTTCTACTTCAAAAACATTTTTCCTTTCATAACATGTCATACGACTTTAAAATAAAAGAAGTTGATTAAAAATAAACTTTAGATCTTGTAAAGGAATCTTCTTGGAAATAATGTTTTAAAAATCCATTCATGCCGTATAAGTTAAAAAAACATTCTTCGTACTTTTGTCGAAAAAGTCAAAAAGTACCTCGTACGAAAAACGGCAAAAGATTCCTTTCATATCTTTTACTAAAAACTCACCGAAGGGTAAAATAGGATTTAAAACATTGTAAGTTGATGGAAACAATATTACATATTGAGGGAACATGGATGTGGATGATAAAATACACCCCATTAAATACTTACGAATAAACAATCTCGAATAAAAATGAGATTGTGATATTTCCCTTACCTTAGGTCCGACTTTCTTTGTACGTGTCCGAACCTCCTGTATAATGATTTTCATAATGTTATTGACTTATTACAGAATCATATTCATTGTTATGATATCATATATGGTTCTATTATGGCTTTATATTACCCGGTCTTTTGTAAATTCATGTTAAAGTAGCATTTTGGGTAAAATCGTCTTATTTGTCATTCGTGTTTTTAACTTGTAATTATTAATATGATTACTTTGATCATGATTACTTATATCAAGAATCTAAAACATGATTTATATATAATATATATTCATAATATACATATATATATTATATATTGATAATGGAATGAAATACACCGTTCATGGAGACGGTAGTCCGTACGTACGCATGAACGCTGTTTTCGTTTCTTTATTGAATTGAATGGAATTAAGTAGATGACATACATATAAATATACATAAATCCAGTATCATTATTATGTCATATATTTCATTATTACTTGTTATATATGCTTTATAATCATTCATGAATGGTTAATGTGGAGAATGAATCTCATCGCGTCGTGGAGACGGTAGTCCGTACGTACGCATGAGCGATGATATCATTTCTATAAATATTGAATTGAATTGGAGTGGATTATACAATATATCATAATCAATATGATATTGTAATAAGAATTTATAGTTATTCTTTACACCATTATACCCATCCATGTAAGGTGGTGGTGGAAAATAGATTACACCACGGCGTGGAGACGGTATTCCGTACGTACGCACGCGCGGTGATTTCTTTTTCCGTAGGATGGATAGATGGTGAAATAGGGTTCTTTAATACTTATAATAACATATCAGTATATGAGTGATACTTATTTTATTACTTCATAATGAAACAACCTAAGAAGAAGAAGTGGAAGAAGAAATAAAGATGAAAGAATTGGTAACGGTAATTACCTCTTCTTTGAAGCACCTTTTGGAGACCTCCTCTTAGGGAACTAAAATTGGTCTTTGAGGAAGACCAGAACCTCTAGGATGTTGATAGGGAAGTGGAGAAGAGATTTTGGCAGAGGTTGGCCGAGATTGAGTGCTCAAATTGGTGTGAGGAGGAGGGGGAGGAGGTGTCTTTTTATAAGGGAGGAGAGGGGCACCTTAGGAATATCTCAAAATATTATTTTATATTAAAGTCAAAATCGGTTTATAATGGCCCCAAAGGGTCTTATTTCGAAGCTAAGGTGGGGATGGGTCGAAATCCTATCAACCAATAGGATTTAGACAAGTTTAGGGTATTATTTTAACCTTATCAATTAGATTTAACTCTAAGTTAAATAATTTAACTTTTACCATGTCTTTTTGTTTTCTTTCACTATATGGTTAATACACTTACAATAACATTCCAAACGAACCCCAAATTGTTTATTATTAATATATATATCCTTATCTAAGTCATTTGGCCGAACCTTAGATTTTTAGTAATAAAATAACAATTAGTAATATAATATTTGATTTAAAAACTATTTTGTGTCAATTTTGACACTATTTGATATATGATTTTTGTGAAAGTCATAACAGAATTATATGTTCAAACCAAGTTGATTAAATCAACAATAATATATCATAATAACCTATAAAATTAGTGGAATTCATAAAAAGTCTTAAATAACATTTATTTTGGTATTTATATTATCAATTATGTCAATATTTCATTAATAAGATAATTACTGCATCATCTTTGTGTCATAAATATATTAAATTATTTGATGTCTAAAAATTAAAAATAAAATACCATCATGTAGTAAATCTTTTTAGATTTCTAATGAATATTTACAATCGAATTTATCTTATGTATAACCCCATATTAAAAATGATTTACTTATTAAACTTTGATTTTAACTATTTTAACCCTTCTTTAAATAAATTAATAATAAATGTCCTAATCTAATCAAAGTGGGCCTAAATGGTCATATGTTATTCCTAAGTTTGTTTTTGGTCGAATTACACTTGTCCAATAGAATTAGGACATGTTTTAGGGTAATATTAATATCATATTTACCCTTAGTTACCCTATTTACTATTAACCGCGGTAAAAAAGGTAAAAAGTTACTATTCACCAAAAAATTATTTTTATCTCATTGAACCACATTTTACTTACTGACATCAACCGTGTCTGTCGGATTTTTGAAATTCCATTCACAGAAGTGGTAAAATTAAGTTTTATGCAAAATTCAGTTTTTAACCTACCACTTAATGGTTTTACTATTCATCAAAACTTGAAAGTTTTCAGAAAAAATACCAAAATTTCAGCCTAGGCTAATTTCGATATTCTGAGTCCAAAAATGAAGTACATTTTGAAAAATAAAATTTTTAAAATTTTAAAAAGTGGTTATTAATATTCATAATGGCTAGTTTTAATAATATTTTAATAGCATATCGTTGTCTAGTGAAACTCGGTATTGCGTATTACACACGCTATCGAGGAAGGTCGCGATTGCGTGTAATGCAAGGCAAGTCAAGGATGCGTATTGTGCAAGCTCCTTTTGGTGTAGCGTACAACACAAGACATTAATAAAATTAAAAAGAATAGTTTTCATAAAATCTCGGGCTGTTACATTACCCATGGTGATGGGAACATAAGATGAATGTATCCAGAAATACAAATTCACTCGATGGTTTACATTGTAATCATTTATTGTGTTAAGGGAAAATAAGAACCATTGTGTTTTTCAAGTGATTCGGGTAAAAAGAAGCAGAAAAATTCCCTTCTCAATGTTTTTCCTTATAAATGAAGTGTGTTGCCTCAAATGGGACAAGAAATAAGAAAAGAGATGGATATTTTTGAGTGACTTGTTGGGGGGGGGGGTATGAACCTATTCTAAATATTTGGATTCAAAAAAAGGTGTGGGAGAATTGTAACATAATGATCGGATACTTTTTTTCTTATTAATTTTAATTAACCTCAGTAATCGAAGACTATAGAAGAATAGTTGAATGATGAAGAATATTCTATAACAATTGAGACGTATTGAGAACGTAATATTTTCTTAGATATTTTAGAGGGAAATCATTTTTTTTAGTGGCAGGGAAAACACGTTTGAAATTCTAGCCAAACCATTTGGAAAACCTATAAAAGGGGACAAACAATACACTATACATGAGGAATCTTGACACATAGTATTTTTCATCACGAAATAAAGATATGTTCTGATTGTTCCAAGATAGAAAGTGGCACCAACTATCTTGTATTGAACATACATTCCATGATATATGATGTGTTTTGATAACTGTTGTATAACGCTATGTTAATCAGAATTTGAGTTTCATATCAGGTTGAACTAATCGAAATGGGATTTCTATATTGAGATTAACTGTATGGGGATTATCTAACTGAGGGTGAATCACCATGGAATTTTTTACTGGGTTTTCACATATTATGAATTTCTGGAATGAAGTAGTGTTGTACTGAGATTAAGAGTTGCCAATGAATGAAGTGCTATTAATTTAGTTGTATGAGGGAGAATCCAATTCAATGAAATAGGATTGGGATTTCAGACTACATGTTTCTTAGCATTAATCCATGGTTTTCTTACCTATCTTCTATATAAGGAATTGAATAATTTTGTTATAATTTTGTACACATTTGGAATTAAATAGAATCCCAAATGACATTATATATTAAAAATGTAATGACCCACCAATTATCATTGGATATGAGAGTACCACAAGTCATTAATAGGCCTAAGAGACATCCCTAAGGTGCTAAAGGCTGGTAATAAATGCTGAAGGGTTTCAAGCACAAGTGGGATTATTTACCCTTTTAATAAATATACCCATAAAACAACCATAACCAAACATTCACTATATGATTCATGAAAAAATAAAAGACCAATAAACACTTCTTTAATATCAAACTACATCAAAGTACACAACAACGAAAGACCAAACTAAGCATAAAAGTACACAAATAATGAAAAACACAGGACTCTCAAAAGGCACTTCAACATAATGATCCACAAGATCGATGATCCACAACTTCTCACAAGCATCACCAAAACACACAAGTAATAAGATGATTTTCCTTTACATGTGTCCTGGAATACAACATCTGCAAAATCACCAATGTACCGAAGCAGGGGTGGGTAAAAAACACTGTAGGATTTCCCCAATGACTTCCATACTCATTCCACTAGGATAGAAAAGTCCTCCACATTTATATAAAAACATTTTATATAAAACATTTTATCAAAAACAGTTTATAACTAAATATAAACAAGTTTCCAAAAACATTCATAACTAAAATAATTCTAAGAGAAAATGAAACCACTTTTCCTGCAAGTTATTTTCCTGTAAAAATAACTAAAGAAGATTAAGAACCATTTAAAAAACATTTATTTTTGGTATACCCAACCATTTCCCAACCCATGCTACCATCCATGCATGCTTTGTTATGACAGTTCCATACTCACGATCGGTTTCTCGTCGATCTACCAAGTCGTCATAAGGTAATTATTTCCCATGTGCCATTACACCTTTGGAAACAAGCACAAAGTCATATTTCAACCATGCCTCATACATATAGTTACAATTGTGCCATTAAACATTTGCCACCGAGCACAAGGTCATATTTTATCCAAGCCTCGTATATGCAACATGAACACATACCACATATTCCCAACAGTCATGTGAAAACACCCTTTCAATAAAAACACCTTTTTATTGACAAAGATTTCTGTCAAAACCATTTCAATTACAAACCATTTAAAAAAACTCATTTTTTATTGGAATCCAAACCCATCAATGCCATTTCACTCTCAACCCATTTCAATTCCAAACCATTTCAATAAAACTACCTTTTTATTTAAAATCAAATCCATCAAAGTCATTTCAATATCAAACCATTTTAATAAAACACATTTTTATTGAAAACCCATTTTTTCATCAAACCATTTAAAATTTCATCAATCATAAATTAGAATCAACATTTTAAATTCAAGAAGAAAAATCACTTTGCACAACAATTCACCAATATTTCACAATTTCATCAAAACCATAAATCACCACTGAAGATGATTTATTACATGATTTTCACATAAAAAACCATTCAAATAAAACAATTTGAAACTAAGACAATAAATTTTAACAAGAGGAGTCAAAAGTGAAGCCTCCTACCTCACTGGTTTTAACGAAAACCACAATAGTGAAAGAACTCTCAAGAAAACTGGGTCGATTCTCCAAGATCCCTCATTAGATCTCTTCTCCTAGGATGATCAAGACCAAATCATATCATATTTGGCATCCACACTTATATCTATCCATAATTGGATTATATCTAAGAAGCCGAGAGAAGAGAAGAATTTGATCTGAGTAGATCTAAGAAACCGATCAAGAATGATGAAGAACGATCACATACCTCAAGAATCCGACTTCGATTCACCACGAAAAGCCTTCAGATCGCCTTTAAAACTCTTGGGAGAGGTTTTCCAACCTTCAAGGGAGATTAATCCTGCGTTATGGCCTATTAAGAGCTTATACAAGGAAAATAGAGTAAAATACAAGGGAGATCCACAATTAAAGGATCTTATTTAATTGACCACATGGTTAGTTTGCACGGTTTGCCAAACTGTGCACTAACTGTGAGTTAGCTACTACCTTAGACACCCCTCTTGCATGACCTCATCGCACGGTCTCTCGTAACTGTGTGACAACCGTGTAGAAGATACTACCATAATTCAACTATGCATGGTTGGCCCACACAGTTATACAAGTCATGCACAGCCCGTGGGACTTCCCCTTTTACCTTAAAATCTACATTACAAGCTCTCTAACTCTCCCATTCATCACCCATAACATTAAAATCATGAAATGAATCATGAAAGGGTTACATACCATAAACTGGGGGTACTAAATTCTCCCCACCATTGGTCTTTCTATCCTCGGAAAGTAGAAAACATTCACCCAACTGAATGAGTTCCGACCACTACTCTTTCATTTCCTTCTCACATTCCCATGTCTCTTCATGAATCTGACCATGATTCCATAAAACCCACACTAGAATGATGATTATTTCCCAAAAGACTTTCTCTTTCATATCCATAATCCATATCAGGATATGTATCAATGAAGCATCTGGATCTAGGGAAAAGTGATCCCATCTTATCACATGGTCAGGATCAGGATGTTACTTCTTAAACTCAGACACATGGAACAGATTCTGCACCGAAATAAACCGTGGTGGTAATGAAAATTGATAACACACCTCTCTAACTCATTCTAGTATCTCAAAAGGGACAATTTATCCTAGATATAACTTGCCCTGCTTCCCAAAACGACAATGTCCAATCCAGGGAGAGATCCTCAAGATGACATGATCAACCACAATGAACGACAACAGTTCTCGATGGTGATCTACATAAGATTTATAACGACTCTGATCCATATCCATACTCTTTCTAATCAACTAGATCTTCACTTTTGTCCCTTGGGCAAGGATTGGAATGACTAGTGATGTTTCACTCATTTCCACCCAGCTTGGTGGAGAATGACAAGGACGCCCATACAATGTTTCAAACGGAGCCATGCGTATTGAGGATCTATAGCTGTTATTATATGAGAACTCCCCTAAGGGTATATGCTCCTCTCATGAGCCACAAAAACCCATTACACAAGCCTGCAACATGTCTTCCAATGTTTGTATCATCTTCTCAGACTGCCCATCTGTCTGGAGATGATACGCTGTGATAATAGTCAAATGAATTCAAAGGGCTTGTTGTAATGATTTCCAGAAACAAGATGTGAACCATAGATCTCTATCTAAGTCAATATACACTGGTACAACATGCCTCTTTACCACTTCTAGGATAAAGATTTTTGAATGATCTTCCACTGTATGGGTTTCACGAATAGGGATGAAATTGGACCACTTGGTTAGACAATACACTACCACCCAAATGGCATCGTGTTCCGGACCATTTTTAGAAGACCTGTAACAAAATCCATTGCTATCTAATCCCATATCCACACATAGATATGTAAATATTGTAACATAACAGCTGGTCATTGATGCTCTACTTTAACCTGATGACAAGTTAAGCACTACAAGATGAACTCGGCCACCTTCCATTTTATGCAACTCCACCAAAACAATGCCTTCAACGCCTTATACATCTTCTGTGTACTCGGATGTATAACCCATCATGAATGGTGGTAAGCAAGAAGGATTTGTTCATGAAAAACAATATGTAAAATCATATGATATCTGAAACACAATACTGAATCCCCATCATGTTTCGAGCCATCAATGGTCTCCCCACCATTCAGTTTTGAACTTACAATAATACATTCTTCATCAGATCTTTTAGGATTCTTTGATCATATTTATTAAATCAGGAGCATGTGTAGATGAAAAAGAAAATAGAAACATCACCCTTGTCTTCACATTCCACATCCACGTTGGCTAAGACCAACATCAACTGCAATTAGTCTGAAGCTTCTTGCTCTAACTGAGCAAATTAATTTCTACTCAATGCATCTACCTCTGAATTTCATTTTCCTGGTGTGTACATCAAGTCAATGTCAAACTTCTAGAGATACTCCATCAATCTCCTTTTCTTAGATTCAAATATCACTGTGAGAAAATTTGTTTCAAGCTTCTTTGATCTGTAAGCACAACAAATTTCTCACCAATGAGATAATGTATTGAGGATTTAAAATCATGTATGACTGCAGAAAACTCCAAATCATGTATTGGGTCATTTTTCTCAAGCACCCTCAACATCCTTGAACCATAAAAACCATATGGTATCTTTTCATGAGAACTCCACCCAACCCTGATCCAGAAGCATCACAATACACAACATACCGTTGTCCAAATTCTAGAAAGATCAAAATAGGTGCCAATTTGTACGAAACATTCAGTTTATGGAAAGACTTATGGCATTATTCTTTCCATTGGAATAGAGAATTATTCTTTGTTAGAGATGTCATTGGTGAAGCTTGTCATCAAAAATCATGCAAACAGTGTCAGTAGTAACTAGCTAGACCAAGAAAACTTCATATATCGAACACATTCTTTGATGGTTTCCAAGAGATAATGACTTTTATCTTTTCAAGATCAACAAAAACTCATTTCTTAGAAATTACATGGCCAAGGAAACCTACTTCCTGTATCCAAAAATCACACAATGATAATTTTTCCTAAAAATTATGATCTCTCAAGATCTATAACACTGTTTCCATGTTTACATCATGATCAGCCCTAGTCTTTGAATATACCAAAATATCATCCACAAACACCACACTAATAGAATCTTGATATCGCTGAAATATCTGATTCATAAAATCCATGAAGAGTACTAGTGCATTCATTCGACTGAAAGGCATGACTACAGATTCATAGTAGCCATATTTACTTCTGAAAGCTGTCTTTGGAATATACTATTTCTGAAATCACAATTGATGATATCCTGATCACAATTAAATCTTGGAGAACCACTGATCTCCCCTTAATTGATCGATCATATCATCAATGTGTGGAAGTGGATATCTATTCTTTATCATAACTTGGATAATCTTATGATTATCAATACACATCCAAAGAGTTCCATCTGCCTTCTTCACAAACAACACTGATGCTACCCATGTAGAAGTACTAGGTCAAATGAAACCCTTTCTTTCCATCTTTTGTAACTGCACATTCAATTCCCGTAACTCTGTTGGTTCCATCCTATAAGATGGAATGGAAATAGTACTGGTCCCCAGAAGAAGATCAATCATAAACTCCACTTCCCTTAAATATGGTATCCCTAAGAAGTTTTTGGGAAAGACATCTAGGAATTGATCCACAATAGCTGGAAAAATATTTTCCTCAATCACTTCCATTGATGCCAATGTCATCACTCAAAGGTGGTAATAGATCGTTCCCACCATTGGTGCCAAAAATCTCTTTAATCCTTCCTTTACCATCCTCTATCCTCTGATGATATGGTCGATGCCGTCCTCATCCTTGAAACAAACGGTTCTCTTAAAATAATAGATGTGAGCTTTAAACAATATCAACCAATCCATTACTAGGATTTCATCATAGAAATCCATGTCCAACATTGAGAAGTACCATTTCAACTCAGCTCCATCAACAATTATAGCACATGCTCTGCACACAAAGGCTTGATGTTCTGTTTCACTAATAAGAGTTTTCAGTTTCAAAACCAAAGGCATCATTTCTATTTTTAAACATAGTAAATAAGCAGCATGAGAATCAATGAAGGAATGCAATTCTATAGTATCAAACAACACATGCACCAGGATATAATTCAAATGAATCGTACCTCTCACTGTAGATGGTCCTTCTTGATCATCGATAATCATCTACTCAGCTCCATAAAATTGCTTCATCACTATATTGCTCTCCTTGTTGCCTTGATGATATTGCCCTGGTTGAGGAGTCATGCTATTTCAAGAATCACCATGGATAGCTCTGTTATGCTTATGAGACTGAATTTTTTGTCCTCGCCCTGTCGAAGAATATGATGCTTGCGACGCTTGGGAAGCATCATGCACACCTGACCTCAGAGCATTCCTACAATAAAATTGTAGATGCCCCATTTTCTTACAATTTTGACATGCTCTAGGTTTCATCTGTACACTCTTGCTTTATGTGGTTAGACAAACCACATTGAAAGCAACCTGCTTTGCTTTGGGGTCCTGGAGGAAGGTTAACTGATCCTTTCATTTAGTTCTGATTTGTACTCGCACCATGGATATAGGTATCACTTTTACTCTTGTTCCCAGTGGTTGAGTTCCCACCATTTTATATAGTTATCATCATTCCTCCTCCCATTGATCCCAAGATAACATGTTCAACAACAGTCGCTTTGTTCACCATATTTGTATAATCCGTAATAGAGAGCACCACAATATTTAATCTATTCAATGAAGCAGTTGCCATAACCTCTTGTAAAAAACAAACAAAATTCATGAATTTAGCCACATACATTGTGAGAGAGATACTCTCTTGTTTCAGGATGAAGAAGTTCATCATTTTCTAGATCTTGAATGTGTGAGGATCAAATTGTTTGTTGAACAATTCTTCAAAATCCTCCCATGTAATACCTTTATCCAATTTAGACTACATCACTAAATCCCACCACTGACGTACAAGATCCTCGAGCATATATGTCACCAACATTAATTTCAGCTCAACTGGTGTGTTGATGAAATCAATGATACGGTTCATCCTACTTATCCACACCTCCTCATTCTCAGGTTCAACATCACCCAGAATGTTTGGTGGATTCTGATCCATGACCTGAATGTTATGATCCACATGATTTGGTTCATTCCACTGGTTCTCCATATCCACAGCTTTAAAATCATGGAAGAAACTCAGAACCATCTCTTGGTTCACATGTGGTTTAGGTGCAAACACTTTCTCCATAGCTTCTTCGGGTTGGTTCCGACGACGCCTATTGGGTGCCATTTTCTAATCCAACAATAGCCTCAATTAATCTCACTCTCTAGCAACTGATGGCTTAGAATTTCAAATTCTATCACATCATCTATCACAAAATTCTGTTCAAAATGAACCCTTTTACCATGTTTAAACATTTATTAAAACATTCCTCATGCCTTTTGAATTTCAACCCATTTTCAAAATACAATAAATAACCTATTTTCAAAATCTATAACTTGAAAACAATTTCTTCATTTTTAAAAAAATCACAACTTTCAATAAATCCTTACTCATTCCTCACAATGAGATATGAAATACTATAGGGAATTCAGTCCTCTATATTGCATGTGACACTCATCTCATTAGCTAAACCCATGAAAATGAGTTTTCCAACATTCTAGAAGTTTATACAAAATACTTATGTACCCAACACCCTGGAAACATGAAGTTCAGTATAAACATGTTAGCTACATCTTTTTATGATATAAATTTCATGTTCTGTCAATCCTACACCTATCTATGATTTTGAAAAAAGGAATATACAAGAATGAATTTCATCTCCAAGACCAAGAACATCGATGACTACTTGTTAGGCAAGGACCGAACAAGCTGATACCCTTTGCAACACCCCGCCACAACCTCAATGGATTGGGAATGTGGTGAGGGTTACTTGGCCTTAAGCGACATCCCCAAGGAACCAAAGGCTGGAAATAAAAGTTGAAGGGTTTCAAGTACAAGTTGGGGACGATTTACCCTTTTATGAAATAAACCCATAAACCAAGCATAACCAAGCATTCACTATATGATGCATGAACAAATGAAATCCTAATAAACATTTCATTTATATCAAACTACCTCAAAGTACACAACAATAGAAGAGCAAACAATGAATTAGTGGATGAAAAATTCAAGACTCTCAAAAGACACTACAACTTCATGCTCCACAAGCTCCAAGATCCCCAAAATCTCCCAAGCATTACCACAAGAACTTGAAATAATATGCTTTAACTTGACCTCCGTCATGAAATACAACATCTGCAAAAACACAAACATGCCAAAGTAGGGGTGAGTGTAAAATTCAGAAGGGTTTCCCGAATGACTTCCCTACTCATGATGCTAGCATAGAAGAGTTAGCCTCATTTATATAAGAACGGTTTATATAAAAAAATTTCTCAAAAGAAGTTTATTACTTAATATAAAAAAGTTTCCAAATCCATTCATATACAAAGACATTGCATGAGAAATTGAACCCAATTTTCCAGCAAGTTATTTTTCCAGAAAAATAACCAAAAAAGATTAAGAACCATTTCAAAAACATTCCTTTTTGGAATACCCAACCATTTCCTAACCCGTGCTACCAACCATGCATGATTCATTATGATATTTTCATTCTCATGAGCGGTCTCTCGTGGATCTACCATGTCGTCACAATGTAACTGTTTCTCATGTTCCATTACACCTTTTTAACCAAGCACAAGTCATATTTCATCCAAGCCTCATACATATAGTTACCATTGTTCCATTAAACGTTAGGAACCAAGCACAAGGTCATATTTCAACCAAGCCTCATACATGCAACATGAGCACACACAACATATTCCCAACGGTCATGACAAAACACCCTTTTAATAAGAAAAATTTCTTTTTGAAAACCATTTCCATCAAAACCATTTCAATTCAAAACCACTTCATAAAACTTCATTTTTATTGAAAACAAATCCCATCAAATCACTTTCAATCTCAAACCATTTCAATTCTAAACCATTTCAATAAAACTCCGTTTTATTGAAAATCAAATCCATCAATGTCATTTTAATCTCAAACCATTTCAATAAAACAACATTTTTATTGGTAACGCATTTTTCCATCAAAACATTTACAATTTCCACAATCATAATTTAAAATCAACATTTTAAATTCAATAATCCAAATCTCTTTGCACAACAATTCACAAAGATTTCACAATTAATTCAAAACCATAAATCATCACTAAAGAATATTTATCCAATTCATTTCATAATCAAAACCATTCCAATAATCCTGTTTGAAACTAAGCCAATCTAATTCAACAAGTGGAGTCAAATTTGAAGCCTCTAACCTAAATGGTTTTGATGAAAACCACAACAGTCGATGAATGCTCAAGAAAACAAGGTTGATTTTCCAAGAAACCTCTTTAGATCACTTTTCCTAGAAAGATGAAGACCAAATCTTATCATATTTTGCATCCATACAGTTAGATATACCTATAACAGGCGTAGAGCTATGAAACCAAGAGACGAGGAGAATTAGATATACGTAGATCTATGTAACCAATGAATAACGATGATGAACAATCACATACCTCAAGAATCTAGCTTAGATTCACCAATAGAAGCCTTCTGACTGCCTCTAAAGTTCCTAGGAGAGGTTTTCCAAACTTTAAAGGAGATTAATTCCGATTTATTCCACATAGGAGCTTAAAATATGTAGTTAGATGCAAAAAAAGTGAGATACACAATTTAAGGATCTCATTTAAGTGACTGCACAGTTAGTTCGCACGATTTGACAAACAGGGCACTAACCGTGCGTCAGCTACTGCCTAGCCCATCGGTCTCACATGAACTCATCGCACAGTCTCTACTAACCATGCACCAACCATGCAGATTCTACTGCCTTAAAAGTCTAATATTCATGGTTTGGCGGCACTGTTATACAAGTCGTGCGACACCCGTGTGACTTCCCATTTAGCCTCAAAACCTACATTCCAAGCTCTCCTAACTCTCCCATTCATCACCCTTAACATTAAAATCAAGAAAATAATCAAGAAAGGGTATCATACCAGAATCTAGGGGTAGTACGATAAATGAAGTTGTTTTACCCTATTTTTCAAAGAATGTGAACATGTACTAGTGGGATTGTCTCATATTTTTTCACAAGTGTAATGGTATATCCTACTCATTGAAATTAAAAAATTATTTTATTAGTGGATTTTATGGTACTAAAATTATTACAACCATACCAAAGACATAGATATTCTTATTGAATATTTATATTGTAATTACTTGTGTTCTTGTGGATGTGTTCTTATTTTTTTCAATGGGGAATTTAATTTTTAATAGGAGGTGATGGTTACTTAAACAGAAAGGGAACTTAAAAAAGGTGTATCACTTATTAAACCCCCTCTATCTCAATAAGTGATACATTACACTAATAGGGTACATTAACTAAATAGGGATGGTATGGAAAATATGGGGTGATATATTATATTACCACAAACTAAACCACTATTTCTAATCCTAAGAGTCATATGACCTCATTCCATCTTCCTTCTATAAAAGCGGGTGATGACATATTGTGAGGCACTAATTCAATCTATAGGGAGCCTATACACTCTGAATTAATCCGTTAACAATAAATAATTAAATATAAATACTCAGTGTACCAAGTGGATCAAATTGTAGAAGTTGACATACATATCATATAGTAAAAAAATTAATTGTCTCCAAATGTGGAAAGACAAAAAATTGTATAATATTAGTAGATAAATTAATAAAAAATATTATGAACAGTATTTGGTAATTCAAGGTCAACCTACTTCATGATGGATTGATCGACCATCTAGATCAATCCCCTTTCCATTATAAACATCTCAATAAATTATGTTTTAAAATAAATGGAAATTCCCATGCAATGGGTTTGACTAAACATAGAAATAAACCAACTTTTAGTCAATAATTTTTTTTTAAACATACAAAATGTGTTTTTAATGAAAATATTAAATCAGTAAATAAGAATAAAAAACATCTATTAACATGTTGAGTGGTCCTATTTGGAAATATCCACAACAAACACATATTTATCACTATATTATCTCTACAGTATAAGAATATTCATAGAAAACCATATATGAGAATGAGACAATATTTATCATTATCTTGTTTGTTTATGGTCTCATGTATTCTACTTTGACCAGGATCATATAAAATTGAATTTTTGCCCCATCATAGGCCATGCCTCTAAAACATCATAAACTATTTGTGCCTTTGGTAAATACCCCATAGTGTCATACTGTATGTGGTGTTGACTTAGGTTAGCAATTAAGGAAATTATTCCCCTACCAAATTTATAGCTCAAAAAATTTCAACATCAAATTATTTTCAAATTCATTATATGAGAGATAAAAATAACATGATTGTATACAAATATAAATAATCAAAAAAACCTGAACGACATGTTAAAAAACATTCAAATTTTAAAAAATACAATAAAATCATTGGATTTATGCATGAGTGTATAATAGTATAATTTCATTTTCTTCTTCACCTTCTATGGAAACATGATACTCTAGGAATACTCATTGAATCATCCAACATAATGGGTCTCACATTCTAGACACACCACCATATATTATCACAATAATGCATGGTCTTACAAGGTACGATGTCCAATGAATTAAACCATGGTATAAATTGAATTGGAGTGAACTATATGGTATGCAAACTTGTATATAATGTATTTGGATGATGAAACAAATCATCATGTAAATAATGGAAAATCCATGTAGTAAACATCACATAATAATTTCACACATAAATGGATTCTAACGAGGGTTATGGATGTGAAAAATAATATTTTGAGTGATGATTTAATGGATTTTCATTTCAATATTTTGATTCTTGGATTTTTTAACATATTATTTCTCATTCTATATCCATAGATAATGTTTTTCAAGAAGAGGGTGTCAATATTCTTTTTCAATTGTCAATAAATTAATACATCATTAATTATTCTTCAATCCGAGTAATGTTTCTTGGGACTCATTAGAAAAAATGGTTCCCTTATAAATAAATATATTTGAATAATATTTTACTTTGTATAAGGAATCATGATAACAAATATATAAATCCATTACATTAATTTTAACCATTATTGATAATCCAATCTCTATTCAAGAGAGGATGGAATTTAGACATCAATATCATGAATAATCTAACATTTAATCACTTATAGATTTACTTTATATAATTTATTAATCATAAAAAAATGTTATATGAATCTGATATATGAAAACATACTAGTTTAATGATTGTTTCAAAATATATATAACATTTTTATCATAAATTTATGTTGATATGATAGACACCCCTAGATCAGTGATGTAAGATAGAATTCATCATCAAATCCTAATTGGAAAGACATAATTCAATATTGATATGTTCACACATCTCAAGTAGGAATACAGATTTGTCATGAAAATACACGTAAAAATAATAGTTATTTCTTCCAGGATTGGCCAATGGATGGAGAGATATTGGGAAATTTTCTAGGGAGTCTATGGATGAAGGTGATGGTAAAAAATATGTAATAGTGTAAATTGGGTTAGGTTTTGGTGAAAAATTAGGAGGTTTGGAATGTGAAAAAAACATTTAGGCTACATTTAATACATCCCTAACTAGTTAGTAGGTGACTTCTCATAAGATATACAGTATTATTTGAAGAATTATATTCTACTTACCTTGACTAGTTGATGAATGCTAGGGTCTATTATATAAATCACACCAACTTGACCCCATTAGTTGGATGGAAGGCTCTAGAGGGCATCTAATGATTTCTATCTAGCCACACATAGGATGATCCATTCAAAAGACCTCAAAACGTAAATCCTCATATGTTTTTCCATAAAAATTATCCATTATCAATATTTTATCAATGACGAAGCATCAAAGGAAAATATGATTTGTTAACATTGAATATCATATAATTAAAAAACGCATATAAGATAAAAATATTACCCTATAATGAAGTAACATTATAATGTACCATAAAAGGTTTTTCAAAATTAGATGTGGGTGATGATTAAAAAAACTACCCACCCCCAAATAAATTCTTGTATCTATCAAAAAACCCTTTGGATATAGACTAATTGTATCATATAATGTCAAAATTCATTCTCTAAATTGTATAAAATCCTCACCAGAAAGTCAATTTATGATGTTTCAATATCTATCTCACGATACTCACAATTGATGACATACACATACTTGAGAATGTACATTATGAGATGTGGCAAATTAAATACATCAAGAATACCTCAGTAGTGATACAGAAGATCTATATATTATTTCATTATTCAAATATTCTCAATGATCATAAAGGGTCTTATATATTGAGGATATAGATTCCCATACACCATGAAGTTCAAATGGCCTAACTAAGGATTCACACTTACAATTAAATGATAACAGAAAGACCCCAAATTTTTTACCATACAGTTTTGATGTGATGTAATTCAAATCCAACCTATGATCAAACTATCACGAATCTAATTCACTCTATTAGTAGTCATCAATTAAATATTGGTAAAAAAATGCATCCTCACCATCCTTACACATAAAACAATGTTAAAAATTTTAACACTATTTAATTGATTTATAGGATGTCATCTAGAATGAAGCACATTTAAAAAATTATATGTTAACTATACAAATTCATGGTGATCATCTCAAAATCCACCATTTTATTGGGCTCCATCCAAGGGGATATCGTCCAATATGAGAAAATTTCACATGCATTTTATAACAGTCTATGTATTATATGTTGTACTCATTCTCAATTAAGTCACAATTTCATTCAATTGTCCAATTGACAATCATGATTTAAAACATTTGTCTCAATTAGATATTATTCTTTGGGGAACAAATTTTATGTGTAAAATATCAAAAACATGCATCTTCTTCATGATAGTATTCTAATATAATATTCCTAATAAAAAATTAATGTGAAACATTCATCAATTGGTTGAAAATATGCTAGAATCTATAATGGGTCCCCGTGTTACATGGTAACCTTATTAAAAAATCCACCATGATGTCATTCCACATTAACATCGGTGCCTAAGAAGGATGGAGAATACCACTAGGTAACCTCTTCTCTTACATTATCAATGATATGTATGTAACAAAATCTATAAATGTATATAATCATCAATGTATACAAAATTTCCAACTAGTGTCATGATATATCATTTTCCCTCTAGGATACAGAATTTTTTTTTGGATTTAAGGCTCTCTTAAAATATTCCTTAATGGAATCAAGGACCGAGACACCCATATGTACCATGATCATATCATTTTCACCCTTTGACCACATGTTTATGTGGTCCTATTTGGATAACTACCCATACAACATAACACACCCTTGATTAGACTCTTAGCTAAATATGAGCGGGTTTAAAATAGAATATTTTTTCAATACAGGGTGTCACATCATCAATAACTAGTCCATAGAAGTATCCATTTTCTAATCAACCAACAAGATCATTAGGTGTGACATCTAATATAATGCCCACTCACAAATCTTTTAAAAACTATTTTCCTTATGGATAAGTCAATATAAAAAACCATTATCCTTTCTGGGTGCCAGGTAATTATTAATGCTATTTTTTTGATACTATATCTAGTGGAATTATATCCTATTACTTTCATTATTAGTGAATATATAATAGATCCTTGTTTGGTGAAAACATGCAATAAATATCTGACTAAATAAGTAGTATCACCAGCACATTAAAACATAGATTGTAGCATCTAGCTCCAATATGTGAGTATGACAGGTCAACTCATTGGGTTTTATCTAATATGAAACATAGGATACTACATTCTATATATCCATGAATTGTTCCCATAAACCAACACATACTGCATCTTATGAAGAGAATAATTTATCTCCCAAATATCTTGGACTAGTAGTAGAATTATATTCAACCTCCTCTGCGTCTTATTAAATTAATCTTCACATAGTTCTAAAAAATGGTACATTAACCCCTTGTTAATCAATAAAGTCATGGGTTTGGATAAATTGGATATATCATTGAAAATATTTTAGCAACATCTTGTTAATAAAACAATGTTTCTGATCAAAAACTAATTAATAGAATGTGTATAATACATCACATCCCCAATGTATATATTTACATGGACATATTTCACTCAAACCCCATATGAACTAAAAAATCATTCTATTTATTATAAATATACACTTCAATATAATTGAATAAATCTAATATATTTAAAGAATTCCTAGGAAAATATTAATATGCATATCATGCTTAAATTGTTATGATTAGTAGGTCATGATATATATAACAAACACCTTGGTGAATGTTTGTAGATATTGGACAAATATTTCTTTCATGATATTCATGCACGTTGCTATTTTATTCATCAATTCATGAATCATCATCAAATATTCAATTGATCATTGATATAATAAATCACCATTTTCTATATTTCCTCTTCTTTAATCGGTATATGGTTATAGCATGATAACATATCAAACGTGGGAAACCACTGGGATCCATGTTTTTTATTGAAAATGTTATTGATTTTGGGAAAATGATATTTTTTCTTCAACATTATATATTTCAGCTTTTGGTATTCAATACAAAGTTGAGGAAAAATGTCTTCCTTGTTTTTAGACAACATAAAAAAACTCCCTATTAAATTATTAATATATATATGAATCCCCATTTATCTAGGTTCTTTAGTTATACATTGACAACCTGTTGTTATGATTGGGTCATACAATAAGGTGTTACATAAATAGTATTGATACCTTGAATGAGATCTATCTCAAAATACAATCCACAATTAGTTGGATTTATTAGAAATCATCATAAAATACATAATAATTGAGATATATAAAAATGGAAAAAGAAAATTCTTTTTTCAGAAATACAACTAAATAGGATTTTCCCATTTTATATGGAATTATTGTCCAGAGGTTAATCCTATTTCAAAATATACTATATAATATTGAATCCCTTTATTTTAAAATTAAATATTATCCCCCATCTGTGAGGTAATTGATATCTATATTCGATATAAATCAATGTAATTTCAAATTCATCTAATACAAAAAACAATTATAATCTCATAAAATATATTCATTAGTACAAACATTATCTCCTAAAAATAACATAATCCCCAATTTGTAAAGAAAAAAGTTGGAGATATCTAATATGGACCTCATTTATTTCCAAATGATGTATCAATTGAAATCAAATATGAGGATAACATGACTAGTAATTCAAATCCCACAATATCATTTGTAGATGTAATGAAATTATAATCACTAGTATCAATAAACATAAAATATAATATAGAGATGATCAAATGCAGACTTTCAATAATAGATGGCCTTACCACCACATGCAAGACTCTAATATTTTGTAAATTCCAATCATTCATCAATTATGATTCTCAAACACTGAGTTATGTGAATCCCCTAGGTGCTTGTAAATTGTGACAATTGGTGAGGACTGTTGATATAATAGTGGATCATAGAACTCCATTGACTTCCATGTCTATAATTCCACATTGATCTACTAAAGAACAAATATAGGTTTCCCTTCATCCAATATTGGAAGAATATTATCTTATTATATGTGATAAATTCCTTGTAATTCCCATTTAGTATATATATATATAAAATCGGGACCTCTACCTCCCATAAAAAGTTACAAGGAACTGATGATCTACTCCAACTATCTTCCACCACTTTACAGGATACATATTCCATCAGATTACTAATTTAAATAGTATCTTTGTGAAATAACAAATGATTTAGGAGAAATTTTGAAACTCTAAATTCTTTAAGAAATTAATTTATCAATATGATCATATGAATAATATTTATAAAATGTTACATGTTTGAATACAACATGATCGTGATTTACTGTATTAGAAATTATTAGAATTTTAGATTGTTGAAAACACCCAATATCCATTTGAAAATACCAATATTAATAAATTTCACAAAATTACCATTTCCATTGATATTTCTCTCAATGATGATGATGAAACCCTCAATTAATTATATTTATTATTCCATATACTTTGTTCTAATTGTGCCTTAAAATGGTGGAGGTTTCTAGAGATAAAAGTCACTAGAATTGTCTACCATGGACCCATGATCCCCTATGACCTAGGGAGGAACATGTAGTAGGAATCATTGGAAGAGGTTATACAACTACATTTTCTAGTTGGGATGGTCAAAAAGCATTTTCGGTGACCCAATTTTTTCCTTGTAATATATCAAAATATTTTTATTTTTGTTTCCAAAGATGGGATTGAGATAGTGAGAAGTACTAGGGCCCGATGTGTTCGGAATTAATTATATAAAAATAATAAAAATATTATATAATATTAATTATAATGAAATGGGATAAATATTAAATAATAACTCAGATTTGAAATCCAAGGACACAGTTTAGTCTGAATCATTGTGTTTACCTTAGGTTGGGTATAACATTCCTTGGAATGAGAATTCTGTGGAAAACACCACACATGGTCTAATGGGTATTTATAAAAATTGAACATAATTTTTTTACCTCTAATTTTAGATAAAATAACATTTTATCAAGGTTTATAATTTAAAATATGATACTACTATTGAGTTATAAGTGGTGTGTTTTACGTAGACAGAACAGAAAATGAGCTGGAAGATAAGATTCATATTTCGGAATATTGGTGCGTGTCATTGATTTAATATAAAGTGAAAATTGTATGCTGAAGAATATTGTTATACCCTAATCTCTCTCTACCTATAAAAAATTTACTCTCTCACTTCTGTTCATTTCTATATAGAGGAGTCCAATGATCGGAATGCGGAAAGATCGTAGGTGAAGTAATGCAACCGGATCTCCAAAGACGTCGGACCAATTTCGAGGTCGGGTCCTTGAAAATTATTTCCATTTAATGTTTTTACTTGAGAAATCAACAAGTATTTTATTTATTCAGCTTCATTATCAATCATCGATTTCTTCACTAACATGGACACCAATTCCCCTTTAAAGGTGTAATTCCTCATTGTTATTCATAATTCATTTTGGTGTTATTCATTAATTTTTTTCTATAACACGTAAAAAAACATAATATGATTGTTAAGAATGGATTGTTTATATGAAGAACAAAATAAAAAGATCGCATAACTGAATTCATATCAATTTTAATGAATTTGGTGGAGAGGCGGTGGTCTGTGGATTGCACCACTAGAGAAAGGGTGGCTAGTGGTGTTTGGATATGGTGGTGGGAAATAGCTATGGTGGGCGGAACAACATAGCATTTATAGAATCTCATTGGCGTGCTATATGAGGAGGAAAGGTGGATCTAGTGGAAAGGCTTGTGAGGAGAAAAATTGATGGGTGTAAAGCAGTCGATCGGTGGAGTAGGAGGGGAGTCCGATTTTGGGGTTCCATGAGGAGAAGACTTCTGGTAGGATCACAGTTAGGAAGGGGATAGAGGTGTGCGATAGTCACAGTGCACAACCATGTGCGGCAGTGATTTTTGAGAGTCACGGGGTGAAGGGTAGGCATGATGTAGTGGATGAGGGCACCTAGGTGGTATGCCAGTGGGGTGAGGTCAGTTACAGGCCATCGGTTGGAATGCAGGACAACGAGTTTGACCAGTCTGACCAGGCTGGGCGGGCCCAAGTGGAGGGGTCTTACCAGATTGGGCCGGACTGACCAAAATAGGTTCATGATCATTTAAATGACCATTTCTCTTAAACAAGGCTTATAATTGACGTTTTTATATGGAAATGGGTCACTCCCTTCTAAAAGGATCGTTTTAGTATGGTTTGGGATCATTATAACTCGCTTTCATGGCTTCATCCCACAAAACAACTAGAGTTTAATAACAATAATAATAATAATAATAATAATATTATTATTATTATTATTTGGGAATCTTATTTTGAATGTTGAACTAACATGAGGTGTCTAATTTACATGACATCAGTGGTGGGATGATCCTTCCCCTTTGGAGAAATTTTAAAGATTCATTTTTAAAGATTTTGAAAACTAAATTCATGATTTGCAGACATTGCGATGAGATGATACTATTTCATTGGTAATCCATTTTGGAAAATCAAGTAGTCAATATCATTTTTTGAGAGGATATCAATGGATAGATATAGATAATTAAATTTAGGACTGATATATGGGCCCCATGAGACACAATTCAAGCATAATGTGTCATTGTGAAAGATTGTCATTTGATGACTGTTTGGAGTGAGTGGATAGACTACCTCTCATGTTTTTTACAAGAATCAAAATTGTATAATTTTTTTGTTTGTGCTTAGCTTTATACATGTTCTCATTAAATGTGAAAAAAATGAATGGAATATTAGTGGAATCCACCAGTAGAATGGGATTGGGTCCTTTATCAGTAACTTTATAGAGGAATCCCCCTGACGCACAATGGGATGGGTCCCCAATGGACAAGAGTAGAATCGCCCCGATGCATTAGGGAATGGTTCCTCTATGATGACTACTATATTAGAATTCCCTATCAACATGGGCATGGTTCATCAACCAGTTTAATCCGATTGGAATCACCTAAAACACTACGGAGTGCGTCCATGATTACTATTAGAGTGGAATCCCCCTGATAGACACAGGAATGTGTCCACTACGTTAGTATTGCATCAAACGTCTTTTCTGATCCATTGAGATACAATATTTTATTATACCATGGTATCACTGGTTATAGGGACACATTCTCTAGTAATAAGAATCCTTGTGAAGCAACCAAAAAATCAAGACTATATGAAATAACTGACCAAAAGATGAATTTTTATAGGTGTGGCATTTGATCCCCTTTGAGATGTAGTTCAGGGAAGACGTGAGGAATGTTGGGAATCAATGATGGTTACATATGTAAGTCTTAGAGACTCTTCTCCCGAGAAGAGATGTGATATGTAGATCCTCTTAATCCCTCTTTTGGTCTTATTTGACCCAGTATCTATAAACACACACCCCATATTTCATTACACAATCTATTGGTTCAAATAAATCTCTTTCAAGTAGAGGCCAATATGCTGGTGTATTCCACATGATTTTCGTGTATAGATTCTTGTCATTGGAGAAGTCTAATATCATACTATAGGTTCTAAATACTCAATGTTATATTAACCATTTCTCCTTATCTATATTCCTTTGTTTGGATGAGCATACTTAACTCTCTTATTATGATAAGTTGTTCTTCTTTATTGCACTTTGTTCCATATAATGTACTTATTTTCCCCGTATATCTCTTATTGCACTCCCTTATATTGGGTGTGTCCTACTATATATACTAATACTCACTACTACATATGATTTTCATACAATATCATTCCTTCTGTAGACCGTGCACAAGTTTGATCATGGCCTTGGATGAGCTCATAGATATGGTAGATTGGACTAAGTGTGGTGGTCATAGTTGTGGATTTAAGAGTGACGCTCCCTTACTAGCATTACTTCTTTTAGTTTCATAATATGTTAAGACCTGTTTCTTTTTTTCTTTATTTCTTCCCTTTTACTTTCATCCTACATTAATATATCGATACTATTTTGGGGTCTATTCATGTATTTTCTATTAAACTGCATGGTGCAAATTTTACTTCGTTCCCACAACAATTTGCATCATGTTGGATATGTGTGTGTGCACAAGTACGTAGGGAATGTACTCCCTAATTTGTTTTTCCTTCAGTTCTTGTCACCACCGCATGGCCTATAGAGGTGGTCTTGGGGTAGTTATAAATAAAACGTTTAGATGGTTTGGGTCATGAGAATGTGGTTTAAGAGAATGTTCATTCCATGGAATGTTGTCTGAAAATATACGCTAAAGACGATTGGTTGGGAATAGGGAAAAAATATTGATGTTTCTTGATAGTGGTTCTTAGTTTAGGGATTCTAGTGATGGTGTGATAGCTGAAGTAGTGTATCACCAGGACTATAATTACACACTTTTCAACACGGCATGTTGGGACACTTATTGTAGGGGTCAATGGTTCATAAATCTTACAGGATTGAGTATTTGATTGTACTTGTTGATTCGACAACCCTTTACTATTGGTCTTGTACTATATATATATGCTCATATGAACACGAAACTCCACAATAACATTTAGGTTACCTCTGCGATGACAGTTAGCCAAGATACCCACTATTGTTTGAGAAAAATATTTCACGACTGATGAGGCCTTAGTATAGTTCTAATCAAGCAGTCCCATTCATCCTTGCGGGCTAGTGACAGAACATACACAAGTGGAGAAGTAGTTAGTACCAAAAAAACTTGTCGAGGATGAGCGTAGGCTGAGTGTTATTTGTGAGTTCCACCAATAGAGGCCATTGATGTTTCAGGTTAACACACATGCTCAGGTACACGATGAGTGCTTGGAATTAGGGCTTCAACTTTTTAAATTAGTGTGAATACACGCATACTATAGGGGGCCATTGGTATCCACAATTTTCCTTGGGCCATTCGAGCGTTAGTGGGGTCTAGTTACCCTAACACACATTGAGACAACTCTCTTATTTGATGGGTTTTAGCATATATTTCATGTATTATAAATCCCCTCATTCATGTGATCATTCTATATTTAGATGAATCATGTAATGAATCATGGATATAGAATAGTGGTTACATATGTGGCTATGTTTACTGACCATACACACTAATTCCTGGATAATATATGTGACATTTAATTCTGGGAACATATGATTAAGAAGGGTCTTTGCTTAGATATTTGTGCATGAGTAGTTACACTATTTTCCCCTACATATGCCGGGGTGTTACAGGTAGAACCTGAGGAGTTTTTCAAATAATATGGGTCTATTTAGTTAGTCCTAGCAGTGGTTGCTTCAGAGTGGAGAAATCCATGGAATCCAGAAGACATCAAGTATCATGACCATGACATAAGATACCTCCCAATGATCTCGATCAGGCATGTGATTAGGTGATACATGGACCATTCAGGGCTGTGGGACATCTTATATAAGGCAAGTGAAACACTTGTGATAGGAAAGGTAATGTGGAATGAGGCTTCCAGACATAGAAATCTAAGAGTCTTGGGAAAGAAGTATGTAGACAGCCACGTCATTGGAAATTCTATGATTTGGGTTGTGCATATGGTAAAATTACTAAAATAGAAGCACGATGGGTTGGGGGAAAATGTGGTGGGGTATAATGGAATGAGATCCTACCACCACCACCACCGAAAGTCCCACATCAGGATTTGGGAGATGACATCCATGATAGTGCAAAATAGTAAGCTCTAGATTCTAGTGATCATCTACTTCATGAGAAGATCTCATGTATTCTCTATGTTTATTCAACTCATGCATCAATATTAGTAGAGAAAATGTCCATCCAATCTTTTATATCATCACTCTTGCTACATTTGATGGAGCTCCCAATAGAGGAGATATCACAATGGATTTTAAAACTCCAATGGGAAGAGCTCCTTCTATATATTTTATCTACCAACAATGAGAGAATCCGTTGGTATGAGAAATGTTCATGTGAGACATAATTTTCATCACAATAGAACTATATAACATCCTATTGGACATGGATTGGAATACATCTGTTCAATCCGAAATTTTCTGTCACTGTAGTCTAGACGGATTCCTGCACACTAATGGGATGGAATTCACCTTTCACGTTGATAGAGGCCTCCTAGATGGGAAAGAGAGTTTTCTGAGTGAGAGACTATAACCTTTTTTCCATCAGCTACCGAGCAATACCCATTCTGCAGTTGACTATTCCAGCACCTGGTTTCCTTCAGTTTTAGAGGATTACATAGATTTATTCTTTGAAAATGTCTTCATATTACCAATGAGGCTATCGTTGGTGTCTTTCATTTGTTTGTAACCAGAGAATGCTCTGATATCCTCTGTGGCATATCAGATAACACCCACCAAGCATCATGAGCTACATTTAGAAAATGATGACCTTGGAGAGATGATTTTCGTTAGAACCAATGTGTCCCCATGGGATTCTATGGATTTCAACATGAGGAATTAAGATAGGAGTTTGTAGCTTTGTGTGTATTTTTATCTCCTAAATCAGAACATGATAAAGAACAAGTACCCCGTACCGATAATCAATGACCTCTTCGACCAGTTTCAAAGTGTGAGGTGGTTCATTAAAATCGATTTACGATATGACTACCCCAAGATATGGGTTCATGAAGTAGATATTTATAATTTTTCATTCCAATGTCTCTATGACTATTATAGGTTTCTAGTTTTTCACATTATTGTGATGAATTCCCCCTCCGTTTTCATGTCATTGATGAAGCAAATATACAAGCCACACCTAGGAATTTTTTTTCGTTGGCTTCAATGACATAATTATCGTTTACTCTGTATTTGAGGAGAAGAAGAAATAGCACTTTAGGATGGCCCTTTATTTTCTAATATATTAATAGCTTTATCGAGTACTCTTGAAGTGTCATTTATGGACACACGAGGTTCACATTATTATGAATGTAATATTTGAAGAATATTTAGTTAAGGATGTCATAATGATAGAGGAATTTATTTCTTGGGATCCACCCATGAGTGTGACATAGGTTCGAAGTATACTTGTATTTTAAGGGTACTACCAGATATTTGTGGAATACTTCATTAGGATATAAGCCCCCTAGCCACTCTAAAACTGAAGGGACACTCGTTTTCCTCATTTGAATAGTGATATAGTGCCTTTAGAAAGTTGAGGAAGAGGCTGATGTGTAGTCCAGGTTTGAGACTACTAGAGGATGGTGTTGAATTCATAGTGTATGGTGATGACTCATGAGCTGGTATTGATTGTTTGTTGATGAAATAACTAGAAGTTATCTCCTAAGGTTTAAGGTAGACGATACCCCATGAGAAGAACATTATGACTCATGACATATAGATTGAAGCTAAGGACTTTGATTTGAGGATGTAGAGACACTACATTCTAGGTGTGTGTGGTGTGGCTTATTAATACCACTAGATTATCATGTACATCATCAATCAAAGACAGAAGAATTTGAGACAGTTACACTTGTTGCAGTTCTTATATGAATATGACTTCAAGATTGTAAATACTATTGTTAAGGGAATCATTGTAGCATATTCACATAGCAGAAATTTCATGAATTTCTATGTGTAGGATGATTCAGAATAGTTGGCTTCCCTACAGTGGACCCTAGTGGATTTGGAGGGTTCAAAATTCTTACAGTGAATTGTATTAACTCAACCACTCCTCGATCAAGTGAGAGATTCCAAATTGGGAAACATAAACTGCGATGTTTTTCATAAAAAGATATCCAAAAGAGAAACACCATATGGGTATTATAATGGATGTAATCATGAGATCTTAATCCACGGGGAATGAAAATAAGACTCACGATGAAAGAAGAAGTGATGCAAGAGTAATATAATTCTCACATGGATGTGCATCCCAGTGTGGTGAAGATGTTTAGGGATCACGATATGTAGTTTTGGTGGTTCGGCATGAGACAAAATGTAGATGGGGTCATCTCACGATGCCTTACCTAACTACATTTGAAGGATGAGTGTCAGTTTTTTGTCGTTTGTTGCAGCCTATCGACATCCTCAAGTGGATGTGGGAGGTCATATCCATGGAATTCATCATAGGACTTCCAAACACAGAAAATATACATGAATCAATCTAGGTTATAGTGGACTGAATCAAAAGATTAACACAAAACCTTTATATCATGGATAAGTTTTTGGTATTGAGATTATGGAGGTTGTATTTGTGGGAGATCATTCAGCTTCATAGGGTACGTGTGATTATTACCTCTAATCATGTTGAATAGTTTACATCGAAGTTGTGGAGAGCCTTGCAGGAGGCATTTAGGATCTAGTTGTGGATGAGTACATCATTCCTCCAGACCGATGGGTATACTAAGTGCACTATCCCTCAGCTAGAAGAGATGTTAAGGGGTTGAGTGCCCAATTAGGCCATAGATGGGATGTAAGGACTCATATTTTCCTAGTTATATTTTTTTTAATAAAAACTATGATGATTTTATGACCAAGTGTAGAGAGGTCGTGTGATTCTGAGGCCTGGAGTGCCATGTGGGATCCATTGAATAATGTTATGTTTTTATGTCACGCTTGAGTTTTTTTATTTAAATGGTGAAATAAATCGTAAACCAGTGCCTGTGTTAGTAATATGAGGGCACCGTTGTGTCTAGAGCAACGAGATTACCCTAGGTTCAACTTTCGTTTTATTATCATGGGCCTACAATGACAATATTCTAAAATGGAATAACCGTAAATAAAATAATTAAATAAAATTATTCTATTTTTCAAATCATTACAACTCAAAAAGGTATCTCATATTGGAAATATAACACTTCCTTTGAGCTCTTGAGTGTGTGCTTTATTTAATTAGACCATAACCTCAACTAATGTGGGTTGAAAGTGAATGTAAATTTATGGAAATTTTAATGGAGAGTAAAATAAAATTATAGAATATTATTTTATTTATTTTTTAACATTTCACATAATGGTGATGCTCTGATGTAGTGATGGGGAAACCTGTTCCCCTTCATAAATGAAGTAATTTGGTGACATAGTTTGAAAGGGAAATAGTATAAATGAAACATGAAAACACATAAATTCATTACTGTTATTAATAAAATATAGGGTCCAATATTAGAATTACCGACTATGGAGTTTCCCTTATGAAATATGAGGAGGAATACTCAACAACGATGATGGATCATAGGTCATGATATGATCAAGTGGTGATGAATCTATGAATTTTGGTAGAACAAGGATCGAAAAAGAAACCTGACTTCAGTCTACGTATACAACAAATCCATCATGATGTATGTGTTGTTATTATTTGAATCCACTCTTTTCCTCATTCTTTATATTACACAAAGGATGCATAACACATAACAAACAAATTTTCCCATCGAATGATCATTATTGTGATATGAGATAAATCTTGTGGGTTTTTAATTGGAAATTATCTTAGAGATTCTTTGACAATAATTTTAATATAAAATAACCCCGATTGATATGAACAATGATCATGATTGATTTATATTTGTTTATTCTTTCATTTCTCCCTCCCTTATTTGTTCATTGTGGGCATTCTTCGTTTTCCCCTTGACATGGAATTTGGTTATTGATCGATCATTGCACACCTAATCTTTGACGCAATGATCCAGTATTGTGGATTTGAGATAGAAACAACAATATATAGATGGGACGAAGGGTGTGTCAAATAGTTCAAGGTGGCATAATAGATATATTCGTTCAGGAAAAATTACACTAGGATACATAGTTCCATGATTTTGAACCCCTAACTAGGATGTGAATGGCCCGAGGTTTCTAGAACCCCTTATGTATTGAAGAACGGACCACCAGAGCATGTCTGGTTGCTCATAGAATTTCCCACTGTCAATGATGGAATCCGATAGGAGTCACATGGTCAACTAACAACATATAGAGATCGGAGGATGGAAACGTGGGGTGTAGGGATATGGGCTACCGGATGGACCTACTGGATGAGAATTAGCCTACCAGTGCTGGCCGGGCTAGAGAAGGATCGAGCTGTTCAAAGGCCTAGGGAGCTGGAACCACTGCCCAACCAGCCCAATAGACAGGGCCTTTAGGGAAATCTATAATGGGATAGCCAAACCAGGTCAGGCTGGACCTAGGATTGTTTGTTGGCCCTCGAGATGGGCAGGGATGGTCCCACTGGTCCGGATCAGACCCAAATCCAACTTAACCCATTTTCACTAAAACATCCATATCATCCAAATTGTAACTCCAATTGACAGACTTTATATGAATTTATGACCCTTGTGATGAGGCAGTATCTTTGAAATGGTGTAGTTGGAATTTATTTTTATCTAAAGGGTATGATTTCTTTCTCTTTTTTATTCTTATGAGGAACTGATATTGGATCCTTGTCTCGCCATAGTGCATGATAGAAGAGATTGATATGATACCCTAGGGATTCTCTATGATCATACAATGTAGAATCACATTCCTGCCATTGATTCTGGATCTTGTTTTGAATTGAGTTCTCTCAGAGTGGATATTGGTGACCCAACATGCATATGTGACAAAAGGATCTAGGTGACTCTTTAGGCTGAAATGACTATATAGGTCTCAATTACCCAACAGGTCTATCTGGAGCATGTACCACACTTAGAGGCACATTTGGTCATCACTTCTCATTGTAGAACATTAGATAGGGTTTGTGGAATGTGTGTGACCAATATTGACTGGGGGAACCCATAGCCTATCTACGTAGACAATTATAATTGTTCCAGGGTGCCCCCTAGTGATCTTGGTTGTAGGAAACCCAATCTGTGTGTCTGTCATCGATACATTCAAAGCCATAAATGATCAATGTACTTTGGTAACTTCTTATTTTGTTCTCTTGGGGTGGGGCCCAATGAAATGGGACCTCTTGTGTGGGTCTCTGATGACTTCATAGCTCATTGACAGAGTTTTTCTCATAATGAGCGTTCCTTGAAGATAATCATATGACCACGGATTTGTTGCAATATCGAATCTCATTTTCTTATTGAGACTATGAATCTCAAGGAAACACCATTAATTATCGAGACCATATATCCCCTTATATGCTTTTTGTATAATTTTTCTACATGGATAATATCAGATAACTCGAGGAGTTTTATCTCCCACTATCAAATGTGCTACGAGAGGAACCATATGTATAATAGTGTATGAGATATTGTTTCATGGAATCATTTATTATTATAACCGGATGTTCTATTATTTTTATTGTTTACATATACTTGTATTTAGCTAGATGAAAATTCTTGGTGGTTATACTATAGTTGTGTTTTACTTTGGGGGTTTTGGGGTCCCATACTAAGTATTGTTTTACTCACACCTGCACAGAATTTTCCCACACATGTCGTGTCTTGTGTGAAAGAAAGACACTTTGGTGGAGTCCTAGGAATAACATGACCTAGAATAAGACCTTATGCTGCCTCATGGGATCATAAGAGTTGTGGTATTTAGTGTATCTTCCTATAACATATTTATTTATATTATTTCCAGTTAGACTTTGTAGTTTTCAATTTAGTGGGCTTCTTTTTCTAGCCTAGTTTCAGATTACAACATTATATTCTACCATACTCTGTTATTGGGTTGTAGTGGTTGGCATAAATTTTCATTAAATAGTGTTTATACTCTACATCCCATATGTATTGGAGTTAGGTTCATGTGTACTAGTTTTTCACGAAATACCTTCAATTTGTAGGATATATCTACTCAACAATAGTCTCCATACCCTGGCTTATCAGAGGTGGGAATGTGGTTTTCATGGCATGAGCCCCGGGGGAAGTGTCAAGACAGATTGGTATCAAAGGTGGTTTAGCTCTAAATTTTGACCTTGAGTCTATGATATTGTTCTGGTGAAATAATGTTTAGTGTTTTGAGTTCATCTATTAGGCTAGGGAATCCAGTGTTGGTGCAGTAGACTTGGTATCCACATTACATGACTATGGGCTCATGATTTCTTAATAAGTCTATGAAAACACTTGTTTCATGGAAATAAATGTACCTGTTTTATATAGAATGAGTTATTTTTTATGTACATTATGAGTCATCTCACTAGGTATTCTATTTTAATTATGATAAATATTATTTTCCCTATGACGTGTTCAAAATTACAACCAGTGAGGTTTCCACATTGTTATTGGATGTTTGGCCTGATGCCCAACGAGAACTCCCTAATGCAAGGAAGTCTTAATGCAGTTATTCTTTAGGATGGTTAATAGGTGATAGTTTCACCTGATGATCTGTTAGCAATCCCACATCTACTAGTTCAGGTAGATGCAGCATTCCAGACTATGTCATGGATGGATCTTTTAAAAAATTATGATGAAGTGAATGGTTCGAATGTGTAAAAAATTTATCTGAGGTAGTAATCACCTAGCATGTATGATCATTAGTAACTACTAATAGAAAATTCACAACCTAAGACACAACAATAGAGGTTTTTTCAGATTTTACAGAGAGTCACTACTTACTACAATAAAATGCTTTTCTATACTTGAAATGAAAGGGGGAATATAATGTGAGATTTCCCCATTATTCATTCTATAGTTAGAGAAGCAGTTATCGAACCACCAAGGATGTGGAAAAAGTAATAGGACATATATATATTAGGAATTGGACATGAAAGGATAGATAGGGAAGAATTTGGATGTTCTCAAAAATATGAGGTGTTACCACCACCACCTCTAAGTGGTCCATTCAAGAATATGGGATATAAAGGACATGGGAATGATAGTTTCAGGTTTTTGATGATTTAGACTTGAGGAATACAGGGATGATTCAAGGTAAAATCTTTGTCTTTCTACTTTATATGTAGTATTTATTTCCAATTTTACATGTCACCACCACCACCTCTAGCCATTTTCCAAGGTGTTTCATTCCGCGCCGTTGACACATTGATTTTCAAATATAAATACCTATAAGGTTTTTAGATGAACATACATAGGTGTTTGTTTCTCAAATTTATGATGACTTAGAAAAATCACAAGGGTTTGAGTGGTCAAGCATGACCAAGATAGTTGGATAAGATTAACCAAAACAGTTCTCATTACAGCTCCCACTTTATTCGATTTCATATTCAGAAAACCATCATAGTATCCTTCAAATCCGTTGTTAAATCAATGCCCTCTAGATCTATACATTTACTAAAACCAAAATGGTTTTTGTAATTATATCAGAAAAATCATTATATATTATCTTATGAGTATTGTAAACACTAAGATATACTTTTTCCTATTATCTTAAACTCATTCAATTTTTCTAAAATAAATATGATTCATTCTGTTATGCTAACCACTATGGTTATATAAAACATGTAACTTATTCTTCAAAAACACCCCAACCTATAATGTTATCAAAATTGACCATTGATATAAATTATAAGGCCCATGACATAAACATTACTTATTCTTGAGATAAGTCAGTAATTTGAATTAAATTCACATCGAGTATATTTTTTGGTATATTGTTTTAAGAAATTAGGTCATAAATTATACATAACTTCTTTAATATTAGTATTATAAACTACTACTTGATATCCATTTTTTAATAAAACATAATCTCTTAAAAAATAAACATGACATGGTTTCATGTTTTAACAACATAGCATTTCCTAGATTGTATACTTGAATCTATTATTCATTATTTCTTGTATTTTTTTTCAAAAAATTTCTTGAGAATAAAATCCTATATATGGGATACAAAATTAAGGAAAACAATTTATTTTGTGATAAAATGATAACCATGAATAACTTATCACAATGTAATAAATTTAACATTTAAAAGTATTAAAAACACTTAACTGAATTTAATCACATTGCTTAACCTTTTGAAACAAAAAGATGACCATAATTCCCATAGAACGAATCATGTGTCATATATAGGTATCTTTGTGAATAAACATACTTAAATGTAATTACCATACGGTCAACTTCCACATATATCACTAAATGGAATAGCCCTACAGAATACATCCATATCCAATGCATTGATGGTTTTAACGAAACCACCTATCCATGGATTATCCCAGAACATCCCATTATTTAGTTTATCATCTAACCACCCATCATTGGATTTTCATGTAACCACCCATAAAATGTCCATGGACCATTATATAATCACAACACATGAAATATTGAAAATATTAACATTTCACTAATAACATTTAATTTGAAATAACAAGAAATCATTTTATGATTTTGAAATAATCAATCTATTTCAAACCCCATTTTATATATGAAAACACCAAAAAAGGGAAAAATGGATTTCGTTTCCTTTTAAAAACATTAAAACTTATAGAGGAATCCATATAACAAATAACGATTATGCCAGCAGATACGTTGTTATCCCCATATACAATAAAAAGAATACTTTTGTGGTTTAGTAAAATTGTTCACTAAAAAAATATTTAATTTTATTTGAAATTTAATGTTAAAGGGTTTTATTATACATAATATAAAAGAAATAGCTGTAAATTATCAAAATCTTTTACAATGAAAGGATATTGAGACGATATCCCTTTCCTTGAGTCTGACTTGTCAAGTTTGTTCCTTGTTCATCCTGAATAATAAACATTAGTTATTTTATACTTTCATCAGAACCCTATTTAGGTTTATTGTTCATTTTATATTACTTACTATCATGTTACAAAAATTAAATAATTATATATATTCATATCAATCCTTGTGGTGATATTTAGTACTTGAGTTGAAAAAGAACTTGGTTTGATGTAAATGTTCCATTTAGTCAAAAGTACATCAACTACAAAATTATATCCATGATTTAAAAACCATATATATCTAGTATATATGTAGTTATAATAGTCTATAAAATATGTATATAATAAATTAAATTCAATGTTCATTGAGATGGTTGATCGTACATACACATGAACACGAATTTCATTTAATTGTCATATTAATGAAAAAAAAATAAATGATACAGAAGTATATTATAATTACATTATAATATCATTTGTTATATATTTTATAGATGTTAATTAACTCCATCTTTTATACATTCCATGTATGTAACTAATGATTTATATGATATTGAGGGGCAGTAGTCTTGACCAACTCAACTGGAATCATTGTATTTACACATTATGAAAATCATAAAGTATTGGATGAAAATAAAAATTACAAAATCCTAGAGAAAATATAAATATAATAAATATAATATATAAATAAAATTATATTATAATGAACACCATGATAGGTGTTAAGTGAAAATCGAAGAATCATCGTTTCGTGATGCAGTAGTTCGATGTCCACAGAAACATTATGTTTGTATCCATTAGATGGATGTCATTGTAAGTGTAGTTCATATTCTTCTCATAAAAACATCACAGTATAATGAGGATATTGTTTTTTGTTATTTAATCAAGTAATTAAATGTTCCTTGGGAGTCTATAAGGAATATAAATTAAAGAATCTTGAGAGAAGACGTTACCTTAAAATTGGGTAAATCTATTTATTTTATTCAAAAGTAATTATTCAATTGCCTTCTTCCCAATTTAAGTCTTCAAATAGGAATGTAGGTATTTTGGAGATTATATGAGTATATTTTGAATTATTTGAGGGACTTGAGAGGTGTGTTTATCTGGGTATATGTGGTGGACTTTTATAACAGGTGGGAGTGTCTTCTTAGGAAGGTATTGAAATATTATTATATTATAAAATGATTTCAGGTTGAAATGGTCTAAACCTCATTTATTTCAAATATAATATTATTTTTTAAAGAAATAATCTCATCTAATATGTTTTGGGAATATTTCAGTCACAAAATTAACTTTAAATTTTGACTTTATCCAATACTTAAAAACATTAACTCTTACAATGTCTTCTCTCATTTTAATAAAATATTGTAACTATATTTATAATAAAATGATGAGATAACTAAAAGTGAATAAGTAATATTTTTTTAATTTTAATATAAGTAATTTGATCAAATATTATCTATTTTTATTACTAATATATACTTTAATAAAATAGTATTTGTTTTAAATAATTATTTATTTTAATTTTGATAATATAAAGTAAATTATTTTTGATAACGTCATAGAAACTTGTTTAATTTGATCCAAAGGCATTATCTCAAAGATAATTTGTCAATATCATCCAAAAACTTCCTGGATGGAATAAAGATAAATAATTGAATTTCTTGTAAATTTTATATTTCCTTTATTTGAATCTTTCAAAAATGAAACAATCACTACATCATCATTGTGTCATTTTTAAAAATACTTATTTAATTTCTATAAATTATAAGTAAAAAAATAATATGTATGAAATATGTTTAGATTTTTGATGATTATTTATATTCTATGATATCACTTATAAAACCCTATACAATTTTTTTGTAAATACACATGATTATGTAATTTTCCTCTTAACATTAAATTAATTATTATAAAATGTCATTATCACTCCCATGTAGATCAATTGGGTCCCATAATTCACCCAAAAGTTGACCAAGGATGGAAATATCTCATATAAAAGGATTAGTACACGTGTTAGTGTATTTTTATATTATAATAATGTTAATTGTTACCCTTACATACCATATTTACCTTTTATCCGTTATAAGTTAAATAATTACTGAAGATACTATTCTTATTGTTCAAAAATAAAAAGGTCACTATTTACAGAATGATAAAATTATGAATCAAAATATGGAATCAATTTTTCAAAATTCAAAAAACTAATTATGTGATAATTAATTTAAAATTAATTCTCATTTTCAAACCAAAAATAATGTTTTTAAAGTTTATAACTGTCAAAATATTGACATGTGTTTATGTCCAATTTAAAGGTGAAATTTCATCTAAGGACCATCATTGGATTAAATTATTATAAAAATTAATAAATTAATCATAATAATTAATAGAAATTAAATAGTATTATTCTATAAATACTTGTGTCATTACATATAATGTATATGAAATTATATGGTGTATGATCGATCTTATAAATGATTGATAATAAAAACATAATTACATTTCACAAAAAAAATTCCAGGTGAATATTAATTAATATCCTAAATTGTTTTCATTCATAGCGGTAAAGATGAATAAAAATATTAACAGTTTTTATATAAATAAATTTGAAAATCATAGTATCTGAAAAAAATTTATATGTTTGGGAATGTGATATTTTAAATAGGGATGTTATTTTCTACTAAATATCATGGAAAATTGTTGATGGAAATGGTTCTATTGATGTTTAGGTTAAAATATAATGTGTTTTATGTATAATGAAAATGATTAAATATTATTAGATAATTATGTGGAGTGATGGGGTTTGAATAATTTATTGTAGTATGAAATTATAAATGTGATTATAGAATACCATAGTCTTAAAAGCATTAATTATTCATCTATTTCATTTACTTGTGTGATTATAAGGAAAGTTATTTTTTGTATAAATGTGGAGTGGTTTCGAGAATTGTATCAAGATGCACTAAATTAATATAAGACATGATGGAGATGAAATATTAATGATAATATTAATGTTTTGTATTAATTATTTTATATAAATTATATTTTTATGGTTTTCAATGTATTAATAAAGGGGTTTATGGTTATAAAATGTAACATATAAATCTATTTCTCTTATTTCACATACATTTTTTCGTAATATATATTTATATAAAATTGATGATATATTATGATAATTGACAAGTGACAAAATGAATTTTTTATCCTTAACAAAATTGATTCAAAGAGTAATGTTATTTATAAATAAAATTAGAATTTATATACCATGTAATAATGTTGTATAATGATATAGAATAATCCAACTATGAATAAAAATGGTTTTTTTAGAAGGCGACTTATGATATATATTTCTATGGTTTTTATATGAGATTTTCAAAAGGGGTCATGGAGCCTAATCGTAGTCTTCATAATAAGCCACTGGATAATCATTTGAACCTTTATATGTATTATACATCATTTTAGTCTTTTATAATATTGGATTTTTAGGTTTGTTATATATCTTGTTTTTACTAGGATCACATCTTCTATGTTATTTTTCATCAGGTATGATGAATATAAATTATAGGACATTGATTTAAATATATTGATGTTTTATTAGTGGATCCGTGATAATAAATATGATGTGAATAATTATTAAGGTGTGGGATGAATTATGCGGTCATCCATAAATCGAAATACTCATTATTATCTATCATCATTGACATTATATACTCAAAAAACGAAAAAGGTAGTTGTTGAATATGATTGATTGACATAATGATGGTCTCATAATCATGTTGTTTCTAGGGAAAATGTATTATTTAAGAATGATGGGTATTATGTGATGAATTTTTTGGTTCAATTTAGTTACAAATATATGTTTTAAAATGATATTTCTAGATAACATAATTGATTGAGTGATATTAATGCATTATTAAATACCAAATTTAATATAAATTTATAAACTCCATTATATTAATATTATATATTAATTATAAACATTTTTTGTGTTACATATTTTATTTGACATAATTCTGATGGATTTTTACAAATACAGCTGCTCTAAATGCATTTAAAAGTCAATTAAAAATAAATTTCAATATAAATTTTAAATATTATTTCATATGATGTGATAATTTTTTATTCTAATAATATCATTCTAATGGTGTTTATAGAGATATAAAAATTGAATTATTGAAATTATAATATATATTATAATATTTTATCTAATTTAATGGTAAATGGAAAAAAAAATATTGATTTTATAAAAAGTATTACATTGTAGAAGATATATTATATAGACATTATATATGTTCTGAATTTTTTAGAGTCGTGTTATATGATTAAGGGTTATCATAAAAAATTATATATTCATACTTCTTTTGGACTACATATTTGAAAAATAGAAATATATTATTATAATAGTTTTCATTACCATTTCATTGACTTCAATTTCAATGGATAAAAAATAAAATGTTATCTTTTATGTAATCATCAAAATTGGATTTCATAAAACAGTTGTATCATAAGATGATATCCATGGAGAATTAATTGATAAATAATTTATTATGAGTGACCAAAATAATTAATAGTTTTTATGTGAGTTAATTTATATTTACAATAAGGGAATTCACAAATGATCTATATAAAGATGAAATATTGATTATACTTCTGTTTGGGTCGCTTATAAATAGCCACCTATATTTTCCTTATATTGAAGAACTCACTATCTTGAACTATTATATATAGAGTTCCTACATTATCATTGATGGAAGAATAATCCAATTCATATTACTGGTGAATCAATATAACATATTGATACATAATGATTTTTTGTTAATTTTTGTTTTCCACAATAAGATCATGATCAAACATAAGGGATGAAAAATAATTACTAATAAAAAAATATCATTGTGTTATTTAATTAATATTTTAAATTATGTACCATTCAAATCTATTCCATTAATGGATTTGGGTACCTGTAATTAATTTATATTGTTGTTTAAGTATTTTTAAGTCCATTAATAAAATTTAATGTACCATTGATGTTTTTATTTTCACATGAAATAATATAGAATAAAATCATTAATTATATTTAATGAAATAATAATGTAATAGCTATAAAATTTATTCATTAAAACAAAAAATTGGGCAATTTTTATTCATAAAGGTGTATCTATTAATTTCATGATTCCAAGAGTGAAAGAAAAAAAATTCATATATATACCATTATGAACACAAAATTATCGATATTATGATCAATGATAAATTTTTGGAATGATTGGATCCATATTAATTCTTCTAGTCAATTGATCATCAGATTGTATATGATTTATATTTTGGGTCATGGTACATTCAATTCAAGATAATAAAAATAATGATTTATTTTCCAACCATTAAAAAAGTATGAATAACCCAATGATGAAGATGTCGAACATATTAATAGTGTTTCATAATTTTATGATAATTTATTATGCAATTAAAAAATTTAAAAGTGGTCATTTAATAAAGACTCTTGAATATATTTATTCTAGAAGGTATGAAATTAATAGATAACTTTAACATAATATATGAGGTAATAGTATAAATATTTTAATGAAATATATAAGAATTTTCTTTATAATTATAATAAGAAAATTTTTGCATTTTATATAAACCATTTAATCAAAACATGCCTAATTAATTTATAGTAAATTTCATTATTTGGTTGTTTTTATTCTACAGAGTTTATGTTATTAAATATATCTATTAATGATGATATAATTATTCATGAAATAAAGTATTATTTATCAATCATTATAAATGATATTATATACAATTTTAGAGATATGATATAATTATAATATAGACCCTCATTTAAAAAATGGACTAATAACATGATCTGTAGTAAGTATCTTTAGAAAAAGTAGAATCAGAGAAGAGTTATAAACATGGGTGTAATGGTCCTGGAATGGTGATTCACATCCTCTATATACTAAATTTTTAGACACTTATCTCTCTCATGTATTTTTTCATCCACATCCATCATAATGAGGTTTATAAGCCTATCAATAGTATATTAAGAGAAGAATATTATTTCACCACTTAGGGAAATACTCTAGGATCATGATTCTTATCTTGTGAGGGTTTGATGTTTTAATTTTCATTTATTATAACTACCGAAACCACTATTTTACCTAATAAATGATAATAAATATTGACTCATGAGATCATCAAATAATAGATTTATTATCTAGGTCATGGTATTTTTGAGAATTATTTAATTTTTAATCAACCTCTTCACTGACTCTATCCCCATTTAATTCCTCTTAACTAAAGTAAATTGTAATGTTTAGTTTTTATGGATTTTTAATAATCCCAACAATATATATTTTCATTTATAAATAAATATCCAATTTTTGTAGACATGATTAAATAACATTGTTATACAATAATTATATTAATGTATTAAAAATAGAATAAATTTTTTAGTTCATTGTTGAATTTTATAATTATATTTTACCACCTTATATTCAGGATCAAATTCAATTTTCTTGACTTCATAATCTCTTCCTTACCACCTTTTCTATAATAGTTTCAGGCCTTTAACTTCCACAAAATATCTTTTACTAGTAAATTGATTTGTATAATAATAAAATACCAAACTATTACATGTGAAAACTATTAATGATTCATTATCTAAAACATAACTCACCACCACTTATTTCATCATATATATATATATATATACATATCCTATGAAATATTTTCCTAAATGAACTCCTATATCAATCATGAAAAAATATACAATCCATATAACCATTTATATTTGTTTTTATTCACACATGGCTTATATATACAAAATAATGACTTATCATTTCATTTATATTTATAATTTTAACATAAAAAACACTAGTTTATCAATTAAAAAAATCCAATGTATATTGATAGTATTTATTTTTCATGTACACAATATGAACACATTATATTATCCCTCCATTGTTATTAATGTCCCATTTCACTTATTCTATTATGATTGTTTTTTATTACCCTAAATAATTGACAACATTCACATTTATGATTACTAATAATATTATAAGACTAAAGTAGAATTATTTTATGGTCTTATTGAAAGAAAATAATGGTTAAATCCTATATTTTCTTATATTTAATAAACCCATACCAATTAATATGTGAATATTAAATGAAAAACATTATTTTAAAATAATTTAAGAAACATAGAGTTTCATTGAGTAATTTTCTCATTTTTTATTACACTCATATATTTAACTTTCCACAACTCAACTTCTTCTTCATTGAAATGTTAAAAATATATGACCTCAAATTCAACATCCATTCATTTAAGGGATAAATTCATGTTAGACTAGGTGATTTATCATTCTGTAGTTAATGTATTGGATATCATATTAATGTATGTAAAAAATATGACACAAAAATACAACACATATATCTTATATTATTTGGGAATTTTATTGTATTGTAAGGTTCATGTTACTACATACAAAAATTACTAGTTGTGTAATTGTAATTATAATAAGATTTATATATATTCATATTTAATTCTATTTTATATTATTTTAATCATTGAATTTTAAATAATATTATTTTCAAACATCATTTTTCCTTATTACAACCATCTATTAAACTAAAAATTATTATTGTCAATAAGAAGGTATTATACACAACAAAATACCATCGAATAATAACAAACTTGTAGTAAATCCATCTAAATATATCTTAACCAACTAATTATTGGATCATTATAAGATAATTTATGATTTTTAAACTTATTTTCCCTATTATAATCATCAATATTTATCAATATTATCTCTGATTCCAATAGTGAAAATCCACTTATAATATACATAGAGTTTATATCCATTTACATAACCATAAAAAAATGATTAACAAACACACTAAGAACTTGAATATTTAGTTTCATTTTGTACTAACTATATATTCATATTATTTAACAACGACACATGATGCTAATTAATAAAATTCATAAAACATTATTTCTAGAGAATAATATCAATTTAAAATGAATCATGGGTATACAATCTAAACAAATTTGATGAATTTGTAATGTTATTATGAAATATGTTCATATTATTTATCAATCAATGATATATGGGTGATTATAAAAATAACCAATAGCTATTGACTATTTAATTAACATGTAACAGAAAAACCTTATTAATATATGAATAATATTAATGAATAAATCATGTAATTTTTGTTATAAATCTCGGGAACATTGATATTTTTTCGATCATAAAATTTTTCATCAGTATAAAAATATATAATAATATTCAAAATTATATGATAATTTCCAAAATAACATTGTAGAACGGGAGTACCCTCTACAACCAATACGTTATACTCTAATGAAATTAAAATCATTAATAAAATATTTTATGGGTATTAAATATTTTTCACACCCATCACAACAAATTATATTCATATATTTATATTAATCATAAAAATTTAATCAAATATATATCAATTTCTTTTTATAACCAAATTAAAATCATAAATTTAATTATAGTAATTTTACATAGTAAAATGGCATATTAAAAAATAAATATGCTTTTAAACATAAAAGAAAACATTAAAAAGGGTCAATGTATAATATATTCAATTTTCAATGATGAAAATATAAGTTATTACAAATTTATAATGATATTATGTTAGAATATAATAAAAAAATTTTTGGAGGATGTGAAATAATTTCATATATGTTATTTTCTTTTTCAAAAACAAGGAAAATATAGATGACTATATTATATAAGAAAAAGAAGTTTAATAAAATTTATTTTAATAATCATTGACTATAAATCCTTAAATGGAATCAATATATACACTATTTGATAATTTTGTGAGATATAAAGTCTACATGAATAGTCTAGAGAAATGAAGGAAGAGATAAATTTGGGGGTTTCTATATCACATTATAGTATATCCATGTCATTTTTCGAGGATCCACTAAATATAAAAGTTTTTATCTTCATATGAAAATATAGAATTAGTGAGGCTCAACAAAATAAAAATTTTGAATCATTGAAAATAGAAACAATATACATGTATATAGTATTTAAATATTGAAAATTAATTGGAATAATAATTTAAATTGATTCAAGTGTATTGGCTATCTATAAATTAGAGAAACACTACCCTTAGTATATTCATTAGCAATAGTAAAATAAATAAAACATTAATATAATACAATGACAGAACATAAATACTAGAATAATATTTATGTTGATTCTTTTTAAATCAATGGAATGGGGTAAAATATGTCATGAGGTGTTAGAATTTATAACTATCCTATATGTAATAAAAGTGTTCATAAAATACCAATAATTCATATATACATTGTATAAATAAATAGAATAAAATTATTATTACAAATCTATGGCTCACACCAGAACCAAATTACTCCCAAAAGAATTATTTTGATTGTAAATGGAAACATTGATAATTTATTATGGGTAATCAAATAAAATAGTTATATAAGTTTATTTCCCATTATAATCCTATAAGATCATAATGATAGATAAATGAACTCATATAATAAATTAACATATTGATGTGATAAAATGTGTTCTCCTTAGGGGCACTAGATTGATATAATCAATGGTGTTGGTAAAGCACATAAAGATTCTACATATTTAATAAATATGTATTCATGGATATTGGCCTATGTTAAAGGGACATATTACTAAAACATTCCCTAAAGAATGTAAGGGTTATATATTAATATATTGTTTTCAAAAATTACAAAATATTATATAAATATAACCAAAGACTCTTGAAATACTTTTTCATTTAAAATGTAAAGAATATAAAAAAATGTTTACTTGAAAAAAATAAATTACCTTTTCTAAATTTATTAGATTATAAATAAAAGGTTATGGAAATGAATATGTTCTGAGAACATTTGTCATATATGGATAAATACAATTTAGGATGATAAATAATGTTAAAATTTTGATTAGTGAAGATCTATAAGAAGATAATATTATATTACCATTGGTATGTATCATTTCAACAAACATTATCCTGGTTTATTTATTATCACTACCAAATGAAACTCTATACTTATATGATTGGATATTTTATAGAGTAAATTTATTTTCAATAATTGATCGAGTAATACTAGTATAAAAATCATCAATTTGGAAATTTAATTACATAATAATATTGACATCCAATTCAATAAAAATGAATCATTAATTAAACCTTTTAATAATATGTGTTTGGTATAGAAGTTTGATTATACAATATTATATTGTTTAATTAATTTCCATTATATAGGACCACTATAAGAAATTGTACCATATCCATCAATAAACTAATAATTTTAAATTTTTTATCAAAATATATGAAAATAAAAACTATATTACTATATTCAACAGAAATAGTTTTATTATAATATTAACCTATGTCTTTAGATATAGATATATCCATGAGTAGCTATATTGATGCAGTCCATTGTGGCTTCTTATGATTCTTCAAAAAAATAGATTGAAAAAACATTAAAATAAACATATACTCACGAACATAAGTTGAAAAATATTAAATTCATAATATGTTATATTATTTATTTTTCATTATAAACATTTCAATTGTCAATGTTCTATTATATTTCAAGTGTTTAAATGTAAAATTATTTACCTTAGTGGTATTAATAATATTCAAATTCTCACATAAGAGACATATTAAAAATTTCATCATAGAAGCGTGATAGGATTGCCATAACATGTTGTTTCCATTTGCCAAAATATTCTAAATAATTAATTAATTTATAATTAAATTGATATTTAAATAGAAAATAAAAATTTAATTATTCATTATTATGATCTAATAGCCCTATATTTATTATATTAATGGCCATTATATCAATAAAACAATAAAAAATCGACACATTTACCATCATTAATGTAAAAAACATCATCATATTTTATTTACTTAAAATCTTGACAAATTATAATGTAATGCATTATTTTCAACAATCAGAAATAATAGAACAATTCAGATGGAGAAATTATCATAAAAATAAATCGTATTCTATTGGAAATCATTCATGTACACCTCAATAAGATTAATTACAAAATATTATATTATTAAAAAGTAATTATCACTTGATATCTCACAATTTTATATTAAATTAGTGTAAGTTGTAAATGAAAGTAACAAATCATTGAAATAATATTGAAACAGTAGATAACATTTCACTATTGAAAAATACAATGCATTACATGAACAACATATAAAATTCATATGATTTGTATTTGATTTTATTATCTCTAGTTTCATAATAATACATTTTTGAAATTTAACAAGGAAAAATATATTTTTTAGTTACCAAAAATAATAAATAAATAAATATGAAATCATATTTTATGAATTATCATTATATATCTATAGGATCCACACTAGATCCATTAGTTTATTTTATGTCAGGAAACATAGAATATTGAAAAAAATTTCTGTAGAAAATATAAAACATACCACACTTAGTTCTTCATAACATCATAACGTGTAAAAGGAAAAAAATCTGAAAACAATTCAATATATTCTAATGAAAAGATATCTTAAATATGGTAGTCACATAAGATTAGTAATGTTTAAGAATTTATAAATCTTTCAGTGATAAAATGTACGTATATAATGAGAATAAGTTTTGGTTACTGTTGTATTATCATATGAAATGAATTCCCAAAAAATCATATATTCATGAGAAATGAAATAAAACCATGAATATCTTATGATATTAAACATAGTGTAATAACAGATCATATTATATGAGATGATAAAATAATAATAATATAATTTCATAAAAGAGTTTCCCAATGTTTTGTGTAATCAATATAATATAAATATTATTTCAAGAATAATGATCAATGCATTCATAGAATGGTAGTATTCTTATAATATAAAATATGACTTTTTTAGGTATTGGATAACTACATGGGTACCATCTTTTGGTTTTGGGATAACGTATCGTGTACATCTCTTTTGGATAGGGATATCCTTTGATTTAACACCTAAAATTATGACACATTAATTAAATCTAATTAATTGGTAGGATTGATCAAACCCACACATAATAGAATTAAAATCCATTCATTTATATTCTATAATATCAGTATACCTTTTACTATTTAAAAATAGAATATTATATGTAAACGATAAATAGTTTCATAAATATTTAAAAAATATAATTATAATCAATCCATTAGATGAATAAATATGCTAACATAGGATCATCAACAGTAATGAATAAGAAATATAAATTGTTGTTGTAATTGATTAAAAAAATAAAATTTTATTGGATAATTTCTAGAGGAGAAATAGAATTTCATTTTTATGTCACTTTTTTAAAATAAAAAATTTTTGATATATTTTTTAATACTATTATATTAATTACATGTGTATGGATGGAAACATCCATGATCTAATAGATAAATAAAACTTGTCCTCTAAAAAATATTCCTTCTACATATTTAGTATATAATGTCAAGCAAAAAAACCGAAAAATTTAACAATTATTAATTAAAAAGTTATAATTTTTTTTTCAAAAATATGATATATGATTTTATAATTGGAAAATGAAAATATAAAAAATACAGGTAAAAATAAGATTATATCATAAAACACATACCTATATTTTTTCGTTGTTCATATGCACTCTAACCACCTATAGAATATATTTAGTTTTATTATACATTTATATGATATCCATATACACATATATAACAATATATATATTTGTCTTATAACATCTTATCACAATTTCTTCATCAATCATACATTATCATTTTTTTCCTGGTTTTGACTTATTTTTTAATGTATGATTTGACAAGAAACTCGTAATACTTGTACACATATCATCATTCATTAATATATTATATTTTAAAAATGAAAAATTATCATATATATCATTAAATGCATATTTATAAAATTTGAATAAAAAAGTGGTGTAAAATAAATTTATTCTCTATATGATGATGGTGGCTCATAAACAAGAACAATAAATTTTCTAGTTTTTTATTGGATGGATAAAAAATTGGAAATAATAATTCCCCATAAATAATAATTATTACATAAAAAATATATTAAATATACATTACATCCACTATAATAACTAAATAGTTGGTATGAAATTTGAATCGTATTGCTATGTATAGGTGGTATCCAACATGCATGCAAGAGTGATACTCTATTCTATTATTTGATTAAAAAAATGTAGTTAATAGTTTTAAAATAATCATAAATAACTATATATATATTTATGAAACTATATTCATATTATTATGATTGATACCATATTTTTATAAAAGTTACATGATTTCGTTACATTGAAAAGCTCTATGATTGTGAAGATTTCTTCTTTAAGCCATCTCTATTATAATACACTATATTTATTGGATGATTTTTCTTATGATAAGTGTATAATCTATAGTATGAATGTATCAAATGTAATAATGATTTAGTATATTCATTTTAAATACCAAATGTATTAAATTTCAGGAATTATGGAGTATAAGGATTCACTTTTTATATGTTAGAGGAGCGACATAGATGGAATATCATAAATTATTTTAATGATATAAGCTCACATTCATGTGAATGAGGCTCCAAATGAACATATACTGAAAAATACTATAAGATAATTTTTAAATCACCAAAACTATTAAAAATTATTCAATATTTGGTTAAATTACTACATGTGTCTATTTGTTTAATAATCCATCGTAAACTGGTTCAAAGCATTACCAAATATAAAAAATCTTACAAAATTTTTAATTTTATATGAAAAAAATTATTTTACATTTTTAATTTATAATAATTATAATCATTTTAAATATCTAATCATTTTTGGTATAAACAATTCCTAAATGTGGATTATTTTATATTAATATTAGCATGAAAACATAAATAACAATTAGTTTTATATTTATTGAATATTATGGAATAATACTAAATATACATTCATTCCATACATTTCAAAAACAATATAATTAATTATAAAATAAAATTTTAATATATAAACAATATATATCATTTATACCAATAATGGATTTATATTTATTTAATTCATTTACATTCAAACACTACGTTATCGTTAAAATGACATTTAAAAAAGGTAAAATAAATATATTTTAAAAAATATGAATAATGGGGATTTATGTGTAATTACTTATATTTGGACTTATTAAAAGATAATTCATTATATTAATATCAAATTATAATTATAATGGATCATTCTATGAAATTAAGTGACATTTTGTTATAAAATTCATTAATTTTTAAAATTAATTGAAATAAATAATTTTTATGTACTCTATAATATTCAATCAAATGTAATATTTTCATTGTTATATGAAAAATGATCTTAATTCCATAAAATAAAATATTAAAAAATTAATGACATTGATTATAATTTCTTTCAATACAATTCAATTTAATTCATTTAAAAAATTTAACCCCAAAATTACATTACTGAACATTGATTACTTATTTATTATGCATTAATCAATAAAATTATATTAATTAAAATAGTATATAATTTTTAAAAAAACGATTACTATTAATAACATAATATTTAATGGTTTGGTCATAAATTATTACTATATCATCATTCAAGTAGTTTATGGGTTTCATATAAATAATGATATTCAATACCTCGTTTTATTTCAAAGGAAATACATAAAAAAATTAGGTGTTACATTCTTCCACCACCAAATAATGTATTTTCTCATTAATATTATTTCAATATGATGTAATAAAAAGATGATATCATTACTTCATCAAGCCCTCAATATCACATTTAGTATCCTCAAATTTCTTATTACTTCAGAGAACATTAACTATGAATGTGATATTATACCGTTGGACATTATCTCAATGATCTATGGTTTTTTACTTGTTATTATTCATAATAAATAACATTCTCCTACAATATAAGAAGATATTGCCTTATATATATAGGATTATTCATGTAGTTCCCAAAAAGATATAAATGGATAACCTCATGAACCTGAGCAAGGTTCAGTGGATGTTCCAAGCGATGAGATAAAATCAATAATATATCCAAAAAACATAAAGGGACCAATATATCTATTGAATCAACTTCAATTATTTTTCAATCAATGTTTTTGATATGAAATATCTAGGAATAACTTCTCAACATGTTCAAATTCTATATCTCTCTTATTAATGGTTTAATATCTCTTTTGTCAACTGCGAGAAGAAAATATGTGTTGTTTAATAGATCAATCTTTATCTAAAAAATTATATTATATATAATATCAAAATAGAATGATTTATCAAATAAATTACATCTTTTCATATTTCATCATTTACTTCCAAAGGGGACTTCATAAGGATCCAATAGAATTAATGAGTTAACGATCCTTTAATAGAAGTATTAAACTATAATATGGTGTTCATGGAAACAACATTTGAAATATAGATAATATTATCAAAAAATTTACTACGGGATCTCATTTTATCCTATCAAGCATTCCACAATCTAAGGCTGAAAGGGTGTACTAAAACAAAAATTTGAATTGAGAGATTTTATTTGAAATATTTAGAACATCGTGGTAACCAAAAAACCGCATTCAGGTACAACAAAATGATGTACAACATTCACAATAATGGCTAATGAAATATATATATAGGGAAGAAATTAAAGTGAGAAATAATCAATGAAAAAAATGAATTATGATTATATTTTAACAATCTCTAAAATATCCCAAAGAATTATAGCCCTTATATTTATTTGGGGATTTAGATAATGGATTCCATTGGGTTGTTTATCTATTTACATTATGGTATTGGTAATTTTTTTTAACATCACAAATTAATTTTATCTCATAAATATAATATGCTGACATACCATGAACAAAGATACACACTCACCAATATATGCAGATATATGTATATTTTACTATCATAATTATTCTATCATATATCCACACATGTTCATACTTTAGTATAAATTAGGGGTGATGATATATAATCTTATTACAATGGCTCGTTATTCTTTAGAAAATATATAAAATTATAATTAATTATTGAACATTATCATATTTTCACAATCATGGTCAATCTTGGTAACATTTCACTCATTATATTAAAGTTCCACATTATTCTTTGGTTCCATTTCAATAATTACATGAATATATTATTGAGGAATCATTTAAATATGTTAATATTTCTATGTAATCTTCATTATTTAGTTTAACATCCACAATATACAGAAATATATCATATCTTTTCTCTTTCCAAAAAATATATTAGTTTTTCTGATCCAATTGAGGTAATTAAGTGGGTACATTGTTTGGTTTCAATGTTTGGAACATTATTGAGTAATCATATCTATTAATCGACGACAACCAACATCTAGGAACATATAAGACTCTTTTTATGAAATATATATTTTATTTTATTCTTATTAATATATATCTCACACTATTATTAATAAATATAACTCTCCCTTACACTTAATACATTTATTTCTATTGTAATGTTAAATATTTAGTTTAATAATGTTGAATGATCCATTAATTTTAATGTGAAAAATGCTATAACCAAATCATTAATCATAAGACAAAAACTCATCCCCTACTTCAATGAATCATCTAGAAAATAACTCTAATCCATAGTAGGTTAAAGTTATAATACATGAAAAAATAAACCTTTTTTATAGTTACATAATTTTTTATTCATAAAAATAAATACTAATAAGTATCTTCTAGGTTAACATGTTTATTTGATTATATATCCAACAAAAATTCATCTATAAAATCCTAATATCTATACATTCAATGAAAAATATTGATATAAATCATAAATATTTCACTTATGATATGTTGAATAAAAAATATCTTCATTGGATCCCCAAAAAATTCAATTTTATTATATTATATGACACAAAAACAATGAAAATTTAATCCCAAATTTGCACATTAAATATTTATTAATACAAACCCATCCTAATTTTGGTATTTATTATTAACTTAATTGTAATAGCCCAAGAATTTTTAATTTATTTTAAAATGAATATATGTTTTCTATATTTTTTATTTCATGATACATTGTTAGTAGTAATATATATATATATATATATTAAAACACTAATTTAAATATTCATTCCATGTATAACCTACTTGGTTAGCACTATATACATTCCCAACTTGGATTACGCTACATACAATACTTACATGGTTTCCACTACCCACAATACCGAGTTGGCATTGATTACATGCAACCCTGATGATTCTACAAGAAATCATTTTACTGTTATAATTATTTAAATGAAATAATTATATCCTAGCCATTAAACAATTTAAAATGAATATATATAACTAATTTTCAAATATTATTTATAATTTTTTATATAGATAAAAATAATGGTAATAACCTTATGATTTTTTTTAAAGTCATATTATTTTTAAAATTGTTTTTTCTCAAATGAACTAGTTATAATAATTAAATATATATTAGACACATTTTTATTTTGATTAGGATAATATTGACACCATTTTGAAATATGGAATTAAAAAAAGGGCATTGGGAGAGTTCTTGGGATTTCTTTGAGAAACAACAATTTTGTGAATTGTGAAAAATACTATGTTTTATTTAATAACTTACTTTTTCTAATAATTATTAATGTTAATTTTTTAGGATATCCCTAGATAAATTGTACATTTATTTATATAATGTATGTCATTATAATAAATTTCTCATATAAATTGAACATAAAATCATAAAAAAATTACTAAATTTTCAACATTAAAATCCATTTATTTTACTCCATCTGTGTGATTACCATTAATTTTAATTTTTTCCTTCTATATGAATTATATTTAGAAATATGAACAAACACCATTGTAATAAAACTAATAGTTAGAGTCTAATAATATCAAATTAATTTTTCCCAAAATATTAGTATAATTGATTACAAATATTCACAATGATTAAGATCAATTTAAACTAATCAGGTAGTAATGCTCAATATTAGTTTCCTAAATGACCTAGAATCTTTTCTAAAACTCATTGTGTGGACCAAATTCCATGTGAGTCATTTTCCTTCCACATAAATCACAAGATGATCTCCCATTTATTGACACCTCTCCAAAAACATGTGATTGTAATATCTGTTCCCATTAAACTTTCCAAATTTTACCCTTACACCTATAATACATTCCTTGGGTATAAGGAAATCCAATAAATCATTTTGGCATAAATGAAAAGAGGTTACATTATTAATAGGTACTGTCTTCTATAGAGTCCTTTATTTAAATTTCATTATCCACCCCCTCTAACTCTATTTATTAAATTCTTATAAAAAATAATAAGTATACTAAAATAGAAGGATTTTCATATTATATAAATAAATATATACATACACACACATCCACAAAATTAATATTGAACATATTGATTCTATTTATCGTGAACTACTACCTCATGAAATGATTATTGTTCATCATTTCCTTACTACCTACCACATTGGGAATTATGATGGACACTATATTTATATATATTATATATTATATTAATTATTTCATAAATATTAGTTAATCCTTTCACAAGACATAGCTTATTACATTTCATTTTTTAAATATGATAAGTTCATTTTTGGAAGTGTAGACTACCTCCCCCTCAATGAATTATTATTCATTTCTACACTCTATAGATTGTATTTAAAATGGTTTTAGTGAATATAATATATATATATATATATAGAATAATATATATTATTTAATATGTATTTAGATATATATCTAAATATATTATTTTTTTAATTTATTTATTTCAATACGACAATTAAACGGAAAAAGATTTGTTATTTACAAATGACCAACTATCTACATAAATTGTGTATTTTGTTTCATAGTTATGTATATATTCTATAGAATAATATAATGTACATATATTGTATATAAATGATATTTTTATAATTTTTTCTGTTTTGGAAATAATAATATAATGTTTAAGGAGAAATTATATAACAAATTTAGTCACTACTAAAAAAAGTGAATATTTCTATTAGTGAATCCTTAACATTGGATTATTAACAAGTGGGTTATAATTGGTTATAATTAAACAATACAGCGAATTATATTTTATAATATGATTCTATAAAATATTTATAAAAAAATTATAGTTATGAAACATGTTTTTGTATTTAGTTCAATGAGAGTCAAGCCACTAGTTAATGGGGTTTCATCTCACTTTTTATTTCCAAGTGATACATGCCATATTCGCTGCTCATTCTCCTTTTGTCTTGTTTTTCTATTTACCATGATTTTATTTTTTTATATTATAATTACATTTATTTTTATTTACATATCCATTGAGAAATTAGTATATAATGGGGTTTATGCCTCGAATGATACCAAATCAGTAAAATAGAACTGTCTCCATTTTCCTTTTTTACAACTCATTTTTTATGCACTTAAATTCTCATTAGAGGTGTATATACAGCCATTTTACAATAAATATCATGAATCGTTATATTTTCCTAATATTATATGACGCATGTTATTTATTTTTCTTATATGTATGTAATGAATAAATTTTACCAAGTGATAAGACTTTATGAAAAAATATCATTGGTTTTCATGATTATTTATGTTTATGCTTCCTTTGATGAAATTTTATAACCCATATCTCAATTGATTGCTGATTTTTATTACCACTACTTATTTATTCAATATTAATGTATTGGTACCATATTTATGAACTTTTGTTCATAATATAGTTTAGAAATAGTTTTTAAGAAACCACAAATTAAACCCTCTATTACGACAAAAATTTATGTTTTCTATAAAGTGATCCAAGAATATGGTACCATTATCCTATAATATTTAATAGAAATTTTTAACCATTTTTATTTTATTTATATATTTTAATTCATATTATTTTTATTTTATTAAAATTTAAATTTTCTATTATTTTTTCTATGGAAAAAGAGTGTTTTTACCTCATAAAACATGTACGAATTTACATGTTATCATTCCATTGAAGCATCCATTGAAAATTTAAAAGGAATATCATTAAAAAATATTTAAATGAAAATTTCTGAAAACTTTTATTTCAAATATTTTTAAAATATATTTTATAAATTTTCATGTAAAATGATTCTCAAAACATTTTCAATATCCTTTGATATATTTACAAGAAAAATGATTTCCATATTTCTTCATACATAATATATTATTTTTAAAAAAATTGATTTAAAAATTATCTTGGTTTTATTTTATAAGTTTCAAAAACTATTTCTCTATATGTTTTCAATATTATTTTATATATTTTCAATGAAAATGATTTTGAAACTGTTTTCATGATGATTTTATCAGTTTTCACGAATAAATTTTTTCAGAATGATAACAAGATTCTTGTATATGTTTTCAAGAAAATGGTTTGTCAATAAAATTTTAATTCATATTAAATGTTTTCAATTAATTTTCTAATAAATTTATATTCAATTTGGTTCAGGTTAAAAAAATTTATTTTCATTGTTGAAAATATATTTTATGAAATGTTTTGGAAAGATATTTATATATTATTATCCATCTAAGATGACATCTATTAATGTAACTCAAGCCTTTCTAAAAAATGATCTCAAAATTCCATTCATATTCATTCTATGAATGGGTTGTGCTAAATGTTATGGTATTTATGATATGTGTTTATCTATCAAGGGATATATGTTTATGAAATCCAATTTTATTTTATGGGTTATATGGTGAGGAAAATCCATTTCCTTTAAATGGGTTATATTTTTTTGAAACCTAGTTCCTTTCAATAGTTATTCTCTTATGAAATGATTATGAAAACAATATTCTTTTTATAGGTTGTAAAGTGATAAAATTATAAAGACTACTATTTCGTTTTATGAGATTTTATTTGATATTTATAAGACACACCATTTTTCATGGGTCATCATATGATAAATGTTTTGGGTTACGTGAATGTATGGTTTAATTACGTGACGGGTGGGACCAATATCTCTCTCTACTATATTGTTTAGCGATAATTTTTTTATGACTTCAAAGGGTACACGAGATGGGATACCATGAGGAAAACATGAGGATAAAATATAGTAAACTGAATTCCTTAAAAAATAAGGTATTCTATAGGGAATGCGAATCCTAAAACAGTAGCTTAAATAGATGGAAACCCCAAGTCCGAAACTAGAGGGTAAACCGGGGGACATCCCAAGCACGAAATAATACGGTACACAAGAGGGAATCCCAAGCCTATAATAATAGGTTTCATGAGGGGTCATCCCATCATCAATGAATGTACATATCTGATTAACCAAATCCTTACATGTTACAAAGGTCTTGATCATCCTCTTTGACATAGGGGTTTTATATGAGTTTTCCATTATTAAATATTTTCTTCCGATGTTATGATTTAATGGATTATGTAGTTTATTTCATAACAATTCATATTTTCTAAACTGATAATATTTATTAATGATCATATGAGATCACACATTTGTTTTTTTTCTTTGTCATGATGATATAAAGAAATGATTTTTTTTAAAATTACTAAATGTCGATATATTTATTGTAAATTCTGGATATCTTTCACAAGCATAATATATTTTCATCAATGTTTCCTTAAACACTAAACCAATACGGTCCACGGGAATATTTATTTTGGAATGTATTGAATATTCATCTTAAAATATGTCATATCTACATATGTAAATCCTAGGATGTTATAGTTGGTATCAAAGAGAGTTTTATTCAAATATAGGAAATTCGGATGCGAAATCTACTCTGACATCCCGTGGTATATTTGTAAGGACATGTTTAGGGTTTTCTCTTTTTATAATTATAGCAATAAGTTAACATATATAAAAATGACCAAGAATTATGGTAATGATTAGGTTGAGTTCTTTCCTTACAATACATCCTAGAGTGTATAGAAAATATGGATATTGATATTACACATATATACATAATGGTAAAAACACTAACATGACATTTCAGGATGGACTCGGGCTAATATGGAACATGACAATAGACATTGATGAACAACCGTTTAGATACACTAGGGATTATACAATGGAAATTCACAAACTCATTATAAAACATCATGAATGATCTAGATATATGTTGACTAGGAATAACCTGGGATAAAAATAAAATTTCATAGATTAAAGGAGTTTGAGCCATGGATTATACATCATATAAGAAATTGTGCATGATTATGTGTCTTTCTAAAATGATATATGTGTCTTACCTAGTGATTTATAGTTATAATCTATGAATATTAATAGAGGGAACATGGTTCACATTAAATGAATCATATGTCTAATTTAAGGGAATTATGAAAATCGATTTCTTAAATGGAAGTCTCATAAAGGGAATCAGGAAGGAGGTTTGATATTCGGTTATAATTTTGAAGATAAAGAGACCAAAAACGACATGTGAATGGTATGTGATGCTCTTCAAATATTTATTAAATTGATCATAAGAAGAATGATTAAATTAATATTTAAGAACTTTAAAAAATGATTTATATTTCATAATTTAGAAAAATGTTATTAAAGAACATGTTGATATATCTTGAGTAATGGTTTAATAATAATGTTTAATTAATGAATATTTATGGGATTGAAATATTATGTTATATGAATCTGGAAATTTTTTTGTTATTTTATTATAATATTTCATTATGGATTTAAAAGGACATGTTTAATGGTGATGAAGGCAATGAAATACGATTTCAATGAAGGGTGTTTTTTTATAAAGGGAAGGTAAATCGTAAATAATACCTGAAATTGATATAATTATCTTTGGATAAGGATATACTAAATATAAATATGTAAATTGGGTGATACATATTACATTGTATCTAATTATTGGAAATGTGTTATATATCATCAAGGATGATGTTCAACAATTATTGGATTTAGTGAATGCATCATAGAATTTTTAGAATAAGGAAGAACAAATGTTTTCCAAAATAATTTATGGTAATTATGGTTATAATCTTTTTTTATGGAATATACGATGAGTTTTTTTCACTTGTTTCAAATGTGATGACCATGTTGAACATTGTGCTATATGAGAGAATTAATGTTAAGCATACTTCATGTATTTATTTCTAATTATATGGATTTTCATCATTCATATTGTTTATAATGTTAAAAATTTATTGAATTTTTAATCTAAACACTATATTAAGTTAGTAAGATGAATGTTTTTCCACTTCACATGAGGTTTTTTTCTTATTGGATATCCAATTTAAACTATTTTCTAGGGATGGAAACTGATGAGAAATGGGATGACATAACATAGATCTAATGATATGATTGAATTTTAGGAATGAAAAACCGACCATCCCTTTAAGATAAAGAGGTGAAGTAGATAAAAGAACAACCAAGAGTGAGGCTTTATTAAAAACATAAAAGTATATATTTTCATGAATGTTCCTTGACTTCAGGAAAAAATATATTGGAACAAAATTTTTATCTTAGTACTTTCATTTTTAATGAATCAGATGTCCCCTTATGTTATCACACATTTATGGAATTCTGATTTCCAATGTTTTTCTGATAGTATTCTCTATCACTCTCATTTAGAACATGATAGTTATATTTTTCTATGATTTCTATTATTTTTATTTATAACATATGTTCTCCTATGATGAAACCCAGTTAAATATTAATTTGAGTTACTATTATGGAATCAAGAATACTTTTCATTGGAGTTTTTAGTCTTCATGTCTACAATGTGGGTTTATATGAACGAAACAATCATGCATTAACCTTTTGATAAACCAAATGAATTTTGAGGGTTAAATTCATTTTAATTCGTTATAATATAACACCCTGACATTTTTTGAAATATATTTTTTTGAATTATTTTATATTTTTGATAATTTCATTTCACATGATCCTAGAAATAGTTATTTATATATATTAAAACACTATGTAAAATCATCCGTTTATAAAAAACCAACATGGGTAGTGTACCATGCATTACCATCAAGGCTTGCGCTAACTGAAATAATGACTTGGTTTGTGCTGCCCATAACACCGACTTGGTGTACGTGTTGGCGCCAAAATATGGCCCGCGAGAAAGAAACGAAAAAAGACGGCGGGCGCGCCCTTCGCGAAGCACCCTCGCGAAGCACCCACGCGAAGCCCCGCCGCGAAGCGCCCCGACCATCACGGCCCCGCGAAGCTCCAAAGGCGGTAAGTCTTCACGAGTGCATTTGGCATTCGCAAGCCGCCGCGAAGCTCCAGAGGCGATAAGTCTTCGTGAGCGCATTTGACGTTCGCGAGCCGCCGCGAAGCTCCAGAGGCGGTAATTCTCTACGAGCGCATTTGATGTTAGCGAGCTGCCGCGAAGCACTGGAGACGGTGCGTGAGTTCTGCTTCGTGGTTCCCCTTCCCTATAAATACTGGACTCCCCCTGAGTCCTGAGGACGGATGTTCCGACCATTCAGCTTCTCCTCTCCCGAAACCCGAAGCACCCTTTGCCCCTGGAATCATGAGCTCCGCGAGGTATTCCTACTTCGCGAGACGCCTTTGCTTTGTCTTGTTTTGAGGCCCTCTTCTGAGAGGGACACCCTTCGCGAAGTTCAAGGGCATTCGCGAAGGAAGGGGATTTCCAAGGGAACCCGGGAAGCCGTGGAGCACTTATGCTTCGCGAAACACCCAACCCATACTAGTGATCCCTATGCTAAGCCAGGATCGCTACACATCGCGAAGCACACTGCTTTGCGGGACCCTGCTTCGCAAGGCACCTCTCCTTCGCAAGGCAGTGCTCCGCGAACACTGTTCCACTTCACGAAGAACCTTCCACTCACACCTACGCCCCATGCTAAGGCCAAGGCACTCCACTTAGCGAAGCACACTTCTTTGCTTAGCGATTCCTCTTCCTGTGCGACCCTCAAGGTTTGCACGATGTGATTTCAAAGTCCCATGGACAACACCACCCGTGGCATTGCTTTGCCTAATGCTTCTTCGCATATGCATGCTAACAGCTATCGCTTATTCACATAGCCACGCTAACGTGGACCCTTGGATGGTTCGTTCCACAACCCCCTTTGACCATGGACTTACTGGTACCTTCCCTTCCCCAAGGACCAGAGGGTACCAGTTATGTAAGTCCTAGGGTTGTGGAGTGAACCCACCTCGTTCGAGCTGCAGGATGTTAAACTGCCAAGCACCACATCCTCAACACATGACGTTAAACTGTGACTCGACCTCATGCCCCAACGGATAGTTGCACCTCTGCATCTCCGTACTTCCCCACTACGAAGGTCAGTAGAGGGCGGGATAGGGAATGAGGCACCCCCTATCATTGGACCAAGGTCCATTTTTCCTGCGTTTTGTCGCACAATGGGCCTCCATCCTAGAGTAAGTCCCAACACCATGGGCCGCCTAACGCGTAATCCCCTCTTCGCTTTTCATGGACACATCCTTCGCGACGTGATCGTCAGGTCCTTGCAACCTCTTGTTTCTCACACCGAGCATGACTCACGTGGGCTTAGAGTGAGCACCGACCCTGACCCCCGTCCAACCTGAACTACAAGGTCTTTGATCCATGTCAAGGCATGGTACGTAGGAAGCCTTTACGAGGTTCAATCCCACCAATAGTGGACCCCCGGGTCTACTTTCAGGTCAGTTCACCGACGAACCCATAGGGAACTATGGGGACTTTGATCCATGTCAAGGCATGGTACGTAGGAAGCCTCCATGAGGTTCAACCCCACCCATTATCCAATTCACGTCGAGTTCTACCCACGTCCAGCACGACGTTAAACTGCATTCCCCAACCTGAACTACGAGGTCTTTGATCCATGTCAAGGCATGGTACGTAGGAAGCCTTCACGAGGTTCAATCCCACCAATAGTGGACCACCGGGTCTACTTTCACGTCCGTTCACCGACGAACCCATAGTGAACTACGAGGTCTTGGATCCATGTCAAGGCATGGTACGTAGGAAGCCTCCATGAGGTTCAAGCCCACCCATCATCTATTCACATCAAGTCCCATTCCCGTCCATCACGACGTTAAACTGAATTCCGGTCCAATGGTAAGTCGTTGCGACTCATCCTATTTGAACTACGAGGTCTTTGAAATATGTCAAGGCATGGTACGTAGGAGGCCTCCATGAGGTTCAAGCCACATTGCTCGGCCGTTCATTCACGTCGAGTTTCACCCTCGTCCAGCATGACGTTAAACTGTATGCTCCTCCCTTCGTCCCACATGACATTAAACTACACACCCATTCCCACCTGAACTTTGAGGTGTTTGATCCATGTCAAGGCATGGTACATAGGAAGCCTTCCAAAGGTTCAAGCCCACCACTCATAAGACCAAGGTCTACCTTTACGTCGGTTCACCAACAAATCCCCCATATGAACTATGAGGTCTTTGATCCATGTGAAGGCATGGTACGTAGGAAGCCTTCCTAAGGTTCAAGTCAACCCACCATCCGGTCGTTCCGACCTCCTTCATGTCGGTTCACCCCCGTCCAATCCGAACTATGAGGACTTTGATCCATGTCAAGGCATGGTACATAAGAATCCTCCCAGAGGTTCAAGCCCATCTCCCATTAGACCAAGGTCCCTCATTTACGTCAGTTCACCGACACTCAATGCCCGTCGTTTATTCACGTCAGTTCACCCTAGTCTCTCATGATGTTAAACGGTATTCCATCAATCATTCGAACTACAAGGACATTGATCCATGTCAAGGCATGGTACGTAGGAATCCTTCCCAAGGTTCAAGCCCACCACTAGTGGACCCACGGGTCTACTTTCACGTCAGTTTGCTGACGCATCGGACCAAGGTCCACCTTCACGTTGGTTCGCTGACGACATTCATCAGGCCAAGTTCCATCTTCAGGTCAGTTTACCGGCACCATCCCGAACTACGCAGACTTTGAATCCCTGACACGGGGATACGTAGGAAGCCTCTCCAAGGCTCAAGCCCAACCTCACCGTTGCCCCTGCGATAGTCCCATTTCACTCCCCCTCCACTCCATTCACCCACCTATCACCTATCCCGATTATCGCCCGGACCGTCATCCCTCGGTGAGACCATGTCAGTATGATCCTCTTCACAGCTTCCTATGGGCTGGCACCGGTATCGGCATCCCTTCAAGGGAAATCCCTCGGTCTGATCTATCCTAGATAATGCTCTGATCGGGCTGATCAGTCTCTGCTAGACGTTAAACTCACGGCATACCCTGTGTTAAACACGGGAAGCTGAGGAAAACCTCAGATATGTGTCTATGGCATATAATTCCTTGCGTTTGATGTGGGATGCCTCGAGCTTCCACGCCCTCGAGAAGCCCTGTGACCAGGGACAAAAGACAGACATGCTCGGTTCCCCAGCATCCAGACACGCTACTGATGGCTCAATGTGACTACTCCCCCGACTGAAGGTTGTTGCCCTGACTGGACCCTTTTGAATGTCCTGACAGAAGCAGTGTAATTAACCGGCGTCCATGGAAACATGTCACTAGGAAGAGTTTCACGAACTACGTATGAAATATATGAGGGAGACCCGGACTAGGTAATGAGCTCCGAGGAGGAATCCACAGAGGGAAGAATCGACATCCCATCATCTCGTTTCGATCAAGGAGCAGACGTACCTGAACAAGGAACGAATGACGCCCGCCTTTGGAAAGCGGGAATGTGGGGCAACAAAGTCACGCGTCCTCCTCCGCGGACGGACGGAAGCGCGTGTGCCCCGACGGAAGCGTCAGAAACATAAATGGTGAACCCGACGTGAAATTATTCTCCTCAATATGGAGATTAGTAGCGTTCGAGACACCAGTAGATTGACGTGTCACCGGATCCAGATATCTGGTGCCTGGTCCCGCCATGCAAATAGCGGGCCTGTTGTGAAACTCACCGAAAGTCGGGGCAGTAGAACATGGGGCACTCCATTCTGCAGCGTGTTGGCGTGGATCCTTCTTACAGACGTGGAGAATGGAAGGACGATGGGGCACTGGCTGTCAATCCTTTTCCTCTTAGTGCTTATGAGTTGATCCCTTCGTTTCTCAGGAACCAAGTTGCTGTTACAGAGACGCGATCACCGCTCGCTAGCCTACGTAGGGGCAGGGGAAACATCACCACAGCCACCCCACATGGCGCCGCTACCGCCACGACGGTCGCCACATCGCGGAATATGGGGCTCCCACGTCCCCTTTCCCCATCAGAGGTCATCCAGCAAAGGGTGATCAACAACCTCGTGTGCATGTACGATGAGGAAGGGGTCATCCCAACTAGGGATATTGCCCGCCTGGACTTGGAGGCATCCAGGCCCCGCCGTCAACACCGCCCTAACAGGCCACGCAGGGAGCCCCTGCTCCCCACCCCAATGTTCTATCGTTTCGGGAGCCTGTCTCTAGAGCGCCTTGACGACTCCTCGCCCTACGCCGAAGAGGCGGGCGCCGTCTGGCTCAGCCCACTCAGGGTCCCGACCCAAGGGCTCCAGGCGAGAGCTCCCGCATGGCTGCGTCAGCGCCGCCGTCCGGCTCCGTAGGAAGAGCATGCAGGCCATGCCCCTGCACCACCTGCACCAGCTCGCCTAACCCGACGTCAACGCCGGGCTCAAGCTAAGGATGCCTGCCCAGGCCCGTCGACATCGACAGCTACAGTGGCCCGAGCCACCGTCGACATGCATCATAAAGCCCCCGCATACACTGAGCATGGGCACTTTTTTGCCCGACCAGGATCGAGACCCCAACCGTCCCACGGGCGGGCTGGGTTGACTCTCCGGGTTACAGGCCCAAGTGGTGATTGTCGCGAACTAACCCGCAGTGATGTCACCCCGTACGGAGGTCCTCCCCGTACCACTACTCCACAGAGCATGGGCCTTCCCCGCTGCGAAGTCCATCATTGAGGCATGCCTCGCACTACCCCCATCCCGAAAGAAGACCTACCCCGCGGCAGTGACGCTCAGCGCGGGAATCTTTCCCGCGCCCATTGTACAGGGTACAGAGTCCATCCTCCTACCCCTGACCGCCAATCTGAAGGAGCCGTCCATCCTGTCCTTCTCCAACGTGGGGGCCCTCCCTACGTCCTCTCTGCAACCGACGAAGGTCCTCCTCGCCCTAGCAATTCGAGGAGTGAAGGTCTGCCTCGCTCCACCCGCAGTGACCATGGAGGTCCTCCCCATGCTCCTTCCAATTCCAACAGAGGCCCCACCTACACGGGTGATGTTCATGGAGGTCCTCCCCAAGTACCCTTCGAAATTTTCCCTGGTTCCCCTCGCACCTCGGCCATCTCGAGTGGGGGCCCTATCCACCACAGTGCCAGCGCCGCCCCGAGACTCCATGATAGGGATCAACCCTGTCTCGAAGAGCCACCCCGGGGCAGGAGAGCAGGTCGTCGTCGCTACAAGAAGAGTCCTGGGAAATCCCGGGTGGAGATCAAACCCGCCCACTTCTCCGACTCTGGGGTGAAATGCAATTCAGCGATGGAACCTTCTCCTCGTTCCTCCGTATCAAGAACTGGGACAGGAACCAGACGCATTAGCCTCATCCTCCCGGAATATGAGTTCCACCAGATTCCCGTCTTTCTCCGCAGGTACATCCAGGAGGAAGAGATCTTGGGTGTTCCGCAGGTCTCGACCACGCAATTATCGCCATCGTCACCAGAAGCGCCCTCTGCCTCTACCAGAGATCACGGAGAGCTGTTTTGGGGGCCGAAGATGGTAGAACGATGACATGACCTATCACCTGTAGTCGCGACTCCTATTTCGGAAGCTGTTGTTATCAGCCCATAGTACCGTGACATCGTGGCCAGGTCACCTCACTCTTTGGAGGATGGCCCGAAATTCGGCGGCCAGTCAGCTCGTTCGCCGTATTCTCCACCGCCAAGTTTACTATCCTAGAGGTCCGCCTCGGTACCACTACCAGTCCCTCAGCCGCCCCCGGTTGACGAGTGGGGCAATACAGGGCCAGACCCCGAGTTCAAGCCCAGGAGCTTCTGGAGTATTCTTGCAGCGGAGTTCTTCCTAGAGAAGTTCTGGCCGATGGCAGCGCTGAACTTTCACATACCAAACTCTCTTACCCCTGAAGAAGTAGGGTTCTTTTCTCGAACCCTATGGGCGACACACTTCCGCCTCCGTTACGAACGTGCGGTGTACCCCAGAAGTCGAGAGCACTTCAAATAAATCGGTGAGCAGTGCTGCCTGATAAATGCAGTCGCACTCTTTGTGACCCAGCACCCTGAGTCCCCAGGCCACCGGAGCGCCCTTCAACGAAAATGCATTCAGAGTTTTAAAGCACTCCACAGAATCGTCAGGGATTCCACCCCCCATGTGTAAGTCCGTGGATGGGGACACTATGCCTCTCTCCTCTTCGATCCTATCCGACGGTAACCCGATTCGCTATGCGACATCGAGGACATGCCCTCGAGAGGTGTTGCGGTCCACATGGCCAACATTGCGGACAAGGAAGATGAGCTTGAACCCCTTGTTGGAGACTTACCCCCCGAGGGCGTACCTCCACTGCTGGACCCATCATGGAGAGTCACCCGTCAGCAGAGGAACCTGCTAGGCCTCCCCATACCCACCGAGTCTCTGGTACTCGGTCGAAACAACGGTAAGGTTATGGAGAACGTCGGAACTGTCAAGCACTCCGACCCATCCGCCTTTGTGCAGAAAATGAACGAAGATCCCAAGAAGGCCACGTTACGCTAGCAGCTTGCTGAGCAGAAGAGGCTGGTTGACGAACTCCTGGCTGAGTGCGCCGCGGAGCGGCGACCCGACTATGGTGATCCCTGGCCGGGGCAGCAGGGGCAGGAACAATTTCCCCCCAGTGAGATGCCTCCGGGCAACCCAGATCATGCTACTTCCGCAGATAGGGAGGAAGCCAGAACGTATGGCAAGAGGGCGCGATACGTCTCACCAATTCCCACCGAGCGACCGATCAATTTGAAGAATCCAGTGCAGGTTCCCCCAGTCGCCCCGCAGATCGTCCAGCCAGTTGACCCACGAGCGGCCGAAGCCGTCTACCGTGTTGAAGAACCTGGCAATGCACTTGTGGTTAGGGACCCCCGTCAAGACAGGGACCCCCACCCAGATGATCTTATTGCGGCACTCACAGTTCGCCTTGAAGTGTTAGAAACAAGGCAGGTGGCGGTCCCACTGGATAGAAAGCCTTATCCCGCGTTGGTGGATGATATGCCCGCACCTTCGGGTTTTGGGAACCCAACATTCTCTCCCTTCAACGGGACAGGGGAACCGCCCCAGCACTTGGCTCATTTCTTTTCCAGGTGTGGTCCCATGCAGGGACCCTGGATCACAAAGAAGCCGCCAAACTCTGATGTTTTGTACAGACATTGGAAGGTTCGACATTCGTCTGGTACAACCAGCTCCTTATCGGATCAGTGACCGGTTGGGAGGACCTCCGCTGACAGTTCCTGTACGTGTTCAGCTCCACCACGCAGAAGACCAGCATCGCGGACCTCTTCAAGTGCATGCAGAGGCCTGATGAGCGAGTCACAGATTTCATCACCCGGTGGAAGGGACTTACGTATTCTCTCGATATGCCACTGACTCCGGAAAAATTACTGACGATGTATGTGGGGAACGTCAAGACAGATCTGGTACCCTCCCGGATCACCCATAACTACCCTAGAGGGTTCAGAGATTTCTCAGATAAGGCTCAATGCCTCGAGAAAGCCCTGCAACAGGATAGTCAGGCACGTTTGTTGCCCCCTATGATCCCAGCCAGGTGGACCGCCAGGGCTGAACCCGCCGCGGTGGCCCAAATAGAAGCCCCGAGGCAGCTGGAGTTACTGCCGGCGGCACCACCCCCGCAACCTCGCAGAGGTCCTCCACCTCAAGCACAGGCTCCTGCACAGCAGTGACCGCCACAGAACCGACAGGTTCCCCCGCGCAATGCACCACCGCCACCTAGGCGAGACAATCAGGCGCCGCCTCCTCGGCAGGCCCCTCCGGCCCCTCGTCAGGGCCAGGCCCTCAAGGACCCCTATCAAGAAAGAAGGCACTAGAAATATTCGTTCAACGAAAATCAGGTCCTTGGATATTTCCGAAGTGCTCTAGAGCAAGGGATCGTACGCCTGCCCGAGTGCAGAGGGCCGGTAGAGGCAAATCTCACGGATCACCCCAACTACTTCCCTTATCATCGAATTCTGGGGCACACCCTCAAGAAATGCTATGTGATTAAAGACTGGATTCAAGACGTGGTCAATAACAACATAGTCAAGTTGGGCCTGGCACCAGCACAAGTGGCGGGTGTCTTTGCAGGATCAGAGATTGGCAGTGACAGCAAAGGCGAATGGCAGCAGGTCCCCAGCTGCAGATCCTAGAAATACGACGACTGGATGGCTCGAAAAACTATCGTTCGTGCCCATGGTATCATCCGGGCATGCCTGAAGCAGTCAGAACCTTCAGAAGAAGTAGCTGGTGCCTCTGCATTATCTTCATAGTCGACCTCTTCCCAAAAGGGTAAGCTGCTGCGACGCAAGAAGAATCAGCGCGCACCGCCAGTGCCTTCGTCATCCCGCACTCTCGGCGATTTTATGCCCCCTGAAATGGGGATTCCTCCCAAAATCCACCCAATGGCGGATGAATCCTCGTGCGACATCCATGGGTATGCTTCGGTCAACACCGTAGAGCTGGTAAAGCCCTATATGACCCCTGACGAAGGGGAACGCCAAGAGAACCTCCCCAAAGCTTCCAGCCAACGTCAATGTCAGCGAAATCGTAACCACGCCGGTCATCGAGGTACATCAGCAGGCACTTTTGGCCAATCCGTGAACGCTACTGTGACCAGGCAGCAGACTCAGCGCAGATCTCAGCACGTGCAACCCCAAATAACGCCCTCAGCTCTACCTCCACTGCCGTTCGTGCTACTGGATCGGGAAGAGCTGCCTCGTTCGAATCACAGTCAGTCTCGCCCGGCTACAGGCCAGCCTCCGCTGTCCAATCCTGGTCCGGCGACTACTAGCCAGGCTTCGACTAGTAGGCAGCAGGATGTACCCAGTACTAGCCGATCGCCGGTTCAACCAGCAGGACCCGTTATGCCTCCAAGTGCCGAACGACCTCCTGTAAGAAGAGGTTCGCGTTTGGCATGAAAGTATGATTTCCTGAAGCACCTGGCCGGCATTCCGACGAGGCTCTCTATCCTTGATGCCCTTCGCCTATCATCTGAAATGCGCGAGGCACTTGCCGAGGCCCTAAGGAGCCCCCTCCATTTTGAGACGGAGGTAGCAGCTGTAGAAGCCTTCCATGCCGAGACGATTGAAAATTCCGAATGTCAGGCGGTTATCTCGTTCTCCGGTGAAGATGAGGACCCTCCTATACAGGTGCAAATTCGTCCGCTGTACATCACTGGCCAATTCAATGGCGTGGAATTCCGTCGCTGCCTCTTTGACACGTGTTTCAGAATCAATCTAATTCCGACCCGGACGTTGCGAAAGCTGGGTCTGTCTGAAGGTGATTTGACTCCCTCTGACCTCAGGATCCATGGGTACGACAGGACCGAGAAAACCCCAGTTGGCAAGATCCGCCTGAAGACTCATTTCGGGGGTTTAATTGGCAGCATCGAGTTCATGGTCGTCTCTCCGGACACCGCATACAATGCGTTTATGGGTAGGACATGGCTTCATCTACATGCAGCGGTCCCGTCGGCGTATCACCAGTGCCTCAAATACTCGCTCAATGGTCGAGTAGGCGTGCTCCAAGGAGATGCGTCCCCTTTCACTTCTTGTGAGGCCCGCTATCTAGATGCGGGTTATTACAAATGTAAGGATAAACAGATCCTAGTAAGTGAGGATGAACCCGCCCCGGTCACAAGTGATCCCTGGGAAAGCATGGATGACGCCTACATCCTCCCGATCCACCAGTTGGAAGCCACGACCCCCGACACGGGGAAATGTTTTGTTGTTTCGGGTATGCAAGGAAGGCATGTTCCCGTGTCCAAGTGACGATGGAAAATCACCTCATACTCCTACATCAACCAGGCTCAGGTCATCCCGGAACCTCCTACCCCTGTACGGTACCAGGACGTCATGCTCATGACAACGGCGGTGCGCCATACATGTCTCTTCCGCCGGGCTGGAATTAACTGACCCAGGCCGACACTTCACCACTGCTTTGATATCATCAAACGAGGCCCCTTAGGAAAAAGTCCAGATGGGATAGGATCGACTGCCTTCATTGCTATGGTCTCAATGTCAAGTGAGTCTCCCGATGTGATGACCATTGCTGCCCGAGCCTGCACCAGTCACCCCTCAGATTTTGATAGCCCTGATAGCCCAGAGGCATCTCCCGTCGCAGGAAGTTCCCCCACGGGTGGGGAGGAAGACCTGGAGGAGGCTCCCCCTGCCTTTGAAGAAGGCGTCTCTACCACAGTCGATGAACTGGTACAGGTGACCCTTGGTAGCGAGGCAGATCCGAGACCCACATTGATCAGTGCAACCATGTCCCTCGAGGAGTGGCAACAGTAAGTAGACTTCCTCAAACAACATTGTGACGTGTTTTCCTGGAGTTACAATGAGATGCCAGGACTAGATCCACGGGTATTCGTTCATCGTCTGGGCCTCCCGGCAAAACATCGTGGGTTTAAGCAGCCTCCCAGGAAGATGCACCCTTCTCATGGTGATATGGTTGAGGATGAAGTTGACAAGCTTATCAAATCCAACTTCGTTAAGGAGGTCCAGTACCCCAAGTGGCTTTCCAACATTGTGCCAGTCAGGAAGAAGAATGGGCAGATCAGAGTCTGCATCGACTTCCGCGATCTCAATCGCTACTGCCCAAAGGATGACTTCCCACTCCCGGTGACGGAGCTATTGATTGACTCCATGGCCGGGTTCCAAGCTCTCTCTTTTATGGATGGGTATTCCGGGTACAACCAGATCTGGATGGCCCCCGAATATGAGGAGTCCACTGCCTTCAGGGCTCCCCAAGGTACCTTTTTCTACTGGGTTACGCCATTAAGTTTGAAAAATGCAGGTTCCACTTATCAGAGGGCCATGCACCGCATATTTAAACCGATCCTTGGGACATTGGTGGAATTCTACGTGGATGACTACGTAGTCAAATCATGTCAGCACCAGGACCATCTCAAAGATCTCGAGAAAGTGTTCGGTTTCCTCCGTTCCCATAACTTGAAGATGAACCCACTGAAGTTTGCCTTCGGGGTTACCTCTGGGAAGTTTTTGGGCTTTGTTGTCAGATACTGAGGTATCAAGATCGACCCAGAGAAGATCAAGGCCATCAACCAAATGCCTCCCCCGAGCAACATTCGGGAGCTTCGAGGCCTCCAAGGCCACATAGCCTATATACGTTGATTCATCGCCAATCTGGCCGGCAAGTGTAAGCCCTTTTCCCGGCTCATGAAGAAGGGCGCCTCCTACGAATGGGATGAGGTGTGTCAGGCCGCCTTCAAGGAAATCAATCAGTATCTGCTAAAACCTCCGGTCTTGATGCCACCCGTCTCTGGAAAGCCGCTGGTCCTTTATGTGACTGCCCTGGAGGGATCCCTAGGTGTGCTGCTCTCCCAGAAGAATAACGAGTGTACTGAGAACAGTCTCTACTATCTCAGTCGCATGCTTCTCGATACGGAGGTCAGATACTCCCCTATCGAAAAGAGCTTCCTTGCGCTCGTATTCGACGTGCAGAAGTTGCGACATTACCTACAGCACCATGAGGTGCAATTGGACTCCCGGGTAGACCCACTGAAGTACATCCTGAACCGCCCTATGCTGACTGGCCGGCTAGCACGGTGGGCAGTGATTCTCCAGCAGTTTGATATCAGGTTTGTACCTCAGAAGGCCATTAAGTGACATGCATTGGCAGACTTTTTATCTGCCCATCCAACCTCCGCGGACCAATCCTTGGACCTGGATTTCCCTGATGAGACGATCCTCTCAGTCGATCACGATGTCCCGTGCTGGAAAATGAATTTCGACGGCGCCTCCCGGAGCCCCACCGGTAGGAGGCTCAAGGATACAAAGCTCAATAGAGTGGGCCTGTGTATTATCTTTATTATCCCGGCGCAGGCCGTCCTTCCATACTCGTTCCTGTTGTCAGAAGGTTGCACAAACAACGAGGCAGAGTACCAGGCTCTCATCACCGGCATCGAATTATCCTTTGAGATCCATGTTCCTTATCTGGACGTGAAGGGAGATTCTGAGATGGTAATCAAACAGGTTAATGGCGATTACGTCGTTAGGAAGCCAAAGCTTGCACCGTTGTTGGATTACACCCTCTGCCTAATGGCTCAATTCTCTTCTCGACCAGAGGTTACTCATGTCCCATGGTCGCAGAACGACCAAGCAGACGCCCTGGCTGGCTTCGCCGCATCGCTTGCAGAACCCGAGAAAGATGATTTGACCATACATGTGGCACACCAGAGAGTTATTTCCCCCGTCACCCAAGAGGAAAATGATGGCCTGCGGGTAAGCCATCTCACTATCGAACCCTCTACGTCAGGGGTCCCGGGTTCGTCCGATGTAGTGATTGAAGCCACTCCTGACTGGAGGGAACCTTTTGTCGAGTATCTCCAAAGTGGTCACCTCCCGAACGACCGAGCCGAGCGCAAATGAATCTGATGCCGTGTGCTGCAATTTACCCTCTAGAGCAGCCCCAGCCTTGAACAGATCCTCTATAAGCGGAGTTTCGATGGCGTCCTCCTCCATTGTATCCCCGGAGTAGAGATAGCTCAAGTTATGCAAGAGGTTAATGCCGGTTCCTGTGGCGCCCATCAAGCTGGGCCGAAGCTGTCCCACCAAATCCGAAGGTTGGGGTACTTCTGGCCCTCTATGATCCATGACTGTATTGGGTATTCCAAGAGATTCCATGCATGCCATGTTCACGCCAGATTCATGCATCGGCCACCAGAGCCCCTCCACCCCACCAAGTACTCTTGGACATTTGCGGTATGGGGGCTTGATGTAGTGGGACCGTATCCACCGGCAACAGCCCGCCAGTGTAGGTTTATCCTGACTGCTACATATTTCTTCTCCATGTGGGCAGAGGTAGTTCCGCTCAAAGAGGTCAAGGCCCGTTCCATCGTTGACTTTGTGAGCTCCAACATTATCCACCGGTTTGGGGTACCTCACGCCGTCCTCACCGATAACGGCACCAACTTCCGAGCAGCTGAACTGAAGAAATTGTATGCCAAGTACGATAACCGGTCGAACCATACCTCCCGCTACCACGCACAGGAGAATGGAAAGATTGAGGTGTTCAAAAAGACCCTCTCTAACATTCTATAGAATATGGTTCGTCAGAACAAGAAATGTTGGCCGGACAAGCTGCCCAACACCGTCTGGGCTTACCGGACGACGACTCGCAACTCTACCCAGGTGTATGGGGCTGAGGCCATCCTACCCATTGAGATCCAGCTGCCGTCGCTATGCAGTACAGTTTTTGATCACCAGACATCAGATGAGGTAGTCGAGATCCGTCTAGCTGAATTGGAAGCACTGGATGATAACTGGATTTGTGCCCTGCACAATCTGGAAAGGCATCAGGATAAGATAGCGAGGGCATTCAACAAGAAGGTTCGTCTCCGCTCTTTTCTACAGGGCGACCTGGTACTGGCCCTTCGAGCACCAATGATCCCTGGTAGGAAACTGCCCAAATTAGAACCCAAATGGGAAGGGCATTATATCATCCATAAGGTTTACCCCAATGGAGCATACTCCTTGGTGACCAAAGATGGAGGGAATAAAACCACTCCCACCAATTCCAAATTCCTCAAGCGATACTTTGCTTATGGAAAGAGGGTCCTGAACGAACCTAAATTGCAAGATGGTCCAACATGACCCTAAACTGTAAAGTCCTGCATGACCTTAAACTGCATCTTCGTCATGCAAGACGTTAAACTGTAAGCCAGTCAGGCCTTCCTGACTGAGGCTCAGCCTCAGGCCCCTTGGCCTCCTTGGGCCCCTGGCCCCTCGTCCTTACTACAAGACGTTAAACTGCAAGCCAGTCAGGCCTTCCTGACTGAGGCTCAGCCTCAGGCCCCTTGGCCTCCTTGGGCCCCTGGCCCCCCGTCCTTACTGCAAGACGTTAAACTGCAAGCCAGTCAGGCCTTCCTGACTGAGGCTCGGCCTCAGGCCCCTTGGCCTCCTTGGGCCCCTGCCCCCCCGTCCTTACTGAAAGCCATTAAACTAAAAGCCATTCATGCCTTCCTGACCGATGCCCCTTGGCCTCCTTGGGCCCCTGGCCCCCATCTTCACCGCGAGACGTTAAACCGCAAGCTGGTCAGGTCTCACTGACCACGGTCTGGCCCCATGCCCCCTCGTTTTCCCCCCTGACTTACCCTCTTACGGGATTGTACGGTATGGTGTGGGACTACGTCCTCATTCATGTCGGATTACTTGCCGTACCATACATATCCCCAGATGAAACGCCCCTCGTCCCGCATGACGTTAAACTGCATTTCAAGAACTACGTGTGGCTTGATTCCAATCTTCATGGGATACGGAGGAATGCTCGGACACCTCGTCTTGAGCCCAGCCCCAAGCTTTTCTCATCCACTATTCCCCCCGGGAATAGTTTCCTCGGAGGCTCCTTGTGTAGCGAGGGGAAGGCTTTCTTAGCCCCGCTCATACAACCCCACTCGCACAAGGATTTTAAGGGTCACACCATGTGCCTGCTCCTATTCTTCTATCCTCCCATGCCCTCACCGTACGACGCTAAACTGCATGGCCTTCAAGAACTACGTATGGCTTGATTCCCATCCTAATGGGATATGTAGGAACGCCCGGACATTTTGTCCGTTGGCCCAGCCCAATAGCCAAGATCTTCCCCTTGGGTAAAGACATGGCAGGGTGCACACTTTTACCCCAAATCACATCGAGCAAGCCTCGACCCGACTGCACATCCCCCCTGGAGATGTTCGCCTCTTTCATGGATGGATACAGCTATGCTTCACCCACTCATTGACTGGGATTTCATCATCTTTCACACCTGGAGGAACCCCCAAGAACGGCCTGGATACAACGCCCAAGGGCTCTCCTACCGATACGGGTCAACGCCCCTGAGGGTTTTCAAGCAACAAGCCGATACAAGTCCCGCGTTGCGAATCTGGTCAGTAGTCGACGCTCATTTGTTGCTTCCATATCGGGTCACCATAGGAACATTGTGTTTCAAAAATGGTCAATAGTGTCCTGAATCTTCGGGTCCACCCTGAGATATCCCAGACATCGAGTGCAGTGATTCATTCTACCCCATCCCGAAGTGACAAATTTTTTCCCGGGTGGTGCTAGCGATCGGGCCCACAACCCCGATTCCCCGTAGGGGTGTACGGTGTGGTGTAGGACTACGTCCTCATTCACATAGGGATCATGTACCATGCCGTACGCCCTCCGTTTACGAGGCTCAGCCTTAGGCCCCTTGGCCTCCTCGGGTCGCTAGCCCCCGTCCTTACTGTAAGACGTTAAACTGCAAACCAGTCAGGCCGTCCTGACTGATGCCCAGCCTCAGATCCCTTGGCCTTCTCGGGTCCCCAACCCCCGTCCTCATGTAAGACGTATAACTACAAACCTGTCAGACCTTCCTGACTGATGCCTGACCTTAGGCCCCAATGCCTTCTCAACCCCCCGGCCAAGGTCCCCTCTTACCCAGGGTGTACGGTGTGGTGTAGGACTACATCCTCATTCAATTCGGGATCATGTACCGTGCAGTTCTCCCTCCCTTTACAAGGCTCAGCCTCAGGCCCCTTGGCCTCCTCGGGTCCCTGGCCCCCGTCCTTACTGCAAGATGTTAAACTGAACACCAGTCAGGCCGTCCTGACTGATGCCTAGCCTCAGGCCCCTTGTCCTTCTCGGGTCCCCAACCCTCATCCTCATTGCAAGACATTAAACTACAAGCAGGTCAGGCCTTCCTGACCAATGCCTAACCATCAGGCCCCTTGTCCTTTCCATGCCACGACCCATGTCCTCTCTTATAGGAGTGTATGGTGTGGCATGAGATTATTTTCTCATTCACGACGGCTTCTTCGCCATACCATACACCTCCCTTGATTAGGGGTATATTACTCCCCTCCTCATCCCGTATGACGTTAAACTACATTTGGAGAACTACGTGTGGCTTGATTCCCATCCTAATGGGATACGTAGGACCACCCGAAGGTCTAGGATTTGGGTCCACCCCCATCCCTCGTGAATCTTCATCCCATCTTGGCCCCTTGTCCTACCGTTCCTTCATGAGAGGATTATATGGTGTGGTGTGAGACTATGTCCTCATTCGCGTCGGTATCGTAATGACCGCCATGTACCTCTTCCCACTGAGCTGTCTCGCCGATCCCTTTGCGGCAGTTCACCAATGTGTCTAAGAGTACTCTGGTTTATTACCTGGAATGCTATGCTTTACTTGGACACGTCCGCACCCGCTTTCCAGGCTTTGTGTATCCCTGCATCAGGGCTTTCATCATCCTTCACACCCAGAGGGACCCCCAAGAACGGCCTGGATACAACGCCCAAGGGCTCTCCTACCGTTACGGGCCAACACCCCCGAGGGTTTTCAAGAAACAAGACGATATAAGTCCCGCGTTGTGAATATGGTCAGCAGTCGATGCTCGTTTGTTGTTCCCTCCTCAGGCTAACGCGATATGGATGCTGCGTTTACACTGTGGTTAACAGTGTTCCTCTATCGTCACGCCAACCCATTAAGCCCAAAATTTTGGGTGCACAATTCACACCCTTCACCACTTCACCGTGTCCATGTAGAGTCTTGGAATCCCTGGTACTTTTCCTCCGTGCACGTCTGCGCGTTGGGGGAACAAGCCATGTCAAAGATATCCTTTCGGGCTCTCTACCAACTCCCGTTTGACTCGCCCCAAGTATTGCGATGAGGATACCCCCTTGTTTCCCACACCGAGTTTAGCTCACATGGGCTTAAGGATCGGGTTGACATCTGTTCTTACTCGGGAAGTTGTCACCATCCATGGACCGAGATCTAAGACCATAAACTAAGATTATCATCTGGAACTATGTTCAACACGATTCCTATCTTGATAGGATACGTAGGAATGCCCAGACCCCTTGTCTCTGGGCCCAGCTTGAGTTCAGAAAATTCACCTCTCTGGTCCTGCCTTCAGGATCCCAACTACGAGACTGCATGGCGTAGTGTGGGATTATGTCCTCATTAACGTCGGGTTTGCAATAGCTACACCATGCGCACCCCCGTTCTGAGAGTCAGCCCTCATATTCCTTGTCCATTATGACATTAAAAGGCACCCTTCAAGAACTATGTTAAGCTTGATTCCCATCCTCATGGGATACGTAGGACCACCTGAATGTCTAGTCTTCGGGTCTAGCCCCTCCTCTTAGAGATCTCCTGATCTCTCAGTCACCTAGGTCATTTGGTCTATACCTCCCCAGGAGGGGGATATGTAGATATGATACAAGGCTTTGGGAACCATGCCCCCTTCTCCCGAGAATCTGCCATCTCTCGATCACCCTCAAGTTGAGTCCCTCGACTCCATACAGCTACCAACCCATGTGTTAAGAGTACTCGGGTCTAGGACCAAGAGTGTCAGATTCAACTTGATCAAGTTCCTTCCACTTGTCAAGCTTCGTGTTCCCCTCCATTCGGGATTCCATTACCTTTCACACCCGGAGGGGCCCCCAATAACGGCCTGGATACAATGCCCAAGGGATCTCCTACTGTTACGGGCCAACGCCCCCGAGGGTTTTGGATAACAAATCGATAAAATTCCGCGTTGCGAATACGGCAAGCGGTCGATGCTCATTTGTTTGTCCCCATTTCAGGCTAACACGACAGGATGCTGTGTTGCGAACATGGTCAGCAGCAATCCTCTGTCGTCACGCCTGCCCCTTTAGTCCTCGAATGTTGGTTGCATGATTCACACCATTTTCACCCCATCATGTCCAGGTGGAATCTCAACACTTTTCGCGCTATCTCTCAGTGCACCTTTGCATGTCAAGGGGACAAAGCTGCAATATGGCGACTTTCGGGGCTCCCATGGTCAGATCTCTAAGACCATAAACTAAGATCTATCTGGAACTACGTTCCGCTTGATTCCCATCCTCATGGGATACGTAGGACCTCCCAGACGTCCTGTATTCGGGTACAACCCAATTAGGGAGCCAGTCTCTCCCCCTATTTGACCACTTACCTCTATATAGGCCCCTCGACCAAAGGTCTCCCTCTTCGATTGGCGTACAATTTTATGTGGAATCATGTCTCTGTCAATTGTGTTTTATAACACTGTGCACATTTCCCGCCTAGCATCATCTCTGCTACGTCTGCACTGCATGACGATAAAATGCATGCTTGGTCCTATCATATGACCCTAAACTGTGACATTATCGTTCTGGCCGCACGACAAAAAACGGCACTGCATTGTGGTGACCTCGTTGTAGAGGACATCACGTTTGGTATTGGTCATGTTCCATGCCATTTTTCAATGCCCATCACGGCTTGATCCTTGTGGAGACATCACGGTCTATTATTCTAGGCCTGTCACTTCACAAAAAAAACCACTCACCTTAAAAGAGAAACAAGATTTATCAAATTCCGCTTCTTTTAGTGCTAGGGCCACGACCGCACTCCCCTTTTCCCCTGGCGCTGGTACCTTACCGTGCCACCTTCCTGAACTACGTATGGCTTGATTATCATCCTTATGAGATACGTAGGAGCGCCCGGGAACTTCCCCACGGGCCCAACCTAACCTGTGTGTTCGGTCCCTCGACATGAGAACTTCCCCAGAGAATGCTTGGTAAGTAGGGCTTAGGTCCTCATTCACGTCGGGTCTTGTAACCGCCTTGCCATGTATCCCCTGCTCCCCTTACCCATCCTTGGTCCGAATTCTACAACCTTAAACTAAGATCTCCCCATGGGAAAGGAATCTACTCTCTCTCTCTCTCTAATACGTCCCGTTGTCGTATTCAGATGTGTTTCGACAAAGAGCCTGAAGTGTGGGATTTTCATACGAACATTCCCATCATCCCATGACCAAGCTTCGTGAACTCGCTATTTAGATCCTCATCCTCTTCCACATCCCAAAGGACCCTCAGATGACATGGATACTAGGCTTATCAGATCTCCATGAATTATGGACCTAAGGTCCCTCTAATCGTTTCGGGCCAACGTCCCTACGGATATCTGACAACATTTGTGACATGGTCTCGTGTTTCGAACATGGTCAATGGTCAACCCTCATTTGTATGTCCCCATTCTGGGCTAACGCGACAGGATGCTGTATTGCAAACATGGTCAGCAGTTATCCAACATCGTCACGCCGCCATCATCGTGATCTGAATCGTGAGCTCTATGATTCACACATTTCCACTTCCTCATGTCCAAGTGGAATTCCATCATTCTCGGCTCTTTCTCTTCGCACATCTAGGTGCGCTAAACGTTCGTGCTAGTGTCATTGGGCTGGTATTTACCGAGCATCCCCTTTCCCTAACCTGCCCCTTTTTGTGTTGGGAAATTCCCACCACTACTGCTGGTTTCCCACACCGAGCATGACTCACGTGGGCTTAGTAGTTTTGGTAGGATGTTTACCAACGCGGCCAGGATTCTCATCGTCCCGCATGACGTTAAACTGCGCTTCCAGAACTACGTATGGCTTGATTCCCATCCTCATGGGGTACGTAGGAACGCCCGACCACTCTGCTTCGGGCCCAGCCCAATCCTCACTCTTGGTCCCTCGACCTGAAGAGTTTCCTCCAGGGGTATGTGGTATGATTTGGACTCCAAGTCCTCATTCACGTCGGTTTCATGTCTACCACGCCACACGCTCCATGGGATATTTCCTTTTGCTCCATGTCCTATCATATGATGTTAAACTATAGGATTCTATGTGTCCTCAACGCACGACACTAAACTGCGGTTCTACCCTGAACAAGTTCAGGATGCCCCAAGATCCCACTGGGAAGTGACAGATCCCCTTGCCAGAGAGGCCCTGTCCCAAAGAAGGAATGATCCATGATCAGACCGATGCGCTCATCTGGTGTACTACCACCATGGTGGTGTAACTACCTAAGTGTTGGATTCTGTTTGGACAAACCATCACTCCATATTCCACGCTTTGCGTACCCCTTATTTGGACCCTCGTCCCCTTTCATGTCTGGAGGAACCCCCCAACGGCCTGGTCTAATGCCTCATTGGCTCACCTACCGTCCTGGGCCAACGTTCCGGAAGATGGGTCATGTCTGGAAGGACCCCCTAACAGTATGGATGCTCGACCTATGGTCCACCAACTGTCCTGGGCCAACGTCCCAAAGGATTGATCAGCAACATTTGTGACATGGTCCCGTGTTTCGAACATAGTCAACGGTCATCCCCCATTTGTTGTCCCCATTACAGGCTAATGCAGTAAGGGTACTGCTTCTCCTCCAAGGATAACAGTTGTCCTTTATTGTCACGCCATCCCCACGGTGTTCCGGATTTTGGGAATCGTGATTCACACTTCACATTTTCATCTGCTTGGAATGATTTCAGCGCCCCTGGCATTGCCCCGTTCGTGCATAAGAGCACGCTGAAGAAACGGTAATTCAGCTATCCTGGAGGTTCTTCCTCCGATCAAGCCTTCCCTATCATTTGGGAATTTGGACTGGCTTGGGGAATTGTCGTCGAACATCCCGCAAACATTGTAGGGATGTAACAAGGCAATTTAAACAGTGGAAATCGTGCGCGTTATGGAATTCAAAACAAATAAAGGAAAAAATTGAAGCACGAAAGTACCAATAAAAGGGTTTTGGGTCTGTTACAATACCTAGGGGTTGACTCCCCCCATGGACGGGTTAACCCCGTCAAAAGAGCGTTGCAGCTCCGCCACCCGTTGACTCGCGGCATCCAAGGCTTGCTGCCGCTGAATTACCTCCCGCTGAATCATCTCCCACTCCTCCTCTGCAGCGGCGAGGCGCAGTTCGTCAATCCTTGATTTGTCCCTCTCTACGTCAGCTTGAATGGCACCCATATTTCCAGAGGTCCTCCTCATATGCTCTTCTACATCTACGAGCTGGGCCTTCAACCGTGAGACTAGCTCAGATTGTGCATCAAAAGAAGCTAAAATCTCGTCTACCCGGATCTGCATCTGTTGGACCTCGTCTTCAGCCTCCTGCAGCTTCTTGATGTTGGTCTCCATCCTCCACTTCCAGCCCACGCTGAGCCCATGATCATGCTCCCGGATCTTCTCAGCCATAATATTTCGGATGAGTGCGTGAGGACGTTGAGCATCCACACCCCCAGCACATAGTTTGCACAATCGGGAGAGGAGTATATCCATTTCGGCCAGCCATTGCGCTTGGGGGTGTCCTTGATAAAGCATGTGATCAGCTTCCATGACCGGCGGTGGACTATGTTGCTGTCTTCCTCGTCGGAGGCTGTTTTATCCTAGTCCGCGCGATTGGAAGGCTCGTACGCGGGATACGCCCGCAAGAAATCCTCGGCAGGATCCACATCTTGTGTTGAATCCCGTACGACACCTGACGCCGAAGCAGGCGTGACATGACTGGGACCGACCAGTTGATCCTCTTCCTCGGAGTCCACCTCAATGACTTCAGGTGCGGCCCTGGTGATGGTCCCACCAGTGATGGTGTGCGTCGCAGCTTGAGTAGATGAGGGGACTATCACCACCATCACCGGCATGCCCCTAGGAGGGGCACCACCAAACATCCCGACCAGTCTTGCCGCAGCAGCCCATGCCAGTCGAAGAACTATGAGACAGAAAGGGACATAAACGGTAGTTGGCGTGGCCTACATGTAACAACAAGGAGACCGGTAGAGGAGACTTACGAAGATTGACCTCCTAGCACTGCTCTTGAGCTGGTGCTGATGGTACCCCGGGTCGAGGCTCTCCGTATACTGTTGGAAGGTCTGAAGATTCTGGAGGACCCACCTCGGGCGCCCTAGTCCCACCAGACATGGAACTGGACGTAGCCATAGGCGCGGGTTCTGAAGTTCCCGCATCATCACCCGCCAAGGAGCGAGAACGAGGCCTGTGAACATGTTCATCCTGCATGGCTCAAACATTGGTGATAAGTCCATTGTGACCCAAGAACAGATCGTAAGGAGAGAAGCTCAGAATGCTACCTCGAGAGCCTCCGCGAAGTCTTCGGATTCTGAGCCTCGGTCTCCGACCTCGCCCTCCTCCAACGGGCTCCCTCCTCCAGCCTCATCCTCCTGAGAGGAGTCCTCTGATTCCTCCGGAAAGGGGAAGCACTCCCTCAGATCGGCAGCCGATAACTGTGGGGGGACCGTCTGATTCAACAGTACCCTAACCCGGTCTGGCATTGGGCGAGGTACACCCTTGGAGTGGACGTAATCCTCCAGCTCATCCAGGTACTGTTTTGCCTCCACCGGAGACACCATGAATCCAGCCCGAACTGGGCCTATGCCCGGTAACTCCATCCCAAGGCGATTCAGGTGGGCCCATATCTCGGGTGGTATGAAAAATTGCCGGTTGACATCCCAAATGTCCTAAGCTTCCGGGAAGACGGAATCCTCTGCCATGTCAATATGACGCAGACGCTTCCCCGGAGCCTGAGTGGATATTCTACGAAATTCCCTCGGTGGATGGCCCTCCGGATGGCCCTGCTCTTCTGGAATCACCGGATCTACCGCTGCTGCCATACCCTCGGCCGGCGCGGGACTAGCTGCCATGGCAGCCCCGCTATCGCGAGCGGCCCTAGCTGCCCTCCGACCCCAACCTCGAGATAGAGGAGGCCCACTATCACCGACCCGGATAGTTGGTTGCTTCAGCATCTCCCCTGGGTAAGCAGACTCCCAACTGATGGTGTACTCCATCACAAACCCGAAAGCGGTGGTGGATGGAGGCAATGCAATCCGCATCTTCCCATCTTCTTGTGTGAACATGAGCCACAACTGCCTCATCACACATGGGTGGTCCTCGTGATGCACCTCCCAGTTGACCTGTGGGGTCAGCTGCTGGAGGCACCGGAAGTACCTCGCAAACCGGTGATGGGTGTACAGTTCACAGAGTGACTCACGGTCTATCCGTGCCACCAAAACTCCACCTCGAAAGGCCAGGAGGTAGGCCCGATGTTCTTCCGTTCCCCGCCCGTCATCAGTAAGTATCCCCCTCGACAAGGGGTAGGGGTGGAAATTAAACTCGTCCGCCCTCCACACCTGATTCAGTATCATCGGAACGGCCAGTTTGAACGGGAAGCTCTCGACTGCGTTCAGGATAGAGGGGCGAAAGTTCGATCCCAGCGGCGAAATGGGGTTTGGATACTCGTAAATCCCCCTGATATGTGCTGCGATCCACCCATACAGGAGGTGGAAGGGCCCACATATCCTTGGTGGCTTCTGGATCTTGCTAATATGCCACATCATTCTGTAAAGTTTGGCGAGCATCGGAATCCCCAGATTGATCCGCTGCCCCATGGCCAACATCGACGCCATGATAAACGAGCTGGGCCACACCCCCATGCTTGTATCACTCATCGGTAGGATCCAACCACAGATGAGAGCCGCGATGAATGCCACCAGCCTGACTATCGACTGTTTTTCAGTGCTGACACAGAAACCCCAAGTCATCCATTGGCTGTCATCCAAGACCCGCCAGTACCAGTGCCCCTTGCCCCGTTGAGCCGCTCTCGGACAAGTTCGAGGCCTCGGAGGGAACTCTCGATTCTCTGGGAAATTCAGGAAGCATTTGAACCATCTCCTAAAATTGAAATCCCTTACTGACTCCTTGTCCATTCTAGGGACAAGTGCCATCATCGTTGATGCCAGTCACGGCATTTTCTCCGTATCCTCCTATGCACTGATGACGAGGAGGAATTCGTCATACATGGCCCCCAAGATCGGAACCCCAGAAATCTGGTGGACATCCCACAGGCTAATGCCCACCTCCTCATGATGCAGGTGAAAAGTGTTGGTCCTAGACGACCATCAGCTCAGAAATTCTGGCATCAGTTTCTTGGGTTGGTAAATGTGGAATTGGGCGGCCCATGCCGCCTCACACAACCCCACTCTCCTCAGCTCGGCCCAAAACTCATCGCATGAGGCGCCTACCCAGTAGGCCCAGGCCTAGTCATCCGTAATGTTGCCGCCCTGGCGCAGGTCCCACTCATCGGACCATCCCTTCTTCAAATCTTTCAAAGCCGCCTTCAGCATGGTACGATAGAGGGGGGGGGGGAAGTCTCCAGCAGCAGTGGCTTCCTGTCAATGTCGTTCACATGGTTGTAGAGACAGTCAGTGGTGAAAAGTGTGATGTTCTCTTGTGTGTGACCATCGGCCGCCCTGAACCATTGGTGCTGGCATGGTATGCTCTTAAACCAGCAAGCTGGTTCATCGGTACTGGCCTCAGGGATAAAGACGTCATCCCTCAGCCCGAAGCCGTAAAATGGCAGTTTCTTGCATTGCGGATAATCCTTCTGACCCTCCGATAGAAGATCTGTCAGAGAAGTGTGGTCCGAGTGGCTTCAGACAATCTCCCCTAGGCCTGGACAATTGGCCATCTCATCCCGACGAGTAGCATCTGCAAGCACCCCCAATACAGCCTCTTGATGTGCCATTTTAACTCTGGCCCTCAGAAAAAAAAAATTCAGCTGGATCGCTAAGCTCGACCACGAAGCTGAATCGCGAAGCCGGATCACAAAGATCGGTCGCGAGACCAAGCTGCGAAGTCTGGCCAAGGCCGACAAGCAAAGGTTCACTTGGCACGGACACGGAGCTGGAGGCCCACGGTTCGCCGCGATGCTCGTTTCGCAGAGGGCTGTCGCGGAGTACGCAGAGCTTCGCGAAGTCGAGAGCACAAAAAGACAAGGAAGGCACTTGAAGACAAAATAGGTCGACCCCCTATTTATAGGTGGTGACCCCGGAGCATCACGGCGCGCCTCATCCGCGGGGAGCATCGCGGTGCGCCCGGATCCGTGGCCCCGGTCAGCAATGCGGGACCCCTTCGCATAGCGGCATCGCGAACCACCGACAATTTTGGCGATTTTCCCTCAGACTTCGACCCTTCGCCCTCCGTGGCTCAAAGTATGAGAGGGGGGGGGGCATTTGTTGGCGCCAAAATATGGCCCGATATAAAGGAACGAAAAAAGACGGCGGGAGCGCCCTTCATGAAGTACCCTCGCGATGCACCCACGTGAAGCCCCACCGCGAAGCGCCCCGACCATCGCGGCCCCACGAACCTCCAGAGGCGGTAAGTCTTCGCGAGAACATTTGACGTTCGCGAGCCGCCGCGAAGCTCCAGAGGCGGTAAGTCTTCATGAGTGAATTTTATGTTCGCAAGCCGCCGCGAAGCTCCAGAGGCGGTAAGTCTCCGTGAGCGCATTTGACGTTTGCGAGCCCCCGCGAAGCTCCATAAGCGGTAATTCTCCGCGAGTGCATTTGATGTTCACGAGCCGCCGCGAAGCACCGGAGGCGGCGCATGAGTTCTGCTTCACGGTGCCCCTTCCCTATAAATACCGGACTCCCCCTGAGTCCCAAGGATGGACGATCCGACCTTTCGGCTTCTCCTCTCCCGAATCGTGAAGCACTCTTTGCCCCGGGAATCATGAGCTCCATGAGGTATTCCAACTTCACGAGACGCCTCTGCTTTGTCTCATTTTGAGCCCCTCTTCCGAGAGGGACGCCCTTTGCAAATATCAAGGGCATTCGCGAAGGAAGGGGATTCCCAAGGGAACTCGGGCTGCCGTGGAGACCTTATGCTTCGCGAAACACCCAACCCATACTAGTGATCCCTATGCTAAGGCAGGATCGCTACACATCGCGAAGCACACTGCATTGCGGGACCCTGCTTCGCGGGGCACCTCTCCTTCGTGAGGCAGTGCTCCGCAAACACTGTTCCACTTCACGAAGCACCTTCCACTCACACCTACGACCCATGCTAAGGACAAAGCACTCCACTTCACGAAGCACACTCCTTTGCTTAGCGATTTCTCTTCCCGTGCGACCCTCCAGGTTTGCACGATGTGATTTCAAAGTCCCATGGATAACACCACCCGTGGCGTTGCTTTGCCTAATGCTTCTTCGCATAGGCACGCTAACGGCTATCGCTTCTTCACATAGTCACGCTAACGTGGACCCTTCGATGGTTCGTTCCACAACCCCCTTTGACCATGGCCTTACTGGTACCTTCCCTTCCCCAAGGACCAGAGGGTACCGGTTATGAAAGTCCTAGGGGTGTGGAGTGAACCCACCTCATCCGAGCTGCAGGATGTTAAACTGCCAAGCACCACGCCCTCAACACATGACGTTAAACTGTGACTCGACCTCGTGCCCCAACGGATAGCTGCACCTCTGCATCTCCGTACTTCCCCACTACCAAGGTCAGTGGAGGGCGTGATAGGGAACAAGGCACCCCCTATCGTTGGACCAAGGTCCATTTTTCCTGCGCTTTGTCACACCATGGGCCTCCATCCTGGAGTAAGTCCCAACACCATGGGCCGCCTAACGCGTAAGCCCCTTTTTCGCTTTTCACGGACGCATCCTTCACGACGTGATCATCAGTTCCTTGCAACCTCTTGTATCTCACACCGAGCATGACTCACATGGGCTTAGAGTGAGCACCGACCTTGACCCCCGTCCATCCTGAACTACGAGGTCTTTGATCCATGTCAAGTCATGGTACATAAGAAGCCTTCAAGAGGTTCGAGCCCACCAATAGTGGACCCCCGGGTCTACTTTCACATCGGTTCACCGACGATCCCATAGCGAACTACGGGGTCATTGATCCATGTCAAGGCATGGTACGTAGGAAGCATCCATGAGGTTCAAGCCCACCCATTATCCAATTCACGTCGAGTAATACCCACGTCCAGCACGACGTTAAACTGCGTTCCCCAACCTGAACTACGAGGTATTTGATCCATGTCAAGGCATGGTACGTAGGAAGCCTTCACGAGGTTCAAGACCACCAATTGTGGACCCCCGGGTCTACTTTCACGTCGGTTCACCGACGAACCCATAGTGAACTACGAGGTCTTTGATCCATGTCAAGGTATAGTACTTAGGAAGCCTCCAGGAGGTTCAACCCCACCCGTCATCTATTCACGTCGGGTCCCATTCCCATCCAGCACGACGTTAAACTGCATTCCGGTCCAATGGTAAGGCGTTGCGACTCATCCTATTTGAACTACAAGGTCTTTGATCCATGTCAAGGCATGTTACGTAGGAGGACTCCATGAGGTTCAAGCCACATTGCTCGGTCGTTCATTCACTTCGAGTTTCTCCCTCGTCCAGCATGGCGTTAAACTGTATGCTCCTCCCTTCGTCCCGCATGACATTAAACTGCACACCCATTCCCACCTGAACTACGAGGTCTTTGATCCATGTCAAGGCATGGTACGTAGGAAGCCTTCCAAAGGTTCAAGCCCAACACTCATAGGACCAAGGTCCACCTTTACATCGGTTCACCGAAAAATCCCCCATATGAACTACGAGGTCATTGATCCATGTCAAGGCATGGTACGTAGGAAGCATTCCTAAGGATCATGTCAACCCACCATCCGGTCGTTCCAGCCTCTTTCATGTCGGTTCACCCCCATCCAATCCGAACTACGAGGACTTTGATCCATTTCAAGGCATGGTACGTAGGAATACTCCCAGAGGTTCAAGCCCATCTCCCATTGGACCAAGGTCCCTCATTTATGTCGGTTCACCAACACTCAACGCACATCGTTTATTCATGTCGGTTCACCCTAGCCTCGCATGACGTTAAACTATATTCCATCAATCATCCGAACTATGAGGACTTTGATCCATGTCAAGGCATGGTACGTAGGAAACCTTCCCAAGGTTCAAGCCCACCACTAGTGGACCCACAGGTTTACTTTCACGTCAGTTTTCTGACGCATCGGTTCATGGTCCACCTTCACGTTGGTTCACTGACGACATTCATCGGGCCAAGGTCCATCATCATGTCGGTTTACCGGCACCATCCCGAACTACGCGGACTTTGATTCCCTTCCACGGGGATACGTAGGAAGCCTCTCCAAGGCTCAAGCCCAACCTCACTGTCTCCCCTGCGATAGTCCCATTTCACTCCCCCTCCACTCCATTCACCCACCTATCACCCATCCCGATTCTTGCCCGGACCGTCATCCCTCAGTGAGACCATGTCAGTATGCTCCTCTTCACAGCCACCCATGGGTTGGCCCCGGTATCGGCATCCCTTCAAAGGAAATCCCTCGGTCTGATCTATCCTAGCTAATGCTCTAATCGGGCTGATCTGTCTACGCTAGACGTTAAAATCGCGGCATAACCTGTGTTAAACACGGGAAGCTGAAGAATACCTCAGATATGTGTCTATGGAATATAATTCCCCGCGTTCGAGGTGGGATGCCTCGGGCTTCCACGCCCTCGAGAAGCCCTGTGACCAGGGACAACAGACAGACATGCCAGGTTCCCCAGCATCCAGAAACTTTACTGATGCCTCAACGTGACTACTCCCCCGACTGAAGGTTGCTGCCCTGACCAGACCCTTTGGAATTTCCTGACAGAAGTAGTGTAATTAACCGACGTCCATGGAAACATGGCACTGGGAAGAGTTTCACGAACTACATATGAAATCTATGAGGGAGACCCGAACTAGGTAATGAGCTCCGAGGAGGAATCCATGGAGGGAAGAACCGACATCCCATAATCTTGTTTCGATCAAGGAGCAGACGTACCTGAACAAGGAACGAATGCCTCCCACCTTTGGAATGTGGGAATGCGGTGCAACAAAGCCACGCGTCCTCCTCCGCGGACCGACGGATGCGCGCGCGCCCCTGCAGAAGCGTCGGAAATAGTACGTTACACGAAACACTGATGTTTCTATGAAACATAATTTTATTGTTATAGTTATATAAATGTTATAATTATATCTTAAATATGAACAACAGTTATATGAATAGAAATAACCAATTTTAAAATATCATATATTGTTTTTTATAATGTTAAATAAATTGTTTAATGAAATAAATTCTTTTTTGTAATGTCTGTTTATGTTTAAAAATTTGTTTTCTATAAGTATTATCTTTTAATATTCTAGTAATTATATAAAAATAAAGAAATTTATTATGATAATATAATATTTATTTTTTAGTTTAGAATAGTGAAATTTTATTTGGGTGATTTTCTGATATTTTTTCGAGAAAGAACATTTTTTAGTAATAGTGAAAAATAACGTGTTTCAGTTAATAAATTCCTTTTCTTTTAAATGAATATTCACTTTAAATTAAATTAGAAATTTGTTTTACTATAAAATTAGATCAATTATACATATATTAAAATATATTAGGTCACTAGAAAATGTTTCACATAGAAATATTATATAAAAATTATACGAACTTTTTAACATTTTTCTACATTAAAAATAGGTTCTTTCGTTTCGTCAATGGGATTTTCATTAATTATAATTTTTCCACTCCTATGAATTGAACTTCATAAATACTGAAATTTACCATTATAATCAGTATAATATTTAGATTCTAATAATATAAAAAAATTATAACAAAAAATAATATTAAAAGTTATTAAAACAAATCACAACAATTAAGGTCTATATTATGCTTAATTTGAGACTAAATCAAAATCATAAGGGCTCAAATTACATAGAAAATTTTCCAAACCCAATTTTATCTCCATTATTCATAAAAAAACATCCATTATTGATAAATTTTTTTGTGACATTTTTAGGTAAGAATATGTGTAAACAAATCTTTTCTGCGAAAATTCATTGTGAGTCATTTTCCTTCCCTTATAAATGATACCACGTATCCCACTACTTCACACCTCAAAAATCACATAGGTTTGGAAAATATCTTCCCAATAATCATTCCAAAATCCATACCTTCCTCATATAATAAATCCCCATGTCATATGGAAATCCAATTAATTCCTTTGGCACAATCCTAAAGGAGTTACCTGATGAAGATGTAATATTTTCCTTGAAGTCCATTCATTTATTTTAATTCAACAACACTGAATCACATTATTCAATCTTAAATGACAATAATAGTTTCCAAAATAAAATATTAATTTTTATTTAATTATATCTACCAATATATATACACATCTACATCTAATGCATAATGATCATACTGTTTTTGTGTATACAAAACTAATGCCTTATAAAATGATGATTATTAATCTTTCCATTACTACATACCTTGGTGGAAGTGCTTATGGACACTATATTTATATACATTAAATAAAAAATTTATTATTTATTTAAAATTAATTTTTCCTTTTACAACAAATTTCATTATACATTTCATTTGGTGTTTATATAATAATTTATTTTAAGGAAGTGTGGATTATAGGCCCCTCAATGCGATATGATTCAATCATAGACTACATGGATTTTATTAATGATTAATTTATATAACTTTTATGATATATAATATATCATAAAACTAATTTAATAATTACATATACATATATTTATATATACATATAATCATTCTACCTTCTATCTTTTAATACGAAAATTCAATGAAAATAGGGTTTATGCATACGTAAGACTTACTATCTCTATAAACAATATATTTCATTTCATACTAATATATATATTATATATATTTTTATAATAAAAATATAATATATATAAAATATATTTATATCATTTTTTACATTTTTAAAATCATGATATAATGTTTAATTACCAAATATATAACAAATCAAGAAACCTGTGAAGAACAAAGAGAATATTTTCCGAAGTGAAACCTCAACAATGTATTAATAGAAAGTGGGTAATATGAGGAAATAATAAAACCATATATGGTATTAGATATAATAATATGGTTATATAAATGATTAAAAATAAATACATATTTATTATATAGGTTGTTTGAATTTATACGATGATAGTCAAGACCCAAGGTTACGGGGGTTCATCTAAAATTTTATTTCCATGAGATTCATGTTATGCTTTCTAATCTTTCCTTTTTTGGTATATGTAATGAAAATGATTAAATTATATGAATTTATACATAAATTTTAGTTTTTTTTAAATTTCCATTCTTTGATCCCTTTTTAATGGGGTTTAATATTCATCAGTTATGAAAATTGTAGTATCGTTTTCTCTAAAAGAACATTCATTGAGAGTCATGTTTTGTTATGAACCTATGTTCTCATTTGAGTAGAATATAATTTGATTTCAAATGATTTATAATGAATCGATATGTTTTCATGATATTATAATATTAATTTTATTTCCTTTTCTTATATGGAAGGAATGATCCCAGTTAACTATCTGATAAGACAATATAGAAACATTATTATCACTTTTCAACTTTATCTAAATTTGTTATTCCTTTAATGAAATATTATAACCCATATCTCAGGATATACATGAATTTTCTTCCTCATAATTATTCATTCTATATTAATGTATCGGCACCATATTTATACCTTTTAGTAAAAAATATATAATGGAAACTATTTTTAAGAAACCCCCCGACATTACTAACTCATTGGCCGGAAATTTATGTTTTATAAAAATAGATCATAGAATATTATATCATTATCTTATAAACATGAAAAGAAAAATTTATCCTTTTTATTTTTTTCCTATATCATCAATGGAATATAATTTCTCTCTAAATGTTATTTTTTATATCCTTTTTATCATGCAAAATTAATGTTCTTTTTACCTCGTACCTCATGAATAGATTTATCCTCAATCACTCCATTGATGATTTATTTACATTTTTAAAAGGATAATATTTAAAAAAATGTTTTAAATGTAATATTAAATTTACTCTATTTTCTTATTTTTTCCATTTTTTTTATAATATTTCAAGAAAAAATGTTATCTAGAAAATTTCTTAACCCTTTTTTATGTTTAAAAGTGAAATGATTTTGAAACTTTTTCAAGATTATATTCACAATTATCATGAAAATTGGTTTTTAAATTTTTTTTAATGAATACTTTCTATGTTTTAGATAAACAGTTTAAAAAAAATTCAATGTTGTTTTTATTATTATAGGGAAGATGATTTTGAACCATTCCAAAAGCCTATTTTAGCAGTTAAAAAAACCGTTTTCAAATTTTTTAATGATTCTCTTATACGATTTCATTGAAAATAATTTTCAAAATGTTTTTATGTATTAATTTTAATTTTTTTCAATATATTTTATATGAAAATAATATTAAAATAGTTTTATGCATAAAAAATACATTTTCAAAAAATATTATATATTTTCTTCATAAAACATTTTTTAAATATATTTCATAATTATTTTTTATCTATGATTCCATCCATTGATTTTTCTCATACCTTCATACAAATTACACTAATTTTATAACTAACATTCAGTATCTGAATGGGTTATGCTTAATGTTTTGGTCTTTAAGAAACGTGTTTCTATCTCACATGTTATATGTTAATCAAATATATTTCCCTTTTATAGGATATATGATTATGGAAATCCATTTCATTTACTTGGGTTATGTGATTTTGAACCCACTTTTTTATGGAATATACGTTAATGAAATGACTAAAAGCCTACCTCATTTCAATAATATATTATGTGATAAAATGTTAATGATACCAATTTTATTTCATGGGATATGATTTAATGTTTATAAAACCCATTATTATTCAAAGATCGTCATGTGATGAATGATTTTCGAGACATGTGTTTATGATTTCATTATATATTGTCTGAGACATATGTCTCCCTCCAATTAATTCACAAATGAACTTTTTATGAGCTCAAAGGTTATACAAGAGGGAATATCATGCCTAATTCGGGTGGGTAAATTGGAGGAAATCCCACATTCAAAATAAGAGGTCAAATGAGAGGACATCCCATTCCCGAAACAAGAGGGAAAATTGGAGGAGATACCATTACTAAAACAAGAGGATAAACTGGAGGATATCCCAAACCCGAAACAATATGGTACATGGGACGAAATCCAATGCTCAAAACATGATGGTACAAAGGAGGTAATCACATGCCCGAAGAAGGTACCTGGGTGATTAATCCAAGCCTGTCAGGTTTCAATGGCCTTGGATGGACAGATCGAAAAAGTGTTTGCATATTTTTTCCCACAATTCTATGTTTTATAAATATTTTATGATTTCATAGTTTATATTCTATATTTTAATATAATTCATGTCATATGAACGAACAATCTTTATTATTATATGTAATATTTATTGTAATATCTTCAAGTGTTATGTTCATGTTATATTCCCTTTTATTCATTTTATCATATAATGGTTTCCCCTTACTATGAATTTGAGCTCACCGTGGTCTTCTTTTTCCATTTTATATACTATAAAAAATGAATTTAGTTATAATCTATAAAAGGTGGAGATATTTAGGGGAAATTTTGATGTTATTTTTATAGCATAAGAGATTATGTTTTTATTATTCAATATATAGTAATATATCATGGTCCCTGAGAAATAATTTTTGTAATGTACTGAAAATTATTCTTAAAATAATGTAATATCTATGCTTTTCAATCATAGGTATCTATACCGATATTTTATTTATGATATTTATTTTCCTTGAAATATTTTTGAATACTATATTTAAATACCACCACAAAAGGATAATATTAATCTATGAAAAAATTTTCATTAAATTAATAATGATAACTAGGATATTAGTAAGAATAACATAATTACTATAAACTCATAGTGTCTAGTCCAGGAATGTAAATCTTTCTTGGGTATGGATTATCATTTCAAACTCTAGTAATAGTATCTAAATTAAATTCTAATAATATAAAACTATTAATTTACTCTTAATTTATTAAAAAAATTCAATATCAAATATTGGATAATAAATCATGTACTTTTGTCTTTTTATGTACCCTATGAAAAGCCTATTTTTACAATAGATCATCATTCATAAAAAAAATTATTTGTGGAACCCATGGTGAAAAACCTAGGAAAATGAATCTAACATCATGATTCTATTAAAGTTTGTTATTATGTTAAATTAACTCAATTGATTCCATTATTTATAAATACCTCATAAATGTTGTATCGCCATGTTTGTAAGTATTTGAAAACATGATATTATGATCCAGATGAATAATAAAAAATGACTGTTTAAAGAAAAAAATTCTATCATAAAATATTAATATAATCAATTTAACGTTGACCATAATAATTTATAAAAATGGACTTTTAAATATGAATCATGGAATATGAAATCGGGTAATTGAATTTAAATGTTCCAATTTGTCCCCCACCAATTGAAAATGATATGATAGACTTGAAAATAATATTGGATTACTCTTACGTGAAAATTAAATTCTACCATATATAATGTTTTCCAATTCATTTCAAAAATCAAAAAAATTTGAATTTATAGATAATATTTATATTTTAGGAAATCATATTTCTAGAACATAAATACAATTTGAATCATAAATAATATATTTGATAATTATATGATTAGTATTTTAAATATAAATAAATATACAACAATTTAATGTATAAACAGAAATTCAAAGATAAATTTCATTATATGATGGAATTTATAATAATTTTCTTATACGAGATAGGATAGTATTTGATTATATCCTTGAACATGTTAACATCATTGTTATTTTACAATCACTCAAAAAAACCAAATTTTATTTTGTTCCCTTTAAATATCATTAATCATACTATCTATTCACTAACTCCATGAAATAATTTATAATATTTCTAAATCATAACACACTATTTTAAATAAATGGTCTACATGATTAACTTATGTAAAATATGGTATCAATATGCTCAAATATTTTAAAATTACATTTAAAGAAGTTAATTTACTAAATTATTAAACCTATGAAATTATATCTAAGAGTACAATAATATTAATCTTCATCATGGATAGATGATGATCCTGATTGTAAATAAATTGAATCATCATGAGTAGTTACCCTATGGTTAATATCTAAAATTGATGTATCCAAATTATCAAATCCAAAGAGGATATATTTTAATAGAAAAATAGAAACCATAATTTATTATGACATAAAATTATCTTTTTAATTAGACCAATCCTATTCGTTTTCTTTAATGTTTTTTCACTAATTTTTTAGAAAATTAATATTCCATGATTTGATACCCATTATAGTGACCTCAACTATTATATAACTAAACATTTTATCTTATTATATTAATATTCATTATATATTAGTCTGATCCATTAAATACACTTAAAATAATAGTTTCATTGGAAAAATGGATAGAAAAAATATGGGTATCTAATAAATGTTCAATAAAATTAAATTTTTTTTCTCTAATAGCACCATTATCTGACATATCATACAAAAAACCATTATTTATATAGTTGAAATCACGAAAATTAAAAAAGGGTGATAACAAATTTTCAATAAGGGTATCAAAGAAGATATAAATAAATTATCATAAAAAATAATATCATGAAAATAATTATAGAGGAACAGAAATATAATATTAGAAATTTATAATAATGTATTTGTATATTCAATGTTCATGGTATTTTGATTTTGATATCATAATTCATGATTCATAATGTAATGAATGATCATGTTCCATGAATTCATCAAAATGGAACAACATCATTTAAAAAATACTATTATAATGTGTTCCTTGTAACAATTGTTGAAATCATTTTCAAGGATACAAATTAATAACAATAGATAAGAGGATACCTTTTTATGTGACTGGAGGAACACAAAATGAATTTATTAAAATATTTTAATGATGCAATTACATTTTCTATGGAATGTGTCTTATAATGGACAATAATTCGAATGTATTTTATGACAAGGTGAAGATACCTTTTAAAATATTATAATTACACAAGGTGAGGGAAATTTCTCTCCTAACATATTTGATTAATACCAACCTATATGAAACCATTTTAACATTACCATGGTGATATGTTTTTTTTGTTTTTACTATCAAAAAAAATTAGTTCGTCTCTATAATATTTATAAAAATGATATCAATTAATTATCATGTATTTATAATTTTTTTGAAAATAAAATGCTAATGAAATTCTATTTTAATGAATTATTAGATGTATTTAAAAATTACGTACATATAAATTTTTATTTAACTAATCAATTTTAATTTGTTATAACATTAACATATTTATTTCATAATTTGGAAATAAAAAATTTATACGATCCAATTTAATGGCTAGGTTATAATGTATTACTATATTTAGAAATGAATTCTAACTTCTATTTTGAGAAAATAAATATTTCAAATAAATAATTTTTATATCAAAGGAAATATATATAAAAACATTTAGTAATTCATTTTTTTATAAAACTAATTATATATTGTCCTTGTCCCATTTTAATTTATAGAGGATATATCATAATTCCTATAATCCAATGACATATTATAATATTTATATAAAATATATTTATTATATTATTTTACCTCATTGTTATTTATCTTATATGAAAATACAATGAGTTAACAACCATATAAATGTGTCAAAATAATCAAGTGGATTTCCTAATTCATTTATACTAATATTGTGTGATTTGTATTATACAATCTTATTTAATTTCTATATATATGACTCTATGTGAAAATAAATTACAATTTGAAACTATATTTTGAAACTAAATTTGACACTTGATAGAGTATATCAACATTTAAGATGTTGAATAGGGTTTTAATTGAACATATTTGTCATTTTTGAGGGATATCATCCTATTTTGTGGGTTTTTAGAGATATATAATAAATTGGAAAATAAATATCATTCCATTAATTCACATCATTAAAAAAAATAAACAATTAATTTGGGTCTCCTTAAAATAAATTGGATTTACTATAAATATATATGTTAAATTATATAACTGAAGAAAATATTTCCTTAAACTTGTTTTAATATTAGATCATTAACTTCATTGTTGATCAAATACTGGTGGCTTATTTTTCCACCGTTCAACATATTTTTTAGAATATTTAAATATAATGAGGATAATTTGATTACAGAAATTTCCATGCTTAAATAATGTACTCTTAATTTCCATATAAGGCCATAATATGAAATAATTATTCTTTATAGTTCTCAAATTTTTTTTAGTTGATTCAACCAACCCATTTCAAGGTGTTTTTTACTATTCATTAAATATGAACCCATTTAACCAAAAAAATCATCTTAAAGATGAGAAAAAATATTATTATTATTGAAATATTTTAATTTTATATTAATTTTATATTTCATAACATTTTATGTATTAATTTTTTTTATAGTGTGATATTTTTATATAAAAAATATATTTTCCATGGGAAATTTTTTATAAAAATTATAAAATAGATATATATAAAAACAGTGCCTTCATAACTTGGATAACTATTAGGGATCAAGTTTTAATAACATAATCCTATAATCTCATAAGAATATTTAATGAGATAAATTAATTAGTTTTAACTTGTTCCAAAATAAAATAAAAATATATATTGCCTATATAAAATATTGATGATTATTCTTCAAATAGTCTGTTAGATAACATATACATATTTTAGAGACTATGAAAAATATAATAAACCTAATGAGATGTCGACCACATACACATGTGCTTTATAATGAGTTCCTCGTTATCAATATAAGATTCTAAATAGAACATATCTTCATGGAAGTGTTACATAATAATACGAAGTACCTTGGATGATTTATTCAAAAATAATCCTTACTGTATTCTAATTTTGATATAATGGGTTTGGGTCGAGATAATATATAGATAACACAACAAATTGAGCTTAAAATACCACTTTAATATAACTATTATTGTATTAATTACCCGTACCCTTATTTTTGAATCAAAACATGATATATGTAATTGTAAGAAGATGTATTATGGTCTTATTTGGGGTTTGGTGTCAGAATCCACCACTAATAAAAATTATGATTGTGCCTTTATATATTTTTGGTTTATGTAACCCTCATAAATTGTATATACTAGATTAAATAGTGATGTATTATAGTTTCCATGTTCCCACAATTGTGAGATACACCCCACACATGGAACTTTATATATGAACATACCATTCCCTAGGTTCTATTTGGAGCTACACATGGCCATCAGTTGATCATTTGGGAAACTAACACATCTAAATCATCTATATATGCTATTTCACACCACTATAAACACATTTACATCAGTACATAGTTGACACATAAATTTTCATTTTAATTTATGGAAACTAATATTTTCAAAAAGAAAGTAAATTTTCCAACACATTAATATGAATTTGATAGGTTATGTGATAACTTGTTCCTGATATCCTTATATTAATTCATAATTGGATAATTATTTTCTATATTAATCCCCCTATTTTCCACTATAAATTTTTTAATTAATTTCTGTTCTTTATAATCTTCCACTAATAACATGGATCCTACATCCTCTAAAAAAACAGAAGAATCCCTGATAAATGATTATCATCATTATTTTTATTGGTTGTAGTCATATTTTGTATATATTTATTTATCCTGTATTATTTAAAATTAATTAACTGGATGAAAAAATATATTTCTATTATGATTTAATTATCTATTACCATCATAAGACATTATATTCAGGTTAATCCAAATTTTGATACACATGTGTATGTATGAGAAAAAATATATTATTTGATAACCATCAACATGTAGTCCATTTCCCATTATGATAAATTCTTTGGAATATAGAATTGTTATATTATCATAAACTAAAATATCTGATGGATATAAATACATGAACATAAATGGAACAACATTGTACCTTATCAATTATCAACATATTTTATAATGTGTCTCTTTTTGTGGAACCAAAATATAATTGTATTAATTCCATTCACATATATGCATAGTGAACCCCATTCATGGGCCCTACCACTCATAATAACACAATATATCCCTATATATTGAGATACATTATATAATGAAATCCTATATGGAAACTATGTAAGTATTAATAAACAGATTGTTTGGAATGTTTGGTAGTATAATTCCATCAAATGATATTCTTTTATTTGTATTGTTCAAATCAGTTACATTAATGAATGTGAAATAGATATTGTTATGTTGAAGTATTTATATAATTTTCTTAAATATATTTGATTGTATGATAATATAAAATAATTTCCTTGATTTGATAATTGATCCTTACATACTTTTGAATTTTATATATAATAACTATGAAATATAATCTACTGGGCCAATATTGAATAATTTATATATAAAATAACTATGTGATAAATTTGAAATTATACCCTCATGAGAGGTATTATTCATTAATGAATTTATAGATATTATAATCAAACAATGGGGGTATACTTTTTTACAATATTTTCATTGAATCCAAATAATATAATTAATGAATATTTGTTATGGAATGAAACCTGTATGGAATACCAGGTAAACTCATTTTATAGACATGGTTTCCATAATTCCCCAGTAGTATAATCTGAATTTATTTTTTATTTATTTTTAATATTCCAAAACACTACTCAATTTATCACCCACATTGTACCTATATCACTATTTGTGAACACCATTGTGATAGTGTATTATTTCATCAGAATTTGTACATCTATAGATGTTAAATATGTGAGTTTTAAGGTGATGAATCAGTTATATTGTCACCTAAAAACTAGTACATTTGGGGTGGGTGGAAAAAATTGAAACCTTAACCTAATTTGTGTGTCTCCCCTAAGATAATGATATGAATCACCACCCGTTACTGTGGTATGTTAAAGAATACATACAATTTTTCCAAAGAATTCTTCAAAAGGTACCTATAAGGGACACTACGAATTATATTCAAATATAAACTTACACATATTATTTATTTCCCAAAAATTTATTGTTTAGACTCTTTCCTCAGGTTATATATATTGGGATTATACTGGAATTATATTTTTAGGATAAAGATAAATATCACACTCTTTTTATTAATTTTAGTATTCCATTTACATTGATATAAATTCCAATCATAGATGTTGGTGAATTTCAAATCTAAATCAAATAAAACAATAATTAATTTTTATAGTGATTGGTAGATTTTAAATCAACTCATTAAGGCCATATGAAGGAATGCAATTACTATTATAGTGGTCCCCATCATGTAGACATGTCATGAATAATTGGTGGAGTTGTATAGAGTACCATCAATAGTGGTTATATTTTTGAAAATATGAAAACAAATCATCATGTTTGACCATATGTGAATAATTATAATATCAAAAAAGTGGAACACCATCCTCATGAATCATATTAAAATGACCCTTCATTTCACCACTCATGTAACAGTTTTTAGGGTCCTACAATTCATAAAATCATTAGTGGAAAAGGAACCTATTTGAGTGGCTACTATTTTATGTATACCCATTTATTTTTTATATTTTATGAATACTCATTATATTTTAATATTAATTTTTGAATTCTAGTAAATATATATAATTTTTAATTCATAATATGTTATAATATGTTATTTATATTTTTAATAATTGTTTTTATCCTACGATGATACCTGTTTCAATTTACCAAATTTTACATATATATTATAATTTAATAATGTAATAATGATTGATATTTTTTATTCGATAAATTTATATAATGTTACATATTTTTTTTTGTAATTTAAATATATTACATATTAGTATATAAAATCTTATTCAGGTATTTTCACTAAGCCTAATTGGTAATGAATAAACTATTTTATTAAATAATTTAAATTTTATATATAATTTAATAATTAAAATAACAAAATTTTAATAATTTTTTTTATGTATAAATATATTTAGTGTTATATTTTTACAAAATTATAGATATATAATATGAATTTTAAGAAATATTTTACTTCTAGATATTTCATTAAATTTTTTAAGGAAAACTATGTGATTTTTTTTCATTTTATATTGTTTATAAAGGGAAAAATTTATATGAAATTTGTGTAACTTAAAATGAGTTAAATTTAATTTAATATGAAGAATTTGAAGAGAAATATGTTATTTTATAATTTAAAATTATCTATGTATTTTACACATATTCATTTTATAAGGAATATTATGATTTCAGGATAACTCTTATGAAGTGTGTTATTTAACTTTTAAATGAATTATAATTACCAAAACCAAATAAATATACTTTAAATAATTATTTTTAGTACAATAAATTAAAAAAGTTATATTATAACAATAATTATTTAAATATAAAATCTTATAGTTTTATGTTTACCCTTACTATATCACAATGATTCCAATGCATTCAAAATAAACTTATGATTTTTAAAACTCTAATAAAATATATTTTTTGATCAATAATTATTTTGTAATATATGATTTTATAAAATATTACAATCAAACCATCTATTTTTTATAATTATTTAATAATTGTAATATATCCCATCAAAATATATGATTCACAACTACATTATATTTTTATTGGAAATCATTAGATGATATAGTACTGATGAATAAAATTATATATATATATATATACACAATACTTTGGATTATGTTTTAATATATTTAATTGAATAGTGCTACCATGAAATATCGAATCTAAATTGTTGCATGAGAAAATTATTTTTTACCAATAGTAACTAATCAAACTATCAAGAATAATATTGGATTCATCATGAACTGATGAGTAAACATTTTCTATATAAATATATATATAAAAATATAGTTTATGAACATAAACATATCTATAAATTTTTTCGATATTTTGTTTCTTCAATATTTAATGTGGTATTGATCATGATGTTATATATTCCATATACATAACAATCTATAATATCTACTCTATATGGATCAATTGTTGTATTTATTTTATTGTCGAGAAGTTTTTCATTATTGAAATTCTATTTCATTATGACTATAAATCGTTTAATATTTTCTCAATGATTTTTATTTCCTATCATGAAAAACATTATCATGTTATTTCTCAAATATTATAGAATATATGCTCTTAGAAAATGGGTTGACCTACCACTATCATTGTATAAATATTAGTCTATCGATGTATTATAAATCGTGAAATTTTTTCATAAAAATAATAATCTTTAGTATATATAATATCATAGACATTTGTATCATGGTGATATCATGATGAATATATATTTAATTATTTCACTTTAAACATATTGTGAGTGTTGAAGTACTATGAGAGTATTCTCGATGATAACCTAGAGGATATTCCACTAGTCAATCTCCTCTACATATAAAATTGTTTGGTTCTCTAATTTATTTAAATTTTAAATTATTATTTTATTTCATTTTTGTTTTAACACTTATTTTCTACAATTAATAATAAAAATATTGTGAAAAAAGGAATTGGAGGATATTTCTATAATATTTTAATTTTTAAGAACATATAAAACTGAACACAAATTTGGACAACTATTATTCTTAATTAATGAAAAAAATTCAAGGATGCTTAAGAAGGTATTAATTGTTACATCATATAAACCATTGTAAATTAACAATTTATATAATTATCAAGATTCTTTCTTTAAGATAAAATTACATACATTTCATGAGTATTTATATAAAAATACATAATAATAGTTTGATTTAACCTAGTGTTTATATATCCATAACCTATTTCATCCCATAATGATTATACATTATATCATGTTAAGACTACTAGTTGGAATGACCAGTTTTTGAACAAACATTACTCTCTAAAGATGTTCATTTCACAGAAATGTAGTGAATAAAATATATTATGTTCCTACACTAAAAAGAAGAGTAGAAGAATTTGGGGAAATATTAAACATAACTAATGAAGGGAAGGTTATTTTTAATTGTGTGAAATGAAAAATTATCACCCACTAAATTGGAACCTGTGTAATTTTACCATGTCCATATGAGTGATCATGACCCCCATAGTTTGACATTGACTTCAAATGCATGGTGAATGATCATGGTAAATTTTTTTTCTATAATTAAAATTATACAATAAAATGTGGATAATAGAAATACATAACTATTAGTTAAGAAAATAAAATAAAAAATGGACTAGTAACACAAAAATATTCAATTACCAAAACAAATATGGAATTACATTAGCTGAAATAAATCAATATTTAGGTCATGACCTCAAAAATTACCTTTTAAAAGGTGTATTAGTTACACTTCTTGTATATTATAACTATAATGGATCATCTAACATATATAATCGCAATATATTTTTTTATTCTTTATCTTTTTAGGATCCATAAAAATAAATCCAACATATTATCAATAAAAAGTATATGTTTTAGGAAATAATATCTTACTATAGTCCAATTAATCTTACCATTTGGAATTCTAAAAAAATAAACCAAAAATTCTTTTCATTCAATAAAACATGGAATAAATATTATATTCTCAATATATAATAAAATATTACTTACAAATAATTTCCATAAAATATACAGAAATACATGTATAGCAATTAATAATAAAATACCTATGAAAATTCATTTTAATAAAAATTGGAATGAATAAATCATTTTTGGTCTAACATAAGGTAAAAACATTTTCAATATTACTTTCATTGTTATAAGACCAATTTGTCTTCATAGGGGATATATAATCCTCACACTATTGGTTGAATACATATCTTATTGTGAACACTTCTCATGATCACAATACTATAATGAATATGAGTTCACCCCATTACTGCATCAATGATTATATAGTGGTTTCAACTTTTATATACATGACGATAGATATTATAATTTGCATTTTTTTCATTTCCTTGAAGACCGTACTAAAAATGAAGTGCCATTGTACTTCACAGAATATAATAAATTAACGGGATAACCTTTCATATAAAAATCATATCCTTAATAATCCAAAATGTATCTTGAATGCACATTATCATTATGTTTTTGTTCTGAAAAACCCAAATCAAATATTTTTATGTCTATCCACTCATTTGAAAACAATTATTTTCCATTTAAATTATATAAACATGTCATGTAACAAATTATCAAAAAACATCTTAAATTTAATTCACTAATACTTTGATTTCAACTAAAAAAACACATCAAGAATCAACCAATTATAACATAATCTTCTTCCACTGTTGTTTCATCAAACACTATTACATTTTAGAATAATTATTAAGGGTCTCATTTCATTAATTTAACATCAATTAATAATGCTTATGAATTCAATTGGAAAAAAATTCTTTTTAACATGAAAAAAATAAGAAACAACCTAAAATAATTGATATTACTATCAACCATCCAACAAGGGCAACACAATTGGATAAATTAATGAATAAACAAGAAGAAGAGGTTAATATAGAAACAAAAATAAAAAAATATTTATACCCATAAATAACATAATTATCCACAAATGTTAATGATGGGTACTCATGATATAGTGGAAATCACAAAATATTAATATTACGCATTATATAAGAGACTCAACCATTAAATTGGAACTTCAATCCAAAATGACTCAAGGTTATAAGGGTAAAATTACATTATGAGCATATCAAAGGATATAGGATTTGAAAGGAGGTTGAGTGTGATGTTTTTATATTTTTAATGATATAATTATTTCTTAAATTCAGATACATTCCATTAAATTCACTCCTAGATCATCATCACCATCAATCCAGTAGTTTCCACCATCTATATGGTGATTTGAGGAAGAATGTTTCACCTCTACGATCAAAACTATCAAGATAGTGTGATTCCTATAAAAATTAAAAATTTATTGAATTAAACTATTTTTATTATAGATATTATCATTCATCCATTGGAAAACCTTTAGTTTGTCTCATTTATATGAGTATTATCTGATGATATCCTTTTATTCTGATAGATTACCATCCCATTAAACATAAATCAATAGAAGAACCCAACCCCTCAAATGTATAAATGACAAGAATAAAAATCATGAATAAGAATTAATATCATAAGGATATAAAAATGGGTTATATAAAATATATAGTTAATATGTTATAATTCTACCCCCAATAATGATTCCATCCCCCAATTAATACTCACGAAAGAGACCGATCCATAAATAGATGACGTCACTAGTCTCCCATCATCATATTATTCTCCCTATTATCATGAAATATGAACCATTCAACCAAATATACACAAAAATGTGAAAAGACATATTCTTTAAAACAATATCATCATAATCAACCATATTAATAATGTTTTACGTCATGTCCATATTGTATTCCACATCAACATCTTCAAATTTAGAAAAATGATATGTTCCGATTGAAATTTTATATGTTCTGAAATATGAAGCATGTTAATGATAAAATATATTACTAGTATATGGGTAAAATATTTCAATACCTTTCCAATCTATCAATAACCAAAATGGGTCCCACATTTTAGGTTTTCAGCTACCTGTTTCTAAAAACTGTTTATTATGTTAATAATTTGAGACACTAAAAATATTTTTGACAACAGAGAGATTTAAACAAAGATATTTATGGTAGAAAATATATTACTAATTGATATGATAAATTACAAAACATTGATATATCTTATGGATTTTTGATGTCGTATCATGGATGAAGCTTCATCCTATAGGTAAGGTTCGCTAATCTTAATTAAACATAGTGTAAACATACATTAATGGAAATATAAGGCATACAATTATTCCATATTAAGGGGTGAATGAATGATATTATTGTTTGAAAAAATAACCATCCCCATTTAGAAATACCATTAATATATATACTAATGGATATATTCACATAAAATTCCTTCCTTTATATGAATTTACCTTTTTATCTTATTGACTATCTGGGAATGGTAGATTATTATTTACATGAACTACAATGTGATTTCATTTGGGAGTATTTTTCAAAATATATAAGTGAACCAGGGATCCTTATTAGATTCAATGGAATAAAGAAATATTTGAATCATGAGAAAATATTGAACAAATAAATATATTAATTCATCAAATATAGTCGAATTACAAATAAAAATATTGCAATTAGTTTGTTTAATATAAGTACTCTCCAACCAAATAACATATTTACATATTAGATTATTTCATTAAAATGAAATAAATAGATTTATTATCAGAATTAAATATTGGCAAGGGGATAGTATGATGTTTACTAGAATTATTCTCATATTATATCTTCATCTCTTAACAAGTATAAGAAAATGAGAAAAAATTATTCATACCTCATTTCAATCCAGGCCACCAAAAACAATTCGTTGTATCACAAAAATATTACTCATGCATGGTTGGTCCACAAAATATTAATTGTTGTTGATGGAATGCCATAACAATTATTAAAGTAAATAACCACATATTTTATTTAATTCACATCAATGATTCTCTAATGAACATATAATGAATTAAAAATTCTTAGGGACCCATCACCATTAGTCTGTTATAGTATGGGGAACTCTAGAACATATGATGCTATCTGAATAAATTCATGAAAAAACTCAATTTCATCCCTCTATAATCCCAAACATATTTAATGATGGAGTGCCCTGAGATTCCATTGCTATGATGATTCTATTATAACAAGGAATGAAAGAATCATGTTGTGATCATTAGAAAAAATGTTCACCTTCTCAATGGTGTAGGAATTATCAATTGAAAAAATAATGAGGGAATATCATTAATTATCTAAAAAATTATTTATATAATTATACATAATTAAATAACCCCATTACATAAGATTGTAGAAATATAAAACCATTCACCAAAAATATAGTGCATCCAATTCTAAAGGTATTTCATAATAGCTATCATTTTTATATTATATTTGGTATTTTTCATCATATTTGAAAGAAGTAGAAGAGAAATGTGATTAACCATGTGATCACACAACATGATTTTGTTACAAAAACACAATCAATAATGCCTAAAAAACACCACATTTATTTTCCCTTACAATTCATATGTAACGAATGAATATGATTGCAATCAAAAATTAAACACATTAAAGGAAGCCTAATATTTTGATTCCATCATAAAAAACACTCCCATCTAATTGAGGGAGGTAAATAGAGTATACATATGTAAAAAATATATTAGAAACTATTGATAATAACATAATAATCCTTGTAACTCAAAATCTAAATGAAATTTCTTGGTTCCACTCAAGAAAATAAAAATTTCACATTTCAAGGAAAATATGAGATAACATAATATAACCCAACATTACCTAAATAATTATCCTAATAAATCCATATTTATTTTCATTAAATTCTTTATATAAAATAACTATTTCTTAATATGTGTGTAACTACACTAAAAGGATATAAATGATTATCCTAATTTTCTTAATAATCCAAGATGTAATCCATAGATACCATAAAAAATGAGTGGCAATATTGGGGTAAAATACAATTAGCCAGTAATATATAAATAGAAGGATTTTATTTCTCATATAGAATAGCCAAATAAAATATTATCTAGAACAATAAGTATTCATGAATGTGATGTTAGGAATATAAAAATTATTGATCCTCAGTTGGTGGTAACCATATTAGAAATATATCTTATTAAACCACATCCACACATTCATCTAATCAATGAAATAATCACTGTAGGTAAAATGATAAATTTTCATTGATTATACTACAATTTGGTTTCTAGTAATCAAAACAAATGAAAATGGATGCATCGTCATATTTAGAGGTATGAACCAGTGTTTCGTAATGTGACACACCTTGTTAAATAAAAAATCATTAAATCATTTAATGAAAATGATTATTTTGTAATAAAAATTAATATTTGTTTCATATGGTTAGAAGGAATAATTATAAAAAGTTCATCGTCTCTTGTCTGATATAGAACTCTACCATCATATCTTTGGGTAGGAAAGTAAATTATAATGAAAACACACTTGTTATATAAATAGATAGTAGAGGATGTTCACTAAAAGTGTATTCTATGACCAGTTAAAAAAAATACCCTTTTATCATCCTAATATTCTTCCAAACATGTGGTGTGTCTTAGTTATAAAATAGTCCACATTCTCCCCATAAAACACATAACCCACTATCAATTTACAAAAATAACACCAGCCAATTAGTGTAATAAAGTTGATAATTTTGAGAAACAATACATTCCATTCTAAGAATGAGATACATTTGATTAAATTATATAACTCAAAAACCCTAAAATTTCAAAATCATTGATAATGAGAATGAAAAATTGATAATTTGATACTATTATATTTATTCTTCTAGAGAGGAGTTCCAATATGAATCAAATATAGCAAGCTAACCATTAAAAATTTAAACAACTTTATATTGAGAGTTTATTCAAATGAAATTGGTTCAACCATATTATATTTATAATATTGTAAAGATGATAAAATATATATTTCACCTCTTAGTATCTTAGGACCCAAAATAGTTCCCATTAGAGACATATCAACTTTGTGACATAACATCTTTCAAGATTTATATGGATACAAAAACATTATTCTTTAATCACACGACTTCACCAAATATCATGATTTTACTGAAGAGTCCATGTAGCCATGTGGAGATGTTAATGCATGGAAACTCAAGTGGACTAATTGTCCATATGATTCATAAATAATTTGGTACACTCTATAAGAATCTTCCAAGTGGCTAGTCTGTAAACATTTTGATAATATTAGTTGTCTTTAAAACATACTATCAATGATATGTAGGATGTTTATAGTTGAAAAACCCCAAAATTGTTTCAATATGGAGGCCCAATTATCTCTTATATCCTATTAATTTAATTCATAAGGGTCCACTCAGGAGTAATAGGTACTCTATTCTACACAAATAAAATTGATTTTTCAAATTAATCCATTACAGGGTTATCATGAAAATTATCCATTCAAATAAACCTCAATGAAAATAATGGAGATAATAAATCAGATCTAGTACCAATATAAATGATTCACGAATTTATCTTCTCATTCAACACAAGATCTGGTGAAAAAATATCTTGTTCAAAAAATTATTACTATAATAATTCACATTCTAGTCACTGTGATGATGGTTGAAGACACCACCGAAATATTGAATACCACTAAATGTGGATTGATTTTTTCATTATAATCAGTCATGACATCTCTCCTCTACAAACCCTCATACATATTTTTCTAAACTATAGAATTTGAATTTATCCTACTAGGACCATCAATATAGAATATGAAACTATTCAAAATAGTGTAATCAAACATATCCTAGAACATCAAATGTGATTAAACATTACACAACCAATATTCATTCTCTTGAAAATTGTTAATTTCATTTTAGTAATAAGGATTATAAAGAAATCATAGGATATATCTCTACTATCATGCATGCATACTTCCACCATGTCATCCATAATTGGTAGATATTTGGATCCATGATCTAGAAAGAATATTAAATGAACTAAATCATCAATGATGTTTTCATTGTCAAAAGTGTTTTATTGTTGTAGTTATTAGTATATCCATCCTAAATATTTATCAGAATAATTTTTTCAAGAATTTTCTATAAAATATTTCAAAAAATTATAGGAAAGATTTTTCAATAGGAAATGTATCATTAACAACATCAGTTTGATCTCCACAAGGGAACAAAAGACTCATATCATATTCATTGGAGATTTTACAATAATATCGATTAATTCATCAGTGTCATTATTCAAAACTAGTTGGGGTAACTAAACATCCTATATAAAAATTTCTAGAAATTAACATCCTAACAAAATAACCCTTAAGGAGAAAATATCTAAAACCTTTCTTACCATGTCAAACCATTCAATATAATTCCATCTATGAAAAGGGACAACCACTATTTGATACTATATTTTCACTAACCAACCTGCATAACCTAATAATCTAGAATAAGAGTCATCCTCGACATGATCATAAGGGTGTTATCATTCATCATGGGAATGAGACAATCACTTAGGGATCATGAATGATGACGGATAAACATTAAACCACAAAACAACCAAAAAACAAAAGTAACATAATAAGAATCCATAACATGTTGGTATAATTTTTTTATAAAATTCAAAAATAAATCATAATTGATAAGTAAATATGAAAATGTTGGACAATAATTCAAGGAATAAATAATAACCAACGATTAAATAACTACCAATATAACCATGAGAGTGGAGGATCACATGCACTTCTATTCACCACTAACATAGATGGGTATACTAATTGGAAAACCAACTTCCTAAAAGTGATTATTTCTCTTTCCATAGTCATATAAAATTATTGATGACATATTTATAGATAAATATAAATATAATTAGCAACATGATTCCAATAGGATACAACCAAGAAATCAACAAGAAGTGAAAACTAATTAAACTATTTATTCAAATTTTAAATATAATGAGGCATGGTATTTCAATTCCAAATCTATAATAAAAAATTCTATTCAAACCAATTTAATAGAAATTATAAAAAGGGATGAATAATAATATTATATGGAAGATTCCTAAATATTCATCATGATCAATTTAATCATGAATAAATATTTTTTTAATTCCTGTAATACTTAAATTTTTTTCAATCACATCTCTATCATTTTATGTCATGAGGATACATTGTTCAAGGATTAAGGCTAGTCATACAATTGATGATAAAAAGATCATTGTTTAATTTTTTTTTCTATATATCATTCCTATTCGTAAATGTAGTCCAATATAATGTTATAACTCTATATACACATAAAAGTGTATGTAGAATTATAATAATCAATATTTTATATTTATAGATAATATATTCCTTAAATTTTTATTCATAGATACCAACCTATTTATCTATGCTTCTATACGATTCAAATAATTCAACCTATCAAGGGTAAAATAATTCATATAAAAGTAGTTTAATCAATCATGATTCAATAATAAATGTATTAAATTATAAAAAAGTTATATTTATTCAAAAATATCAATTTAATGGGGTTTTAGATACAAATCATTTAAAAAAACTAAAATTAAAAATCCAAAAAACATCTCCTTCCATCATGTCAAAAAATAATTTCTGAAATAATTTTTTATATCATTCATTTAAATTGAAATTATCCTTTCATGAATCAATAAACTATTTTGAAAAACATCACTAAATATTTATCATCACCCAACATTCCGTTTGAAAAAAATAATCATGGATCATAGAGAAAATTTTGAAATTAATTAAATATGTCATTCAATTCAATCAAATAATATAATTTTCAATCTATAGGGTGATCCTTACAAATACACCCAAATAAACTCATGGAAGTGAAAACCACCAAATAATGGATTATAAATCATTTGGAATAATTGAAAAATAAATAGTTAATTCTAGATGAAGAAAAATAAAAATATAGATACATCATCAACAAAATTATCCACATCCCACAACTAAGAGTAGCTGTTGGAAAAATGAAACACAAAATCAAATCCCAATTGTATTAATTGAAAAATATTAAATTTTTCAATCATCACACTAATTAAAGGACATTCTTGGTTTAATGGGAAAATTTTACTAATGAGTTCCTCAAAGGTCATAGTGGTTGAATGAAGTACTATGTGGAAGAGTATATATGTCACATAAATGACTCAATTTAATGGTATTATTCATTTAATTTCCATTGTTTCTTTGTTTTCGGGGTTTCCCAAGCATTTTTTAGGAATGAGTGTGTCTTGGTGATTTTAGGACAAACCATGAGCCCATTTTGAGATTTAAAACCAATTTTGTTTCTTTTATAACTCGTTAATTTTTATATATTTTCACCCATTACACTTATAAAATTTCATCCTCTGATCTATTAACACAACCAAATAATGTTGGTCCCTTTAGGAATCCATAGTCATAGTGGATTTGGGTTTTTATTTAAGGAATTATGCCATCCTGAAGATCATTTCCATTTTTAAAAACAAATTTTTTTTATTTAATAACTTATTAATGTTTTACTCTTTTTCTATGATAACACATCCCACTCAAATAAAACATCTCACGTCGAGACACCAGCTTCCCGTTTTCATATTTAAATGTCATTTTCATCAAGGATTAGGGAAATTACATTGATGATTTCTCAAATCATCTAGATTTGTAGAGTTAATTCGTTTTATTCATAATTGCTTCATTTATAACTCTATTCCCCCCATTCTAATTCCAACATGACCTCCTCATATTTATTCTAGCCTCACTTATATGGTTAGATATTTTTAAAATCATCGACTATTGTATTGTGTATGATTTCTTCAAGATCTCTCTAGAATGTTGGCTCCTTCCTTATTGCTCCAATATTCCAGGGGATTCTTCCCTTATTCACTTAGTTCCTAAATTAAATAAATTATAGATTCCAATTTATGGTTCTATCTTGAGTTTCGTGGTTTGAAATTCTGGTTTTATGTATATTTTCACTCTATTGTGGTTCTATTGAACTTTCGAACATAGATTTTTGGGTTTTGAAACATTTGGTAGGTGATTCCATGTATATGGAATTATTTTGACTTAGAATGCTGTTTTATAATATTTTTATATATATTTCATTTTATTATTTGGTAAATATTTGTTTTAGTGGTATTTTTAAATGAAATGAAAATTTTGTGCCATTTGTATGTGAAATTGGGGTTTTTTCAAAGATATACTTTATTGCTTCAATTGTAAATTCCCTATAACTACTTAGATTATTTTATTGAAATATATTTGGGCCTTAAATCCTCTTTTGAGTGTTCATATCCTTTTTTTTGTTGTTGCGAAATCGATTTTTGGTGATGTCTGTTAAGTAAATGATTTTTGGGTTCCAATTGGGTGTTAAATATTGTGTTTTACATGGATACTTTATGTTATTCCTGTTGGTTTTGTCTTATAACTTTTGTAATTAGTATATAGAAATGTTATGGGTGAAATAATTTTAATTTTGGTGGATGTGAGTATGCACATGGTGTTGAAAGTGGGGTCTTAAAAGGGATTTTTTGTGCAAAAAATTATCGGCTTTTGTGAATTTGTTTTATCGTAAATCAAAAAGTTTTGTTGTGTGTTTTAGGTGGTATGAAGTGTTTATAGCTACATTATTGTTTGTATGTGACAATTATTGGTGTTTTAATTTTCAAAAATGATGTATGTAGAATGATTAAATTATTTTACAACAAAGGGGGAAGACTAGGTACCTGTGAGGGTGGGTATGTACTGGTACGCTAGTGATCCAGATGGGTTTTGTCCCTGTTTCAGTTAGAATTTGGGATAACGAGGACTACATCTAAACTATGTGGATGTTGTTTGGGAACCCCTAGGATATGGATGTATTCCCTACTAATGGATTTTTCATGTGAATGGATTGTTACATGGATATTTTACATCGAGGTACCAGGTATATAGGACTCAAGACTATCTAGTGCCTAGGGGTCTTCTCAATTTTGGTTCTCATTAGATTTGCATTTTTTTACATTTTTATAGGATGTTTTTGGATGTAAATTACAGTAGTTAACATGTGTTATTTAAATTTTCTACCATTTTAAAATTTTCATTTGGGAACTGTTCACAATTGAAAGTATTAATTCATGGAATTTATTGTCGATTTTCCTTACACATCACAATTGCATGCTTTTAACCTTCTATTTCATACTGTTTGGAATCATAGGGTGGAATCCTTTTGGGCATAGTCTCACACCCTACTTACCCCCCTTGGGTGTAAGTATACTTTATTATGTCTAACAGGGGTAAAGGAAAAGCCTCACGTGAAGTAAGTTCGGGTTGTTAGTCTCCTTCAATGGTGTATTGGTTTGGTGAAGGCTTGCAGTTAATGAACCCATATTGTGTGGAAGCATTGTGGATTATTTTATTATATTTATGTTTATGTTTGTACTTCCTATTATTTTTTAGGACCATCTAATCAAATATTTTTTCTGTTAAATCTTTTATGGAATGAAAATTTCATATTCATATTATTTATTGTTCTTAATGTTTTTTTCCTTTTAATACTTGTGTAAATCAATCCCCAAAAAAAATTGATACTCATGTTTTTGTGCCAGCATGTGGGGATATGGAACACACTTTGGGAATTTTCATGAGTTGGATTTGGTGCCGGTATTAGTGGAGAGAAGATTCGGTTCGTGAATTTTTTTTTCAAATGAGAAAAATGTTTTGGGTTATATTACTATTTAGGGATGATTCGGGAAAGATTTGAGTTAGGAATATTGGGGATCATGGTTTTTCTCATCAGTAGGGTGCCTCGCCTTCACCTATTATGGAAGATAATGAACCCCCATGGGATGATGGAATTGTCAGATTGACATCACTTCCAGGTGAGATGTGTGGGCTGTAGACCACACGTGGACATCAGGAGGGGGTGTAGTAGTTGATTATTTTATTACTGTAATGTGTTTAAAATATTTATATTTGGTGAATTTGATTAAAATTATCATAATTGTGGTAATGGATATTGTTTTTGTGACTGTTGCATTTTGTAGGAACATGCCTCCCTAGAAAGATCCCACATGCCCACGAGAGAGAGCCAGAGTTCACCCACACCTATAGATTAGAGTCTAGTCAAGGCTATGGTCTGGGTTTTCCAAGCTCCTGGATAGGGGCCAGATTCTATTCCCATTCATGTTAGGGTAGAAGAGATGGGTCCTAGAAAAGAAAATTCTCATGAGTTTCTGAAATCAATACTCCCACGTCATGAGGAAGCATTCAACCCCTGCAAGTAGTAGGATGGATTGAGAAGATTAAACACATTTTCGGGTTCCTAAAAACAATCGAGGAGCTCATGGTAAAATTTTACACCTTTTTATTGGAGGTCCCATGCTGAATGTGGTGGGAGTCACAACATTAGACTGGAAGAATGAGCAGATGCACTGGGGAGATTTCAAGGATTTCTTCAATGAACTGTACGACCCTGCGTTCTTCACATATTCCAGGTCCTAAGAGTTCATGGCCCTTCATCAGTGGAATCATTCTATAATAGAGTACCCAAATGTTTTCAATGATATAGTTTAGTATGCTCTTGAAATCGTCTTGAATGAACAATCTAAGGGCCATCAGATTGAGAAAGGCTTGCGGCTAGAGATATAATCCATGGTTTATTTAAACTGAGGATCTATAATGAAGTGGTTGATTGCAATTTCATGGTGTAGATTGAATGCAATGTTAGGTCTGGTTTCTCAAGTTCTGTATTAGAAATGGTAGGTGGAAACTCTTTATATAATAAAATGATGAGGTAGGAACATGTGAATAAGGAAGGTGGTAGTTCATGACACTATTCTAGGAAGTATTCATCAGTGGCTTCTAATGTGACATTGGTCGTGTGCGACCAGTGTGGGAGGCCGGGGTATATCAAACTAGAATGGCCAATTCATCAAAATCGCTATTACCAATGTGAAGGCATGGGTCACTTGTAGTGATTTTACAGGGTGACACGTCCTCCTATGAGTGGGGCATGATCAGATGCTAACATAGGAATTCCAACTCAGTCTGAGCTGTCATGGATGAGGGGATCTCATTTTGGAGGATATGGTGGTTGGGATGGGTCATATTTTAGTTAGAACTAGTTCAGAACAAAGACACAGACTTGAGTCCATCCTCAGGAAGAGGCGAGGCATCTCCATACGATGGATCAAGCCCTAGTAGGATCAAAAGCGGGACCATCGATTGATCTACGTACTATTTTGATTGCATCATCTATATGTGACACTTTTTTATACTGGTTCCTCTTTATCATTCATTTACTCATGTTTTGTGGACACACTAAATTTTAAAATTTAGTAGTTGTCTTTTTCGACGTAGTTGGTGACGCTGCTGGGAAATAAGAATGACCAGGGTCTCAGGTTCCCATTTTTTGCAATTTTCATGTACGAGGTTGATATTGAGTTGGACATTTTGGACATAGATATGGAACTATTTGACATAATACATGTCTTGTATTGGATATTACACTTCTCAGAACAAATCGATTGCTACATGTGGTGAGTGAGTATCACGACACCTGATGGGAATCATCATGTTTTTTGTGGTGAATGGGATCCTCATTCGGGTCATTAAGGACCTCCACTCAATGATTTGGTAATTATTATCATCCATTTAACATAAATCGCTCTATTGGGTTATTTTATTTCCTTTTAAGAAAAACTAAATCATGTGGTCCATGTGTTTATAGAGGTATTCCCAGATGATATTTCAGGTTTTTCCCTTGAGATGGATATTGAGTTCTCGATTGATCAGCACTGAGAACACAACAGATATCTCTTAACTAAAATAGTATGGCCCCTGTCACGACCCGTCCTCGGGGACCATTCCGTGACTACCCCAAGCCCGCCTTCCATAAGCAAGGGGCTGGCCACTATCACCAAAGGTGTAAATCCCGAAAACTGGGAAGGAATTGCCTTTATAAAAGTAAACAAAATACCACAAAGTACAAGCGGAAGTAAAACACTAAGTACAAAAGAATGTTCTGAAAAGTAAATGGGCCAGAATACAAACCCAACTGAAAATACAGCTACAACTAAACAAAAGTACAACAGAAAAAGACAATAGCAGGAAGAACGGAAGTGTCTCCTGGGTTGTCCTCCTCGGATTCTACCTGAAGGGTAGGTACAAATAGCCTCCACAACGCTCTCACCTGTCAACCTCCTCCGAGTATCATCTCGTCGTGATGTCCACCTCCTGATACTGTCTCATCATCTATTCCACCTCCAGGTACCGTCCAGTCCTCGAACACTCGGCCTCCGTCAGCACTGCCCGTCGTCTGCAACCAACACAATGAGGTGCGGGCATAGTCCGTGCATGGGTGAGTACAACGATACTATGTTGGGACCCCAATACCCTCAAGGTCTCACTAAAAAAAGGATAACCACAAAGAAGATCTCAACAGATAACCTATACTTAGGTATATGCTCAAACATATACCTAAGTTATCAAGTAACCCATCTCAATCATTAGGATACACAAATATTATTAAATCAACGGATAACCACTACCCATGTATATGCCCATATATATACATATGTTATCAAGAGACCCATCTCAATCATGAGGTAAACAGAAAGGACATAGACTAAGCTCAAACCAGGATTTTCATTATCAAAACCATAACTAATGAAGAGCCTAGTATCTGAATTTTACAGTGGTCCTGTCATGACTCTGAGGTACTGATCACTAACCTAAGACTTCTGAGGTACTCCTCCTGTCGAGTACCGCGGGTCAGCCACCCAAACATAGTAGGGCTTCCCGCAGGGGTATTCCACCCAAATGCACACCCCCTAGTAGCCTACAGAGGTACTCTCCGGACGAGTACCGTGCGTCTGCACTGTCACACAGTTAGTGCTTTGTCCTCCATGGGTCTGCACCCAAACAAAGTAGTGCTCCGTCCACTAGGCTAGTCGACTCACACCAAGTTGAGTCGGTCAAGCAGTCGTCAGGTCACATCCGACTACACAGTCTCTGTACTTCGCACGCTCGTCTCTGGGAGGGTCTTCTCCACGAGCTACATGTCGATACTCCATGTATCTCAAATTCCCACGAAGAAGTATCTCAAAGTACTGCCTCGTCATAGGGGTGTCAACGCAATAGACGACGCTTCAATCAGATGCTCGGTCTGTGAGTTACTAGCCTTTTTGTCCTAGGGGCCCGGTTGGTTTCATGTATGAACCAACCCGGCTGTATCGCTACTGTACCCCTAACTGTCATAGGGTATGCTCATAGGGACTGTTTCTCAATGTGATTATCAACGCCGTTGACGGTTCGTCAAACAGACGTCCAGTCTGAAAGTTACTAGCCTTTTCGTTCCAAGGGCCCGATTAGATTCGTGTGCAATACAACCCAACCACTATACAACTGCATCCAAACCTCCGGAGAAATATTCCAAAAGTTCCTTCTCATCAAGAGGAATTCAACGAGATAGACGGCGCATCAATCAGACGCCCAGTGTGTGAGTTATTGACTTTTTTCGTTATAGGAGCCTGGTTCGTTTCATGAGCAAACCAACTCGACCGCACTCCGATGGCGTCCAAACCTTGAGCGGAGTAAGCCAAAAGTTCTGTCTCATCAAGAGGAATTCAACAAAGTCGATGTCACGTCAATCAGATGTCCGGAACACAAGTTATAAGCATTTTCGCTCCGAGGGCCCGGTTGGTTTCATGTACGCACCAACCCTGCTGAACCCAAAGTACACCGAAACCTTGAGTGTAATATACAAAACAACTGTATCGATCCAATGATCGCTACACAACTAACGGTGCATCGATCAGAGGTCCACATCTCATGTTATGGGCAACATACCGAAGAGGTTCTGTATTAAGGGGTTCGGGACCGGTCCGACCCGGCCCGATACCCCCAGGGTCGGCCCGAACAGGGTGGACCCGAACTGGGTCCAGGTCCGGTACGATTGGGCATGGCCCGACATGGTCAGCATGGCCCTGCCCGGCCTGGGTGCAGCCCGGCCTGGCCTGGGTGCGGCCCGGCCCGGCCTGGGCGGCTCGACCCGGCCCGACGGCACGGCCCGGCGCGCCGGCGCTGGTCGAGTAGCCAGACGGCCGTTACGGCCGAGTGAAGTGGGTGGGGGGTGCGCTGCCCCCACGTGGAAAACCCGCGGCCCCTTTATGGGGCCGTTCAGCTGGCCGGCCGGGGGTTTGTATCCCCCAGCTTTTCCCTTGTCCGGCCGACCCGCCCCGTCTGGCCGGCTGTTGCCGCCACTGGACCGGCAAGTTCGGTCCCTCTTGCTCCGACACTAGTGGCCTGGTACCAGCCACCGGTTCCCCTGCTCCGCCGCGGCCCAGAACTAGCCGCGGCCCTGAACGGGCCACGATGCTTTATTAGTCCTCCGGCGTGGCGCGACGGCGCCACGTCTTTTGGTCGTCTTCTATGGTGCGGCGCGACGGCGCCGCAGATTAGTTTGTTTCCAATGGCGCGGTGCCACAGCGCCGCACTTCTCCTCCCTTTAACAATTTCCGCACGGTGCTTCGGCACTGCGTTGCATTGCCCATGCCACATCAATATCAACAACCAAAAAATGAGAGGAGTGTGGGCCGTTTTCGTGCGGTCCAACCTCCTCCCGTTTTCATGATAACATGCGGTTCAATTTGAAAGGAAGAAAATGATGGAAGTAATCATGAAATAGAAACGCATAAAACCCCTAACTCGTGATGTGATCCCTCGATGGATCTGTGGAGAGGTAGTGTCGTTCATTGTCGTCGGAAGGTGATGTCGTCGTTTCGATTTTCCCCATGGCGGTGTCTCCTCCATTGATGGAGACCGGGAAGTATTCTTCGTTGAAGGTCTTGGGAGGCCCGATGTCGTCCAAGTGTACTCAAGATGTGACATATCCCCTCTTGTCACGGAGAAGGAAAAAAGGGGGGTACATCGCCGCTCTTTGGTGTCAGCATTATTCGTCGGAGAGTTGCGTTCTTCGCGTTCTTCAAGAAGGAAGATGTTCTTCAAAGCCTAGAGCTTTCTCTTCAAATCCTTTCACACCATCAACTATTCTCCCACGAAATAATACTTAGTCCAATTTAATTAACACACAAGACAAATGTATTCATTTAAAATTCAAAAGAATCCAAGAATTAATTACTTGAAAAACCTACACAATTAAGGTGTTGACTATATTTAATAAGGGGGGTTTCTTTTTGAGAGTTAAATTTTTAAAAGGTGAAAAGTTATGGGAGGTCAAGGGGGGAATGGGAAGATCAAGGGGCGTTAGGGTCTAGTGTGGGCCCCACCTCCCACATATCCACACATGGGAATTTGGGTGGTTGTGGGTCCCACCAACAACTTCCCATGGTAGAATTTAACTCCCTTGGTTAACAAAAATAAAATTGTTCACAATTTTATTTATTTCTACTTAAATGCAAAAAAAATTAAAAACCACACCCGAGAAAACAGAACTCCAAAAAATGTGTTTCTATGTAATTACTGACGTTGTGAGTTCATCGGTGCCCTCAGATTTCAATTCCGAGCACCAGTTCAAAAGTTAGAAAAACCCGCCCGTACGTTCACTGAACGTACCCAAGATAAACTTTGGAAATTGATTCCGAGCACACCGGGCCTCAGAATCAGGCACCGTCAGAAACTGCGTTCTTGTAAAATACAAAAGAAAATTATGAAAAAATTTCCCTTGATTTTTACGGGTCTTTACATTACTCCGACCTTAGGGATTTACTTCCTCGTAAATCTTTAACATAAACTAGGGTTACAAAAGTGGTACTAAGCACGCATCTGAGCCTCCCGCTCTCATGTGCTCGCCTGGAGGTTCCTATACTACCAGTGAAAGTGCACCCGAGGAATCAACCATGCTCGTAGGATCTGCTCATGTCGATCCTTGATCCCCGTTGGAACCTCTGTGAAAGTCACCCCATCGCCAAAGTCCAGCTACCCATGGTCGATGATATGCGTTGGGTCACGCACGTATCTCCTCAGTTGAGATTCGTGGAAGTCGTCGTGCACCTGGTGAAACTGAGGTGGATGGGTCAAGCGGTAATCCACCACGCCTACGCAGCCGTGGACCTAGAAAGGTCTGTTGAACCTCATAGATAACTTGTCTCCTCTGCCACATCTCCGTAAACCACATCGAGGGGAGACCCGTATAAATACGTGATCGTCAGCCTCGAACTCTAGAGGTCTCCAATTCCTGTTAGAACTGACACACAAAACGATTGCTACCACTAGGGTAAGGTTGACCGACTCAGGAGTGATCGGTCGCACCCTCCTATGCATGAGTTTATCCTGTGCTGCCTAGGGTTTCCATTTCGCTGACTATGGAAAACCCATCCCAACGTCGTAGTTAAACCACAACCTTTTTGCCTAATACCGTCAATCTGTGTATGAACTGTAATTGCCCAGTCCATACTCAAACCAACATCGTATGGCCTCGACGCTGCCACCAAGTGATTCTAACCGAAAATCTCGCCTCGAGGGTCTGACCACACTATCGGCATAAGTGTGATTATCGAGTCTTCTCCCAAGGTATCTCTAGACGTGAGGGTCAAGTCCACGGCTTACCATAAAATCTAGGTCTCGGACATGATTCCTGTAAGGAAGGAATGATTCATATTAACATCTATTACTACGACAGCTAGTAGTCGACACAGACTGTCCCTTGAATCATTCTTAGTGCCATTGGGTTACTATCCTTGACCGCATGCAGCTGCACTCTTCCTCCGCCCTCCATCTCCCTAAGCCTGGTGGGGACAACTATGGAGGGTGGTTGCAGCATGTTAAAATGTACACCACCTCATGCTTCTCTCCTAGATCTGCCTCCATGTCTGCTGCTCCGCAGACTCATCTCTCCATTAAGCTTTTTCTTCTGGAAACATTTAACATGCCCGAGTCTCTATGACCGGCGCCAGTTTCCTGTTTCTTACTGCACTGTGCAGTCTTCATCCGCTCCTGGATGATCTGCACCTTCTTTTCCTTCAATCTGAAAGAGCTTCTAAAATTTCTCCTTTTCCGAAAATAGAAACTCAGTATCATTCCTTGGATAAACCACACCCATTGCCTAATACAATCAATCTTGACATGAATGATGAATTCATGCCATGGATGACATCGTAAGGCCTTGACGTAACTACCATGAGATCAAACTGTCACTCTCGCCTCCAAGGGTCGATTCACACTGTCAGCATTAGTGTGAGTTAACTGGGTCTCCTCCAGTAGAAATATAGAAAGTGAGGGTCAATCCTACAGTCTTAACCAGGACCACTCAGTATCAAACAAATAAAATGACAGGAAAGAAAACATCACAAAGATAAGTGTCTTTTTATTATTGCATCTCATAGTAGAAAGACACAAATACAACAGCAATATGGAACTAGAAGTACAAGGGATGTATCCAGTAGTTCCGCTCCTGTCCACCTGCTCCTAAAGCTCTACTTCCTTGTCCACTGCTCAGCTGTTGCTCAAGCACCCGCCACTGCTTCTACCTCGGTGGATCCTCTAAAGCCTGCGGATCAACTGTGCGGGGGGGGGGGGGGGGGGGGGTCAGATAGTCACGTGCTAGGTGACCCTTCCTGCCACATTCATAACACTTCATGATCCTCATACACTTGGTTCTGGTCCTCTTGGAACTTTGCATCATCTGTCTACTACCCACAGATGACTCAGCTACTGATCGAAAATCCTGCGGCAAAGGCAGCAGCTCCTGTACATGCTCGGGGTATAGAGCTACTGGCACAAACTCCACCCTGAAAAAGGTCTCAAGTCTTCCCATGTGATGGTCATCTCATCGCAAAACTAGAACAAGTGGCTGCACCACCTGTCTGCTACTGCCTGAAGAAGGCTGGCAGCATAGATCGCCATGAAGTCTGTTGGTGTCCCCACTAGCCTGAAGACTCTCACCAAAGCCTGCAACCATTCCTCAGCCGCATGCGGGTCCATCTCTACCTAGAACCTGGGTGGCCTTTGGCATTGGATCTTGTGCAGCACACTCAAGTGGTGTGCATTGCCTTCTGCTGGGGCTGGTGGCATTGGTGGCCAAACGTATGGTAGTACCGCTGGTGCCTCAACTGTAAGAGGGACCTATACCGAAGCCTCGTCACTCAGCAGGATATCAGTATGCAGATCCCTCCAGGATCTAGCTGGTCGTCCGCGAAAAGGCATCCTGAAAGAAACAACGTGACACGGTCAAACGTTTATACCTTGTGAGCTGACCTGGTTTGAGCTGACTTGGATTGCGCTGACATTTAAAAACTTCTGGAAACACACACACAATATTTGTTTTCATGCAAAAATTCGATAATCAGTTTACAGGGTCCTGGTGTATGGATACGTCGCCCGCCCGCACCAACACTGGACTCCCTGAACTGAAGAGCACACTCGGTACATTTAACACTATTGCTTCACAAAAAGAAAAATATCATAGTTATAAGTTCTGCTGTAGAACTGACTCCTCTAATACCAATTTGTCACGACCCGTCCTCGGGGCCTGTGCTGTGACTACCGCAAGCCCACCTTCCATAGGCCAGGGGCTGGCGACTAGCACCAAAGACGTAAATCCCGAAAACTGGGAAGGCATTGCCTTTATAAAAGTAAACAAAACACCACAGAGTACAAGAGGAAGTAAAACACTAAGTACAAAAGAAAGTTCTTAAAAGTAAATGGGATAGAATACAACCAAACTGAAAATACAACTACAACTGAACAAAAGTACAACAGAAAAAAACAACAGCTGGAAGAACAAAAGTGGCTCTTGGGTCGTCCTCCTCAGATTCTACTTGAAGGGTAGGTACAGATGGCCTCTACAATTCTCTCACCCGTCTACCTCATCCGAGTATCGTCTCGTCGTGAAGTCCACCTCCAAATACTGTCTCGTCGTGTGGTCCTCCTCCAGGTACTGTCTCGTCGTATGATCCACCTCTGGGTACTGACTCGTCGTGTGGTCCACCTCCGGGTACCGTCCAGTCCTCGAACTCTTAGCCTCCGTCAGCACTGCCCGTCGTCTGCAACCAACACAACGAGGTGCGGTCATAGCCTGTGCAGGGGTTAGTATACCGATACTCAGTAGGGACCCTGAGACCCTCAAGGTCTCTCTAAAACCAACAATGATAACCACAAAGAAGATCTCAACAGATAACCTCTACTTAGGTATATGCCCAATCATATACCTAAGTTATCAAGTAACCCATCTCAATCATGAGGAAACACAATGAATATGAAATCAACGGATAACCACTACCCAGGTATATGCCCATAGATATACCTAAGTTATCAAGTGACCCATATCAATCATGAGGTAAACACAAGTGTCATAGACTCAGCTCATACCAGGATTTTCATTATCGAAACTGTAACTGATGAAGAGCCCCGTCTCTGAAGTGTAAAGTGGTCTTGTCCTGACTCTGAGGTACATCTCACTAACCTAAGACTGCTGAGGTACTCCTCCTGTCGAGTACCGCAGGTCAGCCACCCAAACACAGTAGTGCTTCCCGCTGGGGTATGCCACCCAAACACAATATTGCACACCCCCTACTAGCCTACAGAGGTACTCTCCTGATGAGTATTGCTGGTCTGCACTGTCACACAGGTAGTGCTCCGTCCGCCATGGGTCTGCACCCAAACAAAGTAGTTCTCCATCCACTGGGCTATTCAACTAACTCCAAGTTGAGTCGGTCAAGCAGTCGTCTGGTCTCAGCCGGCTACACGGTCTCTGTACTCCGCATGGTGGTCTATGGGATGGTCCGCTCCACGAGATACAGGTCGATACTCCAAGTATCTCAAATTCCCACAAATAAGTATTTAGAAGGACTGCCTCATCCTATGGGTCTCAACGTAACAGACAACACGTCAATCGGATGCCCGATCTGTGAGTTACTAGCCTTTTAGTCTATGGGTCCGATTGGTTTCGTGTGCGAACCAACCCGGCCGTATCTCAACGGTACCCCTAACTCTCATAGGGTATTCTCATAGGGACCGTTTCTCAACGTGAAAATCAACGCTGCTGACGGTTCGTCAAACGGACATCCAGTCTGAAAGTTACTAGCCTTTTCATTCCAAGGGCCCGGTTGGATTCGTGTGCAATCCAACCCGACCACTATACAACTGCATCCAAACCTCAGGCGAAGTATTAAAAAAGTTCTATCTCATCAATAGGAATTCAACAAGACAGACGACGCGTCAATCAGACGCCCGGTCTGTGAGTTATTGGCTTTTTCGTTCTAGGGGCCCGATTGGTTTCATTAGCGAACCAACCAGACCGCACTCTGACAACATCCAAATCTCGCGCGGAGTATGCCAAAAGTTCTGTCTCATCATGAGGAATTGAATTAAGTTGATGACATGTCAATCGGACGTCCGGAACTCAAGTTATAAGTGTTTTCGCTCCGAGGGCCCGGTTGGTTTCGTGTACGAACCGACCCTGCTGAATGAAAATTACTCCGAAACCTTATGTGTAATATATAGAAACGACCGTCTCGATCCAAGGATCGCTACGCAGCTGACGGTGCGTCGATCGGAGGTCCACAACTCATGTTATGGACGACGGACCGAAATAGGTTCGGTATTAAGGGGTTCGGGCCCAGTACGACCCAGCCCGATACCCCCAGGGTCGGCCCGAACCGGGTCGACCCGAACTGGTTCTGGGTCCGGCCCGCATGGCCGCGGCCCGGCCCGGTCAGCGCTGCCCAGCCCGGCCTGGGCGCGGCCCAGCGGCTTGGCCTGGCGCGCTGTGCGCGCTGGCGCTGGTCGGGTGGCCTGGCGGCCGCCGCGGCCGTTATGGCCGAGCGATGTGGGTGGGGGGGGGGTGCTCTACCCCCGCATGGAGAAACCGCGGCCCCATTATGGGGCCACTCAGCTAGCTGGACGAGGGTTTGTAACCCCCGGGTTTTTCCTTGTCCGACCGGCCCGCCCCGGCCGGCCGGCTGTTGCCGCCATGAGACGGCAAGGCCGGTCCCCCCCTGCTCTGACGCTGGTAGCATGGTACCGGCCAATAGTTCCCCTGCTCCTCCGCGGCCCGGAACTGGCCGCCACCTTGGTTGGTCCGGTGCGGCACGACAATGCCGCACCCCTCCGCCGTGGCCCTGCTCCAGCCATGGTGCTTTAGTAGTCCTCCGGCGCGGACGACGGCATCACGTATTTTGTTCGTCTTCTACAGCGCGTTGCGACGACGCCACATATTAGATTGTTTCCAATGGCGTGGTGCGACAGCACCGTGCTTCTCCACCCTCCCTTTTACAATTTCCGCGTGGTGCTTCGGCACCGCATTGCCTTGCTCGTGCCGCATCAATATCAACAACCAAAAAAGGGAAAGAGTGTCGGCTGTGTTCATGCAGTCCGACCTCCTCCCGTTATCATGATAACAGGCGGTTCAATTTGAAAGGAAGAAAACGACGGAAGTAATCATGAAATAGAAACTCATAAAACCCCTACCTCATGATGTGATCCCTTGATGGATCTGTGGAGAGGCAGTGTTGTTCGTCGACGACGGAAGGTGACATCGTCGTTTTGATTTTCCCCATGGTAGTGTCTCCTCCTTTGAGGGAGACGAGGAAGCGTTCTTCGTCGAAGGACTTGGAAGGCCTGACATCGCCCAAGTGTACTCAAGATGTGACATATCCCCTCTTGTCATAGAGAAGGTAGAAAGGGGGGGTACGTCGCCACTCTTTGGTGTTGGAGTTCTTCGTCGGAGAGTTGTATTCTCCGCGTTCTTCAAGATGGAAGATGTTCTTCAAAGATTTGAGATTTCTCTTTAAATCCTTTTGCACCATCAACTATTCTCCCATGAAATAAGACCTAGTCGTATTTAATTTACACACAACCCAAAGGAATTCATTTAAAATTCAAACTAATCGAAGAATTAATTACTTGAAAAACCTACACAATTAAGGAGATGACTTTATTTAAAAAGGGGGGGTTTCATTTTGAGAGTTACAAAATTTAGGAGGGGAAAAGTAATGGGAGGTCATGGGGGTTATGGGAAGATAAAGGGGGGTTAGGGTCTCATGTGGGCCCCAACTCCCACATATCCACACAAGGGAAGTTTGGTGGTTGTGGGTCCCACCAACAACTTTCCATGGTATAATTTAACTCCATTGGTTAACAAAAATAAAATTGTTCACAATTTTATTTATTTCTTCCTTAAACCCAAAAAAAAATTAAAAACTACACCTGAGAAAACACAACTCCAGAAAAGGTGCTTCTAATAAATTACCGATGCTGCGAGTTAATTGGTTCCCTCAGATTTCAATTCCGAGCACTGGTTGAAAAGTTAGAAAAACCCGCTCGTACGTTCAGTGAACGTACCCAAGCTAAAAATCGAAAATTGATTCTGGGCACACCGGGCCTTAGAATTAGGCACTTTCAGAAACTGTGTTCTTGTAAAATCCCAAGGAAAATTAAGAAAGAACTTCCCTTGAATTTTACGGGTCTTTACAGCCCCCACTGAGCTAAGGCATCTAAAGATACAGCTAGGAAACAAATAATATAAAGGATTTATTCACCCGAGTGAAAATCCATGGGCCGCTCTTCTATTGTTCACAAAAAAGGCTAATGTATCCCTATGATTGTGAATATAATAATTGAAGCTGAATATGGTAATAATTAAGAACAAATATCATTTTCCATTAATTAATGATTTGTTAGATCATTTTATGGGGGCATTGTGGTTCTAAAAAATTGACATGAGTTCAAGCTATCATCTAATCATGTGAGGGAAGAAAATATCATAATTATAGACTTCTGAATAAGGTACAACCACTTTGAGAACTTGGTCATGACCTTTGGATTGACCAATTCTCCAGTGGTCTTTATGGAACTCCAGAACAGGGTGTTCCATCAGTACATTGATTTTGTTTGTCACGACATTCATGGATAAAAGTCTAGTATACTAATGATTTGTGTCAGAAAACATAAATTACTCGAGGAACATTTTTTTAAACCATTCTAGAGCCTAACATTTCGAAAAAGTTTTCCAAATACAAAATTTAGATCTGGGAAGTGAAATTTCTAGGGAATGTGATTTCAAAGAAGAGGGTTTTAGTACACCCTGATAAGATTAATGCTGCCATTCCATGGGTGTACTGAAAATGTTTTTGAGATCAGGTGTTTCCTTGCCCTGGCATGTTATTACAGGCTATTATTTTGATATTTATCTCTACTTGTTTCACCAAGGATTGTGCTCTCCTTGAAAGGGGTGATATTTTTATAGTCCCCAAAATTTCTGGAATCGTTCAAGGAGATGAAGAGTTGGTTGACTACTACCCCGATTATAATTTTTCTAGAGGCCGGAAAGTAGTATGTGGTTTATTAAAACACTTCAGGTATGGGTCTTGGATGCATTCTTATACAAGATGATCCCGTGGTTGTATATGGATCTCCCCAACTCCAGCCACATGAAAATATTTACTCGACAAAAAATGTGGATTAGGTATATGTGATGGACGCAATGAAGACCTAGTGTCACTACCTCATTAGATAGAAGTTTTTGGTCTACAATGATCCCAAATCTTATCCTATATCTTCTCCGAGAAGGACCTCAAGTTGAGGTAGTGTCGTTAGATCGAGTACTTACAGGGGTTCAATAGTGACATTATCTATACCCCTGGGAAGGGTAACATGGTGGCCGATGCATTGAGAATAAGTGTTCCAGTGCATGACTTTATGATTTATAGTGATGAGTGGACTTTTATGGGGCTCTTTGGCCAGATGCATGTGGAGAATATGATGAAAATTAGAGGTTATTTCAAGGTGATCATTCTTTTGACTCCTTCACTATTAGATTTAATTAATCTAGAATATCCTGGTGATGAGATTTTTTAGCAGTCAATGATGTTTCTTCATACTGGGGAGACATCCTATGATTGGTCATTGTCTCCTGAGGGCATCCTATGATTCAAGGGCTGTTCAATAGTGTCGCTATCACTACAGAAGGTAGTGATGCTGGATAGCCACCAGTCTTAGTGGGATTTCCATTCAGGTTACACTAAGATGTATTATGATTTAGAACACCTCTTATTGTTTCCTAGTATGAGATGAGACATTACAGACATCGTGTCGAGATGCTACACATTCCAGCTGGTGAAAGAAGAGCATAAAAGGCCCTCTGGTTTTCTCCAACTGTTACCCATTCCTACCTAGAATTGGGATGAGGTCGTTAGGGACATTATTGTTGGCATGCCTCGTACACCTCAGGGTAAGAATTTTATTTTGGTGGTGAATGATCGTCTGACCAAATCATCCAACATCATTTTAATCAGGGATACAAATAAAGTGGATGAGTGGGGTCACTTTATTCTTCAGAATGTGGAAAGGATCCATGGTGTTCCATTAGAATTCGCCTCAAATAGAGACCCCAGTTTCACTTCTCGGTTTTGGGAAGGCCTTCAGAAGTCCTTGGGGTCTTAGATTAATTTTAACATAGCATACCACCCTCAAACAGATGTTAAAATAGAGTAGGAGAATCATATTTTGGAGGACACGCTCCGTGCATGTGTTCTTCACATTAGAGGTTCATGGAATAACCATTATGTATTTGTTGAGGTTTCTTATAATAGTAGTTATCAATACTTGATTTGATTGGGTCATTTTGAGGTTCTATATGGTCGGCCATGTCGGTCACACCTATGTTTGGATGAGACAGGTGAGACATCACGGTTGGAGCAGAGTCTGGTGCAGGTGACATCTACGAAGTTTATGTTGATTAGGAAGTTCTTATTGATAGCTCAGAGTCTCCTTAAATCATATGCTTACTAAAGTTATCATGTACTAGAGTTTTCTATGTGTGACAAGGTATTCTTAAATTTGGCCCCATATCTAGGCCATCATCGATTGGGAAATCAAGGGAAGATAACACCATGGTATATTGGACCTTTTGAGATCACCAAGCATATTGGAATGGTGGCATACAATTTTTCATTACCTCCTCATTTTACATCCATCTATGACATCTTCTATGTATCCGATTTGAGAAAAAATAAAACCCAAATCCATCCTATGTACTTAATTGGGAGGAGTTGGATATCAGGAAAAATTTATCTATTTCTGAGCGGCCGATGATAATAGTTGAATTCCATGAAAATTTGATTCCATTAATTTCTATTCCTCTCTCTTTGGTTCATTGGATGCATCATAATGAAAAACACGAGTCATGGGAACATGCATCATTGTTTGAGGAAGATTACATGTTCTTGTTTTCTGATCAAGGTTCAAGTTGACATTTTGGAGTGGAAATTCTATCATGGTGGAGCGAATTGTCACATACATGACATATTTTAAATGTATTTATTATTTAATTTCTATTCATTCATTTTTTTGTGGGTTTCCCATGGTTTTTTGGAGGAATGGGTGAGTTTTTATGATTTGGGCCAAACCGTGAGCTCATTTATAGATTTAAAAACCAATTATGTTTCTTTTATTTGTCATTCCTTTTTCAATATTTTTCACCCATTCCAATTCCAAAATGGCCTCACCTGACCTATTAACACCACCATATTAATTTTTACCACTTAAAAATCTATAATCATGGTGGATTTTGGTTTTTATTTAAAGAATTGGGCCATCCTAGAAGCCCATTTTTAGTTTTAGAGAAAAATATTTTTATTTAATAATATATTCAGGTTTTACACATTTTCTATGATTCCACCTCTCACTCGAATCCAACATCCCCAGGCATGACCCCAGATTCTGTTCTCCATCATTAGAGCTCATTTCCATCTCGGATTGGAGAAAAAAACTCTAAATATTTCCCAAATCATCATGAATTGAAGAGATAATTAGGTTCTTTCATAACTGCTTCATTTTTCACATTGTCCCCCATTCGAGTTCATACATGACCTCCTCAACCTTGTGCTATCCTCACATTCATTTTTTAATTTTTAAAATTTATCTACTATTGTATTTTGTGATATATCTTCACGATCCCTCATGTATGTGGGTTTCATTCTTTCTTGATCCCATATGCTTAGAGATTCTTCCCATATTCCTAAAGATTCTAATGTCCAACAAATAGGGTTTAGAAATTAGTGTTTGATCTAGTGTATTCTGGCCTGAATTTATTTTTGTAGTTCTATTTTAACTCCTTCATGGTGCAAATGTGGGGAGGTCGAACATTCACACAATCATTTGAGTTGTTTGACAACTATGGTAGGTGATTACATATGTTTGAAATCCTTGTGACTTACCTTGTTGTGTTTATAATATTTACATGTTTATATAAATTTATATTGGTGAAAAAATTGATTTTAGTGGTATTTGTAATTAAAATGATGTTTATGTTCCATATGTTTATGAAATTGGGGATATTTCATAAAAATATTTTATTGGTTAATTTGGGGTTTCCCTATAACTACTTAGTTGTTTTTATTGAAATGTATTGGGACTGAAAATTGTGCTTCGAGTGTTCACCTCACTGGTTGATTCAATGAAATCTTGGATTGGTGAGTTTTGATAAGTAAATAACAGTTGAGTACCAATTTGGTGTTAAATTGGTTGTTTTATATTACTACATTATGTTATGTCTATTGGGGTTGTTTTATAACTCATGTAATGGTATTATAGAAATGTTTTGGGTGCTCAAAATTATTTTTTGGTTAATGTGAGTATGAACACGGGGTTCAAAGTGGGGTTTTAAAATGGATTTTTTTTGTGAAAAACGATGTTGGATTTTGTGAAGTTGTTTTATTGAAAAATCTAAATGGTTTGTTGTGTGTTTTAGGTGGTATAAAGTGTGTATAGATACTGTATTGCTTGTATGTGTCCAGCTGTTGTGTTATTATATGAAAATATATCAATTTAGCATGATATTATTGTTTTATCACAAAGGGGATTCCTAGTTACTTAGGAGGGAGGATATGTACTAATATGCTAGTGATTCAGATGGGTTTTGTCCATATTTCACTAAGTATTTTGGATAAAGAAAACTCTAACTAAACTATATGGATGATATTTGAGGACCACTAGATTATGGGTATGTTACTTACTAGTGTCATTATTGGGAAGGGATTGTGACATAGATATTTTACAATAAGGTACATGGTACGTTGGGCCCGAGACTATCTAGTACATAGTGGTGTTCCCGGTTTCTAGGCTCATTGGATTTGTGGTATTTACCATTTCCATATGGTGTGAATTTATGTACATTAAATTATATAACATGTCTTATTTAATCATGATAACATTATTAATGTTTTATTTTAAAACTGTTTACAATTGGAAGATGCATTTCCTTAAATTTATCACCACTTTTCCTTACTCATCAAAACTGCATGTTTTTCACCATATTTTTTCATACTCATTGAATATTTTATTGGTATTCCATTATGATAAGTTTCAAACCCTACTTTCAAAAATTGTGTGTATGTAGACCTCGTTATGTTTGATAATGGTAATGGCAATGTCTCATGTGAAGGTGGTTCGGTTTGCGAGTCTCCTCCTAAGGTGCAGTGTTGTAGAGATGGCTTGGGGTCGATGACCCCTTCTTGTGTGGAGTTTGGTTCTCTGATTTTATACTATTTATATTTATGTTCTGACCACTATTAATTTATATAAAACCATGTATTCTAAATTAGTTCATATTGAGGTGTGTTTTTCCAAAAAAAATTCAGATACAAATTATTGAATTTTTTTAATGTTTTATGATTTCATATTCAGGTAAATCGTTCCCAAAAAAATATATGGATAACCAAAAAGATGTGCTAGACTATGGGGATAGGTAACATTCTACAGCCATTGAAATAGGGTGGAATTGTTGTTTTTATTTTTGGTGACCAGATTCAGTTCGTGACCATTTATATGTAATATTAATTTTTGGAATAAATTTTTGATAAGGAAAACAAATTTCCCACACTAATATATGTCACCATATAGCCACAATACATAATAAGGTGGATTTATAGTGCCACAATCCACATTTTGGTGATATAATTAATGGATGAACCTCTAGAAATACCATCATCTAGAAGATGAGATTCAATCAGTGGTGCAGTTAAATTGGTTTCGGAATTTTTTATATAGAGAAATTATCTATATTAATTGTGTGAATAAATAGCATGCTGGTATAAATCCAATAATTTTTCCCAAATAAATTCCTACATTCACTCCAATTATGAATGCTCAAATACCACTTGACCACTCAATTAAGAATAAAAATCGCACCCATGACCATTCAATGGTATGAAATAATTTGAAAAATAAATAAATCAACATAAAAATCAATATGAAATTGATAATCAATTTTTTAAACCTTAGTGTATGTGTTGGTGTATAAGAATAATATTTTTAATCACCAATAATAAATTATGTATTTAAATGAAAATTTTTATAAATAAAATGAAATTGATGATTGATTTTGACAAAAACATTATTCAAATTTCATTCCACTAATGAAATTTTAGTAAAATTTATTAATACTATGTATACTATAAAAGAAAGAATAATGTCATTTTGAAAAATTTCAAATGTGGTTACATGATGTAAAATAAAAATTTAACAATTTAGGAATTTATATATGAAATTTATTTTATTTTTTGTTAATAATTCATTCAATTGTTCCCTAATTTAAATATAGAGATATCCTAGAATAGTTACCAGTCACCAATTTCAAACCATTAAAGCTACCTAAGTTCAAGTACGATATCTCACATTTTACACTTTTCTTTATAGTAGTGAGGTTATATGTTATATAAATTGGACGAATATTTATTGTTATATTAGTAAAAAACATAGATAATACAATAAAACATCAATAATAAATTTTGTTTTTAAAACCAATAAAAATATTCCATCTATAATAATATTAATAAAATGTATGTTCATACATAAATGATAATTGAATAATTGGAAGCTCGTATATATGAAATAAAAAATAGAATAAAAATAGAATATATGATATAATAATATCAATTAATCACAATAAATACTCATATTATAACTCTAACCAAGCTATAATTCAAAATTATCGAACAATGGGACTCTTCCATATCATGAATTTAAGAAAACAATGAATGATATGGTAAATAAGGGTCATAGGAACTTGAGTTATGTATGATAAAAAAATTTGGGTATCACAAATAGTATCACTATCCAAATAATAAATTAATTTTTATAAACATGTTATATCCATGGTTTAAATAAACATATAGTAAAATCCCAATATAATACACACATTAATTTTTTGGTTTCAAATCGCCATTCTTATTTGACCATATCTAAATTATATAATGGTGGGGTGTTATTGATCCTGAATATATTCTTCTTGATTGTAGGGATAAATTCCCAAATATATGAAAACATATTTTATATAATTTATTTTGAATTATCTCCCCATCTAGAAAAATATATCATAACAAATTTCGGGGGTTTACATGAATTATACCAAAAACATGTATCTTATTATACAGAAGCACAAATTCATACTCATCCATAAAACAAATATATATAATTTCATCTAGAATCATAGTGGCACAACCCCACACTATTATAAGATATTTAGAACATAATCCGAATACTCGTGTATGTAACATCACAAAAATGATATATTATATCAGGGTGCACATTGATGATCATAAATATCTGTACATAATCTGTACACAACACCTAGGGTACAAAACCTCGCTCACTTCCCTTTTTATATTCCCTTGATGATAATATAATAACATCCAAAACATTACCATGATCATATTACTATATCGGAGGACTATTAATTGAATACATAGTGGAATCACTAAAGGGATACTTGTTAATGCACATATATATTTCCAAGTAATCAAATATCAGTCTAAAATCACATATAAAACACATACCTATGGTATAATTATTAATGATCCACTATATTATTTTGGGAGGATCACTCTCCCTAATTTGCTGGGTATATATCATGAAGATTTTATAGTTTGTTAACCCCATATCATGGCATCTATTCCCCAGTTTTCTATATACTGTCACACGACCAAATTCATAAATTCTTAAGAACATATTTTATTGAAACTACATTATTCCCATATTTTTGGTAACCTGGAAATAAATATGTATCTCAATGAAAGATTTCCTAATCATGAACTAAGAAATTAATATATGATGACTTATCTATTACTCAAGGGTCCTATAAACTATAGAAACATCCATCGAATCCATATTATATAGTAATGAAATCATAATATTTAAAAAATCTATTATTCTTAGAGTTGGGACCACAAATCAAAAGCTATAATTTTATTTATTTTTGTTACATTTTATGAAATCCTATTTTAGTATTATTTATACTAAACTAGAATAACCTTTACTTAATCAAAAAATATCTTCTGAGGAAAATCTATAATTTTATAAACATATAAGGACCTATACCCATCCATGAAAATTATTTATTTATTAATAAAAAATATAATTGAATTTTTATATAATTGAATTGTGAATATCTACAAAATAAGTAGCTTGCAATCATAAAAATGCAAAAAGTACATGAAATGTGGTATTGACCCATCATTGTATACCCTTGGACATAGAAATAAAAAAAATCCTAAATTACTCTCTTGATTTATTTAAAGATCAATATAATACCATAAAAAATCCATTTAAACCACTTAGAGTGATGAAAAAGACAACAATTAATGTTAGATGTCTGACATTAATCATCATAGGATACCCTCTATTCTCATTAATCGAATGAAGCATAATATATATTTTTTTTGAACAAGATGTAATGGATGGTTTCAATTAATATCTTGACCATATTGAAACAAATTAGATGAAATATATGATAAAACTCATAAAATAAAGGACGAATAGAATTTTAAATATAGAAACTCAAAAAAATATAAGGATTAATATAATTGATTAAGTTGATTGATAGAGGATGAAATGTGTGAGGATGGGTCAATATCACTCCTTGTGTATTGTTTGAATATGTAACAAAGGAGAGGATAGGTAAATAATTAGTCCAATTTTTATAAAACACACCTATGAATAAATAATGGATATGCAATTTTGGCCACAAATAAAATTCAACTAACACTACCTTATATTCTAATTTCACCCATGGTTCATAGTGTTATTACCATATGAAGATGGGATAACCTCTCATCCATATGCTATGATGATGTGTAACCAATTTTCATAGATTGGAATTTTCTAAAAACACTATAATCAAATTCTTGAAGACATCATGTATAAAACTCATTTCAAACATTTCATAAATCCCCACAATCACACAAATCATGAAACACCCCATCAGTAACCCACCCTTATGATACACCTTATGAGAATATTTCAAATGGTTTTGAATTAAATAACAAGAAATATATTTAATACAACTAGGAAAGGAGGTCACACTCAACCTACACCAACATCATCCAATGATATTAAAACACCAATATAACTTCAATTTAAATAAAAAATACATCATAGGTATGTTCCATTCCGTGGAATTATGGTATGAAACAAAGTATTCAAAATGAATCCTTCATCAAAATCAAAAATTAAAATCATGTTGAAATTAACAAGACTTAAGGTTATTGGAATCTATATATCTTTAGTATAATTTAGTAAAACCATTTAAATAATATTTCATTTAAATTGGTTTTTATGAATATTTCTCAATTATATAAATTTAAATATATTACTGAATAATAGAAATTTAGATAAAAATTAATTGATAAATAAAAACAACCCATTTATTTGTTTATATGAATGAATTGCATTTATCTGATAATGTATTTGGATAATATTAGTTTTTATTATTTGATAAAGGACACCAAAAAAATATAATAAAAAAGAAATAATTTTTTGTAATTAAAACTCCATGTGTTGCATGAATATATGATGTATTGAAAATTTTCAATATAGTTGAAGAAGGGTAATAATATTTTATTTGTTACTAATAATGACATGCAATTCCAATTGGATCTACATTAAAAACTAGATGTAATATTAATATATTTTTTTTGTACAAAGATACTATAATATCATGGAATTTAATGTAATTTTATTAGTATATGGAATTATTCTGAGACCAAGAACTGATATGACGTGTGATACTAAGGCTCGATGTTCTTGGAATGATCTATAGATAAATTTTATGTTATAAATATTACAAGAGAGTTGTTTTTTTGAAAATGAAGATTAATTTTTAAAAGAGTTCCTGATTTAATAATTTTAAGGCACTGTTACGTTTAGCATGGTTTGTTCACCCTAGGTGCAACATATATTTTGTCAGCTAAGATCTATGGTGAGAACACTTGAAAATTTCATAATAGTAAATAGACTAATTAAATACCATTATTTTATTTTTGAAATGCTTGTAACTTCTAATCCACATACCATATTGGAAGTATGGGAGTACCGTAGAGCTCATGATGGTGTGTTTCCTATTATGCAGAGCTTAACCTTGACCAGAATAGGTCTGGGGTGCAAAATAGTTATTTGAACATATTTATAAGAAAATTAAAATGGGGTGCATGAACGATTTTTTAATCATTTAAATGAGAGAATGATGTGGAAATATGAGACCACAGTTGTGTCTATATTGAAGACATTACCATTTAAAGGATGTAACCTCAATAGTCTCATGTTAAGGAAAAAAGATATTTTTCAAACCACTCAGATGATAAATAAAATAAATAAAAATTTATTTTTTTCCTCACCGTTGAGCGGTGGTATCTCATCACTATGGTCTAGTGACGAGGCAAAGACGATACTCAATATATGAATCCCATTAATGAAGATTCTTTACTGAATCATAACATAGATGATGTTTCATAAATGAATGAGTGAAACAACACAATGAAACAATGTAACTGAATCATTCCGGAATAGTTCTATTTTAATATTGATAATAGGTTGGATAAATAGTTAGAGAATGGAAATTTTATTGATGAATCTATGGCATAGAATCCTCTATAATGATGGTCAATGAACACATTATCCTTACTCCAATAGAATTATCGCTAGAAACATGTGTGGAAGTTGATGAGTGAAGAATGAAGGCATGAGACCCCGCAATTCACCCAGAAACATTTATCCCAGGTAGGGGATACATTTTGTAATTGAAATTCCCTGTAATTCATTGTAAAATAATTAATGTGGTTTAACCCACCATGATTTTGATGAAATGATGGATATTTCTTGTTGTAGGGTTTTTATTATCACAGTTTTCATCAGGATTAAATTGCTGATAGAACCTAAATCTTCTTCTCCCCTGTTTTAAACTCCATCACGGAGGGTGTGGTCCGACACAAAAATGGGCAGGACCCCTCCGCCATTCTGGGTTCATTATGTCTGAACCACTATGTTGATGATGATGCATTTTTGAGTCCAAATCAAAGAATACGACACCTCATGGATCTAGAGGCTCCAATAGTCCAAAAACTGGACTAGCGGAGAGAACCTTGTGGTCCGTAGAAAATCATGATTGCATGTCGAGGCGGATGTTGTGGCTGGATCAGGCCATAGTGGTGTATTAGGGACCACTGGTGTTTGGGGCCAATGCCTGGAGATGGTGGGACGTAGCAATCTGTCTGCTTCGGATGGGTAGCTCATGTCGTGCTGGCCACAAAGCATGCTGGCATGTAGTCCAGCGTGGACTGTGAGAAGGATTGTGGGGGAGTTTGGATTAGTTGTCTGTGACGCACATGATCCCGACACCACATTGAATCTTGACTAGAGGAGACATGCATGCCATGTGGGATGACCGGATGGTGTGCGAACCATCCCACCTATTGCGGGTAAAGCCATAAGGAACTGTGTCACTGGGAAACCTTGCAGGCTGTACCCTCAGTCAAACCAGGCAGGGTCGAGCAATGCACAATGGGCATTGCGAAGTAGCCATGTTTTACCGGGCCGACCTAGACCCAACATGGTCTATTTTGGTTGACCGAACTAGATCGGGTCATGCGGGACGCCGTGGCCTGGTTCGTCGGGTCGGTCGAATGCACTAAAAGTGAGTGTAATATAAGGTCTTGTAATTCCATGTAATTTTTTAAATAGAATTATTTAGATACTTGGGGATGTGAAAATGTGCAATTTTGAGGTCCGGAGTTCCCAGAATGATCCGTTGAAATATTATTATGTTTTGAATAACGGATATGAGCACTTTACCTACTAACATTTAATAACTCTTAAACGGGCCCCTAGATCAGAAATACAAGGGAACCATTATGTTCAGGGTGGAAGGTTTACCCTATGCGTGACTTATGTTTAGTCGAAGCATGCTTCCAGTGAGAAAACCAATAAATTGAATAATTGTAAATGAAATTATTTTATTTTCCAAATGTTTATAACTCCTAAAAGGTATCTCATATTATAAATATGAGCATACTGTGGAGCTCGCGAGGTCCAGTTTTCATTAGGATGAGCTTATCATCGAGTGGCACAGGTTAAAGGTGAAAGATAATTTTTGGATCTTTTTTTGGGCAATCAAAATGTAGCGTGTGCGCAGTTTTGTAAATTTCTAAATGTGTTTCCGAGAGGGAAAATAATACGACACTCTTGCATCTAGAATGAAGACATTATGTATGAATAGACCAAACCTCTTCTTGTGAGGGTCGATGGAAAAAGTTTTTTTCTGATCATTTTGGAAGTGAAATAAAATAAATTAAATAGTTATTTAATATTTTTTCTCCGCTGTTGAGTGGTTTCATGCCCGTACTGTGTTGAGGCGATGAGTAGATGAGGAAACTCATTAAATTAATCCAATTAATATTGATATATAAATGGAGAGTAACAAATATGATGTTTCTTAAATGATACAGTTTAATAATGGGATGATAAAGCGTAACAGCAAATTTGAGATATGTTCCTCTTTTAGTGACATAATAGGTTAGAGAAACAATTGGAGATCATATAAATTATTTGAAAAATCAATGGTGAGAAATCCTCTCCATCTATTAATGACTAACACATTCTCCTTCAACCCTTTGAAAAAACACTACGAGTGTGGGAATCAAATCAATAATGGGGAACGAAGTCACGTGACCCCGCTCTTCCTTGAACAACATCTATCGCTCGTAGGGGTTACTTTTTTGTAAACTAAATTCAACATTTTTAATTAAAATAAAATGATCATATATCAATTCATGAACATGATGATTCTTGGATAACATGTGTTTGAAAAAGGGTGCTTATTCTTCGGATTTTTCATCGGGGATAAATTATTGATAGAACCGAAATCTTTTTCCACCATGTTTTAAACTCTAACAAGAATAGTGTTTGCTGATAGAAATATGATACATTCCCCTCTGACTTTGTTATTTTTTGTGCATTATTTATTAGCAAACCTCAAAGTTGACAGAAGATAATTTTTGATGTTGTATTAAAGAAGATGAACCCATAGATTATAGAGGCACATACATTCTGATGAATAGCCCAACGTAGCAGACCTGGCAGTTCATGGAAAATCCTACTAGAGTGCCATGATGGTGAGCCAAGGAGGATGCCGCATAAGTATCAAGCTGCGATGATGTAGCTAGAGCAGCCAAAACTCAGGCCGCAGTGGTGCAGCAGGACCTACCAGTGGTCAGGTCGGAGGCTTGGGGAGGCGGGATGTGGCCATCATGCCGCATTGGAAGGGTGGCCCTTAACGTCCGAGCCCCCATTCACACTATCATGATGTATAGTGGGTAAAACACGTGAGAACAAGGGATGGATGGCTGAGATGGTCATGGCCCACATGAACCGGGCACATCATGGAGTCTAGGCTTCAGGAGACCAGCCCACTGTATGTGTCGGGCCACTTGGTATGCAAAATGAGCTGCTGAGCAGCCTGTGATTGAGTTAATCCTTCCAACATTTATTGGTAGGGTCAGTGGGATACAACTGGGACACTGAGCATCCCAGGATGGAAATGAACCTGCCCTCATGTTGTCGGTAATGTCAGATAGAACCAGGTTGTTGTGCTACCTAGCAGGTTGGACCCCATGTCGAATCGGGCCTGGTACATCAAGGCCAAATGGATTCAATCCAGTAGTCAGGCCCGAATGAGCTGACCTAGAACCAACTGGCTTGGGTTGGGTCATGACAGACCTCCCATTCATGGTTGTTTAGGTTAGTCCGATCGGGTCGGGCCGATCCTAGACACAACCGCCCTATGTTTACTAAAATGCCAATATCATTCAGACCGACGGTATTTTTGACAAGCCATATGTGCATTTGAAAACTTCACAATGAGAAGATTATTTTGGTATGCTCATAGGAGGATATAATGGAATATAAAATATGATGAATACAATGAGAAGTGGATTCTCCCAGAATCAAGCGTGCTACATGAAAAAATCCTACGGTTGGCTAAGACCTCAAGACTATTGATGAGCTGGGCCAAGTGACCCTTTAGGCCTAGAAGTCAAGTGAACCTGTTTGGATAATCTCCAAGTTACTGTATTTGGTTCAAATCCATGAAAACCTATGTGGATAAGCACTATACGATGTTGTGTGGATCATCCTGAAGAGACCCAGTGTGGATAAGATCCAATAGACCCTGTGTGGAACAACAATAAGATAACCAGGGTGGATCAGCTATAAGAGACCCATTTTTGATCCGCACTATGAATCCCTATTTTAATTGGCTACAAGTGGACATGTGTATACCATTTATGTCGTCCAATGTGGGAAGTGGATATGCGTGACCTAGAAGACCCATGCTACTCATTTTGGATGAGTACCATTGCAGTTCTTGGGGTTCAGTGTTACGACTGATAGTATTTCTGTTCATGGATTAGATTACACGTACCTATTATGACTGTACCTCATGTATACTATCCATTATGATCTTTCCGTTTTGGTTTTGGGTCCCTACTATGTATTTTGTTACTCACCCATTCACGGGCTTCTCCCTCATGTTTCGTGTCCCATGAAACTGTTCGACACTACGATGGAGATCTTGGTGGTATGGGACCATGTGGTGCTTAGTGAGATGGGGGGATGATCATACTTCTATGGATACATGCATCTACCCTTCACCTACCCTACTAGTGGGGTCTCGAATATACGAATTGTGGAATATGTACTTTCCCTTGTGCTTTTGGGCTTGTATTCTAACCCATTTGTACATTCAATTTGTACTGTACCCTCTATAGTTGTCTTATTGATAGTTGTGGTTTAATTCATGTTTACTTTCCGCAGTTTTAGTTCTTTTCATGTATACATGTCTAATGGAAAATACCTTACCTTTTGGGAAATGCCTATTCACTACTAGTCTCCATCCCCTAGCCTGTGGAAGGTGGAGTTGGGGTAGTCACAGAAGGGGACCTGGGGGAAGGGTCTTGACAGATATTTACAATGTACTATGGATACCAGAACAGACAGCAATTTGAAAATAAATTCTGTTACAGAATACTAAATGGAGTACAAAATTTCCATTTTTAAATTCTATAAAATTTTATACTACTATATTATAGTATAATTCTAGTAAAATGTAATGTGGATGAATCACAGTAGTATACATTGAGGAGGAAAAAAGTGACTATGAAAATAGTCTAGGGTTCGATAATTTAGATAATCATCATCTTTGAAACCTATTAGAACCTAAATTTTTTCTCAAATCATCCCTCAACATTATGATAGAATATAAAAATACCTCAATCTATCAACATTATTCTATAAAAACTATTAAAATATTATACCTTTTTATAATGAAACACCACCTCACCTAGGGGAATATCATAGGCCAACACAATATATGACCTCTAGAATATTTATTGATCATTCTAATCCCCTCTTCCAAATATAATTGAATGAATTTTCACTAATATGTTATACAACAATTCTATCTCAATCCTATATATCCCATTCATTGGGATTCTACAAATATATTTCTATTAATATTTAATATTATTTCTAAAATTATAATTTATTAACTAAAAACCATAAATATGGATTCTTAAATTATTGGGATTCATTGATCTCAAACAATAAAAATGTTTGAAACTTTAATGTGATGTTTTGACAAAATTAACAATAATAAATTCTATGTAACTATATCATAAATGAATGAAACAATCTGAACATATTTAACATGACATGAATTAGAGAGAAGATAAATTTATTGTTGGTTTATTTATCCACCATAGAATAAATGGAATTGTTAGACACTTCCCACAGGGATAATAAATATCACAAATATATAACACACAATCATATATAATGAGGTATAAAATTTCAAATATTACTAAAAATAATTATTAGGTGATCTAGATAAATATATTTTTTTATATAATAATCTATTACATTTTTATATTTATAGAGCTATTTTTAAATGGTTGTGAAAATTCAATAAAAGGTTAACCCCATGATAAGTTATTGATCTAGTGGGGGAGAGAAGACATATACATGAAATTTAATTTATATCATTAATTCTTATTCTAGATGATTATTTCTAGTGAAATTTTGTGATTTATCATGGTTATGTATGAATTTTTAATCCATGAATTTCATTAACCTCTTAATTACATTGGTTAATAATCCATTCTACACCATTATTACATTTTCTATATATATTATATATCGTGAGGGATTGAATATTCATTGCTTAGAGGTTATATCTTTGTCTACAGAATACATGTTCTAAATTTAATGTTATTTAGATTATAATTAATTTTTCTAAAATTCCATTGAACATTGACATTTGTTTAATGATGGAATATTGGATAATTTCTCTATAAAAATTCAACGAAAATTTTTTTCTGGAGAATTTTTATATAATACTTTGGTTTCTGAATCCTACCAATAATAACATCCATTTTTTGAGGTTATTGATTTTGGACCCCTAAATAATCAATATTTAATGTATAAATTGATCATTTAATAAACTATAATTGCATATCATTTGAAATAATACCCTTTTACATAACACTATGTTATTAATGATAGTCGATATAATTTAAGAATTTAATAATTTTATATCATATTATAAAAAACAACTCCACCATTATTGAAATTTCACAATATTAAAACTAGGAATATTATACCCCTCCTTATAAAAAAATATGGTTCATAATATTCTATATTTAGACCATAGACGGTTATATGTATTTTATAACCCTATGATGGTTATCTATTTTTGACATTCTAGATATAATACTAAATAAATTATGTTCAAACCATCGTACCATACCTAAAAATACATGACAAACTCTACATTAATCATGGTTTAAAATTATTGTATATGTTCTAATAATTCATAGTATTATTCACACAATGTAGTTGTTTTTAAAAACACATTTGATGAAAATTCATGTTTTTTGGTAGATATAAAAGATAAAATTGAGAAAAAAATTATTATTAGAAAAAAATTATAATGTGGATAAATTATGTTCATAATATATATTATAAACATAATTCATTTCTTCATATATTTTAAATGTTATTTTTTATGTATTTAATAACATCAAATATACCATGGCCGAATCCTCCAATTATAGAAAAATGGTATTGATATTACAATATTAAAGGTTACAATTCTAATTGGATGTTTTATTGAATTACATCACATATAATGATGTCATTTGACAATGGTCCTTATAACTCAACCATAACCTAAATGTATAGTGTTCCATACCAAATTACAATAAACAATATTTTATACCTCCCATCAGGGGACCCATACTTTTCACACAAAAATATAACATATTTCCACATGAATAATAATTACTTTTAATATAATTTTATCACCCTAATAAATAATGGTCTCTTGTATTTTGGGTCTACATACATAACATTTTTTTGAGAATCATATTCAACATCACATATAATTTTTGCATCACATTGTAAAATCCATTTTCATACCCTACAAAAATAAATTCTTTATAGCCTTAGGAATAAAGAAAACAAATGTGTGCGATTAGATGCTCAATATGGTTAAATGTATATTATATTAATAAATGATCATAATAGAATATAATAAAACAATAAGTGTTGGGTAAATTTATATTAGAATATAAATTTTATAAAAACATATTATTGATATTTATTCATAAACCAATGTAGTGTCAGAATTTATAAAAAAAAAGATATGTCCTAAAAGTGAATAATAACAAATAAATAATTATTATCCATAATAACATATCATTCACATTAGAAATAGGCTTTTTCACTCATGTAATAATATGAAATTATTTCCTTGATGACGTCTCACCGAAAAACCTATTATAATGTATTGTGTTTAAAACTTTATCCATCATTAAGATAATCTAGTTTCACTCCTAATATGTTTAAATTGGTCATAGTTCCTTACAGAATTAGGTTAACATCACATAAAAGTACTCCTTATATCACTAGTTATACATCAATACCAAATGAATTAGAGGGTTATAATATTTTTGGCACACCAATAAAATAATTAATAGCATCTATATTTTTTCCAATAGATCAAAAAACCACCCTCATATCATTTTATCATTATATCATTGTATCATAACCAATGAAAATTAAATATGTTTTATAAACCACTCTGTATTATATAAACAATATATAATAGAATGACAGTGGTGTTTAGTAATTTTTGTGTTCAAAAAAATAGTTCATATTCCATTATCAAAAATATAATTTGACAAAAATTACATATATTTGGGGTCATAATTAACATAGTAGAAATCCTTTAATCCAATAAAATAAACTTACACATTGGGTTTATTTTGAAATTTAAACCAATGTTATTAGCATATTTTATCCAATTTACCATTAATGAGTAGAATAATATTTATTATGATTTATCACAAAATGGAAAAAGTAAAAGATGGCTATGATATTTAATTTAACAACATTATTTCACATATCGAATCAATTTTTTATTTAATTAATGTAATTTTCTAAAATATATGAAATTAAATTTCATACAATGAAATAAGAAAATGTCATTAAAAAATATATTTCTATGACAAAATGTACTTATACTGAAATCATGTATATTACTGATTATAATGTATTTAATTATATTAAGAAAAATTAATAAGAAATTATTTTAGGATATAAAAAAATTAAAAATAGTATTTAAATTTTATATTTTCTTATTTAATGATATGAAATAACAGTTTGAAAGAAATATATTTTTTTTTATTCACAAAAAAGTAAATTATTCTAAAAAAATATTCAAAATTATCAATAATCTAATATTTAGATAATTATATCATGAATGAAAATATCATTCAAAAAAATAATTAATGAAGATGGTATATATTTATTATAATATATACACAAAAACTATAAAGAAACCCATTAAATAAAAATAGATTCCTTGATGAAAACAACGATTTAATAAATATTGAGAAATTATTAAATATGGATTTATCAGGACATTTGATATGAATAATATATATATATATATATTCATAATATGATTAAAATTACTCATTTTTTAATATTAATACTTAGGTTTTCATATGTTGGTGATCATGATAAAATTTTTGTTTTCGGTTAAGAAATATATTGAACAGTTAAAATTTATATAAATATAAAAATTTTATATAATATTATGATGTTAGAGTCCTTATCATATGACATTAAACATAATGCCTTTCTGTCTATATATCGTGAACATAAATATCATGCTCATGTACAAATAGTTGACCCCCCTTTTGTAACAGAATGATATAAAATTGAGTTTCTAGTACACGATTCATCATTCTTGTTGGGTTCCCATAAATGACCCTTATACTAGAATGAGACCACCACAAGACTTTAATTTATGTTTTTTATTATTATTCTCTCCCAATTACATGTAGTGATATCTTGATCTCATACCATACACCACAAAACAAACCTATTATTTCACCTTCATCACAATAACTATTTTTAGGTATAAAAAAGTCATGTTATGGTTTTCTCAATTAATATAATTACATAAAAAGTTCATTATAAATTAAAAAACAAAGATTCAATCATGTTGAAAAAAGATATGTAGTTAAAATTGTATCAATAATTAGGAGACTCATTGGAAAATTATAATAACTATATTTTCCTTCCTTGTACATTCAAATAATCCACTTATATGAGACTAGACAAGAATAATTTAAAGTATCATTGATCAAATAACATATAAAATAATTAATATCTATCATGAGATAATTAATTTACATAAATATAATAATATTCATGATGATGATGTATAATTTAATATATTCCCAATAGAATGGAGATGGAATATATTCTGATTCAATACCATATCTATACACATCCAGAAACATATATTATTCCTGATAAGATGATTATATAAAATAGTATATAATTGAAATTATATAGAATAAATCATCATTGAAATATATTTTATATAAATAAATTGATTATAATTCACTTGTAATACTTATAAAAACGTAATTCTAATGTGGTAAATGATTTTATAATCTTACTCATTATAATCCCATAATTACCTAGCCCAGATGCTTAAAAATGTTAAATACATCAATACCAAGCCTTTATTATATGATACTAGAATATTCATATTTCTTATGGTTATATTTGGTTTGTTAAATTTGACTAATATTTCTTATTAATTTTTTTGTCAATAATATATATATAAATTAATTCATGTTCACTAGATGAAATGTCTCCCATAATCATGAATATCCATTTCCAATGACTGTAAAATATTCATGGATTGGTCTATGTTATATCATATTGAATAATGTATACTGTTCAATATTTTATTTTACATTTTTTATATTTTTAATTTTCATTCATGTTGATTTAACTATACACATACCAAAAATATTGTATCCTAACATTGGTGAATCATGTATGATCAAAATTGTAGACACGTATTGCTGAATAATTCATTAACATAAAACTTATCCCTATTTTTTTATAGTTTTGAATAAACATAACCATAACCATTATACATTTATTATTTTTAAAACATATAACTAAATAAACATTATATAAAATAAAATAAGTCCCACAACACAGTAGAATGAAAACTCATAAAGAGAGACTACATAAAATGGAATGTATCCATGAGATAAGGCTATTATTTAAATTCATTATAAAAATAGGCATACATTAAAATGAAACTTGAAAATCATTATACGGAGAACCATTAGTTCCAAAATAATTACTTTTTACACTTTCATGATCTATATGTGATGGAACAAATTTTAGTCTCCATGTTTCTTACCTAATTTTATAGTTACTAATTAAAAATATCACAGTTAAGTGATTTTTTGGTAATTTATCCACTCAAGTGTAGTGCCTCATTAGTATAAATATACATTATGACTTCTATTAAATCTATCCAGTCATAATTTCATGGCCATATGAGATGACATTATGACAACCCATATTTTATTACACCTTAACTAAGGATTTATTATAGAATGATACACTTATTAATGTCGAAGATGTTCATTAATCCTAGTGTATTTCAGAAATTACATTCTACAACATTAATAACAATATATTAGAAGAAAATTAATGTTTAAATAATGTAAAAAATTCTATGATATTATTTATATTGTCTACAACTATAGTAGGTATCCAAGGTATGTAAAAATGAATGGGTGAGCTATAAAACTCAGTATAGTAATAAAAAAACATAATATATTTTTAATCATAAAAATTGACCCAAAAGGAATGTTATGTTAACATAATTGGGGGTAAAAATAATATTTAACAATGGTTCTAGGTATTTTAGGGCCAAATAAATGAAAAATATGAACATGGAAACTATAAAAACATGAAATCATGAAAATATGTAATATAAATCCACCAAAAAATCATAACATAGTTTTATTAAGATTATATCTTTTGAAACATATATTGAATATCATTAGTCATAAATATTTTTCAATTGAAGGGAGGGATATATAATTTTTAGAACACCCACAACATTCATATTATGTACATGAATATGTATTCAAAAAATAACAAACAATATAATAATGTCTTACCTCAATTTTAACACCTTTATTATGGAATTTGGATTACATAAATGTACATCAAAAAAAAAATGAGATATAACTACATTTATGTGAAAACCATTGAGTGTAAATAAAGATGGTAATTCATTAAAAATTATGTGTCATTAGAAATTTCATGAAAATTTCAACATCAAATGAGGTGTACATAATGGTGAATATAATGGGTGAAAAGAGATTATGATTTGTATAATTAAATTGCAATAACAATAATAATAATAGGGATGAAAAAATACAACATAAAAATTGGAAATCAAATGATATTTAATAAAGAAGGACCTTAAATGGAGGGTATAAAGGAAAGATCAATTACCATTACTGTGTGAATCATAAAAGTTGGGGGATAATTACAAGATAATGGTGAATCTTGTTAGTATTTTATAATGGTGATGGTATACTAAAATATTTATAAATGTTTTTTAGTGATGATTAATTAGAGGCCAGGGGGATTTATATTTCAACATATATGATAATTATTTTTTAATTTCCAAATATAGGTTTGGAGTATATATGATAAAGTAATCAAATATATAGAATATAGTAAATATTTTTCCAAGGATTCTACCCAATATGAGTTCTCTCCAATATTTTATATTTCTAAGAACATAAAAAATAAAAATTATTACCTTTTTTTGTTTAAGTGGTTCATGTATATAAATAATATATTTTAAAAAATAACATATAATATATGTTTTGGAGGAGTCATTAAGGTTTTAACAAAATACATAGCTTAATATAAATATTTAATTTTGAAGGGTAAACATATATTTTTTTTCATGGATGTTCATTATTTTATTTATAACATCACTTTTGGGATTTCATATTGTAATTACACATACTATCTAACTATACGATATTTTATTTTATCCTAAGATTTTGAGTAATGAAAATTATGTAAAAGTCAATATTGGATAATATTGATTTTCTTTATTAAATAATATTATATATTTTATCAAAATAATTATATATTATTTATAATGTACACAGTCAAATTAAAAATATTTATTTTCTAAAGTATACTGTATTTTTTACAATAACTCTTTTCTGACCCATATAAAAATTATATTGGACTTTGTAAAATTATAACATATCTTATACGTAATAAACGTAGTTTTAGCAAATAATTATTTTATAAATTTTTCATTTAAAGATTTTTTATTATTATTTAAAATATATTTTTCACAATAATAATATTTTTATTTAATCAAAATAAAATTTATTTTTATTAAAAATAATAATTTAAATATTTGTATGTAATTTTAAAAAGAGATAAATACTTTCACTGTTATATAAAAAAATATAAAAAATCATAGTGATATTTTATAGTATTATATACCTCTATTTGACTAGAAAAGTATGTATGGGTGTGGTGTTTGGTGGTTAGATTTTCATTGTATGTTTTACTGAACATGTGTTGGGCCATGATCAGGATAATTGAGATCTACTCTAGTAATGGGAATTTTATTTTATTTTAGTAATGTATTCTTATGTTGGTATTGGTTAATGGAAAATTCCAATGTAGTGATTACCCTTAAAATCCCTGATAAAATTGATTCATAAGGAATGATTCCACTACATGATGCCAATTACTCTTTTTGTTTACAAATTCTCCATTATCAATACCCCTAATATATTAATCATAACAGTCACTATAAAATTCATATATTATCAAATGATTTTTTATTAATAGTATTGTTGTATGTACGTACAATATAATGGTCCAAAATAACAAAATAAGAACATTTTTTCTATTATATCTTTTCTTAACATGGAATTCATTAGTTTTCAAAATAATTTCCTTTATAAATAATATATTGTTTATAATATTCCACCATAAAATAATTATCCCTTTAAATTTTAATTTCTATCACTAAATATGATGAGGGTATTTTTGTTTCATTGACCCTTCTAGTTATTATGTCACTTCCCCAAACTATTGTATATAGAAATACACTTTGATCACATGTGGTTTCAAGTTTGTTATATATTTTCATTTAAAATAAATGATACTCAGTCGTTATCCTAATGTGAAATATAGTTCTACAAAAGTACGACCACTGGATATCATACACGTGTTGTGAATGGTTGTTCTTCCATAAGTGGGATAAATAGAACACATAATGTAGATGAGGTTGGATGGGAAGATGTTTCATTCTATTAGTCACCACTCTAATATGATCAATGATCTCAATATATATCCTGAATCATAGAATAAACATTGAATTATTTCAGAAAATAATGAATCTCATCAACACTGATCTAAAAATAAAATCTTTATCATCAATATCAAGCTACATTTTCAATTTAGGATTTTCTGTATAGTAGATCAACAAAATTAGTGAATTATTTCTGTGATGTTAAGTAGATATAACATTTTATATCATTTACACAATAACATCAAGTACCATCACATTCTTCTCTCTATCTTCATACCAATATGTTTGAGTATGAAACCACCTCCCATATACATCCTCATAAAATTCCATTTGAATTATTGAATAGAAATTATTTTTATATGAAAAATCCACTTGGGTAAGGTATTATCCAAACATCCCTAGAATGATACTATAACTTGGGCCTCAAAAACAATCAAGTGGAACTATTCCACCCCATGAACAACCATACAATTAAAGGAACTAGATAACAATACATATCATATTGGTATTTCAACATATCAATATAGGGAAACCAAAAAATAATTGACATGTACTTATCCAAAACTGGGATAATAATCCAAGACATCACAAATAACAAATAATAGAAAAACTAGAAATAAATCCGTGAAATATGTGGATCACATAAACATTCAGTGACCACTAATAGTTATGGTTAAAATAATAGGATCCAAAATTTCATCATGGCGATGATTTCCCTTTTTTTCAACATGGAAATTTAATGTTAACATATTCATAATGAAATATATATATATATATATACATAGAAACACTTCTCATATAGAAAAAAATAGAAATAGACATGAATTCAACACTAATTAAACTAATTATTCTAAATTCTAAATATAATGTGGAAAAGTATTTCCTAACCTAATCTATAATTAAACATTATTTTCAATTCACTTAAATTAAAATTATAAAAAATGTATTTAAATTTATTTTTATTGAACATGGATGAGTAATCATGAAGATCAATATCATGAAAAATTAGTAATTATATAACTTACAAAATATAAAAATTATTTTAAATCATAGCACCATGGTTATCGGCCTTGAGGTTACATAGTTCAATTATTTAGGATGATCACACTCTCAGTTATAAATATCTAATAGTATACACATTATTCAGGATTTCACACAAATGGGTAATTATAGTCCTCAATAATGATTCAAAAACCTATGCTCTTAAAATTCTAGGTATCATTATAATAATAAATATAATTTTATATAAAGATAATATATTCCATTAGTGATTGTTAATGACTACCCACCTATTTATCTAGGATTCTATTTGATTCTAATAAATCAATATACCAAGGGTAAAATAATTCATTTTAAATTAGATTTATATATCATCAATCAAGAATCACCATATCAAATTTTCAACAAAACATATTACTACAAAAACTGTCATCTAATGATTTTAATAAAACAATCATTTCAAAAAAATTAATCTCATTCAAAATCATAAAATCATCTCATTGCATTGTTTTTTAAAAATTCTTTTTAAAAGAATTATATCATTCATTTAAATTAAAATTATAATTTCAATAATCAATATAAAATTTGAAAATCATTCACTAAATAAAATTCATCTCCCTCTATGCCATTTGGAATAAAATCATGGATATCATATAACGATATGAAAATTAATTAAATATATCATTCAAGTTAGTCAATGAACATGAGTTTCAATTAATAAGGCTATAATTAGTAATCCACCCAAATCAAATAATAATAGTTAATAGAATTCAAAATTGAACAAAAATTAGAGATAAGAATAGTTAAAACAAAAAAATGTTGGATCCTATAAGAAAAAAATATAAAAATGTGGATCTATCATCAAAAAAATGATCAACAATCCTAAATGAATGATAAATTCTTGAAAAACAGAATTCCAAATCAAATCACAATTATATTTTATAAAATATAGTAAACAATTCAATCACCACATGAATTCAGATACATTCATGATCCAAAGGGCCAAAATATTCTTAAGAATTCCTTGAATATCATAATGGTCTAATGGTGTCCAATATAAAATAGTGTATTAATAAAATATGAATTATTTTAATCAGTTTATGATAAGGACTCTATCATTCCAACCCTAATCTGTATCACCAGATAGCCACTAACTACCGTCATCTATATTCATACTAACTCAAGCAACATAGTGGATTTATGGAGAATTCATACATCTCTAAATATACCCCAATAAAGTTGATGACTTTGTACTAGTGATGTGGTGGAATTATTACTGGAATTTCTTATATCATGAAATCCCCTATAAATATGGTCGGAATAACTAGATATCTGGTAGAAAACCTATTGTTTGAACCCAAAACATTTCTTTTTACACACTGAATATGAAAACAAAAAAACCTCTTTTCTACTCAACCAAGAACAGTTCATGACACCCATAACTCTACAATGCAATGAATCATGATGAAAAATCAATGATTCAACCTAGAAATCAACATGACAATGATAACTAAATAATATAACATGATAGAATGTGTTGATATGTAAGTATAATATTTTTAAACATGAATAATGAAATATGTATGGAGAAGAAAAAAACTATAAATATAATTGTGTTGATGATTTTAAAAAAAAAATTGTAATTTAATTCTAGTAATATCATTGCACTAGACTTTCACAAAATGAAGACTGAGTTATTAGAAGAAATAGATGAATTTTAAAACCTTTTGAAGTTGATTACATAATGAAAAATGAATACTTCACAGTGGAAGAATTTAAGGATTCAATTTATTATATTTATTTGAATTATAATTCATTCAATATTTTCCCTATAATCAATCTGGTAAAATCCTAAAACAATGACCAGTCACCAGTTTCTAGACCAGTGAAGGAACCTATGATCTTGTACGCTATCTCATATTCTAGAGTCTTATATCTCATAGTGGGGATCTATGTTTTATCACTTGGTGTAATATACATACATATATATGTGTAGAAAACATAGATAATATCATACAACATCAATAATCAAGAATTAATATTTAAAAAAACCATTAAACAAATAGAATCTTCAATAATATAAATCAAATGATTATGCATATATGATAGATGATTTGAATATAGTAAAATCACATATATGAAGTATCTAATAGATTAAACATATAATTTATACTATAAAACTATCAAGAAAACACACAACATACCAAAATCCAGATTCCATCCAAGCTATCTCTCATAATAATCAATCAATATGACTATTCTTTATCTTGAATTTCAAATTCAAGATATGGAATGGAAAAAATGTTTTTCAGACACACGAACATGGTATGAAAAAACTTATAGATGGTAAAAAAAAATTATCGGTGTCATAACCAGTGAGGCATTTTGATAAACATGTGATATTATTTGTATAAATAAACATATAGTAGAATCACAATACAATACCCATTACAAATCTTCATGTTAGAATTCGACATGCATTTATAACCACATCTATATTTTATAATATTTTGGATTCATTGATCCTAAAATCACAAATCCAGTTTATTGGGACTGATTTTATAATATATTAATACATATTTTATTGAATCTATTATGTATAAACTCCATGCCAAGGAAATGATATCTAAATTAAATTTTAATGTGTATATATAGTATACCAAAAAAATTAACTTATCATATTAGAACTCAGTTTCATAGTCTCGTAACATATAATAATTTATCAGTTCATATTGAAACTAATTGGAAGAACCTCACACTAAAATGAAATATATAGAACCAAAGAAAAATAATTATGTGTATAACTGCACTGTAGGGGAAGGTGTTTTTCAAAAACAACCATGGAAATCATTTTATCATGACCTAGGCATATCCACCAGATATTTAATGTTCATTTCATAATAAAAATCTATATAAGTGTGATATGTAGTTTTGAATCATAGTTTTTTTCCAAAGTTTTCGTAATGATTTTAAAAAACCTCAAGGAATACTATAGATAGTTATCTAATACAATTGATAGTGGTAATCCTTGATGTCCCATCACAAGCCTTATTTATATAATAGAAACTTGGTTAATTGATAAATATTAATTTTAAAAAATTATATGTACCATCATTTTATGTCAATATAATACCACCCATATGTCCCAATAATATTTTGGTGTCCTTAGAAGTCTAATGCAAAATATCCCTGGTTATATTTTCCCATTTCCATACTAAAATAATAAATAGTTTCATCATTCCCTTATACATCAGTCATTCTTCTATGATTTGATGCAATACAAAGAATCATGGTATAATCACCCAAATCAATCTCTTAACATCTTAAAAAAAGATATATTTATTCATGTTTCTATAAATAATATTGATTCCTAGATGTTTAATGTAGGATGACTAATAAATATCATTTATATGTTCCCTCATTATTTGTAGTTTTTATAGGATGCAAATCTACAATTAAATAATTATAACTCCAAATTTAGAAAAGGTAAACATTGAATTATACATTATATTTTCTTTATAAACTCGTCATTTATGTTGGCCTCAAAGATCCACTAAAGAGTATATGGTTAAGAAGTTATAATAGAATGGTTGGATGAGGATTAATCTATTATTCACATGTCGATCATTTTTTTTCTTTGACAATTAGATCCACTATCATCCCCATTATAGATATTGTTGTGTGATTCATTATACTCAAATAACATATCCTCTTATTTTAAATCCAAGGATGGTAATGTATATAATAATCATAATACTTTATATACAATGACTACATTCATTTTTGGGTATGATACAATTTTTTAAAAAAATGATTCTTTATAATACGTATATATGTTACACATATCATTATAGAGATAGTGTCGATAAATAATCAATTTGAAGATCATAACCATCAATTAAAGATCATATGTTGTGTAGTTATTCTTATGTATCCTTAATTCATGGTATGAATAGGTTATAACATCAACATCAACCATGAATACACAACTCAATCTTTTTTAAAACACATCATTGTTAAAAAAAATCATTCACACTAGTAGTTATTATATGAATCATTGATCTAATTATATTAAAATAATTCTCATTAAAACATTATTCACATTCATTAGTCTTTAAAATCATTTCCCCCTTTTATTAAATCTGTGTTAGTGGTCATAAATATAATAATTATTTTCTTAAAAGTCACTATTAATTTTTAAATAGTCTATGGAAGGTAAAATTTTCCATAATAAAATTTGGAATAGACCATCCTTCAATTTTCAATATTTTAGGGATCTACATATATCACTAGAATAGAGATAACATGTAGAAATAATTATATATTTTCATACAATAACTCATATTTGATTTAGATTTCATATATCATTTAATTATATATTATCTCCAATGTACCTTTTTTATTTTATATATGTTTCTTTTAAATTTTTTATTAGAAAAGAGTATCAAATTTAATGACTAAAAACATTTTTTAACATAATAGCATAAGAATATATTAAACAAGTCCATAATTAATTATGGAGAAGTATTGATTCAAAATGGAATCATTATAAAATCAAAGTGCATGTACCTTGTTAAAAATGTTCACTAATGCATAACCACCTCATTCGCCATTAGTTTTTAATATAATTTGTGAATATTGACAATAATTTTGTACCATACATCATATCGCTGAATGAATAATACATAAATCTATGAAATAATATTCTTTTTTATTTATCATGTTATGTTTTATAAATGGATAATCATTTTTTATGCATTTTGACCCAAATAAATTCTTTATGATATCGACTGGTGCACCATATGGTGAATCAATTAGAAATTTAATAACATATCTATCACCCCTAATTGATTTTTCAGCTCCTCATGTTTTCAATTAATATTCAATATTGTATATAGGATATTGGAAATTATTTTTATTTTCTCTTTTTCATGAACAAAACCTCATGTTTAAGAGGAATATAATATTGTTATTTTAGAAAAACAACTGTAAATTAACATATAATGGGAACATCTTAAAAAATGATCATTTATTTTAATCACAATCATTTGATATAGATTTTCATATATTAGGAAAAAAATATCTATACATTAAGTGTTATAATTATTGAATAATAATCATATTCCAAGTAATTTTATATAAGGAGAAGGTATTTTAGATCATATAGGGCTATTTCCTTATCATGGAAATTTATATCTCCTCTATACATGGAGAAAATAAATACACAACTAGAAAAGAATAATATTATACTAAGGGCTGTACCCGAAGGTTTTATGGGATATCCAACACTATATTATTGAAATTATATTATTAATATTTTTGGGATGTAACAATTAACACCGTTTCAATCTAGAAAAATAACCAAATTATTCAATTTTTTTGTGGTGTTTTAATAGTTCTTATAAACATGTTTGGTTTGTTAGTATTTATAGAACCATTATCAAATAGTTAATTCTCTTTTCCTGAATGAATAATTTGAATTCCCATTAAATAATTTTTTTAGGATCCTCCTCAGTAGTTGTGATATTATACTCTATTAGTTTCTCTCTTGGCATTGGATGTACTTTTAATCATTTATCATCAACAGCCCTTGTTTTTAAAATTTATTCATATATTTTTCACTCTCAATAATGTTGATTCATTGGTTGAAAGGATAATGATATACTATATCATTCTTCTATTATATTAAATTGGTTATATATTCCCATAGAAAATCAGTATATTTGTTTCTTCCCATCCCACACATAAATCATATCGTGTACCGTATGTTAAATATATGCGATACTTATACCCACATTTTTTACCTATTCGATTATGCATATTTATACCCGATGATATTTTTCTATTAAAATACTATAAATAAATTCATTATACTATTACTTTATACATTCCTAAGATACATATGAGATTATCCAATCTATATTTAATGATTTAGGGAACATCAAACAATTTTTTTATCAGTGTCTCAAATTGCCACACCATTTTTTTGATTCATCTTTATCTCACACAAGAAGTGGTCAGATATAATTTTTTAGGAAATAAAAATTTTCTATGCATTTCATTCATGAAAAATTATGTTTTAAACTTACCCTCTAATAGATTCTTTATACTTTTTGACTAGGATATGGAAATTTCTCTACATTATTTAATCTCTGAGAAAAATATTTGTTAAATAGAAATTTCAAAAATTCATTTATTAAAATGAATTATATATCCTTTCAATGATTCATTTTCATGATCAAAACTAACCTTGATCTAATCCTATATTCCCAATATATATATATATATCAGTAAATTCTATTGGTGATGATATATAATGATAGAGAAGTTATTTTCAATGGACATAATCTAATATTTCATGATTAATGGATTTATAGATCCAATAAATGATGGAATAATTTGTCATATAATGTTGTCAATTTAAACTATTATTTTCATAAAGTGATTTCAATATTATAATTAATTAAAATTTATTTCCAAAACATGTTCCCATTATGAATGAATGTGCAAGATGTTTTTTATTCATACCCACATTGGTTTGGGGTCTCATTTGAGAAGGTATCACATATCCCCTCATAATTTATATTTCTTGGATCATTATATTTACATCCATTGTCTATAAAAAATATAAAATTAAGTGTTATACTCTTTAAATAATTACCAGAAAATGGGAATCCATTTAAATTAAAGGGATATCTCATACATGAATTGAATTCACTAATCTATGAATTTATATGTTTCAATATTTGTTATCCACTACAGGAAAATGATCATTTTTTGGGTTATTACCATATATATAACTATTATAGTTCAACATAAAGATATATTATCCATACATGGATTTTTTATTTTAGAAAACAATTGACATTATACGTTATGAAAATATAGGAATTCTTTTCATATATTATTCTTATCCCTAATGTTTTCACTATATTTTTCTAATTGGAATCCCCTAAAATAAATATCAATTTTTTTGATACAAACTAGAAGAAAAAAATATTTTTTTACATCTTCATTATTTATTTAATTCATAAATATAAAATTAATAAAATCCAAAAGAAGATGGATTGATGACTCATTGTGAAATCAGGTGAATTGAACATTAACATGTATCATGGGTTAAAAATAATTATATAAAACTCTTAAAGATTTCTTGTATTTCATGAATTATCTAAAACTACATGGTATGACAAGGGTATTTACATATAAAACGGATGATAAACTAAACACTATAATCAAATAAGAATAATAATAGTTTTGAACTAAGAATAACAAGGGAGACAAGTGGAATATAAATATAATATATGAGGGTTGATAATCATAATAAAGAACAATGATGCATTAGATAAAAAGATAACATAAATGAAACACACTAATGTCCAAATAACATAAAACATGACATCATAAACAAAAATCAAAGACCACTACAATGTAACATAGCATAATATTATTTGGATAACCTCTAAAGCACAATAAATAGAATATCATGGGTTAAAACATTAACCAAAATTTTTGGTGTCACTGAAGTACTATAGGGGTGGAATTAATGAGTAATAAAATTATCCAATAGTTTTGATTAGAGATTAATTTCCGTTTTGATGGGTTTATATATATAATTAAAGGATAATTCTTTATTAATTTCTAAATATATGTATTTGAACCTCTATGATAATGTTATCAAAACCAAAAACCATCCAATGCATTTTCCATTGTATTATTAAAAAAATGTTTTAATATTATTGTTATCTAACTATGAAAACATTAAAAATTAATATAATTCCATTGGTCAAGTTGAAGTGAATCATGTTTATAAATAATTTATTTCAAAACTATAAAATACAATATTTGATATAGTGTACTAATTATGGTTTTAAAAAATTAATAAATCAATATTATAAAATATTATTATAAAGAGATAACTTAATTTAGGGGTGGGAGTTTATTTATAGTATTCATTATTTTTCAATTATGAAATTATGGGATCATTATACCTATTATATAATAAAAAATGATTAAATTTTTTTACTAATAAAATATACTTCCATAAAATTATTTGGAAAACAAAATGTTTCAAATTTATTAAATTCTGATTTAAAAAATATATTCCTTTTATAAACAAAATTTAGAAAACTAAAATTTTATATTTTAAATAAAACAATTTCATTTATTTAAAAATAATATTTTTATAAGAAATAGGTTTGTAATTATTATGAAATTAAAATTTTAAAAATTAAAGTATATTTTTATTTCTCTATAACAAAAACTATTTAATAATAAAATTTTATCAGTATAATTTTTTTTTCAATAATATTAAAGAATTCAAAAAAATAATGTCTTCATTATAACTATATATTAACTGAAAAAAATGTGTTATTCATCACATTCAAATCTCTTTAATTATCTGACTCATTATTCAGTGATTAGAAATTTAAAAATATAATTGGAAAAATAAATTCCCCATTTTATGAAAAATATTATATACATAATTCATACATTTGGGTTATATATAAATTACCCTTTCTTACACTATATATTGTCATATAGGGATAGTGCTTTTTGGTTTGATTTCCTTGGTGTGGTTTGGTGAACTAGGTTTGGGTTGTTATCTTGATGATCTTGAAATTCTAACAAAAATAGTTTCTCTAATTCATTGTTTTCTAAATATTTTCTTGGTCTTGGTCAAGTGAAATTCCATATTATGTTATTTACCTTGTTTGGTAAAAATAAATATCATCATATGTAATTTTCTTTCAATTTGAGGATATAGATTCCCTTGACAATGAAAATGGACTATATCCATATAATAAGTATACTTATAATAATCCACACGATAAAATAGATATAATATTAACATTTATATTGATTAAAAGTGGATTAAATTTAATAGATTATATAATAGTACCAAAAAACTAGTGTAGGTAATTTTTTTCAAAAACATTATATAATAATATGACAATTTTCCCTACTTAACAAAAAAATTTAATTATAAATGATTAAGTCATTAATAATATCACCCACAATAAAATAAAGTCTATATTTAACGAATTGTTTAAACAAAACCTATAATAATGAAAAAATTACTATAGTGGTATGTCTATAAATTCAGAGTGTATAGTATATAACATAGAGTTTAATTGTTTAATTGAGTTGTTTTACAATAACCAATGATTTTTTTAGAAATTTTTTATATTTCACCATTAAATAATTTACATATAGATTAGATTAAATTTTTGATACTACTTAGAAGAAAAAATTAATGGGTACCAAAATAGATAAATATTAAATTTACCTATGGAATTAAAAAATTAATTTTATATATATTTATAATTTTTATTAAATAAAATAACATAATTGTACAAATAATTGCCTATTTTATAATTCATTTTAGTATTTCAATGTAAATATCTTGACTTTTTAATGGGTTTAGCATGGTTTTTTGGTGTATTCGGACACATGAATTAAAATATTAAAATTTTTAATAGAAACTAAAAAAACCATTATATATTTCTATAATGGATTCTTTCTTGTGATATTGAACATGATATGAAAAATATGAGACTACACTTCACTCTGAAATGATAGGATCACCAAAGACAGAAAAAATATGTTTGTCAATGTCAGGTGTTTCATTGAATGCATCTGTAATTGGTATAATAAAATATATATTTTATTTTATTATCCAAAAAATAAAAGTCCCACTATGAATATGATACCATTAAAAATATATACGGATAAAATCATAAACATAGTAAAATATAGTGTATGGTGGATAATTATTCATTAAAGTATTTAGATAAGAGAAAGACAATAATTGGATCAAGGTGACTCGAAATCTTGGAAGTGAATATAGTGGATCATACTCCTCAACATGGTAGAATGCTTTCTTCCACAATGATTGATCCGTGATTATATTGAGAATAATTTTTAAGGTATCAAGCATTTTTAATTTTCAAACATGTATTTTTATTGAATATTTTGGTATCTTTAATTACCCAATCATCATATAATATTAAATATATGATTTCTTAGAAAAAAATATTTTATTTATTATAAATTAATAAAACACCTTCTTTCAATTCATGATATATCTTCTTATGATAAATTAGAAAAGATATTTATTAACTCAGTTTTTTAACATTTTACACTTTATTATCTGTGTTATTCATAGTTCGATCATGATCTTTTGATTCATCTTAGACATGTTTTATTTATGAATAATAAATCCCCCGAATAAATTAATTTATAATAATTTTTAAAGGATTGATGATTAACAGATGTATAAATACAAAATTTTAAAAGAGGGTGATTAATTCAGTTTTTAAATACATATAGCACAACAGATGAGATGTGGCATCCCAAGTGGTTGTTCAGATTTCATATTTTTAGTCCAATGTTGGAATTTAATCGATAGTTATAAATAATTTCAATTATTTTAGTTGGTCAAATGGTGAGATTTGTATTTTTAGTCACATATTATTAATCTGGATGATTACTATTCCTTAGATCTAATAAAATCACTATATACATTGCCGATAGTCTATAAGAACTCTTTATTTATAATCTCCTATCTATGGCAGAAATGGTTTTGGATCTTGAAAATGATAACACACTGAGTATGAAATATACACTCCATAAAAACTAATGATAGTGTTTATTATCCCTTGATCGTCCACTCTCTCACATGTCAAGAAGGAGTGGGTTTTGAGACCTTAATTATTCCTCCCCATATTCCAAAGGTTGCCGAAAAATATTATGGGTTTGAAATGTATTGTGGGGATAATATTCACAAGTAATGAAGTGTCATATTAGAATTAGTACATCATATAAACATCTAAAATTGTGTATAAAATTAATATAAAAAAATAATAAGAGATAATTAAATGATCCAATAAATAATAATGGAATAATATAATTATGTGTTGTAATGTTATAAAATATTTTTCTAGATATAATACAAGTAAAAGGATATATGACTCAAATAGTGACGCCAAAGTCCCCAGTCAGAAATATAACATTGGTACCCCATAAAACTCGCTCCTATATTGCTAGAACACAATCAACAACGAGTTATTTTTTCATTCTAATAACATATATATACATATATGCAACCTATTAGATTAGAAAATTGCATGGAACATATTGTGTGGCTATAAATTAGTTGGTCAACTCCACAATGTCTAAAAAAATTATTTTGATATGAATTGTATGAAATTGTGTTATTAATCGGGGGATATATTTATTCAACACTTAATAAACTACAAAAAAACATACATTTACTCCATTCTAGAATATCTCTAACGATTTATTTCTACTATTACAACCACAACCATATATCCATAGTAAAATGACATTCTTTAACACAATGCTTGAATTTTTTAGAGCCCAACTTGTTATCATTCCAATCACCAAACTAAAACAATGGAATAGTTACAAAAATATGATTTAAATCCCTATATGTATTATAAAACCCAGTTCAAAATCCTTTTAGAATTGAAACACTGGACTGGGTTGATACCACTATATATTATAATTATAGAATTTGTCTGGGTTGAAGTATCTCAATATAAGCATTACAACATATATTTTTGCATACTCCAGGGCCTAGACTAATATATAATCATTTCATCATAGAAAAAAATTCATCTTATAGATCATTAATATCAAAATATCACAACATATATCTAAATAATAAATTATGGTATTTTCAATTCGTCGTTAATATAGCACATTCAATTAAATCACAATTGATTAACTATTATAAAAATAAGAAATAATAAACAAATTAAGTATTCTCAATCAACTGTTCACTTATTGTCTCATGTCATGCTTATAATAATTTATACCATTATCCAAACTAAATTATATTCATAGTTCTCTCACCTCACGGGTATCTACAATCTAGTTTAGAAGACAAGTAAAATGATTGACTAGGTAGAATAACCACATTCATTATTACACTATTATAGTGAATATCACAATGATGCATTTACAATATATAATAATCCTAGAAATTATAAAACAATAGGGTTTCAATTTAGACCCATACCATTAAGGCAGGATTTAGTAATTCATCCAACAACAAACTCTTTTGAGTAAGAAGGTGTATATGTTCTCCATGTAAACCAAATATCAAAATGGATCAATATCAAATCCCAAAACTCACACTCTCAATGTATTTCACTAAAAAGGCTGGAGAAATAATTATGATAAAAGATAAACTGTACAAAAACCACTAACCGATGAATTTAAGAATTATTAGGATGTCCATGAGTACTACTTACAATCAAATATTATTGGGAATGATCCATAGGGTTGAGGGTAGAATGATTTTGTCAGTTGTATTAAAAAATTAAGCACATATGATACATTAAAATAGTATGTTCTGGAATTACATGGTGTTTAATGTAGTTACATGCCCTGTAATATTTTAAAATTGGATCCACCAAAAACCCCATTACAACTTAATTTTTTATTAAAAAAATATATGATGTTTTATAAAATTATACGACGTGTAGATTTTCTTAAAATTGGTTTTCTGGACATTTAATTATTAGATACCCCAAACACACTCTAAACCATCTCAATATATTAAGAACCCATGAAACACTTGACCCATGTATACATGGACTCCATTATTTTAAAGAATCATATGTCCTAGAAAATAAATCAATTTTCCTAAATGTATCATTCCATGAGGATTATATTTATTTTTCCCATGTTTGGTTTAATTATTTGTGATAATATTCTTGGAATAAATGTTAATGAAAAACTTAGAGGTAGAGATATATATACCTGAAAATAGACGAGAACATATAACCTATCCACCATAAAATAACTCATACCAGAGATACTCCAAGAATCATTATGAGGACTCAACAAACATGTTTTTTCCACTCTACTTTCATAACAGTATCCCTGTCCTATGTCTCCTATAGAACTCACACAATCTTCTACTACACATGATCAAATATTATAGTCCTACCCAAATGATATTTCTAACTATGACCCAAATAACGAATCATATGATCCTTATAGGACACATTTGAATAATTATCAAAATATGCTACATTTATCACATGGGAAGTTGTGGTATGGTATATCCATTGTAGTGCCACATGGAACATAAATTACATGAAACTATAGCATTGTGGAAGTGTTAAACAGTACACCATGGGTCCGACCATTTCCACAATTTCTAATTTCCAAAAAAACATTTTCACTGACATTCCCTATGCCTTGATATGTATTTTTAATAATATATGAAACAATCATAGGAAAACATGATTAACAACTCTAAATTTGATAAATCATCTCCAATTCCCAATATTTTATTTCATCTAGATTTGGAGAGTTAACATCTTATTTCTAATTAACTAATCCTACTGATATGTCTCTAGAATGAGAATTGCCTAAATAATTGTAAACTCACCAACCCATATCAAACAAAGAGTATAACCATATGGGATACCATACAAATCCTAAAAAATATCCACTGGGGATGATTCATATAATAAATTACTAAAGGAAAACACTTTGAATTTCATATTTTAACATAGTGAAACAGAAGGATCCAAAACATAGGCTCATAACATATCCAACAAAATATAAATTTTATTCCATGAATGAACATCAGTCTATAGATGATAGTTTTCTCTAAAAATATCACTCTATAAAATATACATTTGATAACCCTACCAGAAATGTGACTGAAATTATGATCTACGTACAAAATGATACTCCTTGGAACACCATGATATAAGACCACCTCATGTGGTAAATATTACACTGATCATCAACTATGAATGTTTCCCATTTATGAATGATTTTGTCTAACTTTGTCAGTTAATCCAAAAAATGCATAAATAATAATTAATAATTGGTTTTTGTAGGATATCTAGTCACAAAATACATAGAGACATCATCCCATTTCAACTCCTTAATGGTTAATTGGTGCAACGGTAGAAATATCATATAATTTATAGCTTTCACATGTTCACAAGTGATGCATCAGGCCACTAATCTTATGACCAACTTCTATATTCCTGAAAACCACTACTTTTTGTCATTATTAATATACATCTTTGATAAATTAGGATACATCAAACATCTAGATTCATTGAACTGTTTTATTATCTCCTCACATAATCCCATAGGGACCCTCAATTTTCCACAAAATAGAATATAATTTTCAATTTTGAGAGACCACCGTTATGGTGTCTCCACACCATATAATATACATCCCAGGGATATATCCCTCTACAATAAAAAAATGATTTATCTTAATACGGTTCAAAATTATGTTTATAATTGGAAACAAAGTTTCAATTTCCCAGTATATAATCCAATTAAATTTCAAAAGTTTTCATATACTCAATATGATTCTTCTTTTAAAGGTACATGTCTCACTGAGGAAACATGTAACTCAATCACATTTCTTCCATGTAAAAAAATAACATAGACCAATGATAGGGAGACTGTAACATCTAATGGAATGTTCCACTGAAAATAACACAACGTCATGAGTATCATAATTCCTTTCATGTAGTTTTAGCTACCTAGATCCATAAGATTAAACTTGAACCGCCTATATTAGAACTAATCATAGACTAAATAATGATGCATCACAATACCGAATATAGGTATTAAAAATGATGGGTAAATTTAGGATATTCATTGAGGTAAACCTACCTTTCCACTCGTGAAATTATCTATATTATGAATTAGAATAAAAAACATCGACCCTTTCTTAAAAATCCATCATATTTGTTGTTACAAAAGATTGAAATACTAGATAAATCATGGATAATATCATTGTAAACCCAAAAGTATATGAATATAGATCACATTATTTGAATTTTCATAAGATATAGTTAATGGTTATTTCTAATTTTCCATTGACACTCACTCATCTAAGACAACATAGCAAAATAAGTGAACTTAATTAATCTACACCCAACATTTTTTAGATTGGGTAAAATTATATGCTCTGTTAATGTACCAAGGATGACGTGGATATGTTTGGACTGATATTCTACTGACTGGAATATAATAAATACTATTTATGAAAACCACCACAATCTATACTAGGAAAGTATGAAATATCAAATACATAATGTCTATAAATCCCACCGGGGTGTTAATCATCCCAATGGAAATCTCCACAAACCTATACAAGCCATATCATATCCAAAACAATTCATAGGTATGTCCGATATACTCATCTTTAATATCCACAACCTGATTTCAAATAAATTATATAGAATACCATACCACCTATTGAGTAATAGAAGTTATTATCAACATGAATAAGAGGAAATAGGTTTGTGGTCGTAATTTGATTCAACAATAGATAATACACACAAAAGATAAAAGATCCATCGACCTTCTTGGTGAAGTGAATTAGAGAACACCAATTAGAAGAACTAGGATGTGTGAATCCCTTAGTATATATATGTTATATCCTATCCTTCATCTCATGATGCCATCCTGGTAAAATTATGTTGGGTAGATAGTAAATGTCTCTTCTCCCAACACTGACTCGATTGTGAATTCCATCTACCACGTGAGTGGTAATCGATCGAACTCGTCAGAAAAATCATCAAGGAAAATGATTAACAATAGTTAAAATTTATATTATTTCATTCCAAAACATCTATTTAAATACAATATTTCTCTGATACGATACAATTAAATCTTTATGTAACTAGTCCTACACAAATAACATATAGATCCCAATCACATTGGATAAAATAATTCCTCCATCTAGAGATAGATATGTAAATGTAATTAATTATTAGTGGATAAGTTCTTATTATAGAAAAACAAAATCCATATTAAGAATCAATTCCAAACACATCATGTATAGCATGAATGGTTACTAAATGAAATGCTAACCACCAGTCTCTATAAAACACACTATAAAAATTGATATTTTCTGAATGAGAATCTAATAGTGTGTCAATGGTCAATGAACCATACATTATTTCCCTAACCAATACCTATTCATTAAAAAAAGGAATGATAGACATGTATGTGATTCTACTATACTGATGTTCAAAATCACCTTTCTCAATTTTAATAGCTAGTGGAAAGCTAGCTACTAGCATTTTGATGGGTACCTATGCCCCTTCTTGACTCATGTTGTTATCTTCATCCACTTCCACATGATCGTTGCTTAATTTTAACACACAAAATCTAAAGATTTTCCATCCCAAAAAAATACGACACTCGACTACATTGTATGGAAATTGTGACAACATGTGTCCAAACATGATACACTAATATAACTATAAAGGTGCACAATCCGGATAGGATTTTCCACAACCTAGACATATCTATCCAATATTAAATTGGTGGAAAATATCATAGAGATGCTTCATTGAACTCAAATAAGAGCTCCCAGACCACCTAATTGAAATATAATATAAGCAACATGGGTAATCTCTCAGAATATGTTCCATATGAGTTCCTTGGTCATCATGTCCTCAATTCATCTTAAGAGAAATATGTATGACTATAACTTGATCTCATGGAGCAGACTATCCGGAAAATGTTTCACCCATGAGATTTCATCAGTTTCTAAGTATTGTGAAATGTGTTGTTGGTTGATTAATTGAACACAATAGTCAAGAAATTAAATTCCTCCCAATATCAAATATTTGAACGCTTAATCAATCCCATCCCTCAAATAATCAGGTTAAAAGTTATTGAGGATCCTCATCTTGATGAAATTACATGATAGCACATCATGATGACTGTCTTACTCTATAATATATCACCATATCATCATAGTTCAAGTAAAGGTATATGCAGAAAGATTAACCCTCTTATCTACAGGTTTCCCAAGAATCATGATGATCTCTAGGGAAAAATCAAGCATGTACATGGCTACCTCATGTCCTATTTCACCAGTAATCATTAGATGGTGATGTAGCTAAAACTCTCTTTTCATCACAGTCATTAATGTAATGGTAAGAACAATCCCTCTTTCCATGGGTCGCATGTTCTGGAAGAATTTTTTCCCAATATAATCATCCATTTGATCTTCATGAACTATAGAAATATATCATTTCAACGTGTTCAATAATTTTCTATTTCTAGTTTCCTTTTTCTAAAATCCATTTCAATGAGGTGGTATTTTCTCTATAAAACAATCACAAATATATGAGAACAAACTAGAGAAAGGTTCAACCTCAATATGTGACAACAATATAGATCCACTTACACATAGTCTCCCTAATCATGTATTACATGTTTTTTATAATGAAAAATGAAATAATTTCACATATCATGTTAAAAAGATATCAAATATCATAGTAAACTAGGATGATATATTTCACACAAAAAAATAGACATTTTTTAGTCATGACCATTATATGTTGATATATCCCAATATGCATATTTGAATTCTCATATCATCATAAGGTTCAAATTCCGGAAACGTTTACAAATATCAAGAAATAGAAACAACATAAAACAATAATCATATAGAACATGTGAATCACCAAAGGTAAAATATCATCAATTGTAACAATCACAAAATAGAGACAACAATACCATCCAGGGGAACACAGATTTCCCCCCAAATATCGGTAAGTACATCCATGAAAAATCTTATTACTATGACTTAATACATACTTTTAATCATTCAAACTTTACCAATAAATAACGTAGATGAAAATAAATCCTTCCTTTGATACCACTTTTTAATCCCCCGATTTTTCAATCTCTCATGTAGCCAAAATAAGATTGTGAAGAGGACACAAATGTGCCTCAATGTATGTCAAAGGCTACCAACTACAAATGGGGGGGGGTGAAATTTTTTTTAGGGAGACTAAAAAACCTCATATAATGTTTCATTAAAGTAATGATAAAATATATATAAACAACATGAATGAAATAATATGCATTTAAGAAACCATCATGCGGATCTAACATAATGATCTAATAAATAATAAAAGGATAATGGAATGACGTGTTCAAATGGGACTAAATTTCACGATAGAAACTATAATAGTAATGTACTAAAAGAATCGAATAATGACTAAATGGTCCCCGATCATAAAAAATAGTGGTCCCACCAATAAACTATAGTTAATCCGTCAAGTAAAAAATCATCATCCATGTCCATTTCCCTTGTCCAAACATGAATCCATGTATTCATCATGAGTACCATATAGAGGATTGAATAAAGAGTGAGTAATACACTATAGGTAGACACCACCATGTCTAAATAAAAAATTATAATAAGAAATGTATGAAATAAGTTTATAAACAAACATATTAATTAATTGGATAATTAATAAAATACAACAATAACCTACATTGTCTCTATTCTTGAATATCTTGGATCATTACTTACATTCATTCCAACCACAAACATATAACCATATAATAATATTATTCGTCACCCCCATGATAGACTATCGTGGAGAATATCTTATGTCCACAACAATAACTAACATATAACTATTTTACAGCCACAAAAATCTATATCAATATATTATATGCACTATAACATCTTGGTGAAAAAATTACTGTATAGATATGTGACAATCCTTCTCTCTATAAGATGTGAACCATGTGATTGATTTTGATCCCACATGATATCAACATTACAACATACATGTTTTTAAATTCTAGGGCCAATCACATTATATAATTGTAAGAACTCGGACCTTCTTTTTAGGTATTTTTTTCCTTTTTCTGGTGTTTTTGAGAAAACAGGAGTTTCTGGAAATTTTTGAAGTACATACCTTGTACTGTATGGGTACACGCCGTGTACTCCCTTGCCACACGAGGCCATGTGCTGGCCATGTATGGGCCACACACATGGTCATGTGGGGTGATGTGGAGGATGCTTAATGTGTAGTATGAATAATCCTAGTACACGTCGTGTACTCCAAAAGTATACACTATGTTCTTTTTTTTCATTAAACACAGCAGGGTCACGTCTAACTCCCAGAAGTGTCTTCTTCTAGGTTCCGTTCTGCCGATTGAAATCGTATGACATCGAAACTTCATTGAGCCCCCAAGCCTCAGTCTGTTATCTAAATCGACGGCCATCGACTACATTTGAAACACAACGGTAAGCTCTTCCTTCTTCTAGGGCATAATTTTCAAATTCTTCCTCTTTTCCATCATGACATTGGTTGAATGTTTTATACATTTTTGTATATTATTGACGTTCTATGGGGATTCAAGCCTCGTGGTTAAAGTATATCAATCTCCAAACCCCAAGGTAGGTGGTTTGTGGCATTTTGTTCAATGTCATTGGGTGTTATGTTCAAATTCCACAAATACCCCTAAATGGGGGTATTGCGTTTAACTGTTTTACCCATGTTCTTTTCATGACTTGATTGAATGCTTGTTTCGAGGTAATATGGTTATGTATAAGGATAATTGATATGCTTGGATGTTTTACCCATTCCATGTTATGTTTATGACCTTTTGGTCTTGTGCAGCCTTTGGTCATTATACATATTTTCCATGCCTTGTGACCATAGGATGGAGTATTGTTCCCTAAAATGATTGTTATGATGTAGACTGGTTAGCCAAGTAGCTCTGTAGGTTTACTTATGCCTTATAGCATTATTATGCACTGAATGGCATTGGTCCATGAATACCTAGTGCTATAGACTATAAGGGGATAGACCGAGTGAGTTTCCTCATAGAGTCTTTGGACATTATAGACGATAAGAGGATAGACTGAGTGAGCTTTCTCAGATAGTCTATGATATTTAGGGTATGCGGGGATTGACCGAGTGAGCATCCTCAGAGAAATTAGGATTACATGGGGCTATAAGGGGATAGACCGTGAGAGCTTCCTCAGAGAGTCTGTGACTGATTTAGACTATACGGGGATAGACCACGTGAGCTTCCTCAGAGAGTCTCTATTTTGTTTGCTTGAATCACCTGTTACCATAGGCTATAGGAGTGATTGAATGCGTGAGCTACCTCAAAGAGTCTACGAACGACCTGGTCTATATAGGGAATTGACCGAGTGGGCTTCCTCATAGAGTCCTTGACCTTGGGATTTAAGGGGAATTGACCCTGTGTGCTTCCTCAGAGAGTCCCTGACTACCTTAGACTATAAGGGGAATTAACTGAGAGTGCTTCCTCAGAGTGTATTATACATTATGTATGACCAATCTAGAGGGGTTAGGTTGATTGTACTACCTAGAGGGTTATTGGAACTTGTTTGGTAGGACCAGAGAGGATGGTTGTGAGTACTACCCAGAGAGTCACCTATTTGTGGTTATCTATTTGCTTCATTGTTGATTGATTTATCTGTGGATTTTTTACTGCTGATCATGGTTTATTTTCTCATTTTTTTCTGTTTACTGTACTTTACCTGCCATATACTCACTTAATGATAGGTACCAATATTCGAGTGGTTGCATACTAAGAATTAGTCTCACATCCAATTTGGGTCATGATTTTGGGCCCAAGAATATTATATTATTGTATGTATATCTAAGAGAACACACCCGTCAACTTTAGGTACATGACGTGTTGTGGATCTCGAGAGCATTGGACCAATATTTGGCTTGTGATTCTGAGGAGTTTTTTAGATGTTTAATTTGTACTTGGGTTTAGTAATATTTTGTATTCCATCATTTTGATCTGTTTGGCTACATTCCTGGACATATGTATCATGCATCATTTATTTTTATATGTGTACTCTATTTGATTCTTACTTCCAGTTATCTACTGATTTATTTTTGTATGGATTTTTACTACTTCTGCTATTGTATATTGTTTCTCATCCACCGTGTACTCTTCCAATGAGGGCATTGTTTCCCCACTATCAAACCCAAGTCCCTCGTTGCTAGTCAGTAGCCTTTGGAGTTTGGGGAAATACTCTTGAGTCCATGTGACCAACTGGGTATGGGGTGCCCCTGGGTGGCATCCAGAACCGAGACATTACAACGTGGTATCATAGGGTTTATTTTCTCTTTACTTACTATTTAGAGTCTATATCCAGGGATAAGATGGAATATGTACTTGGTAATAAGATTTTCCTGGGAGTAGCTAACCTGTGTACAGGGAAAATCAAATCTACTACATTTATAGGGCTTTATTCTGGTTTTACATGTTTACAGTTGACCAAATTTTCACCGATGGGTGACTCACATGTTTTTTGTTGTCACTGTTGATAATATTGGGGTTCTATTTCTGTCTCAACCTGATGAGATGAGGGTATTCCATCCCATGAATCATTAGGACTTGTTAGAAATCATATGACATTCATTCTTTCCATTCCATCTTGGATGCATTAGTGATTGCATGTTGTTGTAATAGAGGTTTTGTATATTATGAAAGTTGTTGTGATAGATACTTTGATAGAGTCCATGTCATTTGATAGAGTATTGTTTGAATAGAGATTTACTGGAATGAATGCCAAATTTCAATTATTGAGGTGTTATGGGCCCTCATGAATCGGAACTTGGTGGATCATTGACTTGTTTCCCTTTTATATGATATGTATGAGATGTTAAGCCTTGATTTGTAGGGAGTATGGGTCCCCACGGATCGAAATTTGGAACCTTAACTCTTGTTTTTTTTTGTATTTTTGAAAACCCAGAATAAATGGCGTGTACTTTATTAAAACATGTCATGTAGTTTTTAAACTATGTCACTGACCGTGTGGGAAGAAACACGGGGTTGCGAAAAATCTTCAGGAACACACCGTGTACGGTATGTACAGGGCCTGCTGTAGTGACCGTGTGTCTACCCGTGTGGTTAACAACACAGATGGATGAAACTTTGACTATTCATGTTGTGATCTATTTTCACACATTGTGCCATGTAACCTAAGTACCCTGCCGTGTCACGAACAACACAAGTCAGGGAAAGCCTTCAAGTATACGCTGCGTGCACAGGGAGCACACTGTGTAGAGTGAACTTTGTAGCTGGCCATGTAACTGACAACACGGGTCATTGAAACCTTGTCTATTAAAGGGCGTGTTCTAAGTGAACACACCATGTATTCTATGATTAAGAAGACCGTGTGGGTTAGCCATGTAAGGAGACTTGGGTAGGGGAATATAGTTCATGTACATGCCGTGTGCGGGGACGACACACCGTGTGGTTGGGGTGTTACAAAACCAGTTGTGGTAGAAGTACACACCCGTGTGAATGGATTAAAAGAACATCTCGTGTAGTTTTTATACACACCATGTAGTAATTTTTTGTAAAACCTGACTATTTATTTCTCTTTTTCACTTCATGTACTATTTTTTCAGTCTTTGATAATCCTGATCTAAGGTGTGAATTTGACCATTCAGAATTATGCCACCGAGACATCCTCTGGTTGTACATCAGCTTCAAGAGGGTGTTCACACACTGAATATGGCTGATCAAGGACCTCCTACAGATCCCCCTGTTAGGCCAGCCTTGAAACCAGTCGTTATACCAGTTTCAGGCAACAATGCATTGTTTAGGGAAGATTTTATGAGGATGATGCAGACCTTCCATGGAGCATCGCCTCCTTCCCCGTCGATTGTTGAGTTGACGTGGGTTTTCCAGCACTAGCATCCTACCACTTTCCCAGGGGAAGGAGGACCTCAAGTTGCAGAGTAGTGGCTCAATGCCATGCTAACGATCTTCAAGCATCTGGAGATACCTCTAGAGAAGAGAATGAGGCTCGCTACCTATATGCTCTGAGACTCCACCAAGAGGTGGTGGGAGGTGGTCTCAAAGTCAGGGCACTAGTAGAGTATGACTTGTTATGAGTTTCAATCCATCTTCTATAATTACTTTTACATAGAGACCTTGAGAGCCGATCAAGCCCAAGAATTTATAGGTCTAGAGCAGGGTACTCTTCCTGTTATAGAGTACTCATATCGCTTTACAGAGCTGAAGCATTTTACGCATATTCTAGGAGGTGATGAGATATTCCTTGCGTAGAAGTTTGAGGATGGTCTGAGTCACAACATCTGCTATCAGGTGAACATCTTTCGGTTGACTTCGATATCCCCTATAATCAAGCGGGCGTAGATCACAGAGCCCAATTTGTGAGATTTTGGAGTAGTGATCCAGGACGGTTCAACATCCATAGTTAGTATTCCTCCTGCTGATAGTAGGAAGCACTGATGGGAGAATTCATGATGAGATAAGAGTAGGAGGGATACACCTTCTGGTAGCCACATGGTGTGATACCAGTGCGGATGGAGCAGGCATACGAGGCCACGTTTCCTGAGAGACCAGATGGAGTGCCAATCTTGTGGTTGTATGGACCATCTCCAGCATTTCTGTCAGTTTTTCCCTCCAACAACCGGATGTAGGGGTTCTTCCACTACTTTGTGTTTGAGAGCTTCACCACCAGTTTATCAATAGTTTGGGAACTGGAGTTCATCCGACCATTCGGGCTGAGGTGGAGGTTGCGCCATGGTGCTCAGTCACTAGGCTACCAGTGACATTAGAATGGATCAACTCAGAGAGGTCAGGTAGGGTCACTGTGTCGTGGAGTATGCCAAGCTATTGCGATTGATCATACCTAGTAGGAGATTGTTCTCGGACCTTCCATAGTTCGATCTATGATCTTAGCATCCTCATTTTTTATCATAAACTCTTTTCAATACAGTTTCTACGTATAAATTTATATCAGTAACTATTGTGGAGAGTCTTGGTCTCTCCATCATTTCTTCTACGAACATCTTGACACTAGACACGCCATTGGGAACTAGGACGGCTAGTGTACGTCAGTGAAAGGAGTGCCCTCTAGAGGTTGTTGGGTATCACTTTTTATGGGATATGTATGTCCTAGAGATGACCGTTTATGATGTCATTATCAGTATGGACTGGTTAGTTCCCTTCCAGGCAGTCGTTGATTGCTATCACCACAGGGTGAGTTTCATATCACCAGAGGGTGAATATTTACTTCACAAGGGTGAGTGGAATGTCCAGGAAAGTAGAGTAGCTTCAGAGAATCTTGGGTTAGGAGGATTTATAGCCCAGATTTCTAGTCTTTATTTGGACGACCAGGGGACTTCACTGTAGTACATTCCTCCAATGGTGGATCACTTTAGAGATTTCTTTATAGAGGATTTTTCAAGTTTTCCTATAGAGCGTGAGGTAGAATTTTCTATTGAGAACGTACACGGAGTGGCACCGGTGTCTATTCCTCCTTATAGGATGGCAATACCAGAGTTTCATTATCTCAAGAAATATTTAGAAGAGTTGCAGGCCAAAGGTTTCATCCGACCCAGTACTTCTCCTTGGGGTTTGCCTGTCTGATTTGCGAAGAAGGAAAACGACACCCTTAGGCTTTGTGTGGACTATCAGAAGTAGAACCAGTTGACAGTCAAGAACCAATATCCCTTGTAGAGGTTCGATGATCTCATTGATCAGCATTGAGGAGCCTGGGTGTTCTTGAAGATTGATTTGAGTTCTTGTTATCATCAGTTTCACGTTAGAACTTCTGATATACCTCTTATAGCCATCAAGAGCAGTTATGGTTTATAAAAATATATGGTTATGTTGTTCAGTTTAACGAACACTTCTGTAGTTTTCATCGCACTAATGACACGAGTGTTCCATCCATACTTGGATTCCTTCGTGGTTGACGTCATGGATGATATCTTGGTGTACTCTAATAATTGACACAACCATGCTACACATCTTGAGGTCGTTTTGAGAACACTAAGGGAAGAATAGATATATGCTACGCTATTAACATGACACTTTTTGTTGGATTAGATTCATTTATTGGGTCTTGTTATCTCATAGTCCACAATATCAATAGACCTAGAGAAAGTGAGGGCAGCAGTTTCCTGGGATCATCCGAAAAACAAATTTGAGTTTTGGAGTTTTCTAAGGCAGGATAGATAAAATAGACTCTTCATACAAGACTTTTCAGTCCTAGAAGCACCACTGACAGGTCTGGCAAAAAATAGGGTGAAGTTCTTATGGTCAGATTCTTGTGATTCAGCCTTTCAAGAGGTGAATGGGAGGTTTACTTCAGCACTGATACTATTCCTGATACAGCCGGGGAAGAGATATACTGTTTACTGTGATACATCAGATATTGAGATGGGATCTAGGCTTGTGCAGGGTGATGGAGTCGTTGCTTATGGGTCTCGGCAGTTAAGTACACATAAGAGGAATTACCCAACACATGATCTGGAGTTCGAAACTATTGTACATTCCTTAAAATGTTGGAGACATTATCTTTTGGGAGAGTATTTTTTGTTTTCACTAACCACAAAAGTCTCAAGTACATTTTCACTTAGCAGGACTTGAATTTGTTGCAGAGAAGATGGTTGAGTACCTTCAGTATTTTAACTTCGAGAATTCCTACACACCTGTGAAGGGAAATGATATAGCTGATGCACAGAGTAGGAGGACTCAAATACAAGTAGTTACGGAGAACAAAATTGGGTGGCAGCTTATGGATCTATTCTCTGAGATGTATTTGGAGGTGCACGACATACAAGGGTAGGCATTTCTAATTTCTGTAGATGTTACCACTACTCTTCTCGATTGTGTAAGGATGAGGAAGCTATCAGACTCAAAAGGCCTAGTCATGTGGGAGAGTGTGTTGGGAGAGGAACCTCTTCCTTAATGGTCAATGGGTGAGGATATAAACTTGTGCTTCTAGAGGTGTGTATCGGTTCCATCAGATATATTCCAGGAGCTAATGATGGACTTCCATTCCTCAGTATAGGAAATACTTCCTGGAATCACCAAAATGTATCATGATCTACACCACCAGTACTGGTGGCCAAGAATTAAATGAGATGTTTCTTGTGTCGTCATGAGGTGTTTCACTTGTCAGCAGGTTAAAGCGGATCATCAGCGACCAACATGTCTTTTTCAGCAGTTACCCATTCCCGAGTGTAAGTGGAATGACATCGCGATGGACATCGTGACTGGTTTCCTTAAGTACCCTAGAGGTAATTATGCATTTTGTGTTCTCATCGATAGACTCATGAAGGTTTCTCAATTACTACAAATCAAGGAGACCATCATTGTTGATGATCTATGGCGGTTGTACATCCGATAGATTGTACGTCTGCATGGAGTTCTGTACTCCATTATTTCAGACGTGGATCCATGTTTTACTTCTCCGTTCTAGAAGGTGATTTAGAAGGCTTTGGGTACACAGGTACTTTTGAGTACAACATTCCACCCCTAGACAGATGGCTTGTCTGAGCGTACGATTCCGGTTCTTGAGGATATGCTCCATGCATGCATTATAGATTTTGGAGGTTCTTGGGATATGGATTTATATCTTGTGGAGTTTCCCTACAACAATAGTTTTCAGGAAACTATTCATATGGAACCATACAAGGCTTTGTATTGTATAGAATGTCGATAACCTTTAGGCTGGCTAGAGGTAGGACATGAAGATTTTCTAGGACCTCGTCTTTTTTTGGAGACCTCAGAGAAGATAGAGTTGATTCAGAAGAGGATGGATATGGCATAGTCTCGACAGAAGTTTTATGCTGATCAGCAAAGACGACCTCTAGAGTTTGTGGTTGGGAATTAGGTTATCCTACCAGCTGCACCTTGTTGGGACACAAGGGGATTTAGAGATAGGGTTAGCTTTCACCGGGGTACGTCGGGCCGTTTGAGGTCTTGGATAGAGTTGGGATGGTTTCATATCTATTTCAGTTACCTTAAAGGTATTGGTATATGCATGAAGTCTTCCACGTTTCACATCACCGATGTTACTTTTCAGACCCATCTCATGTTATTCAACCTGAGGAGGTTGAGCTCAAAGTGGATGCATCGTTTGAAGAGCATCCTATCCAGATTTTCGATTGCAGTACAAAGGTTCACCGTGTCCAGTCTATTCCATTGGTACAGCTGCTATGGAATCATGGGCGAGTACCGGACGAGACTTGGGAGAGAGAGGTCGATGTTTGATTTCATTGGCTAGAGCTGTTCGAGGTTTCTTCTTCTACGCCTCTCTAGGTAAATTCAAGGATGAATTTATTTATGGGGTGAAGTTTGTAAGAAGCTGGTCCTTCTTTTAAAATATGTTTTTCCTTTTTCTAGTGTTTTTGAGAAAAATGGTGTTTTTGGAAATATTTTAAGTACACTCCCTATACATTATGGGTACATGCCATGTACTCCCTTGTCACGTGAGGCTATGTGTTGTCCGTGTCTGGGCCACACACATGGTCATGTGGCATGATGTGGAGGTCGCATTATGTAGAGTACAGAAAAGTGTATTACATGATGTGTAATCGAGAAGTGTGTGGAGTGTACATTGTTTTTTTATTAAACACTCTGGGGTATCATCTAAACTCTATAAGTGACTTCTTCTAGGTTCTGTTTAGCCAAGAGAAAATATCTGGTGTATAATCTTCCCTGAGCCCCTGAGTCTCCATCTGTTCTCCGAATTGACCGACATCTATTTCATTGGAACCGTAGCGGTATAACCTTCCTTATTCGAGGGAATCATTTTCCAATTCCTCCTCTTTTCCATGTTGTCATGGGTTGACCTTTTTTGATGTTATTGTACATATTTGATGTTCGACGGATATTTAAGCCTTGTGGTTCAAGTATATCTATCTCCTGACCCCAAGGTAGGTGGTTTGTGCCTTTCCGTTCAATGTCTTTGGGTATTATGTAAAACTTCCACCAATACCCATTAACGAGGTATTGTGTGTTATTGTTTTACCCATATTGTTTTCATGCAATGCTTTTTTGATTGGGTAGAGGTAATTTGGATATTTATAAGGATAATTTATATTCTTGGATGTTTTACCCATGCCTTGTTCTATTTATGACTTTTTGGACTTGTGCAGCCTTTGGCTTTTATACTTGTTTTCCATGCCTTGTGAACGTTGGATGGTGTGTTTTTCCATGACATGTTTATTATGTTGTAGACTCGTATCCAAGTAGCTTTGTAGGTTTACTTTGTACTTATTGAATTATTATGAACTGACTAGCATGAGGCCATGAGAACTTCGTGCTATATACTATAAAGGGATAGACTGAGTGATCTTCCCCAGAGAGTCATTGGACATTATAGACTATATGAGGATAGACCGAGTGAGCTTCCTCAGAGAGTCTTTGAGCTTTAGGATATATGGGGATTGACCGAGTGAGCATACTTAGAGAACGTAGGATTACTCGGGGCTATAAGGGTATATACTGTGAGAGCTTCCTCAGAGATTCCTTGACTGCTTTAGACAATACAAGGATAAACCACGAGAGCTTCCTTAGAGAGTCTCTCTTTTCATTGTTTGAATCACCTGTTACCATAGTCTATAGGAGAGATTGACTATATGAGCTTCCTCAGAGAGTCTATGAATGACTTGAGATATAAGGGAAATTGTTCGAGTGTACTTCCTCAGAGAGTCATTGGCCTTGGGGTTATAAGGGGAATTGACCATGTGTGCTTCCTCATAGAGTCCCTGACTATCTTAGGCTATAAGGGGAATTGACTGAGAGTGATTCCTTAGAGAGTCATATAATTTTCATATGACCAAACTAGAGGGGTTAGGCTGAGTGTACTGCCCAGAGGGATATTGGTACTTGTTAGGTAGGACTAGAGTGGATGTATATGAGTACTTCCTAGAGAGTTACCTATTTTTGGTTAGCTATTTGCCTCACTGTTTCTTGATGGATATGTGGATTGATTGCTGATGAGCACTGTTTTGTTTCCCGTTTACTATTTAATGTTTACTATACTTTACCTTCCATATACTCACTGACTGATATGTACAGATATTTGGGTGGGTGCCTTCTAGGATATAGTCTCACACCCTGTTTGGGTCATGCTTTTTCACCCAAACAGATTATATTGTTGTAGGTTTAGATAAGGTCAAGCGCCTGTCAACATCAGGTACATGACATGTTGTGGAGCTGGAGAGCATGGGACCAAGCTTTGTCTTGTGATGATGAAGAGTTGTTTAGCTGTTTCATTTCTACTTGGGTTTAGTACTATTTTTTATTCCAGCATTTTGATCTGTTTGGATGCTTTCCTAGACATATGTATCATGCATCATTTATTTATATATGTGTGATCCACTAGTTTATAACTTCCAGTTTCCTACAAATTTCTTTTTGAATAGATTTTTACTTCTTCCTCTATTGTATATTGTTTCTCATCCACTGTGTACTTTTCCAATGAGGAAATCATTTCCCCACTATCACTCCCAAGGCCCCTGCTACTAGTTGGCGGCCTCTAGCATTCGGGGAAATACGCTTGAGGCCATGTGACCAACCAGGTACGGGGTACCCCTGGGTGGCTTCCGGAACAGAGACGTTACAATAATAATTTTAGTGTGGAACAAAAGTAATTAAAAAATATAATGGATATCCCAGTATCACATCATAAATGTCAATGGTTAATTATGATAATTACCATTTATCTCTCATATACCACATTAAATGAAATGAAATGTGCTTATCGATTTTAACAAGATGTAATAATACACAACTTACGTAATCTATATCAATATACCTCCAATGTATTCATGTGATGCTAAACACACGTTTAACCATTATCCAAATTCTATTATAATTTATTTTTTGATCAACTCAAATGTATCCTTTATCCCATTTAGAATAATATTGAAAATAAATACTCTTCTGAATGATCCCATTCATTTTTAATCGATTTGAGTTCATATTACATTGGAAAAATCACAATATTTCATAATCATTGAAATAATCTAACTATATGGTAAACATTTAGACCCAAAACATTTAACCAGAGACGTAAAAATGACTTCAACAAAAAAAATCCCATGAGAAAGAAGGTTTAGATGATTTGAAATATAATCCTAGATAATAAATTATCAAGATCAATACCAAAATTATCATGGTCAACAGATTTCACCAAAATATATAGAGAACCACAAAACAGAATGGGAAAACTCTACCAAAATTATTTACCATGGATTTAATGCATTATCAGAACATCTTTAAGGAAGGATATAACTCTAAAATTGAAAACATGGTTCACTGGTGTTTTAAAGATAATGTTCTAGGAATCTAGAAAGAAAAAAATAGCATCAAAACATACATTAAATTAATAAGGCGTGGAATTAGATGACACATAATATAGTTGTACCACATCTTAATATTTCTAAATGGATATACCAGAAAACCAATTTTCTTGAATTATTTCATTAAAAAAATAGAAAACCATAATAAAAATGTAATACATATACATGGTATTTAAATAATTTTTTTGGGTTTTCATTCAATTCCCTTATTAGGAAAAAAAGAATCACTTTAAATATTCTCTACATACAATAAACCCATGAATAAAATAACTAATTAATACCCACAATCCATTTTCTAAAACAAATAAAATTCCCAGATCAATAATTTATTTTCACCAAAAATACTCTCTAAATGTATCATCTCAAAGATTCCCATATTAGACTACTTTTTTGTAAAAACATACCTAGAATAAAAGTCAACAAAAATCATTGAGATATATGTACTCATGGAAAAAGGTTAGATCATAAATAGTTGCTTGAAATTTATATTGGGTGTATATATGAAAGACATATCCAAGAAAATGGGCATGGCCATATTATATGGGCTTTATTGTGTACACCGACATTACCAATGTGTATAGTTATAGCCATGATACACCAACTTGATCCAGGAAGTCACAAATAGGCCTTGTGTAACTGAAACACATAATATACCGCATGTATATTACATATTGTTTGAAGTTTCTGATCAACATATTCCTACTGGTGAACATTCCCATTAAATGTGGAGAGGTCACATGCTATATGAAACCATGTACATAATGTGTAATTTTCCAATGAACATCTACTATCGTATCTCTTCATTTGGGATCATATTTTGGAAATAGGTTAGTGTAAAGAATGTTTTCATCTACGTATAATTAAATTGAATTCTTACTTATGGTAAAAGAGAATTGATATGATGTGTTCTGTGTGTTCATTATTTAGGTGATGCATGACTGGTGATAACAATTGGGCATGATCTATAATGAGTTTTTTCGGGTTCATACTCCCCTGTCACTATATGGCACGGGTCAACCATACTATTTACATAGGTATTATCATTACTCTCTTGTTATATTGAATCAAATAAGTACACATTATATATATTCATACTATCTCTTCTGTGAAAATAGGCTGAGAGTAGCTTGTTCCATTGATTTTTCCTCCCTCGATTATAGCGAATAGGGATGAGTTAAATCCTCCTCCACAATGATTCATGCAAGGTTTCCTGTAAGGATAGGAATCATATATGGAACATTTGGATCTACATTTAGACATATTTTCCATTGATGGGATTTGGATATAGATATCCCTTCACACTTAGGTCTACATTTCATTCTTTGATATGTTGTCTTTCTTTTGTTTCTCATACTATTGGATGATATTATAGCTGTTGTATCTATCAATTTCTCCCATTGTGGTTTTCATGATTTTATACTATATATTTCTATATTCGACATTATATAGAATTTTCTCACATGTATTTTCTATTAATAATATGATAGTAAAGTCAATTTAGACATTATATATAATAGTTATACATGGTTACCTTGACAACATTCATTGATAGAAAATTGGTATTAAGATTTGGTTCCCCTTTTTTACACTTTTACAAGATTTTTAGGTGGGAAATTTGTTTTTAGTTGAGTATTTTCTTTTACACTTCATCACTTTGAACTATAGTATGATAATCCATTTTATTTCCTATGTGTTATTATATGAATGGCCATAATCAAAATTTTGAGATCATTTATTATTTTTATTCACTATTTAATGGGTATTGTTATGTGTGTCTATATAGTTACATATGAATGGAATCCCATTTTTTTATTCTATCCTAGTTCGTATCATTATCTTCTAGACTATAGATGGTGGAATTAATATTTTAATATCAATATTTATCCCATCAAGGTGGTCCATAATTTATTGTTCCATTATAGAATGGTATCAAAGTAGTTCATACTTATGTCAAGGATTTAGAGGGACCTATGAATGAGATTGGGTGGGAACTAAGTCCATTGGTGTCAAACTATCTGAATATTGTCATCCATACTAGTGAACCATGTTTTTGTGTGTCTTCAAACATATCCATTCACTATTAATCTACATACATAAATTTTACCATGAATACAATAATATTTTTCACTTTGAAATATTGGTTCATTATTTATATACTATTGATTCCATTGACTGTCATTCTTCATATAAATTCCCATATATAGGATCATATAACCTAGGTATAAGTTAAAAATTATCATGATTCCCATATAATGAATTACAATAAATATACCCACATTGGATTGGGATGATGATTTATTTTGTGATGAGGTCTCAGATTGGGGATAAACTATTAATGGGTTTCTTATGGTTATACAAGAATTTATGGAACTACATAACCAATATATTATAGTCCTAGAAATATATGATTATTATGCATACAAAAATTGATATCTACTGTAGTTTTGGAATAGGATACCTATTGGTATCTATGCTGATATAGTTTTATAAGAAGAAGAGTATTTACTTGATTCACTTGTTGGATTATTTAGGTTTGTTTGAAAATTGAATGTTCAAATATGTGTTCATGTGATTATCCATCATCATGGACTATCATGGAACCAGTTAATTGTGATCATTCGAAATCATTTTGAGATTATACTCTAATGGATTGATATTAAAGATATTTTTCACCATGATTATAACTCTTTTTTCTTAATAATTTTATTTATTTAATGAATTTTTTAGTTGTATGTTTGATATATTCTTGATTCTTTGTTTTTTATGTGGATCATGGACCATATATTTTCCTCTCAATATATCAAATGGGACAATTTCATCTAAGTTTGAAAGATAGAGTCTGACTGTCAAATTGAAATTGAAGACAATGAAGTCTATTTTTTCCTTTATACTAATAAAATAGTGTTTGTGTGGGCCATAGATATCATGTCTTTTCAAGGAGTGTGGAGTTCTATAGCTTGGGATGTTGGTTGAAATAATTCCATTCAATCATTTGTAGCAACTCAAGTGTGTTAAACTTTTAGGTCCTTAGACATTTTTCATAATCATACACATAACTAGAAATTTGGATCTATGCTGTTGGAATCAAATATTGGATCGACTCAGACATGATACATAAGATGTTATTGTTGAGACCAAAGAGGTGATATGGAATGCGATTTATAACTCATCATGAAAATAACGATGCTAGTATAGTGGATTGGCCACTATGGACGAGGTAGCACCGTGATCACAAAATTTCATGGCTTTGTCTTGGAATCCATGAAATAGGTAGTGCATATGAAGAACATGGGATCACTATATGGATGATATAATGAATGTGGATGATTCTATGAGAAAATTCTACCAACTGAACATTTTGATGTAGTATGGGCTTAGGGAGTTGATGGTCAGGGGTACATGTAAATACAGGCTATGGGGTGATATGATCTAACTGTAAAAATAGGTGATTCGAGTTATGATTATTTTATTTTTTTCTCTTTATTTATCACATAAATCAAAATATTGAGTAATTATGTCATCTCCATATCCCTTGTATCAGTGATATAGATTCGCATTGAGACATTATAGCAACATCTATGGACAAAGGTTCCAATATGTTTTGATTCTCCAATATCACATATGTAGTAGTAATGTGAGTGTGAATTTGGGGTATAGAGTTACGCATGGGATAACATGGTCATAGTGATAAATACTTTGGAATCATAATGGGTATTTATTACTAATATGAGGTAAATTCTCAATATTATTTTCATCATGGGTGAGTTATGTGAATTTAAAAAAATTGAAATATAATATATATTGAGGGGGAGAGTGACTTGATGGCGGATCTAGTGGAATTTTTTAAAAGGAAACTACAAACCACTACCCCTTAGTTGTTCAGTTTACACATTAGAATGGAAATAAAGTCATGTAGCTATATTCCTTCCGTATTAAAGGGCTACATGGATGTCTTTCTTATGGATTTTCAGGGACAAACTCTAAGGTGGGTGATTGAATTATATATTTACATTCACCTGAATACTAAAATAATATATTTTATGGCATATAGGATATGATCTATATGGATCATAGAACTGAGGGTGAATTTTAATGACCATTAAGAGATGGTTTTTATTTGACCATGTCTTACCCCATGTGAGTCTCTACATTTGATATTTAAAATAGTTGAAAATGGAAGGAGGCATTTAATTATTTATTTTTTCATATATCATGTATTAATAAATAACATCAACCACCTATAAAGGATTAATTAAATCATTGACTGTTGATTGGAATGAGTTATTTCATAAATATTGATCTTAGTCCTGATAAATAGAACATGAGGGTTCACAAGGGATTTATTCCACTGATGGCATTATGATGTTTCTATAGACATTATGAGTTTATGGTTTTATCATTTGATGATAAAAATTTTCCTGATGTGTTTATGATCCTTATAGATAGAATCTTCTATCCGTATATAGGACAATTATTGCACATCCTCATTGACAAAATATGTGTTTAATCTATATAATTTGAGTTTCATGCAGAGCGTTTGAGTATAGTCTCTGATGGTGAATGGAAACTTTGATTCATTTTTGTTTATTGGATGATATCAACAGGTGTCAAACATTCATGAAACTGGTGGCCATAAGTCGGTTATAGTTTTTGGAGATTTTCTTGTAGTTGATCATTTAGATTCATTGGGTACCACAATAAATTTTTTATTAACATGATCCTCAGATAATATCATGGTCTTTGAGAGGCATGATGGGGGCCATCCAGACATATTTTATATTGATTAAAAATTTTCACTCTAAACTGAACGTAAAACAGAGAATGTTATTCAAGTTATTGTGGATATGTGGGAATCATTACTGTTGGAATACATCAAGAACTATTAGGACATAATTCCATTGTTGGATTTTTTGTATAATAATTGATATCATTCTACAATCTTCAGCAGTAATTATGTTACATAGATGGATAGACCTTGAAGGTCACCATTTTTCTAGAATATTTTTAGAAAAAAAATAGTTTTTTCCATATATGGTTCTGGATATTATTGAGAAGGCCTAGGTGATCTATGATCACATATGTATAACAAATAGAATATATAATTCATATGTATAGTGACATCATATAGAATTAATGTTCGACACGGAAGAACAAGGCATCATGTGTGTCTACCTAAAATGAGTATTTAGGAGACATGGAAGGGGAATGACGATATCCTCATGGATTACTAGTCCATATGAGATCATACTAAGGATTGGTAGTGTATCATTCCATATAATCATTCCCTAATAGTTAGGTTGTGTAGCTGATGTTTTCTAGGTCTCACATTCGAGAACTTATAAGAAATTATGGTTGAGCTAGATATGATCATGTGTGGATGTATTATCTCTAATATTCATGTTATTTGGCAACATAAGAGTGTGAAAGAATGATTTAAGAGTGTAAGAATCAAACATGGTCTCAGTACTCCAATCATTTTATATCATGTTATTTTTGAGGAATAATGTTTGAATGAGAGGATATTGTACCGAAATTTGATTTATTAGATTTATCTTTGACTATTTATATGTATATATATATTTTTTCTCAACGTCAGTAATATGTGTGTCTGTCCCAAGACCCCAAAATTATTATGTAATAAAATTTAATATATATTAAAAAACATGTATTAATTGTTTCATAATGAATCATTGTCCCATTTCATGGAACATATTATGGAAAATATATTGCCACAATGAACTCTATAACAAATGTCGTACCATTTGTTTAAAAAATCATTCTTTATTGTAATAAGTTTCATGTATTACATATTTAGGTGATGTGTTAAAATAAATATGTAACTATTTTATTTATTTTATTAATTATAACTTATTTCCTAAATCCATATAAAAATATTCTTTAATTGAAAGACCTCATGGTTAAGAACATCACAAAATGTTATTAGATATGATGAGGTATTATTCCTCTTTGTAAAATCATGATTGGAGACCACTATTGATCATATCTATTGGAATTGATGGAAAAGAAAAAAAACAGATCATCTTCTTAATGATTATATAATGAAAAAATAGCTACAATTCAATCCATAATTGATTATTTAAATTTATTTAACGGTGTTATACAATTATTATTATTTACAATTCATTATGATAATTTTTTTATCTGTGATTAACAAATCCCAGCATGTGTTAAAATGTAATTTGATTTTTGAAAAAGATTACATTTCTAATATCTTTAATTCATACCACAATCTAAAAAATTATGATTTTTTAGAATTACCAGAAATGCTCAGTTAGAGGAAAGCCTCAGACCATTTATTATACAAATTAAAAGCATAAAGCAGGTACAACATGCCAGCAAAACAACTACATATCATAGAAACCAAACCCATCACCATCCCCATTATGGACTATTTCCTCTGCATTATCTGTTTCCCATTCAGAACATTCATAATTCTTATAAACCATGGAATATTTTCTTCTCAGATTAAACTTCTCCAAAGCTAAAACCTCCTTCTAAGATTTCATATCCCATCTTTCCTTCCCAATAGAGGCTCTGGTAGTCACTGACCTTGGAAGATAAGAATAATATTTCTTCGGTCGTCGACGTGGTGGACCAGTCTTGTTGTCTTCAACCCCATGAACCTTCATCCTATCACGTTGAACAACAACACAGAAGGGGGGCAGGAGCATCCCAACATCTTTTTCCTTCTCACTTTCTGAAATGTCACCCCACTTTGCTAAGATAACTACCTCTCGGTAACCCCCATACGAACCACAATCTTGCTGAGACATGAAAGAGTCAGGTGTGTAGGACATTGAGGCCGATCCACCAGGTTCTGCACATCTTCACCAGCTTCATAATCCACTGGAGAGTCAGCAATCTGCAATATACCACTGTCTTGCCTTGCCACATTATCCTCTTCATGCAATGCCTCCTCATTTTTCAATTCTAGAAATCTGTTGTTTTTGGGAACCAAGATCATCATATGTCCAACATTCTCTTCCTGCCCCTGGACATAGCCATCCACATTCTCTCATGGAAAGGGACTGCATGCCAAAGAACCCATTGTATTTTCATTCCCAATTCCATGACCAGACATCAAATGGTGTAACACCTGCTCAACTGTCGGATATCGAGGCAGACTTCCTACCTTATGCAATGGAAACCTTTGCACTGAGAACCCAGAAGAAGATTGCTCTGATTGCTCACCATAGCCTAATTGTCCATAACCCTTGCCTGATCAACCTACACCTACTTCATACCAGGGGAGAAACCAAGGACCTCAACAACCTGAGAAATCCCATTCACAGCGGATGAAGATACTCCCCCTCCCACATCCTTGCCAACTAAAACCTGTTCCGCCCCATGCACAAGCACTGGAACCACATGATCATCTGCAAAACATCTATACTTCTGGGATCCCCCACCCGAGTTCCCTTCTCGACAAAGCCTCCACCTTCCGCACACCCAATATCTTCCACACGACCCAAACTAGTGCTCACCTCATCCCCTTTCACTGCCAAACCAACATCAGTGTGCAAGTTCCTCTCGAGGGTAGCAGCAATAGCCCCTCTATTGTGACTCAATGCCTTCTCATAAGAGCAACCCATCATCCTCCCGCTACGGAAATTCGTCGTCAAGTGACCACAACAGCTAAAAGATACAGAATAGTGCATCCAAGATTCAAAAAACCACCTCCTACCTCCATCGAAATTCTTTATCATCTGTGATCCATATGCTTCATATCAGCTACCTTGCAGCATCGAGTTCGACATAGATCCACGGAAAAATTGGGTTACACACCACCTCAGTACACCAATCAGAGCATAAGAACCTCCCAATCAAATTTCCAATTGCACACAAAATAGAGGGGTTCTGGAGAGAAAGTGGAAGACCCGGTCGACATACCCAGATCACAAAGGTTGATGGATCACACCATATGTGGAAATCAAAGTTCCATCGAAACAGATATAACACTGCTCTGTTGCATCTTCGAGGCGCCTTAGACCAGGCGTAGGTCAGATCTTCCTACAAATCAAAACGGATCATGAAGTCCCATCGATCATGTAAATTGATGACCACTCACTCCATTAGCTTTCGTGAATTTGAGACAAAACTCTCAAAGGATTCAACTGAGGGTATTTGGGGATGGAATTAGTCCACCATTGTGAGTTTTCAAAGATCAGAAGCTCCGTTAATCTCCTCTGGTAGAAAATAATGTTGAGGTACCTCTCAGAAATGATTAGGAACCTTTGGAGAGATATGTGTTCTTGGGAAGGATGGAAGATCTGATATTCTCATCCTCTGTGGGAGACAGCATAAAGCTCCCCCCTCCGATCAGGAGGGGGGAGCAGAGTTCGGCAGCATTCAGAGCTTGTTCATCGGCAGAGAAGGGGAGCTAGGCCATTCTGCGGCCTCCAATCGGAACTCCTTTTAGAATTAAATAATCCAAAAAAACATGTTTAAATTACTTTTGTCAATTACCCCATTATTCTATGCATTCAACACTATTGGAACAAAGCATCATGGATTTCCATTGTAGGGTTTTATTCTAGCATTATCAAATCCCTAGATACCAGGTGGTGATGTAAATGAAATGATTGATAATTTTTTGACATGTCTTGATTATTTCATGAATTATTGTGATGGATGAATTTTTAAAAACACAAAAAAGTCTTGATTCAATGGACTCTAATTAAATTGATTAGATTTACTATTAACATCCAACAAAACTTGAGAATATATGATCGAATACATTCCCCTTGGATTTATTGTATCCAAATGGTTATATTTTTAGAATTAATTGAAAATCACTAAAACACATGATTAAATGGAATTAATTAATTTTGAAAAAACTATCAACATGATGTGTATTTTAGATGAAGGGATGTTGTATAGTCTAATGGTAGTAGGAGATAGTTTTATGGTTAATGAGAATGATAAAAAATATTGGGTTATCTATACAGACAATGTGAAGTAGTTGTGGGGAATACTTGTGTAAACTATGATTAAATGATAGAAAAAATAATATTTTATACATAATTATCTATGATACACTAAAAATAATGTGTACTAAAACATGTCCAATTAACACAAGAATTCCTAGTATATTAGGGTATGGTCCAACAACCCCAAATATAGCTAATGTGGATGAGAAATATCAGGTACCACCTCTAAATTATCTGTAGTAATACATGGAATCCCATGATTTGTCTTGGGGGAATACACCTATAGGGTGAGGTGAGGTCACATTATGTGTTACCCCATGTACAAATCATATACATCTTCTATAAACATCTTACTTCTATAACAATTTATACATGACTCAAATATTGTCCAATGAGTAGTATATGCAGGGGATTTTTTCCCATAGGAAAATATGTTAGATAATTATGGAATATTATATATGATTTTATATGTTCCTAGAATGAATCTTCTTTTCGATATGCTTGAATGATATAAGTGATCAGGTAGGGTCATTACTAAGATTTATAGTTTAATACAAACTTTTGATACTAGGAAATGTATCCCCCAAACATTATACAATATAAGTTGCTATATTCCAAAATAGTACATCATAAAATATGTTCTTTGTCTTTAGATTAGTACTCCCATGTATTCAATATCTAGTCGAGCTAAATTCTTCCACTAGAAATGTTGATATAATGTATACTGAGTGTGTATGTGAGGTGAGGGACACTAAACAAAAATTATTCCAATGATTCTCATGATATTGCCCCATAGAGGAAGAACTTTTAGAGAACCAATAATACATACAAACATGGATTTGGTATGAAGTTTGATATCCCCATTTTCTATCATATAAGATTCAAAAAAGATTATTTTTTATTTCTATATTCCCTCTAGCTATGGGTTTCTTTAAAATAAATTTCCTTTTCCTATTTCTCACTTTTTAATTTTTGGGGTGACATACTGGGTAGGAATATACTCAAACCTACTTGGAATTTTCCCTAAAATTTTATATCCTTTATTAATGAATAGAACATTAAGGGTGATATTAGTGTATCCGGGAAATAAATCGGTGGATATATCATTCTTTTGTATGATGTAAAAATTATGGACTTCTGTTTCTCTAATTTCCTAATTTACCTTCATTGTTATTTTCACCAGCCCCTATCCGATTGGGGGTGGTTTTGGGGTTGTCACATATAGATTTTTGTCAGACTATTTGGTCATAGTGGATTAGGTTGTGAGATGAATAAATCAAAATGACTGTGACATTATGTCACTCACATAGTTTCTAAACCCTGATAGTTTATAAAAACTAATAAATCACAGATGATCTAACAATTTAGTGTCATCTATTTAGGTAATGAATATCTTTTTTCACCACACATAAATAATTGTTAGAATTAATTCCTATTATTATGAAATATTTTTTATATTTTCCATAGTTTTCATTCCTACGAAAATTTGTGAGACTCAAGACTACCTATGTTTATTTATTATGATTTATTGTACTATAAAATAATGATTTTAGTTCTTGATTATAGTATATTGTATTGATTAATTTCCTACAATATTTTATGAAATGATAAATGATTCAGGAAAAATAAATTTGTTCTTATTGCACAAATATTTTCTCAATAAATATTAGGGATTGTAGAAAGATGAGATAAAATAATAAAAAACCAAATCAACCTACTCCCATGCCATTAATATGATAACAATATTCTCATACCTTTTAATCCATTTTCACTATGTTTATAACATTAATAGAGTAATAAATATTTTTCCACTCCCTTTGCTGCAATATATAGTTTGAAGATACACATCAATCCATAATGCATTCTTCATTCTCTAATACTAAAAGATAGAGTGAAATAACACTTCTCAATATAAGAATATTTAAATCCATTAATTACAAATATATTTGAATGATATTGAATCCCCTAGTTAAAAGATAATTTATTTCCATGAAATATTTTTCAATGAGGATGCTATTATGATTTTTGATATTAATGATTTTATGTGGGGGTTTATTAATTCAGTACACTATAAATTTCATGCATGAATCAGTATGGGAAATATGTTCAGATAAATTGAGTTAATTATATTTTTTATACTGGTGAGTATGAACCAAAATCATATTCAGGATTTTGTCTTGTTTATAATCATGTATGCAATATTTATGTGAATATTTAATTATTACATATATATAAAAATACATCAAAATTGATATAGTTTATTGGAATATAAATTCATAACCATATACGAAAGGTTGTGAGATCCCCAACCTAGAATGTGATTGCTTAATAATGAATATCCACTATATCAGTTTCATTATGTATTATGATTCCAATGGCTATTTGATATGGAATGCATTAAAATTTCAAATAACATGTGGTTTAATTATATTTATCTATTTAATACACGTTAACATGTTATACACATATGTACTATAATGGTGGGGTTCTTAAATTGACAGGCGATGATGAATCTCTATTAACAAATACATTAAAAACATGGCCCACTACTATTCAACCATGTGAAAATTGTATTGAACAATAAATTTTTTGAGGGGCCTCAACCCTTTATACCATAAAAATATATTGGTAATGTCACTTCAAGACTTTTATAGATATATTTATTTCATTCCTAGGTACTATGCTTCAATCACTAAAAAAAATAAATTTCATAAATTATAAATGAGAATCCTAGGCCAGAAATTTTTAACACTATAGAACATCATAAAAAAACACACATATCAACGATTTGAGGATAAAAATAATTGAATAAAAATGATACATTATATATTATCCATATTCTAAAATAGTCCATAATATTTTTTTTCTTTTATAGTCATGTTGTCATTGGATTGTCATTTGGATCATTTCTTAATCAAGATGATTATTAAAAAATATGGATCCATCAATATATAAAATAGTAAAATAAATAAATAAACCATCATAATATATTTATTTTCAATATAATATTATAATAATAAAAGCAACATTTTATATTACAATTTTTTCCTCGGGCACTATAGATGGTGAGGAAATTATCATATATATAAAATTTCAATGAAATTACTCTACTCATATGCATGTCATAGTGATTGAAAACTGATTCTATGTATAGAAAATGAAATTTATTTAGTTCTAGGAAACAATTAGTGATAATTTTTTTGAAGAGATTTTGGAGATTATAAAATAGAAATTCTGATGTCCATATTGACATATATATCCTAATATAGTAAAATTGATCTTGAAATTCACTATGAATCTAACTCATATAAAACATAAATTACTAATAATTATATTATTTTCATACATGATGATGATCCTATTATATACTACACATATTCCACTTATAATTTCAGAAAGATATCATGAATTCTATTTTTTAAATAATATATTTTAAATAATTTGAATCTCATTATAAAATATTCCTAAATACATAGCTATGTTATGTGATTTTATGACATTTCAATTATATGATCTCTTCCCATTGAGGGAGTTGTTCTTCCATATTTGTAGATTTGATAATGTGAATGATGTCGATAGAGTATTGGAGTATGAATTTTTATTATTTTAAATGTTGGAGATTAAAAACCCATATCTTGGATTCTACTTTGATAATGGATTTAAATATAAAACATAAAATATAAATTTTTGGGGACAATAGAGAAACTTTTACATAATATAATAAAAATAAAAATACGTTTCCTTAATCATAACATAAATTCATGTTTGTGAAGAATTGTTTTAGATGGTGTAAATACTTTGGGCCATTAAAGATTGAACATTTGGAAATTTGATAGTCTTGATGGTGAAAATTATGCCTAAATTGATGAATATCAATAGAACAAAGCATGAAGAATAGAATAGGAAAATATATATTAAATTATAAAAAAGGAAATTCATTTATGTGGAATTACTTATCCATTCTTTGGTAATAATATATTTCATAATAAATTTCTCAACCAGAATGGACTATATCGAACAATATACATAGATTTCCAATATTAGATCATAAACAAAAAATCTCACGAAGTTCAGGTAGTAATTTTTATACTATGTTTTCTAAAGAACAAAAGAAATAGATTGAATATATATAATTTTATTATGTAATTATTAGTCCCATACATGGTGGTAAATCTATAAATTAAAAATAAAATATGTGGTACACCAAATCTAAAATTAGAACCCCACATGTTCAACAATGTGAACAAATGACAAAGAAACACACACTATAGTCAGCCATTATGTAAACCACCAAATATTTTTTCATCGGTAATTTCAATTAAATGATATTTCAACCTACATAATCATATATTCATTTCCCATGATACATGTACCTCTTATTTATATCAAATTATTTACAAATAAATATTAATTTTAGGTAGTTTTATTTTTTTAAAAGTATTTCGAACCCAATTAAAAATATTGTATGATAAAATGAATAAATTTAATATATTTTATTTTTGGACTCATCAAATATAAGTGAATTACACCCCCCCCCTAAAATACAGTATCACACATTCTCCTATATCCTTGAATTGTGGACCCCCAACAAGTAGAATGGTTTTTCTTAAATCCTCAAAAACCTAATCATTTATCCGTTCAAAACGAAAAAGCAACATTGGGGAAACATTTTTATATTTATAATTAACCTAAGGAATACATTTGTAGAATTAGGAAATAAAAAGCTCCATGGAAATGATACAGATTTCAATCTATAAAAATCACTATACATCAATTTTTATTATAAGGCCCAAGTTGGATTCAATGAATGAATTCCAAATGTTATTGAACACAATGATCGATAAAATATGATACACTCGTTTACACTTGAAATAATATTTTCTAATATTTATGTAAGATTTCAGGAATGAAGGAATTATAAATGGCAATTTCACATAGGTTTTCATGTAGGATATAGATAATAATAAATTTCATGGAGAATCATTAATAATTAATAGAGAATAATTATCACACCCATTATTTATCTGTTAAAAGATATGAAAAATCATCAAGGATTAATTTATATGTAAAAATCATATATTTTCCTTATTTTGTTATTTATTCCCATCACACATGGGATTATTTTGTTACCTAAATCACTTTGGTATGAAAATATGTTTAATAAAACAACCACAAAGTACTGGCCTCAATTTATTCTTTTTTACCATCCCACTAAGGCCACTTATCGAAATACAATCATTTCACTACTGAATACTACATTTCTATCTAAATGTGACATTTTCTAAATTTATTTTTCCCTTATGATTGTATTGAAACAAATCTGGTCACCGCTAAAACTGGCACCAATCCAGGCCCGCAACATGGCCTGAAGGGAATTATCGATCCCCACGTGATGGAACAAGTTCCTGGGTATCATAATCTAAAAATTGGGAACAATCTATCGATGTTTGAATAATGAAAACTATAGATGAATCCAATAAAACGAATCTAGTTTATTCAAGCCGAAAATTCTTTTACAAACAATATGAACTGATTAACATAGTTTAAAAAAACTCACAAATACTATGACAAAAGAAAAAAACCCAAAAACTATCCCATGAACCCTCATGGTAAGAGGCACCACCCTCAATCCATCTTTATAAGACAACACCACCTAAAACCTGCTAGAAACCTGAACCAATGGCACTATAAACTGTACCCAACTTGCGACATAAAATAGAAACAAGTATAATTACCCCCAAAGGTGTATGTAGTGTTTTATAAAAATCCTAGTTGGATACCACCACTAATATATTCCATGTGATATACATTAAATGACGAAAATCATGCATGTTTTCAAAAATCATGTAATTTCTAGTTACAATTTCTAAAATATTCACCTTAAAACAACAGTTTTCAAGTGGGATAATTTAAGGAACCACCCTTTTTAAAATAAATGACAAAGCTACTGAATTTTCCAGCCAAAAATCAAGAATTACAATGGTAATTATAAAGGATCTAATGAGCAAAATAAATCTGAAATAACCCCTAGTCACTAGCTTACTCTGGGTCCCAGGTACATTTTATCTCGGTGAGAGTAACCCACGCAAATATTTGTTCATGTGAACGATCCACTTGTATGGAACATACTAATAACCTAGTGGTCCCCAATCATCATTATCATAGTTTAGTAAGAGTTGTAAGCGTCAATATTGTTATGTAAAACTATGGCAAAACCCCACAACTTCACTATCATACTAGTACACATCCACCCACATATATTCCAGAGTTTTCCCCTTACGATAAGAAAAGTTTAAAAAGTCAATAAATATACATTAAACATTAAAATATCATTTCCACATCACATGTTCAACAAAAATCCCACATGTAAACAAAACTAGTCACACAATTCTAATTTTTCATTCAAATTGATTTTGAATTCAGACTCACATTAAAATAGACCACAACACTTTTCAAATATGAATAAAACTTCCACAAATCTATTAATTTTTTTATAAAACCATTCCATGACATTCAAACTCACATAACAACCCACTAACATGATACATAATACCATTTTCATAAACAAAATCCATTTTGACCTCACTCTCATTAAAAACATCCTACATCACTTTAACATCTCTCACACACATCAGTAAATCCTTCACAACATTTTCACAAAACATTCCCAATATGGAACATGCCACAAAATAGTACATTTCACATTTAAAATGTACCATTTAAAAATATACACACTCCAAAATAGATTCCCTATATGGTCTCACCTCTTACATAAATCATTAAATTATTCAAATGTTATATAAAAAACATATAGAGTATACTGAAACTATTGTCACAAAACCCATTTCCAAATCACATTTAAAGGAAAAACCTCAACAGAACATTACCAAAATATAATTGGCCACCCTAGAGATATTTATAAAAAAAATTTTAAGTGACATAAAATCAACATGATTAAAACCATGAATGAATAAAATGACAACACAATTTTTATACAATTCACTCAAAAAGTATAACAAATATTTACACACCAAACCTATTAAAAAAACCCCTTTCCAAGGCCCATATGGCACTAAAGAAATTAGCATAACTGAATTTTCAGAACTTTTCAACTACTAATAAATCAATTTCATATTTTATAAAACTAATACAAAAGATACCGCATTTGTTACATTAGAAATGTTCATAACATCAACAAAAATGAAATTACAAAATTAATTACTTATCTAACTCACTCAAAATGTTTTTTTAGTACCCAAAACATATGAGGAACATGAAATACTAGTACAACAAGAAAAATAACTCAACACAGAATGGTTAACCATTGAATCACCTAACATTAGAGTCAAAACCCTCAAATATAGGTGCCAAAAAACAAGCTCACTATAGTCTCACCACAAGGAAGTGAAGAGAAACCCAAAATTGCATGATTACACCAAAAATACACCCTTTCAAACCCTAGGTTTGATCCCAAACTTCTGGACACTTTGGAACATCCATAAATAGGGATGAAACCCTAAGGAATTGGAAGAAATAGAAGGAATGAATACATACTTGATAGAATATTGGAGAAACCGCTGTAAATCCACCACTATATGAATTTTAAAATAGCTAAATTTTAAAGGGAGGTTTGATAAATTACTAGTACATCATATAGGAAATTAAATAGGAAAAAATAATTATACAAATGAGTGAGTTATGAACGAATCAATATACATCTTTAAATCATGGTGATTTGAGAAATCTAGAGATGATTTTCCTAAATTCCCCATGAAAATGATCTCCAAAGAGGGGTAGGAGAGAAAGGGAGAACACCTTGGGTATATGGACTCGGGTGAGTGATGTAATCATCGAACAAAATTAAAAATTAAATGTGATTTTAAATATTTAAAACACTATTTTTCATGTAGGAAATCGTCTTTTGGGATGTCCCAGCACCTTAATAAAAACCCCAAATCCATCATTATGATGGATTCTTATGTATTCCTAATTGATATAGTGATACTAATATACTATGGGATGCAATTTTTGTAGCAGAATGAGTGTAAAATTTTGAAAATAGATGGATATATAAAAGAAAAAAAATTTATTTTTAAATCTTGAAATGGGCTTACGGTTTGACCCAAATTTCAAAAACCCAATATTTCCATCAAAATGCATGGTAAACAAAAAACAAATCAGAAATGGTAATTATATGAAAAATGACTTTAAAATAATTCATGGATCTAAAAAATCACCCCACCATAAAACTATTTCCCCTCAAAATGTAATATCAAGGCCAAAAACAAAAACCAAACCCAACAGAAAGGTTGAAATGGACTCATTTTCCATGATTTGTCCCCAATGGAAAAAACACATCCATTGATCTATTAATGAGAAGAATACATAACAACCAAAACATTAACAACTTAACTGAAATGATCAATCACATTCAAGATTTATCCCAAAAGAAAACACAGCAAACACTATTGAAAAAAGGTTCATGCAATTTACCCAGGAAAACAACTCCATCAAACAAGGTTACACTATGATTGATATAACAAAACCATTGGGAACCTCCAATCCCAATGTTTACACAAGGAAGATGTATGTTGTTAGATAGCTTCAAAAAAGACTGACCCCATCCAATCCAAGACCGGGGACAAAACTATATTACTGGTATGAGGAGACAAAATGAGATCCCCATCATAGGAGACAACTTAAATATTTCCCGAGACAAAATCGGGACATAAATAGGGGGAGGCCTGAATGAACTCCCTAGTAAATGTGGTAGACTACAATTAGATATTTCAAAAGAACATATATGAGACCCATGGTTAGTCTCCCAACTAGAAGAACAGACCATCTTAACAAACCAGCATGGGTCGGCATAGAAAGACCCCAAAACTCAATGACTTTGGACGACCGCATGATTAGTCTACACAGTTTTGGAAATCGTGCAATAACCATGTGTATCTTTATGTCTTCATGTTCTTTTGGGGAAAAATTACAACTCAACATGTAAAATCCATGTGATAAACCTATCTAGAGAAATTTTAATCCTTTCTCTAAAAACTCAATGGAATCCAATGAGGTAATTAAAGTCATTAGGCGAAAAACATGGGCACGGGGCCCTCCACCTCTTTCCATCGAACGAGATTAACAAAAGAATGATTATGAAACCAGAGGGTTAAACTCTTCCTATCAATCATATTGATGGTAGGACATGTAAAAGGGTTTAAACAACCCTAGGATTTTTCCTGACTACACGCAAGCTTATCTCTGAGACCGATGGCTAGATCACTAATGCTTGAATCATCTTCAACGTCACATTTATTATTTGGAAGCCCCTGTATGGAACTTCTTCTGTTTGTGACACTAAAAACTACACCACAGAACCCGATGGGTTCACCAAGTCATAACACACTCCAGATCTCACTTTACTAAAACCTAAAATTTCACTGATACAAGGGTCAGAAGATACACACACATCGAACCTTGTTTCTTCAGGTGAGAAAAAAGAGAAGGGGATGAAACATATAACCACCTTCTTCTATGATAGGATATTTGACATATTTTCCAAGGGAGACATACTCCCAACATAATAGAGACCCTCATAGGGTTTCACGACCTTCACCATTACAGTCAAGTGAGCACATAATATCATAAGGAATCACCGAACATGACCATTGTAATGGATAAAAACAATACATGGAAAGGGACCTTATGCCATGTCCCCAAACAACACCTAATTCTAGATAGTGGCCATAATGGCCTCTCATGACAGAATTTCCCAGAAATGTGGTTTAACATGTACACATACTTCAAAAAGTCAATGAAGGACCCATAGGACCTCTTCGACAACATCTATACTCTAATTAATAATAACAACCCCAGACCACTTCCACCTTAGACGAATTTGGAAACTTACGAAACTATGATCTCTTTCAACCTTCCATGAGCACTCTCCCGCTATAAGAGTATCCTCAAGCCAAAAAATCACAGGGTGTAGACTCATTATACAAAGCTTTAGAAAATATTCCTAACATTTATCAACTATAGAATTTTATTATAGAGATACATTCAGGGTTTTACTTCATTTGTGCACTAACCCTTAATGGGGGCATACATTTTCCCACAAGAGAACCCAAGGACCCAACCAATCTGGTCCATTATTCAACAAATACCACAACTAGATCCAAATAGATGAGGGGAACCACTATATAATCTTCCTAAATGTTTCACAGAGGAGACCACAAATAACCCTTCAACCAAGCATACCGACCAAACACAAACCCACAACACTATTCAAAAAAGATGGTTTTAGGGACTCAAAACATTCCTGAACATCAACATTAAAAAAAACACATAATACACACCATCCCAAAAAAATCATAAAAGGATCATGGTTTCCTTTTAGAAAAATTTCTTTGAAAACAATCAGTTCATCGGTTAGCATATCCACCAATGGTACCTCATGGGCCACACACATGCAGGTTTCCATGCGACACCAGGCACACTCCTCATATCTATACTGACATTCATCCAGTCGTTCCATTAACCTTATGTCATACAATATAACCCCAGGAATGTGGTCCCTCACATAAATACCAATGGTTAAAACAAAAAACCCTTTCCAATTTTCGAACACGAAACAATCGACCAATACTTTTTTTCTCAATACCCCTAATGACAAAATCGACCCCAAATTACTACTTAAATAAATTTCAAAAAGGAAAATCATTCAAATGAAAACTCATGTTCAAGTCGTATTTATCAATTTCAAAACATCTCATCCCATTAAAACATATTTTAATTGTTTATAAATCTCTACTAGAACCACTTTTTCAAAACCATGTTTAACATACTTCTTGGTTTCAAAAGAGGTTTAAACACACCATTTTCATAATTCAAAAAAAATCTGAAACCATTTGAAAAATCAATCCCTTCCCAAATTATTTAAAAATAAATTCACAAAAACCATAAAAATATTATGACCATTTCATTTTTACAAAAAAACTGAACTTCTATGATTTCAAAACTAAAGGACATAAGACAATGTTATGGGAACTAGCTTCGGTGGGTGACCTAGAGATATGGTTGGTGGCTATAAACCAATCACATCACCATCACAGAGAGTGTTCTAGGGAAATATCCCTAGCTCCACATGGGTTTCCAGGCCATTGATGATCACTAAGACCATTACCCAACTCTCTTATCATTTCCCCTTATCATCACCAATCCAAAAAAACTAAAAGAATTCGATAAGTCCCAACCTCCCATGGGGACATGAATCCCACCATGAGGTGTTCTGATTTGGAAGAATAACCAAAACTAGAATTCCATGCCTCAAAAATCCTAAATCTATACTATCTTGACTATTCCCTAAAAAACATGACCCAAACAGTTCACATAATCCTCTTCTGATACCATTTTGACACGAACGGAATCTGGTCGCTGCCAAAACGGGCACTAAACCCTACCCACCACTTGGAAAAATGGGAATTCTTAATCCATTTGGTCTGGAAATTTTTTTTGGTATCATAAACTAAAAATTGTGATTGATTTAACCGTGTTTATAAAAATAAATCAACAAAAAAAATCAAATAATTCAAATCTGGATTTTTCATACCGAACAATATTTAAAAAAAAAAACTGAATTAAATAGTTTAAATCAACTAAACAAACTATATAAGAGGTAAAAAACCAAAAAAACACCCATTAACCCTCATGGAAATAGGCGCGGCCCTCATTCCATCTCCACAAGACATCACCACTATGATCCTTCGAGAATCCTGAACCCCTGGCAATACAAAATGTATCCAACCTGCAACATCAAAAAAACCAAGTATACATTCACCCAAATGAGTAAGTAGGGTGTGATCCAAAGCCCTTTAGAATACAACCTCTCTGATATTCCATTTAATAAACATTCAATGTCAAGAAAACATTCACATTTTCGATAACATGTAATTATTAGTTAAAATTTTTAAACGATGAAAGTTTAAAAAAATCATTTTTCAAAGGTGCTAATTTAAAGAATAAACATTTTTAAAATAAATTCCAAATCTTCTGAATTTTCTAACCAAATATACAGTATGCTGACAGTAAGTATAAAGGATTTAATGAGCAAACCAATAGAAATAACATTTAGGAACTAGCTAGGTGTGGGTCCTAGGTACCCTGTATCTTGGTGAGAGTAACAATAAAAAAAATATATTCTCATGCATGAGACAATAGTATATAACAAACCCATAACATAGTGGTCCCTAATCATCATTATCATAGTTTATTTATAGTTATATCCATCAATCATTCTATGTGAAGCTGAGGCCAAACCCCCCAAATTCACTAGTATACTTTTTCCCGTCCAACCACCTACATATCCTTGTATTCACCTTGTTTTTGTACAAGTTCAACATGTCATGAAATATAAATTTCACATTAAAATATCATTTCCACATCCCAAATTAACCAAACATTTCACATGTATTGCACATAAGTCACGAAAGAACAATTTTCATTCATATTGATTTTGAAATCCGACTCACAAAAAAATAACCAAAAATAATTTTCATATTTCTTTAAATCTTCCACAAATCCATTAAAAAAATTTAAAAACCCATTCCATGATATTACAGCTCACATAACATCCCACTCACATGTTACATAATACCCTATTCATAACCAAAATCCATTTTACACATCACACTCAAACAAAAAATCCCACATCACTTTCACATCTCTTACACACTTTTGTAAATCCTTGAAACATTTTTTCAAAACATTTACAAGAAGGAACACATCAGAAAATATCCCCTTTAACATATTAAATGTATCATTTCATAATATACACAATCCAAAATAATTTTCAAATATGGTTTAACCTCTCACATAAATCATTAAATCATTCAAGTCTTTCACTAAAAAAATTCTAAATAGTATACCCAAACATTGCTCACAAAACCCAATTCAAAATCATATTTCAAGGATAAAACCACTGCAAAAAACAACTAGTGTAGAATTGGAAACTCTAGAGACATTTATAAATTAAATTTAAACTGTTAAAAAATCACCTTGAGTAATACCCCTAAAGATACAAATGAAAACACACAATTTCATTAAATTCTCTCAATATATATAATAATGTTTTAAACAACATAACTATTTCAAAAACCCCCTTACATGGAACACATGACAATAAGGCATGAAAAAGAATAATTTTCATCCTCATTCAATAAATAATAAATCAATTTCTTATTTTATTAAACTAAAAAAAAGATATTAAATGTGTTATATTCGAAGAGGTCACAAGTTCAAAAAAAAATAAAATTATAAAATTAAATGCTTAACCAAATCCCTCAAAAATGGTTTTCGCACCACACAAAACATATTTGTAACATGAAAAAAAGTAAAATAGGAAAACTAACTAATCAATGAATGGTTATCCATGTAATCACATACCTATTCAGTTAGAACCCTCAAATCATTTTGAGAAACATCAAGTGAACCATCGCCACACCAGATGGATGTGATAGGAAACCTAAAATCTCACTACTAAACAACTAAGACTCTATATAAAACCCTAGGTTAGACCCCAAACATATGGGAACTTTGGGATATTAATAAAGAGGGATGACACGCTAATGAAATTGGTGAACATGAATAGAGGAACACATGATGGAATCTTGGAGAAATCGCCTTAAATCCACCAGTATCTAAATTTTAAAATAGCCAAACATTGAAGTTAGGACTGAAAAAGGTTGAATATATAATGTAGAAACTATAATAGAGGGAAAATAGTGAGAAATGAAGGAGTTATGAAGGAATAAACTTACTTCTTCAAATTAGGGTGATTGGAGGAATCCATAGAAGTTTCACATAAATTATAGATGAAAATGATCTATAATGAGGTGGAGGAGAGCACTGGAGCGCACCTTGGGTATGTTGGATCAGGTGAGAGTTTGATTCACAAAGAAAACATCAAAATTTGACTAGATATTAAAGAAATAAGAAAATTCAGTGAAGGAAATGGGATTTTGGATTGGCCCAACCCTTAAGAAAAAACCCAAATAAATCATTATTATGGATTCCAAATTAATATGGAGGTTTTAATATACCAGGTGATGTTATTTGGGAAGTTTAATGGGTGTAAAATGTTAAAAAAATACGGTGATATAAAAGAAACAAAAATTTATTTTCAAATCTGGAAATGGGAATACGGTTTGGCCTGAATTTCGACAATCCACTATTTCCACCAAAATGAGTGGTAAGCCCCCAAATAAAACAATAATGAAAATTAATTAAAAAATGACTGTAAAATGAGTCACATATCTAACAATTATGCCCACTATAAAACATTATTCCCTTAGAAATCCACAACATGTCCAAAAGCAAAAATCCAAACCCAACCGAAAGGCTAAAATGGACAGTAGTTTCGGGATTCTCCTCCAAAGGACAAACCACATCCAGTGATCAATTAAGGAAGGAATAAATCACAAAAAATATAAAACAAGTTACTGAAACAATCATGAAAATTCATCATTTATCCAAAAGGAAAATTCCTCAAACACTATCCGAACAAGGCTCACACAATTTAACCAAACAAACAATAACTTCAAACAAGATTACTCTAAACTTGATATAACAAAACTGTTGGGAAGTCTCCAATTCGATTTTTTACCCAAAGAATATGTAAGTATTTTGATATCTCTAAATGAGACTTCCCAATTCAAAGCCAAGACCATAGAAAAAACTGAGTTACTATTACGAGGAGACACAAATTGGCTCCCCACTATAAGAGATAATAATTTTATTTCCTGAGACAGAATCATGACACTAACAGGGGGAGGCCCAAATGATCTACCTAGTTCAAGGGGTATACTTCCTTTATAAATTTCCAAAATAACATATATGAGTTCCATGATGGGTCTCCCAACCACTATAACCAACCATCTTAACCAACTAGCATTGGCTGACATAGAAAGACACCAATACTCAAAGAGTTGGGACGACCGCATAGTTACTCCACACAATTTTGGAAACCATGTGCTAACCATGTGGATCCCTATATCTGCACAATTTTCTGGGGCATGGTTACAACTCAACATTTTAAACCATCCATTCAACCAAATATATCCAAATTTGAAACAGCTCCTAAAAAACTCAATGGATACCAATGGGGGACAAAATGAAATTTGGTGTCAAAGATGGGAACGGGGCCCTCCACCTATTTCCATCAAATGCGAATAACAGAAGAAAGATGATGACAACAGAGGTTTAAACTCTTTCTATAATTCATACTAATGGTAGGACATGTACAAGGGTATAAATGACCCTGGAAATTTCCTTAACTACATGCCAGCTTCTCTCCAGGAACTATGATAAGAGAAAAAAAAGATTGAAGTATCTTCAACCTCACAATTTGGATTTGTAAACCCTTGTATGGAACATATTCTTTCAGTGCCACAAAAACAACACAACAAACCCCGATGGTTTCACAAATACATAAAACACTCTAGAACCTACATTACCAAAACCTGACATTTCAATGATTCAATTTATAAGAAAATGCACACACATCACACCTTGTTTCCTAATGTGAGAAACAACATAAGGGGATGAAACAGCTAATGAAATTCCTCTAAGATAAACAATTTTATTCTTTTCACAAGGGATACATACTCCCAAAATAATAAGGACCCTCATATGTTTTCATGACCTTCACGTTTAAGTCAAATGAACACACGACATCTCAAGGAATCACGTAACATGACCATTGCGATTGATAGTAACAATACATGGATAGGGACCTTATGCCAAGTCACCAAAAACATACTATTCAAGAAGGTGTCCATAATTGCCTCTCATGACCAGTTTTCCCACATAAGTTATTTAATGTGATCTCCTGCTTCAATGAGACTATAAAGGACCAAAAGGACCTCTTAAAAACCATCCAGACACTAATCCACACTAACAACCCTAGACAACAACCATCTTCAAAAAATCTGAAAACTTAAGAAACTATGGTCTGTTTCAACCTTCCAAGAGCACTCTCCTACTACAAGAGTTTCCTCAAAACCAAAAATTAAATTTTGTATACTCATTCTATAATTCTCGAGAAAATATTCCATACATTGAGAACAGGATAATTTTCCAACGGTAAAATAATTCAGGTTTCACATTAGTTGTGCACTAACCCTTAATGGTGGCGTAGCTTATCCAATGAGAGAACCCATGGACCCAACCAACCTCGTCCATTGGTTATGAAATACTAAAACCAGATCCAAACAGATGAGGGGAACCACAATAAATTCATCCCAAAATTTTCTATGAAGAGACCACTAACTATCCCTTCATCCCATCTTACCGACGAAACACACACCAAAAACACATTTCAAACAAGAGGGGTTCTTGAACTCAAAACATTCCATATAATCAACATTTACAATAACACAAAATACACACCATAACAAAACAATCATGAAGACATAATGTTTTTCTTTTAGAAGCATTTATTTGAAGAAAAACTTTCATCTATAAGTGTATCCACCAATGGTACCCCATAGCCCCCACACATGCATGTTTTTGTGCCACACCGACCAACCTCCTCATATGCATCCTAGAACACATCCAATCACTCCATTAAACATCCTGCATCCCATATAACTCCATGCATGTGGTCAGTCACAAAAATTCAAAAGGATAAAAAAAAACTCTTTACAATTTTCAAAACCAAAACAATCAACCAAAATGACCTTTTTCTCAATACCCATATCCACAAAATCAATCCCAAATTACCCATTACAAAAATTTTCAGAAAGGCACAATCATTAAAATGAAATCACACATTAAACTAATAGAAATTATATTCAAAACATATCATCCCATTAAAACACCTTTCAATACTTTTGAAAAGTATATTGCAAACACTTTTTCAAAACCCACATTAACATAATTCTTGATTTCAAAAAAGGCGTAAACACCACATTTTCCTAATTCTAAAAAAATTCAGAAATTTTTGTTCCACCATTTTAAAATACAAAAACTTACTTATTTATTTGAAAATAATTTCCCAAAAATATTATACTTTTTAAAACTATGACATTTTTTATTTAAAACCGTTCTTCCATGATTTTAAAACTAAAGACAGAAGAAAATGTGAGGGGGAACTAGCTTCGGTTGGTGACATGGAAATTTGGTGGGCGTCTACACACTAATAAATTCACCATTATAGATAGTGTTTTTTAGCAATATTCCCTGCTCCACATGGATTTCTAGACCCTCTGAGATCACTGAGACAATTACCCAACACTCTTTTCATTTCCCCTAGTCATCATCAATGAAAACAAAACTAAAGGAATTAGATATGTCCCAACCACCCATGATGAATTGAATCCCATAATGAGGTTTGGTGATCGGGAACACTACCCATTACCAGATTTCCAAGTCCCAACGATACTTACTCTAGACTATCCAGACTGTTCCCCAAATAACATGACCCAAACAGTTAACATAAAACTCCTCTGATACCATTTTGTCATGAACTGAATCTGGTCGCCACCAAAACTAGCATCAAACCAGGCTTGTGACATGGCTTGATGGGTGTTCCTGATTCCCATGGGCTGGCATAAGTTTTTGGGTATCATAAAGTAAAATTGGGAATGATTTACCCAAGTATATAATATTAAAAAAATGAATCCAATAAAACGAATCTGGATTTTTCAAACCCAACATTATTTTACAAAAATTCATAACTAAATTATATTGTTTAAAACAAAAATCACATAGTATAGAAAATTTAAATAAACAAAAAAAGAAATATCCCATGAACCCTCATGAAACGTGGCACCGTCCTCAAGCTATCTCCACAAGACATCACTACCAAGAACCTACTAGAAACCCAAACCACTGGAACTGTAAATTGTACCCTGCCTATGACATAAAAAACTATGTATAAATACAATGAAATGAGTACGTAGGGTTTGATTCAAAGCCCAGTCGGATACGACCAAAAATTGATTTTATGTGAGAAAGATTCAATGATGAAATGCATGAATGTTTTCAAAAGCATGTAATTTCTATTTACAAATTCTAAAAGATGCAACATAAAAAATATTCAGTTTTCAAGTGGGATAATTTAAAGAATCAACATTATTAAAATAAATTCCAAAAATACTTAATTTTCCAGCCAAATTTACCATATTTTGATGGAAATAATAAATGATCTAATGATCCCAAGCAATAGGAAATAACCCCTAGGCACTAGCTAGTTGTGGGTCCCAGGTATCTCGTATCTCAGTGAGAGTAACCATCATAAATATTTTTTCTTGTACAAGGGCTACTAGTAGAGAATATACCCATAACCTAGTGGTCCCTAGTCATCATATTAATATATTATTTTTACTTTTATGTGTCAATCATATAAAGTGAATCTGAGGGAAGACCCCACAAATTCAATAACATACTATTACACGTTCACTCACCTAGATTACTGAGTGTTCCCCATGTGCTCAAACAAGTTAAACATGACAAGAAATAAACTTTTCACATTAAAATATTATTTACACATCAAAAATTCACCAACCAGCCCACATCTATTCCAAAAAAGTCACAAAAGTCCACATTTCCTTCAAATTGATTTGGAAATCCAACTAATACCAAAATAGCCCACAACACTTTTCATAATTCATTCAAACATCCAAAAAACCCATTAAACAATTTTATAAAACAATTAAAAGATATTCCAACTCACATAATAGCCAACTCACCTGTTACATAATACCCTTTTCATAACCAAAATCCATTTTTCACATCACACACACACACTAAACATCCCACAAGACTTTCACATATCTTACACACTATAGTAAATCCTCCAAACAATTCTATAAAAAATTTCCAACATGGAACACAAAACTAAAAAGAACATTTCACATTTAAAATTTACAATTTCAAAATATACACACTCAAAATCGTTTTCCAATATGGTTTCAACTCTTATATAAATCATTAAATCTTTCAAATCTTGAATAGAACAATTCTAATGAGTATACCCAATCCTTGCTCACAAAACCCATTTCAAATCAATATTTCAATGACAAACCCACACCAAAACACTACAAAAGCATAATTGGATTCCATAGATACATTTATAAAACCACATTCATGTGTTATAATATCACCCTGAATAATACCCCGAAAGAAACAAATGAAAACAACCATTTTCATAAAATGATCACAATAAGTATAACAATGTTTTTTACATGAAACCTTTTCCATACACTGCCTTAAAAGGGCCACATTACATTAAGTCAATAATAAAACATAATTTTTAGCCCATTTGGAAAACTAATATATCAATTTAATATTTTATAAAACTACCACAAAAGATACCACATGTGTTAAATAACAAAAGATCACAACATACACAGAAATGAAATTTTAAATTTATATGCATAACCAAATCCCTCAAAAATGGTTTTATCACCACAAAATGCATATGTATAACATGAAAACCCAATAAAACAGGATTAATAACTCATCAAATAATGGTTAAACATGTAATCACCTACCTTTTAGGTTGAAACCCACAAATATTTGTGTGAAACATTAGTTATACCATCGTTTCACCACAATGATGTGAAGAGAAACATAAAATCACTAGATTACACAAAAAAATCACCATTTCAAACCCTAGGTTTGAAACCTAACTTCTGGACACATTGGAAAATCGTGAAAGGGGGACGAAACCCTTTGTAAATGGATGAAATGGAATGAAGGAACACTTACTTGATAGAATATTGGACAAATCAGCTTAAATCCACTAGTATCTCAATTTTCAAATCGAATAAAATTTGAGGGATGTTCAAAAAAGGATTAAGACATCATGTATGAATTAGAATGGGGGATAATAGTTGGAAATGATTGAGTTATGATAGTATCAATTTACCTCTTCAAATCTAGGCAATGTATGAAATCCAGAGAAGTTTCTCATAAATTCCCAATGCAAAAGAACTCCAAAGAGTGGGAGGAGAGCATGGGAGCACACCTTTGGTAAGTGGGCTCGGGTGAGAGTGTAAATCACCAAAAAACATAAAAATTTAATGCAATATTAAAGAATTAAAAAAATAATTTTAATGCAAGAAATGGGTTTTTGGGCTAGCCCAACACCATTATAAAAACTGATATCATCATTATTAATAATTTCTATGGATTCCAAATTAATATGGTGATATTAATATACTAGGTTATGCCATTTTGGATGTGGAATAAGATTATAATGTTTAAAACAAAATGGGTAATACAATAAAAAAAATTAATTGTTAAATTTATAAATGTGCTTAGAGTTTGGCCCAAATTTTGAATTCCCACCATATCAACTAATTTTCATTATAAATTCTCAATACAAATCATGAATGAAAAAAATGAAAAATGAGTTTAAATTATATATTAGTTGTGACAATGAAAAATTATTTCTTTGAAATATGACCCTATCACAGTAATGTAATTATATCCCATGGTTTCCTCCCAAAAATTGGTCCATGAAAAATAGTCCATCATTTAATGAAGTGATTACCTGTTTCCATTAACTGTATAATATAACTAAAATACCCCATAGACAATGAATCCCATAATTTTTTTTCCAAATAGGATCCAAATTATTAATGAATCCAGTTAACAAACATGGAATTGAATTTATTGGTAAAATATATAAAAGGGGAACTAATTCGAGATAATCATCCCATCAATTTAATTGTGTTATATATTTGGCTAAATGTAATTAGGATACCCAGATGTCATTCCCACAAAAAATAATTTCAAATTACATTACACCTATTAACATATTATACATTAAATTTAATAAACTAGAACACATCCAAGATATAAAACAATTAAATAAAATACACAATGGCTATGTGGGGTGGATCATCAACCAAACCCCTTTTGTTATTAACCTAGAAAATTAAATGAAAATTTATTTTTGAATTATAGGGCCTCAATCTATGTGACCGTTGATTTCATTCAATGGGATATATATATGAGACCCTTCTCATTGGATGACTCATTCCATCATAAATTATACTAACCCATGGTATATTATTAAAATACAATGTAGTTTATATGAAACTATAATATATATCAAAAGGAAAAATTATACTCAATTACAAGTCATTATAATCCCATCATTGATGATTCTTGTTTTTTCAATGTTCCAATTAGTCACCTTAAGAATGGGTATAAATAATAATATTATAAATCATTTATATAATATCATGTAATCTATATGAATATCTCAGAGTAGAAATATAATCTCTTTTATGGGATTAGTCTTCCTCTCATACTATTGTTATAATCATTTAATCCATTGAAAATATAACCAACTGGGCTTATTATTAACATATAAAAAATAATACCATATACAGAATGATGAGAATTCAATGGATTCTATAATTTAAATTATAATAACTCTAATTATGAATTATTAAATTTACCAGAAATATATTCCCCAGATAATAGAACTGTACTTCTTGTAATTTGGTTTTATAGACATTTTTTATTTAATTAATTTCATACATTGTCATTTATGTTGTTTTGTTTCCAATATATAAGAATAATTTTATCATTTCATGTGAAATAATTAAAATATAGTACTCTTATATATTTCATATAACATTACAATTATATATAATTGATATTTGATCAAAAAATCCTAAAAAACATACAGTGGTGATTTTTAGGCCTTCTAAATTAAATTAAATTTTGAAACAGTTAGTATCGACACTAGGAAGAATATATTTATACTTCAATTCAGCTTCCCACCATTATTCATTATGGGTTTGAATATTTCAATACATTTGTTCAAAGAAGGGAAGACATATCCACATTATCATAATATTATAATAATTTCATTGGAAAATACAAAAAAATGTTAAATTATTTTAGAATAATATTGTATTCAAATAACCATGTGTTGTAACAATCCAAAAAATGGACACACAAATCTCTTATATAATTAATATAAATATTATACACCCTAAAATTATAAAGTAAAACATTTAATTCCATAGTGTTTATGACATGTTATACTAAGTGTAAATCCGTAATATAATAACCACATACATTAAAAAATATTTTATATTTTAAATAAATATAATTCATTCTATAGTTTTTAACATATGAAACAAATCTATAACTTGTATTAAAAGAAATTGAAACCAAATAAGATTCCTTATGTTATATGGAAGACTAAGTTTCAAGAATAAAATTGTATAATTAAATTATTATTATTTAATATATAATGATATAACCTATATTTTATTATTCCAGTTATTAATAATATTAACATACTTATGAAAATTTATGCTTCATATAAAAATTAAATAAATTATTTCTTTATAAATTATTTAGAAATGAAAAATAGGAACCAATTGGATAAAAAAAGAAATATAACAATTTCAATACTCCAAAAAGAATTTTTTATAAAAAAATAATTTAAAATTAGTTAATAAATTTAATGAAATATATATTATAAATATATAGTCAAATATCTCTAATATTAATCTATTAGTTTCTATAGGTAAATAATATCTATAAACCCAATTTCACATATAAAAACCTATATTTATAAAAAATAAATTTTATTTACTTTTAATGGAGAACCAATTTGAAACATAGATTTTGAACCATTAATTGACTTAATATGTTATAAATAAACTCATATTTTAAATAATGTAATATAAATTTTGTTAGGGTGATTTTTTTGATATTTTCATAAACATATCACTTTTTAATTAAAAGTTAATAATACAAAATTTCACTTGATAACATATTATTCATTTAATACAATTATAATGTAAAATAATATTTTTTAATGTTTAATTCTATAATTTTATTATTATTTAACATATTTTTGGTATTTGGGATCAATTTTACTCTAAAATTGACAATAAATCTTATAAATAATTATGATGTTTTTATATTGAAAACCCACAATATTTCCCAGCTTACGAGAATAGATTTAAATCAATTTTTCCACTTATATGATAGGAATTTGGAAAAATGGATTCCATATTTATAACGAGATTAATTTTTTATTTCTAATAAGGGAAAAAATATTGACCAAAAAACATTTTAAATTTAATTAATATTAGATACAATGATTAAGGTTAAATTAAGTTTAATATGGGAATAAACCATAACAGTAAGGCCCAAAACAACCTATACACTTTTCCAAAAGCTATTTGATGGAATTATATCTACCACATACTCTAATTTAACTAATTGGGACCATTATTAGATCCATATTCAATGTGAAAAATGTGCATGGAATTCCACTATGATAATATTAAAAGGTTTCCACTTCTCCACCACTATATTAGGAACTCTACCCTTATAAAATTCCATCCCACCTATAAAACCCAGTTTTATCTAAAATTATCTTCCAAAATAGATCCCCAAAATCACTCACCTCATAATAGAAGCCCCTATTTCGGATTAATGTAATCCAATATGGTTTTGTTTGAAACCAAAATGGAGTTACCTGATTAAGAGGTGACTTCATTCCTTTAGAATTGTAGTTTTCATTCAATTATCTATCCCCTAAAATATTATTATTATTAGTATATTATTTATAACAAAAAAAGTGTGCTAATTATACTAGGATGGTTTTCTTATAAAGGTTTACCCTAAAATTATGATCACTTCCATCTACTAGGTATCAAATATAGTATTTTCTATACAATGAACTACTGCCACATGAAACATTTATTGTTCATTATTATTATTAACACATATCATATTGATAATTATGATGGAAAAGTTATTTATATAATTTATTTATGATATTTATAATTTCGTTATACTTATATAATTAATTTGTAACACAGAACCTTATACTTTATATTTAGTATAAATAGGAAAATATCGTTTATAGAAGTGTAGACTACCACCTCATCAATGCAATGTGATTCGTTCATAGTATACACTAAACATAAAAAATATGATTTTAATTAAAACATTGAGTCGTAATAAAACACTATATTATAACAACGTCATAATTACCTTTGTATAAATATAATAGATATCATTTTCTTAAATACCCATTCACACCCATAAAAGGGGATAATTTATTTTTTGGATGTGTGGACTACTTCCCCCACCACATGATGTGATTCATTCTACATAAAATATATATATATATATAAGAATATATTTGTAAATAATTTATTATTATTTTTATAATTAAATTTTTTTAAATATATTATTCACAAAAATTTCTATATGTTATGATAATTGAAAAAATATAGTGGCACTCATGCATACATATGAACTATCTTCTCCACCAAGAATGGTTGTAATACGTACGTACAACCTATCATTTCCATGACTGTATGGATGATGCATTTTTTTCACTATATTTACTTATTGGTATTAAAAGTAAAATTTAATAATAATTATGATGATTATTCACTTATTATTGTTATGTATATATTATATAATAACCTCATTGACCATAGTTGACCTACAAAAGTCATTTTTGAAACATAATCTGAATTGGGTCAAAACAACTGATGTAAAAATAATTTTTATGTTGTTTAATAATTAATAATAATAATTAAAATAAGATTAGTGATAAAAATGAAAAAGGATCCCATGAAAGTAAATAATTAGCATAATTATATTATTATTGATGTAAATAGATGATCACTAGAAAGGAAACACCGTGTATGGGATTTTCATCTCACTTTTTTTACTTTTGAAAGATAAATGCCATGTTCACTACTTACTTCATTTTTATGTTGTATCAATATTACATTTTTATATTATATCATTAATTCATTTATCTTAATTCAATGTAATAAATTAATTTATTATTATTCATCCATTAGGATTATGATTTAAAATGTTTCAAAGTCTTATTGGACACATTGGAATGTTTTATGATTTTATTACTAATGAATGATTTTAATAATCCATCAACGATATTTCCACTTGACGAAATGATATAAAAAATATTAAAATTTTTTATTTTCTTCTCTTCTGGATATTTTTTAACTTTTTCAATAATTGGAACTATTTTCCCTATATTTGTTAATAATTTTTTATTAGGAAAACCCAAAATTATTTATCTCTCTAGTCAGAAAACCGATTGGTATATAAATAAAAAAATTATTAAACAAATTAAAAAATTATTTAAAAAATTATTTTTAATTGAATTTCTCCATTTTTGTTCTCTTCCAGTTTTTTCAATGAAATATTCTTTTCTTTTTCTAAAAAAGTATTTTCATAACATTTTATCTTAAAAAGGAATTTTTTTTACCTTATACAGAATATATACATTTACATGTCATCATTCATTTGAAGCATACTTAGAATGTTTAATAAGTTAATTTTAAAGTAAAACGTGATGAAAATTAATTTTTAATTAATAGTATTATCAATTTTTTTCTCAAAACAAAAGGATTTTTTTCATGAATAATATTTTTTAAATACCTGTTTATAATATTCTCATTTTTCAAAAACAATAACAGTTTATTTTTCCTCTTCAGGGAGTATGTTATATTGATACATTATTTATATTAATCTGTATGGTTTATTATTAATTTTTACTAGGTTAATATTCACATTAACATCCATGATTCCTTTTATCCAAATAAAATATTACATTTCATATGATCATTGAAAATTGAATAAACCTATTTCCTCATTTCATTTATAATTGATATATTCATTTCCTAAATTGTATACTATTTTTTATCTGGTTCTTACATTTAATGTAATTTTATTATTTTGAAAAATATATATAAATACATACCTATTACTCCATATTGACATATATTATTGAACATTGCTAATTTTATAATTTGATATATTAGGAATGTTTTGGACGAGTACAGAATTGTTGGGATCTAGTTATAGATATCCCGTCAATGGATCCATAGTCCCATGGGACTAGTTAGTTAGCTAGAAACATTAGATGGGGTTTTACTCAATAGATAACCCATCCAATGAATGATATTAAACGTACTTGTTCTATGTACCATGGAAACTATGCATCCAATAATTACGTATTTACCTCATTATGTTTTAGTTAAAATTCTTCCTTGATATTTTTTTTAACAATAAATATGGATATATTTCAGTTTGGTTAAGTGATTAAATAGAATGATTTCTGTTTCAGACCATACCATATTGATTTTAACTTATCATTTAATTTGAATGGAATGTGACTCATGTTATTAACAATCTATATTTTTATCCAATTCATTCTTAGTTTAAGGATTATATGGTAGGTGTTTTTAGTTATTTTTTTATGCCATAATTATTATTCTCATTGCTTAATTTTTACTTCCACTATAATTTTCCATTAATATGCAATTGAGATCACAATAATCATGTTTTTTCCTAGGAATCCTGGAAGAGTACAATGAATTATATGAAGGGTTTTATAATATGGATTTAGTTATCATAGATGTTATTTATTTAGTTATTTTACAAATAAAAAATATTATCTTCAAATTACAGTATTCATTTGTAATGGAATACTCATTTATCTATCTATATTGCTGAGACTACTAAGTCATCTTTTTCATTAAAATTTTGTTCCATATAATCATGCCAATATAAATGATAGTAGGCAGCTGGTCTCATATTTCTAGGGCTGGGGTGATACAGTTGGTATCATAGAATGTTTAGTATAATCCATTGGAACTAATTTTATGAGAACATATATTATATAACAAAACCCAAAGGTAGTATTTGAGGAAAATTATAGAATAACATCCATGATTTTTTAATGTTGTTATTATGTGGCACTACTTTGTAATGCATCCTTTTCTGGATTCTACATGTTGACATGGTTCTGAATATGATTTAACTAAGAGTAATAGCTCCAACAAGGACTTCCTAGCCTAAATTTAGGTAACTTCGTACACTATAACATGCCTTACGATGGAAATTTTTTGACACTCTTAGGGGATATTCATTGGATAATCATTGTTTCCTTTACTAACAATTATCATGGATTTGAACAGATAATGAAAATGACAATCCATGGATAATTCTACAATGTTTTATATTGAAAACAATGTGTTAAGATGTAGAAATCCTTTATAATATACTGTGGATAAAAATTATACCATGGAAGGACTTATGTAAATTGAAAATGTTTGTAGTATTTATGTATTGAGGTTTTAATGAAAACCTTATTTAAAAATATATCAACTGATTATACATATTTCTTGTATATACATCATATATATTTTTTAAATTATATTAATTTTTTTAATAAATGGGAAACATGTATGACTGGTGACAACCAATCAAATCTATCTTCGCTGTGGGACTTGAACCCATTAACAAAGGATGATTATGGATTCATGCCAACAACTTGATAATGAAACGTCCTAGTTAATATTTCATTGTTTTTTGGTAATCAATTTTATGAATAAACTTTAACAATCAACAAATAATTTCACTATCAAATATTGGAGAATATTTTGCAACAATATTGGTTTTGGAATATAGTTCGAGACAAATAGTTATACATGTCAATATATTATAGGCATTATAAACTATTAAATGTTTTAGTACATCCAGTTTCAACTTTCTTTTTGGACACCCATTTGTTATAGTAGAGGGATAAATTTTAATTTTACCAAACCAAATCGAAAATACAGGATAACTAATATTAATTTTAAATATGTCAATTTTGAATAATTTATTATATTATTTTTCTGTAAATGAATTACCCATCATTAGGAAAATGGCGTAAAAATAAAATATTTTCAAAATAACATAATTTTGGTGGAGCTAGTGAAATCATATATAATAAATGATCTTTATCATTATGGCCCCCAAAATTCTTTTTATTATTCACTTATTTTAAATTGATGACCTAATTCACTCCCTATAACTATATACACTTTTCCTCATAGTACTTTTTTTACATTAGACTAATAAAAATATAATATTAATATATTAATATTTAATAAAATATTATATAACCTAGCCATTATGATAGTGGTTGTGACCCGTAAATACAAAAAATTATAAATTTATGGTTTAAATAAATATAATATGAATTTATTGGTTACCAATTAGTGAGAAATGATAATATTAACTAATTGTATATTAATATGAATATTAATATATTAATGCTTGAAAAGGAGTTATGTCTTAATAAACTTAATTAAAAAAAATTAGTTATTTATGTAAATAAAATATATATGTTATATATTCAATAAAATATTCTTGATATTCATCAATTAGTATTGATATGCATAAGAAAAGAAGAAACCCAATTTCAAATATAAAATCCTATATTTTTTATAATTGAAATTTTACCTCTTTATAATGGAGAATAGATTTTAAATCTGAATTTTTGAAGATTAATTGATTTAACATATCAAAATAAAATTAATTATTGAAAGTAGTAAGATAAAAAATATTTTAGTGTGAATTTATGATAATTTTTTGAAACATAATATTTTTTTATTGATAATTATGAATACAGAATTTTAGACCGAAAAAGATTTTAAATATGACATATTTATAATGTTAAATAATATTTTAAATTTTATTTAGAGATTAATTATATCATATATTATTCATTTAATTAAATTTATGTCATCTCATGGAATTTCACTTTCAAATAGAATATATAAACATAGAAAACATTCTAGAGTTTTTACATTAAAAAGATACATTATCATCCCTCATATGAGATTCAATTTAAATCAATTTTATCCACTTATATGATTAGAATTTTGAAAAATGGATTCTATATATGGATTATTAATAAATTATAATTTTAATAATATAAGCTTTTTTTTGAATTTTTTTTAACGAAGGTAATTCAAATTAATGACAATGATTAATGTTAAATTAACCTTATTAAGGGAATGAGTTCCACTCCAATGAGAACAAATTAATAGAGTGCCACTCCTGATCAACAATACAAGGCCCTACCCTGATCCAAATTACTCACACATCTCAATATACGTTTTATCAACCAAGATCCACCCAAATAACTTCTAAAATTATCACCTCATCCAATAATCACCCCCTTTGGAAGATTTTAGTCCAAAGAATCATTAGGTTCAAACCAAAAGGGAGATACCAGAATAAAAGTCAATATCATTCGTTAAGAATTATGGTTTTTTCCATTATATGAACACTCCACTACTTTTATTCAATTGTTTTTTAATGACACCAGTATACTAAATATACAAGAATTCTATTATTATTAGAGTTTAACATAAAATCACAAACACATAAATGAAAAGGGTAATGAACATATTGTTTTTATGTATGATAATTTACTCCCTAATGAAAGAATGATTAATTAATTTTCTTTTTACTACCTATCACTGTGTCCATAATTAAAGAAGATCTATTTATATATGTCATATATTTTATTTGTGATGTATTTATTCTTATTTTGTTATTTTATAACACATAACATTATAGTTTCAATTTTTTTTAAATATGATAACATCATCATGTTATTAGCTAGTTTCTTATTTCCATTAACGATTGTGCCGAAATAGACAGATATATTTAATATCCATTTATTTTTAGTGGTATAATATGGGATTTAGTGGTTGTAGTTGATGATCCTGATATCACTTGTAATATCTAACATTATTCCAAAAATCCTAACTATAGGGACTATACTTAGTTGAAAATATATATCAGAGGCCCATGCCTGAATTGCCCATAGGCTTTAATTTTTATTTTATTGTGGATAATCCACATTTTAACGGTTGAAGGGGAATCCATACATGACATGTAGGCCTAAGGCACAAGGCCCGACCATTTCATAGTCCCATTGCTAGAGCGGATAGGTTTTTAAGGGAGATATAAGTATCATATTTTATTTTGAACAACCAAATTCCATATGTCATATTTGTGGAAGCCTGATGTGTACACTTTTAGTAAATAATAACTAGAAAGGCTATGAATAGGAACATGAGTAGGTAAATGGAAATGTGTTGGTGCCTGAGTATGGAATCATACTTTTCTTAAAGAGGATAAAAGAATTGACTACATGTGGATGGACATGGATATGTATAAACGAAGATACTAAAGCATCCCCCATATGAAACTAATACAAAAAGAAGCCCATCGGAAGACATCAGGTATATGAGACATGCATTTTAAGGCCCACACACATTTTATAGAATAACATAGACATTATGTTTTTCCTATTAGAGGTAGGTCAAGATGACCATGTGTTTTTACATGTTGGGTGGACCGCTATACACTCCATGTTCATGCCTCTATATTTTATTTATACCATATCCCCTTTTTGACTTAGATTTTGTCTAGAGAGTAGCATATCTTGAGAGTTCTTTGTAATTGAACCAGATGGTAGCCTCTGTAGTCCATTTTGATATAATATTTGAGATATTAAGAGTGTAATTTTTTTTTCTAATTCTCAAGGATGATTGTGATTAATATGGATCATCATATAGCGTCCTAGGATGGATACCACCATTCATAATATGGTGTGGGTCACCAATACCCCACCCAAAGGATTGAGTGGAATCCTTTGAAAACGGTGTTTTAGTTCCACTACATACCTGAGTGAACCCCTTAATGGTCTATGTGGTGTATACTATCAATATTTAGTTCAATCTAATGGTTTATTTGTGTGTGGGTTCTCAAAATAATCTATGTCACCAATATATGTATTATAGAATGTATCCACTATTTAATTGTTAGGTCACCCTAAAGGACTATGGTGTGTGTCCTATATATAAATATTCTCAACCCCAGATAGACTATGTTAGGGGTCCTGTATCTATCTCTATTTCATAATCTTGTACGAATATAAGGGATTGGGTAATATATAAAGATATTGTTCAACCGCGACTATACGACATAATGTCTTGGTGTGGGTAGTCCACGTGGATTCATCATTTGTTAGAAGCATTATATATGGGGAATTGATGAAGTAAAATTATATCTATCTACAACCTCATCATCCTATTATGGACTATGAGATAGAGTTACCTGGTATCTCCCATTTGGCTATCTTATAAGATCATAGAATTTTTTATGTGTGGTTTTGCCTCTTTCATTGTAATGATTTGGGTACTCTGATCATTTGTTATTTTCTACATCATAATTTTTTGAGAAATTTAACAATATATATATTTAATGACAAGTATATTTAACTTTACCAGACATTTTCCCTAATTTAGATGAATGTATGGACAATGGTGTATTTGGTGGAGCTTCAGAATACTCTAGTGCATTGAAAATGTATGGTGGAAACAATAGGTTATTTGGAGACATGCTCCTTCATCCATTCTTTTCTTGTTGTTTGGGGTGTTGGGATATCATTTCTATTTTGTAATCTATTTTTAATTAAAATTAATTATATGATTATATTAATATACTTAATACCCTACAATTTATACATGAATGGGTTTTACTCAAGTTGTTACATTAATTTATTATTATTATTTGGTACTTCATTATGAATATTGTTCGGTGTGTTCATACTAGTACATTAGAAAAATTTCCCAAATTTTCAATATTCCTTCCGAATGCTGGTCTCTAGCTTCTAGAATACTGAGGTCTTCATGGTGTTGTGGTGGCTTGATCATCCACCGGCAAGGACGAACCCAAGTGGGAGGTTTATAATAAAAATGTAATGACTTAGGTATTTATAGAATAATAAATTTTGATTTATATTAATACTTATGAATAATATATTATTTTTACATTAAAGGGGACAATTTTTCTGATAGTCTACTCAACACTGAACAACCAATTTTTATAAGATATTATGTTGTACATAACATTGAGTTATACTGAACATAATACAAAAATATTACTATTAATTTAAATTGTGGTTAATTACTGGCCATTGGAGTGTAAAGAATAAATAATATCAATTGAATTCTGAAATATGGTTTACGCATGTTTAAATAGTGATTCATTGGTTTCAAAATTTATTATAAATGGAAATAAAACCCAATTGAATATAAAAGATGTGTTCTATTGAAAACCTATTTAAAAAAGAATAATTGTGTTCCCCAAATCAGATCACACTTTCTGGATTTTTATTTAATGAAAAATATATGTTATATCTTCAATGTAATGTTTTAAATTCATTTTATATGTCTTTAGGTCTGATATAGGTTCAAATTCTAATTTTTGGATAAAAGATGTATTTTTAAAAAAATACAATTTTACCAGCTTTTGATGAAGAACCATTTTTATATGGTTTTTTAAACATATATATGTTCTATTAGATAATATAAAATTTTTCTTTATGAGTATGACATAAAAATTTGCATTTGTTTACTTTATTGTATTTTTAAAATAATTTTCACTTTTAAGAAATAGTGAACACATACTGAATTTTTATTTAAAAACTGCCATTTCATCTAATTTAATTATATAGTTAGATTATAATTTTAATTGGTTTTCAAGTATAATTTGATTAGATTTTTTAATTCAATGTAATTATAGTCATTTAAAGTAATTTTATTTTTAAATTGGAAATAAATCCATGTAAATCTTTTTTATGGTTATTACTTCTTAAAAACACGCTTTTTTATTTTGACAACAAGAATTAATTTTCAATCAATTACCGAAACATCTATGTTTTTAATTTGGAAAAATAGATTCCATGTTTGGAATCACAATATTCATTACCAATAAATATATACTATTTATTTATTGACATTATGAATAGTAACTTTAGAAATTATTTTATTTACCATGGTTAAAGGGTAAATCTGTTAAATAAGGGTAAAAAATAATAATATATCAATATAAAACTACTCAAACACATTACATACTCCTATTTGATACAATATTTCTAACCATGGGCGTCCTTGGGTAGATTTTGGGACCCCATGGATCTACATGGGAGTGATAATGATGTTTTATAATAATTAATTTACAGTCAATAAAAAAATTACATAAACATGAATATTTTACTAAAACAATTTTTATGTGGTGTTATATAAGTTATATCTTCTAAAATAAATACTAATTAAAAATATAAATATATTTCCTATATTATGGTATTTTATTCCTAAATTTGATACATTAAATATATAAATTTAATTATGACACAATGATAATGTTATGATTTCTTCATTAATAAATGATTTAAATAAATGATATTATAAATATTAAAATAAATGTAATTTTTTTATTTGGATTCCATTCATGGAACTTTCGGCATGATATTGGCATATTATATTTTATTAAATGCTTTTGTTTTAATAGAATCATGTTATTATGACTTTAACAAAGATCAAGTAGTTTATATTTTCAAAACATACATAAACGAGTCTTTAAAACAAATAATATTTTATTAAATGATATAATAGTCCTATGTATACATTATTCAACGGAATGACTCATATAATTTCAATAACATCATTACTGATCTACTTATGGTTTTCTTGTAATTTTATGTTAAATATAGTTACCATTTATTATGAAAATGAATGAATACATGGTAAGAGTTAATGTTTTTAATTACATGTTAAAGGAAAAAAAATATTTGTTTTGTTAACTAAACATGTCTAAAACTTATTAATTGAGTTTATTTCAACCCTAAATAATTATATTTTTAAAATAAATTAGTTTTGGGCCATTTTAAACATAAAATAATTTTATAATAAAATAATATTTTCACACCTTCCAATAGTGCCCATCCTTTCAATTATGAAAGGCTACCACCTCTACCCACATAAAAATATCTCTCATGCCCCTTGGATCATCAATATTCTACTCAAATAAGATAAAAAAACTCAATTTCCCCAAAACCATTACTTGGGTAGAATGAAATTAAATAAATCCTTTTGGCTTATATAAAAATAAGCTAATCGATTTATAGTTAATGTCTTCTCTCAAATTCTATTCCATTATTTTCCCTAATGACTTCTTATTCACTTCATATTATTTGATTAAATAATAAAACTAGTATCCTCAACAGACATGGATGTTTTGTGAGATGTATTTAAACTACACTTACTGATACATTTATATAATGGACACTAACATACTATTTATATGTAAGAAAAACTTCTTCCCCATGGAACGATTATTGTTTTATTTTCTCCAACTATATGTCATGGTGGGAATTATGATTCAAATATATTTATATATTATATTTATTATATTTATATTGTCTCTATGATTTTTCAATTTTTATTTATAATCATACATTTATTCTTTTCATGATGTGTAAATATGGTAATTTAATTTGAGGACCTTTGGACTACAACCCCTTATTGGGATATGACTAATTCATGCCATACATGGAATGCTTATGGGATGGAGTTAATGATCTTATCTAAGATTCATAACATAACATATTATACTTAAATAATAACATGTCAAATGAATTAATGTAATGTTCATGGATATATACCGCCTTATATATCCATGAATGATGATTTTATTTTTTTGTCTCCAAATGTTATAGATTATTATAAGTACAAATATAATCGATATATGTGATTTTTAAATCATGAATATCATTCTAGAGAGGATGTATTTAACACCCCCTTCTCTTTATTACACACTGTAACAAAATTTATAACAAAAAATGATCTTAATACAACACATAGGATCAAGAGGTCTATTGTCTTAGAAAGGTAGGAATGAAACAAAAAAAACATATAACATAAAACCCAATATCATTATTGAATTTTTTTACATGACCACAATATTACTTCATACTTTTCATTCCATTTGAGAACCTGAGGAGATGCATATGAAATTGGTGAGATCTAAATCCTTGTCAGGGGGTAGAAAAATTTATTACATGAACAATATAGTACATGTTATGAAATAGGCATACTAATTGAGTGCCTAAGAAACATGAACATAAAAGAATAATATAACATGATTACCATAACATGGATGTGTGGAAACAACGTTTAAAATGATATTTTCATGAGGCAAGGCTCATTGCACATGGAGCATGAGTAATCACTAATTTCACATGAATTATAAATATTAAACCCTTATTTCACTTGAATTATCATGATACTAGTATTTACCCAATGAATTAGAGCACTATTAGGGAACACCCATCTTAATCATTTCAATTCATGAAAAAGTGTGCCACATGGATCACATAACATGGATACATTAAACATCGCCATTTATTCCACGATAAAGGATTGTGTAATTAATACAAGAAACTCCGTAATAAATAAGTAAATGCTAATAAATGTGAATACCATTTATAGAAAAATGAGAACGGTATTCACTACACAGTGACATTGGCATGGAAAATCGTAATGTAATTTCGGTAGCATAACAACTTTACACAGGAATTCATAAAAAAGATTGATGGTAGTGAAAGTGGTTTCTCATTATATGTACATGAAATAGATAGTAAGGGGGTCATATATATTAATTTCCAAAATAGGTAATGTAAATTATATTCATAAAACAAACGAATTTCATGAATGTAAATGAGGAGAGAGAAAACACTTATGTAATTTTGGCATTGTAACAGTTGTACATGGGAGGCATTAATGATTGAGAAAGGGGTCTCTAATAATTCCAACATAAGGATTGAATTATATGGGAGCATTAAAATCATACCCAAATTTTTTTAATATAAATGAATATGGTATAGAAACATAAAGAAACATGGAAAAAAATATGAGAGGAAGAAACTCGTTACATGGAAGTGTGAAACCAAAGGATTGGGAGAGTCTTGTGAGTGGTTTCATGGGAGGTTGGTATGACGTGGGAGGATTCCTGAAAGAGGATGGAATAGGTTGGTCGAGCATCAATTGGTTTGAGTGGAGTGGAATGAGGTATTTAGTGGGTCTATATTTAAAAGGGGAGGGGATTCATTATTATTTAGGTTTTGTACACTACATATTAAACTAATCAAAACCACAAACCATCACATGGTTTTTCCCATGTTATTTTCCGAAGGGGACTGGATAAAATTAATTTAAATTTCTAATGGACGAACATCATAAAATATTTGGCTTTCTTATCTATAGGTGATTCACACTCTCCTGGAAATCATTTTAAAAAGTTAAAATAATTTATAAGTCTTGGTATGTCCACCGAGGCATTGTAAAATAAATAAAACAGTCCCAAAATCGCAATATTTAAAATTTATAACATATACTACCAAAAATCCCATTTATTGTATTCTATTTCATCACTATTGGGCTATTATAATGTCATAACACATATAATATATTTTAATGGAATTTAATTTTTACCCAAAAAAAATATGACTATCTCAAAAATATATGATAAATTCATTGTTGCAAAATTTTGATGTTTTGATTCTAAGAACATATTCATTTTATCTAAATAATTTTATAAATATGTTAATTTTAACATTAAAAAAAATAAAAAAGTATCAAAAATTAACGGTTTTTGAAAAAAATGCCTTTAAAACATTAATAAATATTATTATTTTATTAATAAAAATTATATAATCATTTATATTTAATATAAATTATTTTAGTAATAATGGTTATTTAAAATAATAATATATTAAAAAATACATTAATTCCTAAAAATACAATTTATAATTTAATTTTAACTTAAAAAATACTATTTGTTCTTTTAAAACTATTTACAGAGTAATAATAACAAAATGAATGTATATTCATTATTATATACAAAAAATAATGCCGATAATCATAATGAAAGGGTCTTGTTACATAACTAATTATAACTCCAGTATAAGACCTAAGGGTCAGGTGTGTGGTGATGGCCGACATTATTAGAGGCTCGGATAACCTCACTCAGGGTGGTAATCTCTATTAACATCCACTTCTCCAGTATGCTGTTTCATTCAATATTAATGTGTTAAATCTCAACTAGGGCTTGGTCAAGAGAGAAGCACAGTGACGCCACCTCCTTCTTGAGCTCAAAAAATGGACTTTATATGGATCAATTCTACTAGAGGAGGTCATCTATTCTTTTTTTTTTGTAAATTGGATTTGTTAATGCCCAATATTTATACTAAGCATGTGATCACTATTCAATGACTATATTAGCGATGATAAAAATTCATAACAGTGTTTTAAATTCCAAAAAAATAAAACAAAGGAAGTGAATATGTTTTATATAACGATTTTACATAATGAGACATTTAATTATATTAGTAAGAATATTTATTAACAAAATTTTGGGTCGTTACAATCTTCCCCCCTTATGAAATATCACCCCCGAAATTTCCATTTCCCACAACAAAACAGGTGTGGGTAACTCCTCCTCATCACTTCCTCTAGTTCCCATGTTGATTCTTCAAACATGTTGTTTCTCCAAAACATTTTCATGAGGGAATTATCTTATTTGATATAAATATTTCTTTATGATTTAATATCATCATTGAATTCTCTTCATAGGAGAGTTTAGCCTCCAATGCTACCACCTCTAGATTGAGTACAAGCGATGGGTCATGTATGTACGTCCTCAAGAGTGATACATAGAATACATTACGTACTTGATATAGGCTCGATGGTAGTTCTAGTCAATATGCTATAGCTCTAATGCGATCAAGGATCTCAAAAGGGCCGATGTACCGTGGAATAAGCTTTATGTTTTTGGAAAACCTCATAAATCTATCCCACGATGATATGAGTAGGAATACAAAGTCATCAACAACAAACTCTATGTGTCATCGACTATTAGTATTATATTGCATTGGTTGACTCTTAATATAAATAGTGTGCTATTGGATGGTATTAACTTTCTCCACCATTTCTAGATATAGTAGTTTTTGGTCCCCTACTTCTTCCTAACATGCATGTGTTCCACTCCTCTTCCCATAAAGGGATTCATAAGAATTCATCTGTATGCTTGAGTGGAAACTGTTATTATTAGGGAACTCAACCTGAAGAATATGTTGATCTCATCCTCCATTGAATTCTATTGATCATGCTCTCCCCATGCCCTCCTGTGTTTTGATAGTCCGCTCAGATAGACTATCATATTGAGGATGATAAGCTATACTGAAGTTCAGCTCATTATTCAAAGCATGATGGTGATTCTCCAAGAACATAAATGTAACACTTGGATCACGATTGGTTACAATAGATAGTGGTACTCCATGAAACCTTACCACTTCTCTGATATATATCTGTACCAGTTGATCCAATGATAAGTCCTCCAGAATTGAAATTAAGTGTGTAGTGTTACAATGATGGTCCACAACTACCCAAAAGAGTTTTTTCCTTTTTATTTCATTAGAAGCATCGTTAGAAAGTACATGGTGATGTTTTCTCATTTCCATGTTTCTATGGGTTATGGTTGCAGCATCCACGTTGACTTCTGCCTCAAATCCTTCACTTGTTGACATACCATACACATTTTTGTATACTCAGTGATCTCCTTCATCATGTTATCCCACCAATAAAGCTCTCGAAGTTCTTGATACATCATTGTGTGTCATGGGTGAGTGATGAAATTCGAAAAATGTGATTCCTCCAAAATTTATTTATTTAACTTCATATTTTATGGAAAAAGTAGTCTTGACCCATATTGAACAATTCCTTCTTTATTAAAATGGAACATCAAGGATTTCTATTTCTAGATAGTTTCTACATTCTTTTGAATTTCCACATCATCCTTTTGAACATCCTTTAACCCTTCCAAAATAGATGGTTGGGAAATCCTTTGGGAAAGATTTAGGGATGTTCCCTTCTTTATGATTCCTATGTCTATCTTAACAAAATCTATAATTATAGGATCCTTTTTAATTCTCATCAATCATAGAATTGCTCAGTCATTTGTACATAGAGCATCTTCCACCTAGTTCCCATTGCCAGGGTGGTAATGGATAGTGCAGTAACAGTCATTGATTAGCTCTATCCATTATTGTTGGCACATATTATACTCATTCTATGTGAATATATACATGATTATTTTATGATCTGTTTATATTTCACTTTTCTCCCCAAGGAGGTAAAATCACCAAATTTTTAAATCGAATATTACTATAGCCAACTCTAGATCATGTGTTGGATATTTTTCTACTGGAATTTCAATTTCCGTGGAGCACATGAAATGAATTGTTCCTTTTTCATCAACACAAAGCCCTAGACCTTCATCATTTTAACACAACATACAATAAAAATCCTCCACTTTATTGGTAGTGTGAGCATGAACACAGTGATAAGAATTATTTCAACTCCTTAAATATCTATTCGCATTCACCACTCTATGAAAAAATGGCCTCCTTCTGATTTTTCTTGGTAAGAGGGTTTTCAAATCATGTGAATCTTATCCCAAATCCGCAATAATATCTAGATAAACCTAGGAAGCTAATGATATACATCATCGATGTTGGCGTCGACCATCCCTCAATTTCTGCTATCATGGAGGGATCCACATATATGTTATTTCTTATGATTATATAACCCAGAAATGGGACTTCTATCAACCGGAACTCACAGTTTCTACACACGTCATAGAAATTATTCATTCTCAAGGTCTTTAGAATAGTGCTTAGAAGCTCCTCATGCTCAACCTTATTTTTGTAGTATATAAGAGTATCATTTTCAAAGACTATGAAAATATTTTCAAGGTAATCTATATGCAATCTATTGATCAATTACATGATTATTTCTTTAGTATTAGTATGTCTGAAAGGAATTACTATGAATTCATTGTTCCTATAACTTGAACGAAAAATAGACTTGGGGATATCCTCCTTCCTGACCCTTACTTGGTAATATCCTTACTGCGAATACACATTGGAGAAGTATTTTTATCAACAAATCTAATCAAACAAGTCATGAATTCGGGGTAGAGGATACATGTCCATTATCATGATTTTGTTGAACTCACGATAATCATTGCAAATTGGAATTGAACCATCTTACTTCATAGCGAAGAGAACTGGTGCACACCCTGGTGAAACACTTCGGAATATAAACACATTATCCAGATTCTCCAATATTTGTTTCTTTAACTTCTGATGATTCATAAAAACCATTCTATATAGAGTTCTGAATATTTGAAATGACCAAAGAATAAGATCAATTGATAATTAAACATATCTTATAGGAGGAAGACGAGGAAATTCCTTGGGAAACCCTTTAGTGAATTCCATCACAATATGCATGTTTTTAATGATGGTTGCTTTCTTATTGTAAATCATTTGAGAAAGTTATGTATGTTGATTGGGCAGTAATATCGATTCTTGAGATGATGGTGCTAAAGAAGATTCATCATCATATATTCAATTTTCAGAATCAAGGGGTGATTAGCCACATGGAGATTAATTTCCCTCTCAGAGAAATTTTTAATAATTACATCAAATTTCACCAGAGGTAGTATGATGAGGTTCGTCAGGATGTTCAAACCACAAATTGTGACAGGGGAGTAGTTATATTCAGGGGATCAATTATTGACCAATTTTTCATTCTCACCAACAACTTTAATATCATGATTAGTGGTGATGTTGGGATTTTTCATATAAATATTATGGATAAAAAGAAGGGGTATAACCTGTATAAAAAGTATGTTCCCTATTCTTGAATTAATAACAATCATATTGGCCACCACTTCATTATTGGGGGTTTATTCGGTGGTAGTGATGTAAAAAGATATCCCTTTCATCCCTGGAGGTTGTTGGATGCCTAAAAACCCATGGATATGGACACTGGTTTGCAATGTTCCTTGGTTCATTGAAGTTGAAGTATTGAAAAATGTGTTAAGGGTTGAATGGGGTGTTCCACACTTCTATCACATTAGTGGGTTATTATTGTCAACACTTTCTGTCCAGGTGCCCTTCTGGTCCACAAATAAAGCATTTCCTTTTCCCCTTCATGAAATTTATGGTGTGATTCATTCTACACCATTGGAAAGTGGGGTTCTTTAATTTTATCGCACCGTTGGATTTATCCATCAGACATCCAAAATTTAACGTTGTAGTTTGTTGGGTGCATCTGAAGTGCTTTGGTGGGTGTACATAACATTAAATTTTCCATCAACAATGATCAATCCAAGATCCACCACAATAATAAAACACTAGATATTTTTAATAGAACGAGGAATTAATGAATGGAAGGGAGTCCAAAATCTATAGAAAAGATCATCATACGTAGGTTATAATATTTTTAATTAAAAGAAGAGAATTACCTTGATGGGATTCTCTCTCTGTTGTTGTCTTTCATTATGATCCGATTTGATCCATCATTACATCATAGAATCCAAGAGTATGCTTCCACTAGTGGGGATCCACACATTCTTCGTGTATCTATGGACATCACCGAACGGATCATCGAGTGCTACCCTAGAATATCCTTTTATTGCGATGTTTTCCATTGATTTCTCTGAGATCCGCTTTTAAAGTGCTCTCCATGATTCGGTGTAGAAGCATCTCTCTCATAACATGGGAGAATTCTTGGTTTAAAAATAATATTATCTTCGATTAAGAGATTTTTTGATCCATTGTGCACACAACAAAAAATTTCTAGGCTAATGAGAATAATATAATTAGAATTTTAATTATAGAGAATAATAAAATGAATTAATTTTGAAAAATAATTTATTCATTTCATTTAATTTTTAGTAATACCCCATGTCTAAAAATAACATTTGACTATTATTTTTACTTGACATGCGCCCTATGAATTATACATTATATTTTTTAAATAAATAAATAATATTTTATCTCATGAATCCCCACAAAAACTACACTGTGTGAATATTAATATACATGGTGTGTGTACTTTTTTCCCCATTTTCCTAATCTCCTCCACCAAATTATTTGACCTTTAATAATGGCTATTTATTTAAATAAATGCCACTATCTTACTCAGTAATTAATATTTTATTTCCCCAACATATAATATCTGAAATAACTAGTTTCAAAATAATTGCGATCATAAATTCTTGAATAATTATTAAACCACAATAAGGAATAATCTTTATTCAACTTGTTAAATGAATATTTAACTCAGGTACTTGGACACACTTAGTGTGTGACACTCTTAGCATCATTCTTAGTGGCATTATATGGAGCCTTACTAATGTCCATGGTTACCATCTAACAACATGAAAAGGCACCCATACAGAAAGAATTTAATATTAGAATGACATGTCACCTTCTACGAATGATTACCATGTAACGTAATCCCTTTTTCTTGACATCTCGAATCAATCGGGATGCATACTAGTGCAAGCAAACCATGTGCTTGATTATTCTTTCATTGACTTTACAGAATAGAACTCACCCATTGATTACTATTTTCATGGATTTATTTAAGATATATCAATTCCAAGAAATGGCATGAGATATCTAATTACATTATGCAATATAAGGGACAATTCCTTTGTCCCATTATCTATTAATGTAGTATTACTCAAGACAAACCCCACATACCCTCCCATACATCAAATAGTATTTCAACATAGTTTTCTTATGTAAATCCAAAAGCTCGATTTGTAATACCAATTTACAATAATCATAAATTAGAAGGAAAAATAAACACTTCTATGGACAGGAACATCCTATGACACTACAAAATGTAGATTTTTTTCATGTAGTTCCATACTCATAATATCCTCATGGATATTACCAAGGGAACACACTATGAGAAGGTGCATCAATATTTTATGAGTCTTCTCCATTAATGGCCTATATTATTTGTGTCCCTCAAATTACATTATACTTCCATAGAACATATATTCAAGAACATTTTTGAGGAACTTCTGCGTTCTCATCATATTAGGGATCCACTGTAACCCTTTAATGCAACGAATTTACTTTAGTCAAAATTATATGTATTTGTGGCGTAAATGAACAATAATGACCCGATAAGTTATTTATTAATGAATAATGTAAAAATAAATTGTTTCTAGGCCAAAAAATTTAACAGACTCCCACTTGGACTAGTGATAACTATTAGAAACTATTAACCTACTTCTTCTCACATGACATTCATGCTTCTGCTGAGATAGGAATTTACTCATGGGGTTCCCCAGATTCTCTTCCGTGGACACTATGCACAGTACAAAGTCACCCCATTCAATGAAATCTATCAATAGGTAAAACTTTCAGACAATGTGCCGTTTCCATTGATGTTTCCTTTTTTATTTTACAGGATCCACCACTGTAGTATACTACCAATAAAATGTGATAGGATTTTTACATCTATGAACAACATAAATCACATAGAAAATTTTACAAATCTATAAACCTTACATTAATGCATCATAAGAATCTATATATTTGGACTCCATTGTAGAATCAGCCAAAACTGGATACATTGAAATATTCTATATCAAAGATCCTCCATTGACACAAAAAAACATATCCTGATTGCAACATCATATCATTATGATCAATATAAAAACCTGCATCACCATACCCTCTGATGGGAATCCCCTCATCTCTTCCATACACCAATAACTTATCTTTAGTTCTTCTTGTATAATTATGGATAATCATAATATTAGTCCAATATTGTTCTCCTGGATCATCTTGATATCTTCCTAGTATGCTAAATGCATAGGAATCATCAAGCCTAGTACAAAACAAGGCATACATGATAGATCCTATAGCCAATGAATATGGGATCTTAATCATCACAACTTTCTCCTATTGTGTCTAATGACACGTTCCTTTATAAAGATGTAGGCCACATGACACTAAAATCCAATCCCCTCTTGGATTGTTCAATACTGAATCTCTTTAGTATCTAGTCAATTTATGTACCCTGACATAGTCCAAAAAACCTATTGGATCACTCATGAATGATATTGATCCCTAGAATTTAGGTTTCTTCACCTATATCCATCATGGTGAAACACTTGTTCATCTTGTCCATAACTGACTATAAGACTGGTACATCATTTCCAATAACTATTATGTGGTAAACATATACGACTAGGATAATGGCCACATTCTTATTAAACCGCTTATAAAAACATGTTTCACATTCATTCTTAATGAAACAAAATTATTTATTGGATTCATAAAATAGAATGGTCCATGTCGTGGAAGATTTTTTTAATCCAAAAATAGATTTTTGCAACTTGAAAACCTGTTTGGCTTCACCTGGTGTCAAAAAATTTTCTGGTTGTGTCATATAGACATCATCCTGGAGGTTCTCATTAAGGAATGTTGTTTTGAAATACATCTACAAAAATCTCACAGTCATGGTATGATTCCATGGAATGTATTCTTCTTATGTATTTAAACTTGGAATCTTGTGAAAAGGATTCATAATAGAAAATTACATGACATTGTTTGAATCCTTTAGCCACTAGCCTTGCTTTATAGTTTTTAACATGACCCTCAATGTCCAACATTCTCTTGAATATCTATTTGTATCCAATAGGATTTACATCAATTGAATCAATGACTAGAACCCAAACATAGTTCTGATACATGGAGTACATATGAGAATTCAAAGCCTCTATCCATCTTGCTGCTTCTAATCTCTCGAATGCATCCTTGTTGAAGAGAGGATTATCATTGTCTATAAATTATGATTCACCATCAATGGTAACTAGTAAACAAAATCTCTTTGGTTTTCCTTAGTCTCTAGAGATTCTATGTAGTACATGTATTTCTAGAACCACTTCTATGGTGACATGTGGAAATTTTTCCAATACCAACTGTTGCGTATCATGAGAATCAACTTTGTTGAAGTCAATCATTCTCCCACAATCATTTTTTAAGACACTCTCTTTCTCAAGAAAGATGTATTGTCTGGTGAAAGTCACTTTCTTTTCTGAAGAGTTATATTTGTAATATCCTTTTATTTCATTAGGATATCATATAAATATACACTTCATTCCACATAGTGTTGGTTTGTTTCATAACAAGTCCTTATGAAATTACTCACATCCCCATATATGTGTCTGTGACAAAATTGGTTTCATTACATTCCATATATTTGAGGAAATTCCATTTTTCTCCATTTTTGGTAGTCAGCTTAATATGTATGTCGCAGTTTGTAATCCATATCCCCAAAAGGGAAAATGATGATATGCATGACTCATCATCGACCATACCATGTCTAACAAGGTGTGGTTTATCCTTTCACTAACACCATTCCACTATGGTTTATAAGAAGGGGTGAGTTAGGATTGAATTGCAGACTCCCATAAAAAAGGTCGATGAACTAATGGTTCAAATATTCTACACCATGATAGAATTGATGTTTCTTTATATTTTTACCTAGTTGATTATCTACTTAATTCTGTAATTAAATAAATTTTCTACGGACTCTTACATATACCTCATCATGTATAAAAACCCATATCTACTCAAATCATCATTAAAAGTAATGAATTAAGAATATCCACCTCTTTCTCCTACGTGAAATTGTCCACACACATCCGTGCGAACTAATCATAGAAGCTCTGTGGCTATTTTGCTCATTCCACCGAAAGGTGACTTAGTCAATTTTTCTTGTAAACAATCGTGACATATATCATGTGGTTTTATATTATACAAGTCTAACTAAGAATATTTGTAGAACATTGTCAAGGGATTCTTGTTTACAAGACGGAGAAAATGATGCCACAACTAGTTGATGTATGAGTAATGTGAGTTTCTTTTGTTATCGATGTCCAACACTTGGCATTCATAATTTAATAAATAAAAACTATTATTTAAATGCTCAATGAAATAACATACATTGTTCTTATAAAAGAATCAAACCATATTTCGAAACATGAAAATAAATTCATCCATATCTAAACATGATAATGATTTTATGTTCTTGGTAACACGAGACAGATAATATTAGTTATGTAAAACCAAAAGTATCCCAGTTTTTAATGTGATATTGTAATCTCCAATGGAAAATACAGCTAGCCTCACACCATTGGTATCTTGAAGATCCACCTCTCTTCTGAAAAACATATTAAAACTACATTGTTATTTCATTTTAATATAGATGTGATCCCCACAAGATGTATATAATGCACATTATGTTGAAATGGAAAGATTACACTTTCAAATGAATGCACTATTAGCATCCCCACAATTCAGGGTTCAGTTCTTCTTATTGTGTCTTGGCATTCCACATGAAAATCATACCTCCTCCCATTCCATTCCATACCTCTAGATCTTACCCTTCTTATTGGGATAGTGCTGATGGGATTCCAACCATTTATGAATCCTTCCCCCATTTTCTTGTCCTTTCCTTTCTTATTCACCATAAGGACTATGGGCTTGTCACTCTCTATGTATTTACCTACCTAGAAAATTTATGTCATGAGTTTTTATGGACTCTTCTCATTGTGGCTCATGTTTTTATTGTTAGTAATGTTATAGAAGGTCTTCAAAAACGATGATAGGATGAGATCTGTATGCAACTCATCCGAGAACATAATTCCTATGAGGTCTAAGCATTATGTGTAGCCAAAATATTGGATACTTGAGGCCCATCTGGTGCTAACACTCCATGCATAGTTGTAAACAAAGCGTTGGAGATCTCATATCTCTCTTTTCACTCATTCTATAGACAGAGATATTTAATTTGAGACATAATTATATAAACATCCAAGTTTTCATCATGCTTCAAGAGCATATTAGACATGCCTGATAGCATGAAATAATGGAAATTTGGGGCATCATCCATATGTTTTATTTAGAGATATAGTTACTCATCACGGGTCTCTTTTCTAGACACAACTGAAATAGGCTTCCACAGTATGTACAATTTCCTCTCCTAGTGAAGCATGACATGTAAATTTAGCTACCATTCCATGAAATTAATGTTGGTGAGAATACTTTCCTTCTCAAGTATGGTTCACAATGTTATGTTTGAAGTTATTTTTTCTATAAATTCTGATGAGAAAATATTTTCTTATTTTACAATGATGAAAATGTGGAAAATAAATAAATTAATACTTATTAGTGTCCCATTATTTTTATCCAAATTCAATTTCACTCACCATTGATTTTAGAATATTATGTTTCTTAAATATTCTACTCATAAGGATCCGTATTTCCCTTCACATTACCCGAAATAGGTTTGTTTAGGAAATTTAAGGGTTTTTGGTTTTAAATCCAAATGCCAACAGTATTAACATGTAGTTCCATTATACAATTAGTAGACTCCACAATCATAGAACGATTTTATTTTGGATTTCCTCGATGTTTGCCTCCTGTTCAAACCATGTCCAACTATTTTAGTCAACCATTTATGTGAACAAATTCAAGTCAACCCCAAACCATGAATTATAATTCCTTGATAATGGAAATCACCCCAACTAGGGTTGGTCAAAAACCTTGAACTATTATTAGATTATAACCATGATAATGGAAGGTTATACTGACTTAATATTTCATAAAGGGTCTTTATCCTTATAGGTAAATGTCCATTTTATTTTATTTGATTTCACGAGTGTTAATATTATGTGTGATATACATAAGAGATTAACAATGTCTAAGATAGTATCTACACATAAGCTGAACTTATTTTAGTTACATCTTTCCTGATTTTTTTAATAATTAATTGTGTGATAGTGATTATAGACACACAATAAATATACCATGTAACTGATAGAAATAAAATAAATGTTATGATCATGATCTTTTTCAACAGGATTGTTTATTTAGTTGTTATAAAACATAACCAAGTCCACGTGGAGAAATATCGTATACCTTTTCGGTTCATGTCTACAGCTTTCCACCTATCCACCTTTGTATCTGCTTGGATTGGTTTCGACTTTTCACCTAACATGTGCTGCCTCCACTTGCATGAGAGATTCATTCATTACATATGATTTTATATCACATACATGTGAGGGGTGAGACAGTTTTTTACATAAAATAAACTGTTGGAATGCATTCCCTACATATTAATGAGGTGAAGGCCCTTGGGTCAATTTTTTTAATTTAAATAAATAAATTATAATAATACATTCACATGCAATGGTCTTAGTCTACCTCATGATCATCTATATATGCAAATATATGAACAAATAGATAAATATTGAATTCAATTATTTAACTTTTATTTTTATAGATAAATCACGCTTGAATTAATTACTTATCATTAATTAATCAATCATTGTATCATAATCCCTTTTATGAATTTCCTTGAGATTCTCATCCATCATAATTTTAGACAAATAATTTTTTATAAAATCAACTTTGTACGTAACTAGTAACATGGAGGAAACTCGGTGAATTCTCATTCATAACTACCGAATGAGTGGAAATAAACATTTGGAAGATTATAAATTAAACACAAATATATATTACACCTATCACGTGTTGTTCCTCGGCTTTATGCTTGCACTATAGTACACATCTTAGGGGTTTTTATAATATAATAATTTTTTTAATAAAAGTGTATAATTTGGATGAGTACACAACATGTTTTTTCGACTACACGGCAGGTACATTTTTGTTCATTTTCCACCCAAAGTACACACCCAGGAACATGGAACGTAGATGTGCTTTGTAAATCTGGGTAGTACACAACATGTTCAGTGTCCCACAAACCAAGTAGTATTTGTGTTACATGGTTTCCAGTAGGGCAATCCATCTATAGGGTACACAGTCCACCCCTATCCTGAATGGAGTACACTCATTGTCCTATAGACCACACAACATGTAATCTAGAAAACTATGTTCCACCTAATCCTAGTCAACACAAGGAGTCATTTGCGACTTAGAAAGACTACAACACATGGCCTCGTATGACAGACCGTCCTAGTGCATGGAACATAGACTATAGGACGTGTATTGCCGAATATATGACATTTGTTCTGGTGTTGTACATACAGGATGTATTGGGGCCTCCATATGAGATCCTCTATTTAATTTTAATCAAAATTAAAAGAGAATATTATTTCTGTAAGGTGAACGAGAATCGAAAGTGGAGGAACATATCTCTAGATTCATATTTGCAGAATGATAAACCTTAATTAAAACAAATAAATTATCAAATTAATAAATCATTAATGAAAAAATAAATAATTATAATCCATGATATGACCATTATGATACCACTTATAGGTTCTGAGGGCAACAGAAGTGAGTTGGTGTGTGTACCCAACTTTAGTTTTTCTGTTGATAACGATCAATTTGAGATCTGTCATGATAATAAAATGTTAGATCATCCGAATAGAATGAATAATGAATGAAATGAAGGTAGTATTGAAACCATAGATATGATCAGCATATGTTTGTTATAATTAATTAAATTAATAGATTAGAATTACCATAAAATAATTCTATCTCGATTGATGTTTCTGATCACGATCTGATGTGATCCATCATTGTATCATAGAATCAATGTGTAGGCTTCCTCAAGCGGTGATCCACATGTTCTCTACTCATCTATGGACGTTGCTAAAGGGATCTATGAGTGCTTACAAAGAAAATAATTCGTTTGTGATGGTGAAATTCTATTTCATTAAGATCTGCTTCCAAAGAACTCTCCTTAATCCAGTGGAGGTTGATATCTCTCCAACCTGAGAGAGTTGTTGGAAGAAAATGATTTCCCTCTTGGCTTGAGAGATTTTTAGACCTGTTGTGCACCCACAAAAAAAATATAGGCTAATGGGAACAATATAATTACGATTTTAATTACTTATAATAATAAAATGAATGAATTAACACAAAAAATTATACAGTTAATTTAATTCTTTGTAAGAGCCCATGTCAAATATTATTAGTTGACTATTATTTAATTAAATAAATAATATGATTTCACAAAAATAATCAGAAAAACTACATGGATGTGTATATAAATAAACACTGCATGTACTTTTTTTTACATTTTCATTATCTCATCCACCAAATTTATTCATCCATGAATATGGACTTTTTATTTACTAAATAAATATCACTACATTAGTCGCTAATAAATATTTTATTGCACAGACAACATATTATCTTGAATAACTATTTTAAAAATAAATGCGATCAAGAATCCCTGAATAATTATTAAACGATAATCGAGAATAATCCATAATCAGCTTGTTAAATGAATATTTAAATGAGATAGTTGGACACACAAAGTGTGTGACCCAGCAGGCCTCTTTCTCAATGGCATCAGGTAGATCTGGCCTAAAGTCCAAGGTTAGCATCTTGAAATTTCTAAAAACCCATAGATAAAGATCTCAATGATTCAATGATGTGTCACCTCCAACGAATGTTTACCATGTAATATAATCCATTTTTCTCGATATCACGAGTCTAGCAGGTTTCATTCTGGTGCCATTAACCCATTTTCTTGATTATTCATTCTTTGAATTTCTAGAATTCAACTCACTAATTCCTTAGCATGGCCATTGATTTATTTAGTCTAAATAAAGTCCATCAAATGGTATTAGATATATACTTACATTATAGAATAGAAGATGCAAATACATTCTCACAATATCTGTTAATGTAGTACTACTCATGACATAACGAACCTATCCTACCTCGATGAAAATAGTATGTCGTCACAGTTTTCGTCAATACATATCAGTAAATGAGTTGTAATACACATTAGTAATAATTTTAAAGTCTATGGACCAATACACACGTCCGTATATAGAAACATCCAATGACACTATGAAATGTGGATTTCATACTGGTGGGTCCCGTTCTCCAAATATCCACCTAGATATTACCAAGGGATGATACCATGAGAAGTTGTGACAACGTTTTATGAGTCATCACCCCTAGTGGAAGGTATTAATTATTTCCCCAAAATAACATAATCCGTCCATATAACATATATTCATGAACAATTTTATATAACTCCAGGTTTCTCATCATAGTAGGGATCCCTTTTGACCCTTTAATGCCACAACTATCCTTAAGACATCATCACACACATTTCCACGTAGAATAAAAATAAAGATGTGGTAAGGTATTTATTAATGATTAAAATACAATGTAGTTGATTCTATGACACCAACTAAAAAAGTCTACATTAAACATTTTATCCCCCTGATACCACTAAGATTATTTGATCTCCATCTCAACTTTGAGGTCACATCGGAAAATTTCCTCATAGCTCTTGAAGTCATAGATTACCATGGATTTATATAGCCAAGGTTTTATCCTGCCAAATATGTAGCCAACATTGAATTCGGGGGTAACAATAAATAAGAGGAAGAGGGTTCAAGTCTTTTGATGTCACCCCATATAATTTGATGGATTCGTCATTTTTTTCATGATGGCATGGATGTACATTTCCTTCTTATGTCATAGGGTGAAATGAATATATTTATCGAAAGACATGTTCTGGAAATAATTCAATTCCAACTCCTCGATCTCATTCTTAGGCTATGTAATTTTGATCAATTTCCACCATCGATCAGCTTCACCGTCCATACGATAAGTATCCATAAGTACCTTCTCCTGTTCAGATAATTGGTTTTTGGAATGGATCTTCTAAATAGTGTTGATCCATTGATCTGTAATTGATGGATTGGATGAAAAATTAAATGTTGTGGGCCTTTGTCACATGAATATCACGATATTGGATTGTTCTTTCTTAGTGGGGGTTGAATGTTTCTTTTTGAACCATGTTTCTTACAAAACATGAGTTAACTGAAATATAATCATGACAATGTTTGTGATTACCACTCCCCTTGGATAGGGAATTTCATTATAACAGTCATCACATTGATCTTCACATCAGTTGATAGAATGAGTACTCTTATTACCAGCCATTAGACGGAATGAAAATAAATTTAGGGGTAACAAATAAAGGGGAATCCAATGAAAAAAAGGGATAACATATAAATTACTTTTATTTTCTTTAACTTATGAATTTATAGGATTTAATCCTTGTTATACATGATATACTTCCCAAAATATGTTCATAGGGTATTTTTTATTCCCATAAAAATGTTTCATAATAAGATTAAGAATTAACCACCGAATATCCACTAGGATATTTGTAATAAAAATTGTTGCAAAGCCCGTTTTCGTGCACCAATTCTTGTTCGATTCTAGATCAAAGCGGTGTTTTTAGGTTTTACCCTTAGATACTTATGTGCTAGTGTCGCCTCTACCTGCATGTTTCTAGACAAGGATGTATTTTCTTGATAAACCACTAACTCAACAATCACAAAAATTTATGGATGTTTATATTATGCCTTATCTTACCCCGATGTCTTTCACTAGGGTCTTCTAATCCTAATCCTAAAAATAAATAAACATATCATTTTATATCAACTATAACTACACTTATCTTCATTACACAATTAAACATGATTTATTAAATAAACATGAACTAAATAAAACTATGAGGATTGAGAGGCCCACTGTCTTGGGAAATTATGAACAATACATAACATCTTATAACATATTGCCCAATATAAATATTTAAATCATCTCTTACATGACCACAATATTCCTTTGTACAGAGAATTTCTTGGGATAACTTGAGGACTTTCATAATAAACGGTGAGATAGAAATCCCATTACATGAGTAAATAAGTCATAACATGAAGAATATAGTACATGTTAATAAATAGTCATATCAATGGAGAAAAATAGAAACATTAACATAAAGGAATGATAGAAAATGATTATCATAACATGGAAATGTGGCAAAAACATTAAACATGATATTAGCATGATATAAGGCTCATTGTATATGGCGCATGAGTAAACCCACATTGTATTTGAATTAGAATGAGTAAACCCTCATTTCGCATGACATATCATGATTCTATTCCATACCCAATTCATTAGAGATATATTAGGGAAAACCTTCTTAATCATTTCATTTCAGGAATAAGTGTTCGACATGTTTCATATAACATTGATTCTTTAAAAATAATCATTTATTCCTTGATAAGTTAATGTGGAATTAATACATGAAACTATATAATAAATATTTAAATATTCATAAAGGTGATTACCCTTGATAGAGAAATGGGAATGTTATTCAGTACACAATGACTTTTTCATGGAAAATCATGGTGAAATTTCGGTAGCATAACGATGTGCCATAGGAATTCATAAATATTTTTTGTGAGAGAAAATGAGGTGTATCATAATATGTACAGAAATTGAATGTATGGTGGTCATATAGATACATGTCCCAACACATTTAATGGAATTTAGATTTATAAATCAAAATAATTTCTTAAATGTAAATGAGGATAGAAAAATCTCTTATGGAATTTCGGCATGGTAACGAGTGCACATGGGTGGAATTAATGAGAGAGAAAGGTCTCTTTATTAGTTCAAAAATAAGGATTGAATTATATTATAGGTGCTAAATCATACACCAACATTTGTAATTATAAATAAAATATTATAGAAACATAAAGAAACTTGGACTGAAAATGATAGAGGAAAAAATCTCATGCATGAATGTTTGATCCTAATGACTTGAGAGAGACTTGAGAGGGGAATCTTGGGGTCTTGGGGCACCAGCGGAGGATTCTATAGAAATGAGGGAATATTATATTAGAGCTCCAAATGGTTTCAGTGAAGAGGAATGAGTGATTGAGTTTGTTTATATTGGAAAGGGGAGGTAATTCATTATTATTTAGGTTTGCGACACTACATATTAAACTAATCATAAAAACAAAACAAGCAATGGTTTTTGCCCTTGGTTTTCTCCAAATGGGAGTGGAAAACAACATTTTATATGTCCAATGTAAGATCTTATGAAAATATTTTGCTTCCTTATATGTAGGTGAGTCACATTCTAATTGAAATCATTTTCAAAAGATAATATATTTTAAAAGTTTTGGTGGGTCCACTAAGAAATTTTAAAATAAATCAAAAAAACCTAAAATATCATTATATTAAAAATAAAATATATATTGGTCGATCAACCAATTTATATTATTTTATTACATCGCTATTGGGTCATTATGATGTTATAAAACACATTATATATTTTATCGTTATTCAATTTTCACCAAAACAATTTGAATGTCTTAGAAAATGATGAAAATTTCACAGTTCGATAACTTCGATGGCCAAATTCCAAAAATAATATTAATTTTATTTATATATTTTTTTTATGTATGTGAATTTTTAAATTTAAAATAAACACATACATTTATTTAAAATTCTGGGTTTTGAGAAAAACTTCTTTAAAATATTAATAAAAATTAAAATTGTATTCCTAAAAAATATACTATCATTTATATTTAATAAAAAATATTTTATTAATAATAGTTTATTCAAATATTATTTGATTAAAAAATAAAATAATTCATCAATATAAATTTTTTAATTTAATATTAACTAAAAAATATTAATTGTGATTTAAAAACTATTTACAATGTAACAATAATAAAATTAATTTATATTCTTCATTCTATACCAAAATTATTCACAAAATCATAGTGATAGGTCTTGTTACGTAAACCCTTATAACGCCGACATAATACCTAGGGGTAAGGTGCCCGATGGTGACAGACTCTTGGGGAGGCATAGATAACATTGCCCATGTTGTAATCTATATTAACTTCCACTTCTCCTGTAGGTGTTTCCGTTAAAGCTTAATGTATGGATACCCAGCTTGGGATTGGTCATGAGCAGATCCCAGTGATGCCACCTCCATTCTCATATTAAAAAATTCAGATTCATACGGAGAAATCCTACTGTACTAGGCCATCTCTTCATTTTTTCGAGAAAATTGGATTTGTTAAAGCCCAATATTTATTCAAATCTTGTGACCACCGTTCAAAGATAATATTATCAACAATAATAATTAATAACGGTATTTTAAATCCAAAAAAATAAAACTAAGGAATTTCATATGTTTTATATAACCATTTTACATAATAATACACTTCATTAAATCAAGGGATATTTTCGTTAATAAAAGTTTGGGTCATTACAATTTACTTTTGAGTAATGGACAATTTACATCAAAACGATTTCATTTTCAACACAAGTACTGAATATCACCAAAATCATTGATCAGAACATATATATTAATATAATTTCTATAACATTATGATATGTAATATAATATGAATAATAATCTTGATAATATTTTTGAAGAAATAATAAATTAACATAAATTTTTTATTTAGGATAAACAATGAACATACGTGACATGTCAGACACAAGGTATGTGACATCATGTCAATATAATTTCATCAATGCATATTATGATAATATAAACACCTTTCTTTTATTCGGTTTATAATAAAACCATATTAATATTATTCTCATTAATTAGAAACTTTTTTTATGAATTATTTTTCTAAATGACAAATGAAATGATTTTAACGTAAGCAGCGACAACGACCTCTCTGCTACTATAATCGTTATTGGATATTTGGATTCCTTTATAATCCATGATTTATTTTAAAGTAAAAGAAATATATTATTCCATTTTTTGTGTTTTTGTATTTAAAATTGTTTTTAAAATGGATTTAGACCTTCAGTATCTTGAAATTATTTTATGATATTTTTAATGTAATGTTATTACTGAAATGTTGATATTGGAAATATTTTATGTGTTATGATTATAAAATGGTACTCAAACATTTGATGTGTTGATACATGATAATCCAATGATGGGTGGTTATTTGATAATCCAAGGGCATGTGGCTACTTTATAACCTCTAATTCATTTGGAAAGGAAGTGAAACATATGACTGTTCCATTTAGTGAAATTTGAGTAATTTGATCATATGGTTTTTCCATTTCTATTTTTTTATGTTCCAAAATAACTTTATATTATATTTTTTCAGTCAATGGGATATGGAAACAAAATTCTATTCAATGAACTTACATTTAGTAAATTTTTTAAATACTTATTTAAAGAGAAAAGAAATACATTCTAAGAAATTAATCATGATTTTTATGTTATCTCAAGAATAATTTTTTTCCTTATTTATATAAGCCTTACTGAACTTTTTATACTCATCCCATGTTTTTAAATGGTTTTCATTGTACAAAAAATATAATACCGTCAAGGATGAGATCAAAGAAAATTGATGATGTTAAAACATGAAACAATTTCATGTTTCATTTTTTAAGAATTTTTATTTTATAAATAAATGTATACTGAGTAGAATTGTCAACATATAATATTAATGATGTTATATATATGTTATGACCTAATTCTCTAGAGATGTAAAACTGAAAAGATCCATGATTTGAATTAAAGTCAAATTTTTTTCTTATCTCAAGAATAATTTGAATTTAAGGGTGGGTCCATATAGTCGGTATCAGAGGATGGTTTAGATACCTTAAGAGGATATGGTATTATTTAAAAATATGTGGTGTGTTTTATTTTACAGTAGTGGTTAGCATATTATAATGATTCATGGTTATTTTTGATAAACTGAATGATTTTATGATTACATGAATATCTTACCGTTTATACTCATCGTAAGATATTATATGATTATTTTACTTATACACTCACACTAAACATTCTGATTTTAGTAAATGGCTGTATCTAAAATACATCAACTATTAGTGGATGTAAGAGAAAGTATGGAGGTTTTCTAAAAAAGAAACTGAATGAAATGGGATCTATAATTAGAACTCTTATCGTTATTCTTTACCAACTATCTAGAGTAATGATTGACCACTCAAACCATGCTGAATTTTCCAAGGCATCATATATTTGAGAAATTGATCCCTAGGAATATCAGGTAAAAATAATAAAGATATGTATATTGAGAGACATATGTGTCAAGTATGTGGAAAGAAACACATAGAAAATTGCTTCAAATAGACTAGAATATGTTATTTATGTGGTAATTATGGTCATAAAAAAACCTTCCATGGAAAAAGAAGTGTTTAGATGAATCTAGGAAAGGGAATGAAGTTCTTTCTGATGGATCAATTGACTGTTTAAATTTGGTGTTCATGTCCATTATGCAAATAGATTTCTAAATAAGAAGGTTTGTGAATGAGATCTACAGGAATATACAAATATATCATTAGAAATACCTAATGACCTTCCATTTGGAGATGAGGTTACAAAAAATTACCTACGAATGGTAAAGATTATTTCATAGCTCATTTTTTGACATTATTTAAATCATAGGATATTATGAATTATTTTTTTAGTTGGAATAAATTATAAAAGAATAAGATGTAAAAACATTGTAAAGGGATTTTGATGAATGTTTGTTGACTAATATGTATACATTATTGGAATTGAAGAGTTGTGTGGGATCTATGGATTATTGTATGTTTAAATGTATTAATGATGGGATTATATTAGAAGATTTTTAGTATTTGTAACCCATAGATTTGATATATAAAATTGTTAATAGAGTAAGAATTATCTTTTCTACTGTGGACATAGTTTTAAATAACAATTAGGGTTTATATTTTTCTTTGAATTTGATGAAATTTAGGTTTATTACATTTTGGGAAGAGAAATACGAAGTTAGAGATATGATTTGCGAATAAACTATTCTATGGTTATTTTTGACAATTATATCTCATTTTGGGAATGTTTTTTTTGAATTATATATAATTAAGGAAAAGAAAACCCATATGAAGGGTGATAATAGGTCCTGTCCGGCAATGCTATGGTAATCAAACCCAGAACTGAAGGGAAATAAGGGTGCATCGCCTGCTAGTAGCCTACGAGAAGACCCTTGTTATTATGACTTATTCTCTTTAGTTAACTTATATTATGCATAAATAATAAGTAGATTTTTGGAACATATGATTTATTATATTTATATCCTTATAATAGGAACATTATTTGGGGATTAATATATAAATTACATTTTGGAATAGGTTCCCTCTATCAGGAATATTATATGCCTAAGGAAAATAGAGTCCTAGGATATATACAATGAGGTGTAATTGTTGAATTTTATTTTTGAGGAAATAGTGTTTTATTATGGACATATGGTAATTTGGGCAATTAATGTAAATTATTAACGTATTATGAAGAATATATAATTAGTTTAATTACATTTATATACAATACTTTAAGTGTTGTCGATGTTATTTGGAGATGAATGTTAAAATTTATCGTGGAAGACTAGGTGATCAAATCTTTCAAAATTGTTTTGTTTCTATCTCAGTTTGGATTAATTTGATAAATTTTGTGGACAATTGTTTATTGAATTACCCTTTTAGAAATTTGGTGTTTTGTTTTTTGAATTATGGAGATTAATAATAGTATTTAATTTTATAAAGAAATTTCCTATTGGGGATTAACAGATTTTGTACTAGACATTTTTGTTTTCCTTAATGTTTTAAGAAAAAATGAATAAATAGTTAATCTTTTTAGGGTTATGTGATTTTTTAGAAGTCGATTATAGCTCTTAAGGTGTGACTAAGTCATCATGAATTATCATCATTTTGGGGAAAATATGAGTTTTTGGTAGATATTTTCAAAATTAAGAAACATTACATGACAAGTAACAATGTTTCCTTATGTTCTTATTATAAGTAGTAAGATAATTAATCAAAATTAATAAAAGAACCTTAAAAAAAGGTTTCCATTTTATTTTCCTACTAAAGAATCAAATAACATATAACCAATCACAAGTTTATAGTTTTATGGTTGTTAATTTTCTCGTAATCATGTTTTCTATCACTCTCCATCAGATCTTGATGGGTAGTTTTCTCTTTAATATCCATGTTTTCATGAAATCCTAGCTTGTGTTATCTATTTTGGCGTATATAATTATCTTTATTTCATTTAAAATGATAATTTTAATGACTCTTTTTCTAATGTGGACTATTAATGATGTTTCTAAGGCAAATTTCAAAACTGTGAGGACGCAATTTCCAAAATGGGGGAAGGATGTAATGATCCAGTTATTTATAGAATAATTTTTAGTATTTATTTAAATAAATTTTAATAATATATTAATATTATGTTAATGGTGACACTTTTTCCAATAGTATACTCGACACTCAAAAATGGGTTTCTCCCAAATCATACATTATAATAAATATTGGGTTATACTGAAATATAATACAATAATAATATTATTATTTTAAATGGTAGTTACTGCCTAGGCATTGGAATGGCAGGAATGATTATTATCAATTGTATTATGAAATTTGGTCAAAACTAGTTTAAATAATGGTTTATTGTTTACCAAATTTTTTTAAAAATGGAAATGAAAACCAATTGAATATAGTGGTTGTGTATGTTTGAAAACTATTTAAAAGAGAGTGATTGTGTTTATAAAATCATATCAATCATTATAGAAATGTATTTAATGAATAATATATTCTATATATTCAATTTAATTTTTCAAATTAATCTTATATGTTTTGTAGATACGATATATGAATATATTCAATTTCTTCGATAAAATAAGTATTTTTCTAAAAACGCAGTTTTACCACCTTTTGATGGATATCCCTTTTTAAATCTAATTTTTCATCTTTTATATGTTCTATTTGAAAATATAAAATTAATCTTTAGAATAATGGCAAAATAAGTTATATTGGATTAAATTTTAGTAATCTTTTTGTAATGTCCATTTTTTAATAAATAATTAAAAAATACTACATTTTAAAACAAAATTTAATTTTCATCTAATTTATCTATATAATTATATTTTCATTTTAATAATTTTTAAATTATTTTTGTATTATTTTTTTCTGTTATTTAATCCAATAATGGTCATTTAAGGTAATTTCTCATTTTATTTGGACATAAAAACTTATCAATCTTTGGATAGTTATTATTTCTTAAAACCACACTTTTTGGATTTTGACAATGGGAATAAATTTTTAATTAATTACTATAACTTCTATGTTTTGATTTTGGAAAAATTAATTCTATATTTTGAATAATAAGTTTAAAATTTTATAAATAAGTACCTTTTATTTTTGGAAATTATTAATAGTGCCATCATTAATTATTTTATTTACCATGGTTAAAGGGTAAGTCTGGTAAATAAGGGTAACAAATAATATTATTATAATATAAAACTACCCTAAAACATGTTATAATAAGAGTGGGTGATATATTTCCAACCATGGTAATCCTTGTGTACATTTTGGTACCCCATGGATCCACATGAGTGTGATAATGACATTTTATAACAATTAATCTAAATTAAAGTGGAAAATAACATAAATATGTATCTTTTTCTAAAAAAATCATTAAATTGTGTTATATATTTATTATACACAACTATAAATATTCATTAAATATAAAACTATTTCGTACATCATGATATTTTATTTATAATTTTGAGATATTAAATAAATAAATTAAATTATTACACAATGATGATGCAGTGATTGCTTTATTAATGAACCATTCAAATTAATGGTATTATAAAGATTAAAATAATTTTAATTTGGTTATTTGGATTCCATAAATTAATTTTATAGATGATACTAACATATAATATTTCATTTAATTCATTTTTTTCAAATAAATAATTTTATTATGAATTAAAATGAATATATTACTTTATAGTGTCAAAATTTACATAAATGAGTTTTGAAAACAAATACATCTATATTAAATGATGCAATAGTCCTAAAAATCTATTATTTTTTAAAATTAATTATATAAAGTTAAAAATATCATTGATGATCTATTTATTGTTCTCTTGGAATTTTATATTATATTTAGTTATAATATGATATGAAAAAACAAAATACATGGTAAGAGTTATTGTTATTTACTAAAGGTTAAAAAAAGATAAGGTTACTTTTGTGACATTAAATATTCCACAACCTATTGGATGAATGTTAGTATACCCAATATCATAATTTAATTTATATAAATGTGTTTGGGACTATTTGGAACCTAAAATCATTTTACAATTAAATAATATTTAAATACATTCATAAAGTGCCCCTCCCTAATAATAAAGGCCATCACCTCTACCCACATACACACACCTCTAATGCCCCTTGACTCATATATCATTTTCTAAAATAATCTCCAAATATCTCTTCATTCAACTTATAGTACATACCTTGGGTTGAAGAAAATTCAAGAAAGCCTTTTGGCTCAAATCAAAAGATGTTACCCAGTTTAGATGTAACGTCTTCTCTCAAGTTCCTTTACTTTATTTTCCTTCTCAACTCCATATTATATTTTTATTCATTGATTAAATAACTAAACCATTATCCTCAATATAATATTATATTTTTATGAGATTTATTCTAACTACACATACACACAACTCCATCTAATGAATATTAACATAATGTTTCTGTGTTCAATGAACTACTGCCTCACAAAACAACGATTGTTCAATTTTCTCCTACCACATCTCATGGTAGACATAATGATGGAAATGTTTTAACATATGATATAAATTTTATTTATAATGTTTCTATGATTCTTTTACTTTTATTTACAAACATACCTTTATGCATTTCACGATGTGTACATACCATAATTTCATTTGAGGAAGTGCAGAATACTACCCCCTCAGAGTGATATGACTCGTTCAGGGCATACATAGAACATATAAAGGATAGTGTTAAGGAAATTATATAACATATATAACAAATGATATTATATTGGAATTATAATATACCAATGTATCATTTATCTTTCTTTTCATTAATGTGAAAAATAAATGAAAGTAGTATTAATGTGTACATACGGCATACCATCTCTATGAACGACACATTTAATTTATTAAAAAAATGTTATATACTATTATAAATATATATATATATATACACTAAATATATATGATTTTAAAATCATGATTATCATTCTATAGATGATTTATTTTTGACACTATGGACAATTTAAATCAAATCAAGTTCATTTTCGAACCTAGTTCCAAATATCGACAAAACAAACAATATGAAATTAAATAATTTTTATTATTATTAAGGAATGATGATAAGTAATATTTAATGAACATAAAACTAGAAAAAGGGTTTTAATAAAATATAAATTATTATAATTTTACTATTTCGAGAGAACAAGGAACATTTGTTCCAAGTCAGACTCATGGTTAGAGATGTCATCTCAATCTTCTTTAATTTAGACATATTATGATAATACATGCCTCATTAATTTATAAAAGTATAATAAAACCCATTTACATTTAATTCCATTCAAATGGAATATATTTTCTATGAGTTATTTCACTAAATGAAAAAGGAATGTTTTATTCATATTTGGTGACAACAACCTCTCCACTGCTGTAATGGTTATTTGATATTTGGATTCTTGTTTAACCATAGATATTATTAAATTGAAAAGATATAATTATTCCCTTATTGGTGTGTTTATTGAAAATATTTTTTAAATGGGTTGGGTATTTCAATATCTTGATATAATTTATTATTATTGAAAATAATATGTTTTTAGTGAAATGTTGATATTTGCAATATTTTATGTGTTAATATTATATAATGGTACATGGACATATGAAGGGTGGTTATGTGATAATCCAACAATGGGTTGTTACATGATCAACCATATGAGTGGTTTTTCTATGATAAACCATATATGGGTGGTAATGTTATAGTCTTCAATGCATTTTATATGAATGTTGGGCATATGGATATTCCATTTGGTGATTTGTGTGGAAGTCGACCGTATGGGTTTTTCATTTATTTATGTTTATATCCAAAGATACCTTTATATTCTATATTTTTATTTCTATGGTATATGTGGTAATATTTTGGTTATGAATGGGTATGAAATGATCTTATATTTAGTGAAGTGTTTTTACTACTTCTTATAGCAGATATGTATTATTATATGATATTTTATTCATGGTATTCATGTTATCCCTAGACTAACAGATTTTTTTAATCCCTTACTGTGCATTTTATTCTTATCCCATGTTTTGAAATGTTTTTCACCATACATAAAGTATAATAGTGTCAATTATGGGATCAAGAAAAAGTTATTCTATTAAACCATGTCACGATTTAATCTTTCATTTTTTAGAGTTTTTGTTTTTTTAAAAAGGATAGTGAGTAGAAGTGTCTACATGAAATGTACAAGATGTTATATATATATTATGACCTAATTATATAAATCTATTAACCATAAAATATCCTACAAGTAAATTAATTTCATATTATTGTGTTGTATCAAGAATAATCAAAGTTTAAGGGTGGTTACTTATAAGAGACATATCTATTATGAAAATTCTAGTTCACAATGACAATGGGATTGACATGATATAAATAGTGATGACATATGAGTCCTGATCAAGGGTCACACATTTCATAGTTTGGAACATAATTATGAAATGATAGATAGTAGAATTACCCAATTGAACTATATTGCTAAATTTATAGATGTGATGATGAAGATTCTAGTCTAGATTGGAACAATATTTAATTGCATTATTCAATGCGGTATTGATTCCAATAGTACCTTGAGGCCATTAACGGAGGAGATAATTTTTTTAATGAATGCCCCATAAGAAAAAATTTAAATATGGAGATAAATTATGGTTGTGAAAAAGGATGTTGAACATGTGTTTCCTCAAAGATGAAAAGAATCAAATTCCATTTAGCACTTTTCACACTCCACATGGATCGACCTAATAAATCATCATTTAACCTTGTGTACACTAGAAAGACAATTGTACTATTTTTTGTTATGTAATAATTTATGGACAACGAAAACGGTATGAACATTATACATTTGCAGACAAAATTATATAGGTGTGGCATGTGTTATGAAGACATAAACAAGATTTCATTGAATAGTCTAGAGTGCATGTTCATAAGTAAGATCTTTAATACATATCATGTACTACTTGTACAAATTGTGTTATTTCCAATAAGATGTATGAATCCATTATTTTATTCACCATATTTATGTTCCCTTAGGGGTGTTCTCTCATGTTCCAACATTACAATGGTACAATATGGAATTTAGTACTAGTATGGTATTTTCATACTCTATGAGGGATTAGATTCAGATAAGGTTTTATGAATCCCACCAAAGCCTCACAATGTGATCTTGTAGAATCTAAAACCCTAGGTAGGGTTATCAGAATTAGTATGAACAACTATACATGGGAAAAAACTTCCTACATTATTCGTTATTCCATATAGGATTTTTGGTATAACACATTTCCCTAGGGGTTATCCCTTTATTTCTATCTATCACATAAGAATTTTTGAATTTACATCTATATGGAGTGACGTGAATGGAACTAAAATTCATGTAGGCCACATCGGTTCATTTAAAAATTCAATGTGTGTTTCCATGGTACATTGTGGTTATAGACTCCCAAGAAGACTCATTAGATGGATATGTGGTTGTGTCCACACACTGAATTTCATTCTATACCATGAGTATATCGGGATGATTTTTTTTATTTTTGGGACAATGATATCCCTATAATGAGCTAACTAACCTTGATGATTTATGCTTACTGATTTTAGGATTCCCTAATATATATTTGTATAGTCATCCCTATATGTGATATTCCCCCACATTTCAAGAATTATGTGTAAACCCAACAATTTTATTGGTTATTGGGTGGGAAATGGTAATATGTAACATATATTTGGTCTAGAAAAATATTTTTTCATTCACAGAGTCATATCTAAATATTTCCACCATTATTTTATGATTATTTGCTTATAATTTTTTGTTTAATTTAATTTTTATCATTGTAAAAAACTGGGCCTTCTTTTCAGGAATGTTTTCCTTTTCTGGTTGTTCTAATGAAATAGTGAAAATTCAGGAAATTTTCTATGTACACTTCATGTACTTTATGAGTACAAGCCATGTATTGCCTTGGCGCAGAACACCGTGTGCTGGCAGTGTAGTAGACACACACATGGCTGTGTGGGAGTGACTTGGAGGTAGCTTAATGCAGTGAATGGGAACCACAGGTACATGTCGTGTACGTAAAAATTACATGGATTGTACTTTATTTTTTTCATTAAATGCATCAGGGTCACATCTAATCACTAGAACATTCTTCATTTAGGTCTCGTTCAACCGAGAGCTCCGTATGGCTGTAGATCTTCGACGAAACCCCGAGCGTGCATCCGTTCTCCAAATAGAACACCGTCAGTTGAGTTGGAATAACACCGGTGAGTTATCTCTTCTCCTAGAACACATTATTCTGTTTTCTCTTCTCTCATGAGATATTTTGGGTTGAACCTTTTGGACATTTTATAGATGTTCGGCATTCTAAGGGGAATCATGCTTTTTGGTTCACATATATCATTCTCATAACACTGAGGTAGGTGGTTTGTGCCTTTTCGTTCAAAGTCATTGAGTATTATGTGAAAATTACACCAATACCATTGAACGAGGTATTGCGTGTTTACCGTTTTACCCCTGTTTATTTCCTTCCATGCCCACATGTTTTTGTAAAAGTTATTTGGATATAAATAGGGTTGACTGCTATGATTTTGATGTATTTTCATGCATGTTTTTTTTATGATCATTTGGTATTGTTTAGCTAGTGTGGCTATCCTGATTGTTTTCCATGACTATTTTTGTAGGATGTTGAGTTCGTGTTCTGACATCCTTGATATGTTTTAGATTGATTATCAAAGTAATTCGGTAGGTTTATTTTGGCCATATTTCATTGTTATGATCGTTGACCTACACAGGGCTGTGAGACCCAGGTGTAGTTGGCTATAAGTGTAATTGGCTGAGTGTGCATCCTCAAAGAGTCATTAATCATTGTAGACTATAAAGGGAAATGAACATGTGAACTTCCTCAGAGAGTCTTTGTTTTACATTGAATTACCTTGGTTACTCGAGACTATAAGAAGAATTAACCAAGTGAGCTTCCTCAGAGAGTCTTTGAACGACCTGGGCAATAAGGGGAATCGACCGAGTGAGCTTCCTTAGAGATTACATGACCATGGGGATATAAGGGGAATTGACTAGGTGAAATTCCTTAGAGAGTCCCTGACTACCTTAGAATATATGGGGAATTGACTGTTAGTTATTTCTCAGAGAGTATTTATGAATTTTTATGACTGAACCAAAGGGGTTAGGCTGAGTGCACTGCCCATGGGGCTTCTTGTACTTCATATGTAGGTCCAGAGGTGATTTATATGAGCACTTACCATAGTATTACCTATTTGGGGTTTAGATGGTTGTTTTTCTATTACTTGATATTGATATTGTGGATTGTTTACTGCTTAGTACATTCCTATTTACTGTTTTCAGTAATTTTACCTGTCATATATTTACTAACTGTTAGGCATAGATCTTCAAGTGGCTACCTACGAGGATTTAGTCTCACACCCTATTTGTTTCTTTCTTTTTGGACCAAAAATGAATATATTTATGCATGTATAGATAAGGAAATACACCAATCTACTTTTGGTACATGACATACTTTGGAGTTGGGGAGCATGGGACAAAGCATAGGCTTGCAATGTTGAGGAGCTGTTATTTTCTATTTCATTTGTACCTTGGTTTAGTAGTGTTTGTATTCATCATTGTGACTTGTTTGGATTATTTCCCAGATATATGTATCATGCATCATTTATATATGTGCCCCAGTTGTTTATATTTCCAATCTTCCGTTGTTTACTATTGTATGGATGTTACTGCTTCCTCTTTTGCTTTTGTTTTTCTTCCACATTTTAATCTACCAATGAGGGAATATTTTTCCCACTCTCACACCCAAGGCCCTCGCCTCTAGTCAGAAGCCTCTGAAATTTGGTGAAATGTTCTTCATTCTATGTGACCAACCGGGTACAGGGAACCTCTGGGTGGCATCCGAAACCGCGATGTTAAAAATTAGTATTAAAGGTTTTCTTTATCTTGAATTACTTTTTGGAGACTTTAGCCAGGGATAAGATTGAATAGTTACTTGGTAATAATATGTGCCTTGGAGTATCTAACCCATGTATAGGGACAATCCAACCTACCTTGTTTATTGGAATTTTTATGGTTTTCAATTTTATAGTTTATTTGATTTTCACCATTGGTTGATTCACATGTTTTTTTACTATTACTATTGATGTTAATAAGTTTCTTTTTCTATCCTAACCCGATGTCATGAGGGTATACCATCTCATGCATCTTATAGGCACTTGAATGAAATCACATGTCATGAATTCTTACCATGTCATCTAGCATGCATTAGCATTTTCATGTTGTTGTTATAAATGTTTTCTAAAATATGCATGCTGTTATGATAGATGCCTTCATTTAAAATGCCTAGTATTTGAAAGGTTATTGTATGTGTAATTTTTTATTCGAATGAACGCCAAAATTTGGGTCATGAGGTGTTATGGGATCTCATAGACCAGAATTTGGTGGATAATTTCCTTGTATACATTTTTTATATCATTTATAAGATGTTATACTTCGATTCGTGGGGAGTATGGGCCCTCATGGATCATAATTTCTCACTTTAATCTTCGTTTCAGTGTTTTTATGTGATCCAATGTAGTTTTTGAGGCTTACTATCTAGGAAAACCAAGAATACATGTCATGTAGTTTTGACTATATTCCATCTGTTCTTCTATTCTGGGAGAAATAATTTTTCTTAAGTACACACCGTTTACTTTATGTAAACGATGGGTAGTCTCTAACTGTGTCATAGGCCATGTGGGAGAGACAAAGGGTCGAGAAATCCTTGTAGGACACACCGTGTACCGAATGTGCACACCATGTGTAGAGACCCTGTGTCCACCTGTGTGAATGACGACACAGATCAATGGAATCTTTAAGTTATACACAACGTTTCAAGATTGAACACATCATATAGTCTATGTTAGGACCTCGTCCGGGTCACTAATAACATAGGTTGTTGTTATCATTTCATGTACATGTTGTGGCCGCCTTGAAAACGTCGTGTGGTGTGAGAAACGTGTCAGGCCGTGTCACTAACAACACGTTCCAGGTAAAGCTTGTCTAGTACATGCCATGTCTACCATGAACATGCCGTGTAGTCTTGTATTTAGTAGAGCTGTGTGTCTTAACCATGTAGAAGGACTCAGACAGGTGAATAGGATTCATGAACACACCATTTGTTAAGTTAGCAAACTTTGTGTTGGGGTGTTACACGACCAATTTATGAAGGAGTACACGCCCTTGTAAATGACTTAAGGGAACACACAGTGTAGTAACTGTACACACTGTGTAGTCATGTTTTGTAAAACATGAATGCTTTTTTTCTCTTTCCCCCCTCCTACGCTTCTAGTTTTAAGTACAAGATAATAATTATATATAGGTGTGTTCTTGACCATGTAGACTCATGCCACCGAGATGTCCTCCGATTGTGCTCCAGTTTCCTGGCGGTGATCAGATACCGGACATGGAAGATCAAGGACTACCTACAAATCCTCTTGTCCAGCCAGTTCTAGAACAAGTCGTTATACCTGACATAGCTACTGATGCACAGTTCAAGAAGGGATTTCCAAGGATAATGCAGAACTTTCAGGGAGCATCATCTTCTGCCCCGTCAATGGTATAATTGATACAGGTCATTCAGTAGAAACACCCTACTACATTCTCAGGGGATAGAGTACACTAGGCTGTAGAGTCAAGGCTAGAAGCTACACTGAGGATCTTCATGAGTCTGGAGATAACCCCAGATAATAGATTTAATCTCGCTACCTACATGCTTCGAGACTATTACATGAGGTGGTTGGATGTGATCTCACAGGTAGGATTCCAGTAGAATATAGATTCAGAGGAGTTTCGGCACATCTTCTACAATTACTTCTATCCAAAGACCTTGAGGGCCGATCGAGCTCGAGATTTCATGAGTTTGGAGCAGGGTACTCTTACTGTTATGGATTATTCATCTCTCTTCCCTGATCTACAATGTTTCACCCCTATTATAGGAGGTGATGTTTTGTTCCTTGCTTTGAATTTTGAGTATGGTCTAACGCACGACATCAGATCTCAAGTGAACATCTTCAGGTTGATTTCGATATCCTCTATCGTCAACCAGGCGCTGATCACAGATCGTAATTTGAGGGATTCTGGAGCTGTGAGACAGGGAGGTTCGGCATCCAGAGTTAGTATTCATCCTATTGATTATTGGAAGCAATGTAGGTAGTTTTCATGAGAATATTATAGTAGGATAGATGAATCTTCTGGTGGCCAAGTGGTGTGCTACCAATGCGGAAGGAGAAGGCATAGGAGGCCACGATGCCCGAGAGACCTAGTGGATTGCCGATCATGTGGTGAGATGGGTGACCTTCAGTGGTTTGGTCATTTCTTTTCATTTGTAGCTGGTGATAGGGGTTCTTCTATGACTCCTCATTCAGAAGCAGTGCCACCAGTTTCTAACCAGTCTGGGAACATGAGTTCTTCTGGGAATTCGGGCCGAGGTGGAGGTCGTGGTTGTAGTAGTCTGTCATTGGTAATTCAGTGACAAGAGGGTGGATCAGCTCAAAGCAGTCATGTAGGGTCACATGGCTGCGACATAGGCTAGATTTTTGCGGTGGAACAGACCCAGTAAGAGCAGTATCCTAGACCCTCCACGGTTTGATGAACGATCATAGTAGCCTCAGTTTTAGATTATGCTCTATTCGATATAGGGGTTTCCCATATCATTATCTCTATTTTTGTTGTGGAGATCCTTGGGCTCTGTATCATTTCTTCTACTTATATTTTGATTCCAGACACACCTTTGGGGACTAGAATGGCTAGTGTATGTGAGTAGAAGGAGTGACCACTACATGTTGGTGGATGTCACTTTCTATGGGACCTATACGTCCTAGAGATGACAGGATGGGACATAATTCTCATAATTGACTAGTGGTTCCCTTCTATGTAGTTATCAATTTATATCATTGTAGGGTGAGTTTCATATCACTAGAGGGTAGATATTTTTTCATAAGGGATAATGGGATGTCATGGAGAGCAGAGAGGGCCCAGAGAATCATGGGTTGGGAGGAGATACAACCTAGATTACTAGTCTTTATCTGGATGACTAGGGGACTTCACAGATATTCTTTCCTCCTGTGGTGGATCTTTTTAGAGATGTCTTTTAGAGGACATTTCTGGATTTCCTCTAGAGTGCGAGGTATACGTCTTGATTTTCTTGTTCCTGGAGCATCATCGAATTCCATTCCTCCTTATAGGATGGATACACTAGAGTTATAAGAGATTAGGAAATAGTTGGAGGGGTTACGGGAAAAGGGTTTCATCTGACCCAGTAAATATACACGGGGTTCGCCTATCCCATTTTCAATGATGTTAGATGGCACCCTCATAATTTGTGTGGAAAATCAGAAATTGAACCAGTTGACGGTCAAGAACTGGTATCCCTTGCCAAGGATTGATGATCCCTTTGATCCTATTTGAGGATCCCAAGTGTCTTCGAAGACTGACTTGAGGGTCAGTTACCATTAGTTGTGTGTAATACCATCATATATTCTTCTTACAGCCTTCTGTAGTAGGTATGGTCTATACCAGTATATGGTTATGTCATTCGGTCTCACGAACGCGCCGACAGTTTTCATGGCACTGATGATCTGAGTGTTCCATCCATACATGGATTCTTTTGTTCTGGTTTTCGAGGATGAAATCTTGGTATACTCTCACACTCAACCCGACCATGCAACCCATATTGATATAATTTTCAATACATTGAGAGAGCATCTGTTATATGATAAGCTCTCAAAATGACACAATTGGATTGATCAGATTCACTTATTGGTTCATGTTATCTCAGAGACTAGAGTATCAGTAAACCCAGAGAAAGTGAGAGCTGTAGTTTCCCGAGAGTAGCCGAAGAACATCTTTGAGGTGAAGAGTTTTCAAGAACTGGCTGGATACTAATGTAATTTCATTCAGGACATTTTAGGCGTGGAAGCACCGCTGACGGGTCAAACTAAGAAGTCTGCGGGCATCTTGTGGTCATATTCGTGTGAGTTAGCCTTTCAAGACATGATAGAGAGGTTGACTTCAGCACTGATACTAGTCTTTCTTGGTCTTGGAAAGCGCTATACTGATTACTGTGATGCATTAGGTATCGATCTGGGAGCTGTGCTTATGTAGGGTGATGGTGTTGTTGTGTATCAGTCTCGGGGGTGAAGGCCACATGAGTGGAACTACCCAATGCACGATCTTGAGTTGGCGGGAGTGGTTCATGCATTACGATGTTGGCTAATTTATCTTCTAGGAGATCATTTTATGGTTTTCACCAACCACAAAATCATCAAGTACATGTTCACTTACTGTGATCTAAATTTTAGACAGCGGAGGTGGGTTGAGTAGCTAGAGTACTTTGACAATGATCCCACCTACACACCTTGGAAGGGAAACACAGTGGCTGATGCGTTGAGTAGGAGAACTCAAATACAGTCAGTTTAGGTGGCTAGCTGTGAGTGGAAACTTATGGGTCTGTTCTCTAAGATGCATTTGGAGGTGCAAGAAAGTCAAGGGCAAAAGTTTCTATCATATTTTGATGTTACCTATAGTATTCTTGATTGAGTGAAAATGAGGAAGCTATCAGACTCAAAAGGCATAGTCCTACGGGAAAGCATGTTAGGAGAGAACCATATTCCAGGATGAACAGTATAAAGGGATGATATATTCTGTTTCTAGGGGCTTTTATGGGTTCCAGCAGACAAACACAGGGTGCTGATGCGGGACTTTCATTCCTCAGTTTGGGATGTTCATCCTAGTGTCACCAAAATCTACCATGATCTATACCTCTAGTATTGGTGGCTAGGATTGAAGAGGGATGTTGATGGTTTTTTTATGAGGTGTTCCACTTATCAGCATGTGAAGGAAGACCATCAACGAACACCAGGGCTCTTACAACAGTTACCCATTCCCGAGTGGAAGTGGATCGTTTTCATGGTAGATTTCATGACAGGTTTACCATGGTCGGCTCAGGGGAATGATGCAATTAGTGTTGTCGTAGACAGACTCACTACGTTTTTCACTTATTGTTGATCAAGGAGACCATCGTTGTTGATGAGATGGTACAGTTTTACATCCGTGAGATTGTGGGCTTACATGGAGTTCCACACATCATTGTCTTAGACAGTGATGCTCATTTTACATCCCGAGTCTGGTAGGGACTTCCACAGGATTTGGGTACAAATGTACTTTTGAGTACAGCTTACCATCCCCATACTGATTTCCAGTCCGAGCCTATGATTCTGGAGCAAGAGGACATCATATGATCATGCATTATGGATTTTGGAGGATCCTGGGAGAAGTATATACCTCTTGTGATGTTTTCCTACAACAATATTTTTCAATAAACTTTTCATATGTCACCTTATGAGGAATTGTTCGGTAGTCCATGCCAATCACCCTTATGTTGGATGGAAATAGAATAGGACGATTGTCGGGACCATGTCTAGTTTAGAAGACCATGGAGCATATAGGGTTGATTTTTTAGAGGATGGATATTGCGCAGTCATGATATAAGTCTTATTCGAATCAACGGAGATGACCTATGGAGTTTAATGTCGAAGATCGAGCTTTCTTATGTGTCACACTAAGGTTGGGAAACAAGAGGAATATGAGATAGGGTAATCGTTCGCCGAGGTACATCGGTCCGTTTAAGGTGTTGGAGAGAGATGGGACAATTTCATATTGGTTTCAGTTACCTCAGAGGTTCCAAGCTATGCGCGACATCATCCATGATTCTCATCTTCGATATCACTTCTTAGATTCCTCTAATTATTTTCTCCCCGAGGAGGTTAAGTTCTAAGTTGATGCATCTTTCAAGGAGCATCCTCTCCGGATTTTTTATTTCATTAAAAATGTTCTTTGTGGTCGTTATGTTTCTCATGTATGAATGTTATGGAAACACGAGGGGGTACAAGATGATACCTGGGAGAGGGAGGTCAATGTACGATCCCATTGGACAAAACTATTCGAGGTTTCTTTTTTATGCCGTTCTAGAGAAATTCTGGGAAGAATTTTATTAAGGAGGAATTTTTTAAGAACTTAAACCTTCTTTTAAGCTGTGTTTCCTTTTCTGGTCATTCTTGAGAAAAAGAGGAAATTCTGGAAATATTCTATGTACACACCATGTACATTATGAGTACACGCCATGTACTATCTTTTCGTAAGAGGCCATGTGATGGCCATCCAGTATCCACACACACGGCCGTGTGGGATTGACTTAAAGGCCTTTTAAAGGGAAGTATGGAAACAGTGCGTACATTCCTTGAACATCAAAAGTACACGACATGTACTTTTTTTCAATAAACACACCAGTGTCATGTCTAATCGCCAGAACATTATTCTTTTATGTCTTGTTCATCCGATAGCTCCATACAGCCATGGATATTTTAAAAACCCATGATCATGCGTTCATCCTTTGAATCAAACACTTTTGGTTGTGTTGGAATTACATCGGTGAGTTCTCACTTCTCCAAGAGCACCTTCTTTTGTTTTCTCTTCTCTCATGAGATATCATGGGTTGAATGTTTTGGACATTTTTGAATGTCTTCAACATTCAAATGTAAATCAAGATTCAGGTTTCACATTTATCATTCTACTAACGATGAGGTATGTGGTTTGTGCATTTCTGTTCAATTTCATTTAGTATTATGTGAAAATTCCTCCAATACCCTTGAACAGGGTAATGCATGTTTACCATTTTTCCCCTATCGATTTCCTGCCATTCTCAGATGTTTATATAATGGTTTGTTGGAAATGAATAGGTTTTACAACTATGCTTTTGATTTATTACCATTCATGTTATGTTTATGACCGTTTAGCCATGTTATAGCTAGTTTGGATGCCTTGCCTGTTTTCCATGAATGTTGTTGTAGGATGGAGAGTTTCTGTTTTGACATTCTTTATATGTGGTAGATTGATTATCCCAGTAATTCTATAGGTTTTCATTGTAAATACTTCATTTCTATGCTCCTTGACCTTTGTAGGGACGTGAGAACCTAGTATAGTAGGTTATAAGGGAATTGATTGAGTGAGCTTCCTCAGAGAGTCTTTATTAATTCTTATGACTGAACTAGAGGTGTTAGGCTGAGTGCACTGCATAGGGGGTTTCTTATACATCATAGGTAGGACCAGTGGGGATGGTTGTGAGTACTTACCAGAGGGTTACCTATTTGGGGTTTAACTTCTTGTTTTGTTGTTTCGTGATATTGAAACTATGGATTACTTTCAACATATTACTTCCTTATTTATTTTTTTATTTACTTTTACCTTCCATATATTCATAGATTATTAGGAACAGATATTCGAGTGGTTTCTTATTGGGCATTAGTCTCACACCCTATTCGGTTCAGGCTTTTGGCCTATATCAGACTAGATTGCTGAAGGTATAGACAAGGGAAAATACCCTTCTACTTCAGGGACTTGACTTGTTGTGGTTCTGGAGAGCATGGGACCAGGAATAGGGTTTCAGTGATGAGGATATGTAATTTTATTTTTCTTTTTTACCTTGGTATATTAATATTTTTATTTATCATTGTGACTTGATTGGATGCTTTTCTAGATATATGTATCATGCATCATTTATATATGTGATCCAATTTTTTAAATTTCCGGTCATCCGCTATTTACTCTTGTGTGGATGTTACTACTTTGGATTTTCCTTTTGTTTTTCTTCTGTAGTGTACACTGAAAATGAGGGCATAGTGTCCGCACTATCACACAAAAGGACCTTGCTGCTAGTCGGCAGCCTCTAGTGTTTCGAGAAATGTGATTGGGGACGTGTGACCAACCTAGTATGGGGTGCCTCTGGGTGGATTCCAGAATTGGGATGTTACAACCATTACCTCTTCCATTATTATTTTCTTAGTTGGATATTGTGATATTAGTGATTTTTATTCCTTTTGTATTTGTTATATTTTAGATTTCATAATTTTAATGGGCTTAGAGATGTGTGACTTTGTACATCTAAAAACTGATTCGGACTCCCATGTGAGTTTTATGAATACTCAGTGTTGGTCTCCATCCCATTTTCTATTGGATATAGGCTTTGGGTAGTTACACTTGACCCATCACTAGTTAGGTGGGTTCTAGTTGGTTGTTATCATTACTAAAAATATATGGTACCAATTGTTTGGAATGGTTTCTAACATTTATTATTTTAAAATAAAAATCAATTTCGAATAATCAATTGTGTAAAATGTATTTTGAAAACATATATAAAAAATTATTAATTCATAAATAATTATATAAAGAAACTAATTTATAAGGATAAAAAATTTAAATATAATTCATAAAGAAATAAAGAATAAAATGACATAAGTTATTAACATTCATGAATCCCTATTGGAACTATATTTATTATAAGAAATTTTCAACATTTACTGTCATCATCATATATGAATAATGATTTACATTATATTTTAAACATTTAATTACACACATACCACTGATACTTTTAGTCATATAACATTTAGAGAACTATTTATAGAGTTATGAGTGGTGTATACTAAATCTGCTGATAGTTAGTTACTATTTTATAGTCTTTCATTATAGTTCAAATGAGACCATTAGGAAAAAATTTCATCCAATGGAATTATGGAATCATAAAATATTACACTATTTTTGATGTTATTCAAAAGCCCCATAATGTATTTGATTCATGTTAGCCACTTCATAAGTATAAGAAAATATAAAATATAATTCCATTTTTTATGATATTACATCATGGTTCAAACTAATAAAAATGTATTTTTAAATGATAAATGATGTATTATAGGGAAAATATTCATTGGGGAATACATAATTCCACTTTATTATTTTATTTAATATCTTGTATTTTCTCTTATCTTAATGAATGGATTCATAGGGTAACATAATAACAATTTTTAATGGATGATATGCTAACATCATACATGAAAACCTACACTGATAAAATGATAGAATATTTTTATCAAATATTATTATATGAACACATCATTATCCATATATTAAATAATTGTTTTTGAATTCTTGGTCATGTTCTCTTTGTAATAGTCATTGGGGTTAACATATAATTTCATCAACTAGCCACATGACCCATTGAGTACATCATAGTGACATCTTATCACCAAAAAATGTTTAAGATCCACTTATATGGAAAATAGTATATTTAGGGTTTGAGAGATATCTTATTATATATGAATGATCTCTTGAATTCTTAATTAACTAACCTGAACCTATTATAATTAGCACCAAATCTATTATACATACTTTTCTGGGACCATGATGTTTCAAATTTAATATAATGGCAAAATCATTTTAGATCCAATTTAATGAATAATATTATCATTTAAAACATTTAAATTTATAGTTCCGAGATTCACATCATCTCATTAGGTGTAACTATATATTGATGAATGATTATCACATGATATCATATAAAATTTTCACATGTATCCTTAAATATTTTAAAACACAAAGATTAGACATCAACCATAGGGTTATAACTATTCACCATTACATGGACTATTCAATAGTGTATGTTTTGAACAACATAAAAGAAAATGTCATTTTTTGGATAATTTTCTCAATGGTTCTCTAGTTATAATGATTTATAATAAACAAATCTATAATTTTACAGATGGATTCAACCTTGTTCATTCCTTTGAGAATCAATATATATCTCCAATATTTTAATCCCTATTACTAAGGATAATATTTTAGAAATGATTAAACATTTATTTTTTAGTTCAAATATTTCTTCATATTAACTTTACCTTGTTAATACGATTGTTTTCATGTGAAATTGTTTAATGGGAAATATAATAATATTAAAAAAACACATCAATTAAAATAATGATAATTTTAGAGTATATATTCATAATATTTTATCATATCATTAAATTTCAGACCCCTATTCCCATCTATTTTTAAATATGTATTCAATCATTTTCTAAAACATGGCGGGGAATGATTCATTTTATAAATAAATATTATTATTACTGAATTTCACAAATACATCATTTATATAATAAGGATTTAGAACAATAAAAAATTAGTTATTATATTATACATATCTCATATATTATGTGTTAATATCATCAATTAAAAACACCAAAAAACTATTTAATTATTCAATTAGTGTTATATTGACCACAAACATAATCATTCAGAGTCTATTTGATAAAATAAAATGATTTATTGAAATATAAAAATATCATATCATAAATTAAATTTCACATTTTATATAGAAACATTATTTTATAATGAATTATCTCATGTTGAATCAATTTGAGACATCTATAGGAATTGAGATCCATGAATATGATCTAAAATATCATCAATGTCTGGTAATGAGAACATTCTCTTAATAATAATAAAATGGATTTCTATATAAATAGTACTTATTCTCTTTAAGGTATTATTATAGAGAATATGAATCCATTGTCATGTATATTTCAAAACTATTTCATATATTTAATGAAATAAGATGATTTTGTTATATAGGGTGGTTTAGATATATATTTTTTAATGATGATAATGTTAATATAGAATTCATCTTATCAATCAAATGGATGTATTTTTAATTCCATGAAAATATCATCAATATAGAATTGCAAAAATGGTATTTCATCTACTTCTATTATTTCCTTCACCATTATATATTGAATGGAAACTTATTCTTTTCATTGATTTTCACTCTGATGAACCATAAGGGATGGTTTTAGAAAAGGCTAAGAAAATGATATGCCACCTCTAATGTGATGGATTTGATATTGGACAAATGGTTTTATATTTCAACAACACAAATAAGAAAAATATTTAACATCAAACTGGTGGCCATGGAATCCCATTTATTTTGCAATGTTGAATAATTCTCTATAACAAAAAGGCTTTTATAATCTTATGTACAACATATTTACTTGTAATTAATTTTATAGGGATTATTGTATCTATTTTAGAAATGATATTATATTTTTCAATAGTCAACATTCCATAATCATGAAAGTTCACACAAAAAAAGGGAAAAATTATTCTATAATGTCATAAACTAGGGAGGAATCATGGTAAGGATCTAGTCAGTTTCAATCAAGATAGTTATTTTTATGGTGATTTGACTTTATAAGGGGTGTAAATGTGTAATGTATGTGAGAATTAGTGTAACAACCCATCAATAATATTCATGTCTATTACATGGGTTTCAATTGATATCCTGAATTCATACCCATTTTCTATAGGTTACAATATAGTAGTCAAAGAAAATGTTAAGGTTTTGGAAGACTATTACCATAGTAAGAGTTAAAATTCAGACAATTAATAAAGAAAAAAATATCAAGAAACTACTAAATATAAGATGATAAATTATAAATGGAGTTACATCAATAAAAAATATAAAACATGTATTAGTATTTTAGCATGTAAAATACATGGACCTAAACTAAAAATTAAAAACCATTGTAATATGTATGAGACTAATTATAGTTGAAAATATACCTATCCATGTAATACATGTAACATATATTTGTACCGACTAACAATCAAAACCATCCATTATTTGGGACTTCTCCTTAAATAAATATCATAATTTGAAGCATTGAACTGCTAGAGAGATTCATGTGGAAGGTGTTAAAATATGGATTATTAGAACACCAAAAATGATTTAAAAACAATTTAACATTATAAGTTTTATGATTCCATGAAATTAAATTGTGAACAAATTTTTTCACAATCGGATTTTCAATTTCTATCATTTGTTACAAACCCAATTTTGGTTCTTGGTTTTCTCTTTGTTTTCGAGAGTTCCAAGTTTAAATTTTTATCGTCTCTTGTGTTTTGGATATATTAGCTTAGTATTAGTGGTCTATCTTGGTACATTTCATCCAATTTTTTCAAAGGGAGGGTATGATGATGAGGTTTCTTGGAAACAAATTTGAGACACTCTTAGTGGCACCTCACGTGGGGTTAGTAGTTAAGGTGATTTATTCCATTGATTTGGATGACTGTTGGGGTGGTAGGGTGGTTTTATTTTGGGTATTATTTCCTCTATTATAGGCCAATATTTCCCCCTTGGATTCCCCCATGGACCCCCTGAGTTTGTATGATAATGTCTTTGTTTTGGGTGGGTAGGACATGCCACAAAGTTTGGCTGCACAGTTTACTTAACCGTGCAACCAAACCGTGCAAGGTGTATAGGTCATTAACCATATTTTTGAAATTCCCTAATTTTCCTCCATGTATTTATCCAAACTCGCCCCTTTGATCCCCCATTCAATCATTTCACCCATGGTAGCTTCCTGAGCCTCTCAAAAAATCATTGGAACTCTATTTTGAAGGGTAGTTTGGTGGAGGAAATTTGCACAGTCTCAAGCAGTAGTTTCTCTCACATTGTTCAATTCCTTTTCATGAAATTTCTTCCCTTATCCTTTAATTACAAAATTACGGTAGTGGAAGGATTCAATCCTTGGGTTTATCATGGGGTTTTCTTTGTCAAATCTCTTGATTTTATTCTAGATCTACCTTCCTTGAGGTGTGACAATGGTACAATCGAATTTTCACAAAAAGGATCGAATTTTATAACAATTTTGGTAGTTGATTCCATATGTATTAACTACTTTTGGATTATAATTCTATGTTTGTAATAGTTTAATTTTTATATGAATTTATTATTGGTGATAAAATTGGTTTTAGTGGTATTATTAACGAAAATGATGTTTAAGTTCCATTATTTTGGGAAATTGGCTTTTGTTTCATAGAAATATTTTATTAGTTCATTTTTGGAAGCACTATAACTACTTAGTTGACTTTATTGAAATTTATTAGGGTTGAAAATCATGTTTTTAATGTTTATATTTTTTCTGTGGTTGAGAAAATTTGTTTTAATGTTTTTTTTGAAGCATATGAACTTAATGTGCCGTGTTTTTGTAAAAAGTGTGGTTTTACAATGATATTACTTCTCTGTTCATATGGGGATGTAAAATAACTTATTTTCAGTTTAATTGAATGTTATTAGGATGAAATTTTGTTTGGGTGACATACATGGGTGCATATTGTGTACAATGTAGGGATTTTAAGGAGTTTTGGGGGAAATCAATGCAAGATTTTGATAAGTTGTTTTATTGAAAATAAAAATGTTTTATTGTGTTTTTATGTGGAATAAAGTGTGTATAGATATTTTATTAATTTTATTTAACTATTTGTGGTGTATTTTTTTTTGAAATGTTATTTATGTTGAATTCTGAAATTGATTGAGCACAAAGGGGGAATCCTGAATATCTACAAGGGTTAATATGTACTAGTATGCTAGTGATCTGTATGGGTTGTGTAGCGATTTCACATTGCATATTTTGATAAATACAACTCAAAATACACTATACTTATGATTTTGGGGGACCACTTGGTTATGGTTATGTTCTGTACTAGTGTCTTGTGCATGAAAAATTATTGTGACTTGGATTTTTTAGAGTGAGGTATGAGGTACATAGGGCCCGAGACTATCTAGTGCATAGGGGTGTTATCGGTTTGGGTGCTCATTGGTATTGGGGTATCTACCCTTGCCATAGAGTGTGATTTGATTTAAATTAAAAATATCTATCATTTATTGTTTAATTGTGTTACCATTATTAATGTTTTATTTTGAATATTTTTTATAATTTAAACTTTTATTTCATGAAATTTTTCACCGCTTTTCATTGCATAAAAAAACAACATGCTTTTTCACCTCATACTCTTATGAATATTTGGGAGGTATATTTTTGTTATATTGATTACACCATACATACAGCCACTTGGTGTAAGTGTACTTTATTTTGATTGATAGAGTTAATGGAAAATCCTTATGTGAAGTCAGTTCTGAATGTTTGTCCCTTACTATGGTGTGGTGTTGTGGAGACGGTTGGGGGTAATGACCCCTTGTTGTGTGGATGCTTTAATGATTATTTACTGATACATTTATTTAGTTTTGAACCCCTTTTATTTATTTAAAACCATGTATTCAGATCTTGTTTCTCTTAAGTCTTGTGTGGCATGAAAATTTTAAAATCATATTATTAATTTTTTTAATGTTTTATGCATTAATACTCAAGTAAATCATTCCCAAACCAAATTAATTGAAACTTAGGAAAATTTTCTATCCTATGGGGTTATGTAACAACCTTAGGTACTTTTCATGGGTTGTATTTTGTGCAGATATTAGTGGCGACCAGATTATGTTCATGACAAAATGGTATGAGTGGAGGTTCACTCTTTGGGTCTTTTTATTTGGGGAAGAGTTATGATAGTCTAGAGATAGGATTGTCGAGACTTGACAGTATGGTCATGGGTAGTGTGCTAGGACATCACACATAATAATGGGATTCACATTTCCCTATGATGTTGGGTTTTATCACAGTTCATTATTTCACATGGTTTATTTATGATTGAGGGAAATGAAAAGAGAGTTGGTTCAATTGTCTTGGTGTGATCGTAGGGCCTATAAATCCATGTGGAGTCAGATATATTTTCCAAAGACACTCTTGGTGGAAGTGAAGTGATTAGAATATGGATTAGATTATGGCTTCCAACTTTATGTCCAAGTCACCCACCGACACTAGTTTACTCTCACATTGTCTGCTGTCTCTTTGTTTTGGAATCTTGTAAATATGGATTTTAATGAAAAAATGACTTGAGTTTAAAGAGTGAAAATTTTGGTGATGTTATTTTCTTGTTAAGTGAAAATGGTTTTATTTATGAATGCATAGAAATGAAAATTTAGAATTATTTTTAAAGGGTAAATTATGTGTTTACACATCTTCATAAAGTATGAATTATGTTCAATGGGGTTTATAAAAATGTGTTTCCAGAATAATTTTATAAACCAAGGGAACGTGTTTTGAATCTAATTTAATGTTCTAGAATTTATGTGTGCTGTTATAAGATGTATTTGAATTTGTAAATACTGAGCATTTGAATAGATTTATGAAATTTTAGATCCTTGTTTTGAAGTGAGAATATCTGAGTTATTAATTGAATAGAGACTTATGAAATTGTTCTTTTCATTAAATTATAAGTGTTTTGAAATGGGTTGGAAAGTTTTGAAACAATTTTTCAAGGCATTAATGTATGTTTTTGTTGAATTATGGGTTCTTTTAAAATATGTCCTGTATCATTTAAATTAGGTTTTCTATTTTATGGTTTGCGGTTTTCAGAAAGGGAAAGTGTGTTCAAAATGGTTTTAATTTTGAAAAGAGGGAAACATTATTTTAGTTCATTGCTGTTCTCAAGGGTGAAACATGCATGGTTTTATTTAGTAATATAGAAAGTTAATATCCTGAATGGAAGAGTTTCGGGATGGATATAAGGTGGGTTCCTGGTATGGAATGTGAACATGCATGTGTGAGGCTCAGGAGATAAAATTTCTAAATTCACAACCCACCAACACTATTTTTTAGAAATCTTTTGAAGGAACGTGTTATGTTTTTATAATGTGTGGTTATGAGGATTGGCTTATGTGTTTTGAGGATATTTATTTTAGATTTTGTGAGTTCAAGAAACCCTCTTATTTGAATGATGTTTTGGGTGGTATTTTTGTCGATATGTTTGAATGAATTGTTGGTCTGTGGTCTATTTTGAAGAAATGTTTGGGAGACTAAGGTGGTGGATCTACTCATGTCTGTGGTTTAGCATTGTGGTATGTTATGACCAAATGACCAGAATGATTGGGTCCATGGGTTTTGTTGTTGGCTATGGTACACCCCATAAAGGGTGAATACATGATTCATGTGTGGACCATTGTGATTTTCCAATGGATGATCCTCCAGTTGATCAACATATAGACCTTCTTATTGAGATTTAATGAATGATTTTCCCCCTATTCTTTTTCAATTATGTGGATCTCCTCGTAGAGGGAGAGTGGTTATGGGAGTTTGAAATTGACCATAGTTTCTTATGTTACCTGATTCGTTGATGGTGAATGTAGTTCATCATTGTTATTGTAGAATGATGACTTTAAGGGCCTTTGATTCTTTCTTAGTCTCATCAAATCAAGAGTTCATGTTAGGACACATGTTTAGAAAATCATGCCAAGAGTGGCTCTTATGGCCACTTGATGGAATCATGTGTTGTTTGGGAATCAGTATATAGTCCCTCTAATTGTTTTTAAGCCACAATTGTCATGTTTAGTGGAAGAATATGATGTCGTGTGTCTGTTTTACTGTTAGGATAATGGTTGTTCAATCTTATGAGAGTCTCTATTTTGTTGGATATCTGCCACCCATAAGAGAATTACAAAATCATGTTTTCTAGATGAAGGTGTTTCTATGTGTCCTTTAATTCTATTTTTCCCATATTATTAAACAAGGAGAGACATGTGTTTATCATTTATTCTATTGCATTGGTAAAATTTTGGGATGGTGTAAAGTGTGCACGAAGTGTTTCATTTCTCATTGAGAACATCTATGATCACAATGTATTTTCTAGTGGCACTGGAGGAATAATTTTCATTAATGGTTATCCAAGGCCTAACTATGGGGATGAAGAAGCTTCTATCCTTTGAGATTCGGCCATAGGTCCCAGAGAGATGATGGCATGTAGTTAGGGGATATCCCGGATTTGTTCTAACATTTGTTCAAAAGGATATCTGCAGTATTAATAATGGGAATAGTTTAAAAATATGGTGTCTCCATCTTGTTCTAGTTTTTCATGTTCTGTGGAAGAGGTGGGAGGACCATGATTCCATATAATATCCTGAGTTCATGTTATTCCATTGGGTTTCTATTTAATTTTTAGAGAATAGTAAGAAATTTGGGATTGGCATATTGATGAAAACAGTTTGCGCATGGTTATTAGTAAGCATCCAATGACTTAGGAAACCATGATATTAGAGACAAAATCAACATCACACCATGTGTCCTGGCCCATATAACTATGAAAATATTCCCCTTTGGAGAGAATGTCATTAATAGTTAGCACTCAGTTTCCAAAGCCGTACAGTCTAACCGTGTGGTCTTGAAAACTCTTTAAATGTTGGTGGCATATCATGTCGTCCTATGCTTGTCAGAAAATATGGGTTAGTTATTAGGGTGGAAATACCCATCATGGGACTCACGTAAGTTCTCTTGGAAGAAGCCTAATTTTAACTTACCACTTATGATGGGGTGACCACTTGGGCCTCCCCCAATTGGTGTCCTGATTTTTTCCCAGAAATTACGTTATCCCTTCTGGGGTGTAGTATTTTTTGGTCAACCCGAATTAGTGACTTGGTTTTATCATCGATGATTTTATCGGTTCTAGGTTGTCTTGTTCAAGTCTATATAGCCACCAATTTCTTAGTTTGGAAAATATGGTATTGCATCATGCCCAATGGTTTTGTTTAATTAAGGTTGTGGAAGCATTATTCGAGTGGTCTGTTCTTTTCAGGTGGATTGTTTGAACATTGTGTCACATGGTTTGAGATGTTTATATTGGGATTTAGTTTTCATATGTTTCATCATTTCAGGTATGTGGGGTTTGTTTTGGATGGTGAGATATTTCACTTCCATTGTTTGATCAACTAGAGGTGTTTGGCCTTTTGGAGGCATGTGAAAACGTGGAAAGGGAGTTAATCTTGGTCAATCGTTTGGGATTTTATTGTTATCTGGTGTAGTTTTGGATTTCTGGGGGAGGAAATCATTATTGTGTGGAGAATTGTTAAAAATGATTTTCAATTTCTATTTTTTGTTTTAAATTAATTGGTTCATGGGTTTGTCATGGTTTCTGGGTGTTCCGAGTTTAATGTTTTTACATCTCTTGTGTTTCCGTTCTATGATATTAGTTTTGGAAATATTATTTAGTACTTGGAATCCTCTTTTGATAAAGGGATGGTATTAATATGAGATTTTTCAGAAAAAAAATAATGAAACTCTTAGGGGAAACTCTTTTGGGGTAGGTTGTTATGGTGGTTTATATCCTTGAGATGGATGACTATTACCATGGAAAGGTTGTCTTATTTTGGGTATTATTTCCCCTATAATTGGCTTGTCAATCCCTCTTGGTTTTCCCCCTATACCCCCTAGAAATTTGAGGGGAATGGAATGGTTTTGGGTGGCTATAATATTCTGCATGGTTTGGCAACACAGTTTACTAAACCGTGAATCCAAAACGTGGTAAGTGTCCCAGTCATTAAAATTATTTTAAAATTCCTTGTTTTCTTTCTCAAGATTTATCCAAAATAGCCCCTTTTCTATCCCATTATAGAATTTCTGACATTGAAGCCTCCCAAGCCTCTCGAACCCTCATGGGAACTCCATTTTGAAGGGGGGTTTGGTGGAGGAACTTTAAACAATCTCAATTAAGTGTTTATACCTCTTACTTACACCCATTTTCATGAATTTTCATCTAATTCCCTTTAATTTCCAAATGACCAGAGGGTATGGTTTCGAACGTATGTTTTTACATTGGGTTTTTTGGTCCAATGTTTTTACTCGAGGGTCGATTGACCTTCCTCGAGGTGCAGTGGTGGTGAGATTCAATTTTTTCACAAAGTATTAAATTTTTTTAAAAAATTTGGTCAGTGATTCTATGTGTATGAAATCCATGTGACATAGCCTGCATTGTTTATAGTATATTAATATTTATCTCACTTCATTATTGGTTCAAATATTGGTTTCATAGGTATTTTTAATGCATTTTAATTTTAATTTCCATTCTTATGTGAAAATTGGGGGTTTTCATAGAAATATTTTTTCGGTTCATTTGGGGCTCACATATAACCACTTAGTTGATTTTATTGAAATTTAATAGGGTTGAAAATCATGTTTCGAATTTTTATGTCCTCTAGTTGTTTCTGTGATATTTTTCAATGGTTTTATTGAATCATATGAACTTTACCTTCCATGTTTGTGTGAAAATGGAGGTTTTCCAAAGATATCATTTCCTGGATCATATGGGGCTTCCCAATAACAGATTTTTTGGTTCCATTGAATGTTATTGGGATTCATTTTTAATTATTGACTTATAAGTGTGTACATTGTGTGAAATGTAGTGATTTCATAGAGTTTTTATGTGAAAAACAATGCGAGATTTTGAGAAGATGTTTAATTGGAAATCAAAATGTTTTATTGTGTGTTTTAAGAGGTATAAATTTTTTATAACTATTGTATTTTTTTATGTGACTAGTTGTGGTTTTTTCATTAAAAGTGGTTTATTTAGCATTCTAAAGTTTTTTTTCTAAAAGGGGGAATCTATGGTATCTATGAGGGAGGATATGTACCATTATTCTAGGGATCCGGATGGGTTGTGACCATGATTCAGTTTGAATTTTGGATAAAAAAAACTCAAACTAAAATATATGAATAATGTTTGGGGATAAAAAGGTTATTGTATGTTCCCAACTAGTGGATCATGAATAATAATTGATTGTGACATGGATATTTTACACCGATGTACACGGTATATTGGTCCCGAGACTATCTTGTGCCTAGGGGTGTTCCTAGTTTTTGTGATCAAGGGATTTGTCATATTTTTTCTTGTATTAGGGTGTGTTTTTCTGTACATTACAATAAAAAACATGTCCTTTTAAAATGTATTAACTTTATCTGTGTTTAATTTTGGAAAATCTTTACAATTAAATGTTGCATTTCATGTAATTTTTCATTGGTTTTCCTTACATATTAAAACTGTGTGTTTTTTGACATTTTATTGCATACTATTTGTAATTTATGGGTTGTATCCTATTGGGATTAGGGTTTCAATATACTTAAACCACATGGGTGTATGTATACATGATTAGGTTTGACATATGTAATGGAAAATGTTTAGGTAATGGCATCTCGAGTTGTTAGTCCCCTTCTATGGTGTAGTGTAATGGAGATGGCTCGGGGGTAATGACCCCTGGTAATGTGGAGTCTCTATGGATGATTTTATACTTTTTTATTTATTATTGGACCAATTGTATTTTATATAATACCATGTATTCGTATCAGGTTTCTGTTAAGGCTTGTTTGGCATGAAAATTTTAGAATCATAATACTGAGTGTTTTTAATAGTTTATGATTTCATACTTTGGTAAATTGTTCCCAAACCAAATTTATAGATATCATATCACTTATTAAAGACCACGAGGTTAGGGAATGCCCTTTGGGAATTATCATGTTCTAGAGTTGGTGTCAGCATTAATGGAGGCCACATTCACTTCATGAAAAATTTAACAATAGTATGGAACACACCAAAATATTAATAAATGATTATCAGATAATAAATTAACCTGATTCTTCCCCATTATTGATGAAAAAAGATCATCTACCTGAAATAACACACAAAATAGTATATTCAAAAAATTTCTAAATATTTCCCTTTGAGGGTATCGGAAAAATCATGACATCCAGGAATCTAACACATCATCCTTAGAAGAATTGCCCATCATTCTCAACTATCATTATCATCTACACAATATAAGAATAAAAAAATTGAATATAATATATAAATAATATGTAAATTATTATCTAAAATAAACAATTATCATAATAATATCAATTCAAATGAGATGATCATAATTGTAATCCGAATAGACCTACCCACCGAACACATGTGATCAATAATAAAATATAGGTATCCAGGGGATACAAAACAATACATTAATAATTAGTTGTATCCTTCGAAAATATTCTATAATTCCAATGGAATTATTTAATAGTTTATATAATGAATTAGAATAAAAAATGAACTTCAAACTCTAAAATACCTACCCAATCATAGATAAATTCCTTGATTGGGTTATTTAAAATTTTTAGGATGAGGTAGAAGAGTATCTAGAAACAAAAATGATGGGTTATGGATATGTGTACCCAAAATTAATTTTTGTTGGAAATGATATTTTTATAATGGATAAATTTATGGTAATTGGATTAATATGGGTTCAAATTCAATCAAAAATAATTAAGTCATTGTTAATCCCATGTCAAATCTATATATACAAGTAAAATGTCATTAATCTATCTATGGTAATAGAAGTTAGATGGTCTATAATTAATATGATATCATTGAATGTGGAATTAAGGATTGATTAAATGTTCAAGATTCAATTTGAGGTGTTTTTTGGTGAAATAAATCCCATGTTTTCTAAATAAGATACACAATGGTTTTGGGGGTTTACTGAGGAATGATGGAAAATGGTTAAAATTTGGAAAATTTTGAGGAATATCTATAAAATATCTATCCTTTTTGTGATCTTAGTGGAACCACTGACTACATAATTTATTCCACTAGAAAAACAATGCCAAATGGCTAATTAGGTTTTACCCAAATGCACCACTAGATAGATGGGAGGACTATGGTTATTATATGAAGAAGAACATAGACACCAAACTAGACCTTTGTTATTTACCATCGTCCCATGTAATTATTTGGTGCCTCAAAATAGTTATAAATAACTCAAAATTTCCTTATAAATTATATAATTATAATAATTCCTTGGATAATGGTCTTAAATTTATACCATAATTATAAATTATAATCTATATCATGAATCATCAATAGAATTATTGAATATATTTTTCTAATGAACCAATATTTCTATCTCACACTACCACATATCATTCTAAAAAGATTCTTCATCCCATGACCCTTATCTGCAAGAATAGTGATTCCTCACAACACCATATATCCATTTTCAACTATCAAAATGTATCTCCCTAAAAAATATGCATTTGGTTCTATATCAGTGTCTCCATAGTTGATCACAAGTGAGAGATATGTATTTTACAACAGAAGATGTTACACATCTAATAAACTGCACATCCCTTAATATAATTTAGTTATGTTTAACTGATAGGCCACTATCATGATGTTCTTGAAAATTGTAATGGTTTAATGTGATGTGGTGAAACAATCTGTTTCCATAGAAGACACATATATTCTAATTGATGGGACACATAAAATTAAACATTTCCCCCAACTACAGACTCCATTCTTTATCTCCTTCAATTACCCTAATATCGATGTTAAATCTAAGATGAAATGATACATTTCAAATCAATTTTACAATATGGAGGTCTCACATACCATACTTCCTACAAAAATAGAAGTCTACCAAACCAAATTCCAAAAGTAGCTATATGATACAATATCCCATAAATTTAAAAAAATAGGTAAATTAGAATTAATGATTGAATATTTTCAATATAGGTAACATACAATAGATCTAGGTGATTGTACAATGTATATATAAATAAATAGTACAAGGTCAAAGAATATCCTAGAATTTTTAGATCATTAATTCCCATTTCATATTGATCTAAGGGAGAATTTATGTACTAATCTTCATCTGAGCACTCTTTTCCTTTTAAAAGACATTATAGAACCATGATTTAAACCAATAATCTCTATTTCATTTAATTTTCTATGCCATTATGTGAATTTATATAAGATCATAAATATATTTATTTCCCATCACATCCATAGAATTCATCTCGTATATCAGTATAATGTGGTCAATCTTTTTCAACCATTCCCCCACCACAGAAATGATGTCTAATACCTTTGGGCACCTAGGAAATCCAAAATCAATAATTGGGGTCTCCTTTAATAACATAAACACTATACCTTGATGTGGCTGTACTAATCGACAAGTCCTTTAGTGATTATCCTTGATTCAAATGCATTTCATAAAGTGTTATAAAAATATGAAGACATTACTCTTAATGGATGGACACTTGAAAAAATTTATGGCATTGTGATGAATCTTGGTCAACCAAAGGAGAATTAACCATTATGAAGCAATATATACTATCACTATCTCTTCTATCATTGATTTTTTAACCATTAATATTCCAAAAACTAGATTAACTATATTTTTTCTAAAATACCAAAATAAAATCGGACCACATAAATTTGTTATCTCATATATCACCCTGAACTATAGATCAATTTCAATACATGAATTATCCCATTCCACCAATGGTTATGTGATCCCTATGAGTGGAAAGACAATGTCCCCTTGATCCCAGAAAATTCCCATCATCTAGTTTTATGAAGGAGACATGATTTTTCGTACAACATCTACACTCTATTCCCCATCCTCATTCATCTTCCAACTAATCACATCTACAGTTTCACTTATACTTCCATGAAAATATTACAATATGATGCAAATTTCATCCCTATAATATACCAAAAACCACTAACTATGATTGAAGTGATTCAATAATGAATATATTGCACAAAATATTATGTTTCATATACACAATTAACTTCTAAAATAAGATGAAACATTCCAAATATTTCCAATTACTCTCCCCATCTACTATATTAATCTAATTTGAAGTAAATTTCCACTGTTGGAGTGACAAATTATTATACACGTAGGTGAACACATTCTCACCCTATATCAAAACTTATCCAAAGAGAAATATTGTCACATCACAGTAAAAACATAGCATACTCTATGATTAAAAAGGGTTGGGATATGAACTATCTTTATTATTTTCATAAGAATTATTAAATTATTGTCACAATAATTTGAAACATCAAATATGTTATCCATGTTACTATGTTCTATCAAAGGAGTTTCAGTGAGGGAAAATTCATGAATGAAACTTGTCTAGTAGCCAAAAAACATAAGAAAAATCTAAATGTTGAAGGTGTTCCATATATGTTCTAAAAACAAATCAATATAAAAATTTTATAGATCTATATATATTATTTCTTTTCAAACACAGTCTAATGAAATCATTCCTCGTGTACCAAAATGTTTCCTTTTAATTCCATTGATTATATTTGATGTGCTTGAAGTGGATTCATCATGATCATCATGTTTCAAACATTTTATTTTCAAATATTATAATATATAATGATGTTATTAATGACATTAAAAACAATTGATTTCATATATAGATGAAATATCTTATTTATTATGTCACTGAACACTGGAAAATATTTTTTCACTCTATTGTTCTAATTAGATAAAAATAAAACATGATACTTATTATTAATATTGAATTCATTATTTCATTCTCAATTAAGATAGGATGATGTTTACTACAAATTATATTACTCATTGAAACCATAAGGCTCCCATTTTTTATTGAAATAGGTCATCATTATTAGAAAACATGTAATTTTTTTCCAATATGATCTAATTAAATATATTTTAAATAATATAATGAGTAATACACGGATCCAATTTAGTGGAAGAAATTAAAAGAGAACCCAAATGTGGAATTTCTTACTTTGATGAATATTTTTTTCTTAACAATCATCATAATGTATCAAGAGATCTTCCATCTTCACCATAGACATGTAATATTGTGGAATAAATATCAAGAGTCCATCACGAACAATTTTGATATAAAATACAACTACACATAATAGAGTAAAACCCACTAAAAACTCTATATACTCATCCTAGTATAGGTCAACCATAGAAGGAAAAGAGGATATTGATCATGACTAGTCAGAAATATTAAACATGCTCACTACTTATGCTGATATGAACTATATGTAGAATGGATCATTCCCCACTCTACCTTCATTGAAATCCACCCACTCGTAATCATTAATATCTTCTATTTAGGAAATTGAATGAAAACTCTTCTTGGATAAAAAAAATTGTAAATTTAATGGTCATATGGTCCAGGTGGGAAATCATATAAAAATCATCAATATCTAGAATATAAAATAGCCAAAATTTCACAAACATTGAATCCACAATCAGATACACATATATATTGGAAGAATATTTATTTTTATTCAAATGGGTGTGTGAGTAGATGCCAAATTAGAGATTAATATGTCCTAAATATTATTCAATCAAGAATTGATATGGATGAAATTTATTCTTTAATGTCAAATAAAAGAACATATAAATTATATGATATATTAAATAAAACAAAAACTATTAAAGACCCCACTTCAACAATAAGAGGCTGATAAAACACATATTTCCATGAACCCATCCCTCCATAGATCCCTAATATCTAATTAGTCACTTGGTTCACTAATAACATTTATTTATATAACTATTTTTAAGTCATTTTCCATGCCCATTTCTTGATATATCTTCAGAGAACCATGAATCCCCTACCAAATAACATTAAATGACTAGCTTAGACCCAATAATGATATGTATTGAATGTAATATGATGTTTTTCAAGGAAGATTCTTTAATACCATTGATATAAATCCTAACTAAGTCTCTCTCTATAGTAGTCAAATAATCCCTAAATTGTTCAATCTATGAACCACCAACCTAGAAACTGTCTATTTGCGTCCAATTATTTCTCCCAAAAAGAAAAATTGAGACTATGTTGGAGCAGAAGAAATTTTGTCCACTGATATCATGAAGTACACCAGCTGATCAATCTTCTTTTAACCCTTCTCTATCATAGGTTCCCTTAATTGAACTACAATATAGGTCCACAATTTTATTTTTCTTACATATTTTTAAAAATATGGGAGATGGATAATTTTAAACATTTTATATTTTGGTGCATGAATTCATTCCACTTGTTGATAATTTTGATTAACTCTTTAAGGAAATATGGACATAAATACATTTTCATCAACTTTATTTTTTGAACCATAAAATTTTGGAAATGATCTAACATTATGACATTAGTGATGAACATCATGAAAAAATGGTCTATAGTTGTAATCCTTACAATTCAGTTTTGGATACCAGTATATACTATGACATCCCAACATTATACAGCTATACCTTGAAGAAAAAATGAGGTAACCATAATCCCCTAACCATTTTGTGTCTCTATTAATTTTCAACTCAAATTTATAAGCCATATGTTGTCCTCTGCATCAATGGAAACTATAGTGACCATATATGATTGAGGTTTTAGAGATGGAAATCACCCTAATATTCAACCATCACTGACATTTCCCAATGTTGTCCTCTATACTAAAAAATTACCTTCTAAAATATTCATAGCTTGATCAATTTATTGAATTTCCCATTTGACCTTATTTAGATCATACTTGGTTGTATCATATTTAAACTTAGGTGGTGAATCTAGATGTGTAATACCTAAACATTGTGAAATCATATTATATTTAATATCCACCAAAACATTTAATATGAGTGACATGATGACTAAAAAAATTTGATGAATCGCAATCTAAAATCACAAATATAAGTTATAGAGAAATTTCCAAACTAAGGGGATTATAAAATAAAAATAAATAACCCCAAATGCAATTCTCAAAACTCAATTAAATCCTTTATAATGTACACATTTGTTATTACCACATATATAGACCTAACCAATGTAAAAAAACAATCCTGAGTAAGAATTCAATGAAATTCATCACAAAAATAAATTATCATAATTTCAACGTGAAATTATTTTTTGGTAAACATCTAATTAAAGAATTTGGTATATTTATGGAGAAAATAAATTCTAAACATGAAACATTAAAGCATACCAAATTCCATTAATTATAAAATTACAATCATGTGTATCATCAAATGTATATTTAATCAATTGTATAAGAAAATAGTAAAAACATAAATTCCGTAGATGATGGGAACTTATAAGAATATTATATACTAATAGATAGTAAAATACACAATTAACTAGTTCACGTCAAAACCATTATATCTATTCTCTATCTAATCTAATTTCAAAGAAAATATGATAACCAAAATTCATGTTGTGGGTTCTCTGATAAAATTATGAAACACCCTACCATATACCACTAAGTCTAATCCGAAGGTTCCACCAGACCTCTTGAATGCCTACTAATATGAATTACATTACTTAGTAACAGTGACAGAAAACTGAGTATTATATGGACATTATTATATATTTACTAGGTCAACCCCATGTTAAAATAATGGAAGAAATAATAAGAACATATTAAAGGATGAATAAAAAACAATCACAAATATAATATTGACAAAAAATACTTAACAGAATGAGTCAGTGTGGAGTATTTGAAACATATTCTATAAATAATCAAAATGGATATAATGTATGTGGTTTACACTAATCAGAATATTAACTAATTCTTTATAATTAAATAAGACATCATATGGGTCCTCCAATTAACCATTTTATTAACCCATTATTGATTTGTTTCATTTCATCTGATCCTTATGGTGGAAAACTAAAAGGGAAGTAAAATTCAAGTGTATGGTGTGAGAAAAACAATCATAAGGGAACCATAAATGGTTATTTATAAATGATCACATTCTAATCACATTATTTTATGTAATAAAAAGTGTAAAGAAATAATAAATATTATAAAACCCAATAAACATACATACAACATGTTCTCTAATCCATATATTCATTTTTCTACACAATGATGCATGAAAAAATGATCAGCTTCATAACACATCCCCCTCAATGGGATAATACAAAAACATGACTGTCACATACCCCTTAAAGGGATAGTGAGTGTCTGATTTCTAGGAATCATGCATATTCCCCTCAGGAGAATAGTCCCCGAGACTCAACATGCTCAATGAAATATAAGATAAAATAAAAATTTGATAAAATATAAAAAAATATATATAAGATATAGATAAAAATATAAAAGAATTCTAATCATCATAATCCACGTGAACTTATAATTAAAAATAGGTCTCATATAAGAACACTAAACCAAACACACAATATGTGATAAAAAAATGTTAGAATCATGGGGATGAACACGCACTAAAAAATTATGCAACGAAAACATGTAAAATAATTCAAAATAGAAAAGGTGTCATACCTTAGGTCCACTGATGATTTAGATGCAAGTATATTTATCCTAATCTAAAAGTCCATCTGATCCTTGAACCATTCAAAATTTATATATTTTAATAATATAGAAATATGGTAAAATAGGAACCACAACCAATAAATTGTGAAAATTTTATAACATACCTAATAATATCAATCTTCAATAGTCATATTTAATCAATGGTTCCATAGATACAAATCCCCTCAATGTAGCATTAAATTTTATCAATGATCAATGAATATCTTATTAAAATAACATAATACCCTTATGTAGAATATAAATATCATGGATCAAATTGGTTTCAATTGTTGGTACATAAAGTGAGGTGATCTTTAATGAGGAATGATACATTTCATGAAGACTATAGGATCAATTACTTATTCAATAATAAAATTACTGTGTTTTAATGGGAGTATATAGCCTAAAATAAAAACACGTGGTAACATTTGATATGTAGTGACGAATTATTCCAAAGGAAAATATTTTTTTAGAATTTATATTTCACAAAAAAAATAGAATCAATTTCACTACAAAGAATTGGGAGAGGCCACTATAAACCCAATTGTCGCTAAGAAGAGCCAGTTCTACTAAGGAGTACAACTGGAAACCCTATAGATCATTGGAAGAATCAAGTCTTCCATGATGCCTCACCTATGACCATATGAGTTTATATTTTTTTTTGAAAAAATGACACATCCACAATAATATAATTATTTTTATTGACCCATTCCTCAGTAATTTCACCCCTAAAAAATTGAAAATCGGTAGAAGGACATGTAATCTTCCGAAGAAGAATAATTACTAAAACTGATGAGTTTCAAGTCACACAATTTCTAAGGGAACCTTGTGATAAATTTAGTCCATTTATGTTTTATTTAAGGAAATATATTATATATTAGTAGTATGTCTCGATTGAGAGTTTCATGCTCTGATAAGTACCCATGTTTAATTTAACAGAAGTGAAAAAATATTTTAATTTTAGAGAGGAGGGTGTATCACTATGATGGATAATCATACATTTGTGTTAGAAAAATATGATGTATTTCATTGATTTTATATATATAGATAATATAGTACCACTATTTTCCATTTGTGATGTCAAACAGACATTTAATATAGTGGAATCATTACATGGTCTGATGTTTATGACAATGAAATTCTAGTTTTGGAAGCATTTCATTCTATAATGGTGGGTTTAATTTCATGTAGGGTGGAGGACACCACGTGGAGTCTAGAGCATCGGGGTTTTTATTATTATCAAAATAGTGAATCCATGGTATGTATAGGGGATAAAAATATATTGGATTGTCAACAATGGAATGGTTCCACTTTAGAGGGATGCAACATGGTCACATTACTCAATGTCCCAAAGGGTATATCTATGATGGTACTCTTTTGTGGATTTAATGTCATGAGTCCATAATTCAAATAATGAAATATAACCTTTCATATTTTTTTACTAAGGGTACACCATAATTTTCTATTCTGAAAACTTTATGAATTAGAAAATTAAGACATCAGGAAGAGAAAATACTGAATTAATTTCCCCCCTATTTCCTCATGTCTTGGATCCCCCGTATTGAGTGATGATTCATTTAAATTTTTTACTTTGGATTAGGGTAATTTTTCCCATGAATATCCTATTATTATTTCATATTGTTTTATTGAACATCATAGTTATTTATGGAAATTATTTCCAAACTATATTTTCTAGAATAATTTAAATCATTATAATTTATGGGACCACATTACTAGAGAACATTACTTGAACATGAATTAGATTTTTTATATTTATTTTTTTTACTTTCGAATCGATCATTCAGTTATCAGCCATTATAAATCATTGTGTTTAATGATTCAATAAATTACATTTTTTCATGGTTATATATTATTTTTTCTTTTTGTTGGGAAAAAATCCATCATGGTATCATTGAATCATTTGTGAGGTGATTGTGTATGTTGAAAAAGTTGGCCTATGTGTTGTGTTTGTTTACAAAGAAAACCATGATGAACCAATTTTTTGACAAAGGGGATATCATGGTGGTATGTCGAGTTCAAGGGGTGTTGTTAACAATCCATGATTTATTCAAGAAAGTTGACAAAGGAATGGTCGATCTCGAGGCAGTTCAAAAAGAGCATATATAAGGTAGCCCCATTTTCAAGTGTTTTTCAAATTTTTGGACCTCAAAATAAACAAATGGAGAAAAGTGTTTTTTTGGAAAAAGTACATACTCTCCGGTGTCTTGGAGGGTTGGAAACCTGCGGGCCATAATTGTTTCAAGATTAGAACATCAAAATATTGAAAATGAAAAATGGTCACTCATGTTTTGGGTTTGGTCACACTAGTGACTAGCGCGGCAGAGACTAGGGCGGCTGAACTTGCACGCCGAGAGGTGGACCTACGCACCACCGATCAGGGTGTACAAATTCTTATTAATAGAGGTCAACCCCTCCTCATTCAGCAGTGAGTTCAACACTTAGAGAAAATCAGAGCTCCATTCACAAAGGTGTTGTGGTCGCGCAAGTGGTGGTGTGGTCGAGAAGGTGTACAGATATTCCAAAGTTGTGCAACGGTAGATAGTTGCATGCCAAAATTGGTTTGGGTGAGAAAGGGTGTGAGTCCCCCAAGGGTAGAGTTGAAGAAGTGGGTGTCACGCAGGTGTTTTGGTGACACTTGAGCACCAGGCTTTGAAGAATCGGATCATTTGATAGTTGCATGCCAAAATTGGATTGGGCATAAATGGGTGTAAGCCGTGCATGTTTGGAGTTGAAGAAGAGAGTGTCTCACAAGTGATTGAGGTTAACCTGCACGCATGTTTGAACATGCATGCCGGAACTTGGGAATCGTCTTGGAGAAGTGTGCTAGGTATGGTTGAAGTACGCCAGTCATTTTAGGGCTGCACAAAAGCTGGAAGATTTCCCGATAACTTCGGTGAAAAGTGAGATTAATCTATGGGTGAAAGATGGACTTCAAGAGAGAATCTACATACAACAGAGGATATATTCATTAGTGATAATGAAGAGACCCACAAGTCTATAAACTGTGAGTGGATCCTTTCCATAACAGTGAGTAAAGGAAGAGGAAGAAGGTGATCATGTACCCCGGTAGTGAGCCAGAGAGGGGGAGACTAAGGGATGACCCTTGGGAAAGTAGGGAGCTTACCCTAAACCATGTAAAGGCAGTGTTCCTGCGAATATTAGTGATATATCCCGAACTTTGTAAACAACAGTGTTCTTTTAGTGGATTTGGTACAACAACACATCGTCTGTATATGCTCCTTGGAAATAGCACAGTGAGGGTGAACCACGTAAAACTTTTTGTGCCCTATGCATGCTTTACTTTCTATATATATTGTGAAACATGAAAGAGAGAGAAGAGTGTTTTTCTTAACAAAAAATCAAGATCAGAAAGGATTTAATTTTAAATTAGTCATAGCTTGATTTACCCCCCCTCTCAGGGTAATCAGCCTAGTGGACCTAACAACTGGTATCAGAGGAAAATTTCTATATCAGTGGTTAACTCTCAAATGGTGGTAAAAAATCATAAAGGGATTCCAATCTTCGACGGGAGAAATTTTCCGCTATAGAAGAATCAGATGCAACACTACATCCGATATTTGGGAATGGATGCATTCACAGCAGCAATGCATGGTATAACAGCCAACATCAACAACGGGGCACTATCGGAAGCTGAGCGAAGTGAATTGGATTCTGACTCCGAGGGCATAGATTATTTAGTGGGAGCCCTATACAATGCTATATATATGAAGGTGATGTCATGAAAAATATCACATGCCATTTGCGAAAATATTTTGAATACATATGATGGATATACAAAAGTCAGAGATGAAAAGAAACAAGTTCTATGGAATAAGTATGAAGATCTGAAAATGAATCCGAATGAGACCGTTGATGCATTATTTGATAGGGTAAATATTGTTTTGGAGGATATCTAAGGTCTTGGAGATTCATTGAATACATAAAGATCATAAAGCACAACATGAGGAAACATACACCTCGGTTCAATCCAAAAGTTTCACTACTAGAAGATAAAGATCCAAAAGAGCTGACACTGGACAATTTGTACAGTACGATGGTTGCATATGAAATAAGGAACGATGATAACGAGGTTGTGTAAAAGGGGAAATCCAAATAGGTGTAATGTAATGCAATGAAAAAGCTCACTCTTGAATATTATCAGGAAGAAGAAGAGACAGATGAGGTAATGTCATTCCTCTCTTCAAATATTTAAAGAGGAAAAGGATAGTTCAGAGGGAAACATCCACTTGTATGCATTAGATGTGGAAAAGTTGGTAATCATGCCACGAGGTGCCCAAATAATTCTCAAGATGGGGAATAGGATGAATTTTAAATCCCCAAAAATAAGTCTTCAGCCTATGTGAAAAGAAAAGAAACAGTTCAAATGAAATCTCTTTAAGAAAATGAATCTTCATTCACAAGAATATGAAAGTTCAGATGAGTCTGAGGTTGAAAAGGTTGAAGAGATATAAAACAACAAAGATCATGGGGAAAATGCCATAGTGGTGGTCATCGGTAGTTCACAGGTGATGGAAGAAACTGATGCTGGAGAGGAAGAAGAATATGTTGAAAGAAGAGTTGATATAGAAGCCGAATTGGAAGAAACTCTTGAGGAGATATACATTTGGAGAGCTAAAACGAAGAAATCCAATAAAGCGTTACATGATTCCAAACTCTATATGCAACAACATTATGAAGAAAAGTCTAAGATGTTAGATGAAATTGAAAAACTAAAATCATAAAAACTAGAGAGCTCAGAAAATACGGTCGAGTATATGTTTAAAATTGAGGTACAAATGAATGAAATTTATTTTCTGACTAACACAGGAAAAAAGCAGGTCAAACGTATTGATGAAATCAAAAAATAAGTCATTGGTCTGTAATAATGAAATAAAGATCAAGAAAACCTCTTGACACTCAGTATAGTGCAAGAAAAGAAATTTTTTCAGAAGGCTGAAGATTTAAAAGTCCAGCACAGAACTCCATTGGAAAAGAAGCAACAGTCGTGTTCAAATGATAAGACTGGAATATGACATGAACGAAAACAGAAATCGATCATGAATGAAGTCAAATAGAAAGAACCTGCTCTATGAGTGACGATATATTTGGGTATAAAAAGGAATCAGGATATTATCATATAACAATGGGAACATAGTAGTGTAGAAGTGACACATAGGTATGCACCTAACATTAGGTTCTATTACTATGGAAATATGGGACACTCAAAAAATCTGTTTTCTATAGCCAAGATATTCTGAAGGGAACATGAATAATAATGGAAACCAAATAGAGCTCAATATTATAGAAATTCCGTTGAAGGTCATAGTTTTGTGTGTGGAGGATTTGGGAACATGGTTAGATATTGCACATAAATCATTCAAAATAATGTGTCAAAACAAAACTCTAGCAGTCGTAAGCAGAAAGTTAGAGAATCAACAAGTGAACTGAAAACACAAAATCAATTTGCAGCTCTACAGGATAAAGCAGGTCCATCACACTCTAAGGAAGATCAACTTCTCCATGCCACACCGAGTGTGAAGTAAAAGTCATGGATAAAAAAGAAAAATGATGAGAATGCAGTAGTTGCGGAAATTTTCATAAAGCTTCAAATCATTCAGGAGTATGGATCCTTGGTAGTGGTTGCGCATCCCATATTAATGGTAACAAGGATATCATTACAGGCATTTAATATGACAAATAATTTGTTGTCATGATTGGGAATGATAAAGGGATAAAGATTATTGGTTTTAGAAAGGCTAAATTTGGGGGAAAAGTAATGAGACGTGATGATTTCTTGGTAGTAGAGGGTTTCAGTCATCACATGCAAAGTGTCAGTCAACTATGTGGCTCTGGGAAATCTATCTGATTTACTAAGAAGATGTGTATTGTGAAAGGAAAAGATGGAGCAGTTATTCTATAGGGGAAAAGGACAAAGGGAAATCTTTACATTGTAAGTGGGGAAGAAGATATATGTCATTTATCCAGAGATGAAGATAACAAGAAATGGAAAAAGCGACTTGTTCATCTATGCCAACCGTCTATGGATTATCTGGTAATGTGTGATGCTGCTAGAAACCTTCCTAAACTATCACGTGATCGTACTCATGCATGTGATGTTTTCCAATAAGGGAAGATCATTATAAATACATACAAGCCAAAGGAATATAAATCAACTATAGTGCTCGAATTGTGGCATGCTGATGTATGTGGACCTATGTCACCATGATCCAAAAATGGGCAAAGGTACTATTCCCTTTTCATTAATGATTATAGCTGAATGGACGGGTTATTTGTCATTTCCCATAAGTCAGATTTTTTCAGTTGTATAAATTAGTATCAGAGGGAATAAGAAAGGATGAATGGGAATAAAATTATGATGTTTCGTACTGATAATGGTACATAATTCACAAACATTCAAGTAGAATACTATCTTGAGAATCATAGGAAAATTCATCAAGTTTCATCAGTGAGAACTCCCCAACAGAATGGAGTACCTGAATGGAGAAATTAGATCATCAACAACATGGATATAATGATGTTTATTGAAAATAACCTACTTGAGAAATTTTGAAAGGATTCATTTTTGACATCGGTCTACATATTGAATATGGCTCTGTTGTCACGACCCATCCTTGAGGCCCGTGCTGTGACAACCCCAAGCCCGCCTTCCATAGGCTAGGGGCTGGAGACTAGCACCAAAGGCATAAATCCCAATAATTGGGAAGGAATTGCCTTTATAAAAGTAAACAAAACACCACAAAGTACAAGCGGAAGTAAAACACTAAGTACAAAAGAAAGTGCTGAAAAGTAAATGGGCCAGAATACAAACCCAACATAAAGTATAGCTATAACTAAACAAAAGAACAACAGAAAAAGACAAACTTCTAGAAGAAAGGAAGCAGCTCTTGGGTTTTCCTCCTCGAATCCTACCTAAAGGGTAGGTACAGATGGCACAACTCCTAGATCGTCGACCACAGATCCTACCTGAAGGGTAGGTACAGATAGCTTTCACAACGCTCTCGCCCGTCAACCTCCTCCGAGTGTCGTCTCGCCGTGAAGTCCACCTCTGGGTACTGACTCGTCATGTAGTCCACCTCCAGGTACCGTCCAGTCCTTGAACACCCGGCCTCCGTCAGCACTGCCCGTCTTCTGCAACCAACACAACGAGGTGCGGGCATAGCCCATGCAGGGGTGAGTATAACGTTACTCAGTAGGGACCCCGAGACCCTCAAGGTCTCACTAAAACCTCAAGGTTAACCAAAAAGAATATCTCAACAGATAACCTCTACTTAGGTATATGCTCATGCATATAAATAAGTTATCATGTAACCCATCTCAATCATGAGGAAAACACCAAGATCATTAAATCAACAGATAACCACTACCCAGGTATATTCCCATACATATACCTAAGTTATCAAGTGTACCATCTCAATCATGAGGTAAACACAAAGGTCAAAAGTCTTAGCTCAAACTAGGATTTTCATTAAAGAAATTGTAACTACTGAAGAGCTCCATCTCCGGAGTGTACAGTGGTCCTGTCACGACTCCGAGGTATTAGTCACTAACCTAAAACTGTTGAGGTACTCCTCCTTTCGAGTACCACGTGTCAGCCACCCAAACACAGTAGTGCTTCCCGCCGGGGTATGTCACCCAAAGATAGTAGTGGACACCCCCTAGTAGCCTGCTCAGGTACTCTCCAGACGAGTACCGCAGGTCTGCACTGTCACACAAGTAGTGCTCCATCCGCGATTGGTCTGCACCTCACGAAGTAGTGCTCCGTCCACTGGGTTAGTCGACTCACTCCAAGTCGAGTCGGTCAAGCAGTCGTCAGGTCTCAGTCGGCTACACTGTCTCCATACTCCGCACGCTCGTCTCTAGGAGGGTCCTCTCCACGAGCTACAGGTCGATACTCCAAGTATCACAAATACCCATGAAGATGTATCTCAAAGGTCCGCCTCATCATAGGGGTCTCAACGCAACAGACGACACATCAATCGGATGCCCAGTCTGTGTGTTGCTAGTGTTTTCGTCCGAGGGCCCAGTTGGTTTCGTGTGCGAACCAATCCGGCCATATCTCAATTGTACCCCAAACTCTCATAGGGTATACTCATAGGGACTATTTCTCAACGTTATCACCAACGCCGCTGACGGTTCGTCAAACGAACGTCTGGTCTGAAAGATATCAGCTTTTCTGTTCCAGGGGCCTAGATGGATTTTGGGTACAATCCAACCCGTCCACTATCCAACTGCATCCAAAAATTAGGCGAAGTATTCCAAATGTTCCGTCTCATCAAGATGAATTCAATGAGACAGACGACACGTCAATTTGTCACCCGGTCTGTGAGTTATTGTCTTTTTCATTCCAGGGGCCCGGTTGGTTTTGTGAGCGAACCAAACAACCGCACTTCGATGGCTTCCAAACCTCAAGCGAAGTAATCCTAAAGATCCTTCACACCTAGAGGAATCCATCAATATCGACGGAACGTCAATCGGACGTCCGGAGGACAAGATATGAGTGTTTCCGCACCGAGGGCCCGATTGGTTTCGTGTACGAACCAACCCGGCCGAACCCAAAGTATTCCGAAACCTTGAGTGTGATAGACCGAAATGACCTTCTCTATTCAAGGATTGAATCGCAACAGATGTCATGTCAATCGTAGGTCTGTAGCCCATGTTATGGGTAAAAGACCGAAGACGGTCCGAAAACGGGGGTGTTGGGCCTGGACAGACCCGGCCCGAGACCCCCCCCCCCCGGTCGTCCCGGCCCGGCCTGGGCACAGTGCGCACAGCGTGCTGGCCAGCTCAGCTGCGGCCGAGTCATTGGCAAAAGGGGGGGTGGGGGGCTTCCACCATTGTGTAACCGTGGCCCCCCATTTAATTGGGCGCCGTTTGTAGGCCGGCTGGGTGAATTAATTCCCCCGGTTTCACACCTGTCCGGCCGGCCCGCCCTGGCCGGCCAGTTTCTGCCACCACAGGACCGGCGATGGCCAGTCCCCTTCTTCGCTGACACCAGCGGCCTGGAACCGGCCGCCGATCACCCTGCTCCGCCGCGGCCCAGAACCGGCCGCGGATTGGTTCGTCCGGCGTGGTGCGACGGCACCACGCCCTTCCGCCGCGGCCCCGCTCCGGTCGCGGTGTCTTCGGTTTTCTTCGACGTGGCGCTACGGCGTCACGTCCTTGTTCAACTCTCGGCGCGGTGTGACGGTGCCGCACATTAATTTCTGTATGATCCCACATGGTGCGACGACACCACGCCATTACGTCCCAACCACAAAGAATCAAACAAGAATAAAGGAGGAGGGTCGGCCGTGTTTGTGCCGTCCGGCCCCCTCTCGTTAGTCGATAACAATTAGTCGTATATCCACGAAGAACGACAAACTATAAATCACGAGCGTAAATAATTAAATAAAAATAAACCCCTACCTCGAGCGTGGCTTGAACGAGGTTTCCGACGCTGAGAAAAAGACATCGCGTCGCGAGTCGGTGTCGCGGAAGAGGATTCATAGACGAGGACGAAGATTGTCCGAGGTGGAACGGTGTCTCCCTTCCTTTTTCGTGGGAAGAAGAATGAGGGATGGTGTGTCTTCGTTCTTCGGAAGAAAGAAGTGATTGTGTTCTTCATCAGAGACCGATTCATTCTTCATGTTCTTCGTCGTTGAAGAAGATGTTCTTCAATCCTCCCAAATCCTCCCAACGCGACAAGACTCTAACCAAAAATAAAATAATCCCAAGTCTTATTTTATTAACAGAAGATAAGAAATTGAATTTCAAAAGTCTGAATTAATTCCACTTAATTAATTCATGAAAAGTTGTTATCATTAAAGGGTGAGTTGAGGGAGTTTGGAAATTGAAGGGGTGGGGTTCGTGTGGGCCCCACCAACCTCATAACCTCCCTTGGGAAGTTGGGTAGTTACCCAACTTCCTCCCAAAGCCATTAAACCACATAAAGAAAATATAAAAATTTTAGAATAATTATAAATTAAACTTCCACAATTTTAATTATCTACTCTCGTGAAAACACAACTCCGGAACAGGTGTTCCTAAGCAATTAACGGTGCTACAGTTCCATCGGTGCCATCGGAATTTGATTCCGAGCACCTGTTCAAAAGTTTAGAAATTCCCGCTCGTTCGTTCACTGAACGTAATTGAGTTAAAATTCAGAAGTTGATTCCGGGAATACCGGACCTCAGAATATGGCGCCTTCAGAAACTGTGTTCTTGTAAAATTTGAAAGAAAATTATGAAAAACTTTTCCTTGCAATTTTCGGGTCTTTACATTACTCCCACCTCAGGGAATTACGTCCCCGTAAAGCTTCAACACAAACTAGGGTCACAAAAGCGGTATTGAGCACGCACCTGAGCCTTCCGCTCCCATGTGCTTACCTGTAGATTCCGTACTGCCAAAGAAAGCACACCCGAGGAATCGACCGTCCTCATAGGATCCACTACTGTCGATTCTCGATCCCTACAGGAACCTCCGTGGAAGTAACCCCATTGCCATTGTCCTTATCCTCATTGTCGATGATATGCGAAGTGTCGAGCCTCGTATCTCCTCAGTTGAGATACCTGGAAAACGTCGTGCACCTGGTGCAACTGAGGTGGATGGGTCAAGCAGTAAACTACCTCGCCTACCCAGATGAGGAACTAGAATGGTTTGTTGAACCTCGGAGATAACTTGCCGCCCTGTCCACATCTCCGTAATGCTCGTCGAGGTGAGACCCGTATAAGGACGTGATCATCATCCTCAAACTCTAGAGGTATCCAATTCCTGTTAGAACTGAAACTAAAAACGAATGCTGCCATGAGGGTAAGGTTGACCGACTCAATAGTGATCGGTCGAACCCTCCTGTGCACGAGTTTATCATTTGTTGCCTAGGGTTTCCTTTTCTCCGACCAAGGGAAACCCATCCTGACGTTTTCCTAAAACCGTCAATTTGAGTATGAATAGTTATTGCCCATTCCATACTCAAACTAACATTATAAGGCCTCGACGCTGCCACGAGGAGATTCCAACAGAAACTCTCACCTCGCGGGTCTGACCACACCATCAGCGTAAGTGTGATTATCGAGTCTCCTCCCAAGGTATCTCCAGACGTGAGGGTCAGGTCCATAGCTTCCAGAATCTCTAGGTCTGGAACAAGATTTTTGAATGCAAGGAATGGTTAATATCGACATCTGTTACTACAGCAGCTAGTAGTGGGCACAGACTATCCCTTGAATCATTTTAGAGCCATTGGGTCACACTACATGACCGCATGCAGCTGCACTCTTCCTCTGCACTCCAGCTCCCTGATCATGGCAGGGATAACTAAGGCGGGTGGTTGTAGCATGTTAATATGTACACCACCTCATGCGGCTCTCCTAGATCTGCCTCCACGTCTACTGCTCTGCAGACTCATCACTCCATAAAGCTTCCTCTTATTTAAACATTTAACACGCTTGAGTCTCTAAGACTGGAGTCGGTATCCTGTTGCTTACTACACTGTGCAGCCTTCATCCGCTCATGGATGATCTGAAGGAGCTGCTAAAATTTCACCTTTTTCGAAAAGAGAAACTCGGTCTCATCCCCTAGATGAACCACGCCCATTTCCTAATACAGTCAATCCTGACATGAATGACGCATTCACGCCATGGATGACGTCTTAAGGCCTAGACGTAACTACTAAGAGATCCAACTGTCACTCTCACCTCCAAGGGTCGAGTCACACAATCGGCATCAATGTGAGGTCACTGGGTCTCCTCCTGTAGAAATATCGAAAGTGAGGGTCATGTCAACAGTTTTAACAGGGACCACTCAGTATCAACCAAACAAAAGGACAAGAATGAAAACAAAGATAAGTGTCTTTTTATTATTAAATCTCATAGTACAAAGACACAAATACAACAACAACATGGAACTAAAAGTACAAGGGACGTATCCACTAGTTCTGATCTTGTCTACCTGCTCCCGGAGCTCTACTTCCTTTTCCACTGCCCGACTGTTTTTCAATCACTCGCCGCTGCTTCTACCTTGGTGGCTCCTCCAAAGCCTGCAGATCAACTATACAAGGAATCAAACAGTCACGTGCCACGTGACCCTTTCCACCGCATGAGTAACATTGTCTGTTTCTGGCACGCCTAGCTCTGACCCCACCCCAGGTGCCCCGCACCACCGATCCTAAAACCTGAGATCGCCCAACTGCTAGTGTGGTCCTCCTGGGCCTCTGCATCATCTGTCTACTACTTACAGATTTCTTATCTACTGATCAAAAAACACCTAACAAAGGCAGCAGCTCCTGAACACGCTCAGGGTGTAGAGCTACTGGAACAAACTCCACCCTGAAGAAGGTCTCGAAGTGTTCCCATGCGAAGGTCATCCTGTCGCAAAACTGGAACAAGTGGATCCACCTCCTTCCTACTGCTACCTGAAGAAGGCTGGCAGAAAAGATCATCATGAAGTCTGTAGTCGTCCCCACTATGATGAAGACTCTCACCACAACCTCCAACCAAACCTCAGCCGCCTGCGAGTCCGTCTCTCCCCGGAACCTGGGTGGCCTCTAGTGCTGGAACTCGTGCAGTGCACTCAAGTGGCATGCATCCCCTACTGCTGAGGATGGTGGCATCGGTGGCCCAACGTATGGTAGTACCTCTAGTACCTCAACTGCAAGAGGGCCCTGTACCGAGGCCTCGTCACTCGGCAGACTTTCAGTACGAACATCCCTCTGGGTTGTAGCTGGTCGTCCAAGAAATGGCATCCTGAAAGAAACAACGTGACACGGTCAAATGATTATACCTAGTGAGATGACCTGGTTTGAGCTGATATTTAATGGGAAAACCTTTGAAAACACACACATAATCAGTGTTTTCGTGCACAAAGTCGGAAATCAGTTGTTAGGGTCCTGGTGTATGGATACGTCGGCCGACCACACCAACACTGGACTCCCTGAACTGAAGACCACACTCGGTACCCTTAACACTATTGCTTCATAGAATGAAAATATTAGAGTTATAAGTTCTGCGGTAGAACCGACTCCTCTGATACCAATTTGTCACGACCCGTCCTTGGGGCCCATTCCATGACTACCCCAAGCCCGCCTTCCATAGGTTAGTGGCTGGCGACTAGCACCAAATGCATAAATCCCGATAACTGGGAAGGTATTTCCTTTATAAAAGTAAACAAAACACCATAGAGTACAAGCGGAAGTAAAACACTAAGTACAAAGGAAAGTGCTGAAAAGTAAATGGGCCAGAATACAAACCCAACATAAAGTATAGCTACAATTGAACAAAAGTACAACAGAAAAAGAAAAATAGCTGGAAGAAAAGATGCAGCTGATGGGTCATCCTCCTCAGATCCTACCTGAAGGGTAGGTACAGATGGTGCAGCTCCGAGATCGTCCACCACGGAACCTACCTGAAGGGTAGGTATAGATAGCTTCCACAATTCTATCGCCCGTCAACCTCCTCCGAGTGTCGTCTCGCCGTGAAGTCCACCTCCGGGTACGAACTCGTCGTGTAGTCCACCTCTGGGTACCATCCAGTCCTTGAACACTCGGCCTCTGTCAACACTGCCCGTCGTCTGCAACCAACACAATGAGGTGCGGGCATAGACCGTGCAGGGGTGAGTATAATGTTACTCAGTAGGGACCCCGAGACCCTCAAGGTCTCACTAAAACCAACAAGGTTATCCAAAAACAAGTTATCAACAGATAACCTCTACTTAGGTATATGCTCATGCATATACCAAAGTTATTAAGTAACCTATCACAACCATGAGGAAAAAACCAAGATCATGAAATCAACGGATAACCACTACCTAGGTATATGCCCATACATATACCTATGTTATCAATTGACCCATTTCAATAATGAGGTAAATACAAAGGTCAAAAGTCTCATCTCAAACCAATATTTTCATTAACAAAACCATAACTACTTAAGAGCTCCGTCTCTGGAGTTTACAGTGGTCCTCTCACGACTCTGAGGTACTGCTCACTATCCTAAGACTGCTGAGTTACTCCTCCTGTTGAGTACCGCAGGTCAGCCACCAAAACACAGTAGTGCTTCCCACCGGGGTATGTCACCCAAACAAGGTATTGCACACCCCCTATTAGCCTGTTGAGGTACTCTCCGGAAAAGTACTGTGGGTATGCACAGTCACACAGGTAGTGCTCCGTCCGCCATGGGTCCACACCTCACAAAGTAGTGCTCCGTCCACTGGGCTAGTCGACTCACTCCAAGTCGAGTCTGTCAAGCAGTCGTCAGGTCTCAGTCAACTACACGGTCTCCGTACTCTGCACGCTCGTCTCTGGGAGGGTCTGATCCATGAGCTACAGGTCGATACTCCAAGTAACACAATGTTCCACGAAAAAGTATCTCAAAGGACCACCTCGTCATAGGGGTCTCAATGCAATAGACGGCGCGTCAATCGGACGCCTGGTCTGTGAGTTACTAGCCTTTTCATCCTAGGGGCCCGGTTGGTTTCATGTGCGAACCAATCCTGCCATATCTCAACTGTACCCCGAACTCTCATAGGGTATACTCATAGGGACTGTTTCTCAACGTGATCACCAATGTCGCTGACGGTTCGTCAAACGGACGTCCAGTCTGAAAGATATCAGCTTTTTTGTTCCAGGGGCCCGGTTGGATTTCAGGTGCAATCCAACCCAGACACTATCCAACTGCATCAAAAACTCGAGCGTAGTATTCCAAACGTTCCTTCTCATCAAGAGGAATTCAACGAGACAGACGGCGCGTCAATCGGACGCCCGGTCTGTGAGTTATTGGCTTTTTTCGTTCTAGGGGCATGGTTGGTTTCATGAGCGAACCAACCCGACCGCACTCCGATGGCATCCAAACCACGATAGAAGTAAGCCAAAAGATCTGTCTCACATAGAGGAATCAATCAAAGTCAACGGCACGTCAATCGGACGTCCGGAGCTCAAGATACGAGTGTTTCGGCTCCGAGGGCCTAGTTGGTTTCGTGTACGAACCAACCCGGCCGAACCCAAAGTATTCCTAATCCTTGAGTGCAATATATAGAAATGACGGTCTCGATTCAAGGATCGCATCACAACTAACAGCACGTCGATCGGATGTCCGTAGCACAAGTTATGGGCAAAAGACCGAAGATGGTCCGAAAACGGGGGTTTCGGGCCCGGACCGACCCGGCCCGAGACCCCCCCCCCCCCCCCTCGGTCGGCCCGAACCGGGTCGAACCACCCTGTGTCCAGGTCGGCCCGGCCCGGGCACAGCGCGCCCAGCGCGCTGGCCAGTTCGGCCAGCGGCCGGGCCGTTGGCAAAAACGGGGGGGGGGGGGGGCGCCTGCCCCCCTAGTGTAACCGCGACCCCCCATTTAATTGGAGGTCCGTTTGTAGGCCGGCCGGGGGAATTAATTCCCCCGGTTTCACACATGTTCGGCCGGACGGTTTCTGCCACCACAAGATTGTCGATGTCTGGTCCCCTTCTTCGCCGACACCGGCGGCCCGGAACCGGCCGCCGGTCACCCTGCTCCGTCGCGGCCCGGAACCGGCCACGACGTGGTTCGTCCGGCGTGGTGCGACGGCACCGCGCCATTCCACCGTGGCCTCGCTCCAGCCGCGGTGTCTTTGGTTTTCTTCGATGCGGCACTATGGCATCACGTCCTTGTTCAACTATCGGCGCAGCGCGACGGCGCCGCGCATTACTTGTCGTACGATCCCGCGTGGTGCGACGACAACACGCCATTCCGTCCCAACCACAAAGAATCAAACAATAATAAAGGAGGAGGGTCGGCCATGATTGTGGGGTCCGCCCCCCTCCCATTAGTCGATAACAATTAGTCGTATATCCACGAAGAATGACAAAATAGAAATCACGAGCGTAAATAATTAAATAAAAATAAACCCCTACCACGAGCGTGGCTTGAATGAGGTTTCCGTCGCGGAGAAAAAGACGTCGCGTAGCGGGTCGGTGTCATGGAAGAGGATTCATAGACGAGGACGGAGATTGTTCGAGGTGGAACGGCGTCTCCCTTCCTTTGTCGTGGGAAGAAGAACGAGGGATGGCACGTTTTCATTCTTTGGAAGAAAGTCGTGACGACGTTCTTCGTCGGAGACCGATTCGTTCTTCACGTTATTCGTTGTTGAAGAAGATGTTCTTCAACCTCCCAAATCCTCCCAACTTGACAAGACTCTATCCAAAAATAAAAGTAACCCATGCCTTATTTTATTAACACAAGATATGAAATTTAATTTCAAAAGTTTGAATTAATTCCACATAATTAATTCAAGCCAAGTTGTCATCATTAAAAGGTGAGTTGAGGGAGTTAAGAATTTGAAGGGTTGGGGTTCGTGTGGGCCCCACCAACCTCATAACCTCCCTTGGGAAGTTGGGTAGTTACCCAACATCCACCCAAATCCTTTAAACCACTTAAAGAAAAAATAAAAATTGTAGAATAATTATGAATTAAACTTCCACATTTTTATCATCTATTCTCATGAAAACGCAACTCCGGAACAAGTGTTCCTAAGCAATTACCGGTGCTACAGTTCCATCGGGACCCTCAGAATTCGATTCCGAGCACCGGTTCAAAAGTTTAGAAATTCCCCCTTGTTCTTTCACTGAACGTACCAGAGCTAAACTTCGGAAATTGATTCCGGGCATACCGGGCCTCAGAATCCGGCACCGTCAAAAACCGTGTTCTTGTAAAATTCCAAAGAAAATTAAGAAAATATTTTCCTTGAAATTTCTAGGTCTATTCATCTGTTGTTTCCGAAGGAAGGAAAGACTCCATATGAAATGTGGTACTAAATGATTCCAACGTTGAAATATTTTTGAATATTTGGACGTATGTGTTTCATTATCAACAAATAAAATCACATGAAGATTCATTCAAGAGGAGATGAGGGGATATTCATTGAATACTTAGGAAAAATAAAAGCATATAAATGCTTCAACAAAATCCTGGGAAAATTGTTGAGAGGAGTGATGTCACTATAATAAAAGATGAATAGAAAACTCAATGACTCAGTGAACTGTTTCTGGATGAAAGTGATGAGGAGGTAAACAAAACAAGAGTAGAAGAAGTGGTTGATGCTAATTTATAAGAAGATACTGATGATTATCTTGATAAATAAAAATCAGTTTCTACATAGAAGCCAAGGATTCGAGTTTATGTTGATAGGAAAAACAACATTGGTGATCAATCAGCTCCAGTTCAGACTCGAAGAATGAAATCATTTCGGAAAAGTTCATTTTTATCTCAGGAAGATTCAAAATGTTTTTCCGATACAGCCAAAGATGAGTACTAGGTTTAGTATATGAATCAAGAATTAGACCAGATTCAGAGGAATCATTCACGGGAGATTGTTTCAAATCCACCAGATAAGAACTTCATCGTGAATAATGGGTTACTCGCAACATGATGAATGAATATGACACAATGATTCAAAACAAAGCATGACTGGTGTGTAAAGGATACTCCCAATTTTAGTGCATTGATGTTTTTGAGACATTTGCACCAGTTGCATGGATAGAGACAATCAGATTATTTTTTTCCACAGTAGTGAAAAAAAAGTTCAAAGTGTTCTAGATGGACGTCAAATATGCATTTCTGAATGGGGTTCTAGAAGAAGAGGTGTAAATTGATCAGCCAGATGATTTTATTATTCAGGACGATGAGAATAAAGTTTGTTAGTTGACGAAAGCACTCTATGGGTTGAAGATATCACTAAGATCAGGGTACTCATGGCTAGATCGGTTTTTTAAAATTCTTTTCTTTCAACATGGTGGAATTGATTACAATCTCTACGTCAACCACAACAGTAATAAATAATGATGGGGTTGGTTTATGTTGATGAAATAATATTTGGTGGATCAAATTATGCTCAATGAAAATTGTTTTTTGAATTCATGAAAAATGAATTCGAGATGTCAGTGATTGTTGAGAAAACATTTTTCATTGGTTTACAGGTGAAAAAAGGTAGTGATGGGACATTCATTTCTCAATCCAAATATGCAAAGGAAGTTTTGATAAGGTTTGTAATAGATAATTCCAACGAAATGAAGACTCTGGTTGCTACCCAGATGAAATTATAAAAATATGACAGTGTAAAGGTAGTTAATATCACTGAATCCATGAAGATAATAGGTAGTTTACTATAATTAATAGAAACAAGACTTGATCATGTTTTCACCACAGGCCAATCAACACGTTACCAAAGAAATCGAAAATAAAGCCACATTCTTGGAGTGAAAATAATACTTTTGTATATAAATGGAACCGTGGATTTCGGTCTGATGTATAATCACAGATCTCAATTACATTTATTGGGTTGTACAGATGCAGATTGGTCCAGATTTGCAGATGACAAAAAATCAATGTCAGGAGGTGCATTCTATCTTGGTAGATTGTATATTTCATGGCTAAGTAGGAAACAATATTTCAATTCTCTATGCACTTTTGAGGCCGAGTATAATGTTGCCACTCAAGCATGCACACAACAATTATGGATGAAGCATCAACTGTAAGATATTGAAGTTGAAGTGAAGTCTCCGATTGGAATCCGATGTGATAACTCAAGTTCTATCAATCTTAGCAAAAATCCATTTCATCACACAAGTACCGAGCACATTGAGATAAAATATCATTTGATCAAGGAGAAGTTGGAGAAAGGAATCATATAGTAGGAGGATATTCCTACAGAGCTACAGGTGGCAGACATTCTGACAATGGCTTTACACAAGGAAGCTTTTGAGAGGCATCTACAAACTCTAAGAGTTCAGTCAGCTCCCCACACATGAAAATGTGTGTCTATGAGCCCCCTCTTTCTAAGGTATGATGTGTTTTACCCTAATGTACCAGTATGTGCTTTTACCCTGTTACAGACTGCAAAGGAATACCATTTGGATTCGTTGACAACGGGGGGAAAATTGTGATTGTTCAAGGGGGAGATAGTGTGATCGTGTGGCTATTTTCTAATGCATGAGTGATATTTGGAGAAGTTGACAAGTGGGGTAAAGAGATAGTTGGAGCAATGAGAAGGGGGGAGAGTGTAAATCTGACGATGTTAGACGTGATTGATCAGAGAATAGATATCACAACAACTGAGGATCGAGATAAAAACAGAAGAGCGTTTTTGGACTGCGGTAAGAATATTTTCAACAATTGGTATCATTTTGGTATCAAAAGTGGGTGTTAGAGTTGATGTAATTCATTGATGAACTTTTCATTTACTCTTTTTTCTCACGCCGAGCATTGCTCATGTGGGCTTAGAGTATGTGTTGATTAAATCCTTGATCGCTATCAAAATCGCAATAGCTGAATGGTGGTTAAATAAATAACGATGTATATTTTTATGAACTATTTTTCAACAAACCCAAAGGTTGATATTTTTGGGAAAAAATCCCACAAGGTATCATTGAAGCATTTTTTAGGTGATTGTGTTTGTTCATAAAGTGGGCCTCTGTGTTGTGTTTGTTGACAAAGAAAACCATGACGAAAAAATTTGTTGACAAAGGGTATTTCATGGTCGCATGTCCAGTTCAAGGGATGTTTTTAACGATCCATGATTGATTCCAGAATTTTGACAATGTAATGGTCGATCGGAGGTGGTTCAAAATGTGTAGATACAAGTTAGCCCCATTTTCCAGTGTTTGCCAAATTTTTGGACCTCAAAATCAACAAATGGAGAAAAGTGTTTTTTTGAAAAGGACTTGTGTTCAGGTCTCTTGGAGGCTTTGAAACATGTTCTCCATATGTTTTTCAAGATCATAACATCAAAATATGTCAAAGGAAAAAGGGGCACTAAATATTAGGGTTTGGTCACACAAGTGATTAGCACGACACAGACTTGGGGGCTGAACATGCATGCCGAGAGGTGGACTTGCGGGCTGCTACTCAAGTTGTCTGAATACCTATAAATAGAGGTCGACACCTCCTCATTATACAGTGAGATAAACACTTATAGAAAATCCATGCTCCCGTCACCCAGGTGTTTTGGTCGCGCATGTGGTGGTGTGCTCGGGCATGTGTACAGATATTCAAAAGTTTCGTGCCAGCTGATAGTTGCGTGCCGAAAGTGGTTTGGGTGAAAAAGGGTGTGAGTATCCCAAGTGTAGAGTTGAAGAAGGGGGTTTTTCACAAGAGGTTTGGCGACACATGTTCTCCAGGCATTGATGAATCACCACAGTTGATCATTTCACGCCAAATTGTTTTGGGTATAAAAGGGTGTGCGATGTGCATGTTTGTTGTCGATGTAAAATGTGGCGCGCAAGTGGTTGAGGTGAACTGGCACCCTGGTTTGAAGTTGCATGCTAGAGCTTGTGCGCTGGCATGGAGAAGTTCTCCAGGTATGGTTAAAGTACGCCAGTCATTTTAGCGCTGCATGAAAGCTAGAAGATTGCCCGATACCTTCGGTGCGACGTGAGTTTTATCTACGGGTGAAAGTTGGACTTCAACAGAGCATCTATATACAACCGAGGATGCATTCATTTGTGATAATGAAGAGACCTATAGGTCTATAGAATGTGAGTGGATCCTTTCCATAGTAGTGTGAAAAAGAAGAGGAAGAAGGTGATCATCTCCACTGGTAGTGAGCCATAGAGAGAGACAAAAGGAGTGACCCTTGGGAATGTAGTGAGCTAACCCTAAACCTTATAAAGGTAGTGTGCCTGGGAATAGAAGTAATATATCCTGATCTTTGTAAATAGCAGTGCGCTTTTAGTGGATTTGGTACATCGACACATCACCAGTGTATGATCCATGGACGTAGCCAATCAAGGGTGAACAAAATAAAAATTATTGTGTCATGTGCATTCTTTACTTTCTATATATACTGTGAAACAGGAAGAGAGAGAAGAGTATTTTTCTTAACAGTGAAACAAGATCAAAAGGGGATTTAATTTTAAATTATTCATACCCTGATTCACACCCCCTTTCAGGGTATTCAGCCTAGTGGACTTAACACTTTTGATTAGAGATAAAGTGTTTGTTCAAGATCAGATGAAGTGAAAATGGGATTGTCTAGTGATGGGACATACTCTGTGATTAAAGAAATAGTAATTTCTGTGTATGTTATGTTTATAACACAAAACCATATATTTGGTTTTAAAATAATGTGAAAATCATGACCCATGATATCATTGCCTAAAAATTACACCATTTTAATTATTAATAAAATAAAATCAATACATCAAAGGCTCAAATGGTTTAGTATTTTGATAAAATAAAAAGTAAAGAAAAAAATATAAAAAATAAAATAGAAATGAAATCAAAATAATTCATTTTTTACCTTCTAAAATATGACATGACCATATTAGTACTTTTATTAAGATGAATATAAACATCAAATATTGTGTTACACACAAATCCTGGAATTGGGGGGGTAACATATATGTAATTTGATTCATGAATCAATTATACATTGGGGGGATAATCATTGTTATCATTTCATAATAATGTGATTTAAATCGTTATATTAATGTGTTTGTTTGAAAATAAAATAGAATTTATAGTATACCTCATAATTAAACATCATACAATAGTTATTAGATAACACCCATCATTGTAAACAATGATAGTATTCTATTCACACATATCATAGTTTAAAAAATATGACTAAAAAATTATGAATTATTCAATCTTTGTGAACATGAATAATGAAAATAATATCCAGTGATATATCACATTACCCAATTCATTGTTGGAATATATAATTCTTCACCTACCCATGAAACCCAAAAAAAAATTATAATCATTTATGATACATATAATGAAATCATATGAAATTCATAATCTATAATGATACCCCAAAAGACAACATATTTTAAAAGAAATCATAAATAAATAATTATTGAATATCATTTTGTGGTCGAAAAAGAATATGTAAGATCATTTTCCCCCTAAAATAACATCACTCATGGGTCGACAACGAACCACTCAAGAGGAATCAATGCATCATTTTTAAAATAATGGCTATTTGATAAATAATTGAAAATTTCATTAGATTCATTTTGATATAATGAAAACATGTATATCCCCAAAAAAGAAATGGTAATTAATAGTGAAATGAAATTTTTTTATTATATATGAATGTTAATTGTGAAATGTTTTTGAATATTATGGTAAACCAAAATGAATGAGTTGGGTTCAAGAATCCCCTTAACATAAATCATGATTTTTTTCACATTGTTCACAGATCCTATATAGAAAGAATATTTTTGTTATTCCATAAAATAATGACAGAGATATTATCATTTCCATCACTATATTTCAATTATAAAAACTGGATAAGAATTTTTAATAATTTATTTATATGTGAATTATTTGAATGTAATGTTTCCATTAAATTAGCCAGTCTAGTTTCATGTTCATTTTTTTCGAGGTAATTTATATAAAACTATAATTACCTCATAAGATTAAAATATAAATATTTACATTTTAAATTATTTATCTAGTTTAAAATATCCATCATTTAAGGTGGTGATGTGAAGGGATGTGTAAATTTTTTCATCATAGGATAATCAACTATTCAACATAATGTTCCTCATCATGTCATAATCATGGAATCATAATCAATATCATGATATAGTCAATGGGAAAAGCTACTGAATAAGGAATATTACTAATAATTAAATTCCATAATATTATAGTAAAACATAAAAAATATTTTTGGACCCAAGTCATATTATTCTTTAGACATAATATAATAGTATCAATACTATGATATTAATAAATTAAAATACAACATTATTTAAATGAATTTTTAATATTCTGTCATATGTTTTATAAAATTACCCAATTCATTACAGTGATATAAATTTTTTTTTCAACCTATAATATCATGATAATCACATATCAATTAAATAACATTCAATGAAAATATATAAAAAATGTAGTCATTAATAAAACCCTACAAAAAGAGAGGGTTTTATAAAGAATAAGTTATTGAAAACTCATAAGGTTGATATAATATTAGTTTTTATATTTTTCAATTGTCTAATATTTCATCATTATTTTTTGGGGAGGAAATATCTCAACTAGATTCAATACGATGATTTTGAAAATAACTTTTATAAAAAAAACCACCAAAATTGGAGTATAAATATTATTAAAATATTTGGAAGCTATTCTTTCTGAAAAAACTAAAAGTTAATGAATAATTACATTAAATATATAGTATATTATTTGCAAATAACGTTTAAAATAATTTTATAGTAGAGAAAACACAAATTAATGAATTATATTTAAGAATCAAGTTCTCTTAAATCATGTAATGTTTCATATTGTTTACACTTCCTATAAAACAAACATATGATTGTTACAAGATGATATCATATGTGAATTATATTATTTTTATCCTCTATCTAACAATTATATATAATATAATTTATCATATGATACTATTTGTTATAATTGAAAATTATTTATATTTTTAAATAAATTATGTCATTTTATTTTGATAAGATTATTTTTGTTAATTGTAAATTATAAATGAGGGAAATTAATTAAGAATAAAGTAATGTATTTCATTAAATATTTATATAATATATATAGAACATTATATCATCAAAAAATTATATTGATATGTATTGAGTTTCCAATGTCCGTATTGGTTAGTTTTCGACCATTGACTAGATACCGTCATGAGATGAAGAAGAGAATTATGATATATGATATTTCATAAGTATAATAATAGTATTAGTTTGAACTAAACAATATAATGTTAACAAGATAATTAATTAATTATATAAACACTGGGTTTGAAACGAATAGATACAATGTGTAATATAATATTAAAACTAGAAGAAATATTGATTAAATATGGCCCACTTCTTATGGTTGCTTCATTCATATAGTGGTAAACTCATTGAATTAATGGATTTGACATATAAAATGAATTAATCATGTATTATAAAGGTATTAATAGTGTTAATTTCGTACATTTTTTTATTTTCTATATAAGAGATACGTGTTTTTTTGAGGGGGTGGAGAGGGGTAATTAATACTTGACGTTATTGGTATTTGTGAGTTAAAATATTGAATAAAATAGTATTTCCATGATATGTATTCTAATACTTATATTAATAAAATTTTAATTTATATTTATATATAATGTTAAATGATATTTTTTACATATAATTCATTAATGATGAATTAGTTTATTTACTAAAATGATCAAATAGAAATTTTAGTTGAATAAATAATTATTTTAGAAAATAGAGAAAATTATTTTTTTTTAAATTTAGGTTTATTAGTTTTTAAATAAAATTTATAGTATTATATTATTTTTCTAGGATCCACAACATATATACATTATCATGTCATTATAACCTCATGTATGATGTAATTAAATTACATTTTCTGTATAAATGATTTAATTTTTCTATTAAAAAAATTGAAGTATTTAATAAAACTAATAAAAATTTCCCTTGGAATCTTTTAGCGAACATATTCTCATAATTTAATTCATTTTATATAAATTATTATTTATCATATTTTTTTTCAAAATAAAATTTTTTGTTTGTACATAATTCATTAAAATTCAGTTTATTTCAATCATGTTTATAGTTTTATTTGGATTTAAATAATTATAAATATTTTATTAATTTTTACTATTTATATTTTAATAAATTAACTATGACCAATATTTATTTTATTAAATTATATTATCTTTATCCTAAATTAATATTTCCAAAACCGGGATATTTTTTTCAATGGGGAGGTTATTATTCCTAAAATATACTTCACTATTTTAATTGTAGGATTACATCTCAAATTTATATATAACCTCTTATAAATATACATTACTTCCATTTATTACAATTTACAAAAAATAATATAACCAATATATATTTTAACATGTAATGTTTTTCAATTATAAAATAATATTTTATAATTTATTAAATTGGTGTTCATATCTATGATAATTTTAGGGTGTCATGAATATCCATGGATTTTTATTCTTATAGTTTAATTTTTTATCTACACTTTGTAATTTTTTTTAAAAATTGTGGATATGTTTATTCTAAAAACATAGATATCTCATTTAATTTAATTATACATAAATTTTTGCATGTGTTTAAACAATTTTATAGACCTAATTATGAAAATAAATTATTTATTCTTTTGAAAATTAATTAAATATATATATATATAACTTTTTAGATTTATATCATTTAACACACTAGAAATTACAACCAAATTTTTTATCATGTATTACGAGATGAAAATGGATGAGGTTATTACTGTTTCATTTCCACCATGGGTAATAATGTTTTTTCGTTAGACTTTTGATTTCACCAAAGAAAATGTACAAGGTACTTTTTCTTATTCCATATAAATTTATCTGCACAAACTATGACCATCACAAAATTATTCCCAAATTAATACTGAAGTACCAGTCGTAAAACATCGATATTAATATCATGTTAGTTATCCAAAATTTAGTTCCTCAAATCATAGAAGTTAAATGGCTCAGGGAGTAGATCCATGAATAGTGGCATTGGTTATTGATGGTCCATTTATTATTTAAAATCAAATATATCGAAGGATACAACATAAATACATATAATATTTTATTTTATTAAAAAACACATGAATCTCATTATTTGGGATACTCTATGTAATAATTCATCTCTAACACCAAAATCTATGTCACAACAATTGTTGTTAACATAACGCATTTTCCCACTCTAGGAAGATTATTTATGTTTTGGGATGGATTGATACATCCTTGTATGTTTATACATTATATTTTATGTATGTGTTATGTCTTACTCAACTTTATAAAAAAATATTAGAGATAAAGATTTTTCCTCAAATAAACCAACATATAAGGAAACATGATTTCTCAAGTGGAATAAATTATTGTGTAAAAAAATACTTCATATATTGATCTCCACATTCACTATATTCAAAATTGTATTCTATGAGAATTTCATAGATTCATTAAAATCTAAATTGAAATTGATCATTTATTTGGTGATGATAGGTTGTTCTAATGTACAATTCAGTATTCAGACCACGTTACAGACTTATCCTAAATAAAGAGGATTAGGGTCCAAAAGAATTGAAACTGATCAATTGTGGAGTTATATATAACTCCATTTCATTAATTATGTATATATTAGAATGTTTGTTAAGAGAAAAATAATTTGAAGTAATTATGATGTGGGTAGTATTTTTGAATAAATTCAATAAATCCATATCATATTTCCTCCTTACAATGTCTTGAAGAGGCCATTAATAGAGTAAAAATGATTTAATTTCATTTTAATGTTTTTATTGTAAATTTTTTATTCATCCCCTTATATTACTATCACTCTATCATAACATATAAAAATAGAAAAACATTTATGTGTAGAAAGAAATATCCATCAATGTATTATCCTATTGTATGTTCTCTCTTAGATAATGAAAAATCCAAGAACTTCTACGATGGATTGATAATAAAATGTAAATAGCTTTATAAAATAGTTACTTTTAATCATATGTCATTATGTTACACAATTTATAATTCTAAATTTATTGAAACCATATTTTCCTATATGTGATTAATAAAAAACATACTTTCTTAAAACTGTCACATTTTTTGATTCACTAAATAATTCCATTGTGAAACAATGATTATCTCTTGGACAATTTTTTGGGTAATATTTTTGTGAGTGTTTTTGGTCCAAACTATAATTATGATATATAGATATACTATTTTATTATCTATGATGATATTGACATGCTAAATGTGGATCATAGATAGGGTAATAGTTTTATTATTAAAATCGATCCATCTAAATTAATATCAATTCAATTAAGGTATTAAATAAATAAATCCTTATAATTCTAACTCCAAAATATATGCAATATAATTGAATAATTCATCATTTACCTCAAATTCCTTATCGGGTCAACATTATATCAATTGGAAAACTATATTTGATTACCAATATTTTGGTGTTTTCTTAATTCTAATTTGAAATTGTCATCTTTCTAATGGATCAACATGATCCAAATTCCCAAAGTAATTATTTTTTCTTCATATTTACCCAATGAAATTAAAATAATTCTTATAAAAAATTTATTTATTAAGAAAAATTTCTTAATTCAATAAAATAATAAATTGTCTTTTTTATGTGATTATATTATATTTTAAATAGTATTTTGAGAATCACTTTTTTAATTATGAGAAATTATATATATATAAATTTATATTATATTACATATATTTTTATATTATAAATTTAATCCCGAAAATTTATTTTCATATCCTTAACTATGCCTTTATTGTGTAGTTTATCATTATTTTCCTCTTTATATTACCATGTTACTTCTTCGTATATAGGATTTCACCAAAGATCATTGGCCTGAAGAGTCATCTTGTTTCATGGTAAATTATTTCTATGATAAAATATCATCATGGGTTTATCATAAAAAGGATATTAATATTACTATGGTAAAAAATATCTATCAAATAAATTCAAGGTAGTATAAATGTAAAACATATTAACGGATGTGTGGAAGGCATTATGAAAATTAGCCTTTTTTGGTGTCCAGCGTATTTGTTATGCTACTACTCAAATGCGATAAAGGATATCAAAGGGCATGGTATTTTCTAGGGATATGAATCCAATTATTTCAAAATAAATGACCCTCTTACTCGGTGAAATATTTAGGAATGTTTTTTTAATGTTCACACTATATCATACTTCAATGTTTTTATTATAGATCTTCAGCGGACATTGAGAAGTGTTTATATAGTATTTAATGGTGTGATCCTCTTATGTAGAATCTTACATAATATAAGTTCAATGTAACATTATATCACTAAAATACTCATTTATTGAATGAGTTATACATCACATACCATATATAGCTTTGAATTTGAATATTTTAATAATCAATTGAAGAAGGTTGGTGTATGATAACTAGAGTAAAATGATATTTTGATATTATCAAACTATAAATTCCATTTTTATGGTTCTCAATATATACCCATGATCATGAATTTTCCTTATACATTTCCATTATTTTTGGGGTGGTCTTATGGATTCTATATACATCATTTTAATATCTTTAAAGAGGTTGACAAAATTTCGTGGTGAACAACCAATCATGATAATAAATCCTCAAATGTCATGTCCCATACATCATCAGAACATAATTTATATATCACATCGAATGTTTTTCGAGGGTGAAATTTTTTCAAAATAGAAATGATTTGGGTAGTTATGGAATGTATATCCCATTAAATCCCATATAACATTACTTCTTCTAATTATCTTAATGAGACTAGTTTTAATGTTAATTATGAAGATCCTTTATTTCAATGTTTTTATGGGAACATGTTTCATAATTCTGTTTGAAATATTTCTCTATATATTGGTGACAAAATAATAACACTAATTTTTACTCAATAATATAATTATTCATGTAATGAAACATGAAATACAATCTAATATAATCATACTACATTTTCCTTCCCAGATGTATGGAGGTATATGATCTAGTGGAATTATATAATAACTACATCATTATTAAAAGTTATGAGGGAACACAAATTTTATTCCAACTCAATTGACAATATATTTATTAACTTGTATTTCAATTTTATTACCATAATTAATTGTTTTCAACATATTTTGGTGCTCTAAATCATCCATTTATTCCTCCATGATCCAATCATGTATAAATTTATATTTAATCATTCTGTAAGGTTAGTATTTCTTTTGTACCCTTATTATTTACATAGACATCAAATACAAAACCACAAATATTGATATTTCTCATTACATATAATGTAAAGTATATCAAATTCCATTCCTCTATGAGCATATGTTACCTTATTTTATTACCTAATATCATAGAAAATAAAGAAATAACATTTTTTAATCAACTCTATCAATATTCAGTGATTCTTGAGGATATCTATAAGTTGGAAAATATACCATAGGATCTCATGAATAACATATATTTCACAAATCTTAGAGTTGAGGCAGGGCATCCAAATAATGAAAGTGATGTTCAATGATAGTAACTCCAGAAACATTTTCAGGAAGTCATAATCGTAGATCATCAACTATCGTGTGGAATTTGTTATCACATTATCATTTATTTGATTACTCAATACGAGATATTCTTTATATAATCCAAATAAATAACAGACACTTCTCTATATGAGTTCAATGTGATTACAGAAATAGTGATTAGCCACTTCAAGACATATATAATTCATTAGTCACATTCATTAGTAATTAAATCATTTAAGACATTCCATTTTATATTTTCTAGTTTTATTTATATTGATGTGGAATTCCTCAAGAACCATAAGCAAAAGCCAATATTTTTTTCAACTATATGGACTTACATGAAATTTGAGTGTTATTCCCCTTACTTAATTTTATTTTCCATAGTATAATCCCTCAAAATAACCACCATATTGATAAAAAATCCCAATAACGCGACTTCATACATCTAAAAGTAACTATGTATGAATGTTGAATATAAGACACCCTTTCATTATTCTACTAGAAGAATCCGTAGAACAATTCATTTTCATCTATTTTCTTGGGGTATAAATAATTTATTTGTTAAATATTAAATCATAATCAACAGTATAATCTTGATGTACTCTATTGATATAGTATGGAAACACTATATGGAAATTATTATGTAAAAATAGAACCATTGTGAACTACTTTTTTCAATATATTATAAAGAAGTAATTATTATGAACATATTATTTCCTTCACCTATACTATTGATATGCAAAACAATAGTTAATATATGAGTATATTTTCCCTCATGTTGTTTATAAAAAATATCAATAATCCTCAATAGGAGAATCTAGTTCATAATTGGGATTTAATTGATCATGAGGTTGTTGATTTACAGCCAAAATGATCCGCCATTTTATTTGAAAATGTGAACAAATAAAACCCAAGGTGATACACTAGGAATTATGAAAACTTTTACTAATTTCTCTTGTTACTACCTCATTATCCAATTGAGTTAAAATGGGTCAATCTACTATGATTATTTGGATATAAGCATAGATCAATGTATATAAAAATTTGAGAAATCAACCACATAATATTGTGGAAGGTCACATAATTATTTTTTTAATATATCAGTATATTCCATCACAATATTAGTTTCCTTAATAATGACTCTTTCATTTAACTTGATCATTTATGATTGAAATACCTTATCACTTGGTTTCAGAACAAAAATAATTGATGTATTTTAATTAGGATATTCATATTCATCTATTCATTTGTATACTAGAATGATATGGTTCTTAATAGAGATTGATATTTCATTTATTAAAATTGTTTTTGTGTGTAAAATAAAATGAGAGCAAATCCATTCCCAATATATCATCAAGTATTACTAAGGGACGGATTACAATATTAACTAGAAAAGTCATACAAAAAATTATAACTATTAAAGATGAATGCACCAGTGTTGCAATGATTAAACCACATTGTAATTTCATAGACATATATAATTCATGGTAATAGAGATATAAATAAAAAAGTATATAAAACATGCATGCTATAAAAAAATGAGTAGAACTATATTCATAAAATGATAATAAGCATTCATTACACATGAAGATAGAAAATATTAAAATTTTATTTTAAAAATAAACCCAATGTAATGATTGAGTTTTATAAATAATAAATTGATGAATATATTTTTTAGTTTATAGATTGATTTGGGATATCATTTTGAAGTAGAAATGATCACCATTTTTTATTAGGGAAGAAACATATCTTGAAAGGTCAATGTGATGTATTTGATAATTAAATATGCATGAAAAATTAGTTAAATTTCAATAAAATTCATTTAGATAGGGTTGAAGCATTTATATGCCCAAAAAGATGAGGCAATTATTACAAATATTTAATTTTAAGTTCATTATATAATATCCGAAATAAATATAATTTAGAAAAATAGAATACAAAAATTGAATGATTTAGGTTTGAAAACCCACAAATCATAAATCTCGTAAAAAGTTTTCATGATTAAAAATATTATTTATCAAATTTTTCAATTATAACACATGATCCCACAGTTTTTTTAATTAAATTATTTCACTATTTAACTGTTATACTTAATTCATTTTATTTTATTTGAAAAAATATTCTTCAGTTTCTATATATTGTTTTTGTTAAATTATCCCATCCTAATTTTATATAATTATTTTTGTTCATATCCATTTAGAAATATATAACAGATTTCCAAGTGATTAGATGAAATATATTTTTAATACTCTTGTAATTTATAATTCATATTATTTATCAATGAATCTTGTTAAAATAAAATAGTTCCCAATGTACATGCAGTCTGTTAAAAAGTTTTCGATGGGACATTTCCTACAGTGGAGGAACTAAATTATAAAAATCAATATGTTTTAAATATATTGATTATAGTTGGTGAAGATAACTTGTATAATTATAAAATAAAAATAAATAAATTTCAGAATAATTTTATTAGAAATAAAAATTAAAACAATTATATGATAATAGGAAAATTAGGGAACAAATTGGAGGAAATATTATCCTATTCTCAATGATTCTAATATCTTATGTATATATAAATCATGAAATAAAAAATTCATGGTATAAACTATAATTATATATATTATTTTATCCATAAAAATAAAATTAATTGTGATATTTTTCATTGGTAAGTGATATAGATTTGGTTCTGCATGGATATTGGAGGGGGAATTTTCATGCATGGAGAGGAAAAAATTTTAATACAAATATCAAAACAAAGAAAATATTCTAGTAAAAAAATGTAATCATTATATTAATGAATTTTGAATTCATATTTAAATAAATAGAATCGATTTCAGGAATTTTTAATACATCCTAAAAGTAATTAATTATTTAGTTATATAGGAATGCTGAAAAAGAGACAACTTCTTACATAGATTTAATACATTATACTTTAGAATTTAGGAAATAAATAAGATTATTAATTATGTTTATATATAAATGTATATTTTATGATATTGTATCATTTATAGAGAAATAAAATGTAATAAAATTTATAATATCATTATATCCTATGGGATGATTTAATTAAAATACATTTGATATCTGAGAAATGAATTTTTAATATTTTAAAAAAATTGACTTATTTAAAAAAAACAAAAAACCTTCTAAAATTAAAAAACCACGATTCTAAAATTTAATATCATTTTAACATAAAAATATAAAATAATTTATAATATTTATTATAATCTTAAATTTTATGTATTCTATGTAATATATAGAAATAATGTTTGTTAAAAAAATTCATATATTTTATTGGAGTTTCTAATTTTAATATTTATTTAGGAAAAAAATAATATTTTTATAAATTACTATGGATAAATATCTATTATATTACAATTTATTATTTATTTCAAAATGTTTTTCAGTTATTGGGTTAATATTTAGAATAATGATGTTACGAATCCAAATAGTCACTTTGATAATCGTAATGACTATTTTATTATTAGAATACTCACATTACGAGTATTGTGGTCATATTATATCATAAAAATACATTATAATTTAGTCACTAATTATTTTTTTCATGTCCACTCAATGATCAAAACATTCCAATTCAATATATGTAAATGGGATGTACACAAGATGTATTTTTTCTAGCGATTTTTCATCACTATGTTTATTATTGGGCATCAGGTTGATCAATATTTACTTATGATTATAATTATATGTTTTATATATGTATTTTAATAATTCATATTATTATTTATATTTTCTAATTATTACTAATTGATTTAATTTAATTAAATTAATTGTTCTGTATTTTAGGTGTTTAAAATATATATTACAAAAAAATTTGAAATTTCTATTCAAAATAAAAATCAAAATATATTAATTTTTTGGATGGTATATTCTTCCACTTGTTAAAAAATTCACCCTAAAATTTTAAACAAAAAACATCACCCATGGAAATATTAGTGTACTTCTATTTCATTTCCTCCCCAGGTTCCAATATTTGTTTGTAGTTATTTTAATATTATCAAAGCACTTTGATTCTGTGAGGAGTCTTATAATGGTAAACATTATCTCTCTAGTGTAAGATCAATACTATATTCAGCTCATAGGATGATCACATTCAAATCTTAACACATATAGATTCCTTATATAGAATTCATTAAGTATGTACTAATTTATGAGAGATATATTAATCAGGCCATGAAATTATGCATTATTTTATGGATCTCTTTATCGATAGGCCACAAATATTTTTGATAATGGATTTAAAATATCAGCAAATTCCATGGGATAATATTTTATTTCATTACAAACAACCTGAATCAATTCCACTATGTTATTAAAATTAAATCATTATCTCTAATATCAAAAACATTGTCCTTTATTTGGTATTCCACATTACTCATTTTCAAAATCTATATAGAAATCATCTGTTTGTTGATAGAATTAACCATAAATAAAAATTATTTCCCATGTTTGTGTCATTATCCCATTTTTTCACCAGCTTCATAAAATCATATAGAAGTTCTATATCTCATCAAATGAATAGAAACATATTTTCCCACTTGAATAATTGATTGAATGTTGTTTTTTGCATGATCTAATCTAATTGGATATTTTTACCCCATCATTAATTAAATTTAATTTAACATGATCCATATATTTACTCATGTTTTTGATTTATCACTTCATATTGACCACCAATTTATGGGTTAAAGTTCATACTACTTTTAACATTTTTATTTTGGGTATGTTAAAAACCACTCTATAATGTATATGTGAACCTTTGATCACTATTATAAATGATCGAGAGAGGTAACCCATGTAGCATCAAAACCTAATTTATATATATCATGTAAATTTATTGATGATAGAAATAATACCTAATATATATTATGTGGGATGTATTAATATATTTATCCACCATAACCCATATAAAAATTATTCCCTAGGATATCTTCCAGATACTAGTGAAAAAGACATTCATGATGTTCTCTGGTTTGTATGACTATATGAGAAATGTATTCATCGTGAAAATGGAATTTTATCTATTTACCTTAACATGATAGTATACGATGAACATTAATTTTTAGTCTATAATCTCATTATTCATCTTTTCTTAATTAAAATTCTCCCAGAAAGTGGGAAACATCATGTTAGATCAAGGATTAATGGATAAGGAGGAAAAATGAACAGTATTCAACATCTATTTATTTATCATAAGTGAAAAAGGTATAAAAACTCTACATCCTAGATTAATATAAACATATAATATGTTTTATGATTCATGAGATTTACCTTCATGTAGATCTTTTACCATTTTTTATGGATCAAAGTAATTCGTTTACTCCATATTGTTCTTATATTAGATAAATTTCTGGGAATTAGTTATAAAATGACTGATTAAGTCAATATTATTTTGATTTCAGGAATCATCTATTTCATATCCATGATGATAGGTTATTCAAAAATCTTCCTCATATATATTATAGGAGGTTTTATTCTATAATGATCATCAGATACCCAGTTCTAAATTATAGGACAATAGTGAATTGGGAAATCATTCTCTTAAATTAACTTTATCTATCCTTCTTAAAATAGATTTACATTATCATATGATAATATATTATTTATAATATTATGAAATATAAATTTACCAATAATCCCACCATAAATTTGGTTCATTGAGACATTCAATGTAAATATTATAGATACAAATTGATGGTCATATGTTTTTTAGTTATTCTTATGAGTCAACAAATGTAATGAAAAATATGCTATCAGTTTATTATTCTATATGAGTGGAAAATCCAATTCCTATATTTTATTAATCAATATATATATATTTCTAAAACCTTCACCAAAAGAGTGTTGTGTGAGAATAATGACATTTATTAGGCTCATATTGAGCTCTAATAAGAATTCTTAACATCACTTGTCAAATAATTTCTTTACCCCTTTGGTTTGTACATGGTTTTTTATATTGAAACTCAAATAAAATTTATCTAAACCCATTATTACTATCATTGTAATCTATAAAATTACATTTTTTCCTTATAAAATAAGATTCATAACAATTGTATATTTTCCACATTCATTGAAGGCTCTACATAAATCCCCTCAATAGTGACCACATTTCACATAAATGTTGAATAGTACATCTAAATGTCACAGTTATTTAATTACTATTCATCTTCTGCTTTAATAGTGATGCAAAAAACCCATTTAATTCATTTAATTTACCTCCTTGATCATATATTAGATGGAAATTTTTGCAATTAATACTACAAATAGATTTCAATGTAACATTTTAAGAATCAATTCGTCACATCAATAATAATTTTGTAGGAATTAGTATGACTTTAATTTATCACAAAAAATACACAATTTCCAGGTCTTTTAAATAGGTTTTCGAATAAAATATCTTTTTTTCACTACTATTAAATCATGAAACCCAGATTGAATATCAACCATTGAGACAAATTGTGTACATTTAGGATGATTTAACATTTTTTAAATCATTATTTGGTGATACATATCGTTTATAGTAATTTTATTATCCCCCTTGTATTCAATGCTCTAGTATAATGATTAGTGAATATTAATGGAAAAGATCATGGGTCTACCCCATAGTAACATACAATGACACATGAACACATTGAATAATATCTTTTATATGTTCTTCTTTAACTCAACATGTTATATTGGGAAAGTCATATTGAATCATGTACATATAAGACCAGTTCTGGTTATATTTTTATTGAGGCCACATCTTCATGTGATATGGGATGGTAGTGAGAATATTTTTGTAATAACTTAGCATATTTTCTAGAAACGTTTATTTTGTTAGTGTTTAGTTAGACTATTGACACTAAATTTTAGGAATGATATAGTATTTTTAATTCCACGACCCCAGTTACCCAGAGTCAGTGCATTATTTTAATACATTGGCATGATTACAAGGAATAAAGTCCCGAAGGACCGATCAGTTTAGTAGTCTTGTAAAATAGAATAAATACATGACCATTACATTACACATTATAAAATAAAACACAACATATATGATCCTTTGAGAACTCCATTAATCCCCAAGCTTAATCCTAGTTATCAATCATAATACACTTATTGGAATCATAGAAAAATAAAACATAATAAAGGGGTGAGCTCAGATTCTCATTAAGGGTAAATAATTTAGCAGAAGCTATAAAATTTTAACGCAAGATGTGTGATAAAAACAACATCCTTTTTAATCAAAACCATGAACATAATATGAAAAAAAATAAAATAAACATTTCTGTATAAGCAGGCACAAGGATATTCTACTAATGGAATAATCACATGTAATAACTAATTTCATAATCAGGTAATGCCTAACGCAAGATATAATTACAACATAGTCAAGGCCTCGTGCCAAGACTACAAATTACATTTTTTTCAAGGCCTTGTTCTATGACACTAGTTTGTCTCATGAGTCCTACTGATTCATCAAGGAGCTATAGTGGGATCCACCCATCATTTACTTTGTCCACTACATTCATCATATGAATAATTGAAACATAACATAAACATTCACATTAAAACTAGCATACGAAATGTCAATATATTAACCATAAACCATGAATGGTATAGAAATAGAAATTCCACAGTCAAACATATCATAACTCATTCAACACAATATGGAGGATTGTATTATAATAAATCAACCTCAATCAAAAATAATATACTGTAAAGGATGCTAACATAGTTAAAAATGATGAGTAATTTTTTTTGAGAGAAATAACCTTTTTGTAAAATAATTTAAAAGTCACACATTAATAAAGGAAGTAATTTAAATGTGATTTTTGAATCAAAGTGTCGTATTCCAGTTTGTAACTTTTGAAAAGAATTATCATTTCAAAACATTCATGTCCATTTAAATAAATCCTTAAAATCATTTTGAAAACATGGACATTAATTAAAAATATTTAGAAAGGCAAATATTTACAACATTTAAAATTCTCATCTTTAAAAATACTACCTTTCACAAATACTTAAAATATTAATTTTGAGGTCATTTTTATGAAAAATGGATATGTATGATAAAAAGTTTCCAGTACATACTTACACATAAACAATCTCAGATAATAATGAGATTGAGGAATTAAATGATTTTCTAGTAAATAATTATTATGTTATTTAATTATAACAGAACCAAATTAATATTTATGATATCATATAAGATTTATTTATGAGTTTATATTACCAATTTAATCATAATTTCAATGTTATATTAACATTTTGGGCAATAATCGCCTTCTTTATCGTACATGTTTTAACTTGTTACTCTTGATTGTATCACTTAGATCAGGATTTAAATACTTCCAGAATAGAAAACATTATTTATATATCATATATATTTAGAAAATAAATATCTATAATAGATATATATATATGAAATGAAAAACAACATTTATTGAGACGGTAGTCCGTACGTATGTATAAACGTTGTTTCTATTTTCATATCGTATAGAACAGAACTAAGTGAATAAGATATATGTAAGTTCATATATATATATATATCCAGTAGCATTATTTTTTCATATTTTACATACTTATTAGTAATATATATTTTTATAATCGTCAATGAATGGTGAATGTGGAAATGAATCCCATCGCGTCGTGGAGAGGGTAATCTGTACGTACACACGAGCAACAATATCATTTCCATAAAGGTGTGGAATTGGATGGTATATTAATTTTACAGAGACATTAGAATGTTATTTGAATTATTTATATACATATTACTCATCATTATATCCATCTTAATAACATAATGTGGAATGACTAATTACATCACAGTGTGGATACGGTAAGCCGTATGCACGCACACATGGTGACATGTAATTCAATGGATTGATCGAATAATGAATATGGTTGTACCTTATTTATAATAACATCATATTATATAGAAGATTGTAGAGTTATTATTTTATAATGTAAATACCAAATTATGAATAAGTGTAAAAATAAAGGAACTTGAAAGAGGGTGGTGAAAACATTACTTGTTCTTCGAGTTCTTCCTTTTGATTTGATCAAAAGGGCTCCATAAAATGTCTTTCTGATTAAAATAAGGCATCTAGGTTGATGTGATCTAAGTTGAGATAATATTTGGGTAGGGTTTGGCTGAGGCAAAATGCTTTTAAAGTGTGAATTAGAGAGATGGGGTAGTGCCTTTTTATAAGAGGGGTGAGGTCACCTTAGGAAAAACATAATGTATTATTTTATAATAAATCCATTTTCGGTTTCTAATGGCTAAAAACAAATTTATTTCGAGGATAAGGTGGTGAGGGGTCACAAAAAACTCAATCAATAAGTTTTAGACAGGTTTGGGTCACTTTATTAACCATATCTTTAGTTTTATCTCTTAGTTAATTAATTAGGCATTTACCATGTCTCTTTGTATTTTTATATTATATGGATAATAAATGTATTATAAATATCCAAGAGAACCCATAGTGTTTCATTAATGATACTTCTATCATTATATAACTCCTTTGGATGAACCATAGATTTTTACTAATAGAATATCAATTAATAAAATAATTGTTTTAAAACTCTTTTATGTCAATTTTGACAGTATTTGGAAATTGATTTTTGTGAATATTATAAGAGCATGATTACATTGAAAAAAGATAATTAAATAAATAATAAAATGTCATATTATCCTAGAAAATTTGTGGAATTTATAAAAAGTCTCAAATTACATTTATTTGGATATTTATAACATAAATTATATTAATATTTATTTAATAAGGTAATTACTGTATCACAATTGTGTCATAAATATAATTAAATTTTTTTATGTCAAAAAACTATAAATAAAATAACATTATTTAGGAAATCGTTTTATCTTCCTAATTAATATTTATAATCTATTTTATCTTTTGTATAACAGGACATTAAAAATGTTTTAGTTATTAAACATTGATTTTATTTATTTTAACTCTTCTTTGAATTAAATAATAATAAATGTCCCAATCTAATCCACATGGAGAAAAGAGGATCATATTTTATTCATAAGGTTTTTTGGTCGAATTATACTTATCCAATAGAATTAAGACTCATGTTAGGGTAATAATAATATCATTTTTACCCTTAATTACACTATTTACTTTTAACCGTGGAAAATAAAAGTAAAAAGTTACTATTCACAAAAAAATATTTTTATCTTTTAAAATCACATTTTACTCCTTGATATTAATCGTGACTTTTGGATTTTCTAAATCCCACTCACAGAAGTAGTAATATTATGTTTTATGTGAATTTACACATTCTCCTAGGAGTTATGTAAAAGAAGGAGAAAACATCAATTAAATTTTTATATATCTAAAATTATTATAAACTGAATCTAGTTATTACATTGAACTTATATATGTATTATGTAGCAATTATTACATAAAATAAATTTAAATAAAATAAATAATTATTTAAATAAAAATTAGATTTTTAAACTATAACTCATTGTTTTTAACTATTCATAAAATATTGAGTGTTTTCAAAAAAATACCGAAAAATCACCTTAGGCTAATTTCAATAATTTGAAGCCAAAAATAATGTACATTTTGAAATATAAAATAAAATTTCAAAAATTGTGTATTACTATTCATAACTGCTAGTTTTTTTTGTGGTGTGTTAGAACCCATAGTTGTGTATAACACATGATATTATATTATTCAAAGAGGAGCATACCATGGAAGCATGGGTTCTTACATTCTCCACTCCTTCAATAAATTTCATCCATGTAATTTTAATGTTTTCTTTAAAAATTAGAGGTTGAAAATAGAAAATACCTTCGTGGAAAACCCACATTGGAAATAGGGTTAATAAAATTTAGTTTTAATAAGAGGGAAAGGGAAATGATAAAGTCACCACCAAATAAGGGGTTTGAATAGGAGAACATCTGTGGCAATTATAAGCATGTAATTAGAGGGAAACATATATATATTTATAGGGAGTGATTGAGGTCCTCAATCACAAACAAGTGTAAAATTTGAGGGCCTCAATGCCATCAATCTATGATGATTTAAAATATCATCAGTTAAACAAAATAGGTATTATGATAACACATTTTTGGTTTTAATATTCCTTCCATAAGGTTTAAGAATTAATTGATTCATATAATGAGATATATATATATATATATATTTATAATTTTCAAGTAGAGTTTCACCCTTCAACTAATTCCTACCACAAAAACATCATTCACACTAAAAGATAATAGAACTTAAAAAAATATTCCATTTATCTTATTTGTATAGGGTTCTAAAAAAAATAATTTCTAATTCATCAACCAGTCCTTTTTAAAAAAACTACATTATTCAATCTAGGACATCACATGGGCTAGTGGTAGGTGATAATCTTTTGTCGCCCTTCGGTTATCGGTTCAAGTCTCGTGGCCTTGCCGACGCGACGGGTTGCCGCCTGACATCTGGGTTGTCATTTTAAGGAAATCTAAAAATAATCTCAAATAATAATTATGCAAAATACTTTTGTCCAAACTCACAGTCCAAAATTTATAAGGAAGGTAAACACAATGAAGATCCTTTTTTCCACATAATAACATGTGAACATCTTCATCATGTATTCTTTTAAAACACTGCAACATCCTGAATTACCATAAGACCATATTGATAACATTCAAGATTCCTTATTCCTTATAGAATACTAAATATACTCCTTCTATCCAAAAATTTTGTAAAATCCAACAATGATGGAATATACAAATCATTAATCATTTTCAAGGTAGTCAAGAATATCTAATGTAATTTATCTAAATCAATCATGTATTATTCCAAAATCACTACCTCAGTATCAGAACCATATTATGGTTTATCATTCTCTCATCATACATTTTCAAAAAAATTAACCTCCTATTGAGTCACTTATCTTGGTTCCACATAATCTCAAGTCCTTAATGAAATAGTACTATAGTACAATCCTTATATACTCCATAATTATTATAACAAGTACAACATTGATACAACACTCAAATGACGTAATTATTTATTAACAACATAATAACTCTAATCATTCCTCCTCATGTGTGGTAGTATCATAACTTGATTATTATCCAATGGCTTAATTTGGGGAATACTCAGATGATTTGAACACTAGTTTTCATAGTGTCCCAACTCCTTGTAGATGAATCCTTGTATATTTGAAACCTTATTTATACCCTTGCAGTAACGTACTTGGTGTCCTTTTTCTCCAGACTTATATCAAACTCCCATTCCCTTCAGGCATGTTCCAGGGTGTTTCCTCCCAAAGTTATCACATATGAGAAAATTCTTATTTTCCCTCTTCCCTTTATCTATCTTTATATCTTCCATCATTTTCTTCGCTTGCATTCCTTCAAATACATAGGAGTCAAGGAATTCTTTACTTATCTTATTAACAAATGACACTATTTCTTCATATGTTGAGAATACATGGGAGACTATTTCCCTTCTAAATGTTGGCTTAATACTACGAAATATATGATCCTTCTTACTCCTCGGATCATATGTATTGTTGGAATTCACATTCATTCTACTGGGTTCCATTTATATAAAATGGAATACACTAGATTAGATTATGAATTGAAATACACAAATCCAAACATGTAAAACACTTGACATAAATTTAACAGTTTATGAATATAATCCATAATCATAAATATGTTTTCTCTGAGGAAGTATATACTCATAATACCTTCAAAATGGGTTTTAAAGAAAATGAGAATTATCCTAAGCATATCCCCCGAGAGTGTCCTAACCAAGAGTGCATCAAAGCCCATTTGCAGGCACCAGTTCCCGTAAGAGTCTAGCTCAAAGCGGTGTTTTCGGGATTTACCCCTAGGTATATCTGTGCCAGAGCCACCACTACCAGCTCGTATCTAGACATGGATGTATTGCTTAGAATACACACAAAATCATTACAATACCGACATTCTTGGAAGTTATTCTATAGTAATTCTCAATGTCCATCTTAGGTCTATGTGTTCTAATCGAAGTTTATCTAAATCTAGCTTCCAAGAATTGTACTAAACTTCCTCTGATACCAACTGTAATACCTCGACCCCAGTTACCCAGTGTTGGTCTATTATTTTAATATATTGGCATGATTATAAGGAATCTAGTCCCGAAGGACCGGTCATTTTAGCAGTCTTGGAAAATAGATTACATACATGAACATTACATTACACATTAAAAAATAAAACAAAACATAAATGATCCTTTGAGAACACCATTAATCCCAAATCCTAACCATTCTTGTCAATTGTAATACACTTCTTGGAATCATGGAAAAATAAAACATAAGAAATTGGTGAGATCAGATGCTCGGTAAGGGTAAATAATTTAGCGGAAGCTATAAATTTTTAAGGTATGATGTGTGATAAAAAATAGCCTTTTTAAACAAAATCATGACCATTATATGGAAAAAAAATAAATCAATCATTAACATATAAGCATGAACATGGATATTCAACTAGTCAAATAATCACATGTAATAACTAATTTCATAACGAGGGAATGCCTAAAGGCACATATCATTACCACATAGTCAAGGCCTCATGCAAAGACTACAAATAATATTTTTGTCAAGGACTTGTTCCAAGACACTAGTTTGTCTAATGAGACCTACCAATGCATCAGGGAGTTATAGCGGGCTCCACAAATCACTTACAATGTCCATTGTATTCCTTATATGAATAGTTAAAACATAACATAAATTTAGTATTAAAACTAGCATACAAAATATCAATACCATAACCATAATCAATGAATGGTATAGAAATAGAATATCCTCATTAAAACATATCATAACTCATTCAATACAATATTGAAGATTGTATTGTAATAAATCATCCTCAATCAAAAATAATATCCAGTAAAGGATGCTGACATATTTGAAAATGATGAGTAAAACATTTTGAGAAAAATATCCTTTTCGTAAAATAATTTAAAAGTCAAACATTTATAAAGGAAGTAATTTAAAAGATATTTTTGAATCACAGTGTCCCATACGACTTTGAAACATTTGAAAAGAATTATCATTTCAAAACATTCATGTACATATAAATAAATCCTTAAAATCATTTTGAAAACATGGATATTAATTAAAAATACATAGAAAGATAAATCTTTAAAACATTTAAAATTCTGATCTTGATAAAGATTACCATTCAAAAATTCATAAAATATTCATTTAGAAATAATTTTTTTGTGAAAAATGGATATGTATGACAAAAATTGCCCAGTATATAAATACACATAAAGAATCTCGGATAATAATAAGACTAAGGAATTAACCCTTACCATGAACATTATTTTAGACGAGGGTATATTTAACCTCTTGTATGAAGATCATAGTATGTTATTAAATTATAACTGAACCAGATTAATATTTATGATATCCAACATGATTCAGTTATTACTTTATACTACCCATTTAATAAAAATTTCCATGTTAAATTAACATTTCGGTAATAATCGCATTCTTTATCATACATGTTTTAACTTGTTACTCTTGAGTGTATCAATTAGGTCAATATTTAAATACTTACAAAATATAAAACATGATTTATATATCATATAAATTTAGAAAATAAATATTAATAATAGACATATACATATTAAATGAAAAACACAGTTTATGGAGATGGTAGTCTGTATGTAATGAAAAAGGTTGTTTCTGTTTTCAGTCGGCCCTGGAGTGGCAAATAACACCAAGGGTATGAGTTTTCACAAATATGGGAGGCATTACCCATTTTATTATTTATGATCGGGAAATAGGATGAGTCAAACACCAAAAGAATAAAAACAAGTAAATGAGAATAAACCCAAAACCAATCCCATATGCATGTTTTATACAATACTAAACAAAGGTATAGATACTAGAAAAGATCCAAAGTATGATACAAAAAAAGTAAGAAAAAACTGCAACTAGCAAAACTACAATGCCCGACTAGCAAGGTCCCGCACGGTCCCTGAAGTCGTCCTGAAAACCTGAATGTTAATGTAGGGTAAGAATATAAGTATACTTAGTATAAAAACCTAAATATATCATGAACAAGTGGGGAGACATCCTAATCCCTCGTGAGAAAACAGAAGAACCAAAACCTATCAAGGAATCTATCCACCCAACCTCACCAGTCGCACTCACCAAGTAACAAAATTCTATAGAGTATAGTAGTAATGTTATCAATGTATGGGTACCCCACACCACCTTCCCACAGGATACTACTCAAGCCCCCACGCCTAAAGCTCTGATGTTTCTCCCACTTCTTGATCTAGTGTCGCAACTTGGCCATACGAAGCTCGAGCTTGTGCCACAACCTGGCCAAACGAGGCGCATAGTAACCTCCTAGCACACAATCCTCCGCCATCTAAAATCACATCCCGCCTGCACACAATAATAGGACATAACCACATCTCATCTCGATGAGACCTGGGAAAATGTCACACCTCATCCCGAAGATTCTTTCGGAACATCTGTCATAACCTGCCCAAAGGATCTTGGGATATAGAACCTGGAAGAGGGAGCATAGGGAAGAACAGTAACCATCCATCCTTTAGATGTTTGAGAATCTCAACCCCCATCCCATGGGTGTTTGGCACATAGTTCTCAACATGGGTGGGGTGCGTATGGAAACATAAAACGTACAGATTTATATATGTATAACAACCACTCAGCCCGTCCTAAGGCTTCTACACTAGGATTTGAGCATGTTCCTTGGCACTGCTACTTCGAGAGTATGAACACAACAATCAATCCCAAACCCCCATTTAATTTTTCTATGTTTCAACAGCATTAGATATCAGTTTCTTAACTACTGGGAAACTATTAACAACCAAACTAGATCAAGCATTCATAAAACATATCACTTTCATCCAAAAATCAAGTTAAGAAAACACAATAAACACAAACAAGTCCCTTATTATTAACCAACTAACCCCATTGATTATTATTCTCATTCCATTACCATGCCCCACCATTCATATATTCTTATAATTTTATTTATTATTCACAACCCATAGTTCGTTCACATTCAATCCCTTCCCTGCAGCCCCGCTGCCAACAACCATAACCACAATCACACTAAAAATCTTACATAATCATCCCTTTGATACCATTTATCATAGCCCCACTACCCATCACCAACATAGAATTCACACAAACCCACAACCAAGACAACCACATCCCGCTGCTCACCCAATCCACAACAACCAACAAAACACCCCTTCACATAAATAAACCCTAACCAGAACCCATATGTTTATAATTTCAGTTTGTTCAACCGAGGTGATAACACAAGGGTTCCAGGTATTTAATCAGCCAACTTTACATGATTAAAAAATTTCCATATTTAATAAAATTTCCATCCATAAGAAAATATAGAAGGAGAGGGAAAGATTTAATTGTGTAAGCCATGGCCCCCAATGACCATGATTTTTAGTAGGAAGAAGTGCATTCAATTCAAAACATAATATCACAGGATATAAAAAAAAGTAACAGCATACAAAAACATACCATCCCCATTATATAAGACAATTATTATCTTTATTAAACAGGTTCATATGTTTTTCATGTAAAAAATGGACACCCACCCCACATGATGCACAATTTAGAGAGAGGTTGGTGAGATCCCTACCTCAACAGGTTCTCATGTCCTTCTACCAACACAAACACCACGATCACAAGGCTTCTCCCAGAATGACTGCACCCACCAAAGACATTGTAGCACCACCAAATCAACAACACAAGAAACTCCCAAAACCTGAATATCAGATGACATAGCATGGAAAGAAAATTGGAGAAGTATGATCTGAAGGAGAATACAAGAATAGGGGTTTAACATGCCTTTTTAGAGTCGTTCATCAGAGACCGTCATTCCCTTCAATTATCAGCAGTCTCCTTGGTTGGAAACTGCGGAGGGGAAGTCGAAGAGGAGGGAACAAGATAGGGTGTACAATGTTCTCCTCACTGAAACGATTCTGTAGTCAATGACGGATCAACGATTGGAGTCTGGATGAAGAAGTTAGGAGGATGACTTCTCAGTTGTCCAGGAGTGTCATCGTGTGGAGAAGAAGGGTCCACAAATAACAAGTGACCCTCTATTATATAGGCAACGAAAAGGTGAAACGGTACCTAACGTGTATTAATGAATACATGATGTGACCATACAAATTTTAGGACATTTGACTGGTCAACACACGACACGTCACTTCGTTTCCATGCAATTAAAGATAATAATAACTTTAATTAATAATAGGAGTTTTATTGTCCCGAGACATGAGTCATAACAAGGTATTCATTATTGTTCTTAAAATGAATGTCATAATTTCAGGGTTATGTTGTCGCTGACAGTACTTCAGTCTGATACCGTATAATGGAGACACGTTGGATACAAGATCCTGTAATAATAATGATATTCTTATTATTGGGTGTTTCGTGGAACGAAGCTACGAACCATACTTTAATATCCAACATTAGACATGAATCAATCGTAAAAATTATAGGATCACATCGGCACTGATGAGAAGCCAATCAGACGTCACACACGGGAGTTATGATGGGTCGAAGATTTAATAATAATATTAAATATATTAATTAACAAGCGTTTCGGGTACCCGATCTGAAAACCCGAAAAATACATCCAATATTGGACTCATAATTTACGTCTTGTAGTCATGGTCGCGCTACCCCAAATGGTTCATGAAACAGATGTCGCACGAATATGTTACTGTCGAAAAAGTGTTTTATCAATAAGAACTAAAACATGATTGTTATATTATATTATCTATTTTAATTTAATTTTTTAAATCCTCATATCCAAAATCGATGCCCCACCAAAACAAAAGACCCCTCATTGAATCCATGTCAGCCACACCCCACCCCTTGATTGATTTACATTTTTTAACTTATTAATTTTATTGCATTAAATTCTAAATCTTTAATTCATTTTACTCTTTCTCTCTCAAATCTCATTAATTCTTCCACAATTTTCACTCACTCCCCAAAAGTGGTGCCTACCCTTCATTTACTTCATGTGGCATGCCATCCTCCATTTTAAACCTTTATCATTACTTTTTTAACAAAATTACCATAAATAATAACATCTCTCAAATATCCTCATATCACAAATCTCATTGCATTGAATTCAAAATTTGAATCTAATTAAATCATTATTAACAGATCTTCAAAAATTTAAACCGACATTATTATTATTATTTAGTATAATAATAATAAAAAATCCCCAATTAAAAATTCTTAACTAGTCACCCATTATTATAATTATTAATTATTATTATTGACATTCGTCACCTTGACCATGTCTGACCACCATTATGCCAATTTAATTATTTAACTCTATTTATTTTTATTTCACACTGATTAAATTGAAACCAGTTTTATTAAATTAAAACCATTAAATTTAATAAACCCAACATATTTTTACGCCACCATTATTATTATTATTTTACATAATAATAATAAGGAACTCAACTTTTAATTTTATTGACGCACCACCATGCTTCCACTGTGCGTCTTCATTTATTTGTTTGCAATAAATACCATGACTCATTTCATTAATTTCTCATTATTATTAATATTATGAATAATATTAATAACACAACACCCATTATTATTATTGAAATTTAATTTCAATAATTAGTCAATTAATAATAAACTACATGTTTCATTTATCAACGTCTAATGGGTCACACACCTTCCCTCTTCACATCATTATTAATAATAACACCCATTAAATCATTTTATCATGATTATTCTATTTTTTAGTTTAATTAATCACACTATTTATGTCATCATCATTATTATTTAACATATTTTTACGTTATCATGAGTATTAAAAAATTATCATTATAACACGCATCGTGTTGAACATATCGATTCCAACAAAGGAATGGACCAGAGGGGTCCAGGCCATTACATCAGAAACCTCTCAAAACATTATCGTCCTCAAGAATTAATAACCAACCCAAAAGAAAGAATGGATCTGAACAACAACTCTGTAAGATACCTCTCATGGCTCTCATCATAATAGGAAACAACCAACAACCCTAGTTATTTGAGTTAGGAATGCCTTCTCCCATATCAAGATATTATCTTCTTTAGGCGGCACTGAACTTCCTGCACGGGTTTAATCACATCCACATTAATGAATCTCGATTAGGAATTAGGTCTTTTGACTTCAATATATTAGGATTTTCCAAACATACACTACCCCCAACACTATACAAAACAACAATAAATTGCCCGGACACATGGCTTGAGGAATTCGTTCTCCCATGTTAAGATATTATCCACATTAGGTGGCACTGACTCACCTGCACGGGTTTAATCGCATCCACATTAATGTGTCTCTATTAGGGATCAGGTCCACCTCTACCCACATGTTAGGACTCTTCACAAAAATATAAAGTAAAGAGGGAAACAACTTAGAATTATAGAAATATGAAAAACAAGGTCCAGGCCCAAAGCATGGGCGAGAATGAGTTTCAATAAAAGAGTGTGACGCTCCAAAACATAAATGAGAGCATTAAATTAAAACCTAAAACATCTCTCTCGATATCCGACCTTGTTATGGCTTCCAATTCTGTTGCATTCAACTATCCGCATCCCACTCCTCTGCCTCTCTGTTTACTTCCATGTTCCATAGTTGTAGGTAAACAAAGAATTCCTAAGCCCAAGTAACAAGGAAAATTTTTCAAGGTTTCATTTTATCATTTTATTTTGTTTTGTCTACCAAAACACCCAAATCAACTAAAACACAAATCATGATGATGAATGTACCTTTCCTAGGTTCTCTACTCTGCAATCAATGTAGTCTTACTTGGTCATTCGGTAAGCTCAAAGTCCTTGCATCAGATCACGGGGGGCCCCTAAAATCTTGTTTCCTAGCTGGTCTTCCTTGGCCATTGTCATGCACCAATATCAGACAACACTTTTTCCCTACCATCCCATGCAATCTTAATTGTGCCTAACTCCAGAATCCATCCTATCTTTCAACCATCACCTCGGATATCATTCTATCATGACCCCCTCCCACCAATGATGCCCCTCCTGAGATGGAAATGGTGAAAGGGAGATAATGACCCCCGAGTCCCACCTCCAATAGGCCCCGGAGTGGCGACTAGCACCAAGGGTATGAGTTTTCACAAATATGGGAGACATTACCCTTTTTATTATTTAAGATCGGGAAATAGGATGAGTCAAACACTAAAAGAAAAAGGAACAAGTAAATGAAAATAAACCCAAAAACAATACCATATGCATGTTTTATACAATACTGAGCAAAGGTATAAGTACAAGAAAAGATCCAAAGTACGATACAAAAAAAAGAAAGAAAAAACTGCAACCAGAAAAACTCCAACGCCTGACTAGAAAGGTCCTGCACGGTCCCTGAAGTCCACCTAAAAACCTGAAAGTAAACGTTGGGTGAGCATACAAGTATACTAAGTAGAAAAACCTAAAGCTCTCATGAACATGTGGGGAGACATCCTAATGCCCCGTGAGAAAATAGAAGAACCAAAACCTAGCAAGGAATCTATCCACCCAACCTCACCAGTCATACTCACCAAGTAACACAAGTCAATAGGATATAGTAGTAATGTTATCAAAGTATGGGTACCCCGCACCACCTTCCCAATGGATACTTCTCAAGCCCTCACGCCTAACGCAATGATGCTTTACCCTCTTCCTGAGCTAGTGCCACAACATGGCCATACAAAGCTCGAGCTAGTGCCGCAACCTGGCTATACGAAGCTCATAGTTACCTACTGGCACACAATCCTCAGCCATCTGAAATGACATCCCACCGGCACACAATCATCGGACATAACCACATCTCATCCTAAAGACACCTGGGAACATATCAAACATCATCCCGAAGATTCTTGGGAAACATCTTTCGCAACCTCCCTGAAAGATCTTGGGCTATAGAACCTGGAAGAGGGGGCACATGGAAGAACAATAACCATCCATCCTTTAGATGTTTTAGAATCTCACCCCCCATCCCACGGGTGTTCGGCACATAGTGATCATCATGGGTGGGGTGCATAGTGAAACATAAAACGTACAGATTTATATAAGTATAACAACCATTCAACCCATCGTAAGGATTCTACACAAATATCTGGGAACGTGCCTTGGCACTGCGACTTCAAGAGTATGCATACAAAAATCAATCCCAGAACCCCATTTAATGTCTTCATGTTTTACCAGCTTTAGTTATTAGTTTATTAACTACCGGGAAACTATAAACAACCAAACTGGATCAAGAGTTCATAAAACATATCCTTTCCATCCAAAAATCAAGTTAGGAAAACACAAGCAACACAAACAAGTCCCTTCTTATTAACCAACCAACCCCATTGATTATTATTCTCCTTCTATTACGATTCCCCACCATTCATTTACTCTTATAATTTTATTTATTATTCACAACCCATAGTTCGTTCACATTCAAACCCATCCTTACAGCCCCGCTTCTAACCACCATAACCACAATCACACCGAAACCTGTACATCATCATCCCTTTGATACCATTTATCGCAGCCCCGATGCCCATCACCATCATAGCATTCACACAAACCCACAACCAAGACAACTGCAGCCCACTTCTAACCCGATCCAAAACAAGCCACAAAACACCCCCTTCACATAAATAAATCCTAACCAGCACCCACATGTTTATTATTGCATCTTGTTCAACCAGGGTGATCACACAAAGGTTCCAAGTATTTAATCATCCAAATTTATGTGATTAACCAATTACCAAATTCAATAAAATTTCCATCCATAAGAAAATCCATAAGGAGGGGGAATCATTTAATTTCTTAAGCAAAGGCCCCCAACGACCATGATTTTTAGTAGGCAGAAGCGCATTCAATTCACAGCATAACATCACATGATATAAATAAAGTAACTGCATTCACAAACATCCCATCCATGTTATATAATCTAGTTATTATCTATATTAAACTGATTCAAAAGTGTTTCACGTAAACAATAGGACACCAACCTCGCATGATGCAAAATTTAGAGAGATGATGGTGAGATCCCTATCTCAACAGGTTCTGATGTCCTTCTACGAACACGAACACCATGATCACAAGGCTTCTCCCTGAATGACTGCACCCACCAAGGACATCGCAGCACCACCGAATAAAAAACACATGAAACTCTCTCAACGCGGAGATCACATTCTATAGCATGGAAGGAAAATGGGAGAAGTTGGATCGGAAAGTGAATACAGGAACAGAGGTGTAACATGCCTTTTTAGAGTTGTTTGTCAAATAATTTCGTTCCCATCAATTATCAGTAGTCTCCTCAGTTGGAAAATGCAGAGTGGAAGTCGAAGAGGATGGAACAGAACAAGGTGTACAATGTTCTCCTCGCTGACACAATCCTACAGTCACTGATGGATCGACCATCGGAGTCCGGATGAAGATGTTAGGAGGATGACTTAACAGTCATCTAGGAGTGTCGTCGTGTGGAGTAGAAGGGTCCATAAATAACACATGACCCACTATTATATAGGAATCAAAAAGGTAAAATGGTACGCAACATGTATTAATGAATGCACAACATGACCGTACAATTTTTACGTAGTTTGACTGGTCAACACATGACACCTCACCCGGTTTCCATGCGTTTAATGATAATAATAACTTCAATAAATAATTGGTGTTTTATTGACCCGAGACATGATTCATAACAAGGTATTCATTATTGTTCTTAAAATGACCGTCATAATTTCAGGGTTATGTTGTCGCTGATGATTCATCAATCAGATACCATATGATGGAGATACTTTGGATACAAGATCACGTAATAGTAATGATATTATTATTATTGGGTGTTTCATGGACCTAAGCCAGGAAGCATAATTTAATATCCAACATTAGACTTGAATCGATCCTATTAATTATAGGATCACATTGCCACTGATGAGAATCCAATCAGACGTCCCACGTGAGAGTTATGACGGGTAAAAGATTTAATAATATTATTAAATCTATTAATTCACAAGTTTTTTGGGTACCCGATCTGAAAACCCGAAAATGACATCTAATATTGGACTCATTATTTCTGTCACATATTCAGGGTCACACTACCACAGACAGTTCATGAAACTGAGGTCGCACGAAAAAGTTACGGTCGAAAAAGTGTTTTACCAACAAAAACAATAACATGATTATTATATTATTTAATTTAATTTAATTTAATTTCTTGAATCATCATATCCAAAATCCACGCCCACCAAAACAAAAGGCCGCTCTTTGAATCCATGTCAACCATGCCCCACCCCTTGATTGATTTCCTTTTTATAACTTATTTATTTTATTTCATTAAATTCTAAATCTTTATTTCCTTAAAATCTTTCTATCTCCAATCTCATTAATTCTTGCACAATTTTCACTCACTCCCCAAAAGTGGCACCTACCCTTCCTTTACTCCATGTGGCACACCATCCTCCATTTTAAACCTTTATCTTTTTTTTAACACAATTATCATAAATAATAACATCTCCCATCTATCCTTATATCTCAAATCTCATTACATTGAATTCAAAATTTAAATCTCGTTAAATATTTATTAACTGATCTTTTATAATTTAATCCAACATTATTATTATAATTATTTAGAATAATAATAATAACCAATACCCAATTAAAAATTCTTAACTCATCACCAATTATTATTAATAATTATTATTATTACTAACGTTCTCCGCGTCAACCCTATCCGACCACCATTACGTTAGTTTAATTATTTAACTCCATTTATTTTTATTTCACACTGAATAAATTGAAACCACATTTATTCAATTAAAACCATTAAATATAATAAACCCAACATATTTTTACACCACCATTATTATTATTATTTTACATAATAATAATAACGAACTCATCATTAATTTTATTAACGCACCACCATGCTTCCATTGAGTATCCTCATTTATTTTTTTGAAATAAATACCATGACTCATTTCATTAGTTTCTCATTATTATTAATATTATGATTAATATTAATAAAACAACACCCATTATTATTATTCAAATGTAATGTCAACAATTACTCAATTAATAATAAACCCTATGTTTCATTTCTCAACGTCTAATGGGTCACACATATTCCCACTTCACATCATTAATAATAATAAAACCCATTAAATCATTTTATCATTATTATTCTATTTTTTAGTTTAATTAATCACATGATTTATGTCATCATCATTACTATTTAACATATTTTTACATTATCATTAGTATTAAAAAATTATCATTATAATGTGCATCGTGTTGACCATATCGATTTCAATAAAGGAATGCACTGGAAGGTTCCTGGACATTATAGGTTTTATATAGGTTTGGGTAACATTATTAACCTCATCTATTAGTTTTAACTCTTAGTTAATTAGTTTGACATTTACCATTTCTCGTTTTATTTTTATATTATATTGTTAATAAACTTACTATAAACTTCGAAGATAACACATAGTGGTTCATTAATAATACTGCTATAATTATATAAGTCCTTTGTCTGATCATTATATTTGTAGGAATAGAATATCATTTAATAATATAATATTTTTTTAAAAACTCTTTTATGTCAATTTTGAAACTATTCGGAAATTAATTTTTGTAAAAATTATAAGAGCATGATTACTTTGAAAAAATTTAATTAAATCAATACTAACATGTAATATTATCCTAGAAAATTAATGGAATTTATATAGTCTCAAATTAAATTTATTTTGATATTTATAATATAAATTATCTTAATATTTCTTTAAAATGGTAATTACATCATCACCATTTTGTCATAAATAGATTAAATTATTTAATGTCAAAAAATTATAAATAAAATAAAATTATGTAGGAAATATTATTATCAATCTAATGAATATTTATAATCTAATTTATCTTACCTATAACACTATATTAAAAATTGTTTAGTTATTAAACATTGATTTTATCTATTTTAACTCTTGTTTGAATTAAATAACGATAAATGTCCTAATGTAATCCAAGTGGAGCAAAGAGGTTCATATTTTATTCCTATGGTTTTTTTGGTCGAATTCTACTTTGGAAATAGAATTAGGACATGTGTTAGGGTAATAATAATATCATTTTTACCCTTAATTACCCTATTTACTTTTAACCATGGTTAAAAAAAGTAAAAAGATACTATTCACAAAAAATTATTTTTATTTTATTGAAGCACATTTTACTGCTTGATATTAACCGTGTCTCTTGGATTTTTGAAATTCCACTAATAGAAGCGTTAAAATTTTGTTTTATGTGAATTTAAAAATTCTCCTAAGAGGTGGGTAGAAGATGGTGAAAAGTCCAATTAAATTTTTATATATCTAATATTATTATAAACTGAATCCATTTAATTAAATTGAATTTACATTTGAATTATGTATATATTTTTACCTAAAAAAATTTAAATAAAATAAATAATTATTTATATAAAAATTCAGTTTTTAAATTATAACTTCGTGTTTTTTTAATATTCATCAAAAATTGAAACTTTTTAGAAAAATACAGAAAATTCACCCTAGGTTAATTTCAATATTCTAAATCCAAAAATGAAGTCCATTTTGAAAGATAAAATAAAATTTCAAAAAGTTGGTATTACTATTAATATAGGCCAATTTTATTTTAGTGGTTTTTTAGAACCTAGAGTTGCATACAACATACACTATTGTAATATTCAAAGAGAAGCTTGGAGTGTTACAATATTTTTTTGGTATCAAAACCCAAACCATTAATGATTATTTTCAAAAGACATTCATGATGTTCCTTGAATATATAATGGATCATGGGATGGTACAATATTTGGAAACACACTAATTTTTTCTATTAGTTGATATCATGTCTATATAATGAGATTCAATCCACATACCTCATAGTATCAAATTTTATATGTATAGATTTCTAGATTCATTGAAAGAATATTCTCTCATATAAAACATTGGGAAGTTTCTATCAAATGGGTTTCAATAATAACACTTCCAGGAGTTTTAAAATATATCTCTACATCATGGCATATGCTATATGATTAAACCGTTATAAAAAAATTATAAAATATAAATGAATTCAATGTACCATAATAATTATAAATATATTGCATTACCAATTAAATAGGATGTGACCATTTAAAAACACCATTTTTCTTGTCTCAAATTTATGGTGGGGATTTTGTATCCTTCATCATTATCCCTCAACATTGGTGGTAGATAACATTGAATACCTAAATGAGGAATAGATTAGTAAAATGACATTCATAGTTACCTTTTTTTATCATCTAATATTTTATCAGTGGATGTGAATTTTTTAGTTACATCCTTTCTTCTATAATGATATATTACATCATCATTTATATTAAAAATTCATGGGTATGGTGGAATCCTCCCCCACACCATATTATTTTAATTGCTCCTTTAATGAAATTCAGATGATGATTATTTCGATATCATTGAACTATTACTATTTGGAGCTTCTTTCTTACATTCTCATTGGTCTCCCAACATGAATCTTCATTTTCTTCTTGACTACTCTCTGTATCCATGGGACCATTCGAAAATCTATATTTATACATTAAGAGTGTATCAAAATAATTATCTATAACTATTGATGGATTGTACCACTATATCTTAAGAGATTTTTGGTTTAAGAAAACAAAATAATATATATATTTGACTAACATTGTTGATATGAAATCTATAAATATATATATATTAATTCATATAAATTTTCTCTCAAAATCCATAACAGATTCACAATCAATTTTCATAAACTATAGAAATTAGCATAACATGATTTTTAATTTAATAGATAAATATTTAATAAAAATTAATATATTAAATAATACCCACTCATTTTCTTACATTTAATCATTCATCTATATATTTTTTACATACTCCTATGATTTATTTTCTGCTCCATTGAAATAATAGACAAAAAACTAATATTTTTCATCTCAAAATAATGGTGCACGAAAATATTTGTTACCATTGAGTTAATCCACTACTTTTTGAATATTTTGTTAGAATTATCCCAAAATATAACACTATAATATTTTAAAATAACACTATATTTGATAATGAACTTAACATGAATTACATTGTCACATAGAGCCTCACAATACAATTAAAATATTATTTTACCTAATAATTATTAACTTTATATTGATTTGGTGGGTGAAAATAGTATTAAAATCTCTTTGATGTATTCTTAAAGAACATATTTAAAAAAAATTAATTTATTAATTATAATGAAATAAGTAATTAACATTTATAAATGTGATTTTATTCTACAAAATTACATCTCCTAATAATTTTTTATTTTTTATTTTTTTGAAAAATACACTTTGTATCTTAAATAAATTTTATTATAATAATTATGAAATTAAAAAAAATTACCTTTGGGTGAAATTTCCTTAATTTATATAAAGATTGGGTTTTAATTGTGTAGTTGAAAAGGAAATTTTTTAATGAAAACATTATTTTTGATCATGCATTCATAATGTAATATTTTCTAAATAATTTAAAACTAAAATTATTTATCATATATATAGATAGTTCAATCATTTTAAATGAAATATATATTATTATTTAATTGAGTATAAAATTATTTTTAACATAAATGATGTTTTTCCATACAAAATTATTCTAATCGGATTTTGTGTATTACTTATAATTTAAATTTCATCAACATATGGAAATTGAAATTGATAATGTGGATTCTATATTTTAATTTCATATGATTAATTTTTTTTGATTAACTATCTATTATATTATGGTTAATATGAATTGTAACATTATAAATTTTTTTACTAGGACTAAGTTGAAATTGGGTAATTAATGAAAAAAAATATGATGAGGGCTAAAATTTACCACTATAAATTGAAAAAAAGAAGTTGACACCTCATCCAGAATAAAAAATAGATCAAATATATGTCTATTGATTTCAATTTTCATTTTTTTGTGAACATCAGGAATTATTCTATAAATTATTGTTAAAATATACAATCTCTTGTTTTTTATAAATATAATATATTAATAATGGGGATTAATAAAAGAAATAATCATTTATAATTTATAATTTGAAATATAAATTATTTAATATATTCATGATATTTTTTTCAAATAAAAAATTAACAAAATTAACTTCACAACGCAGATTTACTAATTAATATATTATTGGAAAATAAAAATAAATAAAAATAAATTTTATTTATTTAAAAAAATTTAAATGGTTAACTTTTTAAAATATATATATATATATATATATATATATGAAATTTTATAGAGGTTTTATGTTATTATATTTTAATTTCACCTTTTTCATGATGAATTAAAATAAAAATATAATTAGTTAGTTAAAAATAACAATAATGTAATTTTTTTATAAAAAATATTATATTAAAATATTTAAAAAACCAAAAATATTATATATTGAAAAATTTATTATATATATTTGTAAATGTTACTGATTGTTTTCAGGGGTTGTTTTCCATTTTATATTAAGACATTATATCTTAATGGTAGAATAAGTTAATATAATAGTTATTTTTAAAAGGATTCATAGACGGTTAAAAATAAAAGATAATGATAAGAACACTACTAAAACCATATAATAATATTATAATTTGAGATAATTTCAAATAATACAAATACAATCATCTAATTGTGTACATATTTATCCATTTAGTCAGCCAAATATAGATTTTTATTATTAAGCCACTTTAAAGAGAAGTGGGAAACCATAGTTCACAAAGCATTGATACCATTACGTACTGAAAGAACTCGCAAATTGATTGAAAATAAGACTAAGATTATTAGAATCATAGACTCTATATAACTCCAAGTGAAGAGTACGAACCTGGATGTTTGAATCCTTGTTGATAAGCTCTTCAAGGTGGGACAGATGTAATATCCAATAATTATTTTTTATGTGGTATATATTCTTATCTATTTATAATATATATCCAATGGGAACGTATATTCAATGTATTTACAGTCTCATGTGATATATATTTTTCATCTGGATTATGATTTAAAAAACACAAATTATGTGAGGGTTTATTTCACTATCTCATCATTATTAGGGATTTGTATTTTTATGAATATCCTTATGAAATATTTTCTAATTTTATTTTGAAAATAACACAATTTTTTTATAATATAAATATTTATTAAATTTTCAGGTTATAGTGAAATTTTCCCTAGTTAAGTATTTAATAATATTTTAAAAAAGATTTTTTAAATAGTTTATATTTATCTTCGGTCTAATGTCTATTTTATTCCTTGTTCATGATTTCAAAAAATTATTTTCTGAATATGTTTTCCAATACGTCAATATTTGTTTAATTTTAATCTTATTTGTATTTTTTATAAAACCTTTTACATGTATTCATAGTTTCATCTTCCAAACAAGTTTATTTTTTATATTTATCAAAATGAGTGAATGTATTGTTTTATAATTTTTATTCTATGAAAAGAGTTTTCGTAAATAATGAAAAAGAAATAATTATATGATTCCCTTATAAAATTACATGGTTCTATTAAATTTTTTTTCTCTTATATGTGTGATTTTTATATTAATGATATTATTATCAATGTGGAAAGGGTATTTTCCTAGTGCAATTTACTAGAGGTATTGTTAATGAGTTTTCATCTATACCAACATCTATTATTAATATATTATTATTTTATACTATAATTATAACATCAACCATATTTATTGTTATTATGTAAGGTCATTTTGACTTGAGAAGATATAGTTTTATAGTAGTCTCCATATTACTTTTGATGGTTCACGATTTTTGAGTGTATTGAAATTTTATATGTTAGTTTTGTAATAAAAATGTTTAAATTGATTATATATAAAAAAAATATTATGAAGAATAAATTAGAATTAGCAAGTGATTATAAATGACCACAATAGCCACTTGATGCATCAATAGGCCTCTGAAGACAATCTACAAGCAGTTTGGCTGAGGTCTTACACATTTATATAGATGTAATGTCACAAGGCCATAATATAATTATCACATGTATTTCATGTTGACATTATAGTAATATTCTAGTGTCACACATTAGACATTAGAGAATTATAAATTCAATTATTTATATCCATGTGATTATTTTATTTTTCATGAAATCCATCCATAATATTCTAAATAATTTGATCAGTTTAATTTCATCAATTTATTATCATTCAATTATTTGATATTATTAATTCCCTTTTTAGGATACATTTTTTAATTCAATTATTCAGAAAATAAATCACAATAAATTATTATATTTTATTCTCAATTACTTCTTGATGTCTATTAATATGGATTTTTTGGGATATACTAAATGAAAGAATAGTTTTCTCAATGAAAAAATAATTTTTATTTAATTTTTTTCTAATGTAATGCATGATTCAAGTATCTTAATAGTTTAATAAGACTACTAATGTATTGAAACTTTTTGGATGTGATAGATTTTATCCAATATAATCATAATATTATATTCACTAACTCTAGGCTATATGGTAATGGTTCATTATATTTTGTAAGACTGAATTTCTAATGGAACCCTTGATAATTATATTTTGGAAAACCCTGAGGTTGAAACCTAGACCAAAGATAATATTGAGGATAACATTGTAATATTTTGATTAGGTAGATATCATTATATGTCCCACTATTAATTCTATAACACAATCTATGATTTTAGGTTTCATTCAATTGTTTTAAATTAAAGGTATCCTAATAACAGTGAACAAGATATACAATGTTATGATTATGTGAAACCAATTACGGTGATGAATGGAGTTAAAGAAATTGTTAGTATGTAAATAAATTATCACTATATATGATAACAAGAATTCACATAAAAAATATCAGAATTAACCAAAAATAAATTGATTGTGATTTTTGATAGATTGGATAACAGAGACCATGTAGAAAAGTGGGCTCAGTTTACTTCATGATAAAAATGTGTAATGAGATAAAATAAGGAAAGTGTTAAAGAAAGTGGAATATTTTTTCTTTTAGAAATGAATTTAAAATAACAAATAATTTCTAATGAGTTAATTTCATTTTGTGTATGGAAGAAGGGAATAATTTTACTCAATGACTTAATCTAGAAGCTATGTTATATACCGAGGAAGTAACTGTTTCATGTCAATAATTAATATGGAATGAATCAATTTTTGTATTGGGATATGAGAAATTATTAAATAAATTTTTTATTTAAACTATATGATTTTCAGAAGAATAAAAAAACATAAATGAATTAATATACATGGATTTTATCTATCAATTTTTATGAATATATTGAATTATATTGATTACATTTTAACTGATTTTTGGTTTGATTAATTGTGTTGTATGATATCGTTGATATAGTGAAAAATAACATTGGATTAATGGGATATATGAAAAAAGGATAATATTAATTGTGATTTATTTAATTATTATATTAGATCATGTTATTCAGGTTTTTTGAAGGAAAAATTTTGAATAGGTTTTGGATCTCTATAGAGAATTCACTGATAAATTTTTTTGGTTTTCAATTTGGAACTTAATAATTTTTTAGGTTTCGTAATGTTATCTATATAATGAATATATCATGTTGAATTGTGTATATTAATTATTGTGGAAAAATTATTATTTATCATATTCAATTACCTCTAATAATAATTTTTATTTTGGTCATTATGTTGTTGCAGAGTGAAGGACATACTGAATTTACGATTCATTAAATGTTTATTTGGAATAAAAATATTAATCTTGAATATCGATTTAATTTTATAATATATGAAGTTTATATTAATTTAATCACAACCAAATTGTGATATTTTTCTTATGAAATAGAAATTAATAATATAATTTAATTATCTAAAGGGTTTTAAAAATATATTAAAATAATTTATGGATGTTAGAAAAAATAAAATGAAATAAATTTATTATCAATTTTTATTTCTTACAATGAAATCAATGGTATTTGACCACATCACTAATAAACTATTTTTTGTGTAGTTATTATTCATAATACCATGTTATATATCACATTATATTAATCCTTAGGTTTTATTTTTCTATTCTATTTTCATATATTCACTTCCTAGTTTTTTTAAAATATTAGTTAATATAGATTTTTGGTTACCGTCATACATCAATTCTGTCTATTATTAGGATGTGTTATTAACAATTTTTAGAAATTTGATTTTCAATAAATCATTTTTCCATTAAAAAAGGAATGATTATAAAACACAAGTTAGAAAATTGATGATTTAATGTATTGATTATAGATACTATGTAACACCAAGAATTTTTAAATGTTCTCTATGTTTGATAACATGGAAAACACTCAAAAATGTGTCAAATTGAACCCAAATAAAATATTAAACTATAATTATTTAATAAAAAATTATTTCAATTCTATTGATTTGAATGTTATGAATTTTAATAAAAGAATAACTACCTATATATGAAAGTCATGAACAATAAAATTCATTTATTAATTCATAGATAATATTTTTTCTATTTTCCGTAATGTTAATATTAGATTCATAAATAGTTTTTTTTAAAATATGTTTTTTTGTAATTTGTTTGAAAAGAATATAATTATTCTGTGGAGAATATATGTATATATATATATATTAAATTAATAATATAATTTTTTTATGTCATTATATAAAAATTATATTTGGATGAATTTTTTATATTTCTCTCAAAAATAAATTTTCTTCTGAATAGTGAAAAATACAAATGTGTCTTGAAAACTATAATTTATTATAAAAAATAACATAGTGAAATTTTCATTTAAAATTATTTAAGAGTATTATTAGTTATTTTATAATATTATTAAAATAATAATGTTTACTGCAAACAGTTTCATGATTGAATTTTTTATAAAATAATTTTTATAAATAAAATTTGAATTTTTATAAATAAAATTTGAAATTTTATAAATAAAATTTAATTTTCTATCCAGTTCTATGCATTTATTTCAATTTTATCATCATAAAAATATTAATATTATATTTTATTAAATTTACTTGATTTTTGGAATGACTAGGTTAATAATTCTTAAATAACACCTTTTAATTTTTATCTATAGGTATAATAATATTATAAATTTGTTCTTCCATGATAAACGGTGGGGCTCGTATTTATATTTAAGAATAAAATGATAATAAGTTTAAAATCAATCTCTCACTTACTAAAATTTTATATTATGAATATATGGCGTACATAATAATAAAAATGTTCAATATGTGGCCATTTTTTTTATTTTAATGTGATTTTTCCCTTATAATATATTAAGTAATTAGAAAGAAAAAATGTCACATTATAGTTATGAAATAAATTAATATTTTAAACATTGTGTTAATGATAATATATGTTTGAATATAAAAAATATTTTATAATTTTAATTATTTAAATTTATCATGAATTTTTTATTAATTTTATTATTAAAATAAATAAATTTAATTTTTTTATAATATTAACGCATTAATTATTCAAATTATTTGAAAATAAATTAAATGAGGTTGAAAATATTACATATATCATATTTTTAATTTGTAAATGTATACGAAGAATTTTATGGATTTATATTACATTTTAGTTTGGTATTTTTTTATTATAATCACATTCAATTTTTTTAATGTATATAATTTAAAATTAATTGAATATTATTTTATATTTTGATAATTATATTTATTATAAATAGTATTTTATTTTTTGATTTGAAATAAAAATAATTATATAAATATAAAATTATTATATATTATTTATAATAAACTAATCATCCATTAGTGGATATTGTTTCATTTTATACTAACATTATTAACCCATAATGTGTGGAAAACATTAATATTATGGTAATTATTAACATTTTTATTGAGGGGATAAAACTAACTGATAAAAATAAAAACATAAATAAATATTATAAAAATGGTATTGGATGATATTATTTACACTCAAACACATTCTAAATTCATATTAAATATGTTTGGAAACATTTCTACTTGGAAAATAATATATATTAATTTAAGACAATATGAAATATCATGAATATGCATCCCCACCAAAATTAATTGATAACCATTCCATCAATTACTCACACTAGATTGAGCCATATAACACTAAAAATTCTTTTTAATTAATATTTAATACATCACTCTCCATTATGTATATGTTTTCCCCAAAATTCATTCCATTTTTCCTTCATAAGATATCTAATGAGTATGAATATTATAAAAGGTAATCATATTTACCGAATCGTTAATTCTTATATCTACTTCTACATACCCTTAAAAATTTGTTCCCAAACTATGATAATATACATAGTATAATTAAAATAGTTATACATTATTATGATTATGATACAATAATATTTTATCTCTTTTAAATATGATGGAAATTGATAATTTCACTTGTGTGTATGTACGTATTACTATTTCCACAATGTGGTCAAACTTTTTTATAAAAATTAAAATTAAATTATTATAAATATTTATCTAATAAATATATATGATATTAATAAATTAAATAATATTTTTTAATTATAATATCACATGTATTTTCACACCTTCCTATCATGTAGAAAATTATATTGTTTCTCATGCATTCGTGTGGATTACCAACTCCACAAAGCAATGTTATCCTTCTTCATTTCAAAATTAAATTGAGGATACTATTAAAATATTTAATTATTATATATGATTTATTTTTTATAGTAATATTTGAATATTAAATAATTATTTAATTTTTAATTATTCTCCCTATTGAAAAGTAAAAAAAATCAGGCATATGTAAGACATATCATCTCCCTGAATGTAGTGATTCATTTTTAAATATATATCTTTTGTGGATTAGAGTAAATAAATATATAATAAATATATATCATAGTTAGAAAAAATTTAATGTTATGGGTATTATGGAACAATGATAAGAAAAAAGGAAGAAATTCTAAAAACTCAAACATACATTAATAATGAAGCTATTATTTTAATGAATAGTAATGTTAAATTTAATTTTTAACTAACAGATGAAATAATTTTGAATTATAATAATATATGTAATTATATATATATGATTATGGAACTATAATATATTATAATAATAAATTTTTATTCAACTATATGTTTTTCCATGTGTGAATAAAAATAGATATGAGGCAAAGGTTTTCTCGTCTCACTTTTACTCATGTCAAAAATATTATATATTTAAAACTTATTCATTTCGTGTTCTATATATACTACCTCATGGATATTATTTATCATTATTCAAAATTATATTTTTGTTATTTAATGTTTCATTTGAAGTAATTTATTAAATGGGGATTATAAATCAAATTTTACCAATGTTGGATTGATTATTTCACAATCACATCAATAGTATGTCTTGTTTATGATGAAGTGTCCACTAGAAATATAGTTTAATATTTATGATAAAATAAATTATTTATTATTATTCTATGGTTATTCAAGATATTATAGTTTAATATTACCATTTAAACTCATTGTTTATTAGTGTAATTATTTTATAAGAACATAAATTTATTTATCATTTCAATAAATTATCCTTCAACATCAAAGTCCACAGTTTTTAAAAATAGTTTCAATAATTTATTTAATTATATAAATATAATTTTTCATTTGATTTTTATAAATGGGTTAATTATTAAAAAATAATATAAAATGAATTATCTTTTAATTGTCTATATGAGGAACTTATGGAAATTTATATAAAATGTGAAAAGAATTTATTTTTCATATTTTCAATGAAAAGAATTTAAGGTCACCATAACCACTCAATACATTAAAATTTTCATTATTTGTATAATAATAACATGTCATGGGAAAAAAATAAATTTTAATATCACATATTTTTTGATGTTATTTTTCAATGTATTAAATGTAATTTTCCCAAAATAATTTGTAGTGAACTATTTAAAATATTTAAATCAATGTGACCATCATTTGTAGAATCCAATATTATGTGTATAAACTGATAATACCAACTAACATGTTTCATTTAGTGATTTTTGAATAGTTTGACTGGTGATATACTATTACGATAACATTCTCCATATTACTGTAGATAGTTTAGGATTGTTGTATTGTATAGGCATTTCATATGATAGTTTTTAAATACAAAAGATATTGTTGAATGGGTATCACCCCTTTTATATGAGGAATGAATTAGAATTAAAATGTGATGGGTGGGGTCTTCTATATCCCATCTATGAATTGGTTTGTCTCAGGTGACAAAATAGATTGTGTTTTTAGATGTAGCCTTACCGATTATAATATATTTCACGGAACAATGACCTGATACTAATTTGATATGTTATGACCAAGGTAACCACATTAATTTTTTAATGTCTGGTAATATTATTTCCAATATTATGAAATTATACATTGATTTATATGTTTTTTATTTTATTTATTATTATTTTCATATATAATATGATTTATCTTTGGATATTTTTATGTCATATTTTAACAATCATTTCTTCATTGTATATACATCATTCATTGTTTATAATATCATGTATGAATTTGTAGAATAATAATATTATTTCCATGTAATCAGCAACCCCAATTTAGATCATTCTTTTTTAGGTCTCATTTAATTGATATTTAGGTGAAATTTAATTTTTTTGGAACATATGGGGTTTCTCATAGTTATAGAACATTTTTCCTAATCCCAATTCACATATATGGAAAGTAATAAAAATATAAATTGTAGAGGTTTTATTAACTGGTAAATTGTTTGAGAAACCATGCACCAACCTATTACAATCCATGAACCACACTATAGGGGAACACATTTAGAGAGTGTTTTTTGACATACTTTGTGGCCATGCCCAACTAACCATGGATATGGGGATTTTTTATTCCATTTTTAAAAAAAATAAAAAACCCAAGGTTTTATTACATAATGATACCATTATACGATACCATGAATTTATCTTCCATGGAATTTCCGGATATAAGATTATGGTCACTTCAAAACACATATCAAGTGAATGGGTGCATGGATAATGGTGTTAGATCTGTTCTCATGAAGTGTTCTAATATGGTTCTCTATCTCACTCTCTCTTCATTTATGCTCCTTATGTTTTGATAGATATATTATTATTAGATGATCCAATATTCATTGTTTTATAAATATATTCTTGGTTTGATTATCAAATCCTCATGTTCAATTTTCTCAATGGGGAAATCCAGTTATGGAATATTTTTTATGTGATACCATGATTGTGTGTTGGTTGTACTACTTATGTTTAGATAGTTAATTTAACCGTAAATTTTATTATTTAAATTAAATTTCATTAAATGTTATTATAAAAACAATTTAATTTTCATACAATTTGAAATATTTAAATTTGGAATGGTTTATTCAACAACATTATTTCAATTGAATTGGTGTGTGATTAGGAAAATTTATGTATATTTTCAAATAAAACTATAAAATGAAATTGTGAAATTATACTGTTAAATTATATTTTTTATCTTTATATCTAATTTCTATTTTATAAAAATGTTTTAATTTGTTTAGACAAGGATATTGGTTTCTTTTATCTTGTAGAAGTCATTGAATTATAAAAAACCCATTTTTGGTTTTAAATGAAAATTGGAATATTGAAGTGAAAAACGGGTAAATATGATTTTTAAAATTTTTAGGTAAATTAACAATTTAGGATTATTTTTTGAGAACAATAAAATATAGGTATCTATTGAGTTATTTTGGAAGAAACTCTATTGATTGTTTATAACACTAACAAAGTGTATCATGTCACATCCCTAGTTGGATGGTGATGAGTAATCATCAAAAATTGCATGAGGGATGTGCATAGAAATATTGTAGTTATCACAATTCGAGTGTGTGAGAATACTATCATCTAGAACCATCATTCCAATTTTTAGATGATCATATTTATTATTTTTTATTATTTTTATATATTCCATTATTAAAATAAATTTACACTTCCCTTGTGAATTAATATAAACTATTTTATATAGATTGTTAATTAATGAACTGTTTTAAATTATTTTTATCAATTCAAATATAAATAATGGTTTCTTAATATTTTTGAACTACCATGCATTTTGATTCAATATTTAAATAATTATTTGGTAAATTAATACATAAAATTATTGTGAAATATTTGATGAGACCCTATTTGGCTATTATGTCACACCATACCTATGCCTATAGGAATTTATAGATTTTCTTCATCTTGTTTAGTGAAATGGGAATGAGAAAAACTGTGGTGGATCAACCTATTTATCATTTAAATGTTTATTGGTTTTAATTATTGGAACTTTTTTTGTTTATCATTCTATTCCTGGTATATTGTAGTTTTAAATTTAGTTTATAAACATTTTTTACTTCTAGAAATGTTCTCCCAGTGCAGTTATATTTTTCAGGATATTGAATTGAATATGTTTCTTCTTTTATTTTTGTGAAAAAAAACATCCACCCCACTATAATTTTATAAATTTCTAGGTTCCAGTAACCAATCTATAGAAATTAATAATTACTATCAGGCACTATTAGTGCCATATAGATTGTTTGAATACATGGTTATTTTGGATTGTTTGTGACAAAGTGGTATAAATAGAAAATGTTAGGAATAGTTACTTAATTTCATTTTTCATATAAAAATATTGTTGGTACATAATAGGTAGTTCTGAGTGAGTAACTAGAAAATTATCCCCAATTTTATACATAATTCATCTAGGGTTGTTTTGGAACATCAACATGGGGATTTATCCTATTATTTTCTAGGATTTTCATTTAGATTGTTGAAATTCAAATCATTCTTATCTATCTAGTGAGATTAAAGTTCCTTATTTATGTTGTTTTAGTTTCTATATATATAACACATGAAATATTCAGTGTTTTCTATTGATGTTGTGTAGAATTTTTAATCCATGAAAAAAAAATTCCAGACCTAACAGAAGGCTTCTGATAAAAAATGCTAAGAATGTCCTCTAGTCATTCATAAATTTATTGATATTGTTTTTCATGTTTTCCAAGATCTAGGTTCTGCACCAGCACCAGTTCATGTTCATGTTCTAAATATGGTACTATATAGTGGCAAATTCCAGATAATTTTCTCTTTATTTTCATCACCAGTCCCTCCATCATTCCAAGGATTAAATGATGCACCAAAGTATAATTATTCATTGAGAAGCATTGATCATTTGTTTGTGTTCATGGAAATATATGATCAAATCATAGTGAAATGTTACTCCATCATGATAGTGGTATCAATGAGGATATGTTGGGATATGATGGTTTTGGAATTGAAGCAAGAGGTCTTAGAGTGGAAAAAAATTATTGTACATTTCACTAAACAGTTTTATCCTATGACGATGGTGTTTTTTTAAGCCATATAGCATTTCAAAATCAAGCAAGCTAATAGGACTATGATATAATATGAAAATTTATTTAATGATATTATGAATTTCACAATTGATATATTGGATACTAATATTAATAATTATTGGTTATTATGGTATTTTTATATGATAAATGTTCTCAGTTATTCTATTTGAAGAACCATCTTATATTGATATGTTATATAGAGAATTGATGGTTGATATTGAGCAGGATAGACAGTCGTGGTTGACAATATTTATTCTTTATCTTAGGTGTAATTTTTAGATCCTATTAAAAATGATAATGAATGATTATTCTTGTGTTGGTTATTGGCATTATGGTTCTTATAGATGTCGTCTAGTGACTTTCAGAGTCCAGTTAATTTTTTACCACTCCTGAAAGCATTGGAATTCCAAATAGATTTTTACTAAGGAACCAATGATATGTGGTTTCTATATACTCTTTGGCCACATTATAAAATATTATCTTTTCTATTGTACTGAAAATATTTTTAGGAGATCATATGCACCAGAAATTATTAAGGAAATGTAAGATAATTCATGAAATAAGAAGTTTCATCCAACATGCATATAGAATGAATCTTCTTCATGGAGTGAATGATTTTTCAGTGGAATATGATATTGTTATAGTGACTTTAAGAGGAAATTTCATGATATATTTTTCATTAGTCAATTCATTATTTGTTATTGGTTCATCAATTTCATTCATTTCAACCTAGATTGTGAGACTTTTAGTTATTCCTATAAAGCATATATCATTTATGATGTGTGCTACTACACCTATAATAACACAGAGAATAAAACATTTTTTTCATATTCAGTTCAATTATCATTATCATAAATTTACCATTAATTCTATTTTATGGTTCTCCAAATGAATCATCTATATTCTATTTTCAAAAAATATTGGCTCATTGCAAATAAGACTTTGGTTTTCCACCAGTATGAATTGTAGATTATTATATTAATTTACTATTTTTTACTCAACCATTATATATTCCCTCTTATATAATGTGTCTATATTATATTTAAGAGTTGAAGACTCAACTGGATTATATTTCAGAGAATTGGTTTATATTCCGAATTTTTTCACCTAGGGAAATACCTATTCTATTTTCTAAGAAAGATGATGGGTCATTGTACCTCTATGTTGATTAATGAAATCAAAATAGAGACATATTAATTAAATAATATAATATTTTATATGATGATTATTTTTTTTGACTATTTGAAATGGGATATAAGGTTCTTGAAGATTTATTTTTGAACTAGTTATCAGCAGGTCTGAATAAACGAATCTGAAATTCCAAAACCTAGTATTTAGAGAATGTATGGTCTTTATATATAACATTTCATTCCATTTGGGTTATCCAATGAAACTGAAATATTAATAGATTTTATGAATGGGATATTACATGAAAATATTAATACATTTCATATTTCCTATATTGATGATATCCTTTTTCACAATGTGTTTCAGGAGGATCACGTATATCATATGAAAATAGATTAGATTTGTTGAAAAGATCACGAACATTGTTTCATGATATAGAAATGATAATTTTAAATATGGGAAGGGATGTTCATGGGACATCTGTTCTCAGGATATGAAATTTCAATTAGTATTGAAAATTAAAAGGATATAATGAAATTGGAGAAAACATAATATTTTTTGTGATTCAGAGATTATTGGCGATAGATAGATATTACCATATGTTTTTAAAGGACATCTAAAATTTGACTGCATTAATTAATTATATATGTTATATGGGAAAAGTTTTTTTGATGAAAAATTCCATAGTAAATTTATCGAGTTGCAATGAACTTTGACTATTGTGACCATGATATATCTTCTAGTGGACAAGAAGGTCTAATTTATCACATGTTATTCATCAGGTTTAGGAATGATATGTGTTATTATGTAGTGTGATAGTGTCTCATCCTATAGATTGTATAAACATAACACCTAAAAGAAGAACTATCTAACTAGTGAAATTGAAATCTTTTGTTTTGGCAGAGAGATAATGGTTGAGTGTTCATTCTCTACCTATGGTATTGTATTTTAATAGAACTGGTGTGTTCTAGCATTCCTGATGAGAAAAGTTGTTATTGGCGGATTTAAAAAATTACCAGCGGGAAGATCACCAAGGAACAGTGTTGAAGTTCAATGATATGAAAAGAGAAATATTGTATCAATTTATGGGACTATGAATTGTTTATTCTATTTGTCTTGGTTATACATTGTGACATGTAATAATTGAGTAACAGATAACATTTTTTATAATTCAATAATATCCAATTCCAAAATTAATGTTGGATGAGATATCTATGAAATTTTTTGTGGTTTCCATTTTCCTATAAATCGATGTATTTTATATGGGTTGTCATAGAAAGAATGACTAAATTATCTGAAATTGTACCCATTAATGATAAAAATAATGTTATAGAGTTGGGAAATATCTATGAGAAAGATATTATTCATATTCACAGAGTTTCACATAATATAGTATCTAATAATCATCCTAGGTTTACTTGTCAAATTTGTTGTGTCCTTTAAGAGGCACTAGATTCTCAGGTATGTTTGAATAAGGTATACCACCCATAGTCAGCTAGACATAGACAATGATATATAGATTCATGATTATATACTTCGGGTCAATATTCTAGACATTGTTGGAGCTTCATATGACTATTTGAGACTAGTTGAGGTCACTTAAAACAATAGTAACTAGTCTTCGAGGAAAATTGATCCTTTTGAGGCCTATATGGAAAACATACTAACCTATTATTAGATGGTTGTAGATTTATGAATGTTCCTTTGTTTTACTAAGAATGATTCAATATATGACATAAAATATTTATTTTATTCATCATACAATGCTAATGTCATTGATCTTGTATAATCATATTATGTTTGTAATCATATAACATTGGAATTTTAAGTTAGTGACCTTAGGTTCTGGAAATTTTCACATTGTTTTGTTCACCTGTGTAAGGGAGAAAACATAAGATTTATCCTTATTTTGTTAGAAATTTTGAGGTTGTTGATATAGAGGGGAAATTGGATTACCTTTTTAATCTTATAAATTAGATGATGTCAATACATAACATGTTTTATTTGTCTATAATAATAAATAATATTTCATATACATATCATGGTTTGAGCTAGAGTGATCATGACATTTAACCTGATTTATCATTGATAGTGAATCATGTAAGGAGATTTCATTATAAACCAAGGAACTTTTTGGTGGGAAGATAAATTCAGTTTGAGTTCTCTAGAATCATGGATTTGATAATCTTGAGATATGGGAGATGGAGGAACCAATGAAAGTGTAGTGGCCTCATGTTTTCAAAATGTATGAATCATATAAGGTTTTTAGGAACAAATTTATCTATGGATGGGTGGTTTTAATATAATGTTTCTATAATCAATATTTCATTAACCACAATTATAATCTTGCTTTAGTTGTGTCTCTTTTAGGGGTTCTTGAAGTGAAAGTTTCGATTTTTTAGAGCATTATAGTCAACTTATAGTTAGCATATGGATTCTAAATGTTGGGATCCCAACTCATTTATACCAAGAAAACCCAAACAATATGGGTTTTCTATAATGGAAAATAATTTGAAAAACCATTCACCCACCTACTAGAAACCATTCACCCCACACTAGGGGAACACATTGTATGTTCAATGTTTCAGATAACATGAACCCTATCCTACTAACAATGAGTAAGAGACTTTTTAAATCATAAAATATTTATAAATCATTTATCCCCATAATTTTGTGGCTAAAAATCCCAATAAAACTGATCATAATTTATTCCCTTTTGGAGGCCCTATAAAGGATTCTTTGGATCCTCCATACACATTCCAATGTTAATCAATGTTTGGTGAAAGATATTGGATCACTTCCTAGTAATAGTTCTTATTTAATTCAATGCCTCCAAATCTATTAGTCTCTCCCCCTTACGAATTGTTATATCTTCATGTTTTTTGAGGATGCAATATCTTGTATTTAGATCCAGAATCTACCTTCGATTCTCAGATATCTGTTTTTGACATTATTCATTCTTGATTACTGTGGTGTATGTTGTGTTAGGCTATCTTCTGATCATTATTAGCTTATTCTATTAATCTTTGGAAAATTTATTTAATCATAGATTTCATCATTAAATATTAATTTAAATAAATTGTATTATTGAAAAACTAATTTTCAATGGATTATGATTTTAATTTTCTTTTGGAATAATATTTGAGGAAACCCCTATATACTTTTTTTGGGGTTGGATAGTGGAATTTGATGGAAATTATGAAACATATTTCTATGATTTAATTAAACATTTTATTAGATTGAAATGGATTATTATCTTTTTTTATTAGGTAATAACTTATTTAAATCCTTGAAAATGAATAAATTGGTTATAAACCAAATTCTATTTATAAATGGAAATGAGAATATTGAATTGGAAATGGGTTAATTTTATTTTGAAATGTTCTGAGATATATTTACCATTATTGATTATTGATTGATACTGTGAAATACTAGATAGTTAGGGAGTGATGTTTGAAAACACTCTACTGATGCTTTATAATTAAAACTAACTTTTTATAGCAGGTCACATCCCTATTGGTATGGTGGTGAGTCCTCTTTGAACCATGTTCAATGAAAGCATGTTCACATATTTATTTGACTGCCAATTTGAGGGTTTGAGGATCCCATAACCTAGAACTATCATACCTCTTAGAAGATAATCATGTTTTTAATTTGATATTATTTTGATATATTTCTTTATTTAGTACACTTTTAACCATTCCATATGAATTTAAATAATTTTTTTATATAACATATCAATTTATAAATTGTCTTAAATTATTTCCATTATTTGAAATCGAAAGAAATATTTATTTTAATTTTTATTTTTTCCTTATACGATAGTTCATTTAAAATTGAAATCATTATTTAGCAAACTAATATAATATTTTATTATGTGATACATGGTGAAAATAAGCTAATATTTTATCTAACAACATACCTATTCCATCATGTATTTTTATATTTTCTTCTAATAGGTTCTTGCAATGGGAAAGAACCACATTGAGGTGGATCTTGTTTTTAATTTTTGGGACATGTTGTGATATGTCATGTTGGGAAATTATATGTTTATATTAAAATTAACAGTATATTGTGGTTTTTCTTTGGGATAATATATATGTTGTACATCTATTACAATTATCACTATGGAGTATTCAATTGAGTATAAAAACTTGTATCCTTGTTATTGGATATTTATGGGGAATTATTTTTCCCAACGTTACCTTATATGATTATATCTTCTAGTATACAACCCATAGAAATTTGGAATTCATTTAGTGTAATGATGGTGAAGACTAATTTAATAGAATTCTAGGGTATATTTTTTAGTTTGGGACATGCATACCCTTACTAAGAAACATTTCTTACTCATTCACTTGATTCTATTACCTATATTTGAGGAAATGTATTATGATTGAATTCCATTATTATAATTAAATAAATAAATTTTTTATAAAATAAAAAAATGATGAATTTAATGATTTATAAGTTAAAGTGTCATTAAATTTTGTATCTAGTTTAGGAGACTAAAAACTTAACTATTACATGGGGAAGTTATTTCTTGTATCCAATGACAATGTGATAAAGTAATCAACACCTCCAGGATTCCTGGGTCAAGATCTTTATTGAAAATATCAATGGGAATTTCCATATAATGCATTAAATTAAAATGTTCTATTTCATAGGAGATGGTCGATATTATATAAGTTTGATGATATTTGTTAATTAAATGAGATTTCTCGATAAGGGCAATAATTAAATTTTTGAACTACATCTGTCATTAAATAGGTAATTTATGTCAAAAAAACAAATCAATCATCAATCGCCATGGTTTTATATCTATTTTATATATTATCTAAAAAAGTAATATTGTAGAATTTGGTTTAGAATAATATAATATAAAAATTTGAAATAAAATAATTTATATTATTGTGAAATTCAATATAAATTTCTTCTCATAGGGGAGTATATTTTTTATAATAACAATATTTTTAATCAGTTATTCCAAGGTCAAAAAAATATTATACGTATAAACTTAATAAAAATAATTAATATAGATATATATACATTATAATGGATCATTTTGATACTAGGATTAATAAACTAGTATCTCCTTATAGAGTTATGATGGGTGTGAAAAAAGGCCTCTTCTTCATTCACCACGTAGAATTCAGGTTTAAAAAAATGACCCTATTTAGTGTCATTTACAGTATTTACATATCAATTTCCACTTATAGTATTAATAAATGTTTTTTATTGTATATAAATTACACAATCATATATTTTACCAAAACTTTTACATGAATCCATTAATATTTATACTTCTCCATTGTATTTTGATATGTCTTTTCTAGTCCTAAATTAAAATACTAAATAAATTGTTACCAGAATATAAACTATATTGATGATTTTATTATAAAAAATTACATCATATGGAGGAAAAGTTTCATTAAATAAATATGTTAATGTATCCATATGTTTATTATATTTAAATATAAAGTTAGTATATCCCTTGAATATAATAAAACATAATAATTATTTCAATACATCATCATCAACTATATTAAATATAAACTATTCTTCATAGAAAATTTATTCACAAAAAGATATAAATAAAACATAATAGGAAATTAAAATCATAAAAATAAGAGATAATATATAGAATTAATAAAAGACATGAATCCATAAAATATCAGTGATAATAATAACTAATATCAAATTGCGGGGCTTGGAAAATCATTATAAGAATGATTGAATCATTGGAAATATAACTTAACATGGAAAAATTATATTAACGATATTTCCTAACAATTTTGTCAATTAATAATAAGGGTTTTAATCAATTCTAGAATCATATTCATAAATAAAAAATATGTATATATAATATTATTTAAATGGTGAACATTGATATCACAATGTTTATAAAATAGACATAATATTTTGTGATGTGTCATATTACCCAATTCCATTATGAAATATATAATATTTTCACACCTAAAACATTATAAAATGAATACTATCATTCATTAAAGATAAATTTAAAATATATAATTATCAAAGTCATAAAATAAAAACATGTTAATGAATGTTTTTTTATTATTTCATAAATCATATATTGATGTATATCTTCTTGGGAGAAAAAACTAATATTAGATAGAATATTTTTAAAGGCATTAAATAATCTATAAAGAAGAATTAAAAAATTGATGGGTCAATATGATGTTTTCAAATAAATATATTTTTTCCAAAATTATTTACATTGGCATGAAATTTATTTAATTAATTTGTAAAAATATTTTTCTTGAAAGTAAAAAATAATTTTACAATGAAAATATGTAATAATAACATTTGAAATATATCCATAGTATAAATAATTTCAAATTTGAGAAATTCTAAATAAAGGGTGTTAGATATTAGAAACCCTATAATCATAAAAAATGTTATTCTTTATCTAATTGAAACATCTTATATATTAAATGTTAAATTATTAACACCGAAAACTATAAGTAAAATACATTAATTTAGGTCATAAGTGATCCATTATAATTATAAGATTCTATATTATAAAAAAATTTATTTGTAAACTATTTTGTCTGTAGGTTTTAATTCAATTATTGTATTTTGTATCATTTTTTAATTTTCATTAGTGGTATTTCATTGATAAGATCTAATTTAATAATATTAAATAATATTTAAATAAATATTTTTATATTTTATATAATTGATATTATACATCCATGGAGATGTTGATTATATGAGTGTTCGTAATTTCAATATTGGTGTTTAGTCAACTATTTGGGGGGAATCATTAAGATAGAAGGAATAAAATAATGACACATAATTTATAGTAAAAATTTTTACTTTAATTGTATACATTAAATAATATTATAATAATATAAAACTTTTTTTAGAATTTCACTGTTTGAAGTGAATAGAAGCATATGATTGATATATGGAAATTTGGAGATATAATTAATAAAATCATACACTCTTCATAGTGTTTCAACATTCATACAGAATTAAAAGAATTGGATTATTATAGATGAGTTGGTGTGGTAGCGGTTATATAATGTTGAATTTTTGTATATTATTAGAATTGGTATGTTAGAGTGGCCTTAGTATTTAACAGTATAGATACAATGTATCTATAAATGGCATGAGGTATATATTTTTTTAAAAATATTGAGTAAACTATAATTTCATTTATAAAAACAAAAAATAGAAAATAATGACATTTTAATTTATATTTTCTTAATATTAAATGTTTTTTGGAAACATATATCATTATAAAAATTAATTCATTTTATTATAAATAATAAAAGTTGAAATATGTAAAAACAATTAGGTAATGATGTATATTATAACGTTAGGCATTGAAAATAATAGTTTATCATTGAATTTTATTATATTTTTTTGAATATTAGTTTTATTATTATATTATTTTTTGATAAAATTTTAATAGAGATAAATATTTCATTATGATGACATTTGGTGATTTAATTAATCTTTTTTGTCAATATAATAAATTTTTTTTACAATTCAAAATAAATTTTTAAAAATTCAAAATGAATCACTGTTATAAAATTTCAATGTTAATGTTATAAAAATAAAAATCCCTTTATCATAATTATTGGTTGAAGAGATTATCAAATGTGTGTGGGGTTAATTGAGAATAAATTAAAATTTATATAAATAAAAATATAAATAAATTCCATGTCATTAAATATAAAACCCCAAATATTTATAATTTTTCCTGAAGAGTGATTACGTCTTAGAAAATGTAATATAAAACCTATTACTAATTTTTAAATTAATATACACAATCAAATATTTATATATATAGTAATTATGAATAACTATCATTAAAATGGACTTGTTTGTAGTTTATAACAAATTTAGATTAGTGATTTGAAATGGAACAGAACATAAAACATAATTGAATTAAAACAAGAAGTTCAATATCATTCTGATGCAAAATTTAATCCAAAGAGGGAGCTACTTCATAACACCATGGGTAAATTAATGTAATGGGAGTGTAGAATTTATATTGTATCATCCTTTGAAATTATAATAGTCTTTATGTTTTTTAAAAATTTTGTAAACAAAAAAATTTAAATTTTATGAAATAAATAGAAAATAATGTATAAATGCAGTAAGAATATTGAGTTTCCTAGTCTAATTTTATTTGATTATTAAGATTCCTCAGAAATATATGGGTGAGGACCATGTGTTATTTCACTAAAAACACACTGAATTACAGTCATATATGGTCTATTTTTTTCGCACATAAGGAAATGCTATGAATGTCTAGTATGCCCATTCTATCCAAATTCATGTGTATGTAAGTATAATGATTCTAAGCTCTCTAAAATATTCATACATTAAATAAATTATATATTTTTTTTAATACTAATAGAGGTCGCATCACATGCTTGTTAGGGACACTAATTTCAATAAACAATGCTGCATTATGGAGAAAAAATTATGTAACAAAAATCTGGTTATCCTGAATCCTCATACTATAATAAAAATGAATTTTTTATGTTACCTACAATAGTTTATGATTAATCATTGAAATAATTATCATCATTAAATTCTAAAATGTATTTATTATAATCATTTCATTTAATTATCCCAAAATATCAATAGTGACACATTTTTTTTGGAGACTCATGTCTGGGTATGAGTTAGTCCAATGGTGAGGAAGGCTGATGGTTAAGTATTTGACCACTTGTTATGTGACGATAGTTCTTGTCTGGTGGTGAATCTTCTCAATGTTGATTCATCATAGGGGAGACTCATCCAAATAGTGATAATTTTAACAGTTGGTCAACCAATATGTTGACTCCTTTATGGTGGTAGGTAATTTCTCCCTATGACTCAATTTTGAGAGCCACACTTTTTAATGGTGATTGTTTTCAATAATTATGAATCGTATATCTAACATGAACTATATAATAAAATTATTAATTAAAACATAAAACTCATTAAAAAATAATAAATGACGGTTTTGAGAATTAATAAATGGAGGATACAACAATATCCCCATTTATTAGATCAAAATGCATATAATTTTTTAAAACATTTAGAGTAATACATAGATTAAAAAATATCTTAAAACATATAAAATCTATTATATGTATTTGATTATAAATTCTTAATATGATATATCAAATGAAAATAAAATAAAAATAGTAAAAATTATTCAAATTAAAAAACAAAGATATCATGTGAAAATTAAATAACCAATAGTTTTAAATAATTAAAACAAATATATATGGATTCATGGATATAGTAACTTGAAACAAAAAGAATGACTGCATTAGATAAAGAAAATCACAAAAATTAATGAAAATAAATTTCATATTCATTCCCCTAATTTGTTATTATCTAAAAAGTGAAAATAAAAAAATTATATAAAATTTAAAATGATAAATTATATTAAAATTTTAATATGATAAAAAGTAAAGGAATTACATGTAAAATGAGATAACAATTCATAAGTATATCCCTTATAAATTTCTAAATTCTTAGATTAATTCTTCTCAACCGGGGTTGTGAGGAAAACATGATACATTCCCAATACCATGACAAAGGTAGAGGGTACAATGATAGAATCAGAGGCAACTATAATGACCACTATAGAGAGTGCATGCACAAAAGGAGGTTCTTTTATAATAATAGGTTTATGATTATGGAATGACATTTACGAGTCCAAATTAATGGCAGTATATGAGATGTTATAGGTTCATTTGGATATCAAGTAAGAACTTCTATCAATATCTCTGGATTCTTGGATAGAGGAGTGTGATTTAAAGTCACCAGATTAACTTTATATTCCAATACTATCATACATGACACATTCAATAAAGGTATCATCATATTGATAAAGTCAATTATAAGTTTTATCTTCATTCTATGGAATTAAAAAATTAATTTTTCCCCTCGATACAAATCTTTAACATTGGGGTCAATAATTTTATATGATTTGTGCCCTACATTAAATATTGAGTAACTGAATGAATCCTATCGTTATCTGCAAGGAAAATATGGTGGGAGATATTCACAATGATACAATATATCCCAAAAAGTTAATACCTCATCTCTTTTTGAATAGTGGCTATATCAAATATGGATTCATTTTTGAATTCAATGATTATCTTATAATCTTCATCACTATTTTTCTAATCTTCCTCAGACACTATTGAGGAATATATGGGAGATATCCTAAAACATATTGAGTCTCTTCCATAACCACTAATCAGGAAAAACCAACATCGATGGATGGAGTGGAAGGTAGATCAATAGAATTAAAATACATAGATTACAAACTCTTCACCCCCGCCAACAAAATATTCAAACTAGTATTAAAATAAGTCTAAATTCCAACCATTACTAACCTCATATACTCTAACATCTATTTTAAGGAATCCATTCATATTTATTTATTGAGTTTTAAATAATGATATTTAATTTATAAAAATTACTTTTTTATACCTTCATAAATTACACCTGATGAATAATATTTGGAGTATATTTTAATTTTTTGTGTTGAAATTACAACTCCAAAAGTCATGTTATTATTCAGAATTATAAAGTTACTATTTTAGATTGTCAGGATACTATTATAATATTAAAATTACAATTTAAATGGTTATATATCCACCTAAATAACTATTTAATTTTATTATACCATTCATTACCTATAATATTTTGATGTTTTGAAATTTTTTTCAAAATAAAATTTCTTATTAATCAATAATGTTATTTACTTTTTACAGCGTCATTTGATGTTGCATTAATATTAAGGGACTAATAAATTAAAAAAACATTTAATTTTATTTATATTGTTTTAATTTTCATGTTTTAATTTTTTTTCCAATATTATATTCGTATTTATTATATACGTTAATATTATCATTTAATGAAATAATTTCTTTTGTGTTTCATGAGGTCAAACGATATTATGTACATAATTGTGAAATGAATTATTTTTTCATAATGAATATTCATTAAATTTAGAAGTATGAGATTTTATAGAGAATTGTGGAATGAAATTATATGGTCATGAGAAAATTTTTATGGACTAACAGTTACATATATGATTCAATATGAGGGAACTTTTTCTCATCTAGTTTGATTATGTATTCCATTATAGTTATTGGTTATTACCTCAGTGAGACTATATCTCAAAAGAGGGTGAGGGTGAAGATTGACCATATGAGAGACCCTTAGTAGGAATATACCTCTAGAATGACTGTTTAATAACTTTTGATTATTTCTAGGGGAATATTGATATTTAATGAAAGGATTATTCAATTATAGTTAGCAAAAATGGTCTCCTATCTATCATAATATAGAAAGAATCTAATTATGATTGAGTGGAATGGTGGGATCTATTATGTGTGTGAAATTTAAATAGACACATAAAATAATGTATCTAGAATTTCATCCAGCTAAATATTTTTTTGAGATACCCCATATGGTGATATGTTATTGGGCATAATCCCATGTTAATAAAACTTTATTAATGATGTTTTAAATTATTTCCCATGATTTTATAGTGGTTAATCTTGGGAATATCCATTATTAGATGGACTACGATATAAAGTTGAATTTAGAAGATGATTATACAAACCTATATGTTCCAATGACATGTTGGGCCAAAAATTAGTCATATAACCAATGTTTACAAGTTTGTGTTCGTGCAGATGAGCATGGATAAAAATATTTATGAGGATACTAGTATATTCTCTCATGGATGATATAAGAATTCCAATAATTCTAGTAGTTTGTGATTTTACCACAAAGATGTACTTATATTATAATATGTGGCTAAACAGATGAAGAGACAACTTTTGGGATTTTTTTGGGAAAATAGGACTAGTTTGAGGGACGTTGGTGAGTTAGTTAGAATTTGAGCCACTATATGATACATGTGTCTATTATCAATGTGTAGTACAAATGAACATGCAAGAAGGATATCCATTGGTTGATTTAAAATATATCATTAAGTCTGTATACTGATATAGATCATAGTTTTCTAGAAGAAATTTGGTATTCCATTAAATGATACCATCCATGAAATGTTTTGGATCAGTTATTAGTAGAGTAAAACTATTATAACTCCATCCTTAGTTAAATTAATAATAATTTGGATATATGATTTACTATAGGACCTAACTCATATTGTTGTGGAATAAACCATATGATAGGTTTTTTAATTTTGATTCACACTAAAATATCTCAGTGATATATTATTATACATGGGGAAAAACTTTGATAGATTTGTTGTTCAAATGTAATTGTTCATATATTTTCATTTTACATATTTAATCACATGTTGTATTTCATGTTATTTTAGATGTGGAAATGGAACATCACCATGTGGGTATTTTCTTAATTTTTATAGTTGATATATATATTGAATCAATTCTTACATCTCTTTTTATGATACTTTACCTTTATTCCTTCATAAAAGTATAAGATATAGGATTCAGGACGTAGTAAAGAATCTTACCATCTATCACTCGGTATTTTTCATGGAATGGTGTGACAAATTACCAAGATTCATTTGGTGTCAATTTAATTTGATGTGAAACTAATCCTAGATTCATTATATTTAGTTTCAAAAGTGGGTCACGAGGTGAGGTATTGTTTAGTGATAGTCGAAGATCTTTGGGTCATATATCATGGAATGATTGTTATAATATGATATCTGAACATGAATTACTATATTTTTTAATTTACATTCATAAAAAATTAATGTGGATGTGTAATTTTCCATTAAAATAACTTTGTGAGTTCTAATAGGTGATTACATTAAAATACATTAATATGAACTAAGGAAATCATGATGACATTTTAGGTTTTTGATACAAAAATAATGAATATATATAAGGGACATTTATGGCTAAAATAAAAGATATGTGGTGATTGGGTAAGTGTAAGGATAAATATTTTATTATAAACACAATATATATTTTTATTTTGTGATCATTATGAAAGGATATCACGTGGATATTTTCTATATGAGTACATTTTCCATTCTTATAGAATGGATATGTTTCTAAAAAAAGTATACATTGATTTATAATTTGATGATATTTTTAAATTTTATTACTATAAATGAATATTATATATTGGGAATAGTATCCCAATGGAATATTTTCAGACCCCACGTGTATTTGGATGAAACATGAAAATAGGTTGTTTCACAAAGCATCACATCTCTTATATGTAGAGACATCGATGATCATTTCTGTAATAGTCATTAAAACTAAAGTAATTATATATTCATTTTACTTACTATATGTGATATAGTTATAAGTCAACAATGATGTGTGAGAGAATTTTATTGACATAAAAAATGTGTGGCTTTTCTGACATTCCATTGTGAAGTCTATGTTATAAGGTTGAAGGGATATTATTATTGGATTCCACTATTATAATTCAGATATCTATTTAGGTGTGATGATTGAAATTTAGTGTATTATGTTTTGTTTTTGTCTTTATCCCATACTATAATTTTATGTGTATATTTTTATCATATTATTTATATAAGATTTATGTGACATTACTCTTATTTTACAAGTTTATATCAAAAATATATATCTTGTTTTACTATTTTATAATCAATGAAATACTTATAGCGATATTTTTTCTATAACATGTCATATTCCATTTAAATTGATTATTATTTTTAATTGTTCTAGTGGAACCCATTGTATGATGGTCACTACTGATGGATATATACTCCTTCATTAAAATGTGAATATAGTAACCCATGGTTTCTGAGATTGGCCATTAGATTACCTGGATATAGTTTATATGCATATATGTAAATGAAAGTGATGTTGTTATAGATAGTGATGACATATAATGAAGATGTTAAATCCATAGGACAGAAAGAACTATTAATTAATTCCATAAGAAATTGAGATATAAGTCACTCAATGTGATTTTGGTGTTAAGGATGTTTACAAAAATATATATATATATATTGATTATCTAGATCAATTTATATTGAGTGTGGCGTTTTTGTGGAATTATTGAATTATATATTGAATAATAATAGTTTCGAACAATACTGTGGAGTTCATTGACTATCAAAATTGGAAATTGAATTTAAAATTCATCGCGATTTTGTAGAAAATAAATATTTCATACTAGTCAAATTAATATATAAGGAAAAAATTGTTTTCTTCTATATTTTTCTAACACTAGGATTGATGGGATTCAACTCATGCGTGTGTCAATTATATTCTGTGAAATTATTTCATTTTAACAGTCAATAATTTAGTATAAATCATTTATATTTGGATAGGGTTTATAATTGATGATATTTTTATTTATAGGATTACTCTTTCTTGAGATTGTGAGTGAGGATAGGAACTAATGATTATGGAACTTACTTGATGTAGGATGTTAATTTTCAAACAGGGATGTCTTTGTGCTTGTGTGTCTGTTGATAAGTGATGTGGGATTTTGCAGTTAATTATGAGTATTTTAGTTATATTTGAACCTATATGGAATAATAATGGAGAATATGATTAATTATTGGCTACTCGATGGGGACTCATTGAATCTGGGTTGTATTTATTATGCGATCACAAATATAGAATGAATGTAGATGAATTGTTACATAGTAAAAACTGGGCCCAACCCACCAGTTGCCCCATAGAAATGTGGTCCCCACCATGGGGCCCACACATGTCCCTAAATGGGTCATCTGACTAGTGACAGTCCCCACAGGTCAACACATTGGCTACTCCATGGGGACTCGTTGATTATAGGTTTGATTTTGTATGCGATCCAACCTATGGAATTGTAGATGAAATGTTACATTGTAATAACTGGGCCCCACCCACCAGTTTCCCCGCATACAGGTGGTCCCCACTCTGGGGCCCACAAACATTCCTGAACGGGTCATCTGACTAATGAAAATCCCCACAAGCCAACACATGTCCTTTCTAGTGTTCTTTTTCATCACTCACACACACCATGAAAAACATCTCAGAAGGACACCCATCTTGATCACTACTCCATGCCAAGCACGCTTAACTGTGGAGTTCTAATGAGATAAGCTACCGAAATGGAAGGTGCACCATGTGGACATTTGTAATATAATTTATTCATTTAACCCTTTATCATTTGTGGGTGTCACAATCACACCTCCATTTAGAGCACAACGTCCGCATTGTGGGCCCTACATCTCAACTGAGGCAGTGCACCACACTTAATGCTAGGTTCCTCCTTTGATACCAAATGTAACAACAGGGCCTCACCCACCAGTTTCCCAGCAGACATGTGCTCCCCATCCTGGGGCTCACAAATGTGCCTAAACGGGTCATCTGACAAATGATAGTCTCCATAGGTCAACACACATCCTTTCTAGTGTGCTTTTTCCTCACTCACACCAACCATGGGAAACATCCCAGAAGCTCACCCATCCCGATCACTACTCCAAGCCAAACACGCTAAACTGTGGAGTTCTAAATAGACACGATTTCAAAAAGGAAGGTTCACTATGTTGACATGAGTCATAACATTTATTCATTTAACCCATTATCATTTGAGGGTGTTATAGTCACCCATTCCATTAAATAATTATGGGAATGATATCATCGCTCGTGCATACGTACAAATTACCATCTCCACGATGCGATGAGAATCATTCTCCAAATTAACCATTCAATAATGATTATAAATTATATAAAATAGATAATCATGAATGATATGACATAATAATTATACTATATTTATATACAGATATGTTTAATTTTAATAATTCCATTCAATTTAATAAGGAAACAAAAACAGCATTCATGCGTACGTATGACCTACCATCTCCATGAATGTTGTATTTCATTCCATTTATAGATCTGTTACATATATTTATATACTGAATATATATTATATATAAATCATTTTTTACATTCTGTAAGTAATTAAATAAACATATAAGTAATAATATCAATAAAAATAAGTCCAAACATGTACGGTAAATGAAACGATTTTTCCCAAAATGCTTCTTTATCATGGAATTGACAAAAGAATGAGTAATATAAAGTCATAAGTGAATCATATATGATATCATAAATATTATTATGGTTATTTTACAAGTCAATAATATGATTAAACCCACTATAATATAGTTATAGACACTTTCGGAAGAAATCATACCAAATGTAAGGGATAATTATTCCAATCTCATTATTATCCGAGTTCGTTTATTCGTATATATTTACTAGAATTATTTATCATCCATGTGCAAGTTTTATAAATTTTTTCATAAAGTGTTTACTATTCTTCCATGTATGTTGAAAGTAATTTTTACCCTTTTATGAAATTACCACAATGTATGGAAGAAATCAATTTTTTGTTTACCATACGAGGTACTTTTTGACTTTTCTAGAAAAAGTATGAGGAGAATATTTTTTAACTTATACCATATGAACGGATTTTTACGGTTTCACAACTCCTTATTTCCATGAATATTACTCTACATTATTTCATGATTATTTTCAACAAAATCATTTTCTTTTAAAATTACTTGGCATTTTGTGAAAAGAAAATGATTTTGAAGAAGAAATGATATTTTCCTCAATAATTCATTTCAAGTATTTTATCAAACCTACTTTCATCTAAGAATAATTAATTTAGTATGTTTATATTTCAATTATAATGTCTCTGTTATTTACATTGTTTGATTTTTTTGATGAAATGATATCCATTTGTTTTATATGTATTATGTTATGATCTGATGATGTTTATGAAACCCATTATGTTCTTTGGGTTTTGATGAATTATTTATGTTTATTTTTTGTCAAAAGTAAGAGTGATTTAATTATGATATGTATGGGACCTATATATATTTATAATGTAGTAGTTAAATATTTACATCTCATGAGATAGACATTCTTTAAATGTCATGTAAATTTGGTTTAGTAATACAGGGCTGGAATGACAAGTAAACCCGGTTCAGTAAAGGATTTTTTCCACTATGATGGTCTTCGCTGCAATGCCTTGGCTACTATAGAAATAATATCATGGGATTAATGGTTTACCACAATTACATGTTTTATTCATATGCTATTTTATCATGATTGATGTTCCATTATGATAAATGTCTTACGTACTACTAGGTTTTATGTCATTGCTCACGATTTTGAATTTTAAACTTTCTGTTTATGTTTTTATGTTCAAATTTATATGGATGGATTTATTTTCTCTGTGCTTACCCTTACTGATAATTTGAGCTCACCGTTTATATTTTTTATTGTCTATGGGATATAAAGAGGTTTTTTAGGTAAGAAAATAAAAGGGGAATATCTTTATGGGAGATATTGAAGATCTTTCACCGTGATTATAATATAGTGTTCCGAGTTTCCAAAGATGAAAAACTATTACTGTCCTTGGGTGTCTATTTTTGATATGTATTAAATATTTTACAAAAGTAATGTAATGTCCATGTACGTCATTATTGGGTCTCTACATACATTTTTATCTTTGTGGGTTGAAAGAAAATGTAATTATTATAAGACTGATTATATTGGAATCATTAGGATTTATTATTAGTTATTTGTGACCAAATATTTTTAAAGAATTCCTCAATAATAAGTCAATAAATAATATAACTACAGATTCATTAAAGGAACATGACTCTTATCATGAGGGATACTATGATTATCGTTTATGAACAGAAACACAAATTCAATGTAATAAATTGTTATTGATTATACTTGATTGAAGATTATGTAAATAATTTTGGTTAGAGAACACTATTATATAGAATACGGATTGATCATTACTATAGAGTTATTTGAAAAAAAATTAATGATATTCTATGTAAACATATAATGTAGAGTAATCATTAAATCATGATAAAATTATAAAATGTGTGAGATAGTATAGTATGACTATTTTATGCAATAAGGGACAATATGTGTTATATAGAGAATGTATGTATCATTTATCAAAGTGATTATATTTATGCATCCATTTTGGGGAGGGTATAATTGATCATTGAGGCATGACTATTATCCACACACATGTATATATTTTGTGAGTCCAGTTTGACAATAGGTGGGAAAGAATAAAGATTTTCATTATGTTTGTAGATGTTATTTTGCATATTTTTTTAATACTATTGGGTATTTGTATCGGATTTGTGGATTATTGTTAGAGAATATTGTTTAATCATGATTGGCATGGAAATGGGAATGATCCCAATAGTAGTTGGATACAATACGATTCAGTTTACATGGCGAGTAGAATGTTGATTTGTTTTATGATTTAATTATATATTAGAACGTATTCCTAGGTATAAATATCATTATTTCTATTTGTATGATAATTTTAGTTTTTTATAATTTATTCATATGGATCAGGTGATGTTATATCATTTTGATGAGTGTGACTGAGTATTTTTAAAAAGGTCAATCCTAAGAGGATATATTGGTGATTTTTGTTGAATTGGGTTGGGATGCATAGAAATGAATTATTATAAATTATGATCAAAATGAACTTATTATTTATTTGTAGAATTATATTTTTAGGATAATTGTGATCTATAATTCGTGACTATGAATTAGCTATAATGGTAGCATGACCTTTAATGTTTATAGTTAACTGATTATCAAAACATTATTGTTAAGGGATGGATGATTATGGTGGTGAATCATCATTATATTGGTGATGTTGATGAGAATATTTCTCATCTATTAGTGAATAGTTTTAATAGTATTTGGTGATATAGAGTTGAATCACATTTCACATTCTAGGATAGAATTAAATGAGTTATATATTAACTAACAATCAATCTAGTTTGGGAATTGGGGATCAAGGACTAAAATTGATTATTACTGATATAATAAATTAAAGAATTGGGTTTTTAATGTTTGATTGATCTAAAGGTCCGAAATTTTTTATGATATTTTTTCATTTCATATAGGGTTTGATGTTGATGTCTTATCACAACATGATTGAAAAGGGAGATGTCCTGATGATGGGTAGATTTTTAGATAAGGTCATGAAATAAATAAAATTCATATTTTCGATGTTGGATCTCATGTATTTTTATATCCCAATTATAATTTTTAGAATAAGTGGATGAAATTTTATTGTTAAATCCTTCCACTTTAGAATTAAATGAAAATTTTCATTTTGAGGGGGGGGGGTTTATATAGATCTCTCCCACCATGATATCTTCAATCCCCTATTGTGATAGAATTTTATAGATCTATATATGGTGTATAATGGTTACTCTATCCCTCCATCTCTTTTTGTTCATAATATCACTTCATTATATATGATTCATAATGATTTTTATAATGGGTTTTTGAACATTCCACCACAACATGGTTTAAATAACCAAAATAGAATGGTATTTTTTGGTCTCAATAGAATTCATCCGATAAGGATAAATGTTTCAGTTCATTTGTTTTCTCATTATGTTTTCTAATTTTTGAGTTTTTTATCTACGAATAAAAATTTTAATTAAATAATACAATTATTTATAATTTTTCATAATTAGATTTTTTATTGTGGTGGATTGTGATTTTAGGTCAAATATTGTTTACATCATAGATATTACATGGATAAAATTATCCAAGGATATGTGGTGATTTTTGAGTTTTCTATATCCATTTATCGATTATTGAATCAATTTAATGAGAACTCCCATGTATATTTTTAAAATATCATCAAAAAATTGATTAATAATAATTTGGAGGGGAAAATGGATATTTTCTAAGATTTTATTTCAATAAGAAACATGAGATACTTGAGCCTATTATTGTTTGAATAAGATATATCTATTGAATTGAGTATTTTATACCACATAGTGACTTTTTATACCAATTGGTTGAGGGTTATAGGGTTGATTATGAGATAATCTGGTTATGTTTCAGGAGTTATAAGGATATGTGGATTTCACATGTTTTTTTCTAGGGGTTTGTAGTTAAAAATGATGTGTTTTTTTATTAATATTGATGGATTAAATAATATTATGTCTCATTTATAGTGGAAAATAATTTTTTTTGGCTCGAATGAAGAATTTTTGTGTACTATGTGAGAGATATTCAATTAATGGACTAATTTATAATGACATGCAGGGTTTCTAGAATAGATTTACATGAGGGATATCATAGGAATATATAAGAAGTAACACCCAACCATAGGTTGGGTGATATTTTTTAGGTCTTTGAAAACTATTTTGATGGAAAATTGTATTAGTTAGATTTAGATAATATTTGTATAGGGATACCTGGTCGAGAAATGGATGTAGTAGGAGGTTGAAAGTAACATATTGAGTTGTGGAATATATTTTTCCTCTATGATATGAAATCCTTGTGCAGTGATGAGTAGTGTTGATAAAAAGAGTCTAATATTGATATGTGGGGTGCATTATATATCCTCATGTGTGAGAAGATGGTGTGTATTTTTTTACATATATTTTGTTAATGTGAATGTCCTTGGGAGATAAAAATGCATTTTTTTCATTATTATATTACATTATTTAGATACCCAATTAATTCATCACTGGCTATCACCCTAGTGGATTTATCATGGGCATGGGATTACTGATTTGATGGATGGAATATTTATGGATGTGGATTTTAAATTTTTTATTCAAAATTAATATTATTTTTTGATATAATCAAAGTGACCGAGAAGGGGCTGGAATGGCATTACCCAAAGGGAGAAGGTCTTGATCATTCTATGTAGATACATTACTATATATGGGGAAAATATCTGATTTTGCGGTTTGGAGTTTGAGACTTTCTTGATAATGTGATTCCATCCTTAATCACATCACAATATATTGATACATTCAATCGAAAATTAGGTTTACCACAATTTATTAATGTTTATCTAATATTATAGGTTAATTCTTGAGATAGAATACTACGATCAAAAATATTTTTTTCATACTAATAGACCTAAATGGTGATTTTATGTTTAGTTTTTTCTAGTAGTTATCAATAATGGGGCACTCCCTCCATAATTCATTATGCACGGTGTGATATATTTGATTCCATGGGACATTACAAAGAGAATTTTTCTCTACATTTTTGAAATGTTTTCCAAATAGAAATTATTCATATATTTTGTTTTGTAATATTCTACTGTTGTTAAACACAATCTATATGAAAGGGTGTCTATGTGAAAATATATTCATGCTACCAACACTATGCATTTGGGTAGTGTTTGTAATGATGATAGAAACACTACACTACTTATAACTATATTGGAAGGACATTATTTGGCACACCCTGATGAATTATCATTTCAGAGTTATAATTGGTGTCATGAAGATACATCTTCTTCAAAAATGGCTAAAACATGTATAGTCAGGTGTGGTGGTTCTCTCTTAAGAACCTGATGACTTGACCAAAATGTTTATATTCATTCATTTAAATTCCTCACACCTACATGCGTATATGATCGTGTATATTATAGTAACCTAGTTAGATACAATTAAAGTTATTTATCAGACTCTACAAGGGATTTCAGGTGCACTTTGAGACTATATGTCATTTTTATTGGTCTAACATCTTTTTATGTTGTCAATCAAGCAAGATTATCCTGATAATTATTTAGAGATACAATAGTGGATTGGATTATATATGATAGTTTATAATATATGAATTATATTCATATGAGATATTACATGTGTGTTAAATTATATATATATTTTGTTTGAACACATTTTTATTAATCATATAATGGTTTTTTCAATAATTATTTATTCTTTGATGAACAATTTTCTATAGTGTCTATTTTTTTTATTAATATTTGAAATATAAATATCATTGTAATAGACTCTATAGAATATGTATTTTCACACATTTTTCTGTTGTATACTATAGTGATTGGTGATGTAGAATTGAGTTCACATGGACTGATGGATGGCACACTCATCAATGGTTTTGAATATGGAATTAAAAAACTTTATAATAATATTGTACATTAATACAAAAATAATTATTCATTTAAATATAATTTCAATTTATAATATTAACATAAGACTTATTTTCATTAGGTTACAGTTATAAATAATGTAATATAAATAAATAATTTTTTAACAACAATTTAAACTATGAGTAACTATTACGCAAATAATAAAAATAAATGTAATGTATTCTACACATTCTTGAATTGTTTCAACGATTTTATATGGTGTTTTCATATAATTTAATTAACTTCCAATGTTTTAATAAAAAAATTTCCTATGTATATTACTAAAAATACACATCGCCTATAATGACCCATAATAAAATATTGAGTAGTAACATTTCATTTATTTCCATGATAAATAATACTTAACATAATGTCATACATTATCCATTATATTAGTAGTATAATAATAAAATATATACATTGATGTTAAATTACATTATATATATAAAAAACATCATAAATTTGTGTAAAAAATTATAATTTGAATTATATAAAATTAATGGAATATTTTCAATCTGAATTTAATTATTTTTTAATGGGGCCACATTCATTTTTAGTCCCAATTAATGGTTAAATATTAATATCATTTCACCACAGTTCGGGTCAGCAATTTTTTTGGGAATTTATCAAATATTGATAATGGTTGAAATGAAATAACACTTGATAAAAACACTTTGTGTTGTTCCTTTTTTTCCAAACACCGATTCCCTTAAAATGTGAACAATTTTACATAAATTTTTTCAAAAAATTGATTTTACATTATAAAAAATTTAAAATAACATTGATGCCACTCACCACAATAATAAATATGATGCTCCTCCTCGAACTTATTCACACTTGGTAATCCATTACTATCTACTAAGTCATACTAAAATCCCTCACAAATATGATTTAAAATTATATAATGTTGATTATATTGTTAATATTTTTATCCTAAGGTTGATATTAATAGATCTAATATAGGTTATTCATGGAGAATGAAATCAATGGTACCAAACTCTTTATTTTTACAACCTGTTTTACCAAATTATTTTTCTCTTTGATAATTCTAATGTTACAAAAAAATTATAATATATTGTGATGTTATAATGTTGATATAAATATATCAATCTACATACATCTCTTTGAAATTATATACAAAACTATTTTTCATGAGTATAGTGGACTATGACCTCGTGAATTAATGAGATTTTATTTCAATCACTCACTTACATGGATAGTAATAATGATGAATATAATGAATAAATATGATTATTATGAAATAATATTTATTTTTCGTTATTATTATATCACTAAATTCCTTACATTTTCTCCAATTATGTAACTAATAATGTCCCTTCTACTTGTGTACGTCCTAAAATCTATACAAATTGATGTATGTCTTTTCCCATGTACAAATTTAAATATTTCTAATAAAATTATATATAATCAATTATTAAAATATGTATAAGAATAATATAATTATTTAGATTATTGAACTCTATATTATTCATAATAGTAAGATATCCCATAAAAACATGAATGAAAAAACAATGTAGTTATCACTCGAATTAGTGGATATAGATAAATATTATTAACGTAAATGTAATAAGATGATATAAGTTGATAGAATATGGAATTTTAAATTATATTATTCTTACATAAAAATTTCTGGAATATCTATATCCAACATATAGATAGCTAAATCATGATCAACATATGTTATTCATGAAAAAAAATAATTTCTCTCAATATCCACCCCATAGAGACATATTTGGTAATAAATACAATTTACATTTATCTAGTTTATATACTATATCATTGATAAATTTAACAAGAAATATTTTTTATTCAAGATGATTTCTATTTTAATTATAGTTTATTCACTGATGATGTTATGATTTAAATGTTTCCAACAATGATAGGATTAATTTTATAATATCATTTTTAGATATTATTATATTTAAAAGGAAGATATATTATAATAATTTATTAATTAGAAAATAAAATTTTTTCTCCTATGCATATTTAATGTGATTTATGATTTTCATCAATATTTTCCACTCCATAGAACCTAAATCATGTAAGTAAAATTTTAAAATAAAATACAATCTAATATCTATTTATAAGAAGGTAATTTTTTTAATTACCCCCATTTATTTAATTATTTTAAAAAAATGTATTCAATGTCATTAAAAAAATCAATTTGTTTATGAATTTATGAAAGGATTTAAAGGGGTATTTCTATTGTTTTCGAAATTATTCATTTTTGATAATGTTTACAAAATGGTAAAATGAATATTTATAATTTATATGGAGTTAAAATACTCTAACACCTTCAAAAAAATTATATTATATATATATTATTACTAATATTTTAAATGGCATTAAAATTAGGACACAATAATATTTTAATATTTTATTATATCTCCAAATTTTATTTGTATCTTGAAATTGTATCATTTTATTAAAAACCCTATATTTATGATCAATAAATGTTTGTATTTTATCTCAAATTTAGTTTTTTGTTATGGAAATTTACCTAATAATTTAACTTTCCTATGACCATTGCACATTAAAAAACTCATAAACAATAATATTAATTGTATAACAGTTTTGATAATTTCAAAAAAAATATAAAATTTCTATATATATTTTAGTACAGTGTAATTTATTCTTATTAACTAGGTAAATATTAATATTTTTCTATTCTATATAAAATATGGAAAATAATGATATGAAATATTATTTATAAATTATATTAATCATTATATTATTTTTGGAGGTATTGGAAATGTATTGAATGGCAGTTCTTGTAATTTTATATCCACTTGATGAAATATTGTGTCGAATGAGAAAGAATGTTTTTTCTAATCAAATGGGTTTTTGGAGTATACTTACCCATGAATTTAACAATGTTGGAGAAAGGTTTGGATGGTATAGATATACCAATGTAGGATATAATGATTTGAAATATGAATCCATTCCTATATTATGAATTTAATAATTGTAATAGTTGATATTTTCTATTATGTTATACCGTTGATAAATTTAATTCTAAATTTATTGATTAAATACTACATATTTTCATTTATTAAAAATTCTATATTGTTTTTAACATAATTAAAAATAATATATTGTAGTATAATTACTATTATAGAGAATTTGAGATCACTCTTATATTAGTTCCTTTCTCATATATATGAAAATAAAATCCATGATTTATTTTCCAAGATGTCATGAAATTCTATATGATATATTTTATATTCTATTCCCACTTTAAATATTATATAATTTATATATAGTACACCAAGCCTACTATCCCAACCATTCCTTCGATATTAAATCAATTTTTTGAATTTCAATGTAATAATGTATACACCAAATGCATGTTTTTTAAGTATATGTTTTTAAACATTGTATTATATAATTTTTAGTATATTCCTTATGAACAATACAAAGGGATACATATATTAGGGAATGTATCTTTAAGATATAAATTGACATTGTGTCTAATTATTATACCAATCCTTAACTATTTTGGTATGATAGAGAATATTTGTTAGTTCATATCTCTACAATATCATTAAGATAGTTTAACTGGACATGTGTTTGGAAGAAATGACTCTATAAGAAATATTCCCCAAAATTATTAGTTGATTATAACACATCATTAATTATTTTATACGGCGTGTGTTCCCTTTTTTGCATCAAGTATGACACTCCCATTGGTTATTCCATGATAATTGATATATAATTTTCATACCATTATAAAAAATTAAATGATATAAATTAATTAATTATATCTCAAATTAAACAATGAATATTATTATAATATGGACAATGAATTTGATTTCCAATTATATATTGTGTTACATCATATTTAGAAGAATTTATTTTGATATTAAATTAGTAATGTTTTGGTTAATTTTATTATTTGGTATTGTTTATAAATATAACCTCTAAAAATGAATTCTATCAATACTAATGGATAATATATAAATTTTCCACCTATGAATGCTATTAAAAATAATGTTAGATATGAGATAATGAAAACCATATTAGTTCAGATAATCTTGTATGTGACTAATAATCTTGAACATATGAAGAAACAATATGTTTCATGGAATGATACACCGAAACAGAATTGTTTCAATTTAATGAATCCCAATATATTTATTGAAATTATTAATCATATAGTTGATGATAAATTGATTGTGTCATGTAAAATCTTGATTTATTCATTAGGATTTGATGAAACCAGATGTGAATCTTTCATCAACATACCTCAAAATAATTAGAGATCAACGGTGATCATTGGTCTATAATACTACATATGAAGAATAAAGAAAACAAATGTAATGGAGGGTATCTAAAATAACTATTTTGACAAACATCTCCCTTAGCGGGAAGGAAGTAAAATGAAGTTAAATTTATTTTTATTAAAGAAAAATTAATATGAAATAATTTTAGAGTATGAATCTACATTAACAAGTATATCATGTTATACTATAGATTACATATGTAATATAGAAATCATGATTGAATATTTCATTTAATGAGTTATGAAATTTCACTAAATGTATATTATTTATAAACCATTTTCATCATTTAATAATATTATTTAAAATGAAATAAAAAAAATTCTATATCATATATATTCAAGGGAAATTAGTAGTATAAGATATTTGATGAAAAATAAAAACAGGGAATGTGTCCATGAAAAAGTATAAGATGATGAAATCCCATAAATTTGAAAATTATTGAAACAAAACATCCAATAAATTACATAATTTGTGTGGTAGTGTATTTCATGTTCATATATATGGGTAATATATCTAATTTGTAACACCCTAAAGATTTCAAATATGAATATCATACTCGATATCATTGATGTAATAAAAAAAGAATATAAATTAATATAATAATATAACAATTAATTATATATTTAATATTTTAATTAAATTTATTATATTCATGATTTTTAATAAACAAAATATAGAGTTATCTTTTGATACATGAAAAATGAATTTCTTCAGTACTGTACATTACACGCAATATCTAAATTCATCAAACAACAATTTATTATTAATAATTTTTTTAATGTGCTAATATCCCAAATACATTATATTAGAGGGTAAAAATATAATTAAATGAATCATGAAAAAATATAGTTACATGCATTGATTAGTTATCTATTAATAAAAAACTATTTAAAAGAAAAATGGAATACATTATATTATTTTATGAAATTTTGGATTGGCTTGAAGGGAATAATTCAAAATTATATATAACAGTTTTAGAAATTATTAATGAAAATATAAGAAAATAAATTTCAATTAAAAAATTAGAATATGGTGTTTTTTTGGGATTTTATGAGAAGTTTGTGTTTTTTATGAATACTGGAAAATTATTGATTTCAATTGAAAACTAACACATTGGTTAAATAATTCATAATGATAAAATATATAATGAACTAATTTTAACTAGAAATTTATTTGATAAATCATATATTAATCAAATTTAGTTCACTAGAATTATTTTGATATGGAATTTACATTTATAATCATTATAAACATTTTCAAATTTAGACTTCAAAAACCCTTTTTCCCATCTTGTCAGTGAGAATAATTTTAAATTAAATATAAATAATTTATAGTTTTGAATTTTGAAAAATGGAAAAAATATTTCGGATTAGAATAATTTTTAATTTATAAAATGGATAATATAATTTACTTCCAAAATTATTTGTTATTGAAGAAATAATTATTTATTGAGGTTAAGGTAAAAAATATAATTATTGGGGGTTAATATTGATTAATAAAAGTAAAAATGTCCCAAAATATTATCTAATTTTTATTCAATGATATTATTTTTCCATTTTATTAATAGTCTCTAAAATAATTAATTTATTTACAAATTTCTAGTGAATATCACCCATATAATATGTTGTGTAAAGGAAAGGACAAAAAAATACTTTTATTCCATTTAATTTCTACACTGATTTGGGATAACGACAACAACAACATTTGTTCATTTGTTGATTTTATTTTAAAACATATATCAATTTTCTCTTTGAAATTTATATTTAATTTTTATATAATAATTAATTACAAAAAATGCATATTAAATTCTAATGTAGTAATTATTTAGTAAATAATTATATGAAATAAATAATAATAAAAATATTAAAACAGAAGTAAATTGAGTCAAAAAATTGAAAAATTATTTAAAAAAACAATATTCAATGTTTATCATATTTAATGAAAATATATCCCTATACCAATATTTTATATATGTTATTCAATTAAATTTACAGATAGTGTTATAAATAACATATTTGTTATTTTATTGTAAATTAAATTATATAAAATGATTTTAAATAACCAAAAAACATATTATCTTTCAAATGATGTGTAAATGTTAATTAATAATATTCTTTAATAATTGACCATATTTTCATTTATATTAAATATATTATTTTATAAATAGTTAAAAATTATGTTAGCGTAGTTTAGGATAAAGTGGTGTTTTTATGGGTTACATGTTTTTGTGTCAACATAAATATACAAACTCATAGGGAATTTGTTATATAAATTATTTATAATTTATATAACCAGTGGTTATATGTCTAGTCACATTTTCTACATTAATTTACTCTTAATGGATACCAAATGTATAAAACTAGTTAACATAGTGAATCCTCAAAATGGAAAACATAGGGATTCATAGAAGTTTACGAATAAATGTATTAAACATAAAGTATCAATGTGTGATGGGTGATTAGATAGAAAAAATCATCACTAAAAACAATTAATTACCAATTCTTTCTTTAATTTATGTAATATTTAAGTCCCAGTAATGAATACTTTTGTGTATTTACAAGAATGTCGCTCCTCCTCATCAATAAAAGGAAACTAAATCCCCTCGATTATTTACACCTCTCAAGAAATTTTTTTGTCCATCCCTATGTAAAATAACCCCCTGTTATCCCTCCCTAATCCTATAATATTATATTAAGAAGAAATTCATCCTTTAAAATACATAGGTTATACTAAAGGAGGATTCTTGAAGGAGAAGTAATTTTTTCAACTAGAATCTTCATCTAATTTCCTCCACCACTGCTTTAAATTTTGTTAAAAAAAACTAATGATATAATAATCATAAATTGATCCATATAAAATGATGTTCTAATTATAATGGTATAACATACATCTACACAAACATCTGTAAAATGGGTTATGAAATAATCATTCCTGGGTCCTATGGACTACAAAATCACGAAACTATGTCATTATTTCAATAAAACCTATAAATAATGGTTATATAGATTAATTAAAATAATATATATGGTTTTTATAACATATTTATACCAAATAAGGAAATATATATTATAAATCATTTCATTTATTACTTCATAAGAGATACAATAACACCATTCCTATGTACATCAGACTACTTCATCGCCTAAAAATGTGGCTTATAATTAACAAATGTTTTAAATGAAATATGGTAATGATATATTTATTTATTATATTTTATACATAACAATTAATTATGATTTTACTGACATAATTACAACTCATGAAAGATAATATATTTATTAGTCTCAATCATTCCTTTTTTCTCTTGTAGATATATTATCAATGTTCAAGTGCTTTTTGATTACCACCTTCACAATGTGAAGCGACTCTATTTTCATCTGAACACATAATATATGAAATATGTGTCAATAAAATAGTCCAAATATTATGAATTGATAATTCTCGAAAGGTATTTTATTACATACCTCATGTAAGATCTCATCTTTTCCTAGGTATATTCAACATTATTTTTTTGATTCATTGTGGGAATCAATTATCCAGAGATGGTGATCCGTTATTGGGAAAATGAAATAATTCCAAAGGATTTATGTTTGAATTAATTAATAGAGTCTTCATATATACATGTTAGATTTTATTATGATTGGTTATATGGTTTGGATGAATTTATATGTAGTTAGGGTCCCTCTTTGGAAATTTGGATGAAAAGAATGGTGTACAGGATTTACAACCAGTGAAACAGTGTTCAATTATGTGTAATGTCTTCTACAAATATTTCAATAATTAAATAATTGTAGTGAATAGGTTACATTTAATGAAATTATTTAATTTATTGTACCTTTTTTTATGAAATAATAATTCATCTAAGGGAACAAAGTTTTCATAGTATCCCTCTAAAAAGAAAATAAATGTGTGTATCTACATTAAATGAAATGTAATTTTTCAATAATTAATTATAATGGATCCATGTAGATGTTTTTTTCATTCCATCTGCTACCCCAAGGGAGTATCCAATGACATTTTAGAGTGACATCCTCTTTTAAGACATGTTCATCATACATCTAATCCAATTTGAGTTTTTTAATTATTATTCATTTGTATCAGTTACATTGCTGATAGTTGGGGTTTAATCTCTTCAAATTGGACATTTTATGATATTTTCAGGATTTCTTTTTATAAATAATCATTCTATAAATCATTTGTGCATATGTTACTATTTTTGAAACCTATTTTAACTCAGGTTTGATCACTAGTTAAAGTTGTTTGTCTAAACAATAATCCTATTGTGTTAATAATTATGCGAGATACAATATATACACCAATATAAAATGATCCACAGTTTATTAAACAATAATTTGGATTATTCATTTGAATCCATTTGGATCAAAATTTTATGACATGGATTTTGGATACCCAATGGTTCAGAATTCCCTTAATTAAAATCGAATGGCTAATGGATTCATATTTGCTTAGAAAGATATGTGACCTTTATTGATTATATGATATAGAATCATTAAGAAAGGATTATTTTTTATTGATATGACATATGATCAATTTTCATATTAATGAATTGAAATTATATAATAAATGGAAATTTTCATAACTAACCATTGAGTAGTATGATGTGTATTTTGATATCCATCTTGTATTGATTTATTGTATTACTACAATGTCGGGCTTATAATGAGTGGGATATTGATAGTTCCATTATTTAATTCATATATTTATTGATATCAACCCAATCCCACGATATAATGATTATATTTCAATGCCTTAACTCAGTCCCATGATGTAATGACATTATTGAGAAAGCCCTGCCTATTTCATTACTAAAATTATAATATATATAATGTTCTAACAAACATTTGGGTTATTTTACAATGGTTATTTATTATATATTTGAAAATTTTTGTGACATTCATAGAGGTAATTTTTAATGGAACGAATGCAGGTAATCTTTTACCATATTTATATTGTTTTTAGTTGGATGTATTATGATGCATACTAAGATAAATTCAGGTAGGGTGATGAAGATCAATTTTTATATATTGTATTTATTTATTAATTAATAATCCTAGTTTCTCTATATTTCATATTATTATAATATTTTCGGTTGTATTAGGATTGGTGGTGTTGAATGACTGATTTATAATGAAACCCTATTTGTGGTTTCATATTGTCACCGATTAGAATAAATGTGTAAAGGATTCAGCAATGGTTATTGGCCTTTCTATTGATTTTTTACATTCTAGATGGATTATTGTTTGGAGATGGGATTGACTGACATGGGGAATATGACTGGATTATTTAGGGATTACATTATATTTACTGAATTATTTTATTGTATTTAATTTATATTATATTTTAAAAATACAAGAACATGTCATTAGTTGAATCATTGTTATTTGTTTTTTTAAATTTAATTACCATTTATATTATATATATTTAGATAATATATAACTATTATTATTTAATTTATATTGATAATTTCCTATTCTATGTACTGCATAATAGGGGTATCATCTCCCCACTCTACTGATCAATGTCCGTGTGGTATTCTTATGCCTATGGTGTGTGAGAAGGGATGTATTATATCTCATAACCAACCTTTTATCTCCATGTGAGAGTGTTTTAGTACATGTGATTGTATAATGTGGTAATAGATGACGTTTTTCTAGTTGCATTACTATTTCAAAAAGATAGAAATGATACAAAGTTGTATTGATGCTTGGTAATGATATTTTTTGTTGGAGTATCTATCCAATGTTTAGAGGTTATTTTAGTTTCCATGGATAGTTTTGATCTCTATGATATTAACTTATAATAATAGATTTTATTTATACTTACGCGATTTATATTTTATGTGATATAATATTTTCATGGTGTTATTGGTTCTTAAAATTTATTCTTGTTACCGAGTATGGAATGTGGTTAGTATACCTGAATCCTTATATAAACATAATGATATCTATTGACATGAATTTTTATGGTTTTCATTGAATGTGATATATAATTTTTTATAAGGATTTTATATATGATACCTATAATATCCATGAAATAAAATAAGTGAATTGTTATTTCATCATAAAACACAGGTCTGCCAAATAAAGAGTGACATGTAATATATTTCCGCTTTATGTTTCATTAATTTATTATGATATTTTATTATATTGTGTGTTATATAGACTATTTTTTTAAGATAAAATTCCTCTTTGTCATATTCATGTTGAGATTTGAGACCATTTCAATCAGAAAACTTATCATGCAGCTAAATGCGAGGGTTTAGTTGATATTCCAGATGAGATATATATAGCTTAATGACAAATTCCAAAGGTTCATTCTATCAATGTATTGTTAGACTAGTCACACCATTCATTTGATGTATGAAATTATGAGATAATTATTGTTATAGAATCATCATATGAATAGTGGGGATGGCGGCCCCCATGAAAAATATTTTTCGATCATCTCAGATAGGAATATCATTATGTCTCTTAGGACACCTACAGATAAGAGGGTGAAGCTTGGGGAATATATTCATCATTTACTATCAAAAAATTAGTGCAATTTTATCAATCATGTATAGATTAAATATGAGTCTTATTCTAAGTAATGATTTATGATTTTCATGGGATGATTCTATATTGAGAAATTAAGTTATGAGAATAATATTATGTTCATATGCTTGACACATTAGGGAATGATACTGTTGGACTATGTTGATCATTAAACCAACATGTAGTGTTTTCCTACTTTTTTCGTTGATAATATTATATCAAGGGTGAGTTTTTTTTATGGTCTTCAATATGAGATGAGGTTGTTAGTGACCATGCTTCATCGGAGTATTTTTTTGGTGTGGTGAATCATACACTTATCATAAAAGGGAATATGATAGAGGAATTGAGCAGTGAATAGGATTTTTCAGTACATAAAGCAAGAAACAATACATATTTTCGAAAGAAACAACATTTTTATTGTTTTAACCATGGAACTCAATTAGGAGTAGTTAGGGAAGTTGACATCAATTTAAGGAGATTGTTTTTTTGTAATTTTTTTATGTGTCATATATTACCAAAAAAATGGAAATAGTGACTATAACATAATTATGAGTGTGTGGGTACCGACTTTTGGGTCCCTTATAAAGTTTCATAGTGTCGTTCAATATCAAATATGTGTCAACAAAAAATGAAATTCACTACAATCTATAATTGATCCATCAAATTATGAAAAGTATAATAGCTATAATTACACTAGATGTTATTGTTATGTTATTGGATAAGGTATCTCAGTGTAGGAACAACTCTACTAAGAATAGGGAATATATAATGGGAGTCAAAATTGATAATAGGGTATACGGTCAATTCTACCACACATTATGGATCTACTTTAGCTAGTGTGGATGTAATACTATATAATTGTATATGAACAATTCTTCTACTTTCTAAAAATTCAAGTTGTTTTCTAATATAGAAGAATCACATTATTTTTATATATTCTTTCTGAAGAAATTTTTTCATTGAACTTGAAATATGGATGGTTCATTAACAAACAGCACACCATTTGGAATGTGGTATGATAATATCAAACAATTCTAGGCATGATCTCAATATAATGGTTGTTTCTATTTTTTTTGAGAACTGCTTGTGTTGGAAATTAGAGGCTTCAATTTAATTCATTAAATGGATTTTTCTCATATACAAATCTAATATCTACTATTTCAGGATGATAATCACCTTTTTATCTGGATATGCATTAAAAAATTGCCACTATTACGATTTGGATATCCATTCTAGTCATGATGGAAAAATTAATTAATGGTTTTATTATATCTCATATAGTTTTCTATTTTTTAGATGATGGTTGAATGTATCATTATTTTCCCAACAAGTTGATGATTTTTTTATATGATATATTTTATGATTATTTATACGGTTTATTTCCCTAGTGAGAGATCACGTTCAATATCGACTAGCTTCCAAGAAACCAAACATTTTTTATCACTTGATATAGAATAGATCTAACAGAGCATCATGAGAAAAAAAAATATTTTGATGATATGATAGATAATTCTTTCATACATCCTATTACGTACCTCTTGGGTTCTCCAGTTCTCATCTCCAAAAAATTTGATGGGTCAACAGACTTATGTGTGGACTATTAGAGACTGAACTATATGAAAGTAAGGAAATGGTGTCATCTTCCATATATCTGTGATCACTTTGATCAGTTGGGAGGTGTTAATATATTAAGTAAGATCAATTTAAAATCATTATTCCATCAATTGAGGTTGAGAACATCATAAAAACCTCATATGAAATTTAGAAAAATGAATAGATTTTATGGTTTTATAGTGATTCTATTTAGTTTGACCAATGAACTAGTGGTATTATTAGTCCTGATGAATCAGATCATAAATCTTTTATGGTCTAATTTTTGGATTCATTTCTGGATGTCATGTTATCTTACTACCATTTATGACACAATCATTCCATACAACATGACATAATAATTTGTACATTTATATAATATCTGATTTACCTGATGTTAAATAATTGTGGTTTTCTAGATTGATAATGTGAAATCCATGGGACATGTCATTTCAGAGGAAGGGGTGTCTATAGACATATAGAAAGTTAAATATGTGGTATCTTGAGAACATCCCATGAATGACATTGAGATTACAAGATTTTTGGGTTTAACCATTTATTATCAATTATTTATCCTGGAATTATCCCTTCTAGTAGAATTGATTTATGAGATGATCATGAAGGGATGGATTTTGGATTATTGTGAGAGAAATTATCCCTAGCTAGTATGAGGTCTTACATAAGAACCATTCTTAAAATTTCATATACTAGTTAAAATGTTTTTTTGTACTGTTACACATTTAGAGTAGAACATTGTGTTTTTCTTATAAAAGAGGATAGAGTGGTTTCTTATGGCTCCATGAAGCAAAGAGAACATTAGTAAAAGTACCATACCCCTGATCTAGAGTGTTAAGTGGTTGTTCATGCCTTGTCATGCTGGATGCATTATCTCTTTGGTGATATTTTAGTTTTATAAATATACCATAATACCCCCAGGTACATCATTGAACAGTGGGACCTCAATCTTTAGTAGAGTGGGAGGGTCATGTAATAGTCATCAATTAAAAATTCATTTCTCTCATACATCAGGCATGATCATAAGGGATACTGATTTGTTGGTGAGAAATACACATACATAACAAGTGTGATAATATTACCATGAGTGATGTTTAATGGAACTTTTTTAGACACTCAGATTGATATTTAGGATTCTAGTGGACAAGTATATCAGTCTTAGATATCTATTATGCCAATATTTATGGATAAAATGATGATGGTGTAGTTATTTGATTGTTTTGTATTAGTTATGATACACAAATTATATTCTGCAACACACCATTGGGATTGTCTATTAGAAGGGACCATTCTAATCATTTCTATGATAGTGTATGATTTTGTATTTCATTAAATAAAAAGATAATTACAAGTATCATACTTCTTGATGGGCAGTATAACCTAATTTATGAATTTGTAATATTGATATCTGTAGATAGTACTCATGGTGAAGATCTATGAAAAGGGTAGCAGGATTCATGGAATGATGCGTCACATTATAGATTGTGAAATATGTGAATCAGATTCTATTAAATTTTTTATCCTTTTATCATTCCTATTTGTAAATGGGATGATATCGATATATATTTTGTAATATAATTACCATGTATAAACCATATGAGTGATGTTTCGTAGATGATGAAATCATATAATAACCTTTGTTGATAACCTCTAGAGTTTGAGTTTTGTTATTGTGTTTTACTTCGGCAATCAACATGGTTTTTGAAAAATCAAATCCACAAACATGGATATCTATTTAATGTTTTTCTAGGAAATTGTAGATATTTGATATGGTTGTTCCAATAGATAAAAAATTAACCTTCTTATAGTTATATAAGGATAGGAACGACATGATTATTGTGTCTTAGCATTGGAGAGAACGTCCTAGCCCTTATCATGTGGGGTATATTGAGGATGTATGGAGTAGTTTTGATATGTCATTTGAAGATAATCATATATGAAAATTGGACCATAGTGAGAATTATCATTTTTGAAGAGCTATACATCTAGTATACGAGCAATGGGTGAATAGACATATCTATGAGGATACATGGGATACAAAGTCTATTTTGAAATAAAAATGGAAAGTCATGTTCTTCAAGACCCCATTGTAATTTTTGGTGTAGATGAGTGATAAGATGTTATATATATTGGATAATGTATGATCATTCCTTTTTCGAGGTAAGTTCCACATTGAATATATTTTTATGTCGTCGTGGAATGTCATGTTTGAATATGTGGAGGATTTTTTAGTGAATATGAATAAAACACCCAGATGTATATTTATTAATGAATATATACTTGCTATAAACATGTTTACATAATATTTACTTAGGTTTCCATGATTTGGGTGGCATTGGAATCAGTGTAGTTTTGTTTTTATAAAATGAGTTCTAAATTGATCCATCATGAAATTTCACACTGTGTAATGTATTACATGATGTAAAACAAATGTCGGACACTTGTAGAGAAATCAGTAAAAGGATTAAAGAGGATACAAATCATGTGAGAAGTTTACGTCCTATAATTTTTATGAAAAGATAATAATTCATCCACGGTGTATCTATCTGAAAAGAAATATGTAACATTTATCTCAATAAAAATCCATGTACTATATTTATTGAAATTTTTACTGGTGATACGTGGTTGATTTTAACATTACATGCATAATATTCTTCCTCCCCACACTCTAGTGCATAACCTGGTGATCTTGGAGTTCCATCCCCTTTAAGAATGACCTGACCAAGAATCTGATCCCAAGTGAGTGATTTTATATATGATATTCTTAATATAAATTTTCTCTCCATTCATTAGGGTGTAATATGTTTACCAAGGTAATTGTAGTTTTGGATATCATTCATATATGATCTAGGATCATTATTTCTATAATATTAAACTTCATTCATGTTAGTAAATCATATAAGAAGCATGGTTTTTTTGAATATTAGTGTAAGGGGTCTAAATATTAACCCTATGAATGGTTTAATTTTATATGTATTCAATATTTTGATTGTGAAAACTATATGCGTATCTAAACTAGTGAGAAATAAATTGGATTATTATATGGAATCCATTTGGAGTCCATTATTGTGGAAATTGTTTTGTCTACATGTTGGGTGAGAAAAATGTTGTCCAAAATAAATTCGTTAATTGATTAAAGTGTGTATAGAATAACATGAGAACTTAAGGGATTTTTATATATAGAATTAAAAAGTTGTGATATATTTCTTATTAATGATATTGTTGGCAATTTTGTATATAAATTATGATATATTAAATGATATATGGTTACTTTATTAATTAACCATGGTGATGTATGATGTTGCTTTTTTATCCATGCTATTGTAACTTGTTTGAATTTACATGTTTGTGGCGAATATTATTATAGGACTATTACTAGTTCTCTTTAATAATGCGTATATTGATACAGATTGACCAGGTCATATGATAAAATTATTATATTGAGTAGTTTATTCCCAATCCCATTATAGAATGATTATATTGAACGAGATTCTCTTATTCTCATGCTTTAATAGTTGTATTGATAGTGATTGGTGTTACCCAATACATTAAGGATTTAATATAGATGTCTCCATTAAATACTATGGTGAAATTATTATACAACAACTATTGACATGCGTTATTGTTCTTTTACCGTGAATATATTTTATGGATCATATGGGTGTGAGACATGATCACAAACATTCTAGAATGGAACTAATGATAGTTTTGTTTTACCGTAGTTATATGGTTTCTGGTTGGAATGAATTTTCTACATGCTAAGATATACTCTAGAATGGATCTTAAGAAGCGGGTTTTATATATTGTGTTATTTAGAAATTTAATTAATATATTTATTTATTTTATTGCCTAATCATATCGGGTGACTGGTTATAGTTAGGCATGGCGGTGTGGACCAATTAATTTCTACTCCCAAGATATTCAGGCCTTAATTTGGTACCTAACTCTATTACATGGATGAATAATATTATAAGTATAAGGGTCATTATTATTTATTGGTTTCATATAGGATATGATAGTTTTTGGTGATGTGACTCATATGGTGTTAATGAATTTAGTCATTTATGATTAATAAGTCTTAGTTTAATTATCATATTTTATTTTTTTAGTATGGCTTTTAGATACTTCATACTTTTTATTATGAGAAAAATTGATATTAGTTTATTATTTTCTATTTTATTTCCATGTGGTATTATATGGTTTATTCTAGTCAATTACACATATTATTTTATATATATAGTTCATTTCACTAGAAATGGACTATATTATAGGGGGTATACTCACAATAATATACTAATCACAACCTCACTTATAGTTAGAATCTGTAGGAACACCAAAAAACATTCTTGAGGCCTCTTAAACAACCATTTTGGCCACATGAGAAATCATGGAAATTAAATCCAAAATTGAGGAAAATAATAAACAAATTTAATGGATGGGTAATAAGATGTTATAAAAAGGATAATATAAAATATTAAAATAATAATTATTTTTATTTTGTATGTTAATATGATTTTTAATATAATTATACATGATTTGATGGAATTTCCGACTACTGGATCATTGAGATAAGGGGTTTCATTTTCACTTACATTACACTGATACATATTTGTTATTATCCCCCAAATAAACTTTTTTATAGGGTATACACTACCCCATATGCATCAAATATCCTGAATACATTATCATTCTAGGTATTTTAAAATTTAATTTGAATTATTTTACCTAAGAGGGTTTGAATTGAATATTACCATGTGGTAAATTCTACATGAAATTTTCACATAATTTTGTGACTGTTAACATTATTTCAAAAAAATAACATGAATAATTATTTTTAATTGTATATTAAATTTATCACAAATATCCATATTCTTTAATAATTGAAATCTTTATTTCCCAAACAAATATATTATTTTTTACATATAGTGTTTATTTTAAATGTTATTTACTGAACATGTAAAATATTTTAAAATTTACATCATTTTCTCAATATAAATATTTAATAGGAAACAACGATTACCAATGTAATCAATTATTTGATACATGAAGAATTTGTTTGATTGGTTTGAATTTATTGGAGGACTAGTTAATGAATCCCAATACTTCATCTGTAGTCTAATCAGAAGAATTATTTTTCCAAATTACACTAGAATTTACTAATAATGTCAAAAAAAATATCTTGTAAAAAGTAATTATTGTAAAGGAATCATGTACCTAATATTCTTGATTTCCCAAAATATGAATCATATTCCTTGAAAATAATCTTATTTTTATTATCCATAATATTTTTTATAATAAATTATTTATGGATCCATTTATTTCTTAGTTATATATTATAAGACATTTTTTTTCAGTTATCTATCATGAAATAATATTTGTTAATTATCTATACATGATGTTATTTTTTTCAAATAGAATCTATTCCCATATATTTACCATTATATGATGATTATTATTATGCATTAATGATATATTATAAATTACATAATCTTGATTGATATTTTTATCTTTCATTTATTTTTTTTATTTCCCAAGGATTCCATAAAGGCAACATTGAGAGATACGAAAGGGAAATATATAGTGAATATATTTATTTCCCAAAAAATTATGTTTTGATGTTTTGTATTTAAATGTATTGTAATTCTCATGTATGTATTTATTATACCATGCCTACTATACTGATCGATCATTTGAGATGATATTCCTTATATCATATGAAAATTTTATTCTTGATGACATTATATAAACACATATAGGGGTCTAGATCATAACAATTGCTATAGAAAATGTTTAGAAGAAATTTTGGAAACTATATTTTACAAAATAATGATTTACAATATAAAATTATGACATACATCGAGGATAAGTATATAATAACACTCTAATGATTATCACCCATATTTTCTTGTATTTAACCTTTTAATTATGTATTTTATGTATATAATTTGTTAGGAAGATATTTGGAGGGGTTTGAAAATATTATTAACTCTTTTTGGGGATAATTAATAGCTCCATGTCTAGTAGAAACTCTGAAAATCCTATAGGAAATCATCCATTGTGGGACTTTTTCTAAGGGGATGCCACAAGTGGTAGGCACACCGTGTGTCCAAATCATTAAACAACTACGGAAAACTATGTGAAGAGGGATAATAGGATTTTTCATGGATGGTGAAAATTTTGTCTAGCCATATAATCCATCCATGTGGGGTCCTCCTTGAGGAAGAGGCTATTGCACAATTAGAATATTGATTCATTAACTACATGACTAAACAAGAACATTTCAAAAAAAGTTCCAAAAAGTGGATTATAGTTGGGATTATCCATTAAGATCGTTATTTTATTCATGTATTACCCAAATAATAATTTCTACCACTAAAAGTGTATGAAATCATTATCAATTGATCCTGATCTGATCTGAGGGCATTTTATAAAGCATTGAATCCTAATTCTGACTTTTATTAGTTGTTCGTGGTTATTTTGGAATTTTTTTTCTTAGATCTAACTCTATCTATCTCAATGCCTTAGATCAAGTATGATGTAGATTTATCTAAGAGTTTTTTTGAGTCTCGGTTATATTTGGACTTTTTAATGTTAGTGAAATAGATCTAAGGTGGGTGTTCAGAGTTTCAATAAGATTTCGTTGGTCTAATAATTTTCCCTCATTTTTCCCACAAGACCTCTTGTAGGAGGATTCACCCTTTACTCCCATTTTTATGACATGATGTTTTTGTTATAAATTTTTTGTTTTTGACTAAATTATTAGAGAATATTTTTCTATTATTTTTGTAAACCATGTTTGGTGATAATTAATTGATTTTTAAAAAATTATGTGTATTAAAAAATAGGGAATTTTATAACATGATTTTAAAATGATTATTTAGTTTTGATGCATGGAAATGTTTTTTCAATAAAATATTTTTTTTATTTTTATTCATTGTGAAAAAGGGTTTTCAATAAAGGGTGGGTATTATTAAAATGGATTGTTGTTATGGTTTTCAATAAATGTGTCATTTTATTTAATTAATTATATTTGTTTGGAAAAAAAATTATTTTCTTTTTGTTAGCTCATGTGGATTAGAATGTATGGAATGGATGGATATTTTTCATGCAGTTCAACCACAAAATGGATGAGTTATTGAAATAAAGATCCACCATCAATGGTAACACCCTGATTGTGTTTAGTATGGTTAATTTTGTGTGTGGTTGTGTGGGTCTATGTTATATTGAATGGGTAATTCCAATTATAATTATATAAGGAGTTTTTTGGATGCCTCCTGGGGATATTTTTATATCTGAGAAAACTTTTTTGGTAAATAATTTTGTGTTTTTTATAAATTTTTAACTATATTAAATGGTTTTATATAAATTCTCTAACTCATTATATAATATTGGATTGAGTACAAGAAATCATTTACAGAAAGCCTGCTGAGTTTTATTACTAATCAATTCTTTACAATATATGGGATACCAAATATTGGATCATTTTAAGTGGAAAAGTGTCAAATTTATCTTATAAGTCATGGTTATATGTGGGACATATTACATATTAGACCATAGAGCATGATTAGATATTGGATTTTTTTATTAAAGACTTTGGCTATTATAGGTTCTGTTTTCGTAACCCCCTGAGGTTTTAAAAATTAATTTCAGGAAATTCATGAAACACATGATCCAAATATAATGAAACATTGTTATAAAAATATACTTATAATGTTTTCATTGAAAATAATTTTTCCTCAACTATGGTTTTAAATTATAAAAAATACATATATACAGTTCTGATTAGTAAGTTATTTAGAGTCTGATAGAACCAACTTATTTTTTTGGGAATTGTAACATAGCCTTATTAATAATAATTTTACTAGTAATATAACCCCTATGATTATTAAATAATATTATTTTTTCATTTTATTATAGTTATAATATAATGATATTTCGATTAATTTTTCATGGTGACAAAAAATGATCTATAATTTTAAATTTTTTATTTTTCAAATAAATTATGGTTTTTTATAAAAATTTAATTATTATTTTTCTAGGAATTTTATAAATATTGTAGATAATTTTTTAATTATACACATCAATAATGGTTATATTTAATTAATGTTATTTATTTGAATTTTTTAAATTTATTATGAATAATAATATTCTGTAATATAGCATATATTTACATAATCTTTTAAATAAACCATTCACAAAATCATTGATGACATAAGATCCCATATTTGAACATAATTAAGATCATTTACTAGTTAGTATCAATTATTCTTGACAATTCATAGCCTTGAGAAAACAATATGAAAATAATGAATAAAATAATGGAAAACTCTTCCTCTCCTCCACTATAAACACTAACGGCATCACCTTCTTCCAATCAGTCCTATAATTATTTGAGAATGGAATAAATTATTAAATATAATCTTTCCAATGCCCTCCCCATGAACATGATCATCCGTTCTCATCAAAAGTCCAAAACCAAAGACCATACAAAGGATCTGAAATAGAAAAAATAAAATGATAAGAATCCTATTTTATTCTCATGTCTTTTATATAATTTTTTTTCCATTCATATAATCCCTTACCCTCACATTATATAAGAATCTTGAAAGATATAATTATAATATATTATATATTTTATCATGTTTACTGGAAAAAATTAATCATAATTGTTCATATCCTTTTCCTCATATTCTAAAAATAAGAACACCATTTGTGATGTGATGATTTTCCAAAATCGCGGAAGATGTGTTTTCAGTTTCCATTACATCTATAGAAAATAGTTACAAAACCATTTTGATAAATTATATATATTGTAAATTTTATTATATATTCCCTTCCATGTCCAAGATTTAACATATATATATATGATATTTTTTTATTAAATGAATCTAGCTCATGATTATCACAGAACAACTATAATGATCTTAACAGATATCAATAATGAATTATCTAATGATTCATCATCATACCATATAGAAATGATTATTTATGGTATATTATAATATTATGGAAACATATTAATACCAGTTCATTACATATATCATGTTTTTATTCCATTTTATAGGGAAATCATTTATGAACCGATCTTGGAAATCCTGAAAAGAACGCACTTAATACAATGGAAAGAACAAAATATTTTTAGTTAATAGGTAGAATGATATTATAAAACAATCATATAAGGTCTTATAAACATAAATATGTTTCTGATAATTATTAATATCACTCTTTTAACTATTATACAAGATGTTTAAACAATTTTCATGTATAACAAACCCAATGTATGGGACTTCATAACCTGGTTTACATTAATTGGTTTAATCTCCTACTTCATTAATTATATGGTACTATGATTATATGTATGATGAATTGTTGTATATATTTTGTTTTTCGATATATATTTACTAATTATAAAAATAATCCTTTCATGATACTAATTTCTCACATCAATTTCATGTTATTTGTAAGGTACTTTTCTTGTAAAATATTCTTTTAAAATTCTATTTTATGAAATTAAAAATAAATGTTTTATGAAAAAATTCTTGTTTTTTGATTATTTTCAGGTTCTTGGGTAATTTATATGATGAAGGTTGGGACCTATATCTCCCTCCAAAACAATGGATATTTGTATGTTGTATATTTATGTATGGTTACTCGAATTGTAACTACGATGGTTACAGCATAAGGTAGTTGTGAGTGTTACATTGTAAGGTAGTCGTGATGGTTCCAAATCTTAAGGAGGCTATGAGGGTTAAAAAATTAATATTCAATTCCACAATATAACCTTATTCTATATTAATGATTTATACTATTTATGTAAATATCATGTCCCACAATGTATGTATATAATTATTTATGGGTGAGAATTATGTGTTTGTGAAAATGATTTCATATACATAGAAGTATTCATGGACTAATGGTTTCATTAAATTTACCATAAACCTTACTTGGATTTTTATGCTCACAAAATTTTTTAACTACCTTTCACAAGTAATAAGGATGTGTTAGAGAAAAAATTATGTCAATTTAAATGTTACGAATATTTGTCAACGAAATCAAGTTTGTTGGTTTTTGTTTAAAATTTTATTTTTTGGAAGAAATGGATACTTATTTAATAGTACCCACATTTTATTACTGTGGGTTGTTATCTTTTATTATTTTAAACATTATGAAACTATAAATCAAAAATATCTTTTGGAATGTAAAAAAGTGAAATCTATTTCACCTAAAAAATATTTAATGTTAATGGTCGGGGCTGTATAGTTTGTATCATAGAATTGTTTATATAACATTTGGAGTTAACATGATGTTAAGTGAATACCTTTATTGATTATTACCTTATTTTTATGGTGAAATAATATAGAATTTAAATATTACCATATTTCTCCATCTATGACATGTCTATTGAGAATGGTTTTTCGAATAAGAAACAGGGAAGATAAAGCTGGAAGGAACAGAGAGGCCGATATCATTCTGAATCCACAACTGTGAATGGTGGGTATTGGAACAAAGTTGTGTGTGTATGTAATGTATTAGATATCACAAGAAATATATGGTGGTGTAATCAATGAATGATAAAATCTAGAGCAGTATTAAATGAACATGATGATAGTGGATCATTTTTTGAGGAAACCGCCTCTAGATTTTAGTGGATCCGCTAACCCAATATTAGTTGTTTGATGGATTAATTCCCTTAAAAAGGAAAATAATGTTATGTTATGTATAGATAATAAAATGGTAAGTCCTTCAATTTTCCATTTTAAGGATGATTCTAATCAGTAGTTGTAAATTATCATGAATATCAAAGATATTATGGAGATTAAGGCTTTATAATGTGATGAATTTAAAAGTATTTTTATTGATAAATGTTTTCTACAAGTTATCCGACCTAGTATAGAGAAGTAATTCCTTGAATTGAAGCAAACATGTAGAGATTCAGTGGAAATATATGATGAAAACTTCACAAGACTGGTGAGTTATTCTTTAAATTATATTTTTGATCATGATAGAAAAATAAATCATTTTCACATAAGATTAAAGCCATGATATCGATGTACAATGGATTATCATGAGATCAATAGTTATGTGAAATTTGTCTAATGTGCATAGAGGGTCAAAATGACATTTCTTACAGGCCACATTTAATATAAAAACATTCATAATGATAGATCTAGATGGCATGTGATGGATAATAATTAATCAGTGAATATTTGATCGTAAGAACCTTTAGTTTCCATTTTGTTAAAAGTGTGGTGAAAATCACCCTGGGGAATTCCTTACCAAAACTGATAAGTGTTTTTGATGTGGTAAGTTTGGAAATATGGACTGAGAATGTAAAGAAAACTCTCCTAAGAGTAATCTTTTTAAGAATACTATAAAGTGTTTCAAATTTTTTGAGATGGGTCATTATGGAAATTCCTTTCCAAAGAAATTTTTGAATTATGTACTGAAGCCAGAATATATGTAGAAAGGTGCAGTGAGATATATTTCAACTACGTGAGGAAACATAGAGCCATCAAATGAAATTATTAAAGGTAACTTGTTTTGTTACATATATTTTTCTAAATTTTTGTTTGATACGGGTCTCGCAATCCATTTTTTTAAAAAGGGTTTCTTGTAAATTGGAAATATCACCTCAAAAAATGATACAATAACTTACTATTAAAACCCCAGTAGGAAATATTATAAAAAAAGATTTATAAAAATCATTTTATTGTGGTATGTGGAATAAAATTACCTAAAAACCGATTTTTTCCCTTAATATACATTTACGTCGTTATATGTATGGATTGGATTTCTGTTTATCTTGATATGATTGATTATACCGTTATGGAAGATATTTTTTAGGAAGAGATTTATTTTGTACTCATGAATGAAACCATTAAATTGATACAGGATCATGAATCCAATAAACTATTGAACTATGGAAATAAATTTTATCTTTAACATCTTATTGAAAACAATTGGACAATTTGGATAAATGTTGTTCCAATGGTAAATGAATACCTTCATATTTTTCATGATAATTTACCCTATGTTATTCCTGATCGGGAAGTTGAATTCACAATTGAATTAGTTACTGAAGTTTGACAAATTTTAAAACCACATAACTAATGGCTCAAATGGAACAAACATGATTGGAAAAAATTGATGTTGGGGTTTCTTTATAGAGGTATCATTCTCCATGGTACATCACAATTGGGATCTCTAGTATTGTTTGTTAAAATAATGATGGTTTAATGAGACTCTTTATTGGCTATAGAGCCTTATATAACATCACTCTTAAAGAATTTATCTTTATCATCATATCGATGATATGTTTGATTAGTTTTTGGCATAAAATTATTTTATCTAAATTTAACCAGACATGAGGCGACCATCAGTTGAATGTAAAGGAAGTAGACATCCCAAAGACATCATTCAACATTAGATATGAGCATTATGAAATTTTTAAGGCCATTTGGGTTAACTAATGAATATTCTATATTCATGGATCTTTTTAATATAATATTTCATGAGTCCTTGGATAATTTTATAGATTTTTTATTAATTATAATCTTCTATATTCTAAAAGTAACATGGAGCTTGAATAAAATTTTGGTGTTGATTTGAAAAACATACATGAAAATAAACTAAATGGGAAATTATGATATTTTCAATTGCTGTTGATATAGAATTCTTTTATAATGAATATTTAAAATAATGATTGAGTTTCATTTGATCATTCCAAAACAAAATTGGTTGATGAAAGGCCCAGTGATAAAAATGTTACAAGGATTTTTAGTTTTTAAGGATTAGCAGGTTATTATTGATGGGTTTTATAAAAAAATTTCATCATTATCTATCCTGATAATTATGTAAAATAAAAAAGGGGATAATTCTTTTTTGGATAAAAGAATGTGATGATTGTCTTCATGAACTAAAGAAGAGATTGGTCAATGCTCTAGTTTTGGAACATCCTTCTAGAAATGGGGTGTTTTTCATCTAAAGTGATGCATCCTTGAAGGGACTTGATTGTGTTATGAGGTAGAATGAATAAATATTTTCACATTCTTCATGTCAACAAAATATCATTAGTTAAATAATTCCACATATGATTTGGAATTAGTAGTTGTGGTTTTTTGCCCTTAAAAATTGGATGCACCATCTATACGAAGCCAAATGTGGAATTTATACTAATCAAAAAAGTCTGAAGTATATACTAACATAGAAGGAATTTAACATGAGGAATATAATATGTCTGGAATTGATAAATTATTATTATTTCGCGTTAAATGACCATAAAATAAAATAAAACAATGTGTTAGATCCCTTTAGTCCAAAACATCATGCATCATTAACCATGATACGATTTGAACATGACATATTGATGAATGATTTGGTGAATTTTTTCTTGGATATTATTCGTCTTAGAAATTCCTCTATTTGTTTCAGTTTTCCATGTAGACATCTTTGTTAGATAGAGTTAATAAATAATAGAATAATGATCATGATCTTGTGAAAAAGGTAGAATTGGTTAAAATTTTATTGTTTTCAAAATTTATCCTTAATAAAGATAATGTATTGAAATTTGGGAAAAGTTAATGTGTGCATTTTGATTCCTATATAATGAATGAATTGTTGAGTGATGATCCTAATTTTTTATTTCTAGTTATTCTTGGTTTCACAATGATGTATAAATACCTTCATGAGTATTACTAGTTGGATGGAATGAATGAGATAATTCAGAATTTGCTGTGAAATATTTGACATGTTGTTTCTGAAACAATCTCAAGGGTGTGCATCAATTTTTTGAGGACATGTTGCGTTGTGTTTCCCCACATTCCCGATTTCCAAAGGTGGGCTAAATTTATCACTTATTCAGGATCTTTTACTCCTTGATCAAAATAAGCTGATGAGATTTTAGTTCCTCCTTCCATGGATCCCTCCTAAAAACTATTAACTTAGTCTGGGTATCCCTTAAAAATTAATATGTTGTTCATGAATCTCTTCTCAATTCCATATCTTTGTGGAATCCGGTTAACAACATTGCTTGTGTTAGGAAATTCCATGGGGTTAAGTCCGTTAAACAAACTTCGATCGGGGGAGTAGTCATGTTTGACATACGGGGCGTTTTTGTATGTTGAATCACTGATGCATATGGGATTCATCCAATTATAATAGTGATTATATATGGCTTGTATACCAGAGGAACCCTCCACCATGTGCGGAGAATTATATGTCCTGGGAATGTCTATGAGTATTTTCTCAGTGTACAATGTTTAACACATGGTATGTCATGAGTTTAACATCTAGAAGAGATGGATTAGACTGATCCGAACACTAATGGGAGAGGATCACATGGGTACATCCGAAAGCGGGAGAACCTATGGAGTTTTCTAGATGAGTTGATCAAAATGTCGAATGAAGACAGATATGAGGAATCGTGGGTCCCTATTATGGGGACTCCATTGTTTATCATTGGATGGAATGGAACCTCATGGATGTTTCTTACATACAATGAGTTGATGAAAGGTATAAAAATCCATGTATTTTGAAGGGCGAGATATGTAATTGGGGTGTACCCAATGGACAATGTCCTAGAGACATGATGGGGTTTATACGTGGTTAGAAGCCCAATGAAAGAAGGACACTCTTGGTTGGATGGGTAATGATTGTATGGGGATTAAGTTTGGTCAGATGTTTGGGTGGATGGCATGATCGAACCCAGATGTGGCGGCCCTTGTAAGAATCTTGATGGATGGTGGATTCTTGAATGAATTGGGTGGGGAATGAGATAGAACAACCATGAAGGTGACTGCTGTTTTTTCCATGAACCTTATGTTTGCTTCCTACATATCCCCATGGAATAGAATCCATGTCTATGTAATTCATTTTGTTGGTCGGACACTAGAGGATGCAGCCCAAGAGGATAGACGCATGGATGGGACTCAGATAATGTAGAACCTCTAGGTTGGGTAATGACCTTCTTGAAACACAAAGGCTCAAGGGAGAAACTATGATGACTCATGAATGATGTTATTGACCCCCAAGGAGGCTTCCTACATATCCCAATGGAAGGGAATCATTATCCGTGTAGTTCAGGATAAGGCATATAATCAAGAAGTGCATAAAGGATGGCGACCCGACAAAATACTGGGGATTACTCGTGGTTAGAGGCCTATCAGTTGGTCTGATTCCACTAAGGGATAGACCAAAGATATAGGTCCAAGAAAAAAATGACACCTAAATTTACCAATGCTTAGGTTTGTACCTTAGGGAGTCTTCCGACGTACCATGATTAGGAGAGAGGGGTCAAAACACTTGTAGTTCAAATGTATAGGTATTAGATCAGGGTGAGTGTGGAGGACAGTGACCCAGAGATGATGTTGGGGATTACGTTTGGTTCGTGGATGAGGATTGATCTAAAATCTAGGTGGACTAGAGAGATGGATCCCAACAATGGAGAACAAAAAACCATATTGTTAGTTGGGATTGATCTTCATATAGGCTTCCTATGGGTTTTTTCAATGAGACAGGGATCAAAACCCATGTAGTTCGTATACATATAGTTTAGCATCATGTATGATGAGAAGGAGAATTTAGTTTGATGTCATGAAGGAAGAAACTGAACTAATGTAATGAAGTTCATGACATATGGGTGATGGTATTGAACCTCATATAGGATTTCTATGTACATTTCTATAAAATGAAAAGGATGAAAGTCCACAAAGTGACCCATGAAAAGGGTGGGTCTTATGCACTAAGGATTCCCAAGGATGATTCCATGGCCAGTGATTACTCTAATCCCATGTGAGTCATACTCGGTGTGAGAAATATTATGTAGTAGAGACATGTTGGCCACATAGTGAAAGGTTCATCTCTGAGGAATATGGAAGGTCTTATGGGTAGTTAGTGGACCAAAGATGAAACATGGTCTTAGGCTTGGTTAGCATCCTAGGGGGATTGCTATTTGGACTTACACCAGGATGGAGAACCACTGGTGATAATGACCAGAAAGAGAGGTATGGGATAATGAATGTCTTTTTTCCCATCTATCCTCCTATAATTGTGCACTAAATAAGAATATAGGGTCAGGATGTTGCCTCCCACAAAAAAGGCTTGGGGTTTACTCCATGATGTTTTCCCTCCCCTATGGATAGATATCATTTCTTTCATGGAGGATAGCATTCCTTGTGAGGATGTTCTCACTCATGTAGAGACTAGTGGGTGTGGAAAATTTACAAGATAGGGAACCCCATTTATAGTGTATTGGGAAAGGCCAATTTTTAACGTCATGTGCTGAGGACGATGGTGCCAGATAGTTTACCATCATGCATCTTGGACGATGAGGATACACTCCTCACCCCCTTGACGTACAAAACAGATACCGAACCACACTAGGGGAACCAGTGTCACCAATAATGCAATGATAAGGCAGGGTTATGGAGTTAACCATTGAGTGGATCACATTATCCTGGATATTATAAGAATCAATAGTTGTTAGAGTGCATATTAGAAGAAGAAACAGGCTAAGAAATTCGATAAGAAGTGCTGCTCGAGGGACCCTGAAATCACATTGCTTGAGCCTAGAGGTCCGTATATGAAAAGTATGTGTAATTATTGAGAACATTAAAATGGGTCCTTCGAAAAGAGTATAGGATTCGTGAAGGATGGATTCGTTGAATAGATGATGGCCTTCATGATGGAAATTGGATTAATTAAGAGGAGGATCATTACAGTGGAAAAGACCTTCACAAAGAGTGTGGACTTTGCAAAGTGAAAGAGCATTGCAAGGAGGATAGACTTCGAAAATGGGAAGGGATTCATGAATTGGATCCATAAAGAGTGTAGATATTCACTTTAAAAATGACCAATTCATTATAGAGAGCTTCACAAAGCATGTATGCTTCATGAAACCACAAGTAATCTAAGGGGCCCCCATCCACTACGAAGTTCATGTGCCTTTCTGAAGGGCTTCTTCACCATATGAGGAGGCTATATTGAATGAAATGTGGTATGTCTCGCAGAGGCCGTGTACCATGGTATATCCATATTAGGGTTATGATAATGTTCTATGATAAACAAGTGCTCTAATGTAGAAAGGGAATGGTCCCCATGGTTTGGATGGTTGGCAGACCTCCTATTTATTGGAGACCATTATCGGTGGGGTCGTGGAACCCTACATAAAGACGAATGATGCAATGAAGACGAGCAACTCTGTTGGTGAGCATTTCACTCCCAGAGGGAGGACAACACTGTGAAGAAGACCATTGACCCAACCACCATGAAGCGGGCCATAGAGGTAAATGGCACCGTGGTGGGGCTATGAGGCCAGTGTCATACTCGCACCAGGATGTGATGTCATAGAAATGATCTCAGGGGTGGTCACATGGAAAAGGGTCAAGGGTGAAGACCCTTTTGAGAACAATCCATTTTGGGATAGATCAAAGTGACATTATCTCCTCTAGAGTGCAGATCCCCTTTACCACATCCTTATTATCACTCACTAAGTGGGACACTGTTTTCGATGCCAAAAAAATCTCCCCTATGAACATCAACCAAAGAAAAGAGGGTTCAATCATGAGGTAATGACACCAAATATCAATGGAAAATTGAACCCACATAAGATCATGGGGATGGGTCATAGAGGTATGTGAAAAGATGGTTCCTGAAGGGTCTTTCATGAAGAGGCCTTGTTCTGTGGGGTAAATGGCACAATGAGGATCATGAGGGTCTCCATGTTGAGCCTTGGCCATTCGTTGTGAGGCTCGCCCCAGGACGCCTATATATAGGGGATCAATGTTTTTTATCCGCACCTGGATCTTCAACAACGAAATTTATTGTTCTATTTCTTTGAAAAAAATGATCTTCTCCATGAATGCTTTAGTGAACCAGATTCCATTTTAAAGGTTCTTTGGAATTATATTTAGAAAACCAGAGCATCATAATCCACAACATAATTTGCAACACAAGCCAAATCAAAGGCTTCTTTTCGACGTAGTGATATTTTGAAACTATCTTCATGAATGGTCTCCAAGAATGATTTTTTTCTTAGCTTTTGGGACTTGACAAAAAAATTCTCAATGTCCTCAGATCCAATGGTTTCTAAGGAAGATATGTGGGAGGTTTGTACCGATCATGCCTGGAGGGAGGCCAAGGCCAATATCCTCAAAAGAGGTGAGTATATCTGAAGCACTTCTGATAAAAAATCATTGACGGAATGGGTGAGTGATGTCCATATGGAAAATAAATTGTGCAAGAACCTTCCATTATATTGTTTTGGAATGTGGGATGAGGTATCCATTCCTAACACCAACAAGGATGAGTAAGCCTACTCATTTAGAAGAACACCCAAGCAGCACCATCGATATTTGGATGTATATAATAATTTACAAAAAGTTCATACTCTAGTAACATCACATTGTATGTCCATCCATTTCAACTATATCAATGGTAGGGTATTGGAACATGACAAATCCTTACCCCTTTTCAGGAAAATCATCTAGTTTAAGATCAAAAATCCTGAAAATTGTTGGATAAAAGCTAGGACATATGCTAGAGAAAAAACATTACAGGTGACGGAGCCTAGGCCTACTAGGCATGTGCATCCTATGATTATTTTGAGAATGTCCAGAGTTGGGTTGACCTGTATAATGTAATATGGGCCCCCCAATTTAGTGTCTCCCAACCAAGGGAGTTTATATCATAGTCGCTCAGCTAGTGGTCACAAGATATCAACACTTTAAATCTGAATTAGAGGGTTGTCGGCATCTACCTCTCAGACATCCATCATAATTATGGAATCCCAATTATGGAAGGGACATATAATGAGTTAATCCCATTCACAAATGTCTGGTGGGATAGGGAATAAATGATTCCTTTTTATTTGTAATTTGCGAGGCTAGTTAAAGGCACAGATGAAGAAAAACAAAATACCCAAGAAATCCACATTAAGCATTGGTTTGGTTATTTCTTGTATTTCCCCCCATAAGAGGGGACACTACCGATGAGGCCCCTCTTCTTCCCGCGAGGAGCTCATCTTGATAAATATGGTTCATATTAGAGTATCATATAAAATATATAGTTGAAATATGAGGATATTTGGGTGATGAATAAGCCATTTCTGATAGTTAGGCTTGTCAGTTTTATCTTAGTGTTGATCTATAGGTGGATATTACTGGTAAGAGATTCCAACATGGGATTTAAATCTTGTAAATTCATCATAGTGGATCAAATTGGTAATGGGGACCACATAATCCTAGGTTTAACAGTGATGGAAATGTTGTACCATCTACCTTTTCACTTCAGTGGGGGGAAGAGGTTATAGTGGGTGTGTGGGCCATTCCACTTTTAGTATAGGTAGATCATGCACACATAGGGGCTACAAATATCATAACCCCATCATTCCACTAGGGATAAATTCTTGAACATAAATTTTGATCATTTCAGGGAGTGACCCATAGAATATGAATGCTACAACTGTGTTGGGTATGATGGGGTGAGTAGAAAAATTAATATTCCACCAGTTTCCAATGCCAACTAAGGCCTATACTGATAATGGAAAAGATACCATAGAGAAGTAGTCATATGTGCTATCCTTTTTATACTGGTTTTATGGTGGCATAGGTATATTTTTAACACATATTTGAACCATATTCCATGCACCAGTTATCCCAAAAATTCCAGAGCATGCAGTGGATGACTCATTGGGTGTGTAGGAATGTTTTCCATGAGAATAACCCATGTGTAATGTGAAAAATGTTGATAATGATTACACATGAGGAGTCGAAGATGTGGAAAGAGTTTCCCGTATTTGAAGCTGCATTTAGACTGGTTCACGAGGAAGCTCAGAGTTGGGAGGCTTCTTATACTGATGAAATGATGAAGGAAATTACTATTCGGGCTAGATAGGTGGTTCCTACACCTCGTCATCGAACATTGACAATGGGGGGACATGAATAAGTAGGTGTGAACATATTCCAAATGAAAAGGCTATAATAGGAGGTGTGAATGCCATGAATCAACCAACCCCAAACCAATGATAGCTGAAAGTGAATCGGGAGATGTGTTAGTGTTGGGCCTGGTGGCCCCATCTGGGAGGTCCCAAGGGAGCGGTGAATCATTTTGGGGATTTTGTAGGGTTTCCCCTCAGTCTTCTATGAAGCAGCTCCATCCAGCACTGATCCTATCTAATGTCATCTTCCCAGAGGCATGTAATGATAGGGAAAAGAGAAAACATTACCTCCTCATTAACATTTTGTTGAATAATTTAAAGATCCATGGGTTGTCTTTACTAAGAATGGAATTAGAAAGGGAGACGCCAACACTCCCCATACTGAGGGAAGAATGTTTTCAATTGATCCGGAAGAGGTAATACATTCCCATTTGAAGATTTTGCCGATGTCAAACTGGGAATGTGTGCTTCTGAATAAGACTACTACTAAAAAACTGATGGCATCTCAACTCGTAGAGTGTTTTCCCTTGACCGGCCATGAAGTCAAATAATAGGGTGAATAAGCATATGTGGTAGATTTTCAACGAGAAATAGATTGGGATTCAAAGGGACCCTCTCCTAAAGAAGGTGAGATACCTGCCTAGGGGGGAATATCATTGGTAGAATTCCCAAAAACATTAGAAGTAAGTCTCTAATGCATTTCATTGCACTACTACCCCTAACTTATATTTCATTCTCTACCTACACATATCTATGAAGTTGGATCCTCAATTATCCTCTCTAAATGAAGAGGATGAAGGCACGAAAGTCCCAGAGCACCAAACATCGGGGCCTGCAGATGGATAGATGGTGGTTGTATAGTCTAGTGGTGTTCGTGGAGTAGGGGTGTCCTCCTCAGAATCTTCAGAGCCCATAATCATATAAGGGGGAAATCCCCATCCTTCTATTGATTGTAGACCTAATTCAAGACCGTGTGGCTGACCAGGGTAAGTTTGGTATTCTAGAGATTTACCCATTGGTAGGTCTGTCAAATTGGATAACACTACCCCATCATAAACTATTTCTGGGATATTGCATATGTTGTTGATGAAAATTATTAGAGGACACAAAGCTATATTTTGAATAGAGGTGTTGATCCCTATCGTATTAAGTGCCCTTTTTGAGTGGTTCATAATCCCCTTTGAGAGGCCAGTGGTGGTGGGTGATACATTCGTTGAAATAGAGACTAGAATTGACTAGGTGGACATCCTTAAAGTGGAATCCAGTGACAAAAACCAACTCGAGGAAGACCCTATTGCTGATCTCCTAGAGGCATTCCCCAAATATAAACCCACTAACCCAAAGGATCTTGATGAGACTGCTTCCAATGAAGAAGATAGAAAGTTCATTCATTATAGATAAATGAAGTAGATCATATTATTTATCATTAAGGCCTCATAAGAAAAATTGATATTCAAGATAAGGAGGCTTCATTACCTAATGTGGAAGCTATGAATTGAAAGTGTAATCACCCAATTCCCTCACATGTTTATTTAAGACTACCTTATTGAGAGGGTGTGGGAGGACGAAAAAAGACTCATTGATGGTTGGAAGTAGAGGAAGGAAATCAACATCCAATGTCTTCAGGAGGATGATCATGAGATCCAATGGGTATGGTCACAGGTGGATAATCATTACGTTTTCCTTGGTGCGTAATCGAGGATCATATCGCAATTTAAGGCCATGATAACAACAGATAAAGAAAATATGAATCGATCCTATAAATTGATGGTCATAAAATAAGATAATTAGAATCGTTATCGAATCTAGGTTGATGAACTACATACCATTTCCCTTAAGGAGGAGAGGAAACTCAACTGGCGGTAGCAGATCCTATACACCACGAGCCAGTGTGTAGAAAATATAGAATGCTCTATTTAATATGTCATCCCATATATGGGAGGGGCCGACCCCTAGGCATTGTAATTTATTGTGAACTCATGAAAATATTTTAATGATTTTCTTTTATTTTCTGGTCATGTGATGGAGTTCCGTTATCTATTTTAATTGTCTCCTTTCCATAACATCTGTGAAATATTCAACAATCAATCCCTAAGACCACGTGTGTTGTGCCTGATATGAGAAATAAGGGATGGTCGCATCGTTATTCTATTTGAATGTGAAAGTGCAAACCAATATTCGGGCATCTAGGTCATAGATGGCCAATTTGGGCATCTAGGAAGAATGAAGGTGGCATGTCTGGGGAATGAAATTCTCAGAGTAGTCACATTTTTGTTTTCCTAACATGCTCTAGTACACAAGTGGAGTAATTCCAAGGGTGTTAGAATCAATCCTAATAGAGGGGATTAGAGTGTGTGAATTACGATACCCAAAATTTGGAACACTATAGGGATGTAATGACAACGAAATATAAATGTTGAATGTGTTCGAATCACATTATAACCATTGAGTTATCCTAAAATGGGGATACAAATTGTTGGATGATCACTAACCATTTTCGAAACACATGGCCTTAATCAAAATTTCATCCATTAGTCTTATAGAAGAATTTTCCAAGATAAGTGGTGAGCCATGGGATGAGCATACATAATAATAGGGGGTTCCATAGGGTGTGAAATAGGATGAGAATCCAAAAATGGGAAACATGGAGGGTGGAGTGATGGATTTTTCTAATAGAGTCTAACACTTATGAAATTACAACACATTAATGAAGACACATCAGTGAAAACAACAGCATGATCGGGGATCATACTCATTTCATTAATGGATATCTCTGGCGATATCCAATAGGGGCTCGCAGGTTTTAAGACATGAAAATGAGAAGGATAGATGCATAGTTTAACACTGTACAGTGAAGACGATGTATAAAATAGTTTAACCTCAAAAGACTAGGACATTCCACATTGTTTTGTGGTCATATATCCTAGACCAAGGTTAATAGCTTAATGAAATGTATCATGAACTGTAGGATCCATGTTAAATTTCACAGATACTATACTGTTGAGAAGGGAATTGGTTTAATAAAATGAGTGAATGCTAGAGGAGATGCAATGCCAGTCATAGATGAGGACCAATGATTCCTTCCAACTTGTGACACATCCCTGGGGTTTGTCCTAAATATAAAATTTCTGGGCATCCTTTGTATCCAATGAGGAGGGTAATTAAGGAACTGGAAGTTATGAATGTGTTTTGAAGTTTAATGTCATGAAACAAGGATGATAGGATCTTATATTTATGGTCGTAGATATTAGACAGTAATGGAATGTACCAAATGAAACACATGGCCTCAGAATTGAAAAACCTAAAGCGAATGAGGACATTAGAATTCCAAATCACACCACGCGATCCTATGGGAGATTTTAGGTTGAGAGTAAAAAATGAAATATGGGTTCACCATGAGGCTAAGTTCCCCAAGCATTCCTACATATCCATGTATGATGGGAATCTAACCATACGTAGTTCTTGAATAAATGGAATGGAAGCTTGCCAATGAAAGGGGCAATTATATCATGTAGGTCTGGCGCATGCACCAAAATAAGTTCCATTTGAAGAAAACTTTTTTTCATTTAGGGAGAATGATTTTTTTTTGTGAAACAAGAAACCTAGGACAGAGAATTTGGGTGTCTATACAAGAATAAAACCATATACAGGCCATGAAAATGGCATGTTAGATGACTGATACCAAAAACGATGTCCCCTCAATAGATGAAATCACAACGCAGTACAGTTTTTTGTCATGCAGCTACGACAATAGTGTCATAGTTTAGTGTTGTATGATAGGACTAACACATGCATTTTAATGTTGAGTAGTAAAGACATAAATTTTTAAACTCATGTAGGTCCAGGTAGTATAGTTTACGGTCATATGGCATGGATTCTACTGGAGGAATGAGATTTCTCATGGAATGCATAATGTGTGATCAAGAATACTTGATGTGAATTAGAACAAGGTCCACACCACACTACGCGCAAATCCATAGGCGAAACATCCAGCAAAGGGGATATAAAATATCAGAGGATATGGGGATGGACCCAAATACGATATGTATGGCTGTCCATATAGATCCCATAGGGATGTGAATCAAGCCATACATTATTATGTAAATACTCGTGCAGTTCAATGTCTTGTGATAAGGATGATGTGGATCATAGTTTATGGTCATAGAGATTGGACCAAATGAAGTGAGACTCTTCCATGTAGGATTAATCCATGCTCATACCCTAATCCCACGTGAGTCATGCTCGATGTGGGAACATATGGTCATAAAGCAATTTTTTTTTGTGTGTTACATGTGTTTCTGTTAAAAATAATTTACATCACACATAAGAAATTTAGTTCATAAATTATAAATAATATTTATAATTAGTGGTTTTAAATTACTCATACATTTATCCTTAATTTATACATAATGGGTAATTAAAATGGGATAGAATATTAGTTACCATAATGGAAACCCAAAATTGTAAAAATTGTAATATATAGAAATTATGTTATAACATGACTAAAAGAGTATTTATAATGTTTGGAGGAGGTTTTTATCAACAATATCATCTGAAAAAATATTAAATTATAAATTTTATATCCAATTATTGTAATATTTACCTCCCAATAGGGTATATATTTGGGTTTTTATAAGTGTTACACTTCTCGTCAAATACAAAAGAGAAATCACTCCACTCATGTAATGAACTATATAAAACCATTTTTCTTGTCCATAACCTATAAAAATAAACTAAAAACATATATATACTAATAATATAAGAAGTATTTTTTAATGAAACCATAATATATACGAATTTATGTAAACCTTATGGGATACATGAAAAATATTTAATGTTCTTAAATAAGAATCATCATTTTATTTCCCACTACACCTCCATAAATACTATTAAAAAAATTTAATGTAACAAAATCAGTTTCATAAATATATTTAGATGTTGTTATTTTAATTCTATGATGTACAACCACACACACATCAATAATATGAGATAAAAAATCATCTTTCATTTGTACAAAAGATTACCACCTCATGGAAGACATTCATTTTTTTCACTATTACAACATTGTAGGGATTGATATGATAATAAATATAAAAAATATGTATAGTATTTATAAAATAATTATCCATTTTGCGGAACTATTTCATATATATATATTGACCTGCAAATCCACTGTAGATATGATATTATTGCTATTGTGTATGGTGGAGGACTATATTGTATAGTGATTGAATTCATCAATTACTAATGATTTCCATAGATAATTATAATGTTAATTTTATGATTATATTTGATATAAATGAAATATTTATAGTATTATTAATATAATTACCATTTTTTAAATATAATTTATATCAGTTTCTTGGTGATTTTTTAATCATTAAAATATGGTATCATCAATCATTTATATGTGGACTAATACCTTCATGAAGAGATGTGACTCTATTTTCATAAAGAAACCAAATTAATCATATATATAAGTATATTGTATTATATATATATATTATATGGACCTGACCTCAAACATTATATAAACCCGAATTATGTCCAGAATTCAAATTGAGGATCTTTTCATGTTTAGAGTTTTATAGAATTAGGCTATAACTATTACATAAAAGTTAGAATAATACATGTAGACACAACTATTGAGTATCAATTTTTTATAAAAAAAAACACATAAAAAGGAATATGTCTAGTTTTAGGTTTTAGACAATATAACATTTCCCCAATCCCTTCCCTGACCATATTCATCTTTATGTCCGGTGGAAATCTTTTATAGAAAATGGGATGATCATAAAAATATCAGTAAGGGTTATAAAATAAGGAAGGAAAACATAAGCCCGTCAATAAAAACAAATCAATGAAACCAAACATTTCCATCATAACATACCTTGCGAAATCATAATAATTATGAATAACACACCAAAATCATAAATCATAATATGTAACTTGTGGAATGTAAAAAATAATTACATCATTTCTTTCACAGCTACGAAGCGGGTTATTTTTGGAATACCCATTACAATATATTCCCTAAATCTCTTATGAGAAACATTAATTTTTACCTCTGACACGTTACCCAATGCACTGGAGAGCTATCTCGGGCACACCCGCTCTAGGTTTATCATGGAACCACCTGTTTACATAAACAATGACCAATAATCATAACATATTAATAAATCATAAATCAATAATAAAGGAAATATAACATTTCCACATTGTAAACACCACATATCATATCAACAGAGAGACATAATCAATGCTTTATCAAACCATTTTCAAAACCATTTAAGACATTTAATAAAAAAAATTGGAATAAAAGTGTCCCATAACACATTGAATATTTTAAATAAATATCTTTTTAAAATATTAATGACCATATAAATAAATCCTTAATAATTTTTTAAAAACATGGACATTATTGAAAATGATTTAGATGAATAAATCATTAAAAATATTAAAATGATATTTTAGTTAAAGGGTTTTTAACAAAATGAGTGAGACATGAATACAAATAATTGAGGAATAATATTGAATCATAACTTTATAATATCATGCGAGTAATGGGATTCATGATATAGTATGACAATGGACAGTATATACACCATATAAGACTAAATTGGTGCATAACGACAATGAAGTCTCAACGGAATATAAATTGACATGAAATATCTTATAAAAATTGTATCCTTATATAAGGGAAAAATAAATTAAAAAATAATATTTCAAAAATATAAATACACTAAATATGATTGGATATTTAGTGAAAACCAATCAGATAACATTGAAACAACTTCTTTTTAAGACAAAACCAATGACTTGGATGTTTACGTCAATGAATGAAAATTGAGTAAAAATTAATCTTATCAAGTTCAAATCAATGACTTGAGAATTTATCAATGGAGTAATAATGTGTATCAAAAGTATATATAACAAAATGGGAGTTCATATTATAATAGAAATAAATAAATAGTGATTACACACATAATCATTGCAAGACATAATTATGAATTAAGAGATTAATCCTTGGAATGGAAATTGGGTTAAAAGTCTCCCATACCGATTTGGTATCTTACAAAACACACAACCTGAGAAAGATAAATCATAATATTAAGATGTAAATACCCATAAATTAATTTATATTACATTATTAATACATTCTTGGTAAGTACATACACTACACAAAAGGGAATAGTGGAAAATATAGCATGAATCTCAAAGGAATAAAAAATGAGATGAAAAATCCCATACCACGTTGTAATTACTCAAGTCGAATGACCAAAAGATAATAACAACCAAATACTTCACATAATAACATAAATATAAAGAAAATCATGATAATATATATCAAATGTAGGTACAAAATACACCACATGCAATAAATTAGTGGCGAAAAATGGAAATCTCAAAGAATTAAATGTGAGATAATAAACCCGTTACACTGTGTTTAACTTGACTGATTTGTTCCTTGTTCTTTCTAAATAATAATCATAAGTTCATTAATACTATCTTAAGAACACTTTTCATGTTTATTATTAATTTTATATCATATATTACCTGTCATGACCCGTCCTTAGGGCCCATGTCGTGACTACCCAAAGCTCGCCTTGCATAGGCCAGGGACTGGCGACTAGCACCAAAGGCATAAATCCTAATAAAAAGGGAATGCATTGCCTTTATAAAGTAAACAAACACCACAGAGTACGCAAGCTCAGTAAACACTAAGTAAACTAAGTACAAAAGTATGTGCTGGAACATAAATGTGCCAGAATACACACTCAACTGTAAGTAATGTACAACTGAAATGAAAGTACAGTAATTGAAAAGTAAAGCAGCGAGTCCGAGCCGTCCTCTAGAAATCCCACTTGAAGGTTGTGTACAGATAGTCCCCTCTACTGCTCAGCTCCATTTGTCCGCTCTGAGTAAGTCTCGTCCAGTGATCCACCCCCAAGTACCGTTCTGCTACATGAGGTCCCACAACGATCTGCACTGCCTGTCGTATGCATCCAACACAAAAAAGTGCGGGCATAGGTTGTTCAAGGGTGAGTATACGCTACTCATTAGGGACCATGAGACCCCCGATGGTCTCCCAGATTCTAGGAAGGGTAAACCACAATGGAAAGATACAATCACGAAGTAACAACCAACTCTACTTAGGTATATGCCAATACATATACCTAAGTCATCATTTCCAGCTCGACTCCAGCACATGATCCCAAGTATAACCCAGTCCACACAGAAAAACATAACCTATTCCACATTGGAATTCACAACCCAATACACATAGGAAAGCACAATCCAATCCACATAGGAAATCACAACAATCATATTGATGATATTGATTATAAGTTAAGACATAGCTCACTATGCTATACACTTCCTAAGACGATAGAGACGATTAGATGTAGCCACTGATTCATCTAAGCTGTCGGACCCACCTAAGATACCAGACTAGCAATGCTGTCAGACCCACAAAGGATACAAGTCAAGATACTCTTTCGGACCCACATAGGATACAAGTACAGAGTCAAATACTGTCGGACCCACATAGGATACAAGAATAGTAGTCATGTACAATCGGACCCACATAGGATACAAGTACAGTAGTCAGTGTTGTAGAACCCACATAGGATTTCAGTACGGTCGTCGTCGCTGCCGAACCCATGGATGATTTCAGTACAGTCGTCGTCGCTGCCGAACCCACAGAGGATTTTAATACAATCGTCATGGTTATCGCAAACGCAGCCAGCTATAGGGTTCCCACACACAGCATGCTTGATTCTGGGAGGGTTTGCTCCACGAGCCAAGGGGGTCGATACATCAACTAACACGAAGTCTGGATATGATGTATCGCAATTTTATTTCTCCTCAAAAGGAACTCAATGCGATAGACGGATCATCAATCGGACGTCTGGTCTGAGAGTTATTGGATTTTTCGTCCCCTGGGCCCTGTTTGTTTTTAAGCTATAACGAACCCAAATGTACTCCAACTGCGTCCAAACCTAAATTTTCTCTGAAAACATGAGTGTAAAATACCTAAATGACCGTCTCGATCCAAGGATCCCTACGTAACTGAAGGTGCGTTGTTCAGAGGTCCATAGCCCATGTTATGGGCGTTTGAACAGATCTATCAGCAAACAAGGGGTTTTGGGTCCGGTCTGACCCGGCTGAAGATCCCCTGGGTAGGACCGAACCGGTTCGACCCAACCTGGGTCCAGGCCCGGCCCGATGCGCGGGTCCGGCCCAACGCGGGTGGCTAGTCCTGGTGTGGGCAGTCTGGGCCCCGCCCGACTCGGTCGGTCCAGCCTGGTGCGGAAGGTCCAGCCCTGTGCGGATGCCCGCGTGCTAAACGGATGCCGAAGGGGGGGGGGCTACCCCTCTCCTTTTTGAACGCAATCCCCCCACGTGGAGGGGCCCGACCCTCCCTGTCGTCGGGGGTTACAACCCCCGGTCTTCTGAAATCCGGCAGGCCGGTGTGTCACCGCGTGACTCCCACGGGTCCCACCTTCCGAACGCCGGTGGCCGGTGGATCCGGCCGCCCTCCCATGCACTGCCACGGCCTTAGGCCACGACCCTTGTCCGACTGGCGGGGCGAGGCAGCGATGCGCCCCTCCGTCGTGGCCCACACCGACCGTGGCCCACCATGGTACTCCAGAACGGCACGACGGCGCCACACTCCTTCGTCGGGGCCCGCACTGTCCGTGGTTCCCTTGTTCCCGTGCGGTGTGACGGCACCACATTACCTCTGTTCCAATCCAAAATGAAGTACAACAAAAATGGGGAGGAGGTTCGGCCGTGTTTGTGAGGTCCGGCCTCCTCCCATTAATTCGATAACAAGCGGCTAATTATTTAATGACGAACGCCAAATTAATCACGAACATAATAAAATACCCTACCTCGATTCATGAAGGTTGATTGCATGATGAAAAAATGAAAATTCCCGATGTTCTATAGATGTTGTTGTGGGATGATGGTGTCGCTTCATCAATCATGGAGAAATAGGCAGTTGGGGATGGCGTCGGCATTCTTCACGTTCTTCAATAAAGAGTAGGATGAAGTTTTTCAAAGTATAGAACTCTCCCTCTCTCAATTCTCCACAGCAAAAGCCAAACTAAAATAAGGCTTTGCCATATTTTATTTATTTATGCCAACACTTTCAATATTCAAAACACCAAATTTAATTAATTTAAGGGTTTCAATTAATTGAATAAAAGTTGTGTTGGCATTCATTTAATTAATTAAAACTAGTGTTGAAAAAATTAAAAAGATTGTTATGTTTTCATCATAAATGTGGAATAGTTATAACTCACGTGAAGGGAGGATAGAGAAATTAAAGGGGTGGGGCTCGTGTGGGTCCCACATCACAAAATAATTTAAAGAGGAATTAGAATTTTAGTGGGTCCCACCCCAACTCCCACACATGGGTTTATCCACTTAAGTGAAATAAAATTTGTAGCTCAATTTATTTCTCATTATTCTTAAACCACAAATTATAACAACTCCTTCCAGAGCAAACGCAACTCCAGTAAAGGTCATCGTAAGAAAAAATTGGTGTTGTGGTTTCATTGGTGCCTTTGGATTTCGATTCCATGAACCGGTTCAAAAGTTAGGAAAACTCTCTCATTCGTTCACTAAACGTACCTGAGCTAAACTTTGGAAATTGATTCTGGGTACACCGGGTCTCAGAATCATGTGCCGTCAGAAACTGAATACTTGTAAAATCCCAAAGAATTTAAGAATTTTTTTTTGAAATTTATGGGTCTTTACATTACTCCCACCTCTGGGATTTACATCCTCGTAAAGATACATCACAAACTAGGGAAACAAATGAGGATACTGAGCACACATTTGAGCCTCTCGCTCCCATGTTTTCTCCTGGAGGTTCCCCTGCTGCCCTCTGATGCACACTAGAGGAATCGACCGCCCACTTATGACCCGCTCCTGTCGATCCTCGATCTCCACCAGGACCTCCACAATAGTCTCCCCGTCATCAATGTCCAGCTCACCATTGTCGATGATATGCGTCGGGTCGTGCACGTATCTCCTTAGCTGAGATATGTGGAAGATGTCGTGAACCCGGTGTAACTGAGGTGGTAGAGCCAGACGATAAGCAACCTCACATATCATGTTGATAACCTGAAATGGTTAGATCAAGCGTGGAGATAACTTGCCATCCCGACCAAATCTCCATAATCCACGTCGAGGTGAGACCCATAAGAAAAACTGGTCACTATCCTCGAACTCTAGTGGTCTCCACCTCCTATCAGCATACAAATTTTGTTGGCTCTTAGCTGTTCTCATCCACTCCTGGATGACCTGAACCTTCTCCATCATGGCATGGACCATCTCTGGTCCCACAAGTGCTGACACCCTAGGGTCTGTCCAGTATATAGGTGATCTACATGGTCGGCCGTACAATGCCTTGTATGGTGCCATCTTGATGGTGGAGTGGTAGTTGTTATTGTACGCAAACTCTACCAAGTGTAGGTGATCCTCCCAGCTGCAAATAAAGTCGAGGACACATGAAAGAAGCATGTCCTTGAGAGTCTGAATGGACCTCTCTGTCTATCCATCCGTATGATGGTGAAAGGTTGTGCTTAGGCATAGATGCGTTTTGAATGACTCCTGCAACCCCTTCCAATGTCGGGATGTAATGCGAGCTTCTTGATCAGAGAAGCTAGATGATGGCACAACATTAAGCCGTACGATCTCCTGAACATAGAGGTGTCTCATGGTCTCCACTGAGCCCTGCTCTCTGATGAGTAAGAAGTGAGCCGACATGGTGAGTCCATCGACGATCACCCAAATGGAGTCGTCTCCTCTAGAAGTACGTGGATGTACAGTCACGAAATCTATAGATATCCCATCCCATTTCCACTCTGGGACCTCCAAGGGTTGTACCAAGCATGTTGGTACATGGTGCTCTAACTTCACCTGCTGGTAGGTGAGGCATCGAGAAACGATCTCTGTCACAACCTTCCTCATTCCCAACCACCCGTTATATCTTATGAGATCATGTTACATCTTCGCCACTCTTGGATGTACTGCTAGAGGGGAAGTGTAAAACTCTATCATCACCTCATCTTGTAAAGAAGCCGGTACCATGGTACATCCTTTGAAAAGGACGACATGCTCTCCTTCTATAGAGAATCCATCAGGTGCCTGTCTTAAGGAAATCTGTGCACACCGCGTCTCACTGTCAACGTCCCCATGTTGTGCCTCTCTGACCCGCTGAAGAAGTGGAAGAGTGACTGTGAGTGGATGAAAAAAGGCCGCTCCATCTATATCCATGAAGGATATCTGCAAAGCACCTAGATGCTATGTCTCCTCTCCAAGTAGCTGAAAGCCCGTCATCTTGCTGAGAGCATCGACTACTACGTTTCGCTTTCCAGGAGTATAGACTATCTCAAAGTCATAGTCCTGGAGGAACTCGAGCCATCGCCACTGTCTCAGGTTCAGGTCCTTCTGCGAGAAGATGTACCTGAGATTCTGGTGGTCAGAAAAGAATGTAAAGCGCTCGCCCATTAGATAGTGATGCCACATATTCAGAGCAAAGACCATTGTAGCTAACTCTAGGTCATGGGTATCAAATTTCTGCTCATGCTACATCAACTGTCATGATCCGTAAGCGATCAGTGCCCTCTCTTGCATGAGGACACACCTGAGTCCGGTCCCTGATGCATCAAGTAGACTACGTACCCAACTCCCTCCTCCAGTAGCCTTATGATAGGTGCACTGGTCAATCTCTATCTCAGCTCCTGGAAGCTCTGCTGACACCTATCTGACCACATGAAGCGTATCCCCTTCTTTGTCAAAGATTAATGCGGTGCTTCATCTCTGGAGAATCTTGTCACAAATCTTTTATAGTACCCAGCGAAACCTAGGAAACTCCGCACCTCTGTCACGCTCCTTGGTGGCTCCCAAGCTAGCACTGCCTCGATCGTCGCATGATCCACCGAAACTCCCATCTCAGAGATGACGTGTCCCATGAATTGGAACTCACGTATCCAGAATTGAAATTTCGGGAGCTTACCATAAAGCTAGTTCTCTTAGAGTGTGTCCAGTACAACCTGCAAGTGGTAGGCGTTCTCCTCCTTAGTAGTCGAGTAAATCAAAATGTCTTCAATGAAGACCATGACAAATCAATCAAGGTAAGGCTGGAAGATCCTGTTCATGAGGCTCAATAACACTAATGGAGCATTGGTTACTCCAAAAGTCATAGCCAAGAACTCATAGTGGCCATACCGACATCTGAATGTTGTCTTTTTCACATCCTCATCTTGAAATTTGAGTTGATGATAGCATGACCTAAGGCCTATCTTCGAGAACCATCGTTCTCCCTTGAGTTGATCGAAGATGTCTTCAATACTCAGAAGTGGATACTTGTTCTTCACAGTCACCAGGTTCAGGGGATAGTAATAGACACACAGTCGCAAGATTCCGTTTTCCTTCTTGGTGAACAAAATCGGGGAAGCCCGAGGTGAAACAATAGGTCAAATGAATCCTTTTCCCTGTAAGTCCTTTAGTTGTACCCGTAGCTCTCGAAGCTTAGTGGGAGACATTCGATATGTTAGAGTAGATAATGGGGCTTTCTCAGGGTACAAGTCAATATAGAAGACTACCTCTCTGTGAGTAGGTAGTCCTGGAATGTCATTAAGAAAAACATCTGCATATTAATTCACCACTACAGGAAAACTCGGACTCCGCATGTCAACTGCTCCTAGGATGAAACTATCCAACTGATGAGTGATCTGCTATCTTCTCCTCTACATGATTCCATACTGCACTACAACGGCTTCCTTCTTGCAGATGACGGTGAACCTGCTCCTATCTGTGTGAACACACCGCACCTTGCGCCTAATACAGTCGATCTAAGCATGGACTGTAGATAACCAATCCGTGCCCAAGATGACATCGTAAGGCCTCAACGCATCTACAAGAAGATTCCAGCTAAGGATCTTGCCTCCTAGAGTAACCTCACACTGCCGACACCAGTGCATAATAGTTGAGTCTGCTCCTGTAAGAGTCTCTAGCCATAAGGATCAAGCCAACGGCTCAGTAGGAATCTCTGAGCTCCGAACAAGGGCAGCAACATTGAAATAATGACTCGCTTCTGTGTCTATAAGAACAGTAGCAAGGGTGGAGTAGACACAAATAGTACCTCAAATCATCTCACGTGCGCCGTGGTCGTAGGACTCCACTGCATAAAGCTGAGTCTGTCTCTGTCTGCTAGATCCCTGTGGTTGGGGCAGACCTCTTGGTGGTGGTGGTGGTAGAGTCTCAAAACGTCGTCCATCACCTGCCGCTCGACGGACTCCTCTGCCTCATCCGCCTTCTCCATGCAGTCCTCCATGGTCGAACGTATGCCTCTACCAGTGTGATCCATCAACCGTCTGCTGGTCCTCTACAAGGCGAGTTGGGCAGTCATGAGCCGTGTGGCCCGGCCCGCTGCATGCATAGCATTGTCTGCTCTTGGGAAGGCTGGCTCCACGCCGTGTGCCCCACACCTCTGAGCCAGTGTCATGAGGATGTCCTCCTGATGGTCTGGTCCGCTTAGAACCCTATGACATCCATCTAATGATAGCTGCATATGACTCAGATACATGCCTCCCTACGGTAGGTCTCACTGCTGGTGTAGGCTCAACAAGAAAACTCTCTATGAGAAGGGCTCGCTCCAGTACTCTTGCCTGTGTTAGAATGCTGAGGGAGATCGTCAAAGCCCTGATATCATGCCTCAGTCCCTGATTGAAGGTTTGGGACTGGATGAATTGGTCATGTACCATGTCCATGGAATAGCACGAGAGATTGGTAAATCTCACCGAGTACTGGGCTACCGTCATGCTGCCCTGCCTTAGCAGTAGTAACTCTTGAATGTGCACTGTACAGAGGGTGATTGGAATGAACTCCGAGCGAAAGAGGCTCTCGAAGTCCTACCAAAGGAGATATGCCTCGTCGTGCACCTAGAGCATCCGGCTCCACCATCTACCTGCTGCCGCGTGCAGGAGACTCACTGCAAGGATCACCATGAGGTCTGATGGTGTAAATAATAACATGAAAACTCATAAAACAGCCTCCAGCCAATCCTCGGCTACCTGAGGGTCCGTCTCCCCATGGAACTTGGGCGGTCTCTGATGCTGAAACTCATGTAGTGTAGTAAGTTGATGTGTACTCTCAGTGGCTGGGGATGGTGGCATCGGTGGCTCGGCGGGTAGAGGTACTGCCGGTGACTCCACTGTAATAGGGCCCTGCATTGAGGCCTCGTCTCTCGGTGGGCTATCGTCTTGCACAAAGCCCAGAACCCAAGATGGCTGCCATCGTGGGGCCATCCTGAAAAGAGACAGGTGCACCACGGTCAATGCAGTATACCTGGTGAGCTAACACAAAGTAATAACAATTAAATCTTTTGAAACGCAAATGAAATCAATGTTTTTGTGCATTGAGTCGGAAATCAGAAGTCATGGTCCTAGTGTATGGATATGTCGGTCGTCGCACCAACACTGGACTCCCTGGACTGATAACCACACTCAATTCCCTTAACACTATTACTTTACATAGAAGAATGATCAGATTCCATAGTTCTTTGGTAGAACTGAACTCCTATGATACCAATTTGTCACAACCCATCCTCGGGGCCCATGTCATGACTACCCCAAGCGCACCTTCCATAGTTCAGGGGATGAAGACTAGCACCAAAGGCATAAATCCTGATAAAAAGGGATTTCATTTCCTTTATAAAGTAAACAAACACCACAGATTATGCAAGATGAGTAAACACTATGTAAACTGAGTACAAAAGTAAGTGTTGCGATGTATATGGGCCAGAATAAAAACCCAATTGTAAGTAAAGTACAACAGAAATGAAAGTACAACAACTGAAAAGTAATGTAGCGAGTCCAAGCAGTCCTATGGAAATCCCACCTTATTGGTGGGTACAGATAGTCCCCTCTACTCCTCAGATCTAGTCGTCTGCTCCGAGTACGTCTCATCCAGTGATCCACCTCCAGGTACCATTCAGCTCCACAAGCTCCCACCTCGATCAGCGTTGTCCATGGTCTACATCTAACAGAACGAAATGCTAGAATAGACCATGCAGGGGTGAGTATACGCTACTCCGTAGGGACACCGAGACCCCCGAAGGTATCCTAGAATCCAGGAAGTGTAAACTACAAAGGAAATATACAATCACAAAGTAACAACCAACTCTACTTATGTATATGCCCATACATATACCTAAGTCATGATTTCCAGCTTGACTCCAGCACACGAGCCCAAGTATAACCCAGTCCACACATGAAAACATAACCCGTTTCACATAGTAATCCACAACCCAATCCACACAATAAAGCACCACGCAATCCACATAGGAATGCACCACAATCATATCGATGATATTGATTGTAACTTGAGACTCAGCTCACACAGGTATACACTTCGTAAGATGATAGAGATGATCAGATGTAGCCACTGATTCATCTAAGATGTCAGACCCACATTGGATAAAGACCATCTAAGCTGTTGGACCCACAATGGAAACAAGACAAGCTACTCTGCCAGACTCCAATAGGATACCAGTACAGAGTCAAATACTTCCAAACCCACACAAGGTACAAGAATAGTAGTCATGTACTGCTGGACACACATAGGATACAAGTACAGTCATCATCACCGTCAAACCCATGGAGGATTTTAGTACGGTCTTCTTCACTGCCGAACCCATAGAATATTTCAGTATAGTAATCATCACTGCAGAACCCACGAAGGATTTCAGTAGAGTCGTCATCATTGTCGCAAATACGGACTGCTTTTGGGTTCCCGCACATAACATGCTCGATTCTAGGAGGGTCCGCTCCACAAGCCAAGGGAGTCGATACATCAACATACACTATGTCTGAAGTTGATGTATCTCAAAGTTTCATCTCGTCAAATGGAACTTAACGTGACAGAAAGAACATCAATCGGATGCCCGGTCAGAGAGTTATTGGATTTTTAGACCCAGGGGCACAGTTGGTTTTTAGGCTATAACCAAGACGCCCGTACTCCAACTGCATCCAAACCTTGAGCCGAGTAATCTAAAAGAACCGTCTCACTATGAGGAATCGAACAGAGTTGACGACACGTCAATCAGACGTCCGAAGATCATGTTAGAAGCGTTTCTGCTCCGAGGGCCATGGTGGTTTCGTGTTCTAACCAACCCGGCCATACCCAATGTTCTCCAAAACCCTGAGTTTAAAATACTGAAATGACTTTCTCGATCCATGGATCACTAGGCAACTGACGATGCGTCGTTTAGAGGTCCGTAACCCATGTTATGGGTATTTGAATGGATCTGTTCGGAAATACGAGGTTTGGGCCCGGTCCGACCCGACCCAATACCCCCTGGGTCAGCCTAAACCCGGTCGACCCGACTAGGGTCCGGGTCAGACCCAGACGGGCGGTGCGGCCCGGCTGGCACGGCCCGGCCTGGCGTGGGGGTCCGGCCCCATGCGGGCGGCCTCGCCCGGCATGGGCAGTCTGGCTCGGCACGGGCGGTCTGGCCCGGCGCGGGCGGTTCGACCCGGCTCGGGCAGTCTGGCCCGGTGCGGGCGGTCTAACCTGGCTTGGGCGGTCTGGCCCTGCTCAAGCGGCCCGACCCGGTGCGGCCGGTCCGGCAGTGTGCGGATTCCTGCACGCAGAGCGGACGAGGAAGGGTGCGGGGGGGGGGGGGGGGGGTGTCAATGCCCCCCTCATTTTTGAACGGCGGCCCCCCACGTGGAGGGGTCCGCCCCTGCCTGCCGCCGAGGGTTACAACCCCTGGTCTACTGAAATATAGCAGGCTGTAATGGCCGGCCGGTGTGTCACCGCATGACCCCCGCGAGTCCCTTCTTTAGTAGTGCCGGTGGCCGGTGGATCCGGCCGCCCTCCCCTGCACCGTCGCGGCCTGCCCCGACCACGACCCTCCATGGTACTCCAGTGCGGCGCGACAATGCCACACCCCTTCGCCGCAGCCAGCACCATCCACAGTTTCCTCATTCCCACACAGTGAGACAACACCGCATTGCCTCTGCTCCAATCCACAACTAATTACAACAACAATGGGTAGGAGGGTAGGCCGTGTTGGTGTAGTCTGACCTCCTGTCGTTAATTTGATAACAAGGGGCTAATTATTTAACGATGAACGCCAAATTAATCACGAACATAAAACAATCGCCTTCCTCGATTCATCAAGGTTGATTGCTTGATGAATAAATGAAAAGTTCCACTATTCCGTCGAAGTCGTCGTGGGATGACAACGTCGCTTCGTCAATCATCAAGAAATTGGAAGTCGGGTTGGCGCTGTCGTTCTTCGCGTTCTTCAATGAAGATTACATTGATGTTCTTCAATGTATAGAACTCTCCCTCTCTCAATTATCCACAGAAAAAACCAAACTAAAATAAAATAAGGCTTTGTCTTATTTTATTTACTCTTTCCAACTCATTCAAAATTCAAAAAACCTAATTCAATTAATTTATGGGTTTCAATTAATTGAATAAAAGGTGTGTTGGCATTCATTTAATTAATTAAAACTTGAGTTGACAAAATAAAAAGTATTATTAAGTTCTCATCATAAATGTTGAAGAGTTATAACTCATGTGAAGGGAGGTTACAGAATTTAAAGGGGTCGTGGTCATGTGGGCCCCACCTCACTAAATCCTATCAAGAGGAATTAGAAATTTAGTGGGTCCCACCCCAACTTCCACACACGGGTTTAACCACTTAAGTGAAATAAATTTTGTAGCACAATTTTATTTCTCCTTATTCTTAATCCAAAAATTTTAACAACTCCTTCCCAAGAAAATTCAACTCCATTAAAGGTCATGGTAAGAAAAAACCGTTGTTGTGGTTTTATTGGTGCCCTCAATTTTTGATTCTGAGCACCGGTTCAAAAGATAGGAAAACTCAATCGTTCGTTCACTGAACATACCCAAGCTAAACTATGGAATTTGATTCCGGGCACACCGGGCCTTGGAATCAGGTGCCGTTAGAAACTGCGTACTCGTAAAATCCCATAGAAATTGAGAACAAAAATTTCCTTGAAATTTATCGGTCTTTAAATTACCATGTTTTATATATTATATATTCAGTTCTATGAATAACAATTGTTTTGTCGATATTTGGCACTTGAGTAAAAAATGAACATATTATATACACAAGTTGCCTATGTGGTCAAAATTACATTGTCTCCAAAATGATATTAATGATTTAGATATCATATATATCTTATATATCTAGTATATATATTTATTTATAATATTACATATCATTTGGAGATAGGAAATGAAATTCATTGTTCATGGAGACGGTAAGTCGTACGAATGCATGAAGAGCTACAATCATTTCTATTTCATATTTAATGGAATTAAAAAACAATAATACATAGGTATATTTTAATTCCAATATAATATCATTAACTCTTACCTTTATATTTCGCATATATGGAATTAACAAGTCATATCACTTTGATGGGTCAGTAGTCCGCACATCCTAAAATGAAATTATTGTGTTTACCCATAATAGAAACCATAAAGGTAAGCTATAAATGAAAAATACAAAATCAAAAATAATACATAAACATAATATATATCATATATAAATACATTTACATCATAATGGACACCATGATAGGTGGTAGTTGATAATTGAAAAATCATCATTTCGTGAGGCTTTAGTTTTCCATCCACAGAAACACTATTTTCTTTACCCATTAGATAGAGGTGTGTGAATTTGTATTTCAAATCCTTCTCATAACAAAATCCTATTATATTTATTATACAGTTTTTGTTATAAAATATTAGAATAAAGAATATATAGGGGTTGTTGAAGTAAAATAAAACCAAAGAACATAAGATAAGATGTTACATTTAAATTGTGTATCTCCATTTGGATTGAACCAAAAGGGTTTCTTTATGCGCCTTCTGCCTAAGTTAAGGCTTCTAATTGGATGATATGGATCATGAGAGATTATTTATTCCTGGTTTGGTCTAGGAAATGTGCTTGAGAGGTTATATTAATGGGTTAGAGGTGAGGTCCTTTTATAAGAAGTTGGAGGGGCTATTTAGGAATGTGTGAAACTATTATTTTATTATAAAATGATTTTACATTTTTAGAGGTCCAAATCTTATTAATGTCAAATATAGGATGACTCATGGTATAAATAAAATAATCCAATAAAAATTGAATAGGTTTTGGAGATTATTCTAATATTTAGAATTTTATTTATTTAAATCATTTATTAATGAAATAAACACTGCATCATTATTGTGTCATACATAATTTAACATATTTGATGTCTAAAAATATAAAAAAAATTACCATGATGTACTAAATAATTTTATATTTACATGGAATATTTATAGTCAAAATGATATCTTATATATTCCTATGTAAAAATTAATTTACTAAAAGTTATTTGGTTATTTCATTTTTTGTCTTTAATTTAAGTAAATTAAAATAAAGTGTCCTTATCACTCCCATGTGGCTCCTTGGGTTCCCAAAATTGGCCTAAAGATGCCAATAGTCGTATATGTATCAACCAATAAACTTAGAACACATTTTAGGATATGTTTTTATTATTATTATGTTATTTCTTTACCCTTATTTACCATATTTACCATTTAACCATAGTAAATAAAGTTTTTACTGAAGTAAATATTCATAATGTATAAATATAAATGTTTTCTATTTACACAATTTAGACTATCTATGTAACACCCCAGGTAAATAAAGAATATGACATTTTTATATTTATCCATATTTGTGAATAAAATATTAATATTACATTAATTGGAACACTATGCTCAATGGTGTACCCAATACGCAACAATGAGTTTCTTTGAAATCTTACATTGCACTCTAAAAATAAAATAATATTATTTTATATTGGAGTTAATGCCTAGAAGTTGTATTGGAAGGAATGAATAGAAATAACTAAAATATGATTTTATATGTTTGTTAAATGTTTATACATTTATCCAATAAAAGAAAAAGGCTTAAAATAAGAAAAGAATTAAATTTTAACCATAAATACTCTAAAATTCACTAAAAGGTTGATTTATCGCCTTTTGATGGTGAAACCTCATTAATATAGTTTTTTTTACTCTTATAAATTCTATTGGACCAAATAAAATTCTTCTTTATAATTGGGACATCAAAATTTACTTTGTGTTAATTTTTGGTATCTTTCCGATAAAGTTCATTTTTTAATGAATAGTGAAAAATGTTGTATTTTAATTCAAAACCTCTTTTTAATCTAATGTGATTATTTGATTAGATCATATTTTGAATTGGTTTTAAAGTTCAATTAGAATATATTTTTACCATTTAATCCAATGGTGGTCATTGGAATTAATTTCGCATTGAAATTGGACTTAAACTAGTGTTAGTCTTTTAATAGATATTGTTTCTTAAAAGCACGCTATTTGTTTTGACAGTGAGAAATAATTGTTAAATTAATTTATGAAACTTATATGTTTTTAATTTTGTAAAATCGATATAATTTTTGAATTCAGAATATCAAATATATCTTCAGGTGAATTTTTGGTATTTTTCTGAAAAACGTCAATTTTTGATGAATAGTGAAACCAATAAGTGGTAGTAAAAAAACTGATTTTACGTTTAAATGAAAAATTACCACTTCTATGATTTGAATATAAAAAATCTGACATACATGGTTGTAATTAGGATGTAAAATGCTGTTAAATAGGATAAAAATAATTTTTTTGTCAATAGTAACTTTTATGTTTTATTAATCGCGATTAAAGGTAATTAGTGTAATTTAAGGTAAATATAATGTTATAATAATATGAAATGACCTTGACACATGTCCAACCATTATTGGATGAGTCATGGATGACAATGAAAATCCATGGGTCAACATGGGGACCACATGTAGCCACTTTGGTAGGAAAATGACATTAATAACTTTTTATTTAAAGTAAAAATTAAATTGTCACAAACATGTATTGTTTTACTAAAAAAAATTTACATGGGGTTATACAAGTCAAATTTTTGACTAAAAATAATCATTATAAAGATAAATTTTTTTCATAAATCATGATAGATTTTTTTAAACATATTAGATATTATATAAATTAATATATTTATGACACCGTGATGATGTATCGATTACCTCATTATAAATGATTTAAATAAAATAAAAAGATAACGTAAAATATAAGACTTACACTTGGAAAAAACCTATTGGATGAGTATTTTTCGAACCCTTATCACCTTTTCCTAGAAATATAATAATTTGGGACCTATAAAATCTGAATATAATTTTATAATAAAGTAACTTTTCAAGACATTCCAAGAGTGCCCCTCCTCCATCTTATAAAAGTCCCCCACCTCTACCACCTTACCCACACCTCTAAAGCTTTTTTATCAGTCAACCCTGCCTACTTCATCTCTCCGCATACCTCTCCTCATCCTAGAAGCCTTCCATTGGGCAGAAAGCTCTTGAAAATTCCCTTTTGGTTCAAACCAATGGAAGTTACCCGATTTAAAGGTAATGTCTTCACTTGGGTTCTTTTAGTTTATTTTGTTTCTCCAACCCCATAAAATATTTTTATTACTTACATTTGTAACAAAAAAAATTTATTCAATATACTAGGATGTGGTTATAATAAGGATTTGAGCTACACTTACACACACATCCATCTAATGGTTAATGAACATACAGTTTCTGGGGATGGCGAATTACTGCCTCACGAAACGATGATTGATTAATATTCTTTTAACACCTTTAAAGATGGCCATTATGATGCCACTATATTTCATATATGATATATATGGTATCTATGTTTTCTATATGCTTTTGTATTTTATATTTAAAACATACCTTTATTCTTTTCATGTTGTGGAAATTCAATAATTTCATAAAAGGAAGTGTGGACTACCGCCCCCTCAAGTTATGTGACTCGTTCATACAATACAAGGAATTTATAAAGAATGAAATTAATGAACATATGTGACCTATATAACATATATATTATACTGGAATTATAATATATATATATATATCATTTATTTTTAATTCCATTAATATGACAAATAAAGGAAAGTAGCGTTCATGCATACGTACCGCCTACCATCTCCATGAATGGTGCATTTCTTTTCTTTTTGTCTCCAAATATTATGGAATAGTATAAATTGAATATTTAATGGATATATATTATATTTATATCATTAATACTATTCTGGATATGATTTACCTATAACTACATGGACAATCATTTTAAAATAGGTTTATTATTGACTCATGTACCAAACATCGACAAAAACGTCTGATATGAACTCACATTGTTAACTAATTATTATAACATTAAAATATGTAATATTAACTGAATAATAATCTTTAAATTAGGTCCTTAAGCAATTATAAATTGACCAAGTTTATTATTCAGGTTTATAAAGAAATTAACAAGACAAGTCATACTTGAGGTAAGGGATCCTACCTCTCTCTTTGTTTATAAGTACTCTATTTTATGTCATTTCTTTTATGCTCATCTTTCATATGTTTTGGGATGTTATTTTATATTACTAATTCAGTAAATTTTATTTTCATATTATGAGAGACCCTATTTGATCTCATAAAACCATTTTTGGAAGTTTTATGTGGCGTCATTAGGCTGCCGAGTTTTCGTAAGGGATTTTTCATCTCACCTTTATTCTTGTGGGATTTATGCTACATTTTCCACCATCTCCTTTGAGTGGTGTATGTAATACCCATTATTCTACACTTTTTGTAATATAATTTAATTTATGAGTATTTACATCAATGTTTTATAGTCCTTCTTTCATGGGGTGTACGTTTCGAAAGTTACCCAAGTCGGTAAGGGAACTTTTCACCCTCATCTTTTTAAAAGACTTCTTTTTGTTAGGTCTTTTAATTTACATATTATTATTTTGGGATATGTTCTTCTATATATTTATTGATGTAAAATATATTTCCAAGTGATGAGATACCCTTTTTTCTCGTCAACTCGTTTTCTGAATTTTAAAGTGATGTCGTTAGGCTGTTGAATTTTTACAAGGGAACTTCCTAACCAAATTTCGATTTATTTGGGATCAACTTGTAGTTATTGAATATTTCATCCTTTTAATTTGTGTGAATGACATATGTTTGTTTTATACTTAATAACCACTTATATTGAGTTTATTTATACTTGTCACACATAATTGTGTCATTGATTTATCCTTGCAATAATGACATGATCTTTGAATGGGATTACGTCTCAATTTCTCTCCCTTGAGACACTTCTTGAGGATATGCACTTCTATTCATTTTAAAGTGTATATAAAGACCCTTTGACATTCCATATCCATATTATGTCTATAATCAAGTACTTTAAATGTTTTTAAAATGGTCTAATTTCACATTGCTTATAATTTAAATGTTCAAAATGGAAAAGGACTCTTTTATTATAACATTGTTTAAAATGGTTTTAAGGATTTATTATTTTAAACATTTATTATCCATTTCCATGTTTTAAAAAATGTTTTAAGGATTTATTTATACAGACATGAATGTTTTGAAACCCTTTCCAATGTTTCAAAGTGGTATGGGACACTTTGATTCTAAAATCTCTTTTAAATGTCTTCTTTTAATATTTTCAAAGTATAAAGGGACATTTCTCTCATAGTGTTTTAATGATTATATAAGATGTTTTTATATCATTATGTGATATCTTTTGATTGTAATGTGGAAATGTTATGTTTCATTTATGCATTTTTTATGTGATACGATTATGTTATGCTTCTTGGGCATTGTTTTTAATTACGGGTGGTTCTGTGATAAACTAACGGTGGTTGAGCCCGAGATAGCTCTCCAATGCAATGGGTAACGAAATGGAGTTAAACGTTAAGGTTTCTCCGATGAGATTTAGTTAATATACTGTGAAGGGTATTCCAAATGTAACCATGAGGGTTACTCCTTACGTAAGAATGTTATTAATGCCTCAAGTTACCTTTATATCTTTAATTTCTATTAGTTATTCCTAAATCTTTTGATTTTATGATGTATGTTAAAGTGATTATGTTTTATGAGTAAAGTATGATTTCATTGAATCATATTTATACATGGAATAATGTTTTCTTTCAGTATTATTATGAACCTTACTAAGATTTTTATGCTCATCCCATGTTTTTGAAATTTTTTCCATAGGATATAAAGTGGAATACGGTAAAGGATGGGATCATGGAAATGTCATGATGTCTAAAACATGGAACTAGACATCACTCTTTTGTTCAAGAGTTTATATTTTGTGAAAAAATGTAAACTGAGTAGATGTTTCTACCTTGTAATCTTTGAGATATAATAGTTATGTCCTAATTCTCCATAACTCTAAACCTGAAAAGATCCTCAATGTGAATTATTCATTTCATTCAAGAATATGTAATGTACTAAGGCCGGGTCCTTATAGTTGGTATTAGAGGTTGGTTTAGACAACATTAGGGATTAGGAGTTTTTGTTAAACACATGGTTAGTCCCTATGTTTATTATCATAGCTAAATCCTTGTTTTATAACTTTTTTAGATCAAGGAAATGGAAGGAGGAGGATCTCAAACGGCATTCTTATCTCTTCCTAATGACTTTCTTTCAATAATTATTGCAAAGTCATGTTCAAATTAATGTAAAACTTTTTCTAGAATACAACTCACTTGAAAACAACTGTTTGAGATATAAAACACCTCCACTATACCTCGTTATCATTGGGGGATCATGGGTTGTATTTAGACAAATCCTATTTTCACAATATTCTAATATTTTTAAGAAAGGTAGATATTATCAAGGCATTTTCAAATATATTACCTTATCACAAGATTTTGAAGCATATTATGATTTTAAAGAAGGTGCTGAAAAAGGAGACCCTTGTGCAACCTATTTATATTTTCTTTTAAAATATAGTCCCTCCGCACATACCTATGGTATTTTAAAAGGACCGTTATTTGAAAGTTTTAACTCAATTTTGGTCAGAACATTTTATAGAAATCATGTCCTATCAAATGTTTTGAAATTATATGTCATACATGATTATTTTTCAAAACTGTTTTTCTATGAAACCCCATATGACACATGTTGTACACAGTGTATTTGTATGGAGGTAGCTAATGATTTTGAAGGATATATAAATCATTTTTGTGATGCGTGGACCTTCTACCTACGAATATGATGAATCCAAATGGACACCGTGATCAAGGTATGATGTCCTTCATTTTTGGGAATCATTTTATTTTATCATATGGTGGTTAAATAACACTTCATGAATTAAATTGTTGAGATTGTAATGAATTTGGATGAAAATGGGAGGTATAAGGAAACCATAGAGGATAAAACATGTTAGGTATATATTTGGTGTTTTATAAAAAGGACAACCCGTAGGATGGGTGACAAGCCATCACATCTGGTAAGGCCACAGGAATCAAACCCACAACCGAAGGGCGATAAGGGCAGATGGCATACCACTATCCTATGTGATGTCCCTGGTTAGTAGGACTTATACTTTTTAGTTAAATTATTTTATAGATCAAGAATATGTTTATTTTGGGAACTTATGTTTTATTAAATGGATATAATTAATGTAAGAAAATGATTTGGTGACTGAGTAATAAAGCTTATTTTGGAATATGTTCTCTCTTTTGTGAAAATAATATATGCCTATAGAAAATAGTATACTTTGGGATTCTAATTGAAGAGAAATGGTGGAATTTTATTTTTGAAGAATCTATTTTTTTATTGTGGACATATTACATTTTCATTTATTTATGAAAATGATTAACCTATCATGGAGAATATGGGATTAGGTTAATTATTTTTCAATACGATACTTTAAGAGCAACTAATGTTATTTGAAGATAAATGCTAAGATTTTACTTGGATGACTATGAGATTAAATCCTTCAAATAATTGGGTTTTAATCTTAGTTTGGGATACTTTGATGAATTTTATGGAAAATTTTTTTATCGAATGGTATTTGTTGAACTTTCGGTTTTGTTGGAAAAAGTTTGGGGATTAAGAATAAAGTTCCTTTTTATAAAGGATTATCCTTTTTGGTTATTATCTGATCTCGTACTATCAATTTTGGTTTTGGTTAAGGTCTAAAGACATGGGAAATATATAGTTCTATTTTTTGGATTAGGTGATTCTCTAGAAGTAGAATACAATGCTCTTAAGGTGAACAAGTCATCCAAAATTCTCATCATTTGGAGAAAGTATGAGTTTGTGTTCGAAATATGGTAAAAGATGAAAGTCTACACGACAAGTAATTATGTTTCCTTATGATTTTGTTAAGCTCAAAAATAAATTCCTAAATAAAAAGTAACATAAAAAATGTTGCTCGTTAACGTATCCTACTGGGGAATCTAATACCATTTAACCCATCACAAGTTTCTGATTTTCTGGTGGTCAAAATTCTCCTAAACATGTTTTCTATCACTCTCCCTCAGAACATGACCCTTTGTTTTTTCTTCCATATCCATGTTTTCCTACATTTAATCATAGTATGGGTTAACTCAGGTGACCTCTGTACTTCTCTTTCATTCTTTTAAAGTGATAGTTTTACCGACTCTTGTTTCGATGTGGGACATTCAATGAAGTTTCTGAGCCCAATTTTAAAATTGCGAGGACACAATTCCCAAAAGGGGGAAGGATATAACACCACAGGTAAATAAAAAATATGACATTTATATATTTATCCCTATTTGTGTATAAAATATTAATATTACTTTAAAGGTAACACTATTCTCAATGGCGTACCTAATATGTAACAATGAGTGTCTTTGAAATCATACGTTGCACTCTAAAAATAAAATAATATTATTTTTAATGGTTGTTAACGCCAAGCCGTTGTATTGGCAGGAATGAATAGAGAAAACTAAAATATGATTTTATATGTTTGTTAAATGTTTTTACATTTATCAAATAAATGATAAGGGTTAAAATAAGAAAAGAATTCAATTTTAAGCATAAAAACAAAAAAAATCACTAAAAGGTCGATTTTTCAACTTTTGATGGTGAACCCTCTTTAATATAGTATTGGTAACTCATATACAATCTATTAGACCAAATAAAATTTTTCTTTATAATCGGGACATCAAAATTTACTTTGTGTAAAAGTTTGGTATCTTTCTGATAAACTTCAATTTTTTAATTAATAGTGAAAAATGTTGTATTTTAATTCAAAACCTCTTTTTCATCTTATTTATTTATATGATTAGATAATATTATGAATTGGTTTAAAGTATAATTGTAATATATTTTTACCATTTAATCCAACGGTGGTCATTGGATTTAATTTCACTTTGAAATTGGACTTAAACTAGTGTCAATCTTTTAATAGATATTGTTACTTAAAAACACGGTATTTGTTTTGACAATGGGAAATAATTATTAAATTAATTAATGAAACTTATATTTTTGTAATTTTTTTACATAGACATCATTTCTGAATTTGGATTATCAAATATATCTTAGGCTGAATTTGTAGTATTTTTATGAAAAACATCAATTTATGATGAATAGTGAAACCACTAAGTGGTAGTTAAAAAAACTGATTTTTCATTTAAATGAAACTTTACCACTTCTGTGATTTGAATTTTAATAATCCGACATACATGGTTGTCATTAGGATGTAAAATTTAGTTCAATAGGATTAAAATAATTTCTTGGTGAATAGTATCTGTTAAGTTTTATTAATCCCGATTAAAGGTAATTAGTGTAATTTAAGGCAAAGATAATGTTATAATAATATGAAATGACCTTGACACATGTCCTAACTTTATTGGATGAGTCATGGCCGACCAACACAATCCATGGGTCAACTTGGGGACCCCATGCAGCCACTTTGGTAGGAAAATGACATTAATAACTTTTTATTTAAAGTAAAAAAAATGTCACAAACATGTATTGTTTTACAAAAAAAAATTTACATAGTGTTATACAAGTAATCATTTTGACTATAAATATTCATAAAAAATATAGAAATATTTTATACATCATGATATTTTTTTATAATGTTTATACATTAAATAAATTAATTTATATATGACACCGTGATGATGCAGCGATTACCTCATTAATGAATGATTTAAATAACATGAAAAGATAATGTAAAATTTTTGACGTACACTTGTAAAAAAACAATAGTATGAGTATATTTAGAACCCTTATCACATTTTCCTCGATATATTTCAATGTGGGACATTTAAAATCTGAAAATAATTTTATAATAAAGTATCTTTTCAAGACATTCCAAGAGTGCCACTCCTCCCTGTTATGAAAGTCCCCCACCTCTACCACCTTACCCACACCTATAAAGGCTTTGTCTCGGCCAACCCCTACACATTTCATCTCTCCAAATCCCTAGCCTCATCCTAGAAGATTTCCCATAGGCAGAAATATCTTCAAGAATCCCTTTTGGTTCAAACCAAGGGAAGTTACCCGATTTAAAGATAATGTTTTCACTTGTGTTCTTTTGTTTTATTTTGCTTCTCCAACCCCCTAAACTGTTTTTTCTCATTTCATTTGTGATAAGAAAAGTATCTTCAATATACTAGGATGTTGTTATAATATGTATTCGATATACACTTACACAGAAATCCGTCTAATGGTTAAAGAACATGTTGTTTCTGTGGATGGCGAATTGCTGCCTCACGAAACGATGATTGTTCAATATTCTTTTAACACCTTTAAATGTGGGCATTATGATGTCACTATATTTTATTTATGATATATATGGTATTTATGTTTTCTATATTCTTCTGTATTTTATATTTAAAACATACCTTTATTCATTTCATGTTGTGCAAATGCGATAATTTCATATGAGGAAGTGTGGACTACCGCCACCTCAAGTGATGTGACTCATTCATGCAATACAAGGAATGTATAAAGAATGTAATTAATGAACATATGTGACCTATATAACATATATATTATAATGTAATTATAATATATATATATATATATCACATTTATTTTTAATTCCATAAATATGACAAAGAAATGAAAGTAGCATTCATGAGTACGTACGACCAACTATCTCCATGAATGGTTCCTTTCATTTCTTTTCATCTCAAAATGTTATGGAATAGTATAAAATTAATATTTACTTGATATATATTATATTTAAATCATTAATACTATTCTGGAGATGATTTATTTATAACTACATGGACAATCATTTTCAAACAAGTTCATTTTTGACTAATGTACCAAACATCGGCAAAAATGTCTGATATGAAATCACCTTATTAACCAATTATTATAACATTATAATATGTCATATGATCTGAATAATAATCATTAAAGGAGGTCCTTATGAATTTTAAATTGGCCAAATTTTATTATTCAGGAATATAAAGAAACGAATAAGACAATTCAGACCTGAGGTAAGGGATCTAACCTCTCTCTTTCTTTTTAAGTACTCTCTTTTATGTCATTTTTATGCTCATCTTTAATATGTTTGGGGATGTTATTTTATATTCCTCATTCTTTACATTTTATGTTCATATTATGAGAGTCCCTATTTGATCTCATAAATCCATTTTTGGAAGTTTTAAGTGGCGCTGTTAGGCTGCCGAGTTTTCATAAGGGATTTCTTGTCTCACCTTTATTCCCATGGAATTTATGATACATTTTCCACCATCTCCTTTGAGTGGTGTATATACTACCCATTATTCGACTCTTTGTGTAACATAATTTCATTTATGAGTATTTACATCAATGTTTTATAGTCCTTCATTCTTGGGGTGTACGTTTCTGTAAAGACTCGTTAAATTCAAGGGATTTTTTAAATTTTCTTTGGGATTTTACAAGAACGCAGTTTCTGACGGCACATGATTCCGATGTCCGGTGTGCCCAGAATTCCTATCTGAAGATTAGCATGGGTACATTCGGTGAACGAACGAGCATGAATTTCTAACATTTGAACCGGTTCTCGGAATCGAATTCCAATGACACCAGTGAATTCGCAGTTCCGGTAATTGCGTAGGAACTCCTTTTCCGGAGTTGCATTTTCACGAGAGAAGTTGATAAAAATTGTGGATGATAAAATAAAAATTTAACTACAATTTTTATTTTCTCTAAGTGGATTTAATCTTTGGCTGGAAGTTGGGTATCTACCCAACTTCCCATGGGAGGTTATGAGGGTGGTGGGGCCCACAAGAACCCCACCCCTTCACTTTCCTTAACTCCCTCAACTCACAATTTAATTTGATAACTTAAGTTTTAATAAATTATGATATTAATGAAGGGAGTTTAATTTGAGTGATTGAATTTCAAACCTTATATTGAGTTAATAAAATAAGTAAGGGAGTTATTTTATTTTTGTTGGAGTCTTGTTTCCTTGGGAGATTTGGGAGTAAAGCTAAGGGAGTCTTGAGTTTCTTCATCCTCTTTGTCGAAGAAAATAATGAATGTGAAGAACGCGAAGAACGATGGATTCCCCAAAGGTCGACGTCTCATTCCTTGATGTCTCCTTCCGCGGAACCTTTTCCCGTGATAGTTATTCTCGCGACGAATCCTCACCCAACATGTTCGACGAGGTAGGGTTTTAGGTGATTTTTTCTTTTTGTGTTTTACTCTCGTTCATTATCCACGTATATTGGGAACACATGCTATCAATTTACAGGAGGAGGTCAGAGCGCATAAACACAGCTGCCCCCTCCCTTATTATTTTTTTGTTGTTGTGGTATGAAGGGAAGTGACGCAGTGACGTCGTACCGCGCGGGATGTCGCTGCAAGGAATGCGTGGCGCCGTCATGTCACGTCATGAAATTGAACCATGTCGCGGCGCCGTCGCACTGCTCCGGAGAGTCGCAAAAGCACCGCGGCCGGAGTGGGGTCGTAGCGGAGGGGTTCGGCGCCGTCGTGCCGCACCGGATGAATGAAGGCCGCGGTGGATACTAGGCCGCGGCAGAGTGTGGGAACCGGCAGCCGGAAACGGGCTTCCGGTGTCAGAGTCGGGAGGGGACCGGCCGTCGATGTTCCCGTGGCGGCAGAAACCGGTCGTCCGGGGTGTGTTGGCCGGACAAGGGAAATTCGGGGGTTCAAACCCCCGACCGGCCAACTATGAGGCCCCCATTAAGGAGGGACGCAGTTAAAAACCGCGGGGGGCAGCCCCCCCCCCCCCCCCCCCCCGCCGCTATCCGAACGGCTCAACCGTTCGGCCGAGCCTCATAGCGCCGCACGCCGGGCCGTCGGCTGGGCCGCGCCCCGGCCGGGTCGGTCCGCACCTGTCAAGACAACCCGGACCCGGGTCTGGTCAACCCGGTTCGAGCCGACCCAAGGGGTCTCAGGCCGGGTCGGTCCGGGCCCGATACCCCGTTTTTAGACTCTCTTTGGTATTTTGCCCATATCATGGGATATAGACCTCCGATCGACGCACCATTAGTTGAGATGCGATCCTTGGATCGAGATGGTCATTTCAGTTTATCGAACTCAAGGATTCAGAATACTTTGGGTTCTGCAGAGTTGGTTCATACCTGAAACCAACCAAGCCCTCAGAGCGGAAACACTCATATCTTGAGCTCCAGACGTCTGATTGACGTACCATCGACTTTGATGGATTCCTCTAAGTGAGACAGATCTTTTGGCTTACTTCACCTGAGGTTTGGATGCAAGTGTAGTACGACGTTGAGTTCATGTTGACGATACGGAACTTTTGGATACATCAACTCTGGACTATGTGTCAATTGATGTATCAGCCTCTCGGCTCATGGAGCGGACCCTCCTGAATGAGCTTGATGTGTGCGGGAAACCTAGAGCTGGTTGTGTTTGCAACAATGATGACTACGACGACTGTTCAGAGATCTTAAGTGGATTTGACGGCGACGACTACAGCACTCAAAGAACCTATGTGGATCAGTGCTACCAATCCTATGTGGGTCCGATCCTATGTGGGTCAGCGCTCAGCGGTTCTGTGTGAGCCAGCGCCTACAGATATTATGTGGGTCTGATCCTATGTGGGTCTTTGCGGGGGTTAGTTACCTATCGATACTTTGTGGGTCAGATCCTTTGTGGGTCATTTCGGTGGTTAGTACCTATTGATCCTTTGTGGGTCCGATGACTTAGATGAATCTGTGGCTATATCTGATCATCTCTATCGTCATACAAAGAATTATACCTGTGTGAGATGAATCCTGTTTTGCTTTAGTATGTGGATTATGTTGTGCTATCCTGTGTGGATTTATGTTTTTCATTCCTGTGTGGATTGGGTTGTACTTGGGCTCAGATATTGGATCCGAATGAGAATTGATGACTTAGGTATATGTATGGGTATATACCTAAGCAGTGTCGGATGTTACTTTGTGATTGTATATTCCTTTTTGGATTATCCATTGTGGATTTTTGGAGACCTTCGAGGGTCTTGGGGTCCCTACTGATTAGCTTATACTCACCCCTACATAGGCTATGCCCGCTCTACGTTGTGTTGGTTGCAGACGACGGACAACGCTGATCATGGTTGAGGCTTGCAGAGCAGGACGGTACCTGGAGGTGGACTACTGGGCGGAACATACTCGGAGCTATTGGCAGGACCCAAGGAGCAGTGGAGGCTATCTGTACCCACCCTTTAGGTGGGATTTCTTGTGGGCAGCTCGACGTTGTGGCTTTACTTTTCAGTTGTTGTTTTCCCTTCCAGTTTTACTTTACTTTCAGTTTGGGTTTGTTTACTGGCCCACTTACTTTTTCACACTTGCTGTTGTACTCAGTTTTTACTTAGTGTTTACTTCTACTGTTTTCTTTCTCTATGATGTTTGTTTACTTTAAAAAGGCAATACCTTCCCTTTTTACCAGTAATTACGCCTTGGTGCTAGTCACCATCCCCTAGCCTATGGAAGGCTGTCTTGAGGTAGTCACGACATGGGCCCCGAGGACGGGTCGTGACAAATTGGTATCAGAGGAGTTCGGTTCTACCACAGAACATGGGACTCTGATCTTTTTCTATGTGAAGCAATGGTGTTAAGCGTATTGGGTGTTGTTATCAGTCCAGGGAATCCAGTGTTGGTGCGGCAGTCGATGTATCCATACACCAGGACCCTGATTTCTGATTTCTGACATAATGCACGAAAACATTGATTGCATGTGTGTTTCAGGGTTTCTTTGTGATTACATTATGTTAGCTCAACAGGTATACTGTTTGACTCTGAAACACCTATTTATTTTCAGGATGGCCGCACGATGGAAGCCAGTTAAGGTTATGAGAGTTGTGCGGGACGATAGCCCACCGAGCGACGAGGCCTCGGTGCAGGGCCCTTTGACAGCTGAGGCATCAATGGTACCTCTACCCACCAAGCCACCGATGCTTCCAGCCCTAGCCGCTGACGATGCACGTCGCCTTAGTGCACTGCATGAGTTCCAGTGCCAGCGACCGCCCAGGTTCCGTGGGGAGATGGACCCCCTAGTAGTCGAGGACTGGATGGAGGTAGTGGTACGAGTTTTCTGGTTAGTGAGGACACCATAAGACCTCCTGGTGATCCTCACAGCGAGCCTCCTACACGCGGTAGTAGGAAGATGGTGGAGCCTGATGCTCTAGGTGCATGATGAGGCCTCTCTTCTCTGGATGGACATTGAGAGCTTCTTCCGCTCGTAGTTCATCTCAGCCACTCTCTGTGCGGTGCGCATCAAGGAGCTTCTTCAGCTGCGGCAGGGCATCATGACAGTCTCCCATTACTCGGCAAGATTTACCAATCTCTTGTGCTACTCGACAGACATGGTACGATGCCCATTCCTCCAGGCCCAGACCTTTAAGCAGGGATTGAGACATGAGATTAGGGCATCGCTGATCTCCCTTAGCATTCCGACTCAGGCAGGAGTACTGGAGTGAGCCCTTTTGATCGAGAGCTTTCTTGCTGAGCCTTCTTCAGCAGCGAGACATACCGCGAGACAACATGTAAGAGAGTCTTCTGCAGCAGGTAGTCGACAAATGACTCATTGGTCCAGGCAGGCCAGACGCTCAGAAAAACGACCTCAGGACACTAGCTCAGCAGTGCGGGGCACGCAGTGTGGAGCCAGTCTTTCGAGAGGCAGGCAGTGCTACTCATGCGGCGGGCATGGCCACATGGCTCGTGACTGCCCGACCCACCGTGCCGAGGAGTAGAAGATGGTTGAGGGGACACCCAGGCAGAGGCAGAGGGTCAACTGTGGTTGTCCTCGGGAAGCAGGTGGATGAGGCATAGAATATGGTCGAGTAGCAGGCGATGGGCGACCCTTTGAGGCTCTACCACCACCACCACAAGGAGATCCACCCCGACCATAGGGAGCGGGTGGGCAGAGACAGGCACAACTCCAGGCAATAGAGGCCTACAACTACGGTGCGCCCGAGGTGATTTGAGGTATTATCTGTTTCTATTCCACCCTTGCTGCAGTTCTAATAGACAAAGGAGTGAGTCACCCTTTTAAAGCCGCTTCCCTTGTACAGAGCTCGATGATTCCAACAGAGCCGTTGGCTCGATCTTTTCGGCTAGAGACTCCTACGGGAGCAGACTCGACGATTACGAACTGGTGCCGGTAGTGTGAGCTTACTCTAGGAGGCGAGAGATTTGGCTGGGATCTTCTTGTAGTGGCGGTGAGGCCTTACGTCGTCATCTTGGGCATGGATTGGTTATCTACAGTCCATGCTCATATCGATTGTATTAGGCGCAAGGAGCGATGTGTACGCACCGATGGGAGTAGGTTCACCTTCACCGGTGAGAAGGGAGGCTTTGCAACACATGATGGACTCTAACAGAGGATAAGACATCCCATCACTCATTAGTTGGCTAGCCTAATCCTAGGAGAAGCTGACGTGCAGAGTCCTGGTTTTCCTGCAGTGGTGGATCAGTGTGCGGACGTTTTCCCCGATCACGTTCCAGGAATACCTCCTCACAGGTAGGTAGACTTTTATATTGACCTGTACCCCGGGACAGCCCCGATATCAACTCCAGCATATTGGATGGCCCCCGCTGAGCATCGAGAGCTACGGGAACAGTTGGAGGACTTGCAGGGCAAGAGATTCATACGACCCTGTGTTTCACCCTGGGCTTCCCCGATTTTGATCACCAAGAAGGCGGACGAGAGCTTGCGACTTTGTGTCGACTATCATCGCCTGAACCAGGTGACAGTAAGGAACAAGTATCCACTACCGAGGATTGATGACCTCTTCGATCAGCTCAAGGGAGCACGTTGGTTTTCAAAGATAGACCTCAGGTCAGGCTATCATCAGCTCAGAGTTCGAGTCAAGGACATGTAGAAGACGGGCTTCAGGTGTCGGTATGGCCACTATGAGTTCTTAGTTATGAAATTCGGCGTAACCAATGCACCAGAACTGTTCATGGCCCTCATGAACAGGATCTTTCATCCATACCTCGATCGATTTTTCATGGTCTTCATCGACGACATTTTGATATGCTCGAAAACTGAGGAGGAGCACGCCTACCACTTGCGGGTTGTACTAGACACACTCCAAGAGCACCAGATTTATGGAAAGCTCTCGAAGTGCCAGTTCTGGATATGTGAGGTCCACTTTTTGGGACACGTCATCTCTGAGGAGGGAGTTTCAGTGGATCCTACGAAGATCGAGGCAGTGCTAGCATGGGAGCCACTGATGAGTATGACAGAGGTGTAGAGTTTCTTGGGACTAGTTGGATACTACCAGAGATTTGTGCTAGACTTCTCCAGAGTTTCGGAACCACTCTCAGCTTTGACGAAGAAGGGGAAACCCTTTTTGTGGTTAGACAGATGTCAGCAGAGCTTCCAGGAGCTGATACAGACATTGACCAGTGCACCTATCATGAGGTTGAATGAGGAGGGAGTAGGGTATGTAGTCTACTGCGATGCATCAGGGACCGGACTTGGATGTGTCCTGATGCAGGAGCGGGCCGCGATCGCCTATGGATCATGACAGTTGAGGGCGCATGAGCAGAACTACGCAACCCATGACTTCTAGTTATCAGCATTGGTCTTTTCTCTGAAGAGATGGTGACACTACCTGATGGTCGAGCACTTTACAGTCCTTTCTGACCATCAAAGTCTCAGGTACATCTTCTCCTAGAAGGACCTGAACCTGAGATAATGGCGATTGCTTGAGTTCCTCCAGGAATATGACTTTGAGATAGTCTATACTCCTTGGAAGTGGAACATAGTAGCTGATGCTCTCAGCAGGAGGACGGGAATTCAGCTACTTCAGGAGGTGACAGAGCAGCTAGCCGCTTTACAGATATCCTTCATGGATAGAGATGGGGCAGCCTTCCTTCAGTCTCTCACAGTCACCCCTCCACAAATGCAGCGGATCAGAGAGGCACAGCGTGGGGATGCTGACTTTGAGATGCGGCGTGCGCAGATATCCTTAGGACATGAACCTGATGGTTTCTCCTTTGGATAAGAGAATGAAATCCTTTTTAGTGGACGTACCTTGGTACTAGTTGCATTATAGGAGAATGTGCAGAGAGAGTTTTACACTTCTCCCTTGGCGGTACATCCCAGAGTGGCGAAGATGTACCAGGACCTCAGACGACATCACTAGTGGCCGGGCATGAAGAAGTTTGTGGTAGAGTTTGATTCTCGATGCCTCATCTGCCAATAGGTGAAGGAAGAGTACCAGGTACTAGCAGGATTGGTATAGCCCTTGGAGGTCCCGGAGTGGAAGTGGGACGAGATATCTATGGACTTCGTGACTGGACTTCCACACACTTCTAGAGGTCATGACTCTTTTTGGGTGATTGTCGACCAACTCAACAAGTCGTCACAATTCTTACCCATCTGAGAGCAAGGATTAGTGGAGAGCTTGGGACGTATGTACGTTCAAGAGATTGTACGACTTCACGGTGTGCCATCATCTATCATCTCCGATCGAGATGCTCGCTTTAGTTCTCGGCTTTGGAATGGGTTGCAGGAGGCATTCAGGACACAACTACGTCTGACCAGTGGTCAGACTGAGAGGACAATACATACTCTCGAGGACATGCTCCGGGCATGTGTCCTTGACTTTGGTCGCAGCTAGGAGGACCACCTACCCTTGGTGGAGTTTGCGTACAACAAAAGCTACCACTCCACCATCGGGATGGCACCATACGGGGCATTGTACGGCCTACCTTGCAGATCTCTTTTGTGCTGGACAGACCCTGGGGAGTTAGTACTTGTGGGACCAGAGATGGTCCAGGCCACGACAGAGAAGGTCTAGGTCATCCACGAGCAGATGAGGATAGCTCAGAGCTGGCAGAATTCTTATACAGACAGAAGGTAGAGGCCACTAGAGTTTGAGGATGGCGACCATGTCTTCTTTCGTGTCTCACCTCAACGTGTATTATAGATATTTGGCCGAGGTGGCAAGTTGTCTCCACGCTTCATCGGACCATTCCAGGTCCTCAGTAGGATTGGCAAGGTGGCTTATCACTTGGCTCTACCACCTCAGTTGCACCTAGTGCATGACGTCTTCCACGTATCTTAGCTGAGGAGATACGTGCATGACCTGTCGCATATCATTGACCATGGGGAGCTAGACGTTGATGATGGGGCGACTTTTGCGGAGGTCCCAGTGGAGATCGAGTATCGACAGGAGCGAGTCCTGCTTGGACGATCGATTTCTCAAGTGCGCATCAGATGGCAGCACGGGAATCTCTAGGAGAGCACATGGGAGCGGGAGGCTCAGATGCGTGCTCAATACCCACATTTGTTTCCCTAGTTTCGATGTATCTTAATGGGGATGTAAAACCCTGATGTGGGAGTAATGTAAAGACCCGTAAAAATCAAGGAATTATTTTTTAATCTTCTTTGGGATTTTACAAGAACGCAGTTTAAGACGGCACTTGATTCTAAGGCCCGGTGTGCCCGGAATTCTTATCTGAAGTTTAGCTCGGGTACGTTTAGTGAATGAACGAGAGAGAATTTCTATCTTTTGAACCACTGCTCGAAATCAAATTCTGAGGGCACTGATGGACTCGCAGCGTCGGTAATTGCTTAGAAACTCCTTTTCCGGAGTTGCATTTTCACGAGATAAGTTGATAAAAATTGAGGAATTTAAAATAAAAATGTAACTACAATTTTTATTTTCTCTAAGTGGATTTAAGATTTGGGTGGAAGTTGGGTAACTACCCAACTTCCCATGGGAGGTTATGAGGGTGGTGGGGCCCACACGAACCCCACCCCTTCACATTCCTTAACTCCCCCAACTCATAATTAAATTTGATAACTTAAGTTTTAAAAACATATGATATTAATGAAGTGATTTTAATGTGAGTGTTTGAATTCCAAACCATATGTTGAGTTAGTAAAATAAGTAAGGGACTTATTTTATTTTTGTTGGAGTCTTGTTGCCATGGGATCTTTGGGAGAAAAGCTAAGGGAGTCTTGAGTTTCTTCATCCTCTTTGTCGAAGTACATGAAGAACACGAAGAATGCGATGAATTCCAGATTTCATAATGGTCGATGTCTCCTTCCGCGACATCTCCTTCCGCGATGCCTCTTCCCGCGATAGTTTTCTCCACGAAAAATCCTCACCCAACTTGTTTGGCAAGGTAGGGGTTTATGTGATATTTTCTTTTCGTGTTTTACTCCTGTTCATTATCCACATATATTTGGACCGCATGCTATCGATTTACAGGAGGAGGCCGGACCTCACAAACATGGCCGCCCCCTCCCTTATTATTTTTCTTGTTGTTGCGGTACGAAGGGAAGTGACGCGGTGTCGTCGCACCGCGCGGGATCTTGTGGCAAGGAATGCGTGGCACTGTCGTGTCACGCCGTGAAATTGAACCAAGTCACAACGCCGTCGCGCTGCGTCAGGGAATCGAAAAGCACCACGGCTAGAGCGGGGCCACGGTGGAGGGGTGCAGTGCCATCAAGCCGCACCAGATGAATGAAGGCCGCGACCAATACTGGGCTGCGGTGGAGCGTGGGAACCGGCAGCCGTAAACGCGCTGCCGGTGTCAGAGCAGGGAGGGGACCGGCCGTCACCGGTACCGTGGCGGCAGAAACCGGCCAACCGGGGCTGGTCAGCCGGACAAGGGAAAGTCGGGGGTTCAATCCCCTGACCGTCCAGCTAAGCAGCCCCCATTACGGTGGGTCGCGGTTACAAACCGCGGGGGGGGGGGGGGGGGGGGGGGGGTAGGGCCCCCCCTCCCCCCACTATCCGAATGGATCGGCCGAGCCTCCCGGCGCCGTGCGCCAGCGCGCCGGGCCACCGGACGGGCCGGTCCGTGCCCCGCTGGGCCGACCCAGACCCAGGTCGGGACACTCCGGTTCGGGTCGACCAAGGGGGTCTCGGGCAGGGTCTGTCCGGGCCCGAAACCCCGTTTTCGGACACTCTTCGGTCTTTTGCCCATATGATGGGATACAGACCTCCGATCGATGCACCGTCAGTTGCGATGTGATACTTAGATCGAGGCAGTCGTTTTGGTATATCACACTCAAGGTTTCGGAATACTTTGTGTTTGGCCGAGTTCGTTCGTACACGAAACCATCCGGGCCCTCGGAGCAGAAACACTCATATCTTGAGCTTCGGACGTCCGATTGACGTACAGTCGACTTTGATGGATTCCCCTAAGTGAGACAGATATTTTGGCCTACTCTGCCTAAGGTTTGGATGCATTTTGATTACGATCATGTTGTTTTTTCATTAAATACCAATCGGGCCCCTAGGACGAAAAAACCAATAAATCTCAGACCGGTCGTCCGATTGACGCGCCATCTATGACGTTGAGTTCTTATTGACGATACAGAACTTTTGGATACATCAACTATGGACTATGTGTCAGTTGATGTATCAGCATCTCAGATCGTGGAGCAGACCCTCCCGAACGATCATTCTGTGTGCAAGAACCCTAGAGCTGGCTCCGTTTGCGACTCTGACGACGATGACGACTGTTCAGAGATCCTCAGTGGATTCGACGGTGTCGACTACAACACTCAGCGATCCTACGTGGATCAGTGCTACCGATCCTGTGAGGGTCTGATCCTGTGTGGGTCAGCTCTAAGTGGTTCTGTGTGAGCCAACGCCTACAAATCCTGTGTGGGTCTGATCCTGTGTGGCTCTTTGCGGGGGTTAGTTACCTATCGATCCTTTGTGGGTCAGATCCTTTGTGGGTCATTGCGGGGGTTAGTACCTATCAATCCTTTGTGGGTCCAACAACTTAAATGAATCAGTGGCTATATCTGATCATCTCTATCATCATACGAAGAAGTATACCTCTGTGAGCCGAATCCTGTATTGCTTTCCTATGTGGATTGTGTTGTGCTATCCTGTGTGGATTTACGTTTTGCTTTCCTGTGTGGACTGGTTTGTAATTGGGCTCAGATGTCGGAGCCAAATGAGAATTGATGACTTAGGTATATATGGGCATATACCTAAGCAATGTCGGATGTTACTTTGTGATTGTATCTTCCTTTGTGTATTATCCTTTGTGGATTTTTGGAGACCTTCGGGTGTCTCGGGTTCCCTACTGAGTAGAATATACTCAACCCTGTAGGGGCTATGCCCGCACTACGTTGTGTTTGATAAAGACGACAGACAACGCTGATCGTGGTTGAGGCTTGTGGGGCAGGAGGGTACCTGGAGGTGGACCACTCGGCAGAATGTACTCGGATAGGTCGGCTGGACCCGAGGAGCAGTCGAGGCTATCTGTACCCACACTTCAGGTGGGATTTCTAGTGGATATCTCGACGTTGCATCTTTAATTTTCAGATGATGTTTTCCCTTCCAGTTTTACTTTAATTTTAGTTCGGGTTTGTATACTAGCCCACTTACTTTTCCGCACTTACTATTGTACTCGGTTTTTACTTAGTGTTTACTTATACTGCTTGCTTTCTCTGTGGTGTTTGTTTACATTACAAAGGCAATGACTTCCCTTTTTACTAGGAATTATGCCTTGGTACTAGTCGCCAGCCCCTGGCCTATGGAAGGCGGTCTTGGGGTAGTCATGGAATGGGCCTCGAGGATGGGTCGTGATAGTTTCAAAAGATACACAAGTCGGTAAGGGAACTTTTCACCATCCTTCTATTAAAGGCGTCTTTTTGTTAGGTCTTTTAATTTACATCTTATTATGTTGGGATATGTTCTTATATATCCTTATTGATGTAAAATTTATTTACAACTGATGATATACGCTTTTTGTCTCATCAACTCGTTTTCTGAATTTTTAAGTGACACTGTTAGGATGTCGAATATTTACAAGGGAACTTCTTAACACAATTTTGATTTATTTGGGTTCAACATGTAGTTATTGAATATGTCATCCTATGAATATGTGTGAATGTCCTCTGGTAGTTTTATACTTCATAACCACTTATATTGGGTGTATTTATACTTTTCACACATCATTATGTAATTGATTTATCATTGCACTAATGACATGATATTCGAATGGGATTACATGTCAATTTCTCTCCCTTGAGACACTTCTTGATGATATGAACTTTTATTATTTTAAAGTGTATATACAACCTGTTTGACATTCTATATCCATATTATGCCTATACTGAAGTCATTTTAATGTTTTGAAAATGGTCTACTTTCATGTTGCATATACTTTAAATGTTCAAAATGGAAAAGGTCTCTTTTATTAAAATATTGTTTTAAATGGTTTTAAAGATTTATTATTTTATACATTTATCATCCGTTTCCATGATTTAAAAATTGTTTAAATAATTTATTTATATGGACATGAATGTTTTAAAACCCTTTCAAATGATTCGAACTGCTATGGGACACATTGATTCTAAAATCTCTTTTAAATGTGGTCTTTTAATTTTTTCAATGTATAAAGGGACATTTCTCTCATAGAGTTTTAATGATTATATTAGATGTTTTTATATAATGATGTGATATCTTGTTATTGTAATGTGGAAATGTTATGTTTCCTTTATACATGTTTTATGTGATATGATTATGTTAGGGTTCTTGGGAATTATTTATGAAGACAGGTGGTTCCGTGATAATCTAAGGGCGGGTGAGCCCGAGATAGCTCTCCAATGCATTGGGTAACACAAAGGAGTTAAAATTTAATCATTATACAAAGATATTTAGGTAATATACTATGATGGGTATTCCAAACGTAACCATGAGGGTTACTCCCTTCGTAATAATGTTATGAATGCCTCAAGTTGCCTTTATATGTTATGATTTTTATGAGTTATTCCTAAATCTTATGATTTAATGAGTTTTGTTAAAGTTATTATGTTTTATGAGTAAAGTATGATTTCATTGATTCATATGTTTATATGGTCTAATTTTTTCTTTTAGTATTGTTATAACCCTTACTGAGCTTTTGATACTCATCCCATGTTTTTGAAATGTTTTCCACAGGACTTAAAGTCGAATATGGTCAAGGATGGGATCAAGGAAATGTCATGATGTCTAAAACATGGAACTAGACATGACTCTATTGTTCAAGAGTTTACATTTTGTGAAAAAAATGGAAACTGAGTATATGTGTCTACCTTGTAATCTTTGAGATGTAATATTTATGTTCTAATTCTCTAAAACTCTAAACCTGAAAAGATCCTCAATGTGAATTATTCATTTAATTAAAGAATATGTAATATAATAAGGATGGGTCCTTATTATCTAATTCTAAATATGAAATCCATTTTTTCAAATTAAAAACACAGATGTGGCAGAAATAAATTTAAAATTAATTCTGGCTCTCAAAAAGAAAAGTGTGTATGTTAGAAATATTAACTATCAAAATATTGACACATGTCTATGTCCAATAACAAAGTGAAATTAATTCCAATAACCAATATTGGATTAAATGGAAAAATTATAATCAAATTACACTTTAAAATCAATTAAAAACATTATCTTACCATATAAATACATTAGATTAAAAGGTAGTTTTAAATTAAAATATTGTATTTTTCACTATTCATTGAAAAAGTGAATTTTTTCAGAAAAATACCAAAATGATTCCAAAATTGAATTTTGATAACACAAATCTAAAGAAAATTTTTATATTGTCAAAATTAACATATAAAAGTTACCAAAACATGATTTAATGAGGGTTCTCCATTGAACGGTTGTAAATCAACTTTTTAATGTAAATTAAATTCATTCTTATTTTAAGCATCTAACTTTTATTGGATAAAAGTAAAAATATTATAAAAACATGAATAATAATTTTTTATTTAGTTATATTTACCACCATTACAAGGGATAGAAATTAACTACAATTTAAAATAATAATATTATTACATTATATTTCAGTAAAACTAAAAATTATGTGCGACGTAAGATTTCAAAGAAACACGTTGTTGTGTGTCACGTATACCCTAAAAAATATCATCCAAAATAAATTAAAATCAAAAATTAATTTATAAATATAAATTAATATATTAATTTAAATTTTTTTATTTACCTGGGATGTTACATCCTTCCCCCCTTTTGGGAATTGGGACCTCACAATTTTAAAATTACGCTCAGAAACATCATTGAATGTCCCACATCAAAAAAAACGTCAATAAATCTAACAAATTTAAATAAAGGAAGGGAAGAAAAAATGTTACCCAAGACAAAATATACTAGGATTCCATGAAAACAATTATATGGAGGAGAAAACAAACCGTCACATTATAATGGTGAGTGATAGAAAACATCATTAGGAGAAAGTTAACCACCAGAAAATCACAAACTTGTGATTAATGGAACGATCTTTTATTCCCCAGATGGAAAGGTTAACATATAGTGTTTTTGTTTTATGTTACTTTTCATAAATTTGAGTAATTTATTTATGAGCTTAACTAAAATTGTAAGGAAACTTACTTACTTGTCATTTAGACATTCATTTGTTACTAAATTCCTAATACAAACTCATTTTTTCATCAAACGTTGAGTATTCAAGATGACCCGACAATTGAATGTGATAAAATCAATATATAAATAATAAAATAATCCAAAAAAGATAAGATATATTATTCCCATGTCTTTAGACATTAACCAAAACCCAAATGGATAGTAGAAGATCAGAAAATCGCTAAATAGGATAATCTTTTTCAAAAAAACTACTCTTAATAACCAAAATTTGTCAAAGAAATACCCATTGCTCAACAAAGACCATTAAATAAACAATTGTCCATAAAATTCATAAAATTAATCAAAACTATTATTTAAACTCAAATCTCAAAAGGATATAATCACATAGTCTTCAAGATAAATCTTATCATTTATCTCTAAATAACATCAGTTCCTATTAAAGTATCATATTGAAATATAATTAACCTGATCAAATATTATACTTTATTGGTTAAGAATTTAAATAAATAACCCAAAATCTACTTATTCTTTATTAATAAAATAATATATCTAAAAATAAGTAGTCATACTAACCAGGCACTTCACGTAGTCCAATGGTAGGCGATAAATCAAAATCACACTTTGGTTGTGGGTTTGATTCCCACAACTTTGTCTAGCGCGACGGGTTGTCACGCAGTATGCATGTTGTCCTTTTTCAAAAACTAAATAATTTTATTACATTACCAAAAATAGTTAAATCATCAAAAATATCAATATCATATTTTGACCACAATTTTTATCTAATAACATTCATTTTTCATCCCAAAATGTATTAACCTGTAATTGCATCATATTCAAGGATCATATAAACCGAAATGGTTTTTTATAAATATATCCACAAAAGAAAAGAAAATAAATCCATGAATAAAATTTTCATATATCAAACATCAGGGTTACACATACTATAAATAGTCTTCTAATGTAATCCCATCATCAAAAGAGGATTAATAATTTTAAGTATTTTACCATCCTAAAATCTATCATAACACTTGAATCCCTTATATGTTGACTTATAACTAATTCAACATTATTCATTACATATTAACCTTTATTTACCATCTTATTATGAAATAATTCTCTCCTATTTACAAAATAATGATTCATATCTTATGAATCAGTAATATCAAAACATATGTAAAGAAATAATCTATATGTTTCATTGGTCATTGTCAGTTTCTTTATCCACAATAAGAATGGAATTAGGTATTGGTAAACATATATTTGTACAATATGGGTGATCCCATTCCTGAAACTTTTTAGTAGGACATCTTTTTGTATAAAACCCATGCACACCACATTTAAAACATTCAATCAATCCCTCAGAAAGAACAATATTCCCATTCCAAGAGTCAACTGGATGCTTCCATTTTCCATGGAATGTTCTTTCATTATGAACTTAACATCAACATCTATATCATATTATCATCCCTTTGAAACATTTTCTTATGTGTTTATTTCTACATCCTTGACCCATCAATTTTGAATATACTTACCTATACGATTATTAACTGATCTTCAATGGGAATTTGTTTCTCGCATATAGGATGCCTTATAAAAATCACCAAGGTTCATGTGGTCAATCATGACTCTAGATATCTAGTTTAGAATAACCACAAGAGTTCTTATTTTTACTCCCATTTGATTAAGTTGATCATTTTGAAAATAATCACATTTTTCTTCACTTCAAATATTACTTTGGATCCTGCTAGATCCATCAACTTACTAAAACCAAAAATTTAAGGGTATGTATATGAGTAAAATCATTATATAATATCTCATGAGTATGGTAAATACTAAGATATATATATTCATGTTATGTTAAACCCATTAAATGTATCTAAAATAACTATGAATCTTTCTAAAATCCTAACCATTATTATAATGTCACTTATGCTTAAAGAACACCGTATCCCTTAATGTTATCTAAACCGATCATTGATACCAATTATAAGGACCAGGACATAAACATTACATTATCTTGAATTATGTCAAGAATTAACATTGAGGATATTTTAGGTTTAGAGTTTTATGGAATTAGGACAAAACTATTACATAGAAACCTGAATATTACATTTAGACACTACTACTTAGTATCCATTTTTTCATAAACTAAAAACTCATAAAAAACATGTATAGTTCCTTGTTTTAGACACCATGAATTTTCCTAGATCCCATCCTTGACCCTAGTCATCGGTAAGTCCTATGGAAATCATTTAAAAACATGGGATGACAATACAAACTTATTATGAGTTATAAAATAAGGAATCCATTAGCCCATAAAAAATAGAAATCTATGAAACAAAACCTTTCCATCATAACATACCTTACGAAATCATTAAAATTATGAATAATACTTATAAATCATAAATCATAGTGGAAATTTTTGGCATCCCTAAAATACATACAATGTAACATTCACAACAATGTAGGGATTTATGTTTTGAATACCCATCACAGTATATTGCTTAAATCTTTTAGGAGAAACATTAACGTTTTCCACTATCACAAAACCCAATGGATAAGAGAGCTATCTCAGGCTCACCCGGCCTTAGATTATCACAGAACCACCCGTATATGTAAACAATGCCCAATAATCATAAAATATTCATACCACATAAAACATGAGTAAAGGAAATATAAAACATCCACATTTCAATCACAACATATACATTGAATATATATATATATACAATCAATGCTTTATCAAATCATTTTCATAACAATTTAATAACTTTAATAAAAAGAATTTTGAATCAAAGTGTCTCATTCAACATTGAATCGTTTAATAAATTTCCATTTTAAAACATTGATTTCCATATAAAAAATTACTTGATACCACTTTTTTAAAACATGGTCATTAATGATAATGATTTAGAGGAATAAATATTTAAAATATTTAAAATGATATTTTAGTTACAGAGTTTTTAACAAAATAAAAGACTCCTAAATAACAATAAATGGGGAAAAAGTAGGAAAGAGACTTTATAATATCATGAGAATAAATGGATTCAAGATATTATATTTTATAGGACAGTATATACACAATATAAGAGTGAATTGGTGCATAACAATAGTTAAATCTCAATGGAATGAAAATTGAGAGGAAATCCCCTATAAAAAATTTATCCTTAGTTTAAAGAAAAATCAATTACATAATAATGTGTGACAAATATAAATACACTAAATATTATTGGATATTTAGTGTAAATCAATCATAAAACATTCACATATATTCTTTTTAAGACAAAACCAATGACATTGATGTTTAACTTAATGAATGTAAATTGAGTTAATATTACTCTTATCATGTTCATATCGATGACTTGAGAATTTATCAATGGAGTGATTATTTGTATCAAAATAATTTCCACCCAAAGGTGGTGGAAAATAGTATAAAAATAAATATATAGTGATTTCCCACATAATCATAGAATGATATAATTAAGAATTTGAATATTATCCCACAGAATTAAAATTAGGTTAAAAGGTTCCTTTACCGATTTGGTAAGATAAAAAACATACAACCCTTGAAAGAGGAATCTTAAAATGAATATTTAAATACCCATAAATTAAATTATATTATACAATTAATACAATAATGGGTAGTACATACACCACACCAAAATAAATAGTTAAAAATATAGAATGAAACTAACGGGAGTAAACGGTGAGATGAAAATCCCTTACCACGTTGTAAGCAATCAATTCATATGACCAAAAGATAATAACCACCAAATGATTAAAAGGAAAAAATTAATTAAATTAGAATAATGATAATATATATCAAATTTATTTACAAAATACACCACATGAAATAAATTAGTGGCGATCAACGGAAATCTCATTGAATTAAAAGTGAGATAAGAAACCCTTATATCCAACTTGACTTTTTTGTTCCTTGTAATTGCTGAATAATAAACATAAGTTAAATTTTACTATATTAAGAAAAAATTTCATGTTTATTATTCCTTTTATATCATATATTACTATGTTGTAAATATTATGTAATCATTTTTGTCAATAGCAGTTGTTTTTTCGAAATTTGGTACTTGAGACAGAAATGAACTTCTTATATTTACATGTTATCTGTGTGGTAAAACCTCCATTGTCTATAGAATGATATTAATTTTTTATATATGAAATATTTTAAATATATCAATTATATATATATATATATAATAGTACATAACATTTAGATGTATGAAATAAAACGAACCATTCATGGAGACGGTAAGTCATATATACGCATGAATGATACGTTAATTTGTTTTTCATATTTAATGTAATTAAAACATAATGTTACATTAGTATATATTAATTCCATTACAATATCATATATAATATCCTTAAATCCATCTTTTATATGTCCGACATATGAAATTAACAAGTCATATAACTTAGAGGGGGTGGTAGTCCGCACTTCCTAAAATGGAATTATCATGTTTACCCATAATGGAACCATAAAGGTATAATATAAATAAAAAGTAATGAATAATAAAGAAAAAATAAGTATAATTTATATAATTTATAAATACAATTCCATCATAATGGCCATCATGAGAGGCTATAGGTGATAATTGAACAATCATCGTTTCAGGAGGTGTTTGTTGGCCATCCATAGAAACAGAATGTTCATAACCCATTAAATGGAGTTGTGTTAAAGTGTAGTTAGAATCGTTCTCATAAAAAATACTATATTATTAAGGATACTGGTGTTGTTATATATGAAATAAACGAAAATATTTAACGTGTTGGAGATGTAAAATAAAACAAATGAACTTAAGAGAAGACATTATCTTTATATCAGGTAACTCCCTTTGGTTTGAACCAAAAGGGTTTCTTGATGTGCCGTATACCTAAGTAAATGCTTCTAAGTGAAAGAGATAGATAATTGTAGATTATTTGGTCAGAATTTGGATGAGCCAAAGGGATTGAGAGTTGTGTGTAACGGGCAAGAGGGGAGGGCCTTTTATAAGGTGGAGGAGGGGCTCTTTAGGAATGTGTGAAACTATTATTTTATTATTTAATGATATTAAGTTTCTGAGAATCCAAAATCTATTAATGTCAAATATAAGATGACTCATGGTCAAAATATAATCATCTAATATTAAATAGATAGGTTTGGACATTATTTTAGTCTCTATAGTCGTGTTTATTTAAATGTTTTATTAATTAGTTAAACACTACATCATTATTGTGTCATAAATAATTAAATTTATTTTAAGTATAAAAAAATAAACATGATGTAAGAAATGGTTTTATATTTATGTAGAATATTTAATGTCAAAATATTAAAATATATAATCATATGAGAAATTTAATTTTTAAGAGATATTTTTATACCATTTTTGTCTTAACATTAAGTTAAGGACAATAAAGTGTTATTATCACTCCCAGGTGGCTTCATTGGGTCCCAAAATAGACCCAGAGATTCAGACGGTCAGATATGTATAATCCAATAGGATTATAACACATGTTAGGGTAATTTTATATTATTATAATATTATATTTTTAAACTTATTTATCTACCATGATATATAGATTATTCATTATCTATTCATTCTATATTTTTGTTTACATTTCATCTATTCTCAGTTACATACCTTTAAATATTTATTGTTCTTATAGATTCATGAAAACATACACTGTACATTACCCATAATGATCATTTGAGAATAAAAATAATTTTTTTCATTACCTAGTATATGAAAATGATATATAGTAATGAGTTTCAAGGATGATGAGATTTTAATTTTTATGCATTATTTTTTTACAGAGTTAATTGGGTATGATGTATATATTTGTTTTATTAAAACAAATTTACCTTTTGGTCCATCTCGATATGATTCAGTATTTCAAATCCATTTTCATAAAGTAAGAGATAGGCTACTGGCTACTAGTTTTAACATATTTACATGATTTTTTGTATGGATAATGAATATTTATATATAATATATTTTTTGATATATATTGAAATGTGTAATTATCCATACATATTCCTAAAAATCAAGGGAACATATCATTGATATGGAAATAGGGAGAAGGAAAATATTATGAGATCACCAAAATTGTGTTTGATGTTTCAAATATGTGGTGGATAGTGTATTAATCATATATTGACTTTTATGCAATGATTTATTTAATCAAGGATCCTCAAAACCATTTATATCTTTCATTTATTCTATAAAAATTGTTATTCCCCAATAACATTAATAATGGGGATGTTAGTCAAAACACCTAATGGAAGTCTGAATTAAGAAATTATGTGTCATTATGTACCCATTATACCTCATAATTTTCCCATGTTTGTAATATTTAATATTATTCCTATGGTGGAAATTTAAATAATCCATTTAACTATCTATATATCAAAATAAGATCCCTAAATTTAGATTAAACTGAATTAAATAATGATTTTATTGATGGTGAAGCACTAATTAACAATGTATCATAAACACCATCATCATAGTTAGTCTAGATGTACCTTTTGTAGCATTTATGAATGATAATGTAAGAGAAAAATAGATGAAAAAACTACAGATTTAATATATGTTCATCAGATTCAGGATATACACGTTGTAAAAAAATATTTATTTATAATATATGGAATTACCTAAAAATAAAACACAACATGAAGATGACTTATCATTAATTAAAACATAATTCATGAACAACATAATAAGATCCATATGAAATGTAAAAAATAAAATAGTATAACATAAGGAACAATCAATGGAGTTATATAAGATGAGTTTTTTATGTGGAATCTCACCATTGGAATCCCCTATTATTTTTTCATAAAAAAGTTGTATATATTTGGGTTAGAATTAATTATACTAATGTCATTTAAATTACGAAAATGAACATGTATCATCTTACTTACATTTTTGACTTATATAATAAGCTTATTAGATCTCACTATGTTTTATTGATCAACATTTTTTCTTGGTATCATCATTGATAAATAACTAAGGATGATATTATAAAGATATGATTTTGAATAATGTATGGATATGATGAGTTTTTAATACATTCATTTGGATTGGCTAATAAAACCCTTATTTTTATGGTTCTATAAAATTGAGTTTTTTCAATATATATTTGATTATTTTATTGGTTTTTTATTGTGTATGTCATGTTCTATTGAAAAATTTATGATGACAATGAGAAAGAATTTCATATAAATTATAAAAGTCTTATAAAAAAGGATACACGATATATTCTATAGTTTCTAAATTAAACTTATAATGCTTATTTTCACCACTATATTTTATAATAGGATAATGTTATAAATTATCTTATAAAGTGAAATGTAATGAATGATTTTCTTATAGCAGAAATCATGATTAAGGTGTATATTTTTATATTTTGTTATGTTAATACCATCTATTTTTTGAAAATATAATAATAATAATAAAACATTTATACATGATTAAACATAAAGGTGTTATGTTCATGTGGGAAAAAGGAATGTAAAGAATATATCTCGGTAATGGATAGTCGAATGGTCAATGTTCCGATATTGACGTTGCCATTATGAAATTATTGTTTTTTGGTATATAAAGACTCATTGTATATGGGACTCAATAGTGTCAATATTATGTACAATTAAGATATTTCATATTTAGAGAAAATTAAAACACTCATTAAAAAATCAATCTATTTGATCATAATGAGATATGAGCTATAATCTTCTCATTTTAGAATCAAATATTTTATCACTATGGAAAAATATATGAGATGTACATAGATTATACTAGCATTAAATACATATTTTTATAAATTGTGATCAATATGGTTAATGGATTTATGAAATGGGGTACATAAGGATTAATAATATTAAATAAGAAACTCTTAATTAGTGAAAATTAAATATTTGAATCACTGAGAAAAAAATAACCCAGATATGTTTCCAAAAAGTGGATTTATATTGATTATATTTTCATGGATCTTATTGTGATTTATTTAGGAATTATTTATATAGGGAATATATCTCTATATTTTAAAATTATTTTAAAACCATCTGTATTATAACTTATTATATGATATCATAATGCTGTTAATAATTTTGAAAATAATATTAATGTCATGAATGATGTAAAATTAAAAGACACAATATATAAAGACATAATTTTGAAATTTTGAATGAGGTGTTATTTTTTTATATACCCAATTTGAAAAGGGAATTAGTTTTTGATTCATATAAAAATTATTTCGATTTAAACTATATTAATAATATATCTTATACTGATTTGAAGTGAAATATTCAGTGGTATAATATGATGTTAGAATTTGATGATTAAGTATTATGAGTTGCAGTTTTTCAATTTGTTAGGGATATGATAAATCATTCAGAAGGATTCATGAAATAATGATTATGAAAAGCAACAATGATGGAAACAAAGAATAAATATGATTCTATTGATATAATATTTTTTTATATCATCGAATTCTAGTACCTTTCACCATTATTGAGATGATAATTTCGCTCATTCATTTGTAAACCCTTTAAGCACCAAGAAATGATATGAATAATTTTCAATACCCACAATTTTGTAACAATTATGAAACATAAATAATTAATGAATATGATATTTATAAAATTGGAATCATTATTTATAATAATAAACAATATCCTAATCAAAATAACAATGACTTCTGATACAAAATATTAATGATAAAATTAAGTAGTTAAAGCCTGAAACAATTGTATTAATGATATATTATTATAGAATCTGTAATAATATATTAATATAGGATCATATATGATTTTAGAAATATTATTATGGTTCTCTTATAAATTAATAACACGATTAAAACCATTATTCTTGTGGTGGAATCATGTTAAACATACGGTAATTGTGAGGTAAATAATTTCAACACAATTACCACTTCATTGAGTCATTATATTATTATGATCATACATAATTTATGAGTATTAGATACATACCAATTCACATAATTTACATGATTTACTATATATTCATGTTGAATAATGGTTTAATTTATTTTTGTCATTTTATAGGGTCAATGATATTAATGTTACTAAAAATGAATATATTTATATTACGATATATTTTTTTGGGATTCTAGATAATTTTTAAAATGATATATTATAATATATTCATCATAATTTCAAAATATTTTAACATTATATATATTTTTATGTATTTTAGTATTTTCATCCAAATTTTATTCTCTCATGATGCTGAATAATTAAATGTCATGTTTATATTAAATGAAAACTATATTTCTATTTTTGATCGCTTTGAATTTTAAATATGTTAATATAAAAAACTAATTACTATTTATTGAAATTATATTCTATATCATCCATTACATTTTAAAATATTTTAATTGAGTTTTTTTATTTTTTTTGAGATGCTAATTATTGACATTCTTAAGAATGATAGTGGAATGATTTCTTTACATTTTAGCCATTAAAAAATGTGTCCTCCTCTATAACATATTTGAGATATTTTACATTTTCAAAATATTTTTAATTGTTTACCAAGTAAAACACATTAATTAATGATTATTTTTTTCTGGACAAGATTTTTTATATATTTCTCCAAAGTACATAATATTATTATAAAAATACTATTTCTTTTAAACATATGATCATATCTTATCTCTTATTAACATTGATATATTGACATTATATTGAAAATTTTAATTAATAATGATCATTTGAAATTATATTATTCTGAATTATAATCATTATTTTATCATGGAATGATATTTTCATAAAAAATTATCACTTCTATAGATAATGTTTTACTTTCATAACGATTGATTAGATTTAGAATATTTAATATTAATTTTTAATTATTTAATAATTTAATCTATTAATATATAATATAATTTCTTAATAAAATTTTCAAATAAATATTTTCTGAATTTATCGGAAATTCCATGATGGGTGGGGTGTATAATCATATAGACCCTCAATTCAAAGAATGTCTCGTGAAATTTTTTATTTATAAAAACAAAATGTGATTTTTATGGCCGTTTCAATAGTTGTGTAGGGGTGAATAGTCGAGGTCTATAACAACATTGTTCATTTAGGTACAGGGTTTGATTTTTGGGAGCCCTATATTGGGGGAATTTTATCCTCCCATGACCAACTCCCCTTTCTGTGTAACATAGTGTCTCACTGGTTGAGCAAGAGGGTTCCATGAACCTTGTAGACATATTTTTGTGTCAAACCATTTTATATCAGACTGTTAACCTTGGTATTCCATACAATATCAGATGGAACTAGATCCTTCTTAGTTAAGGCTTCTTTAAATGATATATTCATTGAAGGGTGGTTTTGGGTGTAGACAATTTGAAAAGCACATTCATATAGATTCCATTTTCTAGAGAAAAAAAAGGAAAATTGGATTTGGGTGTATTCCTACCATTAAATAAATTGGTTTTATATTATGGTTTTTATGAAATAGATATGATGATTTATGAGATTGGGAATACCAATATTATGCATTTATTTCAAAAATAAATTATTATTTAATATCCACAATATTTGTTCATTAATAATATCTATAAGATTATTTTATCTAATTTTACATCTTAAATGGGATGTGGTTCTAGTAATTTTACCTTCGATATTATATATACCTTACTTACCAAAAAACATTGGTTATACTCCCCCTAGCATATAATATGACCTATACCATATCATTTTCCATCCCCTTCAAATTGGAAGGTGAATTCATTGATTGAAATCCAAGGATACTAATTTTTTTTATATATTATATTCTATGTCCACCATAAAAATATTAATATATATATATATATATAAATAAAAGTCTATTCAATCCTTTAGGATTAGACCCGTTTTAAATACGACAATGTAATAGTTTTGACACTAACTCTCGGTTATAATAGTTTTTGTTGTTAAAATTAATCACTGAATTCAATTATTTAAAAGATTATAAAACATTAATAATTGATTAAAAACACATTAAAAATATGGATTATGTGACACATATACGTGTTACAAACTAGGGATATAAAATTTCACTGGGGGAAATAATTTCTTATTTGAAATGTGTTTTCCGACATTAATGTTGTTAAAAATACACATTTAATCATGAATGTACTTGATAGAGGAGTCATGAAGTATATGATAATGTCCTTCAAAAACTGTCCCCCTGTGAAATAATTTATATAGGAACTATATGGATTTAAAAATAATTTCAATTGATAAATTAAAATAGTATATTAGTATCACTTAATTTATTAAGTAAATTTTATGTATTGATAGTGACATATTATTTAACTTATAATCTCATTGAAGGCCAACAGACTACAAAACAGATGGGAAATTTTTTAAAAAAATTTAATTAAAGTGAAATTAGGGGATGTGTTATTATATATAGAAGATGAGTGTCAATCTATTAATTATATCGATAAATGGGATTTGAGAATATTGGTTTTGATAAAATAAAAAAAATTAGTCTTAAAATGTTTTTAGATATTTTTATTTGATAATTATTCAATAATGTTATAAATCAATATGTTAGTAAACATAAAACCCCTTTTAAAAATTTATTATTATGGGAAAAATTATATTATAATACATTAATAGAATTTGAATCATCTTCAGATTATTTGAATGATGATTTCGTGATATTAATATGGATTTTGTACTGAGTAAACATAATGTCCAGGACCCAAGTAGCATAGGGATAATTGCTACATTATTAAACATGTATAAGATTAAATGAATAAAAATTTAATTTACTGGATACTTTTATAGTGTTTGAAAAATATATTCATACATTAATGTCACATTAATTTTTAAATGTATAATGAAAAGTTGATTCATTTATAACATAATTCATTCTTATATAGTGTACATTCATATCAATAAAAAACCCTTCCTCATATATTGGGAAAAAAATATAAGATTGTTGATATAAAATTCTCGGTTATTGAATAAATTCGTCAGACGCTTTCCTAAATAAATAATCATAATAATTATGTAAAAGTAAATAAATAAAGAACTATCCAAATAATCAATAATTATAATATAATATGTACAATATACATGTTGATAAAATAATGGTATGTAAATAATTAAATTGTATTGAAACAAATCTTTTGATAAAATAACTTAATAAATAATAACATTGAGATCAATAACTAGTCTCATTATGAGGGAATGAAAAATTCCATACATATACGACATAATATAAGATTATTTTAATAGATAGTATAGATATTTTGTGTAGAAACCCATCTAATTAGGATACATTACTTTTCTTATTGGTCATGATAACAAATCAAGGGAATTATATAATTAAGACTCACCATGTGCATTCTATGATCATTTCATTACCCATATTAATTGGGTGAACCATAATGAATATAATAATTTTTTATTGAAAATCAATCACATGTAATGTTAGTAAATACTAAAATAAAATATTCATAATAATATAACATCTAGAGTAATATGGTTAATGATACTCAAATTGTATATCCTTAGTCCTATAGATCATAAACCATCCAAATGAAAAATAAGGACGATATCAATAACACATATACATAGTGTATAATATTTATAATATAGGGTTGATGTCGACGATGAATATAAATAAAAAATTAATGCAAATAAAAATATTTTTTATATAAATAACATTTAAGAGTGAAAATTTTATTTCAATAAATTAGATCCAAATTTAGTATGAAAATAATTTTTACGGATAATTAATATTAAAAAATATAAAATATGTTCTAAATAATTGGATGTTTGTGACCATTAAAAATTTCATTCATGTTTTACATGTTAATAAAAATAATCCATACCTAATCATGGTAAATTTCAACTGAGAATTGACTGGATGATATCCTAAAGATTCTATTAAAATAATTTCTCAAAAAATGTTTATCAATATATAAAATTTCATCAATAAATAAATAGGAAAATAAAATAATATTGAAAATATTTTTAGAAAATAATTTTATTTATTGAAAATGTTTTTCAAACAAAGGGAAAAATAAATTTCAATTATATAAAACACATTTTCTCTGTTATTATAAGTGATGGATCAATATGTATTTATTATTGATTGTATGATTAAAAGAATTTTCTAAAATAGAAATACATAAAAGAGGGGGTGAATTGTTGTTTTAGGACTACTATTAAATTAACTATACAAATGAAAAACAAAATCATGTCAATGTAGATTATTGGAATAAGACTCATTCTGATTAATAATGTCACAGAATTAGAATCAGAAAATAGTCTGATTATTTTAATGGGAAAATTTTAATAACTATTGATACAATTTGTTAGATTAAATGAATCATATTCATGAGAGATAAGATTAATTAAAATATATATTTTTTAATGTTATTATATTTATATAGATAAAAAAACCAATATAGAAATATGAAAAAAATTTGTCACATTCTATTTAAATATGATGCAGAATAATAAACAAGTTATCATGAAGTAATAAAATAGAAAAAAATGTAAGAATTACTTAAAATATAAATAAAATATAAACCACTTTTACCCTTATGATAATGGTAGTCCATAACCCACACTAAAGTTATATAATGTTTTATATTTAATGTAAGGTCTATCATTCCTTACCATATAATCTATAAATAAGAAACTCAAATGAATATATCTTTTTATCCTTATAATCCATTAATACAATGATCATATTTAATCAATATACCTAGCACTAATATCTCTTTACCAAATGGAGAATATTATCTATAATCATTTTCTTATAATCCATCAATCATTATGATGATCATATTTATTTAAAAATTAAAATAGTTCATAAGGAGAAAACATTACATGGTTTTCTAACATTGAATCTCTCTAAATAATTAATAAACAATAGAAATGATCTATTCAAACTATGAATTCTTTATAAAATATGAGGTAAATATTAATTAACACACCATAAAATCATTATTTGGACTAATATTTCTAGGCCTTCCCCAAACGCCATATTTACCAATGATTATTGAAATCGCTTTAGAAATATGTATCATGATTGCTCATCATAACTTAATATATGATGTCATATTGAAAACACAATCACAATTTTAGTGATATTACTCAAATTATATATAATTATTATGTATATGCTAATTAATATCAGTCATTATGATGGACTTACATACAATATTCAATATTATTTTCCGTATCAGTATTAGATTAATGTTATTTGTAAAATTACGATTCAGATCGTAAAGAATTCATTAGTATATAGAGAATGACTAAAATTATATGATATAATTATGATAAAGGTGAGTGTGATTAATAGTACACATACACATTATTTTAATTATAATGATGAAAGTGTTGTTTATATGTGCTTTACATAAGAATAAATTCTATTCATGGTATAAGGTAATGTTTCTATAAAACATTCTAAAACACATAGGACATCAAGTGTTTCAAAAAATGTTTTAAGAAAGTGATACTAATTTCCAAAAAAAGAAATGGAATATTTATAACTAAAACTTCTAAATCAAAAATATCCCTGATTTCGGAATACACAAACCCAAAAATGTAAACAAGAAATACATTATGAGAAACATACGCTATATAGTATTTTAAGTACATCATATTCAAATTTATTTAATGAAACCTTATCTCGACCAATGTTTATTACTCTTATTAATATTATGGAGAGTATGATGTTTAATATGACAAACACCACATATGATAATAAATTCTAATTAAATAAAACATACTATATTTTGAGTGGTTTCTTACCAATTAAAAGAACAACACCCATTTGTAAAAACATCTCCCTCAAATAATTATTTAACTAACATTCTAAAAAATTCACCCCTATGTGATTTCCTATGAAAAATCGGGAACAACAAGCATTTTATGAAATTTTTTAGAAGAAAATATATACTAAAATATTTCATCAATTGACTCAAAATACACAACAAAATATGAATGATCATTCACCCAATTGGAATTATAAAGCATTTAGAAAAATTTTAATTATATGAAAAAATTATGTCATTCATAAAAAAAATGAACTGGTTTACAAAATAAGTACATAAATAGTATAAAAAATTAATAATACATAATCATGTTTTTAAAAAATTACTTCATCAAGAACTAGTTTTGACCATTATCCTTGTTGAGATCGTTTTTATCCAAATATATTATTTTATTGACAACCTATAACAGCCATTTATTATTCTCATTAAAATAGGAAAGATCAACATCAATGGATTGAAGCCAGGTTATCTAAAGATTCATGTCTTGTATCTCCTTATTTCGGATCTTCACAATAATTTTCTCTTTCATATGTCGAATAATTAAATTTCTACACATAATATACTGTTTCTGTGATGTGAAAAATTAATTCAATGAAGGGACATGATTATTAAAACAAAAGCTTCTTAATTTCATAAAATTGGTCATCATAAATTTTTATATTAATATCAACATTATAGGACCATTAAACCATCTGATTTAATGTCTTTTTGAGTTTATGAAATATCATAAAAAAATATTTATGTATACCATAGTATGCATCACCTTCCCTATTATTGCCAGTATCAATTCATATTTCTATATATATATATATTTCTTTTATATTATGGAATATTATTTCAATCCTTGGGAAATAAATAATAATTCCTTCCTATATCAAAATCATATAAACAATATAGTCATCTATTTTAACATTTGTGGTTCTAGTTGAATCAGATTGTTCTTTCTAATCCTTTGTAGGTTTTTTCTGCTCCTACCAACTTCATCATCCTTTTATTTTCATATTACTCTTCATTCGTATCCTCTTAATTCTCATCACATTCATATTGTTACACTTCTCTAATATATTATTCACCCTTTTTTTTCATGTTATTCTAGTTGGTTTCCACCTTTTCTTCTTCACATTCTTTCTCAACATATTCATTTCATTATTTTTTGAGTTCTTCCTAAAGATGTCTAACAATTAAAATATATACATTACTATATTTATCTGGTTCTAATTGATTATTGTTAATTAATTTTATCAATTATTCATAAACTTCTTTTGATTTTAAATATCTTATAAAGAATTAAAATTGGCATGGACTATGTTAGTTTCTTTACAATATAATATTTCTCTCTAATTCACTCGATCAGTGTGATAAGTGGATAAAATATCCTTCTTAGTGTTGTTTCTACTTCTCCAAACAAGTTATAGATAATATAGACATATTTAGTCATTTTCTTTTTATTCTCCATCTTATCATCATCTTCATGAATATTAGGAACATGAAACATTGATGTGTTTGAATAATCATGATGAATTCTGACCTCTAGATCACCATATTTTTTTTTATCATAATTCCTTTTTATCCAATAATAAAAAAAAAATTAGGATATTTATTTTTATTTTTTTATTAGTTGGGAGTTCTGAACATTTATATTCTTATTAGATCATAATTTTCTAACAATCTGTATGGTTCTACCACTGATTTCGCCCGAACAACAATCTAAAAAAACATTTTTGGTATTTTTATCAAAATATAGTCGCATCATATTAATATTATCATCAATAATGAATGAAATATTTTCCCACATTAGATAAAATTTGTTTTCCACGTTGAAAAAATTCATACATATAATATACATCTTGGTTAAAAAAATAAAGAAACACAAAAATAAGGACTTTGATATTTTTTTATGTTTTCTATGGTTATAATGAAAAAAATGATTAGATAAATATTTCTCATATTTAGTAAAATGTAAAATATGAAAATATCATATACGATAATCATATATCAGTCACCTTTTATAAGTATAATAAATCCTTGCATCCAAAACAGGACAAAAGAATTATCCTTTGTGTGGTTTGTAACCATTTAAATCTTTTCATATTATGTTAATAACGAATCATAATATTAACTGAAGTAAAATGTACACATATTATCTAGTATCCTATGTGATGAAAAATACATTTTCTCATTATATGATATTCTTAAAAATGATTCATGGTTCTTATAGGATGCCAAATATCTCTTTTCATACATTGTGAATGAAATTTTATCCATTCCATGTTACAAGAAAAATATATCACATGATTGAAATTCATGTTCACCATTTTACCCAAAAAATAAAAGTCCAAGTCTAGTTTCTCAACACAAATAGAATACAATTCATGAAAATAGTAAATTTCTATATTGTAGAATAATAGTTTTCATAATTGTGTATTTTGATAATTATTTTCTTGGAAACATATCAGTTACAAAATAACTCCTTCATCAGAATCATTTTCAGATATTAAAATAGAACAATGAATGAAAAATAAAATTAAAATAAATCTTTAATTTTAAAGGGTCATGAAATCATGGAGAATATTTAATTAAACCCAAATTAAAGACACATAGTTGTCCCTAATTGTATAGGCATTGGTTGTGATGGTTTGAATTCCAGAACAAATCCAATGGTTGAGATGCTATTTAGTGGTTTAGTTTGGAAATTTTATATCATTTTTTCAGTCTGATGAACATTTTATAGATTTTGACACTAAAAATATAATATTATTATACCAAACTCAATACACTAAAATTTTATGGATCCATTATATTTTTTAAATAATTGTTTTTTTGAAAATATCTATGGGTTGAAAAAACATAAAAAGTAAGTATTACCCTTTAAAAATGATTATCTTATGTTAGGAAATAGCACAAAGGAAGTATATAATAAGGATTAAATTGTGTTTATAATTTTTATCCTTTATTTATATATCAAATTTTGTATAAAAGAATAGTTTTTGTAAAAATGTTAGAATGTTTATCTTGCATACAGAAGACTTGTCAAATTATATCTCTTATGAATGTGAAATTCCAATAGAAATTGATTCATATGTCAATTTTTATATAACATGAGATATATTATGAGTTTTTAACTATGTAAACAAAACATTTATTATCAAAATGTTTAAGATTTTTATTAAAATTCATTACACATGTGATTGGTGTTTGATTCTACACGTCACTTGAGAACATGTACTAATATTCGCTGTATTCAGGGTTTTCATAGTAGAACGTGCTACTAAGTGTTATTTCTTGCATGAAATAGGTACTAAATCACCTCCTATGAAACGAAATTTTATACATTTTATTTTCACCTCTATTCTACAGCCACAATAAGTCATCATACCAAAAATAATTTATTTTGAAAACATGTCCATCAAAATAGAAAAGTATTATATCGGTAGTTCTTTCAAAATAAAAAAAGTTTATACATATTTAGAGTGTGATTTCATTGGATTTACATGACATCATGAACATAATTGTACAGTTAACATTAAATTTGGATTACTATTATTTTAGTAAAGTAAACGTCCTAAAAAACCCCTAGAGTTGGTTACTCAACATCAGTAAGATCTAAATTATTTAAGGTATCGATGGCCGTAAAAATATATTTCATGTTTTTATTTGTAACTTTATTAAGTATATATTTTGTATAATTATTTTGATATATAATTTTTCATTCATGTATTTTTAAAATTTAACATGAAACCATTTAAACTAACCCATCATACTCATTTTAAACCCATATTTCATTGTTATTTACAAACGAATATTTAAAATTTTGTTGAGTTAAACCAAATATAATTCATTAAAAATAAATCATAGAATCATATTTTTTTTATCAACATATTATATTAAAATTAAATGATCCAGAACTTACTTTTTCAATTTTTTTAAATAAAATCCCATCAAAATAACATATCATGATCTAGGAGATTGTTTAAGACCATATAATGGTTTGATAATTTTATAAAATGAATTCTGTGTGTTTTTTATTTTTAAAACCATTATTTTGTTCAACATAATATATTTCTATATTATATACAATATGAAAACCACATTTCACACCCATTGGAAAAAAATTTACATTAAGAAACAATACAAACTGTGGAAGCATTCAAATAGTTTCATGTCAAGATATTAGGGAATCAAATTCTTTGTAATGTATTACTTATTCATGAAAATAAACCTTAAATATAATTATTGACTTATTTGTAACAATTATCCCATTATAATCACAATTTTTTTCAAAATCAATTTTACAAAATGTCAAGATGTTTTTAAGGTCTTTCAACTACTTTCATGAAATTGATCCTTTCAAATTCATTGAGCTCATATTGAATATCATTAATAAAATATGCATAACCTAATTCCATATCTAAATAATTTGGTTCATATTTAGATAATAAATCTAGATTTTCATGTTTATTTATTATAGAAGTAACAGTCCTAACTAGTTGATCATCAACACCAATGATACTCTCCAAATGAATAATCATAAGAAGTAAATGACTCCTTCGGTTATGAAAAGTCTTTTCTTCAATGATAGGTAGAAAATTTTCCTGAGTATTAATTTTATTAATAATTTATTGTGTTTAATAATATGGTAAGGGCTTTTCAAAAATCATTTAATATTAGTTTTTGAAACTACATATGATGATATTGGTTTTTGTTGTATGAAAATAATGGGATATTTTAAATAAATACAAACATTCATTAATTCATCAATAGTATGACATTTTTTATCAAAAATATATAAAGCATAGAAGTACTGGAATAACTAAAAAAATATCCCTTCATCCAATTTGAATGAAAAACATTTTATGTTATCTTATAATTCAATACGAATGAATTATAACCCAAAAAATTAAATTAAGAGGCATTAGATTTTCTCTAGAAATAAAACTCATAAAAAATTTCTATGAAAATGTCTCCTGAAATATTGAATGATAACATTCAATGGAATACTAACTACTCAATCCCAAAAATAAAATGACATTGAGTATTCAAAAAACATGGTTCTATTTATTTTTTGTTTAATTTTGTTTCTTATTTCAACTGCACAATTTTAATGATGGTTTCTTAGTGATGAAATGTTATTTTAAATCTAATTTTAGATGAATAAATGTTTCAATGTCAAAATTTACCTATTATACACCATTGACACTATGAATATTTATCAATGTATTTTTTTCTACATTAACATTCAATAGAAATTTTTTATAATTATAAAATGATTCATATTTCATTATGAGGAAACATACCCATGTGTGTCTAGTATTATCATCAATATATATATATATATATGTATTATTTTCCAACAATAGATATTGTATTTGTCTGAAAAAATAATACGATTTTCAAGAACTATAAAGAATCATAATTTGAGACTTTATTAATCAATATAAAACCTGACTTATTTTTATTGCCATTTTCGTAAGGGTTACAATATTTTCATCAATCAGACAGGTATTATAGTATATAATTAAAAATATTTTTCTTATTTAACATAGATATGATAATTAGGTTATAATATTCTAATATTATATTTTGTAATGATTTTTGAAAATCTATTTCACTAAGAAAAGATGCATGGTTGATCATTTGGACTGTTTTATTACACGTGTTAATATTCTTCGATTGATTAAATGGATAAATAAATTTAACCTTGGGAAATTATTTTAATTATTTAATAATCTTATTGAACAGAAGTTAAAATTCATCACATAATTGAAATATTCTTATTATAATGTTATTAATACATATAACAAAAAAAAATTAAAAACAAGTACTTTTCAATGAAAAATAATATTACATATATTAATAATATCTTTTTTATCAATATAATAAAAAATTACTCTACAATTATTCATTATGAAAATCGACTAGAATATGTATTTTTTTAGTCAGGCTTCTCATACACCAACTATCCATGTACAATAAATTTTTATTTTTGATATTTTCATTGTTTTATTTAAAACAAAATGAATATATTTTTGGAAACCAAAAAATCCTAAGTATGGTAATTTTAGAAAACAAAACCTTTGGAATGCAATTTTTTTTTAAAAAAAATTTCTTAGTCGATAATTAGATATTGAACTTTGTTTGATGAATAATAATTTTTATAGATTTTAGTACTTTAACACTTACTACAGAAGGGTTCATATTTAGAAACAATATAATTTCTAGTTAAAATATTGATTATTATGTATAACCCATTCTATAATAATTAGCATGAGTTAAGATTTGTTTTTAAATTTTCAAAAACCAATAATTACTAGTGGTAATTATTGGTAAAAATATATTTTGGCTAGAGAGTTCTTATTTTAGTTTGATAACTAAATATTGAGCCTCCTTTGATTTTTTTTAATTAATACTTTTTTCTAAAATATTTTCCTGAAAATAAACATTTCAATATAATGCAAAATAGTTTATTTAACAGAAAGAGTCTCATAATGATATTTTGTATGGTATGATATTTAATTTTTCAAAATATTTATTCATGAATCACCCATATGTTTTTTTATTATCACTGTCATGTTTTTTTCAAGATTTATTATTTTCATTTTCTAAAAGCCTCAAAATATGGGATACATCATCCAAATAATTTCAAGGTTTATAATATTATAAAGAATAGTTTCTATTAGAATATTGAGAATAACCATCTTCAAGCTAATTTAAACATAAATACATGAAGATAATTTTTTTTATCTTTTATTACGTTTTCCATAAAACAATGATTACATTTAGGTATATTAAGAAAAATAAATTCTTCCTCTTATCATATATTTCAGCACATAAAGAATTATCAAAAGAATATACTCAACTAGAAATTAATTGTTATGTAAATTTCAAAAATTTCATACATTTATAATTATAATATATTTTGGAATTTTTGTCTGAATTCTTCTCCTTAAAATCATTCCTCTTCATATTTGGAAAATCTAGTCTAATATTTCAATATTTTCTACATAAATAAGAAGATACTTCATCATTATTATAATTTATATCCTTATTGTAATGGCCCGGACCTCTCCGGTCCACTACGTTGTGAAAATGTGGTGTTAGAGGTGTTCCGAGATGTCAAGGTGACTTATCCCCCAGCCGCACCCTATCAGTAGCTTGGTCTACCGGTAGCCGCAGCCTACTGGAAGCTTGGTCTACCGGTAGCTGTTGCCTACCGGTCGCTTGGTCTATCAGTAGCCGCAGCCTACTGGTCGCTCGGCCTACCGGTCGCTCGGCCTACCGGTAGCCGCTGCCTACCTGTAGCTCGCTCCACCGGTAGCCGCTGCCTACCGGTAGCTCAGTCTACCGGTAGCCGCTGCCTACCGGTAGCTCGGTCTACCAGAAGCCGTAGTCTAGCAGTAGCTCGGGTAACACTTTGCCAAATTTCTAGTTTGGTGAACAGCATTTCTATCGGTGACCTTCTATCGGTATACTTGAATAATATTCTATCAGTGAGGATCTAACTGTAGACTTGTGTTTCTATCGGCAAGGTTCTATCGGTGACCTTTTCTTTCCTTTGCCAATTTTTGAGTTATGTGAACAGTGTTTCCAAAATTTTAAGACCTAACGATTTCTTCCATTGCCAAATTTCACGTTTGATCAGTGTTTCCAGAATCCTAAGAGCTACTGATTCCTTCCTTTTCCAAATTTCACATTTCAACAGTGTTTCCAGAATCCTAAGAGCTACTGATTCCTTCTTTTTCGAAATTTCACGTTTGAACAGTGTTTCCAGAATTGTAAGAGCTACCGATTCTTTCCTTTGCCAAATTTTGAGTATGTGAACAGTGTTTCCAGATTCCTACAGTTTTGCCTCTTTTGACGTTTCCTTTGATGTAAAATACATTTAAAGCTTTATTTTAAGGGCTCTTAAGGAAGTTTAAAATACCATTGATCCTATATTAATTATTCCTAAGGCCAGAATGTATTTACTTGGTCAAACCGCGTGGGTTAATGCAATCCATTTTTAATGGAGAATTTAACCGGATCTTAAACTGTCGCCCCATTAAATCTTCAAAAATGGACGAGATATCATTCCCCCTTGTTATTTCCCTTTTTTCTCAACTAAGAGGCACTAGAACCTTTCAATCCTTTCTGTAGGAGTTGCACAATCAATCTTTACCCCTAGGATTGGTTCTGCTCTCTTTTGGATGCAACTGAGCCGTGTCGATCAATCTTCGATATAAGCATCCTCCGGTGGATGTAGTTGTCGCGAGGGGAGGATCGTGACCTGTTGTATGGATAAAGAACGTGAGGAACTATTTGAGGTAGGGGATTCATGGATTCTCTAATTGTATATGTGCAATCGTAGAGTTAGCATGATTTATCCCTTTGGATCACAATGAAATTGACCTAATTAAATACTTGAACATGATTAAAAGAATTGGTTGATCGCATGTTGTTGTTTTATACCGTGATAATGGTTGGCCTCATGTTTTCCTAGATATAGTGATATCTATGTTTTCTTTGATTTGTTGTTCGTTTATGATAGAAATTGATAATGAACGTAAAGCCGAAATTAATTGTTAATTAATTGGCTAAAGATAAAGAGGCATGTAAATTAATCTGGTTATTTCCGTTGTTGTAGTTTTTCTGATTTTAGGATAATCAAATTAGGGAAAGAAGAATGTTTATTTAATTATGATAGCTTGCTGATTAGGTATCCGTGATTGGAACCTTCGAATAACAAATCTGCCAATTCAATATGGATTAAAGAACAGATTATGTGGGAATTTCTAAAGGGGCTCTGAGTTACCCTCTTGTTTTCTAAAGGGTTAAGATCCCATGGTTGTGATTGTTGTTTTTCTGCTGCTTGTGCTGTTATGTGATCCTGGATGGCTATTGTGATATGTGGAGGCGTGGAGGCCTTGTGTTTATGGAAGTGGATGATGCCTAGAGTGGCGATATGCATCAGTTATGCATGTGGGTGTCGGGGAGGACACCAGGGGTGATGGAATGGGATGGATGTCGTTGTTGGATGCTTGTGGTTTTCTTTGAATGTTAATCTGCTTTGCTTTTCCCCACTGCTCAAGGCAGCTGGTATCACTACCCTTCTTCTGAAGGAGGCGAAGACGCGTGGGGTATGCCACATGCTTTCCGTGTTTAGCCTCTCGAGGGAAAATGGGACTGTGCTCTTTCTATAGGCAGAAAAGACTCAACGGGTAGTATATCTACTCACCGTGTTGAGCCTCCTTTGTGTTTAGTATCATATGATGCTTTTCTAGAATGCCTGGGAATGTGGGAAAGTAACTCTATAATGAATGTTTGATTAAATGGTGAAAATCCACGGGGATGGAGATACTGGAATTTAAAGGTGATGTGAATCTTAAAAGGAGCAATTGTTTTTGAATATGATGCCAATTCAGTTTAATGTGGAATTGTTCATTCTTAATTAATGTTTAATGAATTAAATTAACGTACAGTGGAACTGATAGAATGAGAATGGAGTAATCTAATAAATCTCTTCAAATTTTTTTGTGCTTATTGGATATCTAGTCTTTGAAGTAGCATCCTGGAGTCTGGGAGACGTTAGCTGCAGTTGTATCTAAGACTAGGTAACACCCATAGTGTGGATTTGAGTTACATATATATTCTGTACTTTTTTTGTTTATATATGATACCCCACCCTATCGGTAAGGGCAACTGACACCCCGGGGATTCTGAGCCCTGGGGGGGGGGGGTGTTTTCCCCAACATTCTAATGGGAGGTTGAATGGCTTACTACCCCCTTTGGCTCAACTCTATTCTCTTGGTAGATACTTTTTCCATAAGGCACAGCGGTTAGTTACCCCATATATGTGTGTAGAGGGCTGTAATGGCTTGTGGTTATTCACACACATATATTCTAGATATAGTATCCTATGGAATACTATAGGTGTAATGTGTATAGGCTATGATGGCTTGGGGATCCTTACTCGGAGTATGGGCTGTAATGGCTTGAGGTATTATACCCGACGTATGATACACGTTATGCGGGCTGTGGTGGCTCCCGGAAACTACCTGGTTACTTTTGGTTGTGAGGACGGTGTGGTGCATCGCCCAGGTGTCTGCGGGCAAGCCTATGTGGTGCACGAGGTGCAGATTGTGGAGCTAAGTCCAGGTCTCTGCGGGTAAGCCTTTGGAGAGAGATGCACATGACATATGTCATTGGGGAAAAGTAGAAAACCAGTGGGGAAGTAGTAGTGGAGTACACTTGATATTCTTTACTATATGCTATATTATTGTATGCGTTACATGGTGAGAGTATCCATGGTTAGGTTGGGAACTTAGTATACCTATTTAGGTAATGAGTTAGTTTCACTTGTTGTTCACTGGGATTTAGCATGATTTATTTACTTTTTCATGAGATGATTGGGGAGGATCCTACTTGGTATACTGTTATACTCACCCTATGTATATATAAACTTTTTTTCAGGTCACTTGGAGAAGGTTAGAGATCAAGCTGGTTACTACTATCTTGTGGTTGGAGGAGGAGCTGTTCGGGCTTGTGGTCGCTGTCGTTTTACATTCTTTTGGGTACGTTTAGTTTACCCTTTCAGTTGTAGTACTTTTGCATGACATTTCATATATGTACTGGGATTTATTTTATATCTCAGTTCTGTGTTGGAGTTTATTGGAGTCTATTCGATCTCTATCTTTTCTGCATGTGTTCTCTTAGAGGGTAATGCCTCCCATTTGTATGTTTATTATACCCTCGGTGATAGTCGCCAACCCAGGGCCTACTGGAGGCGGGACTCCGGGGTCATTATCTCCCTTCTCACATTGCCGGCCCAGGAGGGGTACACATTGTGGGGAGGGGGTCGTGATAGAGTGGCATCAGAGGTCTGGTTGAGGGATATGATGAAGTTTGGAGTTAGGCACATGTGAGGATGCATGGGGTGGTAGGGAAACAATGTCATTCATGTTTAGAAAGTTGGGTAAACACTGCAGATCGGCAAAGAAATAGGCATTCAGGGCCCCCTATGATCTGTTGCACGGGCCTTTAAGTTTATGATAGCTACTAAACAAAGTGATACTGGTTGCAGGGTAGAGACCAAGGAAAGGATCATGCATCATTATTCTTTGCGCCTGTGTTTGAATGGGTAGACCTTGGGATAGGTAACACGAAATTAATAAAACAAAGAAATTAATTAATTAATGTTGAGTCTTCCATATTCCAGGCTTAGTAGTTCTAACAGATGTTATTTTACAGGTATGGCTCCAGGTCGACGTCCTCGTCAGGTTTGCGCAGAAGATGCCCAGCAGGCTGTTCCAATAGATCACTGCCGAGTAGAGGTTGACGACGATGAAACTTGGAGGAAGACACTTCGAGAGTTTCAGTTCCAGAGTCTACAGAAGTACGAGGGATCCGTTTCAGATGCATTCACAGAATACTGGTTGGAGGAGATCGAGATAGGCTTCAGTTCGATTCGTGCTCTGAAGGAACACTGGGTGTCCTTGGTTTTGACGATGCTATGTGGAGCAGCGAGGCAGTGGTGGTTCTTGTTCCTCGGTGATCGTGAGGAGTCAGCAATCTCATGGGAGGATTTTCGAGACAGTTTTAGAGTCGAGTTTCTTTTGTCAACTACGAAGGTGTTCATTCGCCAGGAGCTTCTCACCCTTCGATAGGGGAGCTCCAGTGTTCGAGAGTTTGGAATCTATTTCAGGAACCATCTACGATATTCTTCAGACCTATTACCAGATGATGAGGCCAGGGCGAGGCATTTTGAGGAGGCTTTGCGTCCAGAGATCCAGCGCCAGGTCACCCCATTTTTTCTGATGACATATCTTGAGGTGTTGGCGAGGGCAGAGGTTATTGAGAGGACATTAGATAGGACTGGATCGTCATGAGAGGGGAATCATCATGATTCCTCATGAAGTAGAGTTGTGGTCCGGGGTTCCCGGTTTTCAGGATATAAGAGTTTCTGTTCACCTGGGGGTAGGTCCCATCCCTTCCCATCTCGTTTCTCCGGAGGCAGCCACTCTCAGGCATATGCCAAGGGATTAGGCGCTTGTTTATCTTGTGGTGGTCGTGGTCATCAGCAGTGGGAGTGCCTGACTTTTCAGAGCAGTCATCGTGCACTGGGCACTCCACTTCAGGTTCATCCGTTGAGGCAGTTCCAGCCGAGGCAGTAGTAGCAGGTTGCACCAGCATTAGATCAGCAGAGGGTAGATGGAGTAGGCAGAGGACAGCCCCATGACGCTCCCCATCCTCAGAGAGAAGAGCGTGGTCGTGATGGTGGTCATCATCAGGGTTAGAGAGGCCGTGGAGGTGGTCGTTGTCAACTTCATGCTCTAGCGTTGCCAGCCCCTAGGCGAGCCAGATGTCATTCGAGGTACCCTTTGCTTGTTTTGTACCTTGGTGTATGCCTTGTTTGATTCAGGAGCAACACACTCCTTCTTATCACCTACCCTTGTCCATGCTTTGGAACATGAGGTAGAGAGGATTTTAGTGCCCTTGGCGTTGACTACACCAGTTGGAGGTCGAGCTGACTAGTTTGAAGTATGTAGAGACTATGAGCTAGTGTGGGGGCAACACCGCTCTTGGGGAGATTTCCTATGTTTGCGAATACAACCATATGCTGTCATACTCGGCATGGATTGGTTGTATTCGGTGCAAGCTGTTGTGGATTGCTACAGGAAGAATTTAGTTTTCCTTGATGCAGATGGAGAGAAAGTGGTGTTTGTTGGTGAGATAGATCCTCGGATGAGTCATAGAAGAGTTTCATCCTTATCATCCATGGTGGCTGGGATGATGCTGAGTTTTTCAGAGGTTCAACAGTTGGCGTTTCCTAGGGTCGTAGAGGAGTACCCTGACGTCTTTCCAGGAGATGTTGTATCCTTACCCCCTCGACGAGAGATCGAGTTTGGGATCGAGCTACAGCCAGGAGCGTCCCCTATCTCTATGTATCCATATAGGATGGCCCCTTTGGAGTTACGAGAGCTAAGTATTCAGCTTGGTGGTCTGTTGCAGTGTGGTTTTGTTTAGCCAAGTGTGTCACCTTGGGGTGCACCCGTTTTGTTTGTGAAAAAGGCTGATGGCAGTTTGCGGTTGTGTGTCGATTATCATCGATTAAACAAATTGAAAGTAAATAACCTCTATCCTCTTCTACGGATTGATGACTTATTCGATCAACTGAAGGTTGCAAGTTGGTTATCAAAGATCGACTTGCGGTCAGGATATCACCAAATGCGTGTAAAGGATGAGGATATCCCAAAGACTGCTTTCCGTTGTCGTCATGGTCATTATGAGTTTGTTGTAATTCCATTTGGCGTGACGAATGCTCCAGCTGTTTTCATGGGATTGTTGAATGCTGTGTTCCATGAATTCCAGGACAAGTTTGTTGTGGTTTTCATCGATGACATCCTTGTGTACTCCACATCTGAAGAAGAGAATGCAGAGCATCTATGAGCCGTTTTGGGAGTTCTTCGCCAACATAAGTTGTTTGGGAAGTTGTCCAATTGTGAGTTCTGGGCACTAGAAGTTCGTTTCTTATGGCATGTTGTGTCCCAACAGGGAGTAGTTGTGGATCCATCGAAGATAGAATCAGTAGTGTCTTGGGAAGCCCCCAAGACCGTGTTAGAGGTGCAAAGTTTACTTGGTCTCGCAAGCTATTATAAAAGGTTTGTAGCCAATTTATCTCGAGTTACGACTCCTCTGACCGCTTTGACCAGGAAGGATCAAGCATTCATATAGACTGATCAGTGTCAGACAGCTTTCTAGTATCTAAAGGAGAAGTTGGTAAGTGCTCCTGTCCTTTGTCTTCCAGCGGAGGGAGTCCAGTTTGATGTTTTCTGTGATGCTTCACATATGGGGCTAGGCTGTGATCTCATGCAGCAGAGGTCAGTTGTTTCTTATGGGTCTCAGCAGTTGCGTCCCCATGAATGCAACTATGCCACCCATGACCTTGAGTTGGCAGTCGTGGTGTTTTCTCTAAAGTTGTGGAGACATTACCTCATTGGTGAGAACTTTGTGGTTTTCACCGATCATAAGAGTTTGAGGTATGTTTTCTCCCAACGTTACTTGAACTTGAGGCAGCGTCGGTGGATGGAGTTCATGTAGGAATACGACTTTGAAATATCATATACACCAGGAAAAGTGAATGTTGTAGCTAACACACTAAGCTGAAAGACACGTAATGATGTTGTGCGTGAATCTGGTGATTCCTGGAGAGTGATGGAAGAGCTATCAGCTATTCATCTTGATATGGGAGAAGTTGGGGGTAGAGGTTGTCTTTTCCAGATGACGGTGCAGTCATCCCTGATGCAGAAGGTGGAAGAGTCTCAGTAGGGTGATCTAGAGGTGGAAGTCTGGAGAGACGGAGTTGTTTGTGGTGAGGCCCCTAATGGTTGGTCGGAGGATGAACAACACTTACTGTTGTATCATGGAAGGCTTTTTGTCCCCTTAACGATCTGTGAGACAGTTCTCTATGGGTTCCATAGTTCACCCTTGTCAGTACATCCTGGTGTGACGAAGATGTACCGATCCTTGAGTAGTCAGTTTTGGTGGCCTGGGCTGAAGCGTACGGTTGTAGAATGTGTGTCTCGATGTTTAGTCTACCAGAAGGTGAAGGCCAAACACTGTGTTCCAGGTGGTCTTCTCCAGCAATTGGAGATTCCTCAGTGGAAGTGGGAGGACATCTCAATGGACTTCGTTATAGGTTTACCTCGAGCTCCGTGAGGACATGATGCTATTTGGGTGGTAGTGGATCGTTTAACAAAGTCGGCCCATTTCATAGAGATCAAGGAGTCGAGCACAGTGGAGGTTTTGTCGAGACAGTATTTGGAGGAGGTGGTGAGGCTTCATGGAGTACCTAGGACGATAATTTCTGATCGAGATCCTCGTTTTACCTTCATAGTGTGGAGAGGTGTCCAGCATGCTTTTGGCTCTCAACTGTGCCTTAGCACTGCTTTTCATCCTCAAACGGATTGTCAGAAAGAGCAAACCATCCAGACTCTTGAAGACATGTTGCGCTCTTGTGTTCTTGATTTTGGAGGTTCATGGATGAAGCACTTACCCTTGGTAGAGTTCTCTTACAATAATAGTTTTCACTCTACCATCGGTATGGCGCCGTTTGAAGCCTTGTATGGCCGGCCATGCCGTTCTCCGTTGTGCTGGACTGGGGTCGGAGAGTCAGCAATTCTCGGACCAGAACTAGTGCAAAATACAACAGAGATGGTTCAGGTGATTTGTGAGAGGATGAAGACAGCACATGATCGTCAGAAATCATATGCTGATCAAAGAAGGAGACCATTAGAGTTTAATGTTGGGGATCATGTGTGTCTAAAGGTGACTCCTCATCGTGGGCAGTGAAGGTTTGGTCGTGGAAGTAAGCTTTTTCCTCGGTTTGATGGGACTTTCGAGGTGTTAGCTCGTGTTGGAGCTGTGGCGTATCGAGTAGAACTTCCCCCTCAGATGAGTCAGATACATGATGTTTTCCATGTATCACAGCTCCGTCATTACCTTCATGATGAATCTCATGTTATCGATTGGGGAGAGATCGATATTGATGATGATGAAACCTTCATGGAGCGACCTGTGGAGATCCAAGATCGGAAGGAGAAGGAGTTACGTGGGCATTCTATCCCCTTCGTTCGTGTCTTGTGGCGACACGGTGGCATGGAGGAGAGTACATGGGAGCGTGAGTCACAGATACGTGCTCAGTACCCAGAGTTGTTTAATGTTTAACTCTTTTCATGTAATGATGTTTATTTTATGGTTAGACCATTCATGTTTTATTTATGTACCTTTTGTGTGATGTTATGATTGAATTGTTTTGATATGGATTGATTGTTTCCATATTCTCAGATGTCGTAGTTTTGTTCCAGCATTCGAACAACTCATGGTGGTTTTCCCTTGAGAGGTACATTATGGGGTGGTTGTTTGGACCCCTCTTTTTTTCTGAGTTGGTTTTTAATTCTCGAGGATGAGAATGTTTTGAGAGGTATCTAATGTAATGGCCCGGACCTCTCCGGTCTACTAATTTGTGAAAATGTGGTGTTGGAGGTGTTCCGGGAGGTCAAGGTGACTTATCCCCCAGCCGCACCCTACCGGTAGCTCGGTCTACCAGTAGCCGCTGCCTGCCGGTAGCTCGGTCCATCGGTAGCCACAGCCTACCGGAAGCTCGACCCACTGGTAGCCGCTGCCTACCGATAGCTCGGTCCACCGGTAGCTACTGCCTACTGGTAGCTCGGTCTACCAGTAGCCACTGCCTACCGGTAGTTCGGTCTACCGGTAGCCGCAGTCTAGCAATAGCTCGGCTAACACTTTTCCAAATTTCTAGTTCTGTGAACAATATTTCTATCGGTGACCTTCTATCGGTAGACTGGAATAATGTTCTATCGGTGAGGATCTAATGGTAGACTTGTGTTTCTATCGGCAAGGTTCTATCGGTGACCTTTTCTTTCCTTTACCAATTTTTGAGTTCTGTGAACAGTGTTTCCAGAATTTTAAGAGCTACCGATTCCTTTTCCAAATTTCACATTTGAACAGTGTTTCCAGAATCCTAAGAGCTACTGATTCCTTCCTTTTCCAAATTTCACGTTTGAACAGTGTTTCCAGAATCCTAAGAGCTACTGATTCCCTCCTTTGCCAAATTTCACGTTTGAACAGTGTTTCAAGAATCCTAAGAGCTACCGATTCTTTCCTTTTCCAAATTTCATGTTTGAACAGTGTTTCTAGAATTCTAAGATCTACCGATTCATTCCTTTTCCAAATATAGAGTATGTGAACAGTGTTTCCGGATTCCTACAGTTTTGACCCTTTTGACGTTTCCTTTGACGTAATATACATTTAAAGCCTTATTTTAAGTGCTCTTAAGGCCGTTTAAAATGCCATAAATCCTATATTAATTATTCCTAAGGCCAGGATGTATTTACTTGGTCAAACCTCCTGGGTTAATGCGATCCGTTTTTAATGGAGAATTAACTGGATCTTAAACTGTCGCCCCATTAAATCTTCAAAAAGGGGCAAGATATCATTCTCCCTTTTTCTTTCCCTTTGTTCTCAACTAAGAGGCACTAGAACTTTCAAATCCTTTCCGTAGGAGTTGCACAATCAATCATTACTCCTAGGATTGGTTCAGCTCTGTTTTGGATGCAACTGAGCTGTGTCGATCAATCATCGATATAAGCATCCTCCGGTGGATGCAGTTGTCGCAAGGGGAGGATCGTGACCTGTTGTGTGGATAAATAATGTGAGGAACTGTTTGAGGTAGGGGATTCATGGCTTCTCTAATTGTATATGTGCAATCGTAGAGTTAACATGATTTATCCCTTTGGATCACAATGAAAATGACCTAATTAAATACTTGAACCTGATTAAAAGAATTGGTTGATCGCATGTTGTTGCTTTATACCGTGATAACGGTTGGCCTCATGTTTTCCTAGATATAGTGATATCGATGTTTTCTTTGATTTGTTGTTCCTTCATGATAGAAATTGATACTAAACGTAATGTCGGAATTAATTATTAATAAATTGGCTAAAGATAAAGAGTCATGTAAATTAATCGGGTTATTTTCGTTGTTGTAGTTGTTATAATTTGAGGATAATCAAATTAGGGAAGGAAGAATGGTTATTTAATTGTGATTGCTTGATGATTAGGTATCCATGATTCGAACCTACGAATAGCAAATCTGCCAATTCAATATGGATTAATGAACAGATTATGTGGGAATTTCTAAAGGGGTTCTAAGTTACCCTCTTGTTTTCTAAAGGTTCAAGAGCCCATGGTTGTGATTATTATTTTTCTGCTGCTTGTGCTGTGATTTGAGCCTGGATGGCTGTTGTGATATGTGGAGGCGTGGAGGCCTTGTGGTTATGGCAGTGGATGACGCCTAGAGTGGTGATATGCATCAGTTATTCATGTGGGTGTCGGGGAGGACACCAGGGGTGATGGAATGGGATGGATGCGGTTGCGGGATGCTTGTGGTTTTCTTTGAATGTTAATCTGCTTTTCTTTTCCCCACTTCTCAAGGAAGCTGGTCTCGCTACCCTTCTTCCGAAGGAGGCGAAGACGCGCGAGGTATGCCACGTGCTTTCCATGTTTAGCCTCTCGAGGGAAAATGGGTCTGTGCTCTTTCTATAGGCGGAAAAGACTCTACGGGTAGTATATCTACTCACTATGTTGAGCCTCCTTTGTGTTTAGTAGCATAGGATGATTTTCTAGAATGCCTGAGAATGTGGGAAAGTAACTCTATAATGAATGTTTGATTAAATGGTGAAAATCCACGGGGATAGAGATACTGGAATTTAAAGGTGATGTGAATCTTAAAAGGAGCAGTTGTTTTTGAATGTGATGCCAATTTAGTTTAATGTGGAATTGTTCATTCTTAATTAATGTTTAAAGAATTAAATTAACATACAGTGGAACTGATAAAATGAGAATGGAGTAATATAATAAAGCTCTTCAAATGTTTCTGTGCTTATTGGATATCTAGTCTTTGAAGTAACAGCCTGGAGTCTGAGAGACGTTAGCTGCAGTTGTATCTAAGACTAGGTAATGCCCATTGTGTGGATGTGAGTTACATATATATTTTGTACATTTTGTGTTTCTATACGGTCCTCCACCCTATCGGTAAGGGAAACTGACTCGCCGGGGATTCAGAGCCCTGGGGGGGGGGGGGGTTGTTTTCCCCAACATTATGATGGGAGGTTGAATGGATGACTACCCCCTTTGGCCCCGCTCTCTTCACTTGGTAGATACATGTGCCATATGGCACAATGGTTAGTTACCCCACATATGTGTGTAGAGGGCTATAATGGCTTATGGTTATTCACACACATATATTCTAGATATAGTATCCTATGGAATACTATAGGTGTAATGTGTATAGGCTATGATGGCTTGAGGATCCTTACTCGGAGTATGGGCTGTAATGGATTGAGGTATTATACCCGACATATGATACACGTTATGCGGGCTGTGGTGGCTCCCAGAAACTACCTGGTTACTTTTGCTTGTGAGGAAGGTGTGATGCTTCGCCCAGGTGTCTGCGGGAAGCCAGTGTGGTGCACGAGGTGCAGATTGTGGAGCTAAGCCGAGGTGTCTGCGGGCAAGCCTTCGGAGAGAGATGCATTGGACGTATGTCATTGGGGAAAAGAGGCAAACCAGTGGGGAAGTAGTAGCGGGGTGCCCTTGATATTCTTTACTATATGCGATATTCTTGTATGCGTTACTTGGTGAGAGTAGCCATGGTGAGGTTGGGAACTTAGTATACCTGTTTAGGTAATGAGTTAGTTTCACTTGCTGTTCACTGGGCTTTAGCATGTTTTCTTTACTTTTGCACGAGAGGATTGGGGAGGATCCTACTGAGTATACTGTTATACTCACCCTATGTATATATAAACTGTTTTTCAGGTCACTTGGAGCAGGTTGGAGATCAAGCTGGTCACTACTAGCTTGCGGTTGGAGGAGGAGCTGTTCGGGCTTGTGGTCGCTGCCATTTTACATTCTTTTGGGTACTTTTAGTTTCCCCTTTCAGTTGTAGTACTTTTTCATGACATTTCATATATGTACTTGGATTTATTTTATATCTCAGTTCTGAGTTGGAGTTGATTGGAGTTTATTCTATCTCTCTCTTTTCTGCATGTGTTCTCTTAGAGGGTAATGCATCCCATTTGTATGTTTATTATACCCTCAGTTCTAGTCGCCAACCCGGGGCCTACTGGAGGCGGGACTCGGGGGTCATTATCTCCCTTCTCACATTGCCGGCCCAGGAGAGGTACCCTTTGTGGGGAGGGGGTCGTGACACTTATGAACATTCTAGTTTCAATATTGGAATTCCTTATTTCTATATATCTTATTCATCCTAATTTATTGATTACCCATTTTTTGTCATTAAGATAAGATTCACATTACTCATATTTGAATACTATTTTCTTCAATAATAAATATCAATAATATTTCTTTGTTTATTTTAATTTAGAATGTATGGTATATTTTTTAGCAATGGATACACCACCATTTTATTTTTTAAATTTTAAAAAATATATTTCAGTATTCCCTCATATCGCATATGGGTTCCAATAACATCATATTTGGAATGATTAATAATCATTGTTTTCTCCTCAAATGTTTTTATCCTTGATTACCAATAATTGGGATAAATATCAATTATATTTTTCAAAACGATCTCATTATAAATACTTTTCTCACCAATATATTGTACACTATTTATTATTGTTATGATGATCTGATGAATCTTTACCCCATATTCATCCAATAACAATTAATAGGAATTATTTCCATCTATAAAAAGTTATCAATTGGTCTCAACAGCATTATATGTAGAAAAATTAGTATTATCAATAATTTTCCATATACATTATGATTCATCAAAAGTTTATTTTTTAAAAATAAATTATTCTTTCCATTGAATAAGAAAAGTATACCATAGTCAATAGATTAACTAATATTCATATTCAACTTAATATTTAAAATACATTGTGTTCTTATCCAAATGATTATTATCTCCATTAATCATAGTAATTTTTTTGAAATATTTGGTAAATAAAGAAATTATTCATCCAATACCACCAATACTTATTGTTAAAACCATCCATCATTAGTGGACTTTTTAGATTTATATTTTATATTGAAATAACATTCACACATTCAATTATTAATAATATATACAAATATTATTTTTAAAAACTTATTAGTGTTACAATGTTTATGAAAAAAATTATATCAAACTATTAGATAAAAAGAAATAGTAAATAATGTTAAAATTCAGAAAGTAGTTGAACAGTTGAATTATACTATGATAATAATTATATGATCAATATATATTCAATATTGATTATATAATTGTAATAATTTTCATATAATGACACTACTAAAAAGAAGGGGTTAATTTCTATTTAAAAAAATAGTTCAAATTAATTAAACTACAAAACCTAAAGCCTATTAAAGTAAACTGTCAAACATATACTCATTTAGATTAGCTATGTCACATAATTAAATTAACAATGGATTCTAATTATATAGAAGTGTAAATTGTAATAAATATGGATTTGATTATTTATAGTATACAAATTTTATTTAGGATGGATATTTTAAATTAATATATTTTAGTATTATTTTATCAGATTCAAATGGATAATCAATAATAATAATAAGATAAATAAAATTACTCAAATTATATTTAATGTCCAACACAATATTAAACTTGTAAACAACAATTAATAAGAATCATAATAATGTAAGAATTACTTTCCTTCTATTTAAAAGAGAAAACTATAATATCCTTAAGAGTAAGGTAGTCTATAATCTAGTAAAATGGTATCCACTATTTTATACTTATAGTATATTCTATCACTCCTTTATATCAAATAGCTCTATATAAATATTTAAATTGTTTTACCTTCCAATACTTGTAATCCCTTAATATGATGATCAAATTTTCTTTATCTACCTTTCCCCATCATACCTTGATGTGGTTGGTAAAATTCTATATCATCCCATCCCTGGAATCCCTTGGCTATTAGGATGACCAGAAATGAGTTACTATTACAAAATTTCAAAAGGAGACAGTTGTATATGGTTTCTTTAGAGAGAATCTACCTACAAATTTACAAAAATTCCTAGAATGAGATATTCCTAGTTATTAATATTCATAATATTGGATAGTGAGTGTAATAAACTAGCACCAAACTCTTCAAATGTCATAATATTTATATGCAACCTCCCAATAGTATTATATTCAATGTTTTTTGAAATATCCTTAGAAATTTGGCATATGGAATCTCATCAAAACATAATGATTGATGTCCATTTGATTATCACAATAATGTTTCTAGTGATATTCTATAAAATATAAATAATTCATTTGAGTATGATTATAATCATCGGTTAGTCTAATAAACTTCCATAAGATTTTTAATATTATAATAATTTTGAAAAAGTACTCTAATATTAATATTACTAGTATTTTTCTGATTATAAATATTTTTTCAGTATGAATGAAAAGACACGAAATCTATCATTCAATTCTATTAAATGTGAGTCTAATTAATCTGACACATTCTATTTGTTATAATCGAAATGAAGAATACCACAAAAATATCAATAATTTGTTATAAATTATTCTATTTAGGTTAACATATAATTTTATCTAAATATTCCACTAAAACTACTTATGAGATAAAATGTCACTAAAAATGTTATCAACTAATTATTTGCGATGTCTAAAAAATGGAAGGAAAAGTAAGATGTGGAACAAACTTATCAATATTAAGGACCGATGATTATAAAAATTCTATAAGAAATTTGAAATCCTCTACTACTAACTAGTGTATAACAACAAAAATTGGGTATAATATGTAAATATAAAATAATTCCATAAATTGGGACATGAAAAAAATCATTATAAGAACAAAATAATTTGAAATAAACTCTTTTACGTTTATATATACTTAATCATCTTTACAGTTACTGAAATAATAATGAAATGAAACTTTATATACCTTTTATATGAAATTTTTATGATATAATATATCAACGGGGGAGTATATACACCAAATAAAAGAAAAATTTGGGATTATTGTGAACGTTTCATGGATGAATGTAACACCCCGAGATTTTATGAAAAATATTCTTTTTAATTTTATTAATGTCTTGTGTTGTACACTACACCAAAAGGAGCTTGCACAACACACATCCTTGACTAGCCTTGCATTACATGCAATCACGACCTTCCTCGATAGCGTCTGTAGTACGCAATACCGAGTTTCACTAAACAACGATATGCTATTAAAATATTATTATAACAAGCCGTTATGAATAGTAATAACCACCTTTTATAATTTTAGAAATTTTCGCTCTCAAAATGGACTTCATTTTTGGATTCGGAGTTTCGAATTTATCCTAAGGTGAAATTTTGGTACTTTTCGGATAACTTTCATATTCTGATGAATAGTGAAAATTACTAAATTATAATTAAAAACAACTTTTTTAATCAAAATAATTAATAGTGATAAATTATTAATTTGAGAGGTTTTCAAGTATATTTAGAATATATTTTTACAATTTAATACAATGTTGTTCATTGGATGTAATTTCACATTTAAACCAGACATAAACAAGTGTCAATCTTTTGATAGATATTGTTTCTTAGAAACACGTTATTTGTTTTAATAGCGGGATTTAATTATAAAATTAATTAATGCAACTTCTATGTTATGAATTTGGTAAAATAGACTTCATTTTTGAAATCGGAATATGAAGTATAGCTTAGGATGATATTTTGGCATTGTTCTGAAAAACATCAATTTTTGATGAATAGTGAAACTACTAAGTGGTAGTTAAAAAACTGAATTTTTCATAAAACTTAATTTTACCGCTTCTGTGAATGGAATTTCAAAAATCCAAGAGATTCGGTTAATGTCAGTATGTAAAATGTGGTTCAATGAGATGAAAGTAATTTTTGATGAATAGTAACTTTTTACTTTTATTTACCACGGTTAAAAGTAAATAGGGTAATTAAGGGAAAAATGATATTAATATTACCCTAACACATGTCCTAATCCTATTGGACAAGTTTATCTCGACCAAAAACAACCTTAAGTGTAAAATATTATCATTTAGGCCCACTTGGATTAGATTAGGACATTTATTATTATTTAATTCAAAGAAGAGTTAAAAAAGATACAATCAAAGTTTATTTACTAAAACATTTTTAATATAGGGTTATACATAAGGTAAATTCGATTGTAAATATTAATTATAAAGCTAAAAATATTTACTACATAACAGTATTTTATTTGTAATTTTTAGACATCAAATAATTTAATTTATTTATGACACAAAGATGATGCAGTAATTATCTTATTAATGAAATATTGACATAATTGATATTATAAATACCAAAATAAATGAAATTTAAGACTTTTTATGAATTCCACTAATTTTCTAGGTTACTATGATATATTATTGTTGATTTAATTAACTTGGATTGAACATATAATTCTGTTATGACTTTCACAAAAATCATATATCAAATAGTGTCAAAATTGACACAAAATAGTTTTTAAATCAAATATTATATTATTAATTGATATTTTATTCCTAAAAATATAATGATCCGCCAAATGACTTAGATAAGGGTATATATTATAATAATAAACAATTTGGGGTTCGTTTGGCTTCATATAGTAAGTTTATTAACCATATAGTATAAGAACCCAAGAAGACACGGTAAAAGTAAAATTATTTAACTTAATGTTAAATCTAAATGATAATGTTAAAATAGGAACCTAAACTTGTCTAAATTATATTGGATGAGAGGATTTAGACCCATACCCACCTTAGTCTCGAAATAAATCATTTTGGAGCTATTTAAAACCGAACATGACTTTATAATAAAATAATATTTTTAGTTATTCCAAAGGTTCCCCTCTCCTCCCTTATAAAAGGACACCTCCTCCCTCTCTTCCTCACACAACATTGAGACTTCATGCCTGGCGAACCCCTGCCAAAATCCCTTATCCACTTTCCTAGTATCATCCTAGTGGTCCTAGTCTTCTTCAATGTCCATCCTTAGTTCTTTAAGTGGAGGCCAAGAAAAGGCGCGTCAAAAAGAGGTAATATCCATTACCGATCTTTTTCAATTTCTATCTTCTTAAACTTATTCTTATTTAGTTGTTTCATGATAAAGTAATAACATAAGTATTTCTTATATACTGATATGTTATTGTAAATATGAAAAAACTCTAATTAACCTTCTATCCATCCTACGGAAAAAGGAAATCACCGCGCGTGCGTACGTACTGAATACCGTCTCCACGCCGTGATGTAATCTATTTTCCGCCACCACCATAATTGGATGGGTATAAAGGTGTAATGAGTAACTATATATGATTATTATAAAGTGATATTTATACAGAAATAGTATACATACACTTCAACACAATTCCATGACCATGGGAACGATATCATCGCCCGTGCGTACGTACGGACTTCCGTCTCCACGACGCGATGAGATTCATTCTCAATGATTAACCATTCATGAATGATTATAAAGTATATATAATAAGTACTAATGAAATATATGACCTTATAATGATACTGGAATTATTTATATTTATATGTATGTCATCTACTTAATTCCATTCAATTCAATAAGGAAACGAAAACAGCGTTCATGCGTACGTACGGACTACCGTCTCCATGAACGGTGTATTTCTTTCCATTTACTGATTTATTATATATGTATATTATGAATATATATATATATAAATCATGTTTTATATTCTGGAATTAAGTAATCATGACCTAGGTAATCATATGAATAATTACAAGTTAAAAACACGAACGACAAATGAGACGATTTTACCCAAAACGCTACTTTAACATTAATTTACAAAAGAACGGGTAATATAAAGTCATAAGTGGACCATATATGACATAATAACAATGAATATGATTCTAGAATAAGTCAATAACATGATTTAAATCATTATACAGGAGGTTCGGACACTTACAAAGCAAGTCGGACCTAAGGTAAGGGAAATATCACAATCTCATTTTCATCCGAGATTGTTTATACTTTGGAATTTATTGGGGTGTATTTTATCATCCACATCCATGTTTCCTCAATATTTAATATTATTACCATTCACCTACAATTGTTTTAATCTTATTTTACCCTTCTGTGAGTTTTTAGTAAAAGATATGAAAGGAATCTTTTGTCGTTTTTCGTACGAGATACTTTTTGACTTTTCCGACAAAAGTACGAGAAGAATGTTTTTTTAACTTATATGGCATGAATGGATTTTTAAAACATTATTTCCAAGAAGCATCCTTTAGAAGTTTTCATGTTTATTTTTAATCAACCACTTTTAGTTTAATGTTTTATGACATGTTAAGAAAGGAAAAATGATTTTAAAGAAGAAAGGATATTTTCCTCAAGAATTCATTTCAAGTGTTTTTTTTCAAAACTATTTTCCATATAAGATAACGTTATTTGATATATATGTTTCAAGTAAAATGTCTCTATGATTTAAAGGGTTTCAATTTTCTTATGATGAAATGATATCAATTGTTTATGGATTATGATGGCATGATGTTTAAGAATCCCATTTTATTACATGGGTTATGCAATGATGTATGATTTATGATTTTGTGGCACACATAAGAATGGTATCATTATGAGATAGGTGGGACCTATATCTCACTCCAATGCATTGGGTAAAGATTTCATATCTCATGAGATAGACATGGCTGGAATGGTAGGTTATACATGTTCCGTGAAATAGGACTGAAACGAGGGTGACTCCATTCAGAAAGGGACTTTGTCCACTAAGATAGTCTTGGCAATGAGTCATGACTAACAAGAAATGATTCTCTATGATTATGTGTGTATGACAAAAAGTTTCATTTTTTAAGTTATGCTTATTTGGATTTCATTTCACTACTATGATTTATCCCATGTTATGAAATTATGCTCTCTTTTTCAGGTTAAGATTTCCAAAAGTTATGTTCTTATGAATATGATGTGATTGATTTTTCTTTTGTTTACCCTTACAGAGCATTTGAGCTCACCCTTTTATGTTTTATTTTCCCCAGGATATAAAGAAAGGTTTTAGGTAAAAAAAAGGGAAGATCTTTATGGGAGATATTGAAGATCTTTCACCACGATTAGAAGATTACATTCCGAGTTTCCAAAGACACTAAACTATTACGATCCTTTTGTGTGTGTTTTTGTTATGTACTAAGTATTCCGCAAATGTAATTTAATGTCAATGTACGTCAAGCTTCGGGTCTCTACAGTTGGTATCAGAGGAAAGGTTTATTCAACCTTTGGAAACTAGGATGCGAAAACGTTAGTGAGATCCCTAGAGATATTTCTAAGGTATGTCTAGGGATACATCTAAGGTTAAGTATACGTATAGGTTATAGTCCTAGAATTACACTAACAATCTTATAATTTAACCGAAGATGTTAGATATTGAGGGTACTTCCCCTTTACTATGTTGTTTTCTCTAGCATGATTTTTTCCTCTCACAGAATTATATTTGTGTTCTAGTTAATGGAGGGAACCAAAAGAAATTTGGTTAACATTGAATCCAATGGACAAATTGGTGACTATGAGCAACAAAATTGTGTAATTCCTAGAGAGAAAGATATTGTGATTTTGCTGAATCAGTCATCGCGATATATGATTAACAAGGTGAAATTTAGTGGTATGCCTAATTCATCAAAGAAGAGAAAGATAGACTATTATGCATGTTCGCATGTTGAGGAGCATAAAGAAAGGAAGATTGAGATTTCTAAAGAAGGGAAGAAGAACCTTGAGAAATACCTCAAATGGAGAGACCGATGTTATCTGTGTGGAGAAAAGGGTCATAGAGTGATAGACTGTTATGGAGTTCAATGTATTATTTGTGGAGAACATGGGCATTACCCAACTCAATGCCCTGACCTAAAAAGTTACTTCTAAATCAAGGAAGGACTTATTCCAGGACAATAATTGAAGAGGTTGGATTGAAGTGTTTATGTATTGGTATTCACGAATAATGTTGTTGAGGTACTTTTATTGTGTATTAGAATATTGTTGTATTATTCTATTGTGGTTTTCAATAATCTTAAGGTACCGGTAACCATTAAAAGTGATTCAAATATTTTTGAAAGTAGATGATATGCGCATAATGAAGGGATAAGGAGAAAATGAAATGTTTTACAGTATTCATGAGCTCATGATTGATATAAGGACTAAGTGATATCATGGTTTGAGTATATAGAAGTTTGAGGATTTTGGTATGTGAAAATTGTTAACTTTTGACTGCATTCATGTTTTCAAAAAGGATTAATGGGTATTCAAGAGAATACATTATTAAGGCCTTTGAATGTTTATAATGTGACCAACAAGACATATCTTATGATATATGGGGATCAACGATGGTATTAAATCTCTGGTAATTGTTTTCACTATATTATGAGAGTGGACTGAAGTATTATGGATAAGCCTAAAGATTGTTGGACATAAGTTAGTATTGTTTAAGTATAGAGGTTTTTTTGATATTATTGATGGGATGTTATAGTAATATAGTTTTAGAAAAAGGACAACCTGCTGGACGAGCGACAACCCATCGCGTCGGACAAGGCTGTGGGAATCGAACCCACAACCGAAGTGCGACTGGCCTTTATCACATACCACTAGCCTACAAGAAGTCCGTGTTTAGTAGAAACTAGTTTTTATTATATTAAGTAGTATGATATATGAAGTATAAGTTCATTTTAGGAACCATATATCATTAATCTCACTATAGATGGACTTATGTATTTTTTGATAACTTTTTTAACCTTTTGAGACAGATGGAATGACCCATCATTCTATCACATGATCTGCTAACACATCACGAATGACAAATTCAACTTCATTTATTTAAGAGATGAAGTAGAAATTGTCCAAATAACGACAAACATTGAGACTATACCAAAATCACGAAAGTATTTCTTCTAATTCCAATTTCATCAACTTTAGGGAAATGATCTTGAAAACCAAAAATGTTGTCCTAGTGCTCTTATATCAGATTAATCAGATGGTACCTTAGATCGTCACAAATTTATGGATTTGTGATTGCTATCATTTCCATAGCCATGTTCTCTACCACTCTCCATCAGAACATGATGGTTAGATTTCTCTTCCATATCCATATTTTCTCCTATGTGGAAACCCAGTGATTAGTTTATTTGGGTAACTGTTACGTTTCATACTTTTGTTTTTAAATATTGGTTTTTGTATTACTTTTTACGATGTGGGTTTCGATTAAAGAATCTTTAGAATAGTAAACCATTTATAACCCCGACGAATTTCAAGGGCAAAAGTCATTTTAAGGGGGGTAGAATGTAACACCCCTAGATTTTATGAAAAATATTATTTTTAATTTTATTAATGTCTTGTGTTGTACGCTACACCAAAAGGAGCTTGCACAACACACATCCTTGACTTTCCTTGCATTACACGCAATCGCGACCTTCCTCGATAGCGTGCGTAGTACGCAATACCGAGTTTCACTAAACAATGATATGCTATTAAAATATTATTATAACTAGCAGTTATGAATAGTAATAACCACCTTTTAAAATTTTAGAAATTTTGGCTCTCAAAATGGACTTCATTTTTGGATTCGGAGTATCGAATTTAGCCTAAGGTAAAATTTTGGTACTTTTCGGATAACTTTCATATTTTGATGAATAGTGAAAGTTACTAAATTATAATTAAAAAAAACTTTTTTAATCAAAATAATTAATAGTGATAAATTATTAATTTGAGTGGTTTTCAAGTATATTTCGAATATATTTTTACAATTTAATACAATGTTGGTCATTGGATGTAATTTCACATTTAAACCAGACATAAACAAGTGTCAATCTTTTGATAGATATTGTTTCTTAAAAACACGCTATTTGTTTTAACAGCGGGATTTAATTATAAAATTAATTAATGCAACTTCTATGTTATGAATTTAGTAAAATAGACTTCATTTTTGAATTCAGAATATGAAATATAGCTTAGGATGAAATTTTGGCATTCTTCTGAAAAACATCAATTTTTGATGAATAGTGAAACTACTAAGTGGTAGTTAAAAAACTGAATTTTTCATAAAACATAATTTTACCGCTTCTGTGAATGGAATTTCCAAAATCCGAGAGACACGGTTGATGTCAGTAAGTAAAATTTGGTTCAATGAGATGAAAATAATTTTTGCTGAATAGTAACTTTTTTACTTTTATTTACCACAGTTAAAAGTAAATAGAGTATTTAAGGGTAAAAATGATATTAATATTACCCTAACACATGCCCTAATCCTATTGGACAAGTTTATCTCGACCAAAGACAACCTTAAGTGTAAAATATTATCACTTAGGCCCACATGGATTAGATTAGGACATTTATTATTATTTAATTCAAAGAAGCGTTAAAGGAGTTAAAATCAATGTTTATTTACTAAAACATTTCTAATATAGGGTTATACATAAGGTAAATTCGATTGTAAATATTCATTAGAAAGCTAAAAAGATTTTCTACATAATGGTATTTTAGTTCTAATTTTTAGACCTCAAATAAGTTAATTTATTTATGACACAAAGATGATGCAGTAATTGTCTTATTAATGAAATATTAACATAATTGATATTATAAATACCAAAATAAATGTAATTTAAGACTTTTTATGAATTCCACTAATTTTCTAGGTTACTATGATATATTAGTGCTGATTTAATCAACTTGTTTCTAACATATAAGTGTTTTATGACTTTCAAAAAAATCATATATCAAATAGAGTCAAAATTGACACAAAATAGTTTTTAAATCAAATATTATATTATTAATTGTTATTTTATTCCAAAAAATCTATGGTTCGGCCAAATGACTTAGATAAGGTTTTATATATTAATAATAAACAATTTGGGGTTCTTTTGGCTTCTTATAGTATGTTTATTAACCTTATAGTATAAGAACACAAGAAGACACGGTAAAAGTAAAATTATTTAACTTAATGTTAAATCTAAATGATAAGGTTAAAATAGGAACCTAAACTTGTCTAAATTCTATTGGATGAGAGGATTTCGACCCATCCCCACCTTATCCTCGAAATAAATCATTTTGGATCTATTTAAAACCGAACTTGACTTTATAATAAAATAATATTTTTTGTTATTCCAAAGGTGCCCCTCTCCTCCCTTATAAAAGGACACCTCCTCCCTCTCTTCCTCACACAACTTTGAGCCTTCAAGCTCGGACAAACCCTGAAAAAATCCCTTCTCCACTTACCTAGTATCATCCTAGAGGTCATGGTCTTCTTCAAAGACCATCCTTAGTTCTTTATGTGGAGGCTATGAAAAGGCGCGTCAAAAAGAGGTAATATCCATTACCGATATTTTTCAATTTCTTTCTTCTTCAACTTCTTCTTCTTTAGTTGTTTCATGATAAAGTAATAACATTAGTATTTATTATGTACTTATATGTTATTATAAATATGAAACAACTCTAATTAACCTTCTATACATCCTACAGAAAAAGGAAATCACCGCGCGTGCGTACGTATGGAATACCGTTTCCACGTCGTGGTGTAATCTATTTTCCACCACCACCTTAATTGGATGGGTATAAAGGTGTAATGAGTAACTATATAAGATTATTATAAAGTGATATTGATACAGAAATAGTATACAAACACTTCAACACAATTCCATGACCATGGGAACGATATCATCGCTCGTGCGTACGTACGGACTACCGTCTCTACGACGCGATGAGATTCATTCTCAATGATTAACCATTCATGAATGATTACAAATTATATATAATAAGTACTAATGAAATATATGACCTGTTAATGATACTTGAATTATTTATATTTTTATGTATGTCATCTACTTAATTCCATTAAATTCAATAGGGAAACGAAAACAACGTTCATGCGTACGTACGGACTACCGTCTTCATGAACGGTGTAATTCTTTCCATTTACTAATTTATTATATATTTATATTCTGAATATATATATATAAATCATGTTTTATATTCTGGAATTAAGTAATCATGTTCAAGGTAATCATATGAATAATTAAAAGTTAAAAACACGAATGACAAATGAGACGATTTGACCCAAAACGCTACTTTAACATTAATTTACAAAATAACAGGTAATATAAAGTCATAAGTGGACCATATATGATATAATAACAATGAATATGATTCTGGAATAAGTCAATCACGTGATTTAAATCATTACACAGGAGGTTCGGACACTTACAAAGCAAGTCGGACCTAAGGTAACGGAAATATCACAATCTCATTTTCATCCGAGATTGTTTATACTTTGGAATTTATTGGGGTGTATTTTATCATCAACATCCATGTTTCCTAAATATGTAATATTATTCCCATTCACCTACAATTGTTTTAAACCTATTTTACCATTCTGTGAGTTTTTAGTAAAAGATATGAAAAGAATCTTTTGTCGTTTTTCATACGAGATACTTTTTGACTTTTCCGACAAAAGTACGAGAAGAATGTTTCTTTTAACATATACGGCATGAATGGATTTTTAAAACATTATTTTCAAGAAGCTTCCTTTACAAGTTTTCAAGTTTATTTTTAATAAACCTCTTTTATTTTAATGTTTTATGACATTTCAAGAAAGGAAAAATGATTTTAAAGAAGAAAGGATATTTTCCTCAAGAATTCATTTCAAGTTTTTTTATCAAAACTATTTTCCATATAAGATGACGTTATTTGACATGTATGTTTCAAGTAAAATGTCTCTATGATTTAAATGGTTTCAATTTTCTTATGATGAAATGATATCAATTGTTTATGGATTATGATGGCATGATGTTTAAGAATCCCATTTTATTACATGGGTTATTCAATGATGTATGATTTATGATTTTGTGGCACACATAAGAATGGTATCATTATGAGATGGGTGGGACCTATATCTCCCTCCAATGCATTGGTTAAAGATTTCTTATCTCATGAGATAGACATGGATGGAATGGTAGGTTATACCGGTTCAGTGAAACAGGACTGAAACGAGGGTGACTCGACTAAGAAAGGGACTTTGTCCACTAAGATAGTCTTGGCAATGAGTCATGACTAACAAGAAATGATTCTATATGATTATGTGTGTATGCCACAAAGTTTCATGTTTTAAGTTATGCTTATTGGGATTTCATTTCACTACTATGATTTATCCCATGTTATGAAATTATGCTCTCTTTTGCAGGTTAAGATTTCCAAAAGTTATGTTCTTATGAATATGATGTGATTGATTTTTCTTTTGTTTACCCTTACTGAGCATTTGAGCTCACCCTTTTATGTTTTCTTTTCCCCAGGATATAAAGAAAGGTTTTAGGTAAAAAAAGGGAAGATCTTTATGGGAGATATTGAAGATCTTTCACCACGATTAGAAGATTACGTTCCGAGTTTCCAAAGACACTAAACTATTACGATCGTTGTTTGTGTGTTTTTGTTATGTACTAAGTATTCAGCAAATGTAATGTAATTTCAATGTAAGTCAAGCTTCGGGTATCTACAATGAAAAAGTGAGATGATAAATATTATTATCAGGTATGAATCACTTTATATATAATCCAACATATTTTATGAAAAATATTTTTATATTTTAAATTTATTAATTAATAATATATATGTATATAACTATATACGATCCTTTGAGAACATTTTATCATCAGTTTTTTAAAACTATTCTAATATTTTCATTGTTTTAGGTGTATATTTCCTTTGTTTCTCATGAATGTTTTATCAAGAATGTTCCATTTGATGTACATAGGATATATTTCAATAAAAATATGAATTATGTTAATGATTTATGTAATATTATTATTTTCAATTGATACATCCTTATATCAATTCATTAAATAAATATATAGAAAATGTATCGCTTCGATTTAGGAAGATGACATGTCAAATGAATACATGTGTGATGATAGAATTCAATTAAATAATTCAAGGGTAAGGATTTTTATGAATTGTTAAATTTTATAATTTATATATTTTCATATATTCCACTTATATTAAATTAATTTATCATTATTTCTATCCATGTAATGTTTAGTATAAAAATGAATCCCATTTATTTGTGAGGTGTTTGTCCACCAATCAAATGAACCAAATAATAAATATTTTAATAATAATATAAATTAAGCTGGTATATGTGATATTATAACGAAAATATTATAATTATATCAAATTATTACACATATTCCTTAAATAATCATCAAATAATCCTATGAGAAGTGATTATGGATAATGAGTTACCTGAGTTTGTGATTCAGTGGTCTTCTATACACTCAATTAATTTTATTTTTAGTCATTTTATTAATTGGGAGATAGATAAATATTATTCCACAAACCTAATTAAAATTTCATGTAATGGGATATTATAGTTTAATTATGTTGTAATTGTTAGGATAAGACATTTGGTTTTAAAAAAAGAAATAAAAATTAAATTTTCTTTCTTGTTGAAAAACATCATTTGGAAATATTTTTATGTGTAGTAGATATAGTAATTTATGAAGAGATGAATCTCTATAACATTTATAGTGATGTTAGAGAAGGATTTTGGATTCTTTATTAAATAATAATTTGATTAAATAGTGTGAATATGTGTGGGTTGTGAGTACCGTTTTATGATGGATGAGTGTGATTTTGTTAAATTCCCAAAATTATTCATTAATAGGAAGTCACTAAAACCCAAAATGGGTCCAAAATATTAAATTAAATGGTTTGATGGTTAATATGGTCATTGCACCAATCCAGAAAAAAAATATTTTTGAACATTATTTTCTGGAACAAATAAGGTGCATTTCTTTTACCATTTTTGTTTTCCATTATAGAAACTAATATCTTTATCCAATGTATTTTATCAATAAAAAATAACATAAATATAGTATCATTGTTTAATTTTTTTTACACCGCAATAAATTTCAATATATTTTCTTTATAGTAATTTTAATTTTGTCTATACATTTTGATACATAAAACATGAGGTTTAAACAATACATCATAACGTATTGAAATATTATTTAATCATTACCATGATATTAATGATTCATATATAGATAAAACGAAAAAAAATAATGATAAATATATATTATCAATGTAATTTTTTATCTTTTTAAAATATATAACATTAAGAACTCTTTTGAATAAGAAGATATTTTTTAAAAATTTTACATTTTTATAAAAGAAAATTAGGTTGTGCATCGTACACATAATTTTAGATGTATTTTATCATTATTATGAACATAAATAAACAACATAATCTTCATTTTATAAATATAAATCTCAAAATTACAATAGTTTTTTTTTAATTTTTCTTAAATGTTTAATTTTTTGATGAATAATGACAAATAAAGAATATTAATTGAAAAAACTATTTTATTCAAATTATTTAGAATAAGAAATTGTTTTTAGAATTAATTTTAAAATAAAATTTGTTCAATTATATATAAAAAAATCAAATTTATATAATTTTAGACATATTTAAATTAAATTTTTATATAAATATTTTTAAAAAGGTTGATAATTCTCCCATAGAAATCTTATTTTATTGTCACATTCGCAAGATTAATTTTAAATTAAATCTCACAAAATATTTGTATCAAAATATTGAATCATTAATTTTTATTTTAAATACATATATATATATAATATGTTCTACATATTTTGAGAAAAATATTAATATTTAAAATGGAAAAAAATGTTTGGAAGGGAAAATTGTGTTTACCGGTGGTTAAACGTAAAAAATGGGTGTTAAAATGAACAATAAACATTTCAAAATATAATTGATTTGAAATATTCTAACATTATACTAAAAAATTAAGAATATATTTAAATTTTTATTCTCTTTTTCAATAGAAATGTTATTTAATTTCGGATTCATTTGTAAAATTCCATTATAATTCCAAAGGAGGTTTTCATTCAACATTTAGAAAAGGGAACTCCGTCACCCTAGTTATTTACACCAAATAATCCATTTCGCAATAAAAAATCCTGAAATAATGTATCCCTAATATCATTATAAACATTATATAGATTAGTTTTCTACAAAAATTAAATCATTATAGTCTTTAATTTGAGATACAAATGATTTTTCTCTTAGAGAATGTCAATGTATTATCCAATGCCTCTCTTTTTTATTATTCATTTTCCACAATAAATTACATCTCCATAGTTACAATATAATAAATCCAATATCTAAAAAAATATATATAATACTATGTATATTGAATAATATTTATAAATATCTTATACAATATTATGAAAAATGAAATCATCGACCGTTTTGGTAGTGGACTACCCCATCACAAACTGTTGTAAATGATTTTACATTAAGACCTATTACTGAGAGATATATTGAGGAATTTAATTTTTATATAAATTATTTATTATTTAAATATTCTTATGGAGTAATAATATAACCTATACATTTTATGTTTCATTTTATTTGATATATTATAATGTGCTGAGTGTGTGTGGTGAACTTTCACCTTTGGAAAAAATGTGATTTTTTCCATAGACACTTTAATTGGAGAATAATAAAGAGAATATTATTTATTAAATGTCATATAAAAAATGTTATTGAAAATTTTATATAAATATATCACTCAATTCCATACCCCTACACCCATTAATTGTGTGATATCATTTCTTGTGCATATGTATGTCCTACCATCTCAGCATTGCGATGCAATTCATTTTCCATGGCCAACTATTGATATTTTTTGTAATAATGTATATATATAGTACATATAATATTTTTACCATTATTTCCAAAGATTAGATGAATTTATTATATCCTATTATAATTAATCCGACCATTCATTTGAAAACATGAATGCCAAAACATGTTACTTAACACCCAAAACAATGGAAAAATATAATATTATTTACCATTGTGTGGTAAAATGATATAAAAGATTCACTTTTATATGAAATGATAATAACATCATGATTTTTTAAAAAATAAACATATTTTCTATTTATGTTTTTTTAATTTCATTCAAGGGGTTCTGAATTGATAATAATATAGTAGTAAACTTTACTGTATAATCACTATTTCTTTGGTGATTATTATTTTTTCTATGAACTAATCACTTTTATGTAGTCATTTTTTATTGGTAAATATATTTATAAAAAATATCCTCCTTGATGTATAGAAGAATATATTACATTCTAAACTGTTTAGATTTTTTACAAATTGTTTTCAGTTTGGATGTTACTTGATTAACTTTATAAATATTGATAAATCTATATCCCTTAATCAATACAGGTATTTTACAATAAGGAATATTGTTAACAAAAAAAATCACAGATTTGATATATGATAAATTATTTAAACATAAATACATGGGTGGGGCCATGTTATATATATCCCATTAATGTATTAGAAGGCCTCATGACACGAATTGGTAGCCTAGGTCAAAAGGTTTTCCATAGGGGTTTTTATTGTTTTTTATGAATGATCTTAATGATAGAGGTATCATGATTCCCTAGAACATTATGTACAATAATTAAGGATTTATTTTATTGAAAATATATTAACTTAATATTATACCTGATATTATCTCAATGTTATTTTATTTGGATGGATTTCATTAATAGTTATTTATTAAATATATGTATTTCTGTTATTTTCCTTTATATAATTTCTGTACATTATCATACAATGATATTCATGTTTTCTAAATGACACATTTTTTGGTTATTTAACTTTCACTGATTATTATGTTTATTTATTCACTATTGATTCTTCATTACATGACCCTTACTGAGAATTTTATATATATTTTTCTTTTCATGAGATATCAAGGAGAATTCAGTAAATGATTACATGGATGCCCAAATTTTCCAAATAAATTAGTTTTAGTTATTATACATTTTTTAAATGAATATCATTTTTGTATATATTTCCCCTAAACTACTATAATGATTGGGTGTTCTGATTTCATACATTATATCAATAATAATCTGTTAAAGAAAAAATTGTCTCAATGTTAGTAGAGCCGGGGTTATTAGAATTGGTATTAAATGATGTTTATAAGAAGAAATGAGAACTAGGTTAAGGGAAAAAAATAATATAAAACATAACCCTAGGATCATTATTGAGTATAAGCATATAATAATCACTAAATGACTTTTTAATGATGATATTTTATTGTTTTTTATATCTATACATCAATTTATGGATACTACAAGTAGGCTAGTTGAAGAATATAAGTACATAGTAGAAATAACATGGAAAATGTATCAATAGGCTTATCATAATAGTAATATAGTCTAGAAAACTGCCCCGTACAATACATATAGTTGGACATTACTGGGGGATATTATAAGGATACTTCAAAATTTTAATCCAAACCATTATAAATTATTTAGAGATATATATATATATATATATATATCCCATGAAACCACTCAATGATTTTGATAGCGAAAATGATTATGTTTTAATAATTATGTTATTTATTTAACTATATTTCAAAATATAGATTATGATTCACAATCAATACTCAAAGAAAATGGATAGACATACCTGAAGAGGAATCTATTATAGATTGTAATAAGATTATGATATTTATGTCATTATTTGGACAGAAAAACAAAGAATGTAAAAATACCATTCATAGATGGAGATACATATTCAATAGTGTGATTCCTTTTTTTGGATAAGAATATGAGAATTAAGTCAACATCATTTGGTGGGACTACTAATTCAGTGGAAGTTGAGTAATGGATTATGTCTCTTGACAAGATATTTAAGGCCTTGGGATGAATAGAGAGGAAAAAAGTTTCATGTGATGTGTGTTGTATTTATAGTGATTTTGATCAATAGTGACCATTGATCTAACATTATATAGAGTAATAAGGGATATAACTAATGTAATCAAAATATTTTATGTAGAAATTATACCACAAAAATATACATTGAGAAAAATCATAAAAGAATATTATGTTACACATCTTAAGAAAGATGAAGAAGTAGGTGTTGTAGAGTATGAATGTATCAATATTAGAATAGATTATTTTTCTATATATTACAAGACTAACATGATGTGGCATTTTGAAAACTATATTTAGGTTCCATATCCAAGTCATCAAAGTTAACTGCTCACTCAATCAATTATTTCATTTAATGAAATGATTTGGAGTGACACCAACAATGTTAAATAATTATCATTATCATTTTTATTAAATGAAAATTCGGAGGTGAATAGTTCATCATAAATTAATTAAATTGGTAATGAATCAAAGAAGAATAATATAACATAATTATTTACATATTTTTAAAAGCATGTAAAAATCACCCAAAAAAATTATGTGAATCAGTGTTTTTTATATTTGTGGAGAAAAGGGCGTGCAACAAAAATAATTAAAAGTTATGAAATAGAATATTTTTATTCAATTTTCCACTGTAGATAGTTTTTTAATTACAAAAATGAATTACACAATCATTGAGGTATTCCCCCACAATATAGGCTAATGGGGTAATTCTAGATTTATGAGATAACTATATCTTAGGTGAAAACAAAAAATGATGTTATTCAATGTATGTTAATAATATATCAAAATTTATAAAATAATTTGATTGATTATCAATATTGTACTATAATATATATATCTAGTTTTAAAAGAAAATCATATATTTCCAATTTTATTTTAGAAGGTATTTGTCCTTCCAGGCCCCATGTGCAAGTCTCACTACTATAAGGACTTTTCATTTATTCCCAAATATGAAACATATTCATTCTTTATTTTATGAAGTTATTATAATCCTTACTCATTAATTTCATTGAATCTTTTGTATGATATATATTTCAATGTAAGGGGATAAAATTTATTTCATGAGGAATGAAATTTTTATCTATGGGGATAAATAATTCAGTATCGTAAGAGAATATTCATAATCATCATTGTCACATCTTGATCCACCACTAGTATCTCTTCTGATTGATTTTATTATGTAATCGTAAAATAATGATATATTGGGATAGCGAAGGTAATAATCAAATTGAGGATATAACTAATTTAAATGAATCTATAATGGAATTTACCATGTAATAACATAGACATCTCCCAATGTCTAAATTTGACATTTAACATTATTTAACCACTAATACAAGATAAATATCATGGAAAATCTATATAATTCCCATTTTAGATGAAGTGGAGTAAATGATACAATGTGATGATTTGTCTAATAAGGTATTTATTCAATCTAGTTCTTCAGTATGGGGCCCCACATTCTCATCGTTGGGATAAAAATGTATCCTTGAGGTTGTGAATTGATTTTTAAAAAATATATTTTTTTAAAAAATGTAACAATTATCCCCTTACTATCAATAATAGATTTTATTATCATCTCTATAGATAAAAATATATTTAAGAAGCTAAAAAATTTTCTGGGTAACATCAATTGGGAGTAGAAGATGAAGACATTCTATATATATATTTTCAAAAGGGAAATGTAAATTGAGAGTATAATGTATTGCCTTTTGGATAGAATAATTCACCCCTTATTTTTATGGATTTAACAAATAGAGTAATCAAGGAATACCCGGATAATATTTTTGTGGTATTAATTGTTGATTTTTTAAAATCCCCTTAGTTCATGAGAAACACTTACAGATAATTATTTAGAATCTTAAAAAAATAGTTTCATTTTGCATTTAGTATATATTATTTCTATGATCAAGAAGATTATTTTTAAATACATATTGCCCCAAGGATTAATTTTAATTTTTCATCAAAAGTCCAAGGAAACCCAAGAATGACATATACTATCCAACATATTTGTGGTATGTAGTTACATTGGTTTTGAATGATATTATTGGCGGTCCATTCATAATTTTTACTAAATATCTTACATTTCAACAAAGCATACAGGTTATAGTGTAAATTATTTTTTTACATTGAAATACGAATAAATTTTTGATAAACTTAAGAAGATATTGTTCATTACTTCTATTTTTACTCTTCCATCTTCAAATTATAGGTTTTTTATATATTATATCATTAAAGATGGAACCTTGTTATATAATAATGAGAAATCATTAATTTATTTCATATAAATCATGGAAATGACGACACGTGAAAAAACATATCCCACCTATGTTCTTGATTTGGGAGATGTAACCATTTCATTGATGATATGTAAATAATATATCTATGGTAGATGATTTAAGATATAATAAGATCATAAAATCATAAAATAATTCTTTTCAAAGAAATATCAAAACATGAATTTAGGGATATCACTCGATCTTCTCATATATTATTATTTCTCAACCATCTACCAGATTAGGAAAAAATATATGGTATTTGATTCACTATGTAGTAATGATCGTGGAGTTATCCACGAAATAAATATTGAGATAGTTAATATATAAATTAATCTAGAAATTAAGGATATATGAATTATTATGGAAGGGGGGAATCACTAATTTTTTAAATTATTGAATATTTTTTAGAATAGGTAATGTTCTCATAATTTGATGATGATAACATTTAGATGAAAATTAAAAATGATAAAAATGATAAACAAACACAATTTATTCCTCAATATGAGGATATTATGTGTTTAATTTTATTATGGTTATTATATATACCTGGGATGGAAATGGAAATGGTTGATGATAATCAGAGAGCATATTATTCCCCTTGGTGGAACAAATATGTTTTGGGATTTGAGATAACATTTTTTAGGGGGATATAAAGTGAGGAATTTCAAATTGTGGGTCCAGATATTTTGTTTATATAAATGTGAATTATAGGATACAAAATACTAAAAGATTCAGAAATCCTCTTAAAATTCAGCTTTGTAAATGGAATGAAAATTTTAAGGGTATTGTTTTTGTACCATCAATAATTCCTAGATATAATAATGATATATTTCTTATTATTGATCTCTTAACCAAATATTCACATTTCCTCACTATAAAATATTCTTTATTTATTAAGATTATATGAAGAATATATATTAATGAACATTTATGACTTCATGGAGAAATTTTATCCATTTAGTCTAATGGGGATCAATGTTTACCATCAAATTATTTAGTACACATTATAAGGATATTGATATTGGGCAATATTTGAAAACCTCATACTATGATCAAATTGATGGATAGTTTGAATGGATTATTCATACAGTGGAGTTAATATAGAGGTCTTAAATATGTTACATTCATTTTATGTTTCATTATAATTTATCATTGGTGCAGCTTTATTATGTCCATGGTTCCCATTAATGTAATACAACTATGATGTATGCAGAATAATATGGAAACAGATGTTTTACTACAACTTCTTTGGATGTTTTTTGGTGAAAGGAAATGCATATGACTAAAAATATTAAGATAAATCAACAGAGGGAAGGTCTTCTCACGCTCATAATAATGAATATTACTATAATAAAAGATTATGAATGATAATTTAAGGAAATATTTATAATTATCAGTGGTATATCATGTTTTACTGAATGTATCATTATATAAGTATCTAATTAGGTTTTGTGGGAAAGGGAAATTGAGCCTCAGGTATATCAGAGTCTTAAAAATTCATGAATTAAATGGTGTATTTTATTAAGGATGGAAAGTTTCACAAAATTAGATTTAAAAATATGATGTATTTTATAGATCATTGTTAAGGATGAAAATGAAATAAAAAATAAAATTTTATCGCCCCTATTGAAATATTTTTGAAATATGATATTTCATACTGTGAAGAATCTATTCAGAATAATTATACTAGAATGAATGTATTTAAGAATAAAAAAACATGACTTGTAAATGTATACATGATAAATCAGAAAAGGTATAATGAAATTTGTGTAACAATGGATATTATAAAAAAGAACTACCCTCATATGTTTAAAAGGTAATATGTACGAAATTTCATTGAAAATTTTATAATACAATGGGAGAATGTAACAACCCAGTAATTTAAATGTGTAATTATTTGTTAAAAAAATCATTAATATCGTGTATTGAATGTATCACAAATTTTAAATGAAACACACTAGTATATTAAATTTTTATTTTTTCTAGAATACAATAAAACATAAATGAAAATATATTTTATGTATAGAAATATAAAATTTTAAAATATATAATTTTTACACATGTAAATGATATATCAATGGATTTTAAATAAAAATAGGAACCAAGTAGATGGGAATGAAATGTTTTCTGAAAAGTTGTATTTTTCTAAAAGGCAGTCTTGTGGAGCATCGAGAACCTGGTGTTAAATTAATGTTTGAAAAAGAATGAAAATATATTTGATTTATTAAACATCCCTTTTTTCAATCAGTAAATATAAATTATCCTGGGGATAATTTTGGGGTTGTTTATAAATTCATTAATTTCATGATGAATAATGAATATTCAAATTTTATTTGAAGAATAATTTTAGTATAAATTATTGATAAATATAATTTTACATTTACATTATATTAAAATAAAAGTAATATCAATTAAATAAAAATTAATCAAATTTTGTTAATTTAAATAAATTTCATATATGGTTTTTATATAAATAACATTGAAAACAATTGGAATATTTAACATTAAAAACAAGATTTACTGTAGACTATCTGAGATTAGGTTAAAATTTAAATTTATATATTATTTAGTTTCTATTCGTAAATTGTATTAAATGTTTTTAATATAAATAATGTATATTATATAATAAGATTGAATTTGTTTTTTACTAAAAATACAATTTAAAATAGTAAAAATTAATTACTATGGTTAAGGTAACAATGGGTAGACAAGGGGTTAAACAAAAAGGATAAGGGTTAAAAATGATTTCAAATCACATAAAAGTAATTTTGGATGAAAATATTTCCATTATATAATTAATTTTTTTAATAAAAGCTAAATTGGAGGCTTTTGGAATGTGAATGACTATATCATTTTGGATTCATTTGGGAAATATCCCAATCATTTTATAACAACCCTTCTCTTTATTACACACATAAAGTTTTTTATTACATTAAATTCACATTATAAAACATAAAAGATTGTTAGGTATAATATAGTTGGGGCTTAAGGGAATTAAATAAAAAATTATTACATAAAATACTAAATAATGTTATTGAAAACATCATTTACATAACCACGACATTCCTTCATACACAGCATTGCATGGGATAACCTGAGGACGTACATGTGAAATGTGTGAGCTTCAAAGCCTATTAACAGAGTAAAAAAGGAATAACATGAAAAATTAAATAAATTTTAGGAAATATTCATTTAATTGGAGAGAAATGATCATGAACATTAATGCATCATATAACATGATTATCAGAACAACAAAATGTCGAAAAAAAACATAGAATGTAATTAACATGAGTCAAGGCTCATTGCATTAGGAGAATGAGTAAACGATCATTTAATTTGAATTTTCATGTGTAAATTCTAATTGAACTTGAATTATCCTAAGTAAATCCTCATTTCAATTGATGTATCATGATACTAATAATAACTCAATTCATTGGTGCACTGTCATGGAAAACCCTTCTTAACCATTTCGTTTCATACATAAGTGTGCCACATTGAACATAAGACATGGATTAATCATTATTTATTATAAGGTACAATAATTTTTAATTAATAAATGAAATTATATAATCCGTAAGTATATGTTCATAAATTTGAATACCCTTGAAAGATTAATGGGAATGGTATTAACTACATAATGACATGGGCTTGGAAAAATGCAGTACAATTTCGGTAGCATAACGGTGTGACATAGAAATTCATAAAAATTGTAGATGAGAGAGAAATGGGTTACTATTCATATTTATATGAAATTTAAATTATGGTATTATATAGATACATGTCTGAATATATGAAATGGTTTTTGGAATCAAAATACAAAATAATTGCTTGAATGAAAATGAGGAGAGATAAATTACTTACAAAAATTTTGGCATTGTTACGGGTGTACAAGAGAGGAATTAATGAGAGAGAAATGGGTATATCATAATTCAAATATAAAAATGGATGTATGGGAAAGGTCTAAAATCATACCCAACCTTTGTAATTGAAAATAAAAGTGCATAAAAATATTTAGAGACTTGGATATAATGAGAATGTAAGGAATCCCTTACTTTGAAGTGTTATACCAAATTCTTGGGAGAGGCTTGAGAGATCCACCTTGGGAGTTGGGGGAGACATGGGATGATTGTAGATGGAAGAGGTTCGATGTTGGAATAAATTCAAGGGTTTTTATTAATGATGAAGTGGGAGCTTGGGTGGGATTATATATGAAATGTGAGGGAATTCTTTATTATTTTGGTTTGGGATACCACACATTAAACTATGAAAACCCACATACCATACAGTGGTTTTCCCCATATTTCTTTCCAAAGGGGAGTGTAAAACAATATTTTATAAGGTAAATTTCCTAATTTATTAAAATAATATGGTTACTTATGTGGAGGTGAGTCATATTTTCATTAAAATCAATTTTAAAAGTTAAAATGTTTCATAAGTCATCGAGGGTCAACTAAATCATTGTAAAAAAACATAAATTAAAATTAAAATATTGGAAAAACAAATATTTTCCAAAAATAATGATTATATTATTTTATTACATCACTGTTGGGTCATTATTATGTCATAAAATATATTATATATTTAAACGGTATTTAATTTTTACCCAAAAATTTGACTGTCTTAGAAAATAATGAGAAAATCACTATTGAATAATTATAAATCATGATTTCAAAATTAATATTAATTTTATCCAAACAATTTTCTATATATTTGAATTCTCAATTTTAATATAAAAATCGATATTTATAAAAAATTAAAGGGTTTCAACAAAAATATAATTCAAACCGTAATTAAAATTACAATTGTATTCATAAAAATTATAAATTCAATTATATTTAATAAAATGTAATTTAATAATAATAATATTTTTTTAAAATATTATTTAATTAAAAAATCCATTATTTTATAAAAATAGATTCCTTAGTGTTATATTAACAAATAATACTATTTGGGCATTACAAACTCGTTAGAAAGTAAAAATAATAAAATGAATGTATATTCATTATTATTTGTAAAAATAATGCACGTAATCATAGTGCTAATGTCATGTTATGTAACCCCTTATATCACCTAGATAATAATGAATGGTAAAGTGTGCAATGGGGAAATATCTTGGGGTGGCTCGGATAATATCCCTCGGGCGGTATTTCTATCAACATCCACTTCTCCTGTATGTGGTTCTGTTCGAGCTTAACATGTTGATGATCGACAAGTGATTTTTTAATTTCAAATCCAAATGAAACCACCACCATTTCGAGATCCGAAAAATGGGCTTTGTATGGGGCATGACTACTAGATAAGTCCATCGCTCTGATTGTCTGAGTAAATTGGATTTGTTAAAGACCTATAATTATTCTAATCATTCGATTACTGCTAAATGACTATACTACCAATGGTCACAATTCATAATGGTATTTCGATAATCCAAAATCATAAATCCAAAGAAGTTTATATGTTATATAACCATGTCACATAATAACACATTTAATTAGACCGAAATGATTTTTCACTAATGAATGTTTGGGTCATTACAATAATCCCCCCTTATGAAATTTCACCCTTGAAATTTATTTTCCCGCACTAAAATAGATGTGGGTTACTCAACTTCATTACATCCTCTGATTACCATGTCAATTCATCTAAAATGGGGTTTCTCCACAACACCATGATGATAGGAATTATCTTATTTCATCAACTTCGTCTCTAAAATCTATCATCTTTACTAGTTTCTATTATAAAAAAGATCATACTCTAACATTAATACCTATGAAGAGAGTACATGAGAATGGTCTCATATGTACTTATTTAAAAGGGATACATGAAATACATCTTGTACTTTGTCCATGGTGGGATGAAGTTCTAGTCGATAGGCCACATCCCTGACACGATCAATAATCTCAAAGGGGACGATGTACCTATGACTTATCATCCCATTCTATTCAAACCTCATAACCATCTTCCATAGAGATATTCATTGAATTAACATGTCATGAACATTCAACTCATGGGGTCATTTATGGTTATTTTCATAACTCTTCAATTGACTTTGTGTGGCCTTGATTTGGTATAGAATGTTTTTCACTTTCTCCACTATTTCTTCAACCAATTTTTATCCTAGTAGCTTCTTCTCACAGACTTCGTCCCAAAATGACGATGTTATTCAACTTTTCCCATAAATATATTAGTATTGTTATATTTGGATGCTCAAGTGGAAACTGCAATTTTAGGAGAATACAACACATGGAAGATGTTTGTCCCATCTTTTATTCATGTCCATAGAACATGATCTTAACATATCTCCTTGTGCCTATACGATTCCCTCAGTTTGGCCATCAGTTTGAGGATGATAGGACGTACTATTGTCCACTTCAGTGCCTAGAACATATTGAACACATTTCCAAAACATCTGAGGTGAATCTAAGATCATTATCAGATGAAAAAGATAGATGTTATCGATGCACCCTAACCAATTCTTTGATTAAATCCATGACATTTGATCCTATGATAAGTCCCCTCGAATCATGATAAGGTGAGTTTTCTTCATAAGACGATCCACAACAACCCATATAGCATTATCTCCTCTTGATATCCTTGGATGTCCAGTGAAACTATCCAGGGTAATATTATCCCACTTCCATGTTTTTATGGGTAGTGGTTGAATCACCCCATTAGAATTTTTCCTCTCAGCCTTCACTTGCTGAAATATTAGTCACTTTGAATATATTAAAAATAACTATTTTAATATTGTCCCACCACAAGTTCTTGAAGAACATGATTCATCATTGTGCTCCCCAGGTTAATAGAGAAGGTTGAGCTATGTACGTAATTCAGAAGATCCTTCTTTATTTCTGGATAATATAGTAAACATAATTGTGACCCAAATCTCACAATTCTATCCTTTTTAACCACTTACTCTGAAGATTCCACATTTTTCATAGCTTCCACTATTTTCAAAGTATCATCATCCTTTCTTTGATCATCCTTTATTTGATACATGAGGGACAATTGAGCAATCATTTGAGAAGTATTGAGGATGTTCCTCCCGTAATGATTCCCATGTCTATCTTATGAACATCTATGAAGATTAGATCCTTTTCAATTATCATAATTACTAAAGATGCTAGATATGTTCTACATAGACCATAAGACACCATGTTTTCTTTACAATTATGGTAGTGGATTGAGTAGTCATAATCATTTATTAGGTCTATCCATCTTATTTAGAGAATATTAATCTCTTTTTGTGTGAATATATATAATTTAGGCTCTTGTGATCAGGATATATCTCACACTTCTTCCCATATAGATAATGGTGAAATATTTTCAATGCAAATATCACATCCTCTAACACCTGATAATGTGTGGAATAGTTTTTCTCATTGATATTCAGCTACCTTGAGGCGTAGGATATCACATAATCATTATACATCAACACACAACCCAATACCTTCTTCGATGCACCAATAAATACCAAAAAAGTAATATACTCATTTGTAATGTGAGCACGAGCGCAGTGAGAAGTCTTTTTTTTACTCCATGATGCTCTATTCACATTCATCACTCTTAGAAAACATTACTCCTTTCCATGTAAGCTGCAAAGAGGGTTCGAAAATAATGATAAATTTTTCACAAATCGACAATAATATCCAGATAACCCCAAGAATCTACGAATATTTGTTACCGTTGTTGGTCTCAACCATCCTTCAATTTATAGTCTCTTGGATAGTTCTATAAATATCCCACTTTTGGTGTTGATATGACCCAAGAATGTGACCTCCTTCAACTATAGCTCACACATTATGTACATTTAATAGAGAATCCCATTTTTCATGGTCTCTATTACAGTTCCCTAATGCTCGTCTGGATCCTCCTTTGTTTATATTATATTAGAATATTATCTAAAAAAATTACCACAAATTTGATTAGGTAATATATAATGACTATATTCATCACATCCATGAAGATTGTTGGAGCATTATTTATTCTACAAGTAATTACTATGAAATCATAGTGCATCTATCTTGTATGAAATACAATCATGGGGATATCATCCTTTTTCACCATAACTTGATAATATCCTGACTGCAAATCTACCTTGGATAAGTTTTGTGCACCACATAGATGATCGTACAAGTCATCATTTCATTGTAGAGGATACATGTTATTTATTTTGATTTTTTTATGCTCATGACAATCGATACAAAATTACACTGACCCATACTTCATATTGTTGAAGAGGACATGTGCTTGCCATGGTGAAAACCATGGGTGTATAAACCCTTTATCAAGTTTACCTTGTAGTAGTTTATTCAGATCCTCGAGCTCTAAAATAGTCATTCTATACATAGTCTTAGATATTAGGTACTCCCCATGTATATGTTCAATTAAGAATTCAACATCTCTTCTACGAGGAAGACCAGACTATTCCTCAGGACAAACATCAATGAATAACCTCAAAATAGGCATGTTTTCAATGACAGTTGCCTCCTAGGACTCAATCATCTAATCTAGATATGCATGCTCAAAGGGAAGTAATATCCATGTTTGAGATGATGGTATTAAAGAAGATTTATCTTACTACATTAACTTGTATTGAATCAGGGGGAGATTATCCATATAGAGACTGATTTCCCCCTCACAGAAATTTATGATGGCTCAGTATATGGAAGGCCAATATATGCCAATAATTATGTCAAATTATACCAGAGGGAGTATTATGAGGTTACCCTTGAATTTAAATCAACTAATTTTGATAGGAGTGGAGTTATATTCATGGGATGTAATGATTTCGTAATTTTCTATTCTCACCGAAATCATTACTTCCATGATTTGTGGTGGTGTTGGGATTGTTCTACTAATCTATCGAGAAACAAGCGAATGCGTAGAACCAGAATTAAAAAGTTCATTCGCTAATCATGAATGAATAACTAGAGTACCTATCACCAACTTGTTTTGGGGTTCACATTGGTTATAGTTTTGGAAAACGCTCTCCCTTGTTGCCTTGGTGTTTGTTTTCTACATCCAAAAATCCTTGGCTTATCGAACTGATTTTCATAGGGCCTTGGTTATTTGTAGTCGATGAAATGAACAATGTGTTGAGAGATGAACGGAGCATCCCTCTCTTCAATCACAACCACAAGTTTTTTTGATATTTAATGGCTAGGATCTCTTCTCTTCCACACCTAATGCATTTCCTCATCAACTTTAGGCAATTTTTGGGGTGCTTCTTTTAACACCATTAGAAACTAGGCGCATGAATTTCTTAGCACCATTGTATTTTTCAATAGGACTACCAGAATTTGTGTCATGACCCGTCCTCAGGGCCCGTGCCGTGACTACCCCAAGCCCGCCTTCCATAGGACAGGGTTGGCGACTAGCACCAAGGCATAAATCCCCATAAAAAGGGAAGGTATTGTCTTTGTAAAGTAAACAAGCACCACAGAGTAAGCAAACAGAAAGTAAACACTAAGTAAAAATAGAGTACAACTGAAGTGCGGAAAAGTAAATGGGCCAGTATACAAACCCAACTGAAAGTAAAGTACAACTCGAAAGGGAAAACATCAAATGTAAAGTAAAAGCCGCTACACCGAGCTGTCCAATGGAAAGCCCACCTGATGGGTGGGTACAGATAGCTCCACTGCTCCTCAGGTCCTGCCGTCCACTCTGAGCATGTCCCGCCCAGTGGTCCACCTCCATGTACTGACTCGTCATGTAGTACACCTCTGGGTACCGTCCAGTCATCGAACACTCGTCCTCCGTCATCACTGCCTGTCGTCTGCAACCAACACAACAAGGTGCGGGCATAGCCCGTGCAGGGGTGAGTACAACGATACTCAGTAGGGACCCCGGGACCCTCAAAGTCTCTCTAAAACCACCAAGGATAACCACAAAGAAGATCTTAACAGAAAATATCTACATAGGTATATGTCCATACATATACCTACGTTATCAAGTAACCCATCTCAACCACGAGGAAACACCAGGATCATGAAATCAATGTATACCCACTACCCAGGTATATGCCCATACATATACCTAAGTTATCAAGTGACCCATCTCAATCATGAGGAACACAAAGGTCAAATGTCTCAACTCAAACCATGATTTTCATTATCGAAACCGTAACTGCTGGAGAGCTCCGTCTCTGGAGTGTACAGTGGTGCTGTCACGACTCCGAGGTACTGCTCACAAACCTAAGATTGATGAGGTTCTCCTTCTGTCGATTACTGGAGGCCAGCTGCTACAACCAAGCGCTCCCATGTGCCGCTACAACCAAGCGCACATCTATCGTGGGTCTGCCGCTACAACCAAGCGCTCCCATGTGCTGCTACAACCAAGCGCACCTCTGTCGTGGGTCTGCCACTACAACCATGCACTTCCGTGTTCCACTACAACCAAGCGCACCTCTGTCGTGGGTCTGCCGCTACAACCAAGCGCTCCCCTATGCCGCTACAACCAAGCGCACCTCTGTCCTGGGTCTGCCGCTACAACCAAGCGCTCACATGTGCCGCTACAACCAATCCCACCTCTGTCGTGGGTCTGCCGCTACAACCAAGCGCTCCCATGTGCCGCTACAACCAAGAAAACCTCTGTAACACACCGAGTCATTCGATCAGCAGTCGTCAGGTCTCGGTCAGCTACACGGTCTCCGTACTCCGCACGCTCGTCTCCGGGAGGGTCCGCTTAATGAGCTACTGGTTGATACTCCAAGTATCACAAAGTCCTGCAAGGAAGTATCTCAAAGGACCACCTCGTCATAGGGGTCTCAACGCAACAGATGACGCGTGAATCGGACGCCCGGTCTGTGAGTTATTAGCCTTTTTCGTCCCAGGGGCCAGGTTGGTTTCATATGTGAACCAATCCGGCCGTAATTCAACTATACCCCGAACACTCATAGGTTATACTCATAGGGACCATCTTTTAAAGTGATCACCAACGCCGCTGACGGTTCGTCAAACGGACGTCTGGTCTGAAAGATATCATCTTTTCCATTCGAGGGGCCAAGACGGATTTCGGTGCGATCCAACCCGGCTAGTATCCATCTGCATCCGAAACTCGGGTGGAGGATGCCAAATGTTCCGTCTCATCAAGACGGAAGCAACGAGACAGACGACACGTCAATCGGACGCCCAGTCTGTGAGTTATTGGCCTTTTTCGTTTCAGGGGCCCGGTTGGTTTCTTGAGAAAACCAACCCGACCACACTCCGACGACATCCAAAACTCGAGCGGAGTAAGCCAAAAGATTCTTTTCACTTAGAGGAATCCACCAAAGTCGATGGTATGTCAATCGGATGTCCGGAGCTCACGATATGAGTGTTTCCGCTCTGAGGGCCCGGTTGGTTTCGTGTACGAATCAACCCGGCCGAACCCAAAGTAATCTGAAACCTTGAGTGCGATATACCGAAACGACCGTCTCGATCCAAGGATGAAGTTGCCGCTGACGGCGCGTCGTTCCAAGGCCCATAGCGCATGTTACGGGAATTTGACCGAAAAAGGTCTGAAGACGGGGGGTCCGGGCCCGGGCCGACCCCCCCCCCCTTGGGTCGGCCAAACCGGTTCAACCCGGTCCGACCCGGTCGGACCGGCCTGGATCGGCCAGCGCAGCTCGGCTCGGCCGAGCGATGCGGGGGGGGGGGGGGGGGAGATGCCACCCCCACGTGACACCCTCGCGGCACCCGCAGGGTGTCGCCCTGGCCAGCCGAGCGACGCGGGGGGGGGGGGGGGGGGGAGGGGGGGGGGAGCCGCCGCCACCGCGTGACAACCCCGCGGCACCCGCGGGGTGGCACTTGGACAACCGGACGCGGCTTCAACCACGTCCCACGCGCGCAGGACCCACGCGGCTTCGGGTCCGCGAGTGCCGCCGCCGCGTCTTCTGCCGCGGCGGCCTTGTCCGACGGCGCGTTGGGGCGCCGCCGCTCCCGGCTGCCGGCGCCGCCGCACCGGTGACCCGCGCCGCTGGCGGCTTCCGCGGGCCACCGGAGTCACTCCGGTGGTCCAATTTTGTTCCCGTCTGCGATGCTGCTCCTCCCGGGACTCAATGTTCACTGCGGAACCATCACAGTTCCATTGCGGCACGTTCCGTCGTCGCTCGTCAAATCCACACAAAAAAGAAGAACGGCGGAGGGTTGTCGGGCCGTGTTCGTTTGGCCCGCACCCTCCGCGTTAGAGATAAACAATGAGAGAAATACATTCAACATATGAATACATATCTGAAAACAATTTTTTATGAAAAAAAATTGTTTTCTGAATCGGGTTCTTCATTCTAGAACGGAAACAACAGGGGGAATAAGGGAATTTCAAAAAAAAAATCCCTACCTCGTTATTCGTCGCGCGTACGCACGTTCTTCGCGGATTTTTTCATCGCAGAACGAGGGGATCGTCGCGCCGTCGCGGAAGAGAATCGCGTCGTCACGGAATCCAGCGTTGATTCGGTGAACTCAACGGACCAAGATACAACAGATTTAATTATAAATAATTAAATCCGTGTTTCAGTAAAAACCACAATGGAGATTAAAAAGAAAATCCGAGACTCTTACCTCAAGCAGCTGATCAGAGATTCGTTGAGGAGGAAGAGATGTCGTAGAAGAACGTTGCAGGAAGGGAACGTTGGCATCGCGGAACACGGCGTCGTGTCGTCGATTTCCGGGTTCGTCGTTCTTCGCGTTCTTCGCGTTCTTCGCGAAGAAGGATAAAGGCTCAAGAACATCTGACAAAACCTCTCAAAGAGTAATCCCGAAAAGACTTGTTGGTCTTATTTTATTATTACACCAACAAACGAAAAAGGGGTAAGTAACGACCCATCAATTCGTTGAATTAATTCAATGAATGAAACCGCCCATTTAATTCACAAAATAAACCGCCCAATTAAATGGTGCGTTAAGGTTTTAAGAAAACGTATCAGTCGACTTTCATAATGACGGGTTTTCGAGGGTGCATTATTTAGCGGAAAGAAACGGCAGGGCTCGTGTGGGCCCCACCTCACAAATATCCTACTAAGAGGGTAGGATATTTCTGGATAGTCCCCTATCTGTTTCAACTCAGTTTAAGCCGCTTTTAAGTGGCTTCATGTGACATAAGTGAAATAAAATAATGTTGTCGTAAAATTATTTTATTTCTTAACTTTATGCCCAAAAATTAAAAATCACACCCGAGCAAATGAAACTCCGGAAGAGGGGTTTATAAGCGAATACTGGCACTGCGATTTCATCGGTTCCCTCAAAATTCGATTCCAGGAACCAGTTAAAAAGTTAGAAAAACCCGCTCATCCGTTCACTGAACGTAGCCGATACAAACTTCGGAAAAATGATTTCGGGCACACCGGGCCTCGGAATCAGGTGCCGTCAGAAACTGCGTTCTTGTAAAATTCCAAGGAAAATTAAGAAAAAAAATTCCTTGAAATTTACGAGTCTTTACAATTTGAGTCCACATTACGCTTTTTATCCCCATAGTACTCCTCAGAATCACTGATTTCCATTTCTACTTTGATGGCACATCATACAGTTTTTTCATAGCTATCAAAGTCACGGATCGTTGGGTCTTTATATAGGCCATGATTCATCCCACAAAGAAGTATTCAACCTTTCATTCAGGGGTAATGTCTAAGAAGAAGGTGTATCATGAATTTCTGGTGAGGATTGCCTCATAATCTCATATATATTCGCCTCCTTTTTTTCATTATGACAAGGATTTCCCTTTCCATATTAAGAATGAGGGTGTGAGGAAAATAATTATCGATTTTTTTTTTCAGAAATCCTTCCATTCCAACACATCAATCTCTTCCTCCGACATTGTATTTTTTATCAATGTCCACCATTTATTGCATTCCCCATATATATGAAAAGTTTCAATAATAACCCTCTCTTATTCAAAAAATTAATGGATGGAAATTGTGTTTTTAATGGATTTGATCCATTTTTCAATGATTGATTGATTAGATGATCCATTAAATTCAGGACACCTTTGCCTCATGAATACCTCGATACTGATTCGTTCCTTATTAGGGGGATTGAATGTTTCTAATGACCCATGTTCCTTTTCAAAACATGAGTTAACTAAGAGAGTATCATGATAGAGTTTGTTATTACTAATCCAATCAGATTGTGAATCTCATTAAGATATTTTTCACATCGATCTTCACATTAGTTGTTATCCTGAGCCCTCTGATTACCATACATTGGATGTAATGAAAAGAAAGTCACAGGTAACACAGAAATGGTAATCTATGGAAAACCGATTACTTATAAATAAATTTTATTTTCATAAATTATGAATATATAGGATTCATTCTATGTTATCCATGATATACTGTCTAACATATATTCATAGGGGTATTGTTTTTAATTCCCATAAAAAATGGTTCATACAAAGCTTCTGAAATTACCAAATAATATGCCTAGGGTGTGTTATAACCAAGAGCGTCGAAAGGCCCATTGTTGTGTACCAGTATACCCTAGGACATTCTCAAAACTCCTTGTCAGATATTTCACTCCCATGTACATCTATTCCAGAGCATCCTCTACCTTCTCATATCCAGAACGGTATGTATTTTTTTTTATAGAACACATACTAATTATCCACCAAACATTAGGTATATTATTATGAAACATTTCCTTTCCTCTAATTCTTTAGAGGTATTTTCTTATCCTAATCCCAAATATAACTAAACTTATCCTCTGATACCAACTATAACAGTCCTTATCTATATTACAAACTTAAACTAGTTTATTAAATAAAATACACCTAATTCAACAGAGAAGATTTAGAGTTACATTGTGTTTGGGGAATAGTAATATTACATAACAATATATAACATAAAACACACAAAATCAATATTCAAAACATCTTTTACATAACCATGACATTCCCTCATACATTTCATTTCATGGAATAAACTATGGACATACATGTAAAAAGGGTGAGCTTTAATTTCGAGCGAGGGAGTAAATAAGGAATAAAATGAAGACTAAAATACATGTTATCAAATAGGCTTATCAATGGGGCATAAAATACATGAGTATAATGGTATTATATAGCTTGATTATCATAACATGGAAATGTGGAAACAACCCTGAAAAAAGAATTAGCATGAGTCAAAGGGCATTGCACATGAAGCATGAGTAAACCCTAATTTCACACGAATTAGAATTTTTAAATACTCATTGCACTTTAATTAGCATGGGAAAATACTCATTTAACATGAAATATCGTGATACTAATCATCACCCAATGCATTGGCATATTATCATAGTGAACCCTTCTTAATCAGTTCATTTCGTACATAAGTGTTCCACATGGATCAAAAATCATGGATACATCATAATTTATTCCACGATAAATGAATTTTGAATTCATAAATTAAACTATTTAATCATTAATTTTATTTTTATAATGTTGAATACACTTTATAGAGAAATGGTTATGGTATTCACTACACAATTACTTTGGCTATGGAAAATGTGGTGCAACTTCGACAGAAGAATGGTGTAACATAAGAATTAACAAAAATGGATGACTGGAGAGAAATGGCTGACTCATCATATTTACATGAAATAAAAATTATGGGGTTCATATAGATACATGTACCAATATATGTAATGGAATTTGGATTCATAATATAAAAGTGTTGCTTTAATGTAAATGAGGGGAGAGAAATTTCTAATGGAATTTTAAAATGGTACTGAAAATACATGGGAGGAATTAATGAGATATAAATGGGTCCCACAACATTCAAACATAAATAGGGATGAATGGGGTAGGTTCCAAATCTTACCCCAAGGTTTATAATTGAAAATAAAATGGAATAACAATATTAAGAAACTTGGATAAAATGAGAATACGAGAAATCCCATAATTGGATGTGTGATCCCAATGGATTGGGATAGTCTTGAGAGAGGCTTCATAAGATCTTAGGATTCCATAAGAGGATTATAGAGAGATTAGGAATGAGTTTGGACGAACTCAAAAGGATTTTAATGAATAATAAGTGTGAAATTGGGTGGGTTTATATAGAAAATAATAGGGAATTCATTATTATTTATGTTTGTGACATCACACATTAAACTAATCAAAACCACAAACCAGCCCATGGTTTATTCCCATGGGTTTTCCAAAAGGGGAGTGCGAAAAAATATTTTATAAGGACAAATGTTGGACATATTAAATTAATTGGGTTTCTTATGTGGAGGTGTGTTGCACTGTCAAGGAATAAAATTTAAAAAGGTAAAATGATCTATATGTCCTGGAGGGTCAACTATTGCATTGTAAAATAAATAAAAAAAAAATCTAAAATGAAATTATTTTAATGGTAAAAAATATAATGGCCTAAAATAATTTTTATAGTATTTAATAACCTCAATATTTAGTTATTATGATGTTATAAAACAACTAATATATTTATATAGTATTTAATTTTTTTAAAAAAATCGACTCTCAAGAATTTTATAAAAAATTCATTGTTGGATAATTTAAACATTTAGATTCAAAACAAATACTAATTATATTCAAATAATTTTTAAAAAAATTAATTTTCATAATTTAAATAACAACAAACATTTATACACCAATTGTGGGTTCTGAGAAAATGATAATTCAAATCATAATAAAAAGTACAATTGTATTCAAAAATATTATACTATCATTCATACGTAATAAAAATTAATTTAATAATAATAATATATTATTAATATATTATGTAATTAAAAGTAAATTACTTTATTAAAATATATTCATTAGTTGAATATAAACAAAAAATATTAATTTGGCTTTAAAAACTATTTAGAAAGAAACAAATGATAAAATTAATGTATAGCCATTATTATGTAGAATAATAATTCACATAATCAAAGTGCTAAGGTCATGTTACATAAACCCTTATAACACCCACATAAGACAAAATTGTATGGTGTGTGATGGTCATAGACTCTTGGGGTGGCTCTAATAACATTTCTCAGGTGGTAATCTCTATCATCTTCCACTTCTCCCATATGTGGTTCCATTCGATCTTAACATTTTGAAGATCGGCATGGGCTTGGTCAAGCATGAAGGATAATGATTGAAAATCCATTACAATCTCCGAATAATGGGATTATTGTGGGGAAAGTTTACTCTATTAGGCCATCTTTTCCTTTCCATGAGTAAATTGGATTTCTCAATGCCTTATATTTATATTAATCATGTGATCACTATTAAACCACTATGTTAGCAACAGTCAAAATTCATAATGGTATTTTCAAAATCTAAAATCATATAACCAAATAAGTGAATAGGTAATATAACCATTTCAAATAATAATACAATTAATTAGATCAAAATGAGTTTTCCTTAACTAATGTTTTGGTCGTTACTTGTTTTTAAGGAGGTCCTATTTAACCACTTATAAAATGGTATTATATCCTCAAAATTATTCACACATACCATGACCATGCGATCAAAAAAAAACAATAGAAAAAATTCTCCAATATATACATAGTCACATTAAATATATTCTAGTTCTCTCTAATGACCAAATCTAGTATAAATCATTAGAGATCCAAATGATGATCATCTAAGAGATGGTAATTAGTTTAACAATTCTATTTTATTTTCTTTATTATTTTTCCATGTTTAATTAAATATTAAATCCTAATATATTATAATTATATCCCATATACTGATATTTAATCATTTGTTGCATTTTATTTATTTGTCTAAACTACTATCAAATAAGAATATTAATCATAGATTATGTGTACGGTGGACTACCGCCCCATAAAAAGGTGTAACTTGTTTTGCATCCAAACCTCTTATGGGTGGATATAATCAAATATTTAATCATTATATATTATATATTATATATATTATTATCGAATTATAATACCACATATACTTTCTAACAATCCATTCCACTTAAAATATGATAATGTCTATCATGGGCACTATAGACTACTAGATCACAAAGTGATTTGACTTAGTTTTCACATAAGCTAAACGTGGTACATACTAAGGATAAAAGTAATTAATATATATAATATATTTTAGATTATACTGACTCTTAAAAATTAATATATTACCTACATTATTAACATTTCACATGTTAATATAATTATATCTTCTCTTGGGCATACGTGTCACCTAACTTCTCCCTAAATTGAGGTGATTGATTTTCCATTACGAACTATTAAGATAAATTATTATAAATTATATAAAATGTAAATATTGTATTTTCATCAATATTAAAATTCAGTATATGAATTAATTATTTCATATATAAAATTACGTGAACTTTCTGTACAAAATATGCAAGAGAAAAGAAATTAATTAACACCCACACTAATAAAATTTATTCAATATTATTAAAAATGGGGTGTAATTTTTTTTAAAAGTATCAGATATGATATTATAAATATAAGGACAATAGTCATATAAAAAATTAACAATCATGAAAATCATTATAATTGGTTTTAAAGCACTTTCAAAAAATATAAATTGTGAGTTACATGACATTGTCTTCATTTTCCTTCATTGAGGATATTTTTTTTGCACTTAATAACATTAATACTGTATAAATCCATTCCCTTTTACATGTAATATAATTTTTATTAAATAAATAATGGTATTTTATTTTTTAATTGTAATAACATCACTAATGGGAGGTCGACATTAAAATTTCCATGTTGTAAATGATATTTTACAATCTCACTGTAATTATTTTTTGTAATGTTAATTTTGAAAAAAAAACAAAGTCATGAGATTTTTTTTTTCAAAATTACATTTATATTAAATATATATATATTTTATTATTATTATTATTATTTAAAAAACATTATAACATTTTAATGTGATTTAATTACATTTAATTTTATTTTGTTAACTAAGAAAACGAATAAATTTGTGTCCATTAATGAATATATATACATAATTATAACTCATATTAATAATGAATTAAATAGATATATTTATATAAGCAAAATTATTTGGAAATGAGTATATGTCTGGTTCCATGTAATAAATTTACCCTGATGCATTAGTATATCTCATGATAAAAATTAATTTTCCAAATTAAAAAGGTTTTTAACTATACAATATATCAATATTGGGGAAATATCATGATGTTATAGGTTTCATGATTTTTGAGATCCTGATGTCTAATAAATAATAATTTTTTTATTTTGGAATGTATTTATTATTATAATATCTAAGGTTTAGATATGATATTATCTCAGTATGAATTTCAGATAGATTTGTTGATAAAATTGAAATTTTTTCAGTTTTTTATCTTACCAAATTGAATATGTATTATCATTTAATGATAGCTATATTTGTAAAGTTTAATTTTCATCCATTTATTTAAAATTAAATAATGATTATTCTGATTTATTGATGATATATCATGTTTTACTTAACCCATACAAATTATTTTATCTCATACTTTTTTGGATTATTTCCCCTTTATAAAAAGAAGAATTATTCGATTGAGTTCAATGATGAATTTGTTTCCTTTTATATGATATGATTTTTATATCCCTTTTTTAAATGAATTTGATGCATGTATTTTGATTTCCAAAATGTATATACCAATAATATTTTTAGAATTTTATTTCTAGTATCTATGATAATGTAATAAAGTAGACACTGAATTTGGTTTACTTGGGTTGGGGTTATTAAGAATTTTTACCAAAATTTATAAATATGAAATATAATTGAAAAAAAACAACTTTGTTTATTGCAATATAATTTTATCTAACAAACCTGTAATTTAAAAGAATTACTATTTAACCTTATACATTGAATAATTTTATAATCTTAGGGGGGTCAATATTGTAAATCCAATAAATAAATTGGTCAATGAGTAGAAAATAGTAGATATTTTAAAAAAATTGCATATAACAAGGGAGAATATAGTATTTTAACTAATTCTAGATCATTTAATAAAATATCATTTAATATATACTAACATTATTATCAATTCAAAAAAATATTAAATTAATAATAATTTAAATACATTCTTAAAATTATGGAATTTTAATTAATTACGTTCACTTCTCTATAACATGATATATTTGACAATAAAATTAATAATACACAAAAAATAATTTATTTTTGCTTTGAATATTTTTATATTCAGCTACATCATTTAATATATTTACATAAAAAATTTCTATTTTGTTATTAAATTAGTATTTAATGTAAATAATTTATTAGATAAAATTAAAAAAAACTACTATCATGAATGTAATTTCATTCTTGTAAGATTTACCATTCATATTCATTCACAACCTAATTCTAACCAAATTTAAATACCTAAATTATGTTTAAAATCACTAGGGTGACATTTGATAATTTTTTTCACAAATTATCAAATTGGTCACAATAATGGAAAAGTGTCCAATTCCCCAAAAAATTGGCTCTATGATTAAAAAATACTAAAAATGGGAATTAAATTGAATTTTGATTAGTTTTTTTAACATTTTATTCCTTATTAATTTACTTTAATCACCCAGAAATACAATGTTTACCTTAGATCTGGCATTAAATTTAATTTTATATCATAACTAATTATGGTCAAAAATTAGTTTTTTCATAAATAGAATATATAATTTATATTGATTATTTACATGGAACCCATTTATTCAAATTAAATTCAATAAAGTTTTGGGTTTATATATATAGTTAAACTACAGATTCATTAAAAGATATGAATCCATACAAAAAATTGAAATTACTAACGAATATGTTAATATTAATATTAAATATGAAATAAATCAAAATGAACCAAAATATATAAATAAAATTTTAATTGAACTAATTTTTAAATTAATATTTTTATACAATAATTTAGAATTTTATATAATATAAATGAGAAAGTATAAATCAAAAACTTATTATATTTAACTATTATTCTAGTAATTAATCTTTTCATAAAATTCTCACAAATTCATCAATAGATAATAATTATTTTTATATATAAAAAATGATTTTTTACAATATAATATCTTATGTAGTAAAAATTATATTGAAATTATATTCACCAAATTAAATTAATCATTATTTTACAAAAGTAATATTATTCCATAAAAAATAATCATTATCCAATGGTTTTTAATTTATTTAAAACAAATACACAACTATTGAAATAATTGTTTATATTTGTAAACAATTTGAATTCCATAATTTAGTTATTACTATTCTTTCCATCCATCTTAACTATAATGTTGTAATGGTCATGATTTATTAATAATGTTATATTAGAGTATCACGATTTTGTTGAAAATCATTATCTCACAAAATGAATTATATCAATGAGATTGAAATTATATAAAAATAAATATGCCATAATTTATTGTGGTTTTGAATTTCATTACTTTCTTGATTTTGTGTCAGGTATTTTATCGAATATGATGTTCCTATTTTACAATATTGTAGTGTAATATTCAATGAACTTAAATAAATTGTGCCACGAGAAATTAAACGTGATCATTATAATCAGGGGATTGATGATTTAAAATACCATAATTATAAATATACATCCTAAAATTGGATAATAAAATAGCCTCTTCAGAAGACATAAATGTAAGACAAAAAGGACCAAATAAATAACAGACACTAGGATTAAAAATAAGATAACATCTACGAAAAGGGGATATATAGACATATAATAATTGTATATTTAATTATGTGGAGTTATAGGTGTAACAAATAAAAATAAGTAGAATAATAAATATAATTATTATAGTAAAAATACAATTTTATGTGTTGGAAATGAATAAAATTAATTTCATCTTTATTTCAATATAATTCCCCAAATTTGAGTTATTCATATACTATTTGGGATATAATGATAAGGAATATACATACATGATATGTCCATTTTTCACGAGAAAAATGTTAATCTTTTGGTTTCTCTTAGATCATATTTAACTATATTGATTACTTGAATAAATAACTATACAAGATGAATTTTTGTTATTGAAGAAGAAAAACGAACATTTAGTAGTTCACAACAGGCATATATGATTGAAAATTACTCTTTTATGAATGGATATATTTTACAAAATAAATAAATTTATAATGAAACATCCAATAATTAAATTAATCTCTAAATATCTATAGTAAAACCCAATTTTTTCTTATTCCATTTGACAAATAATTTTTTTTCACAATATTCTATAAAATTCAATTTTCAGTCAACATTACCGATGGTCTTTGTGATTTCAGAATAAAAATTACATTATATTACCAAAATATTATAATATAGTTCCTAATGTGAAATTATAAATATTGAAATACCATAATCCCTAACAAAAATTAATAAAACCATTCATTCATTATAAAAAAACATCACAATAAGTAATATATATTCCATAAATCCAAGCATTATGTAAACTATAAAACAACCCACATAAGAAACTAAAACATTTTGAAGGGTACCAATAAAATTGAGAAACCATCTATTTACCATTATTATTTCAACAAAAACCACATATATAATGTTATCATCCCTAAATAATTTATTTTCAAAAAATATATAGATTCCACCATAACAGGATTCTTGGTTGTAGGCACTATAGAACCATAACTCATTAAATCATTATACAAAAACTATTATAGTACAATCCATATATGTTTTATGATTCGTATCATGATAAATTAATTCTTTAATATAATTTTTTGATCCACTAACATTTTCACTATAATCATTCCATATTGTCCATAGTCATACTGTCTTCTTTATTTATCTGTCATCTCTTCTTCTATCTAATATTGCATTGAGACTAAGGGAATTTGATTTTATAGTGCCTTGTATCATTATAGTTGAAACAGTACAAATAAAATCATTCTTCATTAACATTGAAATCATGAGAGTAATGAAATTTAAGTCATAATGTATTGAAAATTAACATTTCAATTTTGTATTTACAATGGTGTTTCTTTGAGTAATTTCCACATTATGGAAAACCCTAATTTTCCTTTTTTATCTTTATCAATCCTTTTATATGTTTTTTACCTCTTATTATAATATTATTAAATTTTATTTGACATATGAAATTATTTACCTCTCATTAAATCACATGAAATTGTGTCCTTGAATGATGAGAATGTTTAGGTGACTAATTCCCTTTGATGTACATTCTAAATCATTTTAAGGAAATAATCAAAGTCACTCTATAAAATACAATTTTTGATATAGTTCCCATTCATTCTACTAGGATCAATTTAAAAATAATTTTCAAACCCATGTTTATATATTAAAATTATTAAACAATATTTATAGTCAAATGTGTAGTGAAAAAGTTATGTCAAATAGAAAAAATAGGTATTATGTCATATTTAAACACATTTGGTTTGGGAATTTATTCTAACCATAAAAATATCTTCAAATACTTCATAATGGTTTATAATGAAAATTTGAATTGTTTATATCATGAACCATTTTATTAGAAAATAAATATTAAATTAATAAATGTTTTTATATACTATGTGACACTCTACTATATCCTGAGACACTTTTTCAGAGTTATTACACCAATGTACATCATTGTCGAAAATATGTCAATGTGTAATGTCCATACAAGGATGTTTTTGAGAAAAGACAACTCATTACCTAAAAAAATTAGAATTTTATTGTATTATTATATTTATACCTAATATATTTATCAATGTTATATTCTCCAATCAATTTTTTTAATCTCATTCTTATAGTTTATACTAAATTTTATATTATTCCAACTATAAAGATTCTAAACCTAGTGGCATAGATCCACAGGTTGTATTATTTAATAAGAATAAGATATATGGATTCAAATAGCCAAATATATAATATTTTTAATATGTTTTAAATTGTATAAAAAGGTAAAATCACATTATAATAGAAATCATAAAATACACAATATATTTTAATTGAGAAAAAAATTGTTGCTTAACTCGTATCCATACATATAAATAAAAACATACTAGAATTATATGGAAAATAAAAAATATTAAATTTTAGATCTATGATGCAGTGTAATGGTAAAAATATAGTTAATGGATTCATGAATAAATAGTTATAATCCAAATTTCAAGGTAAACAATTAACAAACAACTCGTTTAATCAATAAACTAGGAATAAAATGGGATATATTAATGATGATCAACTAATTACATATAAAGAAACACATTATCTTAAATCATATCACTGGATATTCAAAAAAATTAAATAAATAATTTTACATAAATAATTAATAATATAATGTTGAAATACATAACTTAATACATCTAAAATATATTTTCTAGACCATTTAAAAGTTATCTTCAATTCATGGGTTGAAGCCATTCTAATATAGACTACTTATTTTTATAATGAGACATATCAATGCATCAATATGTTATTTATAATTAGTCCCACCAATCACATACTTAGTATAAGGATCTCAGTATATGAATTTTGTGAAACATAACCAACATAAACATTCATATTGAATATATAATGTATATAATGTAAATACATAAATGAATAAAATAAACATAACCATAAAATAGCATGACTAATAAAATTAATGATAAAAAAATTACTTTATCATTAATACTATAAATAAACCATCCAAATAATGAATAAAGATGATACTATCTTATCCAATCCTTTATAGATCATAATATAAATAAATTATTAACATCGTCGACGAATATGAAAGGTATAAAAAAATAAACATTATCATTTTTTGAAAACTAACAGTTTTCAATTTAGAAATATTTTAGATATATAATGATTGAATAATAAATATAAAATTTATTTACATTAAAAAATAATTTTAAATCATTTAAGATAAATTTTAAAAAATTAATAATGCATGACATATGAATATATTATTCCTTCCAAACACATTAAAAACTATTTCCATTCACATTTTTAGAAAAATACAAAGGGGAATTGTTTTTATGATGACATGGTGTCTCCTATAAAAAATTTAGTAAAACGTTACATCAGTTAAAATTTAAATAATAAATCATTTGGATACATAAATAATCATATTTTTTATTTTTTATTGGAAAGCGTCGATTTTGATGAAAATTTAGTTTCAACCGAACAAATAAATAAAGTCATATTTTATTGAAAAAATTTTATCAATCAGTATTTGGAAAAATAAATGTAAAATAAAAAATTAATTGAAAAATGTAATGAAAACATAGTTTAATAGACAATATATTTAACTTATTATATAAATAACTAATAATTACCTAATTGGGAGAATTGATCACAAATAATCATAAATAATGACAAGATTAATAAGTAAACCGATACCACTCTGGTAACTCCTAAATCCTGAGATCCCCCAATAAAATAGTAATCCATTGAAACATTAATGGCAATGAATATAAATTCATTCCTGATATAACATATATCATAGGGGATGCATATAATATATGGAAATTATTGAGGGGTGAATATATGGTATGTCACACGTAAATATAAGTGAGATGATAAACTATTAACATAGGTTTGGATACCTCTATTTGTGTTTAATATTCGTGAATAATAATTAATTGTTTTATATAAATCAATTAGAGAACAATAATAGAAAATTTAATCAAATATATGATATTTTTGTAAAATTTTACATCACATTTGTTAATAATATATCATTATCATCACTATACCAGGTGTTAATTTTATTTATTTTCTCATGCATGTTTTTTCAAGAATGTTCCAGTTTTAATACATAGGATATTGATCCATAATGACCAAAATTTAATTTTAATTATATTTTTTCCATTAAATAAATATGTAGAAACATTTTTGAAAATTAGCTATATATATAATGAATCACATCATTTTCTAAAGATGGCAGGTTGTAAATATGTATGAATAATGATATCATTACATTAATGGTTTAAATGTTATATTCATGTATGATATTATTAATTCTAATAATTGGTATCACTGAATTAATATAACATATATTAATTTCGTGTGTCCTTATTACATTCCATTTCATGAACAACTATGAAATAAATGACAACACTTCGTGGGGAGGTAGTCAACAATAAAAAATGATGATATATATATTTTTAAAAGAAATGGAATGTAATAATGAATATTTGATATTATAACACCATTGGAATAATAATATCATAAAAATAATATTTAGACATTAAATTAATCGGTATATCAATCTCTGATATGTATTGATTTATTTCATGTTATATCAATCCACAATGTGGTAGTCCATTATATAAATGATTATAAAAGTCATGGACCATTTAATAGAACTCGGAAAGGATAATAATTATTTAACCAACATAATATAAAATAATTATATAGTATATAATAGTGTTTCAATAATTTATTTTGGATCAAAGATTTTATTTCAAAAGCCAAAAATTAATATAATGAGATGAGTAAAGACAATTACATTCTCATAGATAAACAACCTTTGGAAATCTTATTAATGACACTAGGTTTGTTGATTATGGAATTCTATAAGATATATAATTTTGATAATGATGTTGGGGAGGAATTTTGGTATTTTTTTATTTATCAAAATTGATTTATATGCATGAATAAATGAGGGGATACAATTTTTTTATTATTGAGTAAGAGTGGCATTTTCTTAAATACCCAAAACTATAATATAATGGGACACAAATATCTCCAAATGGGGATACAAAATTTATATTTCATGGTATTTTGGGATGATATAGACTATCCCACCTACACCATATATGAAAATACATATTTAGACATTTTTTATTCTCAATTATTGTTCGTTACATTTAATATTTTAGTTATGACTATGACAACATTAATTTTTAACATATTTTATTTATCATGTATAACTATAATAAATTTGTATTTAATAATCAATGTTGTTCAACTATTTATATAAATTAAAACAAGTTATCAATTTTATAAAATATCTATGTTGAAAATATATTCTAACACAATCATATTAACTTGAAAAAACACATCATTAACATTAAGAGTGTTGTCAATGTTTACATGATTTAAAAGTAAATATGTTTTCTATAAATGAAAAATTGGTTCATTAAAGGAAAATAGTAGATTTTAGATATCATTAATAGATCCTTGGAAGAATATATTCTTTTTAGGGAATATAAATCAATAATTATAATATCTTTTATTAAGAATAATATTAGTGTCAAATTTTACATTATTCGTTCAGTTTGAATTTTAACAAAATACCATGATAATAATCGAATTTGAAAATATTATGTTCCCAAATATGTAAAAAATTATGTTTATATAAAAAAATTGAAGAAAAATAATTCAATAAAATTACTTTAATTTAAAAAAAATTACATTCATTACATTTATTCCTCTATAAACTATATTAATAATGTGTTTGTATTCCATATGAATTTTAAATAATTATATAATTAAAAATTTCATAATAATTCATCTTCATGATATTAATCGGATTATTCTCCTTCCATAAATTAAAATATTTATTTAGCGATAATTTTTATGAAAATTTTGAAATCAAAATGATCATAAAGAATGATTAATGGTGTAAGATATTACAAAATTCTTAAAAACACGGTTAAAGTTGTTGCATTTTCATTCCTTATAGGGCTTCCAGAATATAGAATGCACCATCAAGTTTGGTTCCTCATGGATTGGATCTTAAAAGTGACATTCCAAATTGTCCCATGAGTTATAGTACTCTTTAAGATTTATCTTCACATCATCGAAACTTTATTCTATGAATTTATCATATTTAAAGATCCAAGCCACTTTTTCCTCATTATCTTTCACCTACCAGATGAATTAAAGGATTCTATCAATCTCTTCATTTATGTCCTTAAGATGGATTGGCTCTATGGGAGGTTATAAATTTTAATGAATAATAATATCAACATTATTACCTTGTATAACATCCACTATGTCAACTTTACTTCATTCCACTTTTTCTCCATATTATTTTTTCCATGTTTCTAATATTTTTTTTCGTTTTTGAGGGGCATGTCATTGTTTTATTACACCATTCATTTCCAATTGTTGTTCCATCAGTTTAGGAAAAATTTATACTAATTAGAACCTTTTTATTTTACCCTCAACCAAAATGCAATAACCAGTGTCTCAATTTAATTTTTTCTCATCCATCATTATTGTTATGTGGAGTCCTTTTCCTTGCATTTCTTAAAATCTATCCACATAAAGTTGAATATAACTCTTGTCACATAATTACACCTTATCTTAAGCATGTATTAGTTTGTGGAAATCCAAACGATGAAATATGCTTCCCATATTTTACACTGCGGGATCCTCGATGGGAATATACCAGCTTGAGGATTTCACAAATGCTTCACTAACCATAGAGGTATCCTTCAATCCTGTACATACATCCTTCAAGTAGAATGGTGCATTAGGGATGAACGTTTTTTGATCTACAGAACCCAAAACACTCACCTATTCCGGCCAACCTTTTCCTTTTTTATGTATTAATGGAGAAAATACTCCTCATAAAATAAAATTCATTCAATAATATGTCACTAGGGTATGGGTGAACTATATATTCCAACAAATTCCCATCCCTTAAAACATTACCAGACGACTCTTATTCCATGATAGTGTTAATGTTGATTGCAACACTTCTAGTAGACAACTATCCTGAAGAATAGTTCCCCTCTATCTTTGAGTCCACTAGAATATAATTATTCAGTTATGGGATTAATCTTGAAATTAGAATCCTTATTGGATCACGTCATTCTTCTTTCTTATTGATACACATATAATTGATATTCAAAAGAAATATATTGTCACTTTTTGATTTTTAATACAAAAATTTCAATGAAGGATATGTTATTGGATAAGTGTGATAATAACTAACAAAAATATACAATATAGTATTATGATTATATATATAGATATTTAATAGAAAATTATAAAGTGTTTTGGTGTTTTTAACCCAAACTGTTTTTGTATATCTTCATGGTACTCCTTTTTACCTTAAATGTGGCAATTAATTTTTTAATGTTTTCAATATTCATTATAGTAAAATTTCATGTTTACCTTATATATAATATAAATTTTTTTTTTTCAAAAAATGTAATTCGTTTTTTCCAAAATAATTCCATAATTGTGTTATAATTTAATTTAAAATTAAATTGTATATGTGGGGAAAGTGTAGTTTTCCAAAGTTAAAATTCACATTGGTATTACAATTTTAATATCTAAATACAATATAAAACTAATTATAATTGAATATATTAGTTAAATTTTAATATAATTAAATTATGATTACATTAATATAAAATTAAAATATAGTTTAAATTTCATTATAATTGAAACTAAAAAGTTGCTTCGAATCAAAATCAATATTTTAAACTATTTATACTAAAATGTTTTTTATAAAATATTAAAAAATATATAAGAATCATTACATTGAAAATTATAATTAAAAATAATATTATCATTTAAAATAATTTTTAAATAATGTATTCAATACTCTATTTTTCCACCGTTAATGAAAAATACATTTTTGATAAAACATTTCATTAACATTAAAATGGTTATTAGATTATTACTAAAAAATTACTAACCATTATATTTATTTTATACCTAAGTAATAAGAATATTTTTCAAATTTAGTTATTAATAATTTAGAATATTATCTTAACAACTAGGTAATAATGGTCATCATTAAATAATAATATTGTGATAAATTATTATTTTACATTAAAATTTGATGTGGTGTGCCATACAAATAATAAAAAGTATTTAATTTATTTGAAAATAAATATAATATAATGTTATCGACAATTAAATTTTCTTTAAAGGATGGTTTTTGGTTTCATAAATAGTATGGTAAATGATATTTGATTTTTGAAAATTATGTGTGATACAATATATAATTTTTTTTATCGATTAATCAATTATTTTATTTATGATGTAAGATAAATCAAAACAAAAATCATTTTCCATTTTATCAATACAACATGACATAAATATCAAAGTTTTATATTGATGACAATAGTCTAGAATATTGGGAACAATCACCATGTGCATTTTATTATCAATTAGTTCTAACAAATAAATAATGTTGAAACAAAAGGGATGTAACTGATCACCTAGAATGACCTCAATAAACTCTATAGATTCATCTAATCTTTTAAAATGTTATCAATTAAAATGCATTAAAAAATTTGGAATAACATAAATATGGGATCATTTAAAAATCATAGCAGTAGAAAAACATATTTAAATACTAAAAAATTATAAATATTATCATTAAATCATATATTTATAAAAAATCGATAAAATTCAAATGCGATGTATTATATTAATACGAGAATCGTATGTGGTGATTTTTAAGTACAATAAAAATAAACCATTGAATCCAAATTAAATGAATCCTAATACTACCCATAATTGTTAGATCAGGGGTACATCTCCCTTTATCACACATCCTAGAATTCATGAAATAATATAGATTTGTAAAATAATCCCATCTTGTATTAAATTTCATTTTCTATTTATGGTAAAATCATTTTAATCCATTACCCAGTAGGTTATTTTTCTTGGGAATAAAAATACCATTATGATATGAAAATATAATCCAGGGTAATATTATGTGAAATAATTCATAGCTTGATGGATTATAATATAACATTCAAAATTATTATATTCATGTTATTTAAAATATTTTATTATGATGAATAATATTTAATGAATTTATAAATGAATCAAATGCCTGAATCATGAGTATTAATAAAAATATAAATATTTAAATAATATATAATTGGAGTTTCCATATTAAAAATAGGTTGCAAAAAATCCACATTATTTTCATATACTCAATATCAAAAAATACATTACTTATATGCATACCATTCTTCTATGATAAAAAATTTCATCAATTAGTAAAGGATATATCCATAACCCATATCTTAAAATTATATTATTTTGGAATGTGATGGAAATAACTAGTCACAATCACTCAAAATAGTAATCCCCTACACATTCCATTATATATATCCAAGTCCCCTCACCCCTCCAACGTTAACTAAAACCTCCCATGAGGATATTTATATATCCAATAATAATCATAGCATATATAATTACAAATATACTCATTAAATCACAAAAGAATATATTTTTTGTAACCAACACTTTTCGAAACAACTATAAACCTCTAAAAACATAAAATATTATAGAATAAATATTAAAAAACTCTGTATCCATTATGTTTATCCAAAACATCATGAATCTATAAAAAATATACTAGTTGAAGCATTTTATCACACATTGTGTAAAAATTATAATATTAAATTGTCTAAACACCATATATGACATTTTATTTATAGAAATACATTGATTTAAATTTAAAACAGACAATTAAATCTGATATGTTTTTCTAAGACTTGATGGAAAATATAATAAATTAAAAAATCAGAAATCATCCATAATATTATAGATTACTAGATATATAATTTTATATAGATTCATAGATATTTTATCAATGGATACAATGACATGTGTTGTCACACTGCATGATATGAAGAGAAAATAACTACTTGAAAACATGGTAATCTATATACATAAAAACCACACAAATAAGAAAAATCAAACATTATTTATGGTTTACTATAAATATAGGTTGTGAAGATAAATAAAGAGAAGATAAGATGACTATTGACGAAAGAGATCAATTCAATGGATATAGTTTTTCTTGATTATTATTAAGTAGATATCTAATAAAGATAAATAATGATTTTTGTAATTAATGTGAATCCTGATTATGGAAATAATAAGTTGAATGTGGGGGTTGGGGGAATGAAGGCCAACTATTGCTAGCTCTAAAATCAGGGATCAAATGAAATTTATTTTTTTATATTAGAAACCTTATATGATTTGGCCATTTTTAATAAAATATAGTGATCCAATTATATGACAAATAAAAATAATTATTTTACACTCTAAATCGTATTAATGCATGGCTTCTGATACCATTGATATCAATGATATTTATATTAGAATTTGGTGCAACCATTTAATGGAATGTTTTCCCGAATATCACTATCTATTTAAAATATTGTATACATACAATTTTTCAAATATTTTGGAAAAGTAATCCCAAAAATAAGGGAACAAATTAAAAATTATTAATATCGTACAAGAAAATTAAATTTTACTTGTTACAATTGTCCCCAACATATCCCTTTATATTATAATGTCTTTGATATTCTCTGTATTATTTTTCATTATTATGTGGAATTTTTACGAGACTAGGCATTGTGACGAAGTACGATTCCAAGGCCCGGGGAGCCCAAAATAAATGTTTACAATAATGAAAACTCTAAATAGCGTGCGTGAGAGGCTTTCCCAAAAAAGATAAATAACTATTAATCATGTTCTAGGATCTGAAATCAGATGGCATCATTGTGTTCAATGAATCATCTTTTCATTAGGTAGTGCCTGTCATTTACTAGTGCTGTTCGAATTTAAATTTTTTTCTAACAATTTCAAATGAGATAAAATTAAATGAAATATTTTATTTTCAACATTTCTATAATTCATCGATGGGATTTTTTGAAAACTCTTTTATGATAATATATCTGGCTGTCTAAATATCCTAGAAATTTGATTGGAGGTTAGGAGAGAAGACCATCATAGAGAAACCCCTCGACAATAAACAATGAAGGTTCATTCGATCAATGCATCTCATATTCGACTGAACATATCCATCACACATGACACAATGATCATTCATCAATCCAATTGACGTAGGTATTGTTATTTTGATTCATTTATTCCATGTTCTTGCATTAAATGATGAATGTTCATCAACCCAAAAATAGGTTGACTCGTGAATCGTTCATTTTTCTGGGAGAGTTTTATCCGGATATTTTGGGAAATAAATCCATGGTATAATTAGTTCATTGTTTTGATTTTCTATATTTAATCTTACTAATGGTAGAATATCAATAGAATGATAAATAATGGTGGAGATTCATTCCTAAAATTTCATTTGGTTTTATTCTCCACTTCATATCCCCATATTCGTCGTTTTTATCTCAGAGATATGAACAACAGATCATTGAGCTTCCGTTTCACAATGTAAATATCCCAAGTTGGAGATCTGATATAATGATGAATCAACGAAGAAGCAAGGACCATGGAGGAAGATGAATCGACAAGATTTAGAAGAAATCATTCTTCGATCGTTCTTCATGCGGATGATCGAAACATGTTTTTGGGGCTGATGGAATGGTCTAAACCTCAAAAAACGTTGATGGTATTATAGTGTGACCTCATATGTTGTGTTTTCAGGTGAATGGACATCCAGATCGAAGACTGGATGGGCAACTGGGGTGCATCAATTACAAACACCAATTTTAAAAAATCCCAAACCACACAATGTTTATTATGATGAACATTCAACGAGGGGTCATCAAGGAATAGGATACAGTTTCAGTGATACACTTGATGAAGAACTCAGTGTGCTCCCTGGAGGACATGGAATGTGGTCCCCACCCACTAGTTTCTAATGTTTCGGGCGACATGAAGCATTGAAATGACATGTTCCCATTTTGATATAGCATTTGAGTACATACATGGGACACTACGTGTATCTGAAATGATACAATGAAATTTTTTGATTATATTCCATGTATTACACCACATTACTAGACTAGGCCAGTCACGCGTATCACCCCATTTAACGGTTACATGGGTTTTCATACACGGGTTGATGCCATGTATGGAAAAATGGACTGTATACAAGAAGCATACCATAGATTCCATGACACAATGTGTGATATTTCCTACAACCCATGTATATTCATTTTTACATGGCATGTTCTCTAGACTCGGGTTATTATACACGATCAATAATTGATGCTAAGGGACACTACATGTGACCATTTTTACACATCATGTAATCTCTTTTATGTGGCTTGAAAGACATTTTAACTATTCTGTGGAATGTTTTTGGTTGGGTTAGTTCCCATTTACTCATTCCCATGAAATACAGGGGTCATTTTTATCCATAACAGTATGATCCCTTCAGGATGAAATTTTGAGATCGAGTTAGGTATCTCTTCGAGAGGCCTTGAGTGGCATCCTCTATCCATTCATAACATAAGTTAGAGTTAGGTAATGATGTGATCAATCCTGCAAGGCACCAATACTTTATATAGAATGTGAATATAGATGAGTCACTGTATATGCCAAGGCCCTAGAAGTTATCCTCCTCAGTGTATCGAGATCTTTTACCACTCTATAATGTGTTCTCCCAGAATGAATGTATATGTTCTCTCTTCAGATATACCAGTCCATATATCACTCCCATTTATTTTCCCAGTAATCTATACTTCTCGGAAGAATATCATCAGAACTATCATGTTCGTGGAGTGTGTTCTCAATGATGAGTGCTTCACAGAATCTTCGAACTAATTCTCTGGCGTGGGTTTGTGGTCGTTGTGACTTAAATGTATAATATGGGTCTGGTTTTCATGTATATCTAGATTTGTTTCTCTTAAAATATGTTCATAATACATATAATGTGTAGAGATTATTTTACACTTATTTTTTAATTCATAGCGGTTTTCAGGGTCTTATACGATGTATTGTCATACTCGCCCTTTCACGAGCTTTCCCACTCGTGTCGTGTATTGTCCAGACGAGATCCCATTTGATTGAGTCCATGTGGGACTTGGACCGAACTGAGAATTATGAGTTCCTTGTGGGCCTAGGTGTCCATATAGCTATGAGAAACAGTCCCAGAACAACTTTTTTCTTAGAGGTTGGACTTCGTATTTTGCTGACTTTTTCTTTCTACTGCTTGTATTTCGCCCAGTTTACTATATGCACATTACATTCAATTTTAATCTCTTTGTAATTTTTAGCTTTATTCATTCATTTTTATCCTTATTGGTTTTTATTGATCATCATTTTTGGTTTGGGATATGTGTGCATGTTTACAAGTACAAACTCAAGGCCTCCCAGGTTAGTGATATGCCTACTGGGTTCTAGTAACCATCCCTTAGCCTATTAGAGGTGGTATTGGGGAGTCACAAAATGGGCCACATTTTGAAGGGTTATTACAGAGTGGAATCAAAGTTGTTCAGTTCTACAGTAGGACCGAATGTCTATGATATTGGTTTGGACATACATTATTATATTTTTAGATCTTGGCTTTCAGGCCAGGGACACTATTATTGGTGTGGGAAACTAATGAATCTATACACCTTGACTCTGATGACATACCTTTCGACATGGGATATAGAAACAATACTTCCAGGGAAACAAAATAAAGATAGATTCGTCATATAGAAATAGGTTGCGATTTGTATGTACCTTTTCTCACATATCTAGATATTCTATTGATCATGGGGCATCTTTTCACCTTACAGGATTCCTCCATGATGCATGCCCGATAGTATTAAGTGGCTACATTATAAGGATGAATCACTTTGTTATATGGATTTTATATAGGGACCTATTCCCAATGAGTTACCACTAGGTGGTTCTCCAACTATAACCCTACAATTGGGAAATCCCATGGTATATACAATACCAAAAAATGTAGAGCCGAAACTGAGTGCGATCAATGAGTTTTAGAGAAAGTCACCCCTCTAGTTCAGAGGTGAGCCTGAGTCTCATGTGGCTGAGGACTGGCTTGAGGTGGTGATCAGTGCTTTCCATCTACTAACGACACCAGCAGACACGATAGTGATCCTAATAGGGATACTTCTCTTACGTTTGGTGGGACGATGGTGTTATTTGACCACAAAAACTCAGAAAGAGTAGACTCTACCATTGAATAAATTCAATAGTTATAGTCAAGGATCAGTACTACAATGTTTGGACCATAATGTGAGGAATATGGCAAGACATAAGTGAAAGTGTTTTCCTAAATGAATTTTGACTTATTCGAGAGTGCTCGAGTGGGTCTTGGTGATCGAGATCTTCTTGGAGGAGTATGAAAAACCGGTTACATTAACTAGTATGTAGACAGGTGTAGAGACCTCACTAGTAGGGAACCGACTTTAGGAATAGGGTTCAAGATGTGGGAGACCTCACATGAGATCCTAAGAAAAGGGATTGATAGAGAGAGTAACTCATGATGGATCCAATCAGCCTTGGGATATGTGATGCTACTCGTATGATGAAAGATGACATCTCACTATAGATTGTCAAACCAGTAGAGCTGCTGACATTGTGGTGGTGGATGGACCACAATGTGGGTCGCAGTGTTTGGAGTATATAGACCCTCTAGGTGGCTGACAAGATAGAGGAGCACAAAGGGATACAAGTGGTGGTAAACAATTTGATCTACTTCAACCACCACCCAAGGAGGTCCGCACCAGGATTAGAGAGTTGGGGGGACAGGGGAGGGAGAGCTACATGTGGTCGAGTCGTACAAACCAGGGTCTCTAGGGATGATCTAAGGTCCAATATGTGTCTTTTCTACAAATCATATGTGATCATCGACAGAGATTCCAATCAATCCTTCCTTGAAACATATCCTCTGTGAAGCCTCGAGATAATGGTAGATCCATTGACTCATCCCTTATTATTGGAGACACCTACGAGAGGTGACTTGATGATCACACACCTTTGCAGACTGTGTGATCATCCCCATGGAGGAATGATTTTGGGTTGGAACCACTTGGTGACATCATTGAGGCCTCGATATGGATTGGATATCATCACTACATTCCTAGATTGAATAATTTAGTCGAAGAACTTGGTGTGTCTTTTGTTATGGAACAAGGTTTTCCTTTTTTGGTGAAAGGGAAACCCTAGAAGCAAATAATGGGATCATTCACATAAGGCTACAATAGATCTTTCTTGATTTAGTTAGTCGTACCTTCTGAGAACTATATTTCATGATCTTCCAGTTTCTATAAGTAGTGGTGGAGTACAATGACGTCTTTTAAGATGTTGTTTCAGGATTACCTACCCACCGGGAGGTCAACCTCTGCCTCGACATACACACCGGGAAGGAACTGATATCCTCAAAAAGGTATCAAATGGATCCAGGAGAGATTTGCGAGCTAACGGTTCATTTGGAGTATTTCTTGATTAAGGTAATTGAGAGGCATATTTATTTAACTAGGGAGTCCCCCGTGTTGTTTGGAAAGAATGGAGATGAGGGTTTGAGATTGTGCATGGATTACATGCGCCTGAATCATGTAATAGTGGATAATATGTATCCACTACCACGGATCGATGACCACTTCGATCTATTGAGAGGGGCATGATGGTTCTCGATGGTTAACCACCGGTCAGGTTACCACCAGTTACAAGTATAGGATAAGGATATACGAAATATTGCTTTTAGATTTTTCTATAGTCACTAAGACTATATGGTGATGCCCTTCGGTATGACGAACTGCCCCATGGTGTTTATAAGACTTATGAACCAGATCATCCAACCATCCATACAACAATTCGTATTGGTCTTAATTGAAGACATCCTTGTGTACTTGATGTCAATGTAAGAGCACATGAGACACCTACAAATTGTTCTATATGTACTCTAAGATCACCATCATTATGTGATTCTCTCAAAGTGTCAGTTTTAGATAATTGTGGTGGTAACACCCCGAGATTTTATGAGATATATTCTCTTTAATTTCATTCAAATATTCTCTTGTACGCTACACCAATATTATCTTGCGCTATACGAAACACCATATTATATTGTAGTATACACAACACTGTTCTTGGATGGTGTTACACACAATTTAAAGTTCGTTTGATAGTAGTTATTCTACGCAACATTGAGTGTGTATATATATATATATATATAAATATATATATATTCAATGTATAAATTAAATATGGTTGGATTCTGTTATATGCAACAACAAAGGAGTCTTTCACTACACTCAACCCTGACTTGGCTTGTGTTACACTCAATCGCGACCTTCCTCGATACCGTGTGTAGTACGCAATACCGGGTTTCACTAAACAACGATATATTGTTATAATATTATTATGGACTAGCTGCAATTAATAGTATTAACTAAATTTTGAATTTTATAACATTATTATTCATCTTACATATTTTCTAAAACATAGTATGTGATCAAAATAAATTTTTCGGGTAAAATAAGATTTTTTTTAAAAAAAATTCTATTTTGCCATCTTTTGATAGCGCACCAACAATAAATCTTGATTTTGAAATGTTTCTAAGTTTAATTTTACAAAAATAAAATTTTTCGTTCAAATCAGGATATAAAAATTTACTTTGGATAAAATTTTCATATTATTCTGATAACTTTCATATATTAATGAATTGTAAAAACACGCTATATTTTAATTAAAAACAACTTTTTCATCCGTATAATTTATATGGTTAAATTATAATATTGAATTATTTAAAGTATAAATATAATATATTTTTACCATTTAATATAATTTATGTCATCAGCATTTATTTTACATTGAATTCATAGGTAAAATCATTTCAATCTTTTGCAATTTTTTAACTTTTAATACCCATTTTATTCACAACAAGATTAATTTTAAATTCATTACTGCAATTTCTATGTTTTGAATTTTGAAAAATGTATTAAATATTTGAATTCAATGGGACCAAATTATTTTAATAGGTTACATTTATTTTTTTGATATTAGAAACTACGGTAATTTTTATTTACTACAGTTAAACATAAATCTGGTTATTAAGGGTAAAAATAATTATAAAATTACCCTAACACTTTCCAAAATCAAATTTTATGAATAAAAGTAAACCCATATCACATATGTGTCAGAATAAATTCATTTCATAGACTTTTGACCATGAAATAATATAATTATTATTAAAACCAATAAATGTGACAACATGTCACTCTCTTAAATCTTATAAGTGTAATAATTTTAATATAGTGATAAACATCATAAAACATCGGTTATAAATAGTCCCTAGAAAAATAAAAAAATTATCTAAAATATATGTATTTATTTATAATTTTTAGGGATTAAATAATTATCATTATTTATGACATAGTAGTGATGTTGAAATTATTTTCTTTATTGAAATATCAAATAAATGATTTTAAAAGTATTAAAATAAATATTATATGAAGTTTTTAATGTGATTAAATAATTTTCTAGAAAAATATTACATGTTATTATTCTATTAAATCATTTATTTCCAACATATCTTATGTATATATTTTATTAAAATTCAAATAAATGAATAATGTCAAAATTGACACTATTGTTATTTTATAAAAATTACATATTATAAAATTGTTTAAAAATCAAAAAAATAAAAATAAATTAATAATAAATTAAACATTATATAGTGTACAATATAATAAATCATACAATTATGGACAATTCACAACATATAAGTATTTATATACAATGATTTAAAATTTTCATTATTATTACCACAAATAAAATTAAATAGATTATATAACGATAAATCAAGTTGATAATGTTTAAAATAAATTACCAACTTGTATAAATATTATTGGTTGATGAGATTACAAAATAATATCATCTAATGTTCGTATTTGAGTCATTTTGGATGTTTTTATGTGGGTTGGAATTTTTTATAAATTAATATTTCTTATAATTCCAAAGGTGCCCCTCTCCTCCCTTATAAAAGGTAACCTATTCCCTCTCCTCCTCACACATTTTTGAGCCTTCATGTTCGGCAAGCCCATGGAAATTTCCCTTCTCAACCTCCTTATAAACATACTAGAGGTCCTGGTATTCTTCAAAGATAAATTTTAGTGCCCTAAGAGGAGGTTTCAAAAAGGCTTCTCAAAGAACAAGTAATATCTGTTACCTATTATTTCAAATTTAATTTTACTTCTACTTCTTCTTATTTAGTTGTTTCATTATGAATTAATAACATAAGAATCAATCACATATATATATATATGTTATTATAAATATGAAAAAACCATATTTCACCTTTTATCCATCATAAGGAAAATGAAATCACCGCGCGTGTGTACGTACGGAATACCATCTCCACGCCGTACTGTAATCTGTTTTTCCACCACCACCTTACATGGATGGGTATAATGGTGTAAAGAATAACTACATATGATTATTATAATATCATATTGATTCTATGATATTATATCATTCACTCCAATTCAATTAAATAAATATTGGAATGATATCATTACTCGTGCGTACATACGGATTATTGTTTCCACAACATGATGATATTCATTTTCCATGTTAAAAATTCAAGAATTATTATAAAATATATATATAATATGTATTCATGAAATATAAGACATAATAATGCTACTATATTTATGTATATATATATATATATATATGTATTTCATCTACTTAATTCTATTAAATTCAATAAGGAAACGAAAATATAGTTCATGCGTACGTACGACCAACCGTCTCCATGAATGGTGTATTTCATTCCATTTATCGATCTATTATATATATGTATATTATAAAAATATATTATATATAAAGCATGTTTTATATTCTGTAATTAAGCAATCATGATCAAATTAATCATATTAATATTTACAAGTCAATACACAGATGATGAATGAAACGATTTTACCCAAAACACTACATTAACATGAATTTACAAATGAACGGGTAATATAAATCCATAAGTGAACCATATGTGATATCATAAAAATGAAGATGATTCTCTAATAATTAAATGACATTATTTAAATCATTATACAAGAGGTTCAGATACGTACGAAACATATCAGACCTATGGAAAGGGATAATTATTCCAATCTAATTCTTTTCTGAGATTGTTTATTCGTAAGTATTTACTGGGGTTATGTTTATCATCCATGTCCATGTTTCCTGAAAATGTTTTCATAAAGTTATTATAATTATTCCATGTATGTTTAAAGACATTGTTACACTTTTATTACTTTTACCACAAGGTTTGGAAGGAATATTTCTTTTGGTTACCATATGAGGTACTTTTTGTCTTTTTCGAAAAAAGTACGAGGAGAATGTTTTTTTAACATATATGGAATGAATGGAATTTTAGGATTTTATAACGCACTATTTTGATGATGAATACTATAAAATATTTCATAACTATTTTCAATAGAGTCCTTTTCTTTTAAAATTTCATGGCATTTTGTGAAAAGAAAAACATTTTGAAGAAGAAAGGATATTTTCCTCAAAAATAAATTTCAAGTGTTTTATCAAGACCATTTTCAATATAAGATGAAATTATTTCATATTTGTCTATCTCAAGTATACATTCTCTATGATTTACATGGTTTCACTTTTATTGATGAGATAATATCCAATTTGTTTTGTAAGGATTATGTTACGATGGGATGATGTTTATGAAATCCATTTTATACATTGGGTAATAATGAATGATTTATGATCATGTTGTGGAACATGTAAGAATTATTTCATTATGAGATGGGTGGGACCTATATATCCCTCCATGAATTGGGTAATGATTTATATCTCATGAGATATACATGGCTGAAATGGAAAGTAAATACGGTTCAGTAATATAGGGCTAGAACGGCAAGTAAACCCGGTTCAATAAGTGACTTTTTCCACTAAGATAGTCTTGGCAGCAATGAATTGGCTACTATGGAAATAATAACATGTTCTTAATGGCTTACACAATTAAATTCTTTATTCCCATGCTATTTTATCATGATTATTGATCCATTATGATCTATGCCTTACGTACTGCCATGTTTTATGTCATTGCTCATGATTTTGATGTTTAAATATTATGTTCATGTTTTGAAGTTAAAATATATATGGTTTGTTTTATTTTATCCATGGCTACCCTTAATGAGCATTTGAGCTCACCCTTTATATGTTTTCTTTACCACTGGATATAAAGAAAGGTTTTAGGTAAGAAAAAAAGGAATATCTTTATGGGGGATGTTGAAGATCTTTCACCATGATTATAAGATTATATTCCGAGTTTCCGAAGACACTAAACTATTATATTCCTTTGCTGTCTATTTTTTAAGTATTATTTATTCCGCAAAAGTAATGTAATGTACATGTAAATTAGGCATTGGGTCTCTAAAGTTGGTATCAGAGGAAAGGTTTAGTTAACCTTTGGAAACTAGGATATGAAAACTTTAGTGAGATCCTTAGAGATATTTTTAAGGTATGTATAGGGATGTCCCTAAGGATAAGTATAAGTATAGGTTATAGTCCTAGAATTTTGGTAAAGATCTTAGAATTAAACCTATGATTTTATATTTTGAAGGTACTCCCCCTTTGTTATGTTGTTTTCCCAAGCATGATTTTTGCCTCTCACAATATTCTTTTTGGGTTTTAGATGATGGATGGAACCCGAAGGAACTGTATTGATCAATGTAATGGACTATGCAATGATTTTCCTCCTAATCAAACCAACATTATGGGATATGGAGTGAAAAATATTATTTCTATACTTACACAAGCTATAAATCATTCTGGACATCCAAATGATCAGAGATGGGAACAGTATTATATTGAGTCCTTCATAGGGCAACGTCAACATTCTTTCAATGGGTCTTCTGATCCACTTGTTGCTGAATAATGGATCAGTACCATTGAACATATATTTTCCATAATTCGATGTTCAGAACATGAAAAAGTCATTCTTGTTATTTACCATTTAGAAGGTGAAGCAGATCAATGGTGGACTCTAATTAAGATTACAAGGCCATGAGATGAAATTGAATCCATGGAATGGGATGAGTTCAAGAAATTATTTTTCAATAAGTACTTCCTTCGTATCATTCGAACAAATATGGAAAAAGATTTCCTTGAGCTTAAGAAAAGGATGATGAATCTCTTGGTATATAATAAGTGAATTTTACGAGGCTTGCATTGTATGAATCTGGATTTATCATCCAACCTAAAAGTAATGTTTATCGATTCTTCAGTGGCTTAAAACCAAGCCTTCGAAGGGTATTAGCTATAAGAGACTTCAGTAGCTATGAATAAATTGTACGTTTTGCTGTAAAGGTATAAATGGAAGTTGGTATTATATATTCATCTTATGGTTTTGACATGAAACGATAGATGCGATTCTAGGAGAAATCTCAGAATAATGGTGAAAACAAGATAAATGATTCTTTATGCTCAAAGTGTGGAAATAAGCATGGTGGAGATTATCTTAAAGGGACTATAAAATGTTTTAAGTGTGGAAAAGAAGGTCATCGAGCAGCTGAGTGTCGAAGTAATTGAAAAAGGGTTTCTAATTATGTAAATAAAGAAAATAATGTAGAGAGCGCACCACCAACACTTCAATGCTTCAAGTGCAAGGAAATGGGGCATTATGCTAATCAATGCCCTAATACAAGGGTTAATGATGATCAACGTGAGCAACCCTTTAAGGAAAAGGAAAAAGGGAAGTCACATGCGATCACTATTAGAAATGTTGATTATGACAACTATGTGGTGGAATGATTTTGTCTCTATGTAAAGGGAATCCAAAATAATGTTGTGGAATCTCATTTATAGTAATTGTGGAACATTGGAATATATATGTAATGGTTTATTTTGGTTTTCGATAATTATATGGCATCAGTAACAATGAAAAGTGATTAAAATATTTTGGAAAGTAGATGATATGTGCATAATGAAGGGATAGGGATAAAATTAAATGTTTGATAGTATTAATGATCTCAGGAATGATATGAGGAAAAAGTGATATCATGGTTTGAGTATTTACAATTTTTGGGATTTTGGTATCTAGAAAGAGTTAGCTTTTGATAGCATTCATGTTTTCACTAAGGTTAAATGGGTATTAATATTTCAATAGAATACATGATTAAGGTATTCACATGTCCGGAATGTGACCAAAAAGATATATTTTATGATATATGGGGGATAAATGATGTTATTCACATGCTATGTAGATGAAATTTCTAGTAATTGTTTTTCTTATACTATGATCTTGGAAAGAAGTATTTTGGATAAGCCTAAACATTGGGATGAATTATGATAGTATTTTTTAAGGTAAGAAATTTATTGATATTATTGCAAGAATGTTATAATAGTGTAGTTTTAGAAAAAGGACAACCCATAGGATGGTTGAAAACCTATCACGTCAGACAACGCTGAAGGAATTGAACCCACAACTGATGTGCGATAGGCCTTTAGCACCCACCACTGGCCTACAGGATGTCCCTGGTTATTATAAACTAATTTTATTTTATTAAGTGGTATGATAGATGAAAAATAAGTTCATTTTTTGAATCATATACGATTAACCTCACCATAAATGGACTTATGTATATTTGATAACATTTGCTAACCTTTTGAATGAAACAGATTGAATAACCCATAATTCAGTCACATGATATGCTAACTCATCAAGAATAACAAATTCAACTTAATTTCATTAAGAGATGAAGTATAAATTGTTCAAGGCATAAAAAATAGTGAGATTGTACAAAAATCATGTAAGTATTTCTTTTAATTCAACAACGTTAGAGAAATGATCATGATAACCAAAAATGTTGCCCTAGTTCCCTCATATCTGATGAATCAGATGGTCCCTTAGATCATAAAAAATTTGTGGAATTGTGACTGTTGGATTTATCATATCCATGTCCTCTACCACTCTCTAACAGAACTTGATGGTTTGATTTATCTTCCATATCCATATTTTCACCTATGTTATCCTATGTGGAAACCCATTGATTAGTTAATTTGGGTAACTATTACGTTTCATACTATAGATTGTAAAGAAAAGTTTTGGTATTCCTTTTGATGATGTGGGTTTCTATGAAAGAAACTCTCATGTAATAAACCATTTATAACCCTGAAGAATTTCGAGGGAGAAATTCATTTTAAGGGGGGTAGAATGTAACACCCTGAGATTTTATGAGATATATTCTTTTTATTTCATTCATATCTTCTATTTTATGCTACATCAACATTATCTTGCACTATACGCAACAACATATTAGCTTGCAGTATACGCAACACAGTTCTTGGATTGTGTTACATACAATTTCAAGTTCATTTGATAGTAGTTATTCTACGCAACATTGAGTGTGTGTATATATATAAATATATATATATATATATATATATATATATTCAATGTATAAATGAAATATGGTTGGATTCTGAAATACGCAATAATAAATGAGTCTTTCACTACATGCAACCCTGACTTGGATTGCGTTACACGCAATCATGACCTTCCTCGATAGCGTGTGTAGTATGCAATACCGGGTTTCTCTAAACAATGATATATTGTTATAATATTATTATGGAATAGCCTATATGAATAGTATTAACTACATTTTTAGTTTTACAACATTATTATTCATCTTACACATTTTATAATACATGGTATGTGAACAAAATAAATTTTTCAGGTAAAATATGTATTTTAAAAAAAATGCAGTTTTATAGCCTTTTGACAGTGCACCCACATAAAATATAATGTTTTAAATGTTTATATGTTCAATTTGACAAAATAAAATTCTTATTTGGAATCATGGTATAATAATATTCTTTGGATAATTTTTTTTATTATTCTGATAACTTTCATATTTTAATGAATAGAAAAAACAAGCTATATTTTAATTAAAAAAAACTTTTTTCATCGTAATAATTTATATGGTTAAATTATAATATTGAATTATATTAAATTATAAATAGAATATATTTTTATCATTTAATATAATTTATGTCATTATCATTTATTTTACATTGAATTCATACGTAAAATCATTTCAATCTTTTGCAATGTTTTAACTTTTAAAACCCATTTTCTTAACAAATGGATTAATTTTAAATTAATTACTGCAACTCATGTGTTTTGAATTTTGAAAAATGGATTCCATATTTTAATTTAGTGGTTCTAAATTATGTTAATAGGTTAATTTTATTTTTATTTTTTGATATTATGAATAGTAACTACGATAATTTTTATTTAATATAGTTAAATAAAAATCTGGTAATTAAGGGTAGAAGTAAGATTATAAAATTACCCTAACACTTGCCAAAATCCTATTGGGTGAATAAAATTACACCCATATCACCTATGGGTATGACTAGATTCATTTCTTGTACTTTTAGCAATGAAATAATATAATTATTATTGAAACCAAAGAAAGTGACGACATGTCACTCTCTTAAACATTATAAGTGTAATAATTTTAATTTATTGATAAACATCATAACACATCAGATATAAATAGTCCCTAGAAATATAATGAAATTATATACATCATATGAATCTATTTATAATTTTTAGTGATTAAATAATTATCATTAATTATGACACAATAGTGATGTTGAAATTATTTTAATGATTGAAATATCAAATAAATGATTTTAAAAGTATTAAAATAAATATTATATAAAATATTTTATGTGCTCCACTAATTTTATAGACTTATATTACATGTTATTATTCTATTAAATCTTTTATTTCGAACATATCTTTGGTATATATTTTATTTAAATTCAATTAAATGACTAGTGTCAAAATTGACACTATTGTTATTTTATAAAAATTTCATATTATAAAATTGTTTAAAAAACAAAAAAATTATTTATAACTAATAAATTAAAATGTATATGGTAAAAAATGTAATATATCATACAATTATGATAAATTTACAACATATAAGTAATTATTTATAATGATTTAAAATTTAGAATATTATTACCACAAATAAAATTAAATAGATTATATAAGGAAAAATCAAGTTGATAATGTTTAAAATAAATTCTCAACAAGTCTAAATATTAATTTTTGATGATATTACAACCCTATCACATATAATATATTTCTTTGATTCATTTTGGAGGTTTCTATGTGGGTTTGGAATTTTTTATAAATTAATATTTCTTATAATTCCAAAGGTGCCCCTCTCCTCCCTTATAAAAGGGAACCTCCTCCTTCTCATCATCACACCTTTTTGAGCCTTCGAGATCGGAAAACCCATGCCAATTTCCTGTCTAAAATACATTAGAAACATACTTGATGTCCGGGTATTCTTAAAAGACAAATTTTAGTGCCCTAAGAGGAGGTTTCAAAGAGTGTGTCAAAGAAGAAGTAATATCCGTTAACGATTCTTTCAAATTTATTTCTTCTTCAACTTATTATTATTTAGTTTTTTCATTATGAACTAATAAAATCAATATCATTAATATTCTGATATGTTATTATAAATATGAGACAACCCTATTTCACCTTCTATCCATCCTATGGAAAACGAAATCCTCACGCCTGCGTACATACGGAATACCGTCTCCAAGCCGTGGTGTAATCTTTTTTTCCACCACCATCTTACTCGGATGGGTATAATGGTGTAAAGAATAACTACATATGATTATTATAACTTCATACTGATTATATGATATTATATCAATCACTCCAATTCCATTCAATAAATATGGGTATGATATCATCGATTGTGCGTACGTACGGATTACCGTCTCCACGACGAGACGAGATTCATTTTCCATGTTAACAATTGAAGAATGATTATAAAGTATATATAATAAGTAATCATGAAACATATTAAATAAAAATTCTACTGGATTTATGTATATATATATTTATTCATCTACTTAATTCCATTCAATTCAAAAATGAAATGAAACAACGTTCATTCTTACATACAGCCTACCGTCTCCATGAACGGTGTATTTCTTTCCATTTATCTATCTATTATATATAAGTATATTCTGAATATATATTATATATAAATAATTTTTTATATTCTGGAATTTATCAATCAGGATCTATGTAATCATATTAATAATTAAATGTCAAAACACGGATGATAAATGAAATGATTTTACCCAAAACGCTACTTTAACATGAATCTACAAAAGAACGGGTATAATAATGTCATAAGTGAACCATATGTGATATCATAACAATGAAGATGATTCTGTAATAATTCAATGACATTATTTAAATCAATATACTGGAGGTTCGGATACGTATGAATCATATCAGACCTAAGGTATGGAATGATTATTCTGATCTCATTCTTATTCGAGATTGTTTATTCGTATGTATTTAATGGGATTATGATTATCATCCATGTCCATGTTTTCTAAACTTGTTTTCATAAAATGTTTAGTATTCTTCCATGTATGTTTAAAGTCATTGTTACCCTTTTATTAATTTTACCCCAGGGTTTGGAAGGAATCTTTCCCTTGTTTACCATACGAGGAACATTTTGATTTTTCCGACAAAATTACGAGGATAATGTTTTTATAACTTATATGACATGAACGGATTTTTACATTTTTATTACAACCTATTTTAATGAATCTTACTCTATAATATTTCTTGAATTTGTTCCAAAAAATCCATTTCCATTAAAATTTCATGGAATTTTGTGAAAATAAAATGATTTTGAAGAAGAAAGGATATTTTCCTCAAGAATTCATTTCAAGAGTTTTATCAAAACCATTTTCCATATTAGATGGAATTATTTCATATGTGTATGTTTCATGTATAATTTTTCTATGATTTACATGGTTTAACTTTTCTTATGAATAAATGATATCCATTTTTTTTTGTATGGATTATGTTATGACGGGTTGATGTATATGAAACCCATTTTATATTTTGGGTAATGATGAATGATTTATGATCATGTTGTGTCACAAGTAAGAATGAATTCATTATGAGATGGGTGGGACCTATATATCCCTCTAATTCATTGGGTAAAAATTTATATCTCATGATATAGACATGGATGAAACAACAAGTAAATCTGGTGTTGTAATATAGGGTTGGAACCACATGTAAACCCGTTTCAGTAAGGGACATTGTCCACTAAGATGGTCTTGGCAGCAATGCCTTGGCTACTATGGAAATCATAACATGTGCATAATGGTTTCCAAAATTACATGCTTTATTCTCATGCTATTTTGTCATTATTGATGATCCATTATGATCTATGCCTTACATACTGCCATGTTTTATGTCATTGCTCATGATTTTGATGTTAAAATATTATGTTCATGTTTTGAAGTTCAAATGTATATGGTTTGTTTTATTTTGTCCATGATTATCCATATAGATCATTTGATCTCACACTTTATATGTTTTATTTTCCCTTGGATATAAATAAAGGTTTTATGTATGGAAAAAATGAAGATCTTTATGGGAGATGTTGAAGATCTTTCACCAAGATTATAAGATTATATTCCAAGTTTCCAAAGACACTAAACTATTACGGTCCTTTGGTGTCTGTTTTTGTTATGTATTAAGTATTCCATAAAAGTAATGTAATTTCCATGTATGTCATGTTTTGGGTCTCAACAGAGGTCCTATTTCTGGGACATGTTATCTTAGAAAATGGAGTAGCAGTGGACCCAGAAAAAGTCAAGGCAATGTTACCAAGAGAGCCACCCAGGAGCATGATAGAGGTGCATAAAATACATATGGTTGAAGGATTCTACTTGAGAAATCACTGATTTCTCTTGGATTTGAGCACTGATGACATCCATGAACTGAAGGGGAAATCCGTTCATATATACAGACATGTTACTGTAGGTTTTCTAGCAGTAAAGGAAGAGTTTGAAAGTACGACTGATCTAGAAATTTCCAGAACATGGTGTCAAGTTTGTATTTTTTTGTGATGCATCAGGGACAACACATTGCTATGTACCCATGTAGATAAATTCTATGATTGGTTATGGTTCATGCGAGCTATGGTATACTGTGTAGAACTATGCAAATAATTATATATAGTTGGAAGTGGTAGTCTTTAAATTAAAAATGTTATGACACTACTAGACGGGAAAACAATTTATCCTCTACTCTAACCACAAGAGATTCATGTGCATCTACTCACAAAATGATATGAATCTTTGTCATAGGAAATTAATAGAGTTATCATAGTATTACAAGTATGATATCTTTTATACTCTTGATAAGGGGAACATTTTGGGGGATTATCTTAGAAGGAGATCGAGTTCGCTACAGGTGAGTGAGTCATTAGAATAGTTTTCCACGATAATGTTATCCTTTATGTATGGGGAGCATCCAACTAGTCTCTAAACGAAATTTTTCACCCATTAACTCCTTCAGCGAGTCAGGGAGTAACAACTTGGTTCTATTGATGACAAGAAATTACTTGTTCAGTTATCCCGAGGACATGCAGTTGATGGATATTCGTCAGGTGACGAGCACATATTTTTTTTCAGAGGATGTACATTTGTGTCAGTGGCATTGTAGAATATGGTTCTGAGGGAGTTACACACATCCCCATTTAAAATACATCCTAGAGTAGAAAAAATGTATCAGGACCTCTGGTGTTAGTTCTCGAAGATAGGTATGAAGAAGGTAGTAGCAGTGTTTGTTTCTCGATTCCATACATGATAGCATCTGAAGGCTGATCACCAGCTTCCAGCTGGGTTCGCTCAGCCCCTAGAAGTTTTGTAGTGGATGTGGGATGAATAATATATGGGATTAGTGATGGTATTACCACGAACGTCTGATGGAAATGATTGTATCTGGGTGATCATTGACTAAATGACCAAGTCATCCCAAAAACTAGTTATCAGAAAGCAGAGTTCTGTAGAGATATTAGGACACATCTACATGCAAAATATAACATTTATTACTAGTGTCACTTTGACAATAAGTTCATATCACGATTCTTGTTTCATATCCAAGTTGTGGAAGGTGATTAAAGAGGCGTTTTGGTCCCAAAAACACTTTAATATAGTGTTCTATCTCCAATCATATGACCAAATAGAGAGAACAATTCAGTTTCTAGAGGATACGTCACGTGCTTCTATATGGGATTATGGTTATAGTTGGAGGACCAACTACAATTCATGGTGTTTTTAGAAAACAATAGCTACCACTCCACAATTATTATGTCACCGTATGAGGATTTATATGGGTGACCGTACCATTCACCGCATTATTGTACCGACACTGAAGAGTCAACAATCATCGGTCAAGAGATGGTGCAGGGTGCTACTGACAAGGTGAATATCATCTAAGAGCATTGGAAGACTGCACAGAGATATCAAGAATTCTTATGCATATAGATGAAAGAGACCTCTGGAGTTGTATTAGAGATACCATATCTTCCATTCGGCCTCTTATAGATGAGGGATCATGTTATTTTATCTGAAACATAATTGTGTCTAAGGTTCATCGACCTTTTTCAGATACTATGTAGATATCGTGAGGTGAGGTAACTCTTAGATCTACATCCGTTGTTGAACTGGGTACATGATTTCTTCCAACTATCATAGTTGAGGAGGTATGTTCATGACCTGTGACACATTATTGTCCAGGGAGATCCTCCCATCCAAGATAGAGTGAACTTCAAAGAATACCCAATGGAGATTGAGGATCGATAGGAGAGGATATTTCATGGGTGACTGATTTCATCAATGTCTGTTTGGTGGTATAGTGAAAATCATTATGAGGGTAGGTGGTAGTAGGAGACTCATATCTGTTCCCAGTACCATGAATTTTTAAAGTCCCCCCCTTTGCCTTGGCTTTTCGGGATGTGAAGCCCAATGGTGGGGAGAATGTATTCTCTTAAATTTTCTTTATATTATTTTGATATATTATAAAGTATTTTTATGAAACTAGTCTTTGTGAAAGCGAGCTATTCTAAGGCCTGAGGTTACCGAAATAAATTTTGGAAATAATTTTAACTCTAAATACTGTGTGTGAGCAGTTTTCAAAAAATAGTTTAATAACATTTAAAAGGGTGATGGGATCAGAAATCATATGGAACGATTTTGTATATATTAGCTACCTTACATTAGGTATGATTTATGATCAACTTGTGTAGGTCAGATGAAAAAGTAATTTTTTATGACATTTTTATGGAAATTAAATTAAATTAAATATTTTCTTTTTATAGTTTCCATTACACAGTGATGGGAGAATTTAAATAATCTCTTAAGAGAATCTATATGGTTTTAAACATAACCATATAATTTTTCTGGAGGCGTGGAGAGAAGACCCTTATGGAGAAACCCTTCTACAAGGAACAACGACAGCTCCATCGACTGGAAAACCTCAAATTCGACAGAAAATTCCCTACAAAGGCAACTCAACAATCATTCATCAATATAATAATTTCAGGGTTTTTATTTTGATTATTCATTTCCTCGTTCATGGATTAAATAATGAACATAGATCCTCCCAAAAATAGGTTGACCCATTGATCATGAGTTCTTACAGGAGGGTTTTATTGAGTTATTTTTTATGAATAAATTCATGCTAGATTTAGTTTTAAGTATTAATTTTCCTTATTTGACCATTCTAATGTGAGTGTACTGACATGATAATGAAAGAAGGCTGAGGTTTGTCCAAATTTTGTTTGGGATTTATTCTCCCCTTTTTAACCCCACGTTCATTGCATTCTTCATGGGGTTATGAAAAACGGATCATTTCACATCTGTTTCACTATGTACTAATCCCAAATTAGATATCTCACATCGTGGTGACTCAACGAAGGTGCGAAAGATATGGAGACTGAATTATTAACACGGTTCAAATGAACTCATTATTTGAAAATTCTTCATACAGATGATCAAAAAGAGTTTTTTGGGGCTGATCGAACCCCAAAAACATTGAGAAACAAAGTTAGTATAGTAGGGAAAACTCATATCTTGAGTTTCATGTTGAGCGGATGGACCGATCAGTGACCATAGGAACTACTGGGGTGTAACAATGATGAATGTTGATTATGGAAAATCTCGATCAACTCATCATGTATTCTGATGAACATTCCATAATGGGTTGGCAAGGCGGATGCTAGGTTTTCGGCACATAAGACGATGACGAACAGAATGTGCTCCTAGGAGGACACGATGTTTGGGCCCCATAGAGTGGAAACTAATCTTTTGGTTGAAAAACATTAATGACATAGATGACGTGATGGTCCTCATATGGGACTCAGCGTGTATCACAGATGATACATAGACACATGGTGGAGTACACACCATGTACTCGATCCCACGGCTTGAGAAGGTCAGTTACGTAGGTCACAGATTGAACTAGTTATATGGGTTGTAATACACTCTTTGAATCCATGTAACGACACATTGCCAATGTACATGGAGTGGACCCTGGATAACTTGACATGGTGTGTGATTATTTCTACATGTTGTGCATATACATTTTTACATGGTATGATCTCTAACTCGGGTTTTTTTTACTCTAGTAGTACCCAGAGTCAAGGGACATAGTGTGTGACCATTTTCACATGCCATGTACCTCCTTCTACATTCTATTAACTTCATTTACATCTTTCCAAATACATGTTTTCGTTGGGTTAGTGACCCTTTTATCATTCCCTTGAATTTCTGGTATCATTTCCTTCAACAAGAGTATGATCCCTTAAGCAGGAATTTCGAAGATTAAGTCAGGTATTCCTCATAGAGGCCTGGAGTGAGATACTCTATCCATTCGTGACCCTAGGTAGAGATAGGTATCCACTGGAAAAATCATACATTGAATTGATTCATTATAATAAAGTTTAATCTAGATTATTCACAGTATCCACCAAGGCCCTGAGTATGATCCTCATCCATGTGTTGTGATCTTTTCCAACTCAAGAGTGTGTTCTATCAGAATGCTAGTATTTATCCTCTATTTAGATATACTAGTTCATATATCTCTCTCATGGATTTTCCTAATAAATAATACTTCTTGAACAGACGTCATCAGAGTTATCAGACTTGTGGAGTGAGTTCCCCTGTACATGTGCATCGTGGAATCTTCGAACCAAATCGCTAGCATGGGTATGCAGTCATTGTGACATAATAGTAGACTACAGGTATGGGTTTATAGTTTATCTAGAAGTGTTTTTCCTATTATGTGATGAGTAGGCATATACTTTTTAATGATGACTATCTGTTTACATTGTTTATTTCTTTCTGGGTTTCAGGGTGCCATACTAATTATTGTTATACTCACCCATTCATGGGCTTTCACTGCACATGTCATGTCTTGTGAAGACATGCTCTATTTTCATAGTGTCTCGGGTAGACCAAGAATGGGCCATGATTTTTGTGTTCCTTGTAGGATTAGGTGTCCCGTAGATTATGAGCAACAACCACAATTCCTTTTTTTCATATAGTTTGGACATTGTAGTTGATTTTTTTTTATTTTCATGTGATTGTATTTTGGCCACGTTTACATTCCACATATTACTTGTAGTGACACTATGTTCGTTCGGTTTAGTTGTATGCATGGATATTTTGCCATTGTGGTTTTTACTTCTCATCATTTTTGTGCATGGATATGTCTGTGTGTGTACAGGTACATAACTATTACCTCTAATGTTAGTGATACGCCTACTCGGTGCTAGTCACCGTCCCTTGGACATTTGGATAAGATCATGGGGAGTTGTGGAATGAGACCAACTCAAATGGTTCATGAACAATACACGTATAAATTCATCTAAAAAAATAGATGATGAGAAAAGTGAGGAGATCAATATTTTCTCTTATGGGATTCCTTTTTCCATTCTTCCTCATAGACACATATATATATCAATAAGACCAAAAATAGAGGAAAAATCATTAACACATCTAACCTTGTATTGAGAAACCACATTTACTGTATATTTTCATAATATAGAATCAGTACTCTTCTATTTGAACTCATTAAAGTATTTCATGATGGATTAATCTGATTATTATCTCATTAATTTATATTCATAGAAGACAACAAGTTACAATATCATATGACGAGGAAATTATAAATGGAATCAGTCCTTAAAAACAATATAATTCACCTCTCATATAGTTTATGACATTGGTGACCTAAATAGGGTAAAAAATTTGGAATACACATCCTCAAAATAAGAATTATACGGGGTAATGATGATGATTCACATTGAATTTCTACTGTCATTGTTTCTTTTTGAGTTACATCCAGAGAAGAATATTCATCCCTACCATTTTTCCAAGGATGCTCGATCATACTAGACAAATTTCATTTACCTATTCAGTTAGTGTGAATACAAAAATGCTTAGAATGAACGAATTTTGATTTGTGATTTATCATTATCTTTTCAAACTAATACATCTATTCGTATGTTGTAATCCATCAATCCTTTGAAGTCAATATTTAAGTGAAAATCATGTATCTAAGAATATGAGACGCTAAAATTATCTTATTATTTTATGTGGATGATATATTATTTCATACATGTTTTTCAATATATTATACTCGTAATGGCCTTTAAATAACATGAATCTTAATAAAGGATATCTGTACTAAATTTTCATAGAAGTTAATCTATTTATTTTCATAATCTAATGTACATATATTCTTTTAGAAACTAATTCCTTTGTGTTATCATTAAGTAGTATCAATTAGACCTATTTTATTTTCAATAAATAATGACACTATAATAGAATGAGTTTATATTCTATAAATACAAACATCGATCGTTACATTGATCTAGATGTAAAACTAAAACATAAAATATTCAGACTAGTTTATTGGTTTAGTTGACATGAAATTTTTAAATAGCGATGATGAAATTAGAAATATATATATATATATGAATACTTAATTGTTATGGAAAATATAAATTTATATTTAAATATAAAATAATGTTGTTAATTTAGGAAAATAATATAACTATTTTTTAAAATAATTTCTAATGTAATGTATTTTATATTTTGGACGAATTGACATATTAATATTAGATTAATTAGTAATTAATATTAAATAAATAGTAAATATATAAATGATAAATTTTCTCTAAAATTCGTTTTAACAATATTTTCCTCTTTTTTATTTAAAATAATTTATATATCGTGTATAATGTGAATATAATAAAAGTAAATTTAATTTTTCCTACTTATTTTCTAATTATATTTAGATAAAATTTATGATTATTATATATAGAGATTTAATTTATTATAGTATTTCAAAATTTGGTTTTTAAAAATAACGTAAACTTTCAGACATTAATAAAATATATGTGTGTATTGGAAATTAATAAATATATTTTTAGTCTAAATATGAAAATTTTAAGCTACATTATATTATTAAATAATATTTTAAATTAATTGAATCATATTTTAAAATTTCATCGTAAAACTGTATTTTTAATAAAATATATATATAATGGACACATTATATAAGAATCACATTATATTTCATTTTTTTAACTTTTAAATATTAGACACAAAAATGAATTTCAAATATATAATAATTAATTCATACATATATAATAAATTACATTTTATTTGTACACATCATGGAATAATTACATAGTTAAATATTAGATAACATATGGAAAAAAATTAAAAAGGGGTAATATAGGTTGAAAAAGGAAAATTATAATAAATTTTTTTTTACTGAGTGATCCATGAGTAAATTTACATTCTCTCTTCTATTACATATTAATCCTCAATTTTTATCTATTTTCTTTTACATTGAAATTTAATTATATAAATTATTTACGTATTTAAAAAAATGTCACTCCTCTTCACTGCTAAAATGTGGGCTTCTCTCTTAACATCCCCTCATAAAAAATTTCACCTTATTTATAAAAAATATACAATAAAATCTAAAAAAGAGATATAAACTATAAGTTGGTGCAATTCATATACAAAATTCATCACTAAATATTTTATTTCCATTCACTAAAGAGATAATCCATATATATTTATATAGATTTCAAACCCCTTGTCCCACTATTATATTTCCATATTTTTCTTATTATTTAATAAACTCTATTTCAAAGACTTTAAATGATTATGTAATAGATTTATCATAATAATAATACATTATAATCATGGTATAAACATTAACCCCTTTACCAAATTATTTATTTAAAACAAAAAAAATGAATTGTTTGAGTTTTCAGACAATCACCTCATCAGAAAATGATGTATCATTTCACAATATTTAAAAAATTGATGAAATAAGATTATATTTGATGAACAATTATAATATTTATATGAAATAAATATAATTAATATAATTTTTTTATGAAAGAAAATAGTATAACAAATATTACATAGTAATCCATTGATATTAGTATAAACCAAAAACATATTCATAACCATTTCTATATTCATAAAACAAAATTAAAACACAATTATAATGTAATTATATCATTATGATAATTTACAAATAATGATAAAAATAGTTATTAATAGATTGGAATTGATGATACATGGAATAATTAGAATGATTGACATCAGTTTTATAAACATATTCCAAAATTATTATAATTAATAACCCATACTTCTGAAAATTTATAACTAAAATAAAAACCATAAAGATATTTCTTATTAATGAAGAGTATAAATGATAGATTTTATGAAAAGTTTAATTATCTAGGTAATTAATTTTTATCATTATGACAATTCATGTCAAATCACTATACTAGAAATCTAAAGTATATGTAAAGATCTTTGTATTGCAATTTCCATTAATTTAATTATATAATTTCTTAATGAACATAATTTTTACAATATAATCTATTTTAATGATTTTAGTAATTATATTTTATAATTTTTTTTCAAACCCATTGGATTTTTATGAAAAGAATTTTTTTCTAAAAACTAATTATCCATTTTTCAAAAATGGTGCAGAATTTTGATTTTTACCATGAATAATACAAAATTTTATAAAAAATGTACAAAACATGACATGGTTTTCATTATCATCAAATATTATATCTAAAGTGATTTTTTTTGAATTTTACCCAATATTTTCTTTAATAATTTAATTAATTTAACTGAAATGCTATTGGTGTCAGATTATATAAATCAAGATATTAACTTTACAAAAATTTATATTTTTTATTCTTAATCAACATTAATCATTTTTATGAGATTTGAATTATTTTTCTTTTGATGATTTATGAAATTCATTTTATTCCATGATTATTTTTATAAAGGATAATTATTTTCATTCTATGATTTTTTAAACCCTTTTTTACTTATTGTTGTTAATTTTTATTTTAGCAAATTAATATTATTTCTCTGAAACATTTGTGTGTAGTTTAATATAGTGATTTTTACTATCTCAAAATCAAATGTAGTGGTTAAGAATTTATATATTAAAAGTTATGTATTTTTTGTAATTTATTATTTATCTTTAGAATGATAACTGATGGTCTGGATCATGAATGTATTATTTCCCTCTGAAAATAATTACTACATATATATATGGTGTAAATTATTATGATGTTACACTCTCCAAAATGATGTTGCTTTTGTTAAATTATTATTTTCCATTTTATAAATATTATGTTTCCTTATTGATATTATCTTGAATTGGGTTCTTATGTAATATACATTGAGACTCACATATGTATTATGTTCATCAATCATATTTTTATCATGTTTAAAATTTTCAATTTTTTGTTACATATTATTATAAACTCATCCTTTATTAAATGTGTTTTCACCACAAATAATGAATTTAAAGTCTTCAGCCCCTTTTGTTTTCATTTATCAGGTTATGATGATGAGTCTTTGTAATGTGATGTGGAGAGGATGGTATTTTATGGTTCTTTTATGGAGAAATTATATTGAGGATTAGAAAAATATGATTATTATGTAGCTAATAAATTTATATAGTGTACCAATCATTCAATGGAATATTATTATTTACAAATTATAATGTTTTATATAATATAATAGATATAAAATGTAATCATATTTAAACTGGGTGGCACTTGTTGGTATCAAGGGAAATATATTTTTAATGTTTAAATTTATAGAGGTTATTTATAGAATTATGTGTAGGGAAAGTAAGTGGAAGAACAAATGTTTTAGTATAATACTATGAGGATTTCCTGGAATATTGATAAGGTATTGAATAGGTGGGTCGGATTGAAAATACATAGAACGCGGATATATTCTATTACAAAATTTTAATTAGAGGAAATAACATTGAACAGTGTGTGTTGGCTGTAAACATAACCATTACCCAGTTTATAATTACTAAATCTCACAACACATATGGCTAGACACTTGGTTGGGATATCGTATAGTTGATATCATAATCACAATGAACCATGTGGAAGGATTGGTTTCAATATTGAATTATTGGATTAAATTATAATGTATACAGAATAACCACCCAATTTTTAACCAATAAAGATATTTTAATACTATAAATAATTATTTAATAACATGTTAATGTTAAATAATATTAAATATCATGGTTAAATTCATTTCATTGTAATTTACCCTTTAGACGTTGGATTGTTTTCCTATAATGGTAATTTTTTCTAAGGTTTATAAATAGATAATGTTGAGATAAAAATTGGTTTATAGTATAATGAGATGGATTAAATAAGAAACTACCAAATATAATGAGAGAGAGAGTATATAACCTTATAGAAATTTTCCGTTAACTGACTAATATATGAATTAAATCATGAATCTTTTTGAACTATTGAACACACCATGGAGGGAGTTATTTCATAATGAACTTTTCCTGAAGCAATTACCACCCTCATTAATTGGAATTTAAAATCAAATTATATCATAGAAATGGATAAATGATATGGAAAATATATTTTCTATTCTAGAGTAATGAAATCATGAAATTCATGTTGTAATTGATTTCTATTTTGATGGAGAGTCCAACTAACAATGGACATGTATTATAATTAAAAACAATAAAATTATAATAGGCATCAAAAAAATATGTATAGTTTATATTCTATTCAGTCCCTTTACATTCCATGAAACCTTCATCCAAATATGGATATTTAATTCATAGATTCAAAAAAAGGAGGAAGTGTCTATTCGGACATATTAATGAAAATTCAGGAGCCCCCAAGATACCCCTATGGTATTATATATGATCTAGAATGTAAAATCAATCATTTCATCTTTTCATTAATATTAAATATACATATGGATTTTCACATTAAATTATATTGAATTTATGAACGTTTTTTTCTAATTTAGATAATTGTTGAGATAGAATAAGGGGTGTCTAAAAACTCTATATTGGGTAAATGAATGAGGAACATGATGGGAACTAAAATTTTATGTCATAATGGGATATGAAATATCATACCCTTATAATAATTTTTTTAATAAAACCCTTTATATTTTTCATTATTAGATCGTGTAATTGTTTTAAGATTGGTTAAGTAATCCTCCAATAAAATTAATACTGATGTATATATTAGATAATAATTTACACAATAGAGTATAAGAATGTATTTATACAGATCTACCAAACGAAAAATGATTCATGTGATGGGAATTTGGAAAATATGTGAATCAATGAAATATATCCATGAAAATGAAGATAATATTATCTAGAATCCTCCCAAATAAATGTCACAAGGAAGGACATCCATGGTACCTACTAGAAATGTAGATCATTATTATGATGTGATGAAATGCATATGTTCTATTTGTTATATATCTTTTTCTAACATATTTTATATTTGTTTCTCTCTTTCATTCATATCACACTACTTTAATAATAATGTTTTTTAACATCCAAATGTTTTTTATATTTTTAAAATATATTAAATCAATTGGTTTAATAATAATCCTTACTATGAAATATAAATATTCTACCATTGATATTAATAGAAGGAATCTTCATTTAGATCTAATTAAACTATCATTGGTTTAATATTACATCATTACGAGTTTGTATTTGTTATTCTGACATAGAGCCCATATTAAATTTTGGTAGAAATATGTGTCATTTCGTATCCCAAATCTACCTTTTATCATGTCCAAATATATGGATGATTTTTAATGCCCTATGGAATTAAAACCTATTATATGTGTCATGATATGCTAAATTGACAAATTCATGAAATAAATTGTCATAGAGGAAGTCAGCATTGGTGAAATTTTGATGGTATGGGAATTTAATTATGTATTTTAGTAAAACATGACATTATTATACCAATGAATGATGTTTAATTTTAAATTGAACTCATATATGGATATATTCCTACCACATGGGTTTTTAAAGAATAAATCAAATCAAATTTGTTTAATTAATGAATCATATATATATGCATTTGGAAAATGATTTTATCGTACCTAGTTCTTCGCCATTTGGAGGAACAATATCTTTTCAAAAAATAAATATGGAATAATGATATATTACATTGAATATCATGATTATAAAAATATTACAATGAATAATAAATATGATTTTACTTTTTTATAAAATATAATACCAATTTATAGAAGATCAGAACACTATGTGGAATAATAAGAAATTTTGATTGTAGTAGTTATGGTCTAAAACTAATGATATATGAAAAATATCATTTTGAAATATGTATGGACACAATGGGTTTATATTTATTCTATTTTGATTAATTAATTGAAAAAACAATAATTTTCCATCGAATAAATAATTTAGCTAGAAAATTAAATTATCTATTCTCATCATATTAATAGATAATATTTTTATATACTAAATGATAATGGATGTTCATGTAGATTATTCAGGGATTGTGTTGATGAAATTATGAATCACGATTTTATATGATAAATTTAACAGCATTGAACTGTTTCTATAAATGGTGAAATCCATGGGACATGTAAACAAATTTAAGGGAATAACATTATTCCTTGAAAAATAGATTCCTATGAAATATTTACAAGGACAACAATAAAAATTGATATCAATAGTTTCTCATAATATATATATATATATATATTTAATAAACACATGGTGGGAAATTTCAAAAAACTATTACATAAACCAACCATTTTATCAAATAAGAGAATGATTTTATATTAATTAGATAGATATGAATAATGTTTTTAAGAAATAAGTAATTTATTGGCCAGAAAACCTTTACAAATGTTTCCTGAAAGTTTAGAGGGGTTTCTAATATATATTTATTCCAAAAATAAGGTATTTTATTTTCCACTATAAAAATTAAATTGTAATTTTGTTTTGCTTTTGGAAATAAATATTTCACCAAAAAATAAAAAATGTATTATTATGAACTATATATGGTTATAATTTCCATAGAATATAGAATGAATTTCCACTATACTAAAATGTATGATATTCAAAGTAGAAATAATATTTTGATATATATATATAAATATATTCCCTCATTTTATGTTAAATTTTTTATAAACAATATGGATGGGATTATTCAATGATAATTACTACTCAATACATTATCTATCTGGGATAGAAAACACAATGGTGAATTAAATATGTTTAAAAAATGGTGATACATTATCTATTTTTGGGATTAATAGGGATCCAATAATCCTGGTCTTTCAAAAATGAAACATGAATTTATAACGAATGGTCATAAATATAGTCATTCCAAATTGACTTGTCAAAAATAAATTCATTATAAAATGAAATAATCCCATTATGATAATGAATATACAATAAAATAGAATGAACATCTAATGTTCAAAATAAAAAATTATGAACATATAATGTTTATAATCAAGATATAATTAGCATAAAAAAGAATTGATGATTAAATTTGTATATAATAATCATATATGAAACTTATCTATTTATCAAATAATCAAATAAATTTATATACATATAAATAAAGACATTTTTGGGCTGACATGAAGAGTGTGATTTCATGTTACAAGAATCGATTTAGAGTATACAATTCAGTTAACAAACTATGAAATAATAATAAGGTTATGTTTCAATCACAACACATATATGTATGAAAATTATATCAAAACACACTGAATTTAATTTAATTAATAACCAAATAATAAAATTTACCTAATTATACATGGGATGTATCCAATCACCTTATTAAATAATGTCATTTTTATAATCTTATAATATTTCACTCATGACATACTAACCATGATATACATTATAGATATGTGTTGCCACACTTAGTTGCATTATGAAATATTTTGGATATGTTGGAACCAAGGATGTTCATTGGTGGAAAAGGTGTTCGACTTGTGTTTGTTGTCAATCTACTTTGGGTTTATCAGGGTTTGGGTTTCTTATTGTCCACCCTTTCATGGACTATCAGGGAGATTACATGGAAAGGGGTTATACAGTTTGAACTGAAAGTAATATTTAAGGTATTGATGTTTTCAAGTATATGCCAAATGTTTGGGGCTGAAATTATAAAATTTAGATCGGTGTTTTTGGTAAAGGATGATGCATGAAGGATTTGATGTGTGAGTGAATGCTTTTTTTTGGCATTCAATATTGAAGGTGTTTCTGGAACTATGACCATGACATGTTTTAGGATCATAACATCGAAAAATTGTAATGTCAAGGAGCGCACAGATGATGATGTTGCGAGAAAGGGTTTCCATCCCCAATGCGACTTCAAAAGGGGGTTTTCAGGCTCTTAAATAATTTTACACATACCAATAAAAACATGTTGGGATCTTGTGTGCAGGGTCATCAAGGGCCTATAAAAATGCAGGTAACCTAAAGGAAGACTAAATTATTTTTCGATCGAAAACCATGTATCTCATCCACGCAAGTGATTTTCCTGTGAAATATTAAAAAATAACAATTTTTTCATACAATTTGTTCATTTAGTCTGAAAAGACCAATTGAACCCTTCAGCGCAGTTGCATGAAAGATAAGGGTTTCATGGAAATTAGGTATTGTGCGAAGGTCAACTTTTGTGATAATTCCCAAATCTTGCGTGCAATTTGGTGTATTACGCTCATGTGTGGTGTTATGCTTCTGAAAAACTATTCATTGTTTGATTTAGTGGTTCAGTTATTTAAAGGGCCTAATTTTAGGACAACAATGAATGTAGTGTCTCATGCTTAATAGAGACAAAGACATCAATGAAAATCTATTTAAGAGACCTTGATGTGGATAATCTGTTTTTGAATTCTCACAATTTAGTGACCTAGGAGAGTAATGGATGTGATCTGAGGGATGATGTGAGTGTTCTCTGAATCTTTGTAAAGTCAGTGTTCCTAGAACAGAGTTTTTGTGACTGAATCTTTTAATTGATAAACTAGTGATGATTAGTAGAATTTGGTACGACTGACACACTATCGGTGTATACTCTTTGGACGTAGCCCAATGAGATGAAGTAAGTAAAATTGTTGTGTCATCACCCTAATTTAATTTTTTTGAATGATTTAATATGTACCTACCAACTTGGGAACATGATCCAAAACATTAAAATGAAAAATTTGACACCTGGATTCACCCATCCCCTCTTAGGGTGTTCTGAGGTCTTTCAGGATAATGATATGAGGTTTATCTCAAGTGTCTATTTAATTATGTAGAAATCATTTTACATATATTTATGTTTTAACATGACCTACCATACTCAAATAGAATAGTTTGATTAAAGGGCCATTATAGCTAAAAATTATATTTAAATCATATTTCATTTATTTACAAAAAATATTTTGATCAAAATCTCCACCAACAATATTTAAAATTTTAATACATTATCTATTCTACAATTCAGATGGAACCACATAAGAACAATATGCGATGATATATGGGACACCATAATTTTGTGATAAAATTTTAGAGGATAAATTTATAGTTTTTTAACTTTTCAATTAAATTATAGAGAAAGGTCAAACAATTAAATGTAAATTGACTATATCATTAGTGTGATAAATATGTTTTTTTGATAAAAAATTATGTGACCGTGACATTGATATTGAAAATATTTTTTTCCTTAAAATATATCCTTCAACGTACATTTGGAGATATGGGATGAAAGGATTGTTGATCTCTATATATTACATTCCCTTTGGTATACTTTATTTTTTTATAGTTTTATCTCATTATTAGAACCCCCTGACCTCTCCCATGTAAATGACTCTTTCCATGTGATTATTTTGAGTAACTATATACATAAACCATTCCATATTCCAATATTTTGACCTTTTAAACTATAATGAGAACATGATCTACCATATAAATAAAAACCAATGGAAATTATTTACATAAGAGAAGTGGTTAAAATAAATAATTCACCTAATTTATTCAATATTTTATAGTAAAATCATAATATTTTTTAGACTACATGCCAACAAGAGTACGTAATACGAGAAATGTACCCTCATATGGTTTGGCCAATGTCATAAAATTTTTAATTCTAAATTCATTTATTTTGTGGGGGGTGGTAAATTGTAACAAAAATTGACAGATCCCTCTTATTATCATTAGAATGATAAAGAATGAGGATGCTTCTTGGCCTAAAACAACATACCCATGATTCCAAATGATGGTATTAAATACTAAGGTATTAATTTAAAATTTAGGTATGATTTTTTCATATTAATAAAAAGAAACCATTGAAAAATCCATATAATAAACAAATAGATAAAAAATGAAATAAAAATAAAACAATTTCTAGTATTTGAGAATCAATGGAAAAAATATTACCACAATGAAAGACTAAAAAACAACATATAAATTGATGAAGAAAAAAATTATAAAGACACCAATAACTGAATCCATTAATCCCTACATGATCAATGATACACATCAATAATATAAACCATGTATCATGGTTCCACCCTAAATTAGTTTGATACATTACCTTTTCATAAGTCATGATGATTAATATCTACAAAATCACTAAATTTTAAAACCATGGGTGAGTAATGCAACTTAGAAGGTTTTCCAAAAATTACATCCATACCCACACCACTATAATAGAACATATTAAAACAATTTTATAAAACACATTATATAAAAAATTTTCTAAAATATTTTATGTCACAAAATAAACAACTCCTTTATTAAAAAAATTATTAATTTTTTTTAGGTTTTATGAAAAATGACTAACCAATACTAATATTTTTCTCAAATATCCATTTTGGAATAATTATTTCAATTAAAAATATCGAAAAAACCCATACGTTCCTAAAACATAGACCTAAAAATAATAGAGATTTGTATTTCATTCATTCACTATGTCATCTCATAATGATTCATTTTGATGGGGGAGATCACTAACCCATATCCATCAGACTAATGAAGTTGGAGACTCCTTACCCTTATATTTCCCGAATGACCATGAACACACATAAAAATGATCTATTTCTAAGAGGGAGAGCCCTGACTGTTATCAATCCCATTTATTATAGGGGAGAATGATTACCCTTATCTATACCAAATTATCATTAACACAAACAACTATTATTATAAAAACCAATGCATGAATAACTATTTAAACCATTATAATAAAATTTTTCATTTATTGAAATCCATTCCAAAAAACCATTTAAATTAAATTCAATATAACCATCCTTTTATTGAAATCATTTTTATTAATCCATTCACCACATTTCCTTAAAATAAACCTTTTAAAATCTACATTTTAAGATAAAAATATCAATGAAATTTTCCTACCAATTCCTATAAAACCACTAAATCTAAAAAAATATCACCAAAGTGTGTCTCAAACAAGAAATTAAATTTAAATTCCAGTAAAACCCATTTATTAGATTCCATTACATCATATTAAAGATATAAGAGTGGAATGTGAAGACACATAACACCGTTTTAATGAAGAAAAAAACAAGGGGACTCAAACCCCAACAAAACCATGTCACAACACTAAAAACACTTTGTAGATATCATCCAATAACATTAATAAAATGAACATATAATCATATTTAGAATCAAATATATTATATATATCCACATCGGATATTTTTTATGAAATATACAGTGATAGTGAAGTTGTTATATGACGAAACACTAATAAATCCCAAGATTACTGTGAGTATCACACATTAATGCCCCAAGATAACCCTTTAGATCATATACAGATCAATGAGAGAATATTCCGTATCCATTGGGGTAAGAGTATCTTGATTCATGGATCCTAAGAAAAAAAATGAGATCCCTATTATTAAAAACTTGTGAGATCTACAATTTTAGGATCCAATATTTAGATAATGCACATTTAGTCACATGGTTATTAAAACAGTGTGTTATCCATGTTTTAGACACTACGTTGTAGATGCAACTCACATGGATATATCTCACAATATTCAATCCATATTCCCACTATTCTAAAACTCACAGACTCATGTTTCATAGATTCTACAGGGTGGAAATATGGTTTGGCCAACCCCTGATCCTTAATCAGCCCCCTAACCTGATCCCCCTATCTAATAGTACATGGTTTCCTGCATGACTTTTACATGTTCCAAACATTTTGCACTAATTGATCACCCTTATAAAGTCCCAAAACACCCTTAAAGTTATTTAAAACCTCCCAAAATTCACCAATATTCTTTAAAATCATAAATAGAATAAATAAAGGGTAACAATAATCTTTAGCTGATACAAAATGTGTTTTCCTCCCCAGATAAAAAAACTCATTTAGTTATCGCAACAATGAGAGAAAAAATCATTTTATGGTAGATATATAACATTATAGTGTATAACAATTTAATAGATATTTGAAATATATATTAGAATATAATAGATTAATGACCAATTTAAATATAAATCCAACTTCCATAGCTATAAAAAAATAAAATAAATCTATAAATTTTCTTCTATTCAAGAATAATATTTATTATATTCTTCTAAATAATCAATATAATATTAATTTTTAATTTTTTGAAAATGAAAATTTCAATATAAAAATTACTGATAATGAAACCATTTTGATATATTCTATATTTTATATGTAAAATAATATTTTAAATTTTATGTTCAAAAATTTCAAAAAATTAAATTCAGTATGGGATTGATCTAGTAAGAATTATTTTATGATGGATATTTGGGTTTTTCTAAAATTATATATTATTATATGAGATGATAGAAATACAGTTTTTCCAATAAGAAGACTCTATTACATTAATATAGTATCAATAAGAACTATAAATTAAGGGAAAAAATTATTAATTAATATAAAAATTTTGATAAATGAATTCCTAAATTAAAAAAATTAGTCTCTTTATTTAAAACACATTTTTCATTATATAAATTATGTTATATTTGTTCAAAATAGAATTAAATATATATTATCAATTTTGTTGTGTTATAATATTTTGTAAAAAAATAACAAATATACCAAAAATATATGTATAATTTAAAATCATTTTGAAAAAATTATATATTAAATACCATTATTTTTTTTATAAATTATATTTTAAATCAATGAAAACATGTTACAGTGTTGAAAATCAGAACAGTAAAAGTTAGTGACCAAAAAATTATAGAGAAAAATACATTATAGACATGTTATAATTATGTATTTGATATACGTATTGAGAATATCTATTATACTCTATATTATTTCAAAATTTTTTATACAATTATATTGATAATGATATTCAAATAATGAATTATTTTGGGAATTTACAAAAAAACTTGTCATCTTTACTTATAAATGGGGAACTCCTCTCTACAAATCCCCACAAACTAAAACCAACTATATAAAAAATTAAAATAGAAACATCACTTTAATAAAATATGGTATGGTAATGATGTATATTTCCTCATAAATTTCCATCACTCAATGCATTACAACTCATCAAAAAAGATATAATAAAAGTGGTAAGTTATAGACTTTTAACAACTCATACAACGTTGATGATATTTTTTATGTTCTATTATTCTTCCATAAATTCCAATTTATCATCACAGAACTATTATATTAATATCAATAGTTTACCATTATAATGTAATAATTATGGTAGATTCAAACCCCATATATCTATTCCTTTATGTAAAATTAACACGTGAATTGCATGTTGGTGAAGATTGTAGATTCCTCAATTAAATATGTTTTATTTTAACCTACAACTATCATGTATTGATTTAGATTATGTTTGATGAATATATTTTATATATAGGTAATTTATACAATCTATATTTGTCATTATATTAAAATGGATAATTATTGATCATTAAAATGCAATCCATTATTATCAATAAACAACCCAAAACTAGTTCATTATTATTAATATCATCAAAATACATGAAAAAATTAATAATTGATGGAAATATATCATTATATATATTTATAAAATATTAAATATTGAGTCATTAATGTTAATTAATATTTTGTTCCTTGGGAGTATAAATACTATCGACACCTATTTAATAACCCTAAACCAAAATGGTAATTATTTTAAACATTTGATGTAAAAATATTTTTTAATAATCTAATAAATAAATGTTAATGTTAATATTGAATATTATATATGGATGTGTATTTTAAATAATATTTTGAAGTATATAGTTATGTTTTTTACATTTATAAAATAATAGGTTAAATAAAATCCGTAGTAATCAAGGGAATATTTAATGGATATGGTAACTGATACTCTAATATTTCAGTGATAAAATTTTATATTCAACTTTTTTTACATGACATTACATTTTGAATAGTGTTTTTTATTTGAGTAAGGAGATGAGGTTTTTAACCATATCCAATTTAATGTAAGGTTCTAATCACAGTTTTTTCTATTTAAAATGACATTTCAAAAAGTGACAGTAAACTATGACTTTAAAAATTAATAATAATTTTTTTTTCAAGAAGTATTTCTCATGAAATTTTTTTCATTATCTCAAAATGAATTATCCCAAATTTACAAATGTTTCATCTTTCACAATATATATTCTTTTTTCTTGATAATGTTTTGTAATCTTGTTTTTAATATAAAATTTTGTAATTCAAGATATTATTTTTGTTTATTTTGATGTATTTGGAAGTGAAGTTATATTCGTGTGGAATATTTATTAAAAATGTATTATTTTTATTGATTTATTTTGTAATTATGGTATTAATTTAATTTGATTTTTTTGATTTAATATGTGAATGATTTTCAATAGGAACACATAAAAAATAGATAAATAATATTTTGGGTCATGTATCACCATCCAATATGTTGGTTAAGAGTATATACCTCATAATTTATGTATTTGTAAATATATGTAATTTAGTCATAATAATGAGAAATGATGGTATAGATCATGAATTTATTATTCCCACTACTATTATCAATTCAATAGTCAGAGGATATTATTCGAAATTATTATGAAGTCACTTGATTCAATTTTATTATTAAATGATTATGATTCATGTTATAGAAATTTTTTTTCTATATTTATATTTTTTGGTATTAGATCTATATTTCATTTGAATAGAACCATATGTTTGTTTATGGTTAAAATATATAACGTTATTATATTAATGTTTTTATCGTTTTTATAATTTTGCATTTACCTTATCCATGATATAATGATTATTAAGCCCTTACTGATAAATTGAGCTCACCTATTTCTTATATATTTGTTCCTCATGTTATAATGAAGAGTCTTACTAAAGATATGTCTTGAGGATAGGTCTATTATGACTCTTATAAATAGAAATATTTGTCAATATAGTAAAATATATTTATTTTTCTGGTAGTCTACAAATACAATATATTTATTGGTTATATGATGTTATTATTTATGATTTTTATTATTTGTAATCAAATAAATAAATAATATAGAGGAATATTTATAATTAATTTTTATACAAATGAGTGTCAATATTTCACTGAGGGGTTTCATTCAATCTAATTAAAATTTACATGGATGTCATAATTCAGTTTATATATTTGTATACACCAAGATTAATGTATACCACCCGAGTTATACTCTTATATGATAATTTGCTGACTGATATATATCCTTCAAAAATCCATTTTGCTTTACATAATTCAATGATACTAATATAGTAATTTAATTAAGTAATACATCCTGGTGGGTCGTATATGAACATCCCAGCAAGAATGATGAAAATGCATCTCGAAAAGCCTAATAATGATTAAGGGACCACAAAATGATTACTGAAATAAAATATTTGTTCCAAAGACAATGCCAATTCATTAGGGATCTCCCCACAACATTCAATTTTCATAATTGGAAGACGTTCATAATAACCCAACTATAATATCTTAATATTATAAAGTAATAAATTTATAATGATAATATCATCTAGAAATAATTCATTCTGATCTTCCTTCACATTGATGATCATTTCAGAATGTTGATTCATCAGGTTTATTTTTTCCCATGAATATATTGAAAATTTAAATGGTATATTTATCTTTAGGGAATTTTTGACTAAATTACACATCGACAATTTATAATTGAGATAATAATTGAAAAGGTTTTAGAATTGAATTCATATCATTTACCTATGGGTAAATCATTTTTGGGACAATTTGTAACTCGAGATTTCTATGATTGTATAATCAACTATATTCCTAGAGAATAAGCTTTGTTATAATTATTCTAGTTCATTAATGGAAATTTCTTATGATATAGTCCTTTTAATGGAAATGATATTCATTATATAGAAGCCTCTAAGAACACTAATCCACTATGTGGTCACCTTTCATGATCATGAAATAAAATCCTATGTGTAATTAAAGAAAACAAAGGACAAATCTATTTCCATTATAACATAGAAAATTTATAATGGTTGATGTTAATCATACCTTGAATTCATTAAATGAATCATGGAACTCTAGGCTCCAAATAAATTTATCCCCTTTAAAGTGATTTAGTTTAATTGATATGTAATCAATGATATTCATATAAGAAATGAAAATAAATATCCATAAAAATGATTATATTTATATCAAGGAAATTTTTTCATTCTTCCATAATATAATAGCCTTCACATTCTTATGATTGAATGAAATTATTCACCAAATATGCACATTTACAATGAACAAAAAAAATTTATCCAAAATTCACACACTAATTGATTTTCAATGATTGTGTAATCAATGAGAGATCTTAATATTTTAAATAAGATTTCGTCATCATTCTATTTAGTCTAATAATATAAAAATATTTCCTTAATGAACAAAATGATGATGTAGTTGGGATAACAATGAGATATCTATTTGTATAAACCACACAAACAATCCTATAATTGGTAAAACCGAATTGATATTATATGTAATGAAAATAAAAATATTCAATTCAATTTCTAGTAATTAATATTTGATACTCCTTAAACCTTTTTCTATACTAATGACATATCATATATTGAAAACATTATTTCTTATTTAAGTGGATTAATGTTTCCATTAGTGGAGGTAATGGGTATTTATTCTAAATAGTCATATGATCAACCCTACAATAGTTGGTACGCATATTCATGGATCGTTCCACCTTCTTGAAAAGAGATAAAAATTTATACTTGTGATACATACTCTTATAAATAAATTATTTATACGCATAACTATCAGACATAATTTATAGAACCTTAATCTCATTCACTTCCATTTTACATGGAGATAAATATATCATTTTGGACCCATCCACCCATAATCCTGAATAGTATTGTTCAATTCATCATACAAAGTAATTCTATAAATTTTATTAACTCATTATTGTATAGAAGATTCTACAATTTTAATATGCATAGATTATGATAACCATTTCAAACATCATGATCCAATATCATGTCCCTTTTAAAATGCATCATTTTCAATTTCCTCTAAAAGAATAATAGATTAGTTCCACATGGAATTGTAGGGGGGATAATATTTGTATCAATCCATAATAATCTCACTCAACCATTGGGGATCAATCAGTCACCTTATAATAGGATGGTTACATTTGAAATACCACATGAGAATAAATTTATTTTGTGAGGCATGTCATAAATAATTGACCATTCATCATATCATTTTAGAGTGGTTCATGGGTGTTAGTGGGGACATTAATAAAAGTTGAAAACTTATCATCATATTCAATAATATATTATCATCCCAACATGAGATAGATGACCATCATTCACATTTTCATTGTCAACAAAATTTGGATAAGAATTCAGAGCGAAAATAATATAAAATATATTAAATTATATTTTTTCATACTATTTCACATGAACATTAGACTCTCATATTTTACAATTAAGGATTGCATGCATAAATGTGTAATAACCCATATTGAATACCTTGGAGTTTTCAACAAATATAAAAAAAATTATAGAATATCCATAACATCATCCATTCAATTTTTCCTCAAATGGTTGGTGGTTATTCTAGAGGACTTAAAAATCATGATACATTGTTTGACAGAAACCATGATCGATTTCCCAATAACACAATATCTCTCATTATAAAATAGCTTCACTGTATGCACATAAATTGTATCTCATGTTCCTTAATTTTTTACCATGTAATGTTTCTTCCAACTCAAATTTTACTACCAATCATTCCATAAAAAAGAGTAAATCAATTTATATACATAATAGTGATTCCCTAGGATCCCAATAAATAGAAGTCTCGTTATGATGAACTTCATCCAAATAGTCTATCACATATTATAACTCATTTTATATTAACAAAATTTTTTCCATATGTGTATTCACATAAAATAACATAAAACCTAGAAAGTAATACCATTTTCATAATAATGAAATGTGGACCACTAATTGCCACTACCTAAGACTACCCTATAAAATGCCTGAATTACATTCTTTATTTGCATGAGATATAAATTAGTTCATGGGAATTAACAAAACACCTAAGATTATTCTTTCTTAAAAAGAGAGTCAAAACAAATGGGTCATAACTAATGACCTAATATGAACTCACCATGCATTGGTGAGTAATTTGATGAATTACATAGTATTCAATGAAAAATAATGAATAGTCATTTAATTAAATAATTTAAATATCATATGAAAACAATAAATCTAAAAAAACAACACTAAATAGTAAAAACATTACAATATAATTTCTAAAAAAATTTTATAAATATTAGAATGAAAATTAAAATTAATCTTTGAAGTATTGTTTGATAATATATAAAGAAATATACATGTAATTGAAACATATATAACCAAAATTAAAATAAATGAAACCACCTTATAACAATCATCCTTTTAGATAATTGTAGTATACAATCAAGTCACCTCTTCCAAAACCTATACCGTGTTAACCTGAGAAATAATTCCATCAAAATAATTCACTGAAAATTGGAATAACATTAAAAATTAGGTCTATACTCACATTGAGGGTGAGATTAGTGTTTGAATATAATAAACCCAATAGTACGACAGTAATTATTCAATGTGAAACATATATGATTAAAGATATACTATTATAATATAACTAAAAATAAATGACGGAAAATATTTATATATAAGAAAATATTACCATTGAAGGGTTTCATGAAAATAGTTTATAAATGATAAGTATTCATGAATGAAGAGTAATAATGAAATTATATATAATGAATGTCACATCATTAGATATGAAATAATATATCATTATTAAAGAACATATAGTATATAAAATGTAATATAAAAATTTATAAATAATCCTTTATTTGTAGTCTCAACACAAATTAGAATTTTCAAATGTGGTGCATGAAAAAAGGTGATATCCACTAGGAATGCATTACAATACACTACCAATAGATTCTGGTACGAAGTACAAGTGACATATAGTAGGAAGAGTAACCCATTAAGTATTATGTGTAATGTATCATGATAACCCCAATATATTCTAGTGGATTATTTTGAGGATATATATATTTTTAAATTCATTTTATCATTGATACAAGCTATAAGACTCATTATATAAAAATGATATTGTAATTTGATTGATATATGAATTTCATAAAAATTAATCAGCTTAAAAACCCAATGTATTTTCTATTAATGAAATTTTATTATTCATTAAAATTATTGGATAAAAAATTTCTATAAATATAATTTCTTAATTCAATAGAATATATTTTGATAATTTTAAAAACACTATTTTAGTGAATTATTTTTTTAGAATGAAACAAATAACCATTTATGAAATTTCCAAACTAGAATAATTTATTGGAAAATTTGAAACAAAATGTTAATTTTGATTCATCCATTGAATATGGGAATGATATATATTATATTAAAAATTCATTATATTACATCAAGAATATTTAGAGGTAAATAGTGAGGGAAGTAAACATAATGTCGCATTACATATATTATTGTATAGATTGCAAGATGGGATGAATACCCCGGATAATTGAACAAAAAGAACTTGTAAAAAGATTTGAATACAAATTCAAGGGAATCTATAAAAAAGATATTGGTTAACATGATTCTTACACCCCAAGAGAAATAGTTGAAGAAGAAATCCATCAATAATACAACACGATGATGATAAAAGTGGAGGGTCACAACATACATGATGCTTCATAATCACATATAAATATAAATATTAAAGAGCTCCTGAGATAATAGAGTAGATAAAATAGAGAATTGAAAATTATCTTAATATTAGGAATGAAAAAATATAATATTAACAAAAATTAAATTTTGGTAAATAAATTTTACAGATTTTTTTTAATAAATCACTAAATAAATATTTAGCAGCTACTATAATTCTTTACACAAGATTATTGTTTTTCTCCAATCTTTTTGGAAACAATGTGATAACCATTGGAATGGTTGTTGAATGTGTTCTATAACATTTCATGACTTGGATTAAATGATGATAGTATGAATTCTTTAAATAATAAATAATTATTATACTAAAAAAATTTAAAATATTATAGAAAACATCGTATAACAATAAATACAAGAAAAAATATATTTTCAAAATTATCATTATTACATATCTCATTTAGGGTGTCTCAATATATAAGTTTAAAATAAAAATTAACTCATATATACCAAAATGTTTAATTTTCTCATATAATTATCAATAATTAAATTATATATAATTTCATTTGTATAATTCTAAATTTTATTTAATATTAACAAAAAATATATCTCTATGTAAAAAAATATATTAATAATTAAATATCTCAATATATTTTAAAAATATTTTGGTCACAAAAAAGAAAATTTAATCTCTAGTTTAAGAATTTTTATACTATTCACTGATATATTAAAAAAATCTAATTGTTTTTAATCAATATAAAATATTTATATTAATATTAGAAAATTTTGTTTCATATTTTTACTAAATAATTTTCTATATAACTATCGCATTATTGTTTTAAAAATTATATGAATATAATAATATTTAAATGATCACCAAGCCCTTACAAATTTTTTATTTCCCACTATAAATATTCTTAATTCTATATTATTAAATAAATATTTCCACTCTTAAGGATTTCATTGTCATGAAGATTTAAATTTTCTCCCTATGATTTTGGAATATATATTTTAAATCTAGATAAACCTGAAAAAATGAAGTAAATTAATCCAAATCATAATAAATTATCATTAATAAGATTATTTTAGGAATAATAAATCATTTAGTCAATTATATATTTATAATCAACAAAAATATTTATAGTTAAATAAAAAAGCATTTCTGTTAAATTAATAATATTTTATATTTTAAATTAAAAACTATCTACAAAATTATAAAATTAATATTTTTTAACATGATAATAACTTGTTTATTATTCAAGGTGTTATTAACATAGGATAAATTAATTTTATTTTATAAAAAATGTTATATTTTGGATGATTAGTGAAAAATAGATATTTTTATAATACAATATATTTTAAGACATTATAAAAATAAATCAATTAATTGAATGATGATGAATAATAATTTTAATTAAAATAAGTAAATTTATTAATTAAAAATTTTCACTTATAAATTACATATTTAATTTATGATACACATGTAAATAATTTTTTGAACATTATTAATGTTTTACTTTTGAAAAAAATATTGATTTCGTTCTTTTATTTAATTATCAATGATTTTTTTATGATTAATAGGTTGATTTTAAGCCATTTAAAACTTATATAGTTTATAAAAAACTAAAAAATATCGTAGATCACATAAAAATTTATAATTTTGTGACAATAATAAATTATTACAAAAAATATTGTTTTCTAAAAAATTGTTTTTTCACATTACATGAATAAATTTAAAACATATAAATCAATATAATTTTAATTTTTTTTCATAAAGTGGATTCAATATCATGGAACAATAGAGAAAAATTATTTGATTATTCCCAATTTATTTTTTACAATTATGTGTAAAATAAATAGGTTAAATTAATTAACATCGTAAAACAAAAATATGATAAATTTGAAACATCATAGACAAATATACCATATAAAATATTTTAAAATTATTAATAATGAAATGATGAGGGAAACATGACCATATTTGTTGAAAAGATTTTTCTCACCATGGTTCATCTTTTAATTTGAGGTATGTTCTACCATTTTAATAATAACATGTTTTTTTAATAAGGAATAACTATTCAGGAATAAATGGGGCTCACCCCAACCCCATTTATCTATTCATTCTATATATTTATAAGATTGAAAACATATACCTATTCTATCATCAATTATATATAAAAGCTCTATATGCCTTGTATTTTCAAAAGTAAAAATCAAAAGAATATTAATATGTTCCCCGTGGGTTAATATTTACATGGAGAGGTATTGTTCTGATCAAAACACTCTTATTTCATTTATTCAAGTATAACCAAAATAATAATATATCAATAAATGGATTGTATAATTTTTAATAATAATTTTTTTAATTATAAGTAAAATAATTTCAAATACATATTCTATCTTCTACTAAATCTCATAGTAATTTTATGACAATGTCATACTTGTATGTGGACTTCCTCCTTAATATATGTGAAATGATTTGTTTATAATATAATATATTCTACTTTATCCAACACTCATCAAATATAATTCCACATTGTTCAAAAATCAAAATAAAATAACAATAATTTATTAATAATCACATTAATAAAACTTAATAATATCCTTAGTTGTACTCTATTATTGAGTTTAGGTTTTTCTTGTTTCGGACAGTCTTACCACTAAATGATCATTATTAAAAGTCCATATTGTGGATTATTATTCAAACCTATAATCTAATATTTAAAAAATTGAAAGAAAAATTCCATCTCTCTATCATTGAAGAAATATTATGTTATAATTCAAAATAATATTATTAGACCAACCTATTGTTTATTAATTATTTTCGACATTATGCTGTAACATGATTTTTCATCCAAAACTATAAATAATTTTTTATGAAATGAAATTAGAGTGTTATGAATCATTTTTAAAAATATATTATATTACATATAATGATAATGATATAATTAAATTTTATATTATAACTAATAATATAATTTTCTATAAAGTTTCTTGTATTAAAAAAACAATCGAATATAATAACATGTTATTATAAAAAAATTAATTATTAATAACAAATATATTTTTAATTAATTAGTATAAATAATGTTGATAAATGTATATAGAAATGAATATGTTGTTTAAATAGGTTATTAAGATATTTAATTTTGTCATGTATAATTTTAAAAAGGTTTTGGAAAATAATGATTTCTAATCAGGGGTTTTCCATCTCTAATTAGCTTCATTGAGATATGATATATATTCAAGAAAAACGTCCTTTATATGTTAACTAAATTAGGAATAGATATAATATTTTAATATTTCTTTTTATATCACTGTGATTTAGAATTTATACTCATGTTTTACCATTCATGGACTATCAATTCAAAAAATATTTACAGTTTTTTGATATGATTTTGTTTCTAAAAAATACCATTCAATGTGTTATAATGTACCATCATGAACATCCTGCTTCAACGCATTGATTGTTCTTGGATATGATTTTATATTATATACTATCATTTTCAGTAGTGAATATGAACCTTTTGATTCAAATATACCTCATTAATGAATTTCATTTTAATAAAATTATAACATTGTGATGTATAATTATCAAACTCTTTATCTATGAGTTTATACAATGTAAATATATTCACCTATCTATTAATTTATATATTATATTTGAAAAGAAAATTATGTATCATCCTATATGGCCATTATGTTCAATAGGATTGCAAGAACCACTTTGAGGGGTTAAATTATTGGTGAAAATTTAGAATACTGTTTCTCTTTAAATTGACCCAACAACATGTTAAAAAATTTATCATTTTTAAATTTCAAAAAATCATCACAATAAATTTGTTATAAAAAATTAAAATAAAGAAAAAATATATATAAGAGGACCGGGATCCATGTTTTAAAATACATCATTTCTTTGGGAACCACACTCATTTAATTTATGTCCACTATAATATGAAGTATATACATATTTAGAAAGAAATTTCAAAAAAATTCTATGTCCCAATTAGAAATCCTAAAATGAAACATTTCAGTTTAAATAAAAATCCAATTAAACTAAGGAATATCAAGATAAATAATTCTCCTATCAATTCATTAACAATTTTACAAAACTTTTTTGTCTGATCTTCCAATCTTGTAACTCAATCTATTTCACTATCTAACATTATTTGGTGTACACTATCCACTACGCATAATGTTTTGTTCCATTGATATGTGTTCTCTCGAATGAAACAAAATTGTGAACCAAAACATTTTCCAAATATATACCTCAAAGAATATTTTTTTGGTATACTTTTCTGCATTATATGACTAGTTTATCTAATTGAAGCAATAATCTAGTACCACTTTTTTGACACCTATGTATTCTATACATTATATATATAATATTATGCTTGTTGGACATTAATATAACATTATGTAATACAGAAAATAACCTATTTATACATTAATTAATAGTGTTTCATTTTTTACAACAATAATTAATATTAAAATGATTTTAATTACTATTCGATCATGATAAAAGGTGAGAAATAGAATTTCTTTTCCTGATCGATATAATCTCATATTTTTAAAATAATACCCAATTATATTTTATTATATGATTATTATCTCTTCTAAAACATTTCTAAATAATATTTGAAAAAATTAACATTAAAAACATTCATTCAACATCCATAAAAACATCATTGAAGACATGTTCAATCATTCATAAACATGAATTATAAATTAATTTTGAGCATAAAACATAGTTCCATGAATTTTTATTACATTATATGATTTTGAAGTATACTCAAGAATTAATCTTGTGAATTTCCTTCTAATTAATTTTTATGGCTAACTTTTTATGATGATATATATATTTCTCATACCAGTGATATTTCACATATCTGACTAATGGAAACATGATTTAACTAAACTATATCAATATGTTCAGTGATGTCAATATAAATTCATTAGGTTCCCATATAATTCATCTTTAGAATGGATAAACATCAATTTTCTATCTGTATCATCCATCATATTATCAAACATCATATGATGATAGGATTTTAAAAACTAAATTTGGTATATCTTAGTGAATTCACCAGTCTAATGATATTGGGATTTTTGTGTGAGTGTTTATATGTAAAGAGACATATAGGTACCTAAACGTACTCACATTCTAATATAGTGACATGATCTGTATATGAAAAAACACACATTTTGATGCCCATTCACTATTGTACAAAAAATAATGTATTATAAACTAAAGGTCATCAATTTGACCCCCTAATAAAAAAACATCAAATTTTTTACTCTCTTATTTGGTGACCTCAGTTTCCTTTTTGGATTCACCTAAAATGCTGAATGTCTGATAACAATGTTGTATCATCTAAATAAATATTCAAAAATAATATTATATTTCATTATATAATGAATAAAAATTTTATATCTCCTAATTTATCTAGTTACTACTACATTTCAACATCTAGGATTATATCTATATGAATTTATTTTTAGTTAATAATTAATCTTCCCACACCACTATACTTCTTCTAGAATTAGAGTTTTATATATTTTTCAATTGTATAAAAAATATACATCAATTAATAAGTGAAAATATTATAAATAATAAAATTGATTAGGGTTTTATTATTTTATTTTATAATAATAAACTATATTACCAACTCATCATTGATCAGAAATTTCTTCCTGATGGTAGGATAATTGATACAGACACTACATATTAATTATAAATGAATGTTTTTTTAAAATGGTTACATAATAATCCTTATCCTCCTATAGAATACTTAAATAATGGGATTCTTAAACACCAAAAAAAATTCATACATAAATAATAAAATCATTCATAATAGCATATTTCTTAATAAACTAACCATTATTTCATATATTTCATCATTCCCATTGATAATTCTATAATGTTTTTCAGAATAAATTAATATTTTTTTATCAAGTAATTATTATTATATTGAATAAAATACATCTATTCTCATAGTTACAGTTATTATAATACATAACAAGATAAAGAAATGTTTTTAATGAATTATATCCCCCAATGATAAGAACCTTTTAATGCATGATAAGCTAAAATCCCCCTATATAATTTAATTATTCCATTTTTGTGATATTAAAACATCACCTATGTAAAATTTTATCGCATTGTATTACATTTTATATAAATTTTACAAAATAACCCAATTTATTATTGAAGAATTACATAAAAACATTAATATTTATTTAGGGGAGTCTGAACATGTAATTACATACTCAATTTTTTGAAATATATTATACATTAGAAAATATGTGAAAACATAAACAATTTTATACATTATTGATATTAAATCCTAAATAATGTACCAAATAGAATCCTTCATTGTAATGAAATGTTATATAATATAAATTCATATTAATCATGATTTTGATACCTGATTTTTGGAAATGTCAATGGAACATCGATTATCATAATAAATCTTCAATGGACTTTTAACAAATAACCAAAAAGATTACAACTATACATTCAACCCTATCATTTTATTACAAGAAAAAGTGGTTGAAAAATTATATGATTACGTTGTACTAAATGTACAAAACAAACATTCTTACAAATCCATCTCTCCAAAAACACTACATATAAAAAAGTTCATCCTGTTGGTGAGATCCGATAATCACAATATCCAATCCAATAAACTTTATTGTATCCATGAATATTCATGTAAGAACACATTTTATACATCATATAATAAAATATTGTCACTTTAACATACCTGATTTTTTTTTAAAATCTCTCATTTTTGATTTCTTTGTATCAATGTGACATATTATAGAACACATTAAATCTTAAATAATAACTTTTTTTAAGTTAGTATGAATGAAATTAAATTCAACCAACAATCAAATTTATTTTCAATTCATGCTTTTCTATGTATAATAATTATTCATCTACATAACAATAGATATGTGATTATAATCATATTTTAAATACTCCATACCAAACATATATGCAATCTCTTTCACATACATTTCCTATGATATATAAATATATCATTATTTTTATTGAACATGAATTCCTAAAAAAATTTATCATTTAACGATTAAAATAATTTTTTTTAAGTTTTTATGAAACATTATCAGATGTGTTCTCCTTACAACAATAAAAAAAATTCAATGTAAACATGTGAATGTAGAAACGTTTTATCATTTTCATGACATATAGGTTTCTATCAATATTTCCATTTGAAAATATTAATTATCTCATGGAATATTGATGTTTAGAGAAAATAGAATTATGATCATATCTAAAGACATAAAATTATTCATTTATGTTACACCATATAGTTCCTTCTTGAAAAAAATTAAAGATTTTATTGTAGAAGAAATTACTTTTATGGATTTAGTGTAAACCTGAATAGCAGACAACCAGACTAAAGGAGTGAAACAATATATGACTATAGAAATTTGTTCCAAGAAAAATTAAATAAATAATTTAATTTAACTATGTTATATAATAAATCAACCATCATTGAAAAATAAAATAAAAATTCAGTATAGGGAATTATTAAATATCTTAATTAAGTTAACATTTTGTTCAAATCCTAATGGATATAGAGATACCCTAGTTTTTATATGTCATTATTATTTTCTAAACCGTCAAGGTGTGGGTATGGTAATTAGATATATACTCCATAAGGATTCATAACTAAGGAAATTATTTTTTCCCATAAATTGAATTATGAGTTTAATAATTTCCACCTTAGTTGAAAGTTACACCAAAAGTTTACATGTTGTAACCCATCAAAGGGTTGTTAAAAAGGTAGAACAAATTACTCTTATCAAGGGATCCTAATTATATCCCTATGAAATACATGATTACACATTATTTACTTTATTACAAAAAATAGTATAACATGGACATCTATTATATAATTTTTTTCCTTTAAAATCACTTAGAAATTGCATTATTCCCACTAAATCATGTTTAACCCCGGACGATTAATCAGTTTGTTTTTATAAAAACCCATATCCTTAGATAATTTTTCATTTGTCTTGTAATTTTTAATATGACATAAAATAGTTATATGAATATAAAACTTCTCATTTGAGTCTTATTCATAGGGATTCTTATTTATATTATAATATTTAGACAGTCTACTTTGGTAAATGGTGAATCATTCTCCATCCACAATGAACTGTTTCCTTTATTATGTTAATGAGAATAAACATTCACAACAATATGTGTAGTATTAGCCACTTGAGAAATAAATTGGTGCCTAAAATTCTCATCAAACTCCACAACATCTTCCGAGGAATGAGTAATATTGAATATAATCACTAAAGTAGATTGACAATTATATTAAATTCCCACCACCATATGATCTAAAGGGACCTAAAATCCCAAATCAGACTAGTAAAATAGAGCCTCGTCCTTTTGGATTCCTATATTATCATGAATTAGGCATCTCAGATCTGGTACCTATCATCCTGAAGAAGAATACATGGTTGTGGGATAGTTTCCAGGAACGTCATGGGGATGCATGTATGTAACTGGAACAAGACAATCATATTAGTGATACTTTATTTATTTTTTATGATTTCTATAATGATTTGAACTGTTTCTTTAATGATATCATTAAGGTTAATAGAAAAACATCCGCATAAAAATGTATCATCTAATAGAATAATTTCCTGTCACAAACTAAATAAAGAATCCAATTTAACTCTAACATAGTGATTTCTAGGTCAACACACCTATTTCCCCTATATGACTATTTATGAAAATGGATTGTCTCATCAACATGATGAAATAAACCTAGGATATCCATAATTCCTTTTATAATGTATAGATTATAAATGGTATTAGGAAAAAAATTATGTGAAACAATACTACGAAACTTTTCTATCACATATCATGTTATATTAAATTATCCAATAAAGATAATAATACATTAATAATCACAGATATATGATTTTGATGAACATGAATATGAAAAATAATCATCTGAGTGAATATGAGCAATAAAATTGGGGTTATCGAGAACCCCAAAATCATTTAAGACCAAAAAGTGTTCTGTCATGATGACATATCATTAGATAACCTCCAGTGATACCATTTTTTAAAAAAAATACTATGATGCAGTTATGGACATGATTGGAAGAATAATCATGGAACTGTCACTAGTGCGGAATACATTATTTATGTCACCATTTTTTAAGTCGGTTATATATAATCGATGTGATAATCTGTGAATTGTGGTTTTTTACGTTGGTTATTTTATAACCGACATTACAAATCACCCGTGTTCGGTTTTTAGGTCGGTTATCAAATAATTGACGTAAAACACAAAAGCGCAGGAGGTTTTTTACATCGGTTATAAAATAAGAGATGTAAGAAACTAAATCGTGTGATGTTTTTTACATCGGTTATTTGATAACCAACGTAAAAACCCAATGCGCGGGGGGTTTTTACGTCAGTTATGTGGTCAGTTATGTGATAACCAGAAAAATAAACTGTGATTATTGATGTCTTTTTTACGTCGGTTATAGGATAACTGACGTAAAAAAATCCGTATCCGATACATTTATAACGTCAGTTGTTATAATAACCGACATTATAAATGTAAAAAAATAGTTTATAATGTTGGTTATTTAATAACTGAAGTTATAAAAACATTTAAAAAATTAACTACCCCTAAGGTTTGTCATTTATGAATTTTCGTTCGACAGTCTGGCGGCTTGTCTCTCTCGCGCGATAAACCCTAATCGGTTTGTCGATCTCGCTGCATTAAACTTGTTTTGCCTACAACGTTTATAATCTTTACTCTCCTCGGATCTATCATCTCAACTTGCAACACTCAAGTAAGCCTTCCATGAATTTATCTCATTCGTTTTTTTCCCCGGATAGTCTATATTTATGTTTTGCGATTTTTGTGTGCTTTTTTCATTCATTTTGTGTTCTTTCAAGTCGTTCTATTTTTGTGTGCTTTTTTCCCCGATCTTTTATCTCAACTCGTTTTGTGTGCTTTCAACTCGCAACACAAAAGGCATTCCAAAACCCCCATTTCATGTAAGCCTTCAACTCGCAACATTATATTTCTGAGTTCTTTTTATCATTTGTTTTGCCTACATCGTATATTTGTTGTGGTCCCAAATGTTTTTTTGATGTATTTGGATATGTCTTTAATTTTATATATTCATTTTATCTTGAAATTGGGTGCTTTTAATGTGTGACAGTTAGGTTAATATTTTGGTGTATTTTATAACCTATGAAAGTGATTCATTAATTTTTAAAGGGGAATCCAATTATGGTTTTTTAATTATTTGATGTTATGTGGGCCTCAAAAGGGGGGTTTTGAATGGGTGTTATGTTAAAACCTTGTCACACTTCTTGAAGGTGTTTTTATGAAAAAGTTTGTTTTTCATGTGTATTGTTTATGACATTATTTGAGGTAAATTATTAAAATATGGGGGTGGTTTGATAAATGTGTACTGAGCTGAAATTTATATTTTGGATTTTTATTGGTATGATTTTTTTTCATGAATTGGGGTTTTGGAATTTTTTGTGTGTGAAAAACATGGTTGTTCCTCTTGGGATTGTTTTATGAAAATTGAAAATGATTTAGTGAGATAAAAAAGTGATAAAATGGTGTAAATGAAATATTTTGGCGATGTTATTCACCTAATAAGGGTATTTGAAAGGTAAATAGGTGATTTAATATTTAAAACATTTTAAGAATGCTTTATAAATTGATTAATTGTTTTATTAAATTGTGATGTTGATGTGAAACATATTTGTGGACAATTTTGTGTCACTTTTTTGATAAAATAAATTATGATATTAGTTATCCAGAAACTTGTGATCATTTTACTAGTTTAATATCAATGAATATTTTTAATTATCATATGATCATTTAAGTAGCCATATTTAATAATATTTAATTCCATCTATTTCATGCTGAAGTATATATTAAATTCATGTGTTTTCCATTGTTCAACATCCCTAGTTTTATATGTAAACCATTGTTTGGGGGGTTGTCTGGGGGGGTGGGGGCTATCCAGATGGTTGGGGGTGTCCAGGGGGTGTCCAACGGTGGTGGGTGGGTGTGGGGGGGCTGTCCAAGGGGGTGGAGGCCTGTCCAGAGTGTTTTGGGGGTTGTGTTGGGGGTGGGGGGATGTCCAGAGGGTTAGGGGGTGTCCAGTGGGGTGTCCAAGGGGGTCAGGGGTGGGGGTGGTGTCCCGGAGGGGTGGGGGTTGCTATCTGGAGGGGTGGGGTGTTGTCCAGGGAGTGGGGGTTGTCCAAAGGGTTGGGTGGTGTCCAGCGGGGTGTCCAAGGGGGTAGGGGTTGGGGGTGTTGTCCAGGAGGGGGGTGGCAGTGTTGTCTAGAGGGGTGGGGGCTGTCTAGGGGGCTGGGGTTGTCCAGAGGGTTGGGGTGTCATGGGGGTGGGTGGGTTTGGGGGTCTATCCAAGGAGGTGGAGGCATGTCCAGAGGGTTTTGGGTGTTTTCAGGGGGGTGGGGGATTTCCATAGGGTTGGGGGTGTCTAGGGGTGTTTGAATTTACATTGTGATTTTCTCCATCTGAATTTTTATTTTAAATATGATTTGATTCTCAGGTTTACTCCATTATCTCCAATTTTCTATCAACCATGTAGGCACCATGGTTTTCTTTTAATCAATGGAATTTAAAACTGTTATATCTAACTATATTTTGTTTTAATAATAATATTCAAACATATTTTTTTAAATACGCATAGATTTGTTTTATATTTCAAAAATTGTTTTACATTCAAATTATGATTTTTTTCATATAAACTTATATTTGACTTATCTTAATATATATATATATACATATTTGATATTTGTTATAGGTAATAATTAGTTGACGTTGGATTACAACACATCGAATGAGCAATGAATATTAGGAGGGTGTTGATGCCTTTTTGGAATTTTCTAAACGAAATGTTCCAAGTAGTGACATTTTTTTCTATCCATGCCTGAAATGTTTGAATATGAAGAAGCTGAACAGTAGAGAGATAAAAGATCATATGATATGTCATGGTTTTAATCCGAGTTACAGCCCATGGATTTGGCATGGTGAAACTAGATGAAATTTCATTGATGATCCTGATGATTCACAAGATGGTAACTCTGATGGAATTGACGAAATGATTCACGATATTGTAGCAGAACAAATTTAGATAGAACCGACAGTTGCGCATCTATATGGTGATTCTGAAAAACCATTATATCCTGGTTGTAAATATTTTACGGTTTTATCGGCGGTGTTAAGATTGATTAACCTAAAAGAGAAACATGGATGGAGTGACAGAAGTTTTACAGAGCTACTACAATTGATTAGAGACATTCTTCCAAAAGATAACGATCTTCCATATTCACATTACAAGGCCAAAAAAATATGCCTGATGGGATTGGGATACAAGAGAATACATGCATGTCCGAATGACTGCATTATTTATAGGAAGGAATATGATTTTCTTTTAGAGTGTCCTAAATGTGGATATCACAATATAAGCTGAAAGAAAAATCACAAGCTGATGTAGAGATTACAAAGCTCCCTTCAAAGGTATTTTGGTATCTTCCTATAATTCATCATTTCAATTATTTATTTTCAAATTAAAATAATGCATAAAGGTTAAGATGTCATGCTGATGATCGGGTATGTGATGGAAAAATACGTCATCCACATGATTGTACACAATGGAATAAAATTGATGTGTAGTATTCTACATTTGGAAATGAAATTAGAAATCTCAGACTAGGGTTGTGCACATTTGGAATGAATCCATACCAAACCCTCAGTATCACACATAGTTCATGGCCTGTTTTATTGGTAATTTACAACCTCTCTCCAGAAGTTTGTATGAAGCACAAATATGTCATGTTGAGTATAATGATATTGGGTCCAAAGAAACCCGGCAATGATATCAATGTTTACTTGTCACCGTTGATTGATGATTTGAAACTGTTATGGGCTGATGGTATTAGGGTGTATGATTCATATAAAATGGAATATTTTAAAATGTATGTAGTGCTTCTGTTCACTATAAATGGCTTCCCATCATATGGAAATTTGACCGGATACAGTGTTAAAGGGCATAAAGAATGTCCAATTTGGGAACAACATACGTCATATTGTCAGTTTCATCATGGGAGGAAAATTGTGTACATGGGTCATCGAAAGTTTTTGCCTATGGATTATCCTTATAGAGGACAAAAAAGGCATTCAATGGATCATGGGAATTTGATACTGCTCTAAAACCTTTATCCCCTGATCTGTATTTTGAGAGGGTGAAAAACCATGATGTGACATTGGGAAAGACATAGAAATCTGGTAATGATTGACATATTTGGAAGAAAAAGTCAATATTTTTTGAGCTACCATATTGGAGGTATCATGAAGTTAAACATAATATTGAAGTCATGCACGTGTAGAAGAATATTTGTGATTGTTTTATTGGAACATTTTTAGATATTAAAGGAAATACAAAAGATGGGTTGAATGCAATATTAGACTTACTATCAATGGGAATACGTTTGGAGTCAACTCCCACTCCTAATGGAAGATGAACATATCTTCCCCTGGCTTGTCATACATTATTGAAGAGGGTGAAAATTAGCTTCCCTCTATGACTTCATGATATCAGAGTGCCTCATGGTTATTCTTCTAATGTAAAATTTTTTGTCTCATTCAAGGACTTGAAGTTGATAGGTATGAAATCACATGATTGTCACATCATGATGCAATAAATTTTACCGGTTGCATTGCATGGAAAATTTCCCATTCATGTCAGAAATACTATAATGAAGTTGTGTTATTTTTTCAATTCAATTTGTAACATGGATATTGATGTGAATGCTTTGAAAATTTTGGAAAAGGATGCAATTTTTATACTTTATCAATTGGAATTGTATTTTCCTCCAAATTTTTATGATATAATAGTGCAATTAATGATTCATCTGGTTTGAGAAATAAAGCTTTGTGGACCTGTTTATCTTCATTGGAAGTATCCTTTTAAAAGGTATATGAAAATATTAAAGGGCTAGGTTAAAAATCCATATCGACCTTAAGCCTCCATTATTGAAAAGTATATTTTTGAGGAGGTAGCAGAGTTTTGTACAAGCTACTTGGTTGTGGCGCAACACATAGGTTTTCCTCCATCTATACATGAACGAGTTAAAAATGAGGGAAAGGGGATTCATGGATCGAAAGTAAAATCATTGTCAGCTGAACCGATGTAGAAGTTAGAATCATAAATCTTCAATAACAGAGCTAATGATCAACCGTATATCACATTGCATATTAATGAGTTGAAACAATGTCATCCAAAAAAGAAAGAAATGTGGATTTTGAATTACCACAAAAAAGCTTTTTTGTTATGGATTAATATACATATCTTGGAAGATCAGATGTATCAGAGACATTAAAATGGATAGTTGGTGGTCCATGTTTAAATGTGATAACATGGTCCGGTTATGACATTAATGGTTATACATTTCATACGAAAGCTCAAGACAATAGAAGTGTTGTTCAGAATAGTGGGGTATTGGTGTTTGCAGAAGCGATGCATTTTTCGAATGCTAAGGACAAAAACCCAATTTCTGCATCAAGTGCATATTATGGAGTGATTGAAGACATATGGGAGGTTGATTACTTTAAAATTAAAGTTCATGTTTTTAATTATAAATGGTTTATCGGTAACAACAGTGTCAGACATGATGGATTTGGAATGACACTTGTTAATCTGAATAGATTAAAAGACACAACTAATTCTTTTATAATGGAAACACATGCAAAAAAAATTTCTATGTAGTAGATCAATCAGATATGCAGTGGGATGTTGTTTTACAAGGGAAAAAACAATATGTTGGTGAGGATGAACTTGATGATGATTATGATTTATGTGAGATCTCTACATCCATGGAATGATTTATAGAACATAATTATGAGCATGTTGAAGTCATAGTTTGTTCCATAAAGAGTGATCACGATGAAGTAATTTTGGAAAATAATCCATTTGTACATTCCTAAAATTACAGGTAAAATTTGTTTATTTATTGTTTACATTTATTTTTTTCATAAATGTTAGATATTGTAAGTTCTTTATTTATTAAAACATGTTTTAAAACAAAGTAAGTATAAGTTTTTGTTTGTTTTAAGTTTGTTGAGTTTACTTTATCATGTTTATAACCATTACATGCATTATATATCTATTATTTTTGTTCAGTGACAATTGCTTGGCCATGTTTACCATGTTTACCAGGTTAACCATGTTTACCATCTTGACCATCGTGACCATCTTTACCATCATTACCATTGTTTAACATGCTTACCATATTACCAATGTTTACTATTACGTAACTTAGTACACTTTTAAATTTTTTGATTACAGTAGTATTAAAATATTTGAATTTGTATATTTTTGATCTGACGTTTGTTTTTTTGATTTGAAGGATAATGAAAGATCATTCAGTTGATCAACCACATGATTCTGGAGATAAGAATATTGCTGGTCATACCTCTGGGGATGAACATTCACATGCTCTTATTAAGACAAAGAGTTCAAAGGTTGGTAAATGTGGGTGCACACATTTACCAAAATTATCACTTGCCCATATGCAGGATCAAAGGATAGTCATTGAGTTTGATGATGATGATATTCCTAGAGGTCCGAATGCAAATGATTTTATGAGTTTTGTAGCAACATAGGCTAAGAGAAATGTAAGCATTCTGTATGATAATTGGAGAAGTGTAGATAAACCGATAATCTCTCAGTTGTGGGAGACAATTTTGGTAAGATTTTTTGTCATTATTTGAGTATTATTTTAATGTTTCTAGTATATATAATATGTTTAACCTATTCATTATCAGATGACATGTAATATTCTTGACACTAGAGGAGTCAGGAATAAATGCTTATCGTTGGCTGCCAAGAGATGGAGGGATTTCAAATCAACCCTCTCATCTGATTTCATTTATGGTCATAAGAGTCATGGAAATACATGTCATATATATCCTTTTATAGATGAAGACACATGGAGACAATTTTTTGAAAGTAGAAGAAAAGAGTCATTTCTGGTAAGGGCAATGTAATCTTATATAAACATTCTAATATAAATGATATTATTAATTTTTTGATAATGATTTCTTATTCTTAATTTACAGCAAACAAGGAAAGCTCATCAGGAGATCCAATCTAAAAATGTATACCCTCATAGTTTATCTCGGGGAGGGTATGCATTATTGGAAGAACAAATGATGGAGGAATAATTTCATCAACTAAGAGCTGAGTCTTCAAGCTCTGGAGAGGTGGACCCTCCATCGCCTCCATCGAGACATGAAAAATGGAAGAGAGCACAGAAGGGAAAAAAGGGAAATATCTTTCAGAAGAATCGAGAATCGTAGCTGAGAGGATTGTAAGATATATGTTTTATTTATTTAAGTGAACTATTTTTTTCATATAATTTCAATCATTATTGAAATGTTCAATTAATTAATACAGGACTCTCTTGAGGAGAAGAGTTCACAGAGGACATTTACAGCTACGGGGATGGAATATTTTTTATCAGCAGCATTGGGAAGGCCTAAACATCTTGGTCATGTAAGTGGATATTTGGTAGGTGTATCGGTAAGAAAAGTGTTTCCACGTTCTTCAACTTCTAACGTTGAGGGGGTTTATAAAAAAATAGAATACATGGAGGTTGATGTTCAAAATATTAATGCGACGATGGAGGAAAAGATTAGAGCATCAGTGCAGTCTATGTTTGTAGAAATGGAAAGACAATTTCGGACTGGAGCTCCCACTCGTCCACCTCCCTTGTAGACCCCATTATTTATCCTCCACCTCCTCCACTAGCCTCCACTCGCCCACCACAGCCTGTGGACCCCATTTTTTATCCTACTCCTCCGCCTCAACTTCCTACTTATTGCGAGTTGTATGTTGATGATTCTAAACATTATACAGTAGCATATGGGTTGGTATATTGTATAGGAGATATAGTTCATCATCAACAATTAGAGGTAGAGAATCAGAGGATCACAGTACAAGATATTAAATATAGATCAGCTAGGGTACCAATACCTACATATGAGGTGGCGACAATTGGACATAGTATCGACCAATTTTTAATTTCGCCATCCAGACTTCTTCGACTCATTACCATAGAGGTATGAATGTTATATCTTTTTTTTTATTAAAGTAGTTTTATCATTTGAAAACTAATATATTTTTCAATTTATTTTTACAGTAATACATCAAAGGTAATGAAATACTTTATAGACAATATCATAGACAAATGGAAATGACATCAGATACAGAATCTAGTAGTCTTGACAGATTGTCAAGATATTCAAATTTTTTGGCGGGTTATTATGAGTTTCCAATAGAAGATCATGTTTGTGAACGTGAAATAAGTGTGGGAATTATGAAAAATGATATCATGGAGCTTGTTACCGGAGATAAGTTGGGCATCAACATGGTGAATTTTTTTTGCATGTATGTATTAACACATTTTCTCTACGTTGTATTTATTAAAAATGTATACTTAGGTATGTTTTGTATTAGGTATCTTTATAAAATTTGTGAGAGGAATGAGCTGATAGATGTATATGAATTCATGGACCCGCAATTGATTTCCCTTGAAGCATGTGCATTGAATGAGGAATAAAGAATGGTTTATATTACAGAAATACTTGAAAAGAATATAGTCACACAATGTTGGATGATGCCTTTTTTGATAGGTATGACACACATTTCTCTGAAATAGTTAATTGTCTTTTAACAAACAAAAACCACTAACTTTAAATTTCCTTTTATCAGTGATCATTGGATGTTAAGGGTTTTTTGACCAAGGGAGAAAGCACTTTATTGGATATGCTCTGTCCATGGTGATGTGCGGGAATGTTTTAAAAATATATTGGAAATGTAAGTTTCAATTTCTCAATAGTTTTATATATTATAGTGAATTTTAAATTTACACCATTTGTATTATTTTCTAATAGTGCATGGGCCTACATTCAAAAAAACACAAAGAAAAGGAGTGCAAAGATCAAATATGTAAATGTGAAGGTAAATATACATTTATAATTTGTACTTTTTGATTTATTACATAAAAATAAAATATTGAATTTACACTCATTCAAACGGAATTGTCATGAACAACAAGGCATCATCGAATGTGGATATTATATGTTAAGATTTATGTATGAAATAATAACAACTGGAACAGTTGTGAATTTTGACCTAGTACGATTTCCTCTTAAACTTTTCCATAATATTTCAATTTGATTTATTCATTATACATGTTAACTACTTTCCTTTTCATTTATAGCTTTTTGATGACCCTCAACCATATACTGTTGAAGACATCAAACACTTACAAGTGGAGTAGTCAAATCATTTTACAGGTTTGATTTAATTTTAGTTGTTTGTAATGTAAAATGTAATTTTGAATATTGTCATTGTAATTGAGTATTTGGTAGTTGTTTAGGTTAGATTTAGTTTTTTTAAGTTGATAGTGTATGTTTTTAATGTTATATTTGTGAATGTTTAATTTTACTCTTATTCTTGTTTTGGTCTACTTATGATGGGTTTTCTGGTATAGATTTTGGTCTGTAGGGGAGGGGTTCCAAGGGGATAGGGGTCTGTTTAGTGGGGTTGGGGGTGTCCAAGGGTCTGGGAGGGCTCTCTGGTGGGGTGGGGGGTAGTCTAGGGGGGTGGGAGTGCTGTCTAGGTGTGTGGGAGGGCAGTCCATGGGTGTGGGAGTGCTGTCCAGGGGGTGGGGGGTATACATGAGGGTGGGGGGGGGGGGTTGTCCAATGGTGTTTCGGGATGTCTAGTGGTGTGGTGGGAGCGGTCAAGTGGGGTGAGGGGGTGCAGTTCAGGAGGGTGGGGGTTGTTGAGGGTTGTTTGGGGCTGTCCAGGGGGTCGGGGGTAGTCCAGGGGTGTGGTGGTGGCTCCAATGGGGTGGGAGAGGGCTATCTAGGGGGTATACATGAGGGTGGGGGATCCAATGGGGTGGGGAAGGGCTGTCCAGGGGGTATAAATGATGGTGGGGGATCCAATGGGGTGGGGGAGGGCTGTCCATGGGGTATAGATGAGGGTAGGGGCTCCAATGGGGTGGGGGAGGGGTCTCTTATTTCATTTATTCGAGTATAACCAAAATAATAATATATCAATGAATGTATTGTATAATTTTTAATAATAATTTGTTTAATTATAAGTAAAATAATTTCAAATACATATTCTATCTTCTACTAAATCTCATAGTAATATTATGACAATGTCATACTTGTATGTGGACTTCCTCCTTAATAAATGTGAAATGATTTGTTTATAATCCAATATATTCTACTTTATCCAACACTCATCAAATATAATTCCACATTGTTCAAAAATCAAAATAAAATAATAATAATTTTTTAATAATCACATTAATCAAACATAATAATATCCTTAGTTGTACTCTATTATTGAGTTTAGGTTTTTCTTGTTTCAGACAGTCTTACCACCAAATGATCATTATTAAAAGTCCATATTGTGGATTATTATTCAAACCTATAAACTAATATTTAAAAAATTGAAGGAAAAATTCCATATCTCTATCATTGAAGAAATATTATGTTATTATTCAAAATAATATTATTAGACCAACCTATTGTTTATTAATTATTTTCGACATAATGTTGTAACATGATTTTTCATCCAAAACTATAAATAATTTTTTATGAAATGAAATTAGAGTGTTATGGATCGTTTTTAAAAATATAGTATATTACATATATTGATAATGATATAATTAAATTTTATATTATAACTAATAATTGAATTTTCTATAAAGATTCTTGTATTAAAAAAACAATCGAATATAATAACTTGTTATTATAAAAAATTAATTATTAATAACAAATATATTTTTAATTAATTAGTATAAATAATGTTGATAAATGTATATAGAAATGAATATGTTGTTTAAATAGGTTATTAAGATATTTAATTTTGTCATGTATAATTTTAAACAGGTTTTGGAAAATAATGATTTCTAATCAGGGGTTTTCCATCTTTAATTAGCTTCATTGAGATATGATATATATTCAAGAAAAACATCCTTTATATGTTAACTAAATTAGGAATAGATATAATATTTTAATATTTCTTTTTATATCACTGTGATTTAGAATTTATACTCATGTTTTACCATTCATGGACTATCAATTCAAAAAATATTTAAAATTTTTTGATATGATTTTGTTTCTAACAAATACCATTCAATGTGTTATAATGTACCATCATGAACATCCTGCTTCAATGCATTGATTGTTCTTGGATATGATTTTATATTATATACTATCATTTTCAGTAGTGAATATGAACCTTTTGATTCAAATATACCTCATTAATGAATTTCATTTTAATAAAATTATAACATTGTGATGTATAATTATAAAACTCTTTATCTATGAGTTTATACAATGTAAATATATTCACATATCTATTAATTTATATATTATATTTGAATAGAAAATTATGTATCATCTTATATGGCCATTATGTTCAATAGGATTGCAAGAACCACTTTGAGGGGTTAAATTATTGGTGAAAATTTAGAATTCTGTTTCTCTTTAAATTGACCCAACAACATGTTAAAAATATATCATTTTTAAATTTCAGAAAATCATCACAATAAATTTGTTATAAAAAATTAAAATAAAGAAAAAATATATATAAGAGGACCAGGATCCATGTTTTAAAATACATCGTTTCTTTGGGAACCACACTCATTCAATTTATGTCCACTATAATATGATGTTTATACATATTTAGAAAGAAATTCCACAAAAATTCTATGTCCCAATTAGAAATCCTAAAATGAAACATTTCAGTTTAAATAAAAATCCAATTAAACTATGGAATATCAAGATAACAAATTTTCCTATCAATTCATTAACAATTTTACAAAACTTTTTTGTCTGATCTTCCAATCTTGTAACTCAATCTATTTCACTATCCAACATTATTAGGTGTACACTATCCACTACGCATAATGTTTTGTTCCATTGATATGTGTTCTCTCAAATGAAACAAAATTGTGAAGCAAAACATTTTCCAAATATATGCCTCAAAAAATATTTTTTTGGTATACTTTTCTGCATTATATGACTAGTTTATCTAATTGAAACAATAATCTAGTACCACTTTTTGTACACCTATGTATTCTATAAATTATATATATAATATTATGCTTGTTGGACATTAATATAACGTTAAGTAATACAAAAAATAACCTATTTATACATTAATTAATAGTGTTTCATTTTTTACAACAATAATTAATATTAAAATGATTTTAATTACTGTTTGATCATGATAAAAGGTGAGAAATAGAATTTATTTTCCTGATCGATATAATCTCATATTTTTAAAATAATACCCAATTATATTTTATTATATGATTATTATCTCTTCTAAAACATTTCTAAATAATATTTGAAAAAATTATCATTAAAAACATTCATTCAACATCCATAAAAACATCATTGAAGACATGTTCAAACATTCATAAACGTGAATTATAAATTAATTTTGAGCATAAAACATAGTTCCATGAATTTTTATTACATTATATTATTTTGAAATATACTCATGAATTAATCTGGTGAATTTCCTTCTAATTAATTTCTATGGCCAACTTTTTATGATGATATATATATTTCTCATACCAGTGATATTTCACATCTCTGACTAATGGAAACATGATTTAACTAAAATATATCATTATGTTTAGTGATGTCAATATAGATTCATTAGGTTCCCATATAATTCATCTTTAGAATAGAGAAACATAAATTTTCTATCTGTATCATCCATCATATTATCAAACATCATATGATGATAGGAATTTAAAAACTAAATTTGGTATATCTTAGTGAATTCACCAGTCTAATGATATTTGGATTTTTGTGTGAGTGTTTATATGTAAAGAGACATATAGGTACCTAAACGTACTCACATTATAATATAGTGACATGATCCATATATGAAAAAACACACATTTTGATTCCCCTTCACTATTGTACAAAAAATAATGTATTATTTTCTAAGGTCATCAATTTGACCCCCTCATAAAACAACATCAAATTTTTTACTCTCCTATTTGGTGACCTCAGTTTCCTTTTTGGATTCACCTAAAATGCTGAATGTCTGATAACAATGTTGTATCATCTAAATAATTATTCAAAAATAATATTATATTTCATTATATAATGAATAAAAATTTAATATCTCCTAATTTATCTAGTTACTACTACATTTCAACATCTAGGATTATATCTATATGAATTTATTTTTAGTTATTAATTAATCTTCCCACACCACTATACTTCTTCTAGAATTATAGTTTTACATATTTTTCAATTGTATAAAAATAAACATCAATTAATAAGTGAAAATGTTATAAATGTTAAAATTGATTAGCGTTTTCTTATTTTATTTTATAATAATAAACTATATTACCAACTCATCATTGATCAGCAATTTCTTCTTGATGGTAGGATAATTGATACAGACACTACATATTCATTATAAATGAATGTTTTTTTAAAATGGTTACATAATAATCCTTAACCTCCTATAGAATACTTAAATAATGGGATTCTTAAACACCAAAAAAAATTCATACATAAATAATAAAATCATTCATAATAGCATATTTTTTAATAAACTAACCATTATTACATATATTTAATCATTCCCATTGATAATTCTGTAATGTTTTTCAGAATAAATTAATATTTTTTTTATCAAATAATTATTTTTATATTGAATAAAATACATCTATTCTCATAGGTACATTTATTATAATACATAATAAGATAATGAAATGTTTTTAATGAATTATATCCCCCAATGATAAGAACCTTTTAATGCATGATAAGCAAAAATCCCCCAATATAATTTAATTATTCCATTTGTGTGATATAAAAACATCACCTATGTAAAATTTTATCGCATTGTATTACATTTTATATAAATTTTACCAAATAACCGAATTTATTATTGAAGAATTACATACAAACAATAATATTTATTTAGGGGAGTATGAACATGTAATTACATACTCAAATTTTTGAAATATATTATACATTAGAAAATATGTGAAAAAATAAACAATTTTATACATTATTGATATTCAATCCTGAATAATGTATCAAATAGAAACCTTCATTGTAATGAAATGTTATATAATATAAATTCATATTAATCATGAATTTGATACCTGATTTTTGGAAATGTCAATGGAACATCTATTATCATAATAAATCTTCAATGGATTTCTAAAAAATAACCAAAAAGATTACAACTATACATTCAACCCTATCATTTTATTACAAGAAAAAGTGGTTGAAAAATTATATGATTACGTTGTACTAAATGTACAAAACAAACATTCTTACAAATCCATCTCTCCAAAAACACTACATATAAAAAAGTTCATCCTGTTGGTGAGATCCGATAATCACAATATCCAATCCAATCAACTTTATTGTATCCATGAATATTCATGTAAGAACACATTTTATACATCATATAATAAGATATTGTCACTTTAACATACCTGATTTTTTTTAAATCTCCCATTTTTGATTTCTTTGTATCAATGTGACATATTATAGAACACATAAAATCTTAAATAATAACTTTTTTTAAGTTAGTATGAATGAAATTAAATTCAACCAACAATAAAAATTATTTTCAATTCATGATTTTCTATGTATAATAATTATTCACCTACATAACAATAGATATGTGATTATAATCATATTTGAAATACTCCATACCAAACATATATGCAATCTCTTTCACATACATTTCTTATGATATATAAATATATCATTATTTTTATTGAACATGAATTCCTAAACAAATGTTATCATCTAATGATTAAAATAATTTTTTTTAAGTTTTTATGAAACATTATCAGATGTGTTCTCCTTACAACAACAAAAAAATTCAATGTAAACATGTGAAAGTAGAAATGTTTTATCATTTTCATGACATATAGGTTTCTATCAATATTTCCATTTGAAAATATTAATTACCTCATGGAATATTGATGTTTAGAGAAAATAGAATTATGATCATATCTAAAGACATAAAACAATTCATTTATGTTACACCATATAGTTCCTTCTTGAAAAAAATTAAATATTTTATTGTGGAAGAAATTACTTTTATGGATTTAGTATAAACCTGAACAGCAGACAACCAGACTAAAGGAGTGAAACAATATAAGACTATACAAATTTGTTCCATGAAAAATTAAAGAAATAATTTAATTTAAATATGTTATATAATAAATCAACCATCATTGAAAAATAAAATAACAATTCAGTATAGGGAATCATTAAATATCTTAATTAAGTTAACATTTTGTTCAAATCCTAATGGATATAGAGATACCCTAGTTTTTATATGTCATCATTATTTTCTAAACCCTCAAGGTGTGGGTATGGTAATTAGATATATACTCCATAAGGATTCATAACTAAGGAAATTATTTTTTCCCGTAAATTGAATTATGAGTTTAATAATTTCCACCTTAGTTGAAAGTTACACCAAAAGTTTACATGTTGTAACCCATCAAAGGGTTGTTAAAAAGGTAGAACAAATTACTCTTATCAAGGGATCCTAATTATACCCCTATGAAATACATGAGTCCACATTATTTACTTTATTACAAAAAATAGTATAACATCGACATCTATTATATAATTTTTTTCCTTTAAAATCACTTTGAAATTGCATTATTCCCACTAAATCATGTTTCACCCCGGAAGATTAATCAGTTTGTTTTTATAAAAACCCATATCCTTAGATAATTTTTCATTTGTCTTGTAATTTTTAATATGAAATAAAATAGTTATATGAATATAAAACTTCTCATTTGAGTCTTCGTCATAGGGATTCTTATTTATATTATAATATTTAGACATTCTACTTTGGTAAATGTTGAATCATTCTCCATCCACAATGAACTGTTTCCTTTATTATGTTAAGGAGAATAAACATTCACAACAATATGTGTAGTATTAGCCACTTGAGAAATAAATTGGTGCCTAAAATTCTCATCAAACTCCACAACATCTTCCGAGGAATGAGTAATATTGAATAGAATCCCTAAAGTATATTGACAAGTATATTAAATTCCCACCACCATATGATCTAAAGGGACCTAAAATCCCAGATCAGACTAGTAAAATAGAGCCTCATCCTTTTGGATTCCTATATTATCATGAATTAGGCATCTCAGATCTGGTACCTATCATCCTGAAGAAGAATACATGGTTGTGGGATAGTTTCCAGGAAAGTCATGGGGATGCATGTATATAACTGGAACAAGACAATCATCTTAGTGATACTTTATTTCTTTTTTATGATTTCTATAATGATTTGAACTGTTTCTTTAATGATATCATTAAGGTTAATAGAAAAACATCCGCATAAAAATGTATCATCTAATAGAAGAATTTCTTGTCACGAACTAAATAAAGAATCCAATTTAACTCTAACATAGTTATTTCTAGGTCAACACACATATTTCCCCCATATGACTATTTATGAAAATGTATTGTCTCATCAACATGATGAAATAAACACAGGATATCCATAATTCCTTTTATAATGTATAGATTATAAATGGTATTAGGAAAAAAATTATGTGAAACAATACTACGAAACTTTTCTATCACATATCATGTTATATTAAATTATCCAATAAAGGATAATAATACATTAATAATCACAGATATATGATTTTGATGAACATGAATATGAAAAATCATCATCTGAGTGAAGATGAGCAATAAAATTGGGGTTATCGAGAACCCCAAAATAATTTAGGACCAAAAAGTGTTATGTCATGATTACATATCATTAGATAACCTCCAGTGATACCATTTAAAAAAAATACTATGATGCAGTTATGGACATGATTGGAAGATTAATCATGGAACTGTCACTAGTGCGGAATACATTATTTACATCACCATTTTTGAATTCGGTTATATATAACCGATGTGATAATCTGTGAATTGTGTTTTTTACGTCGGTTATTTTATAACCGACATTACAAATCGCCAGTGTTCGGTTTTTAGGTCGGTTATCAAATAACTGACGTAAAACACAAAAGCGCAGGGGATTTTTTACGTCGGTTATAAAATAGAAGATGTAAAAAACTAAATCGTGTGATGTTTTTTACATCGGTTATTTGATAACCAACGTAAAAAACCAATGCGTGGGGGGTTTTTACATCAGTTATGTGATAACCGACAAAATAAAGTGTGATTATTGATGTCTTTTTTACGTCGGTTATAGGATAACTGATGTAAAAAAATCCGTATCTGATACATTTATAACGTCAGTTATTATAATAAACAACTTTATAAATATAAAAGAATAGTTTATAATGTTGGTTATTTAATAACTGACGTTATAAAAACATTTAAAAAATTAACTACCCCTAAGGTTTGTCAATTATGATTTTTCGTTCGACAGTCTGGCGGCTTGTCTCTCTCGCGCGATAAACCCTAATTGGTTTGTCAATCTCGCTGCATTAAACTTGTTTTACCTACAACGTTTATAATATTTACTCTCCTCGGATCTATCAACTCAACTTGCAACACTCAAGTAAGCCTTCCATGAATTTATCTCATTTGTGTTTTCCCCAGATAGTCTATATTTATGTTTTGCGATTTTTGTGTGCTTTTTTCATTCATTTTGTGTTCTTTCAAGTCGTTCGATTTTTGTGTGCTTTTTTCCCGGATCTGTCATCTCAACTCGTTTTGTGTGCTTTCAACTCGCAACACAAAAGCCATTCCAAAACCCCCATTTCATGTAAGCCTTCAACTCGCAACATTATATTTTTGTGTTCTTTTTTTCATTCGTTTTGCCTACATCGAATTTTTGTTGTGGTCCCAAATGTTTTTTTGATTTATTTGGATATGTCTTTAATTTTATATATTCATTTTATCTTGAAATTGGGAGCTTTTAATGTGTGACACTTAGGTTAATATTTTGGTGTATTTTATAACCTATGAAAGTGATTCATTAATTTTTTAAGGGGAATGCAATTATGGTTTTTTAATTCTTTGATGTTATGTGGGCCTAAAAATGGGGGGTTTTGAATGGGTGTTATGTGTAAAACCTTGTCACACTTCTTGAAGGTGTTTTATGAAAAAGTTTGTTTTTCATGTGTATTGTTTGTGACATTATTTGAGGTAAATTATTAAAATAAGGGGGTGGTTTGATAAATGTGTACTGAGCTGAAATTTATATTTTGGATTTTTATTGGTATGATTTTTTTTCATGAATGGGGGTTTTGGAATGTTTTTTTGTGTGAAAAACATGGTTGTTCCACTTGGGATTGTTTTATGAAAAGTGAAAATGCTTTAGTGAGATAAAAAAGTGATAAAATGGTGTAAATGAAATATTTTGGCGATGTTATTCACCTAATAAGGGTATTTTAAAGGTAAATAAGTGATTTAAGATTTCAAACATTTTAAGAATGTTTTATAAATTGATTAATTGTTTTATTAAATTGTGATGTTGATGTGAAACATATTTGTGGACAATTTTGTGTGACTTTTTTGATAAAAAAATTATGATATTAGTTATCGAGAAACTTGTGATCATTTGACTAGTTGAATATCAATGAATATTTTTAATTGTCATATGATCATTTATGTAGCCATATTTAATAATATTTAATTCCATATATTTCATGCTGAAGTATATATTAAATTCATGTGTTTTCCGTTGTTCAACATCCCTAGTTTTATATGTAAACCATTGTTTGGGGGGTTGTATGGGGGGTGGGGGCTATCTAGAGGGTTGGGGGTGTCCAGGGGGTGTCCAACGGTGGTGGGTGGGTGTGGGGGGCTGTCCAAGGGGGTGGAGGCCTGTCCAGAGTGTTTTGGGGGTTGTGTGGGGGGTGGGGGGATGTCCATAGGGTTAGGGGGTGTCCAGTGGGGTGTCCAAGGGTGTCAGGGGAGGGGGAGGTGTCCCGGAGGGGTGGGGGTTGCTGTCTGGAGGGGTGGGGTGCTGTCCAGGGGGTGGGGGTTGTCCAAAGGGTTGGGTGGTGTCCAGCGGGGTGTCCAAGGGGGTAGGGGGTGGGGGTGTTTTCCAGGAGGGGGTGGCAGTGTTGTCTAGAGGGGTGGGGGATGTCTAGGGGGCTGGGGGTTGTCCAGAGGGTTGGGGTGTCATGGGGGTGGGTGGGTGTTGGGGTCTATCCAAGGAGGTGGAGGCATGTCCAGAGGGTTTTAGGTGTTTTCAGGGGGGTGGGGGATTTCCATAGGGTTGGGGGTGTCTAGGGGTGTTTGAATTTACATTGTGATTTTCTCCATCTGAATTTTTATTTTAAATATGATTTGATTCTCAGGTTTACTCCATTATCTGCAATTTTCTATCAACCATGTAGGCACCATGGTTTTCATTTAATCAATGGAATCTAAAACTGTTATATATAACTATATTTTGTTTTAATAATAATATTCAAACATATTTTTTAAATACGCATTGATTTGTTTTATATTTCAAAAATTGTTTTACAATCAAATTATGATTTTTTTCATATAAACTTATATTTGACTTATCTTAATATATATATATATATATATATATATTTGATATTTGTTATAGGTAATAATGAGTCGACGTTGGATTAAAACACATCGAATGAGAAATGAATATTAGGAGGGTGTTGATGCCTTTTTAAAATTTGCTAAACGAAATGTTCCCAGTAGTGACATTTTTTTCTATCCATGCCTGAAATGTTTGAATTTGAAGAAGCTGAAAAGTAGAGAGATAAAAGATCATATGATATGTCATGGTTTTAATCCGAGTTACAGCCCATGGATTTGGCATGGTGAAACTAGATGAAATTTCATTGATGATCCTGATGATTCACAAGATGGTAACTCTGATGGAATTGAAGAAATAATTCACGATATTGTAGCAGAACAAATTGAGATAGAACCGACAGTTGTGCGTCTATATGGTGATTCTGAAAAACCATTATATCCTGGTTGTAAATATTTTATGGTTTTATCGGCGGTGTTAAGATTGATTAACCTAAAAGTGAAACATGGATGGAGTGACAGAAGTTTTACAGAGCTACTACAATTGATGAGAGACATTCTTCTAAAAGATAACGATCTTCCATATTCACATTACAAGGCCAAAAAAAATGCCTGATGGGATTGGGATACAAGAGAATACATGCCTGTCCGAATGACCGCATTATTTATAGGAAGGAATATGATTTTCTTTTAGAGTGTCCTAAATGTGGACATCACAATATTAGGTGAAAGAAAAATCACAAGCTGATGTAGAGATTACAAAGCTCCCTTCAAAGGTATTTTGGTATCTTCCAATAATTCATCGTTCCAATTATTTATTTTCAAATTCAAATGATGCAAAAAGGTTAAGATGGCATGTTGATGATCGAGTATGTGATGAAAAAATATGTCATCCAGATGATTGTACACAATGGAATAAAATTGATGTGTAGTATTCTACATTTGGAAATGAAATTTGAAATCTCAGACTAGGGTTGTGCACAGTTGGAATGAATCCATACTAAACCCTCAGTATCACACATAGTTCATGGCCTGTTTTATTGGTAATTTACAACCTCTCTCCTGAAGTTTGTATGAAGCACAAATATGTCATGTTGAGTATAATTATATTGTGTCCAAAGCAACCCGACAATGATATCGATGTTTACTTTTCATCGTTGATTGATGATTTGAAACTGTTATGGGCTGATGGTATTAGGGTGTATGATTCATATAAAACGGAATATTTTAAAATGTATGTAGTGCTTCTGTTCACTATAAATGGCTTCCCAGCATATGGAAATTTGACCGGATACAGTGTTAAAGGGCATAAAGCATGTCCAATTTGGGAACAACATACGTCATATTGTCAGTTTAATCATGGGAGGAAAACAGTGTACATGGGTCATCGAAAGTTTTTGCCTATGGATTATCCTTATAGAAGACTAAAAAAGGCATTCAATGGATCACAAGAATTTGATACTGCTCTAAAACCTTTATCCCCTGATCTGTATTGTGAGAGGGTGAAAAACCATGATGTGACATTGGAAAGACATAGAAATCTGGTAATGATTGACATATTTGGAAGAAAAGGTCAATATTTTTTGAGCTACCATATTGGAGGTATCATGAAGTTAAACATAATATTGAAGTCATGCACGTGTAGAAGAATATCTGTGATTGTTTTATTGGAACAATTTTAGATATTAAAGGAAATACAAAAGATGGGTTGAATGCAATATTAGACTTACTATCAATGGGAATACGTTTGGAGTCAGCTCCCACTCCTAATGGAAGATGAACATATCTTCCCTTGGCTTTTCATACATTATTGAAGAGGGTGAAAATTAGCTTCCTTCAGTGCCTTCATGATATCAAAGTGCCTCATGGTTATTCTTCTAATGTAAAATTTTTTTTCTCATTCAAGGACTTGAAGTTGATAGGTATGAAATCACATGATTGGCACATCATGATACATCAAATTCTACCGGTTGCATTGCATGGAATATTACCCATTCGTGTCAGAAATACTATAATGAAGTTGTGTTATTTTTTCAATTCAATTTGTAACAAGGATATTGAAGTAAATGCTTTGAACATTTTGGAAAAGGAGGCAATTTTTATACTTTATCAATTGGAATTGTATTTTCCTCCAAATTTTAATGATATAATAGTGCATTTAATGATTCATCTGGTTTGAGAAATAATGCTTTGTGGACCTGTATATCTTCGTTGGAAGTATCCTTTTAAAAGGTATATGAAAATATTAAAGGGGTAGGTTAAAAATCCATATCGACCTTAAGCCTCCATTATTGAAAAGTATATTTTTGAGGAGGTAGCAGAGTTTTGTACAAGCTACTTGGATGTGGCGCAACACATAGGTTTTCCTCCATCTCTACATGAACGAGATAATAATGAGGGAAAGGGGATTCATGGATCGAAAGTTAAATCATTGTCAGCTGAACCGATGAAGAAGTTAGAATCATACAACTTCAATAACAGAGCTAATGATCAACCGTATATCACATTGCATATTAATGAGTTGAAACAATGTCATCCAAAGAAGAAAGAAATTTGGATTTTGAATTAGCACAAAATATTTTTTTGTTATGGATTAATATACATTTCTTGGAAGATCAGATGTATCAGAGACATTAAAATGGATAGTGGGTGGTCTATGTTTAAATGTGATAACATGGTCCGGTTATGACATTAATGGTTATACATTTCATATGAAAGCTCAAGACAATAGAAGTGTAGTTCAGAATAGTGGGGTATTGGTGTTTGCAGAAGCGATGCATTTTTCAAATGCTAAGGACAAAAACCCAATTTCTACATCAAGTGCATATTATGGAGTGATTGAAGACATATGGGAGGTTGATTACTTTAAAATTAAAGTTCATGTTTTAAATTTAAATGGTTTATCGGAAACAACAGTGTCAGACATGATGAATTTGGAATGACACTTGTTAATCTGAATAGATTAAAAGACACAAGTAATTCTTTTATAATGGAAACACATGGAAAAAAAATTTCTATGTAGTATATCAATCAGATATACAGTGGGATGTTGTTTTACAAGGGAAAAAACAATATGTTGGTGAGGATGAACTTGATGAAGATGATGATTTATGTGAGATCCCAACATCCATGGAATGATTTATAGAACATAATTATGAGCATGTTGAAGTCATAGTTTGTTCCATAAATAATGATCACGGTGAAGTAATTTTGGAAAATAATCTATTTGTACATTCCTAAAATTACAGGTAACATTTGTTTATTTATTGTTTACATTTATTTTTTTCATAAATGTTAGATATTGTAAGTTCTTTATTTATTAAAACATGTTTTAAACCAAAATAAGTATAAGTTTTTGTTTGTTTTAAGTTTGTTTAGTTTACTTTATCATGTTTATAACCATTACATGCATTATATATCTATTATTTTGCTTCAGTGACAATTGCTTTACCATGTTTACCATGTTTACTAGGTTTACCATGATTACCATCTTGACCATCGTGACCATCTTTACCATCATTACCATTGTTTAACATTCTTACCATATTACCAATGTTAACTATTACGTAACTTAATACACTTTTCTATTTTCTGATTACAGTAGTATTAAAATATTTGAATTTGTATATTTGTGATCTGACGTTTGTTTTTTTTTTATTTGAAGGATAATGAAAGATCATTCAGTTGATCAACCACATGATTCTGGAGATAAGAATATTGCTGGTCATACCTATGGGGATGAACATTCACATGCTTCTATTAAGACAAAGAGTTCAAAGGTTGGTAAAAGTGGGTGCACACATTTACCAAAATAATCACTTGCCCATATGCAGGATCAAAGGATAGTAGTTGAGTTTGATGATGATGATATTCCTAGAGGTCCGAATGCAAAATATTTTATGAGTTTTTTAGAAACTTAGGCTAAGAGAAATGTAAGCATTCTGTATGATAATTGGAGAAGTGTAGATAAACCGATAATCTCTCAGTTGTGGGAGACGATTTTGGTAAGATTTTTTGTCATTGTTTGAGTATTATTTTAATGTTTCTAGCATATATAATATGTTTAACCTCTTCATTATCAGATGAAATTTAATATTCTTGACACTAGAGGAGTCAGGAATAAATGCTTATCATTGGCTGCCAAGAGATGAAGGGATTTCAAATCAACCCTCTCTTCTGATTTCATTTTTGGTCATAAGAGTCATGGAAATACATGTCGTATATATCCTTTTATAGATGAAGACACATGGAGACAATTTTTTGAAAGTAGAATAAAAGAGTCATTTCTACTAAGGGCAATGTAATCTCATATAAACATTCTCATATAAATGATATTATTAATGTTTTGATAATGATTTCTTATTCTTAATTTACAGCAAACAAGGAAAGCTCATCAGGAGATCCAATCTAAAAATGTATACCCTCATAGTTTATCTCGGGGAGGGTATGCATTATTGGAAGAACAAATGATGGAGGAATAATTTCATCAACTAAGAGCTGAGTCTTCAAGCTCTGGAGAGGTGGCCCCTCCATCGCCTCCCTCGAGACATGAAAAATGGAAGAGAGCACAGAAGGGAAAAAAGGGAAATATCTTTCAGAAGAATCTAGAATCACAGCTGAGGGGATTGTAAGATATATGTTTTATTTATTTAAGTTAACTATTTTCTTCATATAATTTCAATCATTATAGAAATGTTCAATTAATTAATACAGGACTCTCTTGAGGAGAAGAGTTCACAGAGGACATTTATAGCTGCAGGGTGGGAAGATTTTTTATCAACAGCATTGGGAAGGCCTGAACATCTTGGTCGTGTAAGTGTATATTTGGTAGGTGTATCGGTAAGAAAAGTGTTTCAACGTTCTTCAACTTCTAACGTTGAAAGGGTTTATAAAAAAATAGAATCCTTGGAGGCTGAAGTTCAAAATATTAATGCGATGATGGAGGAAAAGATTAGAGCATCGGTGCGGTCTATGTTTGTAGAAATGGAAAGACAATTTCAGACTGCAGCTCCCACTCGTCCACCACCCCTGTAGACCCCATTATTTATCCTCCACCTCCGCCACTAGCTTCCACTCGCCCACCTCAGCCTGTGGACCCCATTTTTTATCCTACTCATCCGCCTCAACTTTCTACTTATTGCGAGTTTTATGTTGATGATTCTAAACATTATATAGTAGCATATGGGTTGGTATATTGTATAGGAGATACAGTTCATCATCAACAATTAGAGGTAGAGAATCAGAGGATCACAGTACAAGATATTAAATATAGATCAGCTAGGGTACCAATACCTACATATGAGGTGGCGACAATTGGACATAGTATCGACCATTTTTTAATTTGGCCATCCAGACTTCTTTGACTCATTACCATAAAGGTATGAATGTTATATCTTTTTTTTGTTTTTTATTAAAGTAGTTTTATCATTTGAAAACTAATATATTTTTCAATTTATTTTTACAGTAATACATCAAAGGTAATGAAATACTGTATAGACAATATCCAAGACAAATGGAAATGACATCAGATACAGAATCTAGTAGTCTTGACAGATTGTCAAGATATTCAAATTTTTTGGCGGGTTATTATGAGTTTCCAATAGAAGATCATGTTTGTGGATGTGAAATAAGTGTGGGAATTATGAAAAATGATATCATGGAGCTTGTTACCGGAGATAAGTTGGGCATCAACATGGTGAAATTTTTTTGCATGTATGTCTGAACACATTTTCTCTACGTTGTATTTATTAAAAATGTATACTTATGTATGTTTTGTATTAGGTATCTTTATCAAATTTGTGAGAGGAATGAGCTGATAGATGTATATGGATTCATGGACCCGCAATTGATTTCCCTTGAAGCATGTGCATTGAATGAGGAACAAAGAATGGTTTATATTGCAGAAATACTTGAAAAGAATATAGTCACACAATGTTGGATGATACCTTTTTTTGAGAGGTATGACACACATTTCTCTGAAATAGTTAATTGTCTTTTAACAAACAAAAACCACTAACATTAAATTTCCTTTTATCAGTGATCATTGGATGTTAAGGATTTTTTGCCCAAGGGAGAAAGCACTTTATTGGATATGCTCTGTCCATGTTGATGTGTGGGAATGTTTTAAGAATATATTGGAAAAGTAAGTTTCAATTTCTGAATAGTTTTATATATTATAATGAATTTTATATTTACCCCATTTGTATTATTTTCTAATAGTGCATGGTCCTACTTTCAAAAAAAACACAAGGAAAAGGAGTGCAAAGATCAAATATGTAAATGTGAAGGTAAATATCCATTTATAATTTGTACTTTTTGATTTATTACATAAAAATAAAATATTGATTTTACACTCATTCAAACAAAATTGTCATGAACAGCAAGGCATCATCGAATGTGGATATTATATGTTAAGATTTATGTATGAAATAATAACAACTGTCACAGTTGTGAATTTTGACCTAGTACGATTTCCTCTTAAACGTTTCCATAATATTTCAATTTGATTTATTCATTATACACGTTAACTACTTTCCTTTTCATTTATAGCTTTTTGATGACCCTCAACCATATACTGTTGAATACATCAAACACTTACAAGTGGAGTAGTCAAATCATTTTACAGGTTTGATTTAATTTTAGTTGTTTGTAATGTAAAATTTAATTTTGAATATTGTCATTGTAATTGAGTATTTGGTAGTTGTTTAGGTTAGATTTTTTTTATGTTGACAGTGTATGTTTTGAATGTTATATATGTGAATGTTTAATTTTACTCTTATTCTTGTTTTGGTCTACTTATGATGGGTTTTCTGGTATAGATTTTGGTCTGTAGGGGAGGGGTTCCAAGGGTATGGGGGTGTGTTTAGTGGGGTTGGGGGTGTCCAAGGGTATGGGAGGGCTGTCTGGTGGGGTGGGGGGTAGTCCAGGGGGTGGGAGTGCTGTCTAGGTGTGTGGGAGGGCAGTCCATGGGTGTGGGAGTGCTGTCCAGGGGGTGGGGGGTATACATGAGGGTGGGGGTGGGGGGGGGTTGTCCAATGGTGTTTGGGGCTGTCCAGTGGTGTGGTGGGAGCTGTCAAGTGGGGTGAGGGGGTGAGGGAGTGCAGTTCAGGAGGGTGGGGGTTGTTGAGGGTTGTTTGGGGCTGTCCAGGGGGTCGGGGGTAGTCCAGGGGTGTTGTGGTGGCTCCAATGGGGTGGGAGAGGGCTATCTAGGGGGTATACATGAGGGTGGGGGATCCAATGGGGTGGGGAAGGGATGTCCAGGGGTATAAATGTGGGTGGGGGATCCAATGGGGTGGGGGAGGGCTGTCCATGGGCTATAGATGAGGGTAGGGGCTCCAGTGGGGTGGGGGAGGGCTGTCTAGAGGTTATAAATGAGGGTGGGGGCTCCAATGGGGTGGGGGAGGGCTGTCCATGTGGTATAGATGAGGGTGGGGGCTGTCTAGTGGGGCATGTTTTATATGTTATCAATGTAAATGCTTAAATCTGATCTCCTTCTGTTTTTGTTTTCCGATTTCTTGATTTGTTTTCTGGTTGACTCTGGGGGAGAGCAGATGAGTGCATTCATTTTTTTTTAAAAATGGCTTCCACATCGGTTATTTTATAACCGACGTCAAAAAGAAAACAAGAAGGGTTTATCACATCAGTTATTTCATAACTGACGTGATAAAAAGCATGGGAAATGGTTTATCACGTCGGTTATTTAATAACCGAATTGATAAAGAAAACAAGAATGGTTTATAACGTCAGTTATTTAATAACCGATGTGATAGAAGGCCTGGGAAAGGGTTTATAACGACGGTTATTTAATAGCCGACATGATTCAAGGACTGGGAAATGGTTTATCACGTCGGTTATTAAATAACCGATGTAAAAAATGGGGGGGGGGGGCTGTGTTTATAATGTTGGTTATTATATAACCGACATGATAACCCCCCCCCCCAGTTTATCATGGCGGTTACATAATAACCGATGTAATAACCCCCCCCCCCGGACTGGTTTATCACGTCTGTTATTAAATAACCAATGTAAAACACGGGGGTGTTGGGTTTATCATGTAGGTTATTATATAACTAATGTGATAAACCCCCCTCCCCCGGTTTATCACGGCTGTTATATAATAACCGAAGTTATAAACCAGTCTGGGAGGGTTCTCACGTCGGTTAATAAATAACCAATGTGATAAATGATTTCCCAGTCCTTTTATCACGTCAGTTATTTAATAACTGACGTGATAAACCATTTCCCATTCCTTTTATCACGTCGGTTATTAAATAATCGACGTTATAAACCCTTCTCTTTTTCTTTATCAGGCCGGTTATTTTATAACCAAAGTGATAAACATCGCGATTTTATGTTTTTGACGACAGTTTTTAAATAACCGACGTAAAAAATGTTATTTATAACGTCGCCAGTATTAACGTTGGCTAGAAACCGATGTAAAAATTTAAAAATAACCGACGTAAAAAATGTTTTTAGCACTAATGTGGGATGTCGAAAACCCAAATCCTAGAGAACCAATAAAAGAAGATGGATTCTTTCTTCCAACAGAGATTGGTGGGATAGATGATATTAGATCCGAAGATTCATTTTAATCTAGCTTATCTAAATTTTGATACATCATTTTATTATAATCTTTATGTTCATATTCCTTTATAGAAAAGTTGTTCCAACTATGAGATAAGTATCTTCAAATTCACTAACCTTGATATCCTTATTCTATAAAGTAAATATTTTTAAATTCAAATGATTTATTTATTCTCAAACTATATCTATATTGTTCATATTATTATATAATTCCTTCCAAACTCACATTCATTTTCACACCAATGATTCGTGTCACATTGTACAATGGTAGGCATGAATTAATCTTCCATATTGTCTTATTTGGATGTTAGAATTCAATATTTATCAAATATTATTCAACATCATAAATAATATTCATAATATTTTTCTTATTTTTAGTAAAAACACATCATTTATTGGGATGGTTATTGTGATCATCTATTATATGCTAGAAGGAGTAGAAATGAGACATATAATAATCAATTTTTTTGATTATGTCTTAACCACAAGAAGCATCATATAATTCATCAACACATATTAATAGTTTCATTATTATTAAAATATAATGAAAAATTAGAGTAATGGGAAATTAATTTCCAAAAGGAATATGTTTTTATGTATAGATGAATTGTTGGACACCACCACCAAAAGGGAGATAGCATCCAAAAATCATGTCCACGCAATAATGGTCTTCCCATATGCAACTAAACTCATCAACATATCATTCAACCTACATGATATAATCCAATAAATAAGATGATAACTAAAAATTTTCATATTAACACATTGGTTATCCTCTTCTATATGAAGAATCAATTGGGGAAGATCCCCTTTAATTTCCTCTCCTATATTAAATAAGACAAAACATGTTGAGAATCCTTCCCAATGTGAGAAATTATGATCAAATTCAATATAACTAGTATATATATGATGTCCATTTAAATTTCCAATAGGTATTCCAATTTTTATATACATGAGATAAATTCCATTATGAGATTCTTATATCTCAACTACAAATATGGAATGAGATCATGATACACTAAAAAAGAGATTTTTTACAGCAATTATGTGCATGCATAACTATGGAAATCTCTACACCATGAGTTGGATAATTTTTATCTTTTGGTCGAAACAAATGAGAGTTATATTCCAAAAAATGCTCATCCTACATAATAAAAAAACTAAAAACATCACAAGAATGCATACAGAACCTCACATAGCCCTTACTTAGCATAGGATTGATCAATATTGTAGGTAATGTTAGAAGTGGTTTATAATTATCAAAATAGTCTATCCTCTATCAAAACATCATAGAATCACCGAATCCGTAGATATAAAAGAAATTTTTTAATCAAAATCAAAAAAAACATCAAAAAACCACCAATAATAATCCATCAAAAAATGAATCTATCAATATAAATGGAAATCCATTCAAATTCCATTAACATTTAACTCTATATACCATGATTTACGGATATCCCACATTCTAAAATCACATTCCCCAAGAACATAACATCTTGGATCTTAGATTTTTTTTTGATTGCCTCCCATAGTGTATACCAATCCTCATGATTTAAAAACCCAGATTCAAGAGGTTCTCATAATTAATTTCTAGTCTTTAATAATACAAATATATCACCTACAAACATAACGAAAATATTTTAGTGGTGCTAATGGAATATTCAAAAGTCAACTCAATATTTTTTTTTCAGAAATAGATAGGAAAATAATGTTCTATGACATTCAAAATGTCCAAAATTTTACTTCAATGTATGTTGTTTAATATCAGATACATGGAATTGATGTTGGGGATAAACTGATATAATATCAATTTCCAAAAACAAATTTAATGAATTTAATTTCTATAATAAGTAATCAACAAAAGAAAAAATAAATTTATTCTTAATAATCACATATCTCAACATTGGATAGTTTATTAAAAAATAACGTGAACCATAAGATTTAAAAGAAATTAAAATATGTAATTCACATGGAAAAAAATAGAGTGAACATTTCCATTATCCATCATATCCTAAAACAATATATTGAGCCCTTTCAACTCATGTAAATAAATATGATAAAAAAGTCATCTAATTTGGCAAGGTACTGAATAAAAAAAACATTTTTGAACTATAAATCTTCTTATACGGAATATTGGAGAAACAATCAAAAAATTTATATGTGAAATATTGAATATTAAAAATAAGAAAAAAATGGATATATCATCAGGGTCAACGTCATAATTAGTAAAAAACATTGGAGATTTGAGAGAGTTGGTCCTACATTATAAATGATTACATTACACTATTCTTGAAACAGTTATGAAAAATAATAGTTAAAAAAATGAAACAAGAAAAGGATAAATATAATCCTCATTATTGTGATAATTTATCAAATCCATCCCGAAAATGATATCTAACTAATCCAAATAGATAACCATGAAATCTTTGAGGTAATCTAAATCATCCATCGGTAAATAACATCCATGAAAATGTAATCTTTAATCCTTCATAATTCAATGAGCAGTCCCTTGATAAATAAAAATGAAATAATATTCATTAGAAGTTAAAAAATATACAAAATAGTGTTATATAACCATTTTCGTGGAACTAGTATCGAATAGATAAGTTTTTTTTTATGACGAAACTAATGTAATATCACTTACAACCATTAGGCCCACATAAACCTTCCCGGAAATCCCTTCTTCTACATAATGTTTCATCGATTATTATGCAATCATTTAGATCCCCTTAGAAATTTTACCAACTAATAATAATACACAGGCTTTTTATATGAGTATCCATAACTATAATTGGGTTATATATATAACATTGTATAACCTATACATATGGACTTCGAATCAAGAAGAATAAAAAAGCATTGGGTGTACTAGAATATTATATTCAGTGATCCCAATAATGACACAATCTAATAATGTCATTAACACCCAAATAAAATATGTTAATGGAATATGGAACACTTGTTTCTAATTACTACATTGACAACACTTGTGATTATCATACCACTAACTCTCACATCTCATCATGCCAATGAAATAGACCCTATATGGAATGATATAATAAGAGCCAAATAACACTAGAATTGTATCTATTTATTCAATTATAAACTTATAAAATGATTTAAAATACTTATAAAGAAACAAAATATATTCCTATAATAATATGTTTGTTAATGAATTCTATTTTTACATTGTTTTATACTAATCAATCCTCACTGGTTATGGAGTAAACAAAACTATATCTACAATCTCATTAGGGTACGTGACCATGACATCTGACATAATGAAAAAGAGTGTGAATGTAATGGTAATTCTATCATTTGGGATTCTTAAAAATATTAATGTCAAAAAACGGTCATTATATCCATCCAATTCAATCACATATAGTGGAATATATATTGAATTTAATCTCGCCACCTCTTGTTGGGATAATCAATATTAGAAATTTCATAAATTACATTGATAACCTTATTTATATGAATTCTTTTAATTTCCAGATCAATCTTCAATATCCATCTCCCCACCCCAAGGGGATCATTTTTATTCTTGTTGGATCGAGTTTTATCATGTAGTGACTCTCTATAAGGTTCGTTGTCCACCTCAACTCCTAGTTAAACCCCAAAAACATTATTTTGGACATGTAGTGAATTTTATTCTATAACATGAACTATATGAACAATATTATCTAAAATATTCTATTCAAAATAAGGATTCCATTGAGGAACATATCTCATTACATTGTCCAAAAAAACTCATAGAATATTACTTACTGGAATGTTACTAAAAACAAAAAATATAATAAAATGATCAAAATCATGATAATACCAATGTAAATCATGAAATAATAAGTTAAAAATGATGATAACTCCATTACACAACACAAAATACACACATCCAAATATCCCATGGTATCATAGAGAAAAACTTGGGACAACTGGCTATGCACTAACCACAACATAACTCTCTTTATTTTACCATGCTATCTCTTTTCTAATAGGTGACACAAAATAGATACAGTTAAAGAAAACACCCATTTATTTATATTGTTCTTATCCAACCCTCTAATAAAAGGGAGTTTTTACTACCATGGATATAGAATTAGCCTTAATCACCCCGAGTATATAATAAGTTAAAAATTATTAAAAAATTTGAAACTCATTCTCACTTATTTAATAAAATCACATAAAACATTTTATGTTGAAAAAAAATTAAAAACATCCAAAATTATTTTCATACATCATATATCTATTAACTTCTTTTGAAAATTTTAATTTAATATAATTTTTCATAATGCTGGTTTCCAAAAAGAGTATATTAACATATTAATTAAGTTCTCCTATTAATAATTATATTTTTTATCTATCGTTATAAATTTTCTGGATATGGTGTTTAAAATTTTTTAATGGACCCATTATTAAATTCTATTTTTTTAATAATTAAATTTATAATATATATCCTTTATAAGATGACTTCTAGTTTGTAGTAGATATTGAAAATATTTTTCGTTTCTCATAAGATATCATTAAATTTTAAATTGTAATGATTCATCATAATATAAAAACTTCATTTCTTTGATATTACCCAAGGAACCATTTCAACAATATCATGTTGATGATATGATCGTACCTATTTATCCAGATCAACACCAATGATATCACACACTATTTCATTAAAAAAATGGCCAGATCATCATTTGAACCGGTGATTCCTAACTATACAGATCATCAAGAAGAATCCATGATTCCTATAATCATAAGAACATTCAATTAAATATAAATACTACATTTTTTCTAAGATAAAGTATAGAATTTAACAATATGATTATTCTATATTGATTAAAATGATCCATCTTGAGAAGGGAATTCTCTATTAGAGGATGATTATATATTTTACAACCAATGAAGATCCAGATTCTATGGCTTTATTTGTAGTGATAAGGAAAAAATATAATATTTAAAATTAATTTGATGAGTGGTTTATAAAATATATATTCATTGAAGATATAAAATATAATATTTCTATCATATTGATGAATTATTGATGATTGTTAATAACCACTTATCATTCTACAATTAATACGAATTTTTAAATATAGTAGATGAATTGCATCTCAAGATAATTCAATTGTGATCAATTTTTTGTTGTATAATTTATTAAATACTCAATTAATTATTTCATAATAACACTAATGAGATCAAACATTATGACATTAGTATCTATGCAGTGTAGACAACTTAAACCACCTTATCGATTCATTTTATGCTTACTGGAATAAATTTTCACTTTATCTGCATCTATTTATATGAAATATTAAGTTGTATAGATGATTTCCATATTATAATTCATTTGGAATTATTAATTAATATTTCCTTAGATTATATAGACACAACACACAGTGTACATCTCCATTACTTGTAATCATGGGATGTGGGATGATATAATAGTTACTAGTTTTCACATGTTATTTCAATCTATGGTATTAGATATTATACTTCTTGTTTAATATCCCATATTAATCTAAAACAACATTAATTCTTTAATCGATTGTGGTTTCCCCTAGTTATAGAATATACCTTAGGTTAAAAGAATAAAAAAATTATTTAACTGAATAATTTAGGTGATGTTCATGATTAATTCTCTTCATCTAATAAAAATTATAAATCCAATAAAATAACATCCTTCATACATGAAACCCATTAATTTAGATAAACAAAAACCAAAAACCCTCATATTATATGGAACCTTATGTCTCAATACTAAAACACTTTATCTACATTGATAAATTTATTTTTTAGTACAACATTAATGGTTTCCTCCAACAAAGTCTGATTTACATGATATTTTATAGTTTTTACATTTATTTATATTTACATTATCATATAATTTTTTTATTTCATTTCACATCATTTATTCTAAAAAAAGGTTGAATGAACTATTATTGAATTATTTTGGACCATAAAAATCACAAAAAGGGAATGATAAATACCTATTATCCTTTATATTACATCTAATACTTCTTCATGTTCATTTTCCACTAATGTAACAATAGAATATAAAATTTATCATTATTTTTATTGAAAAATTATGAAAATTAAAAAACCTTTTGTACCTAATTTTTTATATGGTATCATACTCCAAAAAATGTATAAAAATGGTTTTATGACAATTAAATGTTAATTATTATTTTATGAAAAAATATCTGGGTTATTCCAGAGAATAAATAAAAAATTAATTAAGATCACATTGAGAAGATTATAAGGAACTATTACACAATATAGATATTTAACAATTGTGTTTAGGTGTTAATAAACTATTACACTATATATATATATATTATACTTCTACCACTACATGTTGCTCTGCAAAGATAGATTCTAACTGGTGGAAAATATATTTGATTCCACATTACATAGAAAATATCATTATCAACTATCACAAAATATAGGATAATAATATTATTTGAAAACACTATTTAAGGAATGGACCCAATAAAAGAATGATCACTATTTCATCATTGATTCCAATAATAATTCCATCCACTAGTATCTGAAAGGATAAGTTAAAACAAATTTATAAACTACTAGTAAGGAAACATTGAAATGAAATTTAATAAGATTCTTTTTAAACAATATATTATTTCCCAATCCAATCAGTAAAATAATTTTTGGAAAAAGGTATGAGAACTCATAGAGATATCATGATTTCATAGCAAGGTCATTTGAATAATAAATTTAATAGTTTTTGTCCTCACAGTTGATTAAAGTAAGGGTTTTTGAGGTCATAAATGATCGGAGGGTGATTGCATATATTTAAGTGGAAAATGATGGAAGTGTGATGTTTTAATGCTTTATAATGGGGTTACATGACCTGAATCTATGGTTGATAGTTTTTTTAGATTGGTTCATAGTATGAGAATACCTTGGTCTGATAAATAAAATAATTTATGAGGTGATAAGTTTTTTGGCTTCAATGTACCACGAGGGGTTTCACAACGTGAAAGGGGAATACACATTGTGTTATCCCCCTACCCATTTTTTAAAACATTTTCATTTAGCCAAAAACCTATTTCATTCATCCATTTTATATTTCTTCATTCATTCTAAATAAACTATAGTTTCCTTGAGGAGAACATTGATCCCCACTCCTCTCTCCATTATCAATTTAATCTAGTGCTTGTTCATATGTGATCTATAATTAACTTATGGTACAATATCCCTTACTTTTTATCGGTTTTCATTTGTTCTTCCCACTATAATTTTCTACTTCAATTCTAGTTGTCTTGGGATGACCATTTTGTTATCATTTCGATAATCGTTTTTTAAAGAATATATTGATCTATATTTCTAGTGGTGCGTTTGTCACGTCTAGGAAGTATTATTTACCCATTGGTGCCTTGATGAATTAAAAAACATCTTTATTTTAGGTTTTCTCCACTTTTTTAACATTGATTGTGTATCAGGTGGGTGGTATCTTTTTATGTTTCTAAAAAATCAATGTCATTCAACACTAATTATAGGTTAAAATATATAAATTTGAAATTAAAGGGTAATTGAGTTGTGTTCACATGCCATTTACACGTTTTATATTGTTAGGAATGTTGTGATCTTTTGGGATAAACACCCCACTAAAGATCATGGTCATTGTTGGTCATTTCATTCTCACTAATCAACATTGTATGATAAATAGTTCATGTAAGACACTTTAAAATAGATTTGGTTAATGATATATTCCTATTTAAATTAATGGATTCCTAGGATCTAATTTTCTATTTGACAACCCTTAAATTATCGTAGTTGAATTAAATAATGAGTGTTTGTTAAATTGGTATAACCGTTTCTTTGGTTGGTGTGGTAGCGTGCATTGTTTGGGTTTTTTCTTTCCTGAGTTTTTTTGGGTTCTTTGGTCTTGTGGTTGGGTGGGGAATTTTTTTTATGGGCTGGTTCGGGTGGTATAACGGAATCTCATGTTGAGAGATTAATTTATTGTGGATTGGTTGAAATGTTTTATTTTGTTGGACTTCACTGGATTGTGGCTTGTTGTGTTGTTGGGTGTGAAGGGGTTGTATAACAGGGTTTTTGGGTATTGTTGTGATTGGTGTTTTTGATTGGTGTGGGTATGAGATGGTGGTCATTATGTTTTTTAGAACAATTTGGGTATAATTACATAGAATATTCAAAATGTCTGTGGTTGGTATGGGTGTTAAATGGAGTTGAAATAAGAAGTGAGTTTCAATACCATGGTTCTTTTCTTCATTTGGGATTATGTTGTTTCTCTTGTTGCATGTTTTTGATAGTATATTCCAAGGTGGGGTTGAATTGAATATATTTTCTTCTTAATAATATATGATATTCAGATATATATGTGGGCTAGGTTTACGAATTGAATTTTGGATTGTTGTTTATTTTTGCATTTCAAGGTAGTATGAAACGTGTTTTTTTATGGGATGGATGATTTTTTTTAAACCCATAGGATGGGATGACTATTAGATACATATATTTATGTATTATTCCTTTGGATTTCAATAATAACCTAAAAATTGTTTAGAACTACATTATTACCAACCCCATCATCACTAGGGAGGGTTCGTTTTACCAACAACATAATGGGATGATTGGTGGATGGTTAATGGCTCTTCCCTTCTCTCTCTTATATGCATTGGTAGCTCACGAACCTTTTTAAAGGTTTTGGTTCGGTTTTGTGGCCCATGAGTTAGTAGGGAAGGATTTGTTTTCGGTTTTTAAGGGACGATATGTGGTCTACATTCCTATGTTTCATTATGACTTGATATTGTTGTATCCCAAATTCCCATAAGAGGGATGTGGTGAGATTTGTTATCCCTAGCTGTGGGACTAGCTCTTATAGCCAGGATTTTTTGTGTGGGATGTGACATTAGTATTGTGGAATAATGTGGAAGTAGTATGAAATTATTCATTACAGTTTGAGAAGATAACTTGTGGTAAGTGGTGAATTGTACTCAAAAAGTGATGATCTTATTATATAACATTAGATGACTTGCATTATATGGTTATCATCCCTTGGTGAGGTTGGGATGGATTGTATTCTTTGTGAGGTGTGGTTGGTTTCTTTTGTTTTGTTATAGAGGAATTAGTACGATTCACAGACATGTTCATGATAAGCCATGGTCATTACTAGTGAGTTTACATGTATGTTAACCCTACATTATTAAACTTATTTATGGTTTTTAGAAGATATACGTTGACAATATTATGCATTACTATATCATACATTTGGATAGTTGTTGTTTCACTTCTAATGTTATAATATTTGAGTTTACATTTTAGTTATTATTGTATTTTTAGATGTTTTGTTTTAGACATGCCTATGGGATGGTTTTATCCTTCTTATATATATATATATATTGGAGTTGTTTTGAGGTAGATACATCTTATCATTGATCATAGTTACTATAAATGGGTAATACCTCCCATCTTTGGAGAATTGTATACCCTTAGTCCTAGTCACCACCTCTAGGCCTATAAGAGGCGCTACTCGATGGCCATTATCTCAATTTATCCATTGTCATCTCTAGAGGGGAATAATTTGAGAGAAGGGTCATAAAAGAATGATTTGAGAGGTGATGTCTGAGAGATAAAATGTAGTTTGGGGTATGGTATAGTACAGATTTAATGTTATGGTATGGAAGTAGTGTCTTAAAATCATAGATCATGACATAGGCATGGGAAGACCAACTTGGACAATGGATTTTAGAGGGCCCCATGATCTGATGCAAGGACTTTGAGCCTACTGAATGACAATGTGATGTTACATTATTTCAGATTTATCACCCTAAGAGAGATACATGCATCATAAGGAATTAAATTTATTTTTTAAGAGTGTGTATAAGATAATTTTAAATACATAATGATACAGAATGAATCACAAATGAAATTCTATACTACATGGGCTTAATGATTCCATTTAAATCTTTTTTATCTATGGTACTCATTCGATGTCCGCTTGTAGTGCTAGAATTGGATGCTCAGAATGTTTACCAATTCAATAAAATTATAGTTGATTAATTAAAAGATGATAATTAGTGGCAGAGGAACATGTGTTCCTTCCAGTAGTAGAATCATGGAATGTATGAGTGCAGCGTTTCAGACATGTAGAAAAAGAGATGTTTCAAACAACATGTTTCCATCTTTTTCTTAATCCTATCTCTAAAAGAGTATTGGGTTCCATAGGTAGTTATACATATGTGGGAAGCTCTACATCAATGGTGGGAGTGGTACCTTTAGGATAGTAAAGAGACTGACGTTCTATGGGTGGATTTCGAGAAAGTGTTCTGATAATAATTCCAATCATTGATGATGAACACTGAAAAGAGGAAGGAGTTACCCTCCCTCCTGTAGGGGAGTATGTTGTTATAGGATATAGGGATTATGTTCAAGGACCTACTTTGGTTCTTCCCAAATCACTTTATGGATGATGAGTCTCATGGGAGACATCTAGAAGAGGATCTTTCTCCTTCTCTCTAGTAGGCAGTTGCACCATTTACCTTACCGACGTACATGTAAGTGTACAAGAATGTAGAGTTATTGAAGTAAATTAACCCCTATGTAGGTCTACTACAAGAGGGGATCCATCATTTTTCATCTATGGGAAAGGCTATCAACCCCATATTTAAATAACAAGGGCCATTAATATTTTGATAGTAGGGAATATTACATAGTAGTTTCTCTTATAGAATTCACATACTTATTATTTTTATATGATCTTTATAACATAGTGTTTCTCATGCAGAGACATTGGTCATCATTAGATTAAGTGTCTTATGGTCATCTGAACTCTGTGTGGTTGGGGTGGGAAGTTTCAATGCCCGAATCTCTAGTAATTTCTTGACAAACCATTTCACAAGTAAGGAATGTAAGCTTTTGCTCCACCATGTGGAGAAAGATAAGGTGGAGGCTGAGCATAGGGCGTTTCTGAGAGACCTCAACAGAAGAATTGTTGTGGAGGAATCTATCATCAAAGGGGTAGATTAGATGGGTGTAGTAAATTTATTTTTTTAGTGGTAGAAGATCTAGTTGATCTAGAGATCATGTGATGTATGATCCATCTTTTAGTACACTTTATTGTTCTTTGATTGATTATGGATCATATCACTCATTCCTCACACCCACTCCATTCAATTCATGTGGACATAATATAGAGATTAATTTAGTTTCCATGGTGTTGAGTACATCAGTAACAAGTTATTGATATTTTTTATGTATGACGGGGTTGTAGACAGATAATAGGGATATATCAGTCTCTTGGGAATCTATTATTGATATATATACAGTTGTATGATTTTATTCTCAGTATCTATTTGTTTTTTTTGTATTACAATATTTATTAATTTTTTAGGTGATTCATGTTTTCAAACAGTGATGGCCAATGTATGAATTTATTTTCTGAGTGGATATTTTTGGTGGGTACTCAGCATGTTAATCAACATCATTCCATATTGGCTGATCTGTCATTAGAATCATTGGATGCTGATATGGTAGAGGTTCCCATAGTCTTTTTGGGATTTATTGTATGTTTTTTGTTGAGTATATTGGGACTCTACCCCCTTGATATGATGTTGAGTTTGGGATTTACATACAGTCTTCTGCTTCTACGATTTCAATGGATTTTTATCAAATGAAACCTTTTGATCATATGGAGATGATGATAAAGATTAATGACCTACTGAATATGCACTTTATCTGGAAATATGTGTCACCATGGGGTTCTCTGATGTTGTTTGAAATGAAGGAAGATGGTAGACTGGGGTTGTTAATAAATTCCTAGAGGTTTAATCATGTGATGGTCCAAATCGGTTACCCTCTTCTAAGTATAGATGATCTTTTCAACTAGATAAGATTATAATGTTGATTTTAAAAGATCAATCAGTGGTCGGGATATCAGTTGTTGATGGGGAAAAATGGTGATTTCATGAAGACTACATTTTGATGTATGTATGGGAACTTCATGTTCATAGTCTAAGAATATACTAATAAGTATACACAATCAATATTTATAGACTGTATGAACATCATATTTTGTGATTTCATAGATCGTTTCATCATTGTATTCATCATTGATATTTTAATCTACATGAATTAAGGGGAGGTGCACACTGATCATCATAGAACATCCATTCAGATTCTTCAATGCCACCATCTCTTCAAAAAGTTGTTCAAGATCATGTTATGGATAGGAGAGGCGTGTTTACATAGGAATTTATTGTCTCAAAAGGGTGTAGTAGTGGAGTTTTCAAAGGTCGAAGCATTTTTTTCGTGGGTAGCACCGAATAATTTGGCAGAGGTTCACAATTTTCATGGTCTAAAATGAACTTACATGATACTTGCATCCAATATTTCATGAGTTTCTGCCCTATTGATACCTCTAACCAGAAATGAAAAATATTATGTGTTGAGTGAGAAGTGGTAGGCAGTGTTCCACTATCACAATGGTACGATGGCCAGTGCTCTTGTGCTTAGGATTCTAGAGGAAGCGGTGACGTTTAAAGTGTTCTATAGTTTTTCTCATTTGGTAATGGGATGTGTGATGATGTAGTAGTGGGGAGTGATCTCATATGGGTCTAGGAAGTCATGTCCCAATGAAAGTAACTATTCCACATATGATCTAAAACAAGCAGTAGTCATGTTTTTATAGAAGTTGTGGCATTATTTCCTCATTAGGATGTTATTTTTGGTCTTCACATAACATAATATGATGAGGTATATATTTTCACAACCATATATGAACATGAAACATCAAAGGTGGGTGAAGTGTCCCTATAAATATGAATTTTAGGTCACATACACATCATGAATGGGGAATTTTCATACAAATTCATTGATCAAGAAGTCGTAGAAAAAGTTACATCAAGATTTTGTAGATGCATGGAGGGTGATAGTTCATATGAAATCATTGTAGTTAGGTATATGGTTAAATATTTGTATTTTTTGTCATCTTTATATGAAAATAATGTCTACCCTAATGTCATAGGTGGATCCATCTTAGTTGGGAGATTCAGAGGTTGTGGTGATACACTATTGCATTGATTATGGTAATTCTCCATAGTGATGGTCATAGGATGGTAATAATTAGATTCTATTCAATGGTAAGCTACTTCTTCTAGGGGTGGTTGTGTGAGGGTGTCCTCCCTGAGTTTCCTAGCTCACCCTTAGTAGTAAAAACATGGGTTTCCAAGATGTACCATGGCATAAGGATACAGTTTTGGTGGCTCTACTAAAAATGGGATGTCATGGAGTTTGTGAAAAACGGTATAGTGTTCTTGAATTTAGAGGTTTATAAAATTTTCACTATTATATTGTTTCCACCAATAGATGCCCTAGAGTGGAATAGGAATGAAATATTAATGGATTTCATTATTGGGATACTCAGGTCTCATGGAGGCTATGACGCCATCTAGGTAGTGTTGGATCAGCTCAAAGAAATCATCTACCTTTTAATAAGTTAAGGAGTTATATGAAGTAGATTCCATTGAAAAGAGGTATGTGTATGAGGGTGTGAAACTACATTGATTTCCATGATCCATTGTCTGAAATAAGGATGCATGTTTTACCTCATCATTCTTGAGGGTATTTTAGTAAGCTTTTGGGACTCAATTAGGCCTTAGTAATGCTTTCCACCCTTAGCCAAATGGGAAGATAATAATTATTATCTATATTTTGGAAGATATGGTGCAAGAATACGACTTTGATTTTTATGGATCTTGGGAATGACACAAGACCTTGGTAAATATTTCTTACAATAATAGATTTCACTAATCCATTAGATTTTCATTCTTTAAATCCTTATATAGCAGGACATATCATTCACCTTTTTATTGGACATTGGTTGGTGAGATAGCTATTCATACTCCCAATTTAGTACAAAGTACGATATATAATGTTTAATATGTTTGTGAGAAAATGATAGCTGTGTAGGTTGAGTGAATGTTTTTGTAAATATTATGAGGTTGTCCTATGAGTTCGAGGTTTGGGAAAAAATATTAATTTAGGATTCCCTTGGGGTGGGTATTGAATGTTGGGTAGGGGGATTATTCATTCTCCCATATTCACCAAACCCTTTTAGGTGTTGGGGTGAGATAGAAAGGTGGGTTATAAGTTATTTATACCACTGATGTTAGAGATGATCCACAGTTTCTTTAATAGGTCTCCACCACATCAGTATCTTCTTGATGACACCTATTCCATTTAATGGAATGTTTTGGATATCTAAGATGATTCCACATTCAAGGAGAAGAGAGTGGATATCAATTATCATCAGGAGAAAGTGTTGCATAGAATGGCCATTCAATGGGTTCATCTGTTATTGAGGAATTACTTCCTAGAAGATAGTACTTGGGAGATTGAAACACATAGAGGTTCTTAATTCCAAAAGTTGTTTTGAGTTTTTCCTTGTTCGTTTTTTCTTTATAATGTAATGTTTGATCCTAATTTTAAATGATATGAGTCGTTTCCTTTTTATTTAATGTGTGATGAAGTCCTAAATTTTTAAAAATTGAAGGCTAGATTTCTATATGAGATGTATTAATTGTGATGAAATTAACCATGTGTGGGTGAGCTAGTGAAACCCAGTAAAGGTAGTATATTGACATGGAAAATTGAATTACGTAGTTTTTATGTTCAAAATGTATCGTTGTTCTATTGATGTGGTGTTTAATATAATTAGTTGGTATAAAAGATTTTCTAATTTTTTTATTGGATTATTAGGTATTCCAATCCATATTTAGAGAAATGAATTATGGTTATCATTGTACATTGATGTGTGTTATCACCTGTGGTGTTCCATATGTGGGGGATCCTTGAGAGGTTTCTCTTGGGGAGGTTGTTCAAAAACCTCTTCCTTCTAAGATTTTTTTTATTATCAAGGAATATAATCGTTTTTGGGGTCTCTAATTTAAAAATTTGTTTCCTCATGATCAATTACATAGTTGGATTTGGAGGTAAGAAATGTTTGGTGAGAGTTTGGAGAGGTTCGGGTGATGAATGTTAGATGTGGGAATTTTATAAGCCATGTAATGAGGTTACATGTTATGAATCATTGTTTCACTGTTTGTCAATAATGGTTCAATACATGAGGATATTCATTTTCTAAAAAATAATATAATTCAATATGCATTGGGTTTATTTGGTGGAAGTCAACATTGAAGGGTTACATGGAGTGAAATGAGATTTTACAACATGTAATCCCCAAAACATGATTTTTAAATAATCATTCATCCATTATAACATCATTCACTCCTTTCAATCAAATCTAAACACTGTGATGATACCTTAATTCTCCACTCCTTCCACCTTGGTCAATTGAAATACGTGGTTGTTAGTAGGTGATCTGTTGTTGAACCATCATATGTTTTCTCATCCAGTTAATTTATTTTCACTTCTTCAAACCCTCCCCCTAAGAATTTTCTGTTTCAATATACGTTATCTTGGGATGAGATTTAGGGAAGTGGTGTGATGATACATTGGTATGGAATAAGTGGATCAAAATTTCTTGTGGTGTGGTTTTAACTTGCAGTCTTCTTTCTTTTCCCAACTGTGCTCAGATGAATTGAAAGGCTTCCTAGAAGAAGGTTTTATCCTTTTTTTCTCATTCATTATGAATTTTCTTGGAGTGGAATAATTATTTTTTCATACTGATCATAGTCATGCCAACCAAGTTAAAGATAATGAATAATAAAATTGCATTAAAAGTGGATGTGGCGGTGTGTTTTCATGATTTTTACAACAGAAATATTTTTTTGATGTTGGGATGAATGGGATAAACTTCTTACTGAAAATCATGGTCGTTAGTGGTCTTTTATTTCCAACTAAACACGATTCAAGTTGGTTAGTTTTTTTAATGAATATAAAATTGATTTGGTTAATAAGGTATAACTAATTAAATAAGAGGATGGATACTAATCAAACATGGTCTATAATAACTGATGAATTTTCAATGTTGAATTAATGATAGATTGTTTTCATAATTTTAATAACCCTTCCGTTGTTTGGTGTGACTTTATTTTGTGTGTTGTTTTGTTCTTTCTTGTGCTTTCTGGGGGTTGTGTGGCCCTATAGTTGGGATCATTACAATGTGTATAGGGTGGTTCAAGTGGTGTAATGGGTCCTCGGATTGAGATAAGTGTTGAATATGAAATGTTTGATAACTATTGTGTAGTAGGACTGCAATGTGTTATGGATTATTGTATTACTCGTTGTGATGAGGTTATGAAACAGATCTTTCGGGGATGGTTGTGATGATAAATATTGATGGGTGTTGGTTTGAGATATAGGTAATTCTATTTTCGATGATGGTTTGGGTGGGATGACATATAATATTTATGATGGAAGTGGATGGTATTGGTTTTAAATGGGTTTGATATATGATGTGAGTTTCTTTATTGTGGATATTTTCCTCTATGTGGTTTAAACCATGTATCTTGTTGATTTTTTTTGTTTTTAGAACCCCAGGAATGGATGTGATGAACATATGGTCTTATATATAATGAATGATATTCAGTTAAATGAGTTATTTGGGATTATTCACTGAATTGTGGCATGTTGTATAGTATTGATTTTATATGTTGTTGTTGAAGTTGTTTTGTGGGATGGTTTTTTGGGAACAACCACCGGTCGGACTCAGTGTTAGATCCAAATATACATATGTGTACTTTCTTTTGATTTCTATAAGCACCCAAACCCTTCTGTAAAACCATGTGTCGAACACCCCTATAGTCATAGGGTGTTTCATTTCACAACATCCTAGTGGGAGGATGGATGTGTGGTTACTAGATCATCCATCCTCCATCATCTAATAATTTGTATCCCATAAATCATTTATCGGGATGGGGTGAGGTTGTGAGGCCCAATTTTCTGTGGGTCAGTTGTGTTTTCTTAGGTGCCTATAGGATGAGATGTAGTGTGACTTCCCTTATGTCTTCGGGATGTGGTATAGTTGTGGCCCATGTGTCTTTGGAAAGGATATGTTATGGTTTTGGCCCACATATCTATTGATATTATGTGGTATTGCTTTGGCGATGCTATCTGCATGCGGGATGTGGTGAGCATCATTTTCTTAGCTTTCAGGACTACTTATGATGCATAAGTGTGTGTGGGATGGTTGTGACATATGGATAAAGGAAGAGTGTGGATTCATCAAGACATTTTGTATTTTGATATGATAAAATAACCCATGTGAAGTCATGGGGGGTACCCAATCCATTGATGTTCTTATTATATTACATTAATTTACTTCAGTTATTTAATCATCACTCTTTCATGATGATGGGATAGCTAGTATTCTCTGTTAGGTGCTCTTGGTTTTTGTTGTTCTACCACAAGTTCCGTGGTATGTTACTCTAACTTATTCATTAGATTCCATGGATTTTCCTACTGGTTATACTTGTATCCTCACACTACATTATAAAATTAATTTCATATTTCTAAGAGGACTACATGGACCGTGGAATGTGTTACCATATCATACTTTTGGATAGTTTTTTTCATTGTACAGCTTATGTGTTTGCTATTTACCGTGTATTTTTTATTTTATGTGTACAAATTTTGTTTTAAATACTCATGTTGGATGGTTTTGGCCTTTATTTATTTATGTATTAATTTTTTTCGAGGTTAATAAATCTTAACTCCCGATAATGTTTACTAATAAAAGGTAATTCTTCCAATTTTGAGATAATTTTGCATGATTGGTGTAGGTTTCCACCATGAGGACTGCTGGAGGAGGGTCTTGAGGGTTATTATCCTACTTACTTCATTTATAACCAATGAGGGGCATCTTTGTAGGGAGGGGTTGTGGAAATAAATGAGATGAAAATTCATGTTTATTATAAACTACTAGCTTAGTGAGTTCCTAAAATATATGGGATTGATACTTACACATCCCTAGTAATTTTAATGTAGTTTATAAGTAATGATAAAACACTATCTCATGAGGAATATATAATTATAATTCACACTAAAAATGATGAATATAACCATTTAAATTTCCCATTATATGATGTGCATAGGGAGAAATGAAGAATATATAATGAAAATTTAATGAACAATATAAAAGATATATATATATATATATATATATATATAAACGCAACCCCCCTTCAAATCCTTTCTAAAAACACCTATAATAATTGATGGTAATTCTATATTTCAATATATAATGGAATTTATCAAATTACATGAGTTATAATTCCTTTTTCGGAAAAAATTCAGATGAATTTAATGTAATATAAAATTTTAAAAATACATATTTACTTATATGAGGTGATTGAATGGAATTGAAAATATAAATATAGGTCGCAATGTATATTCCATTTGTATGAAATTAATACCTATGAAATTGAATTCATCTAGACACAATAATTATCCATTCCATATAATTGAAATTAATTTTTTGAATTCACATTGTGATTTGGGATCATCAATTTTGCAATCCCATTTTCTATTTATTCATTCCTATATATAGGTGTGATAATACCTACTAATTTCGTTCTATAACAAGACAACAAAACCACTCTTTATTGAGTTGATGTTCATGGGGATGATTTTGTATATATAAAATGATATTCCATGAATATTTACAATAATATTTTGAACAAGGGGGGAGAATTAGGCAATGTTCACATCCATAGATATTAGGTTTCAAATTTTCAAATACTTCCAAAACAATAAAATATATTAGTAAGGGAAATCATTCATAATATTTTGGGAAACATAATTAGAGTTTTAATATTTTTTATTAAATGAATTTTTTCCCTGATGCAAAAACAATATATATATTAAACATTTTTCTATAGACTTATTATTACATAGAATAAATTGAATTTTTTTATGAATAAATAAAATTAGAATATTCATTCTTAACAAAAAAATTTTAAATGAAACTATTTGGGAAAATAAAATAATTTTTCATTTTATTTTATATGAAAACTAAATTTATAATTGTATCCAAAATTGTTCTTTTGATATACTCAATCATTTCATGGATACATCAGCCTTGCATGTGATGGTTGTTGGTGTGGAAAAAATGTGAAGGAATATTTCTATAATTCACCACATAATTGGAATAAAATATTATCATAACAATTGTAAATTTTATTTGATTAATGAAAATTCTGAAATCTATAATGATATTCCCAAATAATAAAATACTTATACATGATAAAAATGTATTTAAAATTATGAAATAAAACAATATTCAACATGATATAAAATAAGTGAATATTCTATGGATTTTCCAACCACATGAATGCATTGAATTTTAATAAATAGAATGTCAAACTCTACAGGATAGCCCCAACATTATAGATGTTGAAAAAATTTATTTAAGTATACATAAAAGTAATAGAATCATATAAAAATCCTAGAATTTAAATGGGTATGTTCCATTACAATTTTTATATATAATTTTTCAAATATAATTATAGAAAAAATTAGACAAATTAGCTACTGCCTAAATTAATTCTGAATAAATGATGAAATTTAATTTAATATGAATAATTGGTCAATATACCCCAAATAGATCAGATTTCATTTTATTATATATAATAATTATTTTATACATCTAGGGGTAGGGTTATTACTATTTAAATGATGATTTAGATTATTATAATTAATAATCTATTTATCATGAAATCATAGAAATACAACAACCACATACATTTGGTATATTTCCACATCAAAAGATTCACTCTAGGATTTAAAAACCCATATGTAACCTTCAATTGTGTATAATATCATTTTATTTAGTATTTATTGATATATATATTGAAATATTCATCGAAAATTTTACTATTAATGGAAAATTATTTAGAAATTTTGTTATGAGTCAAGAGATGGATTTAATAAAATTAATTCATGGAAACATGATTATTAATATTTAAATATATAATTTTTATTGAGAGAATGATGTTTTAAAGGATGAATAAATTTAAAAAATGTGTATTAAGTATACAATAACAATATTAATGTTTTTCCAAAAATATTGGGACACTTTTGTGAGGTACATTTAACCAATTCTTTAGAAATTATATGTTTTACATAATGTTTTCTATGTATATTATAATAATTTATAATCTACTAACTAGCGTACCCATGATGTAAAATGAATTTTTATTGGTGATTCATGTAGTATAATATTTTAAAACATTATGAAATGGAAGATCATGGCCCATATAATCTACCTACTTAACAAGAATTTTGACATTAACATAATATATGATTCCTCCAATAAGTCTATATAAACTACTATATAGAATAATGATGATTGGAAACTAAATGTGTGTTTGAACACATAAATAAATATTTTCACCATCCAAATAAATCAAATTTTTTTTTAATTTTAATATTAGTTTTATAAATTATGAAATAAATTTTATATCCTAATAAAATATCAAAATAATATTTTTTCTTATTCTGTGACAATTATGTATTCAATCATGAAAATTAGATTAATCCATGAATAGTATATTAGATGATTATTTTATGAAAATTATTCATGTTAATAAAGGAATATAATGTCTCTAAAATATTGTTATATAAACATGAGAATTTTTCATCACACTATTATGGAATATCTACCAAATAAATGAAGCATGGTAGATATCTTTTTTGTATGTATTCTATTAAAGGTCACCAAAATTAAAAAGTTAGATAATATGATTATTTTGTACCTATAATTGGTTTCCCTATATTTAATAATAAAAAAAATAAAATTTAAATTCAATTTTATATATCATTTTTCAGATGGTGTGTACATTTGAAGGATTTGTAACAGAAATTATTTTGGTAGTGCATTGCTAACAATGTGGTTAAATTTTTAATTGAATTTATTATACAATAATCCTTAACATAACATTTGGGACTTTGAAATATAGTATGATGTTCCTTGATTACATATTACTATTCCCCTAGATTATTAAAAACTCACATAATTTTTTATTTATCTACCAAAGTCACGTTAACATTGGAATTTTGTGAATATATAAAATTACAAATAAAATAAATAATTACTTGTGAAAAAATTTTATAGGGATAAAATATATCAAATATCTAAATCTTAAATAAATACTCATCTACATATTTTATTATATGTCGACAAAGTTTCCTTATGGATTTAGAAAAATATACCAAAACAATTTTTCTATAGTTTTCCTTGAATTTTTGAAATCAAAATTAATTTGTATATTTTAAATTATGTATTAAATAACAAGTGACCAATTTACTATAATCGTGGATATGAAAATACAATACTTGATGAACATATATGGAGTGTTTCATATGATTTTAAATTTATACCACTCACAAAAAATTGGAAATAAGAGGTTTCATGAAGATATTTGTGGATGATTGAGGACAACACAATACATCTTATCATGAATGATTAGAGTAAAAAATTAAAAATGGTGCACTAATAGAATTGTAAATTTCATATAATTCACCCATACTTATGCCCCCATGAAATTTAAAATATTGAAATTAATATAAACTTAATTTTGAGTTGTGTGATATGGTTTTAAGGTTATGATGATGTTAAAACAGTACTTTTGAAACGTTGGATAATATATGATATGGAAAATGATGGGTGTAGAAGAATTTTAATGGGATTCATGGTAGAATTCATTTTTTTAAAATGAGAATACAAAATTATTATACAGAATATATATATATATATTAATGGGATAAAAATTATTTTTTTTCTTTCAATAATGATTCAAAGTAATATTAATATTCATTACTAAATTATTATTACGATTTTTAGTGACTTATACATTTTCATTTAGATTTGTTTAGATCAGTAGAGATGATCTCAATCACTCTATAATGATGAATTTTTAACAAGAGAATTATTATTATGATAAAAATTAAAAATAATGCCTGAATGTCTGAAATCCACCCAAAAATCATTGAATAAAAGTAGTGAAGATGGACAAATTAAATTGGATTTAAATAATTTTATTCATTTTTCATTAATGAGTAATGGTTAAATTGAAATTAAATAAATTTTTTATAATTGTATTATTCTATTTTAAATGATCAATAAATATTTTTTCATATTTATAGATTTATATATTGTCGCCAGATCAGAAAACGTAAGATAAATAATGATGTTCCAACTAAGAATTACATGATGAATTGGAGGGATTTCATTGGTTATAAAATATTTTAGATTTATTTAATTTATTTTTATTTGTTTCTCCTTCTATAATCAAAATATGTTTTTATAACATAGAGAATAATATTAATTGAACTGATAATTGAGATATTGATTTTATTTAATCTATTAATTGAAATTTTTAAAATAGTTAATCGTAATATATATTATTAGAAATAGAAAAACTCATACATTAATATAAAATAAAAATGCAATAATTCTATTGATAATGGAGTTAAATGGGGAATTGGTGTCAGTAACATTATATTTGAAACATTCTTTGGTGTGAAAAAATCTATTCTTTTATTATTATTTTATAAGTTCATTTCATAGTTTGTTGAAGATACAATGATGGTAAAACAACATAATACATTATAAGTTATCAAAAATTAATTAATTCATGTAATTTGAATATTGATCATTGATGACGAATGATAATATTGACGTGTAAAATATTAATTTTATTTATTTTTTAATGTATTTATGAGTTGAACCATAGTCTAAGAACATTATAGAATGGGATAAATTGAAATGTAAAATATAAAAAATAATATTCTACATAAAGGTCTTTACTCTATGGATGGATATCTAACATAAAAAAGTTAAAGATATAAACTTATATCAATTCATAGCGGGGGATAATAGTTTAATCAACAGTGTAATATATTACATTGTACTTTCGTAGACTTGTTATATAATTTAATGAAATTCCTCCCCTTTTGGAAATTAAATTTTATATATTGATGTTGAAATAAATAAACTATTTATTTTGGATTTATGTGATAAAAATTATCCAAATTTGAAAATGTTTTTTATTAGATATTAATCCCCAATCTTATTGGAATCTAAATTATTAACTACTATTTAAACAATTCATGAATATATAATAAATTTTAAAAAATTTATGAATATTTTTTTTGTATTGATTAATGATGTATATTAATATAATTAACACTATGAAATAATATTTCAAATAATTTATATTTATTTGTTAAATATATTAAATATTGACTTAATATTATACCTAATAAAATAGCATATTAAAAGAGACATATTATTTTCATTATTTCTTAGAAAAATATTAAATCTAACATTATATAATATTATCGATCAAAACCTAATTCTATGTAGTTGACTATAATTCCTTTTCCAGCATCATATAATTTTCTTAATTTTCTATTACTTTATCATTTTTTAGTTATTATGACTGTTTGGATATGGGTATGAATTTTAAATGATTAAATAATTGTTTAAAATCATCATTTTAAATTTGGATAATTCTATTTCTATAAGATATACCTATTGTAAAATATGAAAGTCATAAGATAACACAAGATTCCACTTGAGTATCACACATTCAATATTTCAAACATACCTTGTTTTCTAATAAATCCCATGACATAGTAGAAACAATTTTATTTTAAAATACCAGTAGCATATTCCCCTCACATGAGTATGCCCTTACCTACTCTATTGATACAAAACTAACTACTACATCTCAAATACGCATACAATCAATTCATAAAAAATCACATCTTCCATTGAATTATTGATATAATGTATATTTTACTTCCTCTTTATTTTTGATGGTTCATATATTTAGTTCAAGTACACCATGGATGCTTTATTATACCACCACCCACCTTCATTCCTCGTTTTCATTAAGAAATGTTCAATATATGTTTTCTTGTTTCCCATTACATTTTAAAATGTGAATAACATGATGTTAGAAATAATAATGTTTTGAGGTTCTCAAGGAATAATATTTTTTGTGAAATTTTAATTCATTTCCATTATCCCACATTCCCCCAAAGAATTAGATGTTGTTTTTTGTCACCTGCTGTCAAAAAGTTTATATGGGGCTTTATTTTAATCCAACGATGGTGCATGATTGTTATCACAATCCAATGATGGAACATATGTTTTCATTATTATCCATGGAGAGTACATGGGTTGCTAACCGGTTCCAATTTTTTTTATATTGGTTGTTATCATAATCTCATCGTGTGATGGGAATTAGATTATAATTCTTGTTCCCCTTTGTTATAACTAACTATTCATTCTCATATACACATTTCAATGTATATGATTATATTATAATAACACGTATCTTATTTTATCATTACAATTATCAACACTTTTACTTCAAGACATATGTTTCATAATTTTATTCTATAAATTATTTTATTATATGCTTATAAAGTCAAATGTTTTAGTAATAAGTTGTTTTTTCAATTCACATATTCTGTCAATTTTTTTTCGATAATCCATGATGATATCTAGATTTTTTCCCACAATAGATGTTCTTGAAATATACCCTATAGTATATGATTGTGGTATTGTTCATAAATATGTGAAAAACTTATGAGCATTATATATAATAGTCTAGTGTTGATTGATTATTATTTAATATTCATATGTTTTGTATGATAACAATCTTATATATATTATAGTTAAACATATTAAACATCATGTTAATTGAAATTGTGACAATTTATGATATTTTATTTTTCTTAATTTTAAGATTATTTAAATAAATATTCTTTAGTCCTTTTATATATCAAATCCATTGTTAAAATAATGTATGTTTATCCCAATTCTATTTGTGCATGTACAATGTTCCACAATTGGTATTAGAAGTGTAATTTTCTATTTTTTTTATTTTATTTATTTTCTTATTATTACAGTAGAACAATAATTTTACCCTTAAATTTAAATACATGAAAATGAATATATATTTTGGTTTTTTGAAATTTAATGATTATTTGTATTCCGTGAGATTACATCTCTGTCTTTATACTAGAATGTTTATGTTTTTGTGGAACACATGTACCATGTGGTTATCAAATAGAAAATGGCTGGATGTGTATTAATGTAATATTAAATTAATTAACGATGAGAAAAAATAGAATACACACATATATATAAACTCCAAAAAAAATATTATAAATCACGGTTCAATTTGTAACCATAATGGTTGATTTTAATTTAATTATGTCAAATTTACTAGATTGCATAAGACCATGTATAACCTACTCTAAAACATTTATAATTAATGAATAATTTTTCATATATTAATCCTTATAATATAATAATTATCAATTTTTTAGATTATGTATTCACTACCATAAAGTATCGTTATTTTAGTAATTAGTTGTACCTCAAATATTTGAGTTACTAACAACTTTTATAGAAAAATCAATTTTTTACTAATGAGAACCCAAATAATAAAGGTTGAGTAAGAAATATTGGGTATGTGATTTACATGTATAACATGGTTGAGTTCTTAATCAATCCAAATAAGAGTATAATAAAGTATCATGAATTGAAAAACATAGTGATGGAACATGAAATTGATATTTTATATTAGAAAAATTAAAATAGATGAACTTGGGGAAATGTAAAAGAATCTGATTATTCTTTATGTTTTCCAAATTAGGACATTGTTAAAATCACTAATAAGATAAAATATAGATCATTAAAATAATATAATAGAAGAAATGATCATCTTAAGGTAACAATAGTGATACTTTGTTTGAAATGGGGGGATATTGGACATTCTAATGAAACTATTCACTAACAAAAGGGTTATTACTGATCATTGGCATGATTTGGATATATAATATGTGTAAACCTATTAAATGTATTATAGGTCCTTTTTAATGATAATTGATGTAATAACCCAATATTCTATATGTATTTCCTCTGACATAAACTTGATGTATAAGATATTTTCTGTTACATGAAACCAGAGTCTAAATGATCCATGATATATGATTCATTTCTAACCATGTTCAGGGATGGGAATATATTAATATTATTAACCACATTATTATATATAGGTTTAATAAACATAGATTAAAAAATTTCATAAGTACTCATTTTTTAATAAATCATTTAATGGTTAAAAGACCAATTTTTTTATAAAATATATATTTATTCATGATAAGTATTTTTCTCTACAGAGTATATTGATATATATTAAAAATCAATTTAATGAAATATATTGATAATTTATTTTAAATAATTAATAGTTATTTATTAATGATGTATTTAATAATTATGAATAATTAGTTAACGATTTTAATGAAAAATGATTAATCGTTCCAGACAATATTTCTATTGGAAAATGTATTTTTAAAATAATAATTAAACAATTATTGATAAATTAAATAATAAAATATATAGACTTTAACTTCATTTAATTTACTTTATAAAAAAATTAATTTATTTTTCAATCAGTAGAATGGATGTAAATTGAAATTTATGCTGAAAATATTTGTTTATAAAAGATGTTATTAATTTGATTTTTAACTAGATTAAAATTTTATTTCTAAAACATATATAAAATGTATTATATATAATTTATTAAATAATTTATTTTTTTATTTTAAAATTTAGTAATGACAGAACTTTTTGTATTTTCAAAAACAATAATAATAATGTAAATAATTTTTTTTGTGGAAAACAATAAAATTTAAATAAAAAAGATAACAGAGGGATATTGGTATGATCTCAGAATAAATAGCTATAATTTTTATTTGATTCATATATTTTTTAGAAATATAATGATAACATATAATATATACCATTTTCGGGAAAATTTCAAATGAAAATTATATTATATTTTTCATATCATTTTATAAACTCTATTTGTATATTATTTCTCGTTTATCAAACTATACCTCATATCATTCCCTATTGAAATATTTATCAATTTTTTTAAAAATTCACTACATTAAAACCCTTCATTATTCAACAAAATCATTTTTACATCCTATTGTCTATTCCTAAGACTGCTTATTCAAGAGTCAGGGTGTAAATCAAGGTTTTTCACTCTATGAAGTAGTGTAAATCTTATCTAAGATAGTTGAATTTTATTTTTTATTCCACCATATATAAAAAAGTTGTTTGTATTATAAAATTATGAATTCACTATAATCAAAAAATTATATATTGTTATGATGATGTAATAACCATTCATATCCTCTTTTTATCTAATGGGAAATGAAGGTATCTCTAATGTGTACATGTGGATTACCACCTTCGTGAATGGATGTGGTCTATTTTCATTATCCACATCACGTTAATTGATATAATAATGTAATTAAAAAAATTTATATTTTTATAATTATTATTAGATAAAGGAAAAAAATTATTTATCATTATCATCATCTTTTTATGGGATGATGTCATTGTTCTCACATACATGTGAAAAACCATCTCCATGAAATTTGTAATTTGTTTTTAAATATAGACCATTTCTAGATGATTCTAAACATGAATATAATGAATATATGTACTATTTATAATATTATTATATATATCAATATGATGGATCCATGATTAAAATAAAAGGATCAAAACAACAAAACAAAAATATGAAGGAAAAAATACTATAAACACCCATAAATTTGATTTAAATAAATAAATATTAATAAACATTATTTAAATTTGATAATGATGACATATATGATAATATATTTTCTTATATAGTAATGTTGTGAAACTATAATTACTTAATATTCATAATAAAAAATATATATCACTTTCTATGTGAGTCAAACATGTGGTATGGTTTTTCTATTACGATATAATTTTTATGGGGATAATATTTAGCCAAAATTACAATTATGAAACTATGACATATATATCTAAAAAATATGAATAATTTTATTCTCCATTATTTATTTTTTATTTTTATATGTTTTCGATAAAATTCCCTCTCTTTATTTACTCATGATATAGAATGAAATATTTAATGAAATTCGATATTATTTACCTCTTCGGTCGGGAACTATATTATTTTATGTCCTTTTTTTCATTAAAACATTTAAAATAATTTCATCTACATTCGAAAATAACTTTTTAGATTCACTAGTAACTTTGATTAATTTAAATAAATTCTATAAATGGAACAATCATGTGTTATTCGAAATCATTATTTTTTATTAAATGTTTTAAGGGAAACATTATTTTATCTTATACTGTAATAATTACTATTCTAGTTTCATGAATTTTCATTACATTAATGAATCCATTATCATTTTAAACGTGTATTTTATAATTAGATTATTGCCATAATACTTTTTTAAATTTTTTTAAAATGATTTATTTTTTTAATAAAACTATTATTTTCATTCAACTATATTCCAATCATATATTAAATGAATTACCAAATCTAAACATAAAACATTATTCTAAATTTTCTTCACCTAGGATGGGATCTAATGACACCATAATAACGATTTATTTATATGGTTCAATATTATCGAACGATAATATTGGATAATCTCACATTCCTTCAAATAGTTTATGTTATCATGATATGATAATTGTTTTGAGGATTTAGTTGTATATATAGGAAATAATTCCGATTATGCGGTATTTATGATATTTATTTCCTTCCAATTAATTAGTTAAATATGAATGGTTTATGATCTCAAATGTTATATGTTAGGGTAACCATATATAAATATAGGCTATATGTCAGTTTACCTCAACCAAAAAAACGTACGTTAGTGGTTGTCAAATCCATACATGTTTTGAATATATTGGTTGGTGTAATATTTTAATGGTTTTAAATGATATTTTACTTTTGATATAATTGTTTTATATATTATATTTTATATTATTATACACATAAAAAACATATAGAAACCAATACAAAAAAGTTCATCAATTAATTTATTTAAAAAATTTAAAGAGTCAAACCATTAAAATTACAAATTTTATATGGATAATATATATGTATATATATATAAGTGAAAACTCAAATTGAAAAATATAAATAACAATAATCAACTAGAATCATCCAACCCATGAACAGAACAATAAAAATGAAAAAAAATATTTTTAGATAAATCAACAGTATATAAATTGGAAATATAAAACTATAATATTAATTTATGTGAATAATAAAGTAATGAATGAAATAGTATATATAGTAATTTGTTTAACATTTTAGAATAGTAAAGTAAAAATTAGTATATAAACATCGCTGTTATGAAGAGTAACATGATCATTTGAATTTTTATTTAACAATAAAATATATAGTTGGGAAATAAATAATATTTATCATGAATAAATTATATATTTATAAATATTATAATAGAAAAAAATTATCCTCAATAAAAAAATGAAATAAAATATAATAACATTATATATAATCAATTTTCAAATGAATTTCATAAAAATCATTAATTTTTAATTAAAAATTAAACAATCAAATGGTATAAATTAATTTCAATAAAAAAAATATTTTTTGAAATCATCATATCAAATTTATTGTATATTTATTTAGTTTAAATTTTAAAAAATACATAAATTTTTAGTTGAATAGTAAAAAAACGTGTTTTCTCTTAACATGTGATTCTTATGTTACAACATTTAGGATTTAATAGAAAACTAATAATTTATAGAACATGAGGTTTTTAGAATATATATCTTATTTCAAAAATTATTCACAAAAACCAATGTAATTAATTTTGAAAATATAAAAAGAATTTTGTAAATCATAATATTCAAAGTGTTTCCTTAAAAAAAGAAGTTTTTTCATGTTGATTTTTTTAAAAAAATATGGGATTTCAGATTATAAAGTTTTATAAAGTATAAAAATGCAATTAAATTATATTCATACTTGATTTATATTGTAAAATTTAAATATTACATGGTTTTCCCCATATACTATATTTTAGTCAATATTTAATTCTAAATAAACCTATTTGATAAAGTATATAGAACACCTCTCCCTCCATTTCGAAAACCACTCATACCAATGAATACAATAAAAATACCAAAACAATTTTTATTAATCCTCATATAATCTATAGTGGTATTATGGAATAGTAAAAAACCATTCATTAGCAGTTTATAGTTCCATAGAGGGGGAGGAATACCAAGAACAATGTATAATTTCATCAACACTATTTGGGTTTTTCTAATCTATTCTAATCATTATCTAAAAAATTCAAAAGAAATCAATAATTTTTAAATCTGAATAATGGTTTAATGTGATTAATTGATTACTCTAAAATAAAAATTATTTTTTAACATGTCTATAATTTATATATCACTTTCTAGTCAATTGGAAAACATTCCAGATTATGTTTGTTTAAATGCCAATGAGGAATATTTCACACATTATTAATTATCACTAACTTGTTGGATGGATAATATAAATTATAAATAATATATTAATGATAAAATATATTTATATTAATCAAAACATACTAATTATACTGATTTATAAGTTTATTGGAAAACATTTGATTATTCAAATCCCAATAGATAATTTTTAACTAAAACATGATATCAAAATGGTCAAAAAAATTAAATTAAACTCATGTTTATAAATGATATATATTTAAAAGAATTATAATAATTACCTTCTTTTAATTTTTTAAAATTAATATAGATTTATTGTTTTGGAAAAGTAAAACATAAGTAATAAAGATAGATTTCTTATCAGGGATTCTCAAAAACAACATCTTTTATTTGATTTATCCCTCATTGAAATAATTTGTTATTTATATATTCCAATAATTTTCCAATAATATCCTTTGACAATACAACCCTTCTAGTTTGTGTATATAATTATTTCATCATTCAGTATTATAAAATTAAAAAATTTAGAAATTTCATTTTTTATATATTTAATTTTATCATTTTTCCAGTTTTTCTTGAAAACATATTTTAATCGTATTAAATTGTTTCATCATCACATAAGAATTATAAAAATTATGAAGAGTAATTTTTCCATTTTTAATTTTTTTTAAAAAAAATTCCAATTGAAATAATCCTTTATAAAATCCTTACGAAATTAATTCATTTCCATTAGTTATTTAATGAATTGTATTTTTATAAGTGTTATATAGATGTCTGATTATATAAATATTTTTATTTTAAAAATGGGAATATATTAATATAGTCATCCAATTATTTGGTTAATGTGATGTATCTATTCATAAATTTCTTATTATGTGTCGACATGATGGTATATTTGTGGACAATGATGATGTTGTTGTTATTTATACACATACGTTACGCATGAACATGATTCTAGCATTGTTCAAGACTATTTTGAGAAGTTTTCCACATTGACATGATGGTATATTTTTAACAATCCCCAGATTCAATTCCTTATAAATAATTTCAACCTAATTTTAATTATAGTTATCCAATAATAATAACCTTGTTATAATTAGTATTCTCACCCATAACTATAAATTCATATTTCTTACTTTTGATGTGTTATCCATGCCTTTACTGGGCCTTTTTCTCACCACATTCATTGATGATTATCTGCAGGTGACTATATATATTATGGAGATAGTGAAATCATTTAATTTGATAAATAATAAGTATTTTATTAATGATAATTAATTCATATGTATATTTTATTTTTATCCACATTTCAAAAAGACAATAAAACATATAATACCTAATTGTATAGTTATTATGTTATTAATATTTAATTATTTAAATTATTATATAAGTAAATTCAATGTTTCTATTATTGGTTAATATGTACAATTTAGTTAATTTGTATTTTTTGATTGAAATATGATTGTCAATTACATAGATAGATGCCAATATATTAGTAAATATATAAGAATCGTTGATTTAGAAGAAGTATCAAAAAATGGGTTTTATATGATGTGATTATTGACCTTATTTTCACATAGAAAAAATGTATTTAGTCATTATTTGATGACTTATATTTTTAAAATTCTTTTCAATTATATAGTTTTATTGGAACAAGGAGACAAAAACACAAAAACCCATGTGAGTGAAAATAAATCAACTTATTGTATAAATTCCCCAATTCCATGTGTTGTGGAGTTCAAAAAATTAATTTGATTTGTACTAAATGATCTCAGGATATAAATAATAATGTGATCCATATCGAACTTCTTCCATCTCCAAATATGGATAAACTATATCTATCTTATCATATAATCCCAGATACAAAAACATTCTATTGATATTTTGATCCATATTTCACCGTATAGTGTTATCACTCAATAAAAATAATTTCTTCTATTATAGGAATCTAATAAATAAAATAAGACTCATGTAATATATTTTTTATATAGAGAATACACTCAATGGTGTGTTTTATCTAATAACTACATTAAAAATAATGAAATAGATGATTTATAGTGTGAATACATTAATAAAAAGTTTATTAAAATTTATTTCCCACAAACTCTTCAAATAATTATATATAGATAAATTTAATGGATTGTGAAAAAGAAAGGTAAATATTTCTCGACATAAGAGGAAAACAATACATGTAGATCAAGAATTTGTTAAGGTTTTTTACCCCCAATCATATATATATATATTTTTAATTAGTGGATTTAATCCAATCCATCTAAATTATCCTTTTATTCAAGACATTGGGAATTATAATAAAGTGGTATAACATTCCATGAAAGTAGAGATTGAGTTTTGTGCATGGTCTAATAGTTATAGAGATAAGAACAAAATAAATGAATTTCAACGTGTAAGGTCAAATGAAAAGGTAGGAAATAAAATCCAATAACCCATATATAGAAAATTTGGGAAGAATAATCTCGTTAATTTCTTCAAATGGATGAATAAATGATTAATATAAAAGAGGGATGACCATTAAACTCAAAAATATCAAATAGAAATGATGAATGCCTCCAATATTATCGTTGAAAGCATGCAACATAGCAATTATTCACACATTGTAAAATTCTAATACATTTAGGTATAAATGGATCGATGAAGTCCATCATAATGAACCATATATACCATAAGGTTAAAAGTGTTTGTAACTACCTATTATAATAGAGCTTTTGAAATATTTTTCCATCTATACTTCTGAAGTGGAGATTTAAGATGAAGTAACAAACGATACAGTTCCTATTCAATCAAGAGTATCTAATGAATTATTTAACTATAATTCAACACATTTTTTTTGACATAACAGTTGGTATATTTGTTTAATTTATTCCTTAAAACCTTAAAGTTGAGATATCCATAAATAAAAATTGAGGATCTTGACATTTTTACACATGTATTGTACTAATCTACTATTAAGGTATATTGGAATATTATTCCATATAATCAAATTTTAGTTCCAATTATTCAATTGAAGGATTTAATTTGCATGAATTTATCTATTTATATAGAGAACACATCATATATCAAGAAAGTAAAATTTATTTTTACATTCCAAACCATACCATGCTCATGTATAAATTCAAAGATATCATGAATAAAATAGGGAAAATGAATCAATATTTTAGATTTTGATACCATATAAAAAATAATTTCATTCACAAATGGTTGAGTCAAATGAAGATATCGACTGGGAGAAAATTCACACTATCAGGGAGGATATTGATGTATTTCTAGAAGTTCTACACATACTTCCCCTAGACATGATGTAGAGATCCCAATAAATATTATACTAATAGCCATTTTTTCACAAAATACCTCATATGATGTCCTTGGTTGAGCTAGTGTAGATAAACAAGAAGAATTTAGTTAATATCGAAAATTGTTCTTATGCCCCAAGGAATCTCCTTAGTGTGGGCCAATATATTTTATAATTAAAAAAGATGAAGAAATTTGGTTGATTATAATATATTATAAGATCTAAAAGATCACCAAAACTAACTGCAATTCCATTCCAATAATTGATGAATTATTTTCAACTATGTAATGCTCAATAATTATATAAGGTATATTTTCATTTAATATATAATAATCATAACTTGAAGAAGGAATATATTTCTAAGTCTTGCATCTATACAGGGTATAGAAAACCTAATGATCAATTTAATTCCCTTCATACATCCAAATTGTAGTGTAATAAACTTTTATTATAGGATTGGTGTCTTTATAAACTAAATAAACATATATGTTGAAGTTTCTATCAATTATATTATAATTTATTCCAAGATTGAGGATGAATATGATGATAATTTAATTACTATTATTAACACATCAAGGAAAGATGAATGTTATTTAATTCGAAATATATGTTACTTTTTGGTGAAGAAAGTCACAATAATGTCCCATGTGATCGCATGTGAAGGAATATCAGTGGACCCTAAAAATAAAAATGAAATCTAGGATTGTATAAAACCAAATAGAATCCAAGAATGTCAAAGTTTTCATTTCATAAACAGTAGCAGGGATATTTTTTGTGAGAAATTTATTATGATTTTATAGCTATTATCAAATTTATCCTAGAAATTGTTAATGTTTTTATAGACTAGATAGTGTTAAGGAAATATATATGATCTCAGTAAGAGGCTATGAACTTTCAAAATACTCATAGTACCAATATATATAAATTTTTTGTGATATTCATTGATTCATGAAAAAAATTCTACGGTTTTGTTATAAGGTAGAGTTTATAATTTATAGAATACAACTCAAAATAGTTGATTATACATGATATTGAATAACCAATGTATGACCGAGAATTAGAAATAATGATATTCACCTTGAATATTTTTTATAATAATTTTATTGAGATATTTGAGTCATAGTTAGAAATCATAATAGTTTGAATAAAATATTCATGTGGAAGTATTTCAAAATTCATCATAAATGATGGTTAGTGAAATTCAAGGACTACGACCAGTCTATTCACTGCCATATGGGAATGGAGAACATGGTACCTGATTTTTATTGTTTAAATGAACATTTTAAATTATCATGTATATGGATTGAGAAATACCCAATCTTCATGGATATAAAAATGATTTAAATAGTAATAATAATAGTAGGGTATACATCAAACCTATCCCAAATTATTTTCCTACCATTTGCCAAAATTATGATCAATGGGGAACCAAGGGATGTTATGGAAATTAAAAATATGGTTAAATACACAATGTAAAGCAAGATGCTTTATTTCCATATCAATGATGATAGCTTCATTTGATTTGGATCTATGTTATTTTTTCCTTCATCACATGAGTTAATATAGGTAATACTGGATAATATTCATGTCCCACATTTCTCCATCTATCCTTTAATTACCATCATGTTTAGAGAAATTTTATAATACATTTGATGATATATAATGGAGAAGTAGAAAGATAATTACACATCAATTCCAATGGTATGTCGGAATGTTAATGAAAAGTGATAGAAGTCTAAAGGGATAATTCAATAATTTCCTATAATAGTGTGGAAATGGGATAATATGAATATTTTAATTTTCAATAGTATCCCAATGAGATAGAAATAAACAATTTAATATGGGTTGTGGTTTATTGAATCTCAAATACATCCCAATTTATATCTGATCGATAATATTTCTCACTAGAATAACATTCCATTATATATATCAAATATTTAGTGAGGCTAAATTGGGTTCCACAATTGATCATCTCAAATTTGGATTCAAGATTTATATCAACATTAATTCAAAATCATCACCATTGTTTTAATATTAAATTTAATTTCAATATGGACTATCATAACAAAACTAATATTCTATCTTAAAGGACTATTCAGATAGTCAATGAAATTTAGAGATATTTTTCGAGGGATATTAACTAAGTATTGGATCAACATATCTCATTAGTTAATTTCTCCTAAAAACAAATTGCAATTGAAAAATGGAAAAAACATTATTCTTTATATGGGATGTTATTTTAATCTCATACACATTGAAATGGTGTTAATAATGGAATCTACATTTACATAATATTATATAAGAGGTGATCTATAAGGTTTATCCCATTTAAAAAATTATACTGTTTCCTTATAATTTGAAAAGTAGAGATACTAAAAACTATCGTTTGGATTTTGTGTTTAAAGATAGAGACACTTTTTTCCATAAAATACCTTCATTTAAGAGGCTCATTCAATTTTGAAGGAAAGCGAATCTTATCACTAGGTATATTGTCCACATTGATATCCTATATCAAAATGAATATGTGGCCTATAGAATGGAACATTAACTAAATATAGGTCACTTTCATGATGTGTTCCACATATCTGTCATGAAAAACTACATTCATAAATACTCACACAAACTAAATCATAAAGAGCTATAACATGACATTAACATATCTTATAAAGAATTGTCATTAATTATAATTGACTATAGAAAAAATATTCTTTGTGAAATGATATCTCATCTTGTTAGAGTATTATGGAGGAAACATACAAATGAGTAAAAGACAATTGAACGTGAAGAAACTATGGAACTGATGTAATATAAAATCATCAATAAAAATGAATATGAATTTAAAAATTGAGTACGAAAATTATAACGAGGGAAGAACGCAACAACTCGAGTTTATAAATAATATATGTTTTATAAAATAAATTGGTTTTGTATTATATTTTAACAAATATTGTCAAAAAATAAAAATCATATAAAAACCTAAAAATTAATTTCATTAATGAAAAATATTACATTAGTCAAATAATATTCCCATTGATAATTAAAATTTATAAGGTGGAAAAATTGGATGTTGAAGCGATGTAGTGGGTACATATTGAACTCCATATATTCTAGAATTCTCCCTCCCATGAAAAAACTATATAAGTAAAATAACATATTAGAAAAAATATTTAAAGAGATAATGAAATATAAAACCTTTATAGTAATTTAATTGAACATTATTTAAAATAAAGAATTATTTTCTACTAGAGGTAATGAGACTATAATAATGGTAATGTTTCATCTAGATTATTAAACTAACTATTTGGAATTATAATATACCCCTATGGATTGTAATTTAACATTTATATGATAAACTGTGATGTAAATAATAATTATCATTGTTATTTTTAGGAAATATAATTATAATAATAAAAAAAATGAATTTCATGATTAAAATTATCATGAAAAATATAAAAAAATAATTTAATAAACAATACATGAATGTGTTTTGTAAATATCATAATTTTTTTAAATATTAAAATTATATAATTTATAAATTTAATTTGAAAAATTTAAATTATTTTATAAATCATCAAGTTGAGATTTACTTATTGTTAATTTTTTAATTTCTTAATACACTTCAATTCTCATGTGGATAATAAAAATTGAGTTTCTATAACATCATCTGTCTTTTTTATTACTTAATTTCTGTTTTAATAATAAGATAATAAATTTGACAACATGATTTTTCGAAAAACAATATTTAATTTCTGAAATGATTAAAAAAATAATATTAATTTCTAATCATTAAAATCATATCCATAGTCCCAATGTTAAAAGTGTTCACATAATATAACAATTGTTATATTTTTTCCACATTCCATTTTCATAAACAATGTAAAATTGAATTTTATAGGGGAATAATGTACTGAAACCGTCATATTATATTTATATATGATTTATTTTGGCCAAAATTAATTATTTGATAGACTACTAAGGTTATATTATTTCATTGAACATAATATTCTAAAATATCCTTCTCCTCTTGTATGACTAACCCTTCTCAATCCCTTTGAAAAAAATCATCATACCCATGAAAAGGCAAATTATCATACCAAATCAACTATATTTTTCATCCTAAAAACCATAATGGTATTCTAGAGTAATAAAAATATAATAATCAAGGGATTGATGTGCCATAAATGTGATCCAACACCATGATGTGGGTATGTTTCCACATCTCTTTTAGGGGATTTTACTTTTCTTCCGCTCTTTCTCCTCTCATTCAAAAATAAAATTTATGAGTAATTAATCAATAGAATAAAATAATAATAACTATTTTTAGCTATTAATAAATTAAAATTTTAATGTATTTATATATTTTACCTCTCATTGTCTGCCTTTAGACAATGTTCCTGTGAAATTAGGGTTAACCACAAATGGAGAAATATAAAACATGATCCCTTAACCCAGATAACATGGATTGATTAAATAAATAAGTTATTTTTATAATTGTATAAATATATTTATTTTAAGATTTTTTAATTTATTTAACTTATTTATAAATATCCTTGAACAAAATGGGAAACTCAAAACGAAATGGGATATTTTTTATGAAACCACTATATCAAAAAGCTTGCACTTCAACAATGGATATTATGAATGAAAATGAAATCATTATAAAGGAAAAATAATAGCATAAGATAAAATAATTAAATTATACATCAAATTTATATTAAATTGATTTTTATTATATTGAATATGTATATGTGATAAACTAATGTGAAATTAATTTTATAAGTGATCTCAAACTGAACTCAATTTCCTTGTTTTTTCAATCATTCACATAATTTTTATTATGGATATCCCAACAAAATTCTTTAATAATCCATTAAATTTTATGACTTCTTTTCTAAAGATATACATGTTTCCACATTGATTTATAAACCATATGAATATTTATTAATAAATAATTTTTGTTCCAAGACTCAAATTTTACAACTGTTTAGTTGGTTCATGTTCACCTAGAACAGATTAGGTTTATTCAAAATAATTTTTACTTTTTTCATTTTTGAAGTCCATGTCTATTCATGAAATAAAATTTTTATAATCCCTTATAAAACACATTATAATAGAAGGCATATATCATGTCTATAATTTTGGCCCATTTTTTAATGGAATTCTTGATTATCTGAATATTATGATGTAATGGTTGGAACTAATATTATATTTTCCACCAATGAATTGATAAATTTATTTTATATCAAGATAAAATATCTTTTATATGTGGAAGTGATGATATATTTTTTCATGATATTAATGTTATTATTTTTCCCATATTTTGTACATGGACATGATGATAGTTTTTTTCTCCAATATGTCTGGTAATTGACCACTATAAAAATTATGTTTCATTTTTTTCATTTCCATAATCTACGCATATTTAAAATTTCATCCTCATATTTTTGATGTAGATCTCATAAATTTTACATAATTATTATTAGTATTAGAATCACCCATAAAATATTGAATAATGTGTCTCAATAATACAATGTTATTTTTTCCATTACTATGTATTAAGATCACCCCATTCTTTTAGGTACATCATCAATTGAAAACGTGTTCTAAAGGTAATTTAAATGATTTTAAGTTGATTTAGTTGAAATATTTTGTTTATATTTACGATTTATTATTTATATGTTATTTATGTTCACAATTTATCCATGATACCAATTCTTTTTATAATTTATTTTATAACTAGTATCTTATTTATCTATAATATAGTATAATAATCATTTAAGAAAAATTTAGGTCTTTATGATATGTATTAGTTAAAAAATATATCAATGAATATGATTATGGAAAAAAAATTATTCTTTTTTTATTATATTATATATTCCATATTCTATGATATATTAGTCAATTCTCTTGGATACAATATATATTTATATTCTATAAACTTCAAGGAATTAATAAATTAATCATAATTATAAACTAGAAATTACTGGGTGTGCATCCCAAATTTTAATATCATATTCTCATATTATAATCCAAAAGTTATATAAAAATGATCATTGATATATCCTTTATTTAGCTTTAATTACCATATGATCCCACCATTTGTGATTTTTACTTATTTTCTAGTTTATGAAGAAACCATTTATATCAGAAATTTTTTAGATGGGTTCTAGTTTTCATGAAATAAATATGAGACAATGTAGATCAATTATGAACATGTTTTCTGTGTACATGTGTTTCCAAAAACAACAATACTTTACTATACGAGCACTGATATAAAAAATATGTTGCTAATAATCATTTAATAAGATGTAATATTTTAATGGGCAGTTCTTCTATTTCATCAATTTGATGTATAATGATCAATAACTCGTGAATTATTGATTTTATTTTTCATTTTTTTATACCTAGAGTTTTTTATATTTTATTTTTGTCTTTGAGGATCATATCACCATCCAAAATACCAGATATTAGATTAATAATAAAATCATCTAGTCATTAATTTATGTTATAAATGGTTTAAACCTCCTCTTCATTTTTTTAGTAAAATACTATCATCAATTTTATAACTTAATTCCAAATATAAATTTTATGGGATACTAGTCATGTATTGGATTTATCTATATAGTAGATATGATATTTAGTGATAAAATAAAATAAAATCAACCAATGATAATATATCATAAAAGTATAAATATTGACATCTAATAAATCATATTACATTATCATGAGATGCAAATTCAAATAATTAATAGGAAAATAGTATTATTTCATTCATACCCAATAGAGTATGAAAAGTTACTCATTAGAATGTATATCCCATTTCATGAATATTTAATATTTCCCATATACATTAATTGTTATGTGGTAATTATTGTTGGTTGGATTTAATTTATTTAAGAATTTAATGCAAAACACTATGATATTAATAAATATATTTTTGATAACTATAATAAAAAAACCAACATCTTAAAATGTGTTTTGACACATTAGGTCCGTAATTAAAAAAATATAATTAAATAATCATAAAAAAATAAACATTATAATGATGAAATAAATTTAAATATATTAGATGATATATAATTAATATAATTTAATATAAAAAGTATTGTTCATTCACAAATAACTAATTTATAAATATATTATGTAGTTTATCCACTTTAATTAAATAAACACCTATCAATATGTATAAAAATAAAAAAAATACATTTTCATTTATTAAATATAACAATTATGTAAATAATATTATGAAAATAACCTATTTTAAACACATGTAAACACTTTTGGTTTTTATTATGATAGTCTGGTAATCATTGTCAAAGAAATCCAACCTTAAAAAGTTTATATGAAAAAATTAATTACCAAGGTGAGAATAATTTAAAAGAAAAAACATATAAGAGTAAGAGACAAAATAAATTATATCATTTGTTAAAAGGGATTATTAATGTACATTTGACATTAGCACATTCAAAATCCCATTCATAGCCACTATGACTCCTCTTGTCATGCATAAAATGTTATCATTTTATATTAAAAAATTTTATTTGCAAAAATTTCTTTAAATTCACCACTAAAAGAATACATTGACAACACTATTTCTATAATAGTTTTAAATCATTTTATCATCCTAAATTATACCATTGTATTTTCTCCACTCTATCATAATTTCATAGAATCCTTGTTCACTAAAAAACTATAAGCTAAGGATAATTAAGTTGTTATCCAGGGGAGAATATCAAAAGGGAGACATAATATTGTAAAAGTAAAAATATTATTATATTATTTATATATCCAAAAGAAAATTATACATAAATACATAAATAAATAATAAATATTGATGTGATAATATATTATTATACTATTGGAATATCAATTTTCTACTTTTCTATAAAAGAATTCAAAAATTGATTATGACATACTTCCACCTCTGTGAATGATGTGATTAAATTTTCTTCCCTCCATTATAACGATGGATATAAAATTCTATTTTATGGGAAGAAAGTTGATATTTATATAATTATTAAGATTATAAAACTACAATTCACTCTAAACTTTCCTCCTAATTATGTGGAAAATAAAATTATCACCCGTGTGGATGTGCACACTACTATATCCTCAAAAGTGACACATTTCATTTTATATTTAGTTATTATTTATTTACCCATTTTAATTAAAAAATTTACCAAAAAAAAAACAAAATATTATTATTATAATACATTATGATATATATTATTTTTAATTAATATCTTCTTATTACTTACACAAAAATATATTATAACTTATTCTTGTTTGGGTTGGTTTATGATACTATATGGATATTGTGATATAGATTATCATAGATTTTTTTTAGGAGATAACTAAAATTGGAATTAAAATTAATTAAGAATTAATATTTAAATTTTTTTCTATGATTAGTTATATAAATAATTATCATAATATTATTTTAGCACCAATTTGTTTATTGGATATTACTAAAACTGTATCATCACCAACTTCATCCTCACAGATCAAAGAAAATACATATGAAATGTAGTTATGAAATTATATATAATTATAATGCATCCACTATAGTGCATATACTAATCAAAATTTTAAAAAATTTAATATTTATTCATGAATGGATACAAATAATATTAAAATACTTATAAACAAATAATATAATATAATGACATATGATGAAAAAAATCGTATATAAAAAACATATATATACATATATTTAATAAATGGTCATAAATGTAGTATATATATGGTTATAGTCTTGAATATGTTTCTCAAATAAGAGATTTTGAAATTTATTTTTTATAATGTATGATAGATCAAATTCTACTAAGATGGAATAATGGTGATCTTTTTGCACCCCTATTTTTCAGCACAAAGATATGATGTATATTCAAAACGTTTTTTGGTTTATTATTGAATATGAATTTATGTATCATTTTTTAATTTATTATAGACTATTTAAATATCCCTATCATGCTCTTACATTAATTGGATTTCAATTCGATCTATACAAATTGTTTAATTGTTTTTTTATGCAAACCCCATTTAATTGTGATATAATTATTAATGTTAAACATCTTAAATTTCATCAGGGATTCTTATATAATATGATTTTTTATTTAACATTATCATTCATTCATTTGAATATGATAATATTTCTACCATTATACATTCTAAATGAATTTCATCCACATAAATTTTTTTCATTATTGTAAATAATTAACATTTTCATAAAAATGACATTTAAATTCATATATTATCTATTCAAGACAATTTTCTCCGTTTTAATTGTATAAATATTAATTATTTAGCCCATGTTACCAACATATCATCGTTATAAACACTTTTATGTAATATTCATATTAGATTGTTTGATGAGGGTTGTGAAAGGTGTTAATTTATAAAGTGTATCATCTTGGTAATGATATGTTTTTTAACTAAAAAACATCCATAATATTTTTAGGGGTACATTAATGAACATTATATTTTTTATTCGATTTTTTTAGATTTTCCCATTTTAACATTATTGAAATTAAATTTCATTATTACCCATAGCATCATAGTTTAATTATAATGTGAAAATGTTGCCTATAATATATTTTAAGGTTATTCCCTATGAACATAATTTATTAATATTATGACAATTATATTTATCAAGTATTTGATTCAATTTTTTAAATGGAATGTTCTAAATATTCTTAATTTGTAATGAATTTAAAATAAATAGGGTGTTTTCAGTTATATTTCTATGTGATATAACCAGTGATCTATAGAATATATTATTTATTTATATCAGAATCATTAATACCACTTTTTTACTCTTGTTATATTTTTATCACACCATCATACATATTAATTTGAATCTATTTAGAGATGCTCAAAGATTATTTACAGGGATCCCATCAATTATCAACATCTTAATTAACTGATGATTCAAATATGAGATCTTATATATTCTTCTGGAAAAAATGGTCATTTTCATTGATGGGTGTGTTCAATATTAAAATCCAATACATTTACAGGATTATTATATGTGATAATCTAAAAAATAAATAATATAATGGTTAACATAATCCCAAGAGAAAACGTAGGTGGTAAAAAAATTCTTAAGAGGGTGTATAATTTCTTACCAACTCCTAATATGATACACACGTAATTTGAAAATTACCAGGATAGTGACTCGGTTGTATCTCTATGCCCAATATGGTATATAATTTTTTTATCCTCCACTATCCTCCACTAATGAGGGTATGATTTTAGTTTCGCTAGGGTAATGGGGTACAAAAGTTTGTAAACCATTCCTAAGATCATTCATGGGTGAATATCCCCAGAACAGTACGTGATATGAATACAATATTTACTAATTATCCCCATGGTTATGGTTTCATATTCACTAATATGTATGAATTTGTTTTATATTATTATTTTATAATTCTATGGCTGATGAATGTTTTTTCCTGTTATTAAAATCTTATTTAATTAAAAAAAATTAATTTGATAGTATATATCATTATAATTTTCATTATGGGAAACTATTATCTTTATATATTCTTTTTAATATTATATTTATTATATACTAATTTTTTTAATAGTCATAATATCTTTTATTTTATGATATTTTTATGTATTTTCTCCTTAATGACTATTTACGATCACTAGTTTATTATGTTCATACTCATCCATTCATGAAGAAGAATATCAATTTATATTGTGGTATAATGTAGTTCATTTTCATTATTTCATGGGGAAATTTAAACCTATTCTGTGAAAAATATAAAATTAATGATGAAATTCAAACAACCTAAACCATCAACTAATGGTATTGTATAAATATTTTTCATATGGAATTTTTTTCTTATATAAATACAATAAAATAATGTTATGAATCTCTTAGATTGTATCAACGAAAAATAATAGTTAACATTTTCTTTTAACCATGTCATGTTTTCCATGTTTAAGGTGCCTTAGATAGTATCATAGAATGGATTAGTTCATTATATGGTAAAAAAAATTTATTTTGGTAATTTTAATAAGTTAACATTAGTGATAAACATAAGTTGGGTATATATATATGACAACATCCTGATATTTGGGATAATAAGTGATTTTGTGGTTTCCATGGAATATAGAACCTCCAAAATACTATAATATGGATGTGTTTGTGAAAAATATTCTATAATGGGTAATCACCTTGAGAAAATGCTTGTGGAATATCAAACTAACTTCCCTGTATACATGATGTGTGGGTTAAAGACTGAACACAATTGTAGTCACTCCTGTGGATGATATTATGGTTAATCCACATAGTCTTCTTGATTTAATAGAAATTATTAGATTATAACATGATTAGAGATCATATTTATAAAATTATTGGGTATAAAATTTATTGAATCAAAATAATTTCACTAGTTAATATAAAAATATCTATATTTCAAATATTATAATTTTATTTTAGGTTATTTAAAATATCACTCAACTAAATTTAAATTTTTATAATAACAGATATAACCCATTATAAACCATGTATATAGTGTATGTAATCGAAAATGTTGTAACATTATTAATGATAAAACAAATCGTAAAGAGTTAGCATGAAGTATGGATATTATTAATAATAAAATGATTCTATATATGTATAAAAACAATATAATGTATAAATGAAAATTTTTATATAATAAAATTTATAAGGACCATAGATATAAGGTACTTCAATATTATACATTTTTAAATTTCAATAAGAATATCTCTGAGAGATGGAATAGAGGAATATAAATATCATTTTTGTGAATATAAATATCTTATTGGAAGAAGATTCCAAGTAAAAATAATGAGCTATGGAAACACAATGATGGGAAATAATGACCATATTCGTTTACCACTAATGAAAATATTTTCTAAATGTGGGTATATTGGAAAATAGAAAAATTTGTTCCATATCCTAATGGATATGAAGGATGATATTTTTTTTATACAATTACAAAAATAGAGAAAATATCTAGTGACAACAATGTTAGTTGATTGTGAAATTTAGGCTCTAATTTCTACATTAAATAATTACAAATTTATTATTTTATTTAGGTTAAATAAAAAAATTAGTGACAAAAAATGTCATACATAAAAATTACAACTTAATATAAAAATATTCATTAAATAACATAATGATCTAAACCAGAATAATTTATCTCGGTTACCTTTAATAAAATTGTCACAAGAAGAACTAGTCCACAAGTAAGCAATGTAATCATCAAATGTTTTAAAAAATATATAATCCCTTTTTTGCATAAGAAAAATTATATATTTAATCATAACCTATGTAATGGTAAAATATGTAATGGTGATATTAAATGCTCAGAATGAGTTAAAATCTGAGACATCAATATTTCATGAGAATTAAAAAATGAGGACATTAGAATATCTTTTAAAATTCATAACCAAAATAGCATAATGCAAAAAAATGTGTCATTGAAAAATATTTTAAGTTCATTAGGCTGGAGTAATGATTAAATAAATGTACACAAACCATGCATACCTAACATTAACATAATTAATATTTCTATGGCTTACACATAATCTTGTTACACTATAATCATGTATAATGGGAAACAAGCTCACTCATGAACATAAGGAAATTAAATCAGGACCTCACATAAAAATATGGGAGAGAAACTAGATATATGAATATCCATAGGAATATTAATTCCAGGTTCATTAAAAACACAATAAACATATAATTAGGTTCATGCATAACATTTTGAATATGTAATAACATTCACACATATCATATCTTCTCATGATTGAAGATCTATTTACCAATTAATTTGAGGGATATATCGGTAAGAAACATCACATGTGGAAAATTATAAATTAAAGTGAAAAAATATCATAAATAATTAATTATATCAAATCCCATAAAAATAGGTTATAATAAAATGTTCATCAAGACTTATCATTTGGAAATATTACATGTTTCACAGTCACATCACCATTTCATTAAAAAATACCCTTGAAAAAGAAGTGGGTTTCATATGAATAATTTCATAATAATAACAAACCATTTATATAATTAAAAAAATGATATCCTTGGAACAAGTCCATATTAAAGAAATGTAAGATTAATTGATGTTAGTATTGAGATAAACTTGTTATGAAAGAAAATTTAAATCTAATGTTTCTTGAGAAAAACTATATCATTATAAAAACATGTCAAAATGTAAATTTCCGAAAATATAGGTGATATAATTTTTTTTGTACATAACCTTCATAAATTATTATTTAATCTTCCATGAAAATATTGGTCATAATTTTAGAACATTTATTATTTTCATATATGGTAAAACAATTAATCTTTTTACATTTTCAACAAAATAATGTGGGACCACTTTGAATTATGATAATAATATATATTTACAAAAAAGAATAAATATTTTTAAAATCTATGAAAATTTTATTAAAATATCATTTAGAAATACTTTTATATAGTTTTGAATTTTAGTTAGAAAACATTTTTACATAGGAAAGGGTGGTTTTCAAATGAAGGGTGAAATAATTCCTATTTCATTTCAAAAATAAATCTTGAAATAATTATTGTTGATATTATAGTGATGGGATCAAAAACTTGTATTCTAACATCAAAAATAGAGGAAAATGAAATTCAATAGTTTCTTGAGAAGTGTGTGAAATGATTTTATAATCATAAACATATTCCCACACATTCTCGATAAATGTTGAGATTGTGTCATAAAACCATTACCACTTTTGAAAAGTTGATTCATAATAAACATGAACGAATGATCCAAAAATGGATTAGTGAATACATACTATTTAAATGATTGTTAACTTAATATAAATTCAAAGAAAGAATATTCACCATCAATATAAATACTATTTTAAATAAAAAATTTATGGAAAATAAAATAAAATAGTGAAAAAAATATTATATTAAGTCTCAACATTCTTTATAGAAAATCAATCATACATTGTAATAAATATAATTTTATAATATATAAATTTCAGAACATTTTTTATAAATATACAATGCTATATATGATTTATGTATGTCAAATTATTATATTTTTTAAAATTAATGCATAGAAAAATCATGTTTCTAGTAATCAACATATTGATTTTCATATATGTTTTGATTTTTTTTTCTTCCCCTATTAAATTGAGGATTTTTCTACCATATAAAAAATTTTATCCCTGATAAAAATATCATATATCGTGATTATATCTTTATTTATAATAATCTATTAATGAAATATACTGAAAATTATTTACATTGTTCATGTTTAAGGTAGGTCATATTTATGCATGAATGATGTTTCTATTTTATTTATGAATGAAGTGAAATAAGAATAAATAATATATTATAATTAAAAAATAATCTTTATGTCAACTATATCACATTTTTTATTAAATAATTACTCATTTCCTTCAATTTAAATCATGAATGAATCTCATCGATTTATGAGGTAGTAGTTCAATGTACGAATGAGCTATGTTATCTAATTCCCACAGAAAGAAAACATAGTAAGAATATGTGATAAAATAATTGAGTGATAACCATAAAATCATATATATTATATATAGAACAATTTTTTATGTCATTATATCTATAATAGAGAGGTGTTTGTGGGAAATGAATATCACTCGTTCGTGAGGTGGTAGTCCATCATAGACATGAATGATGATTTTATATCCCATTTTATGGAATTAGAGAAGAATTTTGTTTATTATATTAAAAAATCAATATTTTTAAAATATAATAAGTCTATTATATTCAAATAGATTAATAATAACTGATGAAGGCGGAAGAAGAAATATAATATAAACCATGGTTAAGAACATTACATATTCTATGGAATTCTGACACCCATGTGTTTTTTTCCCTTAGTTGTGGCTTGAGTTGAGGATTAGAGGAGAACTTGGTTAACCATTCAAATTTTTACTTAAAGATATTTGTATTGGGATTAGTAGTACCAGGTGCCTGGGAATGCTAGGGTTTCGAGACAGTGAGACCTACCCAGTTTTAAAAAATAAATTAAAATATTAAAATAAGAATTAAACAAAGTTTTTATGTGTGTTAAAAATAATGAAACCAAATGTGTCTATTATAAATAACAATAAAATCAATATTGTTTACTATAATAGTATTATTTTTTCATTAAATTTTATATGTTAATTATTTTTTACAATTATTAAATTCTATATTAAAATCATCAGTATTAATAATGTAATGATTATTATTATTATTATTAAAATTTTCATTAATATTGTCATATTTATTAAAATTTATATTAATAATATTATTATTAAGAATTAATGAATCATTACTAAATAATTTTAATACCATTATATTACTATTAACGAATATTAGTTACTATGAATATTTTTTTTAGATTTTTTATTATTATAATTTTATTATTATTATTATTATTATATTTAATAATATTATTATTTTTATAAATTATGGTTTTTTAATTTTTATTCATTTTTTATCTTCCTTTCTTTTTCCCATAACCCAAGAGGACCATATCCCCGCTCATCCCCATCTCCCCTATGTTTCGCCTCCCCCCGTCTCTCCTCTTCCACCCCTCTCTGGTAATCTCCCCCTCCAACATGTGTTGCCCTATTCCGATGCGCACCACACCGCACTGCACCGTCCGCATGCCCCCCAGTCAGCACCTCTCCCTCCTATTTGAGCCTTCTAGCTGCTACTCACCCCTGGGTCACGTGTTGTACAACCACGTAGCCCCGACCTCACACACTCTAACTGCATGCCCTCATGTTATTCACCCTTAATCCGTGCACCCACCGGTAGCATGCCCTCCCAATAATCTACCTCATACCAGTGCACTGAGGTCATGAACCCTTCCCAGAAACACCCCCTTCCGATGTCTTCATTGGCACCCATAACAACCTCATTATCCATTTAGGGCATGACGACACGTTCCATTATCTCTCTTTCCACCTTCGTTCATGTGACTATCTAATCACCTTGTTCTAAATATGACACCCAATGAACACACTCCATCGAAGGTAGGCAGTTTGGGTTTCTTATTTCTTACCTACACCGAAACTGATGTTGGTTTTGCACTATATTTTAATTTGGATTATTTTAATTTAAATTTATATGTTTCTATTTGTTTTGTGATTTCTACAAAATGTTGGCAATGAAATATATGATACCACAGTCAACCAGCTGCGCGTAATTTATGCAAGTGTGAGACATGTCACATGGTCATGATCAAGTTGTGAGTTTTGGTAGGTCACTCACTGTAGTTGCCTTTGAATTTGTAATTTATTAATTAATTTTTATTTCATTTATTTTCATTAAATGTGAAATAATATTAAAAAGTTATTTTTTAATAATAATTTCCGATAAATGAAACTATTTATTTGTAAGCATTTCACTAAAAAATTTCTTAATGAATTTTTTCACAATATTTGAAACTTATGTTATTATTATTGAACATAATTCATGAAATTTATAGAATGGTACTCATTTGATGAGGAATTATTTCCTCTAACGGATGAATAAAGGTTTGGTTTCTCTTGAGAAATAGAGTTTCTTGTCATAGTTACTGAAGGCCCATTTGGGATCTTGATGAAAGTGGGGTGAGTTTGGATATTTGAAAATGGTTTTACATGTGATGAAAATGTGTTGGTTTTATTGAAAAGGGATAGATTCTCCAAGGGTGACTCTGGCATGTTTGGAACATTTAAAATTCATGGTTGTGTAAAAAAATTCTTTATGTATAGTGCTCTTACCTTGGTTACATTGAATGTGGTTGGAGGCCCATGCTATGTGGCTCCCGTATGATTGAATGGTTAAAATGGAAAAAAAGCTATTCCATATGGTGAATCGGGTAATACATGTTTTATAAATTATAATTATATCTGTAAATGTGATTTGATGCTTGGTTTTCATTGGTTGGAACACCCTTTTTGTTACACGTGTTTAAATGGGAACCTGATATAATAAGTGAATTTTCTAAAAATAATTGCTGCACTGGATTAGATTATGAACTGGGTGGTGGACCAAAGTAGGGGAATATTTTGTTATTATTAATATGGGATTATCCCCCATGACCATACCAGGTAGGGAAACAATCATTATTTATGGAATTATGATGTCATTTAGTAGAGAATTCTTTCAAGATGATTCAGATTAATAGTACATTCATGATTGTTCACGACCAGTCATGGACCAAATTATGTTTCCATCAAAACCGGCACTAATACCAGGCCATGGAAACACATGAAGGGAATTATTGATCCCCTTGGGCTGGAAAAAATTCCCAAGAATCATAAAACATAAATTTTGGAACAATTTACCTAAGGTTATAAACATAAAACAAAAAATAAATCCAAAATTACAAATCTGGATTTATCTAAACAACTCGTCTTTTACAAAAATTTGAAAATTGAATTCAATACATATTTTTTTTATTGTATAAGAAAAATGAAGAAAAATAAAATGGACCATCCTATAACCTTCTCATTGCAAGAGGCACTTTTTATAACCCTTCTCTATGACACTACAACACATAGGATTGCTAGAAACCCGAATCATTGGATCTAAAATCTCTTCCCAAACCAACGACAAAACATAAAAAAATCTACATACACCCAATGGTGTAAGTAGGGGTTATCCAAATACCTGTAGGATTAAACCTCATGAATATTCCATGTGATAAACATTCAAAGACAAGAATCTTTAAAATTTTCCAAACTTTAAATAGTAGTGACAAATTTTTAAAGATGAAACTTTAAATAAAAACAGTTTTCATGTGGGATTATTTCAAAAATCAATAATTTAAAAAATTATTACAATATGACTATGTTTTCAGGCTAAACATACCATATTATAACGGTATGAATAATGTATATACTAATCAGAAGAAATAGGAAATAACCCCTAGGCACTAGCTCGCTGTGGGTCCCAGGTACCATATATCTCGGTGAAAATAACCATACGAATATTTGGTCTCGTGCACAATTGCCACTAGTAGGGTGTATTTACATAACCTAGTGGTTCCTCAACACCAACACCATAATCAAAGTTTATTTAGTGTTTTCAACATCAAACATTCTATAATAAAATGAGGTAAAACTGCCCGAGATAACTTGCATACTAGTTCATGTCCACCCACGAAGATAATCATGTTTCGCTTTTGTGCTCAAAGAAGTTACACATTTTTTAAATACTATTTGATCATGAAGATGAATTTTAAAATACAAACAATCAAAACATGCAACCGACACATACATGTCACATAATAACAATTTCAACTTCAAAATCAGTCTATCATCCTAGTAACATGAAATATCCCACAAACATGTTTTGCATCATTCATGCAATTAATCAAAACACTACACCAATTTATAAGAAATTATAAAAATGTTTGACATCTCAAATAACTTACTTAACATTCAAAAACACTTTCTATGTGAATACAATCACAAAAAAAGAACATTTACATCATTGTACGACGTTTTTCAAACTGACTAGATCATTTACAATTTTCATAAAACAAACTGATGTGGTATAACCATGTTTTTTCATGAAAACCCTATTTAAAAACCCACCTTCATGGAAAAAATCACATCAATGCCAATACAAAATTGAATTTGAATCCATAGAAACATTTATTTTTCCACTCTCAAGTGCTATAAAATTAATTCGAATAATTCCACAAAACATACACATGAAAAATATACATTTTCAAACAAATATTCAACTTTGAAATCAAACGATAAAACTACTCTACAAAAAAGTGTTCATGTGCCAAACAAATTATAAGAATAACATGCTCAAAAGAAAATTTATTCAATGTTGACTAATTACTGGATGATTACACATGGGACCAACTACCTTTCTGTCATGACACCAATTCGTTGTGTGAAACATCAACCGCACCACCGCTGCACCACAAGGGAGTGAAATCTAACCTAAATCCCCATGATTTGACCAAATAAAACCCATGTTATGATCCCTAATTTCTAGAAATTTTATAACTTCATGAAAAAAGGAGGAATACCTTAGGATAAAGAATGAAATAAAGAGAGAAACACTTACATGAATAAACGCTGAATAAAATCACCCAAATACACTAGTATCTAAATTTTAAAATATCCAAAAATGAAAGTGAAGATAGAATAAGGATAAGTATGTCATGGAGAACATAAATAGAGGTAAAAGTGTAAAATTTTAAGGATTTCAGAAAGATAAAATTTACCTCTTCAAATTTGGATGATTTGAGAGATCCAGAAATGCATTACCATAATTTGTGATGAATATGAACTCCAAAGAGAGCGAGGAGAGGATGGGAGCAGGCCTTAGTTAAGTAGTCTCGAGTGAGAGTTATAATTACTGAAATAAGATAATCATTGAATGATATATTAAATAATTAAAGTGGAAATGTAAAATAAGAAATGTTATTTGAATTTGGACCAACACCCTAATAAAAAACCCAAATCAATCATTATTATGGATGCCTATGGGGGCCAAAATTATATTGTGGTTTTAATAAACCCGGTGATGCCTACTTGGAATTATAATTGGTTTTAAATGTTGAACACATGAAAGAGTTATAAAAAATAGAATATATTTTTAAATCTGGAAATGGGCTCATGTTTATCCATAATCATGAAAACTCACCCTTTTCTCCAAAAAAATTTGTGAAACCCCTACAATAAAGAAAGAATGGAAATTAAATGCAAAAATACCACTAAAATAAGTCATGGATGTGAAAATTCTCCTGACCATAAATATTTCCTCCCTTGGAAATGCACAACAATTCCCAGTAAAAAATCCAAACACAAATGAAAAAACAAGATGAAATCCTTTGCTGAGTTTCGTCCTCTCCCAAAAGGACAACACTTATCTAATAATAAATTAAAGAATGAATACTCTCACAAACCAATACATTCAAACTTTACTGAAATGATTTTGAACATTTAAAATTCATCCCAAATGTAACCCCTCAAACACCATCAATACAAGTCTCAAACAGTTATCCAAAAGAACCACAACATTGCAGAAGGTTACACTGACCATACGTTAACTAAACTTTTGGGTGATCTCCAATATCGACATTTACACAAGAATTATTTGTGTAGTTAGATAGATTTGGATGGGGATACATACCTCCATTCCATGAACTTGGAAAAATCATGTTACTGATATGAGGAGACACAAATGGGATCCCTACCATAAGAAACAACTTAAATTTTCCCAAGACGGTATCAGGAGACTATCACGGGTGGTCCAAACTGACTTTCTAGCATAATGTATAGAATCTCATTATATTTTTTCAAAAGAACATATATGATACCCATAGGAGGTCTCCCCCCATAAGAAGAAACAATCTAAACTTACTCCCACTATCCAACACAAAAATACCCCATGTTTTAAAAAGTTGGAATGGTTGTATGGTTATTTTGCATGATTTTTGAATCCTTGAGTTAATCATGCCACGAATTATATCTAAATGGTAAATACTACACAGTTACATGGGACTAGGCACACAACTATGTGGAGACCGTGTGATATATAATGTCTCTTATCTCATGGATCCCTATATTGGCGTACAATTACTACTAACCATGTGAAAAGAGTGCACCTTAATCTTCCCAGTCCAAACTTCAAAATTTTATTCCAACAAATAGAAGAATACAAAATGGGGAAAGTTGGAAGTCATGATAAAACATAGAAACGAAGTCCACTAACCTCTACCACTAAATGGGAATAACGTGAACAAGATGATGGAACTAAATGATTAAACTATTTCCATATTTCATACTAAATAAAAGAATTAAACCAAATGTTTTAATGACCCAGGGATTTCCCTGACTATGAGACAGCTTCACACCTAGACCTACAGATGCAGCTGAAATGATTGAAGCATCTTCAGCCTCACGATTAGGCTTTTGAAAATACTAAATGGAATATCTTTTTCTTGTGCTACAATAAACTACACTGCAATTCTAGATGGGTTTATGAATAAATAACACACTCAAAATTCACATTACCATAACCCGAAATTTCACTAAAACATGTGTTTAGAATATTCACAAACATCATGCCTTGATTATTCGGATGAGAAATGAAATACAAATGATATATAGAAATACATTTTTCTAAACATAGGTTGTCCATATTTTCCCAAGGGAGAAACACTTACTTCAAAATAGAGACTCATATATGATTGCCCAACCATCACCTTTAAAGTCAAAAAAGTACACAACATCATAATGTGTCGCTGAACATGGTCATTGAAACTAAAATAAACATTATAAAAAAGGGATCTTATGCCATGTCCCAAATGGAACACAATTTTTTAAAAAGGCAAAAAATTTCCTCCCTTGACAAGATTTTCCACAGTGGTGGGTTAACATTAGCCCTTGATTAAAAAATACTAATTAAGGACCCAGAATCCATATTTGAGAACATCCAACATAGATAGCCCCAAACTGATATCACCTTTGATGACTATAGTAACTTAATTAACAATGGTATCTTTTAACATTTTGCGACCACTCTCCCACTACAAAAGGAACCATAAAACCATGAAATGAAAATGGTGTAGACTCATTCTCTAAAGGCCGGGAAAAAGATTCATTTTGATAAACTAGATGACTGTTCAATGGAAACACTATACAGGTGTCACTTTAGTTGTGCTCTAACCATTAATGGGGGTGTGACTTATCCAATGAGAGAACCCAAGGACCCAACAAAGCTAGTCCATTAGTCATGAAATACCATAAACCAGATTGAAACACATGAATGGATCTATCGTAAAGGCACACTGACACATTTCTCATAAAGAGACCACTAACCAGCACATCAACCCAGCTTACTGACCCAACCCAAAACCATTTTTTTTAAATAAGAGTGGTTTTTAGACACAAAACACACCACAACAGAAAAATTTATATAAATATATAAGACACCCCATCCCAAACAAGTCATGAAGACATAATTTTTCCCTTAAAATAATCTCTTCAAAAACAAAATGTTCAATAGTTAGTGCATCCACCAATTGTGCCCCCTAAGCCTCACTTATGAATGTTTCCATGTGACAATGTAACCCCCCTCATATCCATAATTTCACTCATCCAATAGATCTATTATCCTTAAACGATCCCATATAACCTGATGAATGTTGTCACTCATGGAAATACCAAAGTTTAAGAGAAAATTCCTTCCACTTTTGAAAACCAAAAAATTCAACTGATACTTTCTTTTTCTCAACACTACTATAAATGAAATCAAAATCCAATTTATGACTTTAGAATAATTTTAAAAGATCAATAATAAATCAATAAAAACTCAATTTTAATTCTTGTAGATTAATTTTGAAACATTTCCACCTTTTTCAAAACACTTCTAATTTAATGAAAAATTGTATTTCATAAATCCATATTAAATTGAAAACCAAACTCTTATCATTTAAAAAAAAAGATTCCTAAATTTTAAAAAGCATTTTAAATGTTCTATAATTACCATATAAAAATCCATTTCAAAACTCCACACAAGATCTCCAAAACATTTAATCCCATTAAAACACCTTTCAATAGTTTAAAATACTCTATTAAAGTCACTTGTTCAGAACAAACATAAATATAGTTCTTATTTTTAAAATAATATTAAACACCTCATTTTATATTTCAAAACTACTGTAAAATTTTTATTCTAACACTTCAAAAGTCAAACCAATTTTTATTTTTTATAAAATCATTTCACAATAACTTGGCGCTACTTAAAACCACCTCATTTTTTCTATTAAACAAAAATTCAAATATTCTAGATGTAAAAAATCAAGAAAATGTGAAAGGAAACAATTTTTAGTGGGTGACATGGACATATGGTTAGTGGACATATTCTTGTAACTTCACTATCACATAGATTGTTCTAGAGAAATATCCCTAACTCCACATGGCTTTTAAGGTCTAATGAGCTCACTAAGACAATCAGCCCAACTGTTATTTCATTTCCCCTAATCATATTCAATCCAAAAAAACAGAAGAAGTCAGATTAAAAAATAGTTCCGATGGAGACATGAATCACATCATGAGGTGTGTTGGCTAGGAACCGTACTCAAAATCGTAATGTCAAGCCCCAAAAATACTAACTCTAGAATTTCCTGACACTTCCCCAAATAACCTGAACCAAGAGAGGGAACCTCCTTCGATACCATTTTGGCACGATCCGAATCTAGTTTCCATCAAAACTGACACCAAACATGGCTCATCAAAATACCCATAGGGTTTTCCCAATCCCCAGGGGCTATAAAACGTTTCCAAGTATCTTAGTAATGAAATTTGGGAACAATATACCTGTGCTTATATTTATAAACCAACAAACTAGTCTAAAATTACAAATCTGGATTTTCCAAAAATAACTATCTATCACCTATATTAAGAATTGAATAACATGCATGAAAAAAATTATAAAAGACTTTGAAAATTGAAGTGACTAAAAATGAAAATCCCAAGAACCTTCTCATAGAATGAGGGACCATCATCAAGCCATCTCCACAACACTACATTACAAATGACTGATACAAACCCAAAATATTGGATCTAAAAGCTCTACCCAAACCTGCGAAAAAACAAAAAAACCAACTCTACTTACCTCCAGAGGTGTAAGTAGTGATTCAGACAAAGATCAGTGGAATTTCACCTCATGAAGACTCAATGTGATAAAGATTCAAAGATGAAAATCTTTCATGATTTCATAACATAAAATGATAGTAACAATTTTTAAAAAATGAAACATTAAATAAAAAAAAAATTCAAATTGAGTATTATGAACAATCAATACTTTTAAAAAGAATACCAAATAAACTGAATTTTCCTGAAATACATACTGTATACTGACGATAAGCACAATGTATTTAATGAGCACAAGAAATAGGAATTATCCCCAAGAGATTAGCTTGCTCTGGGTCCCAGGTACCTTGTATCTCAGTGAAAGTGACCATACAAATATATTTTCTCGTGTACATGAGGCACTAATTGGAGACTGCCCATAACCTAGTAGATCCCCAAAATCAACATAATCATCATAATGGTTTATTCATTTTTGTAATTGTCAAACTTTCTATGCGAATCAAAGTCCAAACCCCATGAGATAACTAGAATTATAGTATTTTTCCACCCACCATGATGCATGGGTTGGCCTTTTGTTCTCAAATGAGTACCACGTTTTAAAAATACCATTTGAGTAGGATGAAATTGTTTCGAAACCACACAAACACATCAAACATCCCACACATACATGTCACATAATACCCTTTTCACCTTCAAATTTTTTTATCAGCATACTCTAATGATAAATCACACAAACATGTTTCTTGTCATTCATTCTATTTAATAAAACACTATTAAATTTATAAAACATTATAATTTTTTTTTTGAATCTTAAATAAAAACTTTACCTTTTCAAAAAACACTTTTAATTGAATAAAATCACAAAAACAGAACATTTATATCATATTTCCACTTTGTTTATCTCACTAAAACATTTTCAATTTTCATAAGAAACCCAAGGGGTAAAACCGTGTTTTTCATAAAAACCCCATTTTAAAACCCTATTTCATGGCCAAAAAAACACCAATACAATTTAAAAAAAGAATCTACAGCCCTATCAACATTTATTAATCCACTTTCATGTGATATAAAATTACCCCAAATAATTCTACAAAAGATACACAAGAAAAAAAAAATTAATACACAATATGAAACTTTGAAAGGAAACACTAAAAGAACACTACAAAAAATGGCTATATCACCAAAATTAAATTAATAATAACATGATATAAATATAAATGAAACAAATCTAACTCATTTTAGGATTCTTACATAAGGAACCAACTACGTTTTGTGTCAAAACACCAATTCATTGTGGGAAACATCAACCGCACCACCACCGCACCACAAGAGAGTGTAATCCATCATAAAACCCAAATATTTGACCAAAAAGACCACCATTAATACACTAGGTACGAAACGTAACTTTTGTTAATTTTAGAACATAATGAAAGCAAGAGGAAACACTTAGAATAATGGTGGAAATTATGTGAGAATCATTTAATTGAAGAATCCTTGAATAAAATGACCCAAATACACTAATATCTAAATTTCCGAATATTCAAAAATGAAATTCAATGTTGAATATGGCTGATTAGGTCATTTGAGAACTGAAATGGAGGGAAAATAGTAAAATATGATAGATTTGTGAAAGAAAAAATTTACCTCATTCAATATGGATGATATGAGACATCCAGAAAAGCTTCCCCATTATATCGATGAATATGATCTCCAAAGAGAAGGTTGAGAGGATGGGGCACTCCTTGGGTATTTTGGGATATGTGAGAATTGGAATTAAAGAAAAAACATAAAAATTGAATGTGGTAATAATGAATTAAAAAAGAAATTTAAAACATGAAATGCGATTTCGGGCTGGCCCTACACCATAATAAATAACCAAAATACATCATTTTTATGGATTTCCTTGGGATGTGAATTTAAATGGTTGTTTCAATACACATAGAAATTCAAATTATGATGTATAATGGGTGTAAAATTTTGAAAAATGATGAATTTAGAAATGAAACAGAATTTATTTTTAAATCTGGAAATGGGCTCACGGTTTGGCCCAAATCATGAAAACTCACCCTTCCTCCAAAAATGTATGTAAAACCCCCCAAAACCAATCAAGAATGTAAATAAAATGAAAAGATACCATTAAAAGTAGTCAAGGATGTGAGATGAGACACTAGGATTGACCAATGTCTGTGGGCATTTTATTTCTTGCAGTGCTGAATATGATGCTTATATGTATATCTCCATTTCCTTAGTTGTGTGTTTACAATTGTGCCTTATTTTATTATTATTTTTTGGAATGTGGTTGGATAGTTTTGATTAGTTTTTTGAAAATGGATTTCTAATTAATTTTTTTAATTATCTTCTTACAAATAGAAAATGTAAAACTAATTTTCATTTTGATAATGTTATTGGCACTAATAAAAGGAATCTAGTTTAGGAAATGATTAATGGAAAACATTCATGAATTTCATTAAAGTAAAATATTTAGAAATAAAATCCATTATAAATTATATATTGAATGTAGAAATAGTAAATTCAATATTTAGTGGTGCTTTGTTGGGAATAAATCATTAGAAACGCCAACAGAGTTATAATACTCAGACATGCAATGTTTTTTTTGTATTTAGCTTGTCATGTAGGTTTCATATCTGTTTTGAGACACCTTGGGTGATGTTTCATTTGGGTATCAGAGATTGACTCTCAAGGGGGGGGGTAACATGGAGTTTTGGTCATGGTCATGTTACTGTATTACTATTTATTGTTCTTTATTTTTCATGTTGTTTATTTATTTTGGGTTGTATTACTTTTTATGCATATTATATTTCTTTATTTGGGAGAATTCGTTCCTAGTGTTCTCTATTGATTCCCTGGAGCTTGTCTCTAGCCTCGGAGGATTGGGAATGCATCTTGGGCCTTATTGTGGATCATCTCAGGTTATCGGTACAAGGTAGACCTGAGTGGGTTCAGGATAAGAATAGTTTTTCATTGTTTTCACCAAAAGGATTCATAAAAAAAATTTTTGGTAAAACTATGGTTTTTTGAATTATAATAGGGTAATTAATCAAGTTAGTTTGGTAATAAAATAGATGGACACCTTATTTTTTTATGATTGAAAATGAATAGAGAGTGGTGGACTTTTATAACTATTGTGAGTGGACCACTTGTATTTTTTTAAACTTAAATGGTTTTTCCATGTGTTTAACATGAAATTTTTTTCCAAAAATGAAAAATTATATTTCATAAAATAGATATGATCTAAATATTATAAAAAAAATTAATTATGTAGATGTTTTGGTTCATTTTTCACTTATCTTTTTCATTTAACAGTAATGTTAAACTAGTTTTTCATAACACTTATAAATAATTTAAAATGAATTTTCATTGAATTAGGGAAATAAAATATATTTTTATTATTAGATATTATAAATATATTATATTTTTAATATGGTATAAATTAATAAAAATTCATCTAAATAATTTGAGATAGTATAATATAAAATTAAAAAAGTTGATGTTGTGTAAAAAAGGGTTTTCAAAGAAGAAACATGCATCAATAGAGAATGATATAATAGAGTATGTCATAATGATATTACATCCCATAATATAAATTAGATTAATATATATATTTTTTAACAATTTTTTTACTTTCAAAAACCTCATATGAAGATTTATCTTTTAAATTGTTCTATAAAAATTAATTTTATAAACAAACTAGTATATTTCATTTATTAATCAATATATTTAACTTTTATGAAAATAAAAAAACCCCAATATTAAAATGTTGATATGTATATATTAAAAATTAATTTTAATTAATTACATAAATGTTCATAATATTTCAATTAATTTTTCTAAATATATGTGTAAATAAAATTTAATGATTTTTCTAGAAATGTATTCTTTTTAATCATAATATGATATTTATTGATATCTTATTTATAGAAAACAAATAATAATAATTTTAATAAAATTTATTTAACATATAATATATATTTTTTAAATAAAATATCAAAAAAAATGTTTTATCATTAATGTTTGGGAGTAAAATGCATATTTTTGTATAAAAATATATATCAAACAACATGATCCATTGTTTTTTAATATTTTGTATTTAATTTTTTTTAAATATCAAATAATTAATTTTAATTATAAACATGTTCAATGAATATACTCTTGTTAATTTTTTATCATATTCATATCCACCATTCCAACCGAAAGGCGATAACTTCAAAATTAAAATATAACTTTTTAATATTATTTCAAATTCAGTTTAGTCATTGTGTTGAGTGAAATGTAATATGAAATCAAGGATGCATGAAATGATATATATAATAAGAGTATTATTTTACTAAAGGTAATCTTAATTAATCATGTAACTGAAATTAAATAAGGTGTTTCAAGTAACACTAAATATCTAAAAGATCAATTTTATTAGAGAAACTATACATCCAAAAATCATAGGGTATAACATATACCACTATACAATGAATATTTCCATCAAAATTATCTACAATATTAAAAACAAATGAGGATAATTATAACTCATTAAATCCTATTGATCCCACATAACATAAAAAACAATGGGATTTAGTACAAAACAATGACATAGAGAGTGGTATCGCTTTGTAGAAATTTCTGACATTGAAAGAGCTACACTACAAGTTATGCCTCATTAGAGTGGTAAATCTGCAGTATTGTTACAAAGGTGTTTAATATATAAAAGGATATTTTATGTACTTATTTAGTAAAGTCACATGGAACACATAGTGGAATTGAGAGGGGATTAGTGTAAGTAGAAGGTTATAAGATACAGTCCTAATAAAAATAGGTATTTCAATGGGACCAACATAAAAAATCATGTTTTCCCATCATTGATATAACTTATAACATTATAACATTGATAAATTCATAAAAAAGCTTTTTCACTAACATATAATTATAAGTATCACCTTAATTATGAGCATTAATTTTCTTCCAACATTATCATTCCCAAAAGTGTTTTTTACTCTATCCTTATCTGTAATTTCATAAGATATATACAGTCCCAATATATTTATATCTCTACATTATTTTCTATAAAAAAAAATTTCAATTATTTTAATATATATGTTCATATGAATCCATTTAAATTCTCAAATTCATTCAATTTATATATGAAAACAAAACTATATGAATCTATTGATCAAAACCATTATTATAATTTAGACAAGAATATATTAACATATCTCTTATGGTTTGAATTGATATATAAAAAAGAATGATTTATTAATGATAATATGATGTATATAAACATAATTATTTATCAAAATATAGTTGATTAAATTCATGTAATTTTGATTCATATTTCATATCCCAATCAGACACTATGTAATGAGATCTTATATTAAACCATACCAATTCCTTAATCTATATCATAGAAAGTAATCATAGATAGAAATATTCACAAATAAAGATGAAGTGTGACTAAGTTATATGAAGATAAAATACATCCCATATATAACTATTGCATATAGATGTTCTCTGGGGTCTTTTGACAAACACATGTTGATGTTTTCCAATTTTTTATTTTAAAAAGGGATATGGGTGTAACATACCATTAAAATATTGTCTCTAATAATTAACACGATAACATAAAAAACAAAAAGAATTAAACACTGTGATATATCTCTTTAGGCCATCCAACCAGAAATACTCTTTCAAATATATATATTCATCTTTGTAGTTATGGGATTAACAGAGAATGAAGAACTACGATAATCCTCTAACAACTCATATTTCAAATCATGAATGGATAGATGAAATTCATGATTCATAATGAATATTATTCAATAATTATTAATGTTAAACACTATAATATTTAATTCATACTTTTAGAGATATAAATATTACTTTTGTGCCTTTTAATATTTACCTATGTAGATGGTCATGTAATCTTTTTAGAAAGATAATATTTATCCCATGCTTTCTCAATTTTAAGATGTATCCTTTTAAATTTTATAAAAAATTTATTATGATCCTTAACGAGGATAAGCTATCATAATCTTTTTTCCTCCAAGAAATAGTCACTATGTATTCTATCAAATGGTTAAAATGTATTATATATCCATAATAATTAATCTTATATACAAAAATCTATAAATCATATTCACGTCCTTATATATGAATATATAATATAATATTTCCAATCAATATATTTTTTTATATCACTTTAATCACTATAGATAATGTATCTATATCTTTATTGCTAAAACTACTGTAGAAAGCCCCATATAATGGTTTGGGTTATTTTATCTTGAAATATCAATTTCATTTAGATGATCTATAACCATGTAATTATGAATAATAATTATTTAAAATCCCTCCATGTATGAATGATAATATATTAGAAACCCTTCTCCCCCTCATGGATATTTAAACATGGTTTTACTGTGTAATCTTTTTTTTCATTTCATTGAATTTTTCTTCCTGATCGTCTGCCCAGATTAACTTGGAACCCTTTTAGGTTATCATAGTGAGTAGAAGAGGTAATACTTATAAATTTCGACAAAATATTTAGAATATCTTGATATACAAATAGTAATATGGAACTCAAACACTCTGGTTTGTCTTACCTAAAATTCAACACCCTCTATCATTTATAGATATATAGATATACCCTCTCACTAAATTAAATGGATAAAAAAAGAAAAAAAATTCATCCAAAAATCATAATTTTTTTATTTTGTATATATTTTCCCATTCTATAGTTTATTTAGTATAATTTTCAAGTTATACTCATAAAAATATACGATATTTCATTAGATAATAATATCATGTATAACTTTTATAGAATTTTATCTTATGTATATCTTTATTCTTCACCCACAATAGAATTTATCCAAAATGATGGTAAATCATGGTAAAGTATCGTGATCCACAAAGTTGATCAAATAAGACATGAATATTGGGTAGATGATACTTTATCTTGTCAATGATTATATTAAGACAAGAATAATCAATGCATTGTTTCATATATATGTTTATATTTTTATAAAAATGTAAAGGTGGACACCATGGAAAAAATGTTTGTCGAATGAATCCCTTGTGAATAATTTCCTGTAGTTTGTTCTTAAATTCATAAAAAAATATTTCAATAAATTCAATATAAACTCAAGGATATTATTTTCGAACAAGGATTGATTTATATTGAAAAACAATCTTCATACTTAGGTGGAAGAATATGAAACTCTTCTAGAAATACATCAATAAAACCCGACACAATATCTATATCATGAATTTTGAGTTTCTCCCAAAACATCTGAGATAAATTACACATTAACATTGGAATAGAAACACATAAAATATATGATCTTTTAATCATATGGTCTTATTTATTATCTTAATGATAAATACTCTTATGATGGTTTGGAATATAAAATGTGATTTCACATTCTATGATGTTAGATTATTATTTGTAAAGAGTTATAAAACACATTCTTAACATATTATATATTTCAATTATAGGTATAATTAATATATTTTATTTAACTTCACTATCATAATAATTAACTATATTTGAGTAAAATAATGGAGATTCAATCAATGTAGAATTAGTTGGTTTCCCTGTAAATTCTACATCAAGTTGTTTAGGTGGAATCATGATACCCATATTAAAAATTTCAGATATGAATATATCTTTTGATCATGAGTCAAATAAAATGTTACATTTTCTAGATATGATGGTTAGTGTAAAGATCGCAATATCAATATAAATCCCAATATTAGATGTAGTGATCAAATGAGATTTTCAATTATCTCTATGATTAAGAGGATAGTGGTGTAGATCAGTCTCATTAAAAATCATATTTTGGTAATGGCTAGAATAATTCATATAATCATTTCATATGAAAGACTAGTGTTGGAATGGTTCCTTATGTTAAGATCTATATTGATTCATTTCATTGAAAAAATTCTTCACAAAACTTATACATTGTTTTTTTATGATTTAGATTGTTTCCAAACATAAAAACCCATGTTGTTTATTTTTCATAACTCACCTAAGTCCACCATACAACCATTATAGTAGCGTGGTTTTGATACATATTCATTCTTCCATGCCACACATCATTAGATATTCTGCATAAATGGATAATATATTTCTTTTCAAAATCATGAGATTCATGTGAAACTCTAATAAATATTTCATCCTTGATATTACAAAGAATGTTTTCATCATAGCTAATTAATAACCTTATTGAAAAATCCCTTCAGATACAACACTTTATATGACTAAAAAATTTATAAAAAATTAATATTTTGGGGGATGAAAATACAAAAAGTGTACATCTTGAGTCCTAAAATATTTTCACCATAGATACCAAGATATTAATTATCCTTTATCTTTTACTCAAGGAAATCATCTTCCATTATTTATATATATTATGCATTATGTAAATATTGAAAAATAATCTCATAATATCATCCCACTCACTAGATTCAATTTCATCTGGTTCCCTTTTATTCTATATTAGATTCCACAATTCATCTTATTCTCCTTCCAAATGAAAAAAACTCCAAACCTATTATCCTATTATAAAAACATAAAAATTGAAAATAAATTTTTAGTGGTAATGATAAACTTCTAACTGAAGAGTGGATTAGTTAATTTAGATAAATCATAGTATGTTTCTTCATTAACATTTTAATATATTATTATTCATTCTATTGTTAATTTTTAGTTTCATATTTATTCATGGATTGAGAAAGATGTGTGATAATTTCAATGATATTTTTTTCACCTCCCAAAAATATTATCGTTTAAAGATGAAAATTGATTCCTTAAAATTCAATCATATAATTTACATAATTATTTTTGGTATTATACATTTACCATAATCAAAAACTAATATTTTAAGAAACTCTAATAACATTGTAGAACCACAATATCTTGAACATTAAATTATATGATTTTTATATAATTAAAATATCATTTTAATATAAAACACATTAGGTTTATTCAACCTAATTCATGTATATCATATATTTAAATATTTTATGATGGTTAATAAAGGGTTTTTAAATTTATAATGTATACCCACTATGTGTTTGATTCTATGTTTGAGGAAACACATGTTTGTGTGCATTAGGTGGCAATCATGTTGAGCTCAAAGCTACATTTTTAGAGTCATTAAAAATATTTATTTTTCTTACAATGACACAACCAATTATTGTATCTTGTTAGGGATCTAATATTATCAAATCCACTAACTATATAATTTACCAAAATTCCAATACATTTTCTTATACATTGTCTTATCAATATATTTCAACTTATAGACATCCCCAGACATAACCTTGATAATTTTTCTATTGATATTTCTAATGTGTTCTCATTTAAGTTTAAAATATTTAAGCAACTCATTATCTTATACCAACAGTAGAGACCCAAACACCCTATTAATAAATATTACATTTTAAAAGACAAATATTCAGTTTATAATGTAATGATCCAATCCCGAATTGTTTAGTTCTATTACCATAGTAATTTTAGAAAAAAAAACATTGGTATATGTGTTATCTAACTAATCTATAACCTTTATATTTATAACTATTACCCATAATAGACATATAATTCATAATACATTTCATCACAACCTCGTTAAGGGTAAAAAAATAAACGATGATCATAGATTCATAATTTGGATAACTAAATGATACCACAATCTAGTATCCTTATAAGGATATAATAACATGATAATAAATTTTGAAAATCGTACCATGCATATCATAGTTTATAAACATGATTCATTGAAAAATGTCTGTCATATCATATTACATGATTTCTGATAAAATTAAATAACACGAACCATCAGAACATAACATTTTTATTAGTCAATGTAATGTGGAAAACACATAATATTATTACAATGTGAATTTTTCTAATAGAAATATGACACATCAATATGTTAAAGACATGAAATCAATCCCTCACTAATATCATAGACATGTAACCATAACCTCACATAACCTTATGGCTATGAAATGTAGGTCTATCCATAACACTATTAATATGTAATTAGGTTCAAACATAATATAGAGAATATGTATTTAGGTTGACACATATCATATTTTTCTCAAGATTTATCGATCATTGTCTAATTAATTGGATTTATATATAGATCCCCCCAACCACAGAATAATTTTCATTAATATGTGTTCAAAAATATCATAAAACATTGATCAAAACATATTTCAAGAAAATAAATTAGTAATAATTTTCATTATATCCTTAAAAAAATGGTTTATATGAAATTTGTGTCGTAATCATTTCACCAGTCCATAAAATCATAACACATGGAAAAGATGTGTTTTTAATAAGAATCATGTCATCATAATAATAAACAATTTATATAATTAATAATAATGTTTTCCATGGATCATATCACCCATGAATCACATGTAATATAAAATGATGTCATTTAAGATTAAAAATTATTTAGAAATGAAAATAACATGGAACGAATCTTGATAATAATATAAATTCAATGAAAATAAAATTTTTAATAATAAAAATTCATAAAATGTTTTTGAAATATTTTTATTTTTAAATCACATTGGAAATTTATAATGGATTCATAAAAAAATAACCATGACATCGATAACTATTTTTCATCACATACACATTATAACCAATATTCTATTTACAATATTAGTAAAATAAATCATTACTTTTTTCAGAAAATAACATTAACATTTCATAAAATATAAAAAATTTATAAATGGGTTATAATACGTTTTAATATCAAATATATATGATATATTTTATTAAAAAAATATGTAGAGAACTTTTTTTGTAGAAAAAAATGTGTTTCTGAATGAAGAATAAAATAAATATGTTTTTATAGAAAATATAATTTCAATATATGTGTAAATAAATAGATAAAATGTAACGAAAAAATTTATTCTATATAAATAACATTATAAAAATCAATATTACATGTTTATTGTGATAGGAATCATTTTATTTCATTATTTGTACCACAAACGTAATGAATCATAAAAAATATTAATATTTTATAATAAAATCATGACAACATTTGAATCATGGAATGAAGTTCCTTAATAAATAAATATCTTATAATGTATTTATAAAACCAATAAGTTTGTGTTGAAAAATAAAAAGATAAATTCATTGATTGTATATGAACCACATGAATTAAACACTTGTTGAATATGGAATGTTTCTTTAAAAAATTAAATGTGTGACAAAATCCCTACCCTTTTGTGGAAAAATCCTTCAATGACCTTAAAACCTCCATAATAATAATTTTGTTATTATATATATATATTTTTCATCTATATATATTAATTACATACATAATATTGTATGTCAAAGATCCGTTTATTAAAAATTCCATGTTAAAATCATGATTCTGGTAATAACATCTTTGTTTATCATGATTGTTTCAATTTATTAGTTTCGGTTCTCATGAACTGATCAAGATTCCATAATATAGAAAAATATAACAATTATATAAATATCATATATATTTAGTATATATGATTTTATTGTAATCCAAAAAATTTATTGATAGAATTTGAAATACACCCTTTTTTCGAGATGATAGTTGGTATGTATAGAAGAAAAATATATCTATATTAATAATGAATGATGTAAATGTGTGGTAGATAATATATTATACCTAGATAAAAAATTACTTCATATTTAGAACATATATTTAAAAAACCAATCAATATTATATTCCTTATAAAATTTGAATCAATCACATCTCTCCAAGAGACTCTAGTCTTCCGAACACATAAGAATGATTTCCATATTCCCATAGAACTAAAACTATGTTGTTATATGTGATTTTATAATTCTATAAGTATCATATTATTACTTATATCATATAATTTAATTTAATATATCATTAAATTATTCTTTGAGAGGAGGTGAAGGAAGACAAATAAGATCGGTTCTCAAGGTGGTAGTCCCCCACAAATATGAATAATGATTTTGAATTCCATTTTTATGGAGTCAGAGAATTATTTTAATTAATAAATTAACAAATTAACATCTATGTATGATTACAGAACTTATGTTTAAATATTATTATATTTTAATAAGAAATGCATAATTTTTTTGGGTGATAAAATAAAATTCATTATTATGGGAGTTACCTTTTCATTGAGAAACATCATTTAGATTCCCCCAAAAGGATTCATCAGTTCTCTTTATGGCGAAATATGGATTCAATTATTAGATGAATTAATTTGATAATTTATTTGGGATGATATTTTTATAAAAAATGAATTTAATAAATTTTTTTATTATATAAGTGGGGTAAGTGAAACACATCGAATTTTTCAAATAGAAAAAATTTAATTCCATTTTTCACATACCAAATTGTTCCAAAATGGTAAATTATTGAGAAAATTAGATAACTATTCTGAAAATGTCTCTAAAATTGGTGTTTTATTGATATTTAATATTTTTTATCCTTTGTATTTTTAGTTTGAACATCATTAAAACAATTTAAACATAATTATATATAATACATATTTTCTATTTATGAAATTTAATATGGTAAAAAAAATTATGTTCATCATATTACATAATATTAATTATTCATATTAATTATTTTTAATCCGTTATTCCAAATTAAACACATTAATGTGGGAGAGTTTAAATTAAATTTAAACCTATATATGTGATGAGAAAGAATGTATTCAGAGTAAAAATTTACAGAATAAAATATTTTCTTAATATCAAAATATAATATGATATTTGATTATATTTACTAAATTATATTTTTACATATATATATTTTAGATAATTTAAAATTTTAAAACCATGCAGAATATTTCGGTAAAATTTTAAATGGATCAATATAAATAGAAATTGAAAATAAATCCCAATATAATTCGTTATGCCGGAAAAAAATTTCATTTCAGAATATATTAATAAATAAACTTAAAATATATTTCAAATTATGATTTCAAAAATGAAGTTTTATTTTTCAAATAAAAGTTATTTTCTATCAAAAAATTATTTTAATTAGAAATGAGATGAATGAAATAAAAATTACATTTAATAAAATATAGTTTTTAAGAAAAAAATTTTATTTATTTTTATATGATTCTTAGAAAACAAATAATTTTAATATTAAAAACATGACTGACTATATATTATATAAATTTATTTACAATCTATCATTAGAAGTTATTTTCGTAATTATTTTTTGTAATGTAATGAACATAAAAATATTTTATAAAAAAACACAAATATTTAAAAAAATTATTTTAATCATTAATTAATTAGTCTTTATAGAAATCATTTTCATATATGTGTAAACAATATAGATTGATCTTTTTGTTAAAATAAACCATAATTGCCATTCTAAGGTATATTTTATAATTATAATATTAAATAATAATTCTTTATTTATATGTCATGTTTCTTTTAAACACTCTATAATGAATTATACGAGAAAATTTTAATTTACATTAATAAAACATATTATTAAATCAAATTATAAAAAATTAATAATTAGAAAAGTCTAATTAAAATTAAAAAATTATAGTTTTTAATGATTACATTTAAATATATAAAAAAATAAACCAACATTATCAAATATGTACTAAATAAAAAATTGATGAACATCATATCTGATTATAGAAAAAAATAAAACATTGTAATATAATTTTCTAAATTATTATAAATTATGTATTAAAATATATATATATATATGAATTATTTAATTAAATATGTAATTATGAAATATAATCCTTATATCATTGGTTAAAACACGTTCAACTATGTCACAACCTGTCCTCGGGGCCCATGCCGTGACTACCCAAAGCCCGCCTTCCATAGGCATGGGGCTGACGACTAGCACCAAAGGCGTAAATCCTGATAAAAAGGGAAGGTATTGCCTTTATAAAAATTAGAAAACACAATAGAGTATGCAAAATAAATAATCACTAAGTAAAACTAAGTACAAAGTAAGTACTGTAAACTAAATGGGCTAGTATACAAACCCAACTAAATGTACTGCACAACTGAAAAGAAAGTACGACAATAGTAAAGTGAAGCAGCAACCACTAAGTCATCCTCCAAATATAACACCTGATGGGTGGGTACAAATGGTCTCCTCAGCTCCTCGGGTCCAGCCATCCGCTCAGTGTACGTCTCGTCTAGTGGTCCACCTCTAGGTACCGTCCAGCTCCACACGCCTCCACCTCGATCATTTTTGTCCATCGTTTGCATCCAACATAACATAGTGTGGGCATAGTGTGTGCAGGGTTGAGTATACGATACTCAGTTGGGACCCCGAGTCCCACGAAGGTCTCCCATAATCCACGAAGGATAAAACACAATGGAATGAAATAAACACGAAGTAAAAAATTGTACCTTGGTATATTCCCATACATATACCTATGTTATCAATCACAGTTCGGCTCCCACTTCTTAGCCCAATCAAAATCAGGTCCACACAAGAAAGAAGTCAATCACATCAATGATAATTATTGAAAGGCAATACTAAACTCAACTTGGGATAGTAATCATGAAGAAGGGTGGATATGATTAGATATAGCCTCTGAATCATCTCCTATATCAAACCCACATAGGATCCAAGTACAGAAGTCAACGCCACCGAACCCACGTAGGATCCATGTATAGTAACCATTGCTACTAAACACACGTAGGATCCAAGTATTGCCGTCATCGCTACCGAACCCTCGGAGGATCCATGTATAGTCGTCTTCACTTCCAAACCTATGTAGGATCCAAATACAATCGTCTGCGTCGTCGAACCCAGGGAGGATTCTAGAACGGTAGTCGTCGTCGTCGCAGCCAGCTCTATGGTTCCCGCACACAGCGTACTCGATTTCGGGAGGGTCCGCTCCTCTAGTAAATGGGTCGATTCATCAACTACCCTGAAGTTCTGAGTTGATGTATCCTGATGTTATGTCTCCTCAAAATGAACCCAACACAATAGACGGTGCATCAAATGGATTCCCGGTCTGAGAGATATTGGCTTTTCATTTGTAAGGGCCCGCGTGGAAATAAGCTCGTTCCAAACCCGGCCATTTACAATAGTAGTCAAAAACTCACTTAGAGTATTGCAAAAGTACTGCCTCGTTGAAAGGATCCCAGTTCCGTAGATGGCATGTCGATCGGATGTGAGGTCTTTATGTTATTCTTGTTTAAGTGAATAACGGGCCCGACCAGTTATGTCCAGTGGACTGATGGGTCGGGTCGCCCAGTTTTGGCAGTTCTGACCAGGTTGGGGTGTCGAAACGGCCCGATGATTCGTGCGGCTTGGCTTGAAGGGTGTGGCCTGGACCGAAGGGGCACGGCCAGGGTCGAACTGATACGGCCCGGTCGCCGCGGCCATCTGGCCGAGCAGTCTGAGCCGGGGGGTGGCCCCCCGGCTGCCCGAACCGGCGGCTCCATGCAGATCTGCCCTCCCAAACCGGCAGGCTAGGCTGGCCTGCATTCTGGAGCAATATAGTCGTTGGTTTCTTCAGCGGGATGTCCTATTGGTGTTGTGGTTCGGCTCCGCCCGACCGGCCGATGGGATGGACGGTTCTCTAGCACGTTGCCCTCTTGACGTCGCGGCTCGCCTCTGTCTGACCGGCCGACAGGCCGACCAGTTTTTCCACTGAAGCAGCCCACCCTATGAGGGCAGTGGTTACCACAGTGTGGCGCTGTGGGTCCCTACGATTCCTTCCTTTGGCCCAGTTCTTCATTGTCAGTCGGGCGGCCCGCAGTTGTGGCCAAGGGTTCATCCGCACGTGGTTGGTGCATAGTCGCCGCATTCAATCGTTGCTGCTTCCCTATTCCAAACAAGATAAGATACGACAGAGGGTTGTCAGGCCGTGTTTTTTTTGCCTGTGCCTTCCGCGTTATGCAGTAACAATCGACCCAAGATGATCATGGTTTCATGAAGAACAACGAATAATTTTATTCAAATTAAATTGAAACAATTCACCCTACCTCGATAAAAGACATTGTACGTCGGGAGTCATGGAAGACGGCGTCGTGGAGAGTGGATTCCTAGATGACGTTGGTGAGCATCCAAGGAGGAAACAACGTCTCTATATTAGTTTCAGAGAGGAGAAGGAAAGTCACATCATCGCCCTTTTTGGAGTCGGTGTTCTTCGTTAAAGAGGTGTCATTCATCACGGGAGGAAGATGTTGTTCAATGAAGGAGGAACTTCCTTATTCCTTTACACAAGATCTCTATCCAATTTATCCCAACACAACATGTGCTAATGTAAAAATAATAGGCTAATGATATTATTTTATTAACACTAGAAATTTAAATTTTCAAAATTTAAAACACTTAATTAATTAATTGGAGTGGTTAAATTTATTAATTATGGTGTTTTGGCAAGAGTTAAAGAGGGAGAGAGAGAGAGGAAGTGGAAGGGTTATACAATTAAATAGGATTTAACAAAATAATGAAGGGGTTTAAGGAATTTAGGTGGTGGTGAAAGGTTAGGTCTCGTGCGGACCCCACCTCACAAATATCCACACATGGGTAGTTTGGTGGTTGTGGGTCCCACCCCTAAATCCCCCATGTTGGATATAAACTCCGTAGATATAATATAAATATTTTCTATAAATTTTATTTATTTTAAACTAACTCCCCCAAAATTAATTCTCAACCCGATTAAAACGCAATTGCGGTATAGGTCCCCTTAAACAATTACCCACAGTGCAAGTTCATCGGTACCCTCAGATTTCAATTCCGAGCATCGGTTCAAATGATAGAAAAACCGGTTCATTCGTTTACTGAATGTACCTGAGTTAAACTTCGGAAATTGATTCCAAGAACACCGGGCATTGGAATCATGTTCCGTCAAAATCCAAAGACTCATAAAATTCCAATGTATTTATGAAAAAAATTCCTTGAAATTTTTGGGTCATTATATTATTCCCACCCTAGGGATTTATGTTCCCGTAAACCTACAACATAAACTAGGAGAAAAAATGACGGTACTAGGCAGTCATATGAGCCTACCACTCCCATGTTCCCTCTTGTATGTTCCCGTGATGCCAATGAATGTGCACCAGAGGAATCAACCATCCACATAGGATCCACTCCTATCGATCCTCGATCTCTACCGAGACCTCGGTGAATGTATCCATGTCATCTATGTCCATCTATCCATTTTCGATGATGTGGGTCGGGTCGTGCACGTATCTCCTCAGCTGAGATACATGAAAGACATCATGAACCTAGTGAAACTAAGGTGGAAGGGACAGGAGGTAAGCCACCTCACCTACTCTCCTGAGGACCTAGAAAGGTCTGATGATGTACAGAGATAACTTGTCGCCCCAACCAAATCTCTGTAATCCACATCGAGGTGAGACCGATAAGAAAATGTAGTCGTCATCCTTAAACTCCACGTGTATTCGTCTCATAGCAGCATAGGACTTCTGTCATCCCTGTACAGTCCTCATCTGCTCCTGGATGATCTGCACCTTCTCCGTCTTAGCCTGAACCATTTCTGGTCTTACAAGTGCTGACCCCCTAGGGTCAGTCCAGCACAGAGGTGATCTGGAAGGTCGGAAGTATAGTTCCTCGTATGGTTCCTTGCCGATGGTGGAGTGGTAGCTGTTGTTGTACTCAAACTCCACTAGGGGTAGGTGATCCTCCCAGCTTTATCTAAAGTCAAGGACACATCCACGGAGCATTTCCTTAATATTATGAATGGCCTTCTCCATCTGGCCATCCATCTGAGGATGAAAGGCGACGCTTAGGCGTAGCTACGTCCCAAATGCCTCTTGCAACCACATACAAAGTTGGGAAGTAAAGAGAGAATCTCAATCATAGATGATAGACAATTTCACACCATGAATCCGTACAATATCTTGAATGTAGAGGCCCTCCATGCTCTCTACTGATCCCTACTCTCTGATCGGAAGGAAGTGGGATGAATTGGTGAGTCGTCCATGATCACCCAGATAGAGTTGTTTCCCCTGGGTGTACGCGGAATCCCCATCATGAAATCCAGGTATATCCTATCCCACATCCAATCTGGTACCTCAATGGGTTGTACAAGCCTGCTGGTACCTAGTGCTCTACCTTCACTTACTGACATGTGAGGCATCGTGAAACGAACTCTGCTACATCCTTCTTCATGCCTGGCCACTAGTGATGTCATCTGAGATCCTGGAACATCTTTTCCACTCGTGGATGTACCTCTTAAGGGGATGTGTGAAACTCTATCAACACTTCATCCTGTAATGTAACTCGTACCATGCTACTTCCCATGAAGAGGATGATGTGTTGTCCTCCTTTAGAAAATCCATCAGGTGCATGCCCTGTGGAAATTTGAGCACGTTGCATCTCACAATCTATGTCTCCACACTATTCCTCTCTGACCCTCTGAGGTAGGGAAGTATCTATGATGGACTATAGAAAAGTTTCCCCATCTCTAACCATGAAAGATATCGGCAAAGTAGCTAACTGCTCTGTCACCTCTACAAGTAGCTGAATTCCCGATCAACTGATGAGAGCATTAGCTACAGAATTCCCCTTCCCATGAGTATAGAATATCTCAAAGTCATAGTCCTGGAGGAACTCAAGCCATCGCCGCTGTCTCAGCTTCATGTCATACTGAAAGAAAATGTACTTGAGACTCTGGTGGTCAGAGTTCACTGTAAAGTGCTCGCCCATCAAATTGTGTCACCACACCTTTAAGGTGAAGACCACTAATATTAACTTCAGGTCATGGGTAGTGTATTTTTTCTTGTGTTTCCTTAACTGATGTGAACCATAGGTGATCATTGCCTGCTCTGGCATCAAAACACACCTGATTCCGGTCCTTGATGTGTCGTAGTGAACCACGTACCAAACACCCTCATCGTTTAGCCTCAAGATGGGCCCACTGGTTAATCTCTGTCTCAGCTTTTGGAAGCTCTAATGACATCTATCTGATCACACAAAGGTTTTCCCCTTCATAGTCAAAGCTGAAAGTGGTGATGCAACTCTGGAGAAGTCTGGAACAAGTATTCTATAGTACCCAGCCAGACCTAGGAAACTCCACACCTCCATCACGCTCCTGGGCGGATCCCAAGAAAGTACCGCCTCGATCGTTATAGGTTCCACAACAACTCCCACCTCCAAGATGATGTGCCCCAATAATTGAACCTCTCAAATCCAAAACTGGAACTTTGAGAGCTTACCATAAATTTGGTTCTCTCAGAGTGTGTCTAGTACACCCCGCAAGTGATAGGTGTGCTCCTTCTCATTAGTCGAGTGAATCAGTATGTCGTCGATGAAGACTATGACAAATAAATCGAGGTAAGGCTAGAATATTATGTTCATGAGACTCATTAACACTTCTAGAGTGTTGGATATGACAAAGGGATTAAAAAAGTACTCATAGTGGCCATACCGACACCTGAAGGCCATCTTCTGCACATCCTCGTCTCAAACTCTGAGCTAATGATAGCCTGACCTGAGGTCTATCATCAAGAACCATCATGCTCCCTTGAGCTAATCAAAGAGGTCAAAAATCCCCAAGATTGGGTACTTGTTCTTTATGGTCACCAGATTTTGGTGATGGTAGTCGACACACAGTCATAAGCTCCCATCCGCCTTCCTGGAAAATAAAATCGGAGAAGCCCAGAGTGAAACACGGGGTAGGATGAATCCCTTTCCCTACAAGACCTACATCTTTTCACGTAGCTCATGAAGCATGAAGGGAGTCATTCGATATGCTGGAGTAGATATTGGTGTGTTCTCAGGGTACAAGTCAATGTAGAAATATACCTCTCTACGAGGAGTTTGTCCTATAATGTTGTCAGGGAAAACGTCTGTATACTGATCCACCACAACCGGAAAACTCAGACTCCACACATCAACCACTCCAAGGATGAGACTAGACAACTGATGTGTGATTGGCTGGATCCTCCTCCGCGTAACTCATTCCTCAAAGGCTTCCTTCTCACCAGTGAAGATGAACCAGGTCCCATCCGTGTAGATACACCGCACTCTGCACCTAATACAATCAATCTGAGCATGGACTATAGATAACCAGTCCATACCCAAGAAGACGTCGTAAAGTCTCGACATCACTATAAGAAGATCTCAACCGAAGCTCTCGCCTCCTAGAGTAAGATCACAAAGTCGACACCAGTGCGTAATCCCCGTAGGAGTATCTAACCGTAGGGATCGATCCAACAGCTCCTTCTGAATCTCCGAGCTCCGAATAAGGGTAGAGACAATAAAAGAATTACTCGATACTGTGTCTATAAGAACTGAAGCAATGGCGGAGTAGACATAGATAGTACCTTGAATCATCTCTAGTGCCCTTTTTTCATAGGCCTTGACATCCTTGAGGTGAGCCTGCCCTTGTCTACCGACTCTCTATGGTCAGGGTTGTCCACCTGGTGGTGGTGGTGGTAGAGCATCGAAACGTCATCCATCACCTGCTACTCGGCCAGATCCTCTACCTCATCCTCCTACTCCCTACGGACCACCATGGTCAGACCACTACCTCATCCTGGGAGGTCCTTCCATTATCTGCTGCTCATCTGCATGGCGGGTTGGGCAGTCCTGAGCCATGTGGCCCTACTCACCGCATGCATAGCACTTCCAGCCCCTTTTATGGATGGCTCTACTCCGTGTGCCCCGCACATCCGAAACAGAATCCTAAGGTCACCCACATGATGGACTGATCTTCTTGGACCTGTACGACATCTGTCTACCTCCAGTTGCAGAAGACTCCACTACATGTCGCCATGTGGTTGTTCTCGCTGCTGGTGATGGCTCAGTAAGAAATCTCTCTACAAGAAGGGATCGTTCCAGTACTCATGTCTTCGTCGGAATTCTATGGGAGATCATCGAAGTACTGAACTCATGTCTCAGTTCCTTCTCAATGGTATGGGTCTCAGAATAATGGGTCACGTACCCTGTCCGTGGAATAGGGTGAGAGGTCGGTAAATCTTACTGAGTACAGGGGTACTATCATACTGTGTTGTCGCAGTTGTAGTAACTTTTGATTGCACAACGCACAAAGGGTGGCTGGAACATACTCTTGACGGAAGAGGCAATCAAAGTCCCTCCAAAGTAGTGATGCCTCGTGATGCACCTGGTGCTTCAGGCTCCACCGTCTTCCTGCTACTTCATGCAGGATACTCACGACAATGATCACCATAAGGTCTGCTGGTGTCCCAACCAATCTAAAGACTCTGACAGTAGCCACCAGCCAATCCTCAACTGCGTGAGGGTCCGTCTCTCTACAGAACCTGGGTGGCCTCTGTCACTGAATCTCGTGCAGCACACTCAGGTGGCGTGTACTCTCTACAGCTGGGGCCAGTGGTATCGGTGTCCCAACGGGTAGTGGTACCGCTGGTGACTCCGTTGTAATGGGTCCCTGCACTGAGGCCTCGTCTCTTGGTGGGATGCCATCTCACATGTAACTAGGAACCCAAGCTGGTTGAATTCATGGGGCCATCCGGAAACTAAACATGTGTTCCACCGTCAAACAGTATAACTTGTGAGTTGACACAAAGTAATCACAATGAAAACTTTTGATTCACACATGAAATCATTTTTTTCAAGCATATAGTCGAAAATCAGAATTCAGGGCCTTGGTGTATGGATACGCTGGCCACAACCCCAAAACTAGACTCCCTGGACTAAAAAACACACTCAATAATCTTAACACTATTTCTTCATAGAAATAAATTATCAAAGTCCTGAGTTCTACGGTAGAACCTTCCTTTTATACTAATTTTTCATAGCCCGTCCTCGAGGCCTGTGTCGTGACTACCCCAATCCTGTCTTCCATTGGGCAGGGGTTGGCGACTAGCACCAAAGGTGTAAATCCTGATAAAAAGGTAAGGTATTGGCTTCATAATTGTAAACAAACACAACAGAGTACGCAAAAGAAGTAAGCACTTAGTAAAAATGAGATCAGAGTAAGTGCTAAAAGTCAATGGTCCAGTATACAAACACAACTAAAAGTAATTTACAGCTGAACAGAAAGTACGACAATAGTAAATTGATGCAGCAACCACCGAGTCATCATCCGGATATCCCACCTGAAGGGTGGGTACAAATAGTCTCCTCAGCTCCTAGGGTCTATTCATCCACTCAGTGTAAGTCACGTCTAGTGGTCCACCCCCAGGTACCATCCATCTCCACACGACTCCACCTCAATCATTGTTGTCCATCGTCTGCATCCAACACAATGTAGTGCGGGCATAGCCCGTGCAGGGGTGTTTATACGATACTCAGTGGGGACTCCAACACCCCTGATGGTTTTCTAGAATCCTAGAAGGATAAACCACAAAGGAAAGATACAAATACAAAGTATCAACCAACTCTACTTACGTATATACCCGTACATATACCTAAGTTATCAATCACAGTTTGGCTCCAACATTCGATCCAAATCACAATCCAGTCCACACAGGAAAGAAGTCAATCACATCAATGATAATGATTGAAAGACAAGACTCAGCACACACAAGTATACTACTCACAATGAAGGGTGGAGATGATTATATGTTCTATATGAATCATCTCCTATGCCGAACCCACATAGGATCCATGTACATAAGTCATCACCACCAAACCCAGATAAGATCCATGTATAGTAACGCTCGCTGTCGAACCCACGTAGGATCCATGTACAGTCATCATTGGTGCCGAACCCACGGAGTATCCAAGTACAGTCATCTTCGCTGCCGAAACCATGTAGGATCCAAGTATATTCGTCTTCACCATCGAACCCACAGAGGATCCCAGCATGGTATTCGTCACCATCGTAGCCAGCTCTAGGGTTCCCACACACAATGTACTTGAATCCAGGATGGACCGCTCCTCGAGTGAAGGGGTTGATACATAAACTACCACAAAGTTCTGAGTTGATGTATCCCAAAGTTCAATCTTGTCAAAAGGAAACCAACACAATAGATGGAGCATCAAACAGATGCCTGGTCTGAGAGATAATATATTTTACATTCTAGGGGCCTTGTTGGGAATACGCTCGTTCCATACCCGGCCGTTTAGCAAAGTTGCAAAAAACTCACTTAGAGTTTCACAAAAGGAAAAACTTGTCGAAAGTATCCCAGTGTAGTAGATGATGTGTTGATCAGATGCACGGTCTTTAAGTTATTCACTTTTAAGTGAATAACGGGCCCGACCCATTATGTTAAGTGGGTCGGCGGGTCGGGTCACCCAGTTTTTGCAGGTCTAACCTGGTAGGGGTGTCGGAACACCCCGATGATTCGCACGGCCCGACCCGAAGGGGTGCAACCTGGATCGAAGTAGCACCGCCTGGCAGGGCGCGACCCAACAGGGCTTAGCCAGGCGGGCTCATCCAACTGGCCGAGCGGTTCGAGGGGGGGCCCGACTGCCCGAACCTGCGGCGCCACCCTCCCAAAACGACCAGCTAGGCTGCCCAACTTTCTGGCGCAAGCGGCCCGCTCGGGCGGGCTGCAGGTTTCTTCAGCACGGCGCCCTCCTGGCACCGCGGTTCGACTCCGCTCGGCCGGCCAACAGGTGGGCCGGTTCTCTAGCGTGGTGCCCTCTTGGTGCCATCACTCGCCTCCACCCAGTCGGCCGATGGGCAGACTAGTTCTTCCGCCGAAGAATCCCTCCCTATGCAGGTCACGGTTCCCGCCGCGCACTGCTGTGGGACGTCACGTTTCCCGTAGTGCGCCACCGTGGGGTGCCGCGGTCCATTCCTTCATTCTGGTTCTTCTTATTTGGTCGAGCGGCCCGGGGTTCATCTGCACATGGCCGGCACACAGTCACTGCCTTTAATCATCGTCATTTCCCGATTCCAATCATGTCAAGATATGACAGAGTGTCATCGGGCCGTGTTTGTTCGCCCCGCGCCCTCCGCCTTAGGCGGTAATAATTGGCCAAAGATGAGCAATGTTTCATGAAGCACAACGAACAATTTTATTCATATCATATTGAAACAAATAACCCTACCTCGATAAAAGACGTCGTACTTCAGGCATCATGGAAGATGACGTCGCAGAGAGAGGATTCGTAGACGACGTTGGAGTGCGTCCAAGGAGGAAACAGTGTATCCACACTAATTGCGGAGAGGAGAATGAAAAGAATGTCATCTATCTTTGTGGAGTCGGTGTTCTTTATTGAAGAGGCACCGTTCTTTGCTGGAGGATGATGTTCTTCAACAAAGTAGGAACTACCTTTTTCAATTACACAAGAGCTCTCTCCAATTTCTCCCAACACAACATGTGCTAACGTAAAATAATAGGCAAATGCTATTATTTTATTAACACAAGTAATTTAACTTTTCAAAATTCAAAACACTTAATTAATTAATTAAGGTGGTTCAATTTATTAATTAAGGTGTGTTGGCAAGAGTTAAAGAGGGAGAGAGAGAGAGAGAGGAAGTGGATGGGTTACACAAATAAATATGAGATAACAAAATAATGAAGGGGGAATAAGGAGTTTAGGTGGAGGTGAAAGGTTGGGGCTCATGTGGACCCCACCTCAAAAATATCCACATATGGGTAGTTAGGTGGTTGTGGGTCCCACCCCAAACTCCCCCATGTAGGATACAGCCACCATAGATATAAAATTAAATTGTTCTAACAATTTTATTTATTTTAAACTAATTCCCCAAAAAATTATTCTCAACCCGCTTAAAAACGCAATTGCGATAAAGGGCCTCTTATGAAATTACCGGCACTATGAGTTCATTGGTTCCCTCAGATTTCAATTCCGAGGACCAGTTCAAAAGATAAAAAAACCCACTCGTTCATTTACTGAAGGTACCTGAGATAAACATCAGAAATTGAATTCGGGCACACTATCCCTTGGAATCATGTTCCGTTAGAAGCCACAGACTCATAATAATCCAATGTATTTAAGAAAAAAAATTCTTGAAATTTACTGGTCTTTACAAACTAGGTGAGAATGATGTTATGGTTCGTTTGATTTCAATTATTCATCAATGAGATATGATTCATATTCCCAAGATTCATTTATCTCAAGTGATTGTTAATCATTTAATTATTTTATAGTATTTAATATATATATATTTCATTTTAAAATCCATATAGTATTCCATCATTTATGGGATTCCAATTTGAAAAATAGTGATTGTGTATGGGAATTTTTAGTTAAATCAATGAATGTTTCATTACGGTTTAAAATTTAATGATAAATTTAATTTATTTAGGGTTTTATATTTAAAATATTGAATTCATCATTATATTCTATTTAACATTATGAAAATGAAAATTTTTATTTAAATATTTTTTTTAAATGAATTTATTCAACATATATTAGTTTTTTTGGTAAAATATTTACATTCACATAAACAGTGATCTTTATTCGATTTATATATTTTATATCCCCTCCCCCATATTGCCAATTATATTTAAAATCATAGTTTTTTGTTAACTTTATATATCCCTTTCTCCTTAAGAAAACACATGTTTTTAGTACATAATAATTAATTTTTTATTATGTAAATATTCATTAATACAACCTTGTATTATTGTGTGGCCAAATGTCCTTGGTAAAATAGGGAATTAACATAATAACATGAAATATAAATAAATTTTTTAATTAAATGCTCTAAAACACTCTCTTATATTCATTGGATCCTCTGAAACATGATGTAATAAGCTAGTGAAGTCCAAAAATTGGAGTGAGAAATAAATCATATAAGAGGAATAGAAATATCATAGAAAACTATAATGTAGTACTTGTTATACAATAGTCATATCATAGTTACACAATTGGGTAGATAATCATAGAAATGAAAAATGATGCATCATACCATTGGATGAGAAAAGGGAACCATATGTATTTCTAGAAAACCTAAAACATGCACTAAAAAACAAGATTAAATGATAATAACCAAGTGATTATAAAATATTGTTCTTAGGATAACCCCTCATGCACCATTCTTTGATCCAATAATATAGATCAATTTCCAAATGAATTAGATTGATATATAAATGCAGGACCACCCATCACATTCATATCATGTACATGAAAAATATTGTCACATATACCAAAAAACATAAAGAGGTAGGTCATCATTTTTCCCCTTGAATTAGGAGTGTGGGTTACATAAATTCAAATCCAAAATAATATTACAGTATGTAAAACAAGGTTAATATCCATGATTGTATATGGATTCATCAAATATCTACAATATATTATATTAAAAATAATAGGAATATTTCATTTCCATAATAGTTCTACATACGGGACTATTTAAGAGGTTAATTGGTGTGAATGGGGTCTCTTATTTAATGTAAATATTAATGGAGGTAAAATATATCATTAAAAACATTACCCAACTAGATAAAATATGAATAAATAGGCATGAAATAAATAATGTGGTTGAATAAGGATGAGAATTAGAGGATCTCATACAATTAAGGTTAAGTTATAAAAGATTGTGAGGATCTTTGAATGAGAATCGGGAGACCTTGTAAGGGATTGAGAGAGGTAAGGTAATATAAAATTAAATGTTCATGTGTTTTTAGGAAAGATTAATGAGAGGTTTGGAGTTTTTGAAAAACATTTGGGGGAAAAATATATAAGTTTTTAAACTATGTATTTCAATCTATATGATAATATAATAAAATTTACAATCATTTTTAGGGATTCTTACTTATTTTTCACCTAATGTGGAAATATTTAATTTATTTAAAATTTCTAATTACATAAATCATAAAAATAATACACTTGGATATCTACATATGGGTCCTAATTATAATAAATTTCAATTAAACCTTTATAAATATTTTATGGTTTGAATTAATCATCAAAGAATCCAAAAATTAAAAAAATAACATCTTAAAGTCAACTATATTAAATGGTAAATATACATTTGGAATCATATAAATTAAAGTCTTATATTAAAACTGATTTTTCATTTATGATGTAAATATACATATTAAATATTTATAGCAATTTTAATTTCACCCAATCAATTGAATGTATTAGAAAAATATTAAAAAAAATATTGGATATTATTAAAATGATGATTCAATGAGTGATTCTTATTTTAAACAAATATTTCTATAAATATTAAATTTTATAATTATAATAAAATATTATAATTTTTTTGAAAAATATAGGTTTTTCATGACAACTACAATTTTCTAACCCATATGATTATTACATTTATAATTATAAAATGTTATTTTATTATAAATTTGATATATTATATTGATCAACTATATTGTTTTGAAATCCTAGTCTTGTAAAAAAATGTTGAATTCATCAAAAAGAGTGTCTCGATTGAGACTACATATTTCCCAAAAAAGACATTATTAATCATATTAATATCAAATTTTAATCAGTCTTATTGTTTAATAATTATATAATAATTAGAGATATGTATAATAATTAATGTAATATATAAATTATTAATTTTTGGATCTATATACATATAAATATATTAAACAAGATAATTCTTAACATGTATGGTGTATGATTGTGACATTTTTATTGCATTTTCTACTGAAAATGGTTTGGTCCATGATATTGATGTGATTTAACATATCCTGTAAATTTTTTTTAGCTTTCATTTTTCGAATTCTGACATGGAATTAGTGATATGAATAACATTATGATATGATATCTCATAGAAACAAGTATATATGGTATTTACATGGTAGGATTCTATTGGCCATGGAAATAAATTATTTTATATAATTTAAATTAACAACACTAAAAAAATTAGTATACATATCTTTATAGTCGTAATACAGAAGCTATATAAATTATGTCCATAATGATTAATTGTATATTAAATTTCATAGATCAAATAAAATTCCAAAATAAACGACATAGTGATTTTGTATTCTATAACATCAAATTATAATTATGAATGTAATAATTTAAATAATGTATTTCATTTAAAAAATTTCATCTCACTACAATATTACCCATTCATAAATATCTGAATGAATTTTATATTTTAATTCACTATAATATATTGGAGTAAGTATTTTACAACACTTCTTCTAGTTCTTGATTCGATCCATTATACATGTAGTTACACTACAACTATTAGACAATGCGAGTTGTTTGGGTTCATTGAATATTATCTTAAGGGTCTAAGATCTTCTATATATTTTTCATGTATGAATGAAAATTTTCCAATGGAATCACCATTGGATATAGTGTACAGATGTATATAATGAAAAAATCACGTTATATAAATATATTATGTTTGAGTAGCAGTCAGTAAGAATATTCTCCAATGAGATCAAGGATTTCAAAATAGTAAATGTATTGAGAACTAATATTTCCTTTCATTCCAAACATTATGAAATTCTTCCACATGGGTTTATTAGGAAAATAATTATCCCATAAATCAATCTAATGTATCTTTAAAGATTGTATGCATAAAATTTATGTTGAAATTGTTCAAATTTCATATCAGAAACAAATTTCTCATCCATCCATATAATTTCAATGATATGATTGGTTCCCACTTACAATAACTATCCATCATCATACTAACATATTTGATTCAGAAACATTTTATCATATATTACAACTTATGATTCCTTTTGAATTCTATAATTGAGGCTTTATCAATTAGATAACTCAACTATGTTAAGGTCACTATCTCAAAATGCATGTAAATCTATTAATCAGGATCAAAAAGTATCCTACGGTGTTTGAATGGTTCTTTCATATCGAGGATATGTCAATGATTGTCAAGTAAAATTGAGGAGAAGTTTCATTACAAATTCATACTAATGGTTTTTCTAAACCTCAAGGAAATCCCTGGTACTAAATTAGATAAAAAAATATAGTGGAACTCCATTATGTATCCCAAAATCTCATTTTTTATATCATTGAGAGTTGGTTAAGAATAAATTTTTGTTTTATATTATTGAAATACGCTAACTATGTATGGTGATCGACTTCCAGTCTTATAGTTATGAATACATTAGTTATCATATTGAGCCCAAAGAAGAAATTGATGTATATGTTTTCCCATTTCAATAATGGAATGGTAATTTTTTGCAACATATCATTAGACTTCTATAATTCTGTATTGAATTTTGTTCATAGAAAAAACTGAGATATTAATTATAAAATATCACTCTTCTTTTTATCAAACATGGTTCCTTTGATCGTATATCTACAAATAATAGTGAATCCTACATGAATGGAGATGGATTATATAGCTTTATCATCTATATTACATCTCTTAAAATTTTTTATGGGATATATATAAGATCTATATGACTTTAACTATATCATTAGAATGTATTGAACATTGAAATATTCATAAAATTCTTCTATAATAACTAATCATAATTTTAGGCCTCTTTGATCCCCCAATGACTATATAATTAACTCATTATTTTGGAAATATTGTATTAATATCCTTTTATTATTACAATATCCATTAGTTTATGTTCCATGAAAATTGGATCCATTTCATTCATTATCAAGGATATTCTTGTGTTATGATCAGTTGTACTTAGAGTATCAAATTAATTTTTTCTATCAGATGGTAATGTATTAAATAGTCATAATAAATTATTAATAATAGTTAATTGAATGTATTAATCACTTTTTGGTATTAAAATTCACATGAGAATTTTTGGATTCGTCTATACATGTCACTTTTGTCTTTATAGACAATGTTTCCACATCATTGATCTAAAGATCACAACATCTAATTATAGATCATGAAATTGGTATTTCATCATATGGATATTTAATTTGGGGGAGGAATATATTATAACCTTTTAATCTTTTATGAGTACACAACCAAACCCATTATTAAATTCCTTAATGTAGGTAACAAAAAAATATCTACTTGTGAGTTATTATCGAACAAGTGTAATATTGAATCCCTTATATGCATAAAATATCGACACCCCATATTCATTATTCTATCAATAAAATATTTACTTCCTTATATGTATCCGTAGATAGTTTTATTGAAAATAATGATATGTTTCTCTCAAATATATGATTATATTATAATTATCTATGGAATTTATAGTGTCCCCTCAAAAGTATAGTTTCTTTTTTCATTATTTTTATCTCATTGAGATCATGATAATCAAGGTATATGAACATTGAACAATCATTATTTTTGATAAAATGACTAGGGTACACCATTGTGAAAGACGTGGCATATAAACACTTTATCCGGTTTATATTGTAATTGTCTTTGATGATCCTCATGTTAAACAATGAAAATTCAATATAGAGTCTTGGTTTTTAACATCCGAACTCGGGTGCCAAAAAATGGTTCCATACGTCGGTAGCTATGTCACCTCAAGTTCACCTACCTATATGTTAAAGGTAGTTGACTATAAGAAATGGTTTTATATCAGTCATGGGGATTATATACCCTCTATGATACAATATAACAGAATATGAATATAAATAAACAATAGAAAAATATATTTCCATAACCATAAATATACCTATATAAGAAGATGAATAAAATTTAGATACAAAATCAAAATTTTCATTTGATATGTCATTATAATGTATAATCCAGGTTTTATAATTTAAAATCAAATGTAAGGATTCTAATACCTCAAGAGTGTTTCTAGATCCACTTGGTTCCTTCATCACTTCTCCATTCTGACTCACCCACCTTACAAAGGTCATTTTCAAATATCATGTCATCCAACCACAAAATCTATTTGGGTACTAATAAGAAAACCCATTTAGGGTGTGAGTACTACTCAGTATTAAAATTCCAATGACATATATGAATTATTAAATCAAATAATAATGTTTGAAATTGTATAAAAAATAATTACAGTGCATAAGCATTTAGTTAACTCATTTTTTTAATCTTCATTTATCCAAATATAAACATGGTATCCCATAGTAACTCACACATCAATACAATCATTGGTATATGACAGAGCCTAGACAATGTCTGTGGGATATCATATCTCATTAATCTTTTTTACCATTATTTTATTCAAACATACGTTATCATGTAAATATTCTTTAATGCAGACATGAATAACCATGTTACCATTTATAATTAACATAATAGAAAGAGCATGTTCCCATGATTTTATTCATATAAAAATTACCATTTAACAATTCAAAACTTATAAAATTGAAGGACGATGTTCCATTTATTTATTTCTTTACTAAATTACCATGTTACAATTCATAACATTAAAATTTAATTACAATGTTAACAAGAATCAACACATAATTACTTCAACAATAAATTAATCATTTCAATTCCATTAAAAATAAAACAAATATTCAAACATATAAATCATTCTAATTTTGTAAACAATTAATTAGTCATCTCGATATAAATATTAATTCATCAATTATTCATCACTTGATTTTCTATAATTACTTATTTAATCATTTTTTCACACCAATATATTTAATTATCCCAATAATTAATTAACCAAAAACTCACAACGTATTGAAAAATTAATTACCTCTTTTCCCAATATCAACATCTCATAATTAATTATTCAATTAATTAACTGTAATTAATTATCTCAATATCAGTTATTTAGTTCATTTTATAAATATCTCAAATCAATTATATAAATATATCATAATAAATTCATCAAATAATCATATCAAATATACTCTCTCAATGTCTCATAAGTAATTCATCAATAAATTTTCTCAAATTAGCTATCTCAATATCTATTAATTAGTTCACCATTTAATTATTCATAATCTATAATCCAATCTTCTACAAATAACATTTTTCATAATTAATTAATTATTCACATTATATATCTAAATCCTGAAATCAATTACTAAACATCAAAAATAAAATTTATTATTACATATATATAAATGAAATCATGGAAATATTATTTGAAGTATATTCCACCTAGCAAATTTTTTTTAAAACTCTTGGCTGTGTAATAATAAAAAAATTTGATGGAATTATGATGTATAATGGTATCCAAATTATTATTTCTAGATAAGGATCAAGAAAATCAAGATCATATAATTTCTATATCTAGATCCAAGAATCATTGATCTAGATCCATCAATAAGTCTATATCTAACCCAATATATGGAACAAAAAACATCATCAAGTGTAAAAATAAGATTTATGAAGGAGGAAACTCCATGGGATGAGATCCTTACACGAGGAAGGGTGAAGATCTTTAATATGGGACTTGAACTGCAATGAAAATATTTTTATTATAAGGGAATTTCCCCATATTTCAACAAAATCATGAATGAAAATTTATAGGTAAATGGGGAAGAATCTAGATTAACATGATTTCTTTGATTTTTTTTTTAAAAAAAATGGGTCTAAATAAATTCTTATGTATGATTTCATATTCAAGGAAAATGGTTTCAACTAACCATGTGCCTTAACCATTCACCTAATATAGGGGGTTCGTATTTTTTATTTTATGGTGAACAGTTTGAAAATTCATGTACCAATGCTACAAAAGCTCTTTGTCATGGGATTTACAATTTTTTGGGTATGATAAAAGCATGTTTCAACAATTAAATTCTCATTAAACAATTGTTTCTCAAATTTTAACACAACCATATCCCAAAGTAAAAAACAAAATGAAAACTGATTAACATATGAAAAATTAAAAATGTAAATATCCATGAGATATATCCAAAAAGGGCCTTGGTTTAACAATATACCCTCCATATAACATCTTATTCTGGTGTTTTAATCCCAAAAATATCTATGATGCTTAGTAAAATGTATTCAACCATTAAGACCTCATATTTTCTTCCTTTCCCCATGTTTCATCATGAAGAAGACATTGTTTCCATAATAGGAAATATATGGGAAAATTCATTCCCCATAGTACATTCACACTATTGTATAATGCACGTTTCAAATTATCTTTAATGGATAAATTACTATTAAAAACAATATCATCTATATCTATCAAACGAGATAGATTAGGTTGATACCATAGATTAGGTGCCACATTGAAAAGATTGTGCATATCACTTTATTTCTATATAATGGAAAATTGGAATTCCAATTTCATAACTCTCTCCACTACCTCAAATGATCCAACAAACCTGGGTACAAACATTCTATATCTCTATATCCTTTGGTGACCCAACTGAGGTGACAGCTAAAGTAAAACATGATCATCTCAATAAATTGTAGGGGTCTTCATCTTCTATTAGCATACAACATCTTTTGTCTCTTATCAATAGAAATATATATTCGAATTAGATGTTCCTTCATTAATGTATCCAACACGAGATGCATTACCAAGAGCTTAGACTAACCTCCAGCATAGTGGTGATGGGTATGGCCTACCATATCATGCCATATATGGTTCCATTTTAATAGATTCACCCTATTTGTTGTTATATAAAATATTTATTACTTACTTGTACTTCTCACAACACCCATCAGCGTCTCGAATACACACTCATAGCTTATCCTAAAGAACTTGTAATTTACTCACTAATATTTCATCTATCTATGGGTGGAATGTCATACACATCAACACCTGGGTACCCAACAATATTTTCATGAATTCTAGAAGAATGAAGTAAAACATGAATCATGGCCTAAAACAAGAGTTTGTGGAACCTAGTTCTATCAAACTATACCCAATAAATACAGTTCTCCCTACAAAATCACTATGAATGTCTCCTATATGAGCAAGAAATCAGCTACCTTCATAAAACATATTACAACCACCATAATTGTTTCATTTTTCCACTGCTTCCTCTAGATACCCACCAAAAAATAAATTGTAATGTTGGACCACATACATTTTTGAAAGGGTAATAGCTATTGTAATATGTCAGGTCATTGATGCTCATCCTTCACCTACTGATAGGTGTAGCAATGGGTCATGAACCATATAATATCCTTCATGATGATAAATCACTGAAACTAAAATTATATGACATATTAATTTTTTGTTGCACCTGGATGTAAAACCCACTTTGAGGCATAAAACTCTAGAATCATCTCCTCTCAAGAAGTTGTAGGCACAGAAACCTTACTTCTACTGATGATAATCTAATTCTCATCTGGGATCTAATTAAAAGGTGCCTCCCCACCATCAAGTATTTCTCACAATTTCAAACATTTTAGATCATCATATTGTCTATAACTAATAAATATAATGAGTATAGACTCCAGTAAAATTGATACAGGAGTCATCATCTACTGACTCCCCAAACCCACAATATGCATCTTATCCATCATGGTAATCATCTTCCTTTTAGAACATGACTTATAAACCAAAATAGAATTATTTTTCCTATTAAAAGCATCAGAACAATTATTCCCCTTTAAATTAATATATTCTATCGCATATTTGAATGATATCAACCCAACCCATATCTGATGATGGAGTTTGAATTCCCATTGTGAAACGATATACGTTGTGCTCTAGTGGTAAGTATACACAGTATAAATTTCAACCAATAGATATTTTCTTCAACACATTAATGCCCAAACTACTATAGCCAAATAAAGGTCTTTCATTGGGATGTTTCGATCATGGGGCCTCAACTTTTGGGATACGTATTCCACAACTCATTCCCCTTTCATCAACATCACTCCAATTATTATCCCATAAGTATCACAATACATCGTATACTCCTAACACGAATCGTGTAATAACAATATATTTTTTAAATGTCAAATGATTCTTTAACTCCTAGAAATAATTGTCACATGCTTCAATGTAGTAAAACATTATCTTATTTTATTCATTATTGAAAATGACACTTCTAAAAGAAAAAATTTATGGATTAATGTCAAACAATATCCAAAAAATACTAGAAATCTACGAATATAGACAAAATTCTTGGGTTCATTCCATGAAACCAATTCTTGAAAAATATATATGTATAGTAACACACCTTAATCTAAGACGATGTTTCCCAAGATGTGTACCTGATCAATAAATAACTAACACATAGATAGCTTTTCATGTAAAAGATTCTCCCTTATAGTAATCAGAATAATGTAAATATATTGGCCATGATTTTCTTGAATGTCATATTACATAATCATATCATCTACATACACTACTATGAAATAATACATGTATGATTGGAATATAATGTTATTCAAGTCCATAAACACTACTAGTGAATTTCTCAACCCATAGGGAATTTTCACGCACTTATATAGGTTATATCTGCATCTAAAAGTAGTCTTTGGTATGTTTGATGCTTGGACTCTCAAATGATGATATCCTAATCTCAATTCTATCATTGATATGATATAAGACCCCCCTCGCTAGTCAAAATTATCACTGATTAATAAGATTTGATACATGTTTTTCATTTCAATATTGTTCAATTTTTTTTAATCAATAGATAAGAATGGTGTCATATCATCTTTCTCAGTATATCAAATTGGTGAAACCCAAGACATCATACACAAATAGATGAACCCCTTATACATCCACACTTCGAAAAAAAATGATCTATTGAATCTATGTTAGTGACATTCGGTATTGCTTAATAGAATATAGCTCAGTCATGGGCATGTTCTAAATAGTAACATCAACATATCTCTATAGTGGTGTCTCTGAGAATTCTTTAGGATACAAAACATGAATCCAATATACTGTATGTGGAATGATTCCAAACTTCACATGTCCCTCATCCAACAACAAACCTAAAAAATAATTTGTGACCTCTCCCAGTTGCAGATTAATTGGCTCTACTCTGCCTTCCTAAATATCACATTATCCATATTGAATATAATTGACCCTCATATGAGATTTATATATCATTTCACTATGATAAAAATTTATGTCAGTAAAATATACTACTAAAAATTACATACCCATGATCATGTAAATTACTAACATGTCTTGGATGTAACAATCCCACAAAATTTAATGCTCTGCATCCTCATCATAACAGTATCTGATAAATAAAATGTCTCTAAACCATACTCCAAGGGGTGTTTTTATCACTAAAACCCCACTAATGAACTCCACTGACATGCTCAAACCATTCACATGACTTTTAGAATTAAATTTTTGAGTGGAACTAGTTTTATATAAATCTATAGATTGGTTATATATTATAAGAATAGTACCAATAACTATTGATTCCTCAAACTCTATCTTTACATGTGTAGGGTGAATGGTGTCAAACTTTCCCACTCGTCTTCCCTACAATGAAACCAAATTCACCTATGCTAAACCACTCTACCGATACAGGCACTCGATCCTAGAAGAACTGCATCCTCTTCCTCTACTGACATGACCGGTTCCACTCTAACTGCATGACTGATATGGTTCGTAAGATCCCAATCAAAAAAAGTATATTTTATACCTCCATCATCCAAACCCATATGATGTTGGGACATAAAAAATGTTTGTAGATGTCTAATATTACCATGAAACTGATAGTAAACTGTTTTTCGGGGCCCTATATCCATATTTTACTAGGCCAACCAAACTAGTGAAAACACATAGACTATGATCCTAAGAAAAAGATACCTCTGTCATTGAACTGTCCTTCCCACTTCCATGAATAATGATTGTGTAGCTCTGATTTCGACTCTCATAAGTCATACATCTTTATCTTCCAACTACAACTATCTATTCAACGTATGATGACTCCATCAAGATCCCTTCATCTATGAAAACCTGATCCACCACCTTGAAAAAAATAATTGACCAGATAATGTCAACATGATACTTCATATCACATTTATTTCTGGCCTAGAAATTCCTCACCATATTCTTCGCATCCCATACCAAATTTAAAGCAATAAGAAACTAGTTTTCAAATAATCCAGCATAGTCCATTATAGTCAAACTCCATTGAGTCAACCTCATTAACTCATCTTCTATTTCATTCCATTGAATATATGGATATAAGTTCTCTTAGATCATATCCATGCCATCCTTCTATAAATAATATCATCATGTCCTTATCATTCCAAAATTACCAAATAGTGAATTTTTTTTCCTTTTATCATAGAATTATCCAACATCACCATCCTATAAATAGGATCTTGTAAATGCTCGTGTATCATCTTGATGGACTCAACCAAGAAATCAATTCTCTTAGGTAGAAACTCTCTAATAAGAGTCATATGGTTATTCAACTGAAATTCCCACATCACATTAGAATTACTATTTATAACCCTCTCTATGACTCTTTCCCATGAATTATTGGAACTGAAATGGTTCTCTTAAAACATCTCTCTAACTTCCTCAACTATCACTATTCATGACTCATATTTAACAACATAAGGGTCATCCCTAGACAATTACTCTTGCAATCCTCTCAACATGGGTCATTAAAAAGTCATAACTCAGTAATGTCAAACATGCACTAAAGGAAATTTTTTCCAACATTTCACATTTTTAGGAAATTGAATATACCACAACACATCATTTCCCAAAATCCTTTGACGTGGTAAATGAAATGTCTTTATCCCTACCCTTGGGATTCCTGAATCTATTTCATGGTCTACATTAGTTCAAAACATTATCATTATTGGAAAACCACATTTATATATCCATTGATTATTAAAAATAATCATTTTACATTTGTAATTTATCATTAAGAATTGTTTAATTTAAAATCACCCGAAAGGAAAACAGTTCTCGTTTAATAACATAACCAAAAACCATTTTCATGTGTGTTCCTAAATTGATTCCTATCACAAAATAATAATATATTCATAAAATGATGCATTTAAACTAAACTATGATGATATACAAGGACACAGGTCAAATATATGCAAATTTTAGAACCAACCATCACATCAAAAAACAACTATCCCACCCTATGTGAAATAATAATCCACACTGAAAAAAATAGTAATTACAAAAATCCCATCATATGCGAATTGGTTATCCCATGTACATGATTTAGATACTCTAATGAACAAGCTCATACCCAAGGCATGACTCTTAATTTTCCCATGTCTAACATTACCATACAGAATGACAAAAGTAATAGAAAATAAATCCCTTCTGAAACCACTTATCTATCCCCTCTATCAAGTTACAGACATTTGTGTCGCATGATGGTCACTATATGACTTCAATTGCACCTCCACATTTGTTAAAGGCTTCCAAATAATAGTAAGGGTCTAAAATGAGTCATTGAGAAACAATACAATTTGTGTCTTATTATAACACCATTGGAAAATAAATAAACAACAACTATATATAAAAACATAACCAAAATCATTGAAATATTACACAATGACTAAAACAAGAGATACATTTTCAATCATAAACTTAGATATTTCATATTAATGTATGTTACATCTGTAAAAATGAAAACAAAAATGTATAGACACTAAAAACTCATAAACAGTTCCCAAACAACATCTGGTTCCCTCATCCCTATTCCATCACAACATAGGTACCCAACATAGGTAATTTTCCCTTATCCTATCCCAATACAATGAAATCTATTATGGTGTTGATTATCTATCTCATGTAGGGTGTGTGTACAACTTAGCAGGCTAACACCAATGACTTGTATAATAGTATTGAGTCCAAAAATTGTATACAATTTTGTATGAAAAATAATAACAAGGCATAACAAACAATTATAAAATTATTAATTGATTATTATTTTAAAACATAAACCATCAGGTTCCCATTGACACATGTAATTAAAATACCTACATCAACTCATGTCGAAGCCCAAATCTATTCTAAGGGATATCATATATCATAATTCCATTGTTAACAATCATTAATTATTACATGAATGACCATGTTACCATTAATTATTTCATACTTGTATTCGCATGTTATCATTCTTAATTGAGGAAATATAATGATCATGTTCAAATTGTTTGGTTCATACTTGAATTCACATTTTACCATTCATACTTTTTTACAATTGATTAACCATGATCCCAATCTAAACTTCAAAACTAAATAACCATGTTAACATTCTAAAATTTATTATTGAATTACCATGATACTATAAATAATTTTATAGTTGATTCACAATTTAATTATTCAAATTAATACAATTACTAATTTAATAATTAGTCAAATATAGAAATAAAATTAAATAATTCACCACTTAATTATTCATCCCCTTGTCAGTAATAATTCAATAATTATTTGTCACACGATTCCCCTTATTTATTTTTACTATAAAATAAGAACAAAAATATATATAATTAACTGAAAAATAAATTAGTCAATAAACCATAATAAATTAAAAAACACCTTATCTTGGATTACAATCTCAATATCCCATAATCAATTCACCAATTAGTTATCTCAATCAAATTAGGTAAATATCTCATAATCAATTCATTAATTAGTCATAAAAAATCAAATATTTTATTTTCTCATAATTGATTCATAAATTAATAATCTCAAATAAAATATCTAAATATATAATAATTATTCCATAAATATATTTTTTCAAATAAACTATCCCAACATTTAATAATAAATTCATTAATTAAATATTCATGACCTACAATCCCAATAATAAAATTTCACATTTTTAATAATTAATTAATTAACCAAACTAATTAATTCAATCATGAAAAAATTTATAAAAAACAATCAATTATACAATTAAATTGAAATAATTATATTCATGGAAATGGTATTTCAAAAATATAACTTATACTTCCTTTTTGAAAAATCCCTCCAATTATGTTTTTCCCATTTTTTACAATATAATGACATAAATTATTATCTGAATTGTAATCCCTAAATATAGGATTAAGGAAATCATGATCCCATAAAACATAGACTCAAAACCATAAATCAAAGTGTATGATCTCAAAATAGATCTATATTTAACAAAAAACTGTAAAGAACAACTGTCAACATATGAAATGAACTGGTAAAGAGGAAGGAAACTAAACTATATGAGATCATATTATAGAGAGGTCTAAATATCATCATTCTAGGCTTCAGATCATGAAGAACAAATGACCTAAAGTATTAAAATATTTCCATGGGGGCACATTTTTTCATAACCATTCATCTATTCTAGGGTGATTCATGGATGATCCATTTATGCTGAATAGTTTTCCAAACCATTTCCCAAAAATTAAAATCCCCATTATCCATGGTTTTATGACTTAAATGGTCAAGATGCAAAATTATTTAATACCATGAACCAACTATGCACTTCTCAATTCCATCAATTTTTTGTTAAATTGTAACCGTAACACACCCAAATATAAAACTATTGGGAAAAAATCTGTGAAGGTAACAGTGTAACATTTTTGGGTTGGTTTTTTTTGTAACAATGTAGGATTACATTGTGAATTATCGTGTTCTAGAGGTTTTTTTAACAACCCATGTTCACAAAAAACCATGAAAAAGGAATAGGTGATCTAAAGGCCATACAAAAGCATGAGTTTGGCGTAGATGGGCCTCTTTTTTGTGGATTTCCTAAATACATTATGAATGTTGACAATGTTCTTCAGGATTATGATGATCATCATGAGAAGCATCATTGAAGAGAATTGTTGTAGTGAAAGGAATTGTGAGTCAATCATCATGGCGGAGGCATAAAAATTTATAGAATTCTCTATGATTATGATGAGATCTACGATATGAAAATTTTCATAGTGCATTGTGATATAGAGAGAATTTTGATGGAAATTTTGGTGGTTTGCGATTTGAGATAATGTGGTGCTGAAAATACAAGGAAGGTTTGAGGGTCGGTGGAATCACTTATAAATATGCCTCAATCCACTCAAGAGATGTAGATATTTTCCCAATTTTTTTGCTCTCAACTTGAAAAGAAGGTTTGCAAAGTCAGTTCGATTCGCAAATGAAATAGCTTAATTTCAGGCTATTATTGCTCTTTGAATGTTTTGTGTTTCACATTGACTCATTGTGATTCGTGAATAATGATTCTATGTGATGGACTAATCTTTGTGAAGGCCTGAGATTTTTGAAGATCAATGCTCCACGAAGAAGTGTGCTCTGTGAGGTCGTGAGCTCTACAAAGGTGTCTTCCTCATGAAGAGGCTAGAAAATCGTGAAGGCTTGTTTGAGCTTCGAAAAATAGGGAGCCTCACAAAGTATGGTGCTTTTTGAAGTTATTTCTGAAGAATATTAACATGTGGTCAGTGGAAAAGGGGTATTCATCTATAGATGAATTTTGGACTTCAATAGAAGATCTACATATAGTGGAGGATGCATTCATTAGTGATAATGAAGAGACCAATAGGCAGAAAAATTGTGAGTGGATCTTATGAAGAAGCAGTGGGCTCTATTCTGTTAGAAGAGACATGAAATATCAAATTGTAAGAGGTTTTAAACCAGGACAGAATGTGATTCAACTTCAAACTTGTAAATAGAAGTGAAATTATTATGGATTTGGTACATCGTCACACTAACCGTGTATGCTCCTTGGATGTAGCCCTATGAGGGTGAACCAAAAAAATATTTCTATTTCTTGTGCATGATTTAATGTTTATACATACACTAAAATAGGAAGCAAAGAGAAGAGGGTTTTTTTCTAAAAGAAAAAAAGATCAAAATTTGTATTTGTTTTAATTTTTCATACCCTGATTCACCCCCCCCCCCCCTCAGGGTATCTAGCATAGTAAATCTAACAAAAACTGAAAGCACTCGTAATAAACAATTTGAAAAATATACATGAAAATGAAGATTCGATATTTTTAAATAAGGACATGGTTTTACAAGATTATTAGAAAAGATCTAGACGTAACACTAAAAAAGAACTCAACCCCATAGATAAGAGGAATACAACAACATTGTTAAGAAAAAATTATATAATTCTCTTAGAATGGTCACTTTATATAGGATAACTTTTTTATTATTTTTTAATGTGGAATAGATTTCTCGAATTAAAATAAATATCCATTATTGAGATTATCGTAAAAAATAAAATTATTAATCCATGAATTTATATAGAATCACTGGAGAATTTTTATACAATGGATTATTTCCTTCCCCAAAATTTTTTATTGATCTATAAAATGAAATCAAATGTATTCCCTTAATTGAATCAAGTTCTAATAATGGGAGTATAAAGATATTTTATAAGAAATTAATCCGAAATTTTTTATAAGAAATGCATTATATTTTTAGGCCGATGAAGTTGAAAAATTATTTGTCTTCATTAATGATGAAATATATATGAATTGATGTGTTATTTGAATTTTTATAATAATCATGATTGATGTTAAATAATACATCGACCCAAAAACAAAATATAATGTTTCTATTTTTTAATTATTGACTAGAATAATTGTCCCATTATCTATTTGGGATCCACCTCAATAGTTGGGATGGTATTCTCTACTATTTTATTATTAGAAATATTAATTTTTTATCCTCAGATATCATTGATAACACTTTGATTAGTTCATTAATTTAGACAGTATCAAGGTAATTTATAATTGAACCATTGTGTGATATTTTTATGGTTTACTGATGAATTGATAATTTTGTCTCACATTAGTGGGTTTCTCAAACAGAAAATATCTATCTTGAATTCCATCAATCCAAGAGATAAATAATTTTGTTTTACCCTTCAAAAAATTTCAAGATGCCTCTTCCAGTCTATTGACAAGTTCAATTATTATAATTATTTCTTTAATTTTATTGTCCAATAGCACTACAATAATTTAAATCAATTATACTCTTATAATCTCTAGTCACATGAAATATATTATATTTTTAAATATACTCTTCAAAATTCATATAACATTATAATATTTTTTCAATGATTTTCATATCTCAAATAGCTGATTGTATTAATATATTAAAATTTGGCCCACCAGTGAAGAGGTAAACATTTCATTAAATTTTAATGTGAATTTTAAAGGAGTAATGTTCACGTAATTTGATATTTTCTATATATGAAATGATAAATTATTCACTGTCTCTCTCTATTTAATATAATTAAATCAAATTACATTTAATGATATAGATTGAGATGACAATAATTATCAAAATAAATTTTCTATAAATTTTTCCACTACATATCTTAGATATCCTCATCAATATTTACATTTAATTCATTTTTCAACGTTATTAAAATTCTTTTTTTTATGTAACGAACATCATTGAAAACCTTATATAAACATGAGAAATGTTAGATTGAAGTAATCATTAAACGTATTTGATCTTTTACTCTGTGATTAAGAGAACATAAGAAAAACAAAAAATAGGATGCCTTTATCAAATAAAGTATTGAATTGTAACTTTTAACTGTTTTTTGGAATTATGCATTCCTCCTAATTCAAGTTATTACTCAATAAAATATATATGTTAGAAATAATATTAAAAAAATTAACAATTCATGTTCCTATTGGGATAGTAAACTCTTTTTTGGTGATATCATATTTGCCCTCATATAGGATTTTGAAACTATTTTCCTTATGTATGACCATTTAATATATATAAAGTGAAAAATTTTGGTGATAATTTTTTGAATTATTTAATACATAATTAATAATCCATGGATATTAAAGGGGTACCTAATGAATGACATATATTAATTAACCTGATAATTTATGGGTTTCAATATTTATTATCCAATACCTATTTAATAATTTAATATTTAACAGTAATTTCTATTCAAATAATAATGGTTTAAGGATATTATAAATTTAACAAATTATAACCCACAATATTTTCAAAAAAAATTATAAAAAGGCCTAATTTCACATACGAAGTGGTGATTCTATCCCCCTCAATGTAATCATTAAAATGTTATTAACCCAAGTACTGACTCTTCCATAGACACATCCACTTATAGTATATATACATGGATAAATTTATTAGGAAAACATATTATCAATACATTAAAAAAAATAGAGATGTTTTTAAATGATTAGACTTGTCAATAATTAATTTACAAGGGTATTGTAATGCTAATAAAAAATCAAATATAATTTGATATATTACCAAATATTAAAACCCATATACTGATAACCCCTAATCTTAGATTAATTAGTTAATGCTTCACTTAATATAAAGTCGAAATGACCATGAACCATAGTTTTATTTGTTAATTAGGTACATAACACAACAAAATGATCCAAAAATATAAAAATATTACGTCAATTCTCCAAAATATGAATTAATATTCCATGTATCTTCTAAATCATCAGAGGATACTATGTGGATGTGAATAAGTATGGGTTAATCTATAAATACCAATATGGGAATGAAAAACAAATTATATGGAAACTTATTATACTTGAGTGAAGTATAAAATCATGAAACATAAGTGGGGAGGTATTTTTAATCATGAATAATGGGGCATGATATAACATGATAAAATAATTTAAAACCAAAAATTTTGTGACAACATAAAAACATAAATTATAACCATAAATTAAGGATAAACACTAAAGAAAAGAATAGTATTTTGATAACTCTAAATTCACTGTACATGAAATATCATTAGATAAAAACATTTCTCAATTCATTAAAGGGTTATATTATTACAATACCAACCAATTTAATCATATTATGTTTGTGGATATATGTTCTACATAGATCATTGACATCTGGATATCATTGATCAATTTTATCCTAATGATTAAGGGTTCTATGTTTAATAAATGTGTATAAAAAATAAATTGTTGATTGGTACAATATGTTGAATAACTACGAGTAGAAATGGTTATCAGTGTTCCCAAAACAAAAATTTATCATGGGAAGTAACCAGATGATTTCAATAGTATAACAACTATAAAAAATGGTCATTGACATAGTATGTGAGATAGAAAAGTGCATCTCATAAATTATTATTCATATTGATAGTTGGTGTTATGTGTAAACAAGTATACCGACATTAAAAAATGAAATTTAAATTAAAGGATATGAAGAAGAAACATGAATAAATAAAAGTCTTAGTGGATACCTAACACTGAAATAGATATTTTAACTGAAATGGAATAGCTTATAAAGTGATTATAGGTACCATGAGGGAGATATAAATAGTTAGGGATAGGGTAAATTCATTATAAAATAGTTTTTAGTGAAGAGTAATGGTATGTTTGGTAGGATTAAATTTTTTAAGGGAATGTATTCATTTGTTAATTTATAAAAATGGGTTTTGGACTATATTGGATTATTAAATAAATAACATTACATAGGTTTTATATTTTTATTTCTACTAAATATGATTTTTCATCATATTTTATAAGTACAATAACCAAAAACAAAAAAAAATACACCCTTTGTAATGATTATTTGATTCTAGTATGTAAATAATTCTTTTTAAAACCATAAAATATTATATTGGTTTTAGATCATTCACTATGGGATTATAAAATTATTCAAATTACATAAAAAATAACATTTTTATAGTGAATATTTATTTTATCATTGATACATTAGGAATCATATATTATATAAATCATGGGTCATTATACTGTAGGAATACGTAACATTTATTTATATTTTATTTAAGTTTTACAAAAAAATATGATCCTCTAAGAAAATCATGAAAAATTAAACATATGATAAATTTTATGATACCATTTGAAAAATATATAATTTTTAAAAATAATTTTCAAAATATTAATATTTACTCCTTTCAATATTAAAATCCAATTTATTAAAAAATACTTGTGTTATTTATTTGAATTGGTATTAGACTAATATAAATAATAAATGTCACCATATATAGTTATATTATAAATTTTATAAGTTAAATATTAAATTTTAATATAATTATTTTAAAATATATTTTATTTAAATCATTAATTAATTCATCAAAAACTATCCTTTGAAAGTAACTAACATTTTATAAAAAATAATTTATTTATTGTATCAAAATATAATTTTCAATACAACACATTATTTAATCATTAATTAGTAAAAAAATCAATAATAAATATAAAAAAATTCAAATTATTACGATATAGATATATATCTCTTTTTAAATATCTAATATTATGTGTTAATGGTATTTGAGGGTGTGATTTTAATACATTGGTTCTAAAAAAATGGTTTGGACCAAAATATCAATGAGATTTAGCATCTCCCATATATTGTTTACATCATTCTTCTATTGTTAAATCCTATCATGGTATTTTTCAATGGAAAATACCAGCGATGATATCTCAATTGGTAATCGATTAAATGGGCTTGATAGGGCATAATCCTACTGGATAAGGACATATTTTAAATATTCAGTGAAAAATGTAATTTATTATAATAAACAATATATTAATCAACGTGGTCACCATAAAATGGGAATATTATTAATTTTTAAGATTCATAATAGTTATTTAAATTGTAAATACCATATAAGGATCCAAAATAATCAAATTAGTGCATGATTTCTAAAACTATATTTGCTGTTATGGAATTTTATAATTTAAAAAATTAAAATATTTTATAAATTATAATTTACTTACACTCATTTCAAAATGATATATTATCAACCATTTTTATGAGGTTTCTAATAAATAATGGTATTATAAAATGTTTCAGTGATTTTCCTTTCATAATAAGATTTTTTATCATTCACTTGATATTTCCATGAGTTGGTATTTATATCATATTAAGAGCACCATTCTTATTGTTTATTTTATAAAAGTTATAATAATCAAAAAAATGAATTCACATGTTTGAAAAAAATTGTAATGATACATGTTTCATGAAAATTTTAGGATAATGATAAAATTGTTTTATAACATATATATTTATTAGTTTTCTATGTTAGAACATTCTTTTATCATATGGAAAATTTTTATCGATTAAACATACATTCCATGTAATAAAATGGTAGTTATATATAAACATAATCCATAAAGGTTTGGGAATAAAAATTAATATTTCATTTAATTATTCAGTCTCATTTAAATTGTGATCTTAAACATGTATTGTTATTCTCTAAATATATCCTTAATGAACGATTTGTTTCTGTGTGGAAATGTTCTTGGACCACATTCTTCATTTATTAAATGGTTGGATTATTAAATGTACTATAATAGTTTTCATTATAACTTTATTATTTCCAAATTATAGTTATTTTTCGATATAAATTTGAAAGTTTTCTTGTTATTATACAACATAGATGTACTAATGATTACTATTGATGGGTGGGGTCCTATATCACCCCTCAATTCATTGTTTGATGTAATATTGATATCATGAGATAAAAAATTGTACAAAAATGATACAATGGGCCCAATATGGAATAGTGTTTTTATCCTAATCCCTTTAGGATACAAGATTCATTATCCCAATCCTAATAGTTTAGATGGGTTTTTTTCCTAATCCGTATTCGGAATGCGAATTTTTCTATGAATAAATATGTGCCACATGAGATTTTATCCATATAATATGATTTTACAAGGATACTATCCCCTAAAAATATGGTATATATGCCATTATCCCAATAACATCAGTGTTTATGGGTTTCAATCCCAAATACAATAAGGTACATTTGTTTTTAGAGAAATCTTCTTCATTTATTATAATTACATATAAATTCTGACCCCCTATTTTAATGTTTCATAATAATTCATTTTATCCCCAATTTTAGGATATATTATTTTTTATACCCTAGATCTATATATTATTCATGTGTCCCTTTTTGGATGCTCATTCATATGTATAGTAAATTTTTACTACAGATAATTCTATTACACATTTAGAAAAAATCTTATTATACCTTATTATTTTTAATAATATATATCTCCAATGATAATGATATAAATTATTCTTCTGATATAAATCTTGATGATAAGTTGAAAATTTTTCCATTTTAGTGTATCAGATATCATCAAATTATTTTATATTCATTCAATATGTCATTAATATTATTATAAAATCATTGGTATTAAAAAGGGTATATGTTGTAATTTTAGTTTCTGAGAAATTTAAAATGATCTGTAAAATAAAAAGACCCTGTACTTCTTTCCTTAGGTTCGATCAACAATCCATTATTATTACTTTGTATCTAGTTGTGATTATTTAATAAAATAAATATAAATTATATGAACTAAAGATATATATATATATATATATTTGAATCAATTAAAGGGTTAAATGAAACTACATTTTTCTAAAAATATTGGATCATGGTTGTAGGATTACTTTTCATTTTCATGATGGTTAGTATTTGTTTATCTCGCTCTCATAGTACATATAATCTATGGTTTATCCCCACAAGATCTTACTTTATATTGGATTTTACGTTCACATTAATGTAAAATTTATTGTTTATTAACATTTCAATTTCGTTCTCTTCGTCATCAAATTCAATAGCCATTCCTTCTTTTGATGATCATTTTATCTTTTTCATTTTACATTTCAAATATTTTTCAACCTCGTCATTTTGTTTTGAGTGTTAGTTTTTGTTAATTAACAACATTACTAAAATTTGGTAACTTTATCATAGGTAATAATAAATGGTATTTATTTTTATGTATTTTATATAAAAATCATTAATCAACTTGTCCGGTCGTAATTTTGGTCCACAATTATAATTTATTTCCTGCTTGATCTTCCTTGATCTAAATATGACCATATGAGGGACAGAGAAAATTTCTATTATATTGAATGGGGTCATAGTGATCCTAAAAATCAATCTTTTTTGTATTTTTCTTCAGGGATGGGGTATTTTTATTCTCTATTCTGATGTACCATATTAACATATTTTGTTTGTTTTACTATTTATATTTTTACCACCATAACTTACAACTTATTATCCATCCAAAAGGATTAATATAGTGGTTTTGGATGAATAAATTTAAGGTTTCAATGGTGTATAATTATGATTATTTTAGTATACGAATATTTAGGAAACATTTTAATGATATAAATTAATATTGTTGGAGGTTACTATATGTTATGGTTAATTATACTATGTCATATTGTATGGAATTTTCTCATTTATTGGAGGATAATTTTTATTAAATAGACCCATGTTTTATCATTTTAGTTTCAGTTGATGATCGTTATTTATCATTTCATATGTGTATATTGCTTGTTTAGTGGTTCTTATTAAATGGGTATCGTTGATTGATTGATAGTGATACTTTTTTCATTATTTGGATTTTCATTGTTGTAGTGTCTTAAATAGTGATTTAGATTTGATGGGATCGAATGTCATAGATAATTTTATCACAATAAATGAACATAAATTGAGGAATAATTTATTTAACAATATCTAAAAATATTGAGGTGTTGACGCTTCCCCACAAAATACTCATGAAATTTGTCTCACATTATTATATTTTTAATGGGATGTCTTGGAGAGAATTTTAATTTTAAATTTTTGATTAGTTTTGAGTATATTTTTATTCTTCGATTGGTGGAAATTTTTCTACTATCCATGATATCCATGTTTTCATCCAACTATTTATATTGTTTTAGAAGATAAAATAAAAATTTGGATTTGGATTTATGATGACTTGATATTATTTTTAATTATAATTGAAATATATATATATATATATATTCTGTGCTATAATTTTTTTATAAAATATGATTCATAAATGATCATGATTATGGTGATTAAAAATATTTTTTCCTTTAATATAACTGTAAAATTGGATTTTGGTATTGATTTTATTGTCTAGTTTATTATTTACTCTGATTAGTTAAATGTCATTCTTCCTTTAATAAAAATTATTGTAACGTAATGAAATGTTATGGAAAAATAAATGTACTAAAAATAGAAGTGTAATGACTTTTTTTAAAATCATATAATATTTTTAATAATGTGAATATTTTAGATTAATTATTATTCTACACTTTTATATATAAATCTTTAGTATCCTTGGAATGATTGTGATTGAATAAGAAGGTGATTAATTAATTTTCATATAAATTTATTTTATTATTAATATATATATATATTATGTGTCTTTACATAAATTTAATATTTAATATATTTTTGGTGGGTTAAATAAAATTTATTCCATATTTGTAATTAGTAAATATAAAATTTAAATGTGGGTAAATAGAAATTGTTGGAGTAAAATAAGTTGTCAACGTGAATAGTAAAAATAAACTATTAAATAAGGAATATGATAAATAAACAATATAAATGATTGATAAATTAATAATAAAAAAATCATATCATGGTATCAATATTGATGAGATATGTATGACCCATTAACATTTAATCTCTTCCATTTATGAGTCTCATTTTTGGTTTGAAAAAAAAATATACCATTAAATAATCAATATTTAAAAAATTTCAACTATAATTGTTTTAATAATTTTGGGAATTCCTCATCCTATATCAATCTACATTCCATGTTTTATTTATAATTTTAATATATAAACATTACACCCCCTATATTTAATTTTAAATTTCTATTGCATCTATTCACAAGGAATCCCAACAAATTCACTATAAAATATTTATTTCACTAAATATTTGACTCCTCAAATGTTAATAAAATAATTTTAAATACCTAATTAGTTTATAATAATACTTCACCATTTATTAGGTAATTATAAAAACCCTAAATTATCATTAATATAATTTTTAATTAATTTTATTAAAATGATATACATATTTATACATAATGATTTTTCATTTCATTTGATTCATGATTGTGTTATTTTATCCAACTATAAAAAGGATACTTTTTATCATTAAATTTACGTTTGGTAAATAGTTATATCATTACTTGTATAATATTTTCATATATATTTATTTTATACTACATGATACATAAGAGATGATTTCTTGTCCTAGAATCAATATGTGTCATCTGTGGGGCCTAGATCCGCCACTTCATTGAATTGTTTTTATATTTTTTTTCTCATGCATTATTAAAATAGCGGTGTTCATGATTATTAGGTTTTCGTACATACCATTGAAAATGATTGATCATATGTGTTCCCAATCAGAAAATTTGAAAATTCTTCTTTTATAAATTTTAAAAAAGATCTAGTAGTCAATATATTTAATTATAGAAGCTATTTTAGAGGGTGATGTCTTAAAAAAATAAGTGAATTATGTAATCATCTTATAAATATTACACTAATAACAGACATTCTATATAATTATTTAATCATGAATAAATATAATATTATTATTAGTGTTCCATATATATTACATAAATCATCAAGATCTTGAAGTTTAAAATATCACTATCAATGGGATACTGAAATAAAGCAACAAAATTTTGAACAACTAATCTCTAATGAATGATAAAAATAATAAAAAACACGGTTGAATTAATTTATTAATATAAGTAATATATATAAATAGTAATAAATATTTATATATATGGTTTGGAAAAAATTATTAAAAAATAAAAAATTATCACACATGGATTTAGTAAAGTTCAAAAATGGTATCATTTTAGGTAGGTTTTGACTTTCTTTATTTATATTTAAAATTACACATGATACTTCTATATAAATATCCAATAATAATTTAAATATATAAATTATTTACATTATGTTTCACCGTTTTTTTGTTTATATTTATTTTCATTCATTTTTTCTTTTCATTGATCATTACATCATTCCTCAAACTGTTGTTTTGAGCATTGTGTCTCAATTTCCTATCTTATATCCAAGATAACATTCTATATTATTTCTCTTTTATATAGTTTATATATAATTTTAAGAAATAAATATAATCGTATTTTCTATATATATGTCAAATTATATATCTATTTTTCAAGTTTCTAATTATTTTTTGTTAAATACCATGTGACTAAATATTAGGGCACCCACTGTAACACAATTATTTCTATATCATGTCTATCTTCATTGAATTATTTATTATATGAAATTTCTATATAAAATTTTGAACTAAGTTTCTTTTTTTATTTTTGATTAATAAGTTTATATTTTTCTTTTTAAATTATTGACTTATACTTATTCCATAACATATCAACTATACACACTATAATCTGTGTTATTGCGATCTAAATTCTATATGGAAATTCAATATGTCCAATATATAATTTGAAATTTTTAAAAAATATAAAATTCTATACTAATATTTAATCTACATTTAATATTTTAATATATTAATTTATTTTTATTCAATCCAAATATTTTATTTTTATACGGTTTATTATATACTAGTTTACATGGATCATGGGTCAATATAATGTGTATCACCTTGAAGCTAACCCAAACCTTTCTCATACAACATAAAACATACATGATAAATACCTTCATAATACTCATACGTCATTGATCATGATATAATTTTGGGAAATTTTTCATTGCATCTAAAATGATTATAATATTTCTCATTTATTCCCACGTTATTACTTTCTACCTTAATTTCATTCCTCCTAAAATCAAGTCATTGATTTTCTTCATATATAACATAACATACACTATCAAGGGATGTCATTGTCTCAAATAATCTATATTTCCACTGATTTCCTTCTCTAGTATCATTTTTATGTAAATATAATAATTCATACTTATTAATTTTTATATGTACTCATTCAATAATTACATTTTATTTAAATCAAATTTGATATGTACTCTAATCATATATATTTTTATTGTTATTATAAATATATGTATTATATGTAAATTTGATTATAAATTAATTTTTTTTTTCTATTTCAAAATTATAATTCATTGATATAATTATTACATTATGTTTCACACTATGAATATTTAAAATGTTATAATCCCCATCTTAAACATGCTATTTACACACATAGTATCATCCAATTTATATTTTAATATTATTTTTATACATCTTGATAATTATTATATATCCTTTTAAATATTAATGGGGTAAGTATTTTATAATTTTTTTGGAAGAATAATGATTTTCATGTTTATTTGATAGAAAAATTTATTGATGTATTTTTATTTGATGGGTTGAAATTATATTATATAGTTTTATAATGCATTTGTTATGGATTTATAACTCAATATATAATATAATATAATATATAGTTTGACACTCTATACTGAAATATTAAATCTAATATGGAGCATCATGTGTCCTCTTACCCACCTCAATACATGAAATAAGATTTCAACCTAATGCAAAGTAATGAATTCCTTTTGTAAAGAGACTATAATATCAATATTAAGAAGTAAAATAATAACACATGATAACACAATTTGATAAATAAATTCTATAATAGTTTTATGGGATGTATCACATGTAATATAGTGAAAAAAAGCCATAGACCCAGATATTCTAGGTCAAAAAGAATTTGAGGAATTCATGAAAATAAAATAAAATGTGGAATAAATAATTAATATGTTTGTGTACCTCATCTGAACACCATGATAAAACTACTTACTTATATCACGCTAAGACATGTTCCACTCATTGGACCCCTAACATGGCCAGTTCTCAGAACTCATGTGCACCTCCCTGTTTTCTAGAGGGTTTTTACTAATATTGAGGGGCTAATATCGATCATGGAAAGACTATACCACATTTTTCAAAGGAGAAAAAATGGAATAAATTTAAAATACAAAAAATAATATAACCAATAACAAAAACAAATGTCTACGATGATGACCAAACATTGAAATACCATATCAAAACATAATCAATCGATGTGTAATGTCATGTATGGTTCTTTTATCAAATGAAAAATCAAAAAAAATACACACAAAAAAATCCTATGTAGGCCTCAACATCATGATCGATTCCCTAATCATTGATCTATCTCAACAATGGTTTCTATGAAATATCACATTCCCATATCATGTCTAACAATCATGAAATATTTTTTTCAATAATCATTTCTCTCATGTAGTTTGTGAGATCAACATAATATGACACCACCAACAACATCTAAATCAATTCCCAGTCAAAAAAATTGTATGATGTTCTGTAAAGAATAACATAAAATTAATAATAATCAAATTTATCAAATTATCAATTATTCATTAATTGACCACATAAACCCGCCATCTTACCAAGGATATGTGAACTGATTACTATCTTGTTAGGATATCTTGGCATATAAACCATATCACAAATTCAACTAACAATTAATTATATCACATGGGATTCCATTACCCTTTAATTTTAATTTATTATTGAGTTCAATTGGAACTATATTCCAATACCATAATTTTGAGAATATATCACCACGACTGCGAAGAAATTGGCATTCGAAGTAGCATTATGTGACCCATTACCCATTAAAAAACAACAAAAAGAAGTGGGATTTTGATTGATTATACCATGTCCCACACAAATACCACATAAATAGTGATTAATCATTTTTAACTTTCTCATCACATTTCACATCATGATATTCCAATTTATTTATCAAAAAAATAACAGTAATTAATTGAATCACATGAAAATAATAATTAAAATAAATATTATTAAACTTTTCATTAATTAATTATATATCCCATTAACAATATAAATGTTAATCCAACCATCACAAAATTTTCTTAGAAAATTAAATTATATGAAATTCAATTATCCCATTCCACAGACCCATTAATAAATAAAATCTATATTAAATTATGAAATAAATTCAAAAAATACAACAATTGACTAGTTAATTCAAAAATTAAATAATTATTAATCAGAATATCAGTAACTCTTTACATTATTCAACATTTATTTATTCCAAATGCACAGTCTTAGTATACACTTAATTAATTCAAAAATTAATTAATTAATTTAACAATATCAATATCCCACTAATTAATTCAATAATAAATTATAGAAAATCCCCATAACAAATATCTCATTAATTAATTTAAAAACTAATTTGTCTAATTAAATAATCCCCTAATTTCAACATTCTATTTATTAATTCCCCAATTAATTAATTCAATATTATAATTCCAATTTTGAAAATTTAACCAAATACAATAACATATGGAAATGATATTAAATTAACTTATATAATAAAATAATTTCCCAAAAATGATAATTTTGATATAACAATTAAATAAAAATAATTAAATAAATAGAATGGGATTGAAATTTATACATCATAATTCAAAATTGATGATGAACTCCTTCAAATTAAAAACCCCAATTTAAGGGGAATGATTAAAAAGATGGTGAGGAATAAGATCTAGATCTAAAATACAGAAGACTATAAGAGTTAAAAACTGTCAAACCTATATCGTGATCTAATACGAACCGTGAAAAACAAAAAATATATGGATGTTAGAAAACAAAGAGAGATATAATAAACCAACCATGATAAAATTCACATGCCAGGAAAGCTACATATCTATTATATGGGCTTTGGATCATTATGAATGAATGTCAGTAGCATTATATATTATTTTGTGAGAATTTTAAAATGTGAGAAATTGTTTATGGTAAAATAGGGTTGAGTTTGTGTGAACATCAGGGAGACCGAGAATTTAAAATAAAACATTTATGACAATTAATATTTCATTCATGTTTCATAGGTAGGGATAAATGTTTTACATACAATGTTCATTATTATTGTTCCACTTCTAGCACTTATTTGACGATATAATAAATAAGGTATAATGGTTTGAAAAACCAAGACCCATCCATGTGAATCCCCTATATTTTGGGATTTCATGGTTTTCTAGGATGGGCACAGGGTCTAGGAAAACCATGAAACAACTTTTTATTGCTTATATTTCTTTTGAACTTCTAAAATTTTTCCCAAGAACACCCCATGGTAAAACAGAAACTAGATGTTCTCAATTAAAGATAAATGTGTATGTAAAATAAATCTCTCAACAAGTCTATAAAATGTCAGGATCTTACAATCCACAAACATTATAATATCTCATTTTAAAGCTATACTATTATGTATCTATAAGATCGAATGGGAAAAAATTGGGTTTCTGAGACCACATATATGATTATCTCTCCCATTTTCCTCCTACACTCGCCCAAGTTTCCACTATTTAAAACCAATAAACATAGTCATTCTATGAAAAAAATTTCACTCTGATCTAATGCATGTATCAAATTTATGAAAAATAATACAATGATCTCAAACTCTACATCATCCACATTGATCATTGGAAGTGGGAAGGGTGATACCAACAATATAGTGACACATAAAAAACATCATGCTTAGAAATGTACCTATCTGGAAGATCCAATCGACATTCCATCGGTATTATTATATCCAGAACATCAAATAGTACAACAATTGTGGGTGCCAACAAGATATACTATTGATCCTATAGTTACCCAATATAGAAAACACCTAAATGAATAAATGTCCACTATTTTCAGTCTCTAGGGTTTTTCGACATTTATCACAATAATACATTTGTCTTCTCTCTGCCATTGGCATATGATTTGATTATTCTAAACCAGATCTGATGTCTCTAGACCTTAGACTCTACCCAATATCTCTTACTCACTTCCCTCTATCTATAATCGAGATGATATACTAGGACTACCATATATGTTCATATATTGCTCTATATGAATAGTTTCCAAATAGATATTATTTTGGTAATAATACACCAAATATAGGTGTTCCTTCGAAGACCGAAAAAACACTTCGACTCATGGATGTAGTAAATCCTTAAGAACTTGTATTGTTAATTAAGACTGAAAATATATCTATGATTATATTTACATAATCTGTAAAACCAATGTACACAGATCATTCAAAATCATTCTAGAATTCTGAATTAAAATTCAATTAATAGTATTAATCTATAATATATGGACCTCTATGTGGATTGACTATCTGTCAAATAAACTCATCTACCAAATAATTAATCGAGAATGGATTATGTACTAGAGTGAAATGTGATTCCTTAATTCAAAAGGTCCAAAGACACAAAAATAAAATCAGTCTTTAGATGTTTCCTCAGGATACCCACCTTGAAATCTATAGTAACAGTATCCCACATAAATTTAGGAATGGGAAAAGGCTATAGAAAACTTCTAGGTCTTTTTTGATCTACCTTTACCTATTAAAAAGGGTAGAATAGTTTCACAATGCATGTAATCCCCTTTTTCATTCCCAACCACCGAAACAATCACCATATTTCATTGTACTTTTTAATCACGCCTTGATGCACTAACAATTTGGAGGCATGAAATTCATGTTTCATGTCCTCCCAAATAATCATACAAACATCAACCGAATTCATGATATGGATTATCTCATCCTCATATATGATTCAATAAGAAGGTGTCTTCCGAAATCAATCCTCTAAATCATGACTAAACACTCAGGATCCTAATTCTATATTTCCTTGATTCGATTTAGAAGTGATGGATGAACTAAAACTAGTACCATAGAATTATTATCCATTATATTTTGAACAAAAAATGTTTTTCAACCATTTATATCATCATATTTTAGTTAGAATTAGTCTTTTTAACTACCTTTGTCTGGGTTTTATATCTTATTGCATCAAAAACATTATTTCCCATCATGGGAATATCATCTTGCTCAAAATCAAATAGATGCATATACTCAACCCAAAATCAATTTTGGTGCTTCAAATATTACTATTAAAAGATATACATTAATCTCTTAGAATCATTATATATTGAGAAATTTTCTCAAAATTGATAATGTCACCCAAACATAAAATCACAAACAATTGAATCAAATTCAAGGTCATGTGTAGGGTAATTCCATTCATATAGCCTCAATATTTGGGATCTATACACCAATACTCAATATTCATTCATCCACAGTACCCCACGTATAGTCACATAATTATAAAAAAACACCATGTACTTCTCACATAACTCATTTGGGATCAGTATTGCTTCCATTATCAAACTCTCCTTTATCTCTAAGAAACAATTGTGACTTTCTATATACCATTAAGTCCTTACTTCCTTCTGGGTCATGTCTTATATTGGTGTTTCAAAATAAAAAATATCTTGGATGAAACATTGATAATATCCATTTATTCTCACACATTTATAGATATCGAAAACATTCATGGGTTTCTTCCATGTATCTAACGTATGTAGCTTAGCTAGGTCCATTGATACAGCTTCCTCTTAGATAATGTGACTGAGTTTATTTTCTTGACCATTGAATAATTAACAGTAAGATAAAATTAAATATATCTGATTCTCTCACAATTTACTCAAGTTAATATCAAAATGTTGGTATTATCATCATTAGTCTTAGAGTACACAAATATATCACCCACAAAAACTACGATAAAATGATACAGGTTTGGGTGGATAATTTGTTTAATCAAGGCCATAAACCCTATTAGTGAGTTTTATAAAACAATGAAAAACAATATTAACTCATATACGGCTTTCCTTGAGTACTCTTCAATATATCAGAAGATCGTACTATCAATTGATAATAAAATGATCTTGAGACAATCATAGAGAATATACAACATCTATTCATCTATTAACACCCCATGAAATTAAAATATTTACAATTTTGAATTCCATTTTGTTTCAATACTTATTTATACTCAATAATTATCATTATTACTCTATAATAAAAAATGTGCTTGTTTTCATTACATGCAAGGTCATGTTTTACCATACAACAAAATATTAATGAATTTTTTTCTTAAATATAATAATAAAAACCCAAGGCTTATGTTAGTGGTTATGAATAGTATTCAATAACATATAATGATAAATGGTTTAATTAATTTGATAAAATTTAATTAGAAATGAATATAAGAACTAACTAAATATGCGTGAAATTATTTTAAAACGAACTATTTTTTTGATCACGAAGTTATTTTATCCATATAAATTAATTTAATTATTATTATTAAATGATATTAATGAAATTAGTATTTTATATACTCAATCAATTATTTAATATTTTTATCTTATAGATTTTATAGGCATAAGATAACAAAAAAACAAATATTACATAGAAAAGATTATATTTTTATAAAATAATTTTTACTCTCGTGTAATAGATAACCTATTTTAAATCAAATTTTTAAATTTTTATATACTTTATTTGATAAAAATAAACATGTTATTTTTAATTTTGAAATAAAAATTTTCTATGGATGAATTATTGTTACTTTTTTATTTATTCATCATGTTTCTATTAATACTGATTAATATTAAATTTTAATTGAAAATAGTTTTTTTCCTTGAAATAATTTATCTTGATAATTTATATATTTATCAAGTATTATAGTATAATAATATTATTTTTATATCACTTCATTCAATTTTTTCCAATATAATAAATAATACATTTAATATTATAATAAAATCATTATAATATTTGGAATGTTTTCAATTTAAAAACACATCTTCTCATTTTGTCATAGGGATTTATTTTATCATTGAATCATTGGGGTTTTGAATTTTTTTAATGTGAATTAAATATTTCGAATATGTGGAAGAAAATAATTAAAATTGAATTAAATTTTTTGGTCATATTGATATTATATTTTTTTGATATTTTAATTAAAATGGTTAATGGTAAATCTGATAATTAGGGATAAAAATAATATTATAAATTTAGAAAAGTACTCTAAAATGTGTCCTACTTTTTTTATGATTATTTTTCCACCATGTAATAAAATTATTGGCAATATAACAGTTTATGTCTTATTGGATGAGTATATATCCTTTATAAGATTATATTCAAACTAATGTCAATTTTTTTCATTCTTTCCTTTAAACAAGTGAAGTATTTTTAATGTGGGGTTTATATAAGGGGTATATTTAACTATAAATATTATTAAGAAATAAAAATTATTATCTACATCAGTTTAATTTATTTAAAAATAATAGTCATAATATAATTAACTTAAATATGGGAAACATAATGATGTAGTAATTATTTAATGAATAGAAATATGAAATAAATGATTTCAAAAATATTAAAATAATTATAATTTTTTATAATTAATTACATATTAGTAATTTTTTATTTATTTTTCATTATATTGTTGTTTTATAAGAATTATTATGATTTTACCTTGTTCTTGTGATATTTTTTAAAAAGTGATGTAATGAATAGTGCAAAAAATGGGGGTAATTATATTTTAAAATAAATATTATTTTATTAAATGATATAAAAATCATAAAATGGTAAAATTGATTGGGATAATGTCAAAACATTCATGAATCACTTATTTTCAGTTCATTTTTTATTTTATAATAAATATATTAACACTTAAATAGAAAATTAAATGTTTATATGATATAATTAAAAATCTTTAAAATAGGGTTAAAAATGATAATGGTAAAAGTGGGAACTAAACAATTTTAGAAATTATTGTATGAGAATATTTGGACCCATAATAATCTTAAATTATATATAAATAACTTTTTATCCATTATTTTTAATATTATTATATAATAATTCAATATTGTGAATATGTCTAAGTGTCCCATCCTCTATCATATAAAAGGAACATATTATTCTCTTTTATTCATAATTCATAACCTACGTAGATTAGAAAAAAACATACCCTAATAAAATCCCAACATACCTACCCATTTCTTAGAAGCCATAATATTTCAATAAATTCAACAAATGATGTCATTGTGTGAAAATCAAATGAAGGTTTCCAATTAATATGTAATGTTCATCATTGATTGACTTTGGATTACTTCTTCATTATACTTCAATCAATTGATCTTATTTCATGTTTATATAATTACATAAGTATACTAAATATAATAATATGTCAATCCCTCACCCATTAATTGTACTAAATATAAGGATATTTTCTATATTATTGGTTAGATATACATATACAAACACTTATATATAGAGGGTCTTGAAAACACAATTTTGTGTATGATGAACTACTACCTCACGAAATGATGTTTTCATTTATACAATATCACACAAATGATTGTGAATTATGATGGAAACAACTTTTTTTTATTATATTAATTATTTTTATGATGTCTTTATATTTATGTAATTACAATATAACATACACTATCATTGTTTAATTTTTATATAGATATGATAACATCGTTTGTGGATATGGGGGATACTACCTCCTCATAAAAATGTGATTCATTCAGACTATACATGGAATATATTAATTATACATTTCATAAACATATGTGAAATATCTGAAATAAATCATCTACTATAATTATTATATACAACAATTTCTTTTATATTTTTAAAATATGACAGTGAAATGGAATGAGGGTACATGTGTACATAAATCCTATCATCTCCATGAACAGCGAATTTCATTTCATATCTACAAATAATATATATTATCACAAATAAATATATCATTGATATATATTATATTGAAATTATTATTTTCATTCTATAGTGGATAATATTAATATGTAATTAATATGAACAACATTTAAGATATCAAATCATACTAAAAAAAGAAAGAAATTTAAAACCAAAATATTAAAGTAATGGACTATATTATACAAATTGGTAATGAAATATTATAAGAAGTAAACATATTATATATAAATATGATTATGGTTTTGGAATAATAAAATAATGTGATTAATGACACTACACATGTGTTTGATGGATGCTCACACAGAAGGAAATGAAATGTTTAATGGGATTGTTGTCTCACTGTAATATTCAATGAGATACAATCCATGTTCACTGCTTATTTGTGATATGTGGTGTATATATTACCAATTTCATTATTTTATAAAGATTATGATTAATGTTTTGGTATTTAAATTTCCAAACAAAACATATTCCCTTTTATAGGACATACAATTATACCTATAATAATATTTTAAGTGTTATTTCACAATATCATTTTTATTCGAGATTGTTTATGTTTACGTCTGAACTAGTGAACTTTTTCCAAACATGTCAATATTTTCTTAATATTCTTCAAAAAAGAACTATATAATTTTAATATATATTTTAAATTCATTTTTCCCTTTATGAGTTTTTACTATACTGTTTGAAAGGAATCCTTTGTTTCCAAATGATGTGTTTTTTGCATTCTTGATTCATGGAAGGTATATATAACTTATACAGTGTGATAATAGTTTTTAATTGATATAAAACCTTAAAATTTTAAAATTAATATTATAGGATTAAAAGGAACTTTTTGAAATAAAATTTTTTCATTTACAATTTTGAGGACTTTTGAAAAAAAAAATACAAAGTAATCCATGGGTATTTATCTAAAGATCATTTTGATGATATAATTATAATATTTTTATCTATATCAATGTACATTGATATATTGTATATTTAATTGATTTTATAATCATATGATACCTTCTATAATATTTTAATTAAGTATTTTTAATTATTTTGAATATGGATGTGGTATTTTTGACAATATTAATAGTTCAGTATCAATGTTTTATCATATTATATGATTGAATTTTAATAATAATTTTTGGGTGTTTAGGTTTCATCCATTCTATATGAGGAATGAATTGGACTTAGTAATTTATTGGAAGTTCCCTCTATTTACCACTAGATGCATCAATTAGTTTAATTAGAAAAACTACTTTTTGTATTGGATGATGCCATGCTCATTTATGTATGGTGTCTTGGGTGAATCCTTAATGGTAAATTTATGATTTTTGAAATTATGAATTCCATCATTTAGATATTAGTTATTAATTTTTCATGTAATTATTCAACTATAATAATATCCATGTTAATTTTAAATTTTAATGTGGTTATTTATATGGAATTATTTGATCTTCATTCATTCCTTCCATATCATGCTTAACTTATTGATTAAATGGAATGTGATTTTGTTATCAACCATGTGTAATTTTTTATTCATATTTAGTATAGAATCCGCTCTATGAATACCCTTACCTCAAATCTATTATCACCACTTTTATATGATTAATTCTAACATACTATTTCAGGATTTATGATATGACTAGTATATAAGGTTATCCTAGGATATTAATGTTATTTTGAACTGTAAAACTTTTTTTATTTTATGTTTTAATATGTAATGTGAATTTCTTGTATATACATATTTTAACAAGAATAAAAAACTACTTGGTCATTTGGGATATGATTCGTTATATATAATGTCGATTTATTAATGTAGGTAACTGACTCTGTTCTATTACGGTTAGGGTCATTATAGTTGATATCATAGTATGTTTAGTAGAATCCAATGAATCTAGATATATAAAACATAGATTCATAATTTACACCTAATATTGTCATTTAAGATAAGAATATATGACCAACATTAAGTTTTCGTTAAGAATATATTGTGTCTATCTTCCTTGAAATATTTCATTATATTGATACTAAAAGTGGTTCTGATTCAATTATTGATATACCTAGGGGTAACAAATCCAACAAGGTCTAAAAGGCCAGACATAACATAACCTAATACAAGACAATTGGACTTACATGCACCTATGTTGACACTCATAGGGGATATACTTATGATAATTCATATTTTATTTAAAAACTAACCGGATGGATTTAATTATATGATTAGAATTTATAACCTAGTTTTAATATAATGTGTACCCAATTGAAAATAATGTTTTATATTATTTTCTAAATCAATATAAAAGTTTATCCCAATTAATATTGTTTCTCACACTATGATATCTTCATTTTTTCATTGGATTGATCCTGAATCAGTCATTTTATCATTGAATATGATGGACAAGGTGGTTTTTATGAGGAAACTAATTGGATGTCAGTTGGAATGAATGAAATAATGTTCATGTCTAATCATTTTTGCAGAAATATGATTGTAATGATATAACTAAAAAATCCAAAATTCCCCAATGATGATAAGGATGGAGTTCTTTAAGATACAAAAAGGTAGATTCCATATAAAAATGAAGTCTTAATTAACATCAGGAATATAACATGGAATGAGATACCTTGGAAAATGTCTTTATGGAATTGATAAATGCTTTATGTGTGGTAAATAAGTAAATAATGAATATAATTGTCAAGTAAAAATTACGAGTAAAGAGGATGGAATAGAATTTATCCTAAGAAACCATTTACAATACATTTACATAAATGTTGGGAACATGGGAAATTATTGATTCAATTCCATATTTTACGGGGTACACTATAGACCAAGGAAGGAACTATGTGGAAATTGTTGAATGAAATATTTTTATATTGGGGTTTTAATTTAAATGTTACTAAAAATTATATTTTGTGATTATCATTATTATAAGAGTATAAAACTTGTGAATTTTAGAAGTTATATTAACAATGTTTTTTAAATAATGTAATCTTGTAGGACAGGTGATAACTAGTCATGTTCGAAAAGGATGTGGGGTTTGAAACCACTACTCAAGGGAAAAGAGGGTACAACACCTACACCTAACCTATGTAAATACCAAGTTATCATGATTTTTAGTTAAGTTATATAACTGATAATCAAATTTTAATTTTAGTGAAATTTTTTTATCCAATATATAACATTGGAATTGGATAATTGATTTTTTTGATTAAGTAATTTAGGTTATTTCAGAAGTTATCTATATTGGGAATCATGTATGATTATTGTGAATATAATGAATTGTAATTAAGAGTCTAATATGGGTTTTTTGGGCTTATTATGAATCATTTTTTTATATAAATGATTATAATACCTTGTATATTATGATATTTATGAAATTTAATTTTTCATATATGTAATGAAGATTGATATATGTTATTTGGAACACTATATGTTAAACTAATTATTATTTTAATTGGATTCAAAGTTGTCCTAAAGTGTTTTTTTGGGAATGATCCTTTATGATGGTTTATTTAAGTTGAACTTCTGGGTATTACAGTTTAGATTTTGTGATTACTTTAGGGGAATCATCAAACTATTTCCAAAAAAATTGGTTAATATATAATGATAGGATTAATATTTTGTTATACTTTAGTGTATTTTATTTCACTATATACGTTGATTTGAAATATATGTAATGAATAATTAATCATAAATACTCATCATTCTAAAAAAAATCTTGTGTTTGTGGTGGGAATGGATTAAAGGATTAAACTTTACTTATAAATTAAGTATATTTCCTTTTGTTATTAGTGTATGAAAGAAAACAAAATTCATAATATCTATCGAAAATATCATAAAAACCAAGAAAATAATCATAGTACCTTTTTTTCAAGAATTAACTGATCCCTTAGATCATCACAGAATTATAGATATGTGATTGAAAACATTCTCTTGACTATGTTCTCAATCACCATCTAGAAAAACATGATGGTTAGTTTTATCTTACATGTACATATTTTTCGACATGAAACACTAATATGTATTATTTCTAGTGATATCCGTCCTTCCCATAAATTATTGTAATTTGGTTATCCAATTATTTATTTTATCTATATTTAATTTCAAAAAATGATAGATTGAAATGTCAGACCCCAAGTTTTCGATCCCATGTTTAATTTTAAAGGACACAATTTATTAAAGAATAGAAGAATGAAAGTCCCTAAGACAATAAAATATTTCCATTTTCGAATAAATTTAATTTTGTTTCTAGATTGATTTATACACAACACTATCATAATCTTCTGCTAGAAACAAAAATGAGTTGTCTAGTGTTAGATGCATGGACAGGTTTTTTCAAACAACAATATATTAATAAAATATTATTATTTAATATAATAATATATTAACTAGATGTCAGGTAGATGGTTAGGAATATTTGCAACTAAATTATGAAAATATATGCTTTAATAATTGGTTATAAATATTAGAAATGAATATCTAAAAGAACTTAGTATATAGGACATGTTTTAATGGTGAACTATTTTTATGCTCACAATGTCATTTTATAAAAAAAATTAAACTAATTATTATTGTTTAATTTTATTAATTAACTATATAATTTATATATTCAATAAAATAATTTTTATATAAATTGATTATGTTTTATTTGAATCAGATAAAAAACCCTATATAACACATCAAATATAATATTTAATAAACACAATTTTTCTAACATTTAATGGTGAACTTATGTTAAATAAAATTTTTGGAACATTAATGTACATTATTTGAAAAAACAAACATCTTATATTAATTTGGGATACATAACTTCACATTTTTTGATTTATTGGTATTTTTCATATATGTATTATTTATTTTATAACCTTTAAAATCATAAATTTAAATTCAGAACACATTTTTCATTAATATAATATATAATGTTAAATTTTATTTATATTTTTTTATAAAAAATAATAATATTAATTTTTTATCATTGAATAAAATTTAGGATATTGGAATCAATTTTGCGTTGAATATTATTATAATGACACTGTCATTTTCTTGTACGTTTTCACTTTATAAACCTTTTTTTTATCATTATCTTTAAGGGAATTACTTTTTATTAAAAGTTCTATGTTTTAAATTTCATAAAATGGAACCCATAATTGGAATTACTATTTCTAGATTACTAAAATAGTTTTCTTTTATTTGTCATAACTTTAATAGAAAATTTAGTAATATTTTAATTATTATTTTCACTGGTAAATATTGTAATTATGGGTAAAAATAATAATATAAAACATTTAAATTATCCAAAAACATGTATTAATATTATCGGATACTTATTTTTCATCAATGATATTTATAGTATTATTTATGAGACCATTTATGGGTTTTTATGATAATATAACCTTTATAATTTCATATTTATAGGAAAGTCAATTTTTTCACACTTTTGTTCTAGACAATTGAAGTATTTTTAATATATGGTTATGAAACAAATATGTTTGAATATAAATAGGATTATGAAATATTTAATTTTTATCTATATAATGGTTATTTATTTAATTTTAAGTTACAAAATAATTACCTAAAATGGTTATATAATGATGATATCGTAATTGACTAATTAAAACGGTTTCAAATAGATGATATTAAAAATATTAAAATAAATATTATATAATATAATTAATGGCATCCACATATTTTCCATATTCATTATACATGTTTTTTTATGTATTAGTTAAATTATTGTTATATTGAAGATAGTTTAAACAAATTCATATATTGAATAGTGTTAAAATGATATTAATGATATTTAAAAAAATATTATCTTATTAAATGATATTAAATTCAGAAAAATATTTAATATATCTAATTTGTTGTGATAATGATAATAATTTATAACATGAATAATTTTAGGTTATATTTTATTTTGACAATAACTATATTAAAACTTAAATAGTAAAAATACATGTTTTCACATTAATAGTTAAAGGGTTTACATAAGGGTTAAAATAATAGAATAATTGTAATAATGGTATTTAATGATGTCTAAATTTTATTAGAAGATATGATTTCAACAAATCCCTATCATAAATTCTAAATAACCTAATTTTGAGACCATTTTTAATGTTAATATAATTTAAAATATTTTAATATTTTCGATATTTCAAATAGATTCCCGCCCATATTTTACAAAACGGAACATCTTCTCATCATTTTCTCACACATCAGATCTTATTTGCTTCAGAAAGAGACTATAAAAATATACTCCAAATTCCCATTAAAAATAAGTTAATTAATCCTATAATCCTTAAATAACTTCAAAAACTAACCAATGATGACATTTTTGAAAAACAAAATGAGATTCCCAAGGAATAGGTAATGTTAATAAAATAATGTTTTTGTATTATGTCATCCTTAAACCACATTCAATTTTTATTCTTTAACATTTTTATAATAAAATTCATATCATATATACAGATATATATATATATATATCTATGTGTGTGTGAATTAATATTATTATATCTACCTATATTTACATGCCCATAAATCTAATGGTAAATGAACATATAGTTTTTATGTACATCAAACTATTCTTTCATAGAACATTGTTCTCCATTTTTCCTTTACCACCTCTCACAGTGATGAATTATGTTAGAAAATATATTTTTATATTATATACATGGTATTTATGATTTCATTAAAATTCTATTACTATTATAAATGATAAAAATTCATTAATTCATTTTTTTAAACATAAAAACATTATTTGTGAGATTGTGGACTACTACCTCCTCAAAATGATGTTATTCATTCCGAGAATATAGGTAATGTATTAATTATAATTTTTATAAATATATGTTAAATATTATAAAATATTATTATACATGAATTATAATATACTTCAATTACTTATAATAAGTATAAATATGGAAAATAAATGGAAGTAGTGTTTATGAGTATATACGACACATTGTCTCCATAAATGGTGTATTTAATTTTTTTCTACAAATATTATGGACTTTTTAAATTCATATATACTATAGTGAAATTATGGATTAAAATCATTATATGAGAACATAATGATATAATCAATAGAAAAAACCAAGTCAAAAGAAAAACTATTTTTGAAAAAGTTGGAAATTAACATAGATAATAGAGAAAATAATGGATATTTTCTATCTATGTGTAATTCTATATTATAAGAAGATATTATATGATATTAAAAATATTATTATTATTCTAGTGTAAGTTAATAACTTGACTAAAACCATTATAAATGATTTTAAATGATGTTCAACCCAAAGGAAACAAAATATTGTAAGGTATTTCCTTCTCACATTTATTTTTTGTGAGATACAACCAATGTTCAAAACCAATTTATTATACATGGAATATATACTGATCATTAATTAATTTTCGATGTCTTATACTGAATATTATGTTATATACATATCCATAAAATTTTGTCCCTTTAATGAGGCATACTATTAAAATGATATAAATTGGTAAGGTTCATTCGATAATCTCATTATAATTAAGGATTTTTAGGTTTATGTATCCAATGGGATAAAACATCCTTCTATATAAATGATTTCAAAATATATTTAATTTGTTTTTACAATAATTAATTTGAATTTTAATTTCTTTTTTGACATTTTTTCTCAATGGTTTGAAAATAATTAGTAGTTCATTTTCCAAATGAAGTACATTATGCCCTTTTCTACAGAATGAATGTTTTGATAACTTATGTGGGATGAGTGGATTTTTCCATTATATTATCTCCATGATTTTTTGAATATTCCATTACAATTTTAAATTGTTTTTTATAATGATTTTATTTGTGTTATAAATATTTGGTTTTTAAATAAATTATATAAAATTAATATTTTTAATTATATGAAGAAATATTTAATGATTTTGTTTGAAAATATTAATCTATTTCAGGATTGTTTTATAGATATTATGCTTTATTGAGGTTGAAATCATGTGTTTCTGTCTACCATATGTTATTTAATGTTTTATTACTAGTTTGATTGTGCATCCTCTATTTATATACAATTCATGGTTTACGGTTGATGTATTGTCATTTTTATGATATTTTTTAAATAAAAATGATAAATTGTGTATGTTTCACTATTTTAATATGTGTAATTTATTGCACATAGATAATAAAGGATGGGGTCTGTTATAGCCCATTGATAAATATATTGATATCATTATACAAACATGGTTCGGTATTGTTTTCTGACTTAACTATTTTTTTATGGTGTGTTGTTTGAAGCCTTGAAGGGATGTTCATGATGTCTAGTATTTTACATTATATCATTATGATAATATTTATAAAACATACAAGGGATTATTTATCTAGTAGAGTATCAATTATTGTGATTAATTATCTTATAGAAATTTATATTTATTTATTTTATAATCTTCTATTCCAACCATATTATTCTAATTATATAGAATAAATTGAATATGTTTCTATTAATTACATTTCCATAATTTTTTATTCTAGTTTAGGATATATTTTGTTGTATGTATACCATTACTGGGTGTCTAACCCCTCCCATTTCCCATGTATCTTATTTCTTAGATATTGTAAGAAATATATTATGACTAATATGAAGGGTGAAGGTAATAGATTTATGGGTTTTTAAATGAAAATAATTTTTTATGTTTTAAAATGTAATTTCAATTTCTTATAAATATCTATTTTACCAAGACACCTAAATACTTATTTCTTTGGGATTTGATTCCATGTAACATATTCCATTTTAGTATAGTCAGTCACTAGATCTTATCCATTGGTGTCATGGTCATTTAAAAACATGTAAAATTGATCATTGATATGTATAAGAGGATACAAGTTGTTCACATTCATTCGAGTCTATATCCGAAAGTTATCAAACCATGGAAAGTTTCCATTATCCTTTATTGTAATAAATGTTAAGGAACTCCCAAGAGATGTATTTAAAAGGATAAATCATCAACTATATTACTCTTATAAATATTTATTGAGTTCTTGATGATATTTATCATCCATAATATATTTTGGATTAGATATGGGATCATCCCCCAATATGAGATGATTAGTAAATTCAACATCCCTCTCAGGTGGATGACACGATAAAACTTCAGGAAATACATCGTGAGAAATATCCAAAATGGGTGTAAAAAATCTTTCTTTACATCCCCTTCATCGATCAAAACCCTCATAGACTGGGAATTGATCTCCCCCAGTTGTTGATGAATTGTCCCGACATTTGCCGCCTAGACAACCCATTTTCAATAGTGAATACAATTTTCCACCTTACAAGACTTAAAATTAACACATTCATGGTAATAATATATATGGTTTTATTTTTCTAGGAAAAATTCCATACAGAATATTTTTAAAAACCTGACATTTTAAAGATATAATTATCCCATAGAATACAATACTACCCAACCTAGAGTGAGAACTTGTTGCACAAATATATGTCTCTTAACCATATTCCCAATAGTGTTTCAATTTTTATCACCCCTAAAAAAAGTCACCCCATCCTAAATCCATTCAAAAAATAGGAAAATATAATATATTTTGAAGAACTATTGTAAAATAAGAGCCTATATTTTGTTTAAGTTAAATGTATAATACCTCTAAAAGTCGATAGTCCCACCTCATTTCCACAAGCATAGGTTGATTTATATCTAACTATGTTGACAGAAATTCATGTGATGTAGTATTAGTCGCCTATGTTGAACCACTATTATGATATGGGTGATCATACCTATAATAAAAACAAACACTACTTCATCATCCATGACATGTCGTACTTCAACTGCCAAGCTGGTTAGATGTAGAAGACCCCTTCATGTTCTGAAGTTAGTAATAACATACCCATCATTTATCATATATCATGGTTTATTATATAACATATGTAAATGTACTATCCTTTCACATACATGTAACACTATAGGTGGTTGGGAAAATCTCTATATATGTTCCATAACCTACTAAACGAGTAAAATATCACTCGACCAAGGTCCCATTTAACTGATGTTTCACTGTAACCACTCAATTTTCTATAGATATAGGTAAAACTTTCAAAAATATGAATCATTATATTGATTTCATATCTCATGACCATCCTGTATAATTCATATATCCTCCACTACAATCCGACTTCAATTTTCTCTTAGATAATAGATCCCAATTCAACACTTCTGAAAACATATTCAGTGTGATGATATTAACATGGGAAATAATTTAACATTTAATACCATATTAAAAACACAATTTATGAGTATCCTCAACTTTTAAAAATGCTGGATGAATAAATTTTTTTCTTTTAAAACACCCAACATATTCTATAACAGACATGGTCCCCTAAATCAGAATCATAAACACAACTTATCGCATCTGTGAGAGTGTCATAGGTTAATACTGATCCAATAACATCTCTTAAAAGTATTTCCAATCCATAACCTATAGTTTTTCATCCCATGTATGGAACTCCCACCAATACTTCACCAGAACCAGTAACATTTAATAATCCATTTTGATAATCATCTCAGCAGGATTCTCCATGTGGTCATGTAAAGTCTTTATATACTCAATTGAAAATGCAGTTGCCTCATTTCTGCCCTCTCTAGTTATCATCATTTTTTATTACTTTAACTCACATTTTACCTCATAAATACACTTCATAAACCTATTTGGGTATCACTCCAAAAATTTTATAAGATGAGAAAATTTATCTCAGAACTTCTCTCAAACTTCGTCACCCAGCACCAAATGTGCCTCTGGATCTACCCCGAGTGGATAATTTCCATCCATATCATCATGATTTCCTCTCAATAATAATTTTCAAGAAGGAATATATCTATAATTCTAATACATGTATTAATATAATTAAAACAATTTTTATGTAGATAATATTATGTATTTACAAAAAGGAGGCTTCGGCTCCATCCTTTAAAAGAATTCCCCCAAACGCCGCAACATGGTCAATACTGAGGAACAATAACTAACTTTAACCATTGTACATCAAAGTCATGGATAGCAATAGTATCATATTCCCATTTAAAATTTCTCTTTATACAAGAAAATATAAAAAAATTCATCATTTTTTATTCACAATTCAACCTTAGGATACTTTTACCATTTAATTTATAGAATATTGAAAATTCATTTAAATATGACAATATAACCAAAACCTAATTTTTATGAGAATGTTTAAAAATGATATATGTCACAATATAATACTAAATGTTTAGAATGATGCATTATTAATAAAATATCTTAACACTCTTTTCCACATGAAAAATCATTGAAATCTAAAAAACAATTATCACATCACCGAACAAGTGCATCACTTGAGGTGAAATTGCATCCACATATATCAAGAGAAATCAATAAGAAAAATACCACATAGGGTCCATGGATTGTTTCCTCTTACATGGGTTAGATACTCCAAATTTGTTTATATTAAACATCGATTGAATCATCCTATTCTCCTATCTAAATTTCCTAAATAGTAACATAGAACAAATGAAAAGAAAACCCCATATGATACCACTTTTCTAAATCCCAACCTAGGTGCCACATATTGGTTCCCAGAGCATATCATTTACCAAAAAATAAATCATTCGTCCACATACACCATAGGGTTCCCAATAATAGTAAGGGTCGAATATCAATCATGGGAAGACTATATTATTTTTATCAAAGTAGTTCAACATAAGAATATATAAACTATAACCATATAATATAACCACATTCAAGAAAACTAGTATCACATGATGAACTAAATATGAAAAACTATATAATAAACTAAACAATAGATATTTCATGACAAATATGTATCAATAATCAAATATATAACCCAAAATTAACACACACTAAAAAACACACGAGGTTCCAAAAACTATGTTCAGTTCCATCATCCATTCTCTAACCTAAATCTTCCATATAACATACAGATCATTCCCTTATATTGTGATCCAACAATTAAATATATATCTATGATGAACATGTAGTTGTATTCGAGTTTCTATAAATTGTATAAGGACACCCCTAATGAGATAAAAATCAATATACATTAAGTGATAGTTTAATTTTTTATGTAATGAATAATGTACAACGCATTAGCATAGTGTTATGGAATTTGGAATTATTATATCATTAATAACATAATCCCTTAGGGTCACAATGTCACCTAAACAAACCAATACCATATTTGGCTTGTTCAAGAGTCTGAATAACATCGTAAATTCAATATACATTTCATTATATCACATAATAATTCATTATCAATTGATTTCAATATATTATCATGGCCAATTGTAACCATATCCCAATTCAAAAATTTGATCCTATATCACCAATCCTAGTACCCCATTAGTATATGAAGAATTAGTATTGGACAGAGATCTCATTTTTTAAATATTCACACATGTGGTATCTTGATGTAGTCGACCATATATTGTGCCAATTTATAATTGTGGGAATTTTATGTGATCATCTGTGTCCGGCACACATATATCAATTTACCACTATGGGATTTTAATGTAGCAGACTGTGTCACAGAAAAATGTATCACATAGATCACATATATCACATCAGTCAATGTTAATAGATAATAACCATCTCATCCATTTCACATCATGATATTCCTTCTCAATAATAAAAACAAATCATGTTCAATACTTTAATCAGAAGGAATTTATATGACAAATCACCATTATTGTATTTATCAATATTTAATCATATATCTCATTAACCCTATATGGTTAAGCTGACCATCACATAATTACCATAGTTAATTAATTAATATGATATTTAATAGAATTATCACATAAACCAAATAATTAATAAAATCAACTTTTTTTTATCAATCAATTCCTCAATCAAAACATTTCCAAAATTAGGTCTCTAATTAATTATAGAATTCTAAAATCACAATATCACATTAATTATTTCAACAATTCATTTATTATTTTAATAATCTCAATATCCCATTGATAAATTAAATAATTAATTAATTCCATTCGACAATATCTGTCACGACCTACCTTCACCAAAAGCAGGCAAGGGTCAGAAGATTGCCAGGATGTTAGTTCCTTAAGTTGAAGGAAAGATAATGACCCACGAAACCCGCCTTGAATCAGTCCCGAAGTGGTGACCAGCACCAAGGGTATGGAATCTCACACAAAAAGGAAGGCATTACCCTTTTCATTTTTATAGGATCGAGTGATAAGATAGAAACCTCAACAATACCAACACTAAAAGTAAAGGGAAAGCCAAAAGTAATCCATTCCCATACGCATGTTCAAAATTAAATGATACAATCCAGAAAAGTCCAAAGGTAAAAAGATTCAAAAAAAGTAAACGACAATAACAATTACCCCAAGGTCTGAGCTAGTACAATCCCGAAGGATCCCGGAAGTCCTCCTAAAAACCTGAAAGTTGTTTTATATAAGTAGGGTGTCCATACAAGTACACTCAGTAGGGAAAACTGATGACACTTGTGCACATGTGTGGAGGCATTGTAATTCCCTGTGAGAAAAGAATAACCAATGAACTTCGCACGGAAAAACCATCCACCCTACTCTCACCAAGTTACACTCCCCAAATAACGTAAGGTAAGTATTGTTTAGTAAATAGCACATTGATATTTGGGTACCCCGCACCACATTCCCACTAGTTATTTAAGAAATCCTATGCATCAAACCAATCCCGCCATTCTCACCACACTCCCACTGCCAAACCCCACGTGCACATATCTGGGCCACAATCTCACCGTAGTCCCACTGCCAAACCTGGCCCGCTCACACCTGGTCCACAACCTCACCACCATCCCACTGCCAAACCCCTCCTGCACACACATGGGCCAAAACAACTACTGTCACGCTCGAAGAAACCTGGGCCCGAATAACTACTTCCACTCTAGAACACAGTTGGGCCTCATGCCGAAGACACTTGGAAAACAAGTTGCCTGCAAAAAGCTCGTCCAGCCACCACAGCTACCCTGCTTGGATATCCATGGGCTAATAATGGACATCATGCCATCACATCATGCCTGAAGAGTCTTGTTCTATTTGGGAAAGGGAGAAGAAAATTATCTAATAACCAGCCACTCATAATAGTGTTGTAAAAACACCCTCCCCATGAAATGGGGTGTTCAGCAATAAGTGCTCAACATGGGTGGTGCGCGAATAAGAAATATAAGAAATACAGTATATTTATTGGTAACAGGCACTCATCCCAACCAAGGGCTCCAAAAACTATTTAAAAACACCCTTGTTACTATACATTTGAAAAGACGCCACGGTACTCACAGCCAAGTCCCAACTCACTCCCAACTAAAACCCCATTCAACCATTTTTTTCATGTTCAAGTGATCCCATTTGGGTGAATTCTCCACTACTGGGAGATTAACAGACACAACCAAAAGCTAGAAAAGAGAAACAACCAAACAATAATTTAAGAATTCACACCTGTTTCTCTTGTAAATTCACATCAAGTTGAGATCCCTCCAGGTATTGGAACAAAAGTAGGCATCAAGATACATCCCCCACATCCCCAGAACTATGGATAAAAAGTATTCAAAACAGAAGATGATTCCACCCAAATATTTTATATAAGAAGAGTAACCACATAGCCTCAGATTCGCAACCAATGAAAGTATAACAATAGGGGATCCCATCTCTACCCATATCAGCCCATCAATCTAATCCCCCATCTAAGAAAACCATAAGGTCGCCCATAATCATCCCATGAAAGAAACAATCAAACCACTACCACCAACACATGGATGGCCCATGAAGGTATTTTTATATTTAAAAGATTTAACCAAATTCATGGTTTTAATTCCAATGTGCTTTAATCGAGGTTATCACAGAAATAGTTTATCTAGGTGCTTTCAATTTATTTAACCGAGTGTACGTAATTATCGAATTCCATGTTACAGTTATTTAATCATCCCGGTGCACCAAGGTTCATTAGTACACATAGAAGGACCACCAATGACCATGATTTTGAGTGATAATAGGTCCGTATAATTCAAAACATATATAACATAAAATTGTACAACATAACATCGATCACACCCCCTTTCATTCGTGAAATGTCCTTTTATTATCTTCATTATGTTCAGTTTCTTCAATTTCCACACACCCACCCCGCATGATACACAGAAAGGTGAGAGGAAGGAGAAAATATCTACTTGATGGATCAAGGTTTGTCAATTTTTATCCTCTTGCCAAGAACAGGGGATCTGCGATTTGCTGGGGAGGGACGTCGGGAACTCCAAGGACGAGAAGACGACTTGAGCGCAGGTGTAACACAAGTCTCGAGAATGGAGGGGGGAGGGGGCTACAAGCGCACCGGGGAGAAGGTATAAATTCAACCAAGAATAAAATGAGAACTCTAGAGGGAGATATAAAGAGGAGATCGGGACATGTAATTTTGAATGCCAGGAAAAATGGATCATGGTTTCCTACATGGAACAACAATTACAAACGATGGCATTAAGTTGTTATTTATTATCCCCCATTGAGGAGGTTTCATGGGATTTTTAGGAATTAATTATGGGATTTAAATTTCTTTGAAAGGGAAAAAGAATTAATTTACGTAAAAAAGAGGTTGTAGGAGTGAGACTAGAAAAGAAACGGAGAGGACACGGTGCCACCGTCACCATGCCACTGTCTTGGTGGATCCTCGCTTTTGGAAAAGTAATGGTCCAGGAGGGTTTGGGACATTACATTAGATACCTCTCAAACTGTTATCGCCCTCGAGAATCAAAACAAACCACAAGAGAAGAGATGGTCCGAACAAACACCTCGAAAGATACCTCTATAGAGTGAACCTCATCATTATCTAGAAACACCTCCCTCTCAAGAACCACGCAACATACCAGGGTCAAACTGCCTAGTCATATGGGTTGGGGAGTCTCTTCCCCCATATCAAGATACTATATGTTTGGGCGGCACTGACATGCCCGCATGATTTTAATCACATCCATATTAATGTGTCTTGATTATAGACTAGGTCCTCCCCTCCCCATAGCCATGACTCTTAACACACATTCAGTGAATAAAGAAAACCACACATTCCACAGTCATCCTGGTGAAGTATTCCATAAAAAAAGTATAAACAAAACAACACAAAACTCAAAACAAATCTGGGTACTTGGCGCGCATCTATGCTTCCCGTTCCCAGGTACTCTCCTCATTCCCGCCATTCTGGAACAACACTCTAATTAAATGAATATTTCACCCACTACGCACCTTCTTTTAACGATCCTTGATACTCACTGGTCTTTCCACAAAGGTCATGTCGTCCTCTATATCTACACCTCCCCTATCGAGGATGTGTGAGTCATCGTGTAGATACCGACAGAGCTATGACACATGGAAAACATCATGTATCCTCAGTAGCAGTGTTGGTAGCGCTAGCTGATAAGCCACTTCACCGACCCGCCACAAAACTTCCATGGGTCTGATGAATATAGGAGAAAGATTACTCCCTCTACCGAACCTCAGTTTTCCATGTCGAGGGGAAAACTAAAAGAAAACATGGTCTCAATCCTCAAAATCTAATGGCCTCCTCCTGCTACCGGCATGCGACGATTGTTGGTTCTGGGCCACCTTCATCCTTCTCATGTAAGCTGACCCTTCTCTGTTGTTCTCTGCACCACCTCCAGGCCAAGAATGCTAGTTTCCCCATCCTTAGTCCAGCAAACCGGTGAGCGAAACGACCTTCCATATAGGTCTTCAAAAGGAGCCATGCCAATGGTAGAGTGATAGCTATTATTGTAGGAAAACTATACCAGAGGAAAGTGTCACAACCACGTTCCTCTTGACTCCAGAACACATGGCCGCAACATATACTACAAGGTCTAGATAGTGCACTCTGTCTGTCAATCTGTCAGAAGAAGGAAAGCAGTGCTAAGACGTAACTGGGTGCCAAAAGCATGCTGCAATCCTCTCTAGACTTCTGAGGTAAACCATGCATATCTATCCGAGACTATGGTTCTCAGAACTCCATGCAACCACACAACCTCCTCCACGTACCTTTTTGTTATCGAATCCACTGCACCTGAGTCCTTGATCTCCAGAATGTGACCCAACATCGTCAACCGGTCCACCACTACCCAGATAGCATCAGAACTACTTTGAGACATAGGTAGTCCCATGACGAAATCCATCGAGATGTCATCCCACTTCCACTCAGGAACATCTAGAGGCTGCAACAAACCTCTTGGAACATAGTGTTCTTCCTTCTCCTGTTGACACGCCAAGCATTAGGACACAAACTCTGCCACCGCCTGCTTCACCCCATGCCACCAGAACTGACCTCTCAAGCCCCAGTACATCTTGGAAACTCTCGGCTGCTTTGATAGGGGTGAGTTGTGGAACTCACTAATAACTCTCTCACACATATCCTCTAGAAGAAAAATCTTTCGTCAGAAAAATGCCTGATTCTGACCATCCTCCGTCCACCCTTCTGAAGCATCCCATTGGTTAACCTGGTCATACATCACCTCACTTTCCAATTCTCCCCATTGGGACTCTTCTACCTGCTGCAACAGAGAATATTGCACGGTCATCTGATACAAACAACCTCTACCACCTTCCATACTTGCATCTAGGTGCAGGGCAACCAACTCCCCCATTGCCTTCCAAGCATCTACCGACTCTCGGACTGCATCCTTCTGCGACTTTCTGCTTAGCGAATCAACCACCAAATTACCCTTTGCTGAGGTGTAGAAATTATCGAATTCATAGTTCTTAAGGAACTCCATCCACCTTCTCTATCATAAATTCAGGTCCCACTGGGAGAAGATATACTTCAATATCTTGTGTTCCATGAATATTACAATGTGTTACCCGACAAGTTAATGCCACCACAACTTTCATGTGAACACGACCGCCACAAGCTCCAGTTCATGGGTGGAATAGTTACGCTCTTGGGAACGTAACTTCCTAGACCCATAACAGATCACTCCTTGTCGCTGCATCAACACACATCTGGGGCCTTGCCCTGAAGCATCAAAGAACACCTCATATGATGCCCCTTCTTCTGAAAACCTCAGCACTGGGGCACTAACCAACTTCTCCTTTAGATTGTTGAAGTCTTCCTCTCACTGCTCGTCCCATATGAAATACTATTCCTTCTTGGTCAAGGCTTTCAAGGGTGCCACAACTCAGGAGAAGTTAGGCACAAGCCTCCGGTAGTAACCTACCAGCCCGAGGAAACTACAAACCTCTACCACGTTCTTGGGTGCTGCCCAAGAAACAAACGTATCGACCATCGATGTGTCCGCTTTTATCACCTACTTGGACAGCACATGCCCAAAGAAATGCACATCCCACATCCATAATGTGCATTGGACAACTTCCAATAGAGTTGGTCCAGTCGGAGGACCTCTAAAACCGTTCTCAGATCCTTAGTGTGATCCTCCTTTGACCTTGAGTAGATCAAGATTCATTCAATAAACACGACCACAATCCAGTCCAGATATTCCCATAATTCGGAGTTCATGAGTCCCATGAACACGGATGGAGCATTTATAATTCCGAATGGCATGTCCACAAACTCACAGTGTCCATATCTACACCTGATGTCCATCTTCAAGATTTCACCCTCCTTCACCCTCAACTGGTGATAAAACCAACCACAAATCGATCTAGGAGAACCATCCTGCCCCCTTCAACTGGTCGAAGGGATTCTCTATCCTTGGAAGAGGGTAGCGGTTCATGACCGTCACCTGCTTCAACATCCTGTAGTTTATGCACAGTCAAAGACCACCATATTCCTTCTACATGAACAAGACTGGAGCACCCCACGGTGACGCACATGGCCAAACAGAATCCTTCTTCATCAGATCGTCAATTTGGATCTGCAACTCCCGCAACTCATAAGGTTCCATCCGATAGGGAGCCATCCAAATCGGATGGGCACCAGGTTGCAAGTCTATCCTAAACACAACATCACGTCGAGGGGGTAGAGTCCTCACCTCCTCAGGGAAGACATACATGAACTCACTGATGATCCCTATAACTTCCACCATCTCTGTATCCACTGACTCCACTGATAGTTCAGCTAACAATGAGATGATGGGTTCCTCGCGCCTGCTGCCTTTCGGGCGGACCCATTCACTGAGGAAGGTCACACGTTGGTCGCTCAAGTATGAAAACATGACCCTTCCTCGGAAGCAGTCAATGATGGCACATGCATTGAACAACCAGTCCATGCCTTGGATGACATCGCATGGATGTGTCTACAATAGTAGAAGATCCCTGACTGACTGATTTGGCCCTATCATCAGTCAGCATCCTCGACAAACATATAACATGTCAGTCTGACCTCCGACCATTGTGCTCAACACCGGTGGCATTGGAAGTCTCTCAGCATCTAAACCCAGAGCACCAGCCAAACTCGATGCAAAAAAGGAGTGTGAATCTCCAGTATCGAACAAGGCATATGAAAGGGTACTAAACAAGCTAATCGTAGATCAAAGAACCACTGGTCCTACAGGAACTACTGCCTCCGCAGCGAGAAACTGCCCACACCCACCATCTCTGCCTATCGGCTGTCGGCCACCTCCGTGACCTCACCCTAGTTGAGGTCCCTAAGGAGCGCCCTAAGGATGGCCTCCTCCTGCAATGTCTGCCCTCGGAGGGGCGAGAGCCTACTATCCCTGATGCTGCTGCTGAAAGGGCCTAGCTGGAAACTTCTGCTACTGAGGTAGGTGTTGGACCTGCCCACCACAACTTTACTGCACTCTATCCGGGAACCGATTCCGAAGATGTCCATGGCTCCCACAGACGAAGCACCTCCATCCTAGGCCCAAAAGAAAAGGGCAAGGATCGGGGGATCAGAACTGGAACTCCTGAGACCTGCTTCCTGTCGGTCGAAAACTATAGGGTCCTAATGCCAGAGGCCTGCTGCTAATGGCCTTCCCCTTCGACGGTCCCAACTGGATCCCCTCTTATGACACACCTCCCAGCATGTGAATCCACTCCACCACATCAGCCTTCTTCTGTACCTCCAGGTATGTCGGTAAGGAAAAGGGAACAACGACATACTAATGAGAAGGTTGGAGCGCTTCCTCTAGACGTCTCGCCTGAGAATCCTCATCCAGAAAGTGGTCCGGAGAAAAGTGAAGTAGATACTTGAACATGACACCCAACTCTCTCACTGACATACTTCCCACCTAGAGGGAGAGTATCTCCTGTCTCTTCTAAGCCTTAATCGTGGAAGAGAGGAATTCCACCCAGAACTCCTTCTCGAAGTCAGCCCACATGACCTCAGTCTCCCAACTCTCTCCAAGATAATGTTTCCACCACTGATGTGCTTCTCCCCACATCTAGCTAATGGCCCGAGGAACCTATTATTCCGTCGGATCCTGAATCAAGCCGAAAGCTATCACTAGCTCTTCGAGCCAGCTCTCCGTCTCAACATCTGAGATGCTGCCCTCAAACTTCCCGAGGGCCTGTCACTGAAAAGCTCGAACTGTATTCATCCACTGTTTATCCTCCTCCTCTCAGTCGATCCTCGGTCGATCGACCATGTCAACCTCATGGGCCTCAGTCGTCCATACTACTTGGGGTCACCTCCTAGCTTCCCTAACTGCAAGGTAAACAAGGAATTCCTAAACTCGAGTGCTGTAGAATATTTTTCTTAAATTTACTTAGACTTCTTCATTTATTTTGAATCCCAAAACACCCATGAAACATGAGAACAAAAGTCATTATGATGAATTTAGTTTCACTAGGGTCTCTACCCTGCAATCATTATAGCCTCACTTGGTCATTTGGTAGGCCCAAAGTCCTTGCATCAGATCACAGGGGGCCCTAAACTCCCGTGTCCTAGCCTGTCTTCCCTGGCCTAATTCACGAACCAAGGTCACCCAACACTGTTTCCCTACCACCCCATGAATTCTTCACTATGCATAACTCTAGACACCATCCTATCTCTCAACCTCCAAGTGATACCATTCTATCATGACCCTCCTTCACCAAAAGGAGGGAGGGGTTAGCAGATTTCTAGGACCATCCTTCTTTAAGTTGAAGGAGAGATAATGACCCCGGAAACCCACCTTTAATAGGTCCTAGAGTGGCGACCAGCACCAAGGGTATGGAATCTCAAAAAAATGGAAGTCATTACCCTTTTCATTTTTATCGGATCGAGAGATAAGATAACAACCTCAACAATACCAAAGATGAAAGAAAAGGGAAATCCAAAAATAACACCTTCACATATGCATGTTCAACAGTAAAAGATACAAGCCAAAAAACTCCAAAGGTAAAAAGATATGAAGAAAAAAAAAATGAAAATAGCTACTGCAATAAGGTCCAAGCTAATATGGTCTCACACGATCCCTGAAGTCCTCCTGGAAACCAAAAAGAAGTTTTATATGCGTAGGGTGAGCATAAAAGTACACTCACTATGGAAAACCAATGTCTCTCGTGCAGAAGTACGGAGGCATTCTAATGCCCTATGAAAAATAAAATCCAAGTCACATTGTAAGGAAAAACTATCCACCCTAGTCTCACAAAGTTACACTCCCCATATAACGCAAGGCATGTAAAGTATAGTAAATAGCACATCGATATTTGGGTTCCCTATGCCACTTTTCCACTGGTTATTGAAGACGTCCTATGCATCGAACCAATCCCACCATTCTCACTGCAGTACCACTTCCAAACCCTTCCCGCACACACCTGGGCCACAATCTCACCGCAGCCCCATTGCCAAACCCTGCCCGCACACACCGGGTCCAAAACCTCACAATAGTCCCACTGCCAAACCCCACCCGCACACACCTGGGCCAGAAAAACTAGTGTCACACCCAAAGACGCCTGGGCCAGAACAACTGCTGCCACGCCTGAAGACACTTGGTCCTCATCCCGAAGACACTTTGGAAACAACCTGCCCGCAGACACATGGGCTAACCACCACACCTATCCTGCTCGTAGATTCTTTGGCTAATAAAGGACTTCCTGCCATCGCATCCTACTGGAAGAGTCTTGGGCTATTCGGGAAAGGGAGCAGAAAAGGAAATAATAACCAGCCACTCATAAGAGTGTTTGAAAAAACACCCTCTCCGTGAAATGGGGTGTTCAACACTATGTTCTCAACTTGGGTGGGGCACGAATAAGAAACATAAGAAATATAGTATATGTATATGTAATATGCACTCATCCCAACCTAGGGGATCCAAAACCTAAGCACAAACACCCTTGTTATGATTCATTAGAAAAGACTCCACGACACTCACGACCAAGTCACAACTCACTCCCAACTAAAACCCCATTCAACCATTTTTTTTCATGTTCATGTGATCCCATATGGGTGAATTCTCCACTACTTGGCATCTAACAGGCACAACCACAAGCCAAAAAAGAGAAACCACCAGATTGTAATTTATGAATTGACACCCGGTTCTCTTGTAAATTCACGTCAAGGTGAGATCCCTCCATGTATGGGAACCAATGAAGGATTCAAGATACAGCCCCAACATCCCTGGAACTATGGATAAAAAGGGTTCACAACAGAAGAGTATTCCACCCCCATTCGTGATATAAGTAGAGTTTCCACACAACATCAGATTCATAACCAGTGAATGTATAACAACAGGGGATCCCATCTCAACCCATATCACCCCAGAAATCTATGTCCCCATCTGGGAAAACTATAAGGTCACCCGTAATCGGCCCGTGAAAGAAACAACCAAACTGTTACCACCAACACAAGGCAGGCCCATGCATGTATTTTTATATTTAATGGATTTAACACACTCCATGGTTTCATTTTCAATATGCATTAACCTGGGTTATCATAGAAATTTTGATCCTGGTGCTTTTAATTTATTTAACCGAGTATACGTAATTAACCAATTAAATGTTACGGATATTTAAAAATCCAGGAGAACTGAGGTTCATTAGTACACAGAGAAGGAATACCAATGACAATGATTTTCAATGAGCATAGGCTCTTACAATTTACAACACATATCAACATAAAAGTGTAAAACATAACATCGATCACATCCCCTTTCATTATTTAAAGGTTTGTTCATTATCTTCATTATGTTTGGTTTGATCAATTTACACAGTGACAAAAGCATACCCACCCCGCATGATACAATGAAAGGAGAGATGATGGAGAAAATCCCTACTTGATTGATCAAGGATCAACGTTTTTCTATATGCGCTAAGAACATGGGATGCACGAATTGCAGGGCAGGGATGTCGGGAACTCCAAGGATGAGCATAAGAATAGAGTGCATGAATATTACAAGTCTCGAGAAGATGGGGGGGACTCTAGGCACACCAAGGAGTAGGAATAAATTCATCCGGGAAGAGAAGGAGATCTCTAGTGGGAGATATAAAGAGGAGATCGGGATATAAAATTTTGAATGCCAGGAAAAACGGATCATGGTTTCCCACGCGGTTCGGTAGTTACTCATGATGGAATTAAGTTGCTATTTAATATCTCCCATCGAGGAGGTTTCTCGGGATTTTTGGAATTAATTATGGGATTTAAATGGCCTTGAATGGGTAAAAGAATTAATTTACATCAAAAAATATGTTACGAGAGATGGACTGGAAAAGAAACAGAGAGGACACGGTGACACCATCACGATGTCACCCTCACAGTTCCACCGTCATAGTGTCACCCTCACCGTGGCACCACCGTGATGTCACCCTCATGGTACCATCATCACGGTACCACCGCAACTGGTGCCACCGTCAGGGTCCCACCGCGACTGGTGCCACCGCCATGGTGCCACCGTTACTGGTGGAACCGTCACAGTGCCACTGTTTTGGTGGAGCATCACTTTTGGAAAAGTAATGGGCCTGGAGGGTCTGGGCCATTACAATATCAATATTCCCTTAATTAATTAATTAGTTAATTAATCCAATTCCACAATCCCAATATGTAATTAATTAATTAATTAAAATTTTATATTAATCAAATATAAAAATCCCATAATTTCAGTAATTGATTAATTAATTCAATAATTAATTAATTGAGTCCCACAATTTGATTTTCCATAACTTTACCCTATTCATTAATATAAAGAAATTAAATTTAAATAATTAATCAGAAACAAACTTTTCTAATAATTTAAATTTAAATTTCACAATTACATACACATTGTAATACCAAGAATATAAAATTATAATTTATCCCATCTACCACAAAATTGATGATGAACTCCTACTAATTGAAATAAAAAATTTAAGTGGAAAGATAAAGAACAAAACAAATAATGACATATCAATATGAAACCTAGATCCAATCTCAATTGAGTAACTGTAAATCATATGTATATCTGGATCTAATAAAAATAGGGGAAAATATCCCCTATATGGACAGGATATGATTGTCAGGGAGACAAGAAACTAATTAGGATGATACTCACTTGTTGAGATAGGTTATATTTACAATGTAGTCTTCAAATCATCTATAATAGACATTAGAAAACAAACAATTTCATCTATATGATTCAAAAAATGAGATAAATTATATATGATCGAATTTCATTGAGTTATAGTGATGTGTGGTTTGATAGGATTTTTAAAATCTAGTTTTAGTGTTCTTTAAAACCACACATACATTTTCTTAGGAAGGGGCCCATTAATTGACAATACATGGGAGTTAATTGCGAATATCATCTGGGGGTGGTGAACTTTTTCTCTTATAAGGATACTTTGTTTTAAAAACTATATGATAACTATGGAAATACACTCTATTTAGGATTTCACATTTTTCTAGGCTTGGTACACAATTTGGGAAATTATGCACCAACTATTCACAAGACCTCTTTCATCCAACATTCTAAAACATCTCCCAAAAACTGCCTAAGGTAAAACTAAATACAATGAAATAAAAATAAGATAAAAGAGTACCTAAAAATAGTCTCAAGACATCTTCATAAATGGTCAGGATCTTATATAACCCCCTATAATTGGGGTGTCTCCATTTTTTATCGCTAATTATGATGATTTGATTTGAATCATCACTACCTTGAAGAATGTGAGGATAAACACATTTTGAGACCAATACAGATTCCATTGAACCAATAAAAATGTAGTAGACATTATTTCCCAAAAATAGTTTGTATGAAAAAAAATTTATTCCAAACCATTTATCAAGATCTCATGATCTAACCAAGCCACTAAAAACACCCACCTATAAGTCCTTATGATCTTTCCAAAAAATATAGTCTTAATTGATGTATGATGTCAAGGATAAAAAGAAGGTCAACATAAGTATGATATTACCTCCAAATGGATTAGACTCTCAGGCCAAGAACTGGGTTTGTCTAACCATTTCTCTCCTATGGCCAGGCTATAATCCAATTGATAATTGAAAATTCTTTATTTAAGAAACATGATAAACATATCAAAGAAATATTTCAGGTGTTAATCTAAATGGATTTCATCCTCTATCATATATATTTTTTCATCTTCAACATCATCATAATTTCAAAAGTCTCCCGATAATGTCTATCTAATCCTAAATATCCCACATCTCAATCTCTTACAAAAGGAAAGTATCTGATGACCATACATCACAAATAATATAAATTCCACATTTATTCAGATAAAGTAAAATTATAACGAGTTTTATAATATATGTACACAAAAATGTGGTAAAAAGAAATATGTGTCACATAATAAATGCTCTCACACAATTTTTATCAAGCATTATACATGGTATCATAGTCTACACACACATGTGATCAAACTTATGAATGTCCTAGTCTTATTATTGCACATGTTCATATATGAATAAACTATTATACATTGTATATATATTATAAGAAACCACTTATATCAAGTCATTCAATGTCATTGTTGTGGATTGTTTTGAGATTCTTTGCATGAGACACATTGTCACACCAACCAGAAAAATATAGAACACATAGATATCGAAGAAAAAGATCAATTAAGGGATCAAAAAGGTTCTTAAATTATAGTAAATAATGAGATAATTCCATTTTAGGATCTAACACCTATAATATGTCAATAATCTTCCATGGTACATTTTGATTCAAGTAGGGGAAGTTGAAAATTTATAAACCAATGAACAGTGACTGAGGATAAAATGATCAATCCTCAGATGGGTATGAATCAATGATAATAGTTATCAACAAACTATGATTTGATCATTCATAATGGTGTCACATGTTTAGGACCATAGTTTTTATAGCTTCATAGAATTCGTCTAGTAATCAGGAGAATTATAAAGAAGGAATGCAAAAAAATTTATATGAAAAAATATTTTATAATATGAAATTAAATACCTATTAATTGTGTTTCATATATTTCCACATTCAAGTGGTTTATATCCATTGATAAAGGTACCAATTTTTGTTATTTATAAAAATAATCCCAAATTATTAAAAAGGCTCAGTCACTTATTACAACAAATGACATTGTCTTATTGAACACATCAATGAATGAAACAATCTCTAATGTAAATGTTTCAGCATTATGGAATCTTTACCACATCAAACCTCTAAAATAATTGTAGTGGGGAGGATATAGACCAATGTTTCATTAATACATTAGTAGATGATTCTATTCACTAGACTCTATATTATTCGATTTTTTTACAATATCCCCCAATGAAGGACTTATTCTCCTTGTAAATCATATCCATAGTATCTTATTAAGATACCTCAGACATTTTTCATGAACATCCAAATCCCACTAATAAGTATTCTACATAATATATCAATTATTTCATACTTCTCAAATATGTTTCACAATATCCCTAAAAACCTTATTTGATAATCCATAATCCACATTATTCACTCTATAAATGATCATTATCATTCTAACATAGCCTAATAATTGTCAAATACACGTGTTTTTATCAAAAATGTTCATTTAATATTGGGAAATGTGGAACTCATCATGCATAACTCAATATCATGAATGATGGTGGAGTAGTTAAGACTCTATAATAACATATTTTGTAATCACTAATGATAAGAAAACTATGCTTCTTAGTTCCTTTCCACAATTACCAACAATACCACTTCCGAAGTGGATCCAAAAATAAAACCCACACACCAAAAATAAACTCCATGGATCATCTACTCTATTTAGAATTCAATAGTTTTCCACTATGTGTAGTAAAATATTGTTTCTTGATTAATATAACCCTCTCAAAGATCTCTAATAGCATACTCAACACAATAATTTTTGAATTACCATCATTTCACCAATATAATGGTGAGAAAGAAAAACAGTACATATTGAGCATCTAATGCTTGAATATTTATATTATCAATGAAAAATATTTTTTATATATACTCAACATATAATGGAGATCACCCATTATATAATTAATGAAATGATGAATCTATAATGTAAATATTCAATGATTAAAATATTCCTCTCTGGTTTTCAATCTGTTAATGGATGATATGTTGTACAAATATTTAATTGAGTCCCAAATTCATTGTTAATCATTTTTACAATTGTTATGGGAAATTTACATATCTTTCAATGATGATTATACGAGGAATCAAATTTATTCATATAATACCTTAAACACATATATCCCCAAAATCCATAATGAAGTGAGCCACTAAAAATGAAAATTCATATTCGAATTTCTCTAATCGGTCAACCATCCTCCAATTCGCATCATGACTATATAACATAAATTGTATACCCATAATGAAGTCCACCACCATTCATCACACACCAACAACAACTAATAAAGTGGTTGAATAATTCACCCAAAAGGTTGATATATATCATTGAGAATCATGTGGTTATTTATTTGTGAAATAAAACTAGAAATGTCTATCATTATAAGTAACCCCAAAAACATAGTTCAACTATCATTGTACATCTAATTAGCCGATACTTAAGTCACTCCCAATATTATGTGATTAAAAAATATCAACATATATTACTTCATATAATATGAGACTTCTACTATCCGATAGATATATATCACATCATCATCATATAAGGACCATCATAGAAGAGAATCACCAACTGTACATGATTATCACATCACTACACACTCAGGGGTATGATTCTTTTTACTCATTCATATGGTAAAAAAATATGATTTGAATGCCAATGGTGAAAATTTTATCATTCCATGATCCTATTTTCACATTAAAATACACCAAGAAATTAATGTAATAAAATGTTATCGGTATGGAAGAGATCACCATCCATTATCATACATATCTGGGTTTTTTCATTCCTAGAGTATATAAAATTATATTATCCATTCTTGGACTATATTCCATATCCTTTTTATTTATTTTAGTTACTCTTACCAACATCATAGCCTCAAATTCAGATATATTTTACAAATGAAATGTCAAAATAAAATATAATGAACTAAAATTAATAAACGTATAACCAATGATATAATGTTTCAATCATTTAATAATGACAACCACACATACCAAATCTAATTCAATTGTTAGGTTGTTCTTCACAAGGGATAATATGTTACGTGACCCATATTATATTACCTGGTCACATTGCATCATAAAATCACACAAACTGACACTTAAGGAATCAAATTAAATTAAATTATATGACAAAAATAAATAAAAATATTAAAAATAGATTCATAGTCAAAATTTCATTTTTATTTAGGAATGAATATTTGAAAATATTTTTCTAAAAAAACTTCACCCTCTTGTTCTTGTTACATATCAAAGGTTTTTTAGAAATTGAGATATAATGTATGAATCTTATTTAGTCATCATATAAAGTATTTATTAATTTACCTGAAAAATATTTCATATATAAGATGAATAAATCAAGAAGTCATTATACTCTAAGACCATAAAAATTTCAAACATCAGATAAAACATTCGCAAGTAAACAAAAATACTAAATCAAAAAGTTAGACATTGAATATTTTGAATATAGTCATTATGATAAAAATGCACTCAATAATATCTAATTGTTTCTTTTATTCAATTTGGAGTTCTAATATTATATTAGGATACGGATAATAAAATACCACAGTAAATTAATCATGGTATGTATCAATTATAATTTTCATGAGATCTATAGACAATGATGGAGAATTTTTCACCTTGAAAAACATGAAAATATATTTAACTACGTCTTTTATACTGCAAAATGTTTTCATCTTAATACAAACATCTATGACATGAATATAGGGGTGTATGGGTGTTAATAAATTCATTATGAATCTATAAGATCCTAGTAAATCCACAAAAAAAGTCATAATTGCTATGTAATGTTATCAATTTTTCATAGTGACAATGTTGAACTACATGATGTACACACAAAGAAAAATAATATTGTATACCTTCTTTACAAAAAACACTTGAGAACCCCGATTAAATTTTCTCAGCCTGATAAAATTCATCACCTTAACAATCCCAATATATAATTAATGATCCATCAACATACCTAGTACCCTATGATATGGTTCTATCAAAATATGTTTCACCCTGAGAATATGTTTTATATTAATGTTAATTAAACTCACAATAGGGGGATTATAAAGTAATTTTATAATTATTTACCTGATTTATGTAAAAAACTAGTAGATTTTATTAATATTCAATTGATTCTACTGCATGATCCATGAATTGTACTTGTTCAATAGTATCTCCAACATCAAATTGTTTTCGTCCAATTCAACCTTACATCAACATTATATTTGTTGATACAGATGTACTTTAATATTCAATTAGTGTTTTAATTTTATAGAAACTAGAATGAATACACTGATGAAATATTGTATTAATGTTTTCTAAGTCAGAAAGTCATGTCTCCCATACTGGTATATGAATCCCCCTCCACTAACTTGAAATTATAGGAATAATGTTTGATACCAACATGAAAAACCCATAGATTACCCTCCAGATCAATGTCCCCATCACTTATTACAAAATACACATCTGTATCCTGATATCCTCTACTCTCAGGTAGGATGTCTGATGAAAGAGCTAAAGTCATGATATAATCAACGTTTTATTTACTCCTATACATTGAAGAGTGATTAAGGGAATGAATACTTGATAATGGGGACATTAATGCTAGACCAATGGAGAGGGTTTAGAAGAATAGTCATCTATATTTGGTTGTATAATTAGAATATACCCACTTGTTAGAGTGTTCAAGCCTAAATCATCAAGTTTTCTATTCATGATTCATCTTGGTGAATGTTCTAAGATAGAAAAAACAATTACAATTCCATAAATCATGTCAATGAAAAAATATTCAGCAGTTACAATGAAAATAAAAATTATTTCATTACAAATATATATATTGGAGGTTACCCAACAAAATTTTTCACCATATCATTCCCACAAAACTATAATTCCAATTCCAAAACAGTTGTATTTTTATCACAATCATATTTATTAAAAATATAAGACCAACATCGTGTTAAAATTAATAATTCCAAAAAAATATTTCATAATAATAAAAGCATAGATATATCAATCTATTTATAATATATGTCTATATCTAATAGAAATCAGAATTAATGAATTAAATTAAATAATTATAATAAATAATAATATATATATATATGGTGATTAATCCTATGTGCCTACTAAATATTAATTAATACACTAAAATCCAACAAAACTATTATAGTAATACAGTCTTGATAAACATGATGCCTCCCATAAAAAACTATAACATCATTAAAAAATAGTAAATCAGATTTATATTGAAAATTTCTTAGACATTCATATTTGAAACTTCCCGAAGTGATTCCCAAATCAGATAAATACCTTATAAAATGCCCTGAAATATATCAAATAAAAATAGAGATAGAGAATGTTCTATATTACAATTTCTTAAAACCCCATCCCAAAAAATAATACTCATGATAGAGAAACACATGGGTTCATTCATTAATCAACATAATCATGTTTTCATTGACTAATATTGAGGGTTATATTTCGTTAAAAGGTGATACAATACCCATAATATCAATATAGTTAATAATAACACAGCATAACATAACTGAATAAATAAAAAAATTTATAATAGTGGAGTAAAATATGTCAAAATTCATATAATAATAATAATAATTAATGGACCTAATAATGTTTATATTAACATCATATTGATTAATAATGGAAAATAAATAAAACATTACTACAAAACTTCAGAGACTATCATGTTTTTACCTTTAAAAACCATGCATTAACCACTAGTTTAATGTGCGTCTTTTCAATTTTTTTATATACCTAATAATGATGTATAATCATTTGTATAAATTGACATTATAGGGTCAGTATAAAAAATGTATGAAACCACTATTCTTCCCTAATCAAGAGTGTACATACATAAGAATTCATGCCATGATTGTAGGATATTTATCAAGAAAACAATAAATAATGTGTTGAGTGTTTTGGTACTATCAATGCTTCTAGAAATGATCTTCCAAACCTAGTTTTGTTTATTGTATGAAATATATTCATTAAATACGTCATGAAATCAATTTGAACAAAATTTCCCTACATGTTTCCCACACCATCAACTAATAATGTATCCTACGAATCGAAACAATTTCATAAAACCCTATACCTCTCATAGGCAGTTCACAATGACATTGTATACCACCACTACATTGGGTAAGGTTGAAATGCAATCAAACATCTAGACACTATATATGATCAATTATCAATGATTTCATGCCCCTATTAATTTATTGTTCCACCATCATCAATTCATAATAAAATCATGTTCTCTAATAGATATATATGTTATGTTGGTAAACTAGTAATTTGAATCTAGAAGTGAAGAATATGAAGTACATTCTTATATTATAAGAATACATTTCATATATAAAAAAATGTTGAAAATTAAACAATATTAGTATTAATATACACATACATGTGATAAAACTATATCAAAGGTCTCACATGCTGCATACACACATGTGAGAAAACATAAAATATAGTCTCACATTAAAAAAATCACACACATCAAAATGAAGAATAGTCTAGTAAAATTTCCTCACAAATACAAATCACTCAAATTATTATATAAATTTCAAATATATGTTATGAAAGAATTTACATCAAGAATTTTGAGATCACATTTATGGTTTCGAATATTTTAGTAACTAGAACAACGTTCAAAAACCAACAGAAACTTGTCTTAATGCAATGAATACCTAGATCAATTTACAATAATTCTATATAAAGGTTATATAATGAGTTCTAACTTGGATTCAATCACTAGGTTATATTAAACATATTAATGAAATTAATTAATGATAACGGATGAATAAGAGTTTCATCGGGAGCAGTGTAAATTCATTTATCATGAAAGTGTGAAAAAAGGAGAAGTGCATCAAGTCACCAATTAATATGAATCTATTTAATATGGGTTGAAACATTTTTGATTTCTATTCAAAAATAATATCATATTTTTTGTACCTAAATTTTTTTAGTGCCTTCAAATTTTTCTATAAATATGTGAAATCAATAATGATGAAGGAGGAATCAACACAAAGGGGAATAAAATTGATTAAAATATAATTAAAATGTCAAGTTTAAGGATAAAAATTTTCCTCATTGAAATAGATGATATATAATGGAAAATGTTTTACATTATGATCTTTAAAATCATGTGTTTTTTATAATAAGTCCTATAACATGGACCTGGTGTTTTTGAACACACTAATCAAAATGGTTCACTCCCATTTTGTGTGGTAAGAATCCTATCCATTTTAAAAATTTATATCCTCTACCATGGGTGTGTTTGAATGGATATTACCCTAGGATTATTCCATAAATTCTATTATAAATCTTTGAAATCTTTTTATCAATTTTTTATTTCTTTATATAAACAAAAATCACCATATACTACACCAAAAACATCTAATAAAATTTATTGGTAAAAAAAGATCAAAAAACCAAAATAATATACTTCAAATCCAAAAATTACACACCCATGTATTTATCTACCAGAAAACAAAATGATAAATGATTAATTATGTATTATAGAATTTGAAAATAGAATATTGATCCTTTACACAAGGATAATAATTCTAAACTTCTATTTTAAAATTTATTTCATGGGAAACATAAACTATTATTTTACTATGTAATAGTTATGTTTCTATCAAATATTAATATTGTAATTATGGTTTATGTCTTGAGGGTTTATACCCAAGTATATGTGAATTTTTGTAATAGTAATTATGTTTTTGAAATAACATATATAATTTATGTTTACATCTTATTTATATAATTCATAATCAACCATCTTACTCTAAATCATATATAATATTTTTTACATTATTACATTTTTTCTAAATCAGTTTTTAATTTTTTTTAGATGGTGTTTTTTTGGGCTATTTATTATATAGAATCATATAATATGAATTTTATACTAAAATGTCACTATTGTATGTTAAAAAACTAAATATATATATAATCAAAAAATGTTATAAAAATATGGTGTTGGGCTTCTGTGGATTAATCATAAATATTAAGATATAATCATCTAAAATGATTCAATTCTATTCATATTGTTTATGGGATATAATATTTTGTATTAGAGTATTGTTTTTTAATTTTTTGGGAATAATATAGGATTGATAGGAGGATAAACTGTGGGATAAATAATGATTATCAAATATGATATTTGTTATCATATATTATGTTATATTTTTCAAATGAATTTTATTATTTATTAAGACATTTCTTTATAATTTTTTCTGTAATCACATTCTTTATTTTACTAATTAAATAATAAAATTATGAATATGAATGGGTGACATTTATTCTTTTTATAAATTCAATAAATTTAAAATTATTTTTTAAATTATTTTTTTTATTTTTTTCATATCATTAATTTTTAATTAGACTACGTATTCATCTCCTTAAACTTTGGATGTGCTTTTATTGTTGTAAAGATCATTTGATGTGATTATTACATCCCATGAATTTAACAAATCTAAAATATATATATTTTAGTATAACTCTTAAAATTATATATATTATAACTTTGGTATAACTGAATATGATATGAAATAATGGTTGTACAAGTATACATATTGATAATTAAAAATTATAGGATAGGAAAATCACATATTAAGTCCAAAACCATCCAATTATACTACATTGATATAGTTATTATTATTATATCCTATAGAAGAAACACCTATACTACTGGTATTAATAAAAAATTTGGAGAGATATTTTTCAAAAATATTTGTTAGAAACAAAATACATTTTTTACATTAAATGTAAGGGAAGGTGTTTGTGTAAAACCTGATGATTTTATAGGTATTCTTCAATATAACATTTTATATTTATTAATTTTAATTCATACATGGCTTCAGGACTATAATATATATACCTTATTGAATGACTAATATTAAATTAGTTGATTTAGAAGATAAAATAAAACAATATAGTAAGGGTTTTATGTACTCATTTTCATCACCTGGGGGTGTCTGAGTCACATTTTCAATAAAGATAATGGTTCAATAGATCGTTATACTAATTATAATGAGTTTACAGTAATTAAAATCAAGAAAATATATCATTTATTTGGGATTAAAAATTTGATCTATCTAATTCATTGTTATCATTTCATTTTATTGGTTGATCTTTATTATATATATAATCAAGTTAATGGAAATGGGATCATATATTAATTTAAACTTTTGTATAATATATGTATAATATATATATATATATATTGATTCCCTTAAAATATAAATATTCTACAACATACCTCAATGATTTAATTAAATATTTTTTGTAATTATTATAACAAATATGATTGGAATTTTGATCAATATATTACTGTTATATATTACAATAGTTTGGAAGACCAAGATGATTTTATTAATGATTATATAGAATGAATTACATGTGTCAATATTTTTTTCAAAAAAACTAAATAATAAAATTTTTAATATAGAATGTATATTTCTTATGTTATGAAATCACAATTGTTGTTATATGATTCCATTTTTAATTGAATGTGTTCATAAAATATTCTCTATTTTCACAAATTGTGTTGGAGTTATATTATTTACAATATTAATATATATATATATATTCATTATAAAAATTATTGTTCTTACATCCACTTAATTAGTTCACATTTAAAGGTATATTAATTTAGAATATATGTAGTCGAGACTAATTTTAAGTGACAAAATATTGTTGAATCATTAAACATTTAATTCACCACCCACTAGTAAGCAATGGTCGGTGATATAAAAGTATTCTTCAATATATAATGTTACACAATAATGGAAGAATGTCTATTATAATATTTGCTCTATGGTAATGATATAAATCATCAATATAATGTATTACATAAAATATCAATATATAAGTGTTTCTTATGATGGAGGTTAAAGTTATTGTCTATCATCATATATATAATTAATATAAAGATTCATGATCCTTATGATACTATACGATGTGAAAAAAATCCTCCATAAACTATCATACATGTGCATAATTTTTTCTATGTATAAAATATGACGTATTAAATAACTAATTCATCACATGAACTAACTATAGAGGTTTTATAATAATATCCTCATATATATTATGAGAAATAAATATTTATGGTTAAGAATATTATTGATTATGTGTCATTAATTTATACTAGTCACCATTTGTATTCTCTATAGATATATAATATGATTAAGGAAACAACATTGGAATTCAATGATGTAATAAAAATATACCATGGTAATTTTTTATAAAAAAAATAGCATGGAGAATAAAATATATAAATATCTAATAATACAAAACCCTTTTTTAATGGCCCAAATGCCTTGATTTTTTTTATATTTTATAATCCCCTTTTAATGGTTGAAGGGGAACCCCTACATGTCCAGTAGGATTCATGACATTACATGAACTGAAGGTCTAAGTGGAATTATTATATACTATAACTACTTATAACTACTCCTCCCCAAAATATGCATAATAATGTCTACTCTCCATCGTGGAATAGATGTTCAACTACGATTCATGTGAATTCATAGGTTTGTCCTGATGGAAAATTTCATTCGCTATCATTCTTCCAAATTCGTAACATCTAATATAGTTAATTCCCCTTTCATTAATTCATCATCTCGGGAATGCTCCTTGTATAGTTTGTTTGGCCCATTTAAGCACAATCACATCAGTCCTGAAGTCCTTGGGGTGTCTCGAAGGCTTTATGGTGGCCCAAATCCCTTAAGGTGGATGAAATCCGTAAGGTGGACAGAAATACTTACTCACATGAAGGCCAAGAGTGACTTGAAGTCCTTGAAGTACTCATGGACCAATCCTCTACACAAAAATCCCAAACAGATGAATATTTCTTTCTGTTATAGTATCAAATCGTACTTTCTATAGTGCATTCAAAATACCTACTATAGTACTTGTAGAGATACCTGAAACCATTTCTCATCCCGTATTAGATCTAGGATCTCTTGGATGAATATTTAGAGTCCTCAACAACTGGATTGAGACTCTTTTACTCTAAAACCATAGATTTTGATATGGTATTTCTTTAATAAAAACAATTATATTGAAATTAAAAAATTCTATTATACAAAAACTGAATCGATAATGAATAATTAATTATTTTGTTAAGGATCGATATTATATCATAAAATTTTATTATCATTATTAATAATAATTATACATTTGAAACATAATTAGGAATAAAAAAATCAATATAGGTTACAAAGGGACTATAAGATTTAAAGAATATATCTTTTTTTCCAAATGAAAAGAGAATTTATTTGTATATCTATGGAAATATATAAAAAACTATATATATATGGATGAAACAAATAATTTCTAAATTAGAAGATTTATTTTGTAGTATTATATATATATATATATTAATATATAGGAATAAACGTAGGTAAGATCACTATTAAATAGTCTTTTATTATTTGGAATTATAAAGTATACATATAGTTGATTTTTGTATTGAGGAATTTATAATGTAAATGAAATCCCAGTATATATGTAAAATATTTATTATAAATAATAATTTTAAAAAATATAAATAAACAAGAGTTATCCATATAATAATAAAACTATATGGAAATCGTGAAATATGATTCATTGCAAACGAAATATAATTATTCAAAAAAATTAATATGTTAATTTTTTATTTAGTTTTTTTTAATATAGATGGACTTATAATTATTAAAGCATATTCTCTAATCAAAAAGATAATATATAAATTTAAAAATTTTATTATTATAATATGGTAGTGAAAAGTAAGATTTCATAGTTATATATAAAACTAAATATAGTGAAAAAATATATCATAAAATAAAGATTTAAAACATATTTTTTAGAGTAAATTAATATACGAAGTACTATACCTAATAATTAGTGTTGGGTATTTTTGAAAAATATCACCACAATTAAATTTATAATACATATATTTGTCCTCTTATTAAAATCCCAACTCATATTCATGTTTCTTTAAAACACTATTAAAATCAACTACACTATAAACCTTCTCTACTTTTAGTGACTCCTACAACACTGTGTACATGTAAACCATTAATTAAAAAGATATTAATTTTTGAAGATTAGATTCCTACAAAGAAGAAATTTCATGCTTAATTACAAATTTCTTAATATCTTGTTTGGATAACTGTTATTAATTATGATTGATGAAATTATTTAAATTAAATTAATATTCTTATTCTTATTTCATATATATAAAATGATGTGGGTTTTGTTCTTATTTTTCCTTCCTTGTAGCGTGTTTGTGAATCAATCAGTTCATCCATATTCCAAAATTATTCCAATATATTTTCATCATCATACTTATTATCAATAACAAAAAATTAAGAATATACCAACAAGATATAATATATTCTATTTTCCTATTTTTATTTTCATGTAATAATAAAAATATTATTATTATTATTAATTCTGTATCACATTTTGGATAATTTTGTTACATGAAACCAATAAATTATTGGTTTTATTAATTATACACCATAATATAAACTTATACCAAATGAACATGTTACTGTGTAATAAATTATAACAACAAGAATGTTGAACATTGACTATTATTTTAAAAATAAACCCATGCATAATGAATCATTACCCAACCCTTCATATAAAAATAATCATTCAGTATTTGGAAGTAATAAGATATGATACTCTATATAAAATATAATTAATTAGTAAATATAAAATAAATAATCAGGTAACTAATATAAAAACTAATAAATATTAATAATTATTGAAATATATATTATATAAGAACAAATTTTTTATACATAATGTCAGATATCATGATCATGTTCTATTTAAATTAATTTATTTGTAAATACAAAATATAAACACTTTGGATTGGATAATTTTGATTTATATCCATATAATTTTTTCTTTCAAGTACGCATTTTGAATTAAATGATATACTGGGTACTAATTTTATTATTATTATTTTTCCTCTTTTGTATGAGTGGGTGTATTGGGTAGTATTATCGGATGACTATACCCCATGATTATATTTTACAATAACTAATATAATAAACAATAAACAATTATATAAATTAAGTATTTAATTAAAATTATGAAATAAAAGACAACATCTCAAAATAATCATGAAAATATAACAATAAAATAATAAATATCATTCAAAAACTAATGAAATGATTTAATGGACTAACCAAATACATTATACATACATTTGACTACCCACTAGGCAGATTACATACCAAATATGAACATAATTATTAATAATGTAAAATCAAAAGAGGCTCAACCACATATATGATCCTTGAAATGCATCTTATCAACTATCCCACCCGATCTACCTGATCTTTATAAACAACATCATAATGGATAACATCCCAACATATAAATATTAAAAAATATAAGGGAATCCAGGGTAAAAATATGTACTATAATACCGAGTGGGGTTTTAGTAAAAATCAATTGGCCATCACTAATGATTTTAATATAAATAACCTATCAATTTTTTAATCGATGTTGATAAATAGATGGATAATTGTCACCCAAAAAATTAAGTAATAGTTTTGAAATTAAAATTAATAATTATTTTATTAGTCCTTAGGTTATAAAGTAAGTCCTCTTCCAGCTAAACTATGTTCCACCAATTCAAGTAATTTTAGCAATAAAATCTGAATGTCACTAACTATTAAGATAAGTAATGGTTATTTTAATTTATTAATCAACTCTTATAACTATAAACATCAGTCAAACATACCAATATCAGGTTTCTGTGGATTCAATACCCATTTATCTAGAAATTCATATGATAAATGTATCAATATCATTAATGTTTATAAATACAATCATCCCAAAATTCATTACCCAAGGGTAGGGAGAACAATTAAAAAAATAATAAATCATAGATGTGGATCAACAATTCAAAAATTATAAACAGTTATTATGGGGAATCATGTATGAAATATGAAATGATTCATATTTAGATTCATATCAATCATATAAAACTACATAAATACCACTAGTTTCATTAGCTTAGGAATGAAGGGGTCTCTGAGCGGCACTTCCTTCCTCATCCACAAAGCCTAGGGTTCCCCTTCCTATCCATTTTCCCTTCCCCCTCCATCCTGGATCGACTCATGGAACCTCGTCTTGGATCAATGTGAATGTGGTCTGGATCGGCACTGCATATCTGGATATGGTGGGATTCTATCTTATACTCCAGTTCTCAGCTTTGATGTATCCTCCAGCCTCGGCTCGGGGTGGTGCATCCGACTCCAGCTGGTTTCTCAGGATCTCATTCCTAGCATCAGTGTTCCAGCTCCAGGCTTCGATGATGTCTACCTCGGTGGTTCTCCAACATTGTGTGGCTCGTCCTTCTCTTACAAAATCTATTCAGAGAAGTTCTAAGACTGTTTGGTGTTCCTTTAGGCGTCGTCTGTGCTGATCTTGAGCATTGATTATGTTGTGATCACATGCCTCTAACGGGTTAGCAATGTGGCTAGGTTCTAGTCTACGGTTCATCATAGGGGGAGGCATTGAGATTCAACTACTGTGAGGTTTTTCTGGTGGATTGATTTGGGTTTTCTGGGTTTCATCAAATTGGGTGTGAATCTGGTGGGTTTTGGGTGTTTTTAATTGACATAGCTAGTTCTCAACTGCATTTTCACGTATATTTTCATGCCATTGTGTCTATCTTACATCAGAACTGGTGTGGGTTCTTCTATGTACTGATCATAGTAGATTCATTACCTGAGTGATGTTTTTGGTTTAGGGTGACTCATATCCCTCTATCGGTGACGCTCCCTTGGCATGATGTTGGGACTTCGTTACCTAGGTGACGATGGATTGGATTCATGACCCTTGGAATTTCTCCCAAGCCTCTACAGCGGTGGTGGCAGGATGCCTTGTGGCATGCAACGAGATGTCTAAGATGGTCATTTATGGTGGAGTCATGGACTCGTGTTTTCATCATGTTGGGGAACACAGACAGTCTAAATGATTTACTTCAGATGAGGATAGAGCTAGTTTCATTCACCATGCCTGGATTTTCGGATTTGGATGATTGAGATGGTATGGAACTACCATTGGTACTGGGCCCGTGCACATTTGTATTGGACAGTTTGCTGAGCAGCCATGTTCTTGTGGAGGAGGGCCTTAACGATCTTGATGTTGGGATGGGGTACTTCATCAAAGTATTGTTTCGGGTTGCAACCCCCTTTATTTTTGGATTTTTTATGTTCTATGTCTTTGATGTCTTGGTTCCCCCCACCCCCTTATCCTTAAAAATATGGCTTATCCAAAATCAATTAAAATGTTGGCCTTTGCCACAAGTTTCCTCATCCTAATTAAAACATCTAGACCTTGGTTGCAGTTCTTCAATCCCAATATAAAAACAAAATGTAATACCACTGGTAATCAAAGCCTCATTATAGAGTATAAATCATACCATCTATATCCAATTTCAAATGTTCATCAATATGTCCATTTAAAATAATCAAATTCAAAAAAACATAACCATTTAAACATTTATAATTTAATAGGGTCTTAGTGGCCTTTAACACCATAACCTATCTTACAATATTGGTCATTTTTCACGGATCAGATTTCCATTTAAAAAATTAGAAGAACTGTGGATATCACGCTACCATTTTACAAATATATAATATGACCAATAAAAATGTTTCTTATACAATAATATAAAAAAAATCCAAATATTCCATTTTGAATAAACAATTTAAATTATATATAGTTTGATATTCCACAATGTATCATATACACAACCATCATAAATCAAAAATAGAAAATAATTTAAATGTCCCATATTAAATCGAATGTATAACACAATAATATTTCAAAACAAAGTTCACATCAACTCATAGAATTGACCCGTTGGGAACCAAAATCAGATTCAAACACATGCCCAGTGATAATAACTATTTCAAAATTGACTTATTAATATCACAATATTCATTGAATAAATTCTCATGTCCATATTATCTACACCCCATTAGTAGTTGTATGTTTGATCTCATAATCACCAATGGAAACAAATGAATCGATGGATGGTCTACTGTATGGATCTAATATATGAAGTGCACAGTGTTGCATTTGTTTTTAATGAGGCATGAAGTTGTCTTGGAATGAATGGAAGTCAGGGAATGTCAAGATGTGAATGACAAAGGTTGTGATGGTGTTGGTGGTGAAGGAGAATGGCCATGGTACTAAGATGCATGTCACTTAAGGGATTCACTAAGTGGTATTGGAAATTGTGGTTGAAACATTCTCCATGTAAATCTGACGATTGTTGAGCTACTCTTTATGTTCATAGAACTTGTATCCTGATGATACAAAGTCACAACATTGATTGAAGACCATGCATTGTCTTCACAATGCATGAGGAGTTGAAAGGAGTTCCATCCACAACTACTAAGTGGATGATGTGCATTAATGAAGTCCATGCACTATCACTTAGTGCATGTGAACATGAAGATGATCCAATTGATCTCTGATTAGATCAATAAAGAACACTGAAAATTATAAGTGATTCAGGAGTTCGATTGATGAAGATGAACCTTCGGGAATTCGATATCCTAAGTGAAGATCATATGAGAGGAGGATTGATGAATTCCTAATAAGAAGAGAGAAGAAATGGCTTAGAGGAAGATGTCTTGGCATTTAGAATTGGAATTTTTCATATGGAGTACTCTGTTTTTGACAAAGTAACATTCTGTCCCTTTGCCAAAAATTAGGCCAGCCAAGGCCAGCCCACTAGTTCAACCCCACGGCTCATATGGGCACTAGGCGCCACGCCCATGGGGGAACCCATGGTGCAAGCACAGGACGGCAGGGCTACGTAGGGGTGTCACGCCCGCACGGCAGGGGCGTAGGAGCGCGCCCCCAAGAATGTCAGCGTGCATAGTGGGCGTTTGGAGCGCGCCCGCAGGAGGCGTGAGTGGGCGCAGAGCGCGCCCGCAGAAGAACTCGGTGCGGGGCGGCACCGAGAGGGGAGGAGATTCAATTGAGCCGGTTGAGGGAGCGGAAAATTGATAAAACGCGGAAAAACTGGCTGCGGCTTCGATGTGGGATGCAGACTTTTTCCGCGGAGCGAATCCCAGCCGCTCATCTGATCTCGCGGACGATCGACGCCGCTCATCTAATCCGCCGCGCTCCCGATCTGATCCAATCCGTCGAAGGTTTTTGATCACCGCATCCAACGGCCCAGCATCCGTCTTCTTTCCCGAGCTCGCACGAGGCCACCTGTGAGTCCACCTTCGAACTAGGCGCCTTCCGACAATGGATTTTGAGATCCTGACCACCATAAATCGAGCCGAAGCATCCATGGAGTTCGTCCGGCCCTACTGAACACAAACATACATAAAAATGGGTGTGCATGCAATATATGGAGAATTTGGAGTTTGGCTGAGGCAAGCAACGATGCCGAGGCTATGAAGAGTTCATGTTTTCCATGGATTATAAAAGTTAGGCCATGCACACGTTCAAATGTGCATTCATGTGAAGAAGGCCGAGGAAAAATAAAAGAAGGAAGAAGCCCGCGTGAAACAGAGAGTAAATTCATGATTTGGAAAGATTTTAAAGAACCAAAACTTTCGGGGATTTGGAATTATCTCACACGGATGAACCGCCTCTCCTCTGCCTATAAAAGGATAGCCTGAGGCGATGGTTGTGCTTGCTGAATATTTGAAGAGTGTCCCGCGAGCACCCAGTGCTTTGCGAAGATTTGAGCCCCGCGCATCCCACTTGCGCGGCAGTTTGTTCCGGAGCCACCTGAGGCTTCGAAGGAGTCCCCTGTGCGCCTCACTTGCGCATCAGGAAGATCCTGAGCCGCTTGAATTTGCGCGCTCGAGGATTGGCACCCTCACTGCCAGCATACTTGTGCGGCAGGAGGAAGTGCCCGCGGCAGTGCACCTTGCGCGCCTTTGTGCACCAAGGCACTTGCGTGCCCCGCGGCTGAGGTGTCTTGTGGCCTGTGCGCCCTTGAATCTTGAGGCTTGCGTGGCAGTTGTGAAGAGGAGAAAGGCCACAACCCCTTGAGCGCCTTCATTGGATATTCGGGCAGTGGGTATGCAAAGGTGGAAGCCCGAGACTTGTGCTTGTGTGCCATGTGAAGGAGGAAGGCCCTACGGTTGGTGTGTGCAAAACAAGAAGGCCACCACAACTTGTGTGTGCAAGACAAGTGGAAGTGTCTTTGTCTAAGTGTGTGCACAAAGAAGGAATTGGTCGAGGCTTGCACAAAGAACTACACCAAGATTTATGTGTGTACAAAGGAGGAAGGCCATTACATACCTACGGTTTGTGTGTGAAAAATAACAAAGAGGCCGTAGCCTTGGGTGTGTGCAAGAAATGAAGTGTTGGCCACAACAAAGAAGAACTCATTCAAGTGTGTGCCAATGTGAATAAGTTTTGTGTACAAAGAGACACGAAGGCCGAACCTAGTGTGTGCACTAAAAGTGTAAACACTTAGAAGAAGAAGAAGACATCCACACAAAGAAGAACACACATTTATGTGTGTAAGCAAATTGAATTAATTGTGTGAAGTTCAAAGAAGGTGTGTGCTTGATGTGATTACACCCTTTGTGGGTTTACTGCACCAACGAGAAGAAGAAGGGGAGTGCATGCATGCAAGCATGCAAGTGAAGACGTAAACAAGTCAAATCTTCTTGTGTGCATTTGAGTTGAACAAGACCAGAGGATCTTGAAGAATTTGAGAAGGCCATGCAGTCAGTGCATGAAGATGCAGAGATTCCATGCACTCAGTACATGAAGTTGAATTGTGTGAGACTAGACTAGACTGAAGTTAAATATATCAGTTGTCTGAGTATTTAGTAGTTGAAGAGAGAGGCCAGGTCATCCTGAGAAGAAGGAGATAAATCCTGAGCAAGACGAGAAGACCTGTTCACCACAAGTGAGCAGAGGTACAGAGAAAGGCCAGCAGCCTTTATTCCAGGCTGCTGAAGTTACTTGAAGAGATGAACAGAGGAGAAGAGCTACTCGTGTGACTCGAGGAGTCAAGAGAAGACCCTGTGGGACTCAGGGAGAAGAAGTATTCATTGGGATTCTAGAGCAGGCCAGTGGGACTCTGGTAACACTATGTGAAGCAGTACAAAGACCCTCCTGTGGGACTCAGGAGAGATACGGTGGGAAGCTGTATCGACCATTGTAATACTAACAGATTATAATGGGAGAATCCATGCTGGGAGTGCATGGAAAGGATGTAGGCCTTTGGTTCCGAACCTTGTAAATCCTTGTGTCATGTGCCTTTTCATTACTGCATTATCCGGGAAAGGTTGAGAGACATAAGAAGAGTGGATCGAGGCCTTAACAATCCATAGAGGTTTAATTGATTAAGAATCAATTAGTAAAAAGTTTTAAAGGATCACTGATTCACCCCCTCCCCCTCTCAGTGATTCACACTGATCTGGGCACTTCAATTGGTATCCGAGCGAGGTTACCTCTAAAAGATCCAAGGGAGTCTTTATGAAGTTCAGATTTGAGGAAATGAAAGAACAGCCTCAAATGGAGATATCTTCCAAGACTCAGAAAAATAGAAAGAAGAAACAGGCCAAGAAGATGAAGAAAGCCTGTCCTAGCTGTGATGAATTTGGAATAATGAATGATCTTCAAAGTGCAATCGAATATCTTCAGAAGACAGTCCCCAAGGATGTGGCAATGTGTATAGCTACATGCATCCTTGATCATCAAGAAGAAAAATCACAGTTAGAATAAGAAGCCAATGCAATGGAAGATCAATTGGCTAAAAGGGTTGGCATAACCAACACTCTCAGAAAGCTGGTGAAGGCTAAAGATGAAACCATTTCTCTTTGCAATGAACGATATGAAGACACTGCTGAAGAATTGCAAAGAATCCTTTCTGAGAAAGAATTCTTTAAGACAATGGTCAAAGGAGTTTTCCATGCACTGGAAAACTTGCACAGAGTGTCAATGAATGTCAGAGATGCTCAAATTGAAGACAAAGTCAAAATGGTGAAGGAGCTTGAAAACTCATTGCATAAAATAAAGAAGGTGCATGATGACCAAATGGAACAGCTGAAACAGAATTGGGAAGGTAGGATAAAATTGGTTGAGGATGAGAAGAACTCCCTCAACATGAAATGCTTTGAACTGGAGGTGATATTGAAAAATCTGCAATCACCCAAAGCTGAAGCCTCCCAGTCAGCTGAAAGAAGAAATGTTGCTACTCAAGTGAGCTTTGAGAAGGATGATTCTAGAAGAAAGACATCCTCTAATGAAAGGGAAACATCTTCTAAAAAGAAGGTACCATCCATACTATCTTGTACTCATGCTTCTAAAAGTGTTTCCACAAAAAGTGCAGGATGGGAAAATAATTCCAAACAAGTATGGATGAAGAAAATGAAGAAGCAAAGCTCTCCTGAAGCAGCACAACAATTCAAGACAAGTACCCTACAATCAGAAGGAATCAAAAAGTCAAGATTTGTGGGTCAGTGTTGGTGTTGTAACAAGTATGGGCACTGTGCAAAGGATTGTTGGTACAATCCACTGAATGCCAAAGCACAGAGGAAGCCCATGCCTAGGGGGAGCAAGCCAGAAGAAAATAAGAAACATCCACAGGTCCAGAGACATCTGTTTACTGCAAATAGATTTGGATTACTTGAAAACATCTGGGATGACTGCAAAAGTGGTCAAAAAGATACATGTCAATCTCCAACTGTATCCAGAGCTCAAAAAAAGAAAAGATCACAGAACCTGGCTCAGAAAGAATCCTTGGGAAGCAAGCATAAGAAAGTGTAAGATGCACCCAAGAAGATTATGAAAAAGGAAAAGAAGTCCTTGGAGTCTAAATCCAAGAAGGGTGATGCATCCAGAAGGACCACCAAGAAAACATGCTTCTACTGTGGAAAGAAAGGACACACCATGGATCTTTGTGAACAAGCCATGGAACTGAATAGAAGCAGACTGGACTCAAACAGACAATCAATCCAGATGAAGTAGAAGGGATTGGTTGAAAACAAGTTGCCTAAGAAAGGTAGCTTGAAAGCATCAAAGGAACCATGTGTAATATCCAGAACTGAGGCCACACTTCCAAGTGACTTACTAGTCATATGGCCAAATCAGTTGCAACTTGCCAAAGATCTGCAAAGAGCTGAAGATGAAGTTCTGGAAATTGCTAAGGAAAAAGGGAAGATGAATATTTCACATGAAGATGTATTGAGATCCACACCAGCACAAACATCATTGAAGATCAAATGTGCAAGTGTGAAGAATGGTGAAAATGGGACATCTCGGTTGAGAGAATCTTCTCAACCTTGTTGTTCACATTGATAAACCAAGTAGGTTCCATCTTATTCCCTAATCAATTGTATTTACATGTGCTAACATTACAGGGAATTGAAGATGATGATCATTCTGAACGGGAGGATGGTTTGGACAGAATGGAGTGCACCCCTTGAGGGGGAGCCAATCTGAAGAAGATGGGATTCTTAGATTAATACCATCTTGAGAAAAGTAAAGGTATTCCAATCATACTATCATCCCTTGTTTCTTAATTGTATTCATCATGACAATTAAGGGGGAGTATTGATTGAAGACAAAATGGATGAAAGGGGGAGCTTTATCTTTGCACTGAACTTTATAATGAGTTTTGTGGAGTATGTGCAGGATTTGGCAATTCATTGATATATCTGAAAAATTTCAAACCCCTGAAGCATGATCTCACATGTTATAGTGTATGTGGACAGCTTTGAATTCCTTGGTCATATCACTCTTGTTTTCTACACCGGGTTAGCCCAAGTAGACTTAGATCTGATTTACTAAAGGTTATTTGCTAAAGAAGAACATGTGACATCATCCCTCTCTCAGTGTTCTTCAAGAAAATACTTTTCAAAGGGAGGAAGAGATTTTTGAAAGAGAACCACACCACACCTTTGCATTTGGTTTCCAATAAGGGGGAGAAATATTGGCACACATATTGACCCATTCATATGTGCTGAAGAAGTGTATTGACAACAAATACAAAGGGGGAGATTGAAGTGCACAGTGTTGCATTTGTTGTCAATGAGGCATGAAGTTGTCTTGGAATGAATGGAAGTCAGGGAATGTCAAGATGTGAATGACAAATGTTGTGATGGTGTTGGTGGTGAAGGAGAATGGCCATGGTACTAAGATGCATGTCACTTAGGAGATTCACTATGTGGTATTGGAAATTGTGGTTGAAACATTCTCCATGTAAATCTGACGATTGCTGAGCTTCTCTTTAAGTTCATAGAACTTGTATCCTGATGATACAAAGTCACAACATTGATTGAAGACCATGCATTGTCTTCACAATGCATGAGGAGTTGAAAGGAGTTACATCCACAACTACTAAGTGGATGATGTGCATTAATGAAGTCCATGCACTATCACTTAGTGCATGTGAACATGAAGATGATCCAATTGATCTCTGATTAGATCAATAAAGAACATTGAAAATTATAAGTGATTCAGGAGTTTGATTGATGAAGATGAACCTTCGGGAATTCGATATCCTAAGTGAAGATCTTATGAGAGGAGGATTGATGAATTCCTAAGAAGAAGAGAGATGAAATGGCTTAGAGGAAGATGGATTGGCATTTAGAATTGGCATATTTCATATGGAGTACTTTGTTTTTGACAAAGTAACATTCTGTCCCTTTGCCAAAAATTAGGCCAGCCAAGGCCAGCCCACGAGTTCAACCCCACGGCTCATATGGGCACTAGGCGCCACGCCCATGGGGGAACCCATGGTGCAAGCACAGGGCGGCAGGGCTACGCAGGGGTGTCACGCCCGCGCGGCAGGGGCGTAGAAGCACGCCCCCAAGAGTGTCAGCGTGCATAGTGGGCGCTTGGAGCGCGCCCGCAGGAGGCGTGAGTGGGCGCAGAGCGCGCCCGCAGAAGAACTCGGTGCGGGGCGGCACCGAGAGGGGAGGAGATTCAATTGAGCCGGTTGAGGGAGGGGAACTTTGATAAACCACGAAAAAACTGGCCGCGACTTCGATGTGGGATGCGGAATTTTTCCGCGGAGCGAATCCCAGCCGCTAATCTGATCTCGCGGACGATCGGCGCCGCTCATCTAATCCGACACGCTCCCGATCTGATCCATGCCGTCGAAGGTTTTTGATCACCGCATCCAACGGCTTAGCATCCGTCTTCTTCCCCGAGCTCGCACGAGGCCACCCGCGAGTCCACCTTCGAACCAGGCGCCTTCCGACAACGGATTTTGAGATCCCGGCCACCATAAATCGAGCCGAAGCATCCATGGAGTTCGTCCGGCCCTACTGAACACAACCATACATAAAAATGGGTGTGCATGCAATATATGGAGAATTTGTAGTTTGGTCGAGGCAAGCAACGATGCCGAGGCTATGAAGAGTTCGTGATTTCCATGGATTATAAAAGTTAGGCCATGCACATGTTCGAATGTGCATGCATGTGAAGAAGGCCGAGGAAAAATAAAAGAATGAAGAAGCCCGCGTGAAACAGAGAGTAAATTCAAGATTTGGAAAGATTTTAAAGAACCGAAACTTTCGGGGATTTGGAATTATCTCACACGGATGAACCACCTCTCCTCTGCCTATAAAAGGAGAGCCCGAGGCGATGGTTGCGCTTGCTGAATATTTGAAGAGTGTCCCGTGAGCACCCTGTGCTTTGCGAAGATTTGAGCCCCGCGCATCCCACTTGCGCGGTAGATTGTTCCGGAGCCACCTGAGGCTTCGAAGGAGTCCCATGTGTGCCTCACTTGCGCATCAGGAAGATCCTGAGCTGCTTGAATTTGCGCGCTCGAGGATTGGCACCCTCACTGCCTGCATACTTGTGCGGCAGGAGGAAGTGCCCGCGGCAGTGCACCTTGCGCGCCTTTGTGCACCAAGGCACTTGCGTGCCCCGTGGCTGAGGTGTCTTGTGGCCTGCGCGCCCTTGAATCTTGAGGCATGCGCGGAAGTTGTGAAGAGAAGAAAGGCCACAACCCCTTGAGCGCCTTCATTGGATATTCGGGCAGTGGGTATGCAAAGGTGGAAGACCCGAGACTTGTGCTTGTGTGCCAAGTGAAGGAGGAAGGCCCTACGGCTGGTGTGTGCAAAACAAGAAGGCCACCACAACTTGTGTGTGCAAGACAAGTGGAAGTGTCTTTGGCTAAGTGTGTGCACAAAGAAGGAATTGGCTGAGGCTTGCACAAAGAACTACACCAAGATTTGTGTGTGTACAAAGGAGGAAGGCCATTACATACCTACGGTTTGTGTGTGAAAAATAACAAAGATGTCGTAGCCTTGGGTGTGTGCAAGAAATGAAGTGTAGGCCACAACAAAGAAGAACTCATTCAAGTGTGTGACAAAGTGAATAAGTTTTGTGTACAAAGAGACACGAAGGCCGAACCTAGTGTGTGCACTAAAAGTGTAAACACTTAGAAGAAGAAGAAGACATCCACACAAAGAAGAACACACATTTATGTGTGTAAGCAAATTGAATTAATTGTGTGAAGTTCAAAGAAGGTGTGTGCTTGAAGTGATTACACCCTTTGTGGGTTTACTGCACCAACAAGAAGAAGAAGGGGAGTGCATGCATGCAAGCATGCACGTGCACACGTAAACAAGTCAAATCTGCTTGTGTGCATTTGAGTTGACCAAGACCAGAGGATCTTGAAGAATTTGAGAAGGCCATGCAGTCAGTGCATGAAGATGCAGAGATTCCATGCACTCAGTACATGAAGTTGAATTGTGTGAGACTGGACCAGACTGAAGTTAAATATATCAGTTGTCTGAGTATTCAGTAGTAGAAGAGGGAGGCCAGGTCATCCTGAGAAGAAGGAGATAAATCCTGAGCAAGACGAGAAGACATGTTCACCACAAGTGAGCAGAGGTACAGAGCAAGGCCAGCAGCCTTTATCCCAGGCTGCTGAAGTTACTTGAAGAGCTGAACAGAGGAGAAGAGATACTCGAGTGACTCGAGGAGCCAAGGGAAGACCCTGTGGGACTCAGGGAGAAGAAGTCTTCAGTGTGATTCTGGAGCAGGCCAGTGGGACTCTGGTAACACTGTGTGAAGCAGTATAAAGACCCTCCTGTGGGACTCAGGAGAGATACAGTGGGAAGCTGTATCGAACATTGTAATACTAACAGATTATAATGGGAGAATCCATGCTGGGAGAGCATGGCAAGGATGTAGGCCATTGGTGCCGAACCTTGTAAATCCTTGTGTCCTGTGCCTTTTCATTACTGCATTATCTGGGAAAGGTTTAGAGACATAAGAAGAGTGGATCGAGGCCTTAACAAGCCATAGAGGTTTAATTGATTAAGAATCAATTAGTAAAAAGTTTTAAAGGATCACTGATTCACCCCCTCCCCCTCTCAGTGATTCACACTGATCTGGGCACTTCAATATAGAAAACAAAATTTCTAATAAAAATATGAAAACAAACATCATATTTTCTCGATCACAAAAACTAGAAACACACAAGAATAAAATATACTGATAGTGGGTAATTACACTAAGAAACCTACAACAATAATTATTCATTACAAAATATTCAAAAATATTCATGACTTTAAAATGGTCTATTAGAGAGTGGTCCAAAATCTTAATCATGAAAACAAGCTAGACAAGACCACCAAATCTATAAAATCACACTATGAAGATAGTAGTTACTTAATTATTAAAAAAAAAATTAATTATTTATCAAAAATAATCATGGGAAAAATTCTTTTAAACTCGTCAACATATCAAACTACCCTAAAACCGAATCCATCATGTCACTAAAGGCCTAAGACAAAACCCCAGTAAACTTTTATCCCGACACCACAAGACTAGATACAATTTAATATTTTTATAAATAGAAATCACATATCCTTTAGGGAAATTCATTAATTTCTCCTACGATAACTAATACCCAAGAAAAGTGTTCGAATGTTGTAATTGGATATTTTAAATGAATATAAAACAATTAACCTTGAGAAATGGTTTATTTTAAAATGATGTCAAGGAATATTTTATAATTAACACAAAATAGAATGATAAAACTAAATAAAATGAAGAAAAATAGAAAAGTTAAACACAAATGGTTGGATATTATAGTAGGATGCTGAAAATTGAAATCATAACCTAAAAAAATTAATGGTGGATGCAGTTTAGAAGTGGGGTGATATGTTAAGGGACATTAAAATATTTGAGGATTAGAAATAGGGGGTATATGTGTAAATTTTCTGAATATGAATAATTAATGATACACATTTTAATGGGAGTATAATTTTAAATCATGTTTTATGAAAATTATTTTAATAACTCTTCCAAAACATCCATAATTCTCCCAACATTTCATGACTAGAGTGGATTTTTTTCCAAAACTCTGAAGTTATTTTAAAAGATACATTGATATTCTTTTCTAGTGCTGAAATTATTTTTAAACCCCATGATATGGATTAGAAAAATATTCCCCTTATGAAACCAAGAAATAGTGCTTGGATTCATCCTTAGAATTTATTGTGAACACTCTGAGACAACTAGAATTACCAAATAATTATTTCCCATTCCCTTTGAGATAATCATAATATCATTGAACCCAATATAGGACATCATTGCACATCTAACATGGGTCTTTATTTGGTGTCATAACCCAAAAATTCCATTTCAGAACTCTGTTAAAAAATTTCCCATACCCCAAAATAAATGTTAAAACACTTCCTCAAAACTGGAGAATCCATATAGATGATTTATTTTTCAGGAACCCATATAGTATTTCACATCCTATAAAGACTCGGTCCTTATATATTTGAACCAAAAAATATACAATAGTTACCATTTTGATGTCAACATCATTGTACCATTCACATACACACAAAATGCATCAAACACATAACCCCCAATATAAGGAGATTAACAAAAAAATCCTAAGCTAATGATCATTACAAAAGGTTAAACACTTTGATAGACCATATCTAATACCATCCAAACAAATAACACAAACTGATTCATCGATAAATCCCCATTCATATGTTTTTTACTCCCAACTATATCTATCTACAAATAACCACATCAAATTGATTCTTAGAACCTAATCCATCTGAAGATACTATTAAATTTTGAACTCAAGCATCCACAATATTCCTAGAAATGTTAAAAACATATATTTCTCAATATTTTATGAGAATTTAAAGGAAAAATCAGCCCCTATCAAATTAATAAAAACGACATGAAATTATATTTACTCAAAATATATGTACGAAAAAATTTAATACCATATTTTATAAATAGATTGGTATAATTTCATAAACATACATTTAATGTATTAAATGAAATCTAATATTTGACTCACAATATTCCACATCTATCACACACAATAAATAATATTTATCCTTTTTCAAAAAAATCATCCTGAAAATGTCTGGATCCTGCTATCATTGTTTCATAAAAATAATAGTTCACAATTCATTCATTCCTTATCCAATAATGACATCCCAAAAAATTCCCAATGAATATTATAGGTAAATTCTGGTGACATTAAATGGTTGTAACATAAATCATCCATTATCACAATTATATCATAATGTTTGGAATGATTGACAATGAAATTGACCATATCAAATTCCTCAAACGATCCTAGGATGATACTAACAATCAGACCCAATATGTTATACATCAAAGTATAAGCATTAAATTCATGAAGTAATCTCGATGTACATGGATCCATATATTCATCACTACATAAAAAATTATAAGTCAGTGTTCTTTCTCTTGTATTTTGATCCTCCCATTACATGATGGTGTCTTTACCAAAACTCAACATCCACCTATACCTCATAGGATCAACGGTATCATATCATTACCAAATCATTTCCCTATATCTATTGTCTATGCTCTATCCATTACTATTCATGTTGGAAATAAGTGGTTATTACCACTCACTAGTAAGTTTCATTCCAAATGTGAATCAATTTTTTTCTCTTGGATCACATAATCATAACTCATAATACACATTATAAAACTATTAGAACTATGGATAACCAATTTAATTAATTTAAGGATTCATCCACACTACATAGACCATAATTACCCACCTAGTAGAGTGTTAACCTAAATGTATCCCCAATTACTAAAATCATGTTTCTCCTCTTGATCTATACTTTCTTTCCTAACATGGGATCCTATACTTCTTTCAAAAATTGTAGACATATATAATTCATTGCTTCACATTCATTCCTTTCATGTTCGCATTTTCATTCCCAGATAATCACTATTTTCACTATAGTTCTTTGCCCCACAACCGACCTGGTCATATCATCACACAACTATCATTCATCATCCCTCTCATATATTATATTTTAATCCAACCAGAATAGGTGTTTGAATCTATAACAGTCAGTCGATAATTCAAATGACACCACAAGTCAACATGAATCCATTCTTCCTGGATCCCATTGATGCTTTATAGTTACAAACACTTACATAACCCAACATAAAAACAAATTTATAACTCTACTGAGTAAAAAAATTAAATCTCTTCTATCATGCCCAAGTCAATAGTCATTCCATTCCTCAAAACACATTTCTCCTGTTATCTATCACACATATTTATTATAATAACTAGAGATATATAATAAAAACAAAACATAAATAACCACTAATGATATGGTTATCATTAAATGATCGATTGGTTTCATTTACTCGCATAATAAATTTCATAATATTCATGAAAATTATAATATGTTAGTAACATAATGAGTCCAAAAAAACTATTATATTTAAATAAGATATATAAAAACATGTTATATTAAATATAGGGATACTTGAAATGTCCATGTGAAAAATACCAAAACCCTTTTGAGAATACCCTCAACCAATGGTACCAACTACTAAATCCTCATTTAACAAACTAGGTCCCCCTAATCATTATGGTTTCTACTAAAACAAAAACCACATACCTAAAACAACATAACCATGAGAACCAAGTCTATGCAAGATCCAACTCATAAACAGTAGGATTGTCCCAACTATATAATAAGTACCCAGTCTATGAAAATGAATGATTAAACCCTTCATTCAACTTTGTTGAAATCCAAAAACATCCTTTTTTCACTAATCACCCAAATAATGTAAAAAATAATCCAAACCCACACATGTGTTTCAGTAAAAATTCACATCGCCACAACATCCTAAACTAGATTCACATAAATAATTGTTTATATTCTCTCCCACCCAGACCAACTATTCATGTATCCTGAAAAATAACTAATTTCAACAAATAAGATCCATGATTTCTCATATACTGAAAAATATAAATATGAATCTAGTAATGTAACATACAAATATCAGATGAAAACACTTTTCATATCATCTCTCTTAATGTTATCACATAAACAATTTTTCATACACCAAACTACCATCCCCCATCAAGGGTATACATCATATCTAAACATATTCTCATCGTAACTCAACATGAAGAATCATGAAACATATACTGAGACTAAATAAATGACTATTACAATAATATATACTTTTTAAGGATACAAAAATATATTTTATAGGTTTTAATTGGAAACAATACATAGCTAAAAATGCATAATAAATACACAATGTGGTCTATCATTTATACACTGATTCTGTGTTAAACCATAAAGGATACTAAATTTTCCCATAATGAGGATTTAATTATTATCAACATTCTTGTGGGGTAAATCACGATAGAATCATGAGATGTGCCATCAGATTATGACTCCATATCTATGTTATATTAGCTATTTCTAATTCCACCATGTAAATATATGAGATTAAATTTCATGACTAGTATTTTACACATTAAAAAGAAATACATTAGTAATCACTGAAAAAACATATATTTAACTATATTTAATGTTATTTTATTATTCCGTTTTGGATTCATGGTATTCCACTTTCCACTCCAGGATAAGAGTTAAAATAACATATATAACTTAATTCTAATCAGCCATGTGAAAGGATTACATATTAAGTCAAAAAATATACAATTAATATGTCTTATCCTAAGAAAAATTTACATAAAACCATAAGATAGAATACTATGATAAAAAAATCACATCTCTAGTATACTGGACTTCCAAAAAGATCATTTTACTTCTGAAGCACTATTCTTATATCCCTCACATTCTCTGCCACATTACTCAATCTCCAATATAGTTGATCAAAAAAATATGGTTTGGATGTTAATTTATTCTACGATACAATATTTTATCATCCGACAATGGTTAGATATATTTTATTAATTAGAAAACATCTCTAGTAGTCCTCATACCATGATCCCCACATTATAAACACTTCCTATTATAGTTATTTAATAGAGTATTAATTTTCAATGAATATACCCCTAGATCATGGTTATGAACTATGAACATAACAACCGGTTATTGTAAAAAATGAAATAATCAAATTATTCATGAATAAATAAATTTAAAAAACATAAAATATACTAGCAATGTATGATGATAAATAAAAACATGAATAAAAACATTAAATGAAATAATGGACCAACCAAACATTTCATATATATAATTTCCCTCCATTTATCACCACTATATATGAAAATAGACATAATAAATAATTAAATAATAGTATTTCATAATATTACACCTCTCTGTATCTCTCCAGTGACACACTATTTAACCTCACACATGAAACAATTACTTGATCCACACCATCACATTTGGTAAATTATCTGTATGTTTAAGAAATAAATGTCTGACATATTCTTAAGAACCCATTTGTACTAGTGTATTCTGAAAGCTATGAAGAAAACACCATATACACCATCCAATGATATCTAAAAAATAACAATTTATAGAAATAACATATAAAGATAAACATTGTTGTATCAAATAATACATAGATTATGAAACATCTTTTATAAAATTATTTTATAATTTCCATGATGGCACTTGGGTTTCAATGTGACTAATAAGCCAACCAAACATACTCTAGAAAATATAACTATTCTATTTCAAAAAAATTCATATGGATACACATATGTTAAAAATATTTTATTTTCAGTTACTATTTGTTTCATGGAAATGTAAATTTTTTTTCCAATATACTAATATTAAGATTCCATTCTATCGTTAGGAAAGGATCAGTTAGGCATGTGAACTATATATCAATATCAATAGTGATCATTTCAATCATAAAACATGATGTCCAAAACCAGGGGTATATAAAACTAATTATATAATTTTTTACCATGTATTTAGAGTATCATGTTCATCATTAAAAACCATCGGTGTTGATAATCATTTATAAAATCCTAAAAATGAAATTGAGCATCGTGAACTATGCCACTAACCTAAAAATTAACACAAGTTACATGCGATTATCTTTGGAATTGAGAACATTGATTAATATAATCAAATACAACATATCTAAACACATAAAATACCACCAGTTCATGGATAATTATTTTTGAATCTAATCTGACCAATCGTTTACCCATTACCATGGTTCAAAAAAAAAATTGCAAATATTAATAAAACATACTGAAAAAATAGTAATATATTAATATTAACAATAATCGCAACAAAAATTAACACCAAAATATTAAATGAGATATTTATATCTTTTAAAATGCCAAAACACATTTCCAATCATTCAATTGTAAAATTATTGATATCTGATATCCATTTTAAAAAATTTCTATGCGACCCATAATAAACTGTTCTTCTTATTTATAATAAAAAACGTGGATAAAAAATAATTTACCTGAAAATAGAATGAACCATCGTGTAATATTTACCAATGGAGATTCCACACACCCATTTCAAATTAAATATTGATCTTAATTTAAAAACTCTTTTCAATTCATTTGTTGGTGATCACCACATTGTAAAACAATATTCACATCACAACACATTTTTCACCCATTAAAACCCAAAACTGATATGAAATAAAAATATGATAATTATTATCAATTAATATGACTTAAAAAGATTTCAAAATAATAACCCACATAGAAACATCAATAATCATGAGTCAATAAACCACATGTGTTTTCATAGTTTCAATATCATAAGTGACAATGGATCTGCTGGGATCAGCGGATTGTATATTACATAAATATAAATTCCAAAACCAATATCAGAAGATACATAATACTGCTCTCTACAAGTTGGTTCCATAATATATACCATATACAAATTGAAATAGAACATCACTTACATAGGTAAATCTCATACACCACCTATTTTATTTAAAAATCATGAAGATACATTCAAAATAATTAGTGGACTTTACAAAGACCATCTAAGCCTTGCAAAAAATCCAAATCCTCCTACTGTTTATTCCATAACTATCCAATATATAAAATTATTCAAAGAGAAAAATAAAAAATTAAATATAAATAATTTAGTTATGAATATAGTAAATAAAAAACATGATATACTATAGGATGACTCAGTGGGACATTATGTTTTACCGAAATAGAATCCAACCACTCACTAATAACCAATGGTGGATCGCTATCCCAATTCATTTATAAATACTTAAGAAGAAAGTGAAATTCAAATTTTACATTAAATATATAGTAATGGAATATTTTAAAAAAAATATTATGTGGTCTGAAACCTTAAATAAATACTAAACAATATCATATAGAATTTATCTATTGATATCCTTTTTGTTAGACAAACAAATTCATCTAGGGGAAACATGTGATTTCATCACAATCAATTATAGCATCCAATACATAAAAAATTATAGAACCCCCAAATATTAAAGGGTTGAATAGGATTGTTGAAATTCACTAGACTTCTGATCATACCTCAAAATATAGATGAAATGATATAGAAACACACCAAATTGAGGTTGCTTAATATTTAAAGGTGGGAGTATATTGGGGGTAATGAACCCATGTGTGTATAAGAAATGGTGGATTGATAAATAATTTATTCAGAGTAAAAATGATAATTATAATTATTTTAATGTCCACATTCATTGAATATAATATTTAATAGACATTGCACTGTGATTCCATCCATCAAAAACCTAAATCTCTTCACCTCGCGCAATTACGAATCATTATTTTCAAAACCCTACTCCAACAGTTAGAGACCCTATATAATTTACTAAATTAACTATCAAAAATTATTTTTTAATTTTCATGTTTTTATAAACTTTTCCCCTTATGTATTTGAGATATGTTGTTGGGGAAATTGTTAGTAGTAATTTTTCCACAATCATGTCCCCTAATCTATGACTCTAAGAACGTGATCACTAAGTCCCAATCCATTAAGAAACTATAAAATACCCCCAAATAATTACTAAACATCAATAAATTTCTATATAGGGACATTTTATGGCTTCAATACTTAAATTTTATTTCAATATGAAAATATAATTTCATCACATCCCACAATGAAAAATATAATAATCATATTCAAAACTAGGTATGATATTCTAAAAATTGGTTTTACACATTATAATTCACGTTATGATGTTCATAAAAGTATTTTAACCAATTTTAATATAATCCAAATTTTTTACTGTTAATTATATCTTTTATTTTATGTTATACAAAAAAATTAATATTATTATCATAATATGATTATTTCTTTCGTTCTATTTACAAAAACTTTTACAGTCCCCAAATTATTAATGATTATTTAATTAATTTTTAAAATGTAATATTAATTTATCACCCTTTCTCATTTCATTATTCTCTCATTCATTCATTATATACTATAATCTCCTCTAATTTGTTCATACAACCCAATGAATTTATTTTTATAGTATCCATAAACATTAAATAAGAAAATAGTACATCTTATCATATAAATATTTATAATATATATATATATATATGATCCAGGTTATAACCAGAAATATTAAGATTATTTAAATAATTTATAAACAAAATTTTTCAGATTAAATATCTACATAATTCATCTTTTCGTTCCTCATGATTCATAACAAATTGATACATATTATACCTAAAACCATTTTCCATATCCTGTTGAAATAGAAAATGAAATATTGGTGAGTTTATATTAATAGAATTGGTAAATAGATAAGATAAAAATTGTTGGTTATATGTAATGATTTTATTGTGAAATGATTATGAGAGCAAGGAATTAAAATTCTAAAATCCTAACCAACAATTGATAAAATATTTAGTTATGCAATACAACATATCAGTTCAAAAGTCAAGAGTCATATTGAAATAAAATATCATGATCCATGGGAGAATAAATCTATAATAATATATTATCAAAAATGAGTTGAATATTGTGTGGAATAATCAAAATAATATAAATAATATATCCAGGCTACCCACTGATACATTTTACAAATTTATTGATTGGGATAACCACGAGTGTACATTTTTCTTGCTGGGGATGACAACATATGTACCCATATTTTTTCATGGGATAACATCCCATGTACACAATTTTGGAATTTAGATAACCTCACAAGTGACAATTACGATCATAAAACATTAAACTCTAACTATTCCATTATATCGTTATAATGGGACATGAAGTTTTATAATCCAATTTCATTAATATTTATTCAATACTATCATGATAACATTTAAAATTTGAATATTTCATAACCTATAGAAATGAAAACTAGTTTTTTTAATATTTAATTACTACAACCATAATCCAGGTAGAAAAACAATAACAGTGGTAACATTTTAGCCTTTTACCATTAAAGCATACATTACAACAATGGATGGTGTTATATTTTGAATTACCATTAAAATATATATAAATTATTTGTAAATAAAATTAAATTTTCATTTGTAAATAAATTATTAAAAATATAACATAACTAGAATAGAAATGTAATAAAACTCCTAAAAATAACATTTCAATCATGTGATGTGATCTTAAATGTAAATTAAATTAAACATAGAGGGAAAATACAGTCATATAGCGATTGTTAAAAAAATTACTCCTTTTATATTATCAATAAAATATCTAAAACTTCTTCATTTGAAAAATAACAAAAATTCATTTCAATAAATATTTATTATCAGTACAATTGACATTAAATAATATTTATATAATACTATAATAATTAATAAAGTAATTTTAATTAGTGTATTCATATGGAAGAAACTAATCATGATCAATGTGTTAAAATATTCAATTTCCTATAAAATATTACTTTAGTCACTTGAGTCATAATGATTATAAAATTTATGTAACACATATAATATAAATAATTTACAATTGGATATGAAATTAAATAAAAATGATAACAATTAAATCATATATTTTCCTCATAAAAAAATTTAATCATATATAATACTTGTCCATGGAGTATTTTTGAATAAAACCTCAATCGCTTGATAAAAATTCATTATAAGCACACTGAACACATGTAAAAAAATTAGAATTTAATATAAATATACAATAATACCATATTGATACCAATAACATCATTAATTTATTTTGTATATCTTAATATAACCAAGTCATTAACAATCATTCATTATCATATTCCCTTCGGGTGGTAAGATCTTATTTTTTCATATATTATTTCATCAAGTGTCATGGTCCTACCATTTTCATCAGTGTTAAAAAATCCAAATATGGATAAACATGATATAAATAACACATATTTTCATTATATAAATATTTATATAAATTCATATAAATAAGTGATGAAATTTAAATTAAATTTATACATATAGAGTATAGTCTATATATATTCATGAGTTAGGTCTACAATTTTTGATCGATGTAATTAGTAAAATGTAATCATTAATTATCTATCATTGAAGAGTTAATATTTTATAAATAGTATATATATATATATTATCATAATTTAAAATAGTGGATGATTCATATCTAAAATGAGTTATATTGATATATTGAAGATGTAGTAAAAATGATAAAATGATAAATACTTTCATCTCCCATTTTATATAGAAAATGTGGGAAATGGTTTTGAAATCATCATGATAAAAATTAAATATATTTATTACACAATATTCATCATGTTTTTAGATATTCAAATGCATTATATACTATGAAAAATATTATTGAACCTCAATATAAATTTTACCTATTCTTTGAGATATCTTAATTGGCATACACATGAAACCATGAAAGATTACTATCAAGAGAAGTCAAAATACTCTATAATTATTTGATTATTTAATTTAATATTTATTATAATTTATTTTATAATCTATTTGGATTAAATTTTGTAAATAATGAAGGATGGTATGAAACATTTTATGTGTGTGAAGGGACTCATATTGTATTTCAATAATATCTTCAATGATATAAGGTCAAATTTAAATGATAAAAACACCTAAAGGATAATAAATTTATTTCTAGATGTGATATGGTTTATATATCAATAACCATCATAAATTACATTGGATTAATTGGTAATCCAATCTTTATTCCATTGATTGACCCACATGTTAAGCATGTTTTAAGTGTATATGTGGTAATGATATTTAAATTTTTTACTATTCAAAATAAAAACAATTATCCTGATTAATTTATATTAATTATTATGATTCATAATATGATATAAATTTTAATTGAAAAAATTTCAATTTTCTAATTAACTTAAATATTAATTTCTAGTAAATAATTAATGAAATCATAGTTTTAGAAATTGATTCTTTATGCGTTATAAAAAATTTAAATCTTCTCGTGTTCTTGTAAAAATTATAAAATCAATGTTAATATATTTTAATGACAATTTAATACATAAATTACATTGAATCCATTAATAAGTACATATTAATTTAAATCATTTTTCTAAAATTACATTGTGCGCATAAAATAGTCCTCACAAAATGATTTTTAAATTAATAGAATTGAAATTATAAAAAAATTATGTTCCATGATTATTTATACATAATTAATTATATTTTTTATAAAAAATATTTACATATTTTAAATTATAATAGAACTAAGTAATAGTGGGTATTTTACATGATAAATATTTATTGGTTTGGAAATTTTTGTATTTTTTTCTATTCACTTGAAAATAAATCATTATATATAAATCATAAATAACCTTTTAAAATAAATAAATTATTTTTTAGAAAATTAAATTAAATAACTAAATTAAAAAATCAATAAAATTATATAAAAATTTTAAATTTCTTACACTAATTACACTGGAATAAAATTTAGAATCATAAGATTTAAAAAAAAATGAAGTATAATATTTTATGAATTAATCATTAAATATTTATTACATTAAAAAAATATTTATTTTTTATTAGGGTTTTCTTATCATTCAAACCTGTAATTCAAAGGCAATGAAATAATTATTACTATATTTGGGTTGCTTTTTCTATGGCCTTCATGTAATTGAATATTTAAAATTCATCACGTTATTTTAATGGAAATATATATAAAATAATGGGGTATTACATATAAATACCATTAACATCTATTACAACCTCAAAATAACACCGCTCTTACACGAACTGTAACACCCTAGTATTTTTATGAGATTTATATTTTATTATTTTTGATATTCTCAGATGTCTTTTATTGTATGCTACAGTAGGAAAACCATTTGTTACATGAGAACCCATATTATCTATATGAATACAAAAATCTATTCTAAAATTTTGTCACAAAAATGTTTATGTTCTTTTCATATTGGTCTATTCACATCAGAAAGACTTTCAGAAAACAACGAAATATTGTTATGTTACCCTATAACAAATCATTATAATAGAAGTTTTGAAGAGTATTAATTAAATTAGGGAAATATTCATTAAATGTGATTATATAATGACTTATTTTGTTAGAATTTTCTTATAAATTTAAATAAAACCCTTTTAAATAAATTGTAATGTTTTTTTGAAGTACTATTTAAATGAAAATAAATGAGTTTCTAAAATAATAAAATAACTGTTGATTGATTTAATTAATGAAATATATATGTGATTTATATTCAATAAAATATTTCATTTTCATTGTATATGTTTTCTAGACATTACATAAGAACATATTAAAATTTTTAGATAAAATAATTATTTTTTAAGAAAATGCAGTTTTTCCACCATTGAATGGGACACCCATTTAAATAAATTTTTACCATTTTTTATATAATTTTTAAGAAAATATACTTATTATTTGTAATTAATTATAAAAATTTACTTTTGATGAAATTTTTATATTATACTTATATGTTTCTAGTTTTTATGAATAGAAAAAAATATATTAAAATTTTAATTTAAAAAAAAAGTATTTCAACAAAATCATTTATTTGGTTAAGTTATATTATTGAATAATCATAAAAAATATGTAGATTATATTTTTATCAGTTAATCTCATGTAGTCCATTTACATAAAATTTATATTTAATTCATATTTAAAAGCACTTCAATCTTTTTCATTGTTTTAAGATTTAAAACAATTTTTCTCATTCAGACACTGAGATTTATTCAAAATTTACGACAAAAAATTATGTTTTATGAATGTAGAACAATGGATTAAAAATTTTGATTCATTATTTTAAAATTTGCTAAATATATTTATTTTATTTTATGGGAATTATGAATAACAATTTCGGTAATTTTTATTAATCCGATATTTTTTAAAATTAGATAATTAGGAGTAAAAATAATATGATAAAATTACCATAACACATGACCTAATATAATTCAAAAAGATCGTTTCGACCTAAATAATCCATGGTTTAAAATGTTATCCTATTAATCAACTTGGATGATATGAGAACATTTAATTTATTTTTATTTAAATAAATGTTAAATAAATCCTACTCAATATTAATAATTATATCATTTTTAATATAAGATTATACACAAAATTTATTTGTGTCTCTGTAGTCTCTAGAAATCAAAAATATTTTTATTTATCATGGTAATTTATTCATAATTGTTAGGTAAGAAATAATCTCCTTGAACGATTAATCATTGATTGTACAAAAATTATTTAATTGATGAAATATCAATAAATTAATTTTTGTTAAAATTATACTAACCATCAAAAGAAAATAAACTTCACCAAATCATACTGATAGTGCATATGTCAACCATAATGATCTGGTGGTTGAGTTATTCACCATTGAGAATTACATAACAATGATTATGAAACATATACTATTTTACCCATTGGGAACCATTTATAAAATAGTATGACAGTTATAATATCTTTTTTAAAGTGACGATAAAATTTTCACATTAATGATTTAATATAAACAACATTTTAAGGTCAGATTTTATAAATATATACTATAGTATAAATATTAATCTGATATTTAGATAAATAATCTATATCATAGTATTTTATTATTATTTTTTTACAAAATATATATATATTAAATAATAATAGGAAACTAATGTAGTAAATTGTTTTGTGGAAATATAAAAAAAATGTTATTTAAAATATAAAAATAAATATAATATTTGATAATTAATATATCCAATTAATTTTCTAGATGAAATAAATCCCTTAATGATATAATAATATATTTGGTTGGAGGATAAAATAATATCTCAAATTTTATAAAAATTTATTAAATAAATACTGTCAAAATTAATACTATTTATATTTTATCAAAATAAATTTTTATTAATTTAAATGATAATGATAAAATGAAAAAATGATGAAATTAATTTTATATGGTCAAAAATATACTTAATTCATCACTTATGGTCTTATTTACATAAAATATGTACAAATTATACACTTTTAATATAAAAACATTTGTTAACATAGTTAAAATTAAAACAGATTAAAAAGGAGTTAATTAAATAGAGTAAGATATAAATTGAAAAAAAAAATATTAAAAATTTTTGTTTGATGATATAAAAATATTATATCACTTAAAAATTGAAAATATGATATTTTTTTGTTTTTTGTATGTTTTTTTATTATATTATAAATTTTTATTTTTGAGAAATTCCAAAATTTCCCTTCACCTCAACTATAAACTAAAACATCCTCCATCATAATGTAACGTTACAGTGAACCACCATGCTAGGATATCCCCCACACATTTCCCTATAAATTTCCATAGATACAATATAGTGGTGATGGTCTTCTGAAAATAAAATCTCATGTTTCATTAAGAGAACATTAAGAGGGATTTTGTTAACGAAGATGCAATATCCTCTACTGATTCTTTCAAATTATTTCTTCTTCTAATTTAAATATAAGTGGTTTTTTTATTATAAATTAATAAATCCAGAATCATAAATATATTAAGGTGTTATTATTATTATTATTAATGAACCATATTCCACCTTCTATCCATCCTACAAAAAATTACATCACTATGCATGTCAATGTATGACTTACTTTATCCACATGGTGGTTTAATCAGTTTTTTACCTTCATCATTCATGGATGGGTATAATGATGGAAATAATAAATATAAACTATTGTTATAACATAATTAATTCTAAATCAAAATATATACCATCCACTTCTATACTATTTCAAAATTTTGAGAATGATAATGTCACATGTGCATACATATGGGATATCCTCTCCATGATGTGATGTGATTCATTATACATGATATCCATTAACTCGTGATTAGATAAATCTATGAAATTCATAACTATTTTATATATTATGTTAATATAGTTTTGGAATTATATATCTAATATTTAATGAAGGATAACAATAAGAAAATTAACCAACCCTGCATAAGAAAATTAAATACATTATACCTGAATAGAGAGTAACAAGGAAATGATTTTAAAAATTTGATGATATATGATCATATTTGATATCATTAAAATTAATATGATTTCAGAATAATTAAATGAAAATTTTTAAATACTTATACATGAGTTTTGGATACATCAAATGATATCAGGCCTATGGTAATGGATAATTTCACAATATCGCTATTACACATCACTGTTTATACGTAAATATTTAGTGAGGTATATATATCATCCATGTTCATTTTTACTAAATATTAATTCAAATTTATGCGTTATATACTTATGAAATTTCATTATATTTAATTTTACTCATTGGATAATTTCTTTATTGTTATGATATGATTATTTTTTCATTCTCGATACGAGTTGCCTTTTTTACTTTCCGAAAAAAGTATGCGATGAATGTTTCTTATTAACTCATATGTTATGAATGGATTTTCCTTTTTTCATAAAACCAAATTTAAAAGAATATTAATTAAAAATATTTTAGTTATGTTTTTTAATAAATTTGTTTCTTTTAAAATTTCTTGGCATTTTGAAATAAGAAAACATTTTAGAAGAAGAAATGAAAATTTCCTCAAAAATCAATTTCTAATGTTTATTAAAATAATTTTACATATATGATAGAATGAATTAATTATGTTAGGATTTCATTATTTTAACCCTATTTTCAATTTTTATATGAGTTTTATGATGAAATTATATTTTTGAAATTAAATTTATTACATGGATTATGTTATGGTGGAATGATATTTACAGAAACCCATTTTATTCATCTGGTTATGATGAATTATTTATGTTTTTGTTGAACACTTAATAATGATTTGATTATGATATTGTTGGGACCTATATCTCCCTAAAATACATTATAAAATGATTTATATTTCATTACATAGACACTGATGTAATGAAAAATGACATTGGTTCAGTAATACAGGGTTGGAACGAGTAGTGAACTCTATTCAGTAATGGAAATTGTCCGAAATAATGCTATTGGCAATGAACCTTGACTAATATGAAATTATTTTCTATGATTATGTGTATACCAAAAACTCAATGTCTTATTTTATCCTCTTTTGGAATATATTCATTGATTTTTTATTTACTTTTATGATTTATCCCATGGGATGATAGCATGATCCTTCATATACATGATAATATTTTCAAATTGAATGATCTTATGTTTTTTTATTATAATATGAATGATATCTCCAATTTTTACCTTTACTGATTATCTAATATCACCCTTTTCATATTTATTGGTTTCCCATGGATATATAAATTGGTTTTAAGTAGGAAAAATGAAGGGGAAGATATTTATGGGAGATGTTGAAGCTATATCAATAAATTATAATTATGTATTACATGTTTCCAAATGAACTAAAGTAATATGGTCTATGGGATTCTATTTGATTAACATATTCTGAACTCCATAAATTTAATTTATTTTCCATGTAAAAATAGACTATGTAATTATTTTTGGTATCAATGTGAATAATTAGTTATCCTTGTCAAACTATGATGAGAATACAATGGTGAGATCTATAGGAAAATTTATAAGGATATAAGGATGTACCTAAGGATAAATTAAAGTATATGTTACAAAAATTAAAATTATCCATGTTCATGATTAAACTAGAAATAAACCTAATATGTTAGTGATTTAATTTTCATCCCCTTGATAATGTGATTTTCATAGACTGATTTTTCATATCACAATATTTTATTGGGTGTTATACAACATCTAGAACACGAAGAAATAATGTTAATAAGGGTTGTAATGGGAAACCAATGATTATCCTCCAAAACAGAAAAATGTAATTGCAGTTGTAATGTAATGTTTTTTATCTATACATACACAATCTATGAATCATTATATACATCCAAATGAGATAACAAGGGAATAATATTCTGTTGAGTTCACCATGAGGCAGTGTTCACAATCTTTTAGTGTGTATTTTGATCCCCTTGTTGATGATAAATGGATCATTACGACTAAAATGATATTTTATATCCTTCAATATTTGAAACATGAAAAATTTATTTCTGATGTTTATTGTTTAATAGGAGAAGAGGAACAGTTGGGGAATCTAATTGTGAATATGAGGTAATATGATGAAATCGATTCCATGGAATGGGAAGAGTTAAAGAATATATTTTTTAAATAATTTCAATCATTGAATATTTCATACATATTTGTAATGGGATTTCGATGAAGTTATGAAAAAATATGATTGATACTTCGTTACATATGAGGAATATTTTATAAGACATGTGAGGTACACTTGATAAATAAACATCCAACAAGAATGTAGAGTGAATTTGTTGTTTAGTGGCATAAAACCAAGTCGTTGAATGAAATTAGAAGTAAGAGAATATAGTAGATATTAAGAGATTGTTCATTTTTCTATCATGTTATAAATGTATGTTGGGATTACATTTCAATCTCGTTGTTTTGATAGGAAACAACAGATGGAGTTCAATGGAAAATCTGAAAAATGGAGAAACAATTTGTAGTGTTTCCTTATTCTCAATGTGTGGAAATGAGAATGGTAGAGATTATATTAAATTGACTCGTAAATTATTTATTTGTGTAAATAATTTTCAAAGGGTAGTTGAGTGTCTACTTAATTCCAAAAAGTTAACTACTAATATGAATATATAAATGTATATACATAAGGAACCTCCCGCACTTCAATTCTATAAGTGTAGTGAATTTTGGAATTATTCTAACCAATGCCCTCATCAAATGGTTATCGATGATAATAAACATCATCATACTATAAAGACTAATGGAAAAGTAAAATCTCATTTTATCACTATTGGAAATGTATAGAATGACAGCAATGTAGTGGAATGATTGTGTGTTTATGTAATGGGATTCCAAAATAATGATGTAAAATGACATTTTTTGTTTTATATTGTAATTAAATATATATTGGTCTAATGTGGTTTTCCAAATGTATTTATGAAATATTTTGAGTTTTACTTGTAACCATAAGATGTTGTTCAAATATTTTTCAAAAAACAATAAGGGAAAATAACCATTAATATTCGAATAATGTTTTCATAAGGAAGTAAAGAGTTTTTTGGTAGTATTAATGACATTAGGATAGATATGATGAAAAAGAGATTTATGATATCATGGATGGGGAATATAAAATATTTGTTACTTATGGTATTCAAAATGAATTATTTTTGAATGCATGAATGTGTTCATAATGGTTCTATAGTAATTCTTGTTTTTACAATGTTTTAATAAAATACATGATGAAGGAAATAACATGTTTGGAATGTGACAATCAAGATATTTATTATGATATATGGGAGATAAATGATAAGTCGGGTTAGTAAAAAACATAATAATGTTTTGTATTTTCAACTTTCAAAAGGTTTTTATGTTTTTATATTTATGGAATGTTTTATTTTAACACCAGCTGAATTTTTAGGGTGAAATTCATTCTATGGGTGGTAGAATGTAACACCCGGATATTTTTATGGGATATTTATTTATTATTTAATTATGTTTTTTATTTATGTATGTTTTTTTAAAAATTCATTGATGTATTTTGTTTTACACTATACCAAGAGAAGCATGGACAACCCGCTACCCCAAAATATCAGACGGTATAAGAAATACTATGCACGGATTGTGTTACAAAAAAAATCAATTTATTTTAATAGGGTTTTTACATATATTTTCGAGTTTAAGAGAACAACTAAATATTATTATGTCCCCAAAAATCCTAGATATTATATTTGATTTTATGAAAAATATTAATTGACCTATAAATATATACTTTATAAATGATTATATATTTAATTATTTGATGATGAATTAATTATAATTGAAAATGAAACAATCTTTAAATAAATAGATTTGTTTTTTCTAAAAGTCTATTTAAATGGAAATAAAAGAGTTTATAAAATATTAATATCACTCTTTATGTTGAATATTAATGGAATATATATGAAATATATATTCAATATAAATTTTCAATTTCATATTATAATTTTTCAAGACATCATATGATAACAAATTCATTTTTTCCAGATTAAAGAAGAATTTTCTAAAATAATTTTGTTGTCTTTTCATGGAGAACCCATTTTAAATAAAAATTTTAACACATTTCAATATTATATTTGACAATATAAACATTTTAAATTTAATCAAGGTATAAAAATTTATTTGGATGAATATTTTTCATTTTTTTGAAATGATTCAAGTTTTGATGAATAGTTAAATATTTAAAAATTTAAATTTATAACTATTTTTTCAGTGAAATAGTTTATATTTTTATGTTATAATATAGAATTTTTTTGAAATATAAATAGATTATATTTTATAATTTAACTTCATGTAGTTAATTGAGATTAGTTTTACTCTGTATTCAGAAGTAAAAGAATTTAAATATTTTATAGTGTTTTATCTTTTAAAACATGTTTTCTCATTTCAACCCCCACACCTAATTTAAATTATTTTCTACAATTTTTTTTATGAATTTTGAGATTTGGTTCCCTTATATGGAATCAGTGGGACCAATTATGTAAAAATATTTCTTCTATTTCTAGTCATTATGAATACAAACTTTAGTAAATTTCATGAATATGATTGAAGGATAAATATGGTAATTAAGGATATTAATAATCTAAAAAATTATGCTTACACTTTTCCTAATATAATTTGATGAGTTTTTTAGACCTAAATCATCTTTGGGTCGAATTGGTATCCAATGGAAGCCAATGGGATGAGAAAAACTACATTTAATTTATTTTTATTTAAATAAAATTTAAATATGTCCTACTCATGTTTTAATAATTATATAGTTTTTAATATAAATTTATACACAAGAAAAATTATTTTCTAAATAATAATTTGAAAGAATTTTTTTATTAACTAGGGTAATTTAATTTTAATTTTTAGGAAATAAATAATCTCTTGGTGAACTTATACATTGATGACGCATAAATTATTTCACTAAGGAAAAATCAATAAAATAATAATTGTTTAAAGAATAATAACCATAAAATAACCCTATACCAAGTATTATTGTAAGAGTATATCTCGGCCATAAATAACGATATATCGAGTTATTGATCATAATAATCCATGTCGAAAATATTATGACACTAATAATGTTTTATTTAACATGATGTTAAAGTTGTCCCATTCATGTTTAAATTTATATTACCTTTTTAATATAGTATTTTCTATAATAGATATTAGAGTATATATATTCTTATTAAATATAGAACAATTATATTATTTCTGGTATTTTCATTATAAGTTTTAACTAAAAAATAAGTATATTAAATAATTAAACCAAATAAATACAGTAATTATTTTATTTATGGAAATATGAAATTATTGTAATTTTAAACATTCTCATAAATATAATATTCAATAATTAATATATAAAATAAATTTTATAAATGAAATTGACTCCATATGGATATATTAATATTGTTTTCTATGTTAGAATCTTAATTGATCTATTTAAAAATCCATGAAATGAATACTATCTAATTTGACACTTGATGTTTTATCAATCTTTTGTTTTATTAAATTGTTCAAAAAACAGAACATAATTTCAAAAAATATAAAATAAATGTTATATAGTCTAAAATATTCTATATTATTCATTTTTGGACTAATTGACATAAACTCAGTCTAAATTGTGCTCTATTAATATTGAAACGTTTCTAAATCTGGATAAATATTATTAGATCAACAATCGACAATAAAAATGACAAGATTTAAATTTTTGAAAATTAGAAACCTAAAATTTATTAATTGATTATATTACAACATTATCCCATCTAATAATATAATGTATTGTATTTTGGAGGTTCTTTATGTGTAATGATATAATTATAAATTAATATTTTACAGAATTCCAAAAGTACCCCTAACCTCAATTATAAAATGGAACATCCTCACTAAAATATTCACTACACATTGATCCTTTAGGATCAAATATACCCGATACATATTCCTTATCTAATTTATTAGATATGTTATAGAGATTTTGGTCTTCTAAAAACTCCAATTCTAGTGTCTTTAAGAGGAGATCAGGGCGACCTCGTTAATGATGTTGTAATCTACTATACTGATTCTTCCAAACTTATTTAATTTTCAAATTCAACATACTCAGTTTTTTCCATTATAAAGAAATATATACATTATCACATATATGATGATTTCTTGTTAAAATTATAAAATAACATTATTCCACCTTCAATCTATCCTATGGTAATCAAAATCACCACGTGTACGTACGTACGACTTACTATTTCCACGTCAGGTGTCATATTTTTCCCCAACTTTTATGGATGGGTATGATGACAGAAATAATACCTATAAATCATTAAAATATAGTTATATTGACAATATAACAAAATATATACCATTAACTTCAACACCATTTCACAAATAATGGAATGATATCATTAAATGTGCGTACAAATGTCCTACCATCTTCAAAATGTGATTCCCTACATTATATATGACATCCATTAAAATAATATTATATAAATGTATTTAATTAATAAATATTATATATATTATGTTAATTTAAATTTGTTATTATATAAAATAAAACCTAAATTAGAAAAACCATAACATATTCATTAAAATGTACCAAAATAATATAGTTGTTAATTCACAAATAATGAGTAATTAGGAAATGTTATTCCCAAATGTATAATAATCTGATCCTATACGATATCATAAAAATGGCTATGATTCTAGAATAATTGATCGACATTATTTAAAATAGTATACAACACATTAAAATACATACAAAGGATATCATACATAAGCTAAAGGATACTTTCAAAATCTCATTATTATGTGTGATTGTTTATACGTATGTATTTAATGAGGTGTGTTTATCATTCATGTTCATGTTTCATAAATAAGTATTCTAAAATGAAAATTCTATGCTTATAAAAAATTATAGTCAATTTTACCCATTGGTGAATTTTTATTAAATTTTATGAACAGAATATTGTTTTCTTTTTAGATACGAGGTACTTATTGACTTTCTGATAAAATTATATGAATAATGTTTTCCTTTAACATATAAATAATTAATATATTTTTATATAGTGAAAATTTATTATTTCAATTAAATATTACATTACAATATTACATTTTTATTTTATAATAAAATATTTTCCATTAAAATTTAATGGAATTTTGAGAGAAAAAATGTTTTGGAAGAATAATTAATATTTTTCTAATGAATTAACTTCAACTATTGTATCAATAGAACTCCATCTTAGATGTAATTCATTAATATTGTCAGGTTTTATGTATAATATCACTATATTTCCTATGGATTGATTTTTTATTTATAATTTTATCTATGAAATCCATTTCTTTTAAAAGGATTGCGTTATAGTGGAATCATAATTAGGTTATCTCATTTTATTCTTTAGGTTATGAGTACTATTGTATGTTTTTGTGGAACACGTAATAATTATTTAATTATGATATTGGTGGGACCAATATATCCTTATATTTCAATTTTTTTAATTATTTATATCTCATGTGATAGACATAGAAGGAATGGAAATTGATCATATTTCATTAATACAGATCTGGAACGAGGAGTGAAGTCAATTCTGTTATAGACATTATCCTCTATGATCGTCATGGAAATGAGACATAGCTTACCTGAAATGATTTTATATGCTTATATCTATGCTAAAAAACCATGTCTTTTGTTATAATTTTTTTTAATATTTTCACTGATTATTAATGGATTATTATGATTTATCCCATGAAATGATATCTAGATATTTCATATCTAGGATGAGATTTTAAAATGGAATGTTGTTTTGTTTTATAATTATTATTTGATTTATATCTACCATTTTTACCCTTTTATAACATATTTCCTCTCTCTTTTAAAATTATTTCAATTACATGGGCTATATAGAATGGTTTTAGGTAATATTACTTATTATAAATACATTTATGGAAGATGATTAAGCACTCTCACCAAAATAAATAATTTTTTTGATGTTTCCAATGGCACTAAACTACTATAGGCATTTGGAATATTTTTGGGTAATTTATTATGTATTTTGAAAATTTAATTTTATTTACTTTTACTACATGTCTGGGTGGTTAGATATGGAATCAGAGTGAATGTTTTTTTAACCATTAAAAACCAGGATGAGAAATAAAACTGTGAGATCCATATATGTATTTCTAAGGATATAGGGATATCCCTAAGGATAAGTTAATTTATTTGTTACAATCCTATAATATTTTTAATTTTCATGTTTATCCTAGGTAAAAACCTATGATTTAATATGTTTAGTATATTTACCCTTGATTATCTTGTTTTAATAGTATGATTTTTCCTCTCACACTATTATTTCTAGGTTGTAAACAATGGATGGAACCCAAATGAACCATGTTAATAATGGTTTCAATTGGAAATGAAATGATTGTAATCATTAAGAGACAAATTTTATGGGATATTTAATGAAAAATATTATCATTATAATTACACAATATTTGAATCATTCTATAATCCCAAATGATAAGGGAACAACATTTTGTTGAGTCCTACTTACAGAAACGTCTATATTCATTCAATGGGTCTTCTGATCTATTGGTTTTTTGAATAATAGATTAGTACCGTTAACAATATATATTATTTCCTTCACTATTCTACATAAGAAAAATTCATTTTCGATGTTCACTATTTATAAGTTTAAGTGGACTAGTGGTGGACTTCAATCCTAGATACAAGGCAACAAGATGAAATTGAATTCATAGAATGGAATGAGTTCAAGAACATATTTTCTAATATGTACATTTGAAATAATCATTGAAAGATGATGGAAAATGAATTACTTGAGCATATGAAATGGATTATAAATATGTTGGTATATACGAAGAAAATTTTTCAAGGCATGATGGGTTCCCTTCAAAAATTATCATTCATCATAAATGTAAGTTTGATAGGTTGATTAGTAGATTAAAACCAATTCATCTAGGAGAATTATCTATAATATACATTAGTAGCTATTAATATATTGTGAATTTTTTTATCGTGGTATAAATGGATTTTGGGTTTATATATCATTCTTGTGGTTTTTACAAGAATTTGAATATGTATTTCAATGGAAAATACAAAAACAATGGTAAAAAGAAGATGGGTGTATCCTCATGATCAATGTTTCAAAAGAAGCAAGGTGATGATTTTCAAAAAGAACCCATAACATGTTTTATGTCTCAAAAATACATTCATCAGTTTGTTGGGGATCATTATAATTGGAAAATGAAAGATAAATATGCAAATAGAGAAAATATTACACAGAATTAACCACCCACACTTAAATGCTACATGTACAATGAAATGGGTCATTATTCAAAAAAAATTATTGAATATAAGGGTTATCATGGATGAATGGTGTCAGTAACCTCTTATGCCTTAAGTGAACAAGAATTTATCATGTAATCACTATTGGAAATATAGAGTACAAAAAAAGGCGGTTTAATGATCAAGTGTTTATTTAATGGGATTAACAAATAATGGTGTAAAAGAACTTTTATGGTATTATAGAATAATGACATATCTATTAGTAAACTATGGTTTTCCCATTTGTATTTAATATTAAATTATTAATGGTACTTGTAACCATGGAAAGTGATTCAGATATTTTTTGAAATATATTTAGAGAATGCTATTAAAGAATTTGTGGATAGTGTTGGGATAATTAAATAAAGTGTTGTTTGACATTATTAATGACCCTTGTAATGATACGATGAAAAAGTTATATATGATATCCTATGTGGATAATATAAATTCTTTGGGAGTTATGGTATATATAAAGTGTTAAATTTTTTAAGAATTAATGTTTTCAATAAAATTTTATAGTAATTCATGATATTACCATGTTTCAATATAATACAGGATGAAGGCTTCCCCGTCTTTGGGATATGACCAACAAGGGATATGTTATGATATATGGGGGGATAAATTTTAATCAAATTTAGTGAAACTCTTATAATGGATGGGATTTTCATCACTCATTTTTTTTTAAGTTTATCAATTTATGTAAAATTCATGTTAAACTTTAGATGATGTTTTTTTAGGAAAAATTATAATCCCATTGTAGGTGAAATTGTGCATATTTGACATTTATTATATATTTATAATAAAATATCATCATATTTATGGATCAAATGATATATTAACAACTCAGGATTGAAAAATTCACCATCTTTTCATTGAATAAGTAATATAGTGGAAATTGATGAGATTATACACAATCGAGTATTTATTTTTTATCATTAAAATCATTCAACTATAGTTAAATGATCAGAAAACCAAAAATGTTGTCCTATTTTCTTCATTTTAGTTGAATCAAATGGCCCCTTAAATCATCATAGATTTATATCTTTTTGATTTTTAACTATTTCCAATTATTGTTCTCTATCACTCTCCATTAGAACATTATGGTTAGATTTAACATCCATATCAATTATTTCACATTCCACCAACATTAGCATATATAGAAATCTTATTATGAGGGACATTGGGTATCCATTAGGATTACATAATTTCATTCTAAAATGATATTTTATTTTATGTTTTTAGGATGTAGGTTTCTATGAAATAACCTCTCATGTGTTAATAATTTTATAACCTAAATGAATTTGGATGGAGAAATTACTTTTTAAGGGGATAAAATGTACACCGCTGGGATATTTTTTAAATATGTGTCTTATTAATTATTTTCATTTAAATATATATTTATGTAATTTAAAATTCATTGATGTTTTATGTTTTATGCTACACCAGGATTAACTTTCCCTACATGAAACACTATCTTAGCTTATGATATTTGCAACACTATTGTTGGCTTGTATTACACACAATTTCACATTATTTAGAGAATGTTCATTTCATACAAGAATGAGTTTAATAACAAAAATTAATATTATTATGTTGCCTTATAACCTAGAAATTATAATGGTGGGTATGAACTGTATTAAATGAGTTATGAAAATATACATTACACGTGATTATAAAATTAATTATTTTGTGGCTACTTAATTATAATTGAAAATTAAACCCTTTTTAAATTAATAGAAATGATTTTCTAAAAGAATATTTAAATGAAAATAAGTGTGTTTCAAAATAATAAAATAAATATTGATGGATTTTGTTAATTTAACATATATCTAATATATATTCGGTATTATATTCAAAATTATTATTATATGTTTACAAGACAGGATATAAGAACAAATTCAATTTTTCATATAAAATTAGTATTTTTGTAAATTTATTTTTTCCCCCATTAGATGGGATAACCCATATAAATCATATTTTCAACAAATTTATATATTATATTTGACAAAAATAATGTTATTATTTGGAATCTGGGTATAATTTTTTATTTTTTATTAAATTTTAGTTGTTTATTGTTATTTTTTACGATATAATGAAAAGTAAAAATATACTAAATTTTAACTGAAATAAATTTTGTTCAATAACGTAAATTAAATGGTAAATTTGTATTATTTAATGAGTTTAAAGTATAAATATATTATATTTTTATCATTTAATATCATCTAAGTCATTTACATTAATGTTACATAGAATTCATATAGAAAAACAATTCAATTTTTATCAATGTTTTAACTTTTGAATCCCATTTTTTTATTTCAACAATGATATCTAGATTAAACTAATTACTACAAATTCTATGTTTAGAATTTTAAAAAATGGTTTACATATTTGGAATATGTATGTCCAAATTATTTAAAAATATTTCATATATTTTTTGTTCATTATGAACTATAAAATATATAGTTTTTATTAATGCAGAAAAAGGGTAAATCGAATAATTAAGGGAAAAAATAATATGATAAAATTACCCTAAAAAATGTCCTAATATCATTGGATGAGTTTTTTTACCTAAATCATCCTTTGGTCAGAATGGTATCCTTTTAAAGCTACTTGGATGTGATTTGGACATTTAATGTTTTATAAATAAATGTTAAATATGTTTTAACAAAATTATAATAATTATATCATTTTTATATAATGTTATACAAATGATAAATTTAAATATAAAAACAAATTTGAAAGCTAAAAGGTTTTAATTTTTCATGGAAATTTTTTTATACTATTTAAGAAATAAATAATCACCTTAAATTATTATAAATTTATTATGAACAAATTATTTAATTAATGGAAAATAAATTAATTAATTTCTATATAAATAGTAATTATAAGATATTGTGATTATAGACCATATTCATTTTCATGGATTTTTAATGTTTTAGTGATTATCAGATGAGTCATTTTTAATACTGATCATAATAAATTCGTTCTAAGAGATACAAAAATTTAAAGTGATTTTTTTGTTGGGTGAAGGCCCAAAAAGCTTCTAGGGTATCTCAGTGAGTTTTTGTGGAACCATACCCATAAAAAAATTATTTTGGAAGGTTGCAGAAGGAACACTATTTGATTGAAACCATGAGGCCCGTACTAGGAAACCTTGTGGCATTAAATAGGTGTGGAAGAGGTGATTAAAATAAAGAGCACATTGTCTTCTAAACAATGCAGTTCTCTTGCATGATGTGCTATGGAGGAAATAGCCTCACACTATACACAATACATATTTTTCATGGTTGAAATATGATATAGCTTGAACCATGCAGATGGGTCTATTTAAAGAATTAAATTAATGTAAAATAAAAATAAAATAAAGTAAATACAATCAATATCACCCCACTATCTCTCCAAAATTACACGATGCACCCTAGGGGGTTCCTTATTGACTATGTGATCTTGCCCCTATGGGTCCTTCTTCCTCTATTTTATTATGGATTTTAATCAGATCATCATTTGAATCATCATGGTTATCTCCATTAGCCATTTTCATTCTTGTTTATGTTTATAGTTTGGTCTCCCCATCTCTCGATAGTGTTTTACTGAAACCCTATGTTTAGGGCATATGGATTTTCGGTGTACTTTTCTTCTTGGGATCAATGAATGGTCTACTATGACCTATTCATGCATGTTCCAGAAACTACCACTGAAGGCATAGTGGATTTCATTGATTCTACCCTCCACCACCATCCGAGGTGAGATTTCTCTCTTACTATTTAGTTTCTCCATGTTTATTTTGTGTCTCATTTTGTTTTTAGAGGCCTATAATTTATTTTAGGGATTTCTGATCAATAATTGAAGGTATGGGATCACATAAATCAGTATATATGGTTATATATATATATTTCTCTTCAATTCATGTGTGTCATCGTGGTGTGATGAATTAGGTTCATCGGGTTAATGATATATGTATTTATTTTAATGTATGCGTCTGTAATATGGTAGCAGCATTTATTTGTTAGATGTGTTAAGAGATAAATTATCGGTTTCATTACCCATTGAGGGAGCACCCATAACCACTCCTTTTATTATGGAACAGATTTTATGATTATTTAATTATTCTTGATTAGTGGAATAGATATTCTAGAATGTCCACCTAAATGAAGATGACAGATCTTTTTGATAGACAAGTCCATGTTTTTATAATAAAAACCGTCCAATAGAGGTGTGCTTTTTTCATGCTAAAAATTATTGATTATTTTTTTAATTGTTGCTTGGATTATTTATTTTTGATTATCTATTTAATTCTTAGTTGTATGAATCTTGATTAAACATATGCGTTATAGTCTTCATAATTAAGATATGTTTCGCCTCTAATTCATGTTGATGGTTCTGGGTTAAATGGTTCTATTGAACATGAATGGAACTAATGTGTGAGATAAAAAAGTAAAATAAGTAAAAGTTAATGATAATAAGTGGGTGGGTATACCAATGGGATTGAATACATGAAACAGGTAATAATGGGTGGTATACCCTTATGTAATGGTTGATGTATTCGGTAAAATGAGTGGGAATACACATTTTTTCTTTTAATTGATTAAATGGTTAATTAAATAAAAATTGGAATTTGAGTGGGTAAACTCATGTGATCTGTGTATCAAAAATATAGATGTAACAACGAGTAGTTATAATCATTGATTTCAATGGTGTTGTCAATAGGGATTTATGTGTTGGTATACTCATTATAAGAATTGAATGTATTTTGTTATAGATGATGTGTAATGAATGGTTATACTCATTATATTTATAGAATGAGGAATTTATATATTAGTGGATAAACTCATAAGATGTGTTAAAATGTGATTTTTCAATAAGAGAGGTAATATTCATTGGTTGACTTGTGATGTATTGATTATAAATTAGAATAAATGAGTGGTCATACTAATGAGGTGATCTTGGTTTTTAAATGTGATTAATGAGTGGGTATATTTATTGCATGATATTATTATAAATGGTTTTATATGAGTGGGTACACTCATATGGTGATGAATGTTAAATGATATGAATTTAAGTAATATTTTTATAGATTCCATGGATGTTTATCCATGTATCTTGAAAGTGGTAGTGGATTCCTTGGGTGGTGTATTCCCCAAGGGTCTTGATTCTTTTGGATTACTTGGGATGTTTTACCCCATGGATTTGATTTTCATGGACTCATGTAGGTCATGTTGGTAAAGATTCTCCACAGACTCCAATGGGTGCCTTTACTAAGATTCCACTGAGATGATCATGGTACCTGATGAGGATTCCATGGACTTTGAATCAATGGATCAAGACCACCAAGGTCTCACTCTTTGATAAACAACACAATCATGAGGTATATGACACATTCAAATATATAACTCAACTATAGAAAAATTTATCATATGATTATATGGATTAGCTATGAATACCCTTACTCTACAGGTTAAATGACAAAGCTATAATTAGATTACATTTTTAACTGAACGGAAAGGAAATATTGTTTATTTTTCATTATTTGTTTCTTTCTTGTTTTAAGATATTTACAATATGTGTATGCAGCCTCAAGATGTTATTTTTTATACATATATTAGTTTATCACATGCCATGGGAATTTCTATCAATCAATTAATATTATTATTTTAACATACATGCTAATAAATTATATTTTTCATAGTTATATTGGTAATGAAACCGCAGGTGCTAGACTACTATGAAGTTATATTACACCCTTCCCAGGTACCATTGGTCCCCATGTAGACTCTTCTTGGTGGAAGGGCTATAAACCTAGGCCTCTAATTTTTTTCCTTAACGTTAATAGCAAAGGAGTGGGTGAGACCTCAGGATTCTCATTAAGATCCCCAAGGAGTGTTCATTTATTTTACTACTTTATTATTTTATTTAAAATAATGGTGTAGTATTTTTGTAGTTTCATATATTTATCATAATGACATTCATTTATTCATTGTATAAATTATATGTTTCGATTTTTTTTCAAAATTGTTAACATATACTTCTAATGTTATCTTACTTTTACTAACAATTTATTGATTTTTCACTCTATTAGTAATGGTATAGTCTCCCCACTAAACTATCTTTACACTCTAATTTTGCGTTGGAATCCTCTGGTATATAGAGGGACATGCTTCAGTCAATGTGGAAACCGGTCCAGCTAATGGTTTAGTGGTCAGTCAGGCCAAGACATTTCAATGTGTTATTAGAGGGTGTGTTTAATTTGTATTACCACTTTGGGATAGTAGACAATTGGCTAGGGATGTTTAGGTGCTTGGTTTATAGTCTTTCAAGGGACCGATCACACTGCATATGAGAAATAAACAGCTTCCATGTTTGATAATTTCTATTTGTATTATTTAATGTTACAATTGATATGATTTCACCTTGGGTGACTAGAGTAATTTTACAATACATAATGATTATGAACCAATTAAAAATATTCCTTTTTCCTGGTATTTCATGGAGGGATAATTACATACATCATATTTGAATCATAGAAATTCACATGCAATTTATACAAATTTCTATGTAGTTTCATTTGTATAATTCAAGCTAATTATTTACATGTTTCTTGTTTGTAATGTAATTAAATTGATTCTCTTTATCTCACCAAATTTTATAACATGTTTTTAAGAATATATTCTATGTTTCCTATGATTTTAACATATTTTTCCATTATTCAATGGATCTATGTTATTGCATTCTTCTGTGTCACTACATAAGATAACCTGAAAGGTATTTTTTGATATTTAAAGGGTTGCACTGGATAAAATATTTTGGATTAATTTACGAATGGAGCCACATTAAGTTATAAGGTGTGTGGGTGACATATAATTTGAAAAATGGTACCTTGTGTATTCATACCATTGAAAATGGATTTTAATTATTAGATGATGAATTGAATTTAATTAATAAAATTGGAGAAAATTGCCTCCAGTAAAGTATATGGGCACTTTGTAGATTGGTAGATGGCCACTCTAATCAATAGACCATTATTTATATGAACATGTCATATAGTGAATTTTCCATTAATATAAAGGGATCTTCAAATTAAAGTTTAAATGGTTAGGTTAAAATTATAAATGATTAACTAAAGAAAATTATTTAATATGGGGCATATTTTTAAAAAATTTCATGTTATTGGGTTTATTTTTGAAGAACCCGAGATAGATTACGGGTACTCCAAGAGTATACCTTTTCTAGTAAATGGAATTTAGATTATAAATTTCATGTTTATGAGAAATTTCACTAAATGTTGAATGCTTAAAATGGAATCTTGAAATAACTGTCCTATTATTCATGTGGGGAATTAATTAAAATGAGTTCCTCATTTGTAAAATGGTACATGAGGGATTGTATAAACATATAGTAAATGATTAAAGGATGAATCTTTTTAATGATATAGGCTAAATTGAATAATGATGTTTTTTTATTTATATTAAACCTTTTAAATGGTTTGTTTTAAATGTATCATATGGTGTAACTCGAAATGGAGATACATGCATTTATTAGTAGGATATTAATTTTAACAATGTATTGAATGAAATATGGCCTTTATCCTAGTGAATCCATGACATATGACCATGAAGTAGTTTAAAAACATATTCATTGTCTGGGATGTCCCATAGTTGGTGGCACCATAAAATCCAGAATACTTGATTTCCACTTTGATATTTCTTGCATTTGGGGGTGTTTGGGTGTTTTTTACCTTAGTAGGAATTGTGGTTTTTAATGAGATGTGATTTTTTATGAGAGGAAATTGAAACTAGCCTTTTTATATGGGATCATGCATCAAGGATTTTTGGTTTTTCTGGTTAGGCATTCCTCAGGTATGGTCATCTTCTTAGGAGGCCATGTTAACCTCTACTTTCATTAATGATAGATGACTACGTACATCGTCATCGGTATTGTGTTTTTATGAGAGGATGTGCTTTTGAGATTGATTCTTTATGAGACATATGATTCATTATTTAATACAATGGACATCCTATATATATTATTCATAATGTGTGAAATGTCTAAGGGAAATTATTTTAGTATGTGTAGACATACACGGTACCCATCAAGTGTTAAATATTAAAGCATGTTGTTTGTGTTTGGATTTCATCGTAATATTTTTACGTGGTGACCATGGTTCATGGAACATCAAATTTGAGATTAAGGTTGTTCTAATCTTGAATAATTATGATCAAATGTTATTTCCTTTCGATAAGATAGAAAATCCTAATGTGGGGAGTGTCTCGTCTGTTATGGTGTATGTTTTTGGTGCACGATTTAAAGAACGACATTGTGATGATGGTGATATGCCCAACCCTTTAAAAACAAAATTTTTCCAGGAAGAGTTTAATTGGTAAGGATTTAATGAACACGAATGCCTCTAGTGGTATAGGCATCGAGGTTCAATTAATGATGTGAAATGTAGTGAAGCTGAAATTTTTCTAAATAGTCGATCAGTAATGGTTATTTCAATTTTTTTTGTAAAATTTTGATTACTATTAGAATTCTCTTTTGAGTGAGACAAGAATGTCCTATATCCTGACATTTTCCTAGAATTATTTTGAGATCTTAAACCCTGTGCCACACAGATGCTTTGTAACACCCCCGAGATTTTATGAGATATATTCTTTTTAATTCATTTGATTTTACACTACACCAATATGAGCTTGTACTATACGCAACGCCGTATTATCTTGCAGTATACACACCACTATTCTTGGATCTTGTTACACACAGTTTAAAGTTCGCAACATTGAGTGTATATATATATATATATATATATATATATATTAAATGTATAAATGAAATATGGTTGGATTATGTTATACAAAAAAACAAAGCAGTCTTTCACTACATGCAACCCTGACTTGGCTTGCATTACACGCAATCGCGACCTTCCTCGATAGCGTGTGTTGTATGCAATACCAGGTTTTACTAAACAATGATATATTGTTATTATATTATTATGGACTATATTTTATGAATAGTACTAACTACATTTTCAATTTTATAACATTATTATTCATCTTACACATTTTCTACAACATGTTAAGAGAACAAAAATAAATTTTTCGGGTAAAATAAATATTTTTCAAAAAATGTAGTTTTGCCGCCTTTTGATGGAGCACCCACATTAAATATAGTTTTTGACACAGTTATAAGTTCAATCTGAAAAAATAAAATTCTTCTTTGGAATCAGGATATAAAAATTTATTTTGGATAAAGTTTTGATACTTTTCTGAGAACTTTCATGTTATGATGAGTAGTAAAAATACGCTAATTTTAAATTAAAAACAACATTTTTCATTGAGATAATTTATATGGTTAAATTATAATATTTAATTGTTTTAAAGTATAAATATAATATATTTTTACCATTTAATATAATGTATGTCATTATCATTGATTTTACAATGAATTCTTAGGTTAAATCAAGTCAATTTTTTGAAATGTTTTAAACAAAAACCCGTTTTCTTTCAACAACGGATTTAGTTTTAATTTAATTTCTGCAACTTTTGTTTATTGACCTTGAAAAAATGGATTCCATATTTGGAATCAGTGGGTCCAAATTATATTAATATGCTACTTTTTATTTTTGGGCATTATGAATAGTAACAACGATAAATTTTATTTACCATAGTTAAAGGTGAATCAGGTAATTAAGGGTAAATATAAGATTTTAAAATTACCCTAAAACCTAACTGAATTCTATTGGATGAGTAAAAGTAGACCCATATCACATAAGGGTTGGAATAGATTCATTTTATGGACTTGTTTCCTTGAAAATAATTTATTTATTATTAAAACCAAAGAAACTGACAACATGTCACTCTCTTAAATGTTATAAGTATATTAAATTTACTTTTCTGATAAACATCATGGATCTTCAAACATAAATAGTCTACAGAAAGATAATAAAATTATATAAATAATATGAATTTATTTATAAATTTTAGGGATTAAATAATTATCATTAATTGGGACATAATAGTGATGCAGAAATTGTTTATCTACTGAAAAATTAAGAATATAGTTTTTATTAAACTAATAGTAACCATAAAAGGCACCAAAACCCGGTCCAAAAATTACTGGTCATGTAAATGTAAACCATAATCATCCAATGGTATACTATTTGACCATTTGAAGCCTTATAAAAGCGATTATGACACTTATAATATTTTATTTTAAATGATTCCAAAGTTGTCACATTAATAATTTAACAAAGATAACAATTTACATGTTGTTATTTTATGATGATAAATTCAAGTAAAATTATTATTATAAAATATTTAATATATATCTTAATCATAGGATTTTATTTTTAATTTTTATGCTAGAAAGAAATATATTAAAAAATTATACAAAATTGTTGTACTAATTATTTTATGAAGAGATATACCAAATAAATGGTTTTTAAAATATTAAAATAAATATTATATGAACTATTTAATGTGATACACTAATTTTATATGTTAATATGAGATTTTAGGAACCTATTAAATATTTTATTTTTTATATATCTTTTGTGGGGATTTTTTTTTAATTCAAATAAATGAAGAGTGTCAAATTTGACACTATTGTTATTTTATAAAAATAACATATTATTAAATTGTTTAAGAATAACAAAAATATTTAAAAATTATAAATTGAAATTTATATAGTGTATAATGTCATAAAGTATCTAATTGTGGATTATTCACAGCACACAAGTAATTATTTATAACAATTTAAAATTTAGAATCTTATTACCACAAAAACAATTTAATACATTAAATAAAGATAAATCAAGTTGATAATGATTAAAATAAAATCCCTACATGTAAAAATATTATTGGTTTATGAGATTAAAACCCTATATCATCTAATATTCTAATTTAGTCATTTTTTTATGTTTTTATGTGGGTTTGGGATTTAATATAAACTAATATTTCTTATATTTCCAAAGGTTTCCCTATCCTCCCTTATAAAAGGGCACCTACTCCCTCTCTTCCTAACACCATTTTGAGCCTTGAAGTTGGGCCAACCTATGACCATTTAACATCCCCAATTCCCTATAATGCTCATAGAGGTACTGGTCTTATCAAAAGACCAACTCTATTGTCCTAAGATATTGTTTAAAGGAGGCACTTCGAGAAACAGGTAATACCTTCTACCGTTTTCTTCAAGTTCCATTCTTCTTCTACTCCCTCTTCTTTAGTTGTTTCATAATGAATTAATAACATATGTATCCATAATATACTGATATATTATTATAAATATGTGACAAACCCATTAAACCTTCTATCCATCCTATGGAAAACAAAATCACCGCGCGTGCGTATGTACGGAATACCGTCTCCACGCCGTAGTGTAATATGTCTTTCCACCAACACCTTAAATGGATGGGTATAACAATGTAAAGAATAATTATATATGGTTATTATAAAATAATACTAATTATGATATATTATACCATCCACTCCAATTCTATTCAATAATAATGGGAACGATATCATCGCTCGTGCGTACGTACGGACTACCGTCTCCACGACGCGATGAGATTCATTCTCCATGTTAACCATACATGAATGATCATAATGATTATATAATGGATAATAATGAAATATATGAAATAATAATGCTACTGGATTTATGTATATATATATATGTATGTCATCTATTTATTTTCATTCAATTCAATATGGAAACGAAAACAGTGTTCATGCGTACGTACGACCTACCGTCTCCATGAACGGTGTATTTCATTGCTTTTATCGATCTATAATATATATGTATATGATGAATATATATTATATATAAATAATTTTTTACATTCTGGAATTATGTAATTTAGTATATAAGTAATAATATTAAGAACAACAAGTCGAAACACATAGGATAAATGGAAAGTTTTTACCCAAAACGTTGCTTTAACATGGAATTTACAAAATAACGGGTAATATAAAGTAAGGGATAATAATGAATATGATTATTTAATAATTCAATAACATTATTTAAATCATTATACAAGAGGTTTGGATCCAAACGAAGCATATAGGACCTAAGGTAAGGTATAATTATTCCAATCTCATTCTTATCTAAGATTGTTTATTTGTAAGTATTTATTGGGGTTATGATTATTATCCATGTCCATATGATCTCAAAATGTTTTCATAAAATGTATACATTTATTCCATGTATTTTTAAAGTCATTTTAACCCTTTTATACTTTTACGACATCATATGGAAGGAATATTTCTATTGTTTACCATACAATGTACTTTTTAACTTTTCTGACAAAAGTACGAGAAAAATGTTATTTTTAACTTATACGGCGAGAAAGTATTTTTACGGTTTTATAAAGCCATATTTTCATGATGTTTCCTCCAAAACATTTCATTACTATTTTCAACAAAATACTTTTCATTTAATATTTCATGGAATTTTGTGAAACTAAAATGATTTTGAAGAATGAAGGATATTTTCCTCAAGAATTCATTTCAAGTGTTTTATAAAAACCATTTTCGATCTATGATGAAATTATTTCATATGTGTATGTTTCATGTATAATTTCTCTATGGTTTACATGGTTTTGCTTCACTTATGATGAAATATCCATTTGTTTTTTATGGATTATGTGATTATGGGATGATATTTAGGAAACCCATTTTATTCATTTGGGTTATGATTAATGTTTTATGTTTATTTTGTGTCACAAGTAAGAATGATTTCAATATGAGATGGGTGAGACCTATATCTCCCTCAAATTCATTGGGTAAAGATTTATATCTCATGAGATTTACATGGCTATAATGGTAAGTTAATCTGGATCAGTATTACAGGACTGAAACGAGGAGTGAACTCGATTCCGAAAGGGACTTTGTCCACTAAGATGGTCTTGGCAGCAATGCCTTGGCCACTATGGACATAATAACATGTGCTGAAAGGTTTCCACACTTACATGTTTTATTCCCATTATATTTTATCATGTTTTATGTTCCATTATTATATATGCCTTACGTACTTCCACGATTTATGTCATTGCTCAAGATTTTGATGTTTAAATTTCGTGTTCCAGTTTTTGCTTTCAAATGTTTATAGATTGTTTTATGTTCTCTATGATTTCCCTTACTAAGCATTTGACCTCACCCTTTTTATGTATTATTTTCACAAGGAAATAAAGAAAGGTTTTAGGTAAGGAAACAAAAATGGGAAGATCGTTATGGGAGTTGTTGAAGATCATTCAACATGATTAGAAGTTTATATTCAATGTTTCAAAGACACTAAACTATTACGCTCCTTGTGTGTCTGTTTTTGTTATGTATTAAGTATTCCGAAAAATTAATGTAATGTCCATGTATGTCAAGCTTCAGGTCTCTACAGTTGGTAACATTGGAAAGGTTTAGTCATCCTTTGGAAATAAGGATGTGGAATCTTTAGTGAGATCCCTAGAGATATTTCTAAGGTATGTATAGGGATGCCCCTAAGGTTTAGTATAACTATAGGTTAAAGTACTATATTTATGTTGAAGATCATGAATAACCTAGTGTGAACCTTTGGTTTCATGGATTAAAGAATGTGTGAAAATTTAGACATCCAATAAGTGACTTTTAATTTTTATGTGGTTCCTCGTTATTTTAACTACTTCTTACACTATGGTTTCTAGTTTTAGTCCATGCAGGGAACAAGAAGGAATTCAGTTAATGTTTATTCCAATGGAAAAATTTGTGATTGTGATCAATAGAATTGTTTATTTCCTAGAGAGAAATATATTATGATTATTCTGAATCAATCATCATGATATATGCTTAACAAGGTGAACTTTGGTGGTATTCCAAAGTCATCAAATAAGAGGTAGATGGAATTTTATGCATGTTCTCATGGTGAGGAGAATAGAGAAAAGATGATTAAGATTTCTAAAGAATGGAAGAAGAACCTTGAAGAATATCTCAAATGGAGGGGAAGATATTATCTGTGTGGAGAAAAGGGTCAAAGAGTGACAGACTGTTATAGAGTTCAATGTCTTATTTGTAGAGAACATGGTCATTACCCAACTCAAACTTCGGACATAAGAGGTTACTTCTAAATCAAGGAAGGGATTATTCCATGACAATAAATGAAGAGGATGGATTGATGTGTTTATGTATTGGTATTCAATAATGATGTTGTTGAGGTACTTTTATGGTGTATTGGAATATTATTGTATTAGTCTATTGTTGTTTTCAATAATTTTATGGTACCAGTAACCATTAAAAGTGATTCAAATATTTTGGAAAGAAGATGATATGCGCATAATGAAGGGATAAGGAGAAAAAGAAATGTTTGACATTATTCATGAGCTCATGAATATTATAAGGACAATGTTATATTATGGTTTGAGTATATTGAATTTTTGTATTTTTGTATGTGGAAGGAGTTAACTTTTGACAGCATTAATGTTTTCACTACGGTTCAATGGGTATTCATTCTTCAAGAGAATACATGATTAAGGTATTCACATGATTGTAGTGTGATCAACAATATATATTGGGGACAAATGAAGGAATTCACATGCTCGATAAATGACATTTCTAATAATTTTTTTCTTTATACTAAAAGATTGGACAAAAGTATTTTGGATAACCATAAATATTTGAAATGGATTATAATAGATATAATTTACTATTATTTAAGGCTATAAAATTTTTCTATATCATTGATGGGATGTTATAGTAATGAAGTTTTAGAAAAAGGACAACGTGCAGGATGGGCGACAACCCATCGCGTCGAACAAGGTTGTGGGAATCGAACCCACAACCGAAGTGAGACTGGCCTTTATCACCTACCACTGGCATACGTGAAATCCCTAGTTTGTAGAAACTAGTTTTATTTTATTAAGCGATAAGATATATGAAGTATAAGTTCATTTTTGGAATCGTATATGATTAACCTCACCATGGATGGACTTATGTATATTTGATAAATTTTTCTACCCTTTTGTTTGAAACAGATGGAATGACCCATCATTCGATCACATGATCTGTTAGCACTTCACGAATAACAAATTCAACTTCATTTCCTTAAGAGACGAAGTGGAAATTGTTCAAATCACAAACAACGGTGAGATTGTACCAAAATCAAGCATGTATTTCATCTAATTCAAAATTTTAAACTTTAGGGAAATGATATTGAAAACAAAAAAATTTGTCCTAGTGCTCTTATATCTGATGAATCAGATGGTACCATAGATCATCACAAATCTATGGATTTGTGATTGTTGGCTTTTTCATAGCCGTGTTCTCTACCACTCTCCATCAGAACAGGATCGTTATATTTTTCCTCCATATATATATTTTCACCTATACTCTCTTATGTGGAAACCCAATTCTGAGTTACCTTGGGTGATCGTTACATTTCTATCTTTCTTTTTTAAAGTTATGTTGTAGTATTCTTTTTTACAATGTGGGTTTCTATGAATATTAAATGATTTATAGCACCAATGAATTTCGAGGACGAAATTCCTTTTAGGGGGGTAGAATGTAACACCCCGAGATTTTATGAGATATATTCTTTTTAATTCCTTTGATTGAACACTACACCTAGATTAGCTTGTACTATACGCGACACTGTATTAGTTTGCAATATACTCAACACTATTCTTGGATATTGTTACACACAATTTCATGTTCGCAACATTGAGTGTATATATATATGTATATATATATATATATATATATTCATTGTATAAATGAAATATGGTTGGATTATGTTATACAAAACAACAAAGGAGTCTTGCACTACACACAACCCTGACTTGGCATCCATTACACGCAATCACGACCTTCCTTGTTAGCGTGTGTTGTACGCAATACCAGGTTTCACTAAACAATGATATATTATTATTATATTATAATGGACTAGACGTTATGAATATTATTAACTACATTTTGAATTTTATAACATTATTATTCATCTTACACATTTCCTAGAACATTTTCAGAGAACAAAATAAATTTTTTGGGTAAAATAAGTATTTTACAGAAAATGCAGTTTTGCCGCCTTTTGATGGAACACCCACATTTAATCTAGTTTTTGAAATTTTTATAAGTTAAATTTGAAAAAATAAAATTCTTCTTTGGAATCAGGATATTAAAATTTACTTTGGATAAATTTTTGATACTTTTCTGATAACATTCATGTTTTGATGAATAGTAAAAATATGCTAATTTTTAATTAAAAACAACTTTTTTCATTGAGATAATTTATACGGTTAAATAATAATATTCAATGGATTTAAAGATTAAATAAAATATATTTTTACCATTTAATATAATTTATGTCATTATCATTGATTTTACTTTGAATTTGTAGGTTAAATCAATTCAATCTTTTGCAATGTTTTAAACAAAAACCCATTTTCTTTCAACAACGGGATTAATTTTAATTTAATTTAGGCAACTTTTTTGTATTGAATTTGGAAAAATGGATTGCATATTTGGAATCAGTGGGTGTATATTATGTTAATAAGCTACTTTTTATTTTTGGGAATTATGAATAGTAACTACGGTAAATTTTATTTACCGTAGTTAAAGGTGAATCGGGTAATTAAGGGTAAATATAAGATTGTAAAATTATGCTAACACCTGAAAAAATTCTATTGGATGACTAAAAGATGATCCATATCACTTAAGGTTTGGAATAGATTCATTTTATAGGCTTGTTTCCTTGAAAAGAATTTATTTATTATTAAAACCAAAGAAAGTGACAACATGTCACTCTCTTAAATCTTATAAGTATATTAATTTTAATTTAGTGATAAAATTCATGGAACTTGGAACATGAATAGTCTAAAGAATGATAATAAAATTATCTACATCATATGAATTTATTTATAAATTTTAGGTATTAAATAATTATCATTAATTGTGAAACAATTGTGATGCAGAAATTGTTTGTCTAGTGAAAATTCAAGAATATAGTTTTTATTAAACTAATAGTGACCATAAAAGGTACCAAACCCCTGACCAAAACTTATTTTTCATGTAAATGTAAACCGTAATCGTCCAATGGTCTAATATTTGACCATTCGAATCCTTATTAAAGCGATTATGACCCTTATAATATTTTATTTTAAGTAATTCCAATGTTGTCACCTTCATAATTTATCAAAGATAACAATTTCCATGTTGTTATTTTAAGATCATAAATTCGGTTAAAATTATTATTATAAAATATATGATATTTATCTTCATCAAAAGATTTTATTTTTAATTTTTAATCAATAAATATGTATATTAAATAATTATACAACAATGTTGTACTAATTATTTTATTAACAGATATACCAAATAAATGGTTTTAAAAATATTAAAATAAACATTATATGAACTATTTAATGAACTACACTAATTTTATAGATTACTATGACATGTTAGGAATCTATTAAATATTTTATTTTCAATATATCATTTGTTTGGATTTAATTTAAATTCAAATAAATGAATAGTGTCAAAATTGACACTATTGTTATTTTATAAAAATAACATATTATTAAATTGTATAAAAATCACAAATATATTTTAAATTTATAAATTGAAGTTTATATAGTCTATAATGTCATAAATTATCTAATTTTGGCTGATTCACAGCACATATGTAATTCTTTATAATAATTTAAAATTTAGAATCTTATTACCACAAATAAAATATAATATATTAAATAAGGATAAATAAAATTGATAATGTTTAAAATAGATTTCCTACATGTATAAATTTTATTGTTTTATGATATTACAACCCTATATCATCTAATCTTTAAATTGAGTCATTTTGGACGTTTTTATGTGGGGTTGGGATTTAATATAAACTAATATTTCTTATATTTCCAAAGGTGCCCCTCTCCTCCCTTATAAAAGGGAACCTCCTCCCTCTCTTCCTCACACCATTTTGAGTGTTGAAGTTCGACCAAAATCTACCCATTTCACTTCCCCACTTCCCTAGAAATCTTATAGTGGTACCACTCTTCTCAAAAGGCCAAATCTAGTGCCCTAAGATAAATATTAAAGGAGCACTTTGAGAAAGTGGTAATACCATCTACCGTTTTCTTCAAGTTCCATTCTTCTTCTACTCCCTCTTCATTTGTTGTTTAATTATGAAATAATAACAGAAGTATCCCTCATATAATGATATTTTATTATAAATATTAAACAACCCCATTTCACTTCCTATCCATCCTATAGAAAACAAAATCATCGCGCGTCCGTACGTACGAAATACCGTCTCCACGCTGTAGTGTAATCTATTTTTCCACCATAACTTTAAATGGATGGGTATAATGGTGTAATGAATAATTATATATGGTTAATATAACATTATAATGAATCTGATATATTATACCATCCACTCCAATTCTATTCAATAATTATGGGAAGGATATCATCGCTCGTGCGTACGTACGGACTACCGTCTCCACGACGCGATGAGATTCATTCTCCATGTTAACCATACATGAATGATCATAAAGATTATATAATGAATAATAATGAAATATATAAAATAATAATTCTACTGGATTCATAAATATATATGTGTGTATGTCATCTATTTAGTTTCGTTCAATTCAATAAGAAAACGAAAACAACGTTAATGCGTACGTACGGCCTACCGTCTTCATTAACGGTGTATTTCATTCTATTTATCGATCTATAATATATAAGTATATGATGAATATATATTATATATAAATAATTATTTACATTATGGAATTATTTAAATCAGGATATAAGTAATAATATCAAGAACGACAAGTCGAAACACATACAATAAATGAAATGATTTTACCCAAAACACTACTTTAAAATGTAATTTTCAAAATAATTGGTAATATAACGTCATATGTGAAACATATATGATTTAATAAAAATTAATATGATTATGTAATAAGTAAATAACATTTTTTAAATCATTATAGTGGAGTATCAGATCCATACGAAGCATATCGGACCTAAGGTAAGGTATAATTATTCCAATCTCATTCTTATCTGAGATTGTTTATTTGTAAGTATTTACTGGGGTTATGGTTATTATCCATGTCCATATGTTCTCAAAATGTTTTCATAAAATGCTTAATTTTCATCCATGTATGTTTAAAGTTATTTTTACCCTTTTCTACTCTTACCACATCATATGGAATAAATCTTTCTTTTGTTTACCGTACGAGGTACTTTTTGAATTTTCCGACAAAAGTACAAGAAAAATGTTATTTTTAACTTATACGCCATGAACAGATTTTTACGGTTTTATAAATCCTTATTTTCATGAATCTTCATCCAAATATTTAATGACTATTTTGAACAAAATACTTTTCAGTTAAAATTGCATTGAATTTTGTGACATGAAAATGATTTTGAAGAATAAAGTATATTTTCCTCAGGATTTAATTTCAAGTGTTTTTTCAAAACCATTTTCCATCTAATATGACCTTATTTCATATGTGTTTGTTTCATTTAAAATGTCCTTATGATTTACATGGTTTCAATTTTCTTATGAAGAAATATCCATTTGTTTTATATGGATTATGTGGTGATGGGATTATGTTTATGAAACCCATTTTATTCTTTGGGTTATGATGAATGTGTTATGTTTTTTTTTCGCACAAGTAAGAATGATTTCAATATGATATGTGTGGGACTTATATCTCCCTCCAATGAATTTGGTAAAAGTTTATATCTAATGAGATATACATGGCTATAACGGTAAGTTAATCTGGTTCAGTATTACAGGACTGAAACAAGGAGTGAACTCGATTTAGAAAGGGACTTTGTCCACTAAGATGGTCTTGGCAGCAATGTATTGGCTAATGTGGAAATCATAACATGTGATGAATGGTTTCCACAATTACATGTTTTATTACCATTATAATTTATCATGGTTGTTGTTCTATTATGATATATACCTTACGTACATCCATGATTTATGTCTTTGCTCAATATTTTGATTTCTGAATTTCATGTTCAAGTTTTTTATTTCAAATTTTTATGGATTGTTTTATGTTCACTATGCTTTCACTTACTGAGCATTTGATCTCACCCTTTTTATGTTTTATTTTCCCCAGGAAACAAAGAAAAGTTTTAGGTAAGGAAACAAAAAGGGGAACTTCATTATGGGAGTTGTTTAAGATCATTCACCATGATTAGAAGATTATATTCCTTGTTTCCGAAGACACTAAACTATTATGATCATTGTGTGTCTGTTTTTGTTATGTATTAAGTATTATGAAAAAGTAAGGAAATTCCCATGTAGTTCATGATTCAGGTCTCTAAAAGCTTTAATTTTTTTGGGATTGATAAATGGTTGTCATATGCGTTGTACGCAAGATGTGTTGTTCTGTGTATGTAACAAAAAACATGTAATTGGGGTTGCTGGTTCATTTAAAAAGGGTAAAAAATTCACTTTTTACAGATATAGGTAACACATTTATTCATGATGAGGAATGATAATTGTAAAATTTTCTAGTGATGTCTTGATTAGGGAATGTCATCAGTTAATTGTTTATGACTTTTGGGTGTGTTCTTCTGTTAACTAAAAAATTCCATAGAGATAGTTTAAGTGTGTTTTAAGTTGAGATGTTCAATCCATATAATATGATCATATTCATGAATTTTTATCTTATCTTGGCTTGAATTGTTTCATTGTTCAGTGTATAAATTGGGGATGCAATGGTTTTAATACCAGGTCACCAATTTAAGGGAGAGTGTGGTTTGTGGGTCAGTGATGTCTGTCAAGGAAATCATATGTGGGCAGTTTTGTTAGTAAAATAAGATAAAACAATTTTCATCAATGATTTAACTATTATGGCAACATATGTGTTCAGTTTTAATCAGTTAATAAAATCATGTGATAATCATTGCTGTAATTCTTCAGACGTATCATTTAAGGAAATTTCCAGAGTGGACGAGCTGTGGTTTGGAATTAGGTGTTAAATTCTAAAACCCTTGGTGGAAATAACCAATTGTAAAATGGATTAATAATGGATGATTGTATTTTTTTCTCAAGATTTTTGGACCAGTTATGCACCACTTTGATGTTTATATTGGAATTTGATATTTGGATCGGCTTTAAAATTATTATGTTCCTTAATCTTGTGAAGATTTCTTAAGGTTTGTTTTTTATTTGGATAATAAATGTGGACATTTGAAAGAAAACATAAATTTTATGGTTTGGGTGATGTTTTCATAGTATCCCAAGACATCTCGAGGATGATAAGTCTTAAGGTAAAAATGATTGTAAAATCCATTATTTTTCGACCTAGTGGTTTTTGAGGGTATTTGAATTTTTTTCAATTACTATACAAGTCATTTTTAATACTACGAATCCAAATGGGTATATTAGATATGTAAACATTAAATGTGATGTTATTTGGGTAGGGTAAATTCCCTATAGTTTCTTTGGTATCTTGGTGAGTTTCGGTGGAGGGAGACCAGGAAAGGAATGGTTTTGATGGCCTATAGAGGGAGAACCGTTTTTCTAAAATCAAGTGGAAATTTTCAAGAAACTATGTGAGACTTAATCCCATAAGGCATAGGTGTTTCTCATGGGATTCACATGGTTTTCCAAACCATGAACAAACCACGAAGGTTGTGCATTGGAGTAAGTATCCGTAAAATGTACACTATGTGGTTTGGGAATGGTTTGACAATCTGTGTGTCCCAGAACTATGTAGAAGGGTCTGTTTAGTGAATTTAATTAAATTATAAAAAATTAAAATTAATAAAACTGAATCTCACCTCTATCCCCCTATATCTCTTAACTAGAATGACCCACCATGGGGTTCACCTTTGTCAATGCAATTATTTCTATCTGTCTCTATCTTTTTCCTTTAATTTCTTATGGATTTACACTAGATAATTGTTTGAATCATCATGGTGATTTACCTCTTACATTCCCTTTTTGGTTTCTGGTTGTATTTAAATCACCTTAACTATTGGTTTGTTTGGATGAAACCCTAGGGTTTGGAACTTATGGTTTATTTTAATTTTTTAGGGTTGTACAAATAGCATTTCAAGACCTATATTATTGTTTTCCAAGAACTGAAGATTAAGTTCAAGAAATTAAATTAAATTTTGCAGTCCACCTCTTTATGAGGGGTGATTTTTATCCTTCTTATTTGTTTTACATATTTTATTTTGGGTCTGTTGATATTATAAGTTGCCAAGAATATATTTTTCATATATATTTTTAATCCTTGAACGTCTTCTCTCTCAAAAAAATGTATGTAGAAATATATATATATATATATATATATATATATATATATATTCCATGAACATGTTCCCTCATGGTGTGGGGATTTTCATTCATTGGGTTAAGGTTATATAAATGAAGAATTATATGAATGTTTGTGTGTTCAATAGGGTAGTAGCAACTTCTATTTAAAAACCACTAAGATCGTATGAATTGGTTGGGTTCTCCTTCAATATGGATTCCCTAACATTTCCTTTTATTTAATAATTTAATAACTGGTTATTGTATTCATCTTATTAGTTGAAAAGATATTCTATAATGAACTACTAAATAAATATGTGTGATATTTTGAAGAATGAAGGTCATTGTTTTATAACAACCCCCCATTATAGGTTTGTTTCCTTTAATCCATATATTATTGATTAGTTTATTAATATTTCCTTGTATTTTTGAATTTTGGATTCCCTATTCATTAATAGTGCCATAGAGATTCATTAAACTAATGAAGTATTTTTTTAATTAGGAGATTAATTGCATCCCTTTCTTGTTGATTATCTTGGGTTTAATGTTTTTATGGAATTATAATGGTCTTAATGGGTGGCTAACCTGATGTCAAATAACTAAATGTGAATGGTAATAAGTGGGTGGGTACACCCATGTGATTGAATAAATGAATGTGGTAAAAATGGGTGGGTATATGCAATGATGTATTTGAGGTAATTTATTAAATGATTGAAAATATTAATTTCATTTATTTGAATTGTTTGAAGGGTTAATTTAACAATAATGGGTATTTGATAGGATCATTTATATGTGTATCAGAAATTTAAGTCATAAAGACGATTGAGTATACTCCTTGGTTTCTTGGGGATGAGAATTGTGATTTATGAGTGGGTGTACTCATTATAATAAATGATTTTATATTACACCAAATGATAGGTAATGAGTGGTTATATTCATTATATTCATTTACTGTGAAATTTATATACAAGTGGGTAAACTAGAAGGATATGTTAAAATGTGATTTGTCAACATGAGAGGGTATTATCATTGGTTGACATGCAATGTATTAATTATAAATTCGAATACATGAGTGGGTATAGTCTTAATGTGTTGTTGGATATGAAATGTGATTAATGAGTTGATATACATGTTGTATGATTTTAATATATAGGATTATACAAGAGTGGTAATACAAATATGGTGGAGAATATTGAATGATATGAATTGAATGAATGTTTTTATAGATTTCATTGACTATTCTATAAGGATACTGAATATGGTAGTGTATTCCTTGAACTGAGTATTACCCTTAGTTCTTGGGACAATGGGATTCCTTTGGAATATCTACATCTTAGTTCATGCTTTCATGGACTCTTATAGGATATGATATTACACATTCTCCTAGTACTAAAACTAGTTCCATTAAAGAGATTCCGTCGAGATTCCCATGAGACTTGATGAGGATTCTTTATTCATTGATACCATGGATCCAGCCATTTGTGGTTTAAAACATTGATAAACACCTTGACCATTAGTTATATAATATAGTCTTTTATATGTCTTGACCATGGAAAATTGTCACATGTGATTATTTGTCTCGACAATGAACACACTGACTATACTACTTGAATGGAAATTCCCTGATGATATCACATGATTGGTAGAACTACACAGACCTATTTTTTATTTTCATCATTATTTTATCTACCTTGTTTTAAGTAATTTACTATTTGTGAAGGGATCCATGAGGTAGTATTTTGGAATCATTGGGTATGTTGATCCCAGGCCATGGAAATTTTTTAAATTCATTCACTACTTACATATTTACCTCAACACTACTTTATTTACACAATGAACAATTGGATTGGACTTGATCTTATGGGTGTAGGCATATTGATATGATATCTCACACCATTTTTAGGTACCATTTTAGCCTGATTAGACTCTTATTTTTTACATGGATATGGACTTATGCATGTGCAGTTATTCCTTGGATTTAAGAGAAAATGACACGGCGGGAGCTCATGATTCTTGCAGAAATCACCCATGGGGAATAATATATTTTGATTATTTTTTATTATATTAAAAATCAGGTTTTACTATTAACTTTTTTCTTATATGTATCACCATGTCATGTATTTATTCACTGTATAAAATAGAATCGTAATGTTTTAAAAGTATTTAATATATTCATCAATTGTTATATGAGTTTTAGTAGCAGGTTACCCATGAAAACTCAGAGAATGAGGGTAGATTATCCGCACTAAACTACCTTTACACCCCCACCGCTAGTCTGTAGCCTCTGATATATGGCAGGACATGCTTGAGGTCATGTGGCGACCGGTCTGTCTACCGATTTAGTGGTCAATCATTCTTGGATGTTATAATAATAACCATAAAAAATTGTTTCCAAATCATGTTGGAATTTTTTATCACAACCATATTTATCCTGGGATTCATTTGTTTACCATTTGGAAACTTATGGAAATGATTATGACACTTATAATATTTTATTTTATTTCATTTTAAAGTTGTCACATTCAGGTTTTAATATATATAAAATTTTTAATGTAGGATTTTCTAGAATATATATATATTACTATAAATACTCCTCATAATTATATATGAATTATCACTATTATGGTATTTTGTTTTTTAATATTTCACTAGAAATTATGTATATTAAACAGTTTCAAGAATCTAATGTAATATTAATTTTAATCATAGAAATATCAAATTAAAGTTATTAAAAATAAAAAAAATTATTATAGAATGGGATAATTAATATATCCAAATAATTTTCATGATGAAATTTTCCACATTGGGATATAATAAAATATTGGGATTGAGGTTAACATCATAACATGATATTTTAAACAAACATGAAAAAATAAGTGTCAAATTTTACACAATTGATATTTTATCAAAATAATGATTTCTTAAATAATTTCAAAATTAGATCCTATTTTTTAAAATTATAATATAATTATTAAATGTTCTAAAATATTAGTAATTGTTTATTTATTGTTTAATTTACATAAAATAAGAATTAATTATACACTTTTAATTTTGAATCATTTTTCACAAAAGTTAAAATTAAATTAGATTAACCACATGTTAATTAATGTAATTATATTAAAATTGACAGAAACACTTATATAAAATTGACTGGATTGTGAGATTACATCGATTTATCAAATAATCTATGAAAATATATCAATTATGATTTCTCCTTAGGTGGTTTTATTTTATTATAAATAATTATTTCTAGATACTTCAAAAGTTCCCTCAGCTAAATTATAAAAGGGAACATCCTGCGATGCAACATCACATAACCTTGAGCCTTCATGATCATATATTCCCTACCAATATTCCTTATAAAATTTATTTTATACATTATATAGGTGTTTTTATTCACAAAATACCAATTGGACTATCTATTAAAAGTGATATAGAGGGATCTCTTCAAAGAAGATGTAATCTCATCTTCTGATTCATTCAAACTAATTTTTTATTCTACTTCATCAACAAGATTTTTTCCATAAAAATGTAATAAATCAATAATATCTGATATTGAATTATTTTATTGTGATTATGGAACAACAATATTCAATCTTCTATCCATCCTATGAATAATTTAATCATTGTGTGTGCGTACGTACGACCTACCGTCTCTACACTATGGTGTAATATGTTTTTTTTTCAACGTATAACATGGATGGGAGTAATGATGGAAGTAATAAATATGAAATATTTTTATAAAATGATATACATTATTGAAAAATATATATACCATCTACTTCAATACAATTTCACAATCATGGGAATGATATTTTTGCTCATGAAAACGTACAACCTACCATCACCACAAGAGGGATATGATTCATTAAGCATATAATACATTGATAAATGATTTTATAAATGAATATAGTGATTAGATATAATACATATTATCATTAAATAAGTTTTAAATAATATATGTGTCTAAAATATAGAGAACATGAACTTAATCTACATAACATACATAATAAAATCAACTAGTTAATACCAAAATCAGGAGTAATCATGAAATGTTATTAAAGAATGGTAATATGATATTATATGATATCATATAAATAACTATTATACATGAATAATTAAATTTAAATATTTTAATATATATACAAGAGGTTCAGATATATACAAGGGATATTAGACCTATGGTATGGGATAATTTCCCAATCACATTATTTTTTGAGATTTTTTATACAGAAGTATTTACTAGGGTATATTTATCATCAATGTCAATGATTCCTAAAAATGGATTCCAAAATATTCTTTCTATCCTAATACAATTTTAAAATTTTAATCTCTCCCACTTTTTAATAATTATTATGTTTTACGAAAGGAATAATTTTCTTTTTTTAATAGGATGTCCTATTTGACATTCCAAGAGAAGTGTGAGAAGATTGATTTCTTTCAACTTATATGGAAGTATTTTATGTTTATTCATCCATAATTTCATTTTTCAATGAATATTAATTTATAATTTTTCATGTTTTTTTTCAAATAAATTCATTTCTTTTAAAAAAATTTTGGCATTTTAGGAAAGGCAATGTTTTCGAATAAGAAATATTATTTTCCTCAAGAATTAATTTCATGTTCTCAATAAAAATTAATTTCCATATAAGATGGAATTATTTTATAGTTTTATGATTCATTTATAATGTTCCTATTTATCTTATGGGTTTTTTTCATTTTTTATATAATTATATTTATTAAATTCATTTCATTTAGATTAATTATGTTATGTGTGAATGACATTTAAAGAAACCCATTTTATTCCAAGGGTGGTGATGAATGATTTATATTTTTGTAGAACACATAAAAAATATATCAATATGAGAAGGGTGGGACCTATATATCTTTCAATTTCATTGGATAAATATGTATATCCCATGAGATAGACAGTTCTAAAATGTTAAATTATCAAGGTTTTATAATACATGGCTTGAATGAGGAGTGATCTCGGTTCAGTAATGAAAATCGTCCATTATGAAGGTCATTTAATTAACCCTTGACAAATATTAAAATATTTATTATGATTATGTGTATTCCAAAAATTCCATGTCTTATGTTATGAATTTGGTATTTTTAGATTAATTCATTATAAACATTTGTAATGTTTCTATGACATGATATCATGACCTATTATATGTTGGGGAATATTTTCAAATGTTATGTTTCTATTTTATATAATTACGATATGATTTATGTCTTCATTTTTTACCGTTACCTGAAATATGATCTCACCCTTTTAAGATGTTTTACTTTCCCCATGTTATAAGAAATGTTTTTAGGCATTAAAACTAAAGGGTAATATATTTATGGGATATGTTGAAGATCACAAAACAAATAATATGAATGGGTTTATTATTCCCAATGGCACTAAACTAATATGGTACTCTGATGTATCTTAAAGTAATATAATATAAATTCTAAAAAATTAAGAAAATTTCCTTGTACTACATGCTTCGATCATTAGAAAAAATATTTGTGGACACCTTGGAATCAACGTATCATAAAATTTACACGTATCTTCCTCCCATTTATTATTACCATAAGGAACATTAACATGGTTTATAGTCTTTATTTGTAGAACCTTATATCTTTGATCAAAGATTACTACTCAATTTTCATTATTTGAATGACCATGGAACACATGTAAAAATATAATCATTGTACTTGGGAATTATTATTTATATATAGACAAAAAATAATTACATTGATCATATCATTAAATTTGGAGTGGGTCACTGGAAGTGCATCATGATAATATATTGTAAATACTCGATCTCGAATATTGAAGGGACCAATATGAAAAAGTCCAAAAATTCTGTTATTCTCAGAATAATAACCTTTATCTAAGAAGTAATTCATATGAATAACTTCTCTCTATCCTCTGATTGATGATTTGGTTGATTACTATCAGTATAAATACATTTTCAACACTAATGTTTCTTTTATTCACTAATGAAAATCCATATACTTTTCATTAATATACTCACCTAGTTTATGTAATAATAGTATTCATTCTCCAACATCATCAATGCATGATAGAATTATACATTTTTATTTAAATGTGGAATTATAAGGATCAATCTAAATTCATATTTGATGGATATTATTGAATGAGAATTTGACTGGTGGAAGGTGTTGATCCAAACACCCACTAAAACACATAAAATAATATCTCAACATATCCTCCAAGTATTAAATGGTTATATTAGACAGAATATCTATCTATGAATTCTATTATATACTAAAATACAACATTTTATCTAGAGTATTCTGAAGATTCTATTAGACATTGAGGAAAACATCCCATCTTGAATGGGTGTTATAAAATTTAGTACTCTATAAAACCATTCTACCTAATGTACAATGAATAAATCCTCTCAAGAGATAATTGTTTTCTATTCAAAATTAAATTTATTGAAATCATAATTATATCCTTATTAACCAAAATATCATATGGAATTTAGATGATTTGTGGATTCTGTATACAAAATCAATAGGGGTGTTTTTCTATTTCCGTTTTTTAGGTGTATGAAGTATAACTCCCACCTATACTCTTATCTCTTAACCATAATGTGATGACATTAAATTTTTATATAATTATTATGATAATACATGGAGTTTATAATTGAGTAAATAATCAATTTCATAATGTTTATTATTTTTGGAATACCTCATAGAGGAATTATTTTTTAATAATTTTTTTATTTTTTTATTCATATATTTTTATTTCTTAATTTAAATCATAGAGTAAATTATTATGCCCCGTTTTATTATAAAATAAAATTTTATTTGATATTTGATATTTTTATATTTTATAATTTAATTGTTTTTATTTGGAAGTATCATTGTATAAATATTATAAATAATATTTACTTTTATTTTATGATGTGAGTGTCTTTTTGAATTTGATTTGGAAAGTAAGAATTTCATTTTAGATGAAATTGTAATGATTTTATAAAACATGAGGTTTTTTAAAATTATATATAATGTTAATTCTCTTTTTGCATTCATGAGAATGGAATATTATAAAATATATATATATAATATTTGAATAAATTTTTATGAAATTTATTTTTATGTTAAATTAATGATAAATGGTTTGGAATCTTTTTGAGAACATTGTTTTTTGTTGGTTCACTATATATAATGTGTTTTTATGTTTTGGGAAATAAAAATTTATTTTAATGTTGAATATAGGAACAAATAATTTCTAGAAACATTTTTTTGGTAGAAAAAATAAAATATGAATTATATAGTAACAAACATAATTTATATATAATTTCATTTTGAATTTCATTATCATATAAGGTGATTTATATATTGGTATTAAATTTACTTTTAAAATCAATATATTTGATACTATTAATTTTTAATTATCATGATTGTTCAACATTTTATTTTATAAATTTTCTAATTCATGTTTCTATATATATTGTTAATGATTTTTAGCTATGTTCATATTCACCCCAAATTTTCATACGTGTTTTGAAATAAAAACATCATTTCATAGGATTCATACAAATGGAAGGTTGTATAGTTTTCTTATTGAGACATTTATATCATCTAACGACACATTGAGGTTGAAATTGATAACATTTACAAGAATGATGAAATTGTTTCTTGTGTTATCATGTGATATTACACCTTCAATTCTATTATTCAAAACGTATTTTTTCATGTGACATTGAATTTATTTAAAATAAAACATTTTAATATTCAAAGAAATTTTTTCAATTTATTTGATGTGTTTTTATATGAAAACCTTTTCTAATTGATTACATTTTTCCTAGAAATTGATTTACAACATGCAAAAAAACATGGGAGAGTTTGTATGGTAATTTATCTCTATGACTCATGTCAAAGGATTTCTGTATTTGGTTCAAGGAATCAAAAATTTTATATCGTGTTGGTTTGAATATTTAAATTTTTTGTTTTTTAATATCCATAAATTAAATTAAGGTTGATTATTTTTTCTAAAATTTTTGATTAGATGTTTATGAAGAAGATTATAAGTTCTTATGGTTTAAATGGGACACCCATAGGTACCTAATAAAAATAATTAGGTGTTGAATTATCTATTTTCTTTGAGAAAAATAATAATTTTCATCAGGATTTATTATATTTTATTTTTTTATTATTTAAATTATTATTTTTATCTACTTAATTGTGTTATGAATTAATAATTCATTTATCATAGAATAAATTACTCATAAATTTTTTAACATGTTTCATTTTTTTATAACCACAATGAACTATGTAGTTATATTTTCTAATATTTTGCAATGAAATATATTGATCATTATTAACCTAAACATAGTATTGGTTCTTCTTTATTCATTTTTTAAATATTTATACATTATTTCATTTTTCAATTAGTTTTTAATTTCTATAGAGATAATAAACTTTTTTCAATCCCAAGATCATTATTTTCAGTCATATTTCAATAATGACTAAAAAATAATGATTCATGATAGACCTAGGAAAATATTTTTTTTGGATTTTTACAAGTAACATCACTATAACAAGAAAATGAAAATCTCATAGATTTTAGTATATATTAATTTTATAGTAATATGTAAGGAAAATTAAACATTAAGTAAATTTAATACTTTTCAATGATTATGATTTTTTTTACTAATTTTATCATTTTATGTAATATTAAATATGAGGTACGTAACAAAAATAATATGTCAATTTGAAACTAATAAGAAACACAGTATATATTATCCGAATAACTTCTATAATATTAGTTACAAAAATATAGTAATTTTTAAATAATTATTAAATAATTCTATATATGGTGTGCATAATTATGGTGATACTAATATAAGAAACAAAAAATTGGAATTCTTATTAATAATGTAATATAGTAATGTCAATACATTTTTATTCCAACATAAATTGAAATTACCAGTGGAAGGATATTGAATATTTAAAAGAAATAAATTTGATTAATTGGGTATTAGATACATTGATGATTAACATCAATACAAAAAGTGATTTTGAGAAAAAAAAACATTATGAATCATATATTTATTTATGTTTTTTATTTTTCATTGTAATTCATTCATTCCTATTTCAAATTTTTAGTTATCTAAGCCCATATATACTGAGGGATTCTAAAATACCTTCACCTATGACTAAGAAAGGCCTATAAACGAAAATTATGTAAATAATGGTATTTTACCTTTTATATTCCCACAGTTTTTCACTGTTCTAGTTCCATTATCCCATGGTTCATTAATTTGTTCAAGAAGTATTTTTGATTTGTGGGGGGTACATTATCCCCCTTATTTGGTCACTAGGATGAGTAATTCAACAGTTTAGATATCATAAACTATAGGTTCGCTTTGATATGAGATTTATTTTTCATTTATATAGACACTTTTTAAATTATGCATTAGATCAATTCCTTTGTATGATCAATTGTTTCCTTTATGGGATATATTGGTTAAGACATGCGGTCATCTGGAATAGTAATACAGTTCAATTTTTCACTCTTCTTATAGATTATTTTTCTCTTATAAGTATTCAATTCCATTTTGACATTAATCCTTTACATGGGATTTCCATGTGATCAGTTGTTCCATTTGTGTGGTCAATCACTTCATGTGGAATGTTTAATAAATATGAATGTCACAAAATAAAAAATATAACTATATTATCTAGAGTGACCTGAAAATGGGGTTTTAACTCAATGTATACATATTTAAGTCCAAAAGGGATTTAAAATCATATTTTTGTTTAAATTGAATATATTAATAACATCTTTTCCTATTGAATTAAATTGGTATTAAATTAATCATTAAAAAGTTGTTAAATTTAAATAATTTTATAGAAAATAAAATGAAACACACATGACATTAACTTATATGAGATCAGTTAGGGTCTTTATCTAGAGTCATAATTAATGGTATTTACTCCAAATTTATAATTTCATGAATCCTTATCGTCTGAGAAAAACATAAAATTATTCATCATGATTGAAAGACATTTGTATTGACCTTATCTCTTACCTCATGAAAGATCTATGTGTCTTTAAAATCAACTTACGTCATCTATTTTTATAGAATGAAGAATCATTAAATGTATGAGTTTAAATTTCACTTATTCAATCATTCGGTATATGCTATCTGTAGATTAGAAATCTCATACATTTGTGATCTATTTTACGGTATCACTTACTCCACCATTCTCATTTTTTTGTATCGTCATATTTGTTTCCTTCCAAGTAGGGTCCACGTTTTCATTAATTATTTTTTGAATCATAAATTTTTTAATTATTTTATATTTCCTTATGTTGAATCAATAATTAAACGATGATGGTAATGAATCAACATTATATTATTTTTAAAGGGTTATTTGGTATGTTTATGTTTCACTAGTTTTAATTTATGGACGATATATTCTATTGAAACCTTACCTAGATTATATATGTCCATCATGGCTATTATGAAACTATAAATCTATATTATAAAATGATATCCACTTTTGTGGATTATATTTCTAAATATCCCATCATAAAATTTAAAAAACATATATTTATCTATGAATTAGTACTTTATCTAATTATATATCTATGTTAAAATTCCCATGGTTGAGAATATTATTTCATGTGAAATATATTATAAATTATATTATATATATATATATGAAATAGAATTAGTAAATTTTTTCCATATTGGTTTCGTGGAAATTTTTTGGTTTGAATGATGATTGTGTTATTGGGATAGAATGTGTTAGGTATCATTAGTAGTGGAATTGTTGTTATTAAATTATGGTTGTTATAGTAATATATCTCTGTTATATTATTATCATTTGAAGGAGAATCAATTTTCTTTTTGTGATTTATATAGGGCTGGTGTGTCACCCATTTTTATAGTATCCAGATAGAGATGGATTGTAAAATAAACATATTTTGGAATATAAATGGTAGGTGTATGAAAGTGAAATAATTAGGACAATCAATAATTAGTGGTAAATGAATTTAATGAAAAGAATCGACAACAAATTAATTGTTGTAAGCCTACTTTGGCTTCCATAAATAAGATTTTAAATTTATTAATAAATTAAAGGTGGCCTATAAAATGGCAGATCAATAAACAAATCTATAATAAAATAAGTTAAATTATAGGATTTTGTGAATATTATATATTGTGATTTTTAACTAATTTAATAAAAAATTAGTAACAATATATTGAAATTTAGGTATGGTGTGGGTGGTTGATTGTGACGATCATGTATTTATATGAAATAATAATAGTGTAATTTTATATAAATATATATAAATCAATTTTTAGGATAAATTTACATGTTCTTCACCAGCATCGAGTATTTCTTACTAGTACACAAATGGATTGGGTGTGTTTTAATCAAATTATATTATATTGAAAGAATGGATGGAAAATAACCCCCTATTCCCTTCCCATAATTTGGAATTAGTGTCAGAACGTTATACCTAGTAGTGGTCAGTACAAATTTTGGATAATATAGTTGCTGGTGATGCTGATAATGAGAATATTTAACATGTTATCAGGGAAATTCTCGGTATAAGGAGGAAACAAGTCTTATTTAGTTCACATTCATGATAATTTACTACCCATGTTCAATGATTGAGGATTTAATATATAATGATATGAAGAAAGAATTAAATAAATTAATAATAACTGATTTTAGTACTAATAATATGGCCTTGGGTGAGGAAGGGGTTGGTGGGGTTGTGAAATGAATGACATCATACTCATAGTAGATTGTCATTACTTAAAGAGAGAGTAAAGATATGTGAGAATAGGTCGATTAATGATGGTAATATAGATTAAAAAACATAGAGGATGAAGGTAATTCAATGTTAGTATTATTATTACATTGATATTATTTTACAACTCTGATTCATTTTTTGTTGAGTGTGTATCAATGAGGAAATCATGTATTGTTAATATTTCTAGGTAATTTTTATTATATTTTTTCTATGGTTAATTTATATTCTTGGGTTGAAATTTTAGATGGAATGATTGGGTACGGTCTAACTAACTATTTATTTCATTCTCAATGTGTATATAAAAACTATTTTCCCTTATACAAGGGGGGATATAAAGAAATATCTTGGAATTTTTAGAATTTATTTTCGATCCATAGTTGATTTGTTACTGCATGATTCAAATATTTGTTATGGAGGAAGATCATGTGAGGCCTATAAATTAGTTTTTAGGACATCTTAATATTTTTCTCGACATATAATTCTAGACATGAATACCATAGCCTATTGAGATAAGGGATAATTGTCTCTAACAATGATTTTTGAAGAGATCCCTCTTAATATCCCTCATTTTGTGGTGATATAGAATAAGGTATAAGAGATCAAGTGGGTGTAATCACTGAGTGGAGTTCCCTGAGAGGGATGTCAGTAGATCTTCTCATATTGAAGAGTTCAAGGTGTAAGATCATGGAAGTTTATTATTAAATGTTCTAAATAGTAGTAATAATTCCTAATAAGTCTGTTTCAAACTACTATATTTCAATAGTTATGAAGGAATTTGCGGGGATTTTTTTTATTTTTTTGAAGTGATTATGGATGAAATCAGTATTAGTGAATGAACATTCAGATATTTCATTATGGAATTTCTCAAAATGTTCTTATTAAACCAAATTAATAGTATATGTTTTTGTTAATTGTTCAGTATTGTCAGTTTGATGCCCATTCTAGAGGTCAGCCCCACAATGGATTTTTACATAGGGACCCAAACCAGAGGATGGTATAGGATGTCATCAGTAGTGAGGTAGGAGATCTAAAAACATGAAGATTCATTCTATATAGTTGAAAGAGATATTTTAGATAGAGCTTTTTCAATCATTAAATGAGTCTTATTTACAAAAGTGACATTTTTGATGGAATATTCTTTTTTCAAAATAGAATTTATGATCCTTACCTTGTATTCTTATTATGGTTGGAAAAGTTTAGGCTTCACGTTCCCTTGTGTTATCAACACTATATTCAGTCTATGAATTATTAATGTGTCATTACGATCTACACTGATGATGGGGATGAATAAATCAGGTTTTAACATCTTCTATATCTTCTTCAGGTTCTACTGTTTAATTCTTCATGAAGGCTAGTTGTGGTATCTATTAAAGGATGGAATATAAGATATTTAATTACCTGACAGATATGATTTGTTACCCCTTCTATGGATATATTATTATTTTCTAAATAGTTTAAGAGACCCATTTTTTAATATTTAACTATTCTATGGAATTCTCTAGATGAAGGGTAAAGAATGAGGGAATTATAAAGACATCAATATGGTGTATTTGTGGACAATTACTGTTATTGTACATGTTATTCTAGGTATTAAACACCATAATTTTGTAAATATAGTGGATTAAATATTTATTTTATGTGTTATTCACCAATTTAATTGATTTTTTCCATAAAAATATTATTATATAATCGAAGTAATAGTAAGATCATTTCATGAATCAAAGGGAATTATTATAGGATCATTGACTCCATAATGTTTATGGAAAGCTATCCAAGTGAATTATTTGGATGTGGGAGGTGCACTTACCTATACATGTGTTGTCTCAATAGCTTATGTCCATATAATTATAGAGAATAGATTTATTTATATCATGGGTATGACACAATAATGTTTTAGCGTATTACAACCTCTTTGTTCTTAGGGACTATTAAGAAATTATTTTGTGTCATTTATATTATATTAAATGAAAGTTGACATCCATGATTTGTAATGAACATAATTTCATTATCATAAATTAATTTTAGGTATTTTCTGACTATTATAATTGAATAGTAACCAATTAACATGATCATTATTTTCTAGGAGAAGTAGTGATTAATGACATATTTTTTGTTGTTCTTCGCCTCGTTTTGGTATACGTTAAGATATAGAAAATGTAATTGGGTTGTTATGTGGATAAATTGTTTTGTTTCCTTTAGATTATCTATTCCATCATGAACATTGATCTATTTAGAGTGGAGTTTTCTATAAAACTATGGAAAAATTACTTTATCGTTGACTTCTTTGTGGTTTTAAAAGATCGACAAATCATGATGTCTGTTTTATCTCATGGAGATTTGAGATTGACCTATAAAGGGGGATTGTGTTTCTCAAGGATTATTATTTTCAGTTCACTTACACCCATAGAATGATTAATTTCATTATTGAAATTTTATTTTGGAAATAACCTGGTGATTTTTTAAGACTCCAAGAAAACTTAATGTGGGGGGAATCATGCATTGAAATATCTCAATGTGAGGTAAATCAATCAAAGTAGTTTTCTATGTGATATGAAAATATTATAATCTATGAAGATTAATTTCATTGATTATTAGTGGGGGTATTATAAGTCAAGGTGATATGATGCCTTATTAGCCCCAATGTTACTTTAGTGGGGTTGATGGAAGATAAATAAAGAATACTTTTTTCATGGTGTGTTGTTTTTCCATTGGATATTTCTAATAGAATTTTTGATGAGTTTTTAGAACCTTCTTCTATTGTGAATCCATGTGTGACTACTATGTAACATATCTTTATGATGAATCTTTGGTTTTTGCGATGAAATAGTCAGTGGTATAATTTTTGATGTGCTGTCATGTTTGTAAAAAATTAAATGTAGAGAAAAATGGTCTATAAGTATTGATTAATCCCTTAGATGTCCCTGAGTTGAATGTGGGTGACATATAAATGGATTCCATTGTTGGTTTACAACACCATCAGTGATTTTCTGATTTTTTTTCATTGATTATTGAATCATTGATAATGTCATTTTTTTCTCAAGTGATTCAAGAGACATATGAAATTGATGCTCTCCGGACGTTGTATGTAGATGAGGCTGGGATACAAAAAGGGGTGATAAAGGATATTTTTTAGACTAGAGTTATAATATTATAATTTTGTTCATGATAATATTGTATAAATCTTTTATAATGCAATTTTATTGTAACCCTTCTTTACATTCGATGAATGACAGTTATTTTCCGGAAAAAATTATTTTCTTTCTATTTCAATGATTTCCTATAATTTTACTACTACTGATATTAAAGAGATACACAAGATTGAATAATTGTATTAATGAAAAAGATAATAAAACAATAATTTATAATTTTTTTATTAATATTTAATATAATACTAAGGTATGTCTCCCGATTACTAAGGAAAATAATCTATCTATTCTTTTGGGATGTGATTTATTTTATCATATGCTAATGTAATGATAGAAGTCACCGACACCTAGTTACGGGTTTTTGGGTTACTATAGTTGGTATCAATTTATATTTTTTATAAAACATAGAAAATTGTTTTAGGAAAATATATATTATAGAAACATAGCCCTAATATATAAATTTAAAATAAGAATTGAATCACATACTAATATTTTGGTAGGTTAAATATTATGTGGGAATCCAAAAAACATCATTGCCTTGATACTACAGGTGGACATGTTTATGGAATGTAGTTCATAGATGTAACTTCTTTTAAAAGTGTGCATCATGATTGACCCTAGAATTACTTGGCATATGAAAATAGGTTGTATTGCTCATATGTATTCACTCTCTTGGGGGGATAGTTATAGGAAAAGTCACATTTTATTAGGAACCATTACAATGCATTTGTATATAAAATAGTAAAAAAGGACTTGTAAAAAACATATATTATTTAAAAATTTTAATTAAATTAAATTGATGATGTAATTATTTATTATTATTAAATAAGATAATTATATATGTATTTTCCAAATGTTAATTTTGATATAAGAACCATAAAACATTTAATGAATGTGTTAGAACTTTTGAGAACATGATTCTAAATTAATATATGTTTTGTGAATAACATAATGATATTTGTAGATTATGGTTGATAATATATCTAGAAATTCAAAAATATAATTTTTGGTTTATGTCATTATAGTCTAGAAATATTGAGTACATTTTAAAGCGTTCTATGTAAAGAATGTGTTTTAGTGGAATAGTTGTTTGAGGAATAATTCATTATCATTTTATAGAAGTAATTATAAATATATTGATAACCATTAGTGTTAATATGATCAACCAATAAATTTTAATAAGAGTCAAATAATATTATGAAACATTGTAAAAAAATAAATAAATTGTGTTGAAAAGATTATTGAAATGTTTATTAGAGGATTAATTTTTTAAATCATTTCAATAATTTTTTTGATAGGATTTTAATTATTTTAGTATTATTATTTTAAAAATTATATAATGCCTAATGGGGGACCACTCATATATTCGATAACGTAGTGGGTTGTTAACCCTATGTTGAAAGGAAATACACATTTTCCCACTACAACTTTCTTATGTGACGTCTTGATTAATGTGTCATTATTTTTAGCAAACCAGTTTTATGAATAAATATTAATGATGACCTAGTAGTATTACATTTTAGATTTATATATTAATGCATTAAAAATATTTTTTTCTGAACATATTTATATTGAATGATATTTCATCATTTTTTGGGTCTTATTATCTATTAAATGAGAAATTTAGTGAATTATGTATAAAAAATTCTTTTTTTATATTCATTTCCTTAACTATGAGATGAATTGAAAATTTTTCATATAAAACCCAACTAATGAAGCTATTATTATAAAATTCAAATTATAAACTAATTATATTTCATTGTATTCATAAATAGTAAAATAATTCATGATTATTCAGAAAAATGATCTTGAAAAAATGGTACCCTAATAAATTCATATAAAATGTATAATACGGTGTTTTAAATCATCAAATATTTATTCCTTTGAGGTTCTAAATATTAAATTTTTCACTAACATTTTTTTGATCAAAGAAATTAAGCAATCCATATAAATATATACTCTTTTACTCAATTTTCATATGTTAAATTGAAAATAATGATCTTCTACATTGAAACCAAGACATGTGTCATACAACATGAAATTTATACTTCCCTATATATATTATAAAGATGATATTTTATCATCTCTTTTAGGATGTGGGTTCCTCAACTATTTTATTTTTTTTATTTTGAACCCCATATTATTGATATCGATTTAAAAATATGAAGATACATTTTCTTTATGGTGGGGTAAATTTTTCATCATAAAATTATAAAAAATAATATTTAATTTACTTATGTCTAAGACATTAAAAAAAATTATTGCAATTAATAAATAATTGAAATTATATTTTCTTACACACAAATTTTAGTTTCTTTGATATATCCTGTTAAACGATAGAAGCTATTTTACCGAAAACGAATAAATTTATTAGTTAAAAACAATATATCAAAATATATATTAAATTGGTGGTTATGAATATTTTAAAATTTCTTATGAAAATATTTTTTTAATTAATTGGTTACTAATTAATTATAAATTTATATAATGATCAATTTAATGGAAATGTATTTTTTATAAATCATTAATCTTTTCGTGAAATGTCTTTTTATCTTAATAAATTAAATTATCAAATAATTGTGGATTTTGATAATGATATTTAAATATAATATATTAAATAAAATTATTTAACATTCGTACAATATATTTTATAGGAATAATATTATAAGAATTATCCTTGTACCCATAAAAACCTTTAATTTTATAAATGATGTTGTGATGACTTTTAATCGAACACTTTTATTAGTGATTAATTTTGACATGTTTATAAATAAAATATAAAACAATTAAAAAAATAAATTCAATATTATCTTAGGGTGATTTTTTTATCAAATATGTTTCATTTTTTTGGAATAATGAAAATTAATTCATTTAAATTTAAATCAATGATTACAAAAAAATAATTTATAATTTGAAATTAAATTTTAAATTATTATAACAAATATATATATATATATATATATATTATAAATATATTTATTCAATATAGTAAATGGAATCATTTTATATTAAATTTACTTATCAAAACAAACTATTTATTTGGATATTTTCAAATAAATAAATCAATGCCACCCCCATTACTTGGATTAATTTTTTTATATATTTGACAAACAATTGGTTTAAAATATGAAAAATGTATATTAAATAATGAATAATAATAATTTATCATTCATAATAAAGATAATTTATTTTTTGACCGATTTTATTAGCTAATGAAATTACAATTAAATACGGTGATTAAAAGAAATATTAGTTTAGCAAAGGACTAAATGTTAAACAAAAGGGGATAAGTTACCTATAAACATGTAAACAATATATGGTATTTTCATATGTAGAACATATCACTTTTTTGATTAATCATTTTGAATATTTGGATCCACTACAATTGTAAAAACATGTGTTGAATTCTCTCTTTAAAAAATTTGAATGTTTCCCACTGACCAACATTTAAATGGCATGCAACTATTACCATTCTTCAAACCCCTCAAACCAATTTTTCTCATTACCTAACAAAAAAATCAAAACAAATACCATAATAATAGAATCCTTATATTTATAATAAAGATTAATTATGGTGGAGATTAATTCAATCATAAGGAAGATACACGATGAAGAAGTAATATTCTTAAAAAAAGGGTTTTTATTTTATTCTGGAATACACGTCATTAAATATTTATAATATCATGAATATATAACAACATAATCATATAAAAATTATTTATATGTCTTAATTTTATGGTTATGAACAATAAATTCACAAAATTACATCAAATGAATTATATAATCCTCGTTCATGTGTACGGAGGAATACATCATAGTGAGATGATGTCATTCATTTTATCATTAACTCCATTTATGGTTGGACATAATAAGTGAAATAATTTTTATATAAGATATATATGATATATATGATTCCATTATGATTCTATAATTATAAAATAACACATATCTTAATGATTTCAATTTATTTGTATTACGATGACATCGTTCGTGTGTATGGCGGAATACGAGCCTCCGAAGTGAGGTGAATTCTGTACGAATTAAATTTAATATATTAAACATGTTTTTAAGAAATGTGGTATATTTTATATTACAAATATACTTTAATCATCATTTATATATATATATATATCTTTCAATTATTTCAATCAATTCTATAAGGAAATGGAATCAATAGTCATGCATATGCACAACCTACCACCTCTATAAATGTTGTATTTTATTTCAGATCACCAAATTTTATGGATTAATATAAATGAGTATATACTAAATTTATTTAATATTTAAATAATTTTTATATGTTGGATATTATTAAATAATTATTAAAAAATAGTATTAATAATTACAAGTCAAAATATACATGCAATACATAGAAATTAACTCCTCAAATCATAAATTAATGAAATATAATAATGAATGGGTAATAAGATATTATTGAATAATAATATTTCATATTATTAATACTAATATTTTTATGGTATAATTCAATATCATTCATCAATAAATTATATATTATGTTAAAAGTTGTTCAAATAAATGTTACCCCATATTAATAGATTTCATCTCAATTTACATTTCATTGAGACATATCTTTTATGATGCACCAATTTAGTTTAATATGGTGTTTATACTTCAAATAAAAAATATAATAAATTAAATTCATCAATATCCATGATGTTATAAGTTAAAATTTAATTCATTTAATCTGAAGTGGAATTTATTTGAAAATTATAAAATGATAGATGTTTTTATGAAATCCCGCTTTTTGTGTTTTTTATATTTATTTTGAAAAGGAACATTATTGCCATAATTTTTAATTGTCAATTTGATTTCAATTAATTACATGAATTATTAGGTTATGGATATGATTATATGATAAATTTTATAATTTTATTTATATGGTTTCTAATTTGAATGTTATTTGATAATATCAGAAAATATTGATAAATATGTATAAATTACTCAATACAAATATTTTATAAGTAATATTGTTTAAAAATAATTTTTTTTTTATTATATGAAGAATTATTTTGACCAGAAGTGATGGCTGGGATTTGGAAAATTTTTATTCCCCCAATTAATCAACATGACTCATGAGACAAACCAGTTGGCCAAATTTAATGGGTGTCAACCTATAGTTTTATACCTTTACATGAATGTTATTTATTGTATAATTATCATTAAAATTTGGAATGAAGTAAAAAAAATTATGTATATCATTCATTAATATTATTTTAATTCTTTCATAGAAATTTCATGATGACAAAATCTATAGATTCGTTTCACTCTCAGCTTATAGATTAAATTTAATGTGAGTTACGTTATTTACCATACTATATTTCCATATTTAGTTATTTTAATGGAATTTGTGTCCAATTACAGACCCTTACATATTTCCTTATCTAGTGATTTAAATGTCATTTATGTTAAGTTATTTACCTTTCTGTATTTATTATCCCCTATCCAGTTATTTAATGGTCTTTTTTCTGTTATTTATTATGCCATATTATTTACACAATTCTTTATCAGGTTATTAAACAAATGTCATGTGTTCTTTATCAATTAACATTCCATATATATTATTCTTATTTCATCATGATTACATTAAATGTACTTAACCATTACTAATCACTTGACATCACCCTTATTTCTTTCATTCCCTATAATTCCATTATGTTTACTACGATTGATATGAATAGATATGATAGATAGTATATAGTTATTCTAAATTAAAGCGATTTATATATTGAAATATAATTTAATAGTCATTTATATATCTACTTTTTCAAGACTATTAAAATATTAGTTCCTTTAGTATTTGACTCCTTATATCTTATGATAAATGTATTCATAGTAGAAACCAACTCTAGGATAATAGATTCAGGGGTGTAATATCTCTATATGAAGAAAACTGAAACATTTCACTTCAGAATAAGAGAACTATATCACACATTAATGAAAAACGTGAAAATGTAGCCGGTGTACCCTCTAGGATAAGAATGTGATTTTCCACAAACCATCTGAGTAGTGGAAAAATTTAACACAATAAACAAATACTGGTCTAAAAAATATCACAAAATATCACAACAAATATAAACTATGAAGAACAAGGAATATAGAATATCCTTGATGGAGTACACAACATGCCTCTGGGGTGAACTATAAGTATCTTTATCCCTAACACCTATTGATTCTCTAGATCACACTAAATAAAATTAGAAATGTAAAGGGAATGTTCAGTAAGGGAACCCAGTGTGTAGGTATCAATATAGAACATTTCATGCAGTTTCCCAAGCATGTGTATAATGGGTTGTTCCAGTTTACTAGGTTGTTTTCACGTACACATCTCTACACATGTACTATGGCCTCCCATTGTACTTCTCAATTACATAGTGTGTTTCCAACCAAGCATGGCATATGGTTCAATGTAACCTGCTTGGTTTTTACTATAATTACATTGTGAGATTCTTACCAGGGGTTACTGTTGACGCTCCTTTCTCTCACAGAGTCTAACGTCTGAAAAAGGGAAATACCTTAGTCCAAAGTGATTCATCCTTTGAAGAAACATAAAAAATCGACAAAGGGATGAACAAGGAGAACATTGACCATAGGTCGCGCAAGTTCCCTCATGGTCACGCAAGTACACTTGTGCGCCGCCTAGTGGTCATGCAAGTACACTTGCGCGTGCCTAGTGTTCGTGCAAGTACACTTGCGCGACGCCTAGTGGTCGCACAAGTGACTTGCACGACCTAAGTGGTAACCACCCTGGGTCTTCTCCTACCTATAAATAGACCATGTGGGCCCCCCATTTTGGGGGGATTTTTTTTCCAAAAACCCAAATTTGAGCTCCCGGTGCCCAACTCTATTATCAATGCATCCAGAACGCTTATAAGGTAACTTCTTACCTATAACGGAAGATTTAAAAAGGGGGAAGAAGGCCTAAGTGTTGAAACTCATCAACACTTGCGCACCTATGTGGCCATCCCTTAAAAGAAATGGCCACACTTCTGTGCCGCCTTACTCCTTCAATAGAACAAGCGTGCCCCTCTCCTGGAAGAACCTCAAGAGGATTCTAAAGGCCTTAACCTAATGTTTCTCAATTATTACCATGCTGGTTAACCATCGCGCAAGTACACCATGTGTCGCGCAGGCATACCTGGGCGACCAGGACTTGCACACCCACGCAGTACCTGCGTGCTTGCCAGTACTTGCGCGCCCCTGCCTTTTTGGGTGCCTTTCTTGCCCATTTTCACCCCTCTTAAGCCATTACACCTTTCCTATTCTAGATTTAGTCTTCAAGACACTCTTCAAAGCCATTTATGGCATGATTTCTTGATTTGACTTCCTTATCTAAAAGAAATTATGTGGAATATCTCTCAAAACGTAGTGATTTACATATCTTTATGTCACTAAAGATTGAGAGTTCATTCATTCAACCTCATCCTTTAAGATGAGAGAATCATTAACCTGGGACTCCTTTTCAGGAATAATCCCCAGTCATAAGTCATCTAATTTGGGCATCCACTAAGGAGTAAGCCCCAGATCCCCTAACCTGGGCTTCCTATTCAGGAGTAAGCCCTAGTCTCAAATATGGGCATCTTCCTTAGGAGTAAGCCCCAATTCGTAATGTTTCCAAATCTGGGAATCCACTTTAAGAGTAAGCCCTAGGTCCCTCAATTTGTGGGCATCCTATTTAGGAGTAATCCCCAGTCCCCTAATTTGGGAATCCTCCTCAAGAGTAATCCCCAAACCATAATTCCCTTAACCTGGGCGTCCTTTTCATGAGTAATCCCAAGTCATAATACTTAACATGGGCCTCCTTTTCAGGAGTAATCCCTAGTCTCAAATCTGGGCATCCTCTTTTGGAGTATGCCCCAGTCTTAATTTCTCTTAACCAGTCCTAATTTACCATTGATCTCGGACTCCTTTTCAGGAGTAAAACCCAATCATAAGTCCTCTCCTAATTTGGGCCTCCTTTATAGGAGAAAACCCCAAGTTAATGTATTCAAAATATCCGTGAAGAATATATACCTTTATGGACCCTATTCCTGGATTCCTTCCTTAAAGTGAATCCTAACCTTCATTTATCTGGGCAGTCATACATACATAAGCCCCACATTATCTCATATGATTTCATCATCTACATTTCTAAGAATGGCTTCTCTCAAGTTCACACATGTGAATACTGCTACTGAAAATGTCACTGCTGCTACTCCTGCAGGATCATCGTCCGCTCTTAGGATGATATCACCTACTCAGCATCTTCAATGCTCGGTATCAAATACACTGGTTAAGGAGTACCATCAACACGGTACAATCCCAACTATGGAGGCTACTCAACAAGACCTCCAATTAAATAACTCACATCGGTCGTCCGGACAACGACGACCAGTGATCAAGAAGTAGGCGGTGCTGACTACCGTCTCCAACCGTTTCGGGTCGTTATCCCCGGAATGCAATCACCATTAGCTCCCTTATTTCTGGGAGGTGAATGAGCAGGTCCCTCAGGACCTTATTTAAAACAAACAGGATTCCTTCCTGCGGGCTCCCACCAACAATCACCCCCAAACTCGTGCGGAAGTGCACCCTCATCATGATGAGGGTATCGACTCTAGGCGTTCGGCTCAGGTTCGTCGAACCTGAGCAATCAAGATGAACCACCAGAGGTGGAATCCGGTCAACAGTGAGTAGGTTCTAATCTCTTCCATCTCCTAAAAAGTACACCAACCTAACTTGGTGGCAAGCAACGAGCATGCACATAAACCTGCCAGTTTTAATTTCGCTATCTAGCAGACTCATCTGACAGCATCACGCCAATCCCGCCAGGAAATTCCGGCGGAGTACTATAGGCAGGAACATACACCTATTTATACATCATCAGTTAGTCAGAAGACTCGTATGACTACATATGACAGAATTCTAAGATGAGAGGATGAGAACCCTCGCACTCTCGGTGACTTGAAAACCCTAGATTGTGATATCCTTGGTGATTTTCGCTTTGATCTTCAGTTATGGCAGGATTTGACCCAGCTTGGGAGGCAGAACCTGTAGGACAGGGGCGGGTCCTTAAAAACGTTTCTAATTCTCCGCAACTGAATCTGGCGACTGAGGGGACTTCAAAGAGAATCTCCTTTGCGGAAGTGGTTAAAGAACCAGAGAAAGATCCTCGCATGCGACATTCGTTTGAGGTTGGTCATGATAATCCTTCCTTTTCTAATTTCGGGGTTTCTCATTCGGGGATTAGGAAGAAAGGTTCGGTGGCGCACGTCAAAGCGGATGCTGATGCGGTAGCTGAGAGATTGAAATTGGGAGATCATTCTATCATAGCCAGGCTGATCTTGCCGAAGGGCTCGCAACCCTGGAGGTTAGAATATCTCAAGTCACGCTTAGTTGATATCTGGGGATTTGATACCTGGAACTGTGTCTCACTCAGTACGGGTTTCTATCATTTTCTATTTCCTTCTGAGGATCATAAATTGAGAGCCTAGGGGTTTGGCTCCATTTCATTCAAGCCTGGGGCTTTGCACATCCATGAGTGGGACAAATCTTTTAACCCTTTGGAGATGGGTAGCTCTGTGGTTCAAGTCTGGATTAGAATATTTGGTTTAAACTGGATCCTATGGCATCCAAGGATTCTTTACGACATTTCTCTAGCTATAGGGGTGCCCATTAGAATGGATAAAGAAACTGAATTGGCCAGATATGGGCATTTTGCCAGATGCCTAGTTGAAGTGGATCTTTCATCTACTTTAATTGACAAAATTTGTTTAGCTACTGATGAGGAAGAAATTAGTTTGAGAATTGATTATGAAAGCTTACTTATATTATATTTTGATTGCAAAGTATTAGGGCATGATTCCTCTAGCTGTAGGAGGAATCTCTTTTGTTCAAACTGTTCTATGAGGGGGCATGATTTTAAATCATGCCTCAAACTGAATGACATGCTTCATAATCAGAAAAGGGTTGTTTCTTCTGATCTGAATATTCAAGGATGTTCCACAATGTTACCTCCCAAAAACTCTTGGGCTGCTATGGTAGAAGAAGGGAAATCTGTGCTCACAGATTTGCAACCTCCCTGTCCTTGCAATGTAGAATAGCCACAAAAAATCAATCCTGGTTTAATGTATACTCCTGTTTCTGAACCTGATTCTACAAGGAGTGTTGATCCTGTTTTAAGAATCTCTGAATTGGCTGAAAAAGTCAAGTCCTCTCCTTTACCAGATCAGTCTCCCAAGGTGACTGTTCTGGACTCAATACAGAACAGGCCCTCTTTGGTGGCTGCCCCTGTTTTGAATGTTTTCACAAAGAACTGCACTCCTGCTTCTGAATCTCTCCATGGGGAGGCTGTACAGAATGTTCTTCCTTCTATGGACACTCAGCTACTGGCACCTATCATGGATGGAATTCCAGCAACTTTGAGGAAAAACCCTGATGTGAGTAAGGAGACAAGAGTTCCTTTTTTACAGGAAACTGTTTGTGTGCAGGAAGTTGCAGGTAATTAAGATCAGAAGAAGAAAGGAATGGAAGATGAATGGAAACATGCTAAAACCCGAAGTCAAAAGAATAATGAAAAGAAAGACCAAATGAAGAGGATGGAAGAGGCTCAAGAAGTCAGTTCTGATGAAGATGTATAATCGCTTCTTGAACAAGCCAATGAGATTCAAGAAGCTTATAGTGGAGGAAGAGGCAGAGGTAGGACAAGAGGTCGTATTAACATCAAACTTTGGAACGAGATGAGAGAAAAAGAACGTATCATAGAGGAAAAGCTGAGGAAAAAACATGGCACCCATGATAAAGAGAGATAAGTTTGTTTGTTTACATTCAGCTTTTTGTACTTATTTGAACCTTTTTTCTTAAAAATAATCCTAGGCTTTTCCATTTTTTTTTAAAAAAAATGACGGATATCATCAACCACGTTTGGCGAAGTGCAATCAGCAGACACATACACCTGCTAGTATTAATTATGCCTACCAACAGTCTCGCTTGGTAGCATTCGGAGAAGTTAGTCGGAAAGCCCCAACAACAAATAGGAGGCAGACTCAACTCTCTGCCCCCACACTTGAGTACTGTCATGATTCACTGATAAGAAAAGGAGGACAGGAGCAGGCACATACACAAGCTCCAAGCCCGGAATGGACGTATATTCCTGTTTCGGCAGCTGAATTCACCAAGCATATTCTATCAATGGTGAAAGAGCAGAAGAAAATCCCTGCTCATATTCTGGATGCCTGCCAGGATATTATAACAACTTCAGTGGAATCTCAGGGAATGACACATAAATCTACCCCTACCAGTGGAGTGATACATCAACAATTCACTCCAGAACAGACAAACAAATTTGTTCCAGTACAAGAGGGTTATGGGGCATACTCCCCCATATCATACGGATGACCATGTTAGGCACATACACTTCATTTGAGAGGAGATCTCCATCCTAAACTAGCCATCTCTCCTGATCAGGCACTTACACCTGCTCAGAGCAGCCACTTTCGTCAACAAGTGGTTTCCAAGGTGATTAAGAAGGAGTCTAAGAAACAGACCTTCCCAGCACAGTCAGGAGATCAAGAGCCAATCTGTAAGAAGGCCTTGCTCGATGCTGGAGTTCTTGAAGCCCACAGACAATTATTTGTTAGAATTAAATATTCTACTCCCTCAGTTCCTAATACTGGGAACATTAATTCTGAAGGTCTTCAAAAGACACTTCTACATGAAGGCTTGCTTCATGAAAATTCGGTTGATCTCGAAGTTTCATCTTCATATGAGAGCCACAGGAACCCTTTGTGTGGTCAGAAGTCCAAGGAGCAAGAGATCTCATCTTTTGCTGTAACCCATTATGGTGGTCCTCCCCATGATGATGAATTTCGCTGCAAAAGTCCACTCCGTAGTAGTGATTCACAATGCATAGAAAATTCTCTAGTGGACAATGTAGTGCCGAGAAAGCCCTATTATCATGAGGAACTTGCAAATGAGAAACCAGTCATGTCTGAAACTTCATCGCTAGCAGGTGAAATGCGTTCTCATTCAGAAGATATCCCAAGGTGTAGGTCATTCTCCGAACCACCCCTAAGTCATGCATCTTCTAGTTTGATCAATGATTTCTCTACCAATCCTGTTGAATCCAATGAAGCAACAAGGAAACACCAACTCTGGTCAAATCAGGTAGAATAATCTTCATCAAATGATAAAGAGGAAATTCTGAATACGAGAATACAACTGGAGAAAGGTGAAGTGCCAGTTATGTTTTGGCCTCTAGCTGACTCTCAGTATAATATTCCAGAAATGTCAATGGAAGATGAAATTCATGATATTCGTCTCAACATATCAGTTAAAAAAAGTATTATCTTATTATGAATATGAAAATCATCTTAAGATAATATAAGGGTTACAACATAAGATTGATTTGGTGTCTCTGTCAGTCTCTCGATATCCAAAGGCTGAAAAGCAACAGAATCCCTTCAACGTTCATGCCTGCGCGCACTAAGAAGATTGAGTCAGTTAATTTCCAATGCCCCATCTGGTATTCGTTCCAGAGGATGGGGTGTTCATGGAGCACTTCATTTCATAGTTCTCTCTAGTCAGCAAAGCCTACCGAAAATGGTCTCATGCAATGTTATTGACCATCGGAGACCACAGTCAATGGGATTTGTTTGTAATCAAAATATTTCCCAAGAATAGGCTTCAACTAGTTCCTCTAAAAATAATGAATATAGAGAACAAGTTGTTGAATTACTCCTGTATCAAGCGAATGAGAATATTGAACATGCCTCTCGTCTGGAGCAAGCACGTCACCAAGTGACTGAAGTGTCAGAAATCATCCAACGGTATTTTGAACCGGGTGATAAAAGCAGATACAGAATAATGCATCCAGCTAATTTCTGGAGTAAGGTTCGCATTATCAGGAGGAATTTCAAGAAAGTATCAGACATAGCATGTGGAGAACCACCCTAGCTCACCAGATTGGGGACTCTTTTAAACCAAACCTCAGAATCAACAAAAATGATTCGGGGAGTTGAGTGAGGATAGTAGGAAAAACCCCAGTCCACTGAACTGGGGACTTTTTCAAATCATAAATCCCCTCCTTAGAGAAAGTTGGTCTTTCCGAGAATGAGGAAGAAACCTCAATAGGAATGAAGAACCAAATTATCATGAGATTCCCTCCAAATTACAATTCATCAAGATGTTCCTAAGGGATCAAATCAACAAAAGGCAATGTCTTATCAAAGACATGGAAGAAGACAATATCACAGAAATGTTGATAGAAGGGATCTGATGAGTTATGCATCAATCAATGTCATCAATGTTGTTGTTGCTGATCCACCAAATGAGGCTCACTCAGGGGACTCAGATGAAGAGGTTGATGCTCAAGAAGATGTACGCACTGACACAAATAAAGAAGGTGTGTGTACATGAAGTCAAAGAATTACTCAGAACCTAGAGAATCCTTTAAGTAACCCACTTCCCCCTCTATGAAAAGGATCCAACAAAGGGAAGGGAAAGAATCAGGTTACATATCCTTCCTCTGGAGAAGGTCAATCTCTCTCACTAGAGCAAGGGTTTGCACAACAAGAGGAAGAAATGTAGGGATTAAGGAGTTTGAATGCAGAACTACTTTAGGGTAGTATTCTTCGTGAGCGTGCTGAAGTCAGTCAGCCAAGGGAATTTGTTACAGCTACTGAGATGGATCAGGAATATCCTCCTCTATCAGTACACCCTTACAAGTCTAATCCTACAGGTCAAGTGCAACAATAGTTGGCAGTGCTACCATCAGTTGCAGCACCAATCACCACATCTGTCCAAGCTCCAATCATTGCACCTACCCAAGTCCATGTTCAACCATATGTTTCTCAAAAGTTAATAACTACTGTTGAATCATTAATAGCTCGGTTAGAAACTATGGAAGTGAAACATGCGCATGTTCAACTAGAAAAGAAAGTTTACCCATAATGAGTATATTCAATTTCTCCTCCATCTAGTTTTGGGAATCTTGTATTCCTTATTTTCAATGGATCAAGCGATCTTGAACAGTATTTGATGCATTATGTGTCTTGTTGTGATCCTATGATGGGAACTCTAGAGTTGCAAGAATCAGTGAAACTCAGATGCTTCGTACGAACCTTGTAAGGACCAGATTTTGTTTGGTATACAAGCTTTCAATCTCGGTCAATTACCAGATGGGAGGATCTTCGCCAAAAATTCCTCGTTCAGTTCAGCTCAACTTTTCCAAAGACAACAGTTTTCGATCTTACAAATTGTAAGCAAAGGGAGAATGAAAGAGTCTCTAATTACATTGCTTGATGGAAGGGATTAACATATTCCTTGATTTTAGCACTCCCTCAAGAAGAATTGTTGCCAATCTGTCTGGAAAATATGCTTGACGAATTACACACGCCATTAATCCCTATGAAATACATAGGAGGTTTTCGAGACATTACTTCAATCGCTCAGTAGATTGAAGATTCCCTTATACAGGCTAAGGCTAAATCTCGTGTAATTCCATCACCTCCAGGAAGGAGAATCGGTAAAGTAGAAACTGCTACAGTTACGCTTAAACAAGAACCTGTACCTATTTCTACCTCAAAACCTTCATCTTCTCGAAGGGATCCACCTTCTGAGCGCCGACAACAAAGGCCTTTATGTCCAGATGATCAAAAAGATCAAAGACGAAAACAATTTGAGGATCTGAAGAGCAAAACATATTTTTTTTCTGAAATTAACAAGTTCGTGGTTATTTCATTTCGGCTCTGGAAAACAATTTGGTTCAATTGCCAATACCCAAGAGGCCAAACAAGAATGTAGATGAAGACTGTCCTAATTATTTCCCATTTCATCAAATATTGGGGCATCCCATCCAGGAGTGTTTTCTCTTCAAAGACCTCCTGCAAAAGATGGTCGACTCAGGACATGTCACATTGAAAGTCCCCTCAGCCCAGGTAGCATGTGTCACTGCAACAGTTCCAGAGGAGGAAGATGAATGGAAAGATGTCAAAAGAAAAAAATTCACAAAAATATGATGATTAGATGGTCAGAAAGACAATCAATCAAACTCATTCTATTTTGCGAACACAATTAAAGAAAACCAATTGTGTCTTCTTCCATGAATGTTGCGGAAAAACCCCCTTCGTCAGAGGGAAAGTCCTCAAAGAAACTACATGATTCAAAGAAAGAAAAAGAATCAGAAGAAGATGAGTATGTTTCAAAGCCTAAGTTGTCTCTGGCTTTGGTGAACTTCATGCCATCTACTTCAAAGCCACGGGCACCTCCCCAAAAAACGGAACAGCCTAAACAGGCTAATCAGGCAGAGTCTTCATCAGACGAAGAGTTAATTTTCGGTTCTTTTAATATGATTAAATTAACAGATCCATATGCCAGTCGCAATTTCAATTTTGATGAGCCTGAATTCCCTGTATCAAACAGAGGAATCAGAGAACGTTCCAGGGGCTTAGGATACAGGGGAAGACATGGATCATTATGAAGCCACAATTCCAATTCTACCCCTGCTAGAACTGTGTACGCAGCATAAACTCGTGGTAGAGCCCTTCAGTGAGATCAGCAACAACACACATGTTCTTCTACCAATAGCAAATTCAGTCCTGTCATAGTTATTTTGTATGACTGGTTGAAAGTTCCATATTCTTTCTCTCAGCAAGTAAATGGATCTAATCTGTCTGATCTTCCAAAACCAGTAATATTGCCAACTCCTATCCCAATACAACATGCATCAACTTCCAAAACATCTGCTTCCAAAGTACCTTCTAAAACATATATTCCTATTGGGAAACACATACATCTAGATCAAAAGTATGATATATTGAAACACTTGGCCCAAGTACCAGCCAAGTTATTAATTCTGGAAGCTTTTAATATATCAAAAGATCATCAGGAAGCGCTCATAGAGGCTTTGTCAAGTCCTCCGGAGTTTGAAACTGAAATTGCTGCAGCTGAATTCTATCACATAGAGAATAATCATATATAATGCCATGCAATAATATCGTTTACTAATGAAGATGAAGATGATGTTGTTCATGGACATATTAGACCATTTTACCTGTCTATAAAAGTCAATGGAATGGATGTTCGAAGAGTTTTCATTGACAATGGATCAGGAGTCAACCTCATGCCCATTCATACACTTCGTCAATTGGGCCTCATGGAATCTGATTTATCTCCCTCCACCATGAAGCTACATGGATATGATAAAAATGAACAAGAACCACTGGGTGAAGTTACACTCAGAACTCAGTTTGGAGATCTTGTATCCAATTCAGATTTCATGGTTGTTGATCAAGACTCAGCCTTCAACATTTTTCTTGGATGACCCTAGTTACATCAACATGCGGCTATCCCTTCTTCATAACATCAATTTCTCAAATATTGTTTTGATGGTCAATTTGGGACGTTGTATGGTGATAAAGCCCAATTCATGACAAGTGAGTCTCAATACATTGAGGCAGAATTCTATAACATGAAGCAAAAGGAGAAATCTATAACAAAAGAGATTACCAAATTTAATGATCTATATGGTTTGGAAAAAATTCTAGTAAATCCATTTACACATGTGAGTACAGATTATGTGTTTCCTGTTAGTCAAATTGACAAGATAGACCCAAATCAAAATGATCTTATAGAAGGATCCGTAATGTCAATTACAGAAATCGAGAAAGACAACATAGGAGAAATTGGTAATCTGCCAAGCAGTAATGAAAGCACAATTGGTGACGTCTTCATTTCATCTGCTGTAATCCAACAAGTCAATGCTTCATTAATTAGGCCAGAAGAAATTATTGCAACATCAGAGGTGAACAATGATGTCGATTCTCAATCCAGCATCTCCTCTTTATTACCCAAAGAAGACCCTTCATCAGCAATATGGTAAAAAATGGAAACTTCCTCTTTAAAATGTGAAAATTTTGACATCTCTTATGATCATGAAAATTCCGCTTTGTCATCTACTATTCAAGTAGAAATGGAAGAAATAACACATGATGGAGAAGAGGAGGAAGATCTCAGAGATTCTCCTACAGCATTTGAAGAGGGTATCTCTACCACTATGGATGAACTCAGAGAAATAAATCTGGGTCCAAAGGAAGATCCACGCCCCACTTTAATCAGTTCATCCAGGACCCTTGAAGAGAAAGAGATATATATTTCTTTTCTAAAGCGAATTAGAGATATTTTTTCTTGGAACTATACAGAAATGCTCGGGCTTGATCCTGATGTTGCTACTCATCATTTGGGTTTACCATAAGAACATCGAGTATTTAAGCAAGCCGTGAGAAGAACACACCCAACTTATGCTTCTAAAATTGCAGCTGAAGTGGATAAGATTATCAATGATAACTTCGTCAGAGAATTTAATTATCCCAAGTGGTTGGCTAATATTGTCCTTGTAATGAAAAATAACGGAATAATTATAGTTTTCATCGATTTCAAAGATCTTAATCAGCATTCTCCAAAGGATGATTTCCCAGTTCCGATTATAGAACTTCTAATTGATGCATCAGCTGGCTATGATGTACATTCCTTCAAGGATGGATACTCTGGATATAATCAGATTTGAATGGCCCCAGAAGATGAGGAATCTACATCCTTCAGAGCCCCTCAGGGTGTGTTTTGCTACCAGGTAATTCCGTTTGGCTTAAAGAATACAGGTGCAACTTATCAGCATGCAATGCATTGTATCTTCAAACCCTTCTTAGGGAAGTTTTTTGAATGTTATGTAGACGATTTTGTTGTTAAATCCAAACAATGTTCTAATCACTTGGATGAGTTGGAAGTCATATTTTGCAAACTTCGACAACATAATTTGAAGATGAACCCCTTAAAATGTGCTTTTGGGGTAACCTCAGGAAAATTTCTCGGCATTGTTGTACGCCATCGTGGTATTGAAGTCGATCCTGAGAAGACCAAGTCAATCCTTGGTATGTCACCTCCTCAAAATTTGAAATAATTAAGAGGACTTCAAGGACACTTAGCCTATATTTGGAGTATCATCGCCAATTTAGCAGTTAAAAGTTTACCCTTCACCAAATTGATGAAGAAGGGAGTCACTTACCAGTGGACTGAAGAATGTCAAGAAGCATTCTATATTCTCAAGAAATACCTCTTGAGTCCACAGGTACTCATGACATATATTGAAAGAAGACCACTTATCCTCTACGTGACAGCTATAGAGTGATCATTGGGTGCCTTTCTTGCTCAAAATAATGATGTTGGGAATGAGAACAGCCTCTACTATCTCAGTCGAACCATGCTTGAAGCAGAAACCTGGTATTATTGTATTGATAAGTTCTTCCTGGCATTAATCTGTGCAGTTCAAAAGTTGAGACATTACCTGCAACATCACGAGGTCCAATTGGTATCTCGCAATAACCAGCTCAAATTCATCCTTAGTCGTCCAATGCATACAGGACGTCTAGAATGGTGGGTAGTTATTTTGTAGCAATTCGACATTTAGTATGTGTCTCAAAAGGCGATAAAGAGCCAAGATCTGGCTGATTTCCTGGCTGAACACCCTTCAGTGGAAGACATGTCTTCAGATATTGAACTCCCTGATGAGGAAGTATTCTCTATTCAAGAAAGTCCTCAAGTCTGGGAAATGTATTTTGATGGTCCTTCTAGAATTCCAAAAGGGAAGAAAATCGAAAATCCTAAATTCAACAATGTTGGGTTAGGAATTGTTCTCATTTCTCCAGAAAAGGCAGTGTTACCTTATTCCTTCTTATTGTGGGAAGGTGGTAACAATAATGAAGAAGAATACCAAGACCTCATCATAGGTTTGGAGTTATCACTTCAAGCACAAGTGAATCACTTAAAGGTGAAAGGTGATTCAGACCTGGTAATCAAACAAGTCAATAAGGATTATGCCATCAGAAAAGAAGAATTAATCCCTTTGTATGATTACGTTAGAGATTTAATGGCAGAATTCCCTTATGGAACTGAAATTTTCTTATGTACGAAGATCACAAAATTCTCAAGATGATGTATTGGCTAATATAGGCACAACTCTGGCATATCCAAATCGTGATGAGACAACCATCAGTATTGCCCACTGTCGTGCAATTTCACCTTATGTTCGAATCAGGAGAGAGGAAATTAATGAAATTTTTCCCATTCCTGAACCATATGGTCATACTACAGGATGGATGTCACCTATCAGGGAATACCTTTAAAATGGAACATTTCCACCTAATAGAGCTAAGATAGAACAAATCCGGCAACGTGTGGTCAATTTTACTTTTTATAATAGCCCAGTTTAACTTGAGAAAATTCTCTACAAATGTGGTTTTGATGGATTGATCTTTAGATGCATTGATGGGGAAGAAACAATGGCTATCATAAAAGAAGTGTATGTAGGAGTCTGTGGTTCCCACCAGTCTGGACATAGACTGTCTGATCAGGTTTATAGGCTTGGATACTTTTAGCCTTCAATGATACGAGATTGTGTCGATTTCACATAGAAGTGTATTTCATGCCATGTACATGCCAAATTCATTAATTAGCCTACAGAGTTGCTTCATACAGCTAAATACTCATGGCCATTTGCCACATGGGGAATGGATGTGGTGGGACCTTACGATTTGGCTACGGCTAAGCAGTTTAAGTATATTCTTACTACTGCTGACTTCTTTTCCAAATGGGCAGAGGAAATACCTCTCAAGGAAGCCAGTTTTAAATGCATTGTTAGCTTCATTGAGTCTAACATCATTACCAAATTTGGTGTCCCTCATACCATATTGAAGGACAATGGAACCAATTTTTTTATCTTAAATGAAGAAGTTGTATCAAGAATACAACATCAAATCCAACCATTCATCTCGGTATCATGCAGCGGCCAATGTCTAGATAGAAGCCTTTAACAATACTCTTTCAAATATATTTCTAAAGATGGTGGATAAAGATAAGAGTTCATGGCCTGATAAACTCATTCATGCTTTATGGGCTTATCGGACTACCAACTGAATTGAAACTCGGTCAACTCCATATTCATTGGTATATGGAACAGAAGTCGTCTTGCCCATTGAAGTTCAACTACCCTCACTCAGAGTTTACATTTTTGATCAATCATCTATAGATGAACAGTCTCAAAATCGATTGAATGAATTGGAGCGGTTAGATGAGAAAAGATTGTGCACTTTGCACCACTTCGAAGTCTATCAGAATTGATTAGAACGAGCTTTTAACAAAAAAGTTCATCTTTGTTCATTCACTTATGTAGAATTGGTTTTAGTTCTCAAAACTCTAATGATACCAGGAAAGAAACCTCACACGCTTGAGCCAAAATTGTAAGGACCATATTCAATACATAGGGTCTACTCCATTGGAGCTTATTCATTAATCTCATTGGATGGGGAACTCATCACTACTCCAACCAATGCCAGATTTTTGAAGATGAATTTTGTATAAACTGCAATGTCCTTATTTTGTCCCCACAACATGACACTAAACTGTACGTCACTAGTTCGTCCTTGATATATGACGTTAAACTATACAGTAATGGTCCAAGCATATGACCCTAAACTATTTGCACATACGTCCAACATGACATTAAACAGTGTCACCTTCATCTTCCTAGCTACATGATGCTAAATTGAACAAAAGTCCTTATATTCGTCCTACATGACATTAAACTATACTTTGTCCCCGCAACATGACACTAAACTATGCTGCACCATTTCTTCCTTGCTAAATGACATTAAAATATACAGCAACAGTCCATACATATGACGTTAAACTATTTTTACTTTCGTCCCACACGACGTTAAACTGTGAAAAAGTTCCCAAAATGGTCCAGTATGACCACAAACTGTAACTAGGTCCTGTATGACCTTAAACCGCATCGTCAACAGTCAATGCATATGACCCTAAACTATTTTCAAGTCCCTTACATCCAGCTAGACGTTAAACTGTGACGTCCTAACTACATGATGCTAAACTGTATAATAGTCCCTTACGTCTAGCAAGACGTTAAACTGTGACGTCCTAACTACATGATGCTAAACTGTATAAAAGATCCTTACGTCTGGAAAGACATTAAACTACATAATCATCAATGGTCATGTATGACCATAAACTACACCACCGTCCAACATGACATTAAACTACACCATCCACGGTCTATGTATATGACCTTAAACTATTCACACATTTATCCAACAAGACGATAAACTGTATCATCCATGTATCGTCCCTTTTTTCCATCCAACATGATGTTAAACTGCAGAAAAAATCCCCAATGTGTCTCACATGAAGTTAAAATGGTGCACTCTTTTGCCCTCACTATATGACATTAAACTGCACAGTCCCCCTCCTTTCGTCAAACATGACGTTAAACTCTATTGTCCCCATCGTCCTGACTAAATGACGTTAAACTGTACAGAAAGTTCGTGATGCATCCTACATGACAATAAACTGTATTTTTTTCCTGCTACATGACACTAAACTGTGCAGCACCAATAGTCCTAACTCAAAGACTTTAAACTGCATAGTCCCTTTATATTTCCTACATGACATTAAACTATGCATCGTTATGGTTGTTGTTACCTCTTGTTTCTCACATCAAGTATGACTCACGTGAGATTAGAGCAAACCTCAACCATAACACCCTCTCTGGGCCGCTAACCACGCGTAAGTCCTAACATCATTTTTTAGGTCATTGTCCCCAAGAACAACTTGATCATTAATTCATTCTTTAATTGAACTACACAAACTTTGATCCTTGCCTTCTAGGCTGGGTATGTAGGCAACCTCCTAAGGTTCAATACCAAAACTAATCTCTTCACGTCGGTTCATCTCTATCTCATACGATGATAATTCGTGAAACCGCCCTTAGAATCAATATCTTTACATTGGTTCACTATCGTCCTTGTTATACGACCTTAAACTATACAACACTTTTGTCCAGTATAACAATAAACTACAAATTTCCTTGATACCCTCACCAGAGAGGGAACCATTATTTTCATTGATTTTTTCAATCATGTTTCATTTCAATGACTATGTACATACATGGCAATGCCCAAACCTTTTATCTTGGGTTAATCCATCATTGCACTAAAGTAACCTTTCACCCTTCACGTGTACGAACCAAATTTGTACAAAGGGTAGTTCTAGAACTACATGGGCTTGATTCCCATCGTTATGGGATACGTTGGAATTTTCGAGTGTCCCTCGAATCCAGTTCCACGCCTTTGGGCCTAACCCCAAATTCCACTTTCAGTCCCTTGGCTGAAAAGTCCCCATGAAAACACACAGTGTGTATTTCTTACAATGGTCCAAGATCTATGACCCTAAACTAAGATCTCTAATCCCTTTGTCCCAAATGATGTTAAACTTTAGTTTAATAACTATGCATGGCTTGATTCTCATCCTTATGAGATATGTAGTGAATTCCAACATTTCAATTCAGGACCCAGCCACAACATGATTATGGTTAACATTGATCTATGTATCTCTGCACACATTGAAAAATACCCATATTTATGTGTTATAATCCTAACCTTAAATATTTTCAGATCCTCATAACCCTTTTCATTACTTCTAGTCACAAAAATGTCAATCTTCTGAGAGTTCTTTTGTCTGACTATGCAGCACGTGCCCATAGGCGGCCTTGCATAAACAGTCTACATAACAGACTTGTTAGCCAAAAGATACTATTATTTGACTATGCAGCCAATACCCTTACGTGACCCAGCATAATTAAACCCCCTAATGGGTTTTTCAGATAGTGTTAACTCCATTCTTGGGAAGAATGCCTATTTTGTCCTTATATGTATTAAATGACAGTATGTAGGGATCCGCAAAAATAGCCATCCTTAACATATTTGTCCCATATCCTTTTTCATGATCTGAAAGTATTCAAATCTATGGTTTATATTTTCCTTCCCAAAATTTGGGCATGACCTTCGTAGGAGTGATATTCATCCAGTTCTTTGATAATTTTGTTTGGAAATATTTTCTCCATATTCAAGTACCTATTTCCATACATCAAACTCTATTCTTTGGAATATTTGAATCTCCATAAACTTTCACTGGCTTTTAGCACTAGGAATGTAAATTTCTGAGAGTTCTTTTGACTAACTATGCAGCACATGCACCTAGGTGGCCTTGCATAAACAGTATACATAATAGACATGTTAGCCAAAAGATACTATTTTATTTAACTATGCAGCCAATTCCCTTAGCTGGCCCTGTATAATTCAACCCCCTAACGAGTTTGTTAAATAATGGTAACTTCATTCTTGGAAACTACTTATTCTAATGCCTTTCAGCTCTTATTCATATCATTCCTCAAGATTCAAATATTCTTAAGTCATAGCATATATATTTCCCCTTATACTTGAGTATGGTAACATGTTTTCAGATGAATTTTCAAGGAATTGAGTCAATTCTAATCCATTTTAGTCAAAGCTATTTCGAACTTAAACATTATCCTTTTTATAGTCCGACATGCATGACTTTAAACTGCCGGATTTTTTGATTTTTCTTTTTTCACCTCAGAGTCAAATCCTCTTTTCTCTCTAAATCCAACTCTGAGGGGGACTTTTGTTGATGCTTTTTTCCGTCACAGAGTCTAACTTCTAAAAAAGGGAAATACCTTAGTCCAAAGTGAGTCATCCTTTGAAGAAACATAAAAAATAGACAAAGGGATAGACAAGGAGAACATTGCCCATAGGTCGCGCAAGTTCCCTCATGGTCGCGCAAGTACACTTTGTGTGCCGCCTAGTGGTCACGCAAGTACACTTGGGCGCCACCTAGTGGTCATGCAAGTACACTTGCGCGACGCCTAGTGGTCGTGCAAGTGACTTGCGCGACCTAAGTGGTAACTGCCCGAGGTCTTATCCAACCAATAAATACACCCTGTGGGCCCCCCATTCAAGGAGGATTTTTTCTAGAAACCCAGATTTGAGTTCCTGACGCCCTAGTCTCTTCTCAAATCTTCAGGAACACTTCGAATGTAATTTCATACCTAGAACGGATGATCTAGAGAGGGGGAGGAAGGCCTGAGTGTTGAAACTCATCAACACATGCTCGCCTAGGTGGACATCCCTTAAGGGAAATGGCTACATTTGCGCGCAGCCTTACGACTTCAATAGAACCTATGTGCCCCTCTCCTGGAAGAACCTCAAGAGGATTCTAAAGGCTTTAACCTAAAGTCTCTCAAGTATTACCCTGCTGGTTAACCATCGAAAAAGTACACCATGTGTTGCGCAGGCATACCTGTGTGACCAAGACCTGCTCGACTAGGAATTTCGCGCCCATGCAGTACCTGCGCGCCTACCAGGACTTGTGTGCCCCTACCTTTTTGGGTGCCTTTCTTGCCCATTTTCACCCCTCTTAAGCAATTACACCTTTCCTATTCAAGATTCAGTCTTCAAAACACTCTTCAAATCCATTTATGGAATGATTTACTGATTTGAATTCCTTATCTGAAAGGAATTCTGTGGAATAACTCTCAAAACATAGTGATTTACATATCTTTATGTCACTAAATATTGAGAGTTCATTCATTCAACCTCATCCTTTAAGATGATAGAATCCTTAACCTGGGTCTCCTTTTCAGGAATAATCCCCAGTCATAAGTCCTCTAATTTGGGCATCCTCTTAGGATTAATCCCTAGATCCCCTAACTTGGTCTTCCTTTTTCGGAGTAAGCCCCAGTCTCAAATATGGGCATCTTCCTTAGGAGTAATCCCCAATTCTTAAAGTTCTAAAATTTGGGCATCCCCTTTAGGAGTAAGCCCCATGTCTATCAATTTTTGGGCACCCTATTTATGAGTAATCCCTAGTCCCCTAATTTGTGCATCCTCCTCAAGAGTAAGCCCCAAACCATAATTCCCTTAACCTGGGCCTCCTTTTTAGGAGTAAGCCCCAGTCATCATCCTTAACCTTGGCCATTTTTTCAAGAGTAAGCACCAGTATCAAATCTGGGCATCCTCCTTAGGTGTAAGCCCCTATCTTAATTTCTCTTAACAAGTCATAATTTACCTTTGATCTGGGATTCCATTTCACGAGTAAAACGAAATCATAAGTCTTCTCCTAATTTGTCCCTCCTTTTCAGGAGTAAGCCCCAAGTTAGAGTATTCAAAATCTCCATAAAGCACATATACCTTTATAGACCCTGTTCCTAGATTTCTTCCTTAAAGTGAATCCCAAACTTCATTTATCTAGGCAGTCATACATACATAAGCCCCACATAATTTCATATGATTGCATCCTTCATGGTACAATTGACTAATTTTTTCCAATACCTCTTGTTCCTCACACCGAGCATAACTCATGTGATCTTAGATTGTAAAAGTAATTGTGAAATCCTTCTTTGATCCATCAATAATAAACATCATACTCCCTTACTCGAACTACGTGGGATCTGATTCCTTTTCTAAACAATGGATACGTAAGTAGATCGTCTACGGGTTTGGTCCCAACTCTAAAATAAACCATGTCCTTCTGAATGATAATAAACTTCAAGTTCCCCACTGAGTGGCTTGAAAACCAGTATGGTAATCATAATGACCCAGATACTTCTATATAAATGTGTCAATGGGTACCATTGACCAAGAATCTCTAATAAATACAGATGATTCTCTATCGATGAAGAACCTCGAATACATACAAAAGATTCTCTAAATTTCCAACATATTTAATCATTGATTGTCAGATCTGAAGGAAAGGTCATTTTATACTTGGTATTGTAATAAGGATTCACGAACATAAATTAAATTTATAAAGAGGGTCCCAGAGTAGACAATAATTCCACTCAAAAATTTCTGATCAGTCTGACCACCAATCCTCTTGACCAATGCAAATTCCTAAGCCTCATTAGTCCACAAACTAATGAGCACCTACCTTTGGATAGTAGGTCCAAATGGATGTGGAATCATTGGATGTTTCTGGTTCTACGAACAAACCTGTTAGAAACCGATCTAAATGTTTGAACCTCCCATTAAGGCGGTCATCCCTAGATTCTGAGGGAAACCAAAATGGTCAACCCGACGTGAATCCTTAACCAAATTAAAATGATGTTTTACTTATTTGATAGGCCACTATTTAAAACTCAATGTGAGGGACAACAAAAAAAATAATTGAAATATGCGCTCATCCAAAATATGTAGTGGCTGAATTTATCTTGATTACGTCTGTTATATCTGACATGCACTCTTTTTCCAAGATCTTCTACATTTCTAAGAATGTCTTCTCTCAAGTTCACACATGTGAATACTGCTGCTGCAAATGTCACTACTGCTACTCCTGCTGGATCATCGTCCGCTCTTAGGATGATATCACCTACTCAGCATCTTCAATGTTGGGTATCAAATGCACTGGTTAAGTAGTACCGTCAACACGGTACCATACCAACTATGGAGGCTTCCCGACAATCCCCCCAAGTAAATAACTCACATCGGTCGTCCGGACGACGACGACCAGTGATCAAGAAGCAGGCAGTGCTGACTACCGTCTCCAGCCGTTTCAGGTCGTTATCCCCGGAACACAATCACCATTATCTCCCTTATTATGGGGAGGTGAATGAGCAGGTCCCTCAGGAACTTAATTCAAATATTCAAGAGTCCTTCCTGAGGGCTCCCACCAACAATCGCCTCCAGACTCATGCGGAAGTGCGCCCTCAACATGATGAGGGTACCGACTCTAGGCGTTCGGCTTTGGTTCCTCGAACCCGAGCAAGCATGACGAACCACCAGAGGCGGAATCCGGTCAACAGTGAGCAGGTTCTCATCTCTGCCATCTCCGGAGAAGTCCACCAACCTAACTTGGTGGCAAGAAATGAGCAGGCACATACACCTGCCAGTTTTAATTCTGCTATCCAGCAGACTCGTCTGGCAGCATCACACCAATCCCGCCAGGCAATTCCAGCGGAGTACTATAGGCAGGAACATACACATGTTTATACATCATCAACTAGTCAGAAGACTCGTCTGACTACATATGACGGATCTCATCAACCACTTTTGGCGAAGTGCAATCAGCAGGCACATACAACTGCTAGTATTAATCATGCCTACCAACAGTCTCTCTTGGTAGCATTCAGAGAAGTTAGTCGGAAGTCCCCAACATCAAATTGGAGGCAGACTCAACTCTCTTCCCCCACACTTGAGTACTGTCAGGATTCCCTAACAGGAAAAGGAGGACAGGAGTAGGCACATAAACATGCTCCATGCCAGGAATGGATGTATATTCCTGTTCCGGCAGCTGAAGTCACCAAGCATATTCTATCAATGGTGAAAGAACAGAAGAAATCCATGCTCATATTCTGGATGCCTGACAGGATATTATAACAACATCAGCGGCATCCCACGGAAAGACACATAAATCTACTCCTACCAGTGGAGTGATACATCAACAATTCACTACAGAACAGACATACAGATCTGTTCCAGTCCAAGAGGGTTATGGGGCATACTCCCCCATATCATATGAACAACCAAGTCATGCACATACACTTGATTTGAGAGGAGATCGTCAGCCTAACCTAGCCATCTTTCCTGATCAGGCACATACACCTACTCAGAGTAGCCACTTTCATCAACAAGTGGTTTCCAAGGTGAGTAAGAAGGCGTCTAAGAAACAGACCTTCCTAGCACAGTCGGGAGATCAAGCGACAATCTATAACAAGGCTTTGCTCAATGCTGGTGTTCTTGAAGCCCTCAGAAAATTATTTTTTGTAATTCAAGATTCTACTCCCTCAGTTCCTAATAGTGGGAACATTAATTCCGAAGGTCTTAAAAAGACACTTCCTCATGAAGGCTTGCTTCATGACAATTCGGTTGATCTAGAAGTTTCATCTTCAAATGAGAGCCATAGGAACCCTCTGTGTGGTTAGAAGACCAAGGAACAAGAGATCTCATCTTTTGATGTAACCCATTATGGTCGTCCTCCCCATGATGATGAATTTCTCTGCAAAAGTCCTCTCTGCAGTAGTGATTCACATTGCCCAGAAAATGCTCCAGTGGACAATGTAGTGCCGAGAAAGACCTGTTATCTTGAGGCACTTGCAAATGAGAAACCAGTCATGTCTAATGCTTCATGGATAGCAGGTGAAATACTTTCTCAATCAGAAGATAGCTCAGGGTGTAGGTCATTCTCCGAACCACCACTAAGTCATTCATCTTCTAGTTTGATCAATGATTTCTCTACCAATCCTGTTGAATCCAATGAAGCAACAATGAAACACCAACTCTTGTCAAATCAGGTAGAAGAACCTTCATGAAATGATAAATAGGAAATGATGAATATGAGAAAACAATTGGAGAAAGGTGATGTTCCAGTTATGCTTTGGCCTCTAGCTGACTCTCAGTATAATATTCTAGAAATGTTGACGGAAGATGAAATTTATGATATTCATCTCAAAATATCATTTGAAAAAGAAATTATTATCATATTATGAATATGAAAATCATCGTAAGATAATAGAAGGGTTACAATGTCAGATTGATTTGGCATCTCTATCAGTCTCTCGACATCCGAAGGCTGAAAAGCAGCAGAGAGCCCTTCAACGTTCATGCCTTGGCGGACTAAGAAGATTGCTTCAGTTAATTTCCAATGCCACATCTGGTATTCGTTTCAGAGGATGGAGTGTTCATGGAGTACTGCATTTCACAGTGCTCTCCAGTCAGCAAAGCCTACCGAAAATGGTCCCATGCAATGTTATTTCCCATGGCTGACCGCAGTCAATGGGATTTGTTTGTAATCAAAATATTTCCCAAGAACATGCTTCAAATAGTTCCTCTCAAAATCAAGAATACAGTGAACAAGTTGTTTAATTACTCTTTTATCAAGCGAACGAGAATATTGAACAGGCCTCTCGTTTGGAGCAAGCACGTCAGAAAGTGACAGAAGTGTCAGAAATCATCCAATGGTCTATTGAACCGGGTGATAAAAGCGGATACAGATTAATGCATCCAGCTAATTTCTGGAGTAAGGTTTTCATGATCAGGAGGTCTTTCAAAAAGTCTCAGACATAGCATGTCGAAAACCACCCCAGCTCGCCAGACTGGAAACTCTTTCAAACCAAACCTCAGAATCAACAAAAAGGATTCAGGGAGTTGAGCGAGGACACCAGGAACAGCCCCAGTCCACTGGACTGGGGAATTTTTCAAATCATAAATCCCCTCCTTAGAGAAATTCGGTCTTTTCTTGAATGGGGAAGAAACCTCAATAGTAACAAAGAACCAAATTATCAGGAGATTCACTCCAAATTATGATTCATCAAGAAGTTCCTGAGGGATCAAATAATCAAAAGGAAATGTCTCATCAATGTCATGGAAGAAGAAAATATCACAGAAATGCTGATAGAAGGTATGTGATGAGTTATGCATCGATCAATGTCATTAATGTTGTTTTTGTTGATCCACCAAATGAGACTCACTCAGGGGACTCAGATGAAGAGGTTCCTACTCAAGAAGATGTACGCACAGACACAAATAATGAAGGTGTGCGTACATGAAGTCAAAGAATTACTCAGAACCTAGCTAATCCTTCAAGTAACCCACTTCCCCCTCTCTGAAAAGGATCCAACAAAGGGAAGGGAAAGAACCAGGTTACATATCCTTCCTCTGGATAAGGTCAATCTCTCTCACTAGAGCAAAGGTTTGCTCAAAAAGAGGAAGAAATTAAGTAATTAAGGAGGTTTATTGCAGAACTACATCAGGGTAGTCTTCTTCATGAGCGTGCTAGAGTCAGTCAACCAAGGGAATTCGTTGCAGCTACTGAGATGGATCAGGAATATCCCCCTCTCTCAGTACACCCTTACAAGTCTAATCCTATGGGTCAAGTGCAAAAAAAGTTGGCAGTGCTACCATCACTTGCAGCACCAATCGCCCCATCTGTCCAAGCTCCAATCATTGCACCTACCCAAGTCCATGTTCAACCGGATGTTTCTCAAAAGTTAATAACTACTATTGAGTCATTAACAGCTTGGTTAGAAACTATGGAAGGGAAACATGCACAAGTTCAACCAGAAAATAATGTTTACCCTGAATGGGTATATTCAATTTCTCCTCCATCTAGTTTGGGGAATCCTGTATTCCCTATTTTCAATGGATTAGTAGATCCTAAACAGCATTCGATGCATTACGTGTCTTGTTGTGATCCTATGATGGGAACTCCAGAGTAGCAAGAAGCAGTGAAACTCAGATGCTTCGTACGAACCTTGTAAGGACCAGCTTTTGTTTGGTATACAATCTTGCAATCCCGGTGAATTACCGGATGGGAGGATCTTCGCAAAAAATTCCTCCTTCAGTTCAGCTCAATGTTGCCAAAGACAATAGTTTTCGATCTTAAAAATTGTAAGCAAACGGAGAATGAAAGAGTCTCTGATTTCTTTTCTCGGTAGAAGGGATTACTATATTCCTTTATTTTAGCACTCCCTCAAGAAGAATTGTTGCCAATATGTGTGGAAAATCTGCGTGACGAATTACACACACCATTAATCCCGGTGAAATACAAAGGAGGTTTTTGAGATCTTACTTCAACCGCTCAATAGATTGATGATTCCCTTATACAGGCTAAAGCTAAATCTCGTGTAATTCCAACAGCTCCAAGAAGGAGAATGGGTAAAGAAAAAACTGCTATAGTTATGCTTAAACAAGCATCTGTACCTATTTCTAAATCAAAACATTCATCTTCTAGAAGGGCTATACCGTCTAAGCGCCATCAACGAAGGCCATTTCTTCTAGATGATCAAAAAGATCAAAGGCGAAAACAATTTGAGGATCTGAAGAGAAAAACATATTCTTTTCCAAAATGAACATGTTCCTGGTTATTTCATTTCAACTCTGAAAAACAATTTGGTTTAATTTCCAATACCCAAGAGGCTAAACAAGAATGTAGATAAAGACTATCCTAATTATAGCCCTTTTCATCAAATATTGGGGCATCCCATTAATGAGTGTTTTGTCTTCAACGACCTCATGAAAAATATGGTCGACTCGGGACAGGTCACATTGAAAGGCTCTTTAGCCCAGGTAGCATGTGTTACTGCTAATGTTCCAGAGGAGGAAGACGAATGAAAAGAAGTCAAAAGAAAAAAATTCACAAAAATATGATGATTGGATGGTCAGAAAGACAATCAATCGAACTCATGCTATTTTGTGAACACAATTAAGGAAACCAATTGTGTCTTACGCCATGAATGTTGTGGTAAACCTCTCTTCGTCAGAGTGAAAGTCTTCAAAGAAACTACATGATTCAAAGAAAGAAAATGAATCAGAAAAAGTTGAGTATGTGTCGAAGCCTAAGTTGTCTCTAGCTTTGGTGGACTTCATGCCATCTACTTCAAAGCCACGGGCACCGCCCCAACAATCGGCATAGCCTAAATAGGCTAATCATGTAGAGTCTTCATCAGACGAAGAGTTAATCTTCGGTTATATTAATATGATTCAATTAACAGATCCATATACCTTTCACCACTTCAATTTTGATGAGCCTGAATTCCCTGTATCAAACAGAGGAATCAGAGGAAATTCCAGGGGCTCAGGATATTGGGGAAGACGTGTATCTTTCATAATCCACTATTCTAATTCTACCCCTGCTAGAACTGTGTACGCAGCAGAAACTCGTGGTAGAGACCATCAGTGAGATTAGCACGAACAAGCAAGTTCAGTCCTGGCACAATTATTATGGAAGACTGGTTGAAAGTTCCATCTTCTTCCTCTCAGCAAGTAAATGGATCTAATCGGTCTAATCATCCAAAACAAGGAATATTTCCAACTCCTATCCCAATACCAGATGCATCAACTTCCAAAACATCTGCTTCCAAGGTACATGCTAAAACACATATTCCTATTGGGAAACGCAAACCTCTGGATCAAATGTATGACATATTAAAACACTTGGCCCACGTACCAGCCAAGTTATAAATTCCGGATGCTTTTAATCTATCAAAAGATCATCGGGAATCACTCATCGAGGCTTTGTCAAGTCCTCAGGGGTTTGAAACTAAAATTGCTGCAGCTGAAGTCTATCACATAGAGAATAATCCTGTAGAATTCAATGAAATAATATCCTTTACTAAGGAAGATGAAGATGATGTTGTGCATGGACATATTAGACCATTGTACTTGTCTGGAAAAGTCATTGGAATGGATGTTCGAAGAGTTTTCATTGACAATGGTTCAGGAGTCAACCTCATGCCCATTTGTACACTTCGTCGACTGGGCCTCATGGAATCTGATTTATCACCCTCCACTATGATGCTACAGTGATATGATAAAAATGAACAAGAACCACTGGGTGAAGTTACACTCAGAACTCAGTTTGGTGATCTTGTATCCAATTAATATTTCATGGTTGTTGATCAAGACTCAGCCTTCAACATTTTGCTTGGATGACCCTGGTTACATCAACATGCGGCTATCCCTTCTTCAAACCATCAATGTCTCAAATATTGTTTCGATGGTCAATTTCGGACGTTGTATGGTGATTAGGCCTCGTTCACAGATTATGTGTTTCTTATCAGTCAAATTAACCAAATAGACCCAAATCAAAATGCTCTTATGGAAAGATCCATAATGTCAATTACAGAAATCGAGCCAGACAACATATGAGAAATTTGTAATCTACCAAGTGGTGATGAAAGCACAAATGGTGACGTCTTCATTTCATCTACTGAAATCCAACAAGTCTATGCTTCGTTAATTAGGCTAGAAGAAGTTATAGCAACATCGGAGGTGAACAATGATGTTGATTCTCAATCCATCATCTCCTCTTTATTACCCAAAGAAGACCCTTCATCAGCAATATGGTAAAAAATGGAAACTTACTCTTTAAAATGTGAAAATTTTGACATCTCTTTTGATCATGAAAATCTTGCTTTGTCATCTACTATGCAAGTAGAAATGGAAGAAATAACACATGATGAAGAAGAAGAGGAAGATCTCAGAGATGCTCCTCCAGCATTTGAAGAGGGTATATCTACCACTGTGCAAGAACTCAGAGAAATAAATTTGGGTACAAAGTAATATCCACGCCTCACTTTAATCAGTGCAGTCATGTCCCTTGAAGAGCAAGATATGTATATTTCTTTTCGAAAGAGAAATAGAGATATTTTTTCTTGGAACTATACAGAAATGCCCGGGCATGACCCTGATGTTGCTACTCATCATTTGGGTTTACCAAAAGAACATGACGGATTTAATCATGCCGCGAGAAGAACACACCCAACTTATGCTTCTTAAATTGAAGCTAAAGTGGATAAGCTTATCAAAGATAACTTCGTCATAGAATTTCATTATCCCAAGTGGTTGGGTAATATTGTCCCTGTAAAGAAAAAGAATTGAAAAATTAGAGTTTTCATCGATTTCTGATATCTTAGTCGGCATTTTCCTAAGGATGATTTCCCAGTTCCGATTATAGAACTTCTAATTGATGCAACAGCTGGCTATGAAGAACTTTACTTCGAGGATGGATATTCTGGATATAATCAGATTTGAATGGCCCCAGGAGACAATAAATATACAGCCTTCAGATCCCCTCAGGGTGTGTTTTTCTACCAGGTAATTCCCCCTGGCTTAAAGAATACATTGGCAACTTATCAGCGGGCCATGCATCGTATCTTCAAACCCTTCTTAGGGAAGTTTTTTGAATGCTATGTAGAAGATTTGGTAGTTAAATACAAACAACGTTCTAATCACGTGGATGATTTGGAAGTCATATTCTGCAAGATTCGACAACATAATTTGAAGATAAACCCCTTAAAATGTGCTTTGGGGTAACCTCAAGAAAATTTCTTGTCTTTGTTGTACGCCATCGTGGTATTCAATTCGATCCTGAGAAGACCAAGTCAATCCTTGGTATGTCACCTCCTCAAAATTTCAAATAATTAATAGGAAATCAAGGAAACATAGCCTATATTCGGCGTTTCATCGCCAATTTAGCAGGTAAATGTTTACCCTTCACCAAATTGATGAATAAGGGAGTCACTTACCAGTGGACTGACGAATGTCAAGATGCATTCGATAATCTCAAGAAAAACCTCTTGAGTCCACCGGTACTCAGGACACCTATTGAAGTAGGAACACTTATCCTCTATGTGACAGCTCTAGTGCGATCATTGGGAGCCTTTATTGCTCAAATGAATGCTGCTGAGAATGAAAACAGCCTCTAATATCTCAGTTGAACCATGCTTGAAGCAGAAACCTGGTATTCAAGTATTCAGAAGTGCTGCGTGGCATTAATCTTTGCAGTTCAGAAATTGATACATTACCTGCAACATCACGAGGTCCAATTTGTATCTCGCAATAACCAGCTCAAATTCATCCTTAGTCATCCAATGCTTACAGGATTTCTAGCAAGGTGGCTAGTTATTTTTTAGTAATTCGACATTCAGTAAGTGTCTCAAAAGGTGATAAAGGGCCATGCTCTGGATGATTTCATTGCTGAACACCCTTCAGTGGAAGACACATATTCAGATATTGATCTCCCTGATGAGGAAGTCTTCTCTATTCAAGAAAGTCCTCAAGCCTGGGAAATGTATTTTGATGGTGCTTCTAGAAGTCCAATAGGGAAGAAAATGGAAAATCCTAAATTCAACAAAGTTGTCTTAGGAATTGTGCTCATTTCTCTAGAAAAGGCAGTGTTACCTTATTCCTTCTTATTATGGGAAGGTTGTACAAATAATGAAGCAGAATACCAATCTCTCATCATAGGTTTGGAATTAGCACTTCAAGCACAAGTGAATCACTTAAAGGTGAAAGGTGATTCAGACCTGGTAATCAAACAAGTCAATGGGGATTATTCCATCAGAAAAGAAGAATTAATCCCTTTGTATGATTACGTTAGAGGGTTAATGGGGGAATTCCCTTTGGAACTGACATTTTCTTATGTCCCAAGATCACAAAATGCTCAAGCTGATGCATTGGCTAATATAGACACAACTCTGGCAGATCCAAATCGAGACGAGACAACTATCAGTATTGCCCACCGTCATGCAATTTCACCTTATATTCAAATCAAGAGAGATGAAATTAATGAAATTTGTCCCATTCCTGAATAGTATGGCCATACTACAGGATGGATGTCACCTATCAGGGAATACCTTCAAAATGGAACACTTCCACCTGATAGAGCTAAGAAAGAATAAATCTGGCGACGTGTGGTCAATTTTACTCTTTAAGATAGCCCAGGTCACCAAGAGAAAATTCACTACAAATGTGGTTTTGATGGAGTTCTATTCAGATGCATTGATGGTGAAGAAACAATGGGTGTCATAAAAGATGTGCATGCAGGAGTCTGTGGTTCCCACCAGTCTGGACATAGACTTTCTGATCAGGTTTGTAGGATTGGATTCTTTTGGTCTTCAATGATACGACATTGTGTCGATTTCACAAAGAAGTTTCATTCATTCCAAGTACATTCCAACTTCATTCATTATCCTCCAAAGTTGCTTTATACAACTAAATACTCATGGCCATTTTCCACACGGGGAATGGATGTGGTGGGACCTTACCCTTCGGCTACAGCTAAGCAGTTTAAGTATATTCTTACTGCTACTGACTTATCTTCCAAATGGGAAGAGGAAATACCTCTCATGGAAGTCAGTTCTAAATGCATTGTTAGCTTCATCAAGTCTAAAATCATTACTAGATTTGGTGTCCCTCATACCATATGGACGGACAATGGAACTAATTTATTTTTATCTGAGATAAAGAAGTTGTATCAAGAATACAACATCAAATCCAACCATTCATCTCGGTATCATGTAGCGGCCAATGGCCAGATAGAATCCTTTAACTATACTCTTTCAAATATACTGCAAAAGATGGTGGATAAAGATAAGAGTTCAGGGCCTGATAAACTCTTTCATGCTTTATGGTCTTATCGGACTACCACTCGCACTGCAACTCGGTCAACTCCATATTCATTGGTATATGGAATGGAATCCATCTTGCCCATTGAATTTCAACTACCCTCACTCAGAGTTTCCATTTGTGATCAATCATCTACAGATAGACAGTCTAAAAAGCGATTGAATGAATTGGAACAGTTAGATGAGAAAATATTGTGCACTTTTCACCACTTGTAAGTCTATGAGAATCGAATAGCACGAGATTTTAACAAAAAAGTTCATCTTCATTCATTCACTGAGGGAGAATTGGTATTAGTTCTCAGAACTCCAATGATACCAGGAAAGAAACCTCCCAAGCTTGAGCCAAAATGGGAAGGACCTTATTCAATACATATGGTTTACTCCATTGGAGTTTATTAATTAATCTAAATGGATGGGGAACTCATCACTACTCCAACCAATGCTAGATTTTTGAAGACGTATTTTGTATAAACTGCAAAGTCCCTATTTTGTCCCCGCAACATGACACTAAACAGTGCGACACCAGTTCTTCCTTGCTATATGAAATTAAACTATACAGCAACGGTCCAAGCATATGACCCTAAACTATTTTCATATACGTCCAACATGACATTAATCAGTGTCACCTTCATCGTCCTAGCTACATGATGCTAAACTGTAAAAAAGTCCTTACATGCATCCAACATGACATTAAACTGTACATTGTCCCCGCAACATGACACTAATCTATGTGGCACCAATTCTTCCTTGCAAAATGACGTTAAACTATACATCAACGGTACATAAATATGACCATAAACTATTTTTACTTTCATCCCACACGACGTTAAACTATGAAAAGGTTCCCAAAATGGTCAAGTGTGACCTTAAACTGCAACTAGGTCCTGTATGACCATAAACTGCATCATCAAAGGTCCATGAATATGACCCTAAACTATTTTCAAGTCCCTTACATCCAAAAAGACGTTAAACTGTGACATCCTAACAACATGACGCTAAACTGTATAAAAGTCCCTTACGTCCAGCAAGACGTTAAACTGTGACGTCCTAACTACATGACGCTAAACTGTATAAAAGTTACTTACATCTGGAAGGACATTAAACTAAATAATCATCAAAGGTCCTGTATGACCTTAAACGACACCACCATCCAACATAACATTAAGCTGCACCATCCACAGTCCATGAATATGACCTTAAACTATTTGCACTTTTGTCCAACATGACGCTAAACTGTATCATCCCTATATCGTCCCTTTTTTTCATCCAACATGACGTTAAACTGTGGAAACAAATCCCCAACACGTCTCACATGACGTTAAAATGGTGCACTATTTTGTCCTCACTGCATGACATTGAATTGCACTGTCCCCCTCCTTTCGTCCAACATGACGTTAAACTCTATTGTCCACATCTTCCTAACTACATGACGTTAAACTATACAGAAAGTTCGTGATATGTCCTACATGACATTAAACTATATTTTGTCCCTCCTACATGACACTAAACTGTGCAGCACCAATAGTCCTAACTGCAAGACTTTAAACTGCATAGTCTCTTTATATGTCCTACATGATGTTAAACTATGAATCGTTAAGGTTGTTGTTACCTCTTGTTTCTCACATCGAGTATGACTCACATGAGACTAGAGAACACCTCAACCATAACACTCTCTCTGGGCCGCTAACCATGTGTAAGTCCTAACATCAATTTTTTTAGGTCATTGTCCCCAAGAACAACAAGATCCTTAATTCATTATTTATTTGAACTACGTGGACTTTGATCTTTTCCTTCTAGGCTGGGTATGTAGGCAACATCCCAAGGTTAAATCCCAAAACTACTCTCTTCACATCAGTTCATCTCTAACTCATATGATGAAAATTCATTAAACCGCCATTAGAATCAATATCTTTACATTGGTTCACTTTCATCCTTGTTATATGACGTTAAACTATACAACACTTTTGTCCAGTATGACAATAAACTACAAATTTCCTTGATACCCTCACCTGAGAGGGAACCATTATTTTTATTTATTTTTTCAATCATGTTTCATTTCAAAGACTACGTACATACATGGAAACTCCCAAACCGTTTATCTTGGGTTAATCCATCATTGCACTAAAGTCCCCTTTCACCCTTCATGTGTACGAACCAAATTTGTACAAACAGTAGTTCGAGAACTACGTGGTCTTGATTAACATCATTATGGGATACATAGTAACATTCGAGTGTCACTTAAATCTATTCCCACGTCTTTGGGCCTAACCCCAAATCCCACTTTCAGTCCCTTGGCTGAAAAGTCCCCATGAAAACACACACTGTGTATTTCTTATAATGGGCCAAGATCAATGACCCTAAACTAATATCTCTAATCCTTTTGTACCACACGACATTAAACTATAATTTACTAACTATGTATGCCTTGATTCTCATCCTTATGGGATACGTAGTGATGTCCAACATTTCAATTCAGGACCCAGCCACAACATGATTATGGTTAGCATTGATCTATGTACCTCTGTACATATTGAAAAATAACCATATTTATGTGTTATAATCCTAACCTTAAATATTTTCAGATCCTCATAACCCTTTTCATCTAGTCACAAAAATGTCAAACTTCTGAGAGTTCTTTTGTCTGACTATGCAGCATGTGCCCATAGGCGGCCTTGCATAAAAAGTCTACATAACAGACATGTTAGCCAAAAGATACTATTATTTGACTATGAAGCCAATGCCCTTAGGTGGTCCAGAATAATTAAACCCACTAATGTGTTTTTCTAATAGTGGTAACTTCATTCGTGGGAAGAATGCCTCTTTTTTCCTTATTTGTCTTAAATGATAGTATGTAGGTATCCGCAAAAATAGCCATCCTTAACATATTTGTCCCATATCCTTTTTCATGATCTGAAAGTATTCAAGTCTATGGTTTATATTTTCCTTCCCAACATTTGGGTATGACCTTCGTAGGAGTGATATTCATCCAGTTCTTCGATAATTTTGTTTGGAAATATTTTCTCCATATTCAAGTACCACTTTCCATACATAAAAATCTATAATTTGGAATATTTGAATCTCCATAAACATTCACTGGATTTTTTGCACTAGGAAAGTAAATTTCTGAGAGTTCTTTTGCCTGACTATGCAGCACGTGCACATAGGTGGCCTTGCATAAACAGTCTACATAACAGACTTGTTAGCCAAAAGATAATATTTTTTTAACTATGCAGCCAATTCACTTATGTGGCCCTGCATAATTCATCCCCCTAACACGTTTGTTAAATAATGGTAACTTCATTATTGGAAAATACTTATTCTAATGCCTTTTAGCTCTTTTTCATATCATTCCTCATGATAAAAAAATTCTTAAGTCATAGCTTACATATTTTCCCTCATACTTGAGTATGGTAATATGTTTTCAGATGAATTTTCAAGGAATTGAGTCAATTCTAATCCATTTATGTTAAATCTATTTCGACCTTAAACATTTTCCTTTCTATAGTCCGACAGGCATGAATTTAAACTGCCAGAATTCTTTTTTTTTCACCTCAGAGTCAAATCGTCTTTTCTCTCCGGATCCAACTCTGAGGGGGAACTTTTGTTGATTCTCCTTTCCGTCAAAGAGTCTAACGTCTGAAAAAGGGAAATACCATAGTCCAAAGTGATTCATCCTTTGAATTAACATAAAAAATCGACAAAGGGATGAACAAGGAGAACATTGCCTATAGGTCGCGCAAGTTCCCTCATGGTCGCGCAAGTACACTTGTGCGCCGCCTAGTGGTCATGCAAGTACACTTGCGCGACGCCTAGTGGTCATGCAAGTACACTTGCACGACGCCTAGTGGTCGTGCAAGTGACTTGCATGACCTAAGTGGTAACTGCCTAGGGTCTTCTTCTGCCTATAAATAGACCCTCTAGGCCCCCCATTCAGGGAGGATTTTTTCCAGAAAACCAGATTTGAGCTCTCGACACCCTAGTCTCTTCTCAAAGCTTCCGGAACACTTATATGGTAATTTATTACCTATAACGGACGATCTAAAGAGGGGGAGGAAGAACTATGTGTTGAAACTGATCAACACTTGCGCGCCTATGTGGCCAGCCCTTAAGGGAAATGGCCACATTTGAGTTCCGCCTTACTAATTAAATAGAACCTGTGCGCCCCTCTCCTGGAAGAACCTCAAGAGGATTCTAAAGGCCTTAACCTAAAGTTTCTCAAGTATTACCCTGCTGGTTAACCATCGAACTAGTACACCATGTGTCGCGCAGGCATACCTGCACGACTAGGACCTGCGCGACCAGGACTTCTGCGCCGAAGCAGTACCTGCGTGCCTACCAAGACTTGCGTGACCCTACCATTTTGGGTGCCTTTCTTGCCCATTTTCACCCCTCTTATGCCATTGCACCTTTCCTATTCAAGATTTTGTCTTCAAAACACTCTTCAAAGCCATTTATGGCATGATTTCTTGATTTGACTTCCTTATCTGAAAGGAATTATGTGGAATTTCTCTCAAAACCTAGTGATTTTACATATCTCTATGTCACTAAAGATTGAGAGTTCATTCATTAAACCTCATCCTTTACGATGAGAGAATCATTAACCTCGGTCTCATTTTCAGGAATAATCCCCAGTCATAAGTCCTCTAATTTTGGAATCCTCTTAGGAGTAAGCCCCAGATCCCCTAACCTGTGCTTTTTTTTTCAGGAGTAAGACCCACTCTCAAATATGGGCATCTTCTTAAGGTGTAAGCCCCAATTCTTAATGTTCCCATATCCGGGCATTCTTTTTAGGAGTAAGCCCCTAGTATATCAATTTTTGGGCATCCTATTTAGGAGTAAGCCCTAGTCCCCTAATTTGGGCATCATCCTCAGGAGTAATCCCCAAAATATAATTCGCTTAACCTGGGCCTCCTTTTCAAGAGTAAGCCCTAGTCATCATCCTTAACCTGGGCCTCCTTTTCAGGAGTATGCCCCAGTCTCAAATCTGGGAATCCTCTTTAGGAGTAAGCCTAGTCTTAATTTCTCGGAACAATTCCTAATTTACCTTTGATCTGGGATTCTTTTTCAAGAGTAAAACCCAATTATAAGTCTTCTCTTAATTTGGCCCTCCTTTTCAGGAGTAAGCCCCAAGTTAGAGTATTCAAATCTCCTTGAAGCACATATACTATTATGGACCCTATTCCTGGATTTATTCCTTAATGTGAATCATAACCTTCATTTATCTAGGCAGTCATACATACATAAGTCCCACATTATTTCATATGATTTCATCTTTCATGGCACATTTGTCTAATTTTTACCAATACCTCTTGTTTTTCACACCGATCATGATTCACGTGAGCTTAGAGTGTAAAAGTGATTGTGAAATCCTTCTTTGAGACATCAATCATAAACATAATACTCCCTTACTCGAACTACATGGGTTCTGATTCCTTTTCTAAACAAAGGATACGTAGGTAGCCCATCTACGGGTTCGATCCCAACTCTAAAATAATCGATGTCATTCTGAATGACAATAAACTTCAAGTTCCCCACTAAGTGGCTTGAAAACCAGTATGGTCATCATAATGACCAAGAGACTTCTATATTAATGTTTCAAAGGGTACCATTGACAAAGAATCTCTAATAAATACAGATGATTCTCTATCGATGAAGAACCTCGAATACATACAAAATATTTTCTAAATTTCTTACATATTTATTCATTTATTGTCAGATCTAAAGGAATGCTCAATTTATACTTGGTAATGTAATAAGGATTCACGAACATAACTTAAATCTATAAAGAGAGTCTCGGAGTAGAAAATAATTCCCCTCAAAAAGGTGTGATGAGTCCGACCTCCCATCCTTTTGACCATTGAAAATTCCTAAGCCTCATCAGTCCACAAACTAATGAGAACTTACGTTTGGAAAGTAGGTCCGAATGGAAGTGGAATCATTAGATGTTTCCAGTTCTATGAACAAACCTGTTAGAAACCGAGCGGAACGTTTGAACCTCCCATTATGGTGTTCATCCCCGGATTCTGAGGGAAACAGGTACATGACAAGTCTCATAAACCACATGGTGTGTAGCACCACCCAAACTCATTGGTCATTACCCCCAATACATGTCAAGATATCTGACTAGGGGCCCCATGGTGTGTTCTAAGGACCACATGATGTGTGGTACTTGAATCATCATATAATATCTAGAATATTCTCTAATTATTATACACAACATATGTTCTATAAGAACATTTCATATATATTGGGATTTTCTATAATCCAAGAATTCATTATGTGGCATCAATTACACCATCACAACCACTAATTTCCATATAAATTTGAACTTTTATCTAAGATATGGGTTTCACTAAATGTTATGATCTTCATTAAGGGTATTTTGGATGTATCTAAAACATAGGAAACACCCTACATCACAACTAATTGTTTTCACATGTTCGTAACCAAATCGAGGGTTCCTAATCTGACCCTGATTGTCTGATGTTGTCATGAACCATTATTACATGACTAATTCAAATTCTAGGGCCATCGAAAATATAATGACCCATACTTTACATACATTGTTAATTATTCAAAATTAAAGCAGACTTATTACAACATATAACAAAACCAATAATGAACCATATAGGTATAGTGTCTTTAGAAACTGGGAAACATAAACAACTAGTTCATAAAGCATCTACATTGTCTCCCATTTATTTCATCATATCTATAGTCCGTTTTGGAATATCTTACATAATAACCTTATTCCTGACCTGTGGAAAGAAAACATAAATAAGGGTGAGCTAAAATGCTCAGTAAGGGTAAACAAAATAAATATCAATCACATCATATTCATAAGAACATAACATTTTGGAAATCTTAACCTGCAAAAGAGAGCATAATTTCATAAATGGGATAAATCATAGTAGTGAAATGAAATCCCAATAATCATAACTTAAAAATTAAACTTTATGGAATACACACTTAATCATTGAGAATCATTTCTTATTATTCAAGACTCATTGCCAAGACTATCTTAGTGGACAATGTCCATTTCTGAACCGAGTTCACTCCTCGTTTCAGCCCCGTTTCACTGAATCGGTATAAACTGTCGTTCCATCCATGTCTATCTCATGAGATATAAAATATTTACCCAATGAATTAGAGGGAGATATAGGTCCCAACCATATCATAATGATACCATTCTTATATGTTCCACAAAATCATAAATAATACATCATTGTATAACTCATGTAATAAAAATGGGATTCTTAAACAACATGACATCATAAAACAATTCATAGAAGATAAAAGAATTCATAAAAATAATTGCATCACAGCATAATCAAATCAATGTAATAATTGGGATATAAACAGAACCCTATATTATGTTAGATGAAATATAATTTTGATAAAACACTTGAACTCCATTCTTGAGGAAAATATTCTTTCTATTTCAAAAACATTTTACTTTCTTAACATGTCTTACGATTTTAAACTAAAAGAAGTTGATTAAAAATAAACTTTAAAACTTTGAAAGGAAGCTTCTTGGAAATAATTTTTTTCAAAAAAAAAATCTAATCATGCCGTATAAGTTAAAAAAACATTCTTCCCGTACTTTTTTCGGAAAAGTAAAAAAGTACCTCGTACGAAAAACGACAATAGATTCCTTTTATATCTTTATATAAAAACTCACCGAAGGTTAAAATTGGATGTAATCAATTGTAGGTGGATGTAAACAATATTACATATTGAGGAAACATGGATTTGGATGATAAAATACAACCCAGTAAATTCCAAAGTATAAACAATCTTTGATAAAATGAGATTGTGATATTTTCCATTACCTTATGTCTGATTTTCTTCATCAGTGTCTAATCCTCCTGTATAATGATTTATATAATGTTATTGACTTATTCTAGAATCATAATTATTTTTATTATTTCATATATGGTCATATTCTTAGCCTCTTATTAGTAATATTTCATTAATACTTTTTATTCGGGTGTTTATTACTTTTTGTTATTATGCGCGTTTTGTCGAATAAATTCTTATATTTATTGTCAGGTTATAAATACCTCATTTACAGAATGGTATTAGTGTAATATATATCATATTAATTCACTAAATTCATTTATATAATCATTATGCAATGAAGATCTTGTATAATGAGTCTCATCACATTGTGGAGACGGTATTCCGTATGTACGCACGAGCCATGATATTGTTCCCATGATCGTGGAGTTGTATTGGAGTGTATGTATACTATTTCAGAATCAATATCAGTTTAAAATAATCATATATAGTTATTATTTTCACCATTATACCCATCCGAGTATGGTGGTGGTGGAAAATAGATTACACCACGGTGTGGAGACGGTACTCTGTACGTATGCACGCGTGGTGATTTCGTTTTCCGTAGGATGGATAGATGGTGAAATAGGGTTGTTTCATACGTATAATAACAAATCAGTATATGAGTGATACTATTGTTATTACTTCATAATGAGACACCTAAAGAAGAAGAAGTGGAAGAAGAAATAAATATGAAAGAATCGGTAACGGGCATTACCTCTTCTTTGAAGCGCCTCTTTGAGACCTCCTCTTAGGGCACTAAAATCGGTCTTTGAAGAAGACCAGGACCTCTAGGATGTTTCTAGGGAAGTGGAGAGGAGATATTGGTAGGGTTTGGCCGAGCATGAAGGCTCAAAGTGGTGTGAGAAAGAGAGGGAGGAGGTTCCCTTTATAAGGGTGGACAGGGGCACCATTGGAATAACAAAAAATATTATTTTATTATAAAGTCAAATTCTGTTTTTAATAGCTCAAAATTGATATATTTAGAAGCGAATATGTGGATGGGTCGAAATTATCTCATCTAATAGAATTTAGAAAAGTTTAGGTATCAATTTTAACCTTATCATATAGATTTAACTTTAAGTTAGATAGTTTAACTTTTACCGTGTCTTCTTATTTTCTTACACTATAAGTTTAATAAACAAACTATATCAAGACAAACAAACCCCAAGTTGTTTATTATTAATATATATAACCTTATATAAGTCATTTTTCCGAACCTTGGATTTTTAGGAATAAAATAACAATTAATAATATAGTATTTGTTTTAAAATCTATTTTATGTCAATTTTGACACTATTTGGTAATTGCTTTATGTGAAAATCATAACAGAATGATTAGTTCGAAACCATTTAGTTAAATCAATACTAACATGTCATATTAAAATTATGGAATTCATAAAAAGTCTCAAATTACATTTATTTGGGTATTTATAACATCAATTATGTCAATATTTCATTAATAAGATAATTACTCCATCATCGTTGTATCATAAATAAATTAAATTATTTTAAGTCTAAAAATTAAAAATAAAATACCATTATGTAGGAAATCTGTTTAGATTTATAATGAATATTTATAGTCGAATTTGTCTTATGTATAACCCTATATTAAACATTCTTTAGTTATTAAACTTTGATTTTAACTATCATAACCCTTCTTTAAATAAATTGATAATAAATGTCCTACTCTAATCCTTGTGTGCCTAAATGGTCATATATTATTCCTACGGTTGTTTTTGGTCGAATTACACTTATCCAATAGAATTAAGACATGTTTTAGGGTAATAATAATATCATTTTTACCCTTAACTATCATATTTACTTTTAACCGTGGTAAGAAAAAGTAAACAGTTACTATTCACCGAAAATTATTTTCATCTCATTGAACCACATTTTAGTCCTTGATATTAACCGTGTCTCTCAGATTTTCTAAATTCCACTCAGAGAAGTGGTAAAATTAAGTTTTATGAAAAAAAATTCAGTTTTTTTAACTACCACTTAGTGGTTTCACTATTCATCAAAAAATGAATGTTTCCAGAAAAATATAAAATATTAGTCCTAAGCTATATTTGTTATTATGAATTCAAAAAGGATGTTTATTTTACCAAATTCAAAACATATCAGTTACATTAAATAATTTAAAAATTAATTCTTGTCGTCAAGACAAATAGCATGTTTTTAAGAGATAATAACTATCAAAATATTGACACTTGTTTATGTCTGGTTTAAATGTGAAATTACATCAAAGAAAAAAATTGTATTAAATTGTAGAAATATATTCTAAATATACTTTAAAACCACTCAAATTAATAATTTATCACTATTAATTATTTTGATTAAAGAATTTGTTTTTAATTAAAATTTAGTAATTTTAACTATTCATCAGAATATGAATGTTATCCGAAAAGTACCGAAATTTCACCCTAAGCTAATTTCGATATTCCGAATCCAAAAATGAAGTTCATTTTGAAAAATAAAATTTACAAAATTTCAAAAAGTGGTTATTACTATTCATAACGGCTAGTTTTAATAATATTTTAATAGCATATCGTTGTTTAGTGAAACTCGGTATTGCATACAGCGCAAGCTATTGAGGAAGGCCACAGTTGCGTGTAAAGAAAGCCAGGATAGTGTTGTGTGTAGTGAAAGATTCCTTTGATGATATATATAACATAAAAACAAAATATTTTTCATAAAAGTCTCAGGTTTTTCATTCTACCCCACCTTAAAATTAATTTTTCCCTCGAAATTCGTCACATTGTGACAAAAAGATGAGGATACCTCTCCCTCATCATATCCTAAAGCTACCATGTAGCTTCTTCTAATTGGTGGTACCTCCATAAAACTTTCACCAAGGGAGTGGTCTTGTTCCGTAGGACTTTTTCACTATGATCTAGAATCTCTATCGGCTCTTCTTCATAAGAAATATCCTGCTCCAAAGGTACAGCTTCTGAGATGAGTACATGTGAAGGATCAGGTATGTGCTTTCTCAGGAAAGATACATGGAACACATCGCGAACTTGAGAGAGATTCAGTGGAAGCCCAAATTGGTAAGCTACCTTTCCAACACGGTCCAATATTTTGAATGGACCGATATATATATGGCTCAACTTGCCCTTCTTTCCAAATCTCATGACCCTCTTCACGAGAGATATTTGTAAGAACACTTTATCACCCACTTCAAACTCTAGGTATTTTCTTCGGTTGTCGGCATAACTTTTCTATCGACTCTGAGCCGCTCTTATGTGTTGTTGAATAGATCGGACCTTTTCTTCCATCTCATCAACAAGATCAGGTCCTAATAGCATTCATTCCCCAACTTCATCCCAGCAAGTTGGAGTCCTGCATTTCTTTCCATAGAGAGCTTCATAAGGAGCTATCTAAATGCTGGAGTGAAAGCTATTATTATAAGAAAATTCCACCGAAGGTAGGTGTTGATCCCAACCACCTTTTAAATTCATTGAGCAAGCTCTCAAAAAATCTTATAGAGTTTAAATTTTTCTCTCTGACTGACCGTCTGTCTGAGGATGACAAGCAGTGCTGAAAATCAACTCTGTATCCAGAGTATTCTGAAGACTTCACCAGAACTTGTAGGTAAATCTCGGATCCCGATCAGATATAATATAAAGTGTTACTCCATGAAATCTTACCACTTCCTTTACATATATCCTGGCAAGATGATCCAGAGAGAAATCCTCTCTAATAGCAATGAAGTGTGGAGACTCTGTAAGACGATCAACTATGACCCAGATAAAATTATTGGCTTTGGATGATTTAGGAAGTCTTGTGACAAAGTCCATAGTGATGTTTTCCCATTTCCATTCGGGTATGGGTAATGGTTGTAACATCCCCTTAGACTTCTGCCTCTCATCTTTAACTTGCTGACAAACCAAGCATCGAGAGACATATTCAGCAACATCTCTTTTCATGCCATCCCACCAGAAGTACTCTTTCAGGTCCCTATACATCTTCGTGCTTCCAGGATGAATAGATAATGAAGAACTATGAGCCTCATCCAACAGATCCTTCTTTAATTCTGGGATGGGAGGAACACAAACCCAATTCCTGAACTTTATTATCCCATCACAATCAAGGTTGAATTCAGGAATATTTCTCACCTTCATTTTTAACTCTACATCATCTTCTTGTGCCTCTTTATTCTTCACATGTATAGATGGTTGAACATTCATTTGAAAAAGATACAATTTTCCCCCTTCCATTAAAATTCCAAGATCTATCCATTGTAAATCCATAAATATTGGATCTTTTATGCTCCTCATCATGGATAAGAAAGCATGGTCTTGTCGACTTAATGCATCTGCCACCTTGTTTGCTTTCCAAGGGTGGTAATTAATTGAGCAGTCATAATACTTAATCAGTTCCAACCATCTTCATTGGTGCATATTCAGCTCCATTTGGGTAATAATATACATTAAACTTTTATGATTAGTATAAATGTCACACCTTTCTCCATAAAGATAATGCCTCCAAATCATTAATGCAATGATTACCACAGCTAACTCCAAATCATGTGTTGGGTAATTTTTCTCATGGATTTTCAACTATCGTGAGGCATAAGCTATCACCATATCATTTTGCATAAGAACACACCCCAACCCATTCTTGGATGCATCACTATAGATCACAAACCTTTCTCCACTACAAGGCAGTGTGAGCACAAGTGCACTGGATAACCTTCTTTTCAACTCCTTGAAATTCTCTTCACATTCCTTCGTCCAAACAAACATAACTCCATTCCGAGTCAACCTGGTGAGTGGATCAGATAATCATAAAAAAAATTCACAAAATGTCGATATTATCTATCCAAAACAAGAAAAATTCATATCTCAGTTACTGTTGTTGGTCTTGACCAACATTCGATAACCTCTATTTTTTCTAGATCCACAGATATCTCCTCTTTTGAGATTATGTGACCAAAAAATGCAACTTTGTGAAGACAAAATTCACACTCGGTAAATTTTGAATAATTCTTCTCCTTTCTCAGGGTCTTCAATATAATTCTCAAGTGATCTTCATGTTCTTCCTTACTCTTTGAATAGACAAGAATATCATCTATAAAGACTACCACAGATTGATCTAGATAGTCCCTAAAGACTCTATTCATCAGATCCATGAAGATTGCAGGGGAATTAGTAAGAACAAATGGCATCACTATAAATTCATATTGTCTATACCTTGTACAAAAAGCTGTCTTCGGTATATCCTCCCTTTTGACCCTTATTTTATGATACCCTGAATGAAGATCAATCATGGAAAAGTATTGAGCTTTGCGTAGTTTATCAATGCGTGGGAGAGGATATTTGTTCTTGATAGTGATCTTGTTAAGTTCTCGATAATCAATACCGAGTCTCATTGATCCATCTTTCTTCTTAAAAAATAGAACAGCTACTCCCTAAGATGAAGCACTAGGGCATATGAATCCCTTATCAAGATTATCTTGGAGTTTCTTATTCAATTCCTGCAACTCAATTGGGGCCATTCTATAAGGTATCTTTGAAATAGGCAAATCACCTGGTATGAGTTCTATTGAAAACTCAACATCATGATTTGGTGGAAGACCCTGAAATTCCTCCAGAAAGACATCATCAAACTCTCATACAATGGTCATATTCTTAATTGTGAGTTTCTCACCAAACATTTGAGATAAATAACCTTCATTCAGTGGAATCAAGACCCATATGATGGAAGAGATTTCCACTGGAAGGTTATGTTCATCTTTGCATCGATTGACGATCATAGATTGATCTCGAATATGAAATTTGACTTCCCTTATTTGGAAATTGATATGAGATCCATATAAATAAATCCAATCCATGCCAATAATCACATCAAATTCCACTATAGGAAGGATCACAAAATTTTCAAGAAGCACTTTCCCACAAACTGCAATTGGGGAAGAATTCTAAACTTTTGATGCGATTGTTGTGCCATTAGGTGTTGTCACAGATAACTCAACATCTAATCGTTGAGGTAATATGGTGATACCCTTAGAAAAATCGTCAGAAATAAAAGAGTGGGTGGATCTAGAATCAAATAAAACATTTTCTACTTTAGAGTGGATGGTAAGTGTACCTTTCACCACATCGTTATCATACTCCACATCACTGTTAGAAATTCCATGTGACATTCCTCTGTCTTTAGCCTTAAGATTTTGTTGATGTCGATCATCATCAACAAACCTTGGATTAGGTCATTTATTGGCACAATTCCCCATCTCCTTGCACTTGAAACATTGAAGTGTAGTAGGTTCATTCTCCGTGTCCCTGCCTTTGATTGCATCATTAGACATCTTCTTCTCATCATTTCAGCATTCAAATGCCCGGTGACCTTCCTTTCCACATTTGAAACATTTACATGTCCCTTTAAGACAACTCCCTCCATGATTCTTCCCACACGTTGACTTTAAGAGAAAGCTCATCTTCTTTTCAGTGTGCTCTTTAGATTTTCCTTTGAATTCCATTTTCCTATTCTTATCAAACCCATATGACCGATGGTTTACTCCAATCTCTATATCAAATTTGAGAGAACATTGAACCATTTCCTCATAGCTATTGAAGTCCCTTATGGATAAGGCCCTTCGAAGACTTGGTTTTAAGCCACTAAAGAATCGATCGATCTTACTCTTAGGTTGGATAATAATACCAGAAGTGTACCTTGAAAGTCTTGTAAAATTTTCCTCATAGGTACCAACAGATTCATCATCCTATTTCTTTAGTTCAAGAAACAATTTCTCCATCATTGTTCGTAGAATACGAGGGAAGTACTTATTGAAAAATAAGTTCTTGAACTCGTCCCATTCCATGGACTCAATTTCATCCCTTTGCCTCATATTCTTAATAAGATTCCCCCATTCATTAGCATCTCTTTCCAAACGATACACTGCTAGGATGAATTTATCATGACCAGAACATTGAAGAACTGAAAATATCTTTTCAGTATTACTTATCCATTTTTCAGTAACTAATGGATCAGTAGACCCGCTGAAAGAAGGTGGAGCTGCCTCATGAAGGATTCAACAGAATGCTTCTCTTTCCTTTTCTCGTTTGGAAGTCCTGCATGATTCATAGCTTGAGAAAGTTGTGTGAGCATGGCTACAAGATTTTTCATTTCAGCTCCCATAACTTTTGGTTTCTCAGGGGGGCAATAATTTCATTTCCCGTCGCATTCCGCATTAACACGGTTCTTTCGGGTTCCAACCATTGACTAAAACCAAGAAGAATAGTGTGAGCAATACTAATTATAATAGGAAAACCGCATAATCAAGAATAAAATTTCACAATTAAGGTCTTATCCAAGTTTATTCATGGTCATTTCTAAAACACCATGATTATGTTCTATGCTAAGAATTATCCTTAGGGTTCTTACTAAGGCTTTCACATCCTAGTTTCCAAAGTTTGACTATACCTTTCCTCTGATACCAACTATAACGACTTGTACTTTACATACACTTTTAATATTTCAAAGTTGAAGCAAACTTATTACAACATATAACAAAACCAGGAAAGGACCGTATAGGTATAGTGTCTTTAGAAACTGGGGAACATAAACAACTTGTTCATAAAGCATCTACATTGTCTCCCATTTATTTTATCATATCTATAGTCCCTTTTGGGATATCTTACTTAATAACATTCTTCCTGACCTGGGGAATGAAACATACAAAAGGGTGATCTCAAATGCTCAGTAAGGGTAAACAAAAGAAATATCAATCACATCATATTCATAAGAACATAACATTTAGGAAATCTTAACCTGCAAAAGAGAGCATAATTTCATAACATGCGATAAATCATAGTAGTGAAATAAATTCCCAATAATCACAACATAAGACATGAAACATTGTGACATACACATATAATCATTGATAATCATTTCTTATTAGTCAAGACTCATTCCCAAGACTATCTTAGTGAACAAAGTCAATTTCTGAACCGAGTTCACTCCTCGTTTCAGTCCTGTTTCACTGAACCGGTTTAACATGTCGTTCCAGCCATGTCTATCTCATGAGATATAAAATCATTACCCAATTCATATGAGGAAGATATTGGTCCCACACATCTCATAATGATACCATTCTTATGTGTTCCACAAAATCATAAATCATACATCATTGTATAACTCATGTAATAAAAATGGGATTCTTAAACAACATGACCTCATAAAACAATTCATAGAAGATAAATGAATTAATAAAAATAATTCCATCACAACATAATAAAATCAATGTAATAATTGGGATAGAATCAGAACCCTATATTATATTAGATGGAAAATAATTTTGATAAAACACTTGGACTCCATTCTTGAGGAAAATATCCTTTCTACTTTAAAAACATTTTCATTTCTTAACATGCCCTACAATTTTAAACTAAAAGAAGTTGATTAAAAATAAACATGAAAACTTGTAAAGGAGTCTTCTTGGAAATATTTTTTTTTTAAAAAATCCATTCATTCCGTATAAGTTAAAAAAACATTATTCCCATACTTTTGTCGGAAAAGTCAAAAAGAACTTCATACGAAAAACGACAAAAGATCCCTTTTATATCTTTAACTAAAAAATCTCCGAAGGGTAAAATTGGATATCAAAAATTGTAGGTGGATGTAAACAATATTACATATTGAAGAAACATGGATCTGGATGATAATATACACACTATTAAATACCAAACTACAAACAATCTCGGATAAAATGAGATTGTGATATTTTCCCTTACCTTAGGTCTGATTTGCTTCGTAAGTGTAGGATCCTCATGTATAATGATTTAAATAATTTTATTTAATTATTCCAGAATCATACTTATTTTTATGATATCATATATGGTCATATTCTTAGCTTCTTATTAGTAATATTTCATTACTACTTGTTATTAGGGTGTTTAATACTTTTTGTTCTTATGCGCATTTTGTCGAATAAATTTTTATTTTTCTTTTTATGTTAAAGATACCTCATTTCTAGAATGGTATTAGTGTAATATATATCATATTAATTCACTCAATTCATTTATATAATCATTATGCAATGAAGATCATGTATAATGAGTCGCATCACATCGTAGAGATGGTATTCTGTACGTATGCACGAGCGATGATATCATTCTCATGATTGTGGAATTATATTGGAGTGTATGTATACTATTTCAGAATCAATATAAATTTATAATAATCATATATAGTTATTATTTACACCATTATACCCATCCGAGTAAGGTGGTGGTGGAAAATAGATTAAACCACGGCGTGGAGACGGTATTCTGTACGTACGCACGCGTGGTGATTTCGTTTTACGTAGGGTGGATAGATATCGAAATAGGGTTGTTTCATACTTATAATAAGATATCAGTATACAAGTGATACTGATGTTATAAATTCATTATGAAACAACTAAAAAAGAAGAAGTGGAAGAAGAAATAAAGATGAAAGAATCGGTAACGGGCATTACCTCTTCTTTGAAGCGCCTCTTTGAGACCTCCTCTTAGGGCAATAAAATTGGTCTTTGAAGAAGACCAGGACCTCTAGGATGTTTCTAGGGAAGTGGATAGAAGATATTGGCAGGGTTTGGCCGATCTTGAAGGCCCAAAGTGGTGTGAGGAAGATAGTTAGGAGGTTCCCTTTTATAAGGGAGGAGAGGGGCACCTTTGGAATAACTAAAAATATTATTTTATTATAAAGAAAAATTCGGTTTTTAATACCTCCAAATTGATATATTTCGAAGATAAGGTGGGGATGGGTCTAGATCCTCTCATCCAATAGAATTTAGACAAGTTTAGGTATCAATTTTAAACTTATCATTTAGATTTAAATTTAAGTTAGATAATTTATCTTTTACCGTGTCTTCTTGTTTTCTTACACTATACGGTTAATTAAATTATTATATCAAGCCAAACAAACCCAATGTTGTTTATTATTAATATATATATAACCTTATATAATTCATTTGGCTGAACCTTATATTTTTATGAATAAAATAACAATTAATAATATAGTATTTGTTTTAAAAACTATTTTAGGTCAATTTTTACACTATTTGGTAATTGATTTTTGTGAAAATCATAACAGAAAGATTAGTTCAAAAACATTTAATTAAATAAATACTAAACTGTCATATTACAATATTAACCGTGTCTCTTGTATTTTCGAAATTCAACTCACAGACGCTGTAAAATTAAGTCTTATGAAAAACAATTCAGTTATTTTAACTACCACTTAGTGGTTTCACTATTCATCAAAAAAAATGAATGTTTCCAAAAAAATACCAAAAAATAGGCCTAATATATATTTAATATTATGAAATAAAAAATGATGTTTATTTTACCAAATTCAAAACATATCAGTTACATTAACTAAATTAAAAATTAATTCCCGTCGTCAAGACAAATAGCGTGTTTTTAAGAGATAATAACTATCAAAAGATTGACACTTGTTTATGTCTGGTTTAAATGTGAAATTTCATCCAATGAACAACATTGTATTAAATTGTAAAAATATATTCTAAATATACTTTCAAACCACTCAAATTAAAAATTTATCACTATTAATTATTTCAATTTAAAAAGTTGTTTTTAATTAAAATTTAGTAATTTTCACTATTCATCAGAATATGAAAGTTATCTGAAAAGTACCAAAATTTCACCCTAAGCTAATTTTGATATTACGAATCCAAAAAATAAGTCCATTTTGAAAAATAAAATTTAAAAAATTTCAAAAAGTGGATATTACTATACATAACAGCTAGTTTTAATAATATTTTAATAGCATATCGTTGTTTAGTGAAACTCGTTATTGCGTACAACGCAAGCTATCGAGGAAGGCTACAGTTGTGTGTAAAGAAAGCCAAGATAGTTCTGTGTGTATTGAAAGATTCCTTTGATGATTTATATAACATAAAAACAAAAAATTTCTCATAAAAGTCTCGGGTGTTATAGAAAAAATATTTCACTACCAGTCCCCCAGGGTCGGTGCTTTGAAAACCCCAAGACCACCTTATATAGTCTAGGGGTGGCAATTAGATTCTGAGAAGAATATCCTTAAATTGGGAAGGCATTTCCTTTAAACATGAAAACACACAGACTAGGTACACAATAAGATCAAACCAGGCAGTATAACTGGTGAAGGTAAAAGTGTGAACTGAAGCAGAAAGGTCCAGAATACAAACCCAACATTAAGAAAAATAACACAAAAAGGAAAAACAACTTTTCTGTAAAGACCATGAAATTTAAATGAAATTTTTTTATTAAATGTATTGGAATATTATGAGTACGCAGTTTCTGATGGCCCCTGATTCCAAGGCCCGATGTGCCCGGAATCATTTTCTGAATTTTTGTTCTGGTATGTTAAGTAAACGTACGTGCGGGTTTTTCTATCTTTTAAACTGGTGCTCGGAATTGAAATCTAAGGGCACCGATGAACTTTCAGCGCCAGTATTCGCTTAATGGGACCTTTAACGTAGTTTCATTTGGTCGAGAGTAGAAGTTTTTATTTGTGGATTCATAACAAATTAAAATAAAATTGTGGTGTTACATAAAGTGTACAATTTTGTTTTATTTAATTAGTGGTGGTTATTTCATTGAAGGGAAAGTTAGAGGTGGGGCCCACACCAACATAACCTCTCATGCGAGGATAATGTGGGGTGGGGCCCACACGAGATCCTAACCCCTCAACTTCCCGTTAACCTCCCCTGAAACACCCCATATTATCACTTAAAACTCTCAACCTCCTCTGTTTGAATATTAAACACTTCACCTCCCTTATCTCTTAATTATGTCAACCCATATAATTAATATCATCCATAATTAATTGGCACCTCTTATTTGAATCAATTTGAATTTCATGGAAATTCTATTAAATTATGTAAGCCTTACTATAAAAGTTTCCATGGAAAATATTTCAGTGGGGAAAAACTCTGGAGGATTAGAAGAAAGGTGTCCCTCTCCCGACGAAGAACACCATCCTTCAGGGAAGAATATCTCGGACGAAGAATGCGAGGAACTTCCCCAACGACACTCCCTCTTTGGACGCACCCCAACGTCAATGGAATTGATGTCCGAATTCTGTGATGCCTGACATCCATGATGCTCGTCTTCCACGGCTCGTCAACGTGTGATGTCAATTACGAGGTAGGGTTTTGTACAATTTTATGTAAATAATTTGTAGCCCGTTATTTGTTTAATTTCTTAGATGTCTTCAGCCAACTTCTATCACCTAATGTGGAGGGTGTGGGCTGAACGAACACGGCATGTTGACCCTCCTTGATCCTTGTTTTTATTCACTATGGAGGCGGAGATGGAAGAGGTGGTGGAGACAACGGCGACCACTTTTCGGCCCTTTAGAGAACCACGACACAGGGTGCCACACAAGAGGAGGAGTCCACAGCCCACAACCGATCTGCTCTTCCGAAGAAGAACCAGATAGTCGTTGTTGGCCGGACAGGAGGACTGTGGTGCCTTATGGAGCCACGCTGCGGAAGGTGTCGCAGCCCCATTCCGTGTGCCACTCGGCGGACGAACCAGCCAGTTGTCGGCCGACCGGGCTGGGAAGACCCCACGGAGCCCTCCTGGCGTTGTGCTGGGGGAACAACATCCCGACCGTGCAGGCTGCCCAACTTTGATCGTCTGAACATGACGGTGGCGCCGCTCGGCGCCACCGTTTCCGAAAACCGAAGGTTGCGCCCCCGATCTCCTCATCCTGGCCCGTGGCTAGATGTGCCCCATCGGGTTGGGCGACGCCCCAATGGGTCGGGCCAAGCTGGGGCGACCCCTTAAGTGGGTCCGACCCACCGATCGAGGACAGGCCGACCCACCAGCTCACCGGGCATGACGGGTCAGGCCTGTTTCTATTAAATGGGAATAAATTCATGGTCGTGCGTCTGATCGATGTGCCGTCTACGGAACTAAGACCTTTAAGATGATTTGGTCATTTTGTGATAATCTAAGGGTGTTTTGGACAACTTTGGAAAATGGCTGGGTTTGGAATGAGCGTAATCCCAACAGGGCCCCTGGAATGGAAAATCCAATAAATCTCAGACCGTGTGTCTGATTGACGCTTCGTCTGTTGCGTTGGGTTCATTTTGATGATACTGAACTTTGGGATACATTAAATCTAGACTTCGTGAAAGTTGATGTATCGACCCCATTGCCCGAGGAGCGGACCCTCCTGGAATCGGCTGTGCTCTGTGTGGGAACCCTAGAGCATGCAGCGACTGCGTCGACTACTGTACTGGAATCCTCCGTGGGTTTGATAGCAATGAATACTGTACTGGAATCCTTGATGGGTTTGATGGTGATGACTACTGTTCTTTATGCCTGTATGGTTCTGGAAGTATTGACCTCTGTACTTAAATCATGTGTGGGTCTGACAGAGTAGCTAGTCTTATATCCTGTGTGGGTCTGACAATTTAGCTGGTCTTATATCATGTGTGGGTCTGATAGCTTAGAAGAATCAGTGTCTACATATGATCATCTCCATCACAATACAAATAGCTGGTCATGTATCTTATGTGGGTCTAACAGCTTAGATGAATCAGTGACTACATCTGATCATCTATATCGATATAAAAAAGAAGTATCATGTGTGAGCTGAGCCTTGACATTCAATTATTATCATCGATGTGATTAAATTTACATCTTCTCTGGACTGGGCTATTTGAGGGATCAGGAGTTGGAGCCGAACTGATATTGATAACATATGTATATATATGGACATATACCTAAGTAGGGTTTGTTGATACTTTGTGGTTGTATCCTTCATCTTTGATTTATCCATTGTGGATTCTGGTAGGCCTTTGGGGTTCTTGGGTTCCCTACTGAGTATCGTTATACTCTCCCCTGCACGGGCTATGCCCGCATTTCATTATGTTGGATGCAGATGATAGATAGCATTGGCAGAGGCCGGGACCGAGTGAGGATGGGATGGTACATGAAGGTGGACCACATGGCGAGACAGTAGAAGGAGTTGAATGGTAGACATGGAGTGTTGAGGTGGAAATCTTTTCCTACCCTTCAGGTAGGATACTCGATGGATATTCCAGGAGTTTCCATTTTTAGCTGTTGTCCCTTTTTCAGTTGTACTTGCTTTCCGTTGTACCTGTACATTACTATTGGTCTTGCATTTCTGGCCCCCTTTACATTCATCACTACTTTCTGTTTATTGTTTTCACTTAGTGTTTTCCTTCCTGTTGCTTACTTTTTTTGTGTGTGTGATACACCAATTAAATCAATTCCTTCCCAGCTTAGGGATTTACACCTTTGGTGTTAGTCGCCATCCTCTATCCTATGGAAGGTGCATTTGGAATAGTCAGGGCACATACCCTGAGGATGTATCATGACAAATTGGTATCAAAGGGAGGTTGATGATAAGAGTAGGAGACCACTAGTGTTTGAGAATGATGACCATGTCTTCTTACGGGTCCCACCTCGACAGAGTCTATAGAGATTTGGCCGGGGCGGGAAGTTATCTCTATGTTTCATTGGAAAATTTCTGGTCCCAAATAGGGTAGGCGACGTGGCTTACTACCTGGACCTTCCACCTCAGTTGAATCTGGTGCACGTCATCCTCCACGTATCTTAGTTGAGGTGATATTTCCACGACCTGACCCACATCTTTGATCATAGGGAGTTGGACATCGATGACGTGAAGACATTCACGGTGGTCCCGGTGGAGCTCGAGGATCGATAGGAGTGGGTCCTACGTGGACAGTCTATTACTCTGGTGTGCATTCGCTGGCAATATATGAACCTCCCGGAGAGAACATGAGAGCAGGAAGCTTATATGCGTGCTATGTTCCTTCATTTGTTTACCTAATGTGATGTAGCTTTATTGGGATTTAAATACCTGAGGTGGGGGTAATGTAAAGACCCAGAAATTTCAAGGAAATTTCTTTTTTTCATTCTTTGGAATTTTACGAGTACGCGGTTTCTGATGGAACATGATTCTGAGGACTGGTGTTCCCGGAATCATTTTCTTGATGTTTTGTTTTGGAATGTTAAGTAAACATATGTGCGGGTTTTTATATCTTTTAACCGGTGCTTGGAATTGAAATATGAGGTAACCGATGAACTCACAACATGGGTATTCACTTAAAGGGACAATTAACACCGTTGGGATTGGTTGAGAGTAGATGTTTTAATTTGGGGATTCGTAAAAAATTAAAATAAAATTGGGGTGTTACTTTATGTGTACACAATTTTATTTAATTAAATTAGTGGTGGTTATTTCCTAAAATGGGAAGATAGAGGTGGGGCCCTCACACACATAACCTCCCATGTGAGGATAATGTGAGGTGGGGCCCACAGAAGATCCAAACCCCTCAAATTCCCATTAAACTCCCATGAAACCCCCCTCATTAACTCTTAAAAATCTCCACCTCTTCACTTTGAATTTTAAACATTTCACCTCCCTTCACTCTTAATTATTCCAACCCCTCTAATTAATATCTTCATTTATTAATTGGCACCTCTTATTTGAATCAATTTGGATTGCATGGAAATTCTATTAAATTGGGAAATCCTTATTATAATATTTTCCTTGGAAAATATTTCGGTGGGGGAATACTCTAGTGAATTAGAAGAATGGTGTTCTTCTCCTGACGAATAATAGCATACATTATTAAATAATATCTCCGATGAAGAACACGAAGAACTTCTCCCGTGACACTCCCTCTTCGAACGCACCCTGACGCCAACAGAATCGACGTCCATAATCCATGACGCCCGACCTCCGTGATGCTCGACTTTTGCGGCTCGTCGACGTACGATGTCAATTACGAGATTGGGGTTTGTACAATTTTAAGTGTATAATTTGTACCCCGTTCTTCATTGAGTTTCGTGGATGTCTTTGGCCAACTGATATTGCACAATGTGGAGGGTGTGGTCCGAACGAACATGGCTCGACGACTCTCCTTGATCATTGCTTTTATTCGTCATGGAGGCAGTAAAGGAAGAGGTGGTGGTGACAATGGCAGAAGCGCGCCGGCCCATTAGAGAACCATGACACTAGGTGTCGTGCGAGCACAAGAGACTGCGGCCCGCAACCGATCCACTCAGCCGAAGAAGAACTGGCCAGTTGTAGCCGGCCTGACAAGAGGACTGCGGCGCCTTGGGGCACCACACTACGGAAGGAGATGTGGCCCGCTTCCATGGGTCGCTCGGCGGACGAATCGTCCAGCAGGGGGGGCGGTCAGGATGGTAAGACCCTAAGGCGCCCACCTGGCGCCATGCTAGGGGAATAGAAGCCCGCCTGTGTGGGGCGCTCGTTCCGAGAAGACTAGCCAGCATCGTCCGGCCGGACCAGAGTGCGGCTCCGCTCGGTGCCACCGTTTTGGAAAACTGGGGGCCGCGCCCCCGATCTGCTCGACCGACAGGTCGGGACGCATTCCGCTGGGCCGGGCCACGCCCGGTTGGGCCAGGCCGCACTCCGCCAGGCCATTCCCGGCTCGGCCTGGCTGCACCCCTCCAGGCCAGGCTGGGCCAAGCCCTTAGCCGCGTCGGACCCAATGAGCCAGGACGGGCCGACCCGCCAGCCCACTAGGCTTGACGGGTCGGGCCCGTTTTGCTTAAATGAGAATAACTTCTTGATCGTGCATCAGATCGACGCTCCGTATGCGGAAATGGGACCCTTACGATGAGGCGGTCCTTTTGTGATAATCTAAGTGTGTTTTGAACAACATTGGAAAACAATTGGCTTTAGAAGAAGCGTAATACCAACCAGGCCCCTGGAACTAAAAATCCAATAACTCTCATACTGTGCGATCGATTGAAGAGTTGTTTGTTGCGTTGTGTTAATTTTTATGAGAATGATCTTTGGTATACAACAAATTCGGAATTCGTGAAACTTTATGTATCGACCCCTTTCGTTGAGGAGAGGACCCTCCCGGAATCGAGTGTGCTATGTGCGGGACCCCTAGAGCTGGCTGCGACTGCGTCGAATACTGTACTGGAATCGTCCGTGGGTTAAACAGTGACGACTGCCATACTGGAATCCTCGGTGGGTTTGGTGGCCATTAATACTATTCTTTATCCTGTGAGGGTCCGACAGTATTGAACGTTGTACTTGTATCCTGTGTGGGTCCAACAGAGTAGCTGGTCTTGTATCCTGTGTGGGTCCGACAGCTTAGCTGGTCTTGTATCCTGTGTGGGTTTGACAGCTCAGATGAATCATTGACTACATCTAATCATCTCTATCACTATAAAAATAGCTGGTCTTGTATCCTATGTAGGTTTGACAGCTTAGATGAATCTGTGACTACCTCTGATCATCTCTATCACTATAGGAATGATGAATACCTGTGTTAGTTGAGTCGTGACTTTCAATCATTATCATTGATGTGATTGACTTTGCTTCCTGTGTGGACTGGGTTGTCCTTGGCCTCAAGAGTTGGAGCATAACTGAGATTGATAACATATGTATATGTATGGGAATATACCTATGTAGTTTTTGTTGATACTTTGTGGTTGTATCCTTCTTCTGAGATTTATCCATTGTGTATTCTGGGAGACCTTTGAGGGTCTTGGGTACACTACTAATTATCATTATACTCACCCCTGCATGGGTTATTCCTGCACATCGTTGTGTTGGATGCAGATGACAGACATCGTTGACGGAGGCTGAGAGCAAGCCAGGACCAGATGATACCCAGAGGTGGACCACATGACGATACTGTACACGGAGTGCACCGATAGACATGGAATGCTGAGGTGGAAATTTGTACCTTCCCTTTAGGTAGGATACTTGGGAAACGTTCCAGGAGATTCCCTTTTTAGATGCTGCCTCTTTTTCAGTTGTACTTGCATTCTGTTGTACATGTACTTTACTGTTGAGCTTGTATTTCCGGACCCCTTTACATTCAGCACTACTTTATGTATACAGTTTCCACTTAGTTTTTTCCATCGTGTTGTGAACTCTGTTTGTGTGTGCGATACTACTATAAAGGCAATGCCTTCCTAGCTTAGGGATTTACACCTTTTTTACTAGTTTCCAGCCCATGGCTTATGGATGGCGGATTTTGGGGTAGTCACGACATGGGCCCCAAGGATGGGTCATGTCATTTTGAGGTCATCCACCAAGGATCCATCCCAAAAGGAAGGTGCAACTCATCACTTTAGCTCTTTGAATCACCCCATCAGCTTCAGGCACCATCTAATCAAAACTCCAAATCCTCGGTCAAATATTTCTATCATCTACACAAGACACACCAAGTTGCGTGAAAATCAAATGTAGGGGTGAGTATAACAAATACTAATTAGGGACCCCATGACCCCAAAAGGTCTCCCAGAATTCCACAAAATAAATACCACAAAGCAAGCCCTCAAAAACAAATCATAGAGTAATAGACTCATCTCAAATAAGGTATATAACGTAAAGAACATAAATAAAGTTGATTATTCATAATGGAATATAATCTCATTATGAAAATAGGATTTAGTTTCTAGACCACACAAGGTCTCTAGGTGTTGTCCCATGGAATATTGCTAGGTGCTAAACCACTAAGGATTTCTAGGTGATGACCCACGAAGGCTAGCTATGAGTTGAATCACAGATGATTTATATATGCTAACCTACAGAGGGTCATTAGATGCTGACTGATAGAGGATCAATAAATACTGAACCACAATGGATCATTATGTGTGCAGACCCCAGAAAATGCGTCCCCAAAATTTTCCAAATGCTTCCATACATGATCCAAGATTGTTGTCCATTTTGAATTCTTCGATTTCGTAGGTCGCAGGGCCCGAACAGAGCTACGGAATAGGAGTTATGGACATTTGAAGTTGGGCTGGAAATCTGGTTCGCGAAGCCCATTCTCAAAGCCCCCTCCATGATCGTGGAGCGCCACCGCGAAGCAATGAGGCGAGAGGCTCCGCGAACCCGTTTTACATTCGCGATGCACTGCGAAGACCCCTCGCGAAGCACTAATGCGAAACACAAATGCGAAGCACCCTAGCATCGCGGTCCCGTGAAGCTCCGGAGGCGGTAACTCTCCACAAATGAATTTGACATTAACGAGCCCGCCGCGATGAAATGGAGGCGGTACCTCTCCGCGAATTTGACATTCGCGAGCGCGCCGTGATGCACCCTAAGGCGGCACGGGAGGGCAGCTTCGCGACACCCCTTGCCTATAAATACCCAGCTCACCCCCCTTCTCAAAAGGACGCACACATCCCCTTCGCCCCTTGGGTGGCCGAGAAGAGCTCTTCATTGAGGCTCCGCGAGGCCATGCTCCGCGAGCAGCTTCCTTCGCAATGCTCCTCTGCGAGTGGAGTATCCGCAAGTCCATGCTCCGCGAGCCAATGCTCCGTGAGCCAATGCTCCATGATTCTGCCCTGCGAGACCATAATTCACGAGACCCCATTGCTTAGCGAGACCAAGCTCCGCAAGACCCCTTTGCTCCGCGAGAGACCATTGCTCCACGAGGCCATGCTCCGCAAAGCTACTTCACGAAGAATGGGGAGTCACACCGCGAACATTTCGGGCCGTGATGTCGGGATTTTCCATTGTTCACTTATGCACTCCCACCATCCACCTATGGAATACCATGATTTGATACACTCCTCCACACACCATGAAACACCTTGAGTAGATGTATTCCTCTTGGTTTGTTTCCTATGTCGTGAGTTGATGTCCTCATCATCAATTCCCCGAGTACCTTGAGTCGAACCAATCCTTAGGCAACTCCTCCAAACCCAATCACGTGGCTCCTATGCCAGGTTGAACCAGAAAGGGCCGCCCTTGCGTAAGACCCAACACCAACCATTTCTAGGAAACTTCTGCCTAATAGTCCTTTCTACATGACTCTAAACTGTATTAATCCCTATGTTCCAAACATAGGATGCCTCTTGCTCCAAACAAGAGATTCCTTATGCTCCAAGCATAAGATGCCTAATAGTCCTATCTACATGACAATAAACTGTAGTACTCTATATCTATCTAATGATAGGATTCCTCTTGCTCCAAATAAAAATGCCTTATGCTCCAAGAATGAGATGCTAATAGTCCAATCTACATGACTATAAACTATAGTACACCCTATCTAACAAATGATAGGATGCCTCTTACCCCATACGAGAGATGCCTTAGGCTCCAAGCATAAGATACCTAACAGTCCTTTCTACATGACTCTAAACTGTTGTAATCCCTATGTTCCAAACATAGGATGCCTCTTGCTCCAAACAAGAGATGCCTTATGCTCCAAGAATAAGATGCCTAATAGTCCTATCTACATGACTATAAACTGTTGTACTCCCTATCTAACAAATGATAGGATGCCCCTTGCTCCATGTAAGAGATGACTTATGCTCCTAGCATGAGATGCCAATAGTCCTACCCACATGACTATAAACTGTAGTATTCTCCCTATGTTCCAAACATAGGATGCCTCTTGGTCCAAATAAGAGATGCCTTATACTCCAGGAATGAGATGCTAACAGTCCTATATACATGACTATAAGCTGTAGTACACCCTATCTAACAAATGATAGGATGCCTCTTTCTCCAAATAAGGGATGCCTCATGCTTCTAGCATGAGATGCTAAAAGTCCTTTCTACATGACTATAAACTGTAGTAATCCATATGTTCCAGACATAGGATGCCTCTTGCCCTATACGAGAGATTCCTTATTCTCCAAGCATGAGATGCTAACAGTCCTATCTACATGACTATAAACTGTAGTGATCACCCTATGTTACAAACACAGTATGCCTCAAGAACTAAACAAGATATGCCTTATGATCCATGCGTAGGATGCTCAATGCCATGACTACAGTGGCATGATTCCAACGCCCCTAGTCATTATCCATCTTGTGAACTAGAGCATAGGTGTAGAATCATAAACCTCAAACCACCAGTGGGTTGGGATGCCCTCATGGCCAGACATGAGGAAGACATTACGGCCAGCTTCAAAGCGTAAGCCCAATTCACCAGTGTCGCTCCTTAGCAGCACCCGGGCTGCTTCCTAGCGTAAGCCCCATTCTCCAGTACCGCTCCTTAGCGGCACCCAGGCAGCTTCCTAGCGTAAGCCCCATCCACTAGTGCCGCTCCTTAGCGGCACCCGGACAGCTTCCTAGCGTATGCCCCATTCACCATTGCCGCTCCATAGTGGCACCCGGGCATCTTCCCTGCGTAAGCCCCATTCACCCTGGCCGCTCCATAGCGACACCCGGGCAGCTCCTGGCATAAGCCCCATTCACCGTTGCCGCTCCTTAGCAGCACCCGGGCAGCTTCCTAGCATATGCCCCATCCACTATTGTCACTCCATTTAACGGTAATCTGTTCACACCCAATCTAGCGGTAAGCCGTTGTGACCCAATCTAGCGGTAAGCCATTGTGACCTGGTCCAGAGGTAAGCCGTTGTGACCCCATCTAACGTTAAGTCGTTCACACCCAATCCATCGCTAAGTCGTTGTGAACCAATCCAGCGATAAGACTTTGTGACCCCATGCAATGGTAAGTTGTTGACATTCTTTTCCAGCGGTATGTCGTTGTGACCCGGTCCAGCGGTAAGTCGTTGCGACCCCATCCAGTGATAAGCCGTTGTGACCCCATGCAATGGTAAGCTGTTGACATCCTTTTCCAACGGTAAGCCATTGTGACCCGGTCCAGCGGTAAGCCGTTGCGACCCCATCCAGCGATAAGCCCTTGTGACCCCATGCAATGGTAACCTGTTGACATCCTCTTCCAGCGGTAAGCCATTGTGACCTGGTCTAGCAGTAAGCCGTTGCGACCCCATCTAGTGGTAAGCTGTTCACACCCAATCCAGTGGTAATCCTTTGAAAACCCCAATCGGTGGTAAGCCGTAATCAGAAGAACTATGTGGTCTTTGATCCATGTCATGGCATGGTACGTAGGAATCTTCTTCAAGGCTCAATCCAAAACCATCATCATCCTTTTCTTCGGGCCTCCGTCCTGGTGTAAGTCCCAGCACCATGGGCCGCCTAACGTGTAATCCCCTATTCGATTCTCACGGACGCATCCTTCGCGACGTGGTAGCCAGGGCCTTGCAACCTCTTGTTTCTCACACCGAGTATGACTCACGTGGGCTTATAGTGAGCACCGACCCTGACCTCCACCCCAGCGAACTAAGAGAACATTGATCCATGTCAAGGCATGGTACGTAGGAAGGCTCTATGAGGTTCCAGCCACATTACTCAATCGTTCATTCATGTCGAGTTTCTCCCCAATCCAGCATGACGATAAACTGCATGTCCTCGTCCAGCATGATGCTAAACTGCACACCCTCGTCCTTCATGACGTTAAAACTGTATTCCCGTTGTCCCGAATGACATTAAACTGCACACCCATTTGAACTACGAGGTCTTTGATCCATGTCAAGGCATGGTACGTAGGAAGCCTCCACGAGGTTCAAGCCTACCCATCATTTCTTCACGTTGGGTCCCACCTGCGTCCAACATGACGTTAAACTGCATTCCGGTCTGACAGCAAGCCGTTGTGACTCACCCAACCTGATCTACGAGGATTTTGATCTGTGTCTAGGCATTGTACGTAGGAAGCCTCCCAGAGGTTCAAGCCTAACAATCATTGGCCCAGACCGTCTCTTTGTCGGTGTGACAAGCCCAATCCCATTTTCAATTTGAACTATGTGGTCATTGATCCATGTCAAGGCATGGTACATAGGAAGCATCCATGAGGTTCAAGTCCATCCATTATCCAATTCACGTCGAATTCTACCTGGGGCCAACATGAGGTTAAACTGCATTCCAGTCCGATGGCAAGCCGTTGTCATCATCCCGAACTACGAGGACTTTGATCCATGTCAAGGCATGGTACGTAGGAAGCCTCAGAGAGGTTCAAGCCCATCTCCCATCGGACCAAGGTCTATCATTTACGTCATTTTTCCGACACCCACCACCCGTCGTTCATTCATGTCAGGGTTCACTACCATCCCGCATGACGTTAAACTGTATTCTATCAATCCTTTGAACTATGTGTACTTTGATCCATGTTAAGGCATGGTACGTAGGAAACCTTCCCAAGGTACAATACCACCACTAGTGGACCCACGGGTCTATTTTCACGTCGGTTCACTGATTAAACCCTTTGAACTATGGGGTCTTTGATCCATGTAAAGGCATGGTACGTAGGAAGCCTCGCCAAGGTTCAATCTCATCTCTCATTTCACCAAGGTCCTCCTTCACGTCGGTACGCTGACGATGCCCATCGGACCAAGGTCCACCTTCACGTCGGTTCGCTGATGATGCCCATTAGACCAAGGTCCACCTTCACGTCGGTTCGCTGACGATGCCCATCAGACCAAGGTCCACCTTCACGTCGGTTCGCTGAAGACATCCATTTGGCCAAGGTCCACCTTCTCGTTGGTTCGCTGACGACATCCATCGGGCCAAGGTCCACCTTCACATCGGTTCACCAGCACCATCCCGAACTACACAAGAATTTGATTCCCTGCCACGGGGATACGTAGGAAGCCACTTCAAGGCTCAAGCCCAACTTCACTGTCCCCCCTGCGATGGTCCCATTTCACTTCCCCTCCACTTCATTCATCCATCCATCAACCATCCTAATTCTCACCTGGGCCACCACATCCCGGTGGGATCATGCCATCCACCTCCTCGCTACTCCTAGTGGCACATGGGCCGCTTTCCACATGTAAGCCGCAGCATACATCCGGTTCGTTGTACTCTGTGTACACCCCGATTCATCACCCCTTCAAACTACGTGGGTTTTGATCCTTGTCCTCTACATAGGGTACGTATGAAGTATCCAAGAGGTTCAATCCCAACCAATGGTAATCCATGGTGTCCCCATCCTGGGGTGCACTTCCCATGATCTGCCCTTAGTGGTGTTTAGATCATCGATTACGGTGTGACATCTCCCCTCTACGGGGAACACCACCATCGATCCGTCTCTATTGGACGTTCTGATCACCATTATTTCTTCTCCGAAAGACGTTAGACTCATGGCCTACCTCATTATAAACTTGAGATGCCTGAGGAAAACCTCGGATGACACGCCTTTGGCGTTACCGTCTTCACAAGACGTTAAACATGCTGCATACCCTATGTTAAACATGGGAAGATGAGGAAAACCTCAGTTACATGCCTATGTCATATGATTCCTCGCACTCGATGTGGGATTCCTCGAGTTATGCACCCATGAGATGCCATCTCATGAGGAAGAATATAGGTTCCCCAATGTCCATGCACCCAGAGATGCCCTGGCATGCCTGATGTTGCCATCTACTCCGACTGAAGGTCGCTACCATGTCAAGACCCTGTGGAATGCCTTGACGGAAGTAGTTTAATTAACCGGCGTCCATGAAGATAGGCTCTGGGAATGAGATTCACAAACAATGTATTAAATCTATGAGGGAGACCCGGACTAGATGACGAGTTCTGAGGAGGAATCCATAGAAGGAAGAACCGACATCCCATCATCATGTTTCGATCAAGGAACAGACATACTTGAACAAGGAGCGAATGTCGCCCGCCTTTAGAAAGCAGGAATGTGGGGCAACAAAGCAGAACGTCCTCCACAGACGGATGCGCGTGCCCCGACTAAAGCGTCAGAAACAATGTGCAAGCCCTTAGAGGATCACAATATGCTGACTCAATGAGGATCGCAATTTGCAGACCCACAGATGATCGTTAGGTGCTTCATCACGTCACAACTAACCACTAGATTTACACCCTATGCATGCTTGATTCCAGGAGTATTCACTCCTCACTCCATCATTTGTACATCAACTGCCACTATGTCCGATGAATATATATCCCAAAAACCTCCTTGTCATAGGGTTCCAATTAAACAGACGGCGCGTTAATTGACGTTTGTCTTGTATGTTGTATGTATTTTAGTGCCAATGACCTGGATGGATTCGTGTCTCATCTAAAACATCTACACATCAACATTCCCCAAAACCCAAGTGGAGTATATCAAAAGGACTTACTCATCCTAAGGGTCCATGTTCCGTAAACGGTTCTCAAATGGACTTCTGGTTTAGGTTTTATGGCCCTTTAAGAGTAACAGGGTCAAATTGTCTCTAGGTCCAGTCAGAGCACCCGAACCGACCCGGGCTGGTCCGACCTGACCCAACTACGACTGACCCAACCCGTTGGGCCCAGATCGGTCTGCCGGATAGCCACGAAAATTGGCTGGGCATAGTCCCAACTCCCCACTAAACAGATTTTGTTTGTTTAGTCTTCTACCGGTGGTGTCAAGCTGCACTGCCCCTTCGGTTGACCGGTCTGGTTGACCAGTCTTGAGTGGGACCCATGTACGTGGGTGAACAACCATAGTGAATGGAGTCATGGTGTCTCCTCCTCATCATGCCACATTCCCTTCATTTGGCCAGTATCGGTCGGATGCCCCCTGTCCACCACGACACATATTGGTGTTGCTACCTCCTTATTGTCTCTAGTTGCCAAGACTGCTATGCTGGTGTTTCCTCTCCAGCGGCACATCCATGGGACATCGGTGAAGCACTTATAGTCTTATTTTCTTCTTGTCTGTGCATACAGGCCTCCCATGATTCCACCATTACTTTGTGGCCCTCATTTTAATGTTGCCATAAAGTTGAACATTATTCCATGATGAACACATCAAAACCGATAGTGGTGGACGGTCTGGGACCTATTTTAATAGGTTCTCACCCTCCACATAACTTCTTTAACTATGAAATGTAATTCAAAAAATTCTGGAATAATATTCCCACAATAACTACCAGAAAATTTAAATGGATCGTGGATCAAGACATCAGTTGGTTGATCATTGTTCATCATATAATTGAGGAAATATTTAGGTTGAATCAATAATTCACATTGAATAAACAAAACCCCTACCTATAACACATTGGATTCTTCTAATGAAGAAGGCGGAGAATACATTGTTTGAAGATGTTTTACAGTGTTTGTTGATCTCCAGATTGAATCCTCAAAGGGGTTGTTCATTCTTAATTGGATAGGATTTTAGATGGAACTTCGTCGAGAGTTATCAAACGATTTCACAAACCCTTTCATGAATGGTTTATTTAAAATTAGAGTTAACAAGTTTAACTATCTACTCATTAATGTGACTAATTAATTAATTAATTAATTAATTAATTTATTACATGATGGTTCAATTACATAATATAGTAGATCATTTTATAAAATAACCATTTAACTTTTTGGTCCCACCACCATTTACCTACTAGGTTAATGAAAAAATAAAATAACTCAATTACTTATTTTATTATTTTCATTGAAAACTCCAAATATTATCTATTCCATTCGAATTATTCCAAACAAACTTATGCTTCCATTAAGAGAATATCAGTGGTTGGAATCTGATCATGTCCTTAGATACTTAATCCGAGCACCTATTCAAAATATATAAATTCAGGCCCGCACGTTTACTAAATGTACCTAAAGAATTTTCATAATTTTATTTTGGGCTCTTTGGGCTTAAAAATCATATTCCGCCAATTAACAGAGTCTCATAATAATTCCATAAAATTTAAAAAAATTATATGAAACTTCCAGGTATTTAAATTCTCCCCACATTAGGGATTTTTCCCCCGAAAGCCACAACAATTCTTAAGAAAACAATTGGGTGTACTGAGCACAATTTTCCCTCTCCCATGTGCTCTCCTGAATGTTCTTGTAATGACACCAAACTCAAACTAGAGGTATAAACCATCCATGAAGGACCCTCTTCGGTCAATCCTCAATCTCCACAGATAACTCACTAAATGTTGTCCCATCATCAATGTCTAGCTCGCCCCAGTCAATGTTGTGTGATTGATCATGCACGTATCTCCTCATCTATTAAATTTTGAAAACATCATGCACCCTCTTCATCTGTGGGAGACGTCCTAGGTGGTATTCCACCTCGCCAACTACGCTGAGAATCTAGAAATGCCTGATGAACCTCAGAGATAGCTTTTTATCCCATCTAAATCTCAGCAATCCTCATCGAGGTGAGACCCAATGAAAAACATGACCACCCTCCTCAAACTCCAAGTGTCTCCATCTCTTGAAATCATAATAATTCATCCTACATTGTGTAATATTCATCTACTTCTGGATGATCTACACCTTCTATGTCATAGTACGTACCAACTCTAGACCCATGAATGTGGACTACAATATGTCTTTCTACCATATTGGTGAGATAAATGGTCTCTTGTAAAAAGAATCCATTGGTTACAAGCCAATGGTGTAGTGATAGATATTGTTTTATATGAACTCCACTGTGGGAAGGTGACCCTTCCAACTATGTCCAAAATCAAGGACGTAAGCATAGAGCATGTCCTTATTAATCTATATGATCTTCTCTATTTGACAATCTATTTGAGGATGAAATGTGGTGATCAATAATATGTGATTCCTGAATGCCTCCTTTAATTCCTTCTACAAATGGTATGTAAAATAAGCATCACAATCTGAAATGATTGCTGATGGGACCCAATGAATCCATACTATCACATGTACATAGAGGTGTCCAAATCCTTCTATTGATCCCTGCCCCTAGATGGATAAGATGTGGGCCGACCTGGGGAGTTGGTCAACAATCACTAAGATGGAATCGTTTCCCCTAGAGGTATGTGGTATCCCTGTCATGAAGTCCATGTAGATTTCATCCCACTTCCATTTTGGTACCTCAAGTGGTTGATTCAATAATAATGAATCCAAGTACTTGGCCTTCACTTGTTAACTAGTGAGGCATTGTGAAACAAACTCAACCATTTCTTTCTTCATCTCTGGCTAACTGTACTGATGACAGAGGTCCTGGTATATCTCCTCCACACCTGGATGTGATGCCATAGGGGATGTTTGGAACTTCCCCAACACATCCTCTCGTAGAATCACCGGTACAATAGTGCATCATTTTAAAAATATGATGTGCTCACAACCTTTAGAAAATCCATTTAGAGCCTATCATAGGGATATCTGTGCACATTAGGTCACGTAGTCAATGTACCCAATATGAGCCTCCCTAACTTGAAAAATGAGTGGAGGAGTGACCCTCATAGACTTGAGGTAAGCTACTCCATCCCTATACATGAATGGTAACTGCAATGCGACTACCTTCTATGTAACCTCACTCATCAACTGTAAATCAGAACTCCTTCTGAGTGCGTTTTCCAACACGTTCCCCTTCCCATGAGTGTAGACTATCTAAAAGTCATAGTACTAGAGGAACACCAGTAATTTCCATTTTCTCATGTTCATGTCTATTAGTTAGAAGATATACCTGATAATCTTCTGATCAGAGTAGATGGTAAACTGTTTACACATCAATTAGTGCCTCGAAATCAACAAGTAAAAGACCACTACTTCTAACTCCAGATCACGGGTAGCGTAGTTCTTCTTATGTTGTATCAATTTTCATGATCCATAGGCAATCACCTCTTAGTCCTACATCAGGAAACATCCTAGTCTGGTCCCTAATGTATTAAAATAGGCTTCATAACAAATTACCACTTCTCGTAGCCACGATATGGGGGCACTCGTCAATCATTTCTTCAGCTCTTCGAAATATTACAGTTCTTTCTCCATCCATACGAAGGGTTTCCCCTTCTTTTTCAAAATGATATGGGTGATGAAACTATGGAATATCCAGTTGCAAATATCTTGTATTACCCTACCAATCCTATGAAATTCCGAACACAGGTCAAACACTTGGGTGGATCCCAAGAAAGAACTGCCTCTATCTTCACTAGATCCACTGCATCTCCAGCCTTCCTAGAATGTGGACATATTGTATCCAAAAACTATCACATATAGAGATTACCATAAATCTTGTTCTCTAGAAGGGTATCCCTAAATATCTATAGATTATTGGCATACACCTCCTCCGTTTTCGAGTACACAAAGGTTTCATTAATGAAGACCACCCCGAAGTGATCAAGGTAATTTTGAAAGATCTATTCACGAGTCCCATAAGCACTACTGGAGGGTTGGTCCCATCAAAGGGAATCACCATGAACACATAGTGGCCATACATGCATTCTGATTCCATATTATTTACATCCTCATCTCATACCAAAAGTTGATTGTAGTCTGATCTGAGGTCTATCATTGAAAAACATCGAGATCTCTTCTGTTGATCTAAGAGATCATCAATAATCAAGAGTGGAAACTTATTCATCACGGTATTTTAATTTACGTTCTAATAGTCCATTAATGCCCTATAACTCCCATATACCTTCTTGGAGAACAAAAATAGGGCTACCCATAGAGAAACACTAGGTCTTATGAACACATTCTCCTAAAAGTCCTCCTTTTGTACCTTAAACAAAATGAAACTCTATAGGAGCCACCAAATTTTCTGGTGTAGATATTGGTGTCATTCCATGGTACATGTATATGTAGAATTCCCCCTCTCAGCGAGGAGGTTTTCATGGAAGATTCAAAGAAATGACATCGGCATACTGGTCCCCCACTATAGGAAAACTCAGAAACCTCTCATCAACTGCTGTAAGGGTATTGCTAGCCAATTGATGAGTGATTGGATGAACGAGCCTCTGAAAGATTCCATCCTAATCCTAAAAGGTTTCATTTTGTTTGATGATGGAATATATGGTCCCATAATCATGGAAACACTGCACTTTTTACCTAAAATAGTCGATCGTAGCTTGGAATGTGGATAACCAATCCATAACCAAGATAATGTCATAAAGAATCAACGCTACTCCAGGGAGATCCTAGCTGCATCTCATTCCTCCTTGAGTAATCTCACATTGAATTCACCAGCATGTAATCATTTAATATACCCTTCTATGAGTATCTATGCATAAGGGTCGGGCCAATGACTCAGTTGGAATCTCTAAGCTCTAAACAAGGTACATCGTAATAAAAGTGTTACTGGAACATGTGTATATAAGAACTGTAGATATGGTGGAGTGGACACAGATCATACCTCAGATCATCTCAAGAGTTCCGTAGTCATTGGCCTCAACTACCTATAGCTGAGATCGTCACTGTCCACCAGCTCCCCATGGTTGGGGTTGACCACCTGAGGGTGGTGGAGGTAGAACCTAAAATCTATGTACACCACATGCTTCACATAATGCTTCTCTTCCACATCCAAATCTTTATGGACCTCCTTACTTGAACCTCTATCGCTAACATTGATGTTCCTCAACTATATGCTGATTTACCATGCAAAGAGTCAGACAGTAACGAGCAATGTTCCCATGTATATTGCAGGATTAACAGACACTAGTCCTCAGATGACCTCCTCTTCCTCGAGAGCACTGCACCTCCGACCCTGCATCCTGAGGTCATCCTCTGGAAGGTCTATCCCATTTGGGAATCTGTGTCATCTTCCTACTTTATATTTTAGATGACTCGACAGCATGTCATCTGCCGGTAACTCTTGTTGTCAGTGCCTACACAGCTAGGAATCTCTCCAGTAATAGTGATCACTCATGCACTCTAGCTAGTATTGGGATTTTGAGGTTTATCATTGACACTCTGATAACCTGTTGGAGTCCATTCTCAAGGATATGGGCCCTGAATAATGGGTCACGTACCATGTCATTGGAGTAAAAAGGGATGTCAGTGAATCTTGCCGAGTACTGGGCCACTGGTAGGCTTCCCTTTTGTAAGTACAGTACCATTGGAAAACCCATTGAGCGCAATGCCACTAGTAAAAACTCCTCCCTAAAATGGCACTTGAAGTACATCCTTGAGAGTTTCATCTCTTCAGGTATCTAGAAATTTAGGCTCCAACATATCCCTACTATACCATAGAAGAGGCTAGCAGCTGGGATCACCATTTTGTCTGCTGGTGTCTCAACCATGTGGAAAACCAATGCCATATCCTCCAGCTAGTCCACAGCTACCAGATGATCTGTATCACCATTAAACATCAGAATCCACTACCACTATAAATTGTATAGTGCACTGTGTTGGTGTGCACTGTCTACTGGTGGGGCTGGTTGTGACTGATTCCCTATAAGTAGCGGTGAATCTTGAACGTACCATCACCGAAATTGGGTCATGCACAGATGCCTCATTGCTCGATGAGCCATCAACATAAAATCGCTCTGGAATCCTGGAGGGTTGTCTACATGATGACATCATATAATTAAATAGTTTTACTACAGTCAATAACTAATACCTGGTGAGCTAAATCCAAAGAGATCAAAAGAAAAAACATTTCAAAAACACACACTAACATTGTTTTCATCTATCAAGTCGGTAATCAGATATTATGGTCCTGGTGTATGGATACATTTGCCACCACACCAACACGAGACACCCCAAACAAAAAACCATACTCAAAACAAATAACTCTATTGCCCAATTGAAAATATTAGAGTTTATTTCATCGATAGAACTGAATCCTCTGATTCCACTTTTTCACGACACATCCCCCAGGGCCCATTCTGTGACTACCCCAAGCTCTTCTTTTAGAGGCTAGGGGTTGGAGACTAGAACCGGAAAGGCAGATCCCTAAAATGGGAAGAAATTACCTTTAAACCAGCAAACATACATTCCAGTAACACAATGAGAACAAACAAATTATTATAGCTTCTGAAAGTAAAAGGGTGAACTCAAGAAGAATGGTCCAGAATACAAACCCAAATAAAAAATACGATGAAAAGAAAAAATAGCTCCTGAGTTCATCTTCCAAGGATTGTACATGAAGGGTAGGTACAAATCATCCTTTCAGCTCTGTAAGTCAACCAGTCACCTCCGAGCATCATCTAGTCCAAGCTCCCAATCCTCCGCTAATTTTGTCTATCGTCTACACAGGAAAAAACAATGTGTTGGAAAATCCCATGTAATGGTGAGTTTATAAATACCTATTTGGGTCCATGTGACACCCGATGGTGTCCAAAAAATCCACAAAGGAGATACCACAAATCATGATCTCCAAAACCATGAAAAATGTAAAAAGTCTTACCACAAACTATGTATATAACATAATGAACATGAATAATTATGATTAGTCATAATGATATATCATATTTTTCTATCAAGAGTCTTTTCTACAAAATTGAACAAGGAAACATGGTGTTGACTCATAGAAGATAACTAGGTGCTGACTGATAGAGTATCGCTAGTTTCAGACCCACAGATATATTGCAAAGTACTGAGCCATAGAGGATCACAATGTGATGACCCACATAGAGTCGGTAGTTGCTGACCCCCATAGGATCACTATCTTCTGGCCAATAGAGAATCTCTTTGTGCTGACCTACAGAGGATCACTAACTACTGACCCATAGAGGATTTCTAGGTTTGTCATCATGTCACAGCTAGCCACTAGATTCCCTCACTCTACATGCTTGATTTCAGGATGATCCACACCTCAAGCCATCATTTATACCTCAACATTCATGAATTCCCAAAAATATGTAACCCGAAAACCCACCATGTCATAAGGGTTCCAAAACAACATACACCACTTCAATTGGACACGTGGTCTCTATGTGAAATCCATTTTAGTACTGAGGGACTGGTTGGATTTGAGTCTGATCCTACCTAGACTTACTTCAAATTTCCCCAAAACCCATGTGGAGTATCTCAAAAGGACCCCCTTTCCCTAGGGGTCCCAAAGCCATATATTGATCGTCAAACGTACGTCTGCTTTATGATTTATGACTCTTTAAGCATAATTGGGTCAAACTAGGTCCGGGCCTAGTCAGAACGACCCCGACCTGACTTCGACTGGGTTGACATGTCCCGAGCCTGTCCGACCTAACCTATGTCAACCCGACCCACAAGACCCGACCCGAACTAGCCGGACCCGATCTGGTCCCTTGACTAGGTGCAGTTCCAAATCCCCTCTAAATAGAATCTGACTGTTCCGTCTTCAACTGGAGGTGCTAGTCTGATGTCACCATTTCATTTAACAGGTTTGGTGGTCTGGTCTAGGGTGGAACCCATGGACACAGGTTCACCCCTATGGCGGATGTGGGTCCGCCATAGCCGAGGACGCGGGTTCGCCACCACCGTGGACGCGGGTCCACCAACACCGTGGATGAAGGTCTGCCACTGCCGTAGACATGGTCCCGCCATGTCTGTGGATGTGGGTCTAAAACTGCCATAACCAGAGAAATTGTGTATCCTCCAGAGTGTGTCATTTTCCCTCGATAATGTTGGCATCGTCCAGCCACCCTCTCTCCGCAGCAGCGCCTACAGGCTATGCCACCACCTCGCAGCCACCGGTCACATACGCCGCTACGCCGATGGTATCGTGCTAGAGGTTCCACCCTAGAGGCACCTCCAGGGGCCACCTGTGAAGCTCTGGTGGTATAATTTTCTTCATGTTTGCACCAACGGGCCTCCATGGATAGCAACTTTTTTGCATGGCCCTCTGTTTCCTGTTAACGTCAATTTAATCATTCGGACATGAAGAATTCTTCAAAACTAAGAGCTGTAGAGGGTCCAGGCCTTGTTCAAATTCATTTTTCCCTCCGCGTTATTGTTTTAACAAGGAAAAGTAATCAGAAAATATCCATATTAATTTCCCGTTATAACTACAATCATATTCAAAGAGATATTGGATCTACACGTTAGTTGGTTGATCTTAAATCATCATGTAATTCAACAAAGAGGTATATTTAATCAATAAATCACATTGAATAATAACAAAACTTACCTCAAACAAGTTGTATTCCATTGAAGGTGAAGGAGGATAATTTTTTGTTCGAATACATTCAACAATGATCATCGATCTCCAGATCGAATCCTCAACAATGTCATTCATTCTTTCTTGGAGAGTATTTCCGCAGGTTCATCGTCGAGAGTTCTCCAACAATTTTCTAATTGCTTCTTCCAATGCTTTATTTAACATTATAGTCAAATAATTTTACATAATTCTTATTCATGTTATTAAATAAATAATTAATTAATTAATTAATTAACTCATTAGTTACCTGAAGTGGAAGTTATACAACCATGTCAATCAGGTTATTAAATAACTAGTTAACTCTACATTCCAGTCAATGGAGCACAACGATATTGAATAAAAATTAAAATATCTCAATAATTTATTATAAAATTTTCATTTAAAAGTCCAAATATAAACCTTTTAGGATGATTTTTTTTCGAATGATGTTATGCTTCCATTAAGTGAATCTCAGCGCTGTGACTGCAACGGTGTCCTCAAATTTCTAATCAGAGCACCAGTTCAAAAGATAGAAATATGTGCATACATATTTAATAAACATACCAAAAAAAGTTCAAAATTCCATTATGGTCTCTCTATTCCTTGTAATCACGTCCTATCAATTTTCACAATCTCATAATAATTCCATAAAATTAGGAAAAATTGTATATAGATTTTTGGGGTCTCTACAAAATCTATTTCACCAATGATCGAATTTGCAACAATATATTTCTCGGTATTAACCTATTTAATGAACAAAAAATTCTCAATATTTTGGCATAAAAAGGGTGATGAAAACTTAGAAAATATGAATTGGGAAGAAGAATCAACCCAGTTTTTTTCTATATGATTTTTCTCCATTATAACATATATATAAATAATTATAAATGGAATAATATTATCACCAAATCCCAGATAATCAGTCCCGTTAACCATAATATGACCAATCAATGTATCAATCGTTTATTAGATTGACACATGTTTATCATAGGAAAATAAAAATGGTATAAATCCCAATAACTAACATCATTACTCAATTTTGATTAATCACTCAGGATGAACATTCAAGCATCATTATTATTGATTATATCCACATGCTTAATTGTCATTGGAAGTCACTATACAAATATTATCATTGATGAATCATCATAATTCCTACCAATTATCATCCATGATATCCTCTCAGTTTCAAAATTATGATTCAAACCATGAATATTGGTCATAATATTTTTTTATAAACCCATTTCATTGTTTTAAAATCATAAATAAATTTATTAAATAAATTTCATTCATTATTTTCTTACACGATGTCTATATGCCTAATTCCCAATGCTGAAAAATAATATATCACGCCAACAATAAATCCTGCATTTTAACTCAATGGTGGTGTCATATTTTCTATATAAGATTTCTTTGTGGGAAATTCCCCATTTCTAGGAAAACTAATATTATGTAATTTAAATGTATTTCGTATCTTTAAAAAATTAGTATCGGGATCATTGTTTCATCGATAAAAGTGAATTATAACCCCCAGTATTGTGAATATTCATATAAACATTCCAAAGCATTAAATATCAAAAACTATGAAATTAAAAATTTCTCCTCCTCTTGTATTTTCATACTTGAGAAGAAAAATATATAAAAATATGGGTTTAATAAACTATAATTGGAATTACAACTCACATGAGCTCCACTAATGGTTTCATTTGAATGTAATAGACACATATCTAAGGAATAAATGTCCCCTAATGGTTCTTCATATTACAGTTCTCAAAACCATCATCTCACTCGAAGAGGAAAGTCCACCATTGTGGACTATCCTTCCTAGGTCGATATCGTATATCTACTCATGAGTATACATACTCATCTATGACAAGTGGTCGACACCCGACACCAAATTATACATTGTTCACAAGTTAATTCATCTCATCACCTCACTAACAAAGAATATTAGTATGGAAAAAGTGGCCATCAGAACAACATAGACCATCTATTACCCTACCTAAATGTGAGGTCATGATATTAAATATTTCATATTATAATATATTTGAAATGTAATTATAACTATAAAAATTACAATGATTATATTGGTTTTATCTTTTAGAGAATTATATCATAGTTAATATATACAAAATCATAAACTAGAATGTATACACTTGAACTGAATATCAATACTTTCACAATATAAATCATAATAAAATTCTTTTCTTGTCAAATCATCATAAATTAAGACAAAAGATATTATATTACACTTCCAAATTTTAAATCCACTCAAAAAATATAAAACATTTAATGGGAACAAAATTCTCAATTAGATATATATAAATTACAAAAGAATCCATTAGTCCGTAAATAATTATTTGAATATTCAACTTAAAAATAATATAGGGGATATTTTCATACACAATAAATCCCTATATTTTTACAAATATTATTATAAAACATGAAATATGATATCTAAATAGAAAAATAAAACCCATATACATTTCATGAGAAACATGAAACGCACATGAAATAATTCTCAAAATGTTAAACTTATCACTGTTAAGAACACAAAATTACTTTCCCTTACACATAAATCAAAATAACAAACATTGTAGAAACCATAGTTTTCTATAAATAAATATCATGAATAAATAAATAATACTGGGGGTATATTTTTCTTATCATAATTACTTATGGAGTTTCCATCATTTCTGCAGATTAAATGTCCCTCGTAGTTGTAATTGAAATAACCATTGTGGTCATATAAGGGGTAAGCATCATGGTTTCACTTGGAATAAAAATCATTGTAAAATTAGAGGATAAAAATAACCAATAAATTAGAGTTATATCATGGAACCCCCCAAATTTAGTTTATAATGAAACCACCCATCATCATAAATAATTCTCAAGAACCATATCATCATCATAACACCTTAATTCATAAAATATAAAAAACAACCATTAGCAAAATAAATTATTTAAAATAAAACCATGAATATAAAAATTAAATAATTTTAATTGAAAATATTCATTTAATATTATAAAGGAATATTAAATTAATATATTACTAATCGAGTTAATAAAATATTCCCATTCCATATAAGTAAAATTAAATTCCTTCAATGTTTGTTTGAAAAAATCATATTGTACATCATTTTAAAAACAAGAAATAATTATTTTAAAACTATTTTGTAAATAGTAAAACAAATGGTTATAAATGATAGTAAAAATCATATTAGAAAAAATAATGTCGTATAATATTATTAGTAATTATGGATATCAAATGAAAAGATAATTTTAAGAGAATACAAGAATAATTAATTTTTAAATAATAGTCCCAGACCCGAATACCTATGTTGGGAATTCATTCATTATCTTATTAAATAATATAATTATGATATTTTTATACATTCTTGAAAAATGTTTAATTTTTACTATATCATTATTTTTTTAATAATATGTTATGTATAATTACTTAATAATTTATGTTCACATTGGATTTTTGATGATATTCAGTACATTACTCGTAAATGGCATCAGAAAAATGACTTTGGTAAAAATAATTGATTACTGTATATTCTATAGAGTAATAATATGGAAATTTTTATCATTAATATAGTCTAATTATTCTTATAAATTAATCTATAAAATATTATTATAAAAAATGAATTATGATAAAATGATGGACATGGTTTGTCATACGTAGGCATTATTAACATTTTTTTTCAATGACCATTATTGAATAATGTTATGTATCTAACTATATTAACATAATTAACATAACATCATTAATATAATTTTTTTGAAGTATATTTATATATATCACACATGGAATGTGATGATGAAAAATGAATCACGTCATTTCGTGGAGGTGTTAGTGCACACGTATGAAAGAACAATGATATCTTTTTTATGAAATTGGAATGATACAAAGGTAAAATATTTATAATATTTTATGAATAAACAATATTTTATGAATATAATATAAATATATAAATTAAATCCAACATTATTACCATCATTCTGATATTGTGATGTATAATGAATTACATTGGTTTATGACACGGTAGTCCACTATACCGAATGATGATTAATTTTTTCACATTTGATGGTATATGAAATTTATATGTGAAAATAAATAAAACTAAATAATAAAAGTATTAAAATAATAATAGTTGTATTGTTTAATAAATAATGAAACTGGTTACAAATATGTTGAAAATGAAAATTAAACTAAAACATGGAACTAACAACTATACCAATTATTTAAAAAAACACATTAATTAACAACTTAACATCAATAATGTCAGTATTATTCCATATAAAATTCGTATAGAATGTGGGGAGGAATTATAGTAAGGGTATTGGTGGTACTATACCTAATAAATGGGAATTTATTTTTCATGAAATGAGAAGAAGATGTGTCTTTTACAATAAAGGGGAGGCACAATCTTGGAATTAATAAAATATTAAATAAATATAAATAAATTTTCTATTTGAAATGTCAATTATGTATGTTAGTTTTATTATAATATGATTATGGGACAAAATCCACTCATGAAAAAAATGATTCAATATTCGACAATATTTATACCCTTAACTTTTTATTTCATTTCACATTTAACCCCTTTAACTTTTAGCTTAAGAATGTTGATTTTTTCCATTTGATGGTAATCATAGTATCAATAAATTGACAAAGGACCCATAGTTTGACTATAATTTCTATTTAATCCTAATAAAAATCCCATTTTGGAAGGTTAGTGTTTATGATATTCTGATAATTTAATAAACATTTCAGTTCATATAAAATATTGATAATGTAAATTTTTAAAAATATTTAATAATTTGAAATTTTTAATATCATGATAAAAATTATAATTATTCTAAAATTATAAATTCCTAAATATTAAATTTATTTTCCATAATTCCTATATCATATTAATTAATTGAATATATATATCTATATTTAAAATTATATATTATATTTTTTTACAAATTGAATAATTAAATTATCATCATTTTGTAAGAATTTAAGGAATTTATTTCATCCACAAAAATTTAGAAAAAGTTACCAAGAAATTTTAAATATATTATCTTTCCTGATAAGATTTATAATCAATCATATCATTTGGATAACACCATATTAGAAATATTAAATTTATTAAGAATAATTTTTTGATGTGTTCTATAGTTATTTAAATAAAATAATATAATTTTTTGTATCTTATTCAAGTCACCCCACAAAGTAGTATATTTTATATTGTGATTAATATGTTCAATATATGGAAATGAAATAATATTTAGTAAAATTTTAATGTAATTTCACAATTCTTATGTAATGGCATGTACCTCTCCTATCCATTACATTGTAAAAATGCAATGTTAGGGGTTTTCTGGAGGTCAAGGTGACATTGGGATGCCTTTGGGTGGACTTTTAAGAAAGACTAAAGGGATGTAGCTTTCGCATAGTTGGCGCATGGTTTGGCTAAACTGTGTGGTCAAACCGTGCAAGGTTGGTGTTGTAGGCAGTGGCTAATGCACGGTTAGCACACATTTTGTCTAACTATATTGACTAACCGTGGGAGAAGTGTATGGCAATGTAAAAGCTAACGCACGGTTAGCGCATGGTTTGTTAAACTGTGTGGACTAACCATGCAGGCTCATGATGTTAGATCCTAAAATCGTGGATCTGAACTCTTTCACCTCTAAATGGTTCGTTTAAGCCTCTATGAGGCCATAAATCATGATTACCCTTTCTTGGAGGTAGAAGAACCTCTCCCATGCGTTTTGAGGGCGATGTTGAGGTTTTTCTTGGCAAATCGAAGCTAGTTTCTTGAGGTATGTGATGTTTCTTGATCATTCTTTTTTAGTTTCTTAGATCCATTTGGATATACTCCTCCACTTCACTCGGTTTCGTAGATCTACACACGTTATGTGTAGATCTAAGTGAGTGAATGCCAATTATGGTCAGCTATTGTCTTGATCTTTCTAGGAGGAGAGATCTAAGGCGGGTTTATGGAGAATCGACCCGAGTTTCTTGAGCATTCTTCAACCATCGTGGTTTCCTCAAAAACCATTGAGGTAGGGATCTTTCCTTCATCTCTCCTTTCTATGTATCATGTTGGGTGGGTACACTATTTTTTCTATGGGTATTTATGAAACCAAAATTATTGAAGATAATGAACGGACCTTTAAAGAATGAAGTGGTGTGATCCATGTTCTACTTTACTATTTTATTTTGAAAAGTGATGTGAATTGGGCGACAATATGTCTACTGAAAATCATGGTTGTTGGTGTTCCTTTTCTATGCACTAATAAACTCTTGTCTTGTGTGATGATTAAATGGAGGTAACATAGAAATTGGTTAATCATGTAAAGTTGGGTTAACAAATGAATATATGGGACCCTTCTATGATATGGTTGTGATGGAGAGAGGAGCTGTAATAAATGGTATCAAAGAGATGATGATGTGGTACTGCTATTGTTTCTAATATGTTTGTGGTTCTAGTGGTTGGTAGTTGGGCTGAAGGGATGGGTTGTGAATATGTATTATTGTGGAAAATATAACTAATGAATTGTGGGTCATGGTAGTTGATTAAATATGGGAAATCAATGGAATTGATTGGTTTATAACAGAAAATGGTGTTGTGTTTCTCGTGTTTTTTGATAACTTTTTTTGTGGTTGGTAGGGATATGTTAATGAACATTTGATCTGGTTCAGTTGTTGTTAGTTTGTCGGTAGTTAAGGAACTGATAAACTAATACTGTTGAAACATGAAAAGCTTAATGGGGTTTGAGGCTGTTTATTATGTGCATACTTTCATGGTAGCAGTGCCGAGGCATGTGCTCAGATCCTTTGTGTATAATCCTTAGGATGGGTTGAGTGGATGATATAATTTTATAAATATGTAGTTCTTATGTTTATTATTCCCTCCCCACCCAATTTGATCACTTAGTGTCGAATACCCCATTTCATTGGGAGGCTGCTTTTCCCAACACTCCTATGAGTGGTTGGTTATTAGATCCTTTCTACTACCTTTCCGAAATAGCTCAAGACGCTTCGAGAAGGCAATGAGGGCTTGAAGTCCATTATTATCCCAAGAATCTTTTGGGCGGGGTGGTTGTGGTGGTTGACACAGGTTTTTGTGGGAAGGTTTTTCCCAAGTGTCTTCGATATTAGGCAATGTTTTCTTCAGTTGTGGAAGTAGTTGTTCTGACCTAGGTGTTTGCAGGTGTGGTTATAAGTGGCGGTTATGGCCCAGGTGTCTGCGGGTTGGATGTGCGATTGTGTCCCAGGTGTCTGTGGGCAGTATGTGAGGTTGTGGCCACGGTGTCTTGCGGGTGGGATGTGCGGTTTTGGCCTAGGTATGTGCGGGCAGGTGTGGCAATGGGACTGTGGTGAGAATGGCGGGATTGGTTCGATGCGTAGGATGTCTTCATTAACCAGTGGATAAGTGGCGTGGGGTACCCAAATATCGATGTGCTATTACTATACATTACCTGACATGCATTATCTGGGGAGTGTTCCTTGTTGAGGCTTGGGTGGATAGTCTATCTTGAAAGATGTTTTTGTTATCTTCTTTCTCACAGGGAATTAGAATGTACCTCCACTTGTGCACGAGAGATTTTGGTTTTCCCTACTGAGTATACTTGTATGCCCACCCTACATATATAAAACTGCTTTCATGCTTCCAGGAGGACTTCTGGGATCGTGTGGGACCGTACTAGCTCAGACCATGGGGCAGTTGTTGATGTTGTTTTCCTTTTCATGGTACTTTACCTTTGGAGTTTTTGTGGCTTGTATATTATACTTTTGATCATTCATGTGGGGATGGTTTACTTTGGGTGTTACCTTTACCTCCAGCTTTGTTGTTGTTTGGTATTTTCTGTCTTATCTCCCGATCCTATTAAAATTAAAATGGTAATGCCTTCCATTTTGTGTGAGATTCTATAAACTTGGTGTTGGTCTCCACCCTAGGACCTATTGAAGGTGGGTTTCTGGGGTTATTATCTCTCCTTTAACATAATTATGGAAGGGCTTGGAAATCTATTGTCCCTTCCCTCTGTTTGGTGAAGGTGGGTCATGACAGAATGGTATCAGAGGGAGGTTGAGAGATAAGATGAAGTCTGAAGTTAGGCACAGTGAGAACTTCATGAGGTTGTAGGGAAACAATGTTGGGTGACCACGGTACGTGAATTAGGCCAGGGATGACTGGTAGGAAATGGGATCTTAGGGCCCCCCATGATACGATGCAAGGACTTTGGGCCTACCGAACGACTAGGTGAGGCTACACTAATTGCTGGGTAGAGACCCTATGAAAGGTACATACATTATAATGACTTTTGTTATTTTGTTTCATGGGTGTATTGGGAATTCAAAAACAAATAATGAAGTCTATGAAAATTTAAGAACAATAATCTACAATACTCTGGCTTAGGCATTTATTATTTACCTTGAAGTTATGGAACCTGGGAGGCAACCATGAGTAGTACGGGAAATCGAGGCCCAGGAGGTTGACTTGGCCGATCGGAAGAGGACCGACTGAGAGTGGGAGGATGATCAGTGGTAGAAGACACTTCGATCCTTTCTGGGATAGACCCTCGAGAAGTACGAGCGCAACATCTCAGACGTGGAGAGAGAGGGATAGATAGAGGGGCTAGTGATATCCTTCAGCTTGATCTGGGGTCCAACAGAGTACTAGGTTCCTCTGGCTGTAAGCCAGATGCATGGAATAGCACGTCAGTGGTGGATGATTTATCTTGGGGAGAAGAGGGAGACCGAGGTGATGTGGTCAAATATCGAGAAGGAGTTCCGAGCAGAATTCCTCTCCTTTACGATGAAGGGTGATAAGATTCAAGAGCTAATCTCCCTCCAGTAGAGGAGTATGTCAGTGAGAGAGTTGGGGATCAAGTTCAAGGATCTCCTTCGCTTCGCTTTGGTCCACTTTCCAGAATAGTAGTCTCAAGCGAGACGTTTAGAGGAGGCACTCCGACCTTCTCTTCGGTATGTTGTTACTCCCTTTTCCATACCAACCTACATAGAGGTGTAGAAGATGTTTGAAGTGGTAGAAAAGATGCCCATGCTAGGAGGTGTATCACAAGAGGGGATCCACATGGGATCATCGAAGGGGAAGGTCGTCAAAAGAAGGCCTCCAGCATCAGGACCCTCTAGGTTTCGACCAGTATGGAGTAGGCCTCAGCAGTTTCAGTTCCGAAATTCCGGCACTCGCCCCTTTCTATCGGGACCTAGCTTGAGAGGCTTCATCTATGGAATCCATGTACACCTTTGGAATCAGTTATCAAACAGAGTACAGTACGGAGGAGGTGGGAATGTCTAGCACCCACCTCAGTAGCACCAGTTCTGGCTAGGCCCTTTCAGCAGTAGTTGTAGGGGTAACGGGCTCCTGCTCCGCTGAGGGAAGATGTTGAATGAGGAGGCCGACCTCAGGGCACTCCTCATAGACCTCAACCCGAGCGTGGTCGGGGAGGTGGCCGACAACTGAGGGGTAGAGGAGTTGGGCGTGTGCAGTTGCACACCACGGAGGCAGCCGTTCCAGCAGGGCCAAAGGTTTTTCTAGGTACGATCAACTTTTTTAGTACCCTTGAATATGCCTTGTTTGATACAGGATCTTCTCCCTCCTTTGTTACACCCAGTTGTGTCCATGCTCTGGGTTTAGACGCCGAGAGACTTCCAGTGCCACTAGTGCTGAGCACCCCAGTAAGAGGTTAGACCAACTTGTTGTACATTTTTCGAGGATGGAGACTAATGATAGGGCCACATTAGTTAGTCAGGGATCTTCTTCTATTGCACATACTGCAATATGATGTCATCCTAGGCATTGACAAGATGTTCTATATATGTGCCATCAATGAATGCTTATGAGGAAGGGTTGTGTTTTAAGACTTGGGCGGCTGAGGAGTGACTTTCATTGGTGAGAGGAGTTTCCATGGGAGCAGAAATCAAGGAGAACCCCTCATCTCCTTACTAGATGACCTATCAGTGGAGTTGGGGAATGCAGAGATGGTGGAAGTTACAGGGGTATTCAGTGAGTTTATGAACATCTTCCCTTAGGAGGTGACGACTCTACCCCCTCAATGTGATATCGAGTTTAGGATAGACCTGCAACATGGTACCCATCTGATTTTGATGGATCCTTACCGGATGGAAACTTCTGAGTTGCTGGGGTTACGGATTCAGAATGATGATCTGATCAAGAAGGATTTTTTTTCGACCAAGTGCATTGTCGTGGGGTGCTCCAGTCTTATTCACCATGAATGTGGATGGTGGTCTTAGGCTGTGCATAGACTACCAGAGACTGAACGAGTTAACAGTCAAGAACCGTTACCCCCTCCCAAGGATAAACGATCTCTTTGACCAGCTGAAGGGAGCAGGTTGGTTCTCTAAGATTTACCTGTGGCAAGGACACCACCAGCAGAGGGTGAGGGATGGTCACATATCGAAGAATGCTTTTAGGTTCAGATATAAGCACTTTGAGTTTGTAGTCATGTCATTCGTTGTTTGTGTTCATGGGGCCCATGAACTACATCTTCCAGGAGTACTTGGATCAGTTCGTAGTCGTATTTATTGAAGACATTTTGATCTACTCATGATCGAAGGAGGATAACGCTGAGCACATGAGAATGGTTTTGGAGGCCCTCCGACGGCACCAACTCTATGGGAAGTTGTCCAAGTGAAATTTCTGGATGTGAGAAGTGCACTACCTTGGGCACGTGGTATCCGAGTAGAGAATAGCGGTGGACCCATCGAAGCTCGAGGTGGTTGATTCTTGATCAGCACCCAAGAACGTGGAAGAAGTTCATAGTTTCCATAGACTAGCAGGCTTCTACTGGAGGATCGTTCCCAACTTCTCTTGAGTTGCAGCACCTTTTCATCCTTGACAAAGAAGGATCGAGAATTCGTGTGGGATGAGAAGTGTGGGGTAGCCTTCTGTTATCTAATGGGAAAGTTGGTTAGTGCCCCCGTGCTAGGATTACCAGTGGAGAGATTAACGTTTGAGGTATTCTGTGATTCCTCAGGCCGAGGCATGGGGTGTGTGCTGATGTAACAACAACGGGTGATCTCTTATGGGTCTAGTGAGTTATTTCCTCACGAACGTAACTATGCCACCCAAGATCTAGAGATTCCGGTGGATTGTCAAGGTGGCTTATCAACTAGCATTGCTACCACCGCTATAAAGGGTGCACGACGTCTTCAATGTTTCTCAGCTCCTTCGGTATCTGCACAATGACTGACACATCTTCAACTGGGGTGAGCTAGATATCGGGGACGATGCAACGTTTTTTGAGTGACCCATGATGATTAATGGTCGTAAAGAGAAGCTCTGTCATGTATGGACAATTCATTTGGTTCGTGTGCTATGGAGGAATGGTGGACTTGAGGAGAGTACCTGGGAATGTGAATCATAGATGTGTTCCCACTAACGAGAGTTGTTCTGAGTTTTATCATGTTTTGTTTCGTACCTGTTCACGATGTAATGCTTAACCTGGTTAACTATGGAATGTGTTTCATGTGCGTAACAAGTGTCCTGAAATGTGGGGAGGGAGGACCTGACCCCATGTTAAGACACATTAATGTGGATGCGCCTGAACCCATGCGGGTGAGTCAGTGCCGCCCAAATCATATTGTATCATAACATGGAGGAGGGAAAACCCCTCACCAGCATTACCTGACCGTTTAATCTTTTACATTGAATGGTTGCACGGGGGATAGGAGCGGCATGTTTGTGATTGCTCAGGAGGTAGCTGTGGAAGGGGGCACTCCTTGTTAACATGGAGGTTTTCTCCTGAGGGGTATCTTTTGGGGGGGAGTTGTTCGGACCCCTATCCTTTCTTCAGGTCTAGTTTTAATTCTCTAGGGCGAGAATGTTTTGAGAGGTATCTTACGTAATTTACCATACCTCTCAAGTCCATTACATTGTGAAAATGCGATGTTAGGGGTGTTCTGGAAGGTCAGGGTTACTTTGGGGTGTTTTGGGTGGACTTTTAAGGAAGACTAATGAGTAGTAGCATTCGCACGGTTGGCGCATGGTTTGGCTAAACTGTGCGGCCAAACCATGCAAGGTTGGGGTTAGAGGCAGTGGCTAACGCACGGTTCACACATGGTTTGTCCAATCGTGCGGACTAACCATGTGAGGAGTGTTTGGCAAGGCAAAAGCTAATGCACGATTAGCGCATAGTTTGTTAAACCTTGTGGACTAACCGTGCGGGCACTTAAATTTAGATCCTAAAATTGTGGATCTGAACTCTTTCACCTCTAAATTGTTCGTTTAAGCCTCTAAGCAGCCATTACTCAGGATTTCCCTTCCTTAGAAGTAGAAGAACCTCTACCAACCATTTTGGAGGTGATCCGGAGGGTTTTCATGGCAAATCGAAGCCGTTTTCTTGATGTATGTGATCTTTCTTGATCATTCCTGTTTCGTTTCTTAGATTCACTTAGATATACTCCTCCTCTTCCTTCGGTTTCATAGATCTATGCCCGTTATGGGTATATAAAAGTGTGTTAATTTCAGTAATGGGGATCTTTGGTCTTTATCATGCTAAGAGGAGGGATCTATGGTGGGTTTTTGGATAATCAACTCGAGTTTCTTGAGTGTTCTTCGACCGTCATGGTTTCGTAAAAAACCATTGAGGTACGGATATTACCGTCGTATCTCCTTTCTGTTTATCATATGGGGTGGGTACGGTATTATTTTTGTGGGTATTGATGAAACCAAAATTAATGAATATAATGAACGGAACGTTAATGAATGAATGGGTGTGATCGATGGGATGCTGTACTTTTTTATTTGGATATGTGTTGTGAATTGTGTGGGCCTATGCCTACTGAAAATCATGGCCATTGGTGGTCCTTCTCTATGCTCTAATAAATTCTTGTCTTCTATGATGATTTATTGGTGGTAACATGGGAATTGGTTAATCATGTAGGGTTGGGTGAATAAATGAATATTTGGAGCCCTTGTATGATATGGTTGTGATGTGCAGCGGAGCTGCGGAAAATGGTATCAAATAGATGATGATGTTGTACTGGTATTGTTTCCTATGTGTTTGTGGTTATGGTGGTTGACATCAGGGTTTTAGGGTTGGGTTGTGTATATGAATAAAATTGGAAGGGTTAACTAAGGAATTGTGGGGCATGGTAGTTGATTAAATACGGGAAATCAATGGAATTGATTGGGTGATAAAATAAAATTGTGTTGTGTTTCTCGTGTTTTTTCATAACATTTTTTGTGGATGGAAGGGATATTTTTATGAACATTTGATCTGGTATGGTTGTTGTTAGTTTCTCGGTAGTTTGGGAACTGATAAACTAAAACCGTTGAAACAAGAAAATCTTTATGGGGATTGGGGATTTTTATTGTGTTCATACTTTTGTGTTTGTAGTGCTGAGAAATGTGCTCATATCCTTTGTGTAGAAGCCTTAGGAGGGATGAGTGGTTGATATAATTATATAAATCTGCAGTTCTTATGTTTCTAATTCGTGCCCCACCCATGTTGAGAACTTAGTGTTGAACACCCTATTTCATGGGTATGGTATTTTTCCCAACACTCCTATGAGTGGCTTGTTATTATCTCATTTTTTCTCCCTTTCCAAAATATACCAAGACTCTTCGGGCTGTCTGTGATGGCTTGAAGTCCATTATTAGCCCAAGAATCTTCGGGGAGTGTGGTTGTGGTGGTTGGACCAGGTGATTGCGGGCTGGTTGTTTCCCATGTTTCATCGAGATAAGGCCCATGTGTCTTCAGGCGTGGAAGTAGTTATTCTGAGCCAAGTGATTGCGGGTGTGGTAATGTGTGGCGGTTATGGCCCAAGTGTCTATGGGAGAGATGTTTAGTTGTGGCCCAGGTGTCTAAGGGTGGGATGTGAGGTTGCGGACCAGGTGTATGCGGGCGGAATGTGCGGTTTTGGCCCCGATGTGTGCGGGCGGGTGTGGCAGTGGGACAATAGTGAGAATGGCAGGATTTGTTTGATTCTTAAGATATCTTCAATAACTACTGGGAAAGTGGCATAGGGTACCCAAATATCGATGTGCTTTTACTATACTTTACTTGACTTGCATTATTTAGGGAGTGTTCTTTGGTAAGGCTTGAGTGGATAGTTTATCATGCAAGATGATTTTGTCATCTCCTTTCTCACAGGGCAGTAGAATGTCCCTCCAATGGGGCACTAGAGATGTTGGTTGTCCCTACTGAGTATATTTGTATTCTCACCCAATTTATATAAAACTGCTTTCAGGATTCCAGGAGGACTTCAGGGATTGTGCGAGACCGTACTTTCTTGGACCATGGGGCAGTTGTTGTTGTTGTTTTCCTTTTCATGGTACTTTAGCTTTGGAGTTTTTGGGGCTTGTATCTTTTAGTTTTTAACATTCATGTGGGGATGGTTTACTTTTGGTTTTTCCTTAACCTCCAGCTTTGGTTTTGTTTGGGATTTTCTATCTTATCTCCCGATCTTATTAAAATAAAAAGGGTAATGTCTTCCATTTTGTGTGAGATTCTATACCCTTGGTGCTGGTTTCCACCCCGGTACCTATTGAAGGCGGGTTTCAGGGCTCATTATCTCTCCTTCAACTTATAGAGGGAAGGGCTTGGCAATCTGATGTCCCTTCCCTCCTTTTAGTAACGGTGGGTCATGACATCTTATCATATTATTTTTTCCTAAATTAACCCATTTACAACTGACATGGTTGAAAATTACTATGTTTTAAATTATTATTTATGAAAAGAAAATATGTAATAAATTTAGACACATATATTAAAAAAAGAAAATAATTTTTTAAATTTTAATACACTGAATCATCTAAATTAAATTTAAAATTAAACCGAAAAAACGAAATGAAAAATAGTTTTTCGAAAAAATATCTCATTTAGAAATAAAATTTTAACACTCTACTCAATTAAAAAATAAATCCAAAAAAAATAATTGTATTAATTAAATATAATAAAATACAAAGAATTAAATAATAATCTAAAAAATTTATTTTAACATATATATAAATTTATAATATATTGTTTTAAAAAATAAGTATATATTCACTATTTAATTAAAATAAAATATTTTTAGAAAATTTTATTAAAATATTAAATTAATAGTTTTATTATTAATTTAAATTTGAAATTTACATGTTAATATAAAAATTAAATGATATGTAAAAATAATAATATTCACTCAATAAAATAAGAAAAACACAATTCTTTATGAACAATTATTTTTCTATAATTATACGCCTTTACTAAAAACTGTGTGATTATTTTCTAAATAATATACCAATACATTCATATTTATATAAACAAGAATATTTATATTATAAAGTATTTATTAATTTTCATCCCTTACAATTTAATAGTTAGTATAAAACATTCACATTCAAATAATTAAGAGTTTTTTTTCAACATGATGTGGTGTATCTTATAGGGAGTCCAACATAGGGTTTCCTTTTAAAATATGAGGATGTTACATCCACCACAAAACTTTTATTAAATTTTTATCTCAATTTGAAATAATATTTTGGAACATGTTTTTCGCTTTTCAAAATACCATTGTTGAAATCACACTTTTGTAAGAAGGATTCAAAAAACATCCTCTATATAATAGAGTAATGGGATGTACAATAGTATAATATATTATAATACAGAAAAATAATAAATCATCATATGACGATATGTTATTTAACCAAAAATATTACCCTATAATACAAAATGTTAAATATAAATAATAATTATTCATAAAATACCTCTAATATATTCTAAAATAACATTGATCAGCAAAAATGATGAAGGATTTTATCCCATACAATTCTATGATAAATATAATATTTATGTCAAAATAATATCAATCAATCTAATTATATCATAGAAAATTGTAATTAACATAATCACATACTCTCTATGATATGTTAAAAATTTACAAAAATAAAAATAATCTCCATAAAGTGGCATGTTGATCATATACTATTCAAAAATATAATTCAACATTGTCTCCTAAAATGAAATCCCAAAATATTGTATTTACCTTTATCCTATGTTGTTCCCTAAAAATAATACTGATATTCTTCAGAAATAACATCAATCATGTAGAGACCCGAATCTTGACGTACAAGGAAAATACATTACTTTTTCGGAATACTTAATACATAACAAAAACATACACAGAAGGACCGTAATAGTTTAGTGTCATTGTAAACTCGGAATAAAATCATCTAATCGTGAGGAAAGAACTTCAACAACTCCCATAACGATCTTCCCCTTTTTGTTTCCTTACCTAAAACCATTCTTTACTTCCTAGTGGAAATAAAACATAAAAAGGGTGAGCTCAAATGCCCAGTAAGGGAAAACATAGATAACATAAAACAATCCATAAACATTTGGAAGCAAAAACATGGCTATGTAATTTAAACATCAAAATCTTGAGCAAAGACATATATCATGGATGTACGTAAGGCATATGTCATAATAGAACATCAAACATGATAAAATGGGAATAAAACATGTAATTGTGGCAACCATTCATCACATTTCATGATTTCTATAGTAGCCAAGGCATTGCTGCAAAGACCATCTTAGTAGACAAAGTCCCTTTCTGAATTGAGTTCACTCCTCGTTTCAGTCCTGTAACACTGAACCAGATTAACTTACCATTCCAGCCATGTCAATATCATGAGATATAAATCTTTACCCAATGCATTGGAGCGAGATATAGGTTCCACCAATCTCATAATGAAATAATTCTTACTTGTGCCACAACATAAACCCAAATCATTCATCATAACCTAATGAATAAAAATGGGTTTCATAAACATCATCCCATCATAACATAATCCATATAAAAAATAAATATCATTTCATCATAACAAAAGTGAAATCATTTAAATCATAGAGACATTATACTCGAAACATACACATATGAAATAATTTCATCTTGAATGAATAATGGTTTTGATAAAACACTTAAAATGAATTCTTGAAGAAAATATCCTTTCTTCTTCAAAATCATTTTAATTTCACAAAATGTCATGATATTTTAAAAGGTTCTTTTTTAAAATAGTCATGAAATATTTTGGAGTATACTTCATGAAAATAAGGCTTTATAAAACAGAAAAAATCCTTTAATGCCGTATACGTTAAAAAAACATTCTTCTCATACTTTTGTCCGAAAAGTCAAAAAGTACCTCGTAACATAAACAAAAGAAAGATTCCTTACATACCATGTAGTAAAAGACAAAAAATGGGTAAAAAGGAATTTAAAAATACATGAAAACAGTTTTTTAAAACATGGAAATGGATGATATAAATAACCCTAGTAAATACTTACGAATAAGCAATCTCAGATAAAAATGAGATTTGAAAAATTATCCCTTACCTTAGGTCTGATATGATTTTTAGGTTTCCAAACCTCCTGTATAATGATTTAAATAATGTCATTGAATAATTATAGAATCATATTCATTGTTATGATATCATATATGGTTCATTTATGACTTTATATTACCCGTTCTTTTGTAAGATCTATGTTAAAGCAGCGTTTTGGGTTAAATCGTTTTATTTATTGTACGTGTTTGCACTTGTCGTTCTTGATATTATTAATTATATCCTGATTTAATTAATTCAATAATGTAATAAATGATATACATATAATATATATTTCAGTATATATATATATATATGATAGATAGATTAAATGAAATGAAATACACCATTCATGGAGACGGTAGGTCGTACGTACATATGAACGTTGTTTTCATTTCCTTATTGAATTGAATGAAATTAAGTAGATGCCATAAATATATATACACATAAATCTAGTATCATTATTATGTCATATATTTCATGATTACTTATTATATATATATTATAATCATTCATGAATGGTTAACATGGAGAATGAATCTCATCGCGTCGTGGAGACGGTAGTCCGTACGTATGCACGAGCGATGATATCATTATCATGATCATGGAATTTTATTGGAGTGTATGTATACTATATCTGATACAATATCACTTTACAATAACCATATATCGTTATTATTTACACCATTATACCCATCCAAGTAAGGTGGTGGTGGAAAATAGATTACACCACGGCGTGGAGACGATATTCCATATGTACGCATGCGCGGTGATTTCGTTTTCCGTAGGATAGATAGATGGTGAAATAGGGTCATTTCATACTTATAATAACATATCAGTATATTAGTGATACATATTCTATTACTTAATAATTTAAAAACTAATGAATAAGAAGTGGAAGAATAAATAAAGTTGAAAGAATCGGTAACAGACATTACCTCTTATTTGAAGCGCCTCTTTGAGACCTCCACTTAGGGAACTAAAATTGGTATTTGAAGAATACCAGGACCTATAGGATGTTTCTAGGGGAGTGGAGAAGATAATTTTTCAGGGTTTGTCCAAGCATGAAGGCTCAAAGTGGTGTGAGGAAGATAGGGAGGAGGTTCCCTTTTATAAGGGAGGAAAGGGGCACCATTGGAAAAACTAAAATTATTATTTAATTATAAAGTCATATTCAGGTTTAAATAGATCCAAATGGATTTATTTCAAAACTAAGGTGGGTATGGGTCGAAATACCCTCGTCCAATAGAATTTGGACATGTTTAGTTTACTATTTTAACCATATCATTTAGATATAACTTTAAGTTAGATTATTTTACTTTTACCGTGTCTTTTTGTGTTCTTACACTATATGGTTAATAAACTTACTATAACTAGCCAAACGAACCCCAAATTGTTTATTATTAATATATATAACCTTATATAAGTAATTTGGCCGAACCGTAGATTCTTAGGAATAAAATAACAATTAATAATATAATATTTGGTTTAAAAACTATTTTATGTCAATTTTGACACTATTTGGTAATTGATTTTTGTGAAAATCCTAAAAGAAATATTATTTCGAAAAAAGTTAATTTAGTCAATAATAACATCTCATATTAACATTGAAAATTATTGGAATTCATAAAAAGCCTCAAATTACATTTATTTGGGTATTTATAACATCAATTATGTCGATATTTCATTAATGATATAATGACTGCATCATCATTGTGTCACAAATAAATTATATTATATAAAGTCTAAAAATTAAAAATAAAATACCATTATGTAGGAAATCTTTTTATCTTTCTAGTGAGTATTTATAGTTGAATTTATCTCAGGTATAACCCTATATTAAAAATGATTTACATATTAAACATGGATTTTAACTATTTTAACACTTCTTTAAATAAATTAATAATAAGTGTCCTAATCTAATCCAAGTGGGCCTAAATGGTAATGTTTTATTCCTCAGGTTTTTTTTGGTCTACTTCCACTTTTCCAATAAAATGAGGACATGTGTCAGGGTAATAATAATATCATTTTTACCCTTAATTACCCTATTTACTTTTAACCGTGGTAAATAAAAGTAAAAAGTTACTATTCACAAAAAATTATTTTCATCTCATTGAACCACATTTTACTTACTGACATCAACCGTTTCTCTCGGATTTTTTAAATTCCATTCCGAAAAGCGGTAAAATTAAGTTTTATGTAAATTTTCAAATTCTCATAGGAGGTGGGTAAAAGACGGTCAAAAGTTCAATAAAATTTTTATAAATCTAAAATTATTAAAAATGACTCCAATGAATTAAATTGAAATTATATAGGTATTATGTGTAAATTTCGACCTAAAACAAATTTAAATAGAATAAATAATTATTTAAATAAAATGTCGATTTTAAAATATTAACCCAGAGTTTTCAATATTCATAAAAAATAGAAAGTTTTCAGAAAATACCAAAATTTCACACTAGGCTAATTTCGATATTCTGAATCCAAAACTGAAGTCCATTTTGAAAGATAAAATTTACAAAATTTCAAAAAGTGGTTATTACTATTCATAACTGCTAGTTTTAATAATATTTTAATAACATATCGTTGTTTAGTGAAACTCGGTATTGTGTACAGCACACGCTATCGAGGAAGATCACGACTGTGTGTAATGCAGCCATGTTAGGGTTGTGTGTTGTGCAAGACTCTTTTGTTGTATCGTACAACACAAGACATTAATAAAATTAAAAAGAATATTTTTCATAAAATATCCGGGTGTTACATTCTACCCCCCTTAAAATGAATTTCGCCCTCAAAATTCGTCGGGGTTATAAATGGTTTTCTAATAGAATGTTTCATTAATTAAAACCCACATCGTAAAAAGAAATACCAAAAACCAATCTTTAAAAACTAAATTATGAAACATAACAGTTTCTCAAATTAACTAATCACTAGGTTTCCACATATGAAAACATAGGTGAAAATATGGAAATGGAAGAGAATCCTAACCATCATGTTCTGATGGAGAGTGGTAGAGAACATGTATATGAAAAAGACCACAATCACAAAGCCATTGATTTTTCATGATCTAAGGTACCATCTGATTCATCAGATATAAGAGAACTAGGACAAGAATTTTGGTTTTCAAGATCATTTCCCTAATGTTGATGAATTAAAAGAAATACATACATGATTTTGGTACAATTTCACTGTTGTTTGTGAATTGAACAATTTCCACTACATCCCTTAAATAAATGAAGTTGAATGTGTTATTCGTGATGTGTTAGCAGTTCATGTGATAGAATGATGGGTCATTCCATCTATTTCAAACAAAAGGTTAGAAAAAGATATAAGTCCATCTTATGGTTAATCGTATATGGTTCTAAAAATGAACTTATACTTCATATATCATACCTCTTAATAAAATAAAACTAGTTTATACTAACCAGGGTCTTCCTGCATGCCATTGGTAGGTGATAAAGGCCAGGCGCACTTTAGTTGTGGGTTTAATTCCCACAGCCTTGTCCGACGCGCTGGGCTGTCACCCGTCTTGCAGGTTGTCCTTTTTTCAAAAACTACATTACTATAACATCCCATCAATTATATCAAAAAAAATTCTATCCTTAAACAATACTAACTTATGTCCAACATAATCCATTCCAATCTTTAGGCTTATCCATAATACTACAGTCCTCTCTCATAATATAGTGAAAACGATTACCAGAGATTTCATATAACAAGCATGTTAATACCATCGTTGAACCCCATATGTCATAAGATATGACTTGTTGGTCACATTCCAAATATTCGAAGGCCTTAATCATGTATTCTCTTAAAAACTGAATACCCATGGAATCTTAGTGAAAACATTAGTGATGTCAATAGTTAACTCTTTCCACATACCAAAAACCCAAAATTCTCTATACTCAAACCATGATATAAATATTTCATTATATCAGTCATGAGCTCATTAATACTGTCAAACATTACATTTTCTCCTCAGAATATCATCTTCTTTCAAAAAATATATCAATCAAAATCCATGGTTACCGGTACCATTGAACATATACTTTCAAGTAATTTAGGAAAAACAATTGTGTAACAATCCTTATATGATTCTTTATTCCATAGTACCATACATTATTCTTTATAAACATACAATCATTCCACTGACTTCTTAAACCACTGACTAAGATTCATCATTTCTTTCATCTCATATTTCATTTATAGTCTCTTCTTCATCATCCACATATATACTAATCATATGACCATGCAGATTCTCTTCATGAGATTTTCCCTTAGGGCATTGGTTTTCATAATGCCCATACATTCCACATTTAAAACATCTAATCATGGTTGATGCTATAGCAATACCATTATCCTTTTCCATGGTTTTAAATGAACCTTTTCCTTTGTACTTATTCGCTTTGTGTCCTTCTTTTCCACACCCAAAGCATGTTCTAGATCCTTTAAAACAATATCCCTGATACCTCTTCCCACATGATTTACATGAGGGGAATTGATCATTCTTTCCTCTATGATCATCATGAAACTCCATCTCTCTCTTATTATCTTAGTCGGAAAACATACCAATGTTGAGATTATTGACCATATTATGAGATTTATGATTAGGAATAATAACGATTTTTGGACTTCTAGATCTCGTTTCATTTGGTTTCTCATGAAGAATATCATTCCATTGTTCTCCATATCCTCCATTATCGTGAATCTTCAAGTTTCCATCTATTTTCTAAAACCCAAAAAGAATAGTGTGAGAGGAAAAAATCATGCTAGGGAAAAAAACATAGTGAAGGGAGAGTACCCTCAATATCTAACATCTTAGGTTAAATTCTAAAATCGTTACCGTAGTTCTAGGACTATATACTATACATATACTTTTCCTTAGGGACATCCCTAGACATACCTTAGAAATATCTCTAGGGATCTCACTAACATTTTTGCATCCTTGTTTCCAAAGATTGACTAAACCATTCCTCTGATACCAACTGTAGAGACCCGAAGCTTGACGTACATCGACAATACATTACTTTTGCAGAATACTTAATACATAACAAAAATAGACACACAAGGACCGTAATAGTTTAGTGTCTTTGGAAACTCAGAATAAAATCTTCTAATCGTGGTGAATGATCTTCAAAAACTACCATAACGATCATCCCCTTTTTGTTTCCTTACCTAAAAACATTCTTTACTTCCTATGGAAAATAAAACATAAAAAGGGTGAGCTCAAATGCTCAGTAAGGGCAAACATAGATAACATAAAACAATCCATAAACATTTGGAATCAAAAACTTGAACATGAAATTTAAACCTCAAAATTTTGAGCAATGACATAAATCATGGAAGTACGTAAGGCATATATCATAATATAACATCAACCATAATAAAATGTGAATAAAACATGTAATTGTGGCAACCATTCAGCATATGTCATGATTTCCATAGTAGCCAAGGCATTGCATCCAAGACCATCTTAGTGGACAAGGTCCCTTTCTGAATCGAGTTCACTCCACATTTCAGTCCTGTAACACTGAGCCAGATTAACATATCGTTCCAGACATTTCTATCTCATGAGATAAAAATCATTATCCAATTCATTTGAGGTAGATATAGTTCCCACCCATCTCATAATGAAATCATTCTTACTTGTGCCACGACATAAACATAAATCATTCATCATAACCCAAAGAATAAAAATGGGTTTCATAAACATAATCCCATCATTTCATAATCCATATAAAACAACTGGATATCATTTCATCATAAGAAAAGTGAAACTATGTAAATCATAGAGACTTTATACTTGAAACATACACATATGAAATAATTTCATCTTAAATGAAAAATTGTTTTGATAAAACACTTGAAATGAATTCTTGAGGAAAATATCCTTTCTTCTTAAAAATTATTTTCTTTTCAAAAAATGTCATTCAATTTTATAAGAAAAGGATTTTTTTGAAAATAGTCATGAAGTATTTTGGAGGAAGCTTCAAGAACATAAGTCTTTATAAAACCGTAAAATTCCTTTCATGCCGTATACATTAAATAAAACATTCTTCTCGTACTTTTGTCGGAAAAGTCAAAAAGTGCCTCGTAGCGTAAACAAACGAAATATTCCTTACATACCATGTAGTAAAAGTCAAAAAATGGGTAAAAAGGAATTTCAAAATACATGTTAACACTTTTATAAAACATGGACATGGATGATAGAAATAACCCCAGTAAATACTTACGAATAAGCAATCTCGGATAGAAATGAGATTTGAAAAATTATCCCTTACCTTAGGTCCGAAATGCTTTGTACATATCTGAACCTCATGTATAATTATTTAAATAAAGTCATTGACTTATAACAGGATCATATTTATTTTTATGATATCATATATGGTTCACTTATGACTTTATATTACCCATTCTTTTGTAAGTTCCATGTTAAAGCAGCATTTTGGGTTAAATCATTTTATTTATCGTACGTGTTTGGACTTGTTGTTCTTGATATTATTAAATATATCCAGTTTACTTAATTAAATAATGTAAAAAATGATTTTCATATAATATATATTTCAGTATATACATGTATATATATGATAGGTCGATTAAATGAAATGAAATACACCGTTCATGGAGACGGTCGGTCGTACGTACGCATGAACGTTGTTTTTGTTTCCTTATTGAATTGAATGAAATTAAGTAGATGAAATACATATATATAAAAATAAATCAATTATCATTATTATGTCATATATTTCATGATTAATTATTATATATACTGTATAATCATTCATTAATGGTTTACATGGAGAATGAATCTCATCGTGTCGTGGAGACGGTAGTCCGTACGTACGCATGAGCGATGATATCATTCTCATGATCGTAGAATTGTATTGGAGTGTATGTATACTATTTCAGAATCAATATCACTTTACAATAATCATATATATTTATTATTTACACCATTATACCCATCCAAGTAAGGTGGTGGTGGAAAATAGATTACACCACGGTGTGGAGACGGTATTGTGTACGTACGCACGTGAGGTGATTTCATTTTCCGTAGGATGAATGTATGGTGAAATATGGTTGTTTCATAATTATAATAACATATATGTATATGACTGATACTTATTTTATTACTTCATAATTAAAAAACTAAATAAGAAGAAGTGGAAGAATAAATAAAGTTGAAAGAATTGGTAACAGACATTACCTCTTCTTTGAAGCGCCTATTGGATACCTCCTCTTAGGGCACTAAAATTTGTATTTTAAGAATACTCGGACCTCTAGGTTGTTTCTAGGGAAGTGGAGAAGAGAATTTTTAAGGCTTTCTCCGAGCATGAAGGCTCAATGTGGTGTGAGGAAGAGAGGGAGGAGGTTCCCTTTTATAAGGGAGGAGAGGGGCACCTTTGGGAAAACTAAAAATATTATTTAATTATAAAGTCATATTGAGTTTTAATTATCTCAAAATTGATTTATTTCAATGATATGGTGGTTATGGGTAGAAATCCTCTCATCAAATAGAATTTGGACAAGATTGGGTTACTATTTTAACCTTGTCATTTAGATTTAACTTTATGTTAGATAATTTTACTTTTAACATGTCTTTTTGTGTTCTTACACTATAAAGTTAATAAACACAATATAACAAACCAAAAAACCCCATGATGTTTATTATTAATATATATAACGTTATCTAAGTAATTTAGCAGAACCTTATATTTTTAGGAATAAAATAACAATTAATAATATAATATTTGTTTTTAAAACTATTTTATGTCAATTTTGACACTATTTGGTAACTGATTTTTGTGAAAATACTAACAGAAATATTAGTTCACAAAAAGTTAATTAAATCAATACTAACATGTCATATTAACATATATAATTATTTTAATTAATAAAAAACCTCAAATTACATTTATTTGGGTATTTATAACATCAATTATGTCGATATTTCATTAATAATATAATTACTGCATCATCATTGTGTCATAAATATATTATATTATTTAAAGTCTAAAAATTAAAAATAAAATACCATTATGTAGGAAATATTTTTAGATTTCAATGGAATATTTATAGTCGAATATATCTTATGTATAACCCTATATTGAAAATCATTTACTTATAAAACATTGATTTTAACTATTTTAACCCTTCTTTAAATAAATTAATAATAAATGTCCTAATCTAATCCAAGTGGGACTAAATGGTCATATTTTATTCCTACGGTTATTTTTGGTCTAATTACACTTATCCAATAGAATTAGGACATGTGTTAGGGTAATAAAAATATAATTTTTACCCTTAATTACCCTATTTACTTCTAACTGTGGTAAAGAAACGTAAAAAGTTACTATTCACAAAATATTATTTTCATCTCATTAAACCAAATTTTACTTACTGACATCAACCATGTCTCTCGGATGTTTGAAATTCCATTCAAAAAAGTGGTAAAATTATGTTTTATGTAAATTTGCAAATTCTCTTAGGAGGTGGGTAAAAGACGGTCAAAAGTTCAATAAAATTTTTATATATCTAAAATTATTAAAAAATGACTCCAATGAATGACATTGAACTTATATATGTATTATGTTTCAATTTCAACCTAAAATAAATTTAAATATAATAAATAATTATTTAAATATAAAAGTCGGTTTTAAAATAGTAACCTAGTGTTTTCACCAATCTTCAAAAATTAAATGTATTCAAAAAAATACCAAAAATTAACCCTAGGCTAAATTAGATATTCCAAAACAAAAAATTAAGTCCATTTCGAATGATGAAATTTACAAAATTTCAAAATGTGGTTGTTACTATTCATAACGGCTAGTTTTAATAATATATTAATAACATATCCTTGTTTCGTGAAACTCAGTATTGCGTACAACACACTCTATCGAGGAAGGTCGCGATTGCGTGTAATGCAGCCATGTTAGGGTTGCATGTTGTGCAAGACTCCTTTTTTGTAGTGTACAACACAAGATATCAATAAAATAAAAAAGAATATTTTTCATAAATTCTCGGGGTGTTACATTCTACCCTCGTTAAAATGAATTTCGCCCTCGAAATTCGTCGGGGTTATAAATGGTTTACTACTCGAAAGTTTCTTTAATAGAAACCCACATCGTAAAAAGGAATTCCAAAACCAATATGTAAAAACTAAAGTATGAAACATAACCGTTACCCAAATTAACTAATTGTTTGGTTTCCACATAAGAGAAAATAGGTGAAAATATGGATATGGAAGAGAAACCTAGCCATCATGTTCTGATGGATAGTGGTAGAGAACATGGCTATGAAAAATACAACAGTCACAAAGCCATAGATTTGTGATGATCTAAGGTACCATCTGATTCATCAGATATAACGGAACTAGGACATCATTTTTGGTTTTCAAGATCATTTCCCTAAAGTTGATGAATTAAAAGAAATACTTACATGATTTTGGTACAATTTCACTATTGTTCGTGAATTGAACAATTTCCACTTCATCTTTTAAAGAAATGATCTTGAATTTGTTATTCGTGATGTGTTAGCAGAACATGTGATAGAATTATGGGTCATTCCGTATAGTTTAAACCAAATGTTAGAAAAAGTTATAAGTCCATCTTATGGTTAATCGTATATGGTTCCAATAATGAACTTATACTTCATATATCATACCAATTAATAAAATAAACCTAGTTTATTCTAACCAGGGAATTCTTGTAGGCCAGTGGTAGGCGATAAAGGCCAGTCGCACTTCGGTTGTGGGTTCAATTCCAACAGCCTTTTCCGACGCGCTGGGCTGTCACCCGTCCTGTAGGTTGTCATTTTTTCTAAAACTACATTACTATAACATCCCATCAATAATATTGAAAAATATTATATCCTTAAACAATACTGACTTATGTCCAACATAATCCATTCCAATCTTTTGGCTTATCCATAATACTACAGTCCTCTCTCATAATATAGTGAAAAAGATTACCAAAGATTTCATATAACAAGCATGTTAATAACATCGTTGATCCCCATATATCATAAGATATGTCTTGTTGGTCACATTCCAAATATTCGAAGGCCTTAATCATGTATTCCCTTGAAAAATGAACACCCATTAAATCTTAGTGAAAACATGAGTGCTGTCAAAAGTTAACACATTCCACATACCAAAAACCCAAAATTCTGTATACTCAAACCATGATATAACTATTTTTTTATATCAGTCCTGAGCTCATGAATAATGTCAAACATTTCATTTTCTCCTTATCATATCATCTTCTTTCCAATAATATCTCAATCACTTTCCATGGTTATCGGTACCATGCAACATATACATTCAAACACTTTAGAAAAAACAATAGTGTAACAATCCTTAAATGATTCTTTATTCCATAGTACCATACTTTATTTTCTATAAACATACAATCATTCCACTAACTTCTTAAACCACTGAATGAGATTCATTATTTCTTTCATATCATATTTCATTTGTAGTCTTTTCATCATCATCCACATAAATACTACTCATATGACCATGTTGATTCTCTTCATGAGATTTTCCCTTAGGGCATTGGTTTCCATAATTCCCATACATTCCACATTTAAAACATCTAATAATTGTTTATGTCATAGAAATACCATTATCCTTTTCCATGGTGTTAACTGAACCTTTTCCTTTTCACTTATTGGATTTGTGTCCTTCTTTTCCACACCCAAGGCATCTTTCAGATCCTTTGAAACAATCTCCTCGATGTCTCATCCCACACAATTTACATGAGGGAAATTGCACTTTCCTTCCTCTATGATCATCATGAAACTCCATCTTTCACTTATTATCTAAGTTAGGAAACATACCAATGTTGAGATTATTGATCATATTATGAAATTGATTATTCGGCATAATAAAGATGCTGGGACTTCCAGATCTTGTTCCATTTGGTTTCTCATGAAGAATATCATTCCATTGTCCGCCATATCCTCCATTATCATGAATCATCAAGTTTCCAGCCATTTTATAAAACCCAAAAAGAATAATGTGAGAGGAAAGAATCATTCTAGGGAAAAACAAAATAGTAAAGGGTGAGTATCCTCAATATCTATCATCTTAGAATAAATTCTAAAATTGTTATCGTAGTTCTAGGAATATATCCTATACGTATAATTATCCTTAAGGACATCCCTAGACATACCTTAGAAATATCTCTAGGGATCTCACTCACGTTTTCACATCCTAGTTTCTAAAGGTTGAATAAAATTTTCCTTTGATACCAACTGTAGAGACCCGAAGCTTAACGTACATGGAAAATACATTACTTTTGCAGAATACTTAATACATAACAAAAACAGACACACAAGGACTGTAATAGTTTAGTGTCTTTGGAAACTCAAAATAAAATCTTCTAATTGTGGTGGGTTAGTCTCCCTCAACTCCCTCTTCCTTTTCAAAATCCTGCAATAATCCATATGATTGGGAATATGGTGGGGCGATTTCTCTGCTCTGATGTTCGGATGTCAACTGTTAGTCACCTGATAAATCCCCATATCTGTGTGGAGGTGGATGTTTCAAGGCCTTCAGTCAACTGGATTTGGCTCACTGTGGGTGAAGAGTTTTGATGGTGGCAGTCTATGGTATTTGAATCCTGGGTCGACTACTGTAACACATGCTTCTGATTGGGGAATACGGCTTCAAAGTGTCATTCGGAGGTATTAGGAAGAAGATGTTCTAACCTGAGGGAGAGGGTTCTCAAGACCCACAGGCTGGGGCCAATGCCCGCTGAAGGTGTGGTTTCTGGTATTGCTGGTAGTGTGGAGAACCGGGCTGCAATGCCCTTGAAGAAGTATGTTGAGATACCTCCAAATCAAGTTGTGTCTGCAGTGTTCAGTAGGCTTCGACATGATCTGCAATTGGGTGATGGGGAGTTACAGCCTGGTGCAAAAGATGGGTCATATTCTGGTGTAATGGGTCATCCAGCAGGTGTAATTGCAGCTGAGCAGGGCATACATCATGGTTTGTGTGGGAATTTATCTAATGGAAAGGTGGATAATTGGTGCAAGGGAGCAGTGAATATGAATGATGGTATGCTGGATGTGGTTGGCTGTGAGAGTGGTTCTCTAGGGTTATCGGATTCTACCAATGGTGCACAAGGGATGGCTGTGCATGATGAGGGTGTGGGCCTCACTGCTACTAGTTCACAGGTGTTGGATCAAGTGAATTTGGGGGAAGATCTCCCTTTGAATGAATTTCATAATGGGTCTTCTTCACAGGAGGGTGGCATTGGGTCCAATGCGGTGCAGCCGGGGTCTTTGATTATCTATGATAAGATGGAACATCTAAGGTGTCTTGCGGTTGACAGCAATGACTATTGCCAGCTGAGTAATGGAGCAGAGGATAATTTCCAGAATGTGATCATCACTGGGAAATGGGGGGACTGCTATGAGAGTGACAAGGAGAACTTTGGTGGTATGATCAAGACTTCATTTAGTGATGTGGTCCAAGGTGGGAGGACGAAGATGAATGAGGCCCAAGAAGTTTTGACTGCCCCTCCGCGACGCAGATCAAAGAAGGACTACTCCTCTCTGCCAAAGCCGTTGGTCACTAGGTCTTCTGGTGGTAATACTGAGCTCTTATACTTGGAGCGGATGAATTTGCGAAGAAAATATGCTACGGTTCTGAAGCATTATGAATGTTCGGAATGGGAATCAGCTACTGCGGAGGAATCTTGCTACCAGGGATGTGGAGATGGGTATGGTTCTTATGACATGTAACTCTTTCTTTTGAATTACACTGCTTGTTGACTATCATTTCATTTATTTTAATAAACAGTCAGGGGGTTATCCTCTGGATGAGCCTCTCTGGTAGAACATCAACCATGATAAAATGGGAATAAAACATGTAATTTTGGCAACCATTCAGCACATGTAATGATTTCCATATTAGCCAAGGCATTGCTGCCAAGACCATCTTAGTGGACAAAGTCCCTTTCTGAATCGAGTTCACTCCTGGTTTCAGTCCTGTAACACTGAACTGGTTTAACTTACCATTCCATCCAAGTCTATCTCATGAGATATAAATCATTACCCAATGCATTGGAGTGAGATATAGGTCCCACCCATCTCATAATGTAATCATTCTTACTTGTGCCACAACATAAACATAAATAATTCATCATAACCCAAAGAATAAAAATGGGTTTCATAAACATCATCCCATCATAACATAATCCATATAAAACAAATGTATATAATTTCATCATAAGAAAAGTGAAACCATGTATATCATAGATTTTTTATACTTGAAACATACACATATGAAATAATTTCATCTTAGATGAAAAATGGTTTTGATAAGACACTTGAAATGAATTCTTGAGGAAAATATCCTTTCTTCTCCAAAATCATTTTATTTTCACAAAATGTCATGCAATTTTAAAAGAAAAGGATTTTGTTGAAAATATTCATGAAATATATTGAAGGAAGCTTCATGAAAATAAGGCATTATAAAATTGTAAAAATCCTTTCATGCCGTATACGTTAAAAAAACATTTTTCTCGTACTTTTGTCGAAAAAGTCAAAAAGTACCTCGTAACGTAAACAAAAGAAAGATTCCTTACATACCATGTAGTAAAAGTAAAAAAATGGGTAAAAAGGACTTTAAAAATACATTAAAACACTTTTATAAAACATAGACATGGATGATAGAAATAAACACAATAAATACTTACGAATAAGCAATCTTGGATAAAAATTTGATTTGAAAAAGTATCCCTTACCTTAGGTCTGATATGCTTCGTACATTTCTGAACCTCTTGTATAATGATTTAAATAATTTCATTGAATTATTAAAGAATCATATTTATTATTATGATATCATATATTCTTCATTTATGACTTTATATTACCCGTTCTTTTGTTAGTTCCATGTTAAAACAGTGTTTTGGGTTAAATCGTTTTATTTATTGTACGTGTTTGGACTTATGGTTCTTGATATTATTACTTATATCCTGATTTATATAAATCGAGAATTTATAAAATGATTTACGTATAATATATATTTGAGTATATACATTTATATATGATAGATCGATTAAATGAAATTAAATACACCATTCATGGAGACGGTAGGCCGTATGTACGCATGAAGGCTGTTTTCGTTTCCTTATTGAATTGAATGAAATTAAGTAGATGAAATACATATATATACACATAAATCCAGTATCATTATTATGTCATATATTTCATGATTACTTATTATATATACTTTATAATCATTCATGAATTGTTAACATGGAGAATGAATCACATCGCGTCGGGGAGACGGTAGTCCGTACGTACGCACGAGCGATGATATCATTCTCAGGATCGTGGAATTGTATTGGAGTGTATGTATACTATTTCAGAATCAATATCACTTTACAATAATCATATATAGTTTTTTTACACCATTCTACCCATTCAAGTAAGGTGGTGGTGGAAAATAGATTACACCACGGCGTGGTGACGGTATTCCGTACATACGCACGCGCCGTGATTTCGTTTTCCGTAGGATGGAGAGTTGGTGAAATAGTGTTGTTTCATACTTATAATAACATATCAGTATATGAGTGATAGTGTTGTTATTACTTTATATGTAAACAACTAAATAAGAATAAGTGGAAGAAAAAATAAAGTGGAATGTATCGGTAATGGACATTACCAATTCTTTGAAGTGCCTCTTTGAGACCTCCTCTTAGGGCACTAAAATTGGTATTAGAAGAACACAAGGACCTATAGGATGTTTCTAGGGAAGCGGAGAAGAGAATTTGTCCGGGTTTGGCCGAGCATGAAGGCTCAATGTGGCGTGAGGAAGAGAGGGAGAAGGTGCCCTTTTATAAGGGAGGAGAGGGGCACCATTGGAAAAACGTAAAATATTATTTAATTATAAAGTCATATTCGGTTTTAAATAGCTCCAAATTGATTTATTTCAGATCTAAGGTGGTTATGGGTCAAAATCCTCTCATCCAATAGGATTTTACTTGTTTAGGATACTATTTTAACCTTATCATTTAGATTTAACTTTAAGTTAGATAATTTTACTTTTACCGTTTCTTTTTGTGTTCTTACACTATAAGGTTAATGAACTTACTATAATTAGAAACAATAACCCCAAGTTTATTATTATTAATATATATTACCTTATCTAAGTCATTTTCAGATGTTTAGATTTTTAGGAATAAAATAACAATTAATAATATAATATGTTTTTTAAAAACTATTTTCTGTGTATTTTGACACTATTTGGTAATTTATTTTTGTGAAAATCATAACAAAAATATTAGTTCAAAAAAAGTTAATTAAATCAATAATAACATGTCATATTAACATATAAAATTATTGTAATTTATAAAAATCATCAAATTACATTTATTTGGGTATTTATAACATCAATTATGTCGATATTTCATTAATAATATAATTACTGCATCATCATTGTGTCATAAATAAATTATATTATTTAAAGCCTAAAAATTACAAATAAAATACCATTATGTAGGAAATAGTTTTATATTTCTAAAAAATATTTATAGTCTATTTTATCTTATGTATAACCCTATATTTAAAATGATTTACTTATTAAAATTTGATTTTAACTATTTTAACGCTTCTTTAAATAAATTAATAATAAATGTTCTTATCTAATCCAAGTGGGCCTAAATGGTTATATTTTATTCCTAAGGTCGTTTTTGGTCTAATTAAACTTATCTAATAGAATTAGTACATGTATTAGGGTAATAATAATATCATTTTTACCCTTAATTACCGTATTTACTTTTAACCGTGGTAAATAAAAGTAAAAAGTTACTATTCACCAAAAATTATTTTCATATCATTGAACCACATTTTACTTACTGACATCAACCGTGTCTCTTAGAATTTTTAAATTCCATTCACAAAAGTGGTAAAATTATATTTTATATAAATTTGCAAATTCTCCTAGGAGGTGTGTAAAAGACGGTCAAAAGTTCAATAAATTTTTTGTATATCTAAAATTATTAAAAAATAAATCCAATGAATTACATTGAACTTATATATGTATTATGTGTCAATTTAGACCTAAAATAAATTTAAAGAGAATAAATATATATTTAAATAAAAAGTCAGTTTTGAAATAGTAACCCAGTGTTTTCACTATTCATCAAAAATTGAATGTTTTCAGAAAAATACCAAAATTTCACCCTAGGCTAATTTCGATATTCCGAATCCAAAAATGAAGTCCATTTTGAAAGTTGAAATTTACAAAATTTAAAAAATTGGTTATTACTATTCATAATGGCTAGTTTTAATAATATTTTAATAGCATATCGTTGTTTAGTGAAACTCGGTATTGCGTACAACACACACTATCGAGGAAGGTCGCGATTGCGTGTAATGTATCCAAGTTAGGGTTGCGTGTTATGCAAGACTCCTTTTTTGTAGCGTACAACACAAGACATCAATAAAATTAAAAAGAATATTTTTCATAAAATCTCGTGGTGTTACAAATCACATATTCAAATAAACATTTTCAAATTTCTATTTCTATATACACAATGAAAACTATGTTTTCCAAGATTAATTTTTCATTAATCCATCTTGTAAGTTAACATAAAAAAATATTTAATACTAATAGGCCATCACATTTTCCAGTGGTAGGTGAGGTACCCCTGTCACATATTAATTGGGGATTCAAAACTCACAATATTAACATATGCAATGGGTTGGTACATGACTTACTATTTATAATTAATTTGTCATACCAAATTAATATAATCCAAATAAAATTCAAAAAAATCTGATAAAATCCAACAAATAACCGTATGGTTTTCATCATTAAAAATTTTATTTGACCTCAACTGTTACCTCAATATATTCATTTTTCATTCAAAAATAGAATAATCCATAATATAATCAAAAAATAATTTATCCATATTTATCATTTGTCCATTAAAATTTAAAAAAAAAATTCCATGGAAGGGGTTTCTTGGAAAATGAACATATGGTGAAAAATAAAATTATATAACCATCATGTTATCATTACCTCTTATTAAATAATCTCATCAAAATATCCTTATCTTCTAAAATGTCTAAAAATTTGTCTAATAAAAATTTAATTGTCAAAAGAAAATAAATTACTTATTTTGGTGTCATTAAATAACGATAAAAATTATTACTATATAGAGGATATTTTTTGAGTTTTATAGAATTATGTCATGAATCATTCATAAAATCTAATACAATATAATGTACATAATTCTTTTAATTATCAATTTTATTATAATATGTAACTTTTAAAACAAACAATGGTTTATTTACATGAATAGTCTTCATGAAATTAAACCTGACAAATTATTTCTATTTTACCTTCCTTATAAAATGACAATAAATTTTGTATCATTTTATGAAAAAATATTTATAATGGGGCACTAAAAGAAATTATAAAACATTAGACCAAAAATAATTAAAATAATTTTCCTTTTAAAAAATAATGTTTTGGAAAAAAATAAATATTTTCTTAACCACACATTCTTATTTTCTCCCAAAATATTAAGAATTCCATTTTTCCTCCGGAGTTGATCCTTTTAAATTTTGACATATTGATTATTTTTGACCTATTACAAATTAATAATGTGTTCATAAAGGTATCAGGGGTCTATTTATATTTTGGAGCCCATAACCATGTTTTTGGGAGAAAATGGCATATCAAATTGTAATAGGAAATAATGCGGGGTAATGGTGTATGGTTAGTTTTAACTATGACGGGTTAGCCAATGGGTTGATATTTAGAACATGATCTTTCGAAATCATGCAAAATGGACTGCATGGCCATGAAAAAAAAGAAATGTCTAATATTTTTTCATGAATGTAAATGGTTTCCCAAACTATGTGGCCTAATTGTGTGGGTTCCCCCTCACTACCTCTATTATTTCTTAGTTTGTTAATAATTTTTAAAACCATGATCCCAACCATGGGATGGCTATTTTTGGATCATTTTACAACTTCCCCCAAAAAATATGTTTTTGATATATCATATCTCCAGTACTAGTGTCCATAAAATAAAACATATTCACTTCCTCCCATTTATCTCTCTTTCTGGATAAACTAGGAATTAATGGGACTCCTCCATCTGATGTCTGATAGAACATCATTTTATCTTTTTGGGTTCCTCTTGGTGTGATCTTAATTTATATTTAATAATTCACTATTCTTAATTCTAAGGATGACAATATTTAGATACAAGATCATATTCCCTATTTTCAGTTTATTGATCTATTCCTAAGATATTCTCCAATCTAGCTTCTGGATGAGGAGTAAAGTATGAGTTCATTATTGGTTGTATATAACTCATCCCTAGAAATCTCTCCTTTCTAATTTTTCACGTGTTCATTTTTATTTCATCTATAATCGAATTTTAAATGTATATACCTTAATATTAGTTGTTAGAATAATGTTTTAATACCCACTACTTTTATGTTATTCATCATTGGTGGTAACGTCCACAACACTAAACACCTCACATATGATTTTTCATTTTTAAATATTTTACTAGCCTGGTATCTACATCTGTTCACCATTAGGGTGTGATTCATCTTAAATATGAAAATGCTAAACCTAACTTCATAAAATTATGTGTTAATTGATCAATATGTAGTTCATTTATTTGATTATTAGTTGACCCATCTACAATATGTTCTTCAACAAGAATAATGAATCTCAATTTAAATTTCCAGGTTTATTGAAATATATGTATTTGAATTATTAAATATAAATGAATGTTAATGAATTCTCATAGAACCCCATTACATATAATGTGTTAGGTAAAATAATCAACCTAATTAATTGATCATAAATGATATATATATATATATATTTAATATTTTCATTCCCCATTCCTTTTCAAACTATTGTAATGCAAGAAATGAATGAAATGAAAATATTAAATGTTATGACTATTACATGGATCAATTAAATAAGTGATATAACTATAAGAAACATAGACTTATATGTGAATTGAAATTTATATTGGTTTCAATAGAATAATGTTATCATTTTTGAATCCCCAGGGAATTCCTTGATTACTCTTGGACACCATTACAATTCTCGGATGTTTGTTCTCTTAGATGATAACAAACCTGGATCGTGATCCACATCTCTTCGTGGATTCTTTTTATGAAATCATAAAATAATTCCTTTTCTATTAAATTATTCTTTCGATAAACTCCTTGGATCTATTGTGGCATCTAAATATATGAGGTACCTTGGTTACATCTTTTGTACTATCCATTTCTAATACTGATTTACCATAGATGATTTCAATAGACTGTTAGATTCATTAGTGTGGAATGACTTGATGGATGCTCCAAGGATTACACTCTTACACCTTATCAAGGTTTTAACTACTATCAAGCTGGTGACCCTTTAGGCTTATTCTTTCTTGTTATTTCATTAGAACCACTACGTTATTAATATCATCAAAATGCCTTGTTATGTATTGGATACTTCACTATTACTATAATATATTTTTTTTCATTATAGTATTAACTCTTGTGTATATTTATATAAAAAATAATATAATTAACTAATTAAATGGTTAAATATTAATACAACACCCAAGGAATGAAGAAGGACTCATGTATTTATAATATTGTGCAACATAATTTTATATATTCTTGCATGATAATTGTTTGACATTCTATTACACCACCATTTGTTACAAAAACCATTAGTTGTAGTCTACTTATACTTTTTTCACACCATATCTCTACCTCAATTTGAACTCAATAATACTCTATATATTCATGTTTTTTAAAGGTAAGAGTATTTCATTAATGACTTGAATCATTATTTATAAAGCTGGAGATGGTAGTAGATGTCCAAGATGGAAGACATGTTGATAAGGATATGTTTTGGTGTTACTCAACTATTTTTATATGGAATGTCTACCTTCAGCATTGTATACCTGATTTCTATAATTCTAGATATATAAAATATCAGCATATCATTTTTTATATAATTATTATTTATTCAAATATGGATTAATCATAACTTCTACTAATGTACCGTCTATTTCTTCAATACCACTTCACCTATTTACTTGTTATTATACATATTTGATTTGAATAATTCTTTTAATGAGGGAATATTCTCCCCTTAGACAAAAGATAGGCCCTCACATCTAGTAATTTATCGCTATCATTCATGAAGATGTTCATTAGTCCTAGTGACTATACATGATCAAGTCACATTTTATGTGGAATCAATGTCATGGATGTAATAATGTGGTATTAGATGTTTCCATTTGTTCAATCCTTTTTGGAGATAGTACTCTGGATAAGAAGAAGTCATGGTACAAGGTTATTAACCATTCTTAGTTGTATATATCCCATGTTTGTGATAAATACTGTGTTTCCTAAATTATGATTATTTTTCTTCATTATCCTAATATAGTTTATTACATTTCACTGTCTGCTAACACACATGATGTGTGTGGTTATTATTATCCTTCTAATTGAGGGAATTATTTTATACACGGCCCTATGATATGAGGGCATGGATAATTAATATATGAATCATTATTATAACCTATAATTCAGATGTCTGGCATATTCCATTCCATATACGTGAATTTAATTACTTAAATATCATGGAATTATTGTGATTATTGAGTGATCCTTGATTTTAAGTTATTCTTGTTCTACTCGTGGGATGTGATTTAGTGACTAATTAGTTCAATTTTATAGGTGTGTAGTCCCTCAATAGTTTGGTTGAGTAATTTACAGAGTCAACACTGAAATTAGAATTTAAATGGATATTGATCATAGAGATATGGTTTATGGGACCTGATTCAATAGGATGAAAAACAAATTTTAAATGAATCATTATATATGTTAACATGAAAATGAAATTTATATACAAAAATTTTACTTTTAAAAGGAATTGGTTTCTAGTAAACTATTATGAATCGTATGGTTGAACCATTATCTAGTGGAAACCGTATAATTTAAAAAAGAGAACGTACTAATACATAGCCTTCAAAGTTGGTTGTTAGGGTTTTATACCATGATAAGTGTTCCATTTCTACTAATTTATAATTCCCTATAGTTTGTTTCTATTTTGATAGTGCTTCTTCTCGGGAATGTTCTTGGAATCTATACACCAAGACCTTTGTAATTTCCTTTCATCATTTTCTATGAGTTTAGTGATGACCATTCACTATACATGGTGGGACCTTCACCATAATTATTATCACCAGGAGGGTCACATGAGGAACCTACAATTATAGCTAATCTAGGAACATGCACTTAGCTACATGATAGTTTCCTGTGCATGATTCAATCGCTGATTTCTTGTCCATGATCTTCACATATGAAGGATGATATAATTGGTGAGTACTTGTAGAAACATCTTCTTAAATTATTAGGGTATGGTGAAACTCATGCTATAGAGACATGGTTAGGGGACACTATATCTATCATTGAGAAAATCAGGACTCTTCTATAAAAGAGGTTCAACAATATTTTGTGACTCAGCCATGAAATGGTGTGATGTAGCTGCCTAGAGTGGTCTTTATTAGGCCCTGTTAAGGGGTGATTTCTTGAATACCATATATGATCAGGTAATTCATCAAATAAGGAGCCCAAATAAAGATATATATTTCATGAATCATGATTTATATTATATAATGATTATGTAATATTATATTTGGTTCATTGATTTATATAAATTTTCACTATTTCTAACTTGTGATGAGCCATCCGGCGATGTATAATTTAAGGATCATCTCTTTTGTTCCATTTGTAATTAGATAATTTTTTTATCATACATATCATAATTGGAAAATTATATCAGGATTTTGTCTTTATGAACAACATATGGGATGATGATAGCACAAGGCATAAAGGATCAACATCAGGGATGGTCAATAGTTATTCTAATTGCAGAAGATGTTCCCAGAAGGTTTTTCATCTTGGTTGTGGCAGACAGAGTACCTTTAATAGATGCTCTGTGGTCTTTCATCAGTGTGAACGAAAGTGGAATCTAAAACCATGATGTGATAGATACACACTAGTGTGTTGAGATTGCAGTGTTATGGAGAAGAATTAAATATTCTCATAGATAGGTCATTGATATTCTATTGGAAAACGATCTGTAGTCGCTCTATCTTCAAGGGAAATTTTTTTAATCTACGTCTGGTGGAGATTTTGTGTAGCACATGTAAGACTAGATGATGAGGTCGTGGTCATAGTAGTTAAACATCAAATAAGAAATAGTGTTGAAATTTTTTTATCATGTTTCCCCCACTGTTACACAAGGCCATGGATCAGGCTAATTTCATGCACTAGTTCTAATACCTAAGGATGATGTTGTAGGATCGTCCATAGTATGAAGAACTATTTTATTATTATCCACTATAGTATCTTCTTTATTTTATATTTTTTATTCACACTTTCTCTTTCTTTAACTATATATTAAATCCATGGTTGATTAATACATTATTATCATTGAGTAATAACTTTGGATACACATTTGGGAGTGTGGTATGAAGAAACATTCCAATATAGGGACATCCCCATTACGGTAAGAAGTTACCCATTTTATTGGGAATTATTTTTTCTCTAAATGAAAGTATTTTACATCATTCATGGGGAATATTTGATTATTTATTTATTATCTTATTGTAGAATGATATCGGGGAACGATGTAGTTTATATCACTATAAGGAATATCTAATCTATTTAATGGAGAGTTGGAATCCCAGGATAAAAGTGATAGACTATAAGATCTTGTTCTCTAGGGGTGACTTCTTATATTTAACATCCATTCAAGAGGATAAAGTTTTATATTAGGCACATATCTCTGATGTAGAAGATTATTTTACAGAATTATTTCAAAAAAAAATGTTTTCTGGCATACCTTGTAACACCCCAAGCTTCCACGATAAACTTCTTTTTAAAAAATTCAATATAATGTGCTACACGAAAAATCGTGTTTGAGCGCACCATGTCCTATCAAACTAGAACATTAAAAAGAAATGAAGAATAGTTTTATTGAAATATTAAAATTTATAAATATTATTATTGAAAACAAACATCATTTTTTGAATTTTAAATATCGAAATTTTCATATGTTGAATTGTTGGTATTTTTCTAAAAATTTACAATTTAAGATGAATAATTAAGAATACTAAATTATTATTATTAATGAATATTTTATGTAAATAATTATTTTATTTTAAATTTATATTATTTTCCTAATATATAAATACAAAATATATTAGTCTAATTTAGTTTACAGTAATCATTTTTATAATATAATTAAATATTTAAATCATATTAAACATTTGATTGTCTCTTTTACATGCCTTCTAACCACATCTTGGGATTAGAATTAAACATGATTTTTCCTCTTTGGTTATTTGAATATCAAAAAATGGACATAAATGGTTGTAATAAGTTTTTAAAAAGTTTTCTAATAGGGTAAAAATAATTTCTTGGAATACTAATTTTTAATTTTTATTTACCACAACTAAAGGTAAGTCGGGAAAATAATGGTAAAAACAATATTATAATAAAACCTATTACGCAAAAACGTTTCCTAATTTCATTGGATATGTTTTTTCCAACCAAAATAATCCTTATGTCAAAAATAAGATCCTTTTTAATCCACTTTTTTGGATTAGTAATTTTTTAATTAATGAAGAGATAAAAATGTCATATTCAAATTCCAATGGCTATATCATTTTAATATGAGATTATATATGTTATATGGTCAAATAAAAATTTTCATTAAAAAATTAAAATAATTATCTACGTCATTGAAATCCATTTCTAATTTTTATAAATTCAATAATTTCCATTAATGATGAAGTAATAGTTATGTAGTAATTATTTTATTAATAAGAATGTCTAAAAATTGTATTAAAAATATTAAAATGAACAAAACTTTAATTAATTAATGACATTTAATATTTTTTCATAAAAAAGATATTTTAGTTACATATTGAAAGTATTTTTTTTGAGTTTATTATGGTGGTTTGATATTTTTTAAAAAGAATATATGAAATATTTTCAAAATTGGCATAAATGATACATTAAAATATGTAATTATTTTTTAAATGTTAAAAAATTCAAATAAATTCATGATCATCCATATAACTAGTATAATGTCCAACATTTCATAAATTATCCAATTGGTTTTCATTTTTATTTTTTTGATAATTACATTTACCCTATATTATAAAACGACATATAAACTTAGGTAGAGTAAAAAATTTTAAATATGGTTTAAATCCAAAGGACAAGGTAAATTTTGTGACCAAAACATCTCTAAAAATAATTTGAATAGATTATTAAGACAATTAATCATCATATATAATAAATAACTCACTATAGATCAATTTTAAAATGAAAACTAATTTACAATAATTTAATGGTTTTCGATTTTCAAAAACTGCCCCACCCCTCTCATATAAAAGTGCACCTCTCTTTCTCTTTTATTCACACATCAAAAGCACATTTTTTAGAAAAAAACTTCACAATAATCTTAATAACCTCCCTAAATTCATCTTATATTCTATAATATTAGAATAAATCCATCCTATGGGCTATGTTTTGAAAATAAATAGGAGAAACTCCAAGAAGAATTAATTGTTTTAATAATTCCTATGAACTTATTTCCTTCTTCTACCTAATTTTCTTATTTTAATTATATAAAAAAGTAATAATTATATAATTATATAAATTATTAATGTTAATATAATTATTTAACAACCATATTTAAACATTTATCCAGCATACAGAAAATAATATCACTATGACTGCATTGGTACGACTTACTGTCTCCATGTCGTGGTGTAATTTGTTATTCCATACTACATTTTTTGGATGTGTATAATGATGAGTATAATGGATATAAATATATTTTCTGATCTGATAATTATTTTTTATAATCAATATACCATCATATTACATACCATTTAATATTTAATGGAATGATACCATTGATCGTGTGTACGTGAGGCCCACCATCTCTAAGACGTTGTGAGATACATTCTCCATGTTCACCATTACAGAATTATTTAAAAAATTATATGATGTTTAAAAATAACTATTATCAAATTTATATCATTATTAATATGAATAAAATACATCCTATTCTTAAAAAACATGAATTACATAACAAAACATGCAAGAGAAAATGATGAAGTTAGCACTCGAAATAATGGTAATAGTGAAGTATTATTAAAGAAATGTTATAATAGGATCACATATGATATCATAAATTTTTTTATAGTTCTTTTATTTTTCATTAACTTGTTTTAACCATTACATAGTAGGTTAAAACACCCTCGTCTAATAGAATGTATAAGGTAATGGTTAACTTCACAACCTAATTATTATCCGAGGTTGTTTATACAGAAGTATCTAATTGGAAATCTTTATCATCCATGTCCTTTTTTTAAATGTGTTTCAAAATATTTTTACTTATTTTTGAAATAATTTTCTACCCATGTTTTACTTTTAATAAAACATTTTGATTGGAATCTTTTCATAATTTTTCAAATTTAGTACTTTTTGATCTTCTTTACAAATTAAGGAAAGAAAGTTTTTTAACCAATATGACATGGGAATCTATTTTACACGATAAATATATATTATAGTTTTTAATCTTTTATTACATGATTTAAAGGATATTTTAAAAAAAAAATTTATCTTTAATAATCATTTGTCTTTTTAATGATTTCAATGTAAAAAAGGATATTTTTCTTAATGAGTATTAATGATTTTATTATATTAATTTAATTTCTTTCAACATCCATTGTTGGATTTTATTATTAATTGAGATTGATTTATTATAAAACAGTCTTAAATATTTTACTGAATGGTTTAGGAAATATTTTACATTCGATGTGCTTTGTTTATACCATTCATGTTTTATGGTTAAACTAATAACATTTTGTATTTTAGCTTTCATATAAATTTTTATTTTATGTTTCTTTACATTCATAATAAGAATTACTTGTACATAATAAGTTATGGGTGGGGCCCACTATAGTCATAAATGCATCGGTAGGTTTCATGGGACAATATCGTATATTGGCTGGAGGAATTGAATGTATGGTAAATTATAGTCCTGGAACAAGGCCTTAAAGGTAAGGGTATGATTTCTGGAATTATTCATTTCATCTTTTTGAGATTATTTATTTATATTCCATGTCATCATTAAACTATTTAAATATTAATGTAAATGTTTAAATAGAATTATCTGATTTATTATTTATATTTTTTGATTAAAATTATTTTTTAAGGGAATTTGATTCAGATTTATACCTGGACTTAACAATATTATTCAAATTTATGATAGATTACAAAAAATTGTTTATCCTTACTGAGAAACTAATCTCACCATTTTCATTTGTATATTCATTCCCCAATATGTGAATAAGTAGATTAGGATTGACATGTAGGGAAATATACTAGATATGACAGTTCTAAAAAAGGCAATATGTTTTATTCATTTCAAGATGTGATGTAAAACTTATGTTTGCGTCTAGTCATACAAATTCTACAAAACTTATCGGTCCTTTAGGATTTTAGTTTTTATGATAGTGTCGATGTAATATAACAATTAAAAAACTATAGGTAACTAGGGTCGAGGAATTTCTATTTGTATCATTGAATGTTTAGTACAGTCATAGAAAACTATATTTAGAAAAATGATTATTAGGGATCATTACCCCATGATATACTTTGAGGATATGTATCGAAGAACAACATTGAATTTTTGAAAATATTGATTATATGGGTATTCCTTGAAATTAAATCCCTACCAGGATACTATAAGTGGAATTGGTTCAAGAACAAATGTACATAGGAGTAATAACACTGATATGGTGTTCTAGGCTTGAATCGGGGCAACCAGGTACACGACAATAGGGCCATAATGTGCACCTGGTCTGACACTCCTAAGGGATATTCTAAGGATAATTCTTATTTTCTATTCAACGAAATATAATGGATGTGTGATTAAATATATACCCAAATAATCCATTTTAACAAGCATCGGTTAGATATGAATAAATGATTCAATTTATGTTAACTATTTTAGTAGTTTGAAATAATGTATTGTGATTCATACCCTTAATTACAATATGCAATTGTTTAGAAATTTTACATAGTGAAAGGAATAAAAACCATATCAATTCACATAATCCATGTAGGGATTTTCAGACTATATAGTATAATGATAGTGTTTCTAGTGATTAAACTAGAAATAATCAATTTCTTAATATACTAGGACTACTTACCCAAGTAACAAATAATAACCTTACCCACATGGATCAGCCTAACCCACAATGTGAAAGATCGATGTTAGACCACTTAATGAGGCAAAAACCCCAACAATAGATGGGACAAAAGCTGAGTGGTGTATATGTTTTTTTTGAGAAAATATTTCATATATTGTGGAGTAAGAAATTGAAAAACATGTTTATGGAAGTCTGTCATCTATTAGGAGATTCATATCAATGGTTTATGTTAATTAAAATTAATATGGTAGATTATGAGGTGGAAAATATGGAGTGGATATAATTTAAATAACTCTTTCATGAAAAATACATTCCTCGTGATTTTCAAGCCGATGTGGAGATTGATTTTGAGAGTCTAAGGCAGAAAGAAGATGATAATATGAAAAAGAATGAAGTTGAATTCACACATATATCAAGTCATTCCATTGATTATAGATGTTACCCAAAAAGTAAGATTGATAAATTCTTTTATGGGTTAAAATCATTCCATTATTGGGAACTGTTCTCAAAATCTTTCTCACCATACCATGATATAGTCTCATATTTTATTATGAAAAAAAGTAATTCTCTATGTCTTTTGATTTTAATGTAAGGAATTCAATGAATATAGTAGCATAATAATTTTTTAAATTAAATTATGTGAGGACTGAAAAATCTAACATTCCACCATGAAATGGTTGTTTGATGGAACACCCTAGTACTTTCTTAATGGGATTATTGTTTGGTATAATTGTGGAAAAATTACTACCATGCATGTGATTGAAAGGGGAATAAAGAAGTTACTAATTTTCAATGCTACAATTTTAATGATATGAGAAATAATTAAAAATATTTTCATATGTGTCATGGAAATTTTCCTCTAGAAATTCCAGAAGAGCAAGGCCATTCATTGTAATCAAAACTGCTAAGTATGAAGTTATTATTGATGTTGTGTAGTTACATTAATTGTTTCTAGAAATTTTTCCAAAGCAGTACATGATTCATTATCGATGAATTACTTTATATCTACCTTCTTTTCTATACAAATTATTTATTTCAAATTCGCATTAATGAGGGAGTTTTTAGTCAGAACCTCTAAGGGAAATTTCATAGAAAAAATGATGTTACATGAAGTTACCATTATGGAATAAAATATGCTTTATAATCATTCAATATCATTAAACCTAGAGAGGAATTTGATATTATCCTTAGTATAGACTGGCTATCAAAATATGATTCGAAATTTTATTACGTGAAGAAGGATTTTGTGACTTGTAACAAAAATTTAGAATCTGTTATCTATAGAGAAGAATCATCATCACCTGATTCTTATAAAAACCCACCCCCAATAGCTTCACTAAATGTTATTCTTGGGGAGGAGGAGGAAATGATATCTATGGATAATGAATTAATATTCCAATTATGGATGTACTTGTTGTATGAGAATACACTGATGTATTTCTAGAGAATTTACATCGATATCCTCTAGAGTGGGAAGTTGAGTTTTCTATTCATTTAATCCCTAATGTAAGGCCAATATAAATAACTCACTATTAAATGAGTGCAATGTATATTGTAGAGATGTAGAAACAATTATAAGAGTTTATTAATGAGGTGTTGATTCACCAAAGTGTTTCTCTATGGGGAGACCTAGATCATTTTATTAAGAATAAATATGTTTCAATGATGCTATGCATTTACTATATAGAAATTCAATTTTATTACAAAAAAGAACGATTATCCTATGCTTCACATTGATCATTTATTTTATCAACTTCATATAGCTAAATATTTTTCAAATATTTCCCTTCATTCTTTATATCAGAATATGTGATTAAAAAAGGAATATAATCTAATGACAATATTCCAAATGAGATATGGTCATTATGAATTTATAGTAATGACATTTGAATGGACTAATGCACCTTATGTTATGACCCATATAATGAAGATAGTGTTCAAGGAATATCTTGATGATTTACTATAGTATTTATTGATGATATCTTGGTATAATCCAAAAGCTATTAAAGAGGTGATAACTACATGTATATTGTTCTGAGAAATCTTAGATGTCATTTACTATATGAGAATATTAGAAACTGTGAATTCTGGCTTCAAGAAACTTATTTTCATGGATTTATTTTCTCAAAATATAGGATCTCTAATAGTACTATAAATAAAAAGTAAATCCATGAATGGAAAAAAATGATGAGTATAACTGAGGTATGTTATTATATTGGTTTAGTAGGTTACTACTATTGTTTTATCGAGAATTTTGCTCGATTGGAAAACCCATTTTCCAAACTCACATGTAAATTGGTTAAATTCATGTGGGAAAATTTTTTAAAGTATATTTTCTATGATTTAATAGAATATTAGTCAACTATCATATCATTGCTCTACCAAATGGAAATTATGGTTTTTTGATTTATAATTATGCATCCATGAATTGAATGGGTTATTTCCAAATGCCGAATGATATAGTTATTTCATATACATGAGGTAAAAAAATTTGTAAAAAAACTACCCAACTCATGATCTTAGTTAAGATGTTGAAATAATTTATATGAAGATAGGGAGAGACAATCTCTATGGTTAAATATGTGATATATATATATAAATTGTAAGAGTTTGAAATATATTTTCTCACATAAAGAGCTCAACATGAGACAAAGGATATTTATTGAGTTACTCAAGGATTATGATTGCACAATACACAACCATGCGGGGAAGTCAACTAAGGTGGATGATTATTTGAGAAAAATGAACAATGGAGTTATAAAAAAAATTAATGTTGAAAGGGATCCTATGTTCTTGGATCTAGTAAATATGCATATATGAATTGTCATGGAAGGTGAAGCTTCACTACTTTAAGAAATGGTTTCTAAATATATTTTTTCAAGAAATGATAAATGCTCTTTGTCATATGATTATGAGTTTCAAAAGAAAATTACATTTATGATTGATGTGAGATTGATTGACATTTTTTATGTAGATGGTATTTTTAATTTGGGAAGAGGATTTGGGTTCCAACTATACCAGATATCATAAGGTATTTATATGATGATTCATAATAGCGTGAATTTCTCTATTAACCATGGAGTGACTATGATGTATAGAGATTTGAAAGAACTTTTTTGGTGGGAAAACATAGCGAGGGATATTGTTGATTATGTGTTGAGATTTTGTGTTTGTCATCATGTGAATGCTGGAAGACAACATCCTATAGGATTAATGAAATCAACTCTTATACCTGTGTGGAAAAGGGATGATATTATGATGAACTTTATCATTGGGATACTAAATACACCAAGAAGAAATAATGCGATATGTTTTATTTTCAATAATTTTATCAAATCATCATATTTTCTCTCTATATGAGAATACTTGCCACTTGAATGTTTATAATGACTTTACAATAATGTATTTTTTAGACTTCATGGTTTACTCCTACATATTATTTCTGAATATGGTCCTCGTTTCACATAATGATTCCTGAAAATTATTTAGAAGGATTATGATACAGAGCATCATTTGAGCACTTCCTTCCGTAATTAAACTGATAGAAAACTGTAAAGGGAATTTCATACCATTGAAGACATGTTGAGATAATCCTCACAAGACTTTAAAGGTATCATGGAACAATATTTAGCTGTAGTAAAATTTTATTACAATTACAACTTCAATTAAAGTATTCATATGGAAATATATAAAGCGTTATATGGAAATATGTGTTGTAAATCGACTTCTTGGGATGATTATGGTCATAAATAAATCATAGGCCCAGAACATACTGAGGAATAAATGAAAAATTTAAAGACAATTATGATCTATATCAAAACAAATCAATGTATGAAAAGGGGATATACTGATAACTGAAAGAATTATTTCTAATTTCAAGTGGGAGATCATGTTTTCTTGATGAAATTTCTATGTAAATTTATTATACAATTTATTATGAAGGATAAATAAATTACCAATTACATAAACCCTTTTGAATATCATGAATAAATTAGATTTTTATCTTACCATTTATAAATTCCACCTTGTCTCAACAAATATCAGGATGTGTTCCACATATCACTATTAAAAAAGTACATTTTGAACCTAATGCATGTATTCACCTACCCCGAAATTGAAATTGAACCTGATCAATCGTACTTTGGATTATCTGTCATGATTATTGACACTAGAGAACAAGTGTTGAAAAATCGAATGACTCATCTAGTAAAAGATATTTAGAGAAATGTAAAATAAAAGAGGGGATGTGGGAACAGGAAAAAACATATGATGAAGAACCATCTAAATCATTTCATGTAGTGAAATTATAGAAATATCTATGAAGAAATTATTTTGTAGGAACGAAGTATATATCACACCTGGCTTCCATGATCCACATCTTTCTTGTTAATTCAATAACTTGGGCGGCACGAAACATCGAGTTTAAAAACACCATATCCTATCAAAATAGACATTTAAATAGGGATTATGAATTCTATTAACCAAATTATGAAATTTATTAAAATTATTATTATTAATATACGTTATATTTTAATTTGGATGATAAAATTAGATTATAGTGAATTTTTAGTTTTTATTTGAAAAGTTCCTATTATTAAACTATAATGAAACAATACTAAATTATTTTCAAAAACGGATTTTTCATTTAAATAATTCATTTACTATAAAATTAATTCCAATTAAAAATAGATACATAATAAATATGTTGTACCAATGTAGGTCATTTTAATCATTGTTATAATAGTATAAAATATATAAATTATATTAATATTTTGAATGTCTCTTTTACCCGCCTCCTAAAAATATATACAAATTAGCATTAAATAGAATTTTATCGGTTCTATGAATTGAATTTTGAACAATAAACACACATAGTTGTAATCAGTTTGATCTTTGTTTTCTGTTAGGGTCATAATAAATTTTCAACAATAGTGAATTTTATTTAACACATTTAAAGATAGATAGGCTAAATATAGGTAAACATAATGTTACAATAATAGAATATTACCCTAAAACATGTCTTAATTTCACTAGATAGGTACTTTTCAACAAAAATATACATTCGGATTAAAGTATGATCTTTTTTATGCATCTTGTTTTAGATTAAGACATTAATTGTATTTTATTTTATAATGAGTTAAAAATGTTATTTTAAACTTTTAATGACAATATCATTTTAATATGACTTTATACAAGTTATATAGATGGATAAAAATATTATTTAGAAAGTTAAAATTATTAGATACATCAAATAAATTTATTTTTAAATTTTATATATTAAATTATTATAATTCCTTATGACACAATAATGAAGGTGGAATTATTTTATTATATAAAATATCTAAAAAATGATATTAAAAATATATAAATAAGTGTATATTGGCTTAATTTATGACATTATGTAATTATGAAAATAACTTAGATATGTTATTAATATATTGGGAATATTTTTTAGAAGTTTTCATGATGGTTTGATATTTATTAAAATTAAAATATTGAATAGTATCAAAATCGAAATATATTATACTTTAAAAATAATAATATTTTATTAAATGTTATAAAATTTATAAAAAGATCTCTTTTGAAATCTAACTAATAAAATGTTAATTATTTCATTAATTATCCAATTGGTGTTCTTTTGGAACATTATAGTAACTACATTTACTATATATTATAAAATGACAAGTATGCACTGTAAGAGTTAAATTGTTTAATTAAGGGATAAATACAATATTCAAGGTAACTTTTTTGACCTAAACTTCTCTATAAATGGTTGAATAAGTTTTGTCGATCCACCCTCATTTTTATTCTAAAGAACTCAAATTTTATCTATTTAAAACCAAAATTCATGTTATAATAAAATCATTTTTTAGAGTTTCTAAAAGTGCATCTCTCCTATCTTATAAAAGAGGACATGTCCTTATATTTTAATCACACCTATAAATCAAATTGGATTAGCCTACCCCATCCCAATTATCGCCCTAACATAAATCAATTTATCCTATAGGCTTTAATTTTGGAATAATTTCATCCTACAGTTACCTTTTGTGAGAATCCAATGGATTTGCTCAAAGAATTAGAAATTGTTTTACTAATACCATTCAATTTATTTTCATATTTTACATCATAATCTTATTTTTTTCTTTCAAAATATAATCAATTCAGTTTAATACATATTTTTATATGTTATTATAGTTATGTAAAAAACATATTCTTCCATTTATTCATCCTACAAATAACAATATCACCATGCGTGCGTACGTATATCCTATCGTCTTCCGGAGGTGGAATAATTTTTCATTCAACAATACATTATTTGGATGGGTATAATGATGATTGTAAATTGTATAAATAATTAATATCACATGATAATTAATTTTTATATATCATAAACCATCCAATTCCATACCATTTTACCATTAAAAAAATTATTTCTTCGCTTGTGCGTACGTGCGACATAACGTCTCTAAGACGCGGTGAGATTCGTTCTACAAGTTAACCATTCAAGAATCATTATATGATTTATATGATGAGTAAAAATAGTTATTATTAACTTTATGACATTTTATAAATGAAAAATTTATATCATATTCATAATAAACACTACTTACACTGCAAAACATGCATTGGAAAATGAATCAGTTAAAACATGAAATAATGGTTATACTAATATATAATTAACAAAATGATATAAGAGGATCATAGATGATATCATAAATATTTATATGGTTCGGTTATAATTTATGAATTTTTTTAAAACATTATATTAATTGTTAACATACCCTCGAAAAAAGGAAAAAATAAGTTAAGTGTTAATTTCAAAACATCATTATTATCTGATGATGTTTATATGTTAGTATATAATATGAAAAAATTATCCTCCATGTCCATTTTTTAAAAATATTACTGAAAATTGTTTATCGAAATTTTTATCGATGTTTTACTTTTTATAAAAAAATTTGAATGTATTATTTCTCTCGTTTTCCAAATGATGAATTTCAAGAACTTTTCGAAAAAGTAAGGAATTTTTTTCACACATACAACTTTAGCAGTTATTTTACTCCATTATGATTCCTTAACATTTGGAATAATTCATTAGAAAATTACAAGGTTATTTTAAAAATAAAAATTCTCTTTAAAACTTTTTCGGCTTATATATAATTTCAATGTAAAAAAGGGATATTGTTCTCAAAGTGTAGTAATGATTTTATTAGTATATTTTCATCTATATCGACATCATTTGTTGGATTTTTATAGTATTTGAGGTTGATTTATTATGATACAATATTCCATATTGTGTTGAAGGGTGTTGACATATTTGACTAAATATTTTGTATTTTGATACTAGTCATGATTTATGTTTAAGGTGTCAAAAATTTCAATGTTATTTATAATACGAATGTTTATATTATGTTTTTCACATTTCATAAGAGGAGTTATTTAGTCTTAGTAAGTTTAGGGTGGGACCTGTTATATCCCCTTGATGCATCGATAAGACTCGTGAGACAATCTACTATCTGGAAAATATGCCATCTCAATATTTATATTTATGTTCTTGACACGAGGCTTTTATCCCATGGTTATGATGTTTGATATTATGCATTTCCTCATTATCATATTATTTAATGATATTTCATGTTATTATTAGACCAGTATAATATTCATGTAAATGATTAAATGTTATTGACACATAACTCACCGTGAACACCCATGAAGACCCTATGGTGATGTAACACTGTGTGTGTTATTTCAGATCATTCCATGTATAACATTATTTTATAGAATCCCATATTACCCCATGGGGGTTCCTAAATTTTATTGTAGACACTTATTTGTCTATAATATCTATATTTTTCAATGATATAGGGATGACTGAACACTATCTTATATATGGACAGGATTACTACCACAACTAATCATCAGAAAAAACATCCTATATTTCCTCAACACATTTACACATAATACTCAAAGAGAGTATCTCAAATATGAATCTTATTTCCCAAAATCATCATGCACTATAACCCCATCCACAATCTTAAAATTTGATCTGTTTAAATGATCTTATGAGCTAAATAATTAATGTGAACCAATATGTCTTCATATTTTAATTGAATCATTAGCCCAAAAATATTAGGGTGATGATCATGTAAAGAAGTGGTGAAAAAACAATGATATAAGAAAATTGGGAATGGTCCATGGAATTTTTTGGAACCTATAAAATCATTCTCTATAGAACTATAATTTAAAATAAATATAAAATATGAGGTTTATCAGCCAAACCCTGGATAAAAAGTATATTATAAGAAATATGACCAATCCTGGAATCTATCTTTTTGTGGAATGAATCATGTTAGATATTGGATAATAAAATAAATATGAATTCCCTAAAAAATAAAATGATTTTTATCAGTCACTAATAAAGAATGATTTTCCATCATTTTCATTCATGATATCTATTGAAAATTTTTCATTTGGGATCCTTATGGTACTTCTATCTTCAATCCATGATCTTCATTCCATAATACGCTTCTCCATAATATTCTCTCAATTACTGTGTTTATGATGACAAACCTAAAAATTGGTCATGATGTTTTATTTGAAAAAAAACTATACATTACTACATCATTATAATGAATCAATAAATTTAATTTATTATTTTCATTATTTTCTCCCATGATTCCTATTGATAAAACTCTAAATAATAAAAATATTATACAATGATCAAGGTAATCCATAGGTATTGAAAAAATCTGTAGTCTCATATTTCCAAGCAACAACTCCAATTGGTAGTTATTCCAATTTTTATAAAAAAATGTATGTGTGTTTTTGTTGTACCTCTGATTTCTAGTATGTAACCCTTAATAGATGCTTTTCAGGGTTTTAAAGTTAATGGTGTTGAATGGGAGAGTTAGGATAACATGGAATGATGTTTTGAGGTAAAGGACATATAGCACGGGTGGCGCACGGTTTGTCCAAACCATGCAGCAAAACCATGCGAGAAGGGAGGTCGAGGCAGTATCTAATGCACAGTTTGTCAAACCGTGTGAACTAACCGTGCGGGCACTTAAATTCGGTCCTTAAATTTTGGATCTCACGTTTCTATGCCTCTAAATACCTTGTTTAAGCTCTTAAGTGGCCCTAAGATAGGATTTTGGTTCTCCAAAGGTCATTAAGGGTTCTTCCATTGTTCTAGAGGTTATCCAAAGGCTACTTTTGGCGAATTGAAGCTGGTTTCTTGAGGTATGTGATCCTTCTTGATTGGTTTCATAGATATACTCAGATCTACTTCTCTTATTCTATCGGTTTCATAGATCTACACTTGTTATGGGTAGATCTATGTGTGTGGATGCCAAATATAATTATATATGGTCTTGGTTGTGTTAGTAGAATAGATCTAAGGAGAATTCTTGGAGAACCGACCCAGTTTTCTAGTGTGTTCATCATTCATTGGGGTTCCATCCAAACAATTGAGGTAGGTGGCTTCATTATTAACTCCTCTTGTTAAAATTGATTAGTGAAGATTCAAATTGGTTATTTTAATGTAATTGATTGTGAAAAGAAATGAATAAATCATCATTAGTGATGATTTATGGATTTTATGAAATTGTTAAATCTTGGTGAATTTATGTGAAAAGTGTTTTGGATTCTTGAATTTATTTTTTTTTAAATTATAGAATTATCTTGAATTGTAAATGGTTTTATGAAAGATGAGATAGCAAATAAGGGTCTTTTATTGATCTGGTTTGGTATTGAAATGCATTTGATGAAATTGTTTTATTCTTTGGGTTTCAATAAAATTACAGATTTATAGAAATGGTTTGAATTAGTTGAACACACTTTATTTTGATGGATGTGGTTTTCAATAAAAGCTGTTTTATTGAATGGATGGGTTTTTCATAATTCATGGGAATTTGTGGTGTGTGTTCATATTTTATGTATGAGGATTGGTTAAAATATGGACTTATGCTATGTGACAAATGTTTAATGGATAATGGTAACTAATTGTACGAGGCTTGGTTGAAATAATACCTAGTGCTTGGTTCCAAAGTTGTAATGTCACGTGGGAAACAATTACCTTGTGATGACTTGGTAGATTGACGTGAGACCGGTCATGAGTATGGAACTATCATAATGTATCATACATGGTTGATTTCCCGAGTTTGCGAAATGGTGGGGTATGCTAAAAAGGGATATTGTATAATGGATCTAAGGTTGGTTTGGTTATTTTTCTAGAAAAATAACTTGTTGCAAAACTGGTTTCAATTTCTCGTGGATGCTTTTCATTTGAATGGTTTTGGAAACTTGTTTATATTTAGTTATAAACTGCTTTAGAGAAAATATTTTATATAAAATATTTTTATATAAATGTTGCTAACTCTTCATTCCTAGTGGCATGAGTAGGGATGTCATTGGGGAAAACCTAATATGTTTTAAAATTACCCATGCTTTTGGCACATTGGTGCTTTTTCAGATGTTGTATTTTGGACAAAGGTAAAGGTAATGTATCTTATTTCTAGTGGCATATGGTGATGCTTGGGATATGTTGTGAAGCATGGAGATTATGGACCGTAGAATAGTAGTGTCTTTTGAGAGTTTTGGGCTTTTCATCCGATGTGTACATTGATTCCTATTTTGGTCATCGTCTGTTTTGTACTCTGATGTGGTAGACATAAATGATGTTTTTTCAGTTTTTTTAGTTGTTCCTTCATCATATAGTGAATGTTTGTGTATGGTTGGCTAGTTTACTGGGTTATTTCTTAATGTGAAAATCGCCCCCACCTATATTCGAAACACTTTGGAATTTATTTCCAGCCTTTGAAATATTGGGGATGTCACTTAAGGCCTAGTAAAGGCTCATTGAACTCTCAAGCCAATAGGAATGGTGGGTCATAACCAATGGTATCATCTTGTTCGGTCTTTACCAAACAAGTAGTCATCAGTGTTTTTGGTCTTGGAGTGGAAATTCCTTCTTGTCTGTTCCTTGGGTCAAAATCTTACACAAGAGTAGTATTGTTAGAACATGAAAATTATAGAATAAAAGGACGTATCTAACCCATTTATTCTGAACTTCAAGTAACCAGGGAGATGCGTAGAAAAGTGTTTGGAGACACTTCAACAATTTTTATATCTCATTGTCATGGGTTTAGCCAATGAGAAAAGCATGACATGAATTATAAAGGAATGAATTCCCACTAGGATTTCATATCTCATTGTGAAGAATGAGTAATGATTTTGGACAAGGTTTGAATTTTTGAAAAATAATGCAGAAATTGTTTTCATGTAAATGAATTTGAAAACATGGTAATTGGTGTATTTTGAAAATGGTCTGATTTTCAAAATCGTGAAGAATGTTTTAAAAAATGGTTGAACATGGGAAAAAGGATGTTTTGTAAAACAATGTTGTGATAGATCGTGTGATAGAATTTGAAATACTAAGCCATCAGTTTCTAGACAGTGATATTGATGGAGTTTGTTGTTGATTTAGAAAATGGCACCTGGTAGGTGTCTTTAAAACCAACCCGAAGAGGCTGCAGAGAATGTGGTTGCACCAGAACCACATGTGAACCAAGAGCTGGTTCACTGTACTATCCAGGCTTTTCATGCTATGGATATGGGGAACCAAAGGAATGAACCACATCATGTGGGTCATACCGTCCAGTTCATGATGAAGAATCCACCAATCATTCAGGGTTATGTTGGACCCAAAAAGACGGAGGTGTGGCTAAGTAGGATGAATCGTATCTTCGATTTCATCACCACACCAGTAGAGCTGAAAGTAAAGCTAAGAATGTATATGCTCGCGGATATTTCTCATCATTAGTGATATTTAGCAGTGTAGACTAAATTGGATGAAGACCTTACATGGGAGGATTTTGAAGAATTGTTCAACAAACAACTCCATCCTCACATGTTCACAATCCGAAAAACAATGGACGATTTAGCTTAAAGCTGGAGAGCCTCTCTTTCACAGAGTATGTTTCTATGTTCATGAACATATTCTGTTTTTCACCAGAGGTTGCGGGAAGTGCGTCGTTGAAGGAACAAATCTTCTAATCGAAGATAAGTCATGAGATTTGATGAATGATTGTAGTGCTCTGTATTAAGGATTATACAGAGATGGTGAATAGAGAAACTATTGCTGAACGTGATACCTTAGGATCAAAAGGAGGGGGAATGTTGATACCTACTAAAAATGGTGGGAAATCAACCTCTGGGAACAAGATGAAATGGGACACCGATTTCCGCAGTGCAAGTGGAAATCACTATCAGGCAACGTGATCAGTGAACCTTCATCCATGACCCTAGATCAATGCAGGTTGCTTTCAATGTTGTTCAACTGACCACATATAGCGGGAGTGTACATAAAAACCTTGATCATGCCATTATTGCAACAAGATGGGGCATCTATAGTGCTATTTTAGGAATTCTCCAAGGTCAGGTGCACGTGACACTTCTCAGGAATCACAAGAATCGTATGCTTCGACAGGACAAGGACAACAAAATCAGTCTCCTCAGCATAACAGAGCTAGAAATGGTGATTCTAAAAATACCATGACTCCTCAACTTGGACAATCTTAGTAAGGAAACAAGTAGAATAATGCATCGACGAAGAAATTGTATGGAGCTGACCATATGGTTGTTGATGATCAGGCTCAACCATTTATAGTTAGAGGTACGATTATTTTGAATTCCTCCCTTGTGCGAGTGTTATTTCATACTAGTACATCGCATTCCTTCATTGCTTCCTGTGCAGTTGACTTTCTATGTTTATAAATGGAAATGATGCCTCCTGTTTTGAAACTGAAACCTCTTCTTGGTGAAAGTGAATGTCAATCCTTTGTGTGTAGAGCATGTACTATAACTGTTGATGGAGATGAGTTAAAATGGGACTTCTTGATGTTGGACATGGATGTCTATAACGTAATCCTGGGTATAGATTGGTTGAAAATATTTATGTCTCACATCTACTGTTATAGGGGAACCATTTGTTTTAAGATAGAGGATGACATAGAGCATCTCTTCAGAGGAGATATGACGATAAAGAAAGGTGTAAAGTGCATGTTGGCACCAATAGTGGGAACGATCTCTTACCAATTCGCAACATTGACTAGGGCATCATTGCTAGAGATTGAAGAAAATAGTTTTCCACCTATGGTGGATCAATTTCCATATGTCTTTCCCAAGAACATATCAAGGTTACCACTTCTAAGGGAATTGGAGTTTATGATTTATCTCCTTTTAGGGACTAGTACTATTTCCCTAACGTCATATAGGATGGCAGCAACAGAGTTATGAGAATTGAAATCACAACTAGAGTAGCTGGAATGCACGGGGTTCATTTGACCAAGTACTTCTCTATGGGAAGAACCAGTGTTGTTTATGAAGAAAGAAGATGGAACTCTTCGGCTGTGTGTTGATTATCGTAAGCTTAACCAAGAAATAATAATGAATAGATATCAACTTCCTGGAATTGATGACCTATTTGATCAATTAAGGGGAGCTCAGTGGTTCTCCATGATTGACCTACGATCATGATATCACTAATTGCGATTCCAGAAGGAGGTTATTACAAAGACAGCTGTCAGAAACTGATATGAACACTACGAATATGTAGTCATGCCTTTCGGTGTTACGAATGCAACAGAGGTGTTGATGGATTTGATGAATCAAATATTTCATTGATGTCTGGATTATTTTGATGTGGTATTTGTCGACGATATCTCGGTGTATTCAAGGACAAGTGTTGAGCATGTGGTTCACCTAGAAATAGTGTTACAAAACATTAGTGATCATTATATATATTCCAAACTATAAAAGTGTGATTTTTGGATAAAATAAGTATGATTCCTTGGCCATGTCATTTCGTAGAATGGAATTTCTGTTGATCCTAAAAAGATAAAAGCCATTATCTCTTGGAAGCCACCGAATAATGTGTTCAAGATAAGGTGTTTTCATGGTCTACCAAGTTACTAGTGACACTTTGTGCGCGATATCTCATGACTATCTTCACCAATGAATGTTTTGACAAAGAATAATGCTCCATTAATATTGATAAAAGAATGTCAGAAGTCTTTCTAGGAACTGAATGTTCGGCTTACATCAGCACCTATCATGTTTTTACCAGAATCAGGACAGGGGTATGTGGTGTATGGTGATGCTTCGGGATCATGGTTGGGTTTTGTTCTCATGCAAAGAGATCATGTGAATTCTTATAGTTCAAGGAAGTTAAGAGTGCATGAGAAAATTTACCCAACACATGATTTCGAGTTGGCTGTAGTCATCCTTACATTGAAAACATTGATACATAATATATTTGGTGAGAAATTTACTATGTTTACAGATCAAAAAATCTTGAAACACGTTTTCTCACAATATTATTTTAATCTCAGGAAAAATATATGGATGTAGTATCTCAAAATTATTGACTTTGACTTTATGTACACACCTGGGAAAGAAAATTCGATGGCGGATGCATTGAGTAGAAAGTCATATGCTCAGTTGGTGACAGAAGCATCATTTGAATGGAAGATGATGTCAGTCTTAGCCGAAATTCATGTGAAATTTGAAGAACGAGGTGATGTTTCATATTTAATTTTAGCTACAGTTATTACTGATTTAGTAATGATGATCAAAGAAGCACAAACATCTAATGCAGAATTTATGGTGGTAAGTTCAAAACTCAATGGTGTGGAGACCATGGATTTCTGTAAACATAATGGGTGTTCAATTTTGTCTTTTATAAATTGGATGGTTGTACCTATGGTTTTTTAAGAAAAAATCTTTCATGCTTATCACCATTAATGATGGGAATTACACCCAGGTACACAAGAGATGTATGAGGCACTGAAGGCACAATTTTGGTGGAGCGGCATGGCAAGGAAGGTGGCAGAGTTCGTCACACAGTGCATAACTTGTTAGTAGGTTAAAGAATATCATAAGAGACCAGATTTAATGTTACAATCATTAAATATCCTAGTGTGGAAATTGGATGATATATCAATGGATTTTATCACTGGTCTTCCATGAACAGTCCGGAAACACGACGCCATTTGGGTGATAGTGGATCATCTAACCCAGTCATCCCATTTCATCCCTATTCGTGAAACCCATATGGTGGGAAATCCTTAATAAATATTTATCCAAGAAGTGGTAAAGAGGAATGATGTACCAGTGTCTATAGTCTCAGATAGAGATCTGATGTTCCCATCTCATTTCTAGAAATCATTACAGCAATCCCTTGCAACTGAATTGACTATAAGCACGATGTACCATCCTCAGATGGATTGGAAATCCGGGTAGAAAAAAAATCATTGGAAGATATGTTGTGGGCTTGTGTAATAGATTTTGGTGGCTCATGGGAGGAACACATACCCTTTGTGGATTTCTCGTACAGTAACATCTATCAAGCCTCAATATGCATGTCTTCGTTTAAATCATTGTATGGGAATCCTTATCGTTCTCCACTATGCTCGGTGGAAATGGGTGAAACATCAATAGTCGGGCCAAGACTTGTCCAAGAGGCAATTGAGAAGATCCATTTGATTAGAAAAGGGATAGAGAGAGCTCAAAGTCATTAGAAATCCTATACAGATCACTATCGAAGACCATTGTCATTCATTGTGGTTAATCATGTGTTCTTGAGAATCTCTCCAAGGCTTGGACATCATCGTTTCAGGAAACATGGAAAGTTATCTCCTAGATACATTATCATTTTTGAGATATTGGAACGGGTTGGAGAGGTGGTATATCAGTTGGCCTTACCACCATGGTTTAGTTCGGTGAGTAGTATGTTCCTTGCATCTCAGTTGAAAATGTATCAGCCTAATCCTAACCATGTGATCCAATGGGATCACGTTGACATAGAGTCAGATTCTTCATTGATACATATCCCATTATGGATTCTGGATAGGAAGGAGAATGACATTCATGGAAAAATCATTATTCTAGTGCGAGTTTTATGGAAGCATGGAATGATTCTGTAATAGACTTGGGAATGTGAAATGGAAATGAAAGAGCAGTGGCCGGAACTCTTTCAGTTTACTGAAGGCTTTCTAGTTTATGAGGATGGAATGGCCAATGGTGGGGTGAATTTAGTACCCATATTTTCTGGTATGTAACCCTTACTTGATTCTTTTCATGATTTTAAAGTTTAGTGGGTTGAATGGGAGATTCGGGAGAGCATGGAATGATGTTTTGAGTTAAAATGGGAAGTCAAACCGGCAACGCACGATTTGTCTAATCTGTGCAGCCAAACCGTGTGAGAAGGGAGGTCGTGGAAGTAACTAACACATGGTTAGTTCCCGGGGTTTCAAACCACACGTACTAACTGTGCGTGCACATAAATGAGAACCTTAAATTGTGGATCTCACACGTTTTTTCTCTAAATTCCCCTTTTAAGCTCCTATGTGGCCCTAACTCGGGATTTTGGTTCTCCTAAGGTCATGGAGGGTTCTTCCATCATTTTGGAGGTGATCTAATAGGTTCTCATGGAGAATCGATGCCAGTTTTGTGGTATGGGATTGTTGTCAATTGGTTTCCTAGATCTACTTAGATCGACTTCTCCTATTCTCTCGGTTTCTTAGATCTACGCTCATTATGTGTAGATATAAGTGTGTGAATGGAAAATATGAGGATATTTGGTCTTGGTTGTGTTAGTAGAATATATCAAAGGATAATTCTTAGAGAATAGACCTGGTTTCCTTGTGCGTTCATCATTCTTTGGGGTTTTCATAAAAACTATTGAGGTAGGTGGATTCACTCTCGACTACTATTGTTAGAATATATTGGCTTATTTATAAATTGATTATTTTAATAGAATTGATTGTTAAAAGCATGGTATAAATCTTATTTAGTGATGATTTATAGTTTTATAAAATTGTGAAATCTTGGTGAATTGCTGTGAAAAGTGATTTGCCTTCTTAAATTTAAAATGTTGTTTTTAAATTATAGAATTGCTGGAATTGTAAATGGTTTGATGAAAGAAAATATGTCAATAAAAAGGGTGTTTTATTGAAATGGATTGGTATTGAAATGGAATTGAAGAAATTGGTTTATTATTTGGGTTTCAATAAATGTACACTTTTTTGAAATGGCTTAAATTGGTTGAACACACTTGGTTTTGATAAAAGTGGGTTTCAATAAATGTTGTTTTACTAAAAGGATGGTTTTTGGAATAATTATTCATAATATGTGGTGTGTTCATATTCCATGTACGAGGGTTGGTTAAAATATGACCATGTGCTCGATGCCAAAGGAAAAATGACACATGGAAAACTATTATTTTGTTACGATATGGTAGATCAATGAGATAACACACATGAGTATGGAACTGTTATAACATAGAATGCATGGTTGATTTCATGGGTTTGTGAAATAGTGGGGTATACCAAAAAGGGAAATGGTAAAATGGTTCTATGGTTGGTTTGGTTATTTTCTGGAAAAATAACTTGTTGCGGAACTGGTTTCAATTACTGTTGGATGATTTCGTTAGGAATTATTTTGGAAACTTATTTATATTTAGTTATAAACTTCTTTGGAGAAAATATTTTATACAAACCATTTTTATACAAATGTTGCTAAGTCTTCTATACAAGTGGCATGAGTAGGGAATCCATTGTGGAAAACCAACTGAGATTTTTTTATCAACCCTCCTTTGGCACATTGGTGATTTTACAGATGTTGTATTCTGGGACACAGGTAAATGTAAATCATCTTATTTCTAGTGGCTTGTGGTGATTCTTGGGAGATGTTGTGGAGCTTGGAGCATGTGGGGCATGTATTTGTACTGTCTTTTGAGAGTCTTGGGTTTTTTATCCGCTATGTACTTCGATGCTTTGTTAGGTCTTCCACAGTTGTGTACTCTGATGTGGTTGACGTAAATGAAGTTTGATTAGTTGTCTTTATGTTGTTCATACATCATATAGTGAATGGTGGGTATGGTTGGATGGTTTAATAGGTTTTTATAAAAGGGAAAATCATCTGCCACTTTTATTAGAAACCCTTTGGCATTTATTGACAGCCTTTGGCATCTTTGAGATGTCACTTAAGGCCTAGTAATGACTCATTGAGCTCTCCAACCAATGGGAATTGGCAGGTCATTACAGTTATTTATATATTTGTTATCAATAAGAAATTTTTAGCTGGTTAAACGGTGCTAAAAATCATGATCTTCCTCGACACCTGGATCTATAAATATTCAATGAAATATTAATGCATTTATTAGAAAATACTATATAATTAAAAATCATGGATTTAATTTTATTCCAATACCTTGAATCATAATAGGACACACCATTATCTATTACATTAATTTCATACTCAATATGGCATACATATATTTTTTAGAAATTAAATTTATGAACTTATGATGTATTATGATAGGTTAACTCATATTCCCCATTTATAGTGTCGAAATTTAAAAACCTAGAAAGTGGTCTATATATGACGATGGTTAGATACCCATTTTTCATCACACAATCTATCTCCCTAAATATACAAATGATATTATCATAGTCTAATATAACATTTTATTATACATTTCCAAATTTATCCCATGATATAACATTATTAAAAGCACAATCACTAATCTATTTTCTATAAACTATAAATAATCCCTGGTTATTTTTTTCTTATGATAAAAAATGAAATAGTTCCTAAAATATTGAATTATAACATCATAAAAAAAATACATTCATCAGGATGGACATACCATTTCTTGATTCTTCATCAATCATCATCATGTATTTTGAAAAAACATCCATAAATTCATATTAATATTTCAATTTCAATTTATGAAACTAAATAATGAATCAACACTCAATTAAATCCCCATATTCTAGATCAATACATCATTCATCATGAATGTATAATTTATTATCATGTTTAATCCATATCCCTGAAATGTTTTGGTTTTTCCACCATTCCTTTTCAAATCCATATATGTAGTAAAAAAATATTATGTTTCTTCCTTGGAACCTATATCCCTATTTTTAATCAGAATAATTCTTAAAAATTCCTCCTTCATTCACATAATCCCACTAAAAACTTATTTTTAATATCATAATCAAATAACCAATAAGAATATCCTCAACATCCATATTTTTTAATTTGTCACATAATTTATTTTCTTCATTATCACCACTTATTTTTGTCAGATATAACGAAAATTTCATAAAATACATTCATTTAATAAGAAGGTATGAATATTTTATATCATTTATATTTTTCTGGATATGTATAGAAGAGAGGAATGTAATCTTATATATACCATCATCTAACTTCATTTCCATTTCAGGCTAACTCAACTACATAAAATAAACCATTTGTTATACATCAAATATAATCTAAATCATTTTATTCATCTCATCAACCTATATAACCTTCACAACAACTATATAAAAATTTCTATTTTATTTTTATGTATGCTTGAAATAAAATGATGAGAAATGAATTTATTTAACATCAAAAGAATTGATAAATGTTATTGAAGAGTATTTTAATTTATTGTATTAATTAATTATGAATTATTTATTATATTCCAACATATTTTTATAGTTGTCTCAATATTATATATTTAGATATTTATGTTAAAATACAATATTTATTTGAATTATTTTATAATTTTTAACTGTTTAGAAAAAATTAATGGTTAGAGTAATCATATTTGGTTAATTTTGTGGATTTTTTATAATGTAATGGTACTTTATTCTACACATGAAATTATTAGAATAATAGTTTTCAATATTATTTTTTGAAATATAATCTTTTTCTCAATACCATTTGAATTCATCAGTATTTCCTCATGATAAGTCGAAGATACTGTAAAATTGAAACATATTCATTTTGTTTTGATAAATATAATATTGGTAAACTTTAAATAAATCAATTTCGGACATTTTTATTATTTACATGAATTAATAAAGAGTTTAAATGTTGCTAAAATTCATTATGTATTTCTATGCTTGGGATTTTCACATGTTAACAACACCTATATTGTTTTTGTCTAAATAAAAGTCATATGGGAATCACATGAATGTCTCACTATTGTTTACAATTCAATTTATAAAATATTACCTAAATTAAGGTATTTTGATTTAGTTTTGATTTTGAGTAATTATTATTTAATAATGATTGATTACATGAGGAATATTTATGTTTTTTAAAAGAAACTACAAAAAATACAAAATGTTTTATTCTTCATAATGATATATGAAATCTAAATGAAATTCATTTTTAACATAATATGAAAACAGTGTTTCACTATATATTAAAAAATAATAATCTAAAAACAATATGTTTTATATTATATTTTTAAAATATTTCATCATTTTGTCAGTGTAGTTTCAGGGACATAAAAAATATTTAAAATAAAATTATTATAGTTATTTAGATATTTTTTTGAGTTAGTAAATGCATAAAATGAACATAATTGATTGATATATTTGTAATATAGCTCTACGTTATGATACGTGCTAACACAATATACTAAAGAGATTCTGTAAAATGGAGAGTGGTTTCTAATATACATTGATTCATTAAAGTAATATTAATATTCCTGATGTAATCCTAATTAATAATAAGTAATGAATACATAATGTAAATTTAGAACATGGAAATGTTCATAAAGAATCTATGATTATGAATTTTATGAACAATGATTATAATTTTTTCCTAAAAAAATTTAGACTACAAATGAGATAATTAATAAATATATATAGAAGAAATGATAATTATATGTTTGATCATTTTACAATTTATGTATGTTCCATAGTGATTACATAGAAACTGAACAATAATAAATTGTCCCTTATTTATGAATCTATTATGATTTATTTCCTTTAATTTTTTATCTATTACATAATAACATATTTATATTTTTTTCAATATAATATATATTAACGATTTATTATTAGTTAATACATAATTTATAAGAGAATATATTTTGGTTCTAAAACATTTGAAAATGGAATAGTGTTTTTTGGTTGTGTTTCACCAAGAAAAGATAGATGAAATTATGATTTGAATACCCTCTAAAACCATAGGTTTTATAGTATTATATATAACCCTCAAGCTATAGGTATAGGGTAAACATGTTTTGGATACATTAATCATGTTATATTAACAATATTATGATTTCTAATAATATATTTTAATTCTTCTGCTATATATTAGAAATATCATCTAAACCTCATTTATATTTATTTTATTAATGTCCTTATATATAAATTAATGGTTCTCTTGTATATGTACATTCCTAGACTGTTTTTATTATGTGCACCGAGTTTAGAAGATAAAGTTGAAAAATTTATTTTAAATTATATTGAATCAATGATAATGTATTGATTTTTAATTTTAATGATTAATTTTATTCTTATCAGATTAATTTTTTAAAAAATTATATATGTTTCATTAGACATAATATTATTTTCCATTGAAATTAAATTTTATATCATTTTGGAACATATTAATAATTTTTGGGATTATAGACTGATTTACATTACACATATTTTTATATGATAGAGAATAATACTTTTTTCAATGTTTTTATACATAATAAAACTCATTTTTAATCATAAAATTTTATCTATATATCAAAAAATTCACCATCATTAACACTAATAAGAATTCACATTCCATTCATTATGTTAATCAAAACATTACTGATTTCTATTTAAAATTTAATTTTAATCTACAAATAATCCATCCATTAGAGATAGTGTACTTGATAAAAAAAATTCAATATTAAATTATAAAAATATTAATGATAATTAGTGCCTTATCACATGATGCATTTTATTTTTTATAACGTCAATGTGAATAAAGTAGACTATGTGATACATTGATGTTAAATTATATTATCAAACTCCCATAGTATCGGTGAAATCCCTATGAGGTTTTTAAATTAATGATTAACAATTCCATTTTTGTATTTCACTTTGAAAAAAAATGTTATTGGTTAGAGAAAATTTAATTAACTCTGAAAACACACATCGACAAAAATATAGGAAATAATTTATATTACATGTTTTCCAAATTTAGAATATTTTGTATGATCTGTAATCACCCATTATCACACATTACTCATGAATCAATATTTTGGATTACCATAAGCGTTGGATAACCATGAATACTTATTGCATCAGAATCCCTTGATTTTGAAACTGAATATAAAATAGCAATTAAAGATCATAATGTTGTGAAAAAAATGTCACATCCATATTCAAACATCATTCATTAGGTCTATCTAATTCATACATCAATGTTTCATTCAGTTGAGAATGTTGAATATTCTCCTTCCTCATCCCCTTGCATAGTTCTAAGAAATAATGTCTTTCTATCCTACATTACCAATATTTTATTATCCTTTAAAAAAATTATAATTAATCCCAATAGAATATAGAGTATCTGAAACAACCTTCATTTACATATCCTGCTAATACATCATTATTTAATAATATCAATAATATTTTTTAATTTATATATGGAATTATATTTTTATAATTTGGGATGAATCATTTTATTTTGACTAGTTGAACAATTTTATATCATGTTGAGGAACCCCTTAAAATTTCAACATGACTCGTCCATTTTATTCTTAGTTGATATTTCAATAATTTGATCCATAAAATTTTTAAAAATTGAATTACTATAAATTTTAATAAATAACCACCTTATTTGATTCATGCATCACATTCAACATTGATCTTATTTATGAAGTATTTGTATTTTCATAACAAGAATCACTATTCCTATATGGATTATGATCATAATTTTTTCCTTATGTTCAATGAATTACATTCATAGATAACACATATGATTGGTGATACTCAAAATCGCATGTTCAATTACTTCTCATCATACAAATCAATAACCATTATAGCATAACCTATTCATTGATTCATTAAATATTACTGATGTGGATTATAATAATATTGATTCACCATGACTCTAAACCCATAGAGAATATTCCAAATGAAAATTTGGAGTATAAATTATTTAGAATATAGTAATTTTTTAAAAAATGATTTCCACATAGTGGATTCATACAAATGAGCCTATATTGTCTCAATTAACTATAAGAAGCCAGTGATTTTATAAATAATTTTTCAATGAAATAGAAATCAATTTGGAAATATTTCACATATCATATTAAACTATAATACACAGAGATTTTGTCGATTATTTTTTAAATAAATTCAAAATTCTTTTTATTTTTCACCACTTAAAAAATCTTTTTTTATTTTTAGTTAAATAAGTCACTATGAATAATCAAAACCTGAAATTATATTAAAATATTATAATTAAAACATATATTTATCTCATAGATATATTATTTCTAGGTATTATATGGAATATGTAAATTATAAAAATATATATTTTTTGCATGTTTAAATAAATTTAGTTATTTAGACACTAATTAATTAAAAATGAATACAAAAAATAGTTGAAAATAATCTAAATATTTCTCTAAAAACAATTTTATTTGAAAAAAATAGGTTTAAATTAATTAATTTCAAATACTATTAATGATTGTATTTTATGAAATTTATGTATTGTATATTTAATAAAATGTTTAAAATTCAACTTATTTGTTTTCTATAGATGATTTATGAAAGAATACAATTTTATTTATACAATCACTATTGTTCTATAATAATGTTTTTCCTAGTTTTACACATTTATTTTAAAAAGTATTTTTCAATCCATCCAAATAATTATTTGAAAAAATAAATTTCATTTTTGAAATGATAATTTGAACATTTTATTAATGTTAATTTTTGGTATGTTTCTTAACAATTTAATTTTTTTGAATGATAAAAATTATTAAATTTTATTGAACGATTCTATTTCATATAAATAATTTGAAAAGAAAAATTTTATTTTAAAACTGAACAAATATTAACATTATTAATAAAAAATACATATACATATATATATTGTAATCTCATATTTTCAATAGGAATAATTTTCATACTGAATTTTCCTTTAAAAACCTTATAATCATTTGAAATGATTAAATTTGAGGACCCTCATTAACCTCATCTATGTTGAAAAAATTTTAAATATTAATTTTCCAATTAATGGATTTTGAAAAATTGGATCCAATATTTTGATTTAGAATACATTATATAATTTAATAATATCAAATTAAACTTTTAACATAATGACTAATAAAAAGAAAAAAAATTATTAAGATTGGTTATGGTTAAAATGGGGTTCTAATAATGTTAACTTAAAACAAAGAGGTTTAAAAAACATAAAACATTATAAATTATATTTTGAATAAAAAATTTTACCGCATAATTTATAACTCTCTAAAATAGTACATTTTATTACAATATTAAAATTTATGAATTTTTTTCAATGTTATACTTTTCCAAAACTACATGTGTATCAAAAATATAAGTTATAAAATTCCCCCCATATCCTCTAGTATTCAAACCATAAAACCAGTTTAAATAAACCAATACCTAACAAAATAACTTATTAATATATCCAATATCATCATAGAATCCTTATTTTTGGAAGCATTTCTACCAAGTAATTCTTTTGTTGCAATCCAAATAAGGTTACCTGAAAATTAGAAGACAATATTCAAAGAGAAGTTTTTTTATTTCATAATTAATCTCCATAAAATATTAAGAAATATAATAATGTAAGAAAATTAATATATTAAATATAATAATATATTATATTTAATTTAATTACATACAACCTTATCTACATCCATAAAATGGATTATAAAATCATTGTTTTTGATTACATAGGACTACCACCTCACAAACTGATGTAATTCATTTTTCTATTATTATATCTCATGGATTGGTATGATAATGGTTATAATGAATATATATATGATATTTATATCATAATTATACCTTTTCAGTATTTATAACACATATAAAATTTTAAATTTACCTTTTTCTGGGGACACAATAACATCCATCCTGTGTACAATGGACTATAGCCTCACCTAGTGATGTGTTTTTTTCACTAAAACATTAAATATAATATAATAAGGATAATTAAAATGATTATTTTCAATATCATTCAAATAAATATTTTATTAATCATATAATATCAATTATGAAATAATTATATATAATTACCTTCCTAACCTTTATACTAACGGATAGATTATAATATCATTCGTGTATGTGTGGACTACTGCCTTCACGAATCATAGAGACTCTCTCTCTTCTTCACCACACCATATGGATGCTATGTATATATATATTAAACTGAATAATATTTTATTAATTATGTTATTATAATTATATAATGATAAAATATTACATACATACATTTAAAAATTGATCCCAAAAATTGAAAAGCATAATCATGCATATGTACGACTTATTGTCTCCATGATCACAAAATAATTAATTTCTAAAACCCATAAATAATTATTTGTAATTAAAGTATAATATATGGATAAATATTATAATATTTTTATAAATATTGTTTTAGATAATAATTATCCATAATCAACTAATGTGTGCAAGAAATTACATAACAAAATATATAAAAAAATAGGCAGTTATTTCACAAAAAGTGGCTTTAATAATAAATTGTTAATAAATGTGGTATAATAGGTCATAATCAATCAATATGTAGTGCTATATTTGATTATATTAATATTATTTATTTATAATAAACTTATACTGATTATATATTATGTCTTAACATGTACGAATGAATTTGCGATAAACGATAATGTTTTTCTAATCTCCCTTTTAATTATAGGAGACATAAAATAATCAACAGTATATATTAATTTTTCGTGTGTTTAATTCCACAATAATTTATTGTTGTTCGGAGTGGATACTCAAGAGGGGGGTGAATTGAGTTCAAATTTATATTTCTGTTAAAATATTGTCTTTTTAAAATCTCCCTGTTTATAAAACAAATTAAACTGTAGTGAATTTTTACAAATTGTAAATGTTCTCTTAGATTCTCAAAGATTGATTAGGTCTCAGTTAATGTTACCACAGGATTAAACTAACTTTTTAAACTAACCTACTGATTTAAAATAAGTGTAAACACTATCTAATTAAACTGTTAAAGTAGCTTTAAAACAGTTTTGTATTTCAAAGTAATAGTAGTGGAATATAAAAGATATATGTAGTATACTTTAAAATTAAACTAAATATGCACAACAGATATAACAGAAGGTTCAGTCTCATGCCGAGACTTAGTCCTCTCAAATTTATATAAATTTGATCCACACCATGCATTAGTGTTAACAAGAATTTAAAAAACTATCCAGGCCATGCAAGGACCTCTACCACTATTCTTCATGGGAATCAAAATAAAGACCAGGACACACAAGGACCTCTTCCATAGTTGACATGGGTAGACAAGTGCTAAGAGTTTTGGAGTGTGGATTTTGATATCCTCTAGTTCAGTACAGGAGACAGTCTGTGTTTAAGATATACAGAGTACACCACACCGCTCGAAAGTAAATAAACAAATCACTTAGAGAGACCTGATAAGAGTTTAGAAGGCTCTAGTGATTAGCAATGCTACTCTGGACTCGTTGGATTTAGAAAAATTTCTTCTGAGTCCTCTAGTTTTTCTGTTGAAAAACAGAGTGTCGTGGTTCATCTTGTGTTCCACCAGTGAGAATGATCTCTTGATTCATCATGTGTTCTTCAGTGGTGTTGGATTGTACTGATGAGAGGTCTTTAGAAGTCATTAAATCTCTTTCTTGCTCAGGATTATTCTTTTCTGTTCAGAACAGAGCTCTCGGGCGTATGTAAGTTCTTCTTGTTGTATTATCACACTCATGTACATGTTTTGCAGCTCAATCTTCCTTATATTCCACGAATTCTGGAAGTATGAATGATTCCATTTTCATAGGTAGGAGATACGGTTCCTTGACATGCCAAAAACTATCATTAAATAACATTAATTGCATTAAAAACATCAAATATGACTATTAGTAATATTTAACTAATATTGACCAAAAGTTAAGAAATGGTGTCACAATGATTATGTAAACGATGTATTTTTCCTGGTATGTGATTCACGGTGTATCCATGTCATGGTGTCTCAGCCATAGTGTGTCCTTCACGGAGTATGTGTCACGGTTTTTCCTTCACTGTGTCTGGGTCACTGTTTCTCTTTCACAATGTCTGGGTCACGATTTGTCCTTCACGGTTTCTGGTTCACGGTTTGTCATTCACGGTGTCTAGGTCACAGTTTGTCTTTCACGGTGTCTTTCTGACTGTGACAGTGTCTTGTACACAGTCGGTCATACTATGTCAAACATAACGGTGTCTCTATACTTAGACAAATATCTGTATTTAGACTTATACAGTAACATGCAGAATATGGATTAAGTTTAACTAGTCGAGAGTAAGAGAACATGAATCATAAATATAAAGGCTTGATAATATAAGTGAGATTTGTGATCATGCATAAGACACGTAAATAATAAAGAGATTAATAAACATAAATAAGATTTGTTATCATTAAAAGATGATGTGTAGTTATTATTGAGACTGAAGAGAATTAACACGATGTGCAATAAAGATTGATATTAATTAACAGTAATAGGATTTGTGATCATTAAATAATTATTAATACATGAAGATTCTAACAATCTCCCCCATTTTGATGATCACAAATCATATATTTTCAAAGTATAAATGAAATCTAACATTAAAGAAACTATCACATTATAATAACTAAAATTAGAGAATAATAGATTCAATAAAAACATATCTCATTATAGTACTGATACTTGTAGTTTTTCTCCCCCTTTTGGGATTATCAAAAAGTATAGAGAAATGAAGGGAAACACTAAATTTTTAATTGAATAACTTACGAATAAAATATATAGGAGAAATAAAAACATTATTGAACAAATGATATCCCATAAAAAAAGAAAACAGTTCCTGGACTCTTCAGGGATCCGCCTTTTCCATGCCTTTATCAATAGCAGGAAATACTATTGATGTAGAAGAAGGCATAGATGTGGTAGAGAAGGAGGGTAAGGGTAGACCTTCAAAATTGTATTGAGCCAAAGTAGGAGCAGTAGAAGATATAGGATGCAGTTGGTCAAGAATGACTGGATGGATCTGAGAAAGAGCTTGGCTGACTAACATGGTAGTGGATGCAGGGGTAGGAAGACCAGGCCTATGGGGTGAAGCAGTTGGAGCAACAATAGCAGTACTCTGCACATAAAGATATGGCTTCAAAAGATTGATGAAATCAGTAATGATTTATCCACCATATTGTATATCCCTTTTAAAATCTTCTTTATTCTCCATGAATTTGTCCAACAGTCTGGTGAACTCTGTAAGCTTCTTAACATGAGCTTTAAAAGATTGAGTTCCTGAAGGAAATTTTAGGTTTTCCACAAGATATCTAAAGTGATATGTCATATCACATTTGGATAAAATCCGGGTGAGATAAAAATCTATTTTCTTGTTGATCTCCTGTTGAGAATCATTGGGTATCTTAGAATGAATTCTAACCAAGTACAATGCTGGATCATTGTTGTTAACCACTTTTGACAAAGAAGACAGATCCAAGCAACTGAAGGCGTTATGAAGTTCTTCCTTGATTATGGATCTCAGCAGAGAATCATCCAAATGAGGGACATAAGGTTGACTAGAAGCAGGAGAAGATTTTACGGCTATGAATGGAACTTTGATCTATTTCAAAACTTTTTAAAGGCATCCAGTGTATTCATCTGTGTGCTTATTCAGATTTTCTACAAGCTCCCTCATGTCTTCCAGCATCATGGTGTGTCTTGTTCCAATCTTTTCATCGAATGAAAGTATATATGGATACACTTGTGACACAATCTCTATAGGAAGGGTAGAATCAGTTGGATCAGGAGAAACAACAACAGGTGTAGGGGCAGAAATAGGAACAGGCTCAGATCTCAAAGATAACTCATTCTGAAAGTTTTCTACCATACTTTTCAGGTTTGCAACATTAGTACTCATAAGATTATTTTCTACTCTGACTTCATGAATTTGTCGGATCATCCTTAGTTTAATATGAAATATACTATTTTCCAAGAGAATTGATGAATCTTCTTGACTCGAATGAGTTACTGGATGAGGTGGAGGGGATAAATTCTTCTCAACTCCAGCTAACAGAGTCTCTCCAAAAACATTCAAATCATCTTTCATCACAAAGGAGTGTTGCTCGGGTAAGAGTGCAGGTAAAGTTAGTGGAGCAGGTTCTGGTTGCGGTTCAGATTCATCTTCAGACTCAGATTCTGATTCAGATTGAGGTTGGGGCTCTGGTTCTGGTTTTGAATGATCTACAAACATTAGTTGAAACACAGAAGAGAGATCCATTCCCATTGTGGTCTCTTTCTGTGACTCATTAACATCATAAAATCTTGGGAAAACATATCTAGTGTTCACATAGTATGAGCCAGTAGGTTGAGAAGCATCAGTAGATCCAGATTCTATAATATCAAGGTTTTGAGGTTACTCCCCCTCAAGTTATGCTGCCATTTTAGAGACTATAGGCTCATCAGCATGGTAAAGATCCACAAGATCATCTCTAATCTCTTCAGCAAACTCTGGCCTTGCCATCTGAAAGGCAATTTCCATTCTTTCTTCAGCAGATGGAATTATCTCAGGAACCAATTGTTCCATAGGCAGTGCTTCCAGATTGGCATTCTTTTCAACTGGGAGTTATTCTACACCAGCAGACTCTTCCATGGGTTTTTTCTCCAATTCAGTTACTACAAAATCTCTTACATCCTGATATTGGATTTCCAGATTTACAACTTCTCTAGAAGCAGGAGCTTCTTCCTCACTAAGAAAAACTGCAGGATCCATAGTACATTCGTTTTCAACAACTTCCTCTCCTGGAGGTATTGCAGCCTCTTCTCCGGGTGGTACCTCAGCTGCCACTTCTTCTTCATCTTCTTCTTCTTCAGCATATGAATATTCAGCCACTTCATCTGGTTCCAGACCAGGATCAACTAGGTTCTTAGGTGTTACTGGATAATCAATAGGATTAATCTTTTTATACAATTTATCATTATTTTCAACCCATTTCTTCTTCCAGGGGTTCTATCTAATCTCCATCCTTCTAATGATAGGCTTAGATAAGCATAAATCAAAGTCCTCTAAATTTTCTTCATTCGGTCCAACCATTAATTTGGAAACTAGCATTTCTGAAATCATCCTTGTGTAAAACAAAGAGGTGGATTTGGAAGTGACTTTAATCAGCTCACAGATATGGTTAATAACGTACTTGCGTAAGTTGATCTTATAGCCATTCTTCAACGGGCGAATCAAGAACACATCCCGACACTTCATTACAGCAATGTACCATTTTATTGGACTAATCATTTTTTTTTTAAAATTTTAATATTAGTCTAGTTTCTCACTATAGCTCTACAGCAATATCCCTTCGCTTGGTGCCATTACCAGTTATAATTTCTAAGGCATTTTCCAGATCGAATATGTTAGATGAAGGAGGAGGGTCTCTCTGGTAGTCTTCACAAACTCCATCATATAGAATCCTTAGCCATGCATCCCAAAACCTTGAAGAGAAATAAAACTTTTCTCCATTTATCTAGATTGTCACTATAAAGCATTCTGCAAACTCAAAGGAAAACTTCACATATTGATAGAATTGAGATACCATCCTCGGGTAAATCGGTCTATTTTTTCCAGAGAAACATTCAATCCATCCTTATTCTCATAAAACATTAAAAATTAATGACTTTCTAGATAGCAGATACTCATGGCAAATATCTTTTTTAGGTACAACAGTATGACTTACCAAGTTTGGGTTTAGTGGTCCTTCAGGAGCTATCTTTGGTATTCTCTTCTGTTTCATAGAGAGGCGCTTCTTAGATAAGGGTGAAGACGAACGCTTCATCCTTGGCATCCACTAAAGGTTCAGGCGAGAGGGAAGAGAAGTTTGTGGAGAGTGTTTGGGTAAGGAATCGAAATAAATCTTTATGTTTTATCATTTGGGAATGTCAAACGTCATAAATACAAACTAGTGGGAAACCAAATATTGGTGAAATAAAAATTACCACGATACAGATTAAAATAAGAGTATAAATAATCTCTACTGTGAGACCGTGAGTAGGAATTATGGTGTGATGAAAACTAGTCATCACGATGAGACAATTGGTGGTCATCACGGTGAGACAGTGACCATTATGTGTAGTCACGGTGAGACAGTGATTTGACAGACCGTGAGCACAAGGTCTTAATGGTGAGACTGTGAGCATGAAGTAGTAACTGTGAAATAATGATCATGAAACCGTAAAGTAAAATACAGTGAAGTATTAAACATTAAGATCATTAATGAAACTATTTATGATTAATCATACAAAGATCATGTATAATGTAGTCTAATAATTCATAATTTAATGGTGTAGTAAATATATCAGCAAGTTGATATTCAGTACCGATGAATTCCAAAGTGATATCAGCTTTTTGATAATGATCCCTCAAAAAGTGATGTCTTACATCAATATGTTTTTCCCTAGAATGAGAAACATGATTCTTATAAATATTAATAGCACTTTTGTTATAACAATTTATTGGGACAAGTCTAAATTGATATCCATACTCTATTATTATGTGTTTCATCCACAAAATTTTCACACAACAGCTACCAACAGCTATGTATTCAGCTTCTACAGTAGATAATGAAACATAATTTTGTTTCTTACTACACCATGTCACTAATGACTTGCCTTAAAGGTGACATGTTCCAGAGGTTCTTTTTCTATCCAAATTACATCCAGAAAAATTTGCATTAGAATAACTAACTAATTAAAATGATTGTCCTTTGGGATAGAACATTCCTAAATTGGGAGTATGCTTGAGGTATTTGAAAATTCTCTTTACAGTATTTAAATTTGACTCTTTAGGGTTTCTTGAAATAGAGCACACATACACACACTAAACATAATATCAGAATGACTAGAAGTCAGGTAGAGTAGACTTCCAATCATTCCTCTATAAGTGGTTTGATCAACAGATTTACAATCATCATCAAGATCCAACTTACAGGTTGTACTCATGGGAGTGTCATTACTTTTTGTGCTATCAAATCCAAAACATTTTAAAATTTCTCTTGTATATTTACTTTGAGTTAAAATAATTCCATCATTATTTTGAATGATTTGAAATCCAACGAAGAATTTGAGTTCACCCATTAAACTCATTTGAAATTCATTTTGCATCATTTTTGAAAAAACAGTACATAATGTAGTTTTTGAAGATAAAAAAGTAATATCATATACATAAATTTGTACTACTAAATCAGCATTAGAAATTTGATTTATAAAAATAGTAGGTTCAGCTATACCTTTTGTAAAAATTTTAGAAATTAGAAAAGTACTTAATCTATCATACCAAGCTCATGGAGTTTGTTTTAAACCATATAATGCTTTTGATAATTTAAAAATATGATTTGGAAAATGAGGGTTTGTAAATCCTGGTAGATGTTCAACAAAAAAATCCTTAGTAATATATCCATTTAATCTAGCACTCTTAACATCCATTTGATATAGTTTGAAATTTAGATGTGCAACATAAGCAAGTAAAATCCTAATGGCTTCTAATCTGGATACTGAAGAAAAAGTCACCTCATAGTCAATTCCTTTTTCTAGATTGTAGAATTGTGCAACTAGACAAGATTTGTTTCTAACTATGTTTCCAGATTCATTAACGTTATTTCTAAACACCCATTTAGTGCCTATGGTGAAAGTGTCTTTAGGTCTTTCAACAAGATTCCAAACATTATTTTTTCCAAATTGACTGAGTTTTTCTTGCATGTCAATCACCCTAAATTCATCATTAATAGCATAATCAATGTTTTTAGGTTCAAGCTGTGACAAGAAGGCTTGATGTTCAACCTGATTTCTATGAGAAGCTCTAGTCTGTGTCCCTCTATCAAGATTTCCTACAACAACATCTAAAGGATGATTCTTTTGAATTCTAGTTGATCTAGTAAAGGTAGGACTAGAAATTTCATATTCATCTATAGGTTCAGGTTCAACAGAAGTAAATTCTAGAATAAGTCAAGAACTGATTGTCTTTATAGTAGGTTCATTGATTTTATCCTTAAGGTCCAGAATACTTAAATCTTCATCATGATTTCAAGAGAGGTTTTAAGATCATGTGGATCAGTTTCATCAAATGTGTTGTGAACAGATTCTTCCACACACTTGGTTCTCTTATTGAAAACTCTATAGGCTTTGTTGGTTAGTGAATATCCTAAAAATATTCCTTCATCACTCTTAGAAGAAAACTTATCAAGATTATCCTTATTAATAAGAATAAATACATTACATCTAATGACATTAAAGTATATAACGTTAGGTTTTCTATTATTCAACAATTCATAAGGTGTCTTCTTAAGAATAGGTCTAATCAAGACTCTATTAATGATATAAAAAGCTGTATTTACAGCTTCATCCCAAAAGTAAATAGCCAGGACATATTCATTAAGTATAGTTCTTGCTATTTCATGAAGGGTTCTATTTCTTCTTTCTACTACACCATTCTGATGAGGTGTCCCAGGAGTAGAAAAGTTATGATTATAGCCATTATGTGAGAAATAAGATTCAAATTCATGATTTTCAAACTCACCGCCATGATCACTTCTTAGAGTTTTAATCTTAAGTTCACTAAGTTTTTCTACAGACATAGAGTATTTAATAAAGTAAGAGCAAGATTCAATTTTGGGAGAATAGAAGTATACCAATGTATATCTAGAATAGTCATCTACTATGACATAGACATAGTGCTTCCCATTTAATCTAGAAACTCTATAAGGTCCCATCAGATCCATGTGAACCAACTTGAGAGGTTGAAAAGCTGAGACTTCTTTCATTGATTTAAAACAAACTTTATGTTTCTTCTCTTTTGACAGGGATTACGAAATTTTTCATTTGAAAAATCATTTTTGGGTAAGTCTATAACCATGTTTTTCCTAGTTAGTTTTCTAAATGAGTGTATATTGTAGTGTCCAAATCTTCTATTCCATAACCACGACTCCTTATGAAAAGCGTTTAAACAAGTAACATTTCACATATCTAAATAATTTAAATAAAAAGCATAAACAATTTCATTTCTTAAAGCAGAAAATACTATAACATTTTTAGAGTTAAAAACATTAAAAGAATAATTTTTAAACATGAAATTAAAACCATAATCACACAATTGATTGATTCTTAACAGATTACTTTTTAGTCCATCAAGAAATAAAACTTTAGAAATTAAAACTAAATTAGTGTTACCAATTTGGCCTAGGATGAGGATTTTTCATTTATAATTATCACCAAAGGTGACATAGCCTCCACAAACCTTTATTAAGCTCTTGAAGAATGAGTAATATCCCGAAATGTGTCTTGAACATCAACTTTCCAAATACCATGTCCTCTTGTGGGAACTCTTCAAGCAGGTTTCATACAAAACAGGTTTAGATAGGAAATGATTTTGGTACCCATATCTTCTTGGATCCAAAAAAGTTAGCCATCAATGCATTAGGTACCCATATTTGTCTTAGGGGTCTCATATAATTTACAGAATCAAAAGATTTTGAGAGATAAACTCTATTTGATATATAACTGTGTGAATGACTAGTTGAAGCATATGACTATTTAGAACTAGTAGTATTCTTTACAGATTTAGGAATGAATCTATTATAATAATCAGTCTCTCCTGGTTTATAGCCTATTCCAGTAGTGTATTTTTGTGTCACTTTCTTTCCTATAATTTGAGTTAGTGTATCCTTTCCATTTGTAAACTTCTCTGAGTCCTTTCTATGTTTCTCAGTAGACATTTTTAGTTCAGTGTTCTCCTTTAACAGTTTAGAGTTATTTTTTTTTCGATTGTAAGTTAGGTGTTAATAGTTGTAGTGAGAGCATACTGTTTCTTCAATGATTTGTATTTATCCTTAAGTTCATTGCATGTCTCTTCCATTAAATTAAAATTTTCAAGTAATTCCTCACTAGTCATGTTTTCATGACCCGAATCTGATTCATTTCCAGAATAATAGGAATTAGTAGGAGTATATAAGGTTACCTCATATGTGTTTGTCATGAAACACATGTTGGAACGATTCTTTTCAGAATCAGACATTTTAGATTCACTTCTGTTGTCTTCAGAATCACTCCAGGTATCCTTCATAGGTTACATGTAATTACTGTCCTTGTAATCATATTTCTTTTTGAATTTACGATTTGGGCAGTCTGCTTTAATGTGTCCTTTTCTTTTTCACCCATATCAAACAACTTCATAACTTTTATCTTGCTTTTTCTAGTCCTTCCAATTCCCCTTATGGTCATACTTTCTTTTCTAATTTGAGTTTCTGAAGAATTTCTTCTTCCTAAAAAATTTATTAAACCTTCTGCCTATTGGAGTCATTTCAGCATCACTGTCAAAGTCTGAGATTTCACTTGTGGAACTGTCAGTTTGTATTTGAGATTTTTCATTGTCCTTGATCTCTGAAGAAGTAGTCTTGAAATCCACTGGTTACCTTTTTGGTTCATCCTATTCCTATTTATTCACCTTGATCTCTTCCTCATATATCATAAGCTTACCAATGAGTTCTTTGACAGGTAGAGAAGCAATGTCACATGACTCTTTGATTGAAATAGATGTGCCTCTCCATCAGTCTGGTAGACATCTCAATATTCTCATAATTTGTTAATTTGCAGGAACAACCTTTATGATTGAAGTCATTGTATTGACTATCTAATTTAACAAAATATAAATGTCATAAATAGGTTCATCAATCTTCATTTTAAAATTTTTATATTTAACAGTATAATTATTTAATCATATTTCATTAACATTATTTGTTCTTTTGTGAGAAACACCTATAGTATCCCAAATTTCAAAAGTAGTTTTACAGGCAGAAATTCTGTTAAATTCCTCATATCCTAAAGCATAGTACATGGAATTCATTGCTTTACAATTATTATTTTATGTAGTCTTTTTAGGTTCTACCCAAGTTATTCTTTTAGTTTCTGGAATTTTATATTGAGACTCTATAGCTTTCCAGATATTAAAACTCATACCCCCTAAATGAATTTTCATTTTTAATTTCCACTAAGCATAGTTTGTACCATTGAAGAAAGGTCGCATGTTAGTAGCAGCACCCTCTAGTCTATTATCCATAACTAGATTTTAGAAAATAGATTTAAAGAGATATAAATTTAGAACTAACATAAATTTAAGATCATTAAATATGAAACTAAAATCAGTATTGAAAAATAGAGTATTTCAAAAATCCTTTAACAAAAACAAACCTCTGATACCAAATGTTGGTAGAAGTGGATACTCAAAAGGAGGGTGAATTGAGTTCAAATTAAAATTTCTTTTAAAATATTTTCTATTTAAAATCCCCCAATTTAGAAAACAAGTTAAACTGTAGTGAATTTATACAGATTGTTAATGTTCACTTAGCTTTTCAAAGATTGATTAGGTCTCGGTTAATTTAACCACACAATTAAACAAACTTTTGAAACTATCCTAATAATTTAAAATAAGTGTAAACACTTGCTAATTTAACTATCAAAGTACCTTTTTAAATAGTTTTGTATTTCAATGTAATAGCAGGGGAATATAAAATATATATGTAGTATACTTTAAACATAAACTAAAGATGCACAAGAGATATAAAAAGAGGTTCAGTTTCAAGACGAGACTTAGTCCTCTAAAATTTATATAAATTTGATCCACACCCTAGATCGGGGTTAACAACAGTTTACAAAACTGTCCAGGCCACGCAGGAACCTCTACCACCGTTCTTCATGGGAAACAAAATAGAGACTAGTACACAAAAGGACCTCATCCATAGTTGACATGGGTAGAAAAGAGCTAAGAGTTTTGGAGTGAGGATTTTGATATCCTCCAGTTCAGTGCATGAGACAGTGTGTGTGTATGATATACAGAGGACACCACAATTCTCTAAAGTAAATAAAAAAATCACTTAGAGAGAAAATATAAGAGTTTAGAAGGCTCTATGGATTAGAAATACTATTCTGGACTCGTTGGATTTATCAGAATTGCTTCTAAGTCCTTCTCTAGTTTTTCTGTTGAAAAACAGAGTGTCGTGGTTCAGCTTGTGTTCCACTAGTGAGAATGATCTCTGGATTCTTCATGTGTTCTTCAGTGGTATTGGAAGTATTTCAATCTCTTTCTTTCTTAGGATTGTTCTTTTTGATCAGCACAGTGCTCTCAGGCATATGTAAGTTCTTCTTGTTGTATCGTCACACTCATGTACAAGTACTACATCTAAATCTTCCTTATATTCCATGAATTCTGGAATTAGGAATGATTCCCTTTTCATAGGTACGAGTTACAATTTCTTAACATGCCAACAACTATCATTAAATATCATTAATTGCATTAAAAACATCAAATATGACCATTAGTATTATATAAATAATAGTGACAAAAAGTTAAGAAACAGTGTCACAGTGATTATGTAAATGATGTCTTCTTCACGATATGTGATTCAAGGTGTCTCCATGTCATGGTGTCTCAGTCACGGTGTGTCCTACATGGTTTCTGGGTCATGGATTGTCCTTCACGGTGTCTGGGTCACGGTTTGTACTTCACATTTTCTGGTTCACGGTTTGTCCTTCACGGTGTCTAGGTCATGATTTGTCCTTCACAGTGTCTGGGTCACGGTTTGTCTTTCATGGTGTATGTCTGACTGTGACTGTGTCTTGTACACAGTCTATCTTATTGTGTTAAACATCACGGTGTCTCTATACTTAGAAAAATATCTGTATTTAGACTTAGACAGTAATATGCAGAAAATGGATTAAGCTTAACCAGTAGAGAGTAAGAGATCTTGAATCATAAATGTAAAGGCTTGATAATATAAGTGAGATTTTTTATCATGCATAAGACCTGTAAATAATAATGAGATTAATTAACATCAATAATATTTTTTATCATTAAAACATGATGTGTAGTTATTATTGATACTGAAAGGCATTAACACGATGTGAAATAAATATTGAGATTAATCAACAGTAATGGGATTTGTGATCATTAAAACATGATTAATACATGAGGAGTCCAACACATATTATATTATGAATATTATTATACTCATGATATTATTTTTTTAATTTGATTTTACATTTCATGTGGATTATTATTTAATGATATCAAAGCAAAATGATTTTTAAGTAACAATCTCATCATTTATCAGTATTGTTTATGATTATACATGTAATAATAATATATTAATACATATTTCACAATAAACTCATACAATTAATTCTACTTTTTTTATGTAAAAATTATACTTGTATTCCTTTAATTTTTTACAATATATGATCCCATGATTTCAAAATATTTTTATTTAGAAAATACGACCTAATTTCAATCTTCAGTTGAAAACCCTTTTTCTTCGAAAACAATATTTTTTACGAAAATTATACAAATGATTTTAACATTTCTAAAATAATTTATTAACAACATATTTAATCACTTTTTAATTTTTTTTAAAAAATATAATATAAAATTCATTTTTCTTATATAATTACTACTTTTCTTTTAATGAAAATGTCAAAGAAATAGTTGTTTTATCTATTATGGAAAGAACAAAAATTTCATCCATCATGAAAATTATTTTATTTTCAAAATTAATTATATTTTTTCATGTTTATTCTCAAGGAAAAATATTTTATAAATTTTTTAAGTATTTTCATAATGTGATTTTTAAATAAAAGTTATTTTCCTATATAAATGTACCATGTCATATTTTAATATCATTATCGATCTGTAATGATAGCCTTTAATGAAAAAAATGAATTTCAATGTATATGAACCAATGATACCAATCTAATTATTCAACTCAATTATTTATCAATAAAAGGGGATTTTTAAACCCATTTAAAATCCACATGGTATACCATGATTAAATTATTATGAGTCCCACTTCATTTTCTATGGGTTATTCTATAATGAAATTGAAAAATGATTATGAAACCATTCTATTTTCCAAATGTTATGAAGTGATGAAATGTTTATGAGTAACATTTCGATTCATATTTTATTACGTGATAAATATTATAAAGTATTTTAGTAGATATATGCATGATTTTAAATATGTGATTGGTGGGACCTATAGCTCCTTCCAATTCATTTCGCAAAAATGGCTAACTGGTGAGTAAATATGTTATGTGTGAACCTGATTGAATTGTCACAATGTTATATATAATTCCCCACCCTTAAACATTACATAATATTGAATTATGTTGGTAATTCACATTTAGGATCCTTTCATGTTTAGATATTTAGATAATTAGTACATAATTATTACTTTACATCTCAAATATTACAATGTAAACACTTCTATTCACTATCTATTTTTTATTAAAATAATAACTCCTAAATGAAAATAAGTATTATTTTCTTGATATATATCTTCTTGAATTCTATAATTCTCTTAACCTTCCTTAAACCATGTGAATAACATTTCTAAAACATGGGATGATCATAAAAAACTCGGTAAGGGTTATAAAACAAGGAATGAAATCAATATTCCATAAATACATACAAGTCAACGAAATCATAAATTTCAATATTTAAAATACCACATAAGATCATAATATTTACGAACAACACATAGAAATCATAAATCATAAAGGTAACTTGTGGCATCCATAACATACTTACATTGTAGCTTTCACAGCTATGTAGGGAGTTTCATTTATAGTACCCTTCAAAATATATTCCCTAAATATCTTAGGATAAAATAAATGATTACCTATTTCACATTACCCAAGGCATTAGGGATCTATGTCAGGATTTCCCACTCTATTTTTATCACAAAACAACCTGTATACGTAAACAATTCCCAAGAACCATAATATAATCATAACACACGAACAAGCATAAAGGAAATATATCATTTCTAAATTACGATCCCAATATAATAATTACAAAAATTAAAATAAAAAATAAATTATCAAAACCATTTTAAATAAAAAAATATGGAAAAAGATTTTATGGTATTTATTTTTATTTTATAAACTTTATGGCTTGTTAAGAAAGAAAAAATCAAATAATACTCACGACATCTTAGAGGTCATTGTCACTGTGAATTTTAAAAATAAATATTCATGTTGTCGTTTAGTAAAATTCTATCTAGAAAATATTCACTTTGAATGAAATGATAATTTAAATATATTTAGACACCGTATAAAATAATGTCATCTATAAATCAAAATATTCTTCAACGAAAGGTGATTGAGACAAAGTCCCTTATGTCGTGTCTAACTTGACTGATTCGTTCATTAATCTCATTAATAATAAACTAAGTAAAATTTATACCTGCTTCAAAACCTTTTTCAAGTTTATTATTCCTTTTATATTACATATTCCCATGTTATAGACAGTAAATAATAATTTAAGTTAATAATAGTTATTTTTTTGATATTTGTTACTTCAGTCAAAAATGAACTTCTTATAATTACATGTTGTACATGTGGTGAAAATTAAATTTTCACCATAATGAAATTCATGTTTTATAAATCATATATATCATATATATTCCATATAAATATATATATATGTATTTAAATAGTACATGACATTTAAAGATAAGAAATTAAATGCACCGTTCATGGAGAGTGTAAGACGAACGTATGCATGAACAATATATTAATTTCTATTACATTTTTAATGTAATGAAAACTTAATGATACAAAGTTATATTATAATTCCAGTTTTATATCATATATAATTTAATTAACTACATCCTTTATACATTCCTTAAATGGAATGGATAAGTTATATCCCTTTGAGGGGGTGGTAGTCCGCACTTCCTCAAATGCAATTATTGTATATATCCCTTATAGAGACAATAAAGGTATGCAATAAATGAAAATAATAATTATAGTGATAATAAAAATATTAAATATATCACATTGTAAATATAATATAGATCACATATAAATATATTTCCATTATAATGGCCACCATAAGAGGTGGTATGAAAAGATTGAACAATCATCATTTCGTGAGGCAGTAGTTCGTCATCCACAAAAATAGTATATCTGAAATCCAGGACATGGAAGTGTGTGGAAGTGAAGATCGAATTCATCTCATAACAACAACCAATTATAATCAGGATAAATGTGTTTTGTATTTAAACAAATAATAAGAAGAGAATAGGGATATAAGAAGTAAAATAAAATAATAGATCTTGAGGGAAGTGGTTGCCTTTAAAACGAGTAAATCTCATTTGTTTAAACCAAAAGGGTTTATTGAAGTGCCTTATTCAAATATTAATGCTTATTGAAAGAAGAGAGGGATATTAGGAGATTATTTTATCAATGTTTTTATGATCCATGGGGATTTAGAGGTGTGGGTAATGGAATAGTGGTTGTGGCGTTTTATAAGATAGAGGAGGGGATCTTTATGAATGTTTGAAAGTATTATTTTATTATAAAATTATATTTGGTTTCAATCAGTCCAAATCATTTTTAATTTGAAGATATGGTACATATACATCAAAATAAAATCATACAATAAAAATTGTATTGGATTTGGATATTTTTTTAGCCTTATCTATTTTATTTAACCCTTTGTTAGCTTATTTAACTTTTACCGTGTACTCTTATATATTCATACTATATGTTTAATATATTTACAATAAAATTCCAAGATACCCAAACTGGATCATCAGTTGCATTTTTAGAATCATATATGTTATTTTTCCAATCTTATATTTTTGGACTATTTTATCATTTAATAAAATATTGATTCATTTAAAACTCTTTTATATAAATTTTAACATTATTCATATCATTTAAAAAAAATCCAAACAAACATGATTATTTCGAAAAACATTAATTAATTAAAAGATAGAAAGTCATAAATATCTATATAATTCGTGTATGACATAAAACGTTTCAAAATAAATTTATTTTATTATATATAATATCATTTACTTGAATCCGTTATTATTGAAGTAATTACTGCAACACCATTGTGTCATAATGAAATTTATTTATTTAATGTATAAAAATTATACAAAAAATAACATGAAGTATGAAATTATTTTACCTTTCAAATTAAAATTTACTTTATAATTGATCACTTATATAATGACATGTACGATTGATTTACTAAAAGATATATGTTTATGGTATTTTTGTCCTTACACTAAATTAGTTATTATATTTTCATTATCGATCCCAAGTGGCTCCATGGGGTCCCAAAATCAACCCAAGGGTTCACTTGGTCGGACATGTATCAGTTAATAGGATTAGGACTCATCTAAGGGTAATTTATTATTGTTATTATATTATTTTATTACCTTTATTTATCAGATTTACCCTTTAACCATGGTTAATAACAAGTTCACTGATGTAAATATTCATAATGTCTAAAAATAAAAGTTACCTATTTAAATATTTTTGGCGTCCTACTTCCAAATATGGAATACATTTTTCCAAATATAAAACACATAAGTGGCAGAAATTAATTTAAAATTAATTACCGTTGTCAAAACAAAAAGGCGTGTTTTTAAAAAATAATAACTATTAAAAGATTTAAGTTTGTTTATATTAAATTTAAGACTGAAATTAATTCCATTGATCAATTTTGGTTTAAATGGTAAAAATATATTCAATTTAAACTTTTAATTCAATGAAAATAACAATATAACTATATAATTAAAATTGATTAATTAGATGTTTTGAATTAAAATGCATTATTATTCATTATTCATTAAAAATGAACATTGTCAGAAAAGTACCAAAATTTCATCCGAAGTAAATGTTGATGTCCCTATTCTAAATAATAAATATATTGTTCCAAATAGAACATATAAAGTGAGAATAAATATATTTAAACAATGTTCTCTATCAAAAGGCAGTAAATAGGCCTTTTAATGAATATTAGACTGTTTATGCTTAAAATTGGGTTAAGTAAAATTTTAAGATTGTAAATTTTATGGGATAAAAATAAAAACATTTAATAAACATATATAATACTATTTTAGTAAGTTTTGTTTATTCCTGAAAATAAAATGGATTTGTGTTAACTACCATTTAAAATAATACTATTATTATATTATTTTTCAGTATAACACAACATTGTGTGAAGCTTATGATTTCCAAGAAACCCATTGTTGCATACCGAGTATTCCATCGAATATAGAATCCCATTTAATGTAAAATTAATATTTAACTCAATAATATTAAAAAATATGGAAATATTGTATTCTTTATTTACTTGGAATGTTACATACTTCCCCCTTTTGGAAATTGAGTCATCACAGTTTTATTCACTTATCAAATAAATGAGGGTATTTGTCTCTCATAGCATTATTATATTCCAAAATTTACTCTTCAACCTTATGGTTTTTTTGAAAAAACCTTTACATAATTAATTTCGTAATTTTTCCACACATTCTCTTTTAGGCCATAAATTTGGATAGGTTGTTCATCATAAGAAATATTCTCTTCCAACTAAACTACCTCTGGACTCAAAAAATTAGATGGATCTGCCATATAATTTCTTGACATTAAAACATGAAAAACATTGTGTACATGTGATAAACATGGAGGTAAAGCCACATTGTAGGAAAATTATCCAACAATCTCTTGGATTTCATGGGGTCTAATGAACATCGGAATCAGGTTTCCCTTTTTTCTATATTGCATCCCACTTTTCCATGTAGAAACATTGAGAAAGATATGATCACCTACCTCTAATGAAATATCTTTCCTCTAGTTATCCGAATAACTTTTTGGTATAATTTAAGCTATTATCATGTGATTATGAATCAATTCAACTTTTTCTACCATATCTTTTACCAATTCAGGCCCCATTAGTTTTCTTTTCACTTACATTATCCCAAAAAGATTGAATTCAAAACTCCTTCAAATATAATTCCTCAAATGTTTCCATCTATATACTAAAATGAAAAATGTTACTATAAAAATATTAAACTAATGAAAGATGATCATCCCAACATCCATGGTCATCCATTGAGCAGGATTGTAGCATGTCTTAAAATGTATGAAATGTTCATTCTGACTGCCCATCTGATTGTGGATGAAAAGATGTACTAAAAAATAATTCACTACCCAACGACATTAGAAGGCCTTTCCAAAAGTTATAAGTAAACATGGGGTCATTATCAGATACAATAAAGAGGGGAAATACATGAATCCTGGAAATCTCTTTAAAATACAACCATGAAAGTTGATCTAGAGACAAATTTTCTTGGTTAGGGAGGAAATGAGAATATTTAGTCAATTGGACAACAATAACCCAAATATCATTTTTACCTCAAGAAGTCTTTGGTAATCCCATAACAATGTCCATGGATATATTTTAATATTTACACTCTAGCATGGGAAAAGGTTGAAACACCCCTTTTGGTATCTACGACTCTACTGTAACATATTGACAAGTCAAACACTACACAGTAAAGTCTGCAATGTCTCTTTTCATTTCATCCCACCAGTAATACTCCCTATGATCTTTGTACATCTTAGTACTACTAGGATGAACTGAAAACATATAACTATGAGTTTCACATAACATCTCATTCATTAACATTAAATCAAAAGGAACACATAATATTTTCCCAAACCTCAAAACACTTTCTTTATAAATGTTAAATTCAGGTAACTTACACTTATGGACCAAATCTACCTTTTTATGCAACACAGTGTCTTCCTCCTATACTTGCAAAATTCAGTCTGATAGATATCAATTCACTAACACCTAATAATTACTCATATGGACATAGCCAAGTCCATTCATTGAAGAATAACTGTAGACATCAAACTCAAAATATCTAGAAGGCATATCCAAAACATGATTATTCAAAAAACTTCTTTTCAATTTTGGAAGAAAAACATCACATTCTTTTTTCCAAATGAACATAACAATGTTTTGAGTTATCTTATTCATTAGGCTAGATAACCATACAAAATTTTCAACAACCCTCTAGTAATAACCTGCTAAACCCAGAAAACTATGGATCTCAGTTATATTTTTCAGTATTGGCCATTCTTCAATAAATTTTGTTTTAACATGATAAGCAGTTATTGCAATTTTTAAATCAATGTGACCGTGGAATGAAATTTGTTGAAATCAAAACTCAGACATTCTGAATTCCCATTTAGATTCTTTTATTTTACGGTTTGAATGAAAAACCTGAAATAAATTTCAACTTCGACTATACTTTTGGAATAAACCAAAATATCATTAGTAATCAAAACCACCATTTATCACCGGATTCAACTGAGCCAACACTACAAAAATATATTCAGTTATGATTTCTGTCTATCACAGGATGGTGATTTGGTTGGTAAATTCCCTCTGTATTCTTTCCCATTATGACTTCCCTATTTCCTCTATGAATAAAAATTCTGAACAAACATAACTTAAACAATGAAACATGGTAATATTTAAATGCTATACCATTTTAATATTACCATAGATTTACAAATGGATATCAATTTAACAAAATCCTAACTTCTAAAGTTATCTAAACTGACCTCTGATAACAAATATATGGATTAAGACTTAAACATGACATAATCATTAATTACGTTAATAATTCTCATTTAAGATATTTTCATTTTTATAGCTTTAGAGAATTATTCCATAATTATTACAATACATATCAAATATTAAAATTTAAAAACATCTACTCAGTATCTATTTTTAATAAAATAATAACTGTTAAACGAAACTAAAAATTATTTTATTGATATAAATCTTCTTAAATTCTTCCTTTCTCTTACCCTTCCTTAAATCCTGTGAAAAATATTTCAGACATTTTGTATGAGCATAAAAATATCATTATGGGTAATAAAATAATGAACCAAAAAATTAGACCATAAATACATACAAGTCATTGAAATCATAATTTTTATTCTTTAAAATACCATACATTGTCATAATAATTATGAATAACACATGAAAATATTAAATCAGAAAGGTTACTTATGTCCTCCATTAAATAATAAAATTTTAGCTTTCACAGCAATAGACAGAGTTATATTTGGAATACCAATCACAGTATATTCACTAAATCTTTACAGTGAAACATTAATATTTACATCTGTCATGTTACCCCAAGAATTGAAGAGATATATTATTTTCACCAACCCAAGGTTTATCACGGGACCACCCGTATATGTAAATAATTCCCAAGAACCATAACATAATCATAACACGTGAACAAGCTTAAAAGGAAATATAAAATCTCGACATTGAAATCATAATATAATATTTAAATATACTGACATAATCAATTCATTTTCAAAAACATTTTAAATACCAAAATATGTAAAAATTGTATATGGTATTTATTTTCTTATTAAAAAAATTATGTCCTGTTATGGAAGCCAAAGATCAAATAATACTCTTCGCGGTGGAGAGGTTTTTGTCACTGCATTTTTTATAAAGAAACATTCACTTTTTTGTTTAGTAAAATGAAATGTATAATTATTTTTTAAATTCTAATTAAATTTAAATTCAAAGTGGTTTATACACCTTATGAAAAAAAAAATTTATAAAACAAAATAAGATTTAATGAATTTTTATTGAGACTAACTCCATTATCTTGTGTCTGAATTGACTCGTCCATTCTTTAATCTCTAGAATAATATGATAATGTTAATTTATACTTGATTCATAACCTTTTTAATGTTTAATATTCCTTTTATATTACATTTTACCTTGTTATAATCATTATATAATCATTTATGTTAATAATGATTGTTTTGTCGATATTTGGTACATGAGTGAAAAAATAACTTCTTCTAATTACATGTTTTCCATGTGGAAGAAATTATATTATTTCAAGAATGATATGCATGATTTAGAAGTAATACATATAATATATATCCAGAATATATATGTATTTATAATAGTACATAATTTTTAATATAAGAAATGAAATGCACCCTTCATTGAGACAATATGTCGTACGAACGCATGACCACTACATTTATTTCTATTTAATATTTAATGTAATGAAAACATAATTATACATATTTATATTATAATTCTAGTATAATATAATTTTTCATTCTATTAAATCTATCCTTTATAAGTTCCACATATAGCATGAATGAGTCATATCACTTTGAGGGAGCAGTTTCTGCACTTCCTCAAATGAAATTATCATATTTAGCCATTATGGAAACCATAAAGGTATGCTATAAATTAAAAATATAGAATTATATAGACTATATAAATATAATATATATCACATATAAATATAATATATAGCACATATAAATAGTGTTCCATCATAATGGCCACCATAATAGGTCGTAAGATAAGATTGAGCAATCATCGTTTCGTGAGGTAGTTGTTCGCCATCCACAAAAACAGTATATTATAAATCCAGTAGATCAAGGAGTGTGGAAGTGTAGTTAAAATAATTTTCATAAATGTATTCTAGAATATTTATGATACTAGTTTTTTTTATATAGAAAATTAATAAGAAGATCATAGGTGTGAAGACGTAAAATAAAAAAAGGTCACTTGAGGGAACACATTAGATTTAAATATAGTAATTCCCTTTGGATGAAACCAAAAGGATTTATTAAACTGCCTTCTTCCTACAGTAAGGATTATAGGAAGAATATATGGATGTTGGGAGCTTATTTGGGTGTTGTTTGGATGATCCATGGGGCTTGAGAGGTGTGAGTAATGGGTTAGATGTGGTGTCTTTTTATAAGAGGGAGGAGGGGCTCTTTTGTAATGTTTGAAAGTATTATTTTATTATAAAATTATTTTTGTTTTCAAAAAGTCCTAAAAATATTTAATTCTAAGATATGGTATATATATTTTGAAATAAAATCATCCAATAAGAATTTGACAGGTTTTGGATTTTTTTTAATCCTTAACATTTTTATTTATCCCTTTGTTAACATATTTAAATTTTACCATGTCCTCTTATATATTCATACAATATGGTTAATATACATACTATAAACATTTATGAGACCCAAAATAAGTCATTAATGACATTTTTAACATCATATATGTCATTTGGATGAATCATAAATATTTTGGAATATTTAATTATTTAATAAAATATTGATTGATTTAAAAACTATTTTATCACAATTTTAATAATGTTCATATCGTGAATTTTAAAAATAATCCAAAACAACTTGATTCATTGAAAAAAAACTTCATTAATTTAAATATAAAAAGTATTATAAATCTATAGAATTCATTTATGGCATAAAAATATTCAATATAAATTTAGTTTTATATTTATAATATCATTATTTTGAATCCTTTTTTAATGATGCAATTACTGTATCACCATTGTTTCATAATTAAATTTATTTATTTAATGTTTAAAAAATATACATAAATTAATTTCATATAAGAAATATTTGTAGCTTTAAAATTAAACTTTTATGTAGTGTATATCACTTATATAAACTACATACAAATTTTTTCTTAAAGATATATATTTATGTTATTTTTTTCCCCATGTTAAATTTATTAATATATAGTGTTATTATGTCTCCCATGTGGCTCCATGGGTTATAAAAATAGACTCATGTATTCCCATGTCCGGACATGTACCAGTCAATAGAATTAGGACACATGTTCGGGTAATTTAATATTATTATAATATATTTTTTTACCCTTATTTACATATTTACCCATTAACCATGGTAAATAAAATATTTACTGAACTAAATATTGATAATCTATAAAAATATAACATACCTATTCACAGAATATAGACCTCCTAACTCCAAATATGGAATCATTTTTTTCTAATTGAAAACACAGAACTGGAAGAAATTAATTTAAAGTTAATTTTTAATGTCAAAACAAAACATGTATTTTTATGAAATAATGACTATCAAATGATTTACCTTTTTTGGACAATATAAGAGTGAAATTACATATAATAAAAAAAATTGGATTAAATGATACAAATATAATCTTACTAAACTTTAAAACCAGTTAAAATAATAATCTAACTATATAAATAAATAATATTAAAAGGTATTTTTTCATTAAAATGCATTATTTTTCACTATTTTTTAAAAAATGAACATTATCAAAAAAATACCAAAATTAAACAAACATGTATAATAATATATTAGTTATTTGTTATTCATTTCATCCATTACAACAGCTATGCAGTAACTGCCATTTAAAAAAATATAATAAAATTATTTTTCGACATAACTAAATGTTGTACGTAAGATTTCAAATAATCATATTGTTGCGTATTGAGTACCCCATCGAACATAGCATCCCATTTAATGTAAAATAAATATTTAATTTGCAAATTTTATTAATTATTACAAAATCACATTCATTATTTACCAGGTATGTTACATTATGTGTGATCATAATTACATCTTCATGATGTTATTTTTGAACTAGAATATTTGTTCAAAATATCATGTTTCAAGTAGATTACATGTTGACAATGTTATGAATGAATGTGATTATAAGTTCATAGTTTCATGGGTGGACAAGTATTTCATGTCCAAAATGTTATATGTAGACATGGTTTCATGTCCATATGTTTATATATGGTCATGATATAATGTCCACAAATTAATGTTTGATCTGATATCTATTTATACATGGTAACAATGTTTTAATCTAATGTGTATATCAAAAATAGAAGTATTATTCCATGTTTATGTACTCTTGGCTCATGTTTTATTGGTTCACCTGGTATGCATGTATTATAATCCTCTGATATTTATGAAATATTCAAACATTACGATTTTAATATAAATTTCAAGGTGTTAAATTTTTATGGTCATGTTATCAAACCATAATGTTTATATTAAAATTATATATGTCTCATGTTTACCCTTTGGGAGCATCTGATCTAATAATTTCATATATTTCATCTCCCCTTGTTATAAATAATTTTTTTCTCTATGGTATGTTTGTGAATATTACTAATGGGGTGGTCATTAAGGTAGATGTTGAAGATCATCTCCAAATTATATCATTATATACCAATTCTCTAATAAAAATAATCTATTACAGTACTTAGGCACCTTCTTTTGATATGTATTTAATATTCATCTATAAATATTTAATATTAATGACTAATAAGAATGGGTATCTATTGATTAAATAAAAAGAATGGATTGGTTATGTTTGAGAAAATAGGATGATAATAATTTGTGAGGCCTCATGTAATATTTATATGTTTATATCTAGGGGTACATATAATGATAACTATATGGACGAGTCAATTAATAATATAATATCATAGAAATAAGGAAAATTATAAAACTAGTGGTTCTATAGTAATTAAATAACAATTTTGATACTACGGATAGACGTCTCTATAAAATAGATGTACCTAGGAAATATAAATCAAAAAGTGACCATTCATCTAGACTTAACTGTTATTTTGTGCAATGAAATGAACCTTGATGCCAAAATGGTTTTACACTCTCAAGGGATATCCTTTTGAAATTTAAAATACCATTTTGAACCTTCCTGATAAATTGTAATAGATTATGAATAATAATGACCTAGGGTAATCCTGATGTACCACAGATTAAAATGTAGGTGTGTTGATTTAGACATAATATAACTTATTTTAAATATAATTTTATTTCCTATAATGTCTATCATTTCTCAAACAGTGATTATTTGGTTTATTAAAAAGAGGAAACCTAAAATAAATGGTATACTGTTGAATTTTATAGATACATATGTGAATATGAGAAAACAAACATGGATGATAACTAGAAAGTATGAAATTGGAATTATTCCTAATCAGTTCCAAGGAAACTTGTTTAAAAAAATTCACCATAATAGACTATTCAAATTAAATATATATAGAATGAATGAGTTCACTAGATTTCAGGTAGTAGAGACCGTATATGAAATAATATTGTTTTGGATATATATTGAGAATATGGAATGAATAACTCGATGAAAGGTCTTATAGGGATTAAAAGACGTGTTGGGTGTGGAAATTAAAGAAGAAAAAAAGTATATGTAATAGAATAATGAAAATCATGGTTAATTAAATGAATGAGAATAATGGTATCCCTTTAATATCATAAAATATTATGTTTTTTAAATATTGAACATATAAAGGCTATTAAATTTTATATCTTAAGGGGATTACTCATGGTGGGAGTAATCCAGCTTGTAAAAGTAATTGTTATATTGTTGTTTAAATAGAATAAATTAATTAAATATGCAGTTAAATCTTTTTTTAATTAATAAGAGTACATATACTCGTAAATATTATAAAATTGATGTGGGATGATTAAGCTATTTATATTTTTAAATTAAGGAATTATTTTTTATGAATCATGAGGAATATAACAGGTATTTAGTATATGAGTTTCTATACGTATATGAATTATTTTCTGAATATCACGTTTGATATTGAAATTTGATTAAATGGAATAGTAATAGTTAGTGGATAGAATAATATTAATGAATTATAACACATAATACGATCCTTAAGTTTAGAATATCTTATTTTGTTTTTATTAATAGATGATTGATATTGGTAAATTAAATTGGGTAGTATTGATGAACTCAAAACAAATCATTGATTTGTTGACAAAGTGAATTATGTTATCATTGATGTAGCTTATAAGATTATTGTATCTATGTAATATGATAAATAATATATGGTTTTATTCATTGAATGTTGAATAATGTATGTTACATTTATTTAACTAGATGCAGATGGAATGGCTTATCATTAAATTTTGGATTTTTTTGTGCTTTAGACATGAAAAAAAATCAACTTTTATATAATGATTTTTCTTGGAAATTGATCAATGTACTACCATGGTATGAAATTGTTGATTTGAAATAAAAATACATCATTTATGAATATTTTCATATGTTATCACTCTAGATTGAAATTGATTACCAATTATTTGGAAATTTATCTTTAAATAAATGTTTGATTTATTATGATAAATTTTAGTTATATCAATGAAAAATTTCAAACCACTTTGGTTTATGGTTTTTATGTTATTAACCTTTTTCGGAACACCCAAATTCTTATGATTGATGATATCTTTCAATATCTGTAATTATTTATGCTTTTCATCCATGCGCATATCATCACATTAAATTAATTTTATCTTATTTGGAACAATTTATTTTTTATTCTATATGATTTTGACACATCCCATTCTCATTTTCAGGTAGATATTTTATTAACCCTTTGTACGATGAGTGTTTTTATGAAGGAATTTTAATGTATTAAATATAAGATAACTGAAAAGAATTAAGAGGGAATAATTAAGTTATTTTCGAAAAAATGTTACATTGTTATATGTTTGGAATTTTTTTACAACTAAAATTATTGTTTTTGATATTTATCATTATACAAAACATTAAATTAAGAATTGTTTACATGGTACACTATGTCTAAACTATTTGTTACAGACTATTTAGATATCATTATTTAAAATTATTACTATCTCATAGCTTCTTAAATTTTGGGTATGAATAGGAATTAATATTTTATAGAAATATATATGTTACACATTTATATAAATGAAATTATTTTATAACCAAATAATTAAAAATTAAAATAAATACAATTTCATTGTAAATAAAATACTTTTCAGAAAAAAGAATATTTTTATACAGAAATAATTTTTTAATAAATTAATTAAATATAACTCTTATGTTGTATTATTTTAATGAAATTGATATTCTATAAATTCAATCATATTATTAAAATTCATTATATGTGTTCTCTAGTTTTGAGATGTTGATAAATATAATTTTATTCTTAAAAACCATTTTTTTCTAAAAAGATGATTCATAAACTTTTTTAGAACAAATTTTAATAATATTTTTGATTGATTTTAAAATTTTTCTTGAGAAATTTAATTCCTTCTTTCAAATTCTTCATTTTTAATTACAAAATCCAAACATTAGTTAATTTTCATTAATGGATAGTTATTGATGAATAACGAATAATAGGTGATTTTTACAAAATATTTTCATTTCATTTAAATTATATTCACTGATTTATTATATATTAAAATTCGTTTTATTTTAAAATTTTAAATTATATATCTATTAATCCAATTCTTTACATTTTATTACTTTTTATATTGTTTTTTATATAAACTATTGTAAATTTTAAAAAAAATTCTCTATGGAGACTATGTTTTTCATCAGTTAGTGATATTAATTTTAAATAAAACATTTCCACTTAAATAAATAATTTTTTAAAATTGATTACATATTTTAAATCTGAATAATTTTTTATTTAATTAGTTCAACATAATTATTTATCACAATAAATAATAAAAATAATAAAAATCATTTATCACTGTAAAAGATAAATTATGTTAACTAAAATTTAAAATAAAAAGGTAAGGTTTAAGATATACAGTAAAATTTTATAAAATCAATTTTATTACTATATTTTGGCCTTATATTTTCTATTCCTCTATAATAATATATTTTTTACCATTTAAAAATGTGAATAATTATCGTACACTATTTTTATTTTAAAATATGAAATGTTTTCAACTTACATCCCATATAAAATGCCACCCAAATACAATCATCATTGCAAATTTAAAGCATATTGTTGTGGCCTATAATATCTTAAATAAATTATCAAATTACTAAATATCAAAAAATAATGAAAATTTTATTTATATATTAATCATAGTTTGTATATTGGTTTAATATAAAAGATGATACTCCAATATTATGTAAGATTCTTCTATGAGCATTTTATTATTATTCCTTTCAGCTCCTTCTTATATTATTACTAATCTGTTATGATATAATAAAATAAATATATTACATATAATTAGTTATTTTTCAGTTACTTTCATGGCCTAAAACAATATCAATATTTAAAAAATGGGTTTTTAAATAATTATTCTTGGTTGTGGAGGACTACAACCCCTTAATCATATCTAATGCATTGTAACAATACCACATTTCGAAATGGGTATTCAAAAGGATATAAAGTATATATAAAATATTTATAAAATAATTATAAATAATATCTAATTTTATGAAATATTCCTTTTTAATTTCTATTTCTTATAAGGTATGATAATGTCACTACTGTTTGTGGTATACTACAACCTCACAATACGATGTGACTCAGTTTTTACTAACTCATTAGATGGAAGATAAAACTGATATATTTAATGAATTTCTGTGATAAAATGGAAATAAAAAGGTTTTTCATGAAATTATTTTAGTGATTTGAATAAATAAATATTATGTTATTTTTTATATTTTATGTCTTTAAAATATAATAATATTGTTTGTCATCCAGTTGACTACAACCTTCACAAAGTGATTTGACTATAAAATTTCATCAACACACATCATGAATGATATGTATAATAATATTTTAATGAATAATATGATATTTAAGATATTTTAATTATAAAATATCAAAAAATATTAATTAAATTCATTCTATTATAACCCTTCAAAAATAGAAAAATTACTCATTGTACATATGGCCTACTATCTCCATGAATGCAACTTAATTAATTTTTTTTAAAAACTATTCATAACATCTCTTAAAAGATTAATTTATTTAAAAATGTGATAATTATATAATTGTTAAATTTTTTATATTATGGAATCATGATCAAAGAAATATGATCAATAATGAAAATTGAAAGGATACACAAATACAAATTAGTAATTTATGGAAACATGACTTTAAAAAATAATTGTTTATAAATAGTTGATAAATTATGAAAAGAAAAGGAAATATAAAAAAAATATCTAATTGGATTTAATTGATTAAAAATAAACATATATTTACTATACCTGAATCTGTAATGTGTAAGATATAATTCAAGTCTTGTAGCAAGGGATTTTGAGATTCACTTTTAATTTATGGAGACATATCCAAATTCAACCCTTGATTCATTTATGTTCTTTATATAAAAATAAATTTAAATCAATTTATGGAGACATATCGAAATTCAACAGTTGATTCATTTAATATACTTATTTTAATAATATCAAATTATTTAGTTATGTTTATTCTTTTTGGTGGTTTGCATTTAATGTTACTGATGTGTTATGAAATTTATATTAAAATATCATAATTTACAGAGATTTTTTATGATTATTATTAAAATTAATGAAATTTAAGATCCATTTATTAGGAAAAAAATGAGTTTCGGTAGCCTCTTGTTATGAAATTTTATTGAATTATTTCATTAATATTACTATCTATATGTACCCGTGAATTAAAAGTAAAATTTTTATAAAAATCAGACCTTATTTCTCACTTTGATATGAAATCATTTTCTATCCAAAAATATTTTCTATTAATAAAATAAAAAAATTACAAATTTATTATAATCATTTGTTAAATTCATTTTTTCCCTTTTTTTAAATAAAAATAATGTAATATTGATGTATTTCATCAAACAATATACATTTTGCAGTTATAGAAAATGTGACAGGATAATTTTTTTAACTTGTACATCTAAAAATGAATTTTAAACATAAATTACCATTTTTTCATTTAATAAATAATTAAAATTTTCAATTTTAATTTAAGATAAAATTATTGTCAATATTTTTACCTATTTTTTTAATTAAGAAGTTATTTTGAATAAAAATATATTTTCCTCAATAAATGTTAGATGTTTTATTTCAAAAATAAAGTTTCATCGTAGATGTTATCCTTTGATGTTACTTATGATTTTTTGGGGATATAAATAAATGATACCATTCATTTTAATTATCTAAATGGTTTATTTTAAAAAGTTCTTTATGAACACTCATTCTACTCCGCAGCTTTTATAATCATAAAAATCAAATATGACCTAATTATTTCTCCATAGGTTATGCTATTATGAAATGTTAAATTAATTATGAATCATTTTTATTTTAAAAAATATATGGTTTGATGAAATATGTATGAAACATAATTATTTTCATGTAAAATTATACAATTAATGTAATATGATCTTGTGGAATATATACAAGTTCATTTTAATGTGTGATGTTTGGGACCGATATATCATTCTAAATCCTCGGTAGATATGGAAAACTATTGATTAAATATTTTATGTGTGAAATTGAAATCATGTTCAAAATGTTAGGTGTAATGATGATAAATTGTTTAAAATTTTATGAATTAACCAAATTACATGTTCACAATATTATGTATGAAGCTGATTACATGTTCAAAATATGATGTGTTAGCTTAATTTCAGGTGCATTGAGAAATTCATGGACATGTCTCTGGTGTTTAAAATTTTTTGTGTTGACATTATTGCCTGTCCATAAGTTTATTTTAGATCCTTAGTTCATTATTACAAAATAGTGAGTGAACTTGAACCAATTTATAAGTGTTCATAATATTATTAGCTGTTGTTTTTAAAATAAAAATCTATGTCTTCTTTTAATTTTATGGCCTCATGGTTCATGTTATTTGATTCCTTTATGTGTCATGTATTCCTAACATCCATTATTTATACTATGAATTAACATTTTTATCATTTATATATATTTTAAGGATTTCAAATGTTATGATCATACTCTTGTACACTTATATTTATGTTCATCTTATGTAACGCCCTTGATTAACTTTTCTGATCATCTGAGCTCATCCTTAATTATTTTTTCATTTCCTCGGTTGGGAATAAATATTTTGTATAATTTTTTTTAATGATATTAAAGGTGTAGTTCATGATGGGGGATGATGATGATCAGTCACAAAATTATAATATTTTGTATCAAGTCTCTAAATACATTAAACTATAAGGTTCCTTTTATGTGCGTTTGTGTAATGTATTTAATATTCATCGAAGTTGTTTTCATATATATATTTATAAGATGTTTTTTCCATATTTGGTATAAAAGTAATGGTTTATATTTCATCTTAAAATATAATTAAAAAATTATTAAGATCCATATATATATTTATGTGGAAAAACTAGGGAATGTCATATGGGAATTATAATAATAATTCAACATATAGAAAAAGCTCATTAAAATCTGGAAAAGGATAGAGAATGTGGTTTCTAAAAAATAAAACTTTTTTATATATATTAGAAGTCCATGTACGTATGACACATATTTTTTTAGGTTTAATAACCCAAAAGGGTAAAATTGAGCTGGAATCGATAACCACATGCTGCATGATAATATGCCTTGTTGCACAGATTTTTTTTATTCTTTTAGTGGATAATAAGTTGAAAATTTCAAAGTAATTATAAATCATCATTAATTATTTATATAGAATTTTATTTTGAATCACCTTGGATAAACTTACTTTTTCAGGGAAAAAAATTCATGATTTAGACATCGAATAAGTTATTTTCAATCATATTTTATTTGCAATTATGATTATCATTGATTAGACATTTCTTTTTTGTTTTATCCAATGGAGGGAACATGAAATAAATGGGTTAACATATAAATTTATGGGAAACATCTATACTATGAGAAGCCTAATTAGAAGATTATAGGACTAAAATAAAATGTTATAATTCCTAATTACTTATTAAGGAACATGATTAACAACATTCACCTTAAATAATTCGTAAACTCATTAACGGATATAAGGATATATTTGTCTGAGTATTCAAGTATTTTATATGATGGAATTATAAAAATTTAGTTTCCTATATAGATATTATGTTGAATTAAAAACTCATGTAAATTTAATATAGAGATGATAATATGTTCTTGTTCTAGGAAAAAATGATACAAAGATATTAACTCTAATGTAAAAAAAATATCAGATAATCAAATGGATGAGAATAATGGCATCTTTAATGTATTTTTCACAATGTAATGTTTTGACATTAGAATGTATGAGAATTATTCAAATAAATTCCCCATGGGTAATGCTCATAAATAAAATCATCAATGCTCTAATAGTAATGGTTATGTTATTAATGAAAAAATGTATAAAAATATTATATGAAAACAAACAAGAGTTATGAAATAAGATGAAAAATTATAGTTAATGGTTTGAAAAGTATGTGGAGTGATAGAATAGGGTTTTTATTACAAATCAATAAATATTTTATATTATTCCTTTAATATATAATGACTATTCAATATAGGGTTTTTATAAGGTATATGGAAGAATATGATTATTATTCTTAAAGAACATGAAAATGGATTAAATAGAACGTTATTACTTTATGGGAAAACATAATTAATCAAAATATAACCCTTAAAATGTGTATAAGGTTTAAAATAGTATTTAGATTGGATAAATAGATGATGGATATGGATATTGTAAATTAGATACTATTGATGAACTCAAAACTAAAAATGTTTTGTTGATAATGTTTTTTACTATATCATATGTGAAGACTACAACATTAATAGTCATATGGAATATGATCAATAATTAATGGTTCAATTCATTAAATGAAGTTGCATTTATGTTTTCATTATGTTTCAATGGTAAATATGGATATTACTATGCATCTGGAAAATATATTACCAAGGAGTCCACATACATGGAATATAAATATAACGAAACGATTGAAGATATTTGGATAAATAATTTTTAGTATGGTAAAATTTCTTACATTATTTATAAATACTGAAATTTTAAAGGTTCATAAGGTTAAAAATTTAATATTTTGATTTATGTTAAACATATGATGTTGTTTTAGAGATTAATTATGTACTTCACCATATAGAGAGTAATCCATATTTTATAAATACTCTCAACTTTTTTAACTATAGATAAAATGAATGAGTTATTATGATTTAATGGATTTTAATTAGTGAATTAGAAATGAATAAAATATACATCTCTTAGAGTAATAGATAATGTTAAAAATTTTCAATTCCTGACCAAATGACAAAATTGTTCTAATAAATTTCTGATATATAAAGGATATAAATTTTCATATGATCTCAGTATAGATGGAAAATTAAAACCCAATAATATGAATAAGATATTTATATAATATGATATCCTTATATATTAATTTATCAAAATATAAATGAACTTTTTCATGCCTCTATGGTTTCTAGTTGTGTGGATGTTAATCTTCTCTAGATTACCCAATTTCATTGGATCAAATATAAATATTACTCTCTATAATTATTCAAAAAAAAAACTCCATGTCCATATCATCACATTCTTCTATGATACTCTATTTTAAAACCTATTATGTGCAATTCCAGATGAATTTCATAGATTCCTTTCACTTTTTCGAGATGATGCTTTATTTACCCTTTTTAGGATTCTTGTTTCTAAAAAGGAATTCTTCAATGATAATTCATTGATTACTGATATAAAGTATGGGGTGGGGGAATTAATATTGTGATTTTTAAAATATAACAAATTGAGATTTTTTAAAATAATTTTTTGTATACATTTTATGTTTTTGATATTTTTCATTACACTCAACAAAGATTTTACCTTGAATTAGATTCAACCCTATGATTAAATAATAAGTAATATAATTTTAAATTATTTTAATTTAAAATGATAAATATATTATAGTATAATAAATATTAGTTATTATACAAATTAACTATATTATGAAAATATATGCTTTACAATTGTGTAAAAAATAAACATATCACTGAGAAATTAATTAAATATAAAAATAAAAACTATCTTAAAATCATGTAAATTATTTTCTAAAGATATATTTTTTTGAAAAAAAAGTTTGTACCTCAATAAAATAAATGAAATCTTTTAAGTAATGATTTTAATGAAATATATATAGTATATATTCAAAAAAAACATTTTCATATTCATCTTAGGTTATTTCTAGAAAAAAGATTATAATAATATCTTTTTTACTCTTAAGAGTTGTATTTTTCAAACAGACAATTTTGTCACATATTTTTCCACTATTTGTAAACACATTTTTCAAATTTTAATTAAATTATGATATTTTTTGAAATCGTAATATATAAAATATCATAGTATTATTATTTTTTTAATTTTATAAATAATTAATTTTTCCATGAATAGTCTATAATAATAAATTTGTACTGAAAACTACCTTTTAATTTAGCTTTTTTGTATTCATAAATTAGATTTTTATTTTTTATAGTTTGAAAATAGTTAAAAAAATTATCTATAAAATAATTTAATTCATTTGAATAATTTTCATACATTATTTTTATATTAAAAATTATAATCTTTTGAATATTTTCTATTTCAAAATATTTATTCTCATTACGTTTGTCAAATTAATTATAAATTCAATATTTTAATTAATATAAATTAAATTTTGAAAAATTGATTCATTATTTGAAATTATCATAATATTTTTTAACTAATATGTTCAATATAATTTTTTACTATAATGAATAGTAAATATGTAAAATTTATTTACCGTAGTTTTTGTTATGATTGGTTTAGAAAGGGTAAAAAAAATAATATAATTTCTTAAGGGACACAAAAACTTTTTAAAACTCTACATAATTTATATATTTAGACCCTATCATATATATTTATGAGCCTTATTAAATTTTTAATCTTTTTCCTTTTGAACAATGTTTTTACAGCTTGGTATTTTAAAATTTTAAAAGTGTGTCACTCACTTCAGTAACAAAAGGCCACCTAAAACACCGCTTATCTTACACTATCAAAACATTATTTATCTTTAAAAATAACTTCCCAAATACCTTCCCAAATTTCCATCAATCATATTAGAAGGCGTTTTTTTATGAATCACATCTTATGAAATATTTTCTTACAAACCGTTGTAGGTAACCAAATGTAGATATAACAGTCCTAAAGGATCATTTTTATGTTCCTTCCATATCCATGTAATTAATTTTGTTATAAATAATTATCATATAATCACCATTGTATCTTAAATATATGGATATGTGATAATGGTTTCATATTGATGTAAAAATATTTCCTTTCTAATTAAATTTCATTATAAAAACATCATTGTTATGTATGACAGAATAACACCTCACAAACGGAAGTCATTTGTTTATTCTATTACCACAACTCATAGTTGGGGATGATAATATATATATATAATAGATATTATATTTATATAATAACTACAAATATGGCGTCATTATATCCCATATAACTTTTTTACATACATTTTCATAGAAGATACAATCGTTTTGGTTCTCTGTACAACAGACTACCACCTAAAAAAGTGATGTGATTTTTAAAAAAAACATTTAATGGAAGACAATAAATTTAATTTAAATATATATGTGTGCTAAATAAATATCTTTATTATTATATTAATGAAATATTTATCATTATTATTATATAATATTTCATTTTATATCATATAATTTCTCTCACTAAAATTAGATAACATCATTCGTGTATATATGGACTACAGCCTTTAAAAAGCAATGTGACTCACCCTTTTCAGAACCACACCAAATAGATGATATGTATAAGTATATTTAATGTAATAATCTATTATTTATTATGTTATGATGACTCAAATATTACATAAAAATTTCAATATTTAATTTTTTATTATGGAAAGATAACTCATATGAACATATGATCTACAATGTTTTGACGAATAACTTACTTCTTTTTTCATAACAATTTTTCATAATTGGTTTTAAAGGTAGAAGTTATATATAAATTTGAATAGTACTACATTGTAATTATTCTTGATATTATGTAATCCAGATCAATCTAATATGACCTGAAATTAAAAAATCATATATTATAAGAAAAACAATGATGTTATTGCATGAAACATGAGTTTAAAAAGGAATAATGAATAAAAGTCCATAATTAAATCATATATGGTTTGATATATATAATATCTCTCTATAAAATATTTCAAATAAAATGATATTTATTTTATGTGAGTTTTATCTTGTATGAATGAAATCAATATATACAGTATTTTATTTCTAGACTTTTTTTAGTTCTATGGGAGATGGAAAATAGATATTCATTTCTTTTGTGTGGTTTATTACCAGTTGAAATTTCGAATCATTAATCTACTTCTGTTAATGATATTTTATGTTTAATTAAATTTCATTATTTCATTTATATTATGATTCATTGTTAACAAATTTTTATGTGTTTTATGTTACAATCCCATTATCTATCTTGATTTCTTATCATTATGCTAATAATTATATAATCATGATAGCCATCTCTCAAAAAACACATTAATTTATTTCTACTATGGTTATTTCATGAGAATAACTCTTCTCATTTAATTCTACTATATTTTTTTATGAAAATCTTCAAAACTATTTCTATATGAATATCTACTAAAATTTCAATATTTACTGAAACAATTTTTTTCCAAAACCATATTTCCAAAAATAATATGTAAAAATGTTTTAAAATTATTTCAATATTATTTCAATAATTTTTTAAAGTATTAATTTTTAAAAATTATTTTCAATGAAATCTGCATTATATTTAAAAAATAATGACCATTTATAATTTAAGGAAATTTTAAAATGAATATTTATTTTCACATGTACAAAAAGTACAAAATTCTCCAACATCATGGCCATTGTATTAAATAAATCTTTTGTTATATGTTTTCAAGAATAATTTCAAAAAAAAGTTTTTTCAATATGTTATATTTATTCTTACATTAATTTTTTTTAAAATAAATGTTATTTTCAAATAAATGTTATTTTTTTGATGAAATATTCCATTTGATCAGTCAAAATCAGTCTCCATCTATAATGAAATCCAAGGGTATATTTCATAATTTTCGGCGATATGAGCCAAGGATAGATGATTATTCTTAAAATTAATATTTTTATATGAAAATATTGTTATGAAATGTGGTTATCATTAACGGGTTATACCATGAAAAAATATTTATGAAATGCAGTAATTTTTTCATCGGTTATTCTATAAAGAAATGTAAACTGATTAAGAAACAAGTATCTCTTACATGGGTTATGATACAATGATATTCTTATGACCCCATTTCATTTAATTTATTATGATGTGATTTTTGTTTTTTATCTTATGGTACAAGAAATATTATTTTTCATTATTTTTGTTTTATAACTATATGTATATCTAATTCATTGGTTAAGTAAAGATTACTCATGGGTTAGTATTTTTTTCATGAACCTGATTAACGATTAAAAATGCTCTATGTGAATACAATTAAATGATAAAAGTGTTTCAAAATATTCATATTAAATATTAAATATCTTATCCCTAAACACAGTAATATGTTCATCATTTTATGCGTGAACCTAATTACATATTCAATGTCTTGTGATTTGACATATCTTTTATGATAAAAATGTTTTATGTGGACCAATTTGCATATCCATATATATATGAGAGGTCCTGATTTAATTTCCTAAACGTAACTCGTAAACCGTTATCAATACATACAAGTTACCAATGTTATAAGATGTTCTTTATTAAATAAATTTATATCATATTCAAACATCATTACCTCATGGATCATGTTATTTGATTTCATTATTATTTATGTATTATGAAAATCCAATAATTATTCCATGACATCATATTTTTATCATTGTTAAACTAGTTCTTGAATTCAAATTTCATTCTCAAATTATAATAACCTTATATACTTATTATGCATAAGAGTCTCCTTTTTTAACACTTAATGGGCCTCTAAGATGATTTGTTCATATGTTTCTTATACCAATGTTCTTATGAAATGTATTATGCAGGGTATGCTTGTGTAGAGTACTAATTTTTAATTTCATTATCATAGATGATAAAGTTCATTAACCAAAATAGATGATTATGTAAAAAGTATCCAAACAAAATACAATGTTTATGTTATTAGGAAATGAGTTTATGTAACACATTGAATATTTTACAATAGATATGTTTTAAAAATATGTGAGAAAAATGGGTTAGTATATTGAACATGGGTGAAAATTATCTATTTTTTCAAAGGGTTTGGATCACTACCATTTACATATCTAGATCTGTCAAGAAATGAATTCACTCAATAAATCCTGAAAATGAGTAGATCCACTTGAACATATAGATATGTAAAATTTTAATGATAGGAAACAACCAATGGATTGATTTTACATAAAATATTCTAATCAACTATTACTATATCTATTTAAAAATTCAATATATTCTATTTTACAAACTAGAACCTCCTAAAACATGCTACTACCTTCTTTAAATGAAAAACTACATCAATAATATTTTATGTGGTGAATATGAATCCATTTTCATGTTCCCATAATTTTAATGAGTAATTTATTAATAATTAGTAAATTAATTATTTAATATGATTTATGTATTGAAAAAATCAAACACATATGACCCCATAAACCTCAGAAATCTTAAAAAACAACTCCTTTGATACATGGGGTTAAAAATAACCCCCTTTATATTTTCATGAAATACATGGAACAAAAATATATTTTAAACATAACCAAATTAGTAATTAATTAGAAACTAATAGATCTAATCCTTTATAAACATATCATAAGGAAATAAGAATATTAGAGAATCTGACAACTCTTCTCAAAAAATAGTGATTTTCATTCTACCATTTAACTTTATGAATATATTTACCCGTCCTCAATAAATATATAAAAACATATAAATACATGATAATATACTAATTTCAAAAAAACTATGAAAATGGATCTCACATAAATATGAAGATTTCAATGAATACCCTTTTAACTACCCCAAAATACATTCCCCCCATGAATAGTGAGACACATAACTCTATAAATACCCACAATTTATTTAATTATAATATTTATATACAATTTAAAAATGAACAATGAAGTAATAATAATAGTATTTATATTCTAATTTCAACTTTCCCATTACAAAAATATATCACATGGAATTTTTTTTATTAAGAAATGTGTTTTTTAGATTTTGATTTTTAGTGAAATATGTTTTTTATTTGGTCTTGATGGATTCAAAGGTTCAAATGGTAATTATCCATTTCAATATTGTGAAAATATCATTTATTTAATTGATTAATTATTATATCATTCGTACGGGTTCAATGTGCAAATACTTTGAATGAAGCATCATATTGAGATTTTTAGTCCATGGGTGGCCATGCAATATGATGTTTTTATTATGTGAGGATCAAAAGTGTATTGGGTTCATAGGCTTAGGGAGATCATTTGACATGGTAATTTAATATAATTAAAAAAATTCAGAATTAAAATTAATAAAATCAAATACACTTTAAATTTATCTTATAGACAACGATGGATGGTTTAGGGTTCCACCCCTGAATGAGATGACCAGACCACGAGTAGGAGAGGAGGAGGCACCACCACAAATTTTCTTGTGGAAATGATTGAGACCATATAAAGGTACAAATACATAAAAGAGTGTCTTAATTAAAGATTCATTTTTTCTTTATCCATGTGGTTGGTTCATTTTTTATTTTCAATATCTCATATCCAGGTGTATTCAATTTTTAAATTTTTACATGTTTTATAATATTTTTAGTTCACCTAGAGGTCAATATAAACTCAATTAGTGAGAATATGTATATTTTTTGGAGGATTTTAGGGTTTTATAAATTATAAATAATGATCACATGACAAATGTTTTTAAGAAAACGCACCATGTGTTCATCCTTCATAGATGATAGAGTTTGGGAACTATAAAAAATATTCTTAGAGTACACATCATGAAGTGGTTCATGAAAATGTGATTGTGTATTTATACAGGATATTTGGAACTACTTGTTATATAATCAATGTACATTTAATGGAGCGGGACATGTTCATATGGATCAGAAAATGGGATGAAACCCTATACATGGGAGTACTGCTCTCATTGTAGTACACAGTAAGACCATAAATATTCCATATCAATTCAATAATGAGAAAAAGACTTTCGGTGTACCATTTACATGTATATTTATAATTATATGTTTTTCATTTGGATTAAAAATTGTTCCCTACTCCGTTATCAACAATTTTCAGGGTTATAAGGATTATCAACCCCATATTTAGAACATGACAAAATATGAGTATTTTCTATGTACCAATTCATATATAATGTTACATTGGAATACTAAAGGGTATTTAATGACTTCTAAGAAGTAGTTTTCTGTGAGTATGATTTTATAAATGCATTTTCCACTCGTATTTATATTTAATAATAACTATAGATTGATAAATGGGATGGGACCTATGAGAGGATGATGATAATGAGTGGAGTAAATGAAATGGGTTCACTAGAGTCCAATAGTGGTTTAGTATTATATATTATATCATTTTGGGACACTGTGGGACAAGAGGTGAAAGGTAATAATCTTGTTAGGGTAATTCTATGTTGGCTTAGAAATAGTATTCTATTGAGGCTATGTATATTGTGGGGTTTAACCCAATCATACATGTGAATCTATGTGGAAATTGAGACTAGGTTATGTGATGTGTGACCCTTGACTATGGGTGTTTCCTGAGATACTAGTTATGACCATTGATCCAAATGGGGGTGCCTCTACTTATGTTCAGACTATGAGGGATTGAATAAGGATTTATCTTCTAGTTTATCATTTTATAGGATCCCAAGAATAATTCTTCATATTAGGTATTGACATATAACATTTATATGGGTTCTTTTTTATATCATATACCCTTGTGGGTGTTTTTATAATATTTATGCACATAATTTCCATGTATATGGATGGGGATGGAGTAAATATAGTTCTTCATAAATAGTGGATCATTGTGGTCATGTAATTTCACATTTTTTTATATATCCTCATAATGTTGTAGAAATGGGTAGTACACTATATATAATATTAATAGAGGAAGAAACTTCAAACTAATAGAATAATTTATGGATTTAATTCCTGAATTATTCTTCTGAAAGGAACACTATACAGGGAGGAATGGGATGGTGGACTGATGTTGTGAATATATGGTGTAGGTGTCACACTGAACCTCTATAAATAATGAATTTTTTAGTTTTAGACTATCTGTTTGAAACTTCCCATATATGGTACATGTATTTTACTGATGATACAAGGAAAACATATTCTATATTGTTTGAGATGACATGTATTCCACTTGATTCATTCTCAGTTTCATGGGGAAATGATTTTTTTGGATTAAATATGATCATGAATGATATAATTCTTGTGGTATGGGTCCCTAGGGATGGGATGAATTTTTGAAGCATCCATGGAAATATATCATGAAGAGTATGTCAGAAACATGTCCATCAATACATGATCAAATACACCTTGATGGTTACTAAATCATGTATGGTCCACCAGGTTCATGGACTATAGGATTTGTTTTGGTTTTCATTTAATTCATTTACTCTAGTTGTGTCTTGGATGGGTTTGGAATATTTCATTAGTATTCACATATAATGTAATATTATAGGTTCATTTTTAGGGTTGCAATACTGGGAATAAGTTCTCATCCCCTATATTTTTACCTCGGGGTGTATGGGGAGCATATTTATTCTTTCAGGTTGGAAATGGTTTCACTAGAAGTTAAGGTGTTGGCCTTAGATTATAATATCTTGCTGTGATGATCATGCCGAGTCTAGTAATTATGATAGAGTAGGTCTATGGGGGGGGGGGTTACAGACTATGTATATAGAATGACTAAATGTTGGTTGTTCACTTTGGGAATTTATTTCTTAGTTTTTTATATTGATTATGATATCGATATATATATTGTGATGTATATTATTCTTGGACATTTATATTGTAATTGTGTACTCTGATATTTTTTTATATTATCCCCATAGTTCCACCATATACCACCCATGTTATTCAATATCCTCTTAGATATAAGGATAATGTTAGGGTGATATAATGTGGTATCATAGGAGTATTTTTCATATTTCATTATTTTTTGTATTTCAAATAATGGATATTTTTGAATGTGTTAAAGGCTGTGTTAGATATCATTTTCGTGGGGTCCGTGGTATTTTATGTCCAATACATGTTTGAGGTGAATGTGGATGTTTTGGGCCTATGTTACTGTTGCTAAAAGGGTGTTTCCTATTATATGTTTTATCAATATAGCTTTCTTTTTGTTTAGATGGATCATATAATTGACAATAATTCCTACATGTTGTTGGTTTCAAGATGGGTAGGTTCTTATGTGTTCCAATGTCAGTTTATTATTGTATTGGTGAGGTTTTTATGGTTTTTATGAATTGAATCAAGAGAAAAGGAGGTTATTGAGGTTATGTGTTATAAGCTTTTTAAAAAAGTTTTTTGGGGAGTTACTTCATTAATATAGAATAAATTATTTTGATGGGTTATGGTAGAGTGTGTGAATGTTTAGTAGTAATGAGATAACATATGCATGAACCCATGGTTAAGCGTTGTGTATTATTGTTTAATCATTTGATGACATTGAATTGTACACACAAGATACTTCATTTGAGATTGCTTTTGATGGTTGGATGATAAATTTTCTAGTGTGATGGGAGGATAATGTGAATGGTTCCATAAGGTAATCAAGAATGAATCATGATGCTCCTTGAATGGATTGGTTAGTGGTGTTACGTTCCACCAATTTCCTAGTACAATCAGTGTATATAGAATATCATTGGAGAAATCATTAATTCCTCATAAGTATGTTGTGAGAGAGTAATATTTATTCCATGTTATCTATAAGTCACTTATAGTTTTATTTAAATCATCCTAGGGTTTTGTCTTGGGGATTTTTATAAGTGAACTTGTATGGTTTGAATGGAAACATTGTATGTCTTTGAGTGAGGTATGTATGATGGAACAAATGTCAGAAAATTTCATTGTTTTCATACTCATATGTTGACAAAAGAGGTAAGTTGTTCTCTTTTCATAACACTATTGAGTGATATATATCTGCATCATGGTATGAGGTTCATGAATTATTGGGGGATGTGATGTGGCATTTGAAATTTATTATATTAGTTAGTGAATATGACACTCATTTGTTGGGGTGTGACATTAGTTTTTTGGTGGTATAAATCCTATACTAAAAGGGTCACATTTGGATTGAAATATTTATTTTGTTGTCATGGTTCTGTTGTGGGGGTATAAATCATGTACTAAAATTGTAACATGTGGGTGGAACTATTTTTGTTGTTTTCGTGGTTCCACCAAGGTACATGTGAGGAACATATGAGGTCTATACTTGGATTGTTTTGGGAATCTCATCTTGAAATAAATTATAGTAGGGGATCAAGGTCGAATGTTGGATTCACCTATGGATATAGATAATAGTGATAATATGGTTCATGGATTAAAACTTAATCAATGTGTAATATATGAAATTATTTTTAGTTTAAATGATGGTATTTTACATGTATAATATAACCAGATGTTAGGTAGGGATAATTAAGAGTGAGTTTAGATGATCATTGTATACAATTGGGCATAATGGAATTGTGACAATGTGAGATAGAAACCCTTCATAAATTACAGTACTTTGTCTTTTGAGGGTAAGTCAGTTGAATTTATAATAATTTGGGTTAATGTACTTAGTGGTTCAATATAGCTTCTGACCACTTATTACTAGTCTTCTTTGAAAATTATTGTTTACTTCAAAATTATATCAATGCATTTTATAAAAATAAGGATTGTTATTAGTTCATGGATATATACAGGTATGTATTATTCATAGTTATTTTATAATGATGTATAATGATGTTGATTGTTGTTCAGAATTCTCATTATTGGATTCTTTTAGTAGTTTGGATGTGTTATATGAGAATTTATAAGACCCTATTTGTTTATTTTTGTTTCAAATTTAATTAGAGTTTTTGGTTAAACCTCATAATTGCGATCCTCAATCTATATACTATAGGGGGAACCATAGGACTAATTATAAATAATATTAAATTGTGTTTTTTTCTTCATATATGTGTGATCATGTTCGATCCTTCTTGATTGGTCAATAGTGGGTGTGAGTGTTGGCTCTGATTTGGGAGGTTTATGTATCATATGATTAATGTTGAAATTTATATTCTTGTTGGATGATTAATATTGCAATAAAAATATTTTAACTTGATTTCAATAGTTATGTTAATTATTTCATTGTTAATGCCATGGAGGATTATCGGGAAGAGATGTATTAAGGAGTCGGAGGATGGAAAGACCTATGTTTTTCCATTATTTTAATTTTAGTTTATTTTTTTATTTTTTTGGATTAAATAATCATAGAAGATAAAATGATCATTTTATCATACAATATGATCTTATATAATATTTAAAACCATTATTTTGGTCCCAAAATAGTAATTTTACACAAGTAATTGTGTTTAGTGGAATAAAAGAAGATTTAATTATGGAACATTATTTTACTACATAAATAAATAAGTATTCAGCTTGGTTCAGGTGGAAATGTCTTTTAAAGATGCTTCATAATTAGATTTTATCTCTTCGGATATGTTAGAACATGGTGGTTTTATTATCTGAGGTGTAATCCATAATTGGGTCCTGAGACTTGGCATAATCAACGTAAATGTAAATTTTAATAAAAAAATAATTATATTATATTAAATTAATTAGAAAACCTAAACGCTTTCCCTTAATATGAGCAATTTATTGGAGAGGGATCATCCTTTTCATGGGACATACGAATTAAGAGGATGATTAAGAGGAGTATGAAATGGATGTCATCCATGGAAATTATCAAGATTAGATTTTGATTTATTAGGGTCTAGGATTAGATTTGGTCATTAAGAGTCCATGTTTTTACAATGAGATATGAAATATTTTTAATTTAATGACATGATACCCACATGATTGTTATTATTAGTTTTTAATTCCCTCTAATGACTCTTAAATAATCCTTATGTATTTATTTTTTTCTTAATCGGTGAATAATTATGGTTTACAGATGTTTATAGGTATTACCATTTATAAATCTAGATCGCAAGGTCATTGGTTTCATTAAAAAATCCATGTGTTTTTAACTTTTTATGTAAGATTATTGACTTGACCAACACACCATTTACATGTTGTAAATATCATGTAATAGATCATGTCTATGATGACGAGTGGTTGGTTTGATAGTGTTTTGTAACTATGTGTTGTATACTCAAAATAAATAACATGTTATGGGATATGGCCACATTTACAAGTACTTGTGGTAACACCCTATGTAAAGGTTAAATTGTTTAGATGTTTTATAGGATCAAAAATAATGTATTACATGATCATTTATTAGTTCACAACCATACCTTTGAGTATACCCAAGGCCATATAGAACTACACCGCCATGTTGGTGGTTTGGGAGTATAGGTTCTGTAAATGTACTATACACTCTATTAAACTACATTTTCACGTATTTTTGTGTTTGGGGTGGTTTTTCTTCCTAGATTAAAAATTAGACTAAAAATTATTATACTCTTTGTTTTTTCATATAAAATTCAATGGTATAACCATAGAGTAATTTTAGGACATTTAAGAGGTGGATCATGCTGCATAATTTATAATGGGGAATTTAAATTATAATAACAATATCCAACAATATCCTAACAGTGGTAAAAGATATGAGACCCTGGAGAGGGTATAAAAATTATTCAAGGATATGGAATATGTTTTTTTGGAGTCATTACCTTTTTATAGAATAGTATTGAACCTTATTTTTGGGACACATTTGAGATTCGATACGATGGACAGGATTTGTATTCATCTCATCCAAGGGTGGCCTATAAAATGGATAGTGTTGAGGATTTATAGTATATAAGGATTACATAATTTAGAATTTTATATTTATTAGATTATAGGGATAATGTTATGCTATGTGAGACTCCTGAGAGAAGAGCATTTTCTTAAGATATTATTTTTGACTGTGGTTCCGAACTGTAATGCCTCCACTTGGGTTTTGAGTCATTGTATTCTATAAGTGTTTCATCCTTTTATGTAATAGTTATGAGGATCATAAAATGGGAATATTCGGTCACATGATGACTCATAGGAACTACGTGGGTTCCCATTCATAGAATACCCCTACATGGGTCAATTTATATGGTTTGTGGACATATAATTGCACACACAAACCCACACTGATAAAACCAAACAAAAACACACACACACACACTGATGTATATATATATATATATGAGGTTTTGTATATTTAATTCAATATATATGGTTGCGGATGTTGTACATGTAATTTTGAAGACATGATTGATATTCCATAATGATGCTATGGGAATGATTATAGTTTTACATGGATTAGAAATCAGACTAGGGATTATGACACTAATGGAATACATATGGTTTTAGAACTAGACTTATAATATAGAAAATGATATTATACCTAGATAATTAAATTTTAAAATGGATTATATATATTTAATTCTCTATAAAACATAGATTCTATACTATTTATGATGTTGCAAAGACTTTATACATCTATGGTATAAGTGTTGGATTGATTCTTTATATACCGTGTTTTCTATATGGTTTAATATGATAGTACTAACAATGGTTGCATCGCCAAATCTGTTGGGACATAATAGGGGATACATACGATTTGGAACCAAAATATCTTGATTTTTTTGGGGTATGTCCCTTGGCATTATATGATTTTTGGGGATTCTATGCATTTCATGACCACATGTTACATAGGTTTCATGGTCCTTTAAATGTTCTCAAATACACTCCATTACTATAAAAATTCAAGTATGTCTAATTATGTTTATGGGCCACTAGATAAATTATTATTTTGTACTATTTTCTTATTATATGGGAATGGCCAATTGGGTGATCATTTTACTATATTTGACATGAAAACCTGGTTTTAAATCATACTTGACCATATAAAGAAATCCTTAAAACCATTTTTAAAACATGGACTTCGATGATAAATGTTTAAAAGAATAAATCGTTAAAACCATTTAAAACAATTTTTTTAAAAAGAGTCCTTTTCCATTTTAAACATTTAAATTATAAGCCACCTCAATGAGGACCATTTTCATAACATTTAAATGACTTTAGTATAGACATAATATGGATATGGAATGTCAAAGGTGCTGTATATAAACTTTATAACAGAATAAAAGTACATAACATTAAGAAATGTCTTAATGAGAAGAAATGGAGATGTAATCCCAATCAAGGATCATTCCATTAGAGAAAGGATAAAGAAATGAAATAAATATGTGTGAAAAATATGAATACACTAAATATAAGTGGATAAACAGTGTAAAACAATCATATTTCATCCACAAATATTCATAGCATTACATAATCAAGAAGTAGAGGTTTAACCCAAAGAATAGGAATTGGTTCAGGACATCCCATTCCAAAATTCGATAGCCTAACAGCGTCACATCATATTTGATAAAAAGAGTTTATGAGAGAGATAAAGGGTATCTAATCACTTGGAATTAAAATTTACAGAAATAAGGATATATAAGAACATATCCCAACATAAGAAGATGTAATTGAAAAGACCTAACAAAAATAAGTCTTTAAAAAAGAGGAGGGTGAAAGTTTCCCTTACCGACTTGGGTAACTTTCAAGACTTACACCTTATGAAAGAATGAATATACAAAATTGATGTAAATAATCATAAAAGAAATTATATTACACAAATAATAGAATAATGTGCAGTACATACAACAATCAAATGAAATGGTTTCAAATGTAGCCTAAATCCCACAGGAATAAATGTGAGATAAAAAATCCTTTACGAAAACTCGGCAGCCTAACGGCACCACTTAAAACATCCAAAAATGGATTTATGAGATCAAATAGTGACTCTAATAATTTGAACATAAACAGAACAGAATGATGAATATAAAATAACATCCCCAAGCATAATAAATATGATCATAAAAGAAAGGAAATAAAAGAGAGTACTTAAAAATAAAGAGAGAGGTAGGATCTCTTACCTCATGTCCGACTTGTCTTGTTCATTTATTTATATTAATGAATAATAACCTTTGGTCAATTAATAATTTCATAAATAACTTCTTTAATGTTTATTATTCAATTCATATCACATATTATAATGTTATAATAATTATTTAATTATGTGTGTTCATATCAGATGTTTTTGTCGATGTTCGATACATGAGTCAAAAATGAACTGGTTTGAAAAGAATTGTCCATGTAGTTATAATTTTATCATCTACAGAATATTATTAATGATTTTAATATCATATATACACAGTATAAATTCATTTTATACTATTTCATAAAATTTGGAGATAAAAAGAAATGAAATGTACCATTCATGGAGATGGTAATCCGAACGTACGAATGAACGCTACTTTCATTTCTATTTTATACTTTAATGGAATGAAATCATAATGATATAAAGATATATTATAAATCCAGTTTAATATAATATTTATAATATCATTAACCTCATCCCTTATACGTCCCACATATGGAATTATCGAATCAAATCACTTTGAGGGGGCAGTAGTCTGCACTTCCTAAAATGAAGATATTATGTTTACCCATAATGGAAACCATAAAAGTATTTCATAAATGAAAAATACAGAAGAATAAGGAAAACATAAACATATTATATATCATATATATTTATAGTGACATCTTAAAGGCCACCTTTAAATGTGTTAAAATAATATTGGTCAATCATCCTTTTGTGAGGCAGTAATTCACCATCCATAGAAACAGTATGTTCTTTAAACATTAGACAGAGGTGTGTGTAACTGTATCTTGAATCCTTCTTATAACAACATCCCAGTATATTTAATATATTGTTTTTAAAAAAATTATTGGAATGAAAATAGTTTAGGTGGTTGGATAAGTAAAATAAAACAAAAGAACATAAGAGAAGATATTACCTTCAAATCAGGGAACTCCCTTTGGTTTGAACCAAAAGGGTTTCTTGAAGATATTTCTATCTAAAGTAAGGCATCTATGATGAATAGAGGTATGTGGAAAGATAAAATGAGTATAGTTTTCCCAATGCAATGGCTTGATAGGTGTGGGTAAGGAGGTAGAGGTGGGGGCCTTTTATAAGGGGGAGGAGGGGAATTCATGGAAAGTAAAGAAATGTTACATTATATTAAAATGAGTTTCGGTTTTTTAAATGTCCCACATTGATATATTTCTAGGATAAGGTGATAAGGGTTCGAAATATACTCAAACAATAGGTTTTAGATAAGTGTAAGTATGAGATTTTACATTATCTTTTCATTTTATTTAAATCTTTCATTAATGAGATAATTGTTGCATCATCATGGTGTCATCAATAAATTAATTTATTTAATGTATAAAAATAATAGAAAAATTATATGATGTATTAAATATTTTTTTCTTTCCAATTAATATTTATAGTAAAAAACATTACTTCTATAACCCCATTTATGAATTGTTTTAGTAAAACAATACATGTTTGTGACATTTTTATTTTAACTTTAAATAAAAAGTTGTTAATGTCATTTTCTTACCCAAGTGGCTTCATGGGGTCTCCATGTTGACCCATGGATTTTATTGGTCGTACATGGATCATCCAATAAGGGTAGGACATGTTTCATGGTCATTTTATATGATTATAACATCATCCTTACCTTAAATTACATTAGTTACCTTTAATCGTGATTAATAAAACATAAAAGATACTATTCACCAAAAATTGTTTTTATCCCATTGACCCAAATTTTACATCCTAATGACAACCATGTATGTCGAATTTTGGAAATTCAAATCACAGAGGTGGTAAAATTTCATTTAAATAAAAAATCAGTTTTTTAACTACCACTTAGTGGTATCACTATTCATAAAAAATTTAAGTTTTTCTGAAAAATACCAAAAATTCACCCTAAGCGATATTTGATATTCCAAATTAAAAAATTATGTCTATTTTAAAAAATGAAAAACATATAATTTTCATTAAGAAATTTAATAATTAAATCACATTTTCAAAACAAATAGCGTGTTTTTAAAAAACCAAATATATCGAAAGATTGAAACTAGTTTATGTCCAATTTCAAAGTAAAATTAACTCTAATGACCACCATTGGATTAAATGTTAAAAATATATTTTAATTTCACATTAAATACAATTCAAAAGATAATATAATAATATAAATAAATTATATTAAAAGTATATTTTGAATTAAAATACAGCGTTTTACACTATTCATAAAAAATGACCTTTATCAGAAAAATACCAAAAATTAATACAAAGTAAATTTTGATGTCCCGATTCTAAAAAGAAATTTATTTTGTCAAATATAACATATAATATGTCAAAAGTGGATTTAAAATGGGTTCTCCATCAAAAGGCTATTAATCGACCTTTTAAAGAATATTAGAATATTTACGATTAAAATTGGATTCATTCACATTTAAAGAATCTAACATTTATTGAATAAATGTAAAAATATATGAAAATCATATATAATCACTTTTTAGTTAGTTTTGTTCATTCCCGCCATTACATTGGCTAGGAATTTACTACCATTTACAATAGTATTATTAAATTATTAGTGTTAAATATAAGATTTCAAAGAAACACGTTGTTGCGTATTGGATACTCCATCAAACATAGCATCCCCTTTAAAGTAATATTAATATTCTATTCAAAAATATTAATAAAATGAAAAAGTAATATTCTTTATTTACCAGGGGTGTTACATATACCATGTTTTAATATTTGGTGTTTATAAACTTATATACTCTCTCATTTTTTAATTATAACTTATTCATTAGAGTTTTCATCTCTAAATACCATGATATGGGATATTTTCCCACCAATATAAATATTTCATTGAACTTAAATAATCTCTATAATTGTATCTGTATAATAAACCACATTGTATATAAATATAAATCACCTCATCTATCAACAATATAAAATAAAGACATGAAATCCTTTAAAACGTCATGTAATTATTTAGATCTTGAATATTTATAAGTACTATGATGGTTTATATTATAATATCCATTGAATGTATATCATGATAATCCACTCCTTTAATGTGATAATATCCTACAATGAAATTCCATACATTAATTCCATTCACCTCCCAAATTTCATAACTATTTTTCTAGAAAATAATATTTCATCAAATATAGTTATTGTCTATTATTGGTGTACAAAATTATATTTTAATTCTTTTCTATAGTATATAATTATTCAATCATTTCCCAAACCCAATTGTGATGATTCATATATTCGTCATCATCTTCCATTTGATACTGTGAAAAGTTTTATATTTGTGTTTTTTCTCAATGTTCACCTTATTATAACATGCTAAAATTGATCTCCAAAAAATATTGTGGACATCCACCTTTATTATAATCCTTGGATGAGATTAGTGGTATACATCTTTATCATGTTATTTTCATAAAACTTTATATTAAATATAATCATATTCATAACATCTATCATCTAATATGACATCATCATATTGTTTAACTAACTCCAATTCATCATCATCACCACTAGTACATTTTGATTCATTCATGTCTTTAATAAATTAATGTTTTATCACCTTAAAACCATAATTATATATTAATATTACTATCTATTTAATGTGTAATATACACCCTTTCGAATTTAATGATAACCAATGAAAATTCTTTCATCACATCATCAATCAATTATACATATATTTCATCATTTGACAATGATAACGTGGGGGACACTAAAAAATTTTAATAACATAAAACATGTAGAATTCTTATAAAATGGAATATATGATAACAAATAATATTTTATTCTTAACATTCACTATTTTTAGTATGTAATTATTATACGATTAAATGACTTAAAAAAAAGAAGTGCTATTATCTATCAACATTATTCAAGAAACCAGTTTATAAATTCTATTATAACCTTCAAATAAACCATTTGTTTGAGTTTATATATTGAACTGAGCACATAATAAATAATATGATATTATATGAAATAATTAAAACAAGTATTTATATACTCAAAATAATTTTCAGTCAAGATATTCATCAAGGGGTAACAATATATCTGTTATGTATTTCTCCTATAACTTATTTAAATTATAATATCTTTTCATTTTTTATAATAATATTTTTATGATGACTATTATTTCATAAATAAAAGAAATATATAAATTACCTCCTTTTGTTGATTTCATTATCATGGATCATCTAGAATCAAAATGAATAATCTCAATGGTATGAGATTTTAAATCCTCAACAATCTTATATAATTAATTGTATATTATTTGATACTAAGATGTAGATCATACCCAATCACATTCATGAATTTTCATTGGATCATTAGGAACATATTATCTTTTTATAGTATTACATATATTCTTTTAATGAATATGTATCAGTCTTATTTACAATATATACTTTTCGTCTATGCTTCTATGAAATAATTAATTTTGATCATTACACATATTTTATAAATTTGCTTCGGTATTTTTTCCCTTATAAAAAAAGTCCAAAACATGTCACTAAAAAATAATATACCATAAATATCTCCTCATTACATTCATCAAATTTTTCAGAAACAACCAACATATTGTATCCCAACCCATCAACCAACTAGATATACACAGACTATGTATTTTTGTTACTAATGAACATTAGGCCATGTCCTTTATATATAGTGACACATAATTACCATATTTCATTTCATAATATATAAAATAATAAATATTCATAAAAATATTCATTTATCCTTACTTATGTTATACAAAATATTGAGAAAATCACATTTTGAATCATTGAGAGAACTGAAGTATTTTGGAATTAGCCTAAAATCAATGAATTTCTTTAAAGGATTTTAGTAAATATCTATTTATAATATGGTATTATTGTATAACTATGTGACATTTATTTTAATGATGACTATCATGTTGAAATATACAACAAACATCCTACAAAACATGACACCTATTATTTATCCATTTTTAGTATTCAATGCGTTTTTTTAATATATATCCTTTTAGAGGAATGATTATTCTGTAATAATTTTCTTCTAAGATATGTATATTCATTGGAATTATTATTTTTAAAACAAAATTATATATATGTAGATATGATGACTCCATACTACCAATTGTTCCCTAAAAATTAATATTTTCCACTCTAAGTCAGTTGTTATTAAGAATATGTCACATGTATTTCATTGTTTTTTTAAGAGTCAGCATTGTTTTATGATTGTCAATTTTTTTATTGTGAGTCTCTATCATATTACATTCTCAAATTATATTTTTTTCATCATCTCATGTGCCACCAATTGTATCAGTTATTGAGTATGTGTCCAGTTATCTTTAATTTTATAATTTAAATTATTTATCTAAATTATCCAAAAAATAGTCTTAAAGACGTCATTATTATTATCTTATTTAACATATATATTATTTTAATGGTTATCTCACTTTTATTGTGATCATATATAATAATTAAAACATCCTTCCTTTTAGAATCCCCCAAAAAGATGGAATGATTATTTGAAATTGTTTATATTGTTACCTAATTTTTCTTTAGATAAGATCAGTATTTATAAAGAAATTCCAAACACCTGCACATTCTATTATATTTTATCATTACTAATGATATTTCATTTTCATAGATGAATAATTAATTCCATTGTGTTATATAATTATCCATATTTAAAATATTTTATATTATTCAGTACCATGATTTGGATAATCCTTTTTAAATCTTCATATATCCTTTTTTACAATTTGAAATTCATAATAAATGATCTTATATCTATCACTTTGTCATAATTTCTATCTGATTTTCCCCATCCTCATTTCTATATACACTATATTAAGCACTATTGAAATTTTATTTATTCAACATGGAATTATGTATCTTCTCATCATCATCAGTAGATGTCTCAACTTCCTCATCATCTTAATTGTATTCAATTCTTCTATTGTATTATGAAAATAATATTTATTTATATTTTCTGAATTTAATTACATTCCATTAATATATATTCAATTAATTTTTAAAATTATTTTCTAAAACATCTTCCAGAAATATGTTATTCATTATCATTGTCTTATTTTTCACTCAAATATGGCCACTTTATTGTAATGTGTTTGATATCCCCACACATGATTCCATTCAAATGAGGAACCCAATTTTATATGTTACCTTATCTTCTTAATTTAATAGATACTAGTGAATTAATCCTATGAAAATTATAATTAACCTTGAATACAAAAATTTATCTTTAAAATTTATAATATTTTACATTCTTATTACATTTCCCCTTCATAGTAAACTCAAAAAAATCTAATTCTTAATCATTTTTTTCATCTATTCGGTATTATCTCACCTCATCTAAAAACCACAATAGTAAAATAATAGGGATATATCATGGATACATATATACTAGTAATGAATCCTTTAATAATTTTATGTGGAAAATTTCACTGGATATTCCCAAAGAAATTTGAGTCATCAAATTTTCACCAAAGAAGCTAATAGTACATTACATTTCATTTAATCTTGTGAGGAATTAAAAAATATTTATCATTCCTCAAATTTATGTCATAATATTTTAATCTCCATATATATGAAATTACAATATTAACATTTGTGTTTCATTATGAAATTTTTAAAATGTTATTAACGATAACATTCATAATAACGTGGGAAAAATCATTCTAAATTTTACATTATAGTAGAAGAGATCATATAAAATTTTTACCACATAATTTTTTTTGAGATTCATCTTATTTTAGTCGACAATATTATCACCTATAACATGTATTTTGAAAGAAACAACATCATCTTCCATGACATCATAATTATTTGATGTAATATATGGAAAAAACGTTCATTCAAAACATGGTAATTCATCTCATAGAATATGTAAATTACAATACTGTTATATAAACATAAATTTTTATTTTAGTAAAATTAAAAAATTATAGAATCAATTATTCCACATACTTAGAAGATTCTTGAGTATATCAATGGGACCTTGGAACAATTCCAAACTGAAAAATAACCCATGAGATCGGTACAATCCCATATAAGGGGGAATCATTAAATGATTTATAACATTATTTTCATTTTAATATTTTAAAAAAAATAATTAACAGTTTTTGAAAAATGAGTTCAAAGTTTAGCACAACCTTATTTACGTACAGACAAGAAACACATGCTTCTAAATGGTTCAAAACTAAACAATAGTGGTTGGTACATATTATGATCTATAAACACCCAAGGGTAAGAATTACTCTACAAAAAATACTATAAAATAATGAAACTATGGGATAACCTTGAACCTAAAATAATTGATAGTATATCTATGTTTTTGATGAATAACATTAAATAATCATATATTTTATTATATTAAATAAATTATGAAACTTATAGAATCAAATATCAGTTAGTTAGTTATGATGATTTTTAATTTATAACAAATTACCCTTCCGTATTCCTATTTTTCACCATATAGAAACACATTCATATAAGTGAGAATGAAGAGTTTTTAATCCTTATATATAATTATTTTTTCATTATTATATACACAATAAATATTCTATAGAGTATTTTCAATATCAAGAAAAAATATATATTTTAATTCTCCTTCTGGTACTTTTTTAATAACATAAAATCCCATTTTCATATTTTTTTTTAAGCTCTATTATTATAAGAATGGTGAACCCATCCTCATCGTAATTATAAAATTTTTATTAATCAATTAATGGAATTTGTATTAAATTTCATTAATACATGACCATTTAATTATTATATGCCATTTAAATAGATGAATCCACAACTTCTCCATAAATTTCACCACATTAAATTATTCAAATTATTCTTGTCCAGGTAATAACACATAAATTTCAATTTGGATCAATTATTTTACGAATCTATGATATCATATAAATTATAAATAAGTTATATTTTTTTTATTCTTGAAATTATTATTCTTATGATCAAATATGTATTTCTGAATTAAATATGCATAGTGGAAAATAGTGACATTCTGTAGGTAGTGGTGGATGGCAGTATTGTAGTGTAGAGAGTGGTGTGGGCCAGTAGCATTGTACATTGGGAGATAATGGTCATTAACAAGGAGTATTATACCAGTTATTTTTTTCAAGAAGGGAAAATTTATAATAATGTTTATAACTTTCTAATTCTTAGATCGCTTGGGGTTTTTGGTCGGACAAAAAATATTTATATGCTTGTGTACATGTAGTGGATATCCCCTAATTCACCCTACCTCAAGATTAATGTTGATGGAGCTACCATGGGTGCAGTAGTTCCATCGGGATGGGGGGGGGGGAGTTCCACACATACTGTGGTTTTTGTAATGGTTTTTTCTACCATTTCTTAGGTTCCAAAAACACATATGATGTGGAATTATGGACAATAATTCTTGTGATCATATATGTTTTCCACTACTATTAGAGGATGTTGTGGCTTAAATGTGATTCTATATTTGTAGTTCATTCTTTGATAATGAGTACTCGTAATGTTATATAGAAATTTCCACCCCACTAAATTTATTTCATTGACACAAGTTCTAAAATAAATCATTTTGTTTAATATTCCTACAGGGAGTCCAATCAGGTGGTAGGCACTATGGAAAAGAAGGTGATCACTGAAATGGACATGATTTGGTCTTTTGTGGCCCCAAATTTCTTTTTCCAATGGTGGAGGTAGATACATGTGGTTCCACACTCTGTCATTTTTTTAAAACCCTTGTATTCTTGACTCTTTTTGATATTTTATTTAATAATTTCCTAGGGCAGGCTTACACCTGATCCTGATCTTTTTTATTTCACATTAAAAAAATTAAATATTCCTTATCATATTATTTTCTACTAAACATAACTTCATAACTAAATAGTAAACTATTATTTGATTAATTAAATCTCAGTATGATGCTTGAAAATCACCTCAATGGACATTATTCTTATTTAGTGTATTTTTGATTCATTAAATCTCTGTATATTGCTAGAAAATTACCTCAATGGACATTATTATTATTTAGTGTATAAAATTCTATTTGAAACATCTATCCATAAAATCATTTGGATCTATGAATTATAGATGATCGATTTTTTACTCTTCTGATTCAAATATAAACAATTTTTTTATTCATTGGTACAATATATATATAATAACCACATGAAAGAAATCACCACCAATGTGAGTACCAAAAATCCATTTGGAATTTTTTTTAATAATTATTTGTAGTTATACATAATTTATCATGATGTACCGGGTCGACTGGGTGGACAGATTTGGATCAACATTATAAACATTATAATTATTCAATTAAAAAATTGTGGAAATTAAATACAATACCTTATATTTTGTAAACTACTGTGAGAGAAAACTATCAATGGTTTTATTGTATATATATCCTTTATAGTACTATCACATGTCTCTGTATTTAAATTCAAAACATGTTTCTTTCATCCAGAACCACCGAAATAGACTATTATCATCCTTAAACAACACAAAAAATCATTAAAATTATTGTAATGCCACTTTAAAATTTATAGGATTTTTATTAGTAATATTACATAACTATAAAATTTTCCTTTAAATATGTTTTATGAATTAACATAAAATAAATCAAAATTGAAAAAAATAAAATTCACCATTCTTCAACAACAACACTTTTCATATATGGGTTGAACATCAATTCGTCTCTATAATTAGTAGTAATAAACATATAGAATTACTATCAATGATATTTCATGTATTCTAGATGAATTATATCTATTGAGACATATATGATATTTTCTATTTCAGATTTTTGATACTTATAAAATTTCAAGGAATTTTTATATGAAGATCCTCACACTATAATCTATTAGAAGGGATGATATATGGACATACCCATATTTTCGTTGTATACTAATATATACATACATGTATATATATTATTAAAAATTTTAATATTAATAATGGATATCATGAATAAGATACATTTATGTATTCATATAAACAAATATGACATATACTAAAAATATAAATCACTCGTTAGGTTTTTCAAAAGTGATATGAAATTAATTGAATAAATCAATAAATGATTTATCACTTAAATGTTCATTCATTATAATTTATATGAATTTTGTGTTAAATAACCATGACTGATCAAGTCCTTGTGCATGGATGTTCTTCAATATGTATATTATATGTATTAAAAGTGATATATATCAAGAATGTAGGCTAATAAAAAAACTACACATATTTCATGACTAGAAATCAAGAAAAGGTGATCATACTACACATTAAGCTTTTGCATAAGGATTTTACTATTTCAAAATTAACACATTTTTATATAGATGGAATGGAATTTTTTAAGATGATATTTTTGGACTTTAATCCTTATCTTGTATTAAAAATGATAATTTGATTTATAGGATTTCATATTAATAGTATATATAATTATATTAATAGATTAATTTAATTTAATATTGCGAATTAAAAATATTCACCAAAAGTTCCTTATCCATTATTTAAATTCAATTGAAAACGTATGTTAAATCACTAGATATTGAAGGAAGAATATATTAAACTAAAATATTTACTAGATATTTATCCACCTGTTTTCAAATACAATATTTTTTAATATATTATTTATTCAATGGATAATATTGAGGAAATTTTTTGTATAATTTAATTTTCTTATTGGCCATATAATAAATTCCAATATGGTTTGATGGTCCAAGTTATAGTCCCATTTTAAATGATTTATTAAATTTTGAATCATATAAATAAATATTTATTTAATTATCTAATTAATGATAATTAAGTATATATGAGTAAATCTATATGTAATAATATATTGTTGTGATAGTTCTTATTATTATTATATTACATTTGGATTTCATTGGATATGTATTAGTTATGAATGTATATGAAATTGTAGTTAGTTACCCATATCTATTTAATTTTAATTATATATTTTTAGATTTATATTGAATCATTAATGAAATGAATTCAATCAGAGAATTCCCTCATAGAACAATAGATAAAAATTCATGAATGTTATAAAAAATGATATACTACACTCCACTTTCTCTCATGTTAGGGTGTTGAATAGAATAACTTTTTAGCCTGAGATAATTTATAATATGATCAATGATGAATGAAGAATGTCATTTGTGTCCACCATGAAATCCCTATGACTACCAATGGTGATATTTTGATTTTTATAGATCACCTTTAAATACCACGAGATAAATACGACTTTTAATTTAATATCATATAAATGATATTCTTAATGAAGAATCTAAATTATAAAAAATCAATGAAAGACTTATCAATCAACAGTAATTTTTTTTAATTTAAAAAATTATAATTTTTTTAAAATACTACATCTATATTGAATTCAGGATTTCTTCAGCCAGTTCAAATTATTTTATCAATTGAATCCAATGAAAAAATTATTGAAAAAATGACTGCCAACATATCTTGCAACAATGGTCCTCTTAATTATATCAGAACTATCACAAATTAATTTATAATTAATTATCATCTTTTAATTAATTTATTTTTTAAAATATATATATATATATTTTTAAATTATGATTTCTTGTTCTAGAATTTCCAATAATATTGTTATTCCGTTTTAGATTACACAAAAAAATCAATGAATATGGGAATAATGATTGAGGGTCGTATAATGATATCCTGATGATTTTATTTAATTAAAATATTTAAATGTTTTGAATCATAAAATTAAAAACCTGAACATATGGTCAACAACACATTGTTGAGCTTAAATACGCCTAGTCCACTCAATAAGATCTATAAATCAATTTTTTTAGTTAATTTTTTGGTGGAAACTTATTTTCACCACTTTTTTTGAAATATTAAAAAATTGTAATATTGTTTTACATATCATGTTACCTAACATGGTTTGACACTACATAAGTCATAGAAACCATTTAGACAAACCTTATATCTTTAATTATATAAAAATAATTCATTTATTTACAATTTATCGTGAAATATAAGAATAATGTTTTTAAAAAACCTTTATCTAGAACAAAATATATTTTACACATAATGTCTCTTGTGATATACTTGTTGAGTATTGATGTTTTTTATATGAGTCACTAGAATTAGAGTACAGAGTATGTATCATCCGAGAAATATTTTATAATTCACATCAACTCTTGTATGGTACATGTCAAAACATGCATTATGTGTTAATCAACATTAATATAATTTTAAAAATTAAAACCAAACAACATGATTTATAGTGTGCATGTTCAACTCATGTAAAATGGATATACCATGAATTGCACATTGAGTTATTGTTACCTCATCGTGAGAATAAAATTATTTAATATTTATTTTCAGTATAATAATTCAATAAAGAATGTGTCTGATCATTATATACACATTGTAATTCATGGGTATCTCTATCAAATAACACTACCTATATTCATGTAATTTCATAAGTTCACACATTCCTTGTAGGTAATATGAATTTTCACCACATAATAATACCCCATTTAAGAATACAACATTCAATTTAGGTATATATCTCAGGTAGGTACACTATATATGACATTAACTATAACTATTTTCATTCAAAAACCATGTTAGGTGATAGTGCATGTGGTGTTACTATCAACTCCACTAATTGGTATAAACCATCACCAATGTTTATTTGTCATGTTTCCTCCATAACATTTCATGTATATTAAATTCTATATAGAATTAATATCATTCTGTTATGGTGTACATCATGTTTCCAGTTAAAATATGACATTTGATAAATTAATATTCATTATAAATTATTTAATTTAATGTATTAATATTTTAGGGGAGTGGAATATCATGGAATTCTTAGATAAATAATTTTTGATAAAATAAATAAATAATTAGTAAGATAATGAATTTATTATTTCAATTAATATATCATAATTGGTGACCAATTAAGATGAAATCAATAAATTTTAAATTAGTTCTCATTTCTTGACATGGTTGTTCAAATGATTGAACAACATATTGAAATTTTCAGTATAAATATATTTATTTTTTATGGGTTTGTGGTACATTTATTATTAAATTAAATACGTTTATCATTGTATCATCTCAACCCATTTTGGTGTATAGGTGTCACAACCCATCCCAGTGGGGCCCACCCGTGACTCCCCAAGCCCACCTCCAATAGGGCAGGGGCTGGCGAATAGCACCGAGTAGGAATATTAATAACATGGTTTTCATTGACTAAGTACATTAAAACATGCACACATCCCCAATCCCACAAAAGTTGAAATGTAAAAAAACAAAGGAATAAAAATCATGAATATAACTAAACCCAACCAACAGAGTAGGACAGGAGGTAAATTACTGAAAGTAAACTAGTCCAGAATAAAAGACCACTAAAAACAAGATTATGTATTCTATGAAGTCTTACCTATAAACAAAAAGAGGTACTGGGAAAGATACTCATTTCTATAAAAACAACTTCGACCTGTATGGAACTCATAAAGCTCGGTCATGTCTTGGTCTGCCCTTGACTCTGTCAAAAGGCTTCTCATCTACACAAGACATGACACGTGTGGGAAAAGCCCATACAGGGGTGAGTATAAAAATACCTAGTAGAGGACCCTGAAAACCTCAAAGAATTACACAAAGGAATTATACAGTCATCTCCACACAGTATGTGTCTACTGAACATCTAATGGGTGAGCACAAACCATATATACTCAAATCCCCGACTCATTTTCAAGAGACATGTCACAAAACCATGTATCCACGCTAGGGATTGAATTTAAATATTCTACAAAGCACTAGTTCAGGAGAACTCACTCCATGAGTCTGATATCTCAGTTGACACTCTTCCGAAAAGTGTTGTCCAGCAGGAAAAGTCATGAGAGATTGATACAATAATTTCGCAAAAATACACTTCTGAGTGGGGAATGATATCGATACACATATGAGGAACACTACCAAGGCCTTGTAGGATACTGTGACTCATCCAGATTCACCTGTTATGTAGAGGATAAAAGCCCTATGGGGATAGTAATGTCATGACACTTCCCCCAAGACCCGTGCCATGACTACCCTGAACCAGCCTTCCATAGGCCAGGGGCTGGCGACTAGCACCAAAAGGCGTAATACCTAAAACTGGGAAAGCATTGACTCTATAACATGTAATCACATGAAAAAAAGAAAAAACAAAGACATGAACACAAGTGAAATGAATAGTAAACATAGTGAGTATAGTATGTAAAAGGGGCTAGAATACACACCCAACTAGAAAGTACAAGAATATGAAAGTACAAGTATACAAGAGAAAAAAGGACGATAGCTGTTGGGTCGTCCTCGGAGGTTCCTACCAGAAGGGTAGGTACAGATCGCCTCCTCAGCACTCCATGTCTTCCTATCTCCTCTATGTATAAACTCTTCCTAAGGACCTCCTTTGGGCACCTTCTAGTCCTGGTACCCTCAGTCTTTATCAACTCTCTCTATCATCTGCACCAAACACAACAAGGTGCGGGCATAGCCCATGTAGGGGTGTGTATAATGATACTCAGTAGGGACCCTGAAACCCTCAAGGTCTCACAAACACAATCAAAGATAATCCTCAAAGTATGAAGTCAAATATCAACCCAACATAGGTATATACGCATACATATACCTAAGTTATCAACAATACCCATCCCAATCATGAGGGAACATAGGGTCCAACCCAAAATCCAAAAGCTCAATTGTTCCACAAAGGAAGGAAAACCAAAAAAGAAAGTACCACATAGGTATTCCACATAGAAAAATACCACAAATGTATTTCCATGAAGGAAATTACTACACAGGTATGAACTCTACTCACATCAGGTATAAATTATGTACATTAGTACAAATGACTAGATATAACAACTGAATCATCTAACTCTATTAAAGGGAAGACTCACACAGGATCGCTCGTTAATGACCCACACAGGATTGCTTAGTGATGACCCACACAGGATCTCTATGTGTTGACCGACATAGGATCACTTGGTGCTGACCCACACAGGATCGCTAGGTTCTGACCCACATAAGATCGCTCGGTGCTGACACATAGAGGATCGAGCATAATTCTTCACATCACAGCCAGCTACAGGGTTCCCGCACTATGCTCACTTGTCTCCGGGAGGGTCTGATCCAAAATCCATTGTCTGATAATCCAACCTCCATGCATTATCTCGAAGAATTATCTCAACAGACCACCACATCATATGGGACTCAACGCAACAGACGTTGCGTCAATCAGATGCCTAGTCTTTGAGTTATTAGCCTTTTAGTTTCAAGGGCCCAGTTGAATTCATGCTCAATCCAACCCGACTATTCACCAACATTATCCAAATCTATAGTGGGGAGTACAAAAGGGAGAGTCTCACTCTAAGGTTCCTGATGCCATAGACGTTTCGTCAAACAAACGCCTGGTGCCATAGATACGACCAAAGATGAGTAAATGGGTCAATGTGGGTCTCGGTCTAGTCCGACCCAGTTGGACTGACCTGGACCAACCAGGCCTGGCCAATGGTCCACAGGGCAATAGAGGTCGTGGAGGCTGCGAGAGGCATGAGGCCATGGCACTACAAGGGTGGTGCAGGGCCCTCAGAATCACGAGGGGGTCGCAGGGCCATGGGAGGTCGTGAGTGGTGCAAGGCAGTGGGGCGGCATAGAGGGACACGAGTAGTGCAACGGTCCAAGAGGTGGTTTGGCCGTCCACAGGGTGGTGAAGTGAGGATGCAGACGATGAAGCCACATGAGGTGGTGGTCGTGGGGCGACGATGTTGCCTTCATCGCCTTCATCGCGGTTCTTAAGTTCAACTGGTGCCAACCGCCAACACCGGTTGCTTTCTTCTTTCATTGTGAAGAACACACCCAAGAAGTAGAATGGCAGAGGGTTCAGGCCATGTTTGTTTGGCCTACACCCTCTTGGTTTGAGTGGAAGCAAGTAGCTCAACAAATGGAAAACTCAAAAATATAATTCGAATCGTGGAACAACTCATTTTGGTCTATCCATGTTTTCCATAAATTCCATGAATGAGAAAATTGATAGATAGAATTCATGAATTCAATAATAACCCCCTACCACGACTCATTAGTTGAAAAAGGTCACGAGGAAGTAGATGACGATGTTGGCGATAGACGGACGTTGATGACGTCAGCATTCCTTTGATAATCGATTCGTTGATGCTGAAGTAGTTCCCAGTAAACGAATGTCCTGAGGTAGAGTTTGAAGTTGTTGTTGACGTTATTCCTTGGCATTCTCCATTGGAGATATTTCTCCCGAGGCACCTTCCTCCCCAATCCCAATAAAATGAAAAGAGTGCCAAAATAATAAATTATTCTATCTATTATGTTGTTGGAATAAATTCAAATTAGCTTAATTAATTATTTTATGGGTTGGCTTAATTAATTAAGGGAAGAGATGACCCAATAAGGTGGGGGAGCTCAAGAGGTTTCTCACTTTTAAGAGGGGAGTTCAAGAGGTTTAATTCTTGGGTGGTCCCCACCACCATAACACACATAGGAGGTTAGGCTTGGGTGTTTCCCAACACCATAACCTATGTTGATATGTCTTATTTTAGGTGGTCCCAAACTCTCAACATCCACATGTTTGAACATCAAAATAATAAAATAAAATGTTACACAACTTTTATTTTATTTTATTCTTTCATGAAAAACCCAAAAATTATCTTTTACTCTCGACCGACTATCATTAAAGTGATAGTATCCTTAGGTGAATACCAGTTTTGCGAGGTCATTGGTGCCCTTATATTTAAATTCCGAGCACCAGTACAAAAATTACAAAATCATGCTCGTACATTTACTGATCGTTCCCAAAAAAAGTTCAGAAATTCATTCCGGGAGCACCTGGCCTCAGAATCACGCACCGAAAATTTTCACAGACTCGTAATATTCCCATTTAATTAAAAAAATTATATGAAAATTTCATGCCTTTATCGGTCACATCGATACCTGAAATTACCTAGGGGAAATAATTGATAGAGGATCTAACTTCAGTCTTCTTGAAGGGATACCTAACTCAATCCTGGAATGTCTTGCTGAAGGGATCATACTCTTCAAAAAGGAAATGATAACTAACCTTCAGGGGAATGAGAAAAAGGGGAACTAACCCAAATGAAATAGGTCCAACATACTGTGGACAAGAAGATCATTCCATGTACTGAAATGTACAATGCGTGTTGAAGTGTCACATGCAATGTCTTCTAACCTTGGGTATTGCCCATGTACAATGACCCATGTCGCAAGGCTTATCATGAAAAAAGGACATTACAGTGTGTGTAGTACATATGACATACAATGTATGAGTAATTGCATTTTTATTTATGTATCTGGTTGTTTGCCCATACATGGATTTATCTCATGTGTGCTACAACGTGTAACTAGTACACGGGGTAACCAGTGCAGCCGACCTGGTCTGGTCGTGGGGTAGAGTACACGGCTGTGTACTCCATCCAATGTCTGTGTATCTCCCGGAATACATTCTAAGTCCGCCTAAGGACCCGCATGTCTTGTTCTTCAGTGAACATTCTGTGTCATCTCTCTGTGCATCACCAAACCCTAGCCACCACTAAGCCTATCCCATATGGTGTGTACTTTGATATACACAATGTGTTCTTTGGGAATTTCCAGAAACGACACCCACCACCACCACACCCAATTTTATCCTCTGATCCTTAATCCGGCCACCTAATCACCTCAAAACTCAAGATTTGATGTCGTCCTATCATCACGTAGTGGATTCCATCAGTTTTAGGCCTCCAATCAGCCACAAAAACTCCTTCCAATTCACCCATGTTACGAATTCTCAAAGAACGGGAACCCCCGAACCATGTTGATTCGTCCACTTCCATCGCCAATTCACCTCATCTAGGTCGTCATGATGTCAGATCTCTAGTCTGGGATCATTGCATTACAGAACAAGTGGGAAACAAACCATTGTTTTTCTCCCCATGAAGAACGCGATGAACACATGTAAAATGGGAGATGAAATCCAAAAGTAAATCAAGGATTGAAACTCCACTGTCATTCATCATGGTGTTGATCTACACATATTAGTAGGATAAAATGGAGAGGAATCAAAACAAGAAGAAATCTATCATGGATCAATTCCCCAAGCTCTACCTAATTAAATCCCTCTCACAATAACGTACGATCTGCGGATCAACATGTTCAAGGGTTAATATGCGATCATCGTTTAATCGAAGAATGAGGAAGAATTAAATAAAAATAACAAACCCCTACCTCATTCATCGATGAAGAGGGAGATTAGTCATTGGTTTGGATTTGATCTCACTGTGCAATGATCTACATGTCGGTGTTCATCATCATTCATAAAAAATCATCCATTTTTTGCCTCTCTCCAATGATCTAGAAGATTCTAGGAGAAAACCCTAGGGTTATGATTCTAACTATGGGATCCTTCTCATTTAAAGGAAATAAGTGTCAGTACATTATGGAAACATTTTAAAATAAAATAAATTATTAATTTATTTTATTTATGCTAAAATGATTCCTATAAAATGCCCAAAAAATAACATTTGCAGTCGACCTGCACCGGTCAATTTTAGGCCCAACATAGGGTAAAGTCAATGATCTTAATAAAATGGCTCCCTTAGATTTTAGATTTGGGTACCCATTAAATCGTTATTCTAATTTTTTAGTAAAACCACTCATGCATATTTTATAATGTTTAGATCAGTTCAAAAATTTATTCTGGGCACTCTGGGCCTCAAAATCGCACACCGTCGAAAGCTCTAGTCTCGTAATAATTCCACACAATATTTAAAAATAATACCAATATAATCTGAGACATTGCATTCTACCCACCAAGGGGATTTGCATCCCTGAAAATCCAAAACAAGGATACTCAAAAAATAAGTGGGTATTGGGAATGGATCAGAGCCTCCCACTCCCACGTGCTCTCCTGAAGATTCTCATGCTACCACCGGATGCAAACCATGGTAATCGATCACCCATGAACTATCCTCTCCTGGTAATCCTCGATCTCCACTTGGTACTCAGTGAAGATGGCTCTATCCTCAATGTCCTGCTCTCCCCAGTCGATGACATGCGATGGGTCTTGCACATACCTCTAAATGTGACACGTGGAAGACATAATGCACTCGGTTCTAATACGGTGGTAATGATATGTGGTATTCCACCTCGTCAACTCTATGTAGTATCTGGAAAGGTTTGATGAACCTCGGATATAGTTTTCTGTCTCAGCCAAATATTCATATCCCTCACCGAGATGAGACCCTAAAAAAGACACATTCCCCTACCTTGGATTCCAGAGGTCTCCGTTATCTATCATCATAAGACTTATTCCATCTCTATGCAGTCTTCACCCACTCCCAGATGATCTACACCATCTCGGTAGTAGCTCGCACCAACTCTGGACCCATGAGTGTTGACTCTCTGGGGTCGGTCTAGCAATGTGGTGATAAAAATGGTGTCCCATATAAAGCCTCAAACAGGGACATACTAATAGAATAGGAGTATCTATTGTTATTGTGATGACTAGGCCATACCCACAAGTTGCCCCGTAGACATGTGGGGTCCACCCCATGGTCTACCCACATGCCGGAACAGGTCATATGTCCAATTATTGTCCCCATGGGCCAACACATGTCCTTTCCAGTGTACTTTTCCCTCACTCACACACACCTTGGAAAACTTCCTAGAAGGTCATTCATCCTTATCACTACTCCTGGAAAACCATGCTTAACTATGGAGTTCTAATCAGACGGGCTCCCGAAATGGAAGGTTCACCTGGTTGACATGAGTCATATCATTTAGTCATTTAACCCTTAATCATTTGGGGATGTTACAACCACCCCCCCCCCCTTTAGAGCACAATGCCCTTTTTGTGGGCCCTACATGTCAACCTCGGCAGTGCACCGTACTTATGTTTGGGTGCCTCCTCTAATACCAAATGTGACAACTGGGCTCCAGTGACTAAAGAACCACCCCGCCATAACATTGTCATCGGGTCATTGCCCACCAGGCACCACCAGTTTCCCCACAAACACATGTGGCCCACCCCAGGGTCCACCAACATGCCTGAACTGGTCATCTGACTAATGGCAGTCCCCACTGGCCAAGACATGTCCTTTCGAGTGTGCTTTGTCCTCACTCGCACACACCCTGTAAAACATCCCAGAAGGTCACCCATCCTTATCACTACTTTGGATGTTTCTAGGTACTTCTGTTTTAGAAAAATGACTTGGGGGTGCATTTGGGTGGATTTTTTAGCAAAAACAAAAGGTTACTGTCTTGTGCATGGTTTGCACACAGTTTGAAAAATTGTGCGACCAAACCGTTCCAACCAAGCAGCACTGGACACAAGATATGCACAGTTTGACAAACTGTGGGACCAAACCATGTAGACCGTGCACCTCTAGACAGTGAGTTCCACACTGTGTGTGCACGGTTTAACAAACAATGTGACTTTGCCCAAAAATTGTGCCTGTAGGTTTTTAATTCTGAAAATCACTTTTAAAACCACCCAAACTCTAGGTACATCCAATATTTCGACCTTGTCTTGGGCATGGTTCATTTTAGGTCTCTCCTAAGCTTCATAGAAGGATTCCAAGGCGATCCGAACATCGTTCTTCGAGTGTGAAGGCCTGAATTCAATATCCTCGCTCCTCCCGGTAAGTTATTTTAATCCCGTTGCATTTCTCATTCATTCATCTATCATTCCTTGATCGTTTCATGGGATTTTTCATTTCTTTCCATGGAACTACACCTATGAGTTTAGGTATAGATCTAGGTTTCTGAATCTAGATCTAATCTGTCATGATCTTGATCACATGAAACATAATTTTGGTTTTAGGGTTTTAAATGTGGAACTTGATCGGTGACGTTGTGCTGCTCGGTTTTTGGGGGATTCTCTTTGGGTTACCTTCTTATAATAGAACGAGTATCTAGTACCATCCCGACCTTCCAAATTTATTATCATTATATTTGCATGGTTGATTTCATTTGTTTATTTAAATTCAATTTCTCAGGATTGTTTCAATTATATTGATAAAAACTCAATTCCATTGAACTGATATATTTGAAATGGTTTTGGCATTGAAATTTGGGAAAACCCCAATTCCATTGATTTGGGTTTTTATAGAAATTGGCCGATTTAAATTATTGTATTTAAATTTCGGATTTGATGGAAATTTTTTCAATTATATTGTTGAATTTAATAGTGGAAATGAAACGTATAATGATGGAATTGGTTTTGAATGGATTTCAACTTATGAAAATGGCTTAAAATGAGTTTATAGAAACCCATTTGATTTATCTTGTGAAAAAGGCATGTTTTGAATAAAACCTATTTTGGTTTTAAATGGAATGAAATTTTTTACTTTTGAAATGGATGAATGAGATTGATCGTATTTTAAGAATTCTTAAAATAGTTCACCCATCATGTAAGAGAGAATGAAAGCCTTAGGTAGTTAGTGAGTTATTTGGATACACTCTATGCTACGACAACGTTCTAAAACATACTTGTGGCAGGTCACATCCCCGACGGGTTGGTGATGAGTCTCCTATGGCCATTGTCATAGTGACGTGTGTATACAAATTTTTCTGAGTTCACATAAGGAGTGAAGAATCTTATAACTGGTTAATACTATCGTACCTTTTGGCAGATGACCATGTTGCTCGCTTGTTTGTTTATATTTGAGATATAAATGTAAGCCAACGATTTTAAACTCCTTTACATTCCTACTGAATTTATATAAATTGTTTTATATAAATGATTTGCTTAATCCATTTTTTTAGAAATATTCCATCATTTGTAAAGCCTTTGTTTAAAAATTTTTATTTCCATCATTTGAAAAGGTATTGCATGTTTTTGTAAAAATATTATTTTGAATTGCCAAACCTGTTTATTTGAAAATGGAAATCCATTCTTTGGATAATCTATATTTGGAATCTGTTGTGGAATCTTCAGTGGTATCCTACTAGGCTTAGGCTCACACCCTTCTTTTTCCATCAGGGGTTTGTAGATTTTCTTCTTCCAGGATCGATCAAAGAGAAGGGACCTCTTGGGGGTGGAACAAGTTGTTGATCTATGGACTTGGTGAGTTGTGTCCTTCGGGACATTGGGAGTGTTTTCCCTTTTGGTACTTGGGTTGAATTACTTTAACTTTTTGTGCCTATTTGTATTCTGGTACATTACTCCCAGTGGAGTTTCTTATTATATGCATAATGTTTTGTTTTACTCTTGCTTCGGCATTCTTGTGTCAAAATCGTTCCCACTAGAATGTTGTATGATGCCATGTGCTAGTCGTCGACCCGTGGGGATTGGTAGTGCCCTTCGGGCTATGTTAGGGCCATCTAGGTTATCGGGTCACCAGGGTACCCCGGCCAGTTCGTGAAAAATTGGTATCAGAGGGAGGTTGGGAATCTTGCCTTGATGACAATATGAATTTGTATTTTCTTGTCAGGACTTTGGAGTTAGTTTTCATTGAGTACCTGGCTAACTCTTACCACAATGAACCTTAAGTCACCAGGGGTGGTTAGGGAATGGAGACTTGTGGATTAGTTCTAGTATTTTCCCTATTTTAATTTGGATTGAGTGGGATCCAAATCTTGTTTATTCCTTCTTTAAAGAGTAGTTTTCCTTGTTACGCGATTGGTGTCTAAATATGTGTCTTCTTTGGTGTTGTATAGCATCATGCCTCCGAAAAGACGTAGGAATCAAATCCAAAAATATGCCGCTGCTGAATCTCAGCAAGAAAGTCCTGTTGTGGATCCAAGTCTAGTAGAGGTGGTTGTTCACACTATCCAAGCTCTGGGACAGGTAGCACCTCCAGTCGCTGTTCAGACTCCAGCATTAGATCCTCAAAGTGATATTCTCTGAAGTCATTCTCAAGAGTTTCTACGCCAGAATCCACCTATTTTCAAAGGCTCCACTAACCCTCAACATTATGAGGAATGGTTTAGTAATATTGAACAGATGTTTGGGTTCTTGGAGACACCTGGAGTAATCAAGGTTAAGTGTGTAACCTTTGTGCTGGAGGGGCCAAGCAGGATATGGTGGGACATGATGGTGATGGCAGGGAAAGATGAGGGTTTTGAGTGGAAAGTCTTTAGGGTTCTTTTCACTGATCAGTTCTATCCAGAATCTATGATGTTGGCCAAGGCTGTGGAGTTTTTCAAACTTGAGAAGTCCAAAAAAACCGTGACTGAGTACTCAAATCGGTTTGCTGAGTTGGTAAAGTTTTCTCCTCAAATTTTATCTAATGAGAGGATGAAGGCCCGGAGATTTGATTTGGGGATTCGATCAGATATCCATTCTTAGGTTTTCTTACTGAAGCTACCCACTTATGTCGATGTGCTGGATAGGGTGATGATGGATGAGATGGATTTGGCAGGAAAGTTAGGGTTGCAGAAAGTTCATTTTTCTTCTAGTGGCAGTGTTGGTTCCATTAAAGGAAAACAGAAGCGCAATGTTTATCATGGTGGTTCTCGACAATACAGTCTTTCCAGACCTCAGATAGAACTAGGAGGGGCCTCCTTGACTTGCTATCAGTGCGGAATGCTGGGGAATTCTAAGAGGGTTTTCATTAAGGCACCCAAGAACTATAGCTCCTGCGGACGCTTAGGGCACTTACAGATATTCTTCCATCACTTCTCTACTCCGCGTAGTGGAACATGATCATCAACACCTCCAAATACTGCAGGGCAATCAAATGCTTCACGTACAAAATGGTTCCAGCCACAGGTATCCAGAACGAAGCTTCTTCACATAGTGGAAGAGTCACCAGAGGTAGCTGATACAGGTCCTGCGACTCTTAGAAGTAGCATTACTATAACTTCATCTTTAATGACTGCTCTTTTTTATACTGGTGTATCTCAATCATTTATTTCAACACATATTGTTAATATTCATAATCTACATATGGATCTTTTATCATGTTCGATGGATATTACTATACCCCTTTGTACAATGAGAGAGAAGGGTCTTTATAGTCCTGCTTGCGTCTTCTTTCTATCAGATGTTGATCTTGCTTCAGACTTTTTGGTCCTCAACATGAAATCTTTTGAAATCATATTTGGGATGGATTGGCTCATTGCCAATAAATCCCGGATAGATTTTTATCTTCGATGGGTCTACCTTAATACACCCAGTAGTGTGCCTCTTGTTTTTCAAGGAGAATGGGACACAAGGTCAAGAAGATCTGGAACTTCATATCCAGAATTGGGGAAAATTATATCAGTGTTTGCTTTTGATCTAGAGAGAGATCTAATGTGTGTTGTTCTTCCTCCGGTCGTCGCTGAGTTTCCAGATGTGTTTCCTTCTGACTTCTCTAGTTTTACACCAGTAAGGGAGATTGATTTTTCGGTTGAATTAATTTCGGGTACTCAAACGGTTTCCATCCACTCTTATCGAATGGCTCCAACAGAACTAAAAGAACTGAAGTCTCAATTAGACGATCTTCTTGAGAATGGTTTTATATACCCGAGTGTCTCACCTTGGGCAGCACCAGTTCTCTTCGCCAATAAGGCTGATGGTTCTCTTCGCTTATGTGTTGATTATCGAAAGCTCAACCGAGTTATGATAAAGAACAAATATCCATTACCCTGAATTGATGATTTGTTTGACCAACTAAAAGGGGTGATTTTGTTTTCAAAGATTTATCTACGATTTGGTTACCATCAGTTGAGGATAAAAGAGTCTAACATTCATAAGACCTCTTTTCAAAGTATGTATGGCCAATATGAGTATCTTGTCATTCCCTTTCGCCTAACAAATGCTCCTGCAGTTTTCATGTCCTTGATGAACAAATTTTTTCATGAGTATCTGTATAATTTTGTGGTAGTCTTTGTGTATGACATCCTTGTATACTCCATGTCTGGAGAGGATCATGTGCTTTATCTGAGAATAGTTATGAGTCTTTTAATATATCATCATCCTTATGCCAAGCTATCAAAGTGAAATTTTTGGATTCGGGAAGTAAAATTCTTGGGACATGTCGGGTCAGAACAAGGAATATCAGTTGATCCTAAAAAGGTGAAGGCTGTTATGACTTGGGAACAACCAATGAATATTTTTGAGATTTGGAGCATCTTGGGCTTAGCAGGATAATATCACTGATTTGTTAAAGACTTCTCAAAGTTAGCTTCTCCAATGACTGCTCTGACTCGAAAGGGAGTGAATTTTTCCTGGAATGATAAATGTCAGAGCTCTTTTGTTGAGCTAATTTTTTTTTGAATACTGTTTCGGTGTTAACTCTTCCTGATCCTGGGGCAGGTTATGTGGTCTTCTGTTATGCATCGAGTTCAGGTGTGGGATGTGTCTATATGTAAGGTAATCATGTTGCTGCTTATGGATCACGTCAGCTTAAGGATCATGAGAAGAACTACCCTACCCATAACTTTGAACATGTAGCTGTAATGAACACACTTAAGTGTTGGAGACATTACCTATATAGGGAAAGTTTTACTGTGTATTCAGACCACAAGAGCTTGAGTTATATCTTCTCTCAAAATGATTTGAATCTTCGAAAAATGTGATGGGTGGAGTACCTACAATCTTTCGACATTGATATTGCCTATACCCCGGGGAATGAGAATGTTGTTGCAGATGCATTAATCAGGAAAAATTCATCCCAGGCTATGAATGAATCTTTAGAAGTTTGGAGTTTAATGTCTCTTTTTGCTCAATTGCATATTGGAGTTCAGTTGAAGGGGGATGGAGTTTCTTTGACCAGTGTTCAAATGACTTCTGCTCTCCTCGAGTTAATTCTTCAGGGACAAAAATTGGATGATGAATTTCGTGGCAATAGGGACTATCTTTATGGTGGGGTGACCGACACCTTTTGGTCATTCTCTATAGAGGGTGTTCTATGTTATCAAAACTATTACGTTGTGTCGTTATCGGCCAGGAAGGATGTGATGAGGGATTGACATAACCCTCAGTGAGATATACACCCGGGGACCACGAAGATGTTCTATGATATGCATCAATAGTTCTGGTGGCCAGGTGTGAGAGGGGACATTGTTGAGTTTTTATCTCGTTACTATACATGCCAGCAGGTGAAAGCCGAGCACTAGAAACCATATGGTATTCTTCAACCACTTCTATTCCCTACATGGATGTGGGATGAAATATAAATGGACTATTTGTTTGGGTTACCTCAAACCCAGATGAAGAAGAATTTGACATGGGTTATGATCGACAGATTGACCAAGTCGGCTCACATTATACATATTCAAGATACAACCAAAGTTGAGGAGTTGGGAAATATCTATGTGAAAGAAATTGTTCGTTTGCAAGGAGTTCCATATGCAATAGTCTCTGATAGGGATCCTCAGTTTACTTCTTTCTTTTGGAGAGGCCTTCTGGAGGCACTGGGATCTTAGGTCCATTTGAGCACGACCTACCATCCATAGTCAGATAGTCAGACAGAGATAACTATTCTGATCATTGAGGATATGCTTCGCACTTGTGTTCTCGACTATGGTAGGTCTTGGGATGATCATATGGGACTAGTTGAGTTTTCATATAACAACAGTTATCAATTTGCGATCAAAATGGCTCATTTTGAGGCATTGTATGGTCATCCTTGTAAATCTCCCTTATGTTGGTCAGATATTGGTGAAAGATCTTGGGTAGGACCGAGTTTGGTCCAAGTGACGACAGCTAAGATCCAGTTGATTCGTCAGAGTTTTTTGACAGCACAAAGTCGGTACAAGTCTTTTGCGGATCGTCGACGTAAACCATTAGAGTTCTCAGTTGGAGACCTGGTGTTCTTGAAAGATTCACCCCGATTAGGTTATCAATGGCTTGGGAGGTAAGGGAAGCTTGCTCCTCGTATTGTGGGACCTTTTGAGGTTGTTGGTCTTGTGGGGAAAGTTGCTTACCATCTAGCTCTACCACCAGAGCTGACGTCGATACATAACATATTCCATGTATCGCAGCTGTGAAAGTATCTCTCTGATCCATCTCTTGTTGTGAGGTGGAGTGATCTTGAGATTGAACTAGATTTATCTGTTACTGAGTGACCAGTTAGGATTGTTGATTCTGAGACCACAATACTTCGTGGGAGAACGATACCTTCGGTCCGTATACTTTGGCAGTATTGTTCAGATTCTTATGAGACGTGGGAAAGGGGGCACTAATGAAAGAGTAGTGGCCTCATCTTTTTGATGTGTAGGTTTCTTTATAGGCTTTCTAGGGATTGAAAGGTCTTAGGGTGGGGAGGTTGTAACATCCTATTATGTTTTCTGGTACATTTTATGTTTCTAGGTACTTCTGTTTTGGAAAAATGACTTGGGGGTGCGTTTGGGTGGATTTTTTAGCAAAAACAAAAGGGCAGTGGCTTTTGCACGGTTTGCGCACGGTTTGAAAAACCGTGCGACCAAACCGTGCCAACCAAACAGCATTGGACAGGGGGGTACGCACGGATTGAAAAACTGTGCGACCAAACCATGCAGACTGTGCACCTCTGGACAGTGAGGTCTACACGATGTGTGCACGGTTTAACAAACAGTGTGCCTTTGGCCAGAAACCGTGTGTGGGGGTTTTTAATACCGAAAATATCTTTTGAAACAACCTGAACTCCCGAGACGTCCATTATTTCGACCATTTCTCGGGCTTGGCTCATTTTAGGTCTCTCCTAAGCTTCCTAGAGAGATTCCATGGTGTCCGAACAACGTTCTTCGAGTGTGAAGTCACGAAATAAAGATCTTCTCTCCACATAGTAAGTGGTTTTCATCCCATTGAATTTCTCATTCTTTCCTCTATCATTCCTTGATCTTTTCATGGGAGTTTTCCTTTATTTCCATGGATCTATACCTATGAGTTGAGGTATAGATCTATGTTTGTGAATCTAGATCTAATCTTTCATGATCTTGATCCATTGAAACATAATTTTGGTTTTAGGGTTTTAAATCTGGATCTTCATCAGTGATGTTGTGCCGCTCTATTTTTGGGGGCTTCTTTTTGGGTTACCTTCCTACAATAGATCGAGGTAGGTGGTTCCGTCCCGATATTCCAAATTGAATAACATTGTATTTTCTTGGTGGATTTCAATTGGTGATTTAATTTCAATTGCTCATGTTTCATTCAATTAAATTGATAAAAACTCGATTCCATTGAATTGAGATATTTGAAATGGTTTGGGCATAGATTTTTGGGAAAACCCCAATTCCATTGAATTGGGTGTTTATGGAAATTGGATGACTTAAATTGTTGGTTTAAATTTTGGATTTGATGGAAATGTTTTTAATTAAATTGTTGAATTTAATTGTGGAAATGAAATGTGTAATGATGAAATTGGTTTTGAATGGATTTCAACTTATGAATATGGCTGAAAATGAGTATATAGAAAACCATTGCTTTTATCTTGTGAAAAAGGCGTGTTTTGAATAAAACATATTTTGGTTTTAAATAAATTGAAATTGGAACTTTTTAAATGGAAGATTGGGACTGATCATATTTTAAGCATTCTTAAAATAGTCATCCCATCATGTAAGCGCGCATGCAAGCCTTAGGTAGTTAGAGTGTTATTTGGATACACTCTACGCTACGACAACATTCTGAAACATACTTGCGGCGGGTCACATCCCCAACGGGTTGGTGACGAATCTCTTTTGGCCATTGTCATAGGGATGTGTGTATACACATTTTGCTAAGTTCACATAGAGAGTGCAGAATCCTATAACTGGTTAATACTATCGTACCTTTTGGAAGATGACCATGTTGGTCGCTTGTTTGTTTATATTTGAGATATAAATGTATGCCAATGCTTTTGAACTGCTTTACATGCCTGCTGAATTTATATAAACTCTTTTATATAAATGTTTTACTTAAGAAATTGTTTTAGAAATATTCCATCATTTGTATAGCCTTTCCTTAAAAATATTTACTTCCATCATTTGAAAATGTATATCATGTTTTTGTTAAAATATTATTTTGAATTTCCAAACCTATTTATTTGAAAATGGAATAACTTTCTTTGGATAATCTATATTTGGAATCTGTTATGGAATCTTTGGTGGTATTCTACAGGCCATAGGCTCACAACCTACTTTTTCCTTCATGTGTTTGTAGATTTTATTCTTCTAGGATCGAGAAAATGGAAGGGACCTCTTGGTGGTGGAACCAGTTGTTGATCTCTGGACATGGTGAGCTGTGTCCTTTGGGACCTTGTGAATGTTTTCCCTTTTGGTACTTGGGTTGTAGTACAATGACTTTTTGTTCCTATTTGTATTCTGGTACATTACTCCCAGTGGAGTTTCTTTTGATATGCATACTATTATTTTTTACTCTTGCTTCCACATTGTTGTGGAAAAATCGTTCCCACTAGTATGTTGTACAATGACAGGTGCTAGTCGCAGAACTGTGGGGATTAGGAACATCCTTTAGGCGATGTAAGGGCGACCTTGGTTATCGGGGTACCAGGGTACACGGGCTAGTTCGTGACAATTATATTCAAACTCTACATCTGGTTGGGTTTTCTTCCAACTGGGAATGAGGTCTATGATACAAGCCCGCAACATATCCTGCAAAACATTAATCGTCCTCTCTATCTGACCATCGGTCTGGGGATGGAACATTGTGCATAAGTGTTGCTGAGTACGAAAAGTCTTTTTAAATTTCATCCACAACTGGGGTGTGATGCGGTCATATCGATCTAAGACAATTGTCGAAAGGACACCATGAAGCTGAACTATCTCTTACACGTAGAGGCGTCCCAAGATCTCTACAGAACTCTTCTCTCTAATTTATAGGAAGTGGGATGTCTTGGTGAATCGGTCAATGATCACCCATATGGAATCATGCCCTTATGAAATTTTTGGTATGCCCATCATGATGTCCATCGATATTCCATCCCACTTCCAATCTGGATCATCTATGGGTGAGATAATCTTTCTGGAAACATAAAGCATCATGAAATGAACTCTTGTACTACCTTCTTCATGCTTGACCACTAGAACTGTCATCGAAGATCCTAGTACATATTCTCCACTCTAGGATGTGCCGCCAAGGGGGGTGTATGAAACTCCCTTAGGACCTCATCCTGCAAATCCACTGGTACAACAGGGCGTCCTCTTAAAAGAAGTACACGATCCCAACCATGTGAATATCTATAAGGGGCATGTCCTATGGATAACTGAGCACGTAAAGTCTCATAGTCAACATCCCCAAGTTGTGCCTCCCTAAAATGCTTTATGATTGGAAGGGTGAAAACCAACAAATGTAGGTAAGCTGCATCCTCTATGTCCATGAAGGATAACTGAAATGTGTCTAACCTCTCTATCGCCTCACTCAACAGTTGAGAACTCATGATCTGGGTCACATAGTTCTGCTCATGTGGCCTAATATGGTGTGACCAGTAATCAATCATTACCTATCTCTGCATCATGACACAACCAATCCCAGTGCCTGAATTGTCGTGGAAAACTAAGTACTTGACACCCTCCCCCAATAATCCCAATATCGGGGTGCTCGTCAAACTCTTCCTCAACCACTCGAAAGCTTACTAGCACTTCCCCTTCCACATGAAGGGTTTCCCCATCTTGGTCAAAGCTATCATCATTGTAGATACTCGAGATAAATCAGGAATGAATCTCCGATAACATCTTGATAACCCATAGATGCTCTGCACCTCCGTCACACTCCGAGGTGGCTCCAACGATAACATTTCATCCACCGTGGCTACATCCAAAGCTACTCTATCTGTTTAGATGACATGTCCCACAAAGTGAACCTCCTGAATCCAAAAGTTGTACATCGAGATATTCCAATAAAGTTGGTGCTCTCGGAGCATGTCCGGAACCATCTACTTGTGTCTTGTGTGCTCCTCCTCTAACACTGATTACACAAGGATGTCATTGAGTAAGACGACAATGAGTCAGTCCATCTACGGGTAGAAGATCTGGTTCATCGATTACATGAACACTATGGGGGAGTTCGTTATGCCAAAAGGAATCACCATGTAATCATATTGACCGTAATGGAATTTGAAATCCGTCTTTGGTATATCCATGTTCCATACTCATACTGGGTGGTAACCTGGCAAAAGTTCAACCTTTGAGAAACACTATGCCTCTCTCATCTAGTAGAAGAGGTCGTTGATTCTCGGTAGTTGATACTTGTTCTTCACTGTCACCAGGTGTAGGCACCGATATTCCAGGAAAAACCTCATACTCTCATCTACCTTCTTGGAAACAAAGACTGGGGCCACCCAGAGTGAAGCACTGAGTCTTATGAAACTCTTACTCTGTAAATCCTCCAAATGCACCCTCATCTCACAAAGATCTGTGGGACCCATCTGATATGCTTGTGAAGAAATCATTATTTTCCTCGGGTGTACGACAACGAAAATATCGATTTCCTGATGAGGAGGTAGTCTTAGGACATTTGGGGGAATGATGTTATCGTACTCTGCCACTACTACTAGGAAGTGAATGCTCACATCATCTAACTCTTTGAGGGTATGGCTATCCAATTCATGAGTGATCGGTTGCACCATCCTATGCATGAGCTCATACTATGATGCCTATGTCTCCTTTTCTTTGACAAAACAAAACCATGTCCCATCACTGTGGACACACCGTACCCTTATCCTAAAGAAGTCAATCTAGGCATGGACCAAAGATAACCAATACATAACAACAATTACATCATAAGGCATCATTGACACCACCATGAGGTTCCGACCGAAACTCTAGCCTCCAAGAGTATGATCACACTATCAGAAAAGTTGTGTTATCTTTGAGTCTCCTCTTATAGGTGTATCCATGCGTAAGTATCAAGTCAATAGATCTACGAGAATCTAAAAATTGTTCACAAGAAATGTGGCGGTGAATGAATGATTGGTGATCGTGTCTATATATATGATATCAAAGGTAGAGAAGACACATATCATACCTCGGATCATCCATTGAGTCCCTGGGTCTTATGCCTTGACTGCATGTAGTTGTCCCCACCGATTTCCCCTAGCTCCCTAAGCCTTGTGTGAACCTCCTGGGGGTGGTGGTGGAAGTATATTGATGCATATTCCACAACCTGTAGCTCTCCCTGCTACTCAGTGACATCTTCCGCCAGGAGGGTCTGTCTCCTCCCCTCTTTGCCTCTGCCTCAGTGGTCTATCCACCGTCTCCTCATCATTAGCTCGATGAGTTATCTAATCTCTAGAGAAATATCCACTACCATCGCATGAGTAGCATCCCCTCTCCGTAGAATGAATTGATTCATCCAGAGAGACTTGGATTATTGATCCCCTTTCCTGGGTCCTCTTATGACGTCTCACATTTCCTGATCCCTATGTTTGATGTCGGATGCCTATTTCCGAGGCATCCAAACTTGTCTGAATACTATTAATTGTCAGTGGCCGTCTCTACTCCTATAAGAAGAAGTCAATCACCAAGGCCTGCTCGAGCACTCCTGCATATGTGTAAATTCATAGAGTCATTACAGAAGCTCGGATTTACATTCATAGACCATACTTGAAGGTCTGAGTTCTGATATACTGATCCCTAACCATATCCATCGAGCACCTAGTAAGGTTACTGAACCTCGATGAATAGTCATCCACTGTCAAACATCGCTCTTGGTGTTGAAGAAGATCTTTGATACACACTTCTCTCAGTGTAACCAGTGAGAACTCCCCCCCTATTGACTCACTCAATCTTCTTCCATGAAAGTGTCTCCTCGTCGCGAGTCTGTGTGGTATTATTCCTCCATTGTCCTGTCGATCCATGAAGAAGGATCACTTCTAGGATCACCATCTGGTATGCCTATGTTTTCCTGAGAGGAAAAACTATGGTCACCACCTCAAGACAGTCCTCAGAAGCCTGAGGATCAGGCTCGTCTTAGAACCTTAGGGGTCTCTATCCCTGAAACTCATGGAGTGAACTCATCTTGTTCTCTTAATCTATTGGTACTGCAGGTACCAGGTGATGCTCCACTGGTGGTGGTATTGCAGGTACACCACCTGGAGGTAAAACTTGTGGAACTAGTCCCCATATAGGTGCCTCGTCACTGAGGGGGTCATCCTTGTGATCGAGATACTGAATCCAACCAAGTATGCATACCAGAGGAATCTTTTATGAAACAAGATGACCAATGGTCAAAGAGTATATCTAGATAACTTACACAAAGGACATGAAAAAACAACCCATTCCCATATGATGCATGTACCATTATTTTACATCCATGAAACTATTTTTTTCATGTATATAGTCGAAACGCTGGTCTTCGGGTCATGGAGTATGGATACATCAGACACCCGCACCAACACTAGAGTCTCTGGCCTGAAAGAAGAGCTTCAAATAGTTATCATTGTTTCCTCGAACCAGTAGTATAGACTCTTGGCCCTAAGGTAGAACTGATATCCTTTGATACCACTCTGTCACGACCTGTCTCAGTGGGGCCATTGTCGTGACACCCCAAGCCTACCACTAATAGGTGAGGGGATGGTGACTAGCAAAGAGTAATCATATTAATAACATGGGAGGCATTCCATTTTTACTTGTACATATCCACACATTTCCAAGAACAAAATTCTAAAATGTAAAAAAACCATTAAGGAACAAAATTCATGCATACAACTAAACTCTACCCACTGAGTAATATTGGAGGTAATTTAATAATGTAAACTAGGAAAAAATAAAATCCCAAAAAAATAAGACTCTAAAAACAACAATGTTGGACCTATAAACACAAACAAGTACTAGGACTATTGCTTATAGCTGTAGGAACACCTTAGCCTATAGGAAACTCAGATTTCTAGGTCATGTCCTTGTTGACCCTGGACTTTGTCGAAAGGCCGGTTTTATGCAAAATACACGACACATGCATGCAATTCCCATAAAGGGGTGAGTATAACAATACTCTGTAGAGGACCCCAAAAACCAAAAATCAATACATAATGGGAAGGTACAATCATCACTAAACAATATAAGTGTACTGATCATATAATTGGTGAACACAAACCAGATATACTCAAAACCCAGACCTGTAGTCTAAAGAGAAGTCAAACAACCACGTTCCCCCATTATGGATTTAATTTTAAGATTCCACAAAGAACTCATCAATGAGAACTCACGCCATGAGTCTGATAGATATTATGACAACTACCCGACTATTAATATCCATTGGAAAAAATCGCAAGATATAGATACACTCATTCTAGGAGAACACAATCTTGAGTTTGGAAATATCTCGATACACATATGAGGATCACTACCAAGGCATTGGTGGATACCAAAAATCATCTGGATTCACCTGATATTTAGAGTATCAGTGCCATGTGGGGATAGTCCCAACGATACCGGACTCTATATTGGGTCAATAATTGATAGTGGATCTCGCTCCGAGCAACCAGGTGGGAAACCTGACTGTATCATTGAAACTTCTGGTGAAGTGATCATACTCATGAAAAAGGAAACGATACATGAATTTTAGGGGAATGAGAAAAAGGGGAAAAAACTCAAATAAAACATTCCCAATATTTATTGGCCAAGATGATATAGCCATGTACTGATTGTACATGGCATTTAGAAGTTCCACACGCCATGTCTTCTGACTCAGGGTACTGCCCATGTACACCAGCTCGTGTCGCAAGGATTGTCATGTAGAAAGGTCAGTACACTGTGTATAGTATAAATCAGATGTCGTGTCCGAGTAACTAGGGTAATCTCTATTTATGCGGTCATGTGCCCATACATGGCTTCATCCTGTGTGTGTCATCCCGTGTAACTGGTACACGAGGTATCCCATGCGGTCAGCCTAGTCTTAATGTGTGGTGGAGTAAAAATAAGGACCCAAACGTTGTGTTATTTAGGGAACATGTCAGGTCATCACTTCATGTATCAGGGAACCATATCCACCACTATGCTGGTCCCACATTGTCTGTTCGTAGATATACACGTCGTGTTCTTCAAGAATGTCTAGAAACGATGCCCGTCGCAGCTGCCGCCCAGTTTTTACTCTGATCCTCGATCTGACAACCCAATATCTTCTAAAAACCTTATCTGAGGTTTTCCTACTATACAGAAGCTGATTCTATCGATTTTAGTCCTCCGATCGGCACTGAAAATTTCTTCCAATTCACTCGTGTGAAAAATGATCATAGAATAATTACTCCCTAACTGTGTTGATTCATCCACCGCCATTGATGTCACACCATTTCTAGGTCGACATGATGAAGGATCTCAAATTTGGGAACGTTGTGTTGCAAAAAAAGCGCACAATGATCCATTGTTCAATTCCCCATAAAGAATGTGAATTACACAAGTAAAAAGAAATAAGATATCCGAAAGGAAATTGGAGAATGAACCTTCACTTTCGTTCATTGGTGAATTGATCCACTCTAGTTAGTAGGATCAAACAGAGTAGAATCAAAAACCCAAAACAATTTAGCATGAATTACTTCCCTGATATCAACCCAATAAAAACCATCTTACATGAACGTATGATCCAAAGATAAACCTTTTTGTGGGTTGATTTGTGTTCTTTCGTTTAATCGAAGAATATAGAATAATTAAATCAAAATAACAACCCATTCCTTAGTAACCGATGAAGAGGGAGATCAGCCGCTGGTTGGGATTCAACCACGCTGCGCAGTGATCCACACGTTCTCATTCATCAGTGTTCATAAAAAATCCTCCAATTTTTATTCCTCTGCAATGCTTCAAGAATATTCTAGGGGAAAACTCAAGGGTTATGAGTCTAACCATGGGCTCCTTCTCAATAACCAAAAATAATTGCTGTTCGATTTTGGAAAAATTATAAAATAAAATAAATTATTAATTTATTTTATTTCATCTAATTTGTATCCTCTGAAATGTCCAAAAAATAACTTTTGATGTCGACCTAGACTGGTCGATGTTAGGCTCCGCCTAATGTGATCTGCCCACCCTTTTAAAATTTATTATACTTTTTCATGAAAAGCACTCACTCAAGCTCATTAAATTTTATGTTAATTCAAACATTTTTTTGGCACTTCGTGCCTTGAAATCACACATCGTCGAAAGGTATGGTCTTGGAAAAATTCAATATATTATTTACAAGTAATACCACAAAATTCTAAGACATTACATTCGCCCACCTTTGGGATTTGTGTCCCCGAAAATCCAAACACATGGATACTCAAAAAGATGTGGGTACTGGTCACAGATATGAGCCTCCTACTCCCATGATCTCTCTTAAGGATTCTAATTCTTCCACAGGATGCGCACCAAGGAAATTGATCACCCATGAAGGATCATCTCATGCCGATTCCTAAACTCCACCGGGTACTCAGCAAAGGTCACTACCTCCTTGATGTATAGATCTCCCCATTCAATGACTTCTGATGGGTCATTCATGTACCACCATAGCAATGACATGTGGATAACATCATGAAATAGGTGTAATTGTGGCCATAGAGCTAAGAGGCACGCCACCTAGAGAACTCTGTGAAGTATTTGGAAAGGTCTGATGAACCACGAATATAAATTTCTTCCTCGGGAAAATCTCAGAAATCCTCACCGAGATGAGACCCCAAGGAAGACATGGTTTCCATCTTCTAACTCCAAAGTTCTCCATCATATATCAGTATAAGACTTCTACTAGCTCGGTGCAGTCTTCATCTGCTCCTGGATAATCTGTGCCTTATCTATGGTAGCACACACCGACTCAGGACGCATGAGTGCTGACTTTGAGAGGTTGGTCTAGCAAAGTGGTGACCGGAAGGGTCTCCCATATAAAGCATCAAATGGTTCCATACTAATGGTGGATTGGTAGATATTGTTATACACAAACTCCACCTATGGATGGAGTTCCTCACAACTACGACCAACGTCCAAGATACAGGTGGACAACATATATTTCAGAACCAAAATGGTCATCTCCATCTGACCATCGGTCTAGGAATGGAAAGTTGTGCTTAAGTGTAGAAGTTTTTCAAAAGCCCCCAAAGATGCCTTCCACAACTGGGATGTGAAGCGAGCATCTCGATCTGAGACTATTGTCGAAGGGACACAATGAAGATGAACTATCTCCTTCATGTAGTGTCACCCCAATATCTCTACAAAACTATGCCACCTAATATCGAGGATGTGGGATGACTTGGTTAGTTAGTCAATGATCACCCAAATGGAATAATGCCCCTTGGAAATCTGTGGTAATCTTGTCATGAAGTCCATCGATGTTGCATCCCACTTCCACTCTAGAACTTCCAATGGGTGAGCTAGTCTAAATATAACCTAGTGCTTAGCCTTCACCTGCTAGCATGTAAATCATCGAGAATCGAAAACAGTTACTTCCTTCTTCATGCCTGACCCTGAGAAATGTCGTCATAGATCATAGTACATCCTTTCTACTCCATGATGTACCTCCATGGGGGATGTATGAAACTCCCTTAGGACCTCCTCCTAAAACACCATTGGTACTACTATGCGTCCTATGAAAAAAAGTGTGTGCTCCCCACCTTGTGAATATTCATAAGTGTCATGTCTTGTGGATAATTGAGAAAGTAAAGCCTCCCAATTAACATCCCCTAGTTGTGCCTCCCTAAATTAATGTAAAAATGGAGGGGTGAGAACCATAGAATGTAGGCATGCTACATCATCTCTATCCATGAAGGATAAGTGAAATGTGGCTAACGGCTCTACCATCTAACTCAACAGCTAGAAGCTTGACATTGTGCTAAGAGTATCTGCAACCTAGTCCCCCTTCCCAATAATATAGATGATATAGAAATAATAGTCTTGGAGGAACTCTAGCCAATTCCACTATCTCATATTCATGTCCTTTTGTGAGAATATGTACTTGATGCTCTTTTTGTTAGAGTAGATGATGAATTTCTCACCTGTAATGTTGTTTAACAACATCTTCAACAGGAAGACATCCACTGAAAACTCGAGATCATGGGTCACATAGTTCTGCTCATGTGGCCTAAGCTGGTGAAAACCATAAGCAATGAATGCTTGTCTCTACATTAGGACACATCCATGCCTGGTCCCCAATGAGTCACAAAAAACTATGTGCTCGACACCCTCCTATGGTAATCTCAATATCAGGCCGCTCACCAAACACATCCTCACCTCCTAGAAATCCTGTGGGCACTTCTCCATCCACATGAAGGGTTTCACTTTCTAGATCAAGGCTATCATCAATGCAGATATTCGGGAAAAATCAGGAATTAATCTCCGGTAATATCCGACCAACCCAAGGAAGCTCTGCACCTCCATCACGCTCAGAGGTGGATCCCATTCTAACATTTCCTCCTCCTTGGCTATGTCAACATATACTCCATCTGATAGAATGACATATCCTAGAATGTGGAAATCCTGAATCTGGTACTGGTTCATCAAGAGCTTCATATAAAGTTTTTTCTCACAGATCACGTCGAGAACCATCTGTAGGTGTCTTGTGTGCTCCTCCTCTAATGCTGAGTACACAACTATTTCATCGATGAAGACCACTATGAAATAATCCACAAATGAAAGGATGATTTAGTTCATCCATCCCATGAAAACCGTGGTGGTGTTAGTCATCCCGAAAAGAATCACCATGTACTCATAGTGGCCGTAGCAGCATATGATTGTCATCTCTGGTATATCCTTCTTCTGTACTCATAACTGGTTCTAACCTCAGTAAAGGTGAACCTTCGAGAACCACTGTGCCCCTCTCATCTGGTTGAAGAGGTCATTGATCCTTGGTAGTGGATACTTTTTCATCACTATCACTTGGTTCAGGGTCTGGTAATCCACACACAACCTCAAACTCCAATATTTCTTTTCTTCAAACAAGACTGGGGATACATAGTGTGAAACACTAGGTATTATGAATCCCTTGCTATAAAAAGCCTCCAACAGCACCCTCATCTCGAGAAGCTTTATGGGATCCATCCGATTTTCTAGGTATGAAATCAGTGATGTCCTAGGTTGTAAGACGATGCATAAGTCAATTTCCCAGTGAGAGGCTGTCAAGGAACATCTTCATGAAAGATGTACTCGTACTCCACCACTACTGTTGGGAACTATAAGATAAGAACATCTACTTCTCTAAGGGTAAGGCTTGTCAACTCATGAGTGATTGGCCGCACCTTCCAATACATGAGCCCATTATGTTCTCCCTGGGTCGCCTTTTATCCGATTAAAGAAAACCTCATCCCATCACTGCAGAAACACTGTAACCTTCTTTTAAAGTATTCAATATGGGCATGGAACAAAGATAACAAATAAATACTGAGAATGATGTCATAAGGCCTCGACGCTACCACCAAGAGGTTCCAACCAAAACAATCTCCTACAAGGGTAAGATCACACTCTCTGCAAAAGTTCATGATCATCTAGTCTTCTCCCGTAGGTGTCTCCATGCGTAAGCATCGAGTCAATGGATATACCTGAATCTCAAGGATTTACACAAGACACGTGGTGATGAAGGAATGAAGGAATCCTATGCCTATAAATACAGAATCCAATGTAAAGAAGACATAGATCATACCTCAGATCATCCATGGAATCCCTAGGTCATATTCCTTGACTTCACGTAGATGTCCCCGCCCCTATCCCCGATCACCCTAAGGATAGTGTGGACCCCTTGGGGTGGTGGTGGAAGTAGATCAAAGCATCTACCACCACTTTTAGCTTTCCATGGTCATCTTCCACGTCTTCCCCCAGGATATTCTATCTGATCCACTCTTTACCTCTACCTCGGGGGTCCATCCACCGTCTCCCTATTAGAAGCTCGATGGGTCATAAAATCTCTACTATGATTTCACCTACCATCGAACGAGTATAATCTCTTCTACCTAGGTTGACTAGATCTATACTAAGAGACATGGACTATTGATCCCCTGTCCAGGGTCCTCCTGTGCCATCTCCCACATCCTGATCCATTTTCCTGACGTCTGCTCCCAACTACTAAGGTATCTACACCTATTTGACTGCTGCTAACTGTTAGTGGATATCTATCCTTCTCCAGGAAGATCTCAATCACCAAGGCCTTCTCGAACAATCCAAATTTTGTCAAAATTCATATAGGAATGACAATATCATAGATATCCCTTCATAGACCTCTCTTGTAGGTTTGATCTTGGAAGTACTAATACCTGGCCATATCAATCGAGTACCTAGCGATGTTGGTGAACATTGATGAATATCCATCAACCGTAAAACTACCCTACAATAGTTGAAGATGCTCGTAGATACACACTTCTCTATGTTTAACCAGTGAGAACTTATCCTTAAAGAGTCTCTCAAACTTCATCCACAGAAGAGTATCCTCGTGATGAGTCTTTGTGGTCAGACTCCACAATTGTCCAACCGAACCCGGATGAAGTCTCGCTCCTAGGATCACTATGTAGTCTACCAGTGTCCCCACATGATATAAAACTCTGGTCACTGCCTCTAGCCATTCCTCAACCATGAGAAGGGCAGGCTCACCTCGGAACCTGAGGGGTTTCTGTCTCTAGAACTCATTAAGTGCGCACAGCCTACACCCCTCATCTGTCTATACTGTAGGTACCACGGGATACTACACTTGTTGTGGTATAAGAGGTATAACACATGGATGTAGCACCTGGGGAACTTGTCCCACTATCAAATCCTCATCACCAAGGGGGTTATCCTCTAGATCGCAATGCTGAATCCTAATGGGTATGCGTCACAGAGGAATCTTGTAAGGAACAAGATGTACCATGGTCAAATAATATATATAGATAGATGACACAAAGGACATGGAAAACACAACCCATTCATATATTATGCATGTACCATTATTTTACTTCACCGCAATAAGTGTTTTCATGTACCGAGTCAAAAAGTAGATCATCAGAGCCCTTGTGTATGGATACGTCGGCCGCCCGCACCAACATTAGAGACTATAGCCTGAAATCCGAGCTCAAACTAATTAACATTTTCCCCCAAACTAAACTCACAGACTCTTCTTCCTAAGTTAGTAATGACCATCTCTGATAACTCACTTTCACAAACCATCCCAGTGGGGCCCACACCACAACTCCCCATGCCCACCTCTAATAGGAAAGGGGCTAGGGACTAGCACCGAGTAGGCATATTACTAACATGGGATGTATTTCCTATGTACCTGTACACACGCACACATCTCCATGCCCACAAATGATGAAATGAAAAAAACCCACTATGGAACAAAATGCATGCATACAACCAAACCAAACCAACAGAGTACGATGGGAGGTAAATTACTCAATGTAAACATTTCCAGAATTCAATCCCACCAAAAACAAGATTCTAAATACATAAAATTCCAACCTATAAACACAAAGAGGTACTGGGACTACTACTCGTAGCTATAGGAAAATCTATGTCTATAGAGAACTCATAATTCTCTGTCTTTTCCTTGTCCCCCATGGACTCTGTCAAATGGTTTCTCATCTACAAAAGATAAGACATGTGCGGTAAATCCTTATGTACTGGTGAGTATATCAATACTTAGTAGAGGACCCCAAAAACCACAATGAAATTCAAAATGGAAAGGTATATTCATCTCTACATAGTACATGTCTACTGAACATATAATAGGTGAACACAAACTAGATATACTCAAAATCCAGACCCATAGTCTAGAGGAAAGTCACACAACTATGTTCCCCTACTATGGACTCAATTTAATGATTCACAAAGCACTGGTCCAGGGGAACTCACTCCATGAGTCTGATAGATATGATGAAGTCTGTCTGAGAAGTACTATCTATTGGGAAATGTCACAAGGGATAGACACACTCAGTCTAGGAGAACACACACCGGAGTGGGGAATGATTTCAATACACATATTAGGATCACTGCCAGGGCTTTGGATGATACCACAACTCATTAGTATTCACATAATAGGTAAAGTATTAGTGACATTTGGGGATAGAATTGTCGATACCTGAATCAAAATTGGGTCAGAAATGGATAGAGGATATCACATTGGGCATCTCGGAGGGACACCTGACTATATCCTGGAAAGTCCTTTTGAAGGTATCATACTCCTAATAAAAGAAATTATACCTGACCTCCAAGGGAATGATTAAAATGGTTACTAACCCAAACGAAACCTGACCAATATATGTTGAACAATAAGATCAATCCATGTACTGAAAAGTACATGGCGTGTAGAACTGTAACACACCATGTCTTCTGACCCAATGTATTGCTCGTGTACAATGGATAGTGTGGCAATGCATTTCATGTAGAAAGTCTAGTACACATTGTATATTATAGATCACACACCGTGTCCGAATAACTATTGTCGGCCCTATGTACGCAGCTGTGTTCCCATTCATGGCTTTATCCTGTGTGTTATCCCTTGTAACTGGTACATGGGGTAACCTTTTCGTCCGGCCTGGTCTGGCCATGTTGTGGAGTACACAACTGTGTACTCCATCCCGTGTCCGTGTATTTTTGGGGATACATGCTATGTATGCATAAGGACCCACACATGGTTTTCTTTGGAAAAAACGTTGTGTCATGCATCGTGCATCGCGAAACCCTAGCTGCTGCTATACTGGTCCCAAATATTGTGTTCTTTCGGATACACATTATTTTCTTCAGGAATATATAGAAATGATGCATGTCACTAATGCACCATAGTTTCTCCTCTGATCCTCGATCTGACCACCCGATCACCTCAAAACTCAATATTTTAGGTCATCCTACCATCATGAATCCAATTCTATTGGTTTTGTGCCTCTGATTGGCACCAAAAATGTGTTCCAATTCACCCACATGAAGAACACTCTATGAATGAGAACTCCTAAACCAAGTCAATTCTTTTGCCGCCATCGCCATCACACCTCATGTAGGTCGTCACAGTCTTGGATCTCTAATTTGGAATAGTTTCCTTGTAGAATGTTTTTGCAATGATCTATTGTTCATCACCCCATAATGAACGCGAAGAACACAAGTAAAAATGGGGAAAAAATCTAAAAGAATATCGGGGAATGGACCTCCTCCATCATTCATCACATTGTTGATTCACTCCCGTTAGTATAATCAAACAGATCAGAATCAAAACAACTAAAAAAATTTATCATAGATTAATTTTTTGAGATCAACACAATAAAAATCCCACCGCAAGAATGTATGATCCGCAGATCAACCTATACATTGTTTGATTTGCGTTCGTCATTTAGTTAAAGGAAAGAGAAAAATTAAATCAAAATAACAAACCCCTACCTCATTCATCGATGAAGAGGTATATCAGTCATCAGTTGGGATTCAACCTCGCTATGTAATGATCCATGCTTCATTGTTTGTTGACATTCATCAAAAATCCTCCAACGATGGCTTCTCACCAATGCTCCATAGGATTCTAGGAGAAAACTCTCAGGTTATGAGTCTAACCCTAGGATCTTTCTCATTTAATGATAATAAGTGTTGTTGCATTATGGAAACATTTTTAAATAAAATAAAATATGAATTTATTTTATTTCTACTAAAATTATTCCCTTAAAATGCCCGAAAACTATCTTTCGCAGCCGACCCATGCCCATCGATGTTAGGCCCCGCCTATGGTAATGTCACTTCTCTAATCTCAATGGTGCCCTCATATTTCTTATCGAGGAACCTGACTAAATATTATTCTAGTTTTTTGTAGGAAAATCAATTTCTCCTGCTGTTTAATGATTAAATTAATTCCAACATTTATTCCAGGTACACCTAGCCTCGAAATCACATGTTGTCAAAAGTTATAGTCTCAAAAAAATTCCTAATATTATTTAAAAAAGAAAACAAAAAATATCCATTACATTACGATTGGTCTATGTGTTTGTACATTATATATATAGTTTGAATCCCCTTGATCATATATCTTATGTGTGAGTAAAAATATGTAAATGAAATAATTTCATGGAAATTAGTGATGAGATAATAGATAATTTATTTGAAACTAAAAAAATGATATACATACGTTAAAGAGGAAATATTTTAACTCGTTCGATGCAACATATGAATAATTTTTTACCATAGAGTCAATGGTTCGATTATCATCAACATTATAAAAACCCATTAGTTGAAATATAAAGTTCATCTGATGAGTTTATTACTTTTTTGTGATGTGTACTACTATTTATTTTTATGAAGTAAAAAGGTTTTTTATTTTTAGAGGTTCTAAAATAATTTAAATTAATTAGAAATTGTATAATATGAAATATAATGACTATATTATACATAAATTATTTAATCCAGCATGGTTAATTTTTTTTATAAAATCTAAATGGTATTTAACTGGAATTTAAATGGAAGAGTAAATAATATTTTTATTATGTTAAAAACCCATAAATTATATAATTATGTTATATAATTTATTCAAGTAGTTTATTTATAATGAAAAATTATAACATTGTTGTCGTTTAACAATCTAATAGATATGATAATTAATTTAGGTATTATATTTAATTTTTTGGGTTGACATTATTATTTTAGCATCAAAAGTAGTACCCCAAGAAAGACTTTTTTTTCTTAGAGTTAAATAAAATGGAAATATAATTCATTGATTTCCAGAATGGGGAGTCTAATAAATTAATGATAGAAAGATTAATTAATTCTAATAAATATATTGACTCTCTATAAATTCATTAAAATAACCGAGAAAAGACACTATAAGGTGTATTAAATGGGAATAAATATCCTCAACAATAAAATTTATATATAATTAGATAATATATATATAATGGTTATGATGATAATGAATCAGATGTCAATAATATATTCGGGGGATCAGAAAACCCATGGATCTCCCCTTTGGGGATTCTGATGGAGGCAATGGTCATGGATTCCAACACCTCCCCTCATCGAATGAGAAATTCATTAAAATTTATATTTTAGAAGCTCATTCATGTTAAATTTAGGTTTTATCTACTATATATTTCCTTCAACCATTAAAGTCCATCACCACATGCATGAATGTTCCATATCTAATTGAAGGCCCTCACTAGTTTACTGTTTCAATGACGGAGTTCAGAAAATCATTGAGCCTCCCAAATATGACATCAGTATATCAATTATGATATCATCATCCTTTTATTGACTTATTTGAAAAGTTATTTTCTCATAATGTTCAGAAGAATGGGATTATTTTTCCCATATCAACAAATAAAATATCAGGATTTTCTTTTCATAGGTGGATGATTTGATCGTTGCTTGGTCCATAACTCATCAGATATGCAGTCTGTATCTATTATATAATTTTATATGGTCATATAATTTTGACATGAATGTTGATTATCCTATTATGCTAATGTGGGTAATCTTCCTAGAACATCCACATCCTTTCCAAAATAGATTATTTTTTCAAACACTTGGAAATATATTTGGTTGATATTTATGTTCTAGTAGTTAAACACCTTCTATTTTCCATCATATATCCCTCATGTTTTTTCTGATTCTGGTGTGTCCAAATAGATAGTGAATTGGGTTTCCATTGAAGTGGTCGTATAATTTTGTTTAAAATAAGCAGTGGCATTAGAATCATTGATATATTTATTTACATCCTGTAAAATCTTAGGACATCTGGTTTCAACATTTCAACTTGGGTGCAAGGAAAAACATGTGATGATGGACATGGTTCGATAATAGATCAGGATAGTTTTTCATGATCTCCTTTTAATATATAAACTGGGTAATAATGAGAAAACAAATTCTAATCCCATTCTGAAAGAGGCATGCTTATAAAATCCTGGTCTGAATGATGGGGAAAAATTTTATGTATTGGTATGTGATATAATTGTTTATAATTTGGAAGTAAATTCAATTCCATATAGGGTTAATTGAATGGTTTTCTCAAATAAGTTATTTTTATAAAATAATTATCATACCAAATTCGTCATCCAACACATATTTAATGATAATGGGAAATAAATATTCACTTGACGTAGTGATTAATGCTATAAGAAATGGATGTTCCTTTAGCTACATAGTCGATAAAAAATCTATGCATGATAAATAAACATGAATGAGGTATTGGTGAATGTTACTAACATGATGTATAAAAGGTTCAGTTTGAATAATAACATTGGAAACTATTTTGAAGGCATGTATGTGGATGTTTGGGTTGAAGAACCTTAAGACTCTGTACGGGTAGTAATGTGCATCAAAATATCAATACCAGTGTAGAATATCATTGAATGAGTTGGTGTACCTGAGTTTGAGTTTATGTGTGATATATATAGTAAAGTATTAGTTGAGTTTGTTGAGGTAATTCATCCTATAGGACTAATAACATAATGAAATTTTAAAATATGAACATCACATTATATATTGTATATAAAACCCAACACATAGCGTAAATAGGAATAATACATCCCAATGCTTTATAATATATTTATAATTTAAAATAAACACATATATTCAGTATCTATAAATTAAGAAATTTATTATTTTATCTTGTGTTACAAGAAACGTTTATATTATCTTGAGTTTTATGGTAAACTAACATTTCTTAATGGCTTCAATTACAACAATGACAATGTTTTTATGAATACTGTTTGTATTACTATTAATTAGGAAAATTACATTATAAAAGTTAAATATGAGTTTATAAATATGATTCAAAAAATAAATCATTATATGGTAAAATCATGGATTACCAATTATTATAAATTATTAAAAAAAATTAAATATTGAAGAATTTTTTCATTAAAAACTATTGTTGTGTCCTAATGGTGTTTTATTAGAATTAATAAATTTAACTTCTATTAGTTGGTAATATTGTTGATATTTATATATCATATATTAAATAATTTTTATATATTACTCAAATAATTTTATCATGTATAAGTGTCATGACCCGCATTCACTATGATGAGGAAACAGATACAAAACTGCAAGACCCTTTGTTCTTCATGTTGAAGGAGAGATAATGACCCCCCCGAGTCACACCATTAGTAGGCCCCGAAGTGGCGACTAGCCCCATCGGTATATAATAACATGTAATATGGAAGTAATTACCCTTTTATATATAAAGATTAAAATATTAGTTGGTGAATCTCAATCAACTCCAAAAATACAGAAAGTTAGAGAAAATCCAAAACCATGTTTTCCACATCAATGGTCAAAATAAAGTTCAACAGTATAAAAGAAAAAATAAAAGTAAATATACCAAAAGTAATGAAAAAATCAACAGTAATTGTCCCAATGTTCAAGCTAGTAAGGTCACACATGGTCCTCTAAATCCTCCAGGAATCCTAAAAGTGGTTTTATATACATAGGGTGAGTAACATGTATAGTCGATATGGAAACTGAAAGCTCTCTTGGGAATGTGGGGAGGAATCATAATGCCCCGTGAGAAATTAGAGGTAGCCAAAAAATATAAAAAAGAAAACTACCCACCCAGCCTCACCAAGTTACACTCCCGAAATAACAAAAGTCATATAATGTAATTATAATAGAAAATAGATATTTGGGTACCCCTCACAGCTTTTCCATTGGTTATTGAGGATATCCTATACATAAGACCTCCCCCTCCATTTTCACTATAGTTCGATTTCCGCCCAAACTACATACTTTTGGAGACATCTCTTTGCATCCCACCCACACACACCTAGACCGCCAAATCCTCATATAACCACAAACAGATACACTTAGGCCACCACAACCACTACCACTCTTGGAGACACATAGTCCAGAACAACCATTCTCACACCCTAACACATATTGGCCTCATCTAGAAGACTGTTGTGAATCAAACATGCCCGTACACACCTGGTCAAACCACCACAACACACCCTGAATAATTTTTCAGGGGACATAATATTCCATAGGCAATCACATCTTGCCCAAATATTCTTGGTCTACCTTGGAGAGGGAGAAGAGATGAGATAATAACCATCCACTCATAAGAAAGTGGAGAACCCCCCCCCCCATGAAATAGTGGTGTTTTGTATAAAGTGATTAACTTGGGTGGGGTGAGAATAAGAAACACAAGAACATAATTTATACATATAATTAAAAAAATAGATATCCCAACCTAATATTTCTTGAACAGACAACTAGAAATACACAACCAGAGCACAACCCCCCTCATTATTATACCTATACGCATGAACACACAATAACCCCAACGAGAGAACAACCATTTATGCACAACAATCCCTCAATTTACCCGTTCCCATTATCATGTTCAAGAGAATCGATTTAAATATTCCATAACTACCGGGAAACTAACACACATAGCCACAAGCAAAGATAACTACTATAGGAAAACATCCAAGCAGAAAATTTAAGCAATCACAATCGATTGACCTGTAAAGTCACAAAAAAGGGATCTGTGAGATACCTTGAAGTACTGGAAAAAACCCAAGCCCAATCATATGGGCATAGTTGTATAACCCAACAACTGAAAAATGAGACATCCCATCCACATCCACATCACCCCATAAGAATCAATGAGAGAAACCACATATTTTACAAGAACATAGAAAAGATTTTTTGAGATTATCCCAAACCATTAAATAAGATCCTTTATGTCGTTTGGTTATCTAGGGTTATCAGGGAAGGATTATTATTCATTGGGAATCCATTTTATCAACCAACACTACATGATTAACTAGTATCCATGTTACAACAATTTAGTCAAAATTTGATACAAAGAAACAGAGATTCATTACTTCCTAATAAAGGACCACTAATGACTATTATTTTTGGTTGGAATAATCACATACAATTCACAACATCACAATGAATATAAATGAAATACAACGACATCATTATAAAAAAATGTTTTTAATTACAGTTTGATTATTATCAATGTTAAGGTTTTGTTTCATCCACATCCCAAGGGATGTATTATCATACCCACACTGCATGATAAACAGTAAAGAGAGACGAAGAAAACCCCTAAATTGATGAAAAAGGATTGATGTTTTATTCCTCGCATCAAGAAATAAAGATCCATAACTTATAGGAAATGAAAACTTGAGGGATTCTAGGATGAACAGTAAGGGATTCAACATGGGAATGATTCATCTCCAAATTGTGTCTCTAGGGTATACATAATAAATCTAATGGAATTATGAATAGGGGATCCCAGCATAAGAAAAGACCAGATCAAAAAATTAGGGAGACGATTCACATGTTCATGAAGTCAGATCATGGATTAACTACGCAGTTTCCTTATTTCACACATCATGATTAAATTTTCTTTAATAATTCTCCATATAGATTGTGGAGATAATGGCTATGAGATAATAGATATCATCTAAATAGAGAAAAACCATGTTACATGGGCGAAGCTAGAATGTGCTGGGAAGGTTGTGACATAGAGGAAAAAAGGCCACACATTTTGGTAACAGAATGGTCACCCAAATCATAGGGGTTTTAAACAACATTTAAATTCATTAAATGGATTTTAAATTGATATTAAAACACTTTTACCTTAAAGGATGCATTATGGGGTAGAATAGGAAAAACTCAATAAACTGGTAAAAATTGAAAAAGATGGCACATCATTCGGTGAGACACCAGAACGATGCCACCGTAAGAGGATTCATAATTTTGGATTGTGATCATCATTGTGCCACCGTTATGGTGCCACCATGACTGCTAGAACTATTTTTTGGGACAATGATTTTGGAAAAAACACTTTAATGAGTCACTAGTGGGCACTAGGATACCCCAAAGACTAAAAATTTGGGAAATTAATGGACTAAAAGAATCCAAGCCATTACATCAAATGCCTCTCAAACTATTCTTGTCCTAGAGAATCCAAAAGTAAACATGAAGATAAGAGAATTGTATGAATAACTGCCTCGTAAGATACCTCGTAGGGACAAACCAACCTAGATTCATTCAAAATCTAGAACAACCTCGATATCTAAGAACACCTCTACATCATATATATCTGAAAAAACTACATATGAAATGCCTCCCTTATCCCCGATGTAACCAAAAAATGTATAAGGTCACATAAACCAGATATATGGGTTTGGGAGCCTCTTCCTCTATGTCAAGATACTATTCTCATTGGGTATAACTGACTCACCCACACCAGTTTAATCACATCCACTTTAATGTTTCTTGATTAGGGATCAGGTCCTCCCCTCCCCACAGTCTAGACATTTCACACACATTCAAAGAATTAGTAAAATATCCTATATTATAGAAAACAATGTCATGAATTACATCATAGTGATGTACAAAACAACCACACACACAAACCCAAAATAGCTCTAGGTACTGTGAACACATTTGTGTCTCCCATACCTGGGTACTCTCTTTGACGACCTCGTGCCTCCACAACACAGGAACCAGGGGAATGGTACAACCACAAAGCACCTTCTCCATGGGTCCTCGATGCTCTCTGGTCACTCTACGAATGTTGCATCCTCCTTGATATCCATATTTCCCCAGTCAATGATGTGAAAATCATTGTGTAGATACCGAAAGAGCTGAGGCACATGGATGACGTCATAGAACCTCTGTAGTGGTGGTGGTATCCCCCGCGGATAAGACACTTTTCCAACCCATCACAACACCTCTATGGGTCCTACACACCTGGTAGAAAACATAATCCCCCTATATATCATACATTTTACACACCTAGGAGAGACCTTTAAGAACACATGTACCCCAACCTCGAAATCAATGGGTCTCCTCCTATGATATACATAATACTTCTTCCCTTCCAAATATACTATAATCCTCTAAAAAACATTATGAACCTTATTCATTATGCTCTTCACCACCTACGGGCCAAGAATACAAGCATCCCAAACCTATGTCCAACACACTGGTAAACAACACGATCTTCCATACAAGGATTTCATAGAACCATACCAATTATAGAGTGTTGTCTATTATTGTAGGAAAACTCTACCAGGGGAAAGTGCCACAAAAATGATTCTTTGATGTCTAGAACACATGCCCGTAGTATGTACTTAAATGTATGGATGGTCCCCTCCATCTACCCATCTATGACGGGGTGAAAGGCAGTTCATTGGGATAGTTGGGTACCAAAAGCACCATTCAATCCCTTCTAGACTATTGTGGTTAATAATGTATCCCGGTATAAAATTATGGTTCTAGGGACTTCGTGAAACTGCAAAACATCATCCACATACCACTGTGCTAAGGTATCAACCACACACAACTCATTGATTTCTAGGAACTGAGCTGATATCATCAGTTGGTCAGCCACCACCCAGATATCATCATAGAATCCTTGATCCTTGGGTATTACTATGAATAAATCCATTGATATTTCGTCACAATTCCACTCTGGAACATTTAATTGCTGCAACAAACTTCCTAGAACACGATTCTCAGCCTTATCCTGTGTGCACACTAGGTACTTTCCCACAAACTCTGCCACTGCCTGTTTCACCCCAAGCCACCTAACATTAACCCTCAAGCCCTGGTAAATCATGTAAAATCCTTGGTGTACCTCAACTATTGAGTTATGTATGTCATGAACAAATTCATCATGCATCGACTTTGGGAAAAATATCTTCTTTTGGACAAGAATCTGATTCTGACCATCTTTAGTGCATCCTTCGGGAGCATTGCCCTAGCAAACATGATCGCACATCACTTCGGCTTCTATGTCCTGCCACTATAACTCTTCCACATTCTATACCAAGTAATATTGGACTATCATCTGGGCTAGATAGCATCTACCATCCTCAACTTTTTCATCAATGTGTAAGGGAGCCAACTCCTCCATTTCTCTTCAAGAATCTACTGACTCCCAAACCACATCCTACTATATATTCCTACTCAAGGCATCAGCCACCATGTTCCACATTACTGAGGTATAAAAGAAGCCGAATTCCTAGTCATAAAGAAACTACATCCACCTCTGATGTCGCATGTTTAGGTATTGCTGGGAGAAGACATGCCTCATGCTCTTTTGATCTGAAAAGACCATGAAGCGTTCACTGATGAGTTAATGTCACCATGTATTCGACACAAACACAATCGCTGCAAACTCTAGGACATGGGTGGCATAGTTATGATAATGAGGACATAATTTCCTAGACCCATAAGTGATCACTCCCCAGAAATACATCAATACACATACCAAGATGAGGCTGTAATCATTAAAAAACACTTCAAACATTACCCCTTCCAATTGAAACCTCGACACTGGGGCATTGACCAGCTTCCCCTTCATATAACTGAAGGCTTCGAGGAACTACTCACTCCAAATGAAATCCATGTATTTCTTGGTCAAAGTTATAAATGGTGCTGCAAATTGTGATATATTGGTAACAAAACTCTTGTAGTATCCTTCCAGACCCAATACAATACGAATATATACCCTGTTCTTGGGTGCTACCCCAGAGAAAACCTCTTCGACCTTCGATGTGTCCACATCTATTCCTTCCTAGGACTCCACGTTTCAATGTATGTATACGATTTTTACACTTTGACAACATCTAGTAGAGGTGGTGGAATTTATGATCTTCCAGAACATTACTCATATTCTCAAGGTGGTCCTCCTCTGACCTTGACTACAGCCGGATGTCATCAATAAACACGATTATGAACCGGTCCAAATACTAATGGAAGACAGAGTTCATTATCCCCATGAACATAGCTGATGCATTCGTAACTCTGAATGACATGACCACGAACTCAAAGTGACCATATCCGCACCTAGAAGCAATCTTTGAGATGTCACCCTCATTTACTCTTAAATGGTGATATTCAGACCATAGGTCAATCTTGAAGAACCATCCACCCCCTTCAACTGATCCAAAATGTCATCAATCGTCAATATGGGTTAACAATTCTTGATCATAAACTGATTCAGTCTTTGGTAGTATATACACTTCCATTAACCATTGTCTTCCTTCCTTGAAAACAAGACTAGAGCACCCCAGGGTGATGTAGTTGGTCCGATAAAACCCTACTTAATCAGGTCATCAATTTGGATCAACAACTCCCACAACTCTGAAGGGTCCATCCGATAGGTAGACAATGAAATCAGATGGCACCGGGTTGTAAGTCTATCACGAACATAGGATCACATTGGGGTGTAGAGTAACCACCTTTCTAAGGAAGATGTCCATGAACTCACTGATGATCCCTGGGACTTCCCCCATGTGGGTCGCATACGCTGAAGTCCAACCAGTCTAGCTGGCCGATTTGGGGAAGGGCGGGGCCGCCGGTGAGGAAACCCCCCCCCCCCCCCCCCCCGTGGAACCCACTCAGCCAGACAGGTCGCACACCCAGTCGGGCCACGTCGGGCCGGGCCATGGCCCGCCTGGCCGAGTTTTGTATTTCCTTCAGACTAGTCTGACACTACTGATGGGTTGGACTTGTCAAACTGGGTTAACCTGACCCGTCGGCCCACTGGGCTAAATGGGGCAGGCCTATTAATCACTAAAACGATAATAACATAAAGACCACGCGGACGATCGACATGCCGTATGCGGCACTAGGACTCTTTCGACAAGACAGTTCATTTGAGATACTCTAAGTGCTTTTTGGATGACTATGGATATTTTACAGGTTAAAAACCAGCGTATTTCTAACTGGGCCCCTGGATCAGAAAATCCATTATCTCTCTGACCAGGCGTTCGATTGACACGCCGTCTGTCGCGTTGAGTTCCCGTTGTCGAGACGGAACTTTGGGATACATCAACTTTGGACTTTGTGACTGATGATATATCAACCCTCTTGGCTCATGGAGTGGACCCTTCTAGAATTAAGCGTGCTGTGTGCGGGAACCCTAGAGTTGGATGAGACTGCGACGACGATGACGACAGTACTTGGATCCTACGTGGGTTCGGCAACGAGGAAGACTATACTTGGATCCACTATGGGTTCGGAAGTGATGAAGACTGTACATTGATCCTACGTGGGTTTGGAAGTGATGGTTACTGTACATGAATCCTACGTGGGTTCAGCAATGATGACTTCTGTACTTGGATCCTACGTGGGTTCGACAGAGGATATGATTCAAAGGCTACATCTTTCATCTCCACCCCACTTTGTGAGCAGTATACCTATGTGAGATGTGTCTTTATCTTCAATAATTATCATCTATGTGATTGCTTACATTCCTGTGTGTATGGGTTGTGATATCCTATGTGTACTAGGATGTACGTGGGCTCATGAGTTGGTGTCGAACTGGAATTGATGACTTAGGTATATGTATGTGTATATACCTAAGAAGAGTTGTATGATACTGCATGTTTTTATATTTCCTTTTTGGTTTATCTTTTGTGGATTATGGGAGACCTTCGTGGGTCTCGGGGTCACTACTGAGTATCGTATACTAACCCCTACATAGGCATTTCCCGCACTACGTGTGTGTTGGATGCAGAAGATAGACAACACTAATCAAGGTTGAGGTTTGTGAAGCTGGACGGTACCCGGAGGTGGACCACATAGCGGGACGTACACCGAGCAGAAGACTAGACCTAAGGAGTTGAGGAGGCTATCAGTACCCCCCTTCAGGTGGGATTTCCGGAGGATGACTCGGTGTTGCTGTTTTACATTACAGCTGCTGTACTTTCTTTTCATTTGTACTATACTTTCAGTTGGGTTTGAATGCTGACCCATTTAATTTCCAGCACTTACTTTTGTACTCAGTTTACATTGTGTTTACTCCATCTTGCGTACACTGTTGTGTTTGTTTACAATCATAAAAGAAATGCCTTCCCTTTTATCGGGATTTATGCCTTTGGTGCTAGTCACTAGCCCCTAGCCTATGGAAGGAAGGATTGGGGTGTTCACGGCATGGTCCCCAAGGATGTGTCATGACAAATTTGTATCAAAGGAGTTGATTCTACCACAGAACTCAGGAATCTGATCATTCTTTCTATGAAGCAATAGTTTTAAGAGTATTGAGTGTGGTTTTTAGTCCAGGGAGTCAAGTGTTGGTGCGGAAGCTAACGTATCCATACACCAGGACCCTGACCTCTGATTTCTGACTCAATGCACAAAAACATTGATTGCATGTGTGTTTCAAAAAATTTCTTTATGATTACTTTGTGTGAGCTCACCATGTATACTGTATTAACCGTGGAAAATTGGTTTCTTCCCTGGATGACCCCACAAAGGAAGACAACTAGGGTTCCTAGTTATGTGCGGGATGGTATCCCACCCAGCAATGAGGCCTCAGTACAGGTCCCCATTACAGCAGAGGCACCAGCGGTCCCTCTACCCACTTGGCCAGCGATACTGCCTTCCCCAGCAGTAGAGAGTGCACGCCGCCTGAGGGCGCTGCATGAGTATCAGCGACAGAGGCCACCCATGTTATGTGGAGAGACGGACCCTTAGGTATCTTAGGATTTGATGGAGGATATTGTCTGAGTATTTAGATTAGTAGGGACAAAATCTGACCTTATGATGATCCTTGCGATGAGTCTCTTCCACGCAACAGCAGGTAGATGGTGGAGCATGATGCTCTAGGTGCATGACGATGCATAAATTATTTTGACAGACTTTGAGAGCCTCTTTCTATTGAGGTTCATTCCTGCCACCCTATGTGTGGTGCGCATCCAGGTGTTACTACAGCTACGGCAGGGCAGCATGACAGTAGCCTAGTACCCATCGAGATTTACCGATCTCTCGTGCTACTTCACGAACATGGTACGAGACCCGTTATTCCATGACTGGACCTTCGAGTAGGGACTGGGATATGAGATCAAGGATTCGATGATCTCTCTCAGAATTCTGATGCAGGAAGGAGTGCTGGAGCGAGCCCTTCTTAAGGAGAGATTCCTTGTAGAGCCTACATCAGCAGCGGGGCCTACTATAGGGCGGCATATAGCGGAGTCTTCTACAGCCGGTTATAGACAAATGTCACGGAGGTCTAAGAGGACCATAACATCTAGTGGGAGACCCCAGGATACTAGTTCATATGTGCTACGCACACGTAGTAGAGCGAGTCATACGAGATGCAGATAGTGCAATGCATGCGGCGGGTAGGGCCACATGGCTTGAGACTGCCCGACCCTCCATGAAGAGGAGCATAAGACGGTTGAGGGACAACCCAGGTAGAGGAATAGGTTTGACCGTGGTGGTCAACAGGGAGTAGGCAGATGGTTTTGAGGAGCTGGTCGAGCAGCATGTGGTGGACGACACTTCGAGGCCCTACCACCACCACCACCAGGAGGTCCACCCCGATCACATGGAGCTGGCGGACAGAGGCAGGTACAGCTCTAGGATATGGAGTCCTATGACCACAGTGCACATGAGATGATTCAAGGTACTATCGATGTCTACTCCACCCTTTCTGTTGTTCTTAAAGACAGAGGAGCGAGTCATTCTTTTATTTCCACTGCCATTGTTCGGAGCTCGGAGATTCCGACGGAGCTGTTGGCTCGATACTTATGGCTAGAGAATATTATGGGTGCAGACATGACGATTATGTACTGGTTCCGACACTGTGAGACTAGTTTAGGAGGCGACAGTTTCATCTGGGATATTCTTGGTGTGGAGTCGAGGCCTTACGACGTCATCTTGGGTATGGATTGGTTATCTAAAGTCCATGCCCATATTGACTGTATTAGACGCGAAGTGCGGTCTGTCCGCACAGATGAGAGCAGGTTCACCTTCACCAGTGAGAAGGGAGCCTTTGCAGCTTAAGATGGACTTACACAGAGGAGAGGGCAGATGATCACCCATCAGTTGTCTAGTCTAATCCTAGGAGAAGTTGATGTGTGGAGTCTGAGTTTTCCTGTTGTGGTGTATCATTATGCAGACGTTTTTCCTGATGACATTCCAGGATTACCTCCTTATAGAGAAGTAGACTTATAAATTGAAATTTACCCCTTGATGGCCCCGATGTCTATTCTAGCATATCAGATGGATCTCGCAGAGCTTCCTGAGCTGCAGGTACAGTTGGATGAATTGTAGGGAAATGGATTCATCCCACCTAGTGTTTCTCTCTCGGCTTCTCCGATATTATTCGCCAAGAAGGCGGATGAGAGATTACGACTATGTGTCGAATACTGTCGGCTGAATCAGGTGACTATAAAGTGCAAGTATCCACTCATGAGGATTGAAGACCTCTTTGTTCAGGTCAAGGGAGAATGATGGTTGTCAAAGATAGACCTCGGGTCAGGCTATTATCAGCTAAGAGTTCGGGACGAGGATGTGCATAAGACGACCTTCAGGTGTTGGTATGTCCACTGTGAGTTATTAGTTATGCCTTTTGGCATAACCAACACTCCCGTAGTGTTCATGAGTTTCATGAATATGATCTTCCAGCCTTACCTAGATCGGTTTGTCATAGTCTTCATCGACGACATACTTCTTTACTTGACCACTAAGGAGGAGCACGCCTACGACTTGCGGGATGTACTGGACACACTCCAAGGGAACAATATTTATGGTAAGATCTGGAAGTGTCAGTTCTAGCTTCGAGAGGTCCACTTCATGGGGCACGTCATCTTGTAGGATGGGGTTGTAGTGGACCCAGCGACGATTGAGGTGGTACTTTCTTGAGAGCCACCCAAGAGCGTGACTGAGGTGCAGAGTTTCCTAGGTCTGGCTAGGTACTATCGAAGATTTGTACAATACTTCTCTAGAGTTGTAGATCCTCTTTCAACATTGATGAAGTAGGGGAAACCCTTCATGTGGTCAGATAGAAGACAGAAGATCTTCCAAGAGCTGAGATAGAGATTGAACAGTGCACCCATCATAAAGCTACTGGAGGAGGGTGTAAGGTATGTAGTTTACTACGATGCATCCGTGGCCGGACTTGGGTGTGTTTGGATGTAGGAGCGGGTAGTGATCACCTATGGTTCATGACCGTTGAGGAAGCATGAGAATAACTACGCTACCCATGACCTAGAGTTAGAAGCAGTGGACTTCTCTTTGAAGATGTGGCATCACTATCTGATGGGAGAGCACTTTGCAGTCTCCTCTGACCACCAGAGTCTCAGGTGCATTTTCTCACAAAAAGGACCTGAACCTGAGATAGTGGTGATGGATCTTGTTCCTCTAGGACTATGACACTGATATAGTCTATAATCCTTGGAAGGGAAACACTGTGGCTGATTCTCTCAGCAGTAGTTCGAGCATTCAGCTACTTGGAGAGGCGACGAAGCAATTAGCCTCTTTACAGATATGATTGGTGGATAGATATGGAGCAGCCTTCCTACAGTCCCTCACATTCACCCTACCACTACTTCAGTGGGTCAGAGAGGCACAGCGTGGCGTCGTTGACTGTGTGACGCGACGTGCCCAGATTTCCACAGGGCAGGCACCTAATGCATTTTTTTGAAGGAGGAGAGCACACCATCCTTTTTATGGGACGTACTATGGTACCAGTTTCGCTATACGAGGAAGTGTTGAGTGATTTTCAAACATACCCACTTGCGGTACATCCATGAGTGGTATAGATGTACCATAATCCCAAAGGGTAGCACTGGTGGACGGTTATAAAGAAGGTTGTGGTAGAGTTCGTTTCTTGATGCTTCACCTGGAATCATGTGAAGGCCGAGCACCATGTATCGATAGGCTTGGTGCATCCCTTAGAGGTCCCGGAGTGGATGTGTGACGAGATATCTATAGATTTCGTGATGGGGATCCCTCGTACTTCTAGAGGACACAACTCCATCTAGGTGATTGTTGACCGAATCACCATGTTGGCCCACTTCCTACCTATCAGAGAGTAGGGCTCAGTGGAGAGCTTGGGACACCTCTAAGTTCAAGAGATCGTATGGCTTCATGGTGTGCCATCGTCTATCGTCTTCGATCAAGATTCATGCATTACTTATTGGAATTGGATGGGGTCGCAGGAGGTATTTGGTAATCGGATACGCCTGAGCACCGTCTTTCATCCTTAGATAGATGTCCAAACGGAGAGGACCATTAAGACACTCGAGGACATGATCTGTGCATGTGTCCTTGACTTTGGTTGCATCTAGGAGGATCACCTACCCTTGTTGGAGTTTGTGTAAAAAAACACCTTCCACTCCAACATCGGGATGGAACCATACGAGGAATTGTATGTCTAACATTGAAGATCACCTCTGTGCTAGACTGTCCCTGGGGATTCAACACTCGTAAGACTAGAGATGGTTCATGCTACGACAGAGAAGGTGAAGATCATCCAGGAGCGGATGAGGAATGCACAGGGAAGACTAAAGTCCTATACTGATAGGAGGCAGAGACCACGGGAGTTTGATCATAGTGACCATGTTTTCCTATGGGTCTCACCTCGATGTGGATTACAGAGATTTGGTCGTGGAGAAATGTTATATCTACACTTCATCGGACCATTTCAGGTCCTCGGTAGGGTATGTGAGGTGGCATACCTCCTAGACCTTCCACCTTAGTTGCACCGGGTGCACAACGTCTTCCACGCATCTCAGTTGATGATATATGTGCACGACCAGACTCGCATCATCGACCATGGGGAGCTGGACATCGATACAGGGGATACATTCACGGGGTTCTTAGTGGAGATCGAGGATCGAATGGAGCAGGTCCTACGTGGACGGTTGATTTCTATGGTTTGCATTCATTGGTAGAATGGAAAGCTCTAGGAGAGCACATGGGAGCGGGAGGCCCAGATACGTGCTCAGTACCCACATTTGTTCCCCTAGATTATGTTGTAGCTTTACGAGGACGTAAATCCTTGATATGGGAGTCATGTCAAGACTTTGAAATTTAATGGATATTTTTTGCCTAAATACTTTTGAATTTTATGAGTATGTGTCTTCTGACGGCACTTGATTCCGAGACTCGGTGCGACCAGAATAAATTTCTCAAGTTTAGATCGGGTACGTTCAGTGAACAAAGAGTGAGTTTTTCTATCATTTGAACAGATGCTCAGAATTGAAATCTGAGGGAACGGATGAACTGGTAGTTCCGGTAATTTCTTAAGAGGAACATTTTTGAAGATGTGTTTTCTTGGGATGAGAAGTTAAAAATTTATGGATTATATCAAAAGTGAATAAAAATGTGGGACAATTATATTTTTATTTCTAAAGTGGTTAAATCCTACACGGGGGAGTGGTATGGGACCCACAATCTTCTATCTATCCATGTAAGGATATTTGTCAGGCGGGGCCGACAAGATCCCCACCCCTTCACATTCCAGAACTCCTTAACTCTATTGAACTCCCATGTTAATTACATGGAAACTCCTTTTTAAAATTTTAACATTTTCACTTCCCCACTTAAACACTTTCCAACACACACCGTAATTATATAATTGAAACTCTTTCATTAATTAATTAAGTGTGTTAATTTGGTATTTTGAAATGAATGGCATGTTCAATTAAAATAAGGGGTGACCTTATTTTTTTGGTTGTCTTGTTGTGTGAGGATTTGGGGAGATAACTCTTTTGAAGAAGAAAGGGGATTCCTACCTTGTTGAAGAACACCAACTCATCAACGAAGAAAATCAACTCAAAAACCGCAGTTCTTCATCCCCTTCTTCCTTCGCGGTAAGGGAGGATACATCGATGTGGAAACTCACTAATAATGAGGCCTCTTGTTTTCTTCTCTTTGTGATAAAAGAGGAGACGTCACTTCCTCGGGTGCACACCGACGATGACGGAAACGACGCTGTCATACACGACGCATGACAACCGCGAACTTCCTTTCGAAGTAGGGTTCATTGATCCATTTTTTTTGAAAATAATATTTTCATTGTGTTTTGTGAACTTCATGAATTCTTTGATATGTGATAACGACTAACATGGAGGGTGCGGGCCCAACGAACACGGTCTGATGACCTTCTGCTGGAACTTATTCTTTTGGAATTGGCAATCGGATGTGGTGGAAGCATGTGGATGATGCACCGTGCCGGGAACATGGCGAAGGAAGCCAATTTCGTCGCTCCGTCTATGCGGGAGGAACTGTGGCCCGCATCATGGGCCGCTTCGGTGGAAGAACCGGCTGACCCGTCAGTCGGCCGGGCGGAGCTGGACCGCAGAACTTGGAGGGAGCCGCGCCGGAAGACCGGCGGCCCGCCTATGCGGGCCGCCTGTGCTGAAGGCCGGCTGGTCTAGCCGGCCGGTTTGAGGAATGACAGTGCTTCATGGCACCGCCGTTGCGGACAACCGAGCCCCCCTTGGAACCCGCTCGTCTAGTTGGGCCATGCCCCGCAGGGCCAAGCCACGCCACTTCGGGCCGGGCCGCGCCCCTTCGGGCTGAGTTGTGTATTTCTTTCGGACCAGACCAACACCCCTGAGGGGTCTGACTCATCAAACTGGGTTAACCCGAACCGTCGTCCCACTTGGCTAAACGGGCCAGACCTGTTAACCACTTAAACGGGAATAACATGAAGACTGCGTGTCTGATCGACGTGTCGTCTGTAGCACTATGAACCTTTTGACGAGGCAGTTCCTTTGTGATACTTTAAGTGAGTTTTGGATTATATGGATATTGGCCGGGTTAAGAGTGAGTGTATTTCTAACCAAGCCCTTAGATTGGAAAATCCATTATCTCTCAGATCAGGCGTTCGATTGACACGTCGTCTGTTCTGTTGAGTTGTCGTTGACGAGACAGAACTTTGGGATACATCAACAATTGACTTTGTGACAGTTTCTGTATCGACTCTCTTGGTTCGTGGAGTGGACCCTCCCGGAATAAAGCGTGTTGTGTGCAAGAACCCTAGAGCTGGCTACGACTGTGACGACGATGACAACTGTAATTGGATCTTATGTGGGTACAGCAGCGAGGACGACTGTACATGGATCTTCCATGGGTTAGGCAGCGATAACGACTGTACTTGGATCCAACATGGGTTCAGCAGTGATGGTTTCTGTACTTGGATCCTACATGGGATCGGCAGTGACGAATTTTGTTCTTGGATCCTATGTGGGTTCAGCAGAGGAGATGATTCAGAGGCTACATCTGTCATCTCCACCCCTCTTCGTGAGTAGTATACCTGTATGAGTTGAGTCTTGACTTTTAATCATTATCTTCGATGTGATTGACTTAGTTTCTTGTGTGGACTGGTTTGTGATTTCTTGTGTGGTCAGGGTTGTACATAGGCTCATGATTTGGTGTCAAACTGGAATTGATGACTTAGGTATATGTATGGTTATATACCAAAGTTGTGTTTGTTGATACTTCATGTTTGTATCTTTCCATTGTGGTTTATCCTTTGTGGATTCTAGGAGACCTTCGGGGGTCTCGGGGTCCCTACTGAGTAACGTATACTCACCCAAGCAAGGGAATTCCCCACACTACGTGTGTGTTGGATGCAGATGAAGAACACCACTGATTGAGGTGGAGGTTTGTGGAGCTGGATGGTACCTGGAGGTGGACCACTTGGCAGGACGTACACGGAGCAGACGACCGGACCCGAGGAGTTGAGGAGACTATCAGTACCCACCCTTCAGGTGGGATTTCCGGTGAACGACTCGGTGTTACTGTTTTACTTTACTGCTGTTGTATATTATTTTTAGTTGTATTGTACTTTCAGTTGGGTTTGTATACTATCCAATTTACTTCCCATCACTTACTTTTGTACTCAGTTTACTCTGTGTTTAATCCAGCTTACGTAATCTATTTTGTTTGTTTACTTTTATAATGGAAATGCATTCCCTTTTATCGGGATTTTCACCATTGGTTCTAGTCGCCAGCCCCTGGCCTATGGAAGGCGAGCATGGGATAGTCATGGAATGGGCCCCGAGGATGGGTCATGACATATCAGATCTCATAACACAAACTTATATCATTTATTTAAGGGGAAATATTCAAAAAATACCTTTTACCAACAACATCACACTATCAGACTTGTGGTGATATCACCACCCTTAACCATCCTAATAATATGTCTTAGATAACAATGGGAAACATTGTATCAAAACATGTTTCTCATTTAGACACCCAATTATTCTCAATTTACATCATTTTAAACTATTTCTCAATTCTTGTTAGGAACTATTTGTCATATTAAGATGACAACAAGGAAAATAGTTTTTGTTCAAAAACATTCCCATAACCCATTATATTGTGTATGTATAAATTTATGCATGTCAAAATAACCCTATTACTCATAGAATTATGCATGAAAAATAAAATCTGGTTCCATTATAGTCCAGGAATCAATACTAAAAAAATTATCAAAAACAATCATCACATCACACCACAATTTTTTCACCCATGGTGAAATAATATTCAATTATTATTGGAAAAAAATCCCAACCTGAGTAATTTGGATTTCCCCCATACATGGATTTGAAACTCCAATGCATGATCTCATTACCAAGAATCGACTCTTATTGGTCTCCTATCAACCATTTACTAAAAATAAAAGAAAAAATTAAAAATTCAAACAATACCTCTAATACCACTTTGTAGAATCTCTACCTGGGCATCACACAATGTGGCCCCGCTCCAGTTCGCCACATGTCCTTAAGCACACCTCCTTATATGATAGAGGTTTTCAACTAGTATTGTGGGTCAAGTAAGTCATTCATGGGTATAAAATACCCTCTCTTATAAAATTATAACACAATAAAAATTAAATAAATCATACATGGAATCATATATAACGAAATCAATAATCATGTCACAATGTACCAAAATAATAAATACTATAAACAATTGAATGGTAAAAATTGTAATAATATTATTAGTATCTAGTTTCAATAATTAAAATAAAAATAAAGACACTAACACTCCCCAAGATGGTTTTGAACCATATCTAGTCCCTTCATCACTTCTCCATCCATAATTAGCCACCTATCAAAGATACTTTTCCATTATCAAATCCTGTAACAATATAATCCATTCGGGTACCAATCAGGATGCCCGAATAAGGTGTGAGTACAAATCTGTAGGCCACCATTAAAAGTCCATAAAACATGCCTAGTAAAAATACAGTTCATGTAGTTCTATAAGGATATATGTACAATGAAATAATAAATATTTTTTCACACATTTATTTATTTTTATCTAACTACATTGACTCTTAGGTTCCAAAGGATACTCATACCTAATTACTATGTTCTTTTCATACCAGATTCGGATGTCATCCCTTGGTAATAACATTTCATAATACCTATATCATTCCAAATATAAATGTATACAAGGTTATATGATATCATAGTAGCTAATTCAACTAATTCCTAAGTTCGAATATTATCATGTGATGTCATACCTTGAAGTGTCCTTATTTATATTATTTAATTTCACATTTTTAAGCCAAATTTAAAAATATACCAATATAAGAAATTTAAGTACTACGACTATGTTACCATGCTTACTCCTCAATTCAAGGAACATGTTACCATTCTCATTACTCATAAGTATAATGACAATGTTTCCATGTATACTTCTCAATTTATAATGATAGTGTTCCCATTCTCTTTACTCATATGTATGATTACAATGTTACCATTTGTAATTATCAGTTTTGAATAAACATGTTCCTATTATTTGTCACATACTTAGTTAAACAATTAATTATCCACCCAAATACCTTTACAAATTAAAAAATTACTTAAACATATCCATTCCATTATTAAACACAACAATTAACTATGTTCTCCAAACCATTAATAAATTCATAAATTAATTATTCAATATGATAATTATTATTCCATAATTAATTTTCCCTAATATTAATATCATTATAATATAAAATTTCAATAATTACTCCAACAATTAATTATCTAGATCATTTTATCTACGGCATGTAATTAATCCACAACTAATTATCTCTACCTATCCAATTAAATATATAATAATTAATCTCTAGATTAATTATATAGATTAAATCCCCTACCTCTTAAAATAAATATACATATATTAATTATCTATTATGGAATACACATAGTCTCATTATAATTAAAAAATTAATCACTTCTATCAACAAAGATATTACAAATCAATTGGACAATCTAATAAACCCAATTCTTGATGATTAATTGCTAAAGAATACTCGAAATTCTATAATTTTATATATTAATGTCAGATCCAAGACAATGGAAATTATATTATACCACCTACCATAGTTTGTGGAAATATATTTTCCCATCAAAAATATCCATCATGAGATTATCACAACGATGTTGATTAATGTAATGGATCTAATTCACCAAACAAAAAACCATGATCAATGACAAATTAATATCTTAAATCAAGATCTATATTTCCTAAGGCAAATATAGATCTCACCACATTGGTTTATATTGAAATAAAAATAGTATATTCTACCTGATATTATTGATTAAATATATAAGATATGATGGGAGAATAATCATGATGAAATCTACTTATCGAGAGAAGAGTGAAGCATCAATCCATGCTTTAAATACCAAGGAACGGTGTTCAGAAGTCTTGTAATACCACTGGGATGATGGGAGAATCATTATTTATCCTTGATTACGTTAACTCCCTATTTAGGGATGTATAAGAAGTGATACAAAACATTAAAATTTGAAAATGAGTGAGATCCACAATTTTAGGATCTCCCGATCGACCCACAAATGGTTAAACTAACTAAGCCCCAACAGTGTGTTATCCATTGATTCAAGGGTGACTTTTCATAGGTACATCACATGACCCTTCAAACCATAAATTAACCCTTCTAGACCCACTAACTCAAAATACCAAGAGTGCATGGTTTCTCCTAGGTAGCTGCATGAATTGTACAAATCATGCACCAAATGTGGAATTCTTATTATCTGAAAAAAATTCATAGAATTCGACAAATTTCCCACCAACCCAAAACTACTATAAAATATAATTATTTAAAAAATCTAAATTAATTAAAATATTTCCCATGATAACTGTATAATTTTTTTGTATATTACAATTCCTAGATAAGTGTATGTATTCTAGTAGGATACAAGAGTATAATGACTCTCTCGGTTGGATCTAAAGATAGAAGTATTTTGGTTATAGCCAAATGAATAAAAATTCTCTTGGTTGGATCTATATAAATTTTATTCACTTGTATGATAGTGAGGAATCCATGTTTGGTTTTATTACATACATGCAATGTAGTAGGCCTTTCATTGTTGAAACATGTAAATATTTTCTTTTTTAGTATCTTATTTTGCAACTAAAAACATGGTGAGTTTGAGTGAAACTATTTAGTAGATCTAGAAAGATAACACGTTCAATAAATTGATTTGAAATGGATAGAAATTCATAAAATAATGGTACATTTGATTTACCCCCTCCTAGTAGACCATAAATAATCATTGGGCTACACAACTAGTATTAGGGCATAGGATACCTCTGTTGATTCAAGAAGACTTTATGATTCAATTTGATGGATATTATAATGATCTCATTTACCATCTATCATGAAATACAAAATGGTTCAAATGAATAATGAATAAGGAAATTTTCATTGAATAATATTAATAATAAAGTGATGATCAATCTCTTTCATTTTTTGAGAAGAAGAAGAAAAAAATCCTTAGAATGTTTTTCCCTTTAATTGACATAAAATTTAAATTTGTGGTAATTTCATAATATAAAAATATTATACGGACATAATATATTTTTTTAGGTTGTTACAAATTATGAATAGTAATTTTGATTTTTGTGATGAAGATAGAAAAAACTTATTAATAATATTCCAATGAATTCTTATCCAATGATAATGAAGATCAAATAATGAATTGTGCATGATATTTATTATTCGATGGAATTAAATTCGATTTATGAAAGAAGATAGTGAGGAGAGATAAAATTTCCTTCAATCTAAACTCAAATAAAATTAGAACCAATAAAAATGATAAAAAAATCATTTTATAAGACATTTCCCAATTGATTCTAAAAAACATCCATTCAAAATTATATGAAGAAGAAATATATGAATATAATAGTTGTTGATGATATGAAAAATATATCTAAAGAAAAAATAATGATTTGTCTGAAATATATTTCAATATACGAAGTAACAATAAGATAAGAAAATATGAAACATGGATGTAATATTATGAACCATAGAAACATGTCATATATGATTCCATTGATGATGAAATAACAAAAAAAATATTTTGGATAATTTGGACTCATCATGAGTAGTAATTCAAAATCCAACAATCCATTTTATATTGAATTAATCAAACAATGTAAACATTTCTGCCATGGATAGATGATATGAATTATGATTAATTTAGAGTTGTTTCATTTTTCAATCCTCATTAATATGGAAAAAATCACATGGATGAATTAATATAAGGGTAAAGACTCTACATAGAGACACTCGGCTCATATGAATTTCAAGAAGAATTATTTTACCTGTAAAATTAATATAAATCTATAATATATTATCATTATTTTAGATGATAAAATTGATTCCCAAAAATTATTTTATCAATAAACAATATATGATCACTCGTATCATTACATGAAATGTAATTTTTTTTAAAGATATTCTTACATCTATGATGGGGTTGGAAAATGATATTATTCAAAATGAATAGGATAGGGGGAATAAAAAATGTGTAACACCCATAGATAATTTGGATAACAAATAATGAACATGACATGATGATATGGTAAAGACGAAGAAAGAATGGATGATATGAAACTCTCACCTAAACGTTTTTCATAGATAAATAAGTGATTCACCATGATTCAGTGTATACAATATGAAAGTGTCAAACATGGAAGTAATTGATGAATATTAATTTCTTGTCATAGAGTTAATTAACATACATTATTTTAATGATTAATTAATCTCTTGAGTTGCTTCATAGAATATGTTTTGTGGTATGAAAAAAACACTTGTATCTATTTATATTAATTTTAATTATTAAGGGTGTTCTTGACTGAAGAAAAAGGAATGAAATGGGGGGGTGTGTTATTCTAGTTCACATGAACATTATAATATGTTAATTTAAGTCTCCATGATATATCGTTTCATTAAAAATTCATGCATTTTTTTAACTCCTTATTGATAATTGTAAAACTATGATCTGGCTATGACTTGTGAGTTTGGGTTATAGATTTCCAATATAACCTCATTTATTTAACTATTTTTAATGCATTGAGTAAAACCATGTAAAATTAGATTTTAATGGATAATGTATCTTTTCTACGAACCACATAATATCATCCAATTTAAAATATGAGAATAAATATTTGAGATGAATGATGAGATGAGATGATAATAAATTTTTCGATTGCATTTGATTTTCTATAAAGGGGAGATGAACTATTGTTTAAATATAATGAATTTTTTTTCTATGATGTAAAAATTCAAAGAAAAATTTCGACATTAATGTGGATAATTGATTTCATTTTTTTAAGGATTCAATATGTGATTCTAAATGTCATGTTGTTGTATATAGAAATTTTATGGATTCACATGATTTCATCGGAAGTGTGCGTGGATAATTTTATATATTTTTAATGTGAATATTGATTACTGTTTTCATAAATGACAAAAAAAATATCTATGGTGTTTGGAACATTGTTTTGAAATTTTTATTTCCATGAAAAAAACAAATTATTAATTCATAATGAAAAATTCATATGAATACCATGCAATAATAAATTGTCGGGTTAGTAAGACATGAAAAAATACATGTAAATATATATCTAATGAAGAATAGTTGATCAAAATGATTTCAATATAAGAGAATCTGGATTTCCACTATAATGGAATCTCATTTGATGAATAGATATATTATGGGTTACCTATGTTGGTATTACTACAATAGAGTCCAACCAATCACCAGCCTATGCCAAACTCATCCCTCTCAACCATGTTCTTATACATGAGTAGTATGTTTTTTGATACCAAAATAACAAAAAAGGATGGTATTCTGTGTCAGAAAGGTTTAGAGGCCCATAAGAGACCGCATTAGTGGAGTTACAGTGAACAAGGCAGCAACATCAGGAGGGGTGGCATGATGGTAGGACTAGTATAGATCTATAAATGAAGGAACACGATTTTTGGTCATATATGAACATGGATGGTATATATACCACGACCTGATTGAAGAACATTAAGTTGTGAGATGAAGGTATTCTCATCATTATTCAACATATATAAAATTCAATTTTTTCCCATAAAAACGATAACAGTCATCTTAGTGATCTTATAGAAATAGGATTCCATTTTTATTAGAAATATTTGAGGGTGGTTTGTAATGGATTATCCTTCATTTTTAGGCCATGAAATTCATTTTCACATCTACAATATTTTACTGATGAATAGAGGGAACCTAGAGCATGGTGGTCTTCAGATGAAGACAAACTAAGCTAGATGATTTATTTCCAAAATTAACACACAGATCTGGTAAAATTAGACCATGAATAAATCTTCACATTTCATGAATGAAACTGTATAGAAGATTTAAAGAATTCCTTTGGATTTATTCCATGAGTATTCATAATTAATTCCTTGTGTGAAGAACAAATAACACAAATTAATAAATATTTTAATATTCATACATATTTGCAATCATGGATCCATGGGTATAATAAAAAAAATGAATAATCGTGTCTTTTGATGTTTAATGATGAATGATTCACTACCAAGATATATTTTATTCTTGAGGGAATATTTTTTAAGCTTGGTTTCTCAAGTGACTTATGTAAATGAAATATAATTCTAAATGGTCTTCATATCCATGAGAATAAAAATAAAAATAAAAAAATATCATTTAAATAAATCTTGGTACAATCAAATACACTTTTGTAGTAGAATAATACCCCATCGGTGTTCATTTCACAATGAAAGGATAAATACCCATATATTATGGTATTTATATGTGGATTCATATAAAAGGTAATGCCCTTGATTTTAGGGTATTGAAAATGAAAATAAAAAATCATATTATTTAATGGGTATTCAAAATAAGGATTTAAAAAAAGAGAAATTAAATGTTTTAAAATACATAAAAAATTAATGTAGAGTTAAATATGAATTTATATCATTGAGTTTATTAAGATTCACATGGAAAATATTATTGTATAAATATATGAATGTTATTGATTAGGAATTTTCACAAAATTGATCTATCATTTTGGACACACCACAGATATATTGTTCAAGATGATGTTTTAAGGTTATACAAAGATAGTTAATTATTGAAACTAAAATTTCATATACTTATGAATTTATAGAAGAGAATATATATAGAAAAAAATCTATATGGATTACTCTGGCTAGAATGGCTGATGTTCATTAGGAAGTACATGAGTAAAAAATATATTACAAGCTTATAGAGGAGGAAAAAGGTCATCATATTATGGACTGAATACTTCATTAAATTCTTCTGATTGGTTCCAGGAGTAGTTGCAGTCTTCTGGATAGAGTCAAAAATAGAAGGATTCCCCCATTTATAGGTGAATTAATCATAATTTCTTCTATGATAGTGAAGAAACCATGTTAGGGTGTATAACCCACAAGGAATGGAAAATGCCTTTTAGTTCCATATAATGTAATTACTATGTGATGAACTCACTTATTTTACTACAAAACATGAGTTGATATTGAGTTAAATTATTATGTTTATCAATAACTATAAAAATTTCCTTTTTATGAATTTAAAATGAAAAAAATTAATAAAACAATAATGCATTGGATTCACCCACCCACTCAATGGATCAAAAATGTTTCATGGCCTCTATATCCTGAACACATGGAACGATGATTGATAAATCATTTTTTATTCATTTCGTTATAATACTAAATCATAGAGTATTTTTATACAAGATTAATTTTAAAATTAACCATGATTTTATTATTCTTAATTTCATATTTTTATTTTTTATTTTAAAATTTGTTACATACAATTAAGTCAAATATTTATTCAATCCTAAATTACATTTTCATTGAGAATTTATTTGTCACAATATTATTCCTCTATGATAAATTTCTTTTTATGAATATACAACCTTTTATAAAGTTATTATGCTTTCTAATGTTGTATTAGATCACAAATTACACAATTTTTATGATATTTAATGTTCCTTTGATTCTATCAAATTCATTTTATATGGATTCAAACGGTATAAATATAGACAGGTCCATTATGGCCTAAATTTTAATTATTTGAGAGATAATTCTTTTTTTGGACAAAATATTATATTATATGGTGTACTTATAAAACCTGGAATGCCTTGAATAAATGGATTTTCTTCAAAAACATAATTTTAATATTTTAAAACCATTTATCAAAATTAGTATTTATTATTATTCATTTTATATCATGAATTGTATTTTCTAAACATAATTGGTTTCCAAAAATTATTTTACACGATCTTTTACATAATAATAAAAAAATATAAATAATCCTTTTTTACAGTCTTACACACATGTTAGCAATATCTCCCACCATAAAATTTTGAAATAGTTTTTTACACATTTATAATAGGAATATAATTTCGTGTCCCCATTGTTATTACTTACTTTTATTAAACATTTATAATTTTCAATTTTTATTTTATATTATAATAATATTCTCAATATTTTCTGAATTTTTAGTGTTTATTGGAATCAGATGATGATGGTACATTAATATGATCTCATATAAATTTTTAAACATAATTGGAATTGAATTACCATCTATATAAACATCAACTAATAATTCAAATGAAACACTAAGAATATGATTTTATGTTACTATCCATCATGTTTCTCAAGATTTATAATGATGATCATTTTAATGATATTTTCATCACAACCATTTATTTTCATTTTATTTAAATTATTTATACTATTGGGTGAAACCAATAAATATTGTTTTGTAGGTGATTGTTATATTACTTTTACAACACGTAACGCCCTGTCCCAAGAATCACAGAGTCTGTGCATCCTTACTTATCATTGGCATGATCACAAAAAATCATGTCTCGAAAGACCAATTAGTTTAGTAGCCTTGGAAGTACTAGATACATTCATAAGGTTTACATTATATCATAAAATGGAAAACTAAACAACATTGTTTCCATGGAAAAAACTGAGATACCATACAGTATCACATGCATGCCAATAACAATATACTTCATCGCATTTTGGGAAAAATAAAACATAGAATGGGGTGAGCTCAAAAGTTTCTTAAGGATAACAATATAGTGGAAACTTTCATAAATTAGCTCAAACATTAAAGGTAATGTACCGAACTAAATCAAAAGCATTTTCAACAAAAACTTTTCCATAATATGGATAATATAAATCAAAATAATTCCATTTATTGACTCGCATATATATTCTACAAGTCAAATAATAACATGAAATATCAATACCCATGTTCAAAATGATAGAATTCATAATTCAAGACTTTCATAACCACATAGTAAAGGCCTTGTTCCAAGACAGAAAATATGATTTTTTCAAGGCCTTCTACCATGACACTAATTTGTCTCATTAGACCTACCAATACATCATCAAGCTATATTGGGCTCCAGACGTCAATTTCTAAGTCCAACACATTCCTCATATGAAAAGGTTTAAATAGAACATAAACATTAATTTTGAAACTAGCATAAGAAATGTCAATACTTTTTCCATAATCCATGAATGGAATAAAAATAACACTTCCAAAGTCAAACATATCAATATAATATGGATGTTTTGTATCATAATATATCAACGTCAAATAAGCATAAAATCACTCAATGGATTATGACATAGATGAAATCAAAACATTTTTTTGAGAAATATCTCTTCCTATTTTGAAATATTTTAAAAGTAATATAATTATAAAAGAAATCATTAATTTTGAAAATATACTTATAATATTTTAAGGGAAGCATCGACGATGTTTTAACGGTGGAAAATAGCTGCACCCATTGTAAAAGTTAAAAAAACATTCTTACCTTAATTTTATTGAAAAGGTCATAATGTACCGTGTTTGGAAAATGAAGTAATGATTCCATCAAAAAATATAAGGTCAAATAAGGGTATAAATGACTTAAAACCATTTTCTGGTAAATAGTTAAAAAATTTGAAATACTTTTTTAAGAAACATGAATGTGAATCATAAAGAGGTCCCAATAGATATTTACATAAAAAAACCTTGGATAATATGGAGATTTTGAAATTTACCCTTAACTTGTACTTTTACTTGGTCGAGGGTAGGTTACCCACTTATATAATATTGAAATAATTGTTATCAAATTTCACAGGAATCATATACACTAATATGATATCATATATGATCTTTTATAATTGATTTGTTAATAATATCTGAGTATTATCGTCCTTTTGGGTGTTAACTGATTCATTTTCCTTTAAATCATTTGAAATGTAAGTAATGATTGTTATTGATAGGATGTATCTTATTCATATTCAGAATGATAATAAGTATTTAAACATTATTTTTAATCATATTATGAAAATTAATCTTGAATGGATACGATGGGGAATGAATCCAATTGCATTTGTGGAGACGGTAATCCCTACGTACGAACGAGCGACAATATCATTCTTTTGAAATTAAAATAATATATAATTTGATGTTATGTGATATGAAACGAACCATTATCATGTTTTAATTATTATTTATCTCAATTACACATCATTATTATACCCATCCAAATAATAATGTATTGAATAAAAATTACACCATGACGTGGAGATAGTAAGACATATGTACGCATCTATGGTGACATGTAATTCAAATGATTGATATAATAATGAATATTATAATACCATATTTACAATAACATCATTTTATGTAGAATATACTGGAGTTAATATTTTATAAATGAAACAACAAAGAATGTGAAAGTGGAAGAATAAAGGAACTTGATAGAGGTGATGAAATATTTACCTATTCTTTGGGTTCTTCCTTTTAATTTGATCAAAAGGGCTCAATAGGTTGGTTTTCTGACTAAATTAATGCCCCTAGGATGAAAGGATGACTTTTGGGAGGGTATATGGGTAGAGTTCAGCCCTTCCAAATGGATTTGAAGTGTGAATTTGAGAGAAGGGGGAGTGCTGATTTATAAGAGGGGTGAGGGGAACCTTAGAAAAAGATTGAAATATTCTTTATAATAAAATAATTTTATGTTTATAATGGATAAAAAATTAATTATTTAAATGATACCATGGGGATGGGTTGACAACCACTCAACCAATAGGTTTTAGACATGGTAGGTTTACTATATTAACGTTTTCTTTTAGATTTAACTCTTAGTTAAATAGTTTGACATTTACCATGTCTCTTTGTATTTTTTTTATTATATGGTTACTAAACATATTGTAAACATCCAATAGAACCCCAAGTGGTTCATTAATGATACATATATAATTATATGTCAGTTTTGCAAACCATTTCTTTTTAGGAATATTATACCAAATAATATTATAAAATTTAATTTAAAAACTCGTTTTTGACAATTTTGACACTATTTAATAATTGAATTTTTTAAAGTCCTAAATACTTTATTAATTTAAAAAATAATAATTTAATAAATACTAAAATATCATATTATCCTATATAATTTGTTGATGGCATCAAAACATTCAAATTATATTTATTTTAACAATTATAATACCATTTATTTGATTCTTTCATTAATAGGGAAAATATTGCATCATCATTGTGTCATAAATAATTATATATATTCAATGTCTAAAAAATTATAAATAAAATACCATTATGAAGAAAATATTTTTATCTTTATAATTAATATTAATAGTCGAATATATAACATATATAAGCCAATTTAATAATTGTTTTACTAAAGGATATATGCTTATGTCATTTTTGTATTTACTTTAACTTAATTAATATAAACTGTCATTATCAGTTACAAGTCGATCCCTGGGGTCCCAAAATCGACCAAAGGATGCCCATGGTTGGAAATATATCATACAATACGATTCGAACATGTGTTAGTGTAATTTATTATTATTATAATATTACTTTTTAACACTTATTTACATGATTTACCCTCTAACCATGGTAAATAATATATTTACCGATGTAATTATTAAAAATGTATAAAAATAAAAGTTACCTATATACACAATTTAGACGTCTTGATTCTAAATATGGTTTTATTTTTCCTAAATTCAACACACAAAAGTTTCAAAAATTAATTTAAAATTAATTTCAATTGTCAAAACAAAAAGCATGTTTTTAAGAAATAATAACTATCAAAAGATTGACAATTGTTTATGTATAGTTTAAATGTGAAATTACATCTAATGTCACAAATTTGATCTATTTGTAAAAATATAATATAAATATACTTTAAAATCAATCAATAGTATAATTTATCACTATAAATTATTTTTATTAAAAATGTAATTTTTTATTAAAATTTCGTATTTTTCACTATTCATAAAAAATGAATGTTTTCAGAAAAATACCATAAATTCACCCTAAGCTAATTTTGATATTCTGAAACCAAATATGAAGTCTATATTGAAGGATAAAATTTATAGAATTTAAAAAATTGGGTATTACTATTCATATAAACTAGTTCGATTGGTTGTGGTGTGTTAGAACTCGAAGTTGCGTACGACACACGCCATTGGATTATTCAATGAGAATCGTACCATTGAAGATTTGGGTGTTACATTATCCCCTCATTCAAATAATTTCTTCCTTAAAATTTCTAGAATATTAATGCATAAAAATACTTTGTTGGTTCTTCATCATAAGTTCCACAGGTTCCCGCATTGCCTCTTCCAACATATGGTTTCTCCATAGAACATTTACCAGACGAGTCGTCTGTTTTCTCAGCAGTTGTTAACATGTATCAAGAATATTGACAGTCTCTTCACAATAAGACAGATCAGGTTCCAGTTCTAATTATTTATAGGTGAGTACAAGTGTCAGGTCAGGAATGTATTTTCTCAATTGTGATAAGTGGAACACATCGGGAACATTAAAGAGACTTGGCGGAATTTCCAAACGGTAAGATACAACACTAATTCAATATAGAATTTTGAATGGTCTGATGTACCTGGGACTCAATTTACCCTTCTTACCGAAACATATAACACCCTTCCACGGATATACCATTAAGAAAATTTGATCACCTACTTGAAATTCTAAATCCTTCCTTTTGTTATTAGCATTTCTCTTTTGCTTACATTGATCAGCTTTGATGTGGATTTGGATTTCCTTCACCTATTCCATCATTTCGTCCATATGTTTGGGGCCTATGAGTTTTCCTTCACCAACATCATCCCAACAAGTTGGTGTGCAACATCTCTTTTCATATAACTCTCTATATTGTAGCATCTAAACACTTGAATGGAAGATATTGTTATAAGAAAATTCAACAAGAGTTAAATATTGATCCAACATACCTTGAAAGTCATGCGAGCATGATCTCGACATGTCTTCTAAGGTTTGAATAGTCTGTTCTGATTGTCCATCAGTTTGGGGGTGGTAAGTAATGCTCAAACGAAATTCAATATCTAGGGATTTCTAAAGACTTTTCCAAAATCTTGATGTAAAATGTGGATCATGATCAAGAAAGAATCTATAGGGGTACTCCATGAAGTCTCACAACTTCATTAATATATAGTCTTACTAGACGTTCAAGTGGTAAATCTTCTCATATAGTAATTAAATGTGCTGGCTTGTTAGGACGATCAACAATGAATCAAATTACATCGTTCCATCTAGGATTCTTTGGTAGTCCCATGAAAAAGCCCATTGTATTATTATCCTACTTCCACTCAGGTATGGGAAGAGGTTTCTAGACTCCTCCAGGCTGTTTCTGTCCAGTATTAACTTGTTTACAAACCATAAATCTTGACCCAAAATTAGAAATATCCTTATTCAAGTTGTCCCACAAAAAATGTTCCCTCAAATATCTATAAATTTTGGTGCTACCAGAATGTATTGTGAAATTGGAGCTATGAACATCCTCTAAAAATTACCCTTTCAGATCAAGTATATTAAGATCACAAAGTCTCTTCCCGAATTTCAAAATCTCATCTTCATATATGAATTTGAACAATCTCCCATCGTTCAAAAATTTAAATTTCTTTTGAAATTCCAAATCATCAACCTATGAACTTGTTATCCTTACTCGTAAAGGAGGTTTAGAAACCATTTGAAAAAGAATTAATGTTTCACATTCAATGGTTATTCCCATATCGATCATTAATAGATCCATAAAAATAGGACCCCTTTCAACTATCATCTGGCTCAAGACTCCATGTTCTTATCTGCTCAACTCATATTCCACCTTATTTTACTTCTCCAGGTCATAGAGTATCATGAAATCATAATCCGTGAGTAGTTCAAGCCATCTCATTTTCCTCATGTCGCGTTATTCATTGAGAAAATATACATCAAACTCTTGTGACCAACATAACACTCACAATTTTCACCATAGATATAATATCTCCATATCATCAAAGAAAGGATTATAGCTACTAACTCAATATCATGAATATGATATTTTTTCTCATGAATTTTCAACTGTCGTGATGCATAGGAAACAACTATATTATTATGCATAAGGACAAAACCATGTCCTCTCATTTATGCATCACTATAAATAACAAACCCATCATTCCCCGATGGTAGAGACAATATAAAATCATTGAATAATATTTTCATCATTTCTTCAATATAAATTCACACAGTTTTGTCCAAACAAAATTTAACCCCCTTTTGTGTGAGCTTTGTTAATGGGTTATCCAACCAGGCAAAATTCTGGATGAATCATCAATAATAACATACTAAATGAATAAAACTATGTATCTTAGTTATACTCATTGGTTCTATCCATTATTGGATTTCTCTTAACAAAGAAGGATCAACAGATATTACAACCTTAGAGACGATATGGCCATGAATAGAAATCTCTTGAAGCCTGAATTCACACTTGATAAACATCCCATATATTTCATTTCTGTTCAGAGTCTTTAGGATAATACGGAAGTGATTTTCATGATATTCATGTCTTTTGGAGTATAACAAGATATCATCAATAAATATAACTACATTTTCATTTGTATATTCCATGAAAACACAATTCATTAGATCCACGAAGACAGAGGGTGCATTAGTCAATCCATAAGGCATTGTTGTAAACTCGTAATGCCCATAACTGGTTCGAAATGATATATTGAGAATTTCTTCCTTCTTCATGCATAGCAGATGAAATCCAGATCGAAGGTCAGACTTTGAAAATTATTGAGCACCATGATGTTGGATATATAAATCTTCAATACGAGGTAAGTGATACATGTTATTTATTGATATAGCATTGATCTCCCTGTAGTCAATGTATAACCTCAATGATCCGTCTTTTTTGTTATAAAAAAGGATAGAGGCTCCCCATATAGAAACACTAGGGAGAATAAATCCCTCATTACTCAATTCAACTAGTTTTTTATTTAGTTCCAAAAATTCCATAGTGGCTATTCTATAAGGGTTCTTCGATATGGGTTTTGAACCAAGAATTAAATCAATGGAAAACACAACTTCCCATTAAAAAGGATGTCCAGGTAAATCCTATAGAAATAAATCAACATACTCTTGCACAATAGGTACATACTCCATTTGAACATTCATTTCCTCACCCATAGTAATTTCATTCTATTCCTCCCCAGCAATTGTATTTATTTGATCTACTAGGGGTGGATCTAGATAATAATATGGTGGTGATGATTATTCTCTAAAGATAAGGTGTTCTATATCATCATTATCAAAAAACGTATCCCACTTCTTCTTAAAATAAATTTTTGCCTCATGGTACGAAATCCAATCCATATCGATAATTATATCAAATTAAATCATGTGTTTGACGATGAGATTAGCCTCTAAAGAACAATTATATGCTCTAATGGGAACTAATTCACAAAACATTATTACGATGATAAATCCATTGGGAGTTTGGACTGAAAACTCTCTTGTTTAATCAAATTGGAAATATCTAAATTTCATAGAAAACTGGGAAGATATGAAAAAATGTTATGATCCAGAATAAAATTAAGCATTTACTAAACTTGAGGAAACCATTAAATTACCAGCCACTACATCATTCAGAGCTTCAACCTTACTAGTAGTGATAGCTATGCTTATCCTTGATCCCTTGGCCTTTTCTGAGGTAATTTCCCCTAACACATAAGACATTCATTTACATAATTCCCCCTACCTCTACAATTGTAGCATTCAACATCAAAAGACTCTTTCTTCCCCTTGCAATCACGATCTTGGTGGCCTCTTTCACCACACGTGTAACAGACTCCCATTCCCTTCAGGTAAGTACCAGGGTGTTTCTTACCACATTTACTCCATGATGGATATTCTAATTTTCCTATCATCCCCTTATTTCAATTTCTAGAGTGTTAATCATATCAATTCTTCCCTTTCATTACTTTAAAGTCGTAAGACATTGAGATTTCTGTTTATGTCTTGATAACACATGAGGCAATATCTTCTTATGATGAGAAGGATTATGAGATTAAAGATCGATGGGGAAATGGTTTTAACCCATCATAAAAATCATCTATTTTACTTCTTGGGATACATATATAATCTGAAGCATGCCTCACTAACCTGGTAAAGTTATCTTCATACATTGAGACGTTCTTATAATCCTTTTTCCTTAGACTCAGAAATTGGCAATCCATATCTGATCGATGGTCACAAGGAAAGTATTTTTCTAAGAAAACCTCATTAAAATTCCTCCATTATATATTTTATACTTCATCATATTCTTTTGTGTTTTGAATCAATGACCATCATTGATCAACATCTCCAGTGAGGTGGAAAACTGCCATGAAAACATTTTCCCTTTCACTACTCCCCAAGGAGTGGAGTATTTTCTCTAAGGAATTTTTTCATTGCTCAACTACTAATGGATTTGTACCCCCATGGAATTATTTTGGTTATTGCCTCATGAAGTGATCTAACATTAATCTTCCATGCAGCTAATCAGGGTGCTCCATAGGGGTAAGGTTATTATTCATAACCTGAGTGAGTTGTCCCATTATGGAGATTAGCTGATCAGAACTAGTTGCATCACCATCTCCACTATAATTATCTTGAGTAGGAGGGAAATCCCTACATGGAGTGTGTGCATTGATACAATTTCCATTCCTTCCACTAGGCTCCATTTGTAAAAAATGGTGTATACTATATTTGTTTATGAATCGCAATACATAAATCAAAACTTGTAAAATACATAACATAAATTTAATAGTTTATGGATATAATCCATAATCAAATTTTTTTTATTGAGGTAGTATATATTCATAATACGTTCATAATGGTTTGTACGGATCATTATAATTATCCTAAGTATATCCCATGGGAGTGTCGTAATCAATAGTGTAGCAATGCTCATTGTCATGCACCATTTCCCATTCATGTCTAGATCAAAGCGGTGTTTTTAGGTTTTTCCACTAGGTACATCTGTGCTAGTGCCACCTCTACATGCTTGTATCTAGAAATGGATGTATTGCTCGAAAAACACCCAAAAACTCTACAATACAAAAATTCTAAGAAGTTCTTCTATACTAATCTTCAATGTCTATCTTAGGGCTATGTACTCTAATCAGAGTTTGTATAAATCTAGTTTCCAAGGTTTTTACTAAAATTCCTCTAATACCAGCTATAATGCCCCGACCCTAGAATCCCAATGTTGGTTAATAATTACATATTATTGGAATAATAAAAAAAGATCATGTCTGAAAATACCTATTAGTTTAGTAGCCTTAGATGTACTAGATACATTCATAAGGTTTACATTACATCATAAAATTGAAAACTACAAAAACATTGTTTCCATGGAAAACACTAAGATCCCATAGAATATCCCTACAGGTCTGTCATAATATAATTATTATCATCCTTGAAAAATATAACATATAAAGGGGTGAGTTCATATGATATGTATGGATAACAATATAGCGGAAAATTTCATAAATATGAATAAACACTTAAGGCAATTTACAGAACTAAAACAAAAGCCATTTCAACATAAAATTCATCATAATATGAAAATATAAATCAAAATAATTCCATTTACTTACTCAAATATATAATCAACTAGTCGAACTATCACATGAAATATCAATAGCCACTTTGAAAATGATGGAATAAATAATGCCAAACTTTCATAATCACATAGTCAAGGCCTTGCACCATGACTACAAATAATATATTGTCATGGCCTTGTTCCAGGACACTAATTTGTCTCATGAGACAAACTAATGCATTAAGAAGAAATAGTGGGCTCCACCCATCACTTACTATGTCCAATGTATTCCTCATATGAAAAGGTTTAAACATAAAATAAACATTCGTATTAAAAATAGCATAAGAAATGTCAATACTGTATCCATAAGCAATGATTAGTCTAAAAATAACACATCCATAGTCAAACATATCTAAAAACCATCAATACAATATTGATGTTTTCTATCATAATAAATCAACTTCTAATAAGCATAAAATCCCTCAATGTATGATGAAATAGATGGAATCAAAACCATTTTTCAAAAATATCTCTTACTATTTTGAAATCATTCAAAAGTCATATTATTATAAAATAAATTACTTATTTTGAAAATATTCTTATAATCTTGTAAGGGAAGTGTCGACGTTGTTATAACGGCAGAAAATAACCGCACCCTCCGTAAAAGTTAAAAAAAACATTACTACCATGATTTTATCAAAAAGGACATAAAGTACCTTGTTTGGAAAATGATAGAAAGATTCATTTCAGAACATATAAGGTCAAATAAGGGTAAAAATGAATTTATCAAATTTTCTAGTAAATAGTAATAAAAATTTTAAATACATTTTTATGAATCATGGATGTGTATGATAAAGAGGTCATAATAGATACTTAAATAAAAACAACCTCGGATAATAAAAAGATTGTGATATTAAACCTTTTCTTTTAAATATTACTTGGTCGAGGGTAGGTTAACCTCCTTTATAATGGTGATATTATTGATATTAAATTATACCAGAATCATACACATTAGTATGATATCATATATGATCTTTTAACATTTCATTATTACAAATATCTTAGTATTATCGTCTTTTCGGTGTTAGCCGATTTGTTTTACTTTATATGATTTGATACATAAGTAATGATTTTTATGGATAGGATATATATTATTCATATTTATAAATATATTATGTCTTTAATCATTATTTTTAATCATATAATGAAAATTAATCTTTAATGGATACGATGGGTAATGAATCTCATCACGTTCGCGGTGACGGTAATCCGTATGTACGCATGAGCGAAAATATCATTCTTTTGATATTATAATAATATATAATTGGATGGTATATCATATATTCAGAATAATTTTCATGGTATATTTATTATTTACATCAATTAAACATCATTATTATACCCATCCAAATAATAATGTATTGAATAACAATTATACCACGACGTGGAGATGGTAAGCCGTACATATGGACATATGGTGACATGTCATTCGATGGATTGATATAATAATGTATATGGTTGTACCATATTAATAATAACATCACAATATATAGAATATACTAGAGTTATTATTTTAGAATGGAAAAAACATGGAATGAAAAAGTGGAATAACAAAGGAACTTGAAAGAGGTGATGAAATATTTACCTCTTCTTCCTTTTGATTTGATCAATAGGGATCAATATGATGGATCAATAAATTAAGGAAGGAATCTAAGATTAAGGTAGGAAAGTTTAGAGGGTATTTTGGCAGATTTTGGCCTAGCCAAATGGCTTCGATGGTGTGAATTAGAGAGAAGGGTGTGTCCCCTTTTATTAGAGGGGTGAGGGGCACCGTAGGAAAAGCTAGAAATATTATTTTATAATAAAATACTTTTCAGTTTATAATGTTTCCAAAATGAAATATTTAAACTCTAAGGTGGGGATGGATTGAAAACAATGTAAGAAATAGGTTTTTGATATGTTTGTGTTACTATATTAACTTTATCATTTAGATTCAACTCTTAGTTAAATAGTTTGACATTTACCATGTCTCTTTGTATTTTTTTATATTATATGGTTAATAAACATATTATAAACATCCATACGAATCCCATGTGGTTAATTATTGATACATCTATCACTATATAAGTCATTTGTCTTTAAAGTTGATTTTGAGGAATATTATATCAATTAATAATACAATATTTTTTTAAAAACTATTTTTTGTCAATTTTGACACTATTTAATAATTGCTTTTTTTAAAGTCGTAAAAAAATTATTAATTCAGTGTAAATACATTTAAAAATTCATAACATGTCATATTTATCTATAAAATTCGTGGATGGCATAGAAACATTAAATTATACATATTTTAACATTTATAATGCAATTTTTTGATTCTTTCATTAATAAGGAAAGTATTGAATCATCATTGTGTCATTAATAATTATATTTATTCAATATCTAAAAATTATAAATAAAATAACATTATGTAGGAAATATTTTTATATTTCTAATTAATATTTATATTTGAATAGATAACATATATAAATTTATGTGAAAATTGTTTTACTAAAAGATATATTCTTATGTCATCTTTGTATATACTTTAACTTAATTAATATAAAGTGTCGTTATCACTTACAAGTGGATCCATAGGGTCCCCAAATCGACACTAGTATGACCATGGTCGAACATGGAGTAGCCAATACTTTTAGGACACGTTTTATGGAAATATAATATTATTATATTATGATTTTCTAACCTTATTTACTGGATTCACTCTTTAACTATGGTAATTAAAATATTTACGGAATTTATTATTCATAATGTCAAAAATGTTATCTATTTACAAAATTTGGACCTCCTAATTCTAAATATGAAATCAATTTTTCTAAATTCAAAACATAGAAGTGGCATAAATTAATTTAAAATTAATTCTCTTTCTCAAAACAAAAAAACGTGTTTTTATGAAATAATAACTATCAAATGATTCACACTTGATTATGTACAGATTAATGTGAACTTACGTACAATGAAAAAAATTAGATTAAATGGTAAAAATATAATATAATTATAAATTAAATCCACTAAATATTATAATTTATCAGCATAATTTATTTTTTAAAAAATGATGACTTTAATGAAAATTCAGTATTTTTTAGTATTTATGAAAAAAAGTATGTTTTCAGAAAAATAAAAAAATTTTACTATAAGCTAATTTTGATATTCCAAATACAAAAATTAAGTCCATTTTGAAATATAATATTTATAAAATTTTAAAATGTGGGTATTACTATAAATAACGGCTTGTTTGATTGGTTATGGTGTGATAGAACTCAAAGTAGTGTATGACACACGCAATTGTATAATTCAAAGAGATGTGTACCGTGGAAGATTGGGGTGTTACACAATAGGTGATCTTAATATGACATATATGATGGGTGAACCTAATATTTCTTTTCAATAAATTAGGAAATATTCATAAAAATTAAATGAAATACGTATGGACTTAACTAGGGGAGGTTTATCTTATGGATTTTTCTTGGATCAAGTTAAATAAGACATGAGTGAACATAATTGATGAATAAAATGTTCCAAGATACCGACACATGTTCTTCATGTTGGAAATGTTGTTTTAATGGTTTCATTGATTTGGATTAACATCAAATGGATCTTAATTAATAATTCTTATGACTATTTCATATGTTTAATATTTATTCCATGTCATATGTCTAATGATCTATGTTTTCATGTTTATAAATTATCTAATATTATGATCAATCACATTGATTATATCATCATACTCATATTGTGATCATATTGAAAATGATTACATTAATATGTTATTATTTATGTTTACCCTTACTAAGTGTTTTAGCTCAACATTCATATGATTTTCATTTCCCCTATTTGTGAATAAAAAATTTAAATGGTTAGTGTCTAAAAATGATTAATGTTTGAATAATATTATGTGAGATACTGATGATTTTCTGAGAAATAATAAAATCTAGGTATATATGAAAAATGATGACCCAAATTGAAGTGTTTATTAAATAGTTTTTCATCATTATCTCTAACACTAATACCAAAAGGTCCTTACATCAATGAGTTATACAATATTTGTCCTTCATGTTGTATTTTATCAATGGTTGTGATTGGTTGACATTTATCGGTTTTATAAATGATATTGTAAATATTACTATTTTAGAATGTTAGATGGGTTTGTCGGTCCATCTATTTTATATAAAAGAAAAAATTTAATTATATTTAATTTTAATATATGAGAAATTGATCTTTTAAATAAAAATATATAATATAATATATATAATGTTTTTTAATAAAACATTTTTCAGTGAGCATGAATCATTACATTTTTATTCATTATAAGATCAAATTTTTCATTATATTATATTTAATTATTTCACAGAGTATTCTTTGAGTTTTTAGTATTTACTTTATTAAACTTATTTTTTAGAGGGGATAAATTCAATAAAAAATATTTTATATATAAAAAAAATTCAATTAAAGATAATATTTTTTTAAAAAAATTAATTTTTTTATGTCCAAATAATATATTCATATGTTCCTTACATTAAGAATATATATTTTATAAACATTATATACTTTAGAATATTAAATTCTAAATATACCTATTATAAAAATTTACACCCAATAACTACGTGTTAAATTACTATATACCCAGTAACTATATATACAATGGACATATTATATTCATATATATTACCTTACATGTATCATTAATATTCATCTATATAGTTTTTTTATTTATTTCTAAAAATATAATATTTGTAATGATTTATCTTATTTATATAGTTATAATTGGTGGTTCTATCTATAAAGAAACCCATGAGGATGAATATATCTTACTCATGGTTGTTTAGTTTTCTACTATTTTTATTCCTCTTATAATTTTGAAAATTGTGATAAATATATCATTATAAAAATATATTTATTTTTATCTATTTTTATAATATTTATACCAATATTATTTTTGTTTAATCCTATTAGTACATAATTTAAAATATTACAACATATTCAATGACTACAAGGATTAAAAATATCTGGTTTTAGATTCTACCGTAAAAAATAATATTACCCATAAATAATTATTTTCTCAAATTATAATAGATATATATACATTTCTCAATTAATGTTTTTATGTTACTATGTTACATAAAAAGAATTATGATTCCTTAGAGAAGTTTTAACCTATTGTTTGAACATAATTTCAACTATTTTATCTATATGTTCTATGATCTCTAAAATATATTCCTTATAATATGGATCATGTACATATTATGTAGCATCTGAGTACATTAAATTATATCTATTATGTATATATCTCTTCAGAAGAGATTCATGGGATGCATCATGCATATTTGGGAGGATTGGAGGATACACAAGTCAATATAATACTATTCACATAATACTAAAGAGTTAAATTGTAAAAATTATCTTTGTATTAGTGTTCCCTTGGAATATCATAAAAATAATGACTGCTGATTTGAAATGAAAACAAAATTTCCTACATCAAACTAAAAATCTCACCAGTTAATATCTAAATTAAAAATTTTCAACATTTTTCTACACTACTAGGTCAGAAAAAAAAATTATTCTTCCCAAAAAATTTATTTAATGATCTAGTCCTAAGAGATTAAAATAATTGAAATCATCCCAAAATGATATAACTCATCACATCATCCAAATATAAAACATTATATTATTTTAAATAAATTATTTATTTGTACTCTTATTCTAAGAGAACACTATAAATGGTCGATATTGATTCCTACATCTTTTAAAATTAATAATAAAATAACTTATTATATATTCTAGAGTCTAACTTATTTATTTATATTGAAACATTGTGTGAGGATGATATGTTCCTATAAAAATATTCTTTATATCAAATTATTGTTAAATACAAATTAGATTATGAATGAAATTGATAGTTTCTAATTCGATACAATTAGTAGTGGTACTACAAGTATCCATGAGAGATCTAATTTATATATCATTTCAAGTTTATTATGAGATTGAATCACTAAAATAGTAATTAAATATATATGAATTTATATGTTGATTAATCAAAAACAAAATAGAATTATATCATTTTGATGTTTTTCAAAGAACTCTATGTGTATACACAGAAATGTTATATCACTTACATATGATTATAGTTAACAAACTCATACAACGTAAGACATATTTGATTCAAATATTCGATTTTTTCAAATTAAGAATCATGTAAAAAACTTTACTATACCTCTACTAGGTATCTAACAAGATGTGATCATTGATATTTCAATACATCATTGTACTTCTAGGATGTACAAAAATATTGTTTAATAATAATCATATAATATCTCTTTATTCAATAATGTTATTGATGCTACATATATTAATTTCAAAAATATTATAATTCTATACTTATAAATTTTTAGATTAATTTTATTATTTACCTTATTTGAAAACATTATATCCACTTTTTTCTCCACCTTGATCATCACATGGATCAATAATCCACAGTCACTTTTAAAGGATACATTCTCTCCCTATCTCTTATTATTTTCAGGTATATAATTTGAAAATACTTGATTATGGGGTTAATATAAATCCTCATTATAGATACAGTAGTGTATTACTATTAAGATAGATCATCCACAAACTTTTTCATGTTCTCATTATTGTAACATATTATGAATTCGATATCCTTTGTCAACACTAACTATCCACTTTGGTTCATGCATCATTAATTCTATGTGAATACATATTTTAATTGTCTGTTACTATTATGCATTTCACACTTTTTACCATATAAATAATTCCACCATATATATATTTAAAAATTAATAATTTATTAGTAAAAATCATGTTTTTGTTAAATTTTATATGAACCATTAGCTCATTTGGGTAATTATACTCTTCCTTATAAACTTTTATAATGTATAATTCTAAGCACTTCTGTAAAGTGTTTATGTATATAATAAACTCTTTCATACAATAGGGTAGTGTCAATACAGTTGTAGTGACCAACCAAAACCTAAGAATATTGAAATTGTTATTACATTCATATATCCAAATGATCATATCTGCTTTATTAGATTACATTGTTAATGGATTTGAAAAATAAATAATTGTTTTCATAAATCATCCATAGTATACAATTAACTAAATAAAGTAATGGATAACTATAATGTTTGTTCTATTAGTCTATTATTCTGTTGTCATAGTAATCTAATGATCCAACAATATACCCACATTTATTATTACGTAACCTATGATTGATACTTCTTATTGTACAAACTTATTATTTCCAAATTCATCATATAATTTCATAAGTCTATAATTTCATACAAATAAACCAATAATATTTATGTTCTTTATTTTTCTTAGAATATATAATAATATCATATATAAATTATTCTATAAATTGATTGATGTAATATATATATATATATACAATATTCAACAAATCTATGATTCTCATTACAGCCTTTTTAGACCTGAAATGGTTCACTATTAACTTAATGTATTCGTATCATCTGTATAAGGTATTAATTAATATATCCCCCATCTGAACCCTTGAATGATATAATACAAATTGTGGATAAACATTTTATAATAATTTATATCTATAAATTTTTTAGTATCATTCATTAATATTGGATATTTGATAGTTATTACTTATTATGTTGTTCTTAATTTCACGATAAGCAACTAAAGACATATATATACATATATTTCATAATAATGAGGATCATTTTACCCAATTGAGAAGCACATGGATGTATTAAAATACAATAATGATTATCTTATATTATCCAATTTACTTAATATAAATTAATTGGTACTATTCAATGATGGATCCTTGTAATTGGAAAATAATCATATTGGATATTAATTGAAAACACTACATCAGTTTCTAGTGGAAAACTATGGAACGATTATAAAAATAAATTAATGTATTCAAAATGTACATTAATAACATTAGTGTTGAGTTTTCAGAACAATTTTAGGCAAATGAACCTCATTATTGGGTAATAATACCCATATATGGGATGTAATTTCGATAATGTTTACATAATCATCCATCCAATTATAGATATTCTTATGTTGCATTGGGATATTCAATTCAACTTCCCTATCTAGATAATTGATGTTGCCTCATTGTTTATAGAGAAAATTCAGCCAAAAAATAACATTAAAATATAGATAATAATATTATCATGAATAATATTCCTAAAATTATCAACCAAACAAGATTTTTATACTTATAATAAAATCATAAAGCACTGGACGTGTTATACTATAATTAAAAATTTAATCCATGGCCTGTTGATTCAATACATTTATAAAAAATTTCATGAATGAGTGAGAAGAAAATACACAAATTAGATATTTATAATTATTTAATTATATTAGTATAAATATTATAAACTCATATAAATGATTATTTGTATAAATTAAATAAAATAAGAAATATTAGTCTATGTATTAAACTATAATATCTTCATTATGTAATCATATGATTAGAGACCCAATGGTATGTTTGTATTACCTATGAAACCACTATTTCAACTTATTAATCCTTTGGATCAATATATATCTCTTCTGGGATATCCAATGACACTCATTCTAGATTCATCCTTGATTCATTGAATTTTATCTTTGTATTATTCGTATCCAAATCACTATAAAAATGTAACCCTTCTTTCATTCTAATTTATAAGATAAATTTTAAATCTTAAAACATAAAAAATAATTTTTCATGGGTATTATTTATATATCACTACAAATAGAACTCTATAATCTTATTTGTTAGTGTTTATTGAGATTAGATACAACAAATATTTATTTTAGAATACTATGACCCTTTCTCCATAATCAAACATTTAACATCTTAGATATTGAATATTTATTATTATTTTTATAAATATAATATAATGTTGACTTATTTATAAAATACAATCATATATTAATTAGTTAATTTTGAAAAATTCGATTTTATATAGTAATAATTTAAATTATTTCATAAATTATAATTTAATGAAATTAATATTTATTCAATATTTTGAAATAATATTTGATTTTTGTTCAATATTTTACATTAAAAATAATTCTTCTATAATTGTTAATTTATTTGGTTTAAAATATTTTATCATAAAATGAATTATTTGATCATTTTTATAGGAAAAATAAATTTGAATGGTATGTAAAATTAATATAAAGCAGTGCTTTGAATTACAAGTTATACTATTTCATGTATATTAATGATGATAAGATTAATAATTATAATTTAAATATGTAGAATACATGAAATTATTAAAATATTAGTATACAATATTTTAGAATGCATTATTGTGAATAATTAAGTAAATATAATTATATATATATATATATATTATTTTTAATGGATTATAATTAATAAAATTTCTAAAAAATTAGTATTTTATAATATTTAATTATATGATAATTATAAAATATATATATGTATATATGTATGTATTGTTTGTAATGGCAGTATTTATATATCATATTTTGTCATTAAAAAGAAAAAAATTACATATAATTTTATTATTATTATCATCTATTAAAATAAAAATTATATATATGTAATCGAAATTTTCTAAAAAATATATATTATTTTTATAAAATGTAATAATTTATTTGGCCGAAATATTTATTTTTAGAAAAGAAAAAAAATAAATAACAGAAAAATGTAAAATAATTAATTGAAATAAATTGAATAAATAATGATGATGAAAAAAGGTTAAAATGAATATGAAGAAGTTAAAAAAAATAAATGGATAGATTATGATAAGGGTGAAATCTACTATTCAACCTCATTTACATGAAATGTGGTGATTCGGTCTCGAGGGGATGGTCGAGCAAGGTCAACATCAAATTTTATAGATACAGAAACCATATATCATTTGAATTTAAATATGAGTGATGTGTCACAGTCATAGTTATTGATCATGCATATCAGGCTCATGTATGAGATAAATTTCAATTTTTGGTTTTTTTTGGGATATCTGGGAATGTAGAAGTCAGAGATCATATGATCTGAGGGATTTTGGATGAAGTCTAGATCGAACAAAGATGAGTGTCGAATTTGATATCTATTTTAGATAGGTGTTACAATATCCAAATATATGGTATTTATTACATGTGTTTCTATTGTTAGAATTTTATTATTCATAATTATTTTACCTATTATCGTTGATATCCCCTAGTCATTGGTTATTACAGGTTTGACCAATGTATGCACCATTTCTCAACAATTTCAGCTGAATTTATTTTATTTTAATGATTTCTATAAAATTTAACTGATTGGAGAATATATATTAATCAACGTAACCAAAAATTTTTGTCACTAGTCAAATTATATAGATGGCTTTTTTTGATTTTTCTTTATTGATGTAGTTATTTTCCACATTGATTTTGTAGTTGAATTAGTACAATACATTTAAAAAATTATGTCATGACCCCCTCCCTCCAAAGATGCCCCCCTGAGCTGGCAATGGTGGAAGTGAGATAATGACCCCCGAGACCCACCTTCAATAGGTCCCGGAGTGTCGACTAGAACCAAGGGTATAGAATCACACACAAGATGGAAGTCATTACACTTTTTTTAATAATATCAGGATTTATGATAGTAAATCTCAACAAAACCAAAAGTTTTAGTAAAATTAATAAAAAAACCATTCCCATTTTCATGTCCGAATAGTAAATGATACTGATGTAAAAGAAACCCAAAAATATGTACTAAAGGAAGGAAAATAGCACTAGGAACTTCCCCAACATCTGAACTAGTATGGACCTGCATGATCCCTGAAGTCCTCCTGGAAACCTGAAAATAGTTTTATATACGTAGGGTGAGCATACAATTATACTCAGTAGGGAAAACCAAATACTCTTGTGCACAAGTGTGGAGGAATTCTAATGCTCGTGAGAAAGGAGATAACTGAAACACTTAACAATGAAAACAATCCACCCAATCCTCACCATGGCACAGTCCCCAAATTACACAATTCAAATAATTTATAGTAATATCACATCAATATTTGGGTACCCTACACCACTTTCCCTCTGGTTATTGAAGACATCCTACACATCGAACCACTCCCTCCATTCTCACCACAGTCTCATTGCCACACCCCGCATGCACACACGTGGGACACAACCACCATCCCCCCCCCCCCACAAACACCTAGGCCATAACAACACATCCCTCTTGAAAAAACCTACGCCACAACATCCACACATAACCATGCCCTCAAACACCTGGGCCAGAACAACTAATTCCACATCTGATGACACATGGGCCTCATCATGAAGATACTTGGGAAACGATCTCCCTGCACACACTTGGTCCAACCACCACAACTACCCTACCCAAAGAATCATGGAATATAATGGATTCTATCCATCACAGTCTGCCTGATGTGTCTTGGAAATTTCAGGAAAGGAGTAGAAAAGGAGTTAATAACCAGACACTCATAGGATTATTGGTAAAAAACCCTCCCCCATGAAATGGGGGTGTTTGGAACTAAGTTCTCAACTTGGTTGGGATTCGAATAAGAAACATAATAACTAAAATTATATGTATAGGTAACACGAACTCATCCCATCCTATGGTTTCCAAAGACAACCTAAGAACAAAACTCCCATGTTACTATTCATTCACCCCATGAGCATCAAGTAGAACAACACACCTCTTACCAAAATAGAATAGGGAAACATCCAAGTTCAAGCACATTATTCAATAGGTTCTTCTTCCGGTTGGTTAACCGGGGTGACCACACAGGGATTATTGTTCACTAGATATCCATTTAACCAACCATGTTTAGTTGATTAACCAATTTACATGTTACAGTTATTTGATCATCACTTAAGACAAGGGTTTATTAGTGTGCAAGGAAAGGCCACTGACAGCCATGATTTTAAGTGAGCATAATCCCATACAATTCAAAACATATAAAAATTATAATAGAGTACAATAGAAACATCAATTACACCCACCCTTTATTCGTTAAAATTCCATTTTTAATCTTTATTAATGTTTGGTTTCATCCATTATTGCAGAAATAGTAGTGTACCCCCCCCCCCCCCCCCCCGCATGATACAAAACATATAGAGACGAAGGAAAATCCATACTTGGTTGATCAAGGATCGATGTTCTTCTCCACGTGACAAGAACTAGGGATGAGCGACTTGCAGGGGAGGAGCATCGGGGAATCCAAGGATGAGCAGAAAGGCTCTGACAAATGCGCACCACCTTCCTCAGGAAGGGAAACTCCAAACGCATCAAGAAGAAAAGGATACCATCCAAGAGAAAGAAGAAGAATAAATTCCTGTGCGATATAGGGGTGAGATCCCATTGTCACGAGATTTGGAAATTTGAATGGCTTTAATGTCAACTTGTGGTTCTCCATGCAGTTGGGAAGTTACGCACGATGGAATTAATTTTAATTTAACAATTCTCCTCTGAGGGGTGGTCATAATGGATATCCATTAAGCAATTTTCATTAATAATAAGGAAACACGTAAAAAGGGAAGAAGTGGAATTTATGGGTAAGGGAGTTCCACTGAGGAAAAACCACAGGATTTGGTAAGTTAAGGGTTCCCCATCTCTTAGGCAATTTTTGGATATTATTTATTGGCTTTAAATGGATTTGAATGGGGGTATAAAATAATTTTTATGTAAAAATATATCTTACGAGAGTGGGAATGTCGAGAACTGGGAAAAGAACAATGGAGGACATGGTTCCACCGTGTCTGATGTGCAACCGTCATGGTGCCACCGCAACTGGTGCCACCGTTTTGGTGGAGCTGTGTTTTTGAAATGTAATGGACCAGGTGGGTCTGGGCCATTACATGTTATTTGGGTAATAAATTATTTATCTCTTGTTCTTTAATAGGAGGAGAAAATAAGATTTTAATAATGAGTGTAATAAATATATTTTTTATTATTTGGGACATCATTAATAAACAAATATATATTTGTCAATGGTTAAATATTTGGAAAAAAAATTTAATATTTAATTACAAAAAATATTTATTGTGAGAATTTTATTATGTTGGGAATGAAGAAGCTATTGAGGAAAATGGTAATTTCCTTGTTTTTTCCTTATGTTTTTAGTGATTAGAGTGTGAAAGGGTGTAATGTAATATTCCCCATTTGTTTCTCTATGAGTATGAGAGAATATGGGAAGGGAATCTGAATGGTATGAATAATAAGAACCATTTTTGCAACAACATTAGAATCTGTTTTTATAAAATTATATTTACAATGGTTCATTATTATTTTTACATAATGGATTTTATTATGAAAATTATATTTCATTAAAATATCATTTTTGTGAGGTTATTAATTATTTATTGTAAAAATATTGATTTTATATGATTAAATTTATTAATAAGGGAAATAAATTTTCCTAAAATTTAATACATTAAAGATTTAATATCAAAATAATATATTATAAATAATTAGATTTATAATTTAAAAAAATGTGTGATTACATTATACGCTATTTATTTTTTCAAATTTTTATTTCATTCAGGGTATTATTTCTATTGTTTATCTTAAAATTATGATATTACTTTTTGAATTCCGTAAGTTAATTTATGTGTTTATTTTTTATGATCTTTTAGTCTATATATTTCAAAATAACAAACCTTATTTTTAATATTATGTTCAATGAATTGCTTATAGTGGTTTGTGTTTTTCGTGATAATGCAATATTATTAATAAGAAAAATTTATAAAATGTAATTTATAATAAAATTATTGTAATTAAATATCATTTATTTTATTTATTCACATTTAATGAATGAAATTTATCATTTTAAGTATATTTTCAATCTATAACATGTTTTTAAATATCGCAGGTCGTTATTTTTGGAACATTTATTATAGATTACAGGATATCATAAAAGGAAATGAAAAAAATCTATAACAGAATTTCAAAAATGCACTAGATTAGTTATATTGATTATTTTTTATGAATATATTATTTTTATGTTAGTACTGAGATGACTTTTTTTTAAAAAATATATATATAATCTAATAATAGGGGAATTTATTAAAAAGATTTTTAAAAATTATAGTTATATTCATTGAATAAAATATGGATTTCAACTATATGTTGTGAAAAAAAAATTTATAATTTTTTTCCATTAAAGTAAAATTATTTTATTTTATAAAAATTGTATAATTAATTTTTAAAATGTTTAAATGGATTGATATTGATAAAATTGGATCATAATAATGTTTTCTTATAAAAGTGTTCTAATATATGTGTATCATTCAAGAGAATGGGGCTTTGGAAGTGAACTTACATCCCAACCGATTGATGTTCTACTAGTTAATTTTCTTATGGCCATATAATTTTTTTCATGATTAGTCAAGTATGAATAAAATCCTTAATTAAATTATTATTTTCTAAGTCATTTCATATGATACAACCATGTTTTTTAAATAACATATTTTTGAAATAAATTTTCAAAATATCTATTATATAATGAGTTTATATATCATATAATTATAATTTATATGATTTATTTTAATACATTTTAATAAATTTGTTATTTAATGGTTTAAACTAGTTTTAAATCCACACTGGTCAATTTATGTCTCATTCCAATATTTAAAATAATCACAAGAATATTATAAGTTCTTACATAGAATCCTTCACATAAAGAGTCAACACATGTGATTCTAATAATTTTTTTGAATATCTATTCAACTATAATATATTTTAAAATGTTGTCTAATTATTTAGATACTAGAATAGATAATGTAATATATTGTATAAATTTTTTTATTTTTTATTGTATTATAATAAAACAAATATGAAGCAAATTTTTAGTAATGAATTTGGATGTACAGGTTTTAGGATTAACTGCTAGTATCAGAGGAGTTATTTGAAAAAATTTTGAGATTATATATTGTCATTTTCCTAAAACAAAACCTACATGATTGAATTTTACTTTAATATTCAAGATAATTACGTTTCTTTAAAATAATAGCCATTCTAATTGTAAATATGAAAGTTTACAATTTTCTCATGTCTGATAATTATATTGTGAGGAAAATATTAATTTGTTGGGGGGCAATGTTACATCTGAAAAATTTTAATTTTATATTTCCTCTTATTAATATTTTTTAAAATTGATTAATTTTTAAACAAAAAAATCTATTCATAAAGAGTTAATATTGAAAATTTGTAATTACGTAATAATACATAAAATTATATAATCAAATTTCCATAATGAAACATATTATTTTCAGATGATATGAAATATGATTTGATATTAAACTAATTTTTGAAATTATAATCATTTCATTGATATCCATTTTTTATTTTGTTTAAAATATTTCATTATAAAAATAACAATTACAATATGTTTTTTATAAAAACTAAATTTTAACGGATTTTAAAATTATAATAAAATTATTATTTTCTATTTTATTTTATTCTTATTATAGTTAATAAAAATGATAAATATAGTATATATAATATTATATATATGAAAAGAAATTAAATTATGAAAAAAGTTTAAATAATATTTTACCATTCACTTTTTTAATACTTATATAAATATAATATAGATATGTTATTTTTTAGTAATGACTGCTAATAATTTTTCTTAAAAAATTATATATAATTATGAATTATAATATAATTATAATATATATATATATATATATTATTTTGAATTATAAAAATAACGTAATATATTTATTTATGAAAAATATGAAAACTAAATATAATTATATTGTTATTAAATATATTTACAATTACTACTAATATATATATATTATAGAAAATATTTTAAAACATTATATTATTTTTATAAAATATACTAATTTATGTAACCAATGTATTTATATTTGGAATGAAATAAACAAATGTATCAAGAGAATGAGAATAAAAAATTGTTTAATAATTTTTTATTTATTGAATTAAATTTAATAAACAGTAATAATGATAAACTGTTACAATGAATGTAGTGAATATTTGAAATATAAAGAAATAGATAAATGATGATAAAGAGAGATTAAGGGTCTAGGTTTTTTTATTGGGAAAGAGGGGATATGATCTCTAAGGTAGGTCGAGTGAGGTCTCATCTAGTGTACACCAATGGAGAAACCATGTTTCTTCCAAATTCAACGTCCAGTGAGGAGTCATAAACTTATATATGAAGCATTAATATAAAGACCATGTTTGAGATCAACTATAGTTTTATGGTTTCGATTTGGGAGATCTGAGAAATATGGATTTAGTGATAGAGAGAATTGAGGGTATTATATTGGGTCAAGATCGAATGTTGATGAGCATAGAATGAATGACATACTTTAGGTGGGTGTGTGTTTATCTAAATATATGGAATTTATTTCCCATTGTTGTATTCATTTTTTTTTCTACATCAATTTTTTCCCACCTATGGTTATCTGATGTCCCTTGTTTTTACATTATATATTGTTTTTTCAATGTGTAATACTCTTGTTAATAGTTTTGGTCAAATTTATATTGTTTCATCAATTTCAATCACAATTTAAAATTGAAGACTATATTAGTTTGGTTGTTTCTTTCAAATTTATTGAAGTTTAAAAGTTGGAAGATGCCCATGATGATTAGACTAGATTGATTTCTGGAATATCTACACATTCTTTTCATTTTCATTTAGAGATGATTTTTATAGAATTAATAGAGATAAAAATTTTCTCCTTGGTTTGTCATCAATTTGAGGAGATGGTGAGATTTAAATGACAACAATAATATATTTATTTAATCTTATTTAAAAAAGATTTTTTAAAAAAATTAAATACATGTATATGGTTAAATATTTGAGAATCTAATAAATATTTTATAACTCATAATGTTCAGTGTATAAAATTTCAGTACTGGGAGAGAAGAGCCTTGTGAGCAAAGGAAAGTGGAATTGTTTTTCTATTCTAAATTTTTAAGTGAGTAGAATCTAATGAGTTAGTAGTTCCATATTCTTCCTTTGTTTAGAATTTTTTGTATGAGAGAATACATGGAGACTATCTAATGAAAATTAAAAAGTGGAATTATACTACCAATAATATGAGAAATAATCTTATGAAAATAATATAGATGGGAGTTTTATATTACTTTTAATATAAGGATTTTATTTTAATAAGAATGTTTTGTTTGTATTATAAATTTTTTAAGGTATTAGTTATTTATTTTAATAATATCTATTCTTTATTATAAAATTTATTTTTCGGGTAATGATTGTATTCAAAAGATTAATTATTTTAATTTTTAAAAAAATACACAATTTTAAATTTTATGATTTAAAATTTTATTAAGGGAATGATGATTTTTTATGTTTTTTAATAATTCAAATTTATATTTTCATGAGGAAGATAATTCAATTTTAAATTATATATTAATTATTTTTGTTTTCTTGAGTAAGTAAATTTACTTGATCTATTTTTTTAAATAACATTAATTCTATTGATTTCAAATGAATAACCATATATGTAATATTACATTCATAGAACCCCTTATAGGTGTTTGTGTTTTTCATTCTTATAAAATATTATCATCTAAATATATCATAGAGTGTAAATATATTCAAAATTATATTAATAAAATATATTTGATTTTATTTATAGACAAATAACATAATATAGTTATCATTATATATATTTTTTGTATGTACAAAATGTATTTAATTAAAAAAAATTATTATCGAATAAATTGTTATTATTAATTCATGGCTGTTATAAAATGAAATGTATATTATCCATAAAATCATTTAAACACTTTAATATTCTAATTTTACTGAAATTTTTTGTATTGTTATATACTTTCAATGTAACTAAGTATATGAAAGAATTAATTATTTAACAAGGAATTAAATGAATTTTTATAATGGTGGAATTATATAAGAGGTTGTTAAATGTAACATGAAAATATTTAAAAATATATATATTTCTCTATAAAATTTTATAAATGTGATTCAACATAGGTAGGTTATACAAATTTATTTTATTTTTTTGAAAACAATTTATGAAAGGTTTTAATAGATTGATATTGAGAATATAAGATCTTAAAAATGATTTCATAAAAACATTATCTGACACCAAGTTAATTTTTATGATAAATTGGGAATAGGTAGTTAACCCCATCCTCATTGATCTATCTTCCACCGGTTATATTACTTGTTTAAATTTTATTTTTATTGGATTTATTATGAATCAGGATAATAAATCAGAATGCTACTATTTTAAATCTTATTTCATATTTTATATCTATGTGTTTTTAATAAAATTAATGGGAATTTAATTTCATAAATAATTATTTTTAAAATGTTTTATAAAATAAATTATTATATTTTCTATAATTTAATTTATATGATTTATTAAAAATATTTTTTAATATATGGTATTACACTTTATTTTAAACCACAATGGTAGATTTCATTCTGATATAATGTTTTTATAAATATTTTTAAATATAACATATAATTTCTTATAAATTCATCCCTACATAATGAGTAATCCCATCCGAAGGAAAATAAATGTTTTGATTAATTTTTACTACTATGATAAATTGCATGATGTTTCCTAATTATATAAAATCTAGATTGGAAAAAGTCCTATATTGAATAAAAAAACTCTATATTTTCTTCTTCTATAATTAAAAAAATAAAAAAACGAATATTTTTATCATTGAACTAGGAAGTGATAGTTTGGGACTTTACACCCCCACCGATCAAGAAATAAAATATAAAATAAACTTGTCTCTAGCCATGGGGATGTGAAAAATAATGTGGTGACTGAAGGAATCATTATTGATAAACAAAGAGATATCAATTATGTTAGTATAAGTGAAAATAATAAATATAATAGGTGGGGAAGAGATGAAGATTTAGATTTGAGAAAAAAATCAATATATAAACTCATAACATAATTATATCATAACTTCTAAAACAAATTTTTAAGACTTAAAACATCTCATTGGTCTTTTGTTTCACAAAAATTATACAGAATATGAATGTTAATCATGTTAAAATTATATTAATCCATGGAAATTTAACAATAAAATATGGAATAATCCTAAGACTATAAAATAAATTTCTTATATAATGGAATATAGTGAATTCCGTCATCATATAGTGGATTTGGTTCCTTCCCAAAAACAAAATCATTATAGATTGGTATCACAACCAAATCCAATAATCATAGTGAATTGGGTTCACTTCTCATACCCACGAATATAATATCCAATGACATTATAAATTACCCAATTAATTCAAGGGATATATATTATAGGACTCAATCCTAAAAATTTATTTAAACATATATATATCTTTTATATTTTATAATGATCATATTTAAAAATCATCTATAGAGTAAATATTTCATAGGGAGTAAATGGATTTCATAAAAAATTTTATGAGGAATTAAAAAATAATCAAGATAATGACATTGAACATTTCATTAATACATAAACCATATGAATCATGATAAAATATAATGGATAACGATATATGTCGAATAACATTGAAATAATTTTTACATATATAGAATCACATGAAAAATTATTATAAAATATTTATAAAAAGAATATGAAATATACCTCATATGTTTATAACAATAAAAAATGAAATATTAAAAAAATTGATAAAAATAAAAATATTTTAATGATGAATAAATATTACTCTAAATAATCCAATAAATTTATAAACAAAACCTCTTTAAGAAAATAAAATTAAATTTTCAGTTAAAATGGATAATCCTGAAGGATAATTTGATTTAATTGGTTTTATATAGACAATTTAATATATATTTTAAAATAAATTTTTATTCAAATACATGAATATTAATTAATATCTTATAATATAGTGAATTTTCTACTATGTATAATTAACACAATAATGTATATATAGTATCCACCAATAAGGAATTGCATAGTAGTCCTCCTATAAAACATATGTACTATGATCTTGAAAAAATTGTCCCAATAAAAGAAAATAATGTAAGGTTATATATTTTTTTATTAACATATATAGATGAGGATTCAAATAATGACGTTTATAGATTTTTAATATCATTTAATTGAAGGTTATGAGGACAAATACTCAAATTGAAATTCTACATTTTATAAGTTTCATGGAATATTATTTTAAATAGACAGGTTTATTGGTTCATAGACTTAGAATTACAAATAATTAATATGCATAATAACATACATCAATATATTCATTAAAACCATAATTAAATATTCATGTGGTGAAGAAGGATACGTTTGGTGAATTATATGTGACAATAAATTAATTAAGAAAATCGATGGGATTTTCCCCTTACCATAATAGAAGTATAAAACCAATGTCCATTAAATGAATCATTATTATGTGATTATGTATATAGATTTTTTGTTCTCTATGTGAGTTCATTTTAGGTAAATGATGAATGATATAACTGAATATAATTTTGATTAAAACATTATGTCCCCTATGTTCTTTTATATCAAGACATCAGGATTATATTACACAGTAAATGTTTTTATAAATTTTTTAATTGTAAAATTGAATTATTTGATTATGGGTGTTTTGAATTGTTGTTATAATATAACAATTAAAATTAAGCAAACCCACGTGGTTCAACTGAGAAATTATATTAGTTGGCCACAATCATTTTTATCCTCAATATTGGTCATATCATATTTTAAATTTAATATTTTTATAAATATTATCCAATAGACTAAGGAAAAACAATTTTTCAATTATCTAGATTCTATTAATCCATTAAAAATTTATTCCAATTTTTGATATTTGTGAGTTGAATGTTAAATAAATATTTATTTACTATTTCTTATTAAACTATTAATTTAAATATTTATTAGAATAATCATATGTAAATATATTATTTATTAAGGATGAATTAATTATTTTTTGTGATTTGATAAATGTATATGAGTATTGATAGGTTTGGTTAAGGTCCTGAATATAAATGATAAATTTTTTTCAATATCGTTCAATATAATATTTATTAATTATTTTATAAATGATATATTAGTTCCAAAATATTTCATACATCATGAAATATTTTATTTCTATTTTAATTATTTTTATTGTTGATAGATATAGTTATTACATGTAATATAGTAATTATCAATGGGAATGAATGCAAAAACTAATTCTCAAAACATATGTACATAACCCCATTTATATTATTTTATAGTGGTTGTGAAATTTCTTGAGTGCCAAATTTTTTTTTCAAGAGAAAATTTAATAAATAATTATATTAAATTCCATAAAATTATTTCATTAATGGGAGTATATCATCTTGTCTTCCATTTATAATTATATATAACAATGGACAATCTATTTATCCTAAAGGTATACTTATTATGATAAAATAAGAATGATGAAATATTATTGGAATATATATGATAGCAACAATAGTTCTTCATAATAATTTTTTCAGTTTCATGGAACATATATTTACTTGTATAGAGGGAAAATTTTCATTAATTATCAGAAATATGAAAAAAAAATATCGATAGATGATTCCGTAATAAAGAATGAATTATCTTAACAATTAATTTTAATATAAATTAATTAAAAAGATGTATAAAATTATCTTATCCAAGAATTATTTTGTTGTTGTTTTCACAGACTTATCTGGATTTTATAATAATAATCCATTGTAAATTTTTTATTCTTATGGGTCCAAATAATTCAATTATACATAACAAAATTTATTATATTGTAATCATAAATAAACATTTTCACATATTTTTCTAAAAATAACACATATATATATATATTGAATTAGGATGTATTGGATACTATATTTATTAATAATAAATGGAAATAAATATGTGATAAAAAGATGAAAATATTTATTTGATGGAAAATATTTCAACTAAATAAATGTAAAACCTGTTCCCATAAATATTATCATTTCATATGAATAATAAATCGATTGGATTGAAAATCAAATGATTTCATATAGGTCTGAGGAAAATATTATTATTATTTGAATAATAGGATATTTTATGAAACATTAATACATAATATAGAATTATAATAACAGGAGTAGATAGTCACATGTAATGAAAAATAGTGCAAGAGAATTCAAATCATTACTCATATCATGCAAAAAATCACATCATCCTCAAACATAAAATAAAAATCAATCGTAATGATTTACTTGGTAAAATAATCCAAATATATAATCTTTATCACTATTAAATTAATATAATTTACTTCATATATATTACATATATGTGGTTTATTTTGATCATCATTTATATGTAATTTTATATGATACATACAAGTTATTTAATGGAGAGGAAAATCCTTTTTTTATTTAAAAATTTCCTCCTGGATATTTTTTTCATTTTTTGGGTGTCATTTATTCTAAAAATCCATATAAATTCTCATATATATTTAATTAATAGTATAACAATGTTTCATGTTAATTTAATTCAAAATGAGCATGTTTTAAGTAAAATACTGATATAAAAATCTTCTATTATAGTGACATTTTATTTTTCAATCCCAAAACCAAAACCTTATTGAAAGGGTAACTTAATATTTTATACAATATATAAAATGTTTTATTTTTTTGGTGATTATTCTTGTTGGAAATGGTTATGATAGTACATCATCATTTACTTAAATAGTTGAATAATCTAAAATAAGAACATGTTCTACCATAGAACGAGTAACTATGTAGATTTATATGAACCTAACATATTTTTTATTTAATAATAATGATGTTTACATAATATTTTTATTGGGGATAGTAATATTGTATAGAATATGTGATGTAATGGATATTGAATAAATGGTGATCAATCTGATACATACAAAAATCGATATGTTCCTTATCAAAATGAGTTCATTTATGATGAATTATTTTATTCAACATAATAGTGAAAAATTATATGAAATTTGATAGAGGAATTGAGTATATTGATTTGATTCAGTATTAATGAAATAAATAATGTAAAATAGTTTATTTTACGTTGTCTGTGGATGAGCCCTGTTCATGGAGGGTTTTAGTGGAATTTTTAAAAATAAAAATTCCTTAATTTGTAATTAATATAATTAAATTTGGAAGAGGTTACGAAGTAGAATATATGTATCTTTGTGTGTTTGTGTGTGTTTCATTTAATATGGACTATCATATTTCAAATGGTTGATTTTTTTTATTATTTCTCTCAACTGATGTTTTCCCATTACAATTCCTCATATAATCATTTTTAATTCATAAATATAATATAATATCTATTTAAATAAATTAAACGAATAGTCATTCAAAACCCATATGTCCACAAAAATGAATCCATAAGTAAAAAAATTGAGGGAACGTTTAATTTTTCCATTGAAATATAATTTAAATAAATGATTTCATCGTTTTCCAATCAAAAAATTTATGCTTAATTCTATAATATAATTATTGATAATTACATTTCTGCCTTGAAATATTACATTACATTATCTTAAATATATATATATTGATTCTACCTATGATATTATGTCTTAGATATTTTATATTATATATTAATATGTTTTCATAACACATTGACATGATGGATAAACATTACCGTCAAAATCGGTTCTAATAAATTAATTATTTTCAATGGTCTTTTATATAATTTCATGAAGGGTTAAATGTAGACTAATTTTTACCATTAAATTTTATGTTGATAAAATATATAGTTCCTCATCTATGATTATCACATATATTCCCCTCTAGATATTCACCTAACTATAAAAACATAACAAACAGGTGTAATCACCATGATCACCTAAAATATAACATGGTATATAGGTTAACTTTTTGGTTTTAATATAATTACATGGGATTACTTTCATTTATAAGATATTTTCTCCATTTATCATGCATATACATCTATTGTGTAATACATAAATTTATAAATTTATTACAAATATAAAATATAAGTGTTTATTAATATGAAAAATGTATCAAATATGTTTTAAAATGATATAAATAAAAATTATTATAAATAAAGAGCACATGAGGTAAAATTAAATCATAAATACAGAAAAATATGATGAAATAACATCCATAAAGACTCTAGTATTTCCACAACTAAGTATATTTCTCATTTCTATGATCTTATGAAGTATATAATTCACCTATTGATCTACATGAACCCAATAATAGAGACATAGAACATATTTGGATGTGTAATGAAAATCAACACTTCCATTTATTGTATTGATATTATAATTTCAGAAAACCATCTTTTATGTATTCCGATGATATTATATTTTCATTTGATAGGAACCCATAGACTTGTCATGCTGACTTGATGCGTATTTATTTGGAAAATCGCATGATTTTAGGGATCTTTTGTCGACACGGTGGTTCCCTCATGAAATGTGATCCACCAATTTTTTGTGTTTGGGCCACAGTTCCATTGAAATTTGAAGTTCGAATGTCCTACCCTTATATGTTAAGGTGCAATTCAGTTTGTTTCCACTCTACCCTTAATGTGGGTTTTATGAAAATACCAAAAAATTATTTGGAGGAGGAACAAAATTATTCGAATGTATGGAATAAAATTGAAATCTTATAAGATTAATAATATTAATAGTCAAAATATAGCAGGTTAAAACCTTACATTTGAAACATATATTGGTCAACAGATTGCCAAACCTATAAATATATGAATTATTCCTCACTATGGGTAAATAAAAAGACTGTGGTAGTATTAAACCCATTAATGGGATACCATCATCCCAACTATTAGGGGTACCGTATTCTATCTATAAAATGGGGTACATACAATATCATGTTAATGTAATCATCTAGGAATTGACATAATCTCATTCCTTAGATGGAGGTATTGCACCCATTCCACTAATAGGGTAACTAAACACAAAAATTTGTTTGGGGGGTTATGAACATTTAAATAATATATTGTTAAAGTTAATACATTTCCATAACCTAAATTAAATACTTTTTTCCATGCCTGATCATGAACATGAATTGCAATAATGGTATTTTCACCAATAAGCATTCATACTCAACCTTTTAGAAGGAAAATGTGTGAGGATTTATTTTTTTCTCTAACATTATCATCAAAATTTCATATGGGTATATGGTTGAGGATAATAATTAATACCCCACAACACTATCTCTATTGAAATGATCCATCTAAATATTTTGATCTTATAAATTCATAGAGAATGTCTACATATCCTAAATGAAAAATAACACATATAAGGAAATGATCCCTCACATAAGAAATTAATATATGTATATATCTATAATATTTATAGACAAAATCTTCTCAATGGGAATCTATCACCTTTCATTATATAAATAACATATCAATTTTATAATATCACTTAGAAAAATCTAAACATCAATGCAATCCACTTCTAGATGTACTACAATAAAATATAAATTAAATAATTTTCAAAGAATTTATAGATTACCAACACTATATTCACATCATACAATAATTATCATGTTCTCTTGAATATTTTTGGCATCCCCAAAATTCTTAAATTAAATACTTTTACATAAATCTCATAATCCATCTCATATCAAAATGGGCATTTTATAAAAAAGTTGTCACACACAATCCATATTTAACGTCATTACCATGTCATAGATTCCATTAAATAAATAAAGTAATTTCTAATCTCCCTTGAAATCTTTATAACAATTACACCATCCAAAATAATTATTTTACTCTGATACTAAAGAGATGGAAAAAAAATTCATTTTTTTCAATTGTTATATTTCAGAATTCATATCATATTTTGACATTAATAAATCATATATTCATCATATATCATTTTCTTATTTGGATTTATTTTTTAACAACATTAATGTTTATAAAAAAGAATATAATTACAAATTTATATTATTTTGTATTAATGTAATAACATAATAAGTGGATATATGAACTATCATCATATTTTACAATGTTATCATGGTTTATTAGAATTTACATCAAAGTAAATCTGCCTCATTAAATTAAAAGTTTGATACTATCATTCACTGGTATCTTACACTTTTCTAATTCAAAAAATAAATATAACCAAACATATCAAGAAATTAAGCCACATTTACTACAATAAATCTTATTATTTTCAATATCATTTTTCTTTTATGATATATTTTGTATCTCTATCATTTATGAAACATTTATTATATTTCACATTAATTGTTTTATTGAATAAAATATGTAATTATATATGTCATGAAGAAAAATCGATGGTTGTCGGTCTTAAAAATACTAATTTTTTTCAAACGGTGGCTTCATGGTATGAAAACCAATGAAATTTTAGTTAATAAAATAACATGAAGGGTAAAATGGTATAAAATAAGGGACTCTTTTAAAATTATTTTCATAAAGGGGAATAAAATCAATAGGGATGTCATCCAACCAATTGATGTCCTAGATGACCTCATAATTTGTAATCTCATCCATAATTGTTTTTTCTTTATAAAACACATGCATAATGATATGATTGAACTTCAGATCTGAGTGAAGGAATCCATCCCTCGAGTTGGGAGTATCCACACAAGATGTACCATGACATTCTGTAGAGCTTTCATGTTGGTGGTTGAATCTCATTCAATCCAGATGTTTTTCCTCTGTTTATTCCTTATAAAGGTTATTATATTAATAACACTCAACATAAGTTCCTCCAAAGATGATCGAATGCCCTAAGATCCATATATGAAAACAAGTAGCTATCCAATGTGGTCCCTATACAATACTCCACATCCCCTGGGACCCTGGTTACCCTTAGAGGCCCCATAAAAATTAATCTAAATTCATTACAGGAGAGGAAACATTTAAAAGTATTTAAAAGTGTGTTGTGGATAACTATAATTACCTTCAACATTAAGTTTCTGCAAGATGCTGAAATGGAATACAGATTTTTCTAGTATCCCAATAGAATGGAATCATCTTCACATATGGAAATAAAAATACACACCCATCCATTATAAATAATTAATGATATATTATAATATAAATAAGAAATTATTTAATATGATACCACATTAATTAGATCATATAAATTATCGAAAAAATTAACTTAATCTGGTGATATGCATCAAAACTAGCACAATGTAGAATATGAGAGTAGATGGAGTCCAAAAGTGACAATATGTAATTAAATAAATCAATAATTTATGTCAATATTATATAAGATGTATCACATAAAACAAAAATATGATTAGTGTATTCCATATACCGATTGCATATATTGTATTTAGAGAAAATATGGACAACAAAATATTAAGGAAATGTATCAATGGGAACCCGGTTGTGGGAAATTCTGCAGAAAAGAGTGATTCTTAAAGGTTTAATCCAAGTATTATACAAAATTTAGCCATGAAAATTCAGTATATATATTTCTATATAAGTGTCTGTAAAACTTTTAGAGTCAAGAATACCGTTGTTAACAGGTTCCCAAATAAAAAATTTGTTACTGTAGGAGAATGGCTATTAATCTTTAACACGATTAACAATACTAATAATATTAAAAACAGGAATACACATGAAATCCTTTATAGGAACACTAGTGTGATTAAGTAAATGATAAGAATAAACCATATAAACTAGAGGAGATCAATTCTTGTTATCGAACCAAATGTTCATAGATTAATATTTGGTAATCATCTACCGTTAATTATTCATTATATTATAGAAGGATTGTTTAATAGAAGGATAGATTTAGGATTTTATATAATAATGTTTACCTTTATTTAGTGTTCCAAGGAATCATTTATTTGTTATTAAAATATCATATTAAAAGTGTTTTTAATGGAAAAGACTATATGAATGACAATAGAGGGATAAATTTAGTCATTCAATAAACGTGCAATTTTTATCATCATCATGTATTATAGATAACATAGATATATAATTTTGAAAATACAAAAATTATAAAATTAATAAGTTAATAATTTAATACTTTACAAAATTTAGTGAAAATTAATATTACCAAAATTTGATTTATGTTTGAAAAAAATCATACATTTGGTAAAAATAATAAAAACTACTTATAAATGACTACCCATCAGAAATAAATACAAAATAGGGATTTAAGATTTAAAAATCAACTATTTGACAGTTGATGTTATAATGATATAATTTAACCCAAACATTATAAGAAATCCATCCTTGATTCAAGGTATCTGTGGATATAACATATCAAAACATATCCATGAAATTGACATGAATTGTGGTCTATCTATCAAATACTTAGATGCCCTAGACATAAAATTCTAGTAGGTACCACTTCTATAAAACATAATCTTGTATTTTTCTTTCAAAAATAAATTTGTTGATCACCATGATGGGAAACAGTTCCCTCACCATCAAACATGACTCTTGTTAGTATCACCCAACCATGGAATCCCTTGATAATGAGGTATCCGATACAAAATAATTATATAAAATATATACTGATTTCTTAAATGAAACATAAAAAAATTTATTCCCTAACTATAGAAAAATAGAAATTAATTTTTAAATGATTAAAATCTCTAAATATAACAAGTTTTATAAAAAAATTTAGTTGTGAGAATGTTTCAGAATACCCAATTTCTATACTTTTCTTCCATAAAGATGGATTTATTTATTTGAAACCCTCCAACTATATGATTATACATTTTTTAAGAAATATTTTTACAACATGAAAGAGAATATTTATCATCATCCAACGAACTCGTCAATTCATTAGTTCTTCTAATGAAGTTAAATGTACAACACTTCAGTTCTTCTAATCTTGTTCCCTGGACATTCATTCTAAGTATCTCAGGAGAGAATTTATTTAGAAATTAAATTCTACATAATAAATATATAAAAAAATAAAGGGTAAATTTTTCAAAATAAAAATATTATGAGGGTAATTTAATTTTATTAACAACGGATAAATGCTTCTATAAATTAATGATATACCCATTTGATGGTATTATAATCCTAAATGAAAAAACACATCAGAATAAAATATGAATATAATGACATCATATAAATTTAACATAATATATTTTAATTGATCTACCCCATAGCTATAAAATAAAATATAAACATTTTAAATAAAAAAATATTGAAAAATACAAAAAAACGAAAAAAAACATTTTATTTCCTTGTTGAAATTCATATTAAATTTTTTAATTAATATGAACTTTTATTAACAGCCTATTATTTAGTAGGGATAAAAATATTATAATATTGATAAAAAAATCTCCACATTTTATACATTAATGTTGTCTCCCCTATGTGTAATAAATAATTTATATTTTGAAAAATATTCAAATAAAAATATTTATAAAAAAATATAAAAAATTTTATTAATGTTTCGAAATTTCCCCCTCGTTGGGATATGAGATAAAAAATAAAAAACACATATCTCATCATTTATGTCACTGATATATATACAATGATATTTTTGAGAAAATAATTAGAAATATATGAATATATTGATAAAATAATTCAATTGAATATATTGTGTTCCTATAACAGAATTGAAATATCACTCATAAAATGAAATACATATATTTAATTAAATGATAAAATATAACATTAAGATTGAAAATTAATATGAATTTGTGGTTAAAAATTATATTGTGATTTTTTATTTTAAAATAACTGCATTCCGTAAATGCTTACAATACTATATTAATCATAAAGTGAAATGTAAACTTTATTTTTTATATAATCATGGGACTAATATTTTTTATTTTCATATTATTATTAAAGAAACTACCATAAAACTCATCAATGAGATTATATTTCACTTCCAATAATTAATCACGATCCTTTATTTGTATATATTAATGCACAACTAACTTCATCATCTCATTAATTGATGGATTCTATTGATCAATATTTTTTACAAGATCAATAATGACTTCATCACATTATTAATTCCCTTTTCATTGTATTTATAGATATTTAATAAGATATAAATTATAGTAATTAACATTCATTGTATACATGTACCTTGATCCCTTATATTTAATGATATATTTTATCAATTTTTTAGAGTGGTTTCTATTTTGTACATTGATTATTTGAAAAAATAATTTACTTTCAATAACTAAGTATACCATTTTAATCATATATATTGATTTTTGAATTTTTAAAAGAATATATTGAATCTTTATTACTTTATAAATTATCCATTGTATAAATTCAAATAAAATATTAATATTATTTATTGAAAAATTTTATGAAATATTTATCCTTTTTCATAAATAATGAAATGTATTATTTCAATGGAATATTTTATTCTGTTATCCTAGTATGAAAAATTTATATATGAATTTCATGAAAAATATATTTCATAGAGTATAAAAATGGAAGGCTTTTATTATATTACCAATTTCTTCCTGATGAACATAATGAGTTTGAGATAGTTTTATCCATTTTGTTTTTATAATTTTCATTAAATGAGAATTATCTTTGAAGATGATAGTGATTTAAGTTCTAAACTGTGTATTTTTTATCAACTAATTAACAAAAAAGGAGATGTTTTCTAATTAGGTTATGTAACATTATTATCAAAATATCTCTGCCAATATTTATAGATTTATTGTATGCAATAATAAAAAAATTTCAATATAGCTTAAATACATTTCAAGGATAATTTTAATGAAATAATTCATGGATTTTAAAAGTATTATTATCATCCAATATCAATTATGTAAAATATCACACCCAATATAAAAACTCAAACTTTCATCATTTGTGAAATAATCTTATAAACTTTTTATTTTTACAAAAATAAATACTCTTTACATTTTAATTATAAAAATGAACCCTCATTTTTTGTAATATATTTAATAAAAAAATATTAATCTTATAGTGATTTTCAAATTATCTTATAAAGAACACCTAGAGATAAATTAGACATATCATTAAAATAAACCATGTTTATATACATTTCATCATCTGATTCAGATAACTGCTCTGTCATATAAAACACACAAATTAACATGGGATTGAATGAATCATAGTTTCCCATAAAATATTTTCTAATTTCTATCTTTTACAATTAATCACTTATTAAAATATGAGTTCATGTTTTTAAAATAATATAAGATATATCAATTTTAAAACATTATTCTGAGGGTTGAAATTTATTCAATAGATATAATGTTAATATAAGTAGCTGAACTGTTACTTGAAACTGTAAAAGATTTTGTTTAGCATTGAAATTAATTAATCTGACATATATTCAAGCCCATATACATTACTTGATAATAATATATTACTTTCATTATTCTTTGATAAATTTTGATCAAATGGTGGAATATAAATAACATTAAATTTCACTAAACACGCATTATTAAAAACCAAAAATTTAAATTTATTTAACATATTGATTTTATATTTTGTTGAATATATTGAAATACCATTTATAAAGAATAAAATAGTTATTTGCATGAAAAAATTATAAAATTAAAAAAAATTATATGTAATCAACCAGTGTTCTATTTTGATACACATCTATAAAATATGGTTTTATAAAAAAAATGAATTAATTACTTAAAATTTTTAAATTGAAAATATTTCAAAATTTATTTAAATATAATGGTTGAACCCCCCACAAATAGATTGAATTAATGTACCATAAAAATAGACATAATAATAAATTATTTACACATTAATAAATGATATAAATTCAAAAAAATAGTTTGTTTTGGAATATATAAAAAATTACCATGCACCAATAATATTAGTTCATCATCTATTGGGATGTGAGAACATCTTTTTAGAATGGATGTCATTGAGGGAAATATATTTTCAAGTGATAATGTTTTAGCATAAAGAATCTCTCATACACATATTATCATGGGTTTTTACTAAAAATAAGAATCAATTTCCCTTTAAATAAATACATGAATTCATCTAAATAACTTACCATTGTTGATTTAATATATCATTTACATGTTTCTTTATTGACACATAGTATGATTTCATAGAAATGGTCGTTTTTATAGGTTATAAATTCAATTAATTTATATCTAATTATATATATTGTTATTTTAGGAATATATTTAGTATATATCATTTCAAATTATTTTCTTCCATGAAATTGTTTTTTGAAAATTTTATAGAGACATAATGTGTAACACTATCTTTTTTAACTTAGTTTTACAATAAATAGATATGGCAGTATTCTAAGATTCTTTATTCATACAATAATCAAAATTTGTGTGAATTTATAATGAAATAAAATTTTCTTATAGATTATATTTTGATTTAACAATGAAATATTTTCAATATATGTGTACAAATCAATGGAAATATTTATATTCTGATTTTTTATATTTAATATAATTTTATTCTAAAGAATTATACTTTCCATTTGTCATCAATAATTCTTGTGATAGTTTAAAAAAACCACATGTATTTTTTAAAATTTTTCATTCATAGTAAAAAATGTAATATAATTCTTATACTTACCTGATTTTTTTTATTTTCTAAAAAAATATTCTTCAATACAGTATAAGTTATGTAATGGTTCATAAATGAAATTAATAGTTTAGAAAAATAATTTTCAAATTAATCTTAAGTGTTAAATTATTTATCTCCATTCGAATAATGTTATGATTCATATTCACTATCATATGTATACATTAGAAAATTTATATTATGTTTCTTCCAATATTCTCATATGTTTTTAGCACTATTTTACCTTACAAAAAACTTTTCACATTTCTTGAAAAATTTATATTAACTAAAAACACCTATAATATTCTGCATGTTTAATAATAATGAATTGATTAAGTTTAATTAATGAAATGATAGGTTACCTAAATATTAAAAAGATAAAATTAAAATAGTTTAATTTATTGTTTCTTTTAAAATTGGGAAATTAAATTGAAAATTTAAATGAATTTTTTAAATTTTTTATAGATATTGATTGTTTTTCTAATTTATAACTCTCAAATTTGATTAATGGTAAAATTTCAGAGCTTTTAATTTCATGTTGAGATTTGAGGATGTATGAAAAGTGTAGTTTATGTGTTGGGGTATTTGGAAAACTCAAAATGCATGCATATTTTTGTAAATATTCATTATGGATTCATGATAGATTTCAATAAAAATATTTTAAAATATACAATGATAATAAATTATGGGATTTAATATATATGGAATTAAATTAATATAATATGAAATAATTTGTTATAATTTTTATTTTTGTTATGTATTTGATAATTTTGTGGAAATTTTTTATTCTTTAAGTTATAAAATATATTCAATTATAATAATTACCTTAAACCATGAAAAAAACCCACATATCCCACCGATGGAAGGGGTCGTCTTCCAATGAATGAATCCAAAAGATCCAATAAAGACTGGTGAGGTGTTAGGCCTAAAAAAGAGGCATCAATATCATCTAGAGTGTGATTATGTAGAGTACAGTATGCATAGCTTGGGATAAGTCCTGCTTAGGATATGTTGTGTGTATGACCCATGTACATGTGAACATTAATTTGGGTGCCTAATGTAGTACATGTTTCTGAGTCGTGTACAGAATGTGTTTCGTTATAAATTCTCACCACTCAAATTCTCTATTTTGATGTGGTATAATTGATCCTAGTTATTATTCAAATTTTACATATACAACATCATCTTCTATTTTAGTCATGTACCCAGCCTCAAACATATGGTTCCACCATCCTCATCTAGTCATAGGCTTCATCATAGATCACCCATCGTCCTCGGTGATAAAAAAACAATTTTCCCAAATTTTTTTGTTGGTATTGTTTACATCTTCCACAACCATGGACTGGGGATGCCACTTATTGCCTCTAATTCTTCATTAGACCCCGATGAATAATATTGTGTGCTCTCTCTTTCCAATATGAATGCCAGAGGTGTTGAGGAAGAGTCATGAAAAAATTCTCCCACTATTGATCTATTAATTTTTACTACAGCCTTCACCAACCCTTCCATATCCTACACTAACCCCATAAACTAAATGAATGCATAAAGGATGATCCCATGCTACTAGAAAATATCCACACCCACATCCCACGTGAATTTCATCCATACCAAATATAGAAACACCCAAAATAATTTTCTTTCGAATAAAAAATATATTGGATATCGATGATCTTATATTGATGACAATGTTTATCCAAGGAACTCCATACATCATTAAATAGATAAAAATATTCCTGTTAATGACGTATTTGGACACCACAGAGGAGCCCTGCTTCTTGGCTAAATGGTAATGTTGTTTTATTGTTACTTTTGTTTTAATTTTAATTAATTTTAGTAGTTTATTAATAATTTTTCTTTTATTTTTTTACACAAACCATGTATGTTATCATTTAAGTCCCACCATTATTATTCTTATTTTTTTTCTTCTCGTTATTATTCTAATTATAATTATTCTTTCTATTTTTATATTATTTATTTATTTTCAATTTTTTTTTATTCTATTATACTTCTATCTATACCCGACATTCTCTCTCTATGTATATATATGTTTCTTCCATAATTATTATTATATATTTTTATGTATTTTTAATATATTATCAATTATATTCTTTTTTTATTTACTTATTTTATTCATCTATTTATTATTATGAAATTTTGTTCTTATAATAAACATTTACTGCAAAACATGAGTATTCACCTAGGGTAGTTATGTGGTGTTTCTATTCATTATGTTTTTCAATTTATATTTTTTATTTATGATTGTTGTAATCAACAGTTAATTTTATGAGTGACATGATTTCCCAACATGAAACTAACCTCAAACACACATATATTTATTTTTTATCATTTCAATCCCTTCTATTAAACAATATCCCTTCATTTTATGATGTTAAACAATTTACTGGATGAAATGACATGGGATTAAGTCAGGTCCTGGAAGGTGTCACATTCTTGATTGAGGTGCTTCATTATTGTTGATTAAAATGGGATGTGGAATATAGTTTTATACATGCATTATACATTTCACAATCACTTAATAAATTAATAGTATCTTAATATAGTTTTATACATGAATTTTACATTTCACAACTATGGTCATCCCCTATTACACACTAGGAAATAAATTATTTTTTTAAATGCCCAATGCCTTGTGTGTATCATATATCATTAAAAAATATAATTTATGCTTCATATTTTTCATCATAAAACACTTTAAAACTAATAATCAGTTACTAAGAAAATAAATTTCTGATAAATAAATAAAATTTTATATTCAAACTCTATTTTGTAAACAAAAAATCTTTTTTTTAATTTCAAATTTTCTTTACTAAATAAATAATTTCATTTAAAATAAAAAATGTGATACCAAAGAACCTAGAAATAGTATATATAATTTTTTTAAATAAAAAAATATTTCTTGTAATGGAATATATACATTAAATAATCATTATAGGGGTAAATAATGACAGTCTCATTATATAAGATAAAAAACATTCTTTCTATCATTTTTAAATTGTGAAATAATTCACTAGAAATATTCCATTTGTAAAAAAATGAGGAAATATAAAAATAAACTCTATAAAAATATTATTTACATATATATACGTTCATATAATTTTTTATAAAAATAGGAATGTTAGGAAATGATATTTTAAGGAAAAAATAAAATAATGTATTTTTTAATGAAATTTCGTTTACCACATTGTAATAATTTGAGTCGTAAAAACCATGAATGAATAAAAATAATTATAACATATAATATGAATAGAATAATTAAATTTCGGAAATAACATGTCCAACATTATATTTCTAAAACTCATAAAAGAATATTTTTATATGATATTAAAATATGCATCAAAGAAAATAAATTGACACATATTTCATTACCTTGAATCTGACTCATCACTTATGTTATTTATATTCCTGAATAATAAAAATAAATTCATTATATAAATGATTAATAATATTTTTTAAATAAATTATTCCTTTTATTACACTTATTATCATGTTCTATACAATTATATAACCAATTTAGTTTACATCTTATTTTTTGATGATATTTATCATATATGTCCAAAATTAATTGAATAAGTTGACTATGATCAAAGTGTTCATTTTCAGACATCTACTAAATAATAACAATGCAATAATTGTAATTTTAATATGTCAATTATAATTTTAAGGAAAATCATGAATGTTTTTTAAATGAACAATATTTCTATAATAGAGGTAATAAGACATTATAATATATGAATAACATTTCAATTTTTCTATGATTGTTCTGAAATGAAGTTAAGTAATGTGTTAAATTTACATAATCATAATCATATAATAAACACCATATTTTTTTAAATATATATATATATATGTCTATATATATATCATCCATGTGTTTTAATGATAAAAATTAATCACATCGATTCATGAATGATGTAGTCCACACATACGCACAAACATTTGTATCATTTTTTGTGTAAGAAAGAAAATGATATATTATATATTAGTGATGAAAATTATTTCATGAATAAAATAATCACTTCACAAATTTTTCTTTATTACCTTTCATTTAAGCAGATAATGAAGAACTAATCTCATCACATAAGGAGGTTGTAGTCTTCCATAGACACATGCACCATTATTGTATTCCTCGCAGAATGAAATTTAATAAATCCTATTTGATATAATAAAAAATAAATAAATTATTTATTTAAAATATATTATACATACTTTTAATCCAATATTATCAAAATCATTTAGATATGATTATTGGAAAAAATTACATTGGTTCTCGAGCTAGTAGTCTAACTTACACATGAATTGTGATTTTGTATCCCATTTGAATGGGAAGAGACTGAATTAGGTTATTAAATTAAATTAATAAAATATTATTATTCATTAAGCATGGTTGAAAGTGTTTAATAAATAATTATTAATTTTTTATAGTAGATGAATAAGAAATAATTATTAATGGTAATGCATGATGCCTCTTCTTCAGAAAACAACCATAGGTTACCAAGAAATGAAATCATATAATGAATTTCTTATCATTTCATGGTTTCTATAATGTGTGTATGGAATTATGTATGTTATTTTCATAGGTCCTAAAAAATAAATAGGACTTTTAGGGTGTGAGGTGTAGATGAGAGTTGGTTGGATTTTATAGGTGAGGTGGTTGACACACATATAATTTACCAAATGAAAAAGGGGTATCAACATTTTTCAAATACCACAAGGCTCCATAATTTACCATTCATGATACGTCTAATAATAAAGGATTAAATTTTACAATAAAGTGAATTTTAATGATTTTTTATCTCATTTTAAATCTTATATGATTGGTTTAACCTCATTTAAAATTGATATTTACATTAACTCCAGTAATTAATTATTATTATTATCACTAATAATTACGGTAAAAATTAATTGAAAATATTAGATATGTTAATATTTTCTCATTACAAATATTAAATGCATTTATTAAAATTATATTTATCAATTTCATATATTTTATTTTAAATTTCAACTAACATAGACGATGAAAATGTGAATAGTCGTAAAGTTTATTTTTTCTAAGAAACATATATTTTATATTAACTCTCTAACTAAGAATAATATTCAATAAATATTTATATGAATACATTATATATAGTAAGTTTAAATAAATACCCAATAATATTTGATTTATTTCATTCAATAGGTTAATCATTATGGTATATAGAACATCCAATCTGTATACACAATAATAATCTTATACTAATATCCAAATAATGTTTATCAAAAATAAATAAAATTTATTAAATATATCTGAAAAATTATTATGTTACAGTATATCATAATAAAAAATTAATGGGAGCTTAAAATTTCATAATTTTTTTAAATTATAAATATTTAAAAAATACATGAATGTCAAATTATTCACTAAAAAATATATTTTTTCCAAAAAAACAAAAAAAATGAACCATAAGTTAATTTTATATGATAAATTAAAAATTGATATTTAATTTTTACAAATTAATATTTTAAATCATACAAATTTTACTTTATAATTAAATATTATAATTAATTATTGATAACAATATTAGATTTCTTTTCGATTTATCAAAATACATAATATTCTTATAATATATAAAAAATCTAAATCATATTTATAATCATGAAAATTTTTTATTATATCATAGAATGGGTTTTTAAATTACCTCTCCATTTTGAAAAATCAGGTCCCTTCAAATTCAACCACTTATTTAAAAAGTGAGTGTAAAAACATAGAAATTTCAAGGAATTTTTTTTACTTTATTGCTTTGGGATTTTACGAGTACAATGTTTTTGAAGGCACCTGATTCAGAGTCCCAGTGTTCCCAGAATCAATTTTAGAATGTTATCTTGGGTACGTTCACTGAAAAAACGAGCGGGTTTTCCTAACATTTGAACTGGTACTTGGAATCGAAATCCGAGGACACCGATGGAACCGTAGCACTGGTAATTTCATAGGAATACCTTTTCTAGAGTTGGGTTTTCTTGAGTGATGTTGTTAAATAAATGGGTTAACTAAAGAGTGAAGTAAAATTTTTCCTACAATTTTTTATTTCTATTCTATGTAGTTTTAACCTATGCATGGAAGTTGGAGTGGGACACACTAAATCCTAACTCAACTTAGTAGGATATTAGTGAGGTGGGTCCCCCATGAGCCCCACCCCTTCAATTCCATTAAAACTCCATCTTGCAAATTAATTTTTTAACTCACCCACTCCCCCACTTAAATTTCTAGTCAACTCTCACATTAACTAGATTGATTAAAGCTATTCAATTTAATTAATTTAGAGTTTGAGTTTTGAATTTCTGGAATTCATGGAATGTGTTAATAAAATAATTCTTCCTTATTTTATTTGGGGGATTTAGTTGTGTGAGGAGATTGGGAGAAAATACACAAAGCCTTAGGGATCTTCATCTTCTTCGTTGGAGAACATGAGGAACACCAAGACTTCGATGAAGAATGTTATCACTGCAAGGAGAGATCGAAATTTTGTATCATCTTTTCTCCTTAGCCAGTGTGTGATGCCTTCCCCGATGAATGATTACGCACCTTACATCGTTCTTCTTCTCATGTCATAGGAAGTGAGACATCTTTCCTCCTCTGACGATCTCTGTCAACTTGTACGGAGCCTCACCCCGCGACGCCGCTTTCCGCGATGCTCATCGATCGTCAACTCATTATCAAGATAAGGGATTGTTTTTATGTTCGTGACTTATTTCGGCATTCATTGTTAATTTCTTTAGCCTCCTGTTATCAAATTAAAGGGAGGAGGTTGGACCGTACAAACTGGATTGTTTTTATCTTCGTGGCTTATTTTGGCATTTTCTGTTAATTTCCTTAGCCACATGTTATCAAATTAATGGGAGGAGGTTATACCGTAAAAACACGGACGATACTCGTCCCCTTTGTTGATGTTCAACATTGTGGATTGGAACGAAGGTGGCGCGGTGCAACGACACCGTGCAGGAACGAGGAATAACACGCGGTGAAGGAGCGCAGTGCCGTCGCGCCGCGCCGTTATGGCCGAAAGAAGTCGCGGCTGGGGTGGAGTAGCGGTGAAGGGGCACGGTGCCATGAAGCTGTGCCGAAGAACCATGGAGGGCCGCGTCTGGGGCAGGCCACAGCGGAGGGGTGCGGGCACCCAGGACGGATTGACCGCACCGGGTCGAACCACCCTCGTCGGGTCGTAACCCTACGATGGGTCGGGCCGCACAAGCTGGGTCGGGGCGCGACAAACAGGTCGGGCCATGCCCAACTGGGCCGGACCCGGACTCAGTTCAGGTCAACCCAGTTTGGGCCGACCCAGGGGGTCTTGGGCCGGGTCGGTCTGGATCCAAAACCCCCTAAAATCGGACAGCTTCGTTCAAAGTCCCATAACATGGGCTACAAACCTCCGATTGACACACCGTCAGTTGCGATGCAATCCTTGGATTGACATGGTCTTTTCGGTGTTTTATACTCAAGGTTTCAGAAATCTTTGGGGATTGTCGGGTTGGTTCGAACACGAAACCAAACGGGCCCTCCTAGTGGAAACACTTATAACATGAGCTACAGATGTCTGATTGATGTGCCATCGACTTTGTTGGATTAATCTTAGTGAGATGGTTCTTTTGACATTCTTCGTTCGAGGTTTGGATGCAGTTGGAGTATGGTTGGGTTAATTTTGACTTAACAACCAACCGAGCCCTTGGGATGAAAAGCCGATAACTTTCAGACTAGACGTCCTTTTGAGGAACCGTCAGCGGCATAGGTAATAATGTTGAGAAACGGTCCCTATGAGTATACCCTAAGAGAGTTAGGGGTACAACAATGATACGGTCGGGTTGGTTCGTACACGAAACCAACCGGCCCCCCGAGATGAAAAGTCTAATAACACAGAGACCGTGCGTCCGATTGACGCGCCGTCTGTTGTGTTGTGATTCCTGTGACATGGATGTCCTTTGGGATACTTCTTCGTGGAACATTGTGATATGTGGTGTATCGGCCAGTAACTCATTGAGTGGACCCTCTCGGTGACGAGCGAGTGGAGTACAGAGACCATGTAGCTAGATGAGACATAACGACTGCTGATCGGTCGACTCGGAGTGATTCAGATAGCCTAGTGGAGAGCGCTTGGTTGTAGCAGAAGACCCACGACGGAGGAGCACATGGTTATAGTGGAAAACCTGTGGTACTCAACCGAAAGAGTATCTCTGTAGGCTATGAGGTATAACACTTGGTTGTAGTGGCTGACCCATGGTGGGAAGCACTTTGTTGTAGCAGCAGGCCCATAGTACTCGACAAGTGGAGTACTACATCAGTCCAAGGTTAGTGGGATGCGCTTGGTTGTAGAGGCAGGCCCACTGTACTCGATAGAGGACGATTTCTCCAGTAGCTGTGGTTTCGACCTCACGAATAAAATCCTGGTCTAAGCTGATTCTTTACTTTTAATCATTATCTTAGATGTGATTGACTTGATATCCTGTGTGGATTGGATCATGTTTTCTTGTGTGGATTATGTTATGTTTTCCTGTGTGGATTGGGTCGTACTTTCCTGTGTGGATTAAGTTATACTTTCCTGAGTGGACTGGGTTGTACCTGAGCTCGTGAGTTGGAGCTGAACATGATTTTATGACCTAGGTATCTGTATGGTCATATACCTGAGTAGTGTTGGATGTTATTTCGTGATTGTATATTTTCTTTTTGGTTTATCCTAGTTGAATTTTTTGAGACCGTGAGGGTCTCGGGGTCCCTACTGAGTATCGTTATACTCAACCTTGCACGTGCTATGCCCGCACTACATTGTGTTGGTTGCAGACGACGGATAGCGCTGATCATGGTTGAGGCTTGTGAAGTGGGATAGAACCTGGAGGTGGACTATCAGGTGGGACGTACATGGAGAGGACAACCAGACTCGATGAGATGACGAGACTGACTGTACACACCCTCCAGGTGGGAGATCCGGAGGAAGACTTAGTGGTTGCAGCTTGCTTTTTGTTGTTGTAATTTCCTTTCAGTTGTAGTTGTACTTTTCAGTTGGGTTTGTATTCTGGCCCATTTACTTTTCATCACTTTCTTTTGTACTTAGTGTTTGCTTCCTCGTGTACTCTATTGTGTTGATTACTTTTATAAAGGAAATACCTTCCCTTTTTATTGGTATTTATGCCAATGGTGCTGGTCGCCAGCCCCTGGCCTATGGAAGGTGGTATTGGGCTAGTCAGGGCACGGGTCCCGAGGATGGGTCTTGACAAATGGGTATCAGAGGAGTCGGTTCTAAAGCATAACTCAGGACTCTGATAATACTTCTATGTGAAGCAATAGTGTTAAGGGTATTGAGTATGGTTATCAGTCCAGGGTGTCCAGTGTTGGTGTAGCGGCCAATGTATCCATACACTAGGACCATGCCTTCTAATTTCCGACTCAGTGCACAAGAACACTGATTGCATGTGTGTTTCAAAATTTTCCTTTGTGATTACTTTGTGTCAGCTCACCAGGTATACTGTTTTGGCCGTGGCGCACCTGTTTCCTTTTAAGATGGCCCCATTATGGTACCTAGCTAGGGTTCTGAGTGTTGTACTATATGGCAGCCCACCGAGCGACGAGGCCTCGGTGTTGGGCCCCATTACAGTAGAGGCACTAGTGGTACCTCTACCCGCCGAGCCACCGATGCCACCATCCCCAGCAGCTAAGAGTGCATGTCTCCATAGTGCACTACATGAGTTTTAGGGTCAGAGACCGCCCAGGTTTTGCAGAGAGACGGACCCATAGGCAGCCGTGGATTGGCTAGAGGCTGTTTTTCGAGTTTTCAGATTGGTAGGGATGCCATCAGACATCATGGTGATACTTGCTGCCAGCCTCCTTCAGGAAACAGCAGGCAGATGGTAGAGCCTGATGCTCCAGGTGCACGATGATGAATCACTTTTGTGGGCAAACTTTGAGAGCCTGTTCCGGGCAGAGATTGTACCAGCCACCGTTTGAGTGGTGCGTATTCAAGAGCTACTTCATGTTCATCTGGGTACCATGATGGCGGCACAGTATTCAGCGAGGTTCACCGATATCTCATTCTACTCAACAGATATGGTACGGGACCCATTATTCAGGGCCCTAACCATCGAGCAGCGGCTCAGGCGAGATATTAGAGCTTCATTTGTTTCACATAGCATCCCGATGCAGACATGGGTGTTAGAGAAATCCCTCTCAGTGGAGAGTTTCCTTGCTGAGAAATCTCTAGCAGTAGGACCCACCACTAGCTGGCATGCAGTATAGTCTTCTATAGCGGTCAGTAGACATATGATGTAGAGGTTCAAGAGGACCAGACCTACAGGTGGTCGACCGCATAACATTGGATCATGTGTGCGAGGCACCCTGGGTGGGGAACCACTTACCTAGAGCGGATAGTTATACTCCTGCGGTGGGGTTGGTCACGTGGAATGTGACTATCCGACCCTCCATATAGATGACCAGAAGATGAACGAATGACTACCCAGGCAGAGGCATAGGTTTGATCGATGCAAGGGTGTTTTCCGTGCAGCTAGAGTTGGACGACGCTTCGAGGTGTTTCCACCACCACCACCAGGAGATCTAACCCGACCGCAGGGAACAAGTGGACATGGGAGAGCTCAGCTTCAGGCATCTGAAGCATAAGACTATGGAGATCTAGAAGATGGCGGACAAGATCAGGACTAGTTCTAGGCATGGGACCATTGATCATGGTGCTTCTAGGTTCTTTGTTGTTGTTTGTGGTTGTTGTGTGTCTTTGTACTTGAGCTGCAGTAATAAAAGACACTTTCCCCTATGACGTTTTGTTCCACTCTTTTTGTGTACTAAGAGGTTCTGGTTTAAACTGTTGACTTGACCCTCACTTTTGAGATTCCTACTGGAGGGGACCCAGTGACCACACACTGATGCCGACAGTGTGACTCAATCCTTGGAGGCGAGAGTAACGGTATGATCTTCTGGTAGTAGCGTCGAGGCCTTATAACTTCATCCATGACATGGATTAGTGTCATTCATTTCAGGATTGACTGTATTAGGAAAAGAACGTGGTTCATCCTGGGGATGAAATCAGATTTATCTTATCCGCAAATAAGAAATCTTAGCAACTCTTGTAGAACCAGAGAAGGTCCATGTCATCCAGGAATGGATGAAGACTGCACAGTATAGATAGAAGTTCTAAGCTGATTGGAGACATTAACCAAGAGAGTTCGAGAATGGCGACCACCTTTTCTTATGGGTCTCACCTAGATGTGGTTTACGGAGATTTGGCTCGGGTAACAAGTTATATCTGATGTACATCAGACCGTTCTAGGTTCTCAACATGGTAGGTGAGGTTGTTTACCGCTTGACCCATCCACCTCAGTTGCACCAGGTGCATGATGTCTCCCACGTATCTCAAATGAGGAGATATTTGCTCGACTCGACCCATACCATCGATCACGGAGAGCTGGACATGGATGACGTGGCTACTTTTGTAGAGGTTCCAGTGGAGATCGAGGATTGATAGGAGTGGGTCCAACGTGGACAGACGATTCCTCAAGTGTGCTTTCACTGGTAGCTTGAGAACCTCCAGGAGAGCACATGAGTGCGGAAGGCTTAGATGTGTTCTTAGTAACACTTTTTTTACCTTAGTGTGTGTTGAAGGTTTATGGGGACGTAAATCCATGATATGGTTGTAATGTAAAGACTCAGAAATTTCAAGGAATATTTTTTGTAATTTTATTTGGAATGTTACGGGCACACAGTTTCAGGCGGAACCCGATTCTGAGGCCCGGTGTACCCGGAATCAATTTCTGATGTTTATCTCTGGTACGTTCAGTGAACAAATGAGCGGGTTTTCCTAACTTTTGAACCGGTATTCAGTATCGAAATCCAAGGACTATAATATAAACATTGTGCCGGTAACTGCTTAGGAAGGCCTTTTCTAGAGTTTAGTTTTCTTGGGTGATGTTGTAAAAAAAATGGGTTAACTGAAGAGTGAAAAAAAAATTTTTGCTACAATTTTTTATTTATATTTTATGTAGTTTTAACCTATGCATGGAAGTTGGAGTGGGACCCAATAAATCCTAACTCCACATTGTAGGATATTACTGAGGTGGGGAGCACATGATCCCCACCCCTTCAATTCCATTTAACCTCCATCTTGCAATTTAATTTTGTAACTCACCCACTCCCCCACTTAAATTGCAAGTCAACTCTCACATTGATTAGATTGATTGAAGCTATTCAATTATATTAATATAGATTTTGAATTTGGAATTTTTGTAATTCATGGACTGTGTTAATAAAATAACCCTTACTTATTTTATTTGGGGGATTTAGTTGTGTGAGGAGATTGGGAGAAAATACACAAAGCCTTAGGGATCTTCGTCTTCTTCATTAGGGAACACAAGGAACCCCAAGAAAAAGATAAATAACACCGTCTCCGCAAGGAGAGATCGGCGTGCCATCTCATTTCCCCTCCTCAACCGGTGTGTGATGCCTTCCCCGAAGAACGAAAACTCGCCTTCCGTCTTTCTTCTTCTCACGTCGAAGTAAGGGAGACTTCGTTCCTCCTTGGACGATCTCTATCAACATGCATGGAGCCTCACCCCGCGACGCCGCTTTCTGTGATGCACATCAATTGTCAACTTGTTATCGAGGTAGGGGATTGTTTTTATGTGTGTGACTTATTTTGGTAGTCTTTGTTAATTTCCTTAGCCGCCTGTTATCAAATTAACAGGAAGAGGTTGGACCGTACAAACACGGTCGATCCTCCTCCTCGTTGTTGATGATGTTCAACTTTGTGGCTTGGAATGAAGGAAGCTCGGTGCAACGACACCACGTAGGAATGACGAATAACACACGACGAAGGAGTGCGGCGCCAGTGCGCCGCACCGTTGAGGTCGATAGAAGTCGTGACAGGAGTCGGGCCGCGATGGAGGGGTGCGACGCCGTCGCTCCTTGCCAGAGAACCATGGAGGGCTACGATTGGGGTGGTCCACAACGGAGGGGCGCGGCACCATCGCGTCGCGCCGGTCTGACAAGGGCTGCAACCTAAAGTCGTGGCGGTGCATAGGGCGAAGACCGGAATCGCCGGCCACTGGTGCGCTAGTAGGCAGGACCAACCGGTCCCACGTGGCACAACCGGCTGGCTGTTACGGCCGGACATATCCATGAAAATCGGGGGTTGTACCCCTGGACAGCACCACAGGGCAGACACTAGGGTCCGCCATTTCGAAGCAAGGGGGTGCCCCCCTGCGTCCGCTCTGTGCGCGGTCGCCCTGGCCGGATCGGCCGCACCAGGTTGGACCGCCCGCACTGGGTAGGACCACCACGCTGGGCAGGGCTGGGCCGCGCCATGCCCAACTGGGCCGGACCCAGATCTGAGTTTGGTTGACCCAGTTCGGGCTGACTGAGGGGTCTTGGGCTGGGTCGGTCCGGGCCCAAAACCCACTAAAATCAGAAAGCTTCGTTCAAAGGCCCATAACATGGGCTACAGACCTCCGATTGACGCACCGTCAGTAGAGATGCGAACCTTGGATAGAGAGGGTTGTTTCATAATTTTATACTCAAGGTTTCGGAGAACATTGGGTATGCCCGGGTTGGTTCGAACACGAAACAAACTGAGCCCTCAGAGTGGAAACACATATAACATGAGCTCCAGACATCTGATTGATATGTCGTCGACCTTGTTGGATTCCTCCTAGTGATAAGGTTATTTTGTCTTTCTTAGATCGAGGTTTGGATGCAGTTGGAGTACGGTCGGGATGATTTTGACTTAAAAACCAACCGGGCCTCTGGGATGAAAAAGCCGATAACTTTCAGACCGGATGTCCGTTTGATGAAGCGTCAGCGGTGTAGGTAATTATGTTGAGAAATGGTCCCTATGAGTATACACTATGATATTTTGGTGTACATTCGAGATACGGTCAGGTTGGTTCGTACAAAAAACCAATCGGGCCCCCGAGATGAAAAGGCTAACAACACACAGACCGGGTGTCTGATTGACGCGTCGTCTGTTGTGTTGAGTGGAAGACCTTTTGGTATACTTCTTCATGGGACATTGTGATACGTTGGATATCGACCAGTAACTTGTGGATTGGACCCTCTCGGTGATGAACGAGCATAGTACAGAGACCTAGTAGCTGGATGAGACTTGACGACTGCTGATCGATTGACACTGAGTGATTCGGATAACCCAGTGGGGAGCGCTTGGTTGTAGCGGCAGACCTGCGGTGGAGGAGCGCATGGTTGTAGTTGTAGAACAATGTCACTCAATAGAAGGAGAACCTTTGTAGGCTATGAGGGGGAGATCTTGGTTGTAGCGGCAGACCCAAGGTGGGAAGCACCTGGTTATAGCAGTATGCCCACTGTACTCGATAGGTGGATTACTATAGTAGTTCATGGTTTTTGGGAAGTGATCGGTTGTAGTGGCAGGCCCACTGTACTCGATATAGGAGGAGTTCTCTAGCAGCTATGGTTTAGACCTCATGAATAAAATCATAGTTTGAGCTGAGTCTTGACTTTCAATCTTTATCTTCGATGTGATTGACTTGATATCCTGTGTGGATTGGATCATGTTTTAGTATGTGGATTAAGTAATGTTTTCCTGTGTGGATTGGGTCGTACATTCCTGTGTGGATTAATATACACATTCCTGAGTGGACTGGGTTGTACCTGAGCTTGTGAGTTGGAGCTGAACTGCATTTGATGACCTAGGTATATGTACGGGCATATACCTAAGTAGTGTTGGATGTTTCCTCGTGATTGTATCTTTTCATTGTGGTTTATCCTAGATGGATTTTATGGGACCTTGAGGGTCTCAGGGTCTCTAATGAGTATTTTTATACACACCCCAACAAGGGCTATGCCCGCACTACATTGTGTTGGTTTCCAACAACGGACACCACTGATCGTGGTTGAGGCTAGTTGAGCGGGACGGAACCTAGAGGTGGACTATCAGGTGGGACATACACGGAGTGGATGGCCAGACCTGTGGAGCTGACGAGACTGACTGTACACACCCTTCAGGTGGGAGATCTGGAGGAAGAATTGGTGGTTGAAGCTTTCTTTCAGTTTTTGTACTTTTCTTTTAGTTGTAGTTGTACTTTTCAGTTGGTTTCGTATTCTGGCCCATTTACATTTTAGCACTTTCTTTTGTACTTAGTGTTTTCTTCCGCTTGTACTTTGTTGTGTTGTCTACTTTTATAAATTCAATGCCTTCTCTTTTTATTAGGATTTATGCCTTTGGTGCTAGCCCCAGCCCCTGGCCTATGGAAGGCAGGCTTGGGGTAGTCACGACACGGGTCCTGAGGACGGGTTGTGACAGTGAGGATTTCTTTCTGTCAATGCATTTTGAGATTCTCTTATATAATCATTAACTATATAGTTCTTCCATTGAAAAATAATATGGATAATCAAATTATTCCACAATATATTCTCTATATGGTGAGTAATTTCAATATTTTATCTATCAAAATAATTTTTTCCGTATTACTAAACAATATTATGGATCAAAACAAGAGATTAATTTGGAAAATATTTCATTAAAATGAAAACATGAAATATGTTCTGTACCTTGGATATGTTCATTTTAATAACACATGATAAGAAACTATATTATATTTCAATTTTATTTCATAATGTTCTATGAATTTTAGATGTCAATTTCCAATTTTACTAAAATGTATCAAACTATTTTGAGGAGTTACTTTATGAAATGCACAGTTCCTTACAACAAAAGATAGATCATTTATCTGATTTTCTGATTTTCTTTTAAACCATTTCTAATTTACTCTAAAATATTTCTATATCAATCACACCATCACACAAATTTCCTCTATATGATATTAACACATTATTATCCAGTCTCATACTTTATTAAAAACAGATTTATTTTGAAATAGCTATCGAAATTATTTCCCAAAAAGTTCCATTTTTTATAATTGAATGAAAACTATTGTTATAAGAATACCAAAAAAGATATTGATGTATTTCACAACACCCTTATTAATCTATTGACAGTTAATGAACTATAACATCAGATATCTTAAATTTTTAATCTAAATGTTCATTATAGTGAAGATGGAATTTTTTTCTAATATTTAGATCACTACTAAAATATTTCTAAACACCATTAAAAAAAATATATGTGAACATGGGATCACAATATTGTTAAATACAGAGATAAAATTAATGAAGCCATTCTAGCTCATTTAGATGCAGTTTTGAATTATGAACCCAATAAATGTTATAATGAATGGGAAGTAAATTTTGAGATTATTTTCATCAATCAATAAGAACCCAGTTCTTTTATTACCATGATATCACCATGAAAATAAAACCATGATATCCACATATATTAATTCATATTTACACTATCACACTAGTAATGGTTTAAGTATTCAATTCGATAATTTTCCTTTTTCAATATCATAGTTACAATTCAAACATGAAAATATTGAATTTAAAAATATAATTTTCTTTTAATCACACTATTAATACTCTCAATGATCTATATATACATAAAGAAATCCATGATGATAGAAAACATATTATTACGTGAATCACTCAACAACTCTCACTTCACCAATGAATAAAAAGGTTCCCAAAATCATTTTCCAAATCTAATTATAGATTATTCATAAATAGAAAAACCAAGAATCTTTACATTATAAATATATTCTACCTTTTTTGTATATAATTTTTCTCATTCAGATATTCCATAGGTATTTATAATAGAGGGGACTCAAATGAAATGAAAAGTAATGGGTGGATATATATACATCCATAAAATATATGAATAATGTAATGAAATTGTTAACTATAATGTCATTTTATAATTGTATCATTTCTAATATTTCATTATTTCTATAACTCAATACATTATATACTACATTTGACTTTAAATTATGTTGTGTAGTTATAATCCATGATCAGTACCATACATCTTCTATGCCTCATGTTCTATTATTTTATGTTTAATATAAAATTCATTTTTTAGGATTTATATATATTTCACACAACACTCCATATAAAGGATGAATATAAATTAAAAAATTAAAAAAATCATATAATCTTACTCCATATCATGTATTGCAGTAATTTTATTTATTAGGTTTCAAATAATGTGAAAAATAAAAAATTACATGATACTTATATATTATGACACAACAAATTATATTCATTTGAGCGTCAATATGGTAATTATATTTTCTATATATTGAAGGAAGATCCAAAACTATTTCATTGTGAAAAATTACCTATATTTTTTCATAGAAACTATCTCATTATTATTTATATAAAAATTAAAATCAAATTTTGTTATTTTAGTTTGTTGGATATACAATCAAGTATTGTGGTAAAAAATCATAAGAAGTTACCCTCTAATCCTTGAAATCCATGAATCTCAATGGTATTGGGGGTCTTGGAAATACTAAAAAAAATTATGTTTTAGTAGGGTCATGTATTATAATATATTTAGAAACTATATTTCTATAGATATAAATTTAATTCAACAATAAAGAAAACCAATAAATGTTCTATATATATTCTTTTCATTTATATTTTTTAGAAACAGTCCATAGGTGTATTTGATGTTCCTTTTGACTATTAGAATATACAAAAATATAAAAAATAAACTCAATATAAGGACACATCATTAAAAAATTACATTATCATGAGATTATTAGGGAAAATAAATTCATTAACATTGAAGATCGTTTTTGTATTGGAGATTTTGATACATAGGATATAATACATACATTAACCACAAATTTATATATAGAGGATACTACCAAAACAATATCCATTTCATCCAAAATATTAAAATATTTCAAATAAAAAATTATTTAATTAATAAATAATCATAACATATAACATGGCTTAATTATTTCTCTTACACATCCTTATAACTTATTAAAAAAAATTAGAACCTTGGATGAGCACAAAAATCTCTGTAGGGTACATAAATAATGAAATTTTTAGTCAAGTAATATCATATAAACCAATAGAGTCAATTTCCTAAAAACTCATTAGAATGAATAGTAACAACATTCTTCTTTATTTGAACATTTTTACCATATCACTCATACATTATAACATCCAAATTTTTTATGTACCATTTTGAAAAAAAATTAAAATTTTCATTTATATATTTCATTTCACTTAGTCAAACATTCTATAAAAAACTAACATGTGGTATGTCACACATAACTCTGAGTTGGATAATGATACATACAACACTAAGTATGGACGGTGTTCAATGAATAAAGGGACTATGTTTGGATTATGTTATATTCAAAACCAAAGAAATATTTCTGTATACACAACACTGATTTGGCATGCGTTACATGCAATAGAAACCTCCCTCTATAGGTAATGTTGTATTCAATATCATGTTTCACTAAACAATGATATATTATTAAACTATTATTATTTAATTTAATATCATCTAGAATTTATGAATATTATTAACAAAATTTTTAATTTTATGAAACATTAATATTCGTCTTATTTATATTTTATATATGATATAAGAACTAAATCAATTTTTAGCAAATTTTTTTTAAAAAAAAACTAGTTCTACCATATTTTGATAGCACACCAATTTCAAATATAGTTTTTAACAATTTTATATATTCTATTTGAAGAAATAATCATATTCTTTGGTAGTAGAACATCAAAATTTAACTTGGATGAATTTTTGATATTTTTCTGAAGAAATTATTATTTTAATGAATAGTGCACAATAATGTATTTTAATTCAAAACATAATTTTCATCAAATTTTTTATATAGATATATCAAATTTTTAAAATTTATGATGTTTAATTGGATTATGTTTTTATAATTTACTCCATTTTTTTTATTTTATGTAATTTCTCATTTAAATATAATATAAACACATGTTAATCATTTGATAGTTCATAATTATTCAAAACACTCTTTCTGGTATTGATAATTGGAATTAATTTTAAATTAATATATATGAATTCTATTTTTTGAATTTAAAAAAATGGATTCTATATTTTGAATTATAAGCTTCAAATTGTGTGAATTTTTACCCTTTATTTTTGGACACGATGATAATTAACTATAGAAATGTTTTATATTTACCAGGATTAAAGGGTAAATCATGTAAATAAGGGTATTAAATAAAATGACAATAATATAAAACTACACAAAAATGTGTCCTAATTATATTTTATTATTTATGTATGACCTTTATCATACATGGGTAGATTTTAGGACCCCATAGATCCACTTGGGTGTGATAATGACCTTTTATAAATTTTAATTTAATAGAAACATAAATATAACATAAACATTTAACATTTACTAATCAAATTTAAAATATGGATATATAACTGATCCCTTTGACTGTAAATTTTTATTATAAATCTCAAAATACATCCCACATAAATTAATTTTATTTATAATTTTTATAAAATATATAAATAAATTTAATTCTGACATAATGATGATGTAGTGATTACCTTATTAATGAAATATTCTAATAATTGATATTATAGATATTAAAATAATTGAAATTTGAAAATTCTTATGACATTTAGTATGTTTTTTGTATGAAATTTTCATGTATTGGATGTGTTAATTCCATTCTCTAAAAGGAATAATTTTTTATGACTTTAACAAAAATCAATTATTAAATATAGTCAAAAGTGACATAAATTAGTTTTTAAAACAAATACTATTTTATTGAGTGATATAATTGTCCTAAAAATCTACCATTCAGCAAAAAGAAATGAAATTTTTTCAATTTTTCATTAATTATCCCATTTCTGTTCTATTATAATATTATTATAACTATATTGACAATATATTATGAAAATAATGAAGATAAGGTAAGAGTTAATGTTATTATCTTTGGGCTAAAGCTAAAAGATAAGGTTAATTATGTAGCCTAAACATATATAAAAAGTATTTGATGAATGAATTTAGACCAATAATCATTCTATCTTAACGATAAATGAGTTTTGGACCATTATAAAAAGAAAAGAAAATTATATAAAATTAATATTTAGGTACATTCCGAAAGATCTCATCACCTCTCCTATAAAAGGGAACTTCTCCTTATATTTTAATCACACCTCTAAAGACCCTTTTATCATCCAATTATGGAACTTTTACTCTCCCAAAATCCCTATATTTATAATATTTTCCACACTTTGGTAGAATATACCTATTATTGATACATTTTTTTGAAATCTAATTGAGATACTCAAAGAAGAGATAATTATTTTATCACCTCGTTCAAAATTCTATTCAAATTATACATCTTATTCATATGTTGTTTTAATTAAAAAGTAATAAATATATTATCTTACATATAATCAGATGTTATTATAATTATTTTACAATCTTATATCTCCATTTATCTATTCTACGAATAGAAATATCACCATCTGTGTGTACGTAAGGCTTATTGTCTCCACGTAGTGGTGTAATTTGTTATTCAACAATAAATATTTTGGATGGGTATAATTATATGTATGATGTATTTAAATAATTTATATAACATGATAATTAATCAATATAATTAATATTCCATCCAATTCTATACCATTTTACCATTTAGTGAATGATATCGATGCTCGTACAAACATACGACCAACTGTCTCCACAATGCGAGGAGATTCATTCTCCACGTTAACCATTAAAAATGATTATAAAGAGTATATAATAAATAATAATTGAATATATAAAATAATAATTGTACATTATTTCTATATATATATATATATATTTCATTTATTTCTTCCATTCAATTCAATAAGGAAATAGAATTATTGTCCCTAAGTACGTATGACATACCGTCTCAATTAATGGTGTATTCAATTTCATTTATCTATCTATTACACTGAATATTATTGATATATAAATCATGTTTTATATTATATAAGTAATTAAATCATGATATTAGTATTATTACCATGAATAAAAAACCAAGACAAGTACGAAAACTAAAAAAATTATTATCAAAAATGATACTTTTACATTGAATTGATAAATAAACGGTTTATATAATTTCATTAGTGAATCATATATGATATAATAAATATTATTATGGGTCTATTACAATTTAATAATATGTTTAAATAATATATAATGAGTTTTGGACACATAAAAAAGAAATGAGACATAAGGTAAGGGATGATTTTACAATATCATTTCTATTAAAGATTGTCTGTACGTAGGTATTGACTAGGTTATATTTATCATCCACATCCATGATTCCTAGTTATTAAAGTTGTTATAAATTTCTGTATTGATATTTTTAACCATTGGTGACTTTTTATAAAATGTTTTGAAATAAATATTTTTCCATTATTTGATTTGATATACTATTTGACTTTTTTTGAAAAATTACAAGGAGAATGTTTTTTTAATACTTATACAGGATGTATACATTTTTACAGTTTCATGAAACATTATTTTTATCCATATTCCTTATAAAATTTTCAATTTTATTTATATGAAAATTATCATCTTTTAAAATTTCTTGTAAAATTGAGAAAATATATAATTTTTTAAGAAGAAAGTATATTTTATCGAGAATTAAGATTGAGTGTTTTATCAAAATTGTTTTCATCTGTGATAATTCTATTTAAATACGGTAATGTTTATATTGTTACTAAGATTTTAATTTTTTAATAATGAAATTAAATTTTATATGAATTATTTTATGATGCAATGATGTTTATGAAACCCATTTTTCCTCGAGGTATGTTATGGTGAATGGTTTATGTTTTGATAAACATTTATTAATGATTTCTTTATGATATAGGTGTGACATATACAATCCTCTAATGCATTGGGTAAAAATTTATATCTAATTAGATAGACATTACTGGAACTACAAGTAATTTCGGTTTAGTAATACATGGTTGATTCGACAAGTAAATTGGGTCAAGAAATATATTTCCAGAATGGAAAGTAAACCCAGTTCAGTAATGGATTTTTTCCACTATGATGGTATTAGAACAAATTCCTTACCTACAATGGAAATTATGTTATGTGATTATTTTTTTTCAACAATTACATGTTTTATACCAATGCTATTTTATCATGTTTCATGATTCCATTATTATTTATACCTTATAGACAACTAATATTTAATTCATCACTCAAGATTTTGGTATATCTAAAATGTGGTTTGTTTTCTAAGGGTTATGTTCTTGTTTTTTCATTATTATATTTTTTTTCTATAAGATAATTTCCATGCTTACCCTTATTGAGCATTTGAACTCACCCATTTCAATGTTTTCTTTTCCATGGGATTTAATGAATGGTTTTATGTAGGAAAAGTAAAGGGATGATATTTATAGGAGATGTTGAAGATAATTCACCAAGTTAGAAGAATGTGTTCTGGGTTTCCAAATAAACTAAACATAAATGTTCTTAGATAATATATATGTGTAATGTTTTAATTATTCCAGAAATGAAATGATATGTCCATGTTTTTCGAGCTTGGGACTTTACAGATGGTATGAGAGTGAAGGTCTAGTCAATAATTGGAAACTAAGATGTGGAAACATTAGTTACATCTATAAAGATATATCTAAGAGTAGTTCTAGGGATTTACTGATGATATTCTAAGTATAGTTTACAATCATAGGGATTATGTGATAATAATGACTAACATAATTTTAAAATATATATATCATATATTGAAATATGATAAGTAATTTACCTTACATATATGTTTGTAATATATGATATGTATATTCACACATTGTTTTTTGGTCTTAGTCAATATATATAACTATATAGAACATAGTTAACCATTGAAGGTTTTAGATTTGAAAATTATGGGAATTATGAAGATTTATTTCCTATGTGAAAATATCACGAAGAGAATCATGTTGATGGCATGAGTATTATCCATAATACTATGGATAAAGAATAAATGGCATGTGAAAGTTATATGATGTTCTTCCAGTATTGTTTACAATAAAACTATAATGTTAGAGGTTAAAAAACATAAAGACATGATTTATATTTTAAGAAATACAATGATAATGGATCCTGATTAATGGTTCAGGAATAAATTAGTATGATTGATGTTTATATGTTTTCGAATTCAATGATTCTGAATCATGATATATTTTAGCGTTTTTAATATTATATTTTCATTATATATTGGAAAATAAATGTATAATAATTCTAAGGAGAAAAAAATAGATATAACGGTACAGTTATATACTTGGGAAACACATGGTTGAGGGAATGATAGCCCATAATATGTATCTTCTGTTAAGGTAATGATGATTAGATGAACAATTTTTGGATTTGAATAAGTAAATTGTATGATTCTAGTTTATTGGGAACTAATTATATAGTTTTTGACAAGAGATTTTTTCCATCATCGATGATGTATTCAAATTTTTTGGACTTCTGGAATATATCAAGCATGTTTTCGAATAATGAAACATGCATGTTTTAAATAAGGATATTTGACAATTCAAGTTGTTTACTGTTAATAAAAAAATGATGAAGGTGTTCAAATTTTTGGAATGTGACCAACTAGATGTATCTTATGACATATGGGGAATAAATGTTATTCCATTTTTGTAAAACAATTTCAACAGTTATGGATATTCATCTTTTAGAAGGGTTGTATGATTATAGTTTTGTTGGAAAGTTTTAGTAAACATATAATGATGTTTATCAGAATATAATATTATCCCAAAATATATGGACATATCCACTTTTTTAAAAAAAATTAAACATTTTTGTGATAAGGATATATTCAATGACCTATCATTCAATTTATGGATTGTATGTTCTACTAAAACATTGGGAATTCCTAATTGTACTTCATTTATTTGAATACGAGATTCATTGGAAATTGTTTAAGGCATGAACAATGAAGATATTTTACTAAAATCAAGTAAGTATTTTTATCATGTTATTCAACATTAGAAAAGGGTCATGAGAACCCAACATTTTATCTTAGTACCTTTTTATCTTTTGAATTAGATGGTCCCTTAAATCATCCAAGATTTATGGATTTCATGTTTTAACATTCTCCTAACCTTGTTCTCCATCACTATACATCTGAACATGATGGTTATATTTTTCCTCCATATCCATGTTTTCAATTCCCACCAATTTATCTTCTGTGGAATCCCTGTGATGAGTTACTTCGGATAACCAGTTTTTTCTAACTTTATTATTTAAAATGAATTTTTAGTATTTTTTATGATTAGGTTTACATGAAAGAAAATTTCAAGTAGTAAACCTTTTATAACTGCGATGAATTTTATGGGAGAAATTAGTCTTAATGGGGAAGAAGGTAACACCTTGGGGTTTTATGGACTATTTTTTCTAATAAATTAAAATTTTCTTTTCTATATTGCAATGCACTAAGTCAAACATTCCTTTCACACAAAACAAACTTGTCATTTGATACATACAACACTGAGTATGGATTGTTTTCAATTTATAAAATAAATATTACTAGATTATTTTATACTCAACACTAGAAGAAGCATATACTGCAAGCATCATAGAATTGGATTATGTTACACGCAAGATCAACCTTCCTCGATAGCTTGCGTTGTATGCAATACTGAGTTTCACTAAACAATGATATATTATTAAAATATTATTATATGATGGGATATAAACTATTCTTATGAATACTTTTAACCAAATTTTTTTATAACATTAAAATTCATATTATGTATCTTCTATACATTATAAATGAAAAAATTCAATTTTTCAGATAAAAAATTATTTTTAGAAAATTTATAGATTTCCCTCCTTTAAATAGCCCACCAATTTAAAATCTAGTTTTTAAAACATTTATATATTTTATTGGAGAAAATAAAATTCTTCTTTGAAATTAGTACATATATTTTACCTTGGTTGGAATTTTTTTATTTTTATAACGATATTCACAGTTTTATAAATATTGAAAAATACAATATTTTAATTTATAACTGCCTTTTTTTCAAATTTATTTATATAGATAGATTATATTTTATATTAGTTTTAATGTATAATTGGATTATTTTTTTATAATTTTCTCTACTTTTTGTTATTTGATGTAATTTCACATTTAAACTGGAAATAAAAATATGGAAACGTTTTGATTGTTTTTACTTCTTGAAAACCAGCTATCAGGTTTTGACAGTGAGAAATATTTTTAAATTAATTTCATTAAATTATGTGTTTTGAATTTATAAAAATGGATTCCATATTTGGAATCGTAAGGTCCAAATTGTGTATATTTTTTCCTTTATTTTTTGACACAATAAATAGTATCTTCTGTTGTTATTTTTATTGACCATTGTTAAAGGGAAAATAAGGTAAACAAGGGTAACAAATAATATAATAATAACATCAAACATTCCTAACATGGGCCTAAATCCTATTATATGTGATATGTATCACCATGATCGTAGTTGGGTTGATTTTAGTACCCCATGGAAAAACTTGGTTGTGATAATGATCTTTTATTATTTTTAATTTAATGTAAAGTAAAATATAACATAAACATTTATATTTTACTAAAACATTTTTAATATAGGATTATATAACATATCTATTTGACTATAACTAATAATTATAAATATAAAAATATTTGGTAAATAATTTATTTGTATTTATTATTATTAGACATTAAATATATATATTTATTTATGATACACTTATTATATAGTGACTTGCTTTATAATAAAATATTATGATAAATGATATTATAAATATTAAAATAAATTCAGTTATAACATTTTTATGCAATCCAAGAATTTTTTGGTTGAAATAGACATGTGATTTTTACGTTAATTCCTTATTTATGGAACCAATTTGTTATGACATTAACAAAAAAACTACTAATTTATGCTCAAATTGACATAAATGAGTTTTAAAAAAACTATTTTATTAAATGATATAATTGTCCTAAAAATCTAATATTCCTACAAATGACATATATACTGTTAAAAATATCATTAATAATCCACTTTAGGTCCTCTTGGAATTTTATAGTAATTATATTAACCATATATTATCAAAATATATGAAAACATTGTAAGGGTTAATGTTTTTAATTATGGGTTATAGCTAAAAGATAAAGAAAATCTTGTTTCATAACAAATGTAAAACATAATAGTTGAATGTATATTGAACTATAATCATCTTATGTTAAAAATAAATGAGCATCAGACCATTATAAATCAAAAATCAATTTATAATAAATTAGTATTCGAAGACATTCATATAGTTCTCCTCACCTCTCATATAAAAGTGAACTTAACCATATTGGTTAATAACACATATAAAAGAATTTATCAGCCAAAAATTTCCCATTTCTACTCCCAAAATCCTTCAATTCATTTTAGAGGCCACATATTTCTTTTAAGACAACCCTAAGGACACTGTTTGTGCAAATCAAAAGGAGATACTCGAAAAAGATGTAATTGTTTTGTCACCACATTCAAATTATTTTCTTCTTCTACATCCTCTTTTTATGATTTTTTAATACTAAAGTAATAAATACAACATCCTATACATTATTAATTTTTATTATAATAATGTTACAACCTTATACATCCTTTTACCCAACCGACAGATATTAATATCACCTTACGGGTGTACATACGGCTTACTGTCTCCATACCGTGGTGTAAATTATTATCAAAATATACTTAATTTGGATGAGTATAATGATGATTATAATGGAATTAAATAATTAATATAACATTATATTTATTCTATCTAATTAATATTCCATCCAAATTCACACCATTTCACTATTAATTGGATGATATTGTCTCCAGTGCATATGTACGACCTATCGTCTCAATGACGCGATGAGATTTATTTTCAACATTAACCATCAAAAAATTATTATAAAATATATATAATAAATAATAATTAAAAATACTAAAAAATAATTATACAATATTTCAGTATATATATATATGTAATTTACTTTCTTCCATTCAATTTAATAAGGAAATAAAAACAATGTTCAATAGTACGTACGTCCTACCGTCTCCATGAATGGTGCATTCCATTTCATTTATCTATCTTTTATACATAATATTAATGATATATATATAATTTGTTACATTATATAAGTAATTAAATAAAGTTTTAATTAATTAGATCAAGAATAAAAATAAAAAACAAGTATGATAAATAAAATGATTACGAACCAAAACGATACAATAACATGGAATTGATAAATAAATGGGTAATATAAAGTCGTAAGTGATTCATATTTGATATAATATATATTATTATAGTAATTTTAAAAGTTAATAATATGTTTAAATCAACTATACAAGTGTTTTGAACACATATAGAAGAAAACTAAAACAAGGAATGAGATAATTTTTCCATCTCATTTTTATCTGAGATTGTTTATACGTAAGTAGATAATAAGAAATATTTATCATCCACAACCATCTTTCATAATTGTGAATAATTATTTCAGTTAGTCTACAATTTATCACAGTTAATTTTACTCTATGGTGAATTTTTATTAAATATTATTAAAGGAATCTTCTGTTATTATTCGATTTGAGGTAATTTTGACTTTTCCGGAAAAAGTACAATGAGAATGATTTTTAACATATACGATGTGAATGGATTTTTATTTTTTCATTATGCCATATTTACATGATGATTCCTTTACGAGATTTCATGTTTATTTTAATCTAAAATTTTTCTTTTTAAACTGTGTGGCATTTTGATAAAAGAAAACATTTTTGATGAAAAAAATATATTTTCCTCAATAATTATGCATGAGTTTTTTTTCAAAATTATTTTCCATATAATATAATTATAATTTAATATTTTTATTTTTTTATTATTTATAAAATTTGATTATGAAAATGATGGAATAATATATTATCAGTATTATGTTATTATGTTATGATGGTTATGAAATCAATTTTTTGTTCCTTATGGTATGCTATGAAAAATGGTCTATGTTTTAATGGAACATGTAAAAATTATTTTATTATGATGTCGGCGGGACCTATATCTCTGTCTAATGCATTGGGTATCGATTTATATTTCATGAGAAAGATATGAATGGAACATAAAGTAAATTGAGTTCAGTAATACAGGGCTGGAAAAGCAAGTAAATCTTGTTCTGTAATACATTGATGTAACAAAAAGTAAACATGGTTCTATAATGGACATTGTCCACAATGATGGTCTTGAATGAAATGCCTTGGATACTATAGAAATAATATTATGTTCTTATTTATTTTTTATAATTCAATTTTTAATACCAATGCAATTTTTTCATTGTTCATGAATCTATTTTGATTTATTCCTTATGAACTACCAATATTTATTTCATGAATCAAGATTTAGGTATACGATAAATGAGGTATGTCTATTTTTTCAAAATTTATGTTCGTGTTTGCATATTTTTAAGATTTTATTTTGAAATATATTTTCCATTATTACCCTTACAGAGCATTTTAGATCACCCTTTTCATATGTTTTCATTTTCTTATGATATAATGAAATGTTTTATTTAGGAAAACTTATATGGAATATCTCAATGGGATATGTTAATGATCTTTCACCAATCTATAAGAATGTTTTTTACAGTTTTAAATGACACTAAACTAATACGATCTATGGGAATATATTTGTGTAAAATATTTTGAATTCCAGAAAAGAAATGGAATTTCCATGTACTTCAATCTTGGGTCATTAAATTCATTCTCCCTTACACATGGAATAACCATTTTTTAACTTCCATCTCCATAATAACCAATGCATTTCAAATCTATAATTGGGTGCACCAATCATATCATGAACTATAATATTCTAAACCCAACATATATTTAGATATAATGGGGCTCAAACCATCATATATGGAGCTATAATGGGCATATCCCAGCATAAATAATTTCCAATGGAAATATAATGAATGAAAAACTTGATAACTCATTCAAACCCAATAGTAATCACATTCACATATCAATATATCCCTTATTATAAAAATTATGCACATAATAATTAAATAATTGGATTCAAAATAAAAAATGAAAGATATAATGGAATAATTATAGTAATAAATATTCATGAAAAAATAATAAAACTTTCATTATATAGACAAAAAGAATAATCTTTTTGAATTTTTGAAAAGTTATATTTAAAAGGGTTTAAGAAAAGGAAAGTCCCTTAAAACAATATACATAAAGAAAAAATTAATAAAATTCAAGGAATATATATTAAATATAAATACCTATAACAACTAATAATATAAAAAAAATTAATTTTACAAATTTCCATATCATAAAAAATCAATGATGTAGATGTTTATCCAAAATAATGGATATTGGGTTAAGAATTCTCTTTCCATGGGTCGTCATACATAAAACATTTCTAAAACTCATGAATAATGGCTTAATGAGTATTATTAATATATTATGTAATAATATTCATATTAATAATTAATTATATGATATTATCATGACATAATTCAACCCATTTATATGTAATATTTTATTATTTCTTTTGTTTTAGGTGTCTTCCTTACATGGTTTCGCTAATTCATTTTTAATTTATTTTCTTCTCAAATGGAAGTAAAAATATATAATTTGATTGAAATGATATTTATATTTTTCTATAAATTTTATTTATTCCATTTAAAATTTCTGTCATATATTAGTATGATTGATTAGATAAAAATTTAATGATAATCATTTAGATTGTTTTGTTGGTTATTCAATAATCACAAACTTGTTTTTTTATATAATTCTATATTATACATATATGACAATTCATGATCTTAAAGCAGTTATATAATGAAAAATTAAACAATTTTAAACCATTAAAATGGATTTATGACAAAAAATTATGGAAGTAATTTAAATTGAAAATGAATCGTCCATGATGTCCGTAATTTGACACATCATGAACAAATTTTTTAATTTTAGAATAAAATGAAGAGGAGAAAAAGAACGATGATGAATTCTTCCTAAAAATTCTAAAACTAATGTTTATATAAAATAGTTTTGTTTTCATGAAACTGGGATATAGGGATGTGAATAGAGTATAAGAGAAGAAAAAGTGTTTAAAAGATAACAAAAGAAAAATGAAAGAGGCTTTTTACCTCTTGATTTCTCTACCTTGAGAACCTCCATAAGGCCACTGGTTTTGGCCTTTCAGTGAGACCAGTAGGTCATAAACATGGGTAAGAGGATTGTAAATAAACATGGGCTGAAATTTGTTAATGATCAATCCTTGATAGCTATGAGGAGAAGAGGCAGTGAGGGGTTGTATTTATAGTGGAGGAAAGGATGGGTTTTCCGTTTTTTTAATCATTATTTAATTATTTTTCCCATGATAATAAATAGTGTTATAAAATTAAAACTAAAATAGTAATTCGTCCATATGAGTTATATATAATTCTTATTACCTTACTATAAAATCACCCATTATTCAATAATTCATGAATTTAACATATTTCATCAATTATCGTATTTCACTATTCAGCTAAAATTTATGTATTTTAGAAAAAATGAAAAAATTCACCCCATCCATTTATCGATGAGTATATTAAAAAAATTCAAATATATATTTTAAAAAGAATTTTCCAAATATTGAAATTTAATTTTATATTAAAATCATAATTTATTCATAAAATAACATTTTAAAAACTATAACTGGTTTTATACCACCTCGAATAATTAAAAAATGACACATAAAAATTATTTATAACCATATTAAATAATAATAATAATTTTAGAATATATTTTAAGAAAATATATTTTCCATTAAACCATTAAAATAATTATAAAATTTTAATTAAATATTTATGACTCACAAAAAATCCAAAACATTATTTTTAATTTCAAAAACAATTATTTACTAATTCTATTATATACATATAACATAATAATACATATATGTTACATAAATTAATTTATATTATCATAGGTGAGGTTACTATTTGATTTCCCATATCACTATTTTTAACGGTCATGTTACTATTCATGTGGTAACGTTACTATTCCACCAAAAAAATCTTTACTTTTAATAAATATTAGTTATTTAATTATAAATTTATAATGACTTTAAAATTTTAATTATAGAATGGAAAAATAATTTCTTACTTCCTAGGTTTTTATATTCACTACACATTCTGTAAATTGTGTTCTCGCAATTTTTAGTCACTTATTAAATAAGTGAGTATACATTCCCTCATAGAATTCATAGATTCCCATGTTTCTTCTTAAAGGATGTTGTCTCTACAAAAAACCTTAACAGGGTGGATTAACTTATTGCACAATAAATTCTCTCTACGATCAAGAAACTGAATAATATTTTCTTCATAATGATGTTTATATTCCAATGGAACTACTCCTAGGCTCAACAAATGAGATACATTTGAAAAATTATTTCTCAATAACAAAACATGAAAAACATTTTGTACCTAAGATAATCTCATAGGCAAAGCTACATAGTATGAAATTGGTCCAAAATTCTATAGGATATAAACATTCTACATAAATCATGGGGATATATTTCCCTCTATAGAAAAATCCATAATAATTTTCCAATGATAGATTTTAATAAAAACATGATCACCTTACTTGATTGAAAGGTCTTTCCTCATATTATCTACATAACACTTATACCTTCTCTATATTTTCTTCATGTGTTGTTGAATTATCTTCACATTCTCAGATACCTTATTAACTGAGTTTTTTTTCATCAAATTTATTTACCCAACATCATCACAGATTGATATAGTTCAACACTACTTCCCATATAATTCATAAAAAAGTGTTGTCTCCATACTAGAATAAAAACTGTTATTAAAATTAATCTCAACAAATAAATGATGATGATCCCAAATTCCCTGACATTCTATAGAAAAATCTTGACGATTATACTGTAATGTATGAAGTGATCTCTTGGTTTTTCCATAACATTGATAATGAATGGATGTGATGAAATTTAATTTTTTTCCCAATTACAACTGAAGGTCTTTCCACAAGTTTGAAGTGAACCTAGAATCATGGTCAGATACAATAGATGGAGGATCTATGTGAAACCTGAAAATATATTTGAGGTACAACTGAAAATGGTGATCCAATGTCATATTATATCTAATCGGAAAGATATTTGCGTATTTAGTCTATCGGTGAGGAAAAACCAAAATCTCAATTTTCTTCGACAAGTGTATGGTAGTATAACCATGAAGTCGATGGATATAATATTCCATTTCCACTATAACACTAAAAATGAATGAAGAAACCCTTTTAGAAATTTATTCTCTAATTTAACATATTTATAAGTCTAACAATTCACGGTAAAATATACAATGTCTTTTTTCATTGAACCCCACTTTTAATACACTCATTGGCCTCTATATATCTTCTTGATGTCAGGATGAACTGAAAGTGGATAAATATGAGATTCACACATAAATTATTTCTTCATCTTGGAATCAGAATGCATTTGTATTTTATATTTAAAACACTAGTAAAACTATCAAAAATAAATTCATGATAATTACATTTATTTACCAATTATATCATTTTTGAAAATCACCATCTTCTTTTTTCACTTTCTTAATTATATCTAGAAGAGATAACTTCAACAACACCTCAAAAATAAGAGGATTTTCTTTCACTAAAAACATAAATCCAAAATTCATCAAATAATTAACAAATGTTCAAGTTACAAATGTAACATGGTTAATGTAGCATTATTTTTTTGACTCAAGGCATCGACCAATCCGTTATCTTTTCGATGATGATAATTAATCATGAAATCATAATCCATTATATGATTCAACAATATTCTTTTTCTCAAGGTCAATTTAATCTATGTAAAAATATATTTTATTCTTGTATGGTCTATATATATATATATCACATTTTACACCACACAACTGATGCCTTCAAATTTTAAATGAAAAAAAAACTACATCCAATTCCAAATCCTGGGTAGGGATATTTAACCAATGAAGATTCATGTGATGTGGTTCATAAGAAATTAATTGTTCATTCTACATTATTAAAACAAATCATTTCTTCAAATAAACATCATAGATAATAATTCTACTTTTTTTGAAGGATGAGACAAAATTGGATCATTCATCAATCTTATATTTAATTCCTAAAATCAATAATTAACTTCTTTTTTCCAGAAAATCAAAACATCATTTTGCTTTAACTGAGTTAGAGGAATTGATAACCGTGCAATGTTTACAATAATCCTCTAACAATAGCCTCCAATACATGGAAACCAATGAACCCGAGTTATATTTTTGGGTATTCTCCATTCTACAACAAAATATTTAAGTAGGATCAATAGTTCATCAATATTTAAGCATAAGGTGACCAAGGAAAGAAATTTTTTGGAAAAAAATTCACATATTCTTAATATTATATAATTTTTCCTTTATTATATGATTTTCAAAAGAACCATTATATTTCATTCACTTTCCTTTTTACTTTTAGAATATATTAGAATGTCATAAATAAACACAACCACACACTTATCAAATAACTCATGAAATATTCTATTCATAAGATCAATGAATACAACATATATATTAGTTAACCAAAAGTATATAACTACAAATTCAGAATGCCCATATCTAATAAAAAACACATCCATTTGGAATGTCTTATTCTTTTATCTTCGACTGATAGTACCCCAACATTAGGTCAGCCTTCGAACAAAATATTTTGAACCATGGAGTTGATTAAAAAAATCATCAATAATATGAAAAGGATAATTTTTCTTATTAGTGACAATTATCAAGGCACAATAATTTATGAAATGTCACATGGAATTTTTTTTAACTTGCAAAACAGGATCACCCAATGGAGATGTTCTAGGTCAGATAAGGCCTCCATTTAATAATTCTAGAAACTTATTTTTCAAATATAAAAGATCCAATTGGGATATTCAATAAAGGATATTATAAATTGTCTTAGAATCAGTAACTAATTCAATGGTATCCTCAATATATCAGTCAGGAAAAACACTAGGAAAATAATTAGGAAAAACATTAAGATACACATTTACCACTGGCACATCATTAACCTAAACATTTCTCTTATTTTGAACAATATTTGGAAGGTGAATATAATTTCAATGACTAAAAAATTTCTTATATTCATGATATTTTATCAATTTTATGTGTCCATTAATGTACACAAATTGATATTTGTTATGAAAATCTTCTTCTAAATCTCTACAATAAATCTTTTTTAGATAAATATAAAGGAAGTATATAACCTTAATAACAAAAAATCTCTACTAGTCGAAATAAAACGAGGTTTTTAGGTAATCTCTTTCCATAGATAATGATACATAGATTCTTATAATTTCATTTTTCCTCAATATCTCTTCCACTTATTTTTACTATGAGTTTTGGATTCAGTTCTGGAGGTGTAATTTCCAATTAAATTACAAATACTCAAAGGATTTTGTAGACCCTAAAAAGAAAAATAAATTAGTATATTCTATACAATAAACAATTTAATTAATACCAAAAAATTTATCGATCAACATATGTTGAAGTAGTTTATATAATTTTTTTTCACACCATTCTACCTCCACTCATATTGACTTATCACTTGAGAGACTAATTTTGGACACACATTAGCCAAATAACCCAATTATCTATAGTTATATAATCTCAGAACAATATTTATATTCATTTTTAGATCATTTTAGATGAACTCAAAAGAGATTTATCAAACATTCAAATTAGTAACACATTCTAGAATTTTCATGTCATTCTCCACGATGGTTTTCAATTCATTTTTGACAATAATGGAAATTGATTTTATTACCTCATAATTTCATTAATGGATTTTTCCAGCATTCCTACCGACCTGAAAAAAAATTATTTTCATCGTGATGCACATACATGTCAGTAAACTCCGTATTACCTTTTTAAGAATAGTAAACATGTATTTCGTATCTTTTAAAATCTCTTGAACCCAAATCCATTCATAAAATTTGTTTCAAACTAGAGTAAAATCAATTCATCTCACTATCTATGTTTTGAGTTATATGTATAACATTCAATGCCAATATCAAAAAATTGACATTTTATGCTACCATGTAATCATCATATTTTTTCTTTATTTCTAATAAATTTTTCATTATTCTATGCTGAACAGTTTTAGAAAAAAATAAGAAAAGGACTCTTAAAATCATCACATTCCTATATAAAAGATCATATTTTTATGTATTATAGTAAACCAAAGACCACAATTTAATTGATTCACCTTAAAATGATTAATTTATATGGTCTCCTTTTGGAATTCTGAACATCCCCGGTAAAGAAGGATTTTTAATGAAAATTACCTTCTCCTAAGTATGCCATAAATTCACAAAATAATTAACTAATAAGTGATAATTAACATTTAAAAATAAGTTTTTCACTTCAATGTCTGGACTTTTGAAAATCATGCATACACGGTTGTAATTATTATGTTATTGGGATCCTGATAATAAAAACATAATTTTTGGTGAATATAAACCTACCCTTATGAATAGTAACATACCCTTATTAATAGTGGATTACCCAAATTAATATTATCATCACTTATGATGGTATAAATATAAAATTCATGTTCAATTTATGACATACCCATATTTTAGAATAAGTTAATGAATGTTTTAAAACTGGTTTCTGATAATAAATTATTATTTTAATTAAATATTAAAATAATCATATTTAGAAAATTATTTTTGAAAAATGGAATTCATTTTTAGATTCTACATATCGAAAAATGGTTGGGGTAAATTTCTGGGATTTTTCTAAATTAATTGAATTTTTTGATGAATAGTGAAATACCGCAATTTACAAAATTAATCTAAATTAGATAATTATAGAGTCATGTGTGATGTTTTGTTGATGTATTCCCACTTGGTACAGGATAAAATGATAAAATAAATATTATTGGTCAATGAATCATCACTATTCCTTGTCATGAGAGAAATAAATAAACTATTGAATAAACAATTGGGAAAACCTTATACTCCTCACTTTAAATACCCCCTCTCCTTAACTATTTCCCTCACACCTCTCAAGCCTTTTTCCCAAAGAAAATTCTACCCAAAAACCCTCCCAAGATCCTTCCCCACTTCTAAGGATTTACGGTCTTTTCAAAAGACCAAAATCAATGCCCGTATGTGGAGTCTCAAAGAGAGGAGATCAAAGGGTAAGACCCCTATTTCATTTTCAAGTGTTTTGTTTTCATTGTCTATATTTTCTTATACCATATTCCCATACCCATATCCAAAAGGGTTGAAAGATCTAGAATACATTATATTCAAGATTCTAATCATGTTTATGAAATATTTCAAGCATCATTCCCCTCCTCCTCTCCCTCGCGTTCTAGAATTAAAAAATTGTCTGAGATGTGTCAAATTACCGACATCATAGATATTGTATTTTCAAATTATTTTATCATTTTATTTCTGGTCATGAAAACATTTATGTTATGGTTGAACCATATTATTATATATGTTATATGTCTTATTTATGGTTCTTTAATCCTCATTCACTCATGATATAAAACAATAATACAAAACAAGTCAATTATGGGAAAAATAGTTAAAATTAATTCAAGGGTTTATCATTAATGTTTAAAGTAAAGGTTCTCTTTCACTCTAATTAATTTCGTATCCATGTAACCTAATGGATGTACACTAATGTTATATAACATCAATTCTGGACAACCACTTTCATATTACAATTTATTTTAACCTAAATACAATTGAACCGATTATTAAAACAACTGAAACAAACAGACCTGAAGAATGAAATTGAACCTTGTAATCAATAATAATGGGTATAAATGAACTAAAAAGGGTTATAATGATTCTTTTACATATAGATAAGGTTCTGGATCTTTTTATTAATAAACCTAATTTGACTATCCAAGTCATTAATATCAAGTGGCGAACACCAATGAACCTAAGGTAAGGGATCCTCTCAACTTCACTGTTATTCAAGATTGTTCACTATGTTAGGACATGTTGTGTGTAATTATTAATTATGGGGTATGTATTAATACCCCCCGCCCATATTTACAACCTTATTTATAGGTGATGATAATTCCCTTTTCTCTCTCACTAACCCTCTTATGTACTCCCTATACCATGCTGATAATCCGTACAGAAATCTACCAGATCCTCTTTTATTCTTTATGTTTTTCAAATCTACCTATCAACCAAATAGATGTTATCTTATAATTTCATGTGAATACTCAAAATGTTATGTACATGTTCCATATTGTTTTTATCAAGTCTCTATCATCACTCTATTTTGGGGATATGCATGTTGTTATGTGATTCTCTCCTCATTACTTCCCGATAAGTGAACCTGTATTAAGGGAACTTCCCGAATTCTTTCCTATTATCAAGTGTACTCTACCATCTATTTAAAGTCAAAAATGACTTTATAAAATCAGTATTTTTATTATTAGAACCCTCCTGGTTTACTTCTGGTTTTATAAAAAATATTATGCCTCTTTTCGATTTACGAGATATTCGATGTTTTCTTAAACCACACTAACATGTTTTGACTCAATGATTCCTAAAAACAGTTTTTACATGTTATATCTTCAGTTTTTTATCACATTTCATGATTTATGGCTTTATAAATTATTAATTTCTATTTATGATTTAATTCCTTATTTCATGGATGCTTGTATGTTACGTCCCTTTTTATTATGCTTCATGACGTGATTGTGTGCCCATTTCCTTCCTTGTGTACTCTTATGTTTATGTATGATTGATTATGTGAGATTAATTATGCTCAAGCATAAACATGAATAATCATAGATGGGTGCAACCAGATAGCGCTCCAATTCATTGGGTAAAGTTAATGTCTAATGAGAATATAATGGGAAAACCATCTGGGCGGTTAGCCTTGTCTTATGCTACTATGGGAAACGAGATTGGAAGTTAGCCTTGAATCGTACTAAAGTCTTGTTTAAATTTTCTTCCACCTCTCTATGAAACTACTCATATACAATATCATGCTTATATGATCCCATTCTTAATTTATTCCATGTTTTTATGATCCCATGTTTATATGTTATGATTTCATATGTTCAATGCTTCTAGTACCATTATGTCAAGCCTCATAACTCTTATGATTAAAGTTTATTCTTATGTTCATTCCCTTACAGGTCCTTTTAGCTCATCCCTTTGTTCATGAGTTCCCCAGGGTACCCTATGCATATGGAAGAGGTAAAAGGAAGTTTGAAGCTCTTTATGGAGATTAAATAAAGATGTTTTTAGCCCCATGTTTTATGTTTTATGTACCTAGTCTTCCAAGAAACTAGGCTTAATGATCATTGGATTGTACTCTTATGGTTAATTATGTGTTAAATCATGATATGTTTTATGTAAAATCCTTGGGTCACTATATCCCCTAAAATCAAATATCATTTCTGGAGTATTTACCTATCCTTTAGATACCACTATTTTATATGATCCACTGAATTATGGGTGATGTTTCTTCATAAAATTTCCATCTAAACATGTGTTCCATCATGGTATATTATGTTCCTATATATATTGAATACCACTACCATTTATATCTTAGGTCAACTGATCCATTACAATCAAAAACTACTCAGTTAAAATTCCCAATAATCCTGGATGTAGATTTGGATTAATATCAGCCTCTTGGTGACCTCTGGATTTAGATTCTCGGTTTCTTCTAGGTAAATCAATTTTGAAAAGGCATATCATAGATAATTCAGCATGGTAATATTTAAATGATGAACCATTATAAATTATCCATAATTAAAAAGTCATTTTTGGTAATTTGTTAACATCATCCCACCCCTAAATTATATATACTTTCATTTGATACCAACTATAAGAAACACACCTTAAAACATTGTATAATCATGAGTTTTAGTAAAAAAATTAGATTCATTAAAATATAAGAACTTTTATGCATTAAATAATTCTATAATTAGGAGATAATACATACATAATATCATATATGTATAAAGAGTTGATACTACCAAAAACAGTATCCATTTCATCCAAAATATAATAATTTTAAAATAAATCATTGTTTATATGATAAATCTACAAAAAATATAACATGACATCATTCCTTATATTACAGAAACATATAACGTTTAAAAACATTTGAAAATTTTGTATGATGACCAAAAATCACAATAGGGTATGTAAGGAATTAAATCATTGGTAAAGTGATAACACAGAAACCCATAAGATTTATCCCATTAAAAATCAATACCATGCATATAAGAAAAATACAGTAACCTTTGAACACACTTACCATAAAAATATTACATTAACCCTTACACATGGAATAACCATTTGGTCAAATTCTATATCCAAATTAACCAATGTCGTGGAGAGCTATAATGGCGCTCACCCTTCAAATCATGAGCTATAATGGGATAAACCCTACATATAATGAGCTATAATGGTGATAAAAGCATTATATCATGATATATAATGGGATATCCAAAACATAAACAATTTCCAAAGAACATATCTTGAATAAAACTCATGATAACTCATTTAAACCCATGATCAGAAAAATTCACAAATCAAAATATCATTTTTTCATAAAAATAAATTTTCGTATAATTAAATTCATGAACAAAATAATGAAATAATATGATTCAATAATAAAAATGAAAATATATTATTGAAACATTATAGTAATAATCAATCATGTAATGATTATATGTTCCACATTAAAATTATAAAATGAATAATCATTTTGAAATTTTTAAAAGCGACATTTAAAATGTTTTTGAATGGAAATACCCTTACAAATACCATATCATTGAAGAATGAATTTATCAAATGATATGAATAATTATATTAACTATAAAACCAAATAATACCACATAATATAATAAAATTCATTTTCAAAATATACATATCATGAAATGATCAATTAAGTAGAAGATTAACACAATTAATGGAAATTGGGTTATGAATTCCCATATATAGGGTTAATCTAACATAAAATCTTTTAAAACATACTATTTAATTGTTTAATGAGTTTTATATTTATATTTGTGAACCATATATATATTAACATTCATAATTACTTATATTATATTATCATTAAATATTTAAACCCATTTGTACGTAATATTTTGTTATATCCACTGTTTCAGGTCTGCTATTTACATCATTTCCATGGTGAGTTTGTAATGGATTTTCTTATTGAATGGATGAAAAACTCCATTAATTGAATGAAATGGTATTTACATGTTTCCCAATAATTATATTATACCATGTATCATTTTGTTTTCATATATGATGATTATTAATTAGATAAGACATTAAAGATATTTGTTTGGATCATTTTGGTGGTACTTTGATAATAACAAAATTGTTTCATTATATAATTAATTATTATGAATATATGATAATTGAAAAACATAAAAGAGTTCATATAATAAAATTTGGATGTTTTTAATATATAAAATTGTATTATGACAAGAAATAATGGTGGTAATGGAAATTGAAAACGCATCATCCATTATGTTCGTAATTTGACATTTTATAAAAGAAGTTTATAGTTTTCGAAGTAAATATAGAGGGGTATGATGATTATTTTTTCAAGAAACATGAAAAAATTATAGTATATATATGATAATGTAGTTTTCATGCATATTTTATATGGGGTTGTGAAGAGAGTATAACAAAAGAAAAATAGATGTAATGAAAATAAAATAAAAATAAATCCGGATTTTTACCAACCGAATTATCTTCCATGAGGAACTCCATTATAGGAAAACTATTTTTTTATATTTTTGAAACCCAAAACAAAGATATATATCATGGGGGAATAAAATATTGGATTCCCAAATCATCATTGACAACATACTTTTATCCAACAGGAGGTCGTCAACCTAAATTCAGGAATAGGGAAACAGTTTGATAAGATGATACTTGTGATGCCAATAAGTCTGCAAACTTATTCCCCTCTCTCCAAGTGTTATAGAACAGCTATTGAGCACCAAAGTTATTTTTATACTTCTTAACGTGATAATATATGTTCCATGGGAAACTAACACATCCTGTTAGCGCTTTGTAGAGTAGTAGATATTCCGTCTCCACCCCCATCCGATTTACATGTCTTTTACAACATAAATCTAAACCCATAACCATAGCCTATCCTTGGCCTACAAAAAATCATTTATAAAATAATAATCTGTGAAAGATATGAAAATATACCCCCTCTGATCCCTTATTAATCCTCTTCCTCTCATCTCCCCCTAGGAGTCACTTGTCTGTATTGAGCATGAGCCCTCTACTAACCCAACGAACCAAATGTCCATACTCCATCCAATAACTCTAATTAATCATGCTTCAAATTAGAGGTCTTAATGAAGGATATCCCTTGAATTCTATACATAGGTTAATGTGTTCATAATTTTGAAACTGATTCTAGTGTTATATCCACTGTTGTTCTTGTCACAGGCATCATTCCTTGATTTCTAAAGGGTCCAGCAGCTCGTTAATAAAATGATAGCATGACCTTTCATCTTGATGCCATGATTTCCAAAGCGACCAAACCATAAACTATAGAAATTTTCATTCATCCCTCCTTGGTCGTGTAATCCTTCAATCAAACCATACACTTACCATATCTAGGGAGCCCATTCACCCTCAAAAAAGAGATTCTCCACCGATTCTTGTTTGGGTTTTTTACAGCACCAACATCATGAGGCCAAGTTGATGCCCATATATTTGATATTCTCATTAGTTGGAAAATCCTTATTTCTCAGTCGCCACACCATAAATTTGAACATCATTGTAATTCCATTTCCCCACAATGATTCCCCCCACAGGTCGCCTGTGTTCTGGTACCTTCTTGCACGGTTAAAATTCATGATGGTGAACTCACCGGTCGATGAACAAGTAAATATGAGCATATCTGGATCTTCATTGAGCACAATATCAATGAAAACATCACTTTTTTATTCATCAAGGATGAACTGTAAGAAAACGTGGTAAACACTAGATTCTCTAAGTGAAATATTGGGGGTGGGGAAACTTGGGAACAACATACCCCAACCCCCAATCCCAAAGCCAAAAGTAAACAACACATCTTCCCACGAGACACCTTGTATGAGAATGTACGACCTCTGTATATGGTATGATCAAGTTAAAAATCCTATATTCGTGAATCCTCTACACAACCTCCTTCAACACCTATTTATCTCTCATTATCATTCTTGATAATGTTTGTCCTTCCATATCCATTTCATGGTTGACATGAAACTCCTCAGATTTATTCTCCCTCTAAAGGAAGGTCTCACAAGATGCTTCCCTTAGGCCTAGTGATGCCTTCCTTCCTCCTATCCATCCTATATATAAGACACTATTATCCACTCCATGTTGGTAAGGACACTTTTAGGAACATTCATTGTGGATAAAAGATGCATGTGGATAGAGATTAAGACACTATTAACCATTTTAATGTGACCTCCAAATGAGAGAGGTCTATTTTTTCAATTAAGTATGTGCCATGTTATCTTTCCCCATATCTTTTCAATATTATGATCATGAAGGGAGAGTAGACTTATTGGCACACCGTTATACTACAGGATAAATTTCCCTCTTTTCATGTTCTAGATATCATCAAGAGCCCCTGTCCTCATGTATGATGTTTTACTAGCAGTATAATAGTTTATTTTGTCCCTGTTCATCACATGGAAATTCTATTTATGATACTCCCTTATCAGCTCATTGATTCCATTCACTGACCTCTGTGTACCATTTATAAAAATAATAGTTTCATCTAAAAACATTAATTTTTAAATACCCATTGTGACATGCATGTCGTGATACAGAAGAATTATACTTAAGCGTAAGCCCTTCTTTATATGATGACTAAGAAAATTTTGAGATAAAATGAAGAGAGTGGGAGAAAGGGTATATCATTTCCATAAACACTAGAAATCCTTGAAACCCTTAAAATACTTTCCCATGAACGATTTTGAAATCCATGCCAAGCTGAAGCGATGAAACAGTAGGTTACAGGTCTATTTGGAGAGCCCCATGCATGCCAACACCCTTAAAATGAACCCCCACTCCGTCATGTCCTAGAAATTTCTCATATCCAATTGGATAGCCATGTTTCTTCAAAAATAATTATTTTATCCCACTAATAATCTCCCTGACCACTCCAATCTCACCTTGTATTGATATCGCTTTAATGAAATTGTGTTGTTCTGCTTCTATCCATGTAATTATATGAGGAGCTATCCTTTCGTTGAGAATTCTATCCTTGAATTTATAAAGTATATTTCACAAGCTAATGGGAATTTACTACTATATGAATGGAGGCTTATTCACATTCGATATCATATCTATCTTAGAAGAACTTGAAATGTTATAGAGATGTCTACCCATGAAATGGCATTTCACCGATATCACTAAATCTCCATTAATAATATCTCACACAACCCTATAAAAAGACCCTAGTATTCCATCCAGCCTAGATGAACGGTATGGATTTAGATTCTTCATTACCTTCATCACTTATCACTCTTCTTTTATCCTCCTCAACCAATCATCCACCACATTTGTAACTCTCTTTGGTATGTCCTCAAATATTTCAACTGGATCCCTGGAATAACCATCTTCCATTTTAGAATTGGGCCCTATCAGTAACCCTTTTTTGTTTTCATTGGCCATTTCCCCAACCCCATCCAAATTGTTGGAGTACGAGCCATCCACTTTAAGAATGTTAGGCCTATGAATCGGACATGTCTATTTAATGCATGCAGGGAATACACTAGTATTCTTGTCACCCTTGTGGATCCATATAGACCTCGCTCCATCTCTAGAAAGCCTCTAGTGTCTTAGAAAAATGTTTGCAAGATGATCCTTCATGGACCTGAGAACATTAAAAAAAATTATCCAACTCTTCTTCTAATATTTCCTCCAAGAATTCACCTCCATTGAAATGATGATCATAGGAAAGAAGATTCTTCTTCCACCTCCATAGAAAAGGTATTAGCTGCCTGATCTTGTTGTGCATAGACAACCACAAGTTCCTTAAGGGATAAAATGTCCATGCTTTCATAACCACATCGATAAAAATAGGATCATCCAACCACATCCTAGAAAAATGAGAATAATCCTTACTCGAAGATCTAGAGGCCAAAGAAAGCCTCATAAGATAGTGGTCGGCCAAACACCACACCATATGAGATAGTTTTTCATATGGGAAAGAAGTGATAGTTTTTTCATTCATTAGGAATCAATCAAGATGGATTAATGTGCACCTACCCCCACATTTATTGTTTCACCATGTAATGGTATATCAATCGAAACGTGCACCCAAGAGTCCTTTCCATGATATGAAATACACAATCTCTTGACATGCACTACTTAGAAAATCCATGCCCACTTGTTTCTCCTCTAGAGATGTTGTGATATTAAAATCCCATTTGACAATCCCTAAGGTATTTTCACATATAAGCCCATCGAGGTTGCTCCATAGATTCTCTATGTTTTGAGAATTTTTTTAGCATAGATGAAGGAAAAGAATAACGTTTGTATACCTATAAATATTATTGATGAAATATGTTGATCTGACGAACTAATCAATTCAGCTAAGATATGATCTTTCCAGAACATCCATATTTGAGAGTTTAATGGGTTTCTATGCATGAACCCACATAGTATGGGCCTCTAAAAAACTCTTGGATTTTACATGACACCTTCTTAGGTTCCATAATAGACACCAATGAAACTGCATTTTTAAAAAATTTGTTGCCAATGATGTTGGATTTCAATTGTGCCTCTATCACTCAGGAGTTCTAGATTAAGATCCAAAATATTTACACGACATCATCTAGATTTATCCCCATACTCATGGACTTTTCTATGAAGAGGTCAATATAGAGAACATATAACTCTAGATTTGGACTGTGAACGGGTTCACATTTTTCCATGTGCCTTCAAGGTAACTTCCTCTGATGAATAACCACTACTCGGTGAGTCCCTTATGGGCGTCTTCTAAAAAAATGAACGTATAATCCCGCAAACTCCTAATAGGAGTCGCTGTAGGCAATAAATGGGTGGTCATCAATGCCAATGATTCATGCAGAGAAAAATTGGACTTAACACTTGTCAGATAGGACGACATTGGGAGACCCTCACTAGGAATAGAAGATATTTCAGTTACGACTTCTACAGACCCAAGATCGATTGAGCGAATATCTGGGATTCAAATAGTGAAAATGACCCATATAATCCATGGAGGAAACAATATAGGGTTGTAAAGAAACATCACATCCTAATGAGGACCCACCCCTTGAAAATGAAAAGCTGATTTCCCGCCAACATCTTGATTGAAAAAAACATATTCCCTCCTGAATTACCCTTTTCCATCAAAATAGGATTTGGGAAAAGAATCCATAGAATCTTGATCAATAGGATAGACGGCCATTCCTTGGACTTGATCCTTGATCTTATAGAAGTGTGGCTAGGTAGGATGTCAAACAAGAGGCCATAGAGACACTAGAGGAATCTACCCCCAGCTTTGCATCATACATGAAGATTGTGTCCTAAGAAATGGTAGAAAAAGCTGAACTAGGGAAAAGTGGGACAGAACAAGGCTTGGAGATGATCCTCCATCCCTTCAATTAATAGCGCGACATGATCCAGGGTCGGCTGAGAGATGTACATTTCAACATAAATCCATACAACTGACGACTAATCCAAATGAATTGTCCTGTCATCCATGCAAGGGTATGTCCCTTGAAAGTCCTGTATCACCTTTAAGAAAACCTCAGTCATCAGGTGAAGGGGGGCCCTAGAAGAGAGATCCAAACCGCTGCCATGGAACATTTACTTCTGGAGTGTGCATCCATCATCCATCAAGAAAGATAGAAGATCTATCAGACCACCCAATGAGGACACATACTCCATGATTTAACAAAAAACACATCTGTAGCCAAGAAAATGACAAAATACCTTTGATCCAGAATTGAAACTACAGCCAAAAAATCAATACCACACTGTTTGGCGCAATCTGGAAAAAATAGAAGAGGGGGTTTGTCTGCACTAAAATATGATATCTGGGTCCACTAAAGATTCCCTTCCGCCACCTTGAAAGACGTTGTAATAATGACAATAATGGGGCTACCATTTTTTGATAAAGTGGTGGAAACCAACTGAACCACTGACAGCCTTTCATGGAGATGAATCTGGATCTGAGTAAAACCTAGAAAAGCGTCCTTGAAAGTAAATAGAGGGGGCCAATACAAACATTCACTAAGAATATGAGAACCAATAACTGTGGGAGAATCATTCTTGGAAGCCATCAAATTAAGGGACGAGAGTAGAGAATTTGAATTCATATGGAATGTAAATAGCATCATATTCCATGAGAAACTCCATAAAACCCTTGTTTTTATACTTTTGGTGATACTATAAGGTATTTGACCGGGGGATTATGATTGGTAAGAATATTGAGAAGAAATTAGAAAGGATCAATTCTATATATATGTGAGGATAAGAGGGAGTGAGGAGTGGTATTTACAATGGAGGACAGGAGGGTTTACTGTTATGTTATTATTTATATTCTTATTTTCATCAATTCAAGAAAGTGTATTGGACTTTATGACCATATATTGTAATTATTTCATGTGATTTCAATCGAAGGGTGCTTAACTCAGCATGACATCATCAATGAAAATATAATTCATGTGTTTATCTTATTTTGTAAATTATCGTATTTCACAATTCAAAAAATACATGTATTTCACAAAAATACCAAAACAATTACGTAAACCATTTTTCAACATTTAAAATTTAAAATTTTACTTATTTTTTGAAAATTATTTTTTAAATAATAATAAATCGTATATTTAAATAAAATTATAATTAATTCAAAAAATAAAAAAAATTAAAACTACAACTAATATGTAACACCTTGATAAAATAATCAAGGATTGCAAAATTATATTATAACTATAAGATAAAAAAATAATAATTCATCAATCAAATTTATATAAATATATTTTTTTAATCAATTAAATTAATTATAAAATTTAAATTAAATATTTATGACTCATAAAAATTCCAACACATATTTTGTAATTTCAAAAAAAAATTATTTTCCAAATCCCTGATATAAATATACAATGAATTTATTTATCTGATATAAAATTTTGTTTATATTCTTATAGGTGAATTTACAATTCTATTGGCCAAATTTCTATTCATAGTAGTCATGTTATTATTCCACATGTCAAGTTAACATTCGATCAGTAAAAATTCTCTAATATCTATAAATATAAATTATTTCATTACAAATTTATAATGAATTTAAATATTTAATTATAGAATGAAAATAAATATTTTTTATGAACCTCTTCTTTTACACTCATCCACTAAATTATCCAATACCACATTTAAAAAAATATTCATAATTTCGATAAATACAATATGTTCATTTTAGAACCAAAATTTCATAAGTGAAAACATATAATACCCATATAATGTTTGCAAAATTCTAATATAAATTTTTTCCCTTTCACATTCATATAATGTATCTTGAACTATAGACCAAGCATTGAAAAATAATAATATCCCTATAACTTTTAAACCACATCATCGATATGAGGACAATGATAATTGTTTATAATAATGATTTTACTTAGGGTTCTATAATTTATGGACTTTTTTATTGAACCTTAATTTATTTTAACAAAAAAAATAGGATCACACCATGGTGATATTCTTGGGATATGAATACGTTATCTAAAAACTCCTACAATTAATTTTTTTATTCTAAAAGATCAAACTGATTTTTTCAATAATGGGATTTATATATTGTATAGGCATGAGGAACTATGTCAACAATAATATAAACTTATTTATTAAGAATAAAATCTTATAAATCATCCTTAAATAAATACATGTATTCATTCACTACTAACACGTCACTAATTTTAAATATTATATTATTTTGAACAATATGAACATGGAAACAGTCACTACCATATCTAATAAATTTATCATCATCAAATCATGTAATAAAATTCAGAAAATCATTGAATGTGACACTCTTATATATTAAATATATATTGGAAAAATTAAATGAAATATAATTCTTAGAAATAATTATAATAAATTTTATTATGAAAAGTTAAAAAATATTTTTATATAAGACCATTAAACTAATAAAAACATATATATTGCAATAAATTATGGATTATAGAAGATTTCCAGCGAAAAAAATTCTCCAAAAGTTTAATCATATTTTCCTTTGGTGATATTCACATTTTTATAAGAAATTTATCTTTAATTAAAAACATTAAAGATCTTATATCCAATAGGGAATTAGAATAATTCAAATAAATATGTATCATACATGTCACTACTTTATTTGATGTACCAAAATCAACCGTAGTAATAGAAAATGAATTTGTTTCACCATTATATATCTAATTATCATAATAGTCATCTAATTAAACTATATTTAGTCACATTTTTATATAATGACTTAGCTTATTGAAACTATAAACCCTCAACATTGAGTGGATTTTAGTTACCCCATTATTTTGATGTTCAATATTCATTTAATTGTATTCATGATACCATAGAAAAAATTGAACACAGTGGAAACACTATCAATATCTTTACATGAATTTCATGAAATTCCAATTTCCAAAAATTAAACATTAGAATGTCTTACCTCCAGATATCATTGCTGGTTGGTTCTCTATTTTTGAAAAAAAATTCTTCTTCTTTATGTTATCATATTAAGATTCATAGTTGTTATTAGACAACATCTCAAATTTCAAAACAAAACCAAATACTATTCCATAATATTTAAATTCATATGAAACTAAATACCATGGCATAATCAGTCTCAAATATGAGTAAAATATGTTTACTTTTTTTTCAGTGCACCAGATAAAATCTTGCACATACCTACACAATATATTGATATTTTCATCTGATGTATTTATATAATAATTTTATTTTTTCCTTAATTTCATGATTTATTTCTCCATCCTCTTTTGAATAAACTAAAAATAACAATTATTTGGGAAAATATTGAAACATGTGTCCCATTCAACAGAATAAATATCATGTTTCAATGTGGTATTAAAAACAATGACCACCATTCACCAAATTCACCTTCAAAATAATTTATTTAGGGAATTAAATTTTTAAATTCACACATCCAATGTCATAAAATACCATTTCTATTTCATTTTAACATCCTTTAGATAACATTTTATATGAGTTTCTATTGAATACAGGGATCATATTGACTAAGAAAATTACCCACTATAATCATGTTCCATTATAGAAGATCTATTATTTTCTTATGTGGATACCACCTACTTTTATAAAATGTTTCAACTAATTAATCCAACCAAAAGTATTCCCAATTCAAATTACAATGATTTTGATACTCTTTTTTGGATGGATATTTCCCCCTAGGTGCTTTCTACTACATATTCCATGTTTCATCAACAGAAACCCATTATAAATGAACATTCTTAAAATAATAAAACATAAAAATGATAAAATGATATGTCACCTCAAAATTTAAGATAATATAAATATTTTATGGTAAGAGTATTAACATTATCCTTACATAATGTATTATTAGTAACATTCTCTAATACCAGGTATTATTTCCCTTAAATAAACATTACATATTCTATTACATCTGATCTTCAATTTACATTCTTATATCCCTAAATTTATTATAGCATTAGTGTTTTAGATAGCTAGGTAATAGTTGTTAGATAATAGATATTCACACACATACTTATACATATGATGTATAAATATCAAATATGTATTCATTTTGCCTTAAATATATATAATTTATAATAAAAATCTATTATTTTCATGGAAACTTTTTCCAAGCGTTATCCTATTTTCTTATACTGCCTTTTCACACCCTTTATCACTAAAAAATGATTTTAAACAATGGGTGAGCAAAACAAATTCAAAATTTTACATAAAATTTAATAAAAACCATTATTTTTGTGATAAACATGAAAACCAACAAAATATTTTACCTTTATATTAAAGTTAAATAATTAAAATAAGTGTATTATTTCCAAATAAAAAATATACATAATTTTTTATCCAATAAAATCATCAATACCCTTATTAATCTATTCAAATACAATTATCAAAACATAGATAATCACATTCATTACATGTCTTAATCTTGTGCTAGTAGTAACTGTAGTTTTATCAAATCTATATGAGTAACCTTATTGTATCTCCCTCTTTATACCATATCAGGGAGAGGAAAATTACCCAATGAATTGGAGTACTATATAGTTCTACCCATAAAATAATTTATATCATGAACACTTGATTCAATTTGTGTAAACCCAATATATAATAAGTATTTATCTCCCCCGATGCTATCTTGGAGAATAAATTTCTCATATACAATTTTCAAGTATCATTAAATGAACAAAATAAATTATACATGTAATATTATGTCATAGAAATATTTAAAATAAATTTTAATCTAGTATTAAACCAACTTTAGGATATATAAATAACAATTATATTGAAAAAAATCAATACCAAAATAAAATTTTATTTTAATACACCAATTACGAAAATATGAGTTTCTTTTAAAAACCAAATTCTATAACAAAATACCAATGAATATAAGAATATAGATTTATATTGAAATTAAAATGATATATATTGAAGGATAAAAACATTAAATAATATTTAAAGTGCCATAAAATCTCATTTTTAGTGTGTACAAAAAAGCACCCGTCCATGAGAACTCACGCCATGAGTCTGATAGATATGATGACAACTACCCGACTATTAATATCCTTTAGAAAAAATCGCAATATATAGATACACTCATTCTAGGAGAACACAATCTGGAGTTGGGAAATATCTTGATACACATATGAGGATCACTACTAGGGCCTTGGTGGATACCAAAAATCATCTGGATTCACCTGATATTCAGAGTATCAGTGCCATGTGGGGATAGTCCCAATGATACCAGACTCTATATAGGGTCAATAATTGATAGTGGATCTCGCTCCGAGCAACCTGGTGGGATACCTGACTGTATCATTGAAACTTCTACTGAAGTGATCATACTCTTGAAAAAGGAAGCGATACATGAATTTTAGGGGAACCAGAAAAAGGGGATCAAACCCAAATGAAACATTCCCAATATTTAGTGGACAAGATTATCAAGCCATGTACTGATTTTACATGGCATTTAGAAGTTCCACACGCCATGTCTTCTGACTCAGGGTACTGCCCATGTACACTAGCTCATGTCGCAAGGCTTGTCATGTAGAAAGGTCAGTACAAAGTGTATAGTACAGATCATATGTCATGTCCGAGTAACTAGGGTAATCTCCATTTATGCCATCATGTGCCCATACATGGCTTCATCCTCTATGTGTCATCCCATGTAACTGGTACATGAGGTATCCCATGCGGTCACCCTAGTCTTAATGTGTGGTGGAGTACACATAAGGACCCAAACGTTGTGTTATTTAGGGAACATGTCAGGTCATCACTTCATGTATCAGGGAACCGTATCCACCACTAAACTGGTCCCACATGGTGTGTTTGTAGAGATACATGTCATGTTCTTCATGAATGTCTAGAAACAACGCTCGTCGCAGTCGCCGCCCAGTTTTTGCTCTGATCCTCAATCTGACCCCCCAATATCTTCTAGAAACAATATTTGAGGTTTTCCTACAATAAAGAAGCTGATTCTATCAGTTTTAGTCCTCCGATCGGTACCGAAAATTTCTTCCAATTAACTCGTGTGAAGAATGCTCATAGAATAAATACTCCCTAACTGTGTTGATTCATCTGCCGCCATTGATGTCACACCATTTCTAGGTCGACACGATGAAGGATATCAAATTGGGGATCGTTGTGTTTGCAAAAAAACTGCACGATGATCCATTGTTTAATTCCCCATAAAGAATGTGAATTACACAATTAAGAAGACATAAGATATCCAAAAGGAAATTGGAGAATGAACCTTCACTTTCGTTCATCAGGGAATTGATCCACTCTGGTTAGTAGGATCAAACAGAGTAGAATCAAAAACCCAAAACAATTTAGCATGAATTACTGCCCTGATATCAACCCAATAAAAACCATCCTACAAGAATGTATGATCCAATGATCTACCTGTTTGTGGGTTGACTTGTGTTCTTCGTTTAATTGAAGAATATAGAGGAATTAAATCAAAATAACAACCCATACCTTAGTAACCGATGAAGAGGGAGATTAGTCGCTGTTTGGGATTCAACCACACTGCACAATGATCGACACGTTCTCATTCATCGGTGTTCCTAAAAAATCCTCCAATTTTGATTCCTCTTCAATGATTCAGAATATTATATGGGAAAACTCCAGGGTTATGAGTCTAACCTTGGGCTCCTTCTCAATTACCAAAAATAATTTCTATTCCATTTTGGAAAAATTATAAAATAAAATAAATTCTTAATTTATTTTATTTCTTATAATTTGTATCCTCTGAAATTTCCAAAAAATAACTTTTGATGTCGACCTAGACTGGTCGATGTTAGGCTCCGCCTAAGGTGATCTGCCCACCCTTTTAAAATTTATTATACTTTTTAATGATAACCACTCGCTCATTCTCATTAAATTTTTTGTTAATTCAAAAAAAAATTGGCACTTCGTGCCTTGAAATCTCACATCGTCGAAAGGTATGGTCTTAAAAAAATTCAATATATTTTTTACAAAGAATACAACTAAATTGTAAGACATTAAATTCCCCCACAATTGGGATTTGTGTCCCTGAAAATCCAAACACATGGATACTCAAAAAGATGTGGGTACTGGTCACAGATCTGAGCCTCTTACTCCCTTGATCTCTCTTAAGGATTATAATTCTTCCACCAGATGTGCACCAAGGAAATCGATCACCCATGAAGGATCATCTCATGACGATTCTTGAACTCCACCGGGTACTCAGCAAAGGTCACTACATCCTTGATGACCAGCTCTCCCTAGTCAATGACTTGTAATGGGTCATTCATGTACCACTATAACAGTGACATGTGGATGAAATCAAGAAATCAGTGTAATTGTGGCCATAGAGCTAAGAGGCGCGACACCTAGCGAACTCTGTGAAGTATCCGGAAAGGTCTGATGAACCTAGAATATAAATTTCTTCCTCGGAAAAATCTCAAAAACCTCACCGAGATGAGACCCTAAGGAAGACATGGTTTCCATCATCTAACTCTAGAGGTCTCCATCATATATCATTATAAGACTTCTGCTAGCTCGGTGCAGTCTTCATCTGCTCCTAGATAATCTGCGACTTATCTATAGTAGCACGCACCAACTCAGGACCCATGAGTTCTGACTTTGAGGGGTTGGTCCAACAAAGTGGTGACCGTAAGGGTCTACCATATAATGCCTCAAATGGTTCCATACTAATGGTGGATTGGTAGATATTGTTATACGCAAACTCCACCTATGGATGGAGGTCCTCACAACTACGACCAAAGTCCAAGATACAGTTGGACAACATATATTTCAGAACCAAAATCGTCAACTACATCTGACCATCGGTCTAGGAATGGAAAGTTGTGCTTAAGTGTAGAAGGTTTTAAAAAGCCCCCTAAAATTCCTTCCACAACCGGGATGTGAAGCGAGCATCTTGATCTGAGACTATTGTCGAAGGGATACAATGAAGATGAACTATCTCCTTCATGTAGTGGTACCCCATTATCTCTACAAAATTATGCCCCCTAATATCGATGATGTGGGATGACTTGGTTAGTTAGTCAATGATCACCCAAAGGGAATACTGCCCCTTGGACATCTGTGGTAATCCTGTCATGATGTCCATCGATGATGAATTCCACTTACACTCTAGAACTTCCAATGGGTGAGCTAATCCAAATATGACCTAGTGCTTAGCCTTCACCTGCTAGCATGTAAATCATCGAGAATTGAACATGGTTACTGCCTTCTTCATGCCTGACCCTGAGAAATGTCGTCATAGATCATAATACATCTTTTCTACTCCATGATGTACCTCCATGGGGGATGTATGAAACTCCCTTAGGACCTCCTCTTAAAACACAATTGGTACTACTATGCGTCCTATGAAAAAAAGTGAGTGCTCCCCACATTGTGAATATTCATAAGTGTCATGTCTTGTGGATATTTGCGAAAGTAAAGCCTCCCAATTAACATCCCCAAGTTATGCCTCCATAAATTAATGTAAGAATGGAGGGGTGAGAACCATATAATGTAGGCATGCTACATCATCTCTATCCATGAAGGATAAGTGAAATGTGGCTAACGGCTCTACCATATCTAACTCAATAGCTACAAGCTTGACATTGTGCTTAGAGTATCTGCAACCTAGTTCCACTTCCCAATAATATTGATGATCTTGAAATAATAGTCTTGGAGGAACTCCAGCCAATTCCACTATCTCAGATTCAGGTCCTTTTGCGAGAATATGTACTTGAGGATCTTTTTGTTAGATTAGATGATGAATTGCTCACCCGTAATGTTGTTTAACAAAATCTTCCATGCGAAGACTTCCACTGACAACTCGAGATCATGGGTCACATAGTTCAGCTCATGTGGCCTAAGCTGGTGAAAACCAAAAGTAATGAATGCTTGTCTCTACATTAGGACACATCCATGCCTGGTCCCCGACGAGTCACAAAAAACTTTGTACTCGACACCCTCCTCTGGTAATCTCAATATCAGGCCCCTCGCCAAACTCATCCTCACCTCCTAGAAATCCTGTGGGCACTTCTCCATCCACATGAAGGGTTTCTCTTTCTAGGTCAAGGCTGTCATCAATGCAGATATTCAGGAAAAATCAGGAATGAATCTCCAGTAATATCCGACCAACCCAAGGAAGCTCTGCACCTCCATCACGCTCAGAGGTGGCTCCCATGCTAACATTGCCTCCTCCTTGGCTATGTCCACAGATACTCCATCCGCTGGAATGACATATCCTAGAATGTGGAAATCCTGAATCTAGTACTGGTCCATCGAGAGCTTCATATAATGTTTTTGCTCACAGATCACGTTGAGAACCATCTGCAGGTGTCTTGTGCGCTCCTCCTCTAACGCTGAGTACAGAACGATTTCATTGATGAAGACCACTATGAAACGGTCCACGAATGACTGGATGATTTAGTTCATCACTCCCATGAAAACTGAGGTGGTGTTCGTCATGCCGAAAGGAATCACCATGTACTCATAGTGGTTGTAGCAGCATATGAATGTCATCTCTGGTATATCCTTTTTCTGTACTCATAACTGGTTCTAACGTCACTAAAGGTGAACCTTCGAGAACCACTGTGCCCCTCTCAGCCGGTTGAAGAGGTCATTGATCCTTGGTAGTGGATACTTTTTCATCAGTATCACTTGGTTCAGGGTTTGGTAATCCACAGACAACCTCGAACTCCCATATTCCTTTTCTTCAAACAAGACTGGGGATACATAGTGTGAAACACTAGGTATTATGAAACCCATACTATAAAAATCTTCCAACATCACCCTCATCTCGAGAAGCATTGTGGGATCCATCCGATTTTCTAGGTATGAAATCAGTGATGTCCTAGGTTGTAAGACGATGCATAAGTCAATTTCCCGGTGAGAGGCTGTCTAGGAACATCTTCATGAAATATGTACTCGTACTCCACCACTACTGTTGGGAACTAGAAGATTAGAACATCTACTTCTCCAAGGGTAAGGCATACCAACTCATGAGTGATTGGCTGCACCTTCCAATACATGAGCCCATTATGTGTTGTCTGGGTCACCTTTTATCCAACAAAAGAAAACCTCATCCCATCACTGCAGAAACATTGTAACCTTCGATTAAAGTAGTCAATTTGGGCATGGAACAAAGATAACAAATAAATACTGAGAATGATTTCATAAGGCCTCTACACTACCACCAAGAGGTTCCAACCAAAACACTCTCCTACAAGGGTAAGATCACACTGTCTGTAAAGGTTCATGATCTTCTAGTCTTCTCTCGTAGGTGTCTCCATGCATAAGCATTGAGTCAATGGATCTACCTGAATCTCAAGGATTTACACAAGACACGTGGTGATGAAGGAATGACTGGAGCCTATGTCTATAATTACAGAAGCAAATGTAAAGAAGTCATAGATCATACCTCAGATCATCCATGGAATCCATAGGTCGTATTCCTTGACTTCATGTAGATTTACCCTCCCCTATCCCCCAGAACCCGAAGCATAGTGTGGATCCCTTGGGGGTGGTGGTGGAAGTAGATCGAAGAATCTACCACCACTTTTAGCTTTCCGTGGTCCTCTTCCACATCTTTCCCCTGGAGATTCTTTCTGATCTACTCTCTACCTCTGCCTTAGGGGTCCATCCACCGTCTACCTATCAGAAGCTCGACGGGTCATAAAATCTCTACTAAGATTTCACCTACCATCGAACGAGTAAAATCTCTTCTCCCTTGGTTGACTAGATCTATCATAAGAGACATGGACTGTTGATCCCCTGTCCAGGGTCCTCCTGTGCCATCTCCCACATCCTGATCCATTTTCCTGACGTCTGCTCCATACTACTAAGGTCTCTGCACCTGTCTGACTGCTGCTAACTATCAGTGGCTATCTATCCTTCTCCAGGAAGATCTCAATCACCAAGTCCTTCTTGAGCAATCCAAATTTTTTCAAAATTCATATAGGAATGACAATATCATAGATATCCCTTCATAGACCTCTCTTGTAGGTTTGTGCTTGGACGTACTAATACCTGACCATATCAATCGAGTACCTAGAGATGTTGGTGAACATTGATGAATATCCATCAACCGTAGAACTACCCTACTATAGTCGAAGACGCTGCTAGATACACACTTCTCCATGTTTAAATAGTGAGAACTTCTCCTTAAAGATTCTCTCAAACATCATCCACGAAAGAGTATCCTCGTCCTGAGTCTGTGTGGTCAGACTCCACAATTGTCCAACCGAACCCGGATGAAGTCTCGCTCCTAGGATCACTATGTAGTCCACCAGTGTCCCCACATGATATAAAACTCTGGTCACCGCCTCTATCCATTCCTCAGCCACCAGAAGGTCAGGCTCACCTCGGAACCTAAGGGGTTTTTGTCTCTAGAACTCATTGAGTGAGCACAGCCTACGCCCCTCATCTGTCTGTACTGTAGGTACCACGGGATACTCCACTTGTCGTGGTCTAAGAGGTATAACACATGGATGTAGAACTTGGGGAACTTGTCCCTCTATCAAAGCCTCGTCACTGAGGGGGTTATCCTCTAGATCGCAATGCTGAATCCTAATGGGTATGCATCACAGAGGAATCTTGTAAGGAACAAGATGTACCATGGTCAAATAATATATATTGATAGCTGACACAAAGGACATGGAAAACACAACCCATTCATATATGATGCATGTACCATTATTTTACTTCACCGCAATAAGTGTTTTCATGTACCGAGTCAAAAAGAAGATCATTATAGCCCTTGTGTATGGATATGTCGGCCGCCCGCACCAACATTGGAGACTATAGCCTGAAAGCCGAGCTCAAACTAATTAACATTTTTTCCAAAACTAAACTCACAGACTCTTGGTCCTATGTTAGTAATGACCATCTCTGATACATCTCTTTCACAAACCATCCCAGTGGGGCCCACACCACAACTCCCCATATCCAACTCCAATAGGGCAGGGGCTAGTGACTAGCACCGAGTAGCCATATTACTAACATAGGATGTATTTCTTATGTACCTGTACACACGCACACATCTCCATGCCCACAAATGATGAAATGAAAAAAAACCCACAATGGAACAAAATGCATGCATACAACCAAACCAAACCAACAGAGTACGATGGGAGGTAAAGTACTCAATGTAAACATGGCCAGAATACAATCCCACCAAAAACAAGAGTCAAAATACATAAAATTCCAACCAATAAACACAAAGAGGTACTGGGACTGCTACTCGTAGCTATAGGAAAATCTATGTCTATATAGAACTCAGAATTCTAGGTCTTTTCCTTGTCCCTCATGGACTCTGTCAAATGGTTTCTCATCTACACAAGACAAAACATGTGCGGTCAATCCTTGTGTAGTGGTGAGTATAACAATACTTAGTAGAGGACCCCAAAAACCACAATGAAATTCACAATGGAAAGGTATATTCATCTCTATATAGTACATGTCTACTGAACATATAATAGGTGAACAGAAACTAGATATACTCAAAATCCAGACCCATAGTCTAGAGGAAAGTCACACAACTATGTTCCCCTACTAGGGATTCAATTTAAAGATTCACGATGCACTGGTCCCGGGGAACTCACTCCATGAGTCTGATAGATCAGATGAAGTCTCTCTGAGAAGTACTATCTATTGGGATATTTCACAAGGGATAGACACACTCAGTCTAGGAGAACACACTCCGGAGTGGGGAATGATTTCAATACACATATTAGGATCACTTCCAGGGCCTTGGATGATACCACAACTCATTAGTATTCACCTAATAGGTAAAGTATTGGTTCCATTTGGGGATAGACTTGTCGATACGTGAATCTAAATTGGTTCAGAAATGGATAGAGGATATCACATTGGGCATCTCGGAGGGACACATGACTATATCCTGGAAAGTCCTTTTGAAGGGATCGTACTCCTGATAAAAGAAATTATACCTGACCTCCAAGGGAATGATAAAAATGGTTACTAACCCAAACGAAACCTGACCAATATATTTTGGACAAGAAGATCAAGCCATGTACTGAAAAGTACATGGCGTGTAGAACTGTAACACACCATTTCTTTTGACCCAATGTATTTCTCGTGTACAATGGACCGTGTGGCAATGAATGTCATGTAGAAAGTCTAGTACACATTGTATACTACATATCACACATCGTGTCCGAATAACTATTGTCAGCCCTATGTACGTGGCTGTGTGCCCATTCATGGCTTTATCCTATGTGTTATCCCTTGTAACTGATACATGGGGTAACCTTTTCATCCGGCCTGGTCTGGCCATGTAGTGGAGTACACAACTGTGTACTCCATCCTGTGTCCGTGTATTTCTGGGGATACACGCTGTGTCTGCATAAGGACCCACACACAGTTTTCTTTGGGAAACACGTTGTGTCATGCATCGTGCATCGCGAAACCCTAGCTGCTGTTATACTGGTCCTAAATAGTGTGTTCTTTCGGTTACACATTGTTTTCTTCAGAAATATCTAGAAATGATGCATGTCACTAATGCACCCCAGTTTCTCCTCTGATCCTCGATCTGACCACCTGATCACCTCAAAACTCAATATTTTAGGTCATCCTACCATCATGAATCCAATTCTATTGGTTTTGTGCCTCTGATTGGCACCAAAATTGTGTTCCAATTCACCCACATGATAAACGCTCTATGAATGAGAACTCCTAAACCATGCCAATTAATCTACCACCATGACCATCATACCTCCTGTAGGTCGTCACAGTCTTGGATCTCTAATTTGGAATCGTTTCCTTGCTGAATGTTTTTGCAATGATCTTTTGTTCATCACCCCACAAAGAACGCGAAGAACACAAGTAAAAATGGGGAAGAAATCTAAAAGAAAATCGGGGAATGAACCTCCTCCATCATTCATCACATTGTTGATTCACTCCCGTTAGTATAATCAAATAGATCTGAATCATAACAACCAAAAAAATCTAGCATTGATTAATTTTTTGAGATCAACACAATAAAAATACCACTGCAAGAATGTATGATCCGCAGATCAACATGTTCATTGTTTGATTCGCGTTCTGCATTTAGTTAAAGGAAAGAGAAAAATTAAATCAAAATAAAAAACCCCTACCTCATTCATCGATGAAGAGGTAGATCAGTTGTCAGTTGGGATTCAATCTCACTATGTAATGATCCATGCTTCTTTGTTTGTTTACATTCGTCAAAAATCCTCCAAGGATGGCTTCTCACTAAAGCTCCATAGGATTCTAGGGGAAAACTCTCAGGTTATGAGTCTAACCCTAGGATCCTTCTCATTTAATGATAATAAGTGTTGTTGCATTAAGGAAACATTTTTAAATAAAATAAAATATGAATTTATTTTATTTCTTATATAATGTTTCCTCTAATATGCCCAAAAACTATCTTTCGCAGCAAACCCATGACCATCGATGTTAGGCCCCGCCTAAGGTAATGTCACTTCTCTAAACTCAATGGTGCCCTAATATTTTTTATCGAGGAACCTGATTAAATATTATTCCACTTTTTTTTGTAGGAAAATCACTCGCTCCTGCTGTTTAATGATTAAATTAATTCAAACATTTATTCCAGGCACTCCTAGCCTCGAAATCACACGTTGTCAAATGTTATAGTCTCAAAAAAATTCCTAATATTATTTAAAAAGAAAAAAAAAATCTCCATTACATTACGTTTAGTCTATGTGTTTGTACATTATCTATATAGTTTTAATCCCCTTGATCATATTTCTAATGTGTGAGTAAAAATATGTAAATTAATTAATTTCATGGAAATTAGTGACGAGATAATAGATAATTTAGTTGAAACTAAACAAATGACATACATACGTTAAAGAGGAAATATTTTAACATGTTCGATGTAAGATATGTATAATTTATTACCAGAGTCAATGGTTGGATTATCATCAACATTATAAAAACCCATTAGTTGAAATATAAATTTCATCTGATGAGTTTATTTCTTTTTTGTGAAGTATATTGTTATTTATTTTTATGAATTAAAATAGTTTTTTATTTTTAGAGGCACTAAAATAATTTAAATTAATTAGAAATTGTATAATATGAAATATAATAACTAGATTATACATAAATTATTTAATCCAACATGGTTAAATTTTTTTTATAAAATCTACATGGTATTTAACAGGAATTTAAATGGTAGAGTAAATAATATTTATATTATGTAAAAACCCATAAATTTAATAATTATGATATATACTTCATTAAAGTAGTTTATTTATAATGAAAAATTATAAAATTGTTTTCGTTTAACAATCTAATAGATATGATAATTAATTTAGGTATTATAATTAATGTTTTGGGTTGACATTATTATTTTAGCATCAAAAGTAGTACCGCAAGAAAGACTTTTTTTCTTAGAGTTAAATAAAATGGAAATATAATTCATTGATTTCCAGGATGGGGAGTCTAATAAATGAATGACATAAAGATGAATTAATTCTAATAAATATATTGACTCTCTATAAATTCATTAAAATAACCTAGAAATGACACTATAAAGTGTATTAAAATGGGAATAAAGATCCTTAATAATAAAATTTATATATAATTCGATAATATATATATAATTGTTATGATGATAATGAATCAGATGTCAATAATATATTTGGGGGATCATAAAACCTCATGGATCTCCCCTTTGGTGATTTTGATGGAGGCAATGGTCATGGATTCGAACACCTCCCCCTCATCGAATGAGAAATTCATTAAAATTTATATTTTAGAAGCTCATTCATGATAAATTCAGGTTTTATCTACTATATATTTCCTTCAACCATTAAAGTTCATCACCACATGCATGAATGTTCCATATCTAATTGAAGGCCCTCACTAGTTTACTGTTTCAATGATGGAGTTCAGAAAATCATTGAGCCTCCCAAATATGACATCAGTATATCAATTATGATTTCATCATCTTTTTATTGACTGATTTGACAAGTTTTTTTCTCATATTTTTCAGAAGAATGGGATTATTTTGGCCATATCAACAAATAAAATATTACGATTTTCTTTTCATAGGAGGATGATTTGATCATTTCTTAGTCCATAACTCATCAAATATGCAGTCTGTATCTATTATATAATTTTATATGGTCATATAATTTTGACATGAATGTTGATTATCCTATTATGCTAATGTGGGTAAGCTTCCTAGAACATCCACATCCTTTCGAAAATAGATTATTTTTTCAAACACTTGGAAATATAGTTGGTTGATATTTATGTTCTAGTAGTTAAACACCTTCTATTTTTCATCATATATCCACTCATGTTTTTTCTGATTCTAGTGTGTCCAAATAGACAGTGAATTGGGTTTCCATTGAAGTGGTCGTATAATTTTGTTTAAAATAAGAAGTGGCATTAGAATCATTGATATATTTATTTCCATCCTGTAAAATCCTAGGACATCTGGTTTCAACATGTCGACTTGGGTGCAAGGAAAAACATGTGATGATAAACATGGTTTGATAATAGACCAGGATAGTTTTTTATGATTCCCTTTTAATATATAAACTGGGTAATAATGAAAAAACAAATTCTAATCCCATTCTGAAATAGGAATGCTTATAAAATCCTAGTCTGAATGATGGGGAAAAATTTTATGTATTGCTATGTGATATAATTCTTTATAATTTGGAATTAAATTTCATTCCATATAAGGGTAATTGAATGGTCTTTAAAAATAAGTTATTTTTATAAAATAATTATCATACCAAATTCATCATCCAACACATATTTAATGATAATGGGAAATAGATATTCACTTGACGTAGTGATTAATACTATAAGAAATGGATGTTCCTCTAGCTACATAGTCGAAAAAAAATCTATGCACGATAAATAAACATGAATGAGGGATTGGTGAATGTTACTAACATGATGTATAAACGGACCAGTTTGAATAATAACATATGAAACTATTTTTAAGGTATGTATGTGGATGTTAGGGTTGAAGAACCTTAAGACTCAGTACGGGTAGTAATGTGCATCAAAATATCAATACCAGTGTAGAATATCACTGAATGAGTTGGTGTACCTAAGTTTGAGTTTATGTGTGATATATATAGTCATGTATTAGTTGACTTTGATGAGGTAATGCATCCTAGAGGACTTATAACATAATGAAATTTTAAAATATAAACATCACATTCTATATTGTATATAAAACCCAACACATAGCATAAATAGGAATAATACATCCAAATGCTTTATAATATATTTATAATGTAAAATAAAAACATATATTCAGTATCTATAAATTAAGCAATTTATTATTTTATCTTGTGTTACAAGAAACATTTATATTATCTTGAGTTTCATGGGAAACTAACATTTTCTAACGGCTTCAATTACAACAATGACCATGTTTTTATGAATACTATTTGTATTATTATTAATTATGGAAATTACATACTAAAAGTTAAATATGAGTTTAGAAATATGATTCAAAAAATAAATCATTATATGGTAAAATCATGGATTACCAATTATTTTAAATTATTATAACAAAATTAAATATTGAATAATTTTTTCATTAAAAAACTATTGTTGTGTTCTAATGGTGTTTTATTAGAATTAATAAATTTAACTTCTATTAGTTGGTGATATTGTTGATATTTATATATTATATATTAAATAAATTTTATATATTACTGAAATAATTTTATCATGTATAATTTTCATGACCTGACTTCACTATGATGAGGAAATGGATAGAAAACTGCAAGACCCTTCATTCTTCACGTTGAAGGAGAGATAATGACCCCCCGAGTCCCACCATTAGTAGGCCCCGAAGTGGCGACTATCCCCATGGGTATATAATAACTAGTAATATGAAAGTAATTACCCTTTTATATATAAAGATTAAAATATCAGTTGGTGAATCTCAAACAACTCCAAAAATACATAAAGTTAGGGAAAATCCAAAACTCTGTTTTCCACATGAATGGTCAAAATAAAGTTCAACAGTATAATAGAAAAAATAAAAGTAAATGTACCAAAATTAATGAAAAAATCAACAGAAATTGTCCCAACGTTCATGCTAGTATAGTCCCACATGGTCCTCTAAATCCTCCAGGAATCCTAAATGTGGTTTTATATACATAGGGGTAGTAACATGTATAGTCGATAGAGAAACTGAAAGCTCTCTTGGGAAAGTGTGGAGGCATCCTAATGCCCTGTGAGAAATTAGAGGTACACAAAAAATATAAAAAAGAAAACTACACACCCAGCATCACCAAGTTACACTCCCAAAATAACAAAAGTCATATAATGTATTTATAATAGAAAATAGATATTTGGGTACCCCTCTTAGCTTTTCCATTGGTTATTGAGGATATCCTATACATAAGACCTCCCCCTCTATTTTCACTATAGTTCGATTGTCGCCCAAACCACATACTTTTGGAAACATCTCTTTGCATCCCACCCACACACACCTAGACCGCCAAATCATCATATAACCACAAACAGAAACACTTAGGCCACCACAACCACTACAACTCTTGAAGACACATAGGCCAGGACAAACATTCTCACTCCCTAACACACATTGGCCTCACCTCGAAGACTGTTGTGAATCAAAACTGCCCGTACACAACTGGTCAAACCACCACAACACACCCTGAACAATGTTTCAAGGGTCATAATATACCATAGGCCATCACATCTTTCCCAAAGATTCTTGGTCTACCTTGGAGAGGGAGAAGAGATGAGAAAATAACCATCCACTCATAAGAATGTGGAGACCCCCCCCCCATGAAATAGTGGTGTTTGGTATAAAGTTATTAACTTGGGTGGGGTGATAATAAGAAACACAAGAACTTAATTTATACATATAATTAAAGAAATAGTTATCCCAACCTAAGATTTCTTGAACAGACAACTAGAAATACACAACCAGAGCACAACCCCCCTCATTATTATACCTATACGCACGAACAAACAATAACCCCAACCAGAGAACCACCATTTATACACAATAATCCCTCAATTTACCTGTTCCCATTATCATGTTCAAGAGATTCGATTTAAATATTCCTTAACTACCGGGAAACTAACACAAATAGCCACAAGCAAAGATAACTACTATAGGAAAACGTCCAAGAAGAAAATTTATGCATTCACAATCGGTTGACCTGTAAAGTCACAAAAAAGGGATCTGTGAGATACCTTCATGTACTAGAAAAACCAAGCCCAATCATACGGGCATAGTTCTATAACCCAACAACTGAAAAACGAGATATCCCATCCACATCCACATCACCCCACGAGAATCAATGAGAGAAACCACATATTTTACAAGAACATAGCAAAGATGTTTTAAGATTATCCCAAACCATTAAATAAGTTCCATTATGTCATTTGGTTATATGGGGTTATTAGGGAAGGATTATTATTCATTGGGAATCCATTTTATCAACCAACATTACATGATTAACTTGTATCCATGTTACAACCATTTAGTCAAAATTTGATACAGAGAAACAGAGGTTCATTACTTCCTAATAAAGGACCACCAATGACTAATATTTTTAGTGGGAATAATCACATACAATTCACAACATAACAATGAATATAAATGAAATACAACAACATCATTATAAAAAAAATATTTTTCTTTACAGTTCGATTATTATAAATGTTAAGGTTTTGTTTCATCCACATCCCAAGGGAAGTATTATCATACCCACCCTGCATGATACACAGTAAAGAGAGACGAAGAAAACCCCTAAATTGATGAAAAGGGATTGATGTTTTATTCCTCGCGTCAAGAAATAAAGATCCCTGACTTATAGGAAATGAAAACTCGAGGGATTCTAGGATGACCAGTAAGGGATTCAACATGGGAATGATTCATCTCCGAATTGTGTCTCTAGGGCATACGTAATAAAACTAATGGAATTATGAATAGGGGATCCCAGCATAAGAAAAGACCACATCAAAAAATTAGGGAGACGATTCACATGATCATGAAGTCAGATCATGGATTAACTACGCAGTTTCTTTATTTCACACATCAGGATTAATTTTTATTAAATAATTCTCCTTAGAGATTTTGGAGATAATGGCTATGAGTTAATAGATATCTCATAAATAGAGAAAAAACATGTTACATGGGCGATGCTAGAAAGTGTTGGGAAGGTTGTGAAATAGAAGAAAAAGGCCACACATTTTGGTAACAGAATGGTCACCCAAATCATAGGGGTTTTAAACAACATTTATATTCAATAAATGGATTTTAAAATGGTATTAAAACACTTTTACCTTAAAGGATGCGTTATGGGGTAGAATAGGAAAAACTCAACAAACTGGTAAAAATTGAAAAAGATGGAACATCATTCGGTGAGACACCAAGATGATGCCACCGTAAGAGGATTCATGATTTTGGTTTGTGATCATCATTGTGCCACCATTATGGTGCCACCGGGACTGGTTGAACTATTTTTTGGGACCATGATTTTGGAAAAAACACTTTAATGAGTCACTAGTGGGCACTAGGATACCCCAAACACAAGAAATTTAGGAAATTATTGGACTAAAAGAATCCAATCCATTACATCAAATGCCTCTCAAACTATTCTTGTCCTAGAGAATCCAAAAGTAAACATGAAGATAAGATAATTTTATGAATAACTGCCTCGTAATATACCTCGTAGGGACAAACCACCCAAGAGTCATTCAAAATCTAGAATAACCTCGATATCTAAGAACACCTCTCCATCATATATATCTGAAAAACTACATGTGAAATGCCTCCCTTATCCCCGATGTAACCAAAAAAATGTAAAAGGTCACATAAACCAGATATATGGGTTAGGGAGCATCTTCCTCCATGTCAAGATACTATTCTCATTGGGCAGAACTGACTCACCCACAGCAGTTTAATCACATCCACTTTATTGTTTCTTGATTTGGGATCAGGTCCACCCCTCCCCACAGTCTAGACTTTTCACACACATTCAAATAATTAGTAAAATATCTTATCTTATAGAAAACAATGTCAATAATTACATCATAGTGATGTACAAAACAACCACACACAAAAACCCAAAATAGCTCTGGGTACTGTGAACACATTTGTGTCTTCCATACCTGGGTACTCTCTTTGAGGACCTGATGCCTCCACAACACATGAACCAGGGGAATGGTACAACCAAAAAGCACCTTCTCCATGGGTCCTCGATCCTCTCTTATCACTCTTTGAATGTTGCATCATCCTTGATATCCATATTTCCCCAGTCAATGATGTGAAAATCAACGTGTAGATACCGAAAAAGAAGAGACACATGGATGACGTCGTAGAACCTCTGTAGTGGTGGTGGTAGCCCCCACGGATAAGACACTTTTCCAACCCATCGCAACACCTCTATGGGTCCTACAAACCTGGTAGAAAACATAATCCCCCTATAAATCAGAAATTTTACACACCTAGGGGATACCTTTAAGAACACATGTACCCCAACCTCGAAATCAAAGGGTCTCCTCCTATGATAGACATAATACTTCGTCCCATCCTAATATACTATCATCCTCTAAAAAACATGATGAACCTTCTTCATTGTGCTCTTCACAACTTAAGGGCCAAGAATACATGCCTCCCAAACCTATGTCCAACACACTGGTAAACGACACGATCTTCCATACAAGGATTTTAATAGAAACATACCAATTGTAGAGTGGTGTCTATTATTGTAGGAAAACTCTACCAGGGGCAAGTTCCACAAAAATGATTATTTGATGTCTAGAACACATGCCCGTAGTATGTCCTTAAATGTCTGGATGGTCCCCTCCATCTACCCATCTATGACGGGGTGAAAGGCAGTTCATTGGGATAGTTGGGTACCAAAAGCACCATTCAATCCCTTCTAGACCATTGAGGTTAATAATGTGTCCTGGTATAAAATTATGGTTCTAGGGACTTCGTGAAACTGCAAAACATCATCCACATACCTCTGTGCTAAGGTATCCACCACACAAAACTCGTTGATTTCTAGGAACTGAGCTGATATCATCAGTTGGTCGGCCACCACCTAGATATCATCATAGACACCTTGATCCTTGGGTATTACTATGAATAAATCTATTGATATTTGGTCACAATTCCACTCTAGAACATTTAATTTCTGAAACAGACTTCCTAGAACATGGTTCTCAGCCTTATCATGTGCGCACACTATGTACTTTCCCACAAACTCTACCACTGCCTGTTTCACCCCCAGCCACCTAACATTAACCCTCAAGCCCTAGTAAATCATGGAAACTCCTTGGTGTACCTAAAATATTGATTTATGTAACTCATGAATAAATTCATCATGCATCGACTTTGGAAAAATTATCAACTTTTGGATAAGAATATGATTCTGACCATCTTGAATGCATCCTTTGGGAGCATTGCCCTAGTAAACATGATCACACATCACTTCAGCTTCTATGTCCTGCCACTATAACTCTTTAGCCTTTTATACCAAGTAATATTGCACTATCATCTGGGATAGATAGCTTCTACCATCATCCACTTTTTCATCAATGTGTAAGGGAGCCAACTCTTCCATTTCTCTCCAAGAATATACTGACTCCCAAACCACATCCTACTATGTATTCCTACTCAAGGAATCAGCCACCATGTTCCACATTAGTGAGGTATAAAAGAAGCTGAATTCCTAGTCATAAAGAAACTACATCCACCTCTGATGTCGCATGTTTAGGTATTGCTGGGAGAAGAAAATCCACAAGCTCTTTTGATCTGTAAAGACCGTGAAGCGTTCATCGATGAGTTAATGTCACCACGTATTCGACACAAACACAATCGCTACAAACTCTAGGACATGGGTATCATAGTTATGATAATGAGGACATAGTTTCCTACACCCATAAGTGATCACTCCCCAAAAATACATCAATACACATACCAAGATGAGGCTGTAATCATTAAAAAACACATCAAACATTACCCATTCCAATCGAAACCTCGACACTGTGACACTGACCAGCTTCTCCTTCATATAACTGAAGGCTTCGAGGAACTGCTCACTCCAAATGAAATCCTGGTATTTCTTGGTCAAAGATATAAATGGTGCTGCAAATTTCAATATATTGGGAACAAAACTCCTGTAGTATCCTTCTAGACCCAATACAATACGTAGCTATACCATGTTCTTGGGTGCTACCCCAGAGAAAACCTCTTCGACCTTCGTTGTGTCCACATCTATTCCTTTCTAGGACTCCACGTATCAATGTAAGTCCACCTCTCATATACGATTTTTACACTTTGAAAACATCTAGTAGAGGTGGTGGAATTTGTGATCATCCAGAACATTACTCATATGCTCAGGTGGTCCTCCTATGACCTTGAGTATAGCAGGATGTCATCAATAAACACGATTATGAACCGATCCAAATACTCATGGAAGACAGAGTTCATTAGCCCCATGAACATAGATGATGCATTCGTAACTCTGAATGACATGAACACGAACTCAAAGTGACCATATCCGTACCTAGAAGTAGTCGTTGAGATGTCACACTCATTTACTCTTAAATGGTGATATTCAGACCATAGGTCAATCTTGAAGAACCATCCATACCCCTTCAACTGATCCAAAATTTCATCAATCATCAATATGGGATAACAGTTCTTGATCATAAACTGATTCAGTCTTTGGTAGTCTATACACTTCCATTAACCATTGTCTTCCTTCCTTGAAAACAAGACTGGAGCACCCCAGGGTGATGTAGTTGGTCAGATAAAACCCTTCTTAATCAGGTCATCAATCTGGATCAACAACTCCCACAACTCTGAAGGGTCCATCCGATAGGTAGACATTGAAATCAGATGGCACCGGGTTGTAAGTCTATCCCGAACACATGATCACATAGGGGTGTAGAGTAACCCCCTCTCTAAGGAAGATGTCCATGAACTCACTGATGATCCCTGGGACTTCCCCCATCTTTGAATCTACTGACTCCACTAATATATCAGATAATAAGGAAAGAAGGGGCTTCACTCTTTGGCTTCCAACCTGAAAACCCAACTTACCAATGAATGTTACGCATTGGATGCCTGCATTTGAGAACTCGACCCATATCCGGATGCAGTCGATAATGGAGTTCACATAAAACGGCTAGTTCATAGCCATAATAAAATTATATGGCTACATTTGCAGTTGAATGTGATCCCCACTAGACTGATACACCCCAAACATTAGACTACATCCTCTATAAACATAAAAATGTCTAGTCTTTCCTCCAACTATCATACTCAGCAGCAGGGGAACATAGAATATATATATATATTTTTAGAATGAATGAATTGTATATACTGGATAAAATGGAGTGTGAAGGTCCTAAATCAAAAAATGCACGTGAAATAGTTATAAACAAATCAATCATACCTCGAATGACCTCTGGCCCTGTGAGAAGTACTACCTTTATGGATTACAGTTGCCCACGCCCATATCCACTTCTCATTGTCTTTCAACCACCTCCTCAGCCACAACCTGATCATGGTCCCTAAGGAGCATCCTAAGGTTGTCCTCCTATGGCACCTTCCACTCATAGTTGAGGGAGATCTCGCTTCCCCAACTACTGATGTTGAAATGCTCTTCCAATAAATTACCACTACTGAGGCGACCACTGAAATCGTCCACCAACACAATACTTCAATCAGTTTTGGCATTGGTTCTGGAGACTCCGACAACAACCATATATAATGTATCTCGGGCATGTGCCCATAATGAATGGATGAGGACTGGGAGAGGGAAACTAGAACTGATGAGGCATGGTTCCCGCTGGCTAAAACCTATATGGACTTGATGTCGGAGGCCTACTACTAACAGTCTTCCCCTTTGTAAATCCCAATTGGATCCCCTCATGTGGCATTCCTCCCAGCGTGTGCATCCTCTCCACTACATCAGCCTTCTTTTGAACTCCAGGTATTTCGGTATGGTGAAGAGAGTAACCGCATACTAATGGGCAGGTCAGAGTGCCTCCTCTAAGACTCATGCCTCTGACTCCTCACCCAGGAAGAGGTCTGGAGAAAAATGAATGAGATCCTTGAACATGAACCCCAACTCCCTGACTGACGTAGTCCCTTGTAAGGAAGAGAGTAACTCCCACCTCTTCTCAGACTACGTTGTAGAATAAAAGAATTTCTCCCAAAACTGCCTCACAAAGTCAGTCCAGGAATCCTCAAAATCTATCTTCTCCTTGACGTAGAGTGTCCACCACTGACGTGATACTCCTAACATTTGGATCATAGCTAGAGGAACCCAGTACTCATATGAATCCTAGACCATGGTGAATGATATCACCAACTCCTCGAGCCAATTTTCTTTTTTCCATATCTAGGACGATGCACTCAAACTTCTCGAGGGTCTGCCGCTAAAAGGTATGAAGGGTTATCTACGACTTCTCATCCTCCTCTCGATCTTCCCTTGAAAAATCATCTAGATCAGCCTTTTATGCCTCGATCTCCTTCACTACTCGTGTACGTTTTTTTGTTATCATAGCTACATGGTAATCAAGTAATGCCTAATCATGAGTAGAGTAGAAGGTTTATTTCACGTTTTTATCAAACTCCTTATTCCTTTTAAATTCCTAGAACACCCAGAACACATAACAACACAAGTCATTATGATTATTGTACCTTTCCTAGGGTCTCTACCCTATAATCAGTGTAGCCTTACTTAATCATTCAGTAAGACCATATTCATGGCACTAGATCATGGGGGCCGTAAAATCTAGTTTCCTAGCCAGTCTTCCCTAGCCTATTTCATGATCCAAGATTTCCTGACACTATTACCCTAACATCTGATGAAATATTCACTGTTTAGAACCAAAAAATCCATCATATCTTTGAACTAACCTTTCATTTGATACCAATATATCATTACCTACCATCATTATGATGAAAAAAGGGACAACAAACTACCAGAACATTCCTTCATCAAGTTGAAAGAGAGATAATGAACCATGAGTCTCACATTCAGTATGCTCATTTTGGATACTAGCCCCAAGGGTATATAATCACATGTAATATGGAATGGATTATCCTTTTTATAAAAAATTATCAAGAGCTAAAATGGAAAATATCAAACAACTCTAAAAATATTAAAAGTAAAAGCAAATCCCAAAAACTTTTTTCAACAAGCATGTTCAAAATAATGTACAAAAAGGTAAACAAAATATCCTAATTAAAAGTGAAAAAGGAATGATAATTGAAATAGTAACTATCCCAATGTTCGAGCTAGTATGATCCAACATGGTGATTGAAATCCTCTAAGTAACCTGAAAGCAGTTTAATATATGTAGGGTGAGTTAATATTTATACTCTGTAGGGAGAACTAAAATATCTCGTTCATAAGTTGGGAGACATCCTACTATGCCTTGATAATGTACAGGTAGCCAAAAAACAAAAAAATTGAAACTACCCCTCCCCCCAGCCTCACCAATTTACACTACCCAAAATACACAATTCGGGTAAAGTAATAGTAAGAGCACAATGATATTTGGGTACCCCGCATCACTTTCCCACTGGTTATTGATGACATCATACAAATCAGACCTCCCCCACAATTTTCAATATAGTCCCACAATCACCCTAACAATAACCTTTCAGGCCATCACTACGCATCCCGCCTGCACACACCTAGGCCACCACAACCACACACAATCACGCCCACAAACACCAAGGCCACCACAATTAATGGCGTGCCCAATGACACATGGACCAGAACAACCATTCTCATGACCGAAGTCACCTTTTCATCATCCCAAAGACACTTGTGGGACAATCCTTCCCACACACACCTAGGATATCCCCTACAACACACCCTTCCCAAAGAGTCATGGGCCATAATATACCATAGGCCGTTACAGCATGCCGGAATAGTCATGGGATACCTTAATGAGGGATAATAAAGGAGATAATAACTAGCCAGTCATAATAATGTAGAGGAAAACACCCACCCCCCTATGAAATTGGGGTGTTTGGAACAAATAGATCAACATGGGTGGGGTGTGAATATAAAACATACAAACTAAATTTATACAAATAATTAAAAACAATTCATCGCAACATAAGGGTTACAGAACAAACAACTATCCATACACAACAAGAGCACAACCACCCTCTTTTCCATCCCTACATTCTCACACACACAACAACCCCAACTAGAGCACAACCATTTATGGAATACAATCCCCAAATTTACATATTCTCTGTATCATGTTCAAGTGATTCCATTTAAATATTTCATCACTAACGATATACTAACATGCATAGCCACAAGACTAGAAAACCATTGGAAGAAAACAGTCGAGTAGCAGATGTATGCATTCATAGCCGGTTCTCTAATGATGTCCCATCAAAATGTATTTGTGAGATTCCTCGAGGTACTGGAAACAACCCAATCCCTAACATACAGGTAGAGATCACCAAGACAACAACTAAAAAAATAGGATATCACATCCCCATCCCCATCACCCCACAATAATCAATGAGAGAAACCTAACATATTACTAGATCAAAGAAAGTATGTTTTTAAATTTTTCCGCACCATTCAATAAGATCATTTCATCTATTTGGTATGCTGGTGTGATCACACAAAGATTTTTTTTCATTCAGCATCAATTTTTTTCAACAAACATTACATTACTAACTGTAATTCCTTGACCTGAGAAGCCCAGAGTCAGTGCATTATTACATATCATTGGCATGATCAAAATAGATGAATTCTCAAATGACCGACTAGTTTAGTAGTCTTGGATGTACTGGATAAATTCATATGGTTTACATTACATCATTAAATGGGAAACTACAATATCATTATTTCCATAGACAACACTGAGATCCCATAGACTATAATTGTAGGTCAGTCATAATATACTACTTCACATAATGATAAAAATAAAACATAGAATGTGGTGAGCTCAGATGCTCATTAAGGATAAAAATATAGCGGAAACATTCATAAATAAGGATAAACATTTAAGGCAATGTATAAAACTAAAACAAAAGCCTTTACAGTATAAACATCTTCAAAATATAAAAAATATAAATCAAAATAATTCAATTTACTTACTCACATGTATATTCTACTAGGTTAATAATCACATTCAAATATTAATAGTCGGGTTCATACGGATGGAATGTATAATTCAGACTCCATAACCACATAGTCAAGGCCTTCTTCCATGACTAAAAATAAGATTTTGTCAAGGCCTTGTGCCAAGACACTAGTTTATCCCATGAGACCTACCAATGCATTAAGGATCTATAACAGGCTCCACCCATCACTTACTAAGTCCAATACAGTCCTCATATGAAATGGTTTAAAAATAACATAAACATTCGTATTTAAACTGGCATATAAAATGTCAATACATTATCCATAAACCATTAATTGTGTAAAAATAACACATCCATTGTCAAACATATCAAAAAACCATCAATACAATAAGAAAGTTCTGTATCAAAATAAACCAACTTCAAAAATGATTAAAATCCATCAAAAATGTAAAGAGAGAAGAAATCAAACCTATTTTTAGAGAAATATATTTTTCTACGTTAAAATCATTTAGAAGTCATATAATTATAAAAGAAAACATTAAATTTTAAAATATTCTTATAATATTGTATGAGGAGATTCGATGATGTTATAATGATGGAATATATCTTCACCCACTGTAGAAGTAAAAAAACATTCTTAACATAATTTTTTCAAAAAGGTAATAAAGTTACTTTTTCGGGAAATGACGGAAAGATTCCTTTCAAAACGTATAAGGTCAAATAAGGGTATAAATGACTTTAACACATAGCCTAGTAAGTAGTAAAAATGTTTTGGAATATATTTTTATGAAAACAACAATGTGGATGATAAACAAGTTTCAATAGATAATTGCATATAAACAACTTTGAATAAAGAAGATGTTGTAGAATTAACCCTTACCTTGTACTTTTACTTGGTAAAGGGTAGGTTAAACTCATGTTTAATGGTTAAATAATTGTTATTAAATAATAAAAAAAATCATATACATTAATTTGATATCATATATGATCTTCCAACATTTATTTGTTAATGATATTTTAGTTGTATCATCATTTCGGTTGTTAACTGATTCGTTTTCCTTTACATGATTAGTTACATAATCCATGATTTTAACAGACAGAGTGTATTTGATTCATATCTATAATGATATTATGATCTTTAAATATTAATTTTAAGCATCACATTATAATTATTCGTGAATTATTACGATGTATTGTAATGCCCCGACTCTAGATACCCAGAGTCGGTGCATTATTACATAACATTGGCATGATCACAAATGATCAAGTCTCGAAAGACCGATTAGCTTAGTAGTCTTGGAAACACTAGATATATTCATAAGTCTTACATTATATCATAAGGTAAAAAAACTACAACAACATATTGTCGTCATATCCCCTCATACTATCCATGCAGGTCATTCATAAATTACTTCTTCACATCCTGGGAAAAATAAGACATTGAAAGGGGTGAGCTCAGGTGCTCATTAAGGATAACAATATAGCAGATGCTTTAATAGATAAACGTAAACACTTAATGAAATTTATAACTAAAACAAAAGCCTTTTAAACATTAACTTCAGCATAATATAGCAAAGATAAAAGGAAATAATTCCATTTACTTATTCACATGGATATTCTACTAGTCGAACAATCACATGAAATATCAATAACCACTTTCATAATGATGGAATGTATATTGCCAGACTATCATTACAACATAGCCAAGGCCTCGTGCCAAGACTAGAAATAAGATTTTTCCAAGGCCTTGTGCTAAGACACTAGTTTGTCTCATGAGACATACCGATGCATTGAACAGCTATAGCTGGCTCCACCCGTCACTTACTATGTCCAATGCATTCCTCATACGAACATGTTTACACATAACATAAACATTCATATTAAAACTAGCATACGAAATGACATACATTAACCACAAACCATGAATGGTATAAAAATAGAACATCCAAAGTCAAACATAACTCATTTGATACAATATGGAAGATTTTATTTTATCATATTAACCTCAATCGATAATAATGAATGATATTGACATTGATGAAAATAACCATCAAAACTATTTGAGAGAAATATCCCCCATTTATTGAAAACATTTAAAAGTCACACTATTTGTCAAGAAGCTGTTTAAAAATAGATTTTGGAATCAAAGTGTCCCATACCACTTTGAAACATTTACAAAGATTTTTTATTTTAAAACTTTAATGTCCATAAAAATAAATCCTTAAAACCATGTTTAAAATAGGGACATTAATGAGAAAGATTTAAGAGAATAAGACTTTAAAACATTTAAAAATGGTATATTAGTTAGAGTTTCTAACCAAAAGAAAGACACTTGAATAAAAATAATTGAGGTAATCAGAACATTGTAATATCATGAGAATAAAGGGATTCATGATATACAATGTAAAAGTACATTATATACACCACATAAAAGTGATTTGGTGTATAACAAAAAAGAAGTCTCAATGGAATGTAAATTGAGATGAAATCTCTCATAAAAGCCGTATCCTTAGGTTAAGGATAAATCAAGACATAATTATGAGTGAAAAATATAAATACACTCAATATGATTGGATATTCAGTGTGAAACAATCAAAGTAAATTCACACATATTCTAGTAAAAACAACACCAATGAATTGGATGTTTATCTCAAAAAATCAAGATTGAGTAAAAATTACTTTTATCAAGTTCATATCGATGACTTGAGAATTTATAAATGGAGTGATTATGTGTTTAAAAATTATATCCACAGAAAGGCGAGTGGAAATTATGACATAATCAAATGAATAGTGATTCCACACATAATCTTGGAGTACAATAATCAATGAAGTATGCGCAAAGCCGAATGAGTGGAAATTGAAATTTCAAATTCCCTTATCGATTTGGTAACATAAAAAACATACACCCATGATATAAGGATCATACAATGATGATGTAGATATATATGAATAAAATTATATTAGACAATTATTACAAACATGGGTAGTACACACACCACTAGTAGTAAATAAGTGGTGAACAATTAAATTCTCACAGAATTAAAAGTGAGATAAGAAACCCCTTACATTGTACTTTTTCCTTGGTCAGCGGTTGGTCAACCTCCTTTATGATTGTGAAATAATTTTTATTGAATTATACAAGAATCATTTATATTAATATAACATCATATATGATTGTTTAACCTTGATTTGTTAATAATATCTTACTATTATCGCCATTTTGGGTGCTAACTTACTCGTTTTCCTTTATATTCTTTGTTACGTAAGCCGTATTTGTTATGGATAGGATGTATCATATTTATATCCTGAATTATATCAAGTCCTCAAAAATTATTTTTAAATCATAAAATGATTATTATAACTGAATGGATATGATAGAGGATGAATCTCATTGCTTTCATGGAGACGGGAGTCTGTACATATGCACGAGCGACAATATCATTCTTTTGATGTTAAAAATATATATAATTGGATGGTATATAATATAAAAAGAATAATTACATGTTATATTTATTATTTTTATGAATTACACATCATTATTATACCCATCCAAATAATAATTTATTGAATGACAATTACACCACGACGTGGAGACGGTAAGTCGTACGTACGCACGTATGGTGACATGTCATTCAAAGGATGGATAGAATACTGAATATTGTTGTACCATATTTATAATAATATTATAGTATATAGTAGATACTGAATTAATTATTTTAGAATGGGAATAACCAAAAAAGAAGAAGTTGAAGAAGAAAAGAATTTGAAAAAGGGTGGTAAAAACATTACCTCTTCTTCGGGTTCTTCCTTTTGATTTGATCGAAAGGGATCCTTAGTTTGGCTTTATGATCAAACTAAGGCCTCTAGGTTGTAGTGTGGGAAGTTGAGAGAGTATTTAGGAAGTTTTTGGCCGAACCAAAATGCTTTGAAGGTGTGAATTAATGAGAAGGAGTAGTGCCCTTTTATAAGAGGGGTGAGGGGAACCTTTGGAAAAGCTAGAAATATTATTTTATAATAAATTCATATTCGGTTTCTAATGTCTCCAAAGTAGATTATTTAATGGTTAAGGTGGGGATAGGTTTCAAACACTCAACTAATATAATTTAGACAGGTTTGGGTCATTATATTAACCTTGTATTTAAATATTAACTCTTAGTTAATTAGTTTCACTTTTACAATGTCTCTTTGTATTTTTATATTTTATTGTTAATGAACATACTATATACATTAATGAGACCCCCAAGTGGTCCATTAATAATACACCTATCATTATATAAGCCTCTTTGCCGAGCCTTGTATTTTTATGAATTTAATATCAATTAATAATATAATATTTGTTTTAAAAACTCTTTTCTGTCAATTTTGACACTATTCAATAATTGAATTTTTGTGAAACTCATAACAGAATGATTACTTCGAAAAAATTCAATTAAATAAATCCTAATATGTCATATTAACCTATAAAATTATTGTAATTCAATAAAAGTCTCAAATTATATTTTTCTGGGTATTTATAATATCAATTATTTTAATTTTTCATTATTATGGTAATTACTGAATCATCATTGTGTCATAAATAAATTAAATTATATAATGTCTAAAATTTATAAATAAAATATAATTATGTAGGAAATATTTTTATATTTCTAATTAATTTTTATAATTGAATTTATCTTATGTTTAACCCTATATTAAAAATGTTTTAGTAAATAATCATTGATTTTAACTCTTTTAACTCTTCTTTGAATTTAATAATAATAAATGTCAAAATCTAATCCATGTGGACCTAAATGATAATAGATTATTCCTAAGATTTTTTTTGGTCGATATAAACTTGTCTAATAGAATTTGGACATGTGTTAGGATAATATTAATATCATTTTTACCCTTAATTACCCTATTTACTTTTAATAGTGGTAAATAAAAGTAAAAAGATACTACTCACCAAAAATTATATTCATCTCAATGATCCAAATTTTACTCCTTGATATTAACCTTTTCTCTCATATTTTTGAAATTCGACTCACAGAAGCGGTAAAATTATGTTTTATGAAAAATTCAGTTTTTTAACTACCACTTAGTGGTTTCACTATTTATCAAAAAATGAAAGTTTCCAAAAAAAATACAAAAAATTAGGCCTAAGCTATATTTGATATTATGAATTCAAAAATGATGTCTATTTTACCAAATTAAAAACATATCATTTTCATTAATTAATTTAAAAATTAATTCCCACCGTCAAAACAAATAGCGTGTTTTTAAGAGATAATAACTATCAAAAGATTGACACTTGTTTATTTCCGGTTTAATTGTAAAATTATGTCCAATGATCAAAATTCTGTTGAATGGTAAAAATATATTCTAAATATTCTTTAAAACCACTCAAATTCATAATTTATCACTATTAATTATTTTGATTAAAAATGTTTTTTTAATTAAAATTTAGTATTTTTTTACTATTCATAAAAATATTAATGTTATTCGAAAAGTACCAAAATTTCACCGTATGCTAAATTCGATACCCCGAATCCAAAAACGAAGTTCATTTTGAGAGATAAAATTTATAAAATTTAAAAAAGTAGTTATTACTATTCATAATGGCTAGTTTGATTGGTTGTGGTGAGTTAGAATCTCGAAGTTGCGTACAATGCACACCATTGAATTATTCAAAAGGAAACGTACCATGGATGCTTGGGGAGTTACATTCTCTCCTCATTTAATAAATTGCGTCTTCGCAATTTTTTTAAAATTGGGCTTGAGAATATAATGGAAAGTCTCACATCGGAAAAAGAGACAATAAAACTATCACTTTAAAAGAAAGGAAGAGATTTATAAAGGTCACCCAAGATAACCCATACTAGGATTCCATGTAGGAAAACATGTATATGAACAATAAACTACATGTTATGTTCTAAAGGAGAGGGATAGAAAACATGATCTGGAGAAATTTAACAATAAGAAAATCAAAAACTTGTGTTGGGACAAATGGTCATTAGTCTCCTAGGAGGAAAAGTAAACGAACAACATTTTTTGTTTTAAGATACATTACATTAGGAAGAGGAATTCATTTATGATATTTACTAAGAACATAAAGAGATATACTTACTTTTTAATTATAGTTTCATTCTTTAATAAAATTTTATCACTAACACATTTTTTTTGAACAATGAGTATTCAAGAAGACTAGGTCACAATGGAAGAGCTAGAATAAAATTATATAGAAATACATGATATAGGTAGGATAAACTATATATTTACCTTGTATTTAGAGATTTATCAAAACCAAAATGGTTAGTATAATATGTGATGATCCCCCAAATGGATATTCCATTAGAAAAAAAACACTAATCTTAATTTATAAAATAAAACCATAAATACCACAAATTTAAATAAATTCCATTCAATAATCAATTGTCCTTAAAATCCTTTAATATAATACAAACTAATTTTAAAACCCAAACCTTATAATAATGTAGTCTTCCATGTCAAATTGTATCTCCAAATGACATTAATTACTCTTAAATTCACATACTTAAAAGTAATTAACCTAATCATTTCCGCAAATAACCAAAATCACTATAAATAAATAATAAAAACATAGATAAAAATCCACCATTACTCCTCAAATGAAATCCCGTACTACTCTATTTTCGTTTGGCATATAGTGTTCACAACAAAGCGAAGAACTTCTAAAATAACATTTATCACTTAATCACCAAATCATCTTCCTATACTAAGGGTATTCATTTGATAAGACATAAGATCCCAAATCAAATTATTATTGATCAATAAAATCATTTAACTAAAAATAATAGTCATCTAACTAGGGACTTCACGTAGTCCAGTGGTAGGCAATAAATCCCAATCACACTTTGGTTGTGGGTTTGATTCCCACAGCTTTGTCCGATGTGACGGGTTGTCACACGGTCTGTGTGTTGCCCTTATTCAAAAACTATATTTTATAACATTACCAACATGAGATAAATTCCTCAAAATAACCCTAACATAATTTAACCACAAATATTATCTCATACCATGCATTTTCATCCCAAATTATAATCACTTATAATGGCCTCAAACCCAATGATCATATAGAACCAAATGGTTAGTTATAACTATATCCACAAGAGAAAATATAATTCTTCATCAAATATCATTCACACATGGAAAACTATAGGTTTAAAAATACAAGAGAAAATTATTCCAAAGTAAACCCATCAACAACGAGCACTAATACTTTTTAAACATTTCTCCAACGATTTATTCCCACATAGAATCTTCTTTGACCAAGAAAATATCCTATAGAATTGGGCATTCACTCGGGTAATGGCCTGGTCCCCTACATTTACGAAAAATGACTGTAATAGATTCTTGGGACTATTTTTATCTTCTTACATTGTACTCTTCATTTTTCTTCGGCAATTCTACACTTTATGTCCTTCCTTCCCGCACATAAAGCATTTCTTTGTCCCATTGAGACACTTTCCTGGGTGTCTCCTTCCACATTTCCTGCATGATGGAAATTGAGGATTCCTTTCTCCATGGTCTCCACTATGGGAGCTGTTATCATTCATCAACTTTCTCTTCTTTATTGTGTTCAGGAATTGGATAATATATATATTGTTGATTATATTTTTGGAAAATTGATTTAGCATAAAGACGATATCTTTTATGCCTATCAACATTCAATTTTGTTGCTCATTTCCACCACCGTTCCCACCTTGTACATCATTCTCAATGTCTCTATGACTTCCTTGGAATCCAGCCATTCACTAAAACTAGAAATCATTGTGTGAGTAACAGTAGTCATAAAATCATTTAGAGGTTAAAATGTCAACATATTCTCAATTTGAAACACATTAGGATTAACCAAGGTCATTTACTCTCATATTATATATATAATAAACCAAATTGATTTGTAAATAAAATGTAAATTATCCTAAGAATATTCCCCGGGAGTGTCGTAACCAAGAGTGAAGCAAGGCCCGTTGTCGTGCATCAGTTCACTTTCGAGTCTAGCTCAAAGCGGTGTTTTCGGGTTTTACACCTAGGTACATCTGTGCCAGAGCTGCCTTGACCTGCTCGTATCCAGAATGAGATGTATTGCTCAGAAAACTCACAAAATCTCTACAATACAAAAATTCTAGGAAGTTCTTCTATACTAATCCTCAATGATCATCTTAGGTTTACGCGCTCTAATCAGAGTTTATCTAAATCTAGCATCCAAAGTTTGTACTAAACTTCCTCTGATACCAACTATAACGCCCCGACCCTAGATACCCAGAGTCGATGCATTATTACATAAAATTGGCATGATCACAAAGGATCATTTCTCAAAAGACCAATTAGTTTAGTAGTCATGGAAAAACTAGATATATTCAAAAGTCTTACATTAAATCATAAGGTATAAAAACTACAACAACATCTTGTCTTTATATCTCCACATACTATCCCTGCAGGTCATTCATAAATTATTTCTTCACATCCTGGGAAAAATTAAACCTTGAAAGGGGTGAGCTCAGGTGCTCAGTAAGGATAACAATATAGTATAAGCTTTAATAGATAAGCATAAATAATTAAATCAATTTATAACTAAAAAAATCCTTTTAAACTTGAACTTCATCATAATATGGAAAAGATAAAATGAAATAATTCCATTTAAATATTCAAATGGATATTCTACTAGTTGAACAATAACATGAAATATCAATAAACATTTTCATAATGATGGAATGCATAATTCTATACTATCATAACCACATAGCCAAGGCCTCGTGCCAAGACTACAAATAAGATTTTTCTAGGGCCTTGTGCCAGGACAATAGTTTGTCTCATGAGACCTACAGATGCATCGAGGAGATATAGAAGGTTCCACCCGTTACTTACTAAGTCCAATGCATTCCTCATATGAACGTTTTTATACATAACATAAACATTAGTATTAAAACTAGTATACGAAATGTCAATACTTTAACCACAAACCATGAATGGTATGAAAATAGCACATCCACAGTCAAACATAACTCATTCGACACAATATGGAAGATTGTATTGTATCATATTATCCTCAATAGATAATAATGAATGATATTGACATAGATTAAAATAACCATCAACACTATTTGAGAGAAATATCCCCCATTTCTTGAAAACATTTAAAAGTCACACTATTTGTAAAAAAGCCATATAAAAATAGTTTTTTGAATCAAAGTGTCCCATACCACTTTGAAACATTTAAAAGGATTTTTAATTTTAAAACATTAATTTCTATATAAATAAATCCTTAAAACCATTTTTAAAACATGGACATTAATGAGAAAGATTTAGAAGAATAAGTCTTTAAAACATTTAAAAATGGTATTTTAGTTAGAGTTTCTAACCAAAAGAGAGACACTTGAATACAAATAATTGAGGTAATAAAAACTTTGTAATATCATGAGAATAAAGGGATTCATGATATACTATATAAAAGTACATTATATACAACACATAAATGTGATTTGTTGTATAACAACAATGAAGTCACAATGGAATGTAAATTGAGATGAAATCTCTCTTAAAGGTCATATCCTTAGGTTAAGGATGAATCAATGACATAATTATGAGTGAAAAATATAAATACACTCAATATGATTGGATATTAATTGTAAATCAATAAATGGACATTCATGCATATTCTAGTAAAAACAATGCCAATGAATTGGATGTTTATCTCAACAAATCGAGATTGAGTTAAAATTACTTCTATCAAGTTCATACCGATGTCTTGAAAATTTCTCAATGGAGTGATTATGTGTATAAAAAGTATATCCACAGAAAGGGGAGTGGAAATTATGACATAATCAAATGAAAAGTTATTCCACACATAATCTTGGAGTAAAATAATCAATGAAGAATGCGTGAAGCTGAATGAGTGGAAATTGAAATTACAAATTCCCTTATCAATTTGGTAACATACAAAAAATACACCCATAAAATAAGAATCATACAATGATGATGTAAATATACATGAATAAAATTATATTACACAATAAATACAAACATGGGCAGTACACACACCACATGTAGTAAATATGTGGTGAATAATGGAATTCTCACGGAATTAAAAGTGAGATAAGAAACCGCTTACTATGTAATTTTTAGTTGGTCAGTGGTTGGTTAAACTCATGTATAATGGTTAAATAATTTTTATTGAATTATCCAAGAATAATTTAAATTAATATGACATCATATATGATCTTTTAACATTGATTTCTTTATAATATCTTAGTATTATAGTCATTTCGGGTGTTAGCTTACTCGTTTTCCCTTATATTATTTGTTACGTAAGCCGTGTTTGTTATGGATAGGTTGTATATTATTAATATCCATAATTATATCCAGTCCTTAAATATTATTATTAAATCATCAAATGATAATTATACTTGAATAGATACGATGGAGAATGAATCTCATCACTTTCGTGGAGACGGTAGTCCGTACTTACGCACGAGCGAAAATATCATTCTTTTGATGTTAAAATAATATATAATTGGATGGAATATCATGTAGAAAGAATAATTATCATGTTATATTTATTATTTACATCAATTAAACATCATTATTATACCCATCCAAATAATAATTTATTGAATGACAATTACACCACGACGTGGAGACGGTAAGCCGTACGTACGCACGTATGGTGACATGCCATTCAAAGGATGGATAAAATACTGAATATGGTTGTACCATGATTATAATAATGTTATAGTATATAGGAGATACTAGATTAATTATTTGAGAATGGGAATAACAAATAATGAAGAATTTGAAGAAGAAATGAATTTGAAAAAAGGTGGTAAAAACATTACCACTTCTTCGGGTTCTTCATTTTGATTTGATAAAAAGGGCTCTTTAGGTTGGCTTTATGATTCAACTAAAGCCTCTAGGTTGTAGTAAGGGAAGTTGAGAGAGTATTTGGGCAGGTTTTGGCCGAACAAAAATTCTTTGACAGTGTGAATTAATGAGAATGAGGAGTGCCTTTTTATAAGAGGACTGAGGGGAACCTTTGGAAAAGCTAGAAATATTATTTTATAATAAAATAATATTCGGTTTCTCATGGCTCCAAAGTGAATTATTTAAATTTTATGGAGGGTATAGGTCTAAAACAACTCAAAAATATAATTTAGAGAGGTTTTGGTCATTATATTAACCTTATCATTAAGTATTAACTCTTAGTTAATTAGTTTCACTTTTACAATGTCTCTTGGTATTTTTATATTATATGGTTAATAAACTTACTATATAAATCCAATTGACACCCAAGTGGTCCATTAATGATACACCTATCATGATATAAGTCTCTTGGACGATCCTATGTTTTTAGGAATTTAATATCAATTAATAATATAATATTTGTTTTAAAAACTCGTTTATGTCAATTTTGACACTATTCAATAATTGATTTTTGTGACACTCATAAAAAATTGATAACTTAAAAAAAAAGTCAATTAAATCAATCCTAATATGTCATATTAACCTATTAAATTAGTTTAATTCAATAAAAGTCTCCAATTATATTAATTTGTGTATTTATAATATCAATTATTTTAATTTGTCTCTATTACGGTAATTATTGCATCATCATTGTGTCATAAATACATTAAATTATATAATGTCTAAAAATTATAAATAAAATATAATTATGTAGGAAATATGTTTATATTTGTAATGAATATTTATAATCGAATTTATCTTATGTGTAACCCTATATTAATAATGTTTTTGTAAATAAACATTGATTTGAACTCTTTTTTCTTTTCTTTGAATTAAATAATAATAAATGTCCTAATCTAATCCATGTAAACCTAAATGATAATATTTTATTCGTAAGGATTTTTGTGGCTGAGATACACTTTTCCAATAGAAATAGGTCATGTTTTAGGGTAATATTAATATCATTTTTCCCCTTAATTACCCTATTTACTTTTACCCGTGGTAAATAAAAGTAAAAAGTTACTATTCACCAAAAATTATTTTCATCTCAATAAACCAAATTTTACTCCTTGTTATTAACCGTGTCTCTTGGATTTTCAAAATTCCACTCACAGAGGCGGTAATATTATTTTTTATGAAAAATTTAGCATTTTAACTACCACTTAGTGGTTTCACTATTAATCAAAAAATGAATGTTTCAAGAAAAATACCAAAAATTAGGCATAAGCTATATTTGATATTATGAATTCCAAAATGATGTCTATTTACAAAATTCAAAACATATTAGTTGCATTAATTAATTTAAAAATAAATTCCCATCATCAAAACAAATAGCATGTTTTTAAGAGATAATAACTTTCTAAAAAATGACACTTGTTTATGTCCGGTTTAATTGTGAAATTATGTCTAATGATAAAAAATGTATTAAATGGTAATGATATATTCTAATTATACATTAAAACCACTCAAATTCATAATTTATCACTATTAATTATTATGATTAAATTTTTTTTTAATTAAGATTTAATAATTTTCACAATTCATCAAAATATTAAAGTTATTCGAAAAGTACCAAAATTTCACCTTAGGCTGAAATCGATACCCCGAATCCAAAAATGAAGTTCATTTTGTGAGATAAAATTTCTAAAATTTTAATAAGTAAGTATTAATATTAATAATGGCTAGTTTCATTGGTTGTGGTGTGTTAGAATCACGATGTTGAGTACAATGCACGCCATTGAATTATTCAAAGTGAAACGCATCGTGGAAGATAGGGGTGTTATATGGATAATGAATGTCTTCACATTCATGGAGACGGTAATCCATAAGTACACACGAGTGACAATATTATTATTTTGTAATTAAAATCATAATTAAATGAATGATATATCATATATATATAATCATTGACATGTTATATCTATTATTTAAATCATATATACGTCATAATTATACCCATCCAAATAATAAAGTATTGAATAACAACTATACCACGACGTGGAGACCGTAAGCCATACGTACGCACGTAAGGTGAAATGTTATTCATAGGATTGATAAACTAATGAATATGGTTATACATTTTTATAATAATATCACTTATTATAGAATATACTGGTGTTATTATTTTATAATCGAAAAAAACATGAAAGAGGATGTGGAAGAAGAAAATAACTTGAAAGAGTCGGTGAGGTATTCACCTCTTCTTCAGGTTCTTCCTTTTGATTTTATCAAAATTGATCCATAGACTTGCATTCTGTTCAATCTCAGTTCTCTAGGATGAAGGGAGGATAGGTGGTAGGATATTTTGGCAGGGGTTGGCTGAGCCAAATGGCTTTGAATGTGTGAATTTGAGAGAAAGAGAAGTTCCCTTTTATTTGAGGGGTGAGGGGCGCCTTAGGAAAAGATTGAAATATTATTTTATAATAAAATCATGTTTGGTTTATAATGGATCCAAAATGAATTATTTAGAGGATATGATGGGGATGGGTCAAAAACTAGTCAATCATTGGTTTTATACTACTTCGGGTCATTATTTTATCCTTATATCTAGATTTAACTATTAGATAAATATTTTGACATTCACCATGTCTCTTTGTAGTTTTATATTATATGGTTAATAAACATACTATATACTTCCAAGTGAATCCCATGTTGTTCATTAATAACATTTATAATATTACTTAATCCCTTTGGATGATCCTTAGATTTTGAGGAATAAAATACCAATTACTAATAATATATATCTTTTAAATACTCTTTTATGTCAATTTTGACACCATTTGGTAATTTTTTTATATTCATAACAACATTATTACATTGAATTTTTTTAATCTACCCTAACATGTCATTTTAACGTAGAAAATTAGCGAAATTCATAAAAAGTATCAAATTTAATTTAGTTTTGTATTTATAATATCAATTATTTTAATATTTAATCAATAAATTCATTACTACATCATCATTGTGTCATAAATAAATTACAATATTTAATGTCTAAAAATTATAAATAAAATACCATTATGTATGAAATATTTTTAGGTTTCTAATGAATATATAGAGTCAAATTTATATTATGTATAACCTTATATTAAAAATGGTTTAATTATTAAACATTGATTTTAACACATTTAACTCTTTTTTGAATTAATTAATAATAAATGTCCTAATATTATCCAATTGGACCTAAAGGATTATATTTTATTCCAAATTTTGTTTTTGGTCAAATAACACTTATCCAATATAATATGATTTTTACGCTAGATTAACCTATTCACTTTTAACCACAGTAAATAAAAGTCAAAAGTTACTATTCACCAAAAATTATTTTCATCTCATTGAACAACAGTTTACTTACTTTTATCAACCATGTCTCTCGAATTTTCAATATTCAACTCACAGAAGCGGTAAGATTATGTTTTATTTAAATTTGTAAATTACTTAATGAGGTGGGTAAATGATGGTAAAAAGTTCAATAAAATTTTTATATATCTAAAATTTCTATAAACTTACTCCAATTAATTTCATTGAACGTATATTTTGTATTATGTAACTATTTTGACCTAATATGAATTTAAATAAAATAAATATTTATTTAAAATAATATTCAGTTTTAAGCAATAACTGTGAGTTTTTCACTATTAATAAAAAATTGAATGTTTTCAAAAAAAAACCAAAAATTCACCCTAAGATAATTTCCATATTCCAAATCCAAAAATAAAGTCTTTTTTATGATAAAATTTAAAAAATTTAATAAAAATTGGCTATTAGTATTCATAACGGCGAGTTTGATTGGTCGTGGTGTGTTATAACTCATAGTTGCGTACAATTCAAGCTATTGCATTATTCAAAGGGAAATGTACGATAGAAGCATGGGGTGATAAATTATTCCCTGCAAATAATTTCTTCCTCTAAATTTGTAGAATATTACTCTATAAAAATATTTTTTTGGTTATTCATCATAAGTTCCTCGGGTTCCCATGTTTCCTCTTCCATCTTATGGTTACCCTATAGAACATTTAATAGAAGAGTCGTCCGGTTTCTCAGAACTTGTTCTCTGGTATCAAGAATTTCAGTAGTCTCTTCACAATAAGACAAATCAGGTTCTAGTTGAATTTCCTCAGAGGTGAGTAAATGCGTTGGGTTAGGCAAGTATTTTCTCAATAGTTATATGTGGAACACATCATAAACAATGGAGAGACTTGGAATCATTTCCAACTAGTAATACACAACGCCAATTCATTCTAGAATTTCGAAATGTCCGATATAGCTGGGACTTAGTTATTCCTTCTTACTGAATCGTATAACTCCCTTCCATGAAGACACCATCAAGAAAACATGATCTACTACATGGAATTCAAAATATTTCATTTGATTATCATCATAGATCTTGTAACTACTTTGTGTTGTTTTGATGTGGGTTTGGATAACCTTCATATTCTCCATCATTTCCTCCACAAGTTTTGGGCCTACGAGTTTTCTTTCAGTAGCCCCATCCCAACAGGATAGAGCGAGACATATCTTTCTATATAACGCTTTATATGTGCCATGTGAATAATTAATGGAACCTATTATTATAGTAAAATTCTACCAGAGATAAATATTGTATCCACTACCTTGAAATTAACGTGAGAAAGATATCGACATGTCTTCTAATGTCTGAATAGTCCGTTCTAATTGTCCATCAGTTTGAGGTGTTGGCCATTCTAAAACGCAGTTTTCTATCTAGTTCTTTCTATAGACCTTTCCAGAATCACGATGCAAAATGTGGATCTTGATCAGAAACAATCGATAGGGTTACTAAATGAAGACTTACAACTTCATTAATATATAGTCTTGTTAAACGTTCAAGTGATAAATCTTATCTTATTGCAAGAAAATGTGCTGACATGGTAAGACGACCAACAATAAACCATATTTCATCATTTCGTCTAGGAGTCATTGGTAGTCCTAGTATAAAGCCCATCGTAATATTAATCAATTTCCACTCAGGTATGGGAAGAGGTTGCATGACTCCTCCAGGCTCCTGCCTTCCATTTTTCACTTGTCGTCAAACCATACATCATGAAAGAAATTCAGAAAATCCACCTCTTCATGTTTCCCCACAAAAAATGTTCCGTCAAATATCTAAACATCTTAGTACTACCAGGGTGTATAGATAAATTTGAGCTATGGGCATCATCTAACAATTCCCTTTTCAGATTAGGTATATTAGAAACACAAAGTATCTTCGAAAATTTCAAAATCCCATTTTCATATATGAAGTCGATGAATCTACCATAATTCACAGATTTAATATTCATTTGAAATTCCTCATCATCAGCCTCAGAACTTTTTATCCTCTCTAGTAAATATGGTTTAGAATCCATTTGAAAAAGCATTGATGTTTCACCTTTCATGGTTACTCCCATATCTATATTTACTAGATCCACAAAAATAGAATCCCTTTCAACTCTCATCTTGTTCAAAAATCCATGATCCATTCTGCTCAAAGCATCTGCCATCTTATTTACCTTCCCTGGGTGGTAGTGTATTGTTCAATCATAATCCTTTAGTAGTTCAAGACATCTCCTTTGTGTCATGTTGATTTATTTCTATGAGAAAATATACATCAAACTCTTGTGATCAATATACATCTCAAATTTTTCACCATAGAGATATTGTAACCATATCTTCCATGAAAATATTACTACTGCTAACTCATGATCATGAGTAGGATAATTTTTCACATTAATTGTTTGCTACCATGATTCCTAGGAAATAACTCTATCAGTATTCATAAGGTCACAACCATGTCCTTTCTTTTTAGCATCACTATAAATAACAAACGCATCATTCATCGATGGTAAATTAAATATTGGAGCATTGACTAATATTCAATTCAGTTATTCAAAATATTCTATACACTATTTTGTCCAAACAAACTTAACACCTTTAAATGTGAGATTTTTTAATCGGTTAGCCAATCGGGAAAAGTCTGAACAAAACGTTGATAATAAAATGTTAAACCGATAAAACTGCATACCGCAGTTATACTCATCGTTGTTGGACATTATTGTGTTGCCTTGGTCATTGAGGGATCATGAAGGATTCCATACATAGAGACAATATGGCCAAGAAAAGAAATATCTTGATGCTAGAATTGACACTTCCTAAATTTCCAAAAATAATTCATTTCTTCTTAGAGTCTTTAGAATAACGTGCAAGTGATTTTCATGATCTTCATAGATTTTGGTGTATACCATGATATTATCAATAAACACTACTAAAAATTCATCAAGATATTCCTTGAAAAAACTATTCATAACATAAATGAAGACAAAGGTTGTATTAGTCAATCCAAAAGGCATTACAGTAAACTCTTGATTCCCATAACTAGTTCAAAATGCTATTTTCGGAATTCCTTCCTTCTTCACACAAAACATATGATATCTTGATCGAAGGTCAGTATTTTAAAATTATTGTCCTCCATATAGTTGGTCGAATAAATAATCAATGTGTGGTAGAGGACACTAATTCTTTATTGTTACAGCATTCATCTCCTGGTAGTCAATGCACAACTTCATAGATCCAACTTTCTTCTTCACAAAAAGAACACGGGAACCACACGGAGAAAAACTACGTCGAATAAATAACTTATTACTCATTTCCTCTAGTTGTTTCTTTGTTCCACTAATTCCATAGTGGACATTTCATAAGGGGTCTTCCATATGAGCCATGAAACGGGAATTAAGTCAATGGAAAACTCAATTTCTCATTCTAGAGGATGTCCTGGAATATATTTTTGGAAACACATCAATATATTCTCCCATAATAGGTACATATTCTATTGCAACATTCTTTTCCTCACCCACAGTTATTTCATTCTATTCCTACCCAATAATTAAATTTTGTTGAGCTACTGGGGGTGGATCTAGATAAGAATTAGGTGGTGATGTTTTTCCTCTAATGATAAGGTACTCTTTATCATCATCGAGAAAGGTAGCCTCCTTCTTCTTACAATATATTTTGCTATCATGGTCCAAATTACAATACAAACCAAGGATTATATCAAATTAAATCATAGGTATGATGATTAGATCCACATATAAAGATTATTTATATGCCCTAATGGGGACTGTTTCGAAAAACAATGTTGCAATGATAGCTCCCTTTGGGGTTTTTATTATCAAATAACTTTTTAAATGAAATTAGAAATATCTAATTTTAATAGTAAACTGGGAAGATATGAAACAATGTGATGATCTCGAATCAAATAATGGATTGGAGAAACATGATTAAACCATTATATTACCTTCCAGTATGTATTTAAGAGAATCATCCTCAGTAGTAGTGATAGCATAATCCTAGCCTTGATCCCTGGGTCTTTTCTGAGGTAAGTTCCCCTGATGCTTAGGAAATTCAATTTCATAATGTCCCCTTTCTTTACAGTTTTATAATTATTCATTAAAATCCTTTTTCTTCCCCTTGTAATCACAAGCTATTGGACTTTTTCAGTACACTTGTAATAGACTCCCATTCCCTTCATATAAGTACTAGGGTATTTCTTCCCACATTTACTGCAGGATGGATATTCAACTTTTCCCTTCTTCCCCTTATTTCTATTTCTACAGTATTCAATAGATATATTCTTCTCTTGCATTTCTATAAAGTCGTATGACATAGAGAATTAATTTTGTGTCTTAATAGAACAAGAGACAATATATTCGTACGATGAGAAGGATTCTGAGACTAATGCTCTATTTAGAAATGGTTTTAACCCATCAATGAAATTATCAATATTACTTCTTAGGTTGTGTATATAATCTGAAGCATGCCTCACTAACCTTGTAAAGTTAGCTTCATACTTTATAACATTTTCATCCTCCTGTTCTCTCAGACTCAGAAATTGTCTTCCCATATCCACTCGATGGTCATGAGGAAAGTATTTTTCTATAATAATTTCTTCAAACTCCCTCCTTTCCAAATTTGATACTTCATCATCTTCCTTTGTGTTTTTAATCAATTAACATCATTGATCAACATATCTAGTGAGGTGGTAAAATACCATGAAAACTATTCACATTTTGATACTCCCTAATGAGTTCGATATATTCTCTATGGAATTTATCCATTGCTGAGTTACTAATGGTTTTGTACCACCATTTAATGTTGGTGGTGGTTACCTCATGAAGAGATCTATCATTGAACTTCCACACAGTGGATCAGGGTTCTCAATATGGGTAAGGATAATATTCATAACCTGAGTGAGTTGTCCCAGTATAGTGATAAGTCGATCAACACCAGTTGTATCAACAGCTCCACTATAATTATCTTGAGCAAGAGGGAAATCCCTACATGGAGTGTGTGCATTGATACGGTCTCCATTGCTTCCACTAGGCACCATTTCTATACAATGGAATACCCTAGATTAGCTTATGAATGACAATACATAAATCCAAACTTATAAAAAACTTAACATAAATTGAACCATTATAGTCTATCTCAAAGCATTGCATTTGGGTTTTACAACTAGGAACATCTTTTCCAGTGCCGCCTCTACCTGCTCGTATCCAAACAGGGATGTATTGCTTGGAAAACTCCCGAAATCTCTACAAAACCAAAATAATAGGATGTTCACCTATACTAATCTTAAATGTATATCTTAGGGCTATCAGTACTGGAAAATGGACCTATCCCCACGGTTTTCTCTAAAACTGTGGGGATAGACCCCCCGATACCCACGGTTTTGGAAAACCGTGGGTATAGGTGTCTATTCAAGACCTATACCCATGGTTTTCCAAAACCGTGGGTTTAGGTGGGTCTATCCCCACAGTTTTCTGAAACCGTGGGGATAGGTTATGAAAAGTTACCTATACCCACGGTTTCCCACAACCATGGGTATAGTGGTACCTATCCCCACGGTTGTGGACCACAAGGTTGGGATAGTTCTGGGCTAAAATTCATATACCCACGGTAATGAAAACCCGTGGGTATATGTCACTTTTGTGTGCGTGCAAAAAAAAAATTTTCCGCGGGAAGGAAATTTTTTTGGCAGGAACCCTATACCCATGGTTCTTCCCTCTATACCGACGGTTTTTATAAATATATTTAACTAAATAAATATATATACATATAGGTGATGTTAGGGGAGTGGTTAGACGCGGTGTTTTCAGCGAAGAGGTCACCAGATCGAAACTCGGCACCTGCATTATTTTAGGACCAATACCCATGGTTTTGAAACTGTGGGTAAAATCCATTGACACCGTGACAATTGGATATGTTTCGGTGACATGGTGGCAGCACACAAATACCCACGGTTTTGGAAAACCGTGGGTATAGGCTGGGGACCTATCCCGATGCCGTTCCAGCCCACGGTTCCCGAAACCGTGGGTATAGGCTATACCCACGGGTTTTGGGGCTATACCCACTGTTTTGAACAGTGGGTATAGGCCGTTTTTCCAGTAGTGTATGTGCTCTAATAAAATATTATCTAAATTTAGTTTCCATGGATTGTACTAAGCTTTCTCTAATACCAACTGTAACGCCACGACCCCAGAAGCCCATAGCCAGTGCATTATTACTTTTAATTGGAATGTTAACAATAGATCAAGTCTCGAAAGACCGATTAGTTTAGTATACTTGGAAGTACAAGATACATTCATAAGGTTTACATTACATCATAAAATTGAATACTACAACAAAATTTTTTCCATATACAACACTCAGATCCCATAGACTATCCCTACAAGTGATTCATTACATATTTGAATCCTAGGAAAAATAAAACATATAAATGGGTGAGCTCAGATGGTTATTAAGAATAAAAATATAGAAGAAACATTCATAAATAAGCATAAACATTTAATGCAATGTATACATCTAAAACAAAATAATATTCAACATATAATTCATCATAATATGGAAAATATAAATCAAAATAATTCAATTTACTTACTCACATGGATATTCTACTAGTCAAATAATCACATTCCATATCAATAGCCACATTCATAATGATGGAATTCATAATGCCAAACATCATAACCACATAGTCAAGTCCTTGTTCCAAGACTACGAATAAGATTTTTTCAAGGCCTTATGTGAAGACACTGGTTTGTTTCATGAGACTTATTGATGCATCAAGGAGCTATATCCGTCTCCACCCATCACTTACTAAGTTCAATTAACTCCTTGTATAAAATGGTTTAATCACAACATAAACATTCGTATTAAAACTAGCATAAAAATGTCAATACTTTATCAATAAACCAGGAATGGTGTAAAAAATAACACATCCATAGTCAAACATATCACAAAACCTTCAATATAATATGGATGTTTTCTATCATAATAAATCAACATCAAATAGGCATAAAATTCCTCAAAGGATGTTGATATAGATGAAATCAATTTTTTTAGAGAAATATATCTTTCTATTTTGAAATCATTTAAAGGTCATATAAATATAAAAGAAAACATTTATTTAGTAAATAATCTTATAATGTTGTAAGAGAAGCTTCTATGATGTTATAATAGCAGAATATAGTCGCACCCACCGTATAAGATAAAAAAACATTCTTACCGTAATTTTCTCAAAATGCTCATAAAGTAACTTGTTTGGAAAATTGTAGAAAGATTAATTTCAAACTGAATATGGTCAAATAAAGATAAAACTGATTTTATGGAAGATTCTAGTAAGTATTAAAAATTATTTGGAATAAATTATTATGAAAACAGGTTTGAGGATGGTAAAGAGGTCCCAGTACATAATTACATATAAACCACCTTGAATAATGAAGAGGTAGTAGAATTTACCCTTACCATGTACTTTTCCTTGGTATTGTGTTGGTTAACCTCCTGTATAATGGTGAAATAATTGTTATTAAATTATACAATGACCATATACATTAATATTATATCAAATATGATCTCCCAATATTGTTTTGTTAATGATATTTTAGTATTATCATCGTTTCGGTTATTAACTGATTTGTTTTCCTTAATATGCTAAGTTATTTAAGAGATGATTGTTATGGATAGATTTTATTTGATTCATATACATAATGATATTATGTTCATTAAATACTATTTTTAATCATCACATGAAAATTATTTTTGAAAGATTACGATGGGGAATTAATCTCATCGTGTTCGTGGAGATGGTAATTCGTACGTACGCAGGAGCAAAAATTTCATAATTTTGTAATTAAAATCATAATTAAATGGATGGTATATCATTTATATATAGAATAATTAACATGTTATATGTATTATTTACATCAGTTATTCATCATTATTATACCCATACAAATAATAATGTATTGAATTACAACTACACCACGACATGGAGACGGTAAGCCGTACGTATTCCCGTATGGTGACATGTTATTTATATGATCAATAACATAATGAATTTGGTTGCAAAATTTTTATAATAACATCAAAATATATATAATATACTTGAATTATTATTTTATAATGGAAACAACAAAGACAAAAGAAGTGGATGAAGAAAATAACTTGAAATAGGTGGTGAGATATTTACCTCTTCTTCAGGTTCTTCCTTTTGATTTGATAAAAATGGATTCATAGGTTGGATTTATGATCAAAATAAGTCTTCTAAGATGAAGGGAGTATAGTTGGGAGGAAATTTGGTCTGGGGTTGTTCGAGCCAAATAGCTTCAAATATGTGAATTTTAGATAAAGTGATGTTCCCTTTTATAAGATGGGTGAGAGGGACCTTAGGAAAAGATTAAAATATTTTTTTATAATAAACTCATGTTCAATTTCTAATGGCTCCGAAATAAATTATTTAATGTATAATTTAGGTATGGGTTTGAAAAACACTCAACCAATATGTTTTAGACAGGTTTTCTTCACTTTTTTAATCTTATCATTTAGATTTAACTCTTAGCTAAATAGTTTGACTTTTACCGTGTCTCTTTGTATTTTTCTATTATAAGGTTAATAAACATACTATAAACATCCTAGAGAACCCCATGTTTTTAATTAATGACATATATAATTGTATTTAATCCCTTTTTCCAATCCTTACATTTTTATGAATAAAATACCAATTAATTATATAATACTGTTTTAAAAACTCTTTTATGTCAATTTTGACATTAATTGGTATTTTGTTTTTGCTAAATTTATAACAACATTATTACTTCAAAGAAAATTCATTTAATCCACCATAACATGTCATATTAACCTATAAAATTAGTTCAATTTATTAAAAGTCTCAAATTTCCTTTATTTGGGTATTTATTATATCAATTATTTTAATATTTCATAAATAATGTAATTACTGCATCATAATTGTGTCATAAATAAATTAAATTATTTACAGTCTAAAAATTATAAATAAAAATCCATTACTTTGGAAATATTATTATCATTCTAATGAATATTTATAGTCAAATTTATCTTATGTATAACAATATATTAAAAATGGTTTAGTTATTAATCTTTGATTTTTACACTTTTAACTATTCATTGAATTAAATAATAATAAATGTCATAATCTAATCCATTTGGACTTAAAGGATCATATTTTATTCCTATGGTTGTTTTTGGATGAATAACACTTATCCAATTGAATATCATTTTTACCCTTGATTATCCTATTTATTTTTAACCTCGATAAATAATAATCAAAATTTACTATTCACCCAAAATTACTTTCATCTCATTGAACCAAATTTTACATACTGATATCAACCATGTCTCTCAGACTTCCCAAATTCAACAAATAGATGTGGTAAAATTATTTTTTATTTAAATTTGCAAATTCTCATAGGAGGTGGGAAAAAGACTGTAAAAAGTTCAATAAAATTTTTATATTTATAATATTATTATAAACTAACATTAATGAATTACATTGAAATTATATAGGTATTATGTGTCTATTTGGCCTAAAATAGATTTAAATAAAATAAATATTTATTTAAAAAAAAATTGGTTTTCAACACTAAGTCACTGTTTTACACTATTCATCAAAAATTGACAGTTTTCAGAAAAATTCCAAAAATTCACCCTAAGATAATTTCGATATTCTAAATCCAAAAATGAAGTCAATTGTGAATGATAAAATTTAAAAAAAACTTCTAAAAGTGGGTATCACTATTCATAATGGCTAATTTGATTGGTCGTGGTGTGTTATAACTCAAAGTTGCGTAAAATGGAAGATATTTCATTATTCAAAGGGAAACTTACCATGGATACTTGGGGGGTTACATGAACAATTTTCTATGTTATATCCATTCATTCACAGGTTTATATAGAGAAATAGAGGTTCACTAGTGCATAATAATGGACCACAAATGACCACTATTTTTAGTGGGAAGAAGCCCATACATTTCCCTACCTAAAAATGAAGATAAATGAAATACAACAACGTCATTATCAAAAACGCACCTTTATTCATTAGAGTTCATTTATTATATTTGGTAATGTATGGAATCATCCACTTCCCATGGGAAGCATTGTCATACCCACCCTACATGATACACAGTAAAGAGAGACAATTGCTAGGTACATGATGTAGGATTGTGGCCTAACTAAGCAGTTGGGCATTTTAAAATGTCATGATTAATTATTATTTTATAATTATCCTCAATGATGGTGGAGATAATAGATGTGAGTTAATTGATATCTTATAAACATGGAAAACCCATGTAAAAGGTGAAAAGTAAGAAATTATGTGGATGGGTGTGACACTGAGGGTAAATATTACAGGTTTTGGTAACTGATGTTTCACCAGACTATTGGAGTTTGAAAACATCATTTACGGTAGTTAAATGGCTTTGAAAAGGGTAATCAAATACTTTTACATAAAAATATACGTTACCGGGAGGAACTATAAAAAAATGGAAACTAAGGAAAATTGGAAAAGGGTGGGACACCATTCAGTATGACACCGTAACGGTGCCACTCTAATGACGAGACATCATATGTGATTCCACCATTTCGGTGTCCAATCGTGACGTTGCAACTGTCATAGCGCCGCCCCAACTGGTGTCACCGTAATAGCGCCATTGTGTTTGTGGAACTGTTTGGCAGGAATGAGTTTTTGAAAAAACACATTAACGAGTCACTAATGGACCCCAAGATACCTCAAACACTAGAAATTTGGCAATGTAATGGACCATGAGGGTCTGAGCAATTACAATAAGATAAGAACAAACCCAATTTTATAAATAACAATATATATTTTTCTAAAGGTATTATTTTGTCCTTTTATATTCCCTATTGTTTCAATCAAAATATATAATATTTTTATATTTTGTTTTTATAGATATAAATTTAAATCATTAAATGAAAATTTCAAAATTTTCAATAGGTGAATTTCTTGTGTTTTTTGAGAAAAAACTTTTTTTTGATGAATAGTGATAAATATTCTATTTCAATTTAATATTACCCTAAAAATTGAATAATTATTTCAGTCGAACTAAAATTTTAATTTATTTTAATTTCATGATATCCCAATTATTAAAATATTAATACAATTTTGGTAATTTTCATAATTTTTTTAGAGAATTTTGACATAAAACATTGATTAGTTTTGATTATTTTGACATTAAAATCCCTCTTTCTCATACATTTTACATGATTAATATTAAATGAATTTATTTTACATATGTGATTTCAATTTTGAATAAAGGAATAATTTGTTTTAATCATAACAATTTCTAATATCTAACAAGGTAAAAAAAATTACAAAATGATTAGACTGAAAAATTTAAACTAATTACAATGATTAAGTGAAAATGAGTTGAAGAACCAAATAAACATTAAACATAATGGTCCAAATAATCTATAAAAATATCCCAGACACATTGGATGGATATATTAAGTCATTTTCCATTATATGATCTTGTTTTTTGAAAAATTTGAGCAATATTACACTGAAATGTTTTTGTTGGAATTCCCTCTTTCAAAACCATAAATGTTTTCCACTGACCCCACCTATAAAAGGATTCCCCCAACCCACCTTCTTCAAACCTCAAGATAAAATTTGTTTCATACAACACATTATTTAAACACTATAAAAAATCCATTTTCAAATCATATCATCTATATCATTTCTTTAAAAACGTCATAGAAATTTGTTAATTCAAACATATCATGAATTCCCAGTGAAGCTGTATTGTCTATCTAGAAGTGTTTTATATTATTTATCAATCAACATCATTAAATTATTTTTAAATTTTATTATATAATATCTTAATTGTATTTTTTATACTAAATTTTTTAATTTTAGGAATATGACCTACAACCTCACACAGATCCATCAAATGGGTTACAAAATCTTGCTTTATTTGTAGGAAGACTACCACCTCACAACCTAACAACATTCGTTCTTAAATTATTACATTTCATGGTTGGTGATAACTATGTATTTATAGTTTAAATGTGATATATATGATATTTATGATTTATTTTTACTTATTTAATTATAAAATAACAAATATATTCTTGCTTTCTATTTTATGGGAATATGATAGTGTCGTTCGTGTACATAGAGGACTACCAAATTGTAAAGTGATTTGATTCCTTGAATCATTAAATAGTATGTATTAAGGATGGCTTTAAAAAAACATATGTAAAATATATGAAATATTAATTTAATTATTTGGTAATATATATCTATATATTTTATTTTATTTATTTCAATCAAATATAAATCTGGAAACATCATTCATCTGTTTATAAGGACAACCATCTACATGAGCGGTGTATTAAATTTCCTATCAAAAAATATTATGGTTTACATTAAAAACATATAAATTTAATATATATGATATATAAATACAGGTAAAATTTATAGTTATTATGAAACTATGATATACATAATAAGAACAAAAAATAACACGTCAAAACATTCTCAAAAACAATGACATTAACATCCAAAACAACGAAAAAAATGAATGATTATTAAATAATTAGAAACAATGTTACATAAAATGATTATATATGATATTATAAATTTTTGAATGGTTCTTTTAATATATAATAACATTATTTAAACCATTATACATGAGTTTAATGGACAATCATCCAAAAGGAGGCGTAATGTTAGTGATTTCGTCTCAATTTACATTCAATTGATGGAAATATATTATTTTGAACCAACTATCATTTATGTGGTTTAAATACTACCAAATTGACCATTAATATCCTGAAAACATTATTCTTCATGTTATTTTGGAATAAATTATAATACTCTCACTAGAGGGGATTTGATGTGAAAAATTAAAAATTGATAAATTTATTGTCAAATATCACTATATTTTGTGATCATTGACATTATCATGAAAAAAAATTCTTATAATTATTATTCATTATAAATTGAATTTATATTTAATTATATTTTATTGGATATGAATGGTCATGATTATAATGGTACCACATGCCTAAGAAGCATGGATTCCACTATTCAATCATTTCCTTCTATAAAATTTAAATTATTATTATTATCCCTTATATTTATCCTAATAAATTATATAAATATATTCATTTACTTCTCATTTAATTGATTAAATGGACTGTTATTCATTTATTTACCTTTCCATATAGATTATTCAATATCCTTATATCTATTTGGTATGTGTGTTTAGATATAGACCACACCTTATTGACTATGATTATATATTAATGTTATCTTCCATTATATGTATCTCTTAATTATCAATTGATCTCACCATTATCTTTTACATTTTCCTTGATATGTAGTTGATTTTTTTGAATGAGTTTCATGAATGATGATCTTATACCTTCTTAGTGTTTTTTATTATATTCCAAATGTAATATGGGTGTCATTTAGGTTATCTAGAATTCTTAAACAATTAATTTTTTTCCATTAGTACTCGAATCATTTATCTATGGAAATAAAATAATGTAATGAATTAGATCTTTAATACTGGGTCCGGGGTTGTTACATTAAGTATAATAGTAATTTCAATAGAAAACAAGGAAAACATATATAAGAAAACATAGATTGCGGAACATGACCCTAAGATAGAATTTGATGATAAGTATATAATAACGCCAAAATGATTTGGAAAGGTATATATTATTTGGTTAATTCTAGATATCTTCCTCTGTATGGATAATAGAACACCAAAAATAGTGTGTTGTGAATTCGTCTAATGTCACCTAGTGCAATGAAAATGGGCCTTACTCTGAACCTTTTTTAATACATATTTGGGATATTCATAAGATAATTCACAATTTCATTTCCAAACATTATTAAGGATTTGAAAGTAAAGATATCACAAAGAAACCATGTTCATGATTATGAATTTAGTTATGGATTGTTTTTTCACATTATGAAAATTAGTTCAGTAATATTGAGATTAATAATTATGTCACATATTTAATGATCTAATTTAGTGTATAAGATTATTTATAACTAAATAATAAAAAGAGGATGATTAGTAAAACACATGGAAATATAGAGTTTTTCCGGATGATAAAGCTGATATGTCTGATATTGGAAGAGAACGGGTTATAGATTTATTAGGGAAGCATAATAAATTTATGAAAAATAACATTTAGATGATGTAGATTCATATTTCAGAGTGATATTCTATGATGCTAGATCTCTTTATGATACATTGTCCACACATCATTTAGTTGGGCTTATAATCAATTGGAATATAAGAAATGGATTAATTATTTTGAGAATATATTTATGGAAATGAGATGTGGTGAAAAGAAAAAGGTTACACTTGAAACATATTATCTCAATTGATTAGTTGAAAAATGGTGTTATTTGACCAATAATTTTATAGACAAATAGTATATATAACACATGAAGTGGAAATATTTTAAAGATACATTCTTTTAAAATTATATTCCTTATGAGAAACCAATTACGATAAGGAAAAAAGACCATTATCTTAATGAAATTTAAAGAAGTTAGTATTGTGAGTAAGTGTAAACTTTTATAATGATATACAGTTCTTCTAAAGATTACATACAAAACCATGTGTGCACGATTGTCCACATATTTGAAGATATTAATACTAGTATTAAATGGTAAATAGTGTCATAGTAATTTTATTTATAGAATGAAATAGTTCTCTCTTCTATTAGGATAGTGAATGAATTGTCAATGTTAGTAAGAATCAATAGGTAATTTTATAACAAGGGTAAATATGAGAAAATAATTGATAAAGGGATAATGAAATGAACATTTTTCCCACATGTGTTATTTTTACATGCATAGTGTATTATGTGGATAAAGATTCATTGAACTAAATTGTTGGGGAATGTGATGAGATGAATTTAAAGGATCATAGGTGGTAATATAATCTATTTATATTAGAGGGAACATCATGTAAAAAGAACCATCATACTGAGTTGTCTCTATATGACTAAACATATAGGAAGCGATGAGGGAACACAAGATCTGTGGAACCCATAAATGTCTTGTTCCTATTTTGAGAAACATATAACTCTTGTTTTTCATTTTATTATATTTATTTTTCACCATGAGTATCATAACCTTAATTTATTTGTCATAGAACATAATGGTTTCCATTATAGTCATTTATTAGTTACAAAAAAATATTTTCTGAGTACGATTCATCTTTAGGAGACAATTGATGATGACAGTGATAGAGGAGGATCATCATTAATATTACAAGTTGATAATATAATCTAATATTGTGAATGTGGGTATTAATACATTCGATTACTTATCCCACTATACACTATGGATCAACTCCACTGTACTTTTTATTCCTAGTGCAGATGGTACTCCACTATTTAGGGTGTGGGTCCTCTATTGGTGGGGATGGTATTCCCACATATCACTAGGGTGTGTGTCCCTGTACTCCTTATTCTAGTTATAGATAACACTACCCTATCCCTAAAATGGGTCCTCTATCTATTTCAACGGTAATCATATATTGTACTAAGGTATAGGTACACCGTACCCAATATTCATGGTAGAGATTGTACTCCCATATTCATGGTGAGGGTCCTACATATATGGGGATGATAATCCCCTATTAAAAGATATAATTTGTATAATATATTATTTATATTGATAGAGGTTGTACTCCCCTATAGTGTCACGATTACTCAATCTACCGAAGGGAACCCATATTATCCTATGGTATAGACCCTGAAACCATTGATTACGTCCCTGTAATTTATAAAGGAATGGGTCCCCGAAAATGTTGAGATCATGGTCTCTTGGTCTGTGGAGTAGTGGAAAGGTATGGGTCCTCCTCATAAATACTTTATAATGAAACATTAGATTATAGAAATCAACAATGGGTATTTTTATAGTATTATTCTTTAACTTGTGGTGTGATATGATTTGTAAATCAACTTTAAATATTATTAATGTTTCATTGTAGGGATATGAATATACAATGGGATTCATTTCCCATGTTACTTGGGACGTAATGTCTGCTTATATCATCTCTACTCCTCCCCCCTCTTCAATTTTTTTGGTATACAGATAGGTTTCTATATACTCACCAAAACATAGGATTTTCCCATATCTATCGTGTCTAATGTAGATGATGAAAATATCAACGGTAATTTTAGAGGAGGATAGGAATCATGTTATTTAATCTTATTTGGTGGTCAGGACATGGAGAATGAGAGTTGGGATCTATCATTTATTTTTGATTCAAGTTTTTTTATGTTGGTACATCTTTTTTGTGTGGGAATCTTTTTCCCTTTTAAATTTTGGATTACACTGTACTACAATTTTATTACTTAGAGTTTATTACTAGAAAATATTTAACTATTGGTGTTAATAATTTTTTTCATTATTCCAATTCACTTCATTATATACAAGATTGGGTCTGTGTGTGTTCACCTATAATAAGAATAAATCTGATTTTATATATTCCATATTTTTTACTTTTTGACATCCCCTAACATATGTTGGTAGACATGGGGTTGTGACCTCAAATCCATCTACCAGACAGGGATACCACGGTTGGTTGGTTCATTATATAGTTGTATCATAGTAGATTTTTTGAATGGTATTTTTTAGACTTTTCCCTTTGGAATAATTATTTTTACGTAGTTAAATAGTTTTAAAGTCTTTCTAGTGAAGCATTAATTCTAGTAAACCCTATTTTGGTGTGGCAGCCAATAAATCCAAATTAAATGACATTGAACTCCAACTTTTCATTTTTGGAATTCAGGGAAAAAAATTTCATGGAATTTTTGTAGAAGAATAATTTTTTATTGGTCAATTTTAATATCCTTCTTGGGTAATCTCTTAGTATATATATACTTATCCGATTGTAGTAAATCATGATTACTATTAGGGTGCCTCTATAATGATAGATATCTAGGTTGTATTTTTTGGATTGTGATGAAAATATGATGAGTGGTGAGGCTATATTTTTAGGTTTATCTCATGATATATTTTCTCATGCATTGTATGTATTAAAACCCATTTTATCTTTCAAAAAATTATTCAAGTATAGTAGGTTGAGGATTTATTCAAACATTACACAATCGGTCAGATACAGTTACATATATCTCTATTGCAACGTATTGATCCAATGCCCTGGAATGATAGGATTATCTTGAGTAACTGATATATGTTTTCAAAGGTATGTGGACCCTAAATGATCTGATGGTTTTCGTGTTAGCATGTTTGTTCAATGTAAAAAGTTTGAACGAGTGGTGTCTATTAATAGAAAATCATGTTGAGATTTCACTCTCATGGTTAAACTTATAGATGCTATTTTTATGTGTATAACCCATATTTCTTGTGTTTTTATAATAATAAGGGTATTATGGTGAGATAGAATGATATTAGGAGATAATATTATTATTACGTTATATTCATGGATCTTATACACTACTACCTTATCATATTTCATGATTGATACTTAAATGTATCAATATTCATTCTGGGTCTCCAATGATAGAATTCTTCCAATGTGGTAACCCAATTCATTCCCAAACACACTAGAGTGATAATGATGGAACAAGTGATAGAGAGAGTTTTATTTGAGGGATTGTATAAATATGTATATCATAGTTCATGTCATAAGGATAAACTATCTATAGAATATTAATATCAAAAGGTGTTGGGGAAGATTTGACATTACCATTCAAACACTCATGCACATGTCCTTGCAATACATGGAAGGAGAAATAGACTAGGGGATACGATGGTGGAGAGATGTTATGCATGTGAACAAGATGGTAAATTGTATAAATACTACTAAACCCACTAAATGGAGGTGAAAGCGAGGAAAGTGATGGGCCTCTATGAAAGAAGACATTCTATGATCATGTTTTTCCCAAGCATGGAATGAGAATATCCTTGATGGAGTAGATGGATGATAAGTATATGGGTCTCCAATTGGTGGATCATTTAGTATATGGTTACACTATGATCTACTACCATTACACCCACCATGTTAACTAAATATAGATCAAGGAGTTGGATGTTGGGAATGTGGGTAGCTACTAGATATAGAGCCTTCTGACTTGTCCACTCATGATATGATCAGGTGTTTGGTCATAGTTTATTTATATATTTCTTTTGTGATTTTAGACATATGTGTGAGTTATTACTTCATTTCCATGATATTTTTATGAGATCAAGTGCTCCCAGTTTATACATTTTCTATATATCATTATACGAAGGATATTATATGGATATATTCTATGATATCACTTTCCTACAAGTAGAGAATACTATCTCATGGTAGTTATAGTTTCTCAAGGAAACACCTGATCTTCATGATGATAACACCTGATTAAATATTGTGTATGGATATTTTATCTAATTCACAAGCCCAAAATTATTATTATGATACTATTTTCTGATTTATTCAGACATATTGAAAAATAATATCCATTGTGGGTGATAGATTTATCGAGGTAGAGAAAGCTATACTTTTCAACAAGAAGTACCAAACCACCTCCTATCATTTTTATAATCTTCCTTTGAAACAATGGTTTCTTCCAGATACTGGTTTCCTTTATTCATGGATAATTATATGGATGCATTCATTGAGAAAACTATTTGACATCCTATGATATGGATGTTGGATTTTTATATAGACATGCACCCTATGAACACTCCAATAATGGATGAATCATATTTGATGGAATTTAATAAGATCAAGATGTTTAATATGAAAGTGTAATACCTTTAAGGGAAGGGTTTATCTAATCTATTCTCACCATGGGTAGCACCATATTTTTTCCATGTAAATGTGTATGGGAAATTTTTTCTTTATGTTAATAATAATCACAAAAATATTCCACAATAATTAACAAGTACCCATTTCCATGGATTTACGACCATATTGACCAGTTTATATGTGTTATATGTTTTTTAATTATTGAACTTGGGTCTGGATACCTCATGTTGATGTTTTGAGAGTCGGATGTTATGAAGATATCATTTTTATGTTTCTATGAAAATTATGATTTACCATAGGTTCCTCTTAGTGTGACGAATTTCTTAATTATGCTTATGTAATTGAAGAATTGGATCATGCACCCATACATGGTCTGATTTGTTGTTTGAGTCATTGATTACACAGTCATCCACTCTACATCAATGGAGGAGCATAATGGTCACTTGAGGATGGTCCTAGACATTCACTCAGAGCACCTGAATTATGTTAATATCTCAAAGATCCATTTATATATTTGAATGGACCAATTTATATTTCATTTCATTTTTGAGAATGGACTACCTTTGCACCTAGTAATTATATATCCCCTTATTTCTAGTTTTTAAACCATTATTTATGATTTTTAATTATAAAAATAATAAGGGTCAATCTTGGGGGATTTTCGAGAACATTTTTATATTTTTTTGTAGCATTTATATATGAAAACAGTTGGTGCATTTTTTTAAAAACCATGTTATACATGAATAAAACAATGTATAATGATTCATGACTAATGGGGTGGAACAAGGGACCCACATGGGTTTTCCAAACCATGGAAAACCTAATAGAAACCATTAATTGTGTTGAAAATGTTGTACATAGTTCTTTAGCCTTGTAAATGCATGGTTTGGATACAATGTAAACCAACTGTGTGAGGTCTTTATTAGTATAGAAGCTCTATCATGGTTAGCATATTGTTTATCTAAGCAGTTATTTAAACCATGCATGGTTCAGAATCACATCCTTAGAAAGAGGATCTCACATTGTTTTCTCATTTACCCATTCATATTTCCTCTTATGCAGCCCTAACTCTTCGTTTTTCTCTCTCTATTGTCATTTATGGTTCTTACATTGATCATTAGGTGTTATGAATAATTTTATTGTTGATTATAAGCTGATTTTCTATAGTAAGGCTTCTTTCTACCTCATTATTGTTACTTTTTCTGTAGTTCAACTTCACCCTTCCTCTCATTTTCTTATATCTAATAAATATATGGGCAGGGTTATGGTTTTTGATTCCATGTATGATTATATTTGTCTTTTTTGTGATAGGGGATGATATATAATGTGGGTTAATGGAGATTAAACCTATTTTTGTGATTTTGTGTGTGTCATTTCTCATTTTCTCTGAGACCCCCAAGGTAGGTGGCATCACATTCAGAATATCTTAGATGAATCTATTGGATTAGTATCAAATTTATAGTTTGATTTTTATTGTGAAATATTTTTATAAGGCTGATATAAATCTTCTTTAGTGATGATTTATTGGTTTTGGTAAAATTGTGGAATTTTGGTGTCTTTTTGAGTGATGTGATATAGTGTCTTTATATAATTTTTTTATTAAAATATATATTATATGTATTTTTGAAAATGGTATTTCAAAAAAATGTTTTCAACTAAAATGGAGATTTATTGGAAATGAGTTTTCCATGTCTGTATTGGCATGAGTTTTGGGAATACTTCGTGATTGTGTTCATGTTGTATTTATGAGGCATGACTGAAATATGACCTTATTCCTAGTTCTGAATGTGTAATGAGACATGATATATAATTTCCTTGTTCCAACATGGTAGATAAATTAGAAACCAGTCATGATTATAGAAATTTCATAATGAATCATGCATTGTTGGTAGTTTGAATATGTTGAATGGATGGGTTATGCGAAATGGAACATGTGAAATTGTTTAAAAGCATGACTTTGTTGATTTGTGGAAAATATGTTTTTCTAAAAAAGATTTGATATAGAAAATAATTATATGTGATTATAAACTATTTTTGATGCTTTTTTATATTTGGTAATATATTATTTAAAGAAACATTTTATATAAACTATTTTATATAAATTTTTCAAACTCTAATATCCTAGTTGAAGTAGTAGGGATGTCATTGGAGAAAACATAATGTGTTTTAGTACACACCCATTATTTGTAACATTAGTTATTCTACAGATGTCATCAACCAAGACATGGGAAAAGATAATGTATATTGATTCATTAGCAATAATTTATCAATGTTTGGTTGGTTTGTGGATTTGGATCATTGTACATGTGGGGAATAGAGTATTTTTGTTGTATTATTGTTTTATTAGTTTTCATTACACTATTTACCTAGTTATTATAGTCTTTCATTATGGTACAAGGTTTTAATATGGTGTTTATAAATTAAGGTTTTAGTTTTCTTTCATTGTTATCATCTATAATATAGTAGTTTTTTGGTTGTGTTTTTTGTGGTTATATTATTTTTTCATTAATTTTTTTATCATCCCCCACATGTGTTGAATACCTTTGGTATTTATTACTGAAAATTGGAACCATGGAGAATTATTTTAAGACCTTGTAACATCTCAATGCCCTCTATATCCAATGACAGTTGGAGGGATGTTATAGTGTTGATTGTTGATGTGATTTCAGGGGAGACATCAAATATGATGTCATATGTGAGGATTTTTTCAGGTATGTAACAGTACTTTATGAGTTACATGGTGGACTTCTCTTTGATTTTATCCCCATATACCACTCTGACATAGAATATGATGTAATATATATGGGATTATAAAATCTAGAGATCCTATTAGTAATTGGGGATGCGGATGATTAGCTCTCTTGTTTTGAGACTACCGAATGTGTTTTTGTAGAATGTTCTATAATATGGTGCATCTGGAGAAGGGATATCCTTCATATAGATGTGTAGAAAAATAATTATCATGCATGGTTCAGGGATGTAATGAACCCATGTGAATAACAAGGTAACTCATGACTTTTATTTGACAATGAAATTCATTACTTGGAGGATGTGGAGGAAATATCTTCTAATACGGATATTTTCTTACATAGGCCATCTAATTATCGTATATGTTTTCATGTATATACTTATCATCATGTAATATAAAATATATTTTTATTTCATGTAATATTCTGACTATTTGATAGTCTATAATCCTAGTTAGGATGAAATATTATCAGATTCCCTTTTAATGGATATCATGTTCCCATGTGGTTGTGAAGGCATCTTTGTAGTTGGATTCTTTAAATATTAACTTGGTAATGTAAAGGGGTGCAATTTATCTTATGTAGATAATTTTGAGTCTTATTATTATCTATATTGTGAGGAGTCCTTGATTATGTAAACTCAACTATGAGTTAATACATAACATGATATTCTCGGAAATTCATTAGATTGATTTTCAAAAGGATGAAATCACGTCATATTTATTTATAGATAGGCAGTGGTTCTATTCAAGTTGTGATAGGATGAAATGATTATCTTCACAAATGTCCTTTTTAAATAAATATATCTATGTAAAATATGTAAAGATTACATCAACTGTAGTTTTTTTAGTCTCGAAATATGTAGATCTTGGACAAGTTCATATATTAGTGTTGCAAATGTGAGCAGGTGAATGAAGAGCACCAGTTATCTATAATTTTGTTTCACCTTGTTGATATACATGACTAGACAGGATATGGAGTATGCATTGAATTTCTGACACAGTTTATATGGTTATAAGGAGTACATGTTTTCATTTGGTTGATAACTGGCCAAATTAAAAATTTAGTGTTCTTCCTTTCTATTTGGTAGAAGCTTTAATTAGTGATTTTGGTGAAGAAAGAAGGATGGGTGATAGATCTCATTTTATGGGATTCCCATGATGATTTTCTCTTACTGTGATGTTTGGTTTACATCACAGTTTTGGAGAGGCCATCTTAAGTCATTCAAGTCCCAATGTAAGTTGATTATCGCTTTTCAACCCCATAAAAATGGGAAAACTAAGAACAATATCCACGTATTGGAGGTTATTTTTTAGGACATTCATAATATAATTTGGCCAAATATGTGATCATAAAAAACCATTGGGTGTATTTTCATTCCAAAATATCTATCACTATTATATCAGTATAGAACCTTTTGATTCAATGTAAGGGATACCATGCATTTCTATCTTATACTGTAATTACATTAGTGAAGAATTTAATTTTGGGCCATAGATGGTGAGGGAGAGGTTATAGACAGATTAAGTGATTAATGAAGAGATGATGATAACCCTGAGCCAAAATAAATCTTATATAGACTGACATTATCAAACATTATTGTTTGAGCTGTGATACCTCATTATCTTGTGAGTATCCCAATGATAAGTATTGGGGAGTTACATTAAATGAGATAAGTTATCCTTATGGATCATTGGTCTATTCAACATCTATAGATTATTGGTGGGGATGAATACCACCAAGACTAACCCCCATTGTTGGAGAGGGTGAATGAACTCTCTCGTTAGTTTTAGTTGTGGACATAAAATCATGACCAAAAGAATGTAATTTATTGGGGGGGGGGTATTGACATTGATTATGGAGCCCACTCCATAGAGTACATGGTAGTTCTTGAGGATAGACATGGGAGGATTTTATGTGGATAGAAAATTATCTTAATACATGCATTCTAGAAGTATGATAGAATGAGAAAGAGATCTTCGGGTGGTAGATTCATATGCAGGAACTATATCCCCGTATTTTTTGAGTTTTCTATTTATAGGGACTAAATATATAAAATGATGGAAAAATTTAAAGATATAGTTTTTTCTTGATTATACTTTGAAAAATATTGAGGATTATTTTTGGAGACCCAAACTAAGGCGGAGTGTAATTCTGAGGCATGATGAGCCCAAAATTAATTTTTAATGATCATAAAAATAATGATACCATTACTGCATATTTTTCAATAAATTGTTGAATATCTATTCAATGGAGTTTCAAATAAAAAATCGGACAACACATATTAATCTGAAGGGTTTAACCTACGAGTGACCTATGGTTTTTCAACATCAGACATTAGGTTGAGTAAGTTGTTGGTAGGTCCATTTAATAAATATAAATAAATTGTTTAATAAGTTGTTTCATTAAATCGACTTATTAAATCCTCTCTAGATACTCCATTATAAAATTTATCATAGTTTATCCATATGTCCTCTAGATGGATTGATAGAATCTCTAATTATATTTGATGGTTAATTGATATTAAAAAAAAGATTGGTAATTGGATTTAGGTGGATTGATATAATTTGAATGATGTGGATAATACTTATTGAATAAGAACACATTATTCTAAAACGATTGATCCTAAATTGATTTAGGTATCACCACTTAAGGTTTCATCCTTTAATTTAAATAGTGAGCTTGTTATGATCTTATATTCATTGACTAGAGATTTATTGGTATGTTGTACGAGTCTTATTGAGAATCATTTTTTTAATTATTTAAATATTTCCCCTTGAAAATTTATTCACCAATTTTAAACACTAATTAGTGAATATTGACTGTGAATTTTTTTTCCAATGATTGATTCAATTATCTTATATACTTCATCCCCATTTTTTCTTCCCATTCAACACTTTTTACAAATGGGGTTGCGGTTTGACATTTCCATGTGGTTGTGAGAGAGATTAATCCTCCATATTAATGGAAGGTTTAAATAGGAAAAATGGATTTCCAAATCAATGATGGGTTATGATTCAGCATAGGTTGTGGGTGATGCTTCATGAATCTTTGAGAGGGTTCATATATGGGATCGAGTGACAATGGCGTTAGGTGGTAGGAAAGATTTTTTTTTGAAATATCAGTTATCGATTTACAACCACCATATTTACTAAATTAATTGTTTGTGGTAGATCCTGAAAATATCCTGTTGTAAACACCAACATATCAAGGACGTTATTCTAGATCTACTATGTAAGAGGATATTTGATTTTTTCTACATTAAATGAGACTATAGATCATGTAGTATGGATGAACATCTGATGTGATACTTAATTTTATATAGTGGCTATATTTTCTGAAAATTTAAAAAATCACATGTCATATAGGTGGCATAAATTCCATGTGACCCAATGTAACTGTGCAATCTATTATCTTTCTACACTTTATAAGTTCCCTGGGTGGACAGGAACTCCATGGACAAGAGTAAATGGAAAAATGAATATATGAACTAATCTGGTTGAGGTGTATGGCCAGGACTCCAGGCGGTCATACATGGAATGTATTCCATAGGACATGTCATGTACCAAATAGGGATTTCAAATCCATGTGTAGAGGAGAACACAACTTGGAAACAAAGAATGACGATTATCCTTTAGAACCATATTCACACTATGTACATCATTTTTATAATTTTATAACTCTCATATATCGTTCATTTTTACTCAAATTTACCACATGGAAAGCCAATACATAATATTTTTCATTATTGAGAAACATGGGGGAATCTATTGTTGATAAGAGATATAATGAAAAATATTGTGTGCGTGAATGTTCATTTGATGATGCTTAATGATGGAAATGATTGAGTATGATTATTAATGTGAATCTAGGTAGAGATGTTACTCCCATATTTATGGAGTATAACCTATATATATGGAGTCAATACTCCCTAGTTAGACTAGGGAGACGGTACCACATAATCATTAATCATGGATTATAAGGTAATTCTTTAGTGATCAAATGGGTTCTCTCTTTATATGGATAGAACTCCCATATCACATCTAGGTGTGGGTTCCCCAAACTCATTATTCCAATTAGAGATGGTAATAACATGTCTATGGAAAATGTCCTGTATATATGGTAATTGAACTCCCCTATATGGCCATTGCATGGGTCCCCTTATATATAATTCAATGTACTGATGGTACTCCCATATTCTTGAAATGAGTCATCAATCTAGGGGATCGTACTCCCAAATATCACCTATGTTCAAGTTCCACATATCTGATTCATGGATAGATATGTTACACCCATACATGTGTGGGAGTTCTATATCTATTTATTGGAACCCTGTTATTTTTCTTGGGTCATTTTCCTCAAAAATATTTGTGGTATCCTCATATTATTCTAGGAAATGGGACCTTTATCTCTAGAATATTTCACTCCCTTGTGTATTGGTGTATTGGTGAGGTGCATACCCTCATCATGACATCTACAGATAGACACATGTCATAACAGGAATCAGTTATAATCCTTTGGAGTACCAGTATTACTTGTCAATCTAGGATTGGATGTGAGTTATATATTCACTTTCTATATCATTTATTTTTTATTAGAATCATATATCTATATATTGTGATTTTTTACTTATTTATTTGGTATGAGATGAATACCTATATAACATATGATATTCCTCCTACCTTTTTTGGTCTCATTCTGGATATGTATACTCATCATTGTTTGGTCTTTTCTATCATATGAAATTCTTTATATTGAAAAAAGATAGGTCAGAGGTTATTTACCAGGGGAATCAAGATAATCAGGTCAATTATACATTTGTGGTGCCTAGGGCATGTATATTAGTTTTTGGGATCTCTCAGATGTATTTTATTCTATATGTTTTCATGTTGGAAATTCATTTCTAATTAGTTATTCATTTCCCTTTACATCATATATTACCCTATACTAATCTTTTTTATTCTATTGTGGTTATTACATGGATTTTTTTACTCAAGATATTAAAAACATTTAATATTATTCATCTACAATTCTACCTATATATGGATGGTTTTTTTAATAATGGTTGTTTAGTAAATGTCACCAAATTTGAGATATGTCTTATTGGTCCTAGTCACAAGGACCTAGCCTATAAAGGTAAGATTGGTGTTGGGGAAGCCCATTAGTCTAACATCCAAAAAGTCTTGAGTGGGCAATTTCATTTCCAAAATAATCAAGAGAAATGGATTCCTTCAAATTGAAGTAAATAATTACAATAGAAATTTATATTTTATAACATTTATTAACGTAATTGGACTAATATAAAATTTATAACCATAAAGAGTATACATGGAATGATATGTTAATCATCATAAATATACATGTAATCCTTTTATATTTAGAGACCATGAAAAAAATAAACAGGAGACTATATATAATTTATTACATTTCCAAATGATACCAAGAATATCTTATAAAAGTAAAAAATAATTTTGTAGTATTGCTAAATTTTATGCATACATGATTCAAATAATACATACGCAAAAAATATATATAGTATAATTTTTTTCAAAAAATACTTTATTAAATATAGAATATCCTTCTATACCAGTCTTAGTAAACTTCATGACTTCCTGTGAGAGGAAATGAATTATGGGTTTTCTCGAATTCTCAGCAATGGTTTAGTATAGTGGATGTCAATAGGAATCAATAATGAAAATTTAATATTTAATTTTAAATAACTAAACAAACATTCCATTTTATAAATAAAGTTTATATGATAATTATATGAGGAATAATCAATATATATAGTTGAAAAACATAGTTCACCTTCCATTTAAATCGTATGCTTCATTAATAGATATATAATAATAAATATGGAATATAAATAACTAATGACACATGACATTCAAAATAATAATATGAAAATGTAATTAATCCAAATATAATATCATTGTAAAAATATAATGATTAATAATAAAAGTTGAATCCTAAATGAATGAAATTCATAATTACTCGAATCCATGGTTTCATGAACCATGATATATATATTTTAATGAAATTTCACAATAAAGTTTAAATTATAGGTGTAAACCCATTTAGTTTTTCCAATAGTTTTTATTAATCATCAACCCTGATCCATTGATGTGATATATAATACTAGGTCCCATCCATCATTATAGGTATAAATAATTCCTTATATATCTAATTATTCATTCAGTTCATAGATCAATATGCCTAATCATCAACTATATATATTGAGTATATGATAATGATTTACTAATAGTTCCCCATATATTAAAATTATTTTAAATAAAAACCATAAGAAAAAATATAATATAGTTTCAAAAATAATAATATCCATGTTTGATATTTAATATAAATTTAATTTCCCATTAAACTTAATATGAAGTGTGTGATTTTTATTTATATTTATCGATCACAATAGAATTTGAGATCGTTCAATAATATTTACAACATGGTAATTTTCATATCAAATCACCATGGATGAAATAAAACCAATTAAATATTAATATAAAATAATGTACGATTGAGTCATGATATTATATCTTAATAAATATTTGTATTCTCTATATAAAAGGGGTTAGGTTTATAATATTACAATATTCCTCAATGAAGGGAGATTTAGTAGAAGTAACTTATATCTGACTATTATTTAGTTAAATGTGATGTATACTTATGTATAATGGTTATCAAAATTGTATTTATTTATACATGAACCATAATAATATTTTAAATATAATTTATCATTATATTATAAAATTTTTACAACCATTTATGTATAAAAATTCATTATTTTAATTGGTTTTTGTGTTAATTGACTAATTTATCATTAATTATTTGTTATGATAGATCATATTATTCTTCATATTATACAGACCCATAAAAACCATAATAAGAATCATGAAATAATTATTATTTTTAAACCTAATTTTTTTATTTATAACATTTCATTAATTTTGAGTCTATAAATGCAATATGTTACAATCATAATGATAAAAGATCAAACAAATATCTGATTAACATTTAATTTATTAAATAATTATTATAGAATGCAGATAATTATATTCTATTTATAAATAATTATAAAAAATTTAAAAATAATATTATATTTATTTAAATATAAATTTATTTATTAGCTGTGTGGTGTGGTGATGAAAAGGGATTCACACTGCTTCAAGATGGTAGTAGTCCACATCAGTACAAATAGTGATAGCGGTTTTTAGTGTATGATATAAAATGGAATATATAATTTTTAAATATGATAAATATGTCATTATGATCATAGTTATTTAATTTATAGTACATATAAAAATTCAATTTATCCTAATCACCTTAAATAGTAAGCATTACAGAAAGACAAACCCCATCACTTTGTGAGGTGGTAGTTTTCCGTACACCAAAGTAGCATTATCATATCCTATAAGAAAGAGAAATTAAAAAAATTATATATGATATAGTTACTCCATGTGTATAATAATATTTAATATATGATATATATACTTTATACAACACATCATACCTAGCTGTGAGAATTTTCAATTGATAGATGAATGACATCAGTTCAATAGGTGGCAGTCTAAAGTAAACAGAAATCATGATTTCATAAACCATTTGATAGAATATGAAAATTTTGTAGGTAATCATACTGACATAACAAAATCTATGTATATTAATGATATTTTTTTTATTATATGGTGATATATGAATAATAATTTCAGGAGGTGGTGGATGAAATAAAAAATCATATTAGAGAACATTTTGTCTTCTTTGGGAAACAACCATTAGTTTTCACCAAAATTATTTCAAAGTTAGGTTTAAAAAAATTAATTCTTATAGTATTATGGGATAAAATTTTGAATGTATTTATTCTTTTATTATTTTTTCAAATAATGGTATTATGTTTTGATGATGATAGAGGAGGTGGTGGGTTTTTATAAGTAATGTGAGTGCCACACTTGTAATTTTTTGCATGAATAAATGTGTATCCACATTTTTTATATTAAACATAGTTAAAATGGAGTGTTTTACATAATTATACACTTTAATATCTAAATATTTAATTAATATAAATTTTATACATGTTTTAGGTAATTTTTAAATCTTATCTTTTCTGTCTTGTCCCCCAATAAACCTATTTTTACCTTAATGGTGATAAGTAATTCATACATTTTATAATATTAGTTATAGTAAAAAAACTAGTTCAACATATTTGATAATATATATAATTAATATAAAATATTTTTTACTTCATTTTTTAATTAAAATCAAGTAATTGGAAAGTGTTTATTTAATATTAATCTCAAAAATGTGAAAAGAAATTAGTTTTTTAAAGGGAAAATGCTCAAAAGTTTCCAATGTTTATATATCAAGATTCAATATGATTATCATTTAAATGAAATATATTGGATGAAAAGATATATAATTTAACTATTTATACTTAAAAAATTTAATTTATAATTTAACTTTATAGTAATTTTGATAAAAAAGAAATATTTCAATAAAAATAGAGTAGTTCACTATTCATTGAAAAATATAAATATTTCTATAAAATCCCAAATACTCACCCCATGATAATTTTATTATCAAAAATGATATTCATTTAATAAAAACCAATTTTATAAAATTAATAAAAAATAATTTCATATTATTTTGGAAATGGGTGAATAAACATTGTTTTAGAAACATAACATTTTTTAGAAAAAATATATTTTTCATTTAAATGATATTTATTTCATTTATAATTAATATATAAAAATACTCTTCATAAATGGGTTATTATTTTTCATAAAAAATAATATAATTGTTATTTTAAAATGGAAAATTATATTATGGTTCATTTCAACATCATGTTTCTTTTTCTTCAATCCATTGATGAAATTAATTTTAAAGAAATAAATATTTCGGGTTGATTAATCACAGGGTTAATTTTCAGATACAGTAAAAAATTGTCTTCATTCAAAATATAGGGGTTTCTAAATTATACTCAGGTCAAATATATTTCATCTATGCAATTTAAATTTTATCTTAGTAATCAATTGGTTATCATTGGAAAATATAATTCATGAAAACCTCTCATTATATATAGAGTACTAAAATATCATCATAATCATATAAAAAGGGAACTAAAAATATCATGTAGAATTACATATTTAACAAATTTTATATGTAATATATACTAGTTTCAATGTGATGATATGGTTATGGAGGAAAATAATAAACAATTAAAATAATTATAAAGTTCATTTCTTATAAGAAAGTAGATGATCAATTAATTTTTTAATGACTAAAAAACATTAAATATGTGATGATTTAAAAGACCATAATATTCATCTAATATGAATATAATATGATATCATTTTTTTCATAATCCTTTTCATTGTTTTGAGTAATTATTATAATATCATGTAGTATAAGTAAATATAATTTGTTGATATGTTTCTATTTCATATGAACAATTTCATCTTTTTTCTGTGCTTCAACCAATTTCCAATTAATCACATAATCAAAAGAATGAATATTTTATAATAATATTAATAAATTAATAAAATTAAATTTTAACATATGCTAAGATATATATTATATTTTTAATTAGTTTTATAGATCTCTTATTATTATCATTAAAAAATGGCTAGCATAAATTATTAAATAATAATAAATATACATATGGTGAAGTAATAAATTAACCACTAAGACTTCATCCAATGTAAAATATAAGCCATTTCCTATGTTTTAACCTTAATACCTCTAAAAAATAATAAAATAAAAAACATGAGAAATAGGGATGTCAAATATCTACAATTATCTTATCATTAATCCCCCTATAATAAGAATCATTCTTAGTCTTTGACTACCAAACAGGTGAATACCATCATCATGTAGTTTACTCAATAATGGTAATAAACATAATAAATATAAAAAATTTATTGAAAATGTTTCCCCTTATTCCTTATGTAAATCACATATTATTATATATTTGTTAAATAAAAAATTGTTATGAACTCCATGGATGATAGAAAATAGAATTTTTGAACAAATAATTAATCAATTTAAATGTAGTGGGTACTATAATATTTACAATATCCATATCAATTATATAATTATCCCCCTTTAATTATAAAAAATTTGGAACATATTGAATGTAAAATATCCTAGAATCATGTTTTTACCATCATGTTCAACATGAAACTGCATCATTTTTTCTTGGTAAATGGAATTGTTCAACAAATTATTATAAATCATAAAATAAAAATTTATATAGTAAAATCCCTATACATTACACAAATTATATAACCCATATATCACAAATAAAATAATTAAATGAAAAATAATATTTAATCTAAACAAAATAACCTTATCTATTCCAAATCATCTATTGTAATATAAATATATACACATGATGAATTTGTTTATTATGAAGTATATTATTTTATCTCTTATGTAATTTGATTGAGTAGTTCCCCCAAACCTTATAGTTGAATTTTTGAACATTGGATCTTTTTTTATTTCCCTTAAAATCATTGGAATTTTGTAATTTCTCTATAAATTTGTTTCATACACCAATTCCGTTTAATAATATAATTGGGTTACTCTTTCAACAATTATCACATGTGGTATTTTCCATTATTCCCTTATTCAATTTATTTATATTTTTCACTACCATTTTCTTATTCAATTTTTTTTCCATAGAATTCATATTTCATAGATAATTATATCTATTTATTGTCACAACATGATATTGTGTCCTCATGTGATGATATTTTTGTTGGAACGTGAATTCCTTACGAAATATTATCTTCATCCCATCACCGAAATTACTCTCTTACTCTTTATTTTATTTGAATTGACGTAGTTCCAATTAATTATTCTATGAACCAATTATAAATGATAGATTACAACATATTATTTCATATCAATTTAAAACATAATTTATAATACAAAAAATAGAGAAATATAAAACATAAATTGAATAATTTATTCATAGCTAATATAATAATCCTAGACATGATTTCATTATACATGTAACTATTTTAAAATATATAATAATGGTTTATAAGTAAAATTTGAATTATCCTAAAATTCACATTCAATGGTATTGAAATAGGCGAGTAGTAAGGATATTTATTATACACTATGTGATAATTAGCTTAAAACTAATTTTCCATTTTCAAAGTGATTAATCCAAGGTACATCACTTCTAGAATGATGTCCACTTGTTTTATAATTACATGTATTTTTATTCTATCAAAAACACGTAATCACCTCCTTAACAAAATATTATTATAATATTCTATACATATTATAAATAATATCACTGGGTTATGTTCCCTACGATGTGTTTTCTTAACTCTAGTTTCACTTTTTTCTATTAATCCACCCTACGATAACAAATATAGATACCCCAACCCCAGTAAATCATATAAAATTTTTAGCATAATACCTATTAAAAAGAAATATGTAATGACATCATAATGGATTCAATACTTTAATAGTATAGGTAAACTAGATACATGCACGATTCACATATAACATTTGGAAATAAAAATTAAAACATAAATTATTCATAGAATTACATACTATCCAGTAGTAATTTCTTTCTTATCAACAATAGTACAATACATCGATTAATATAAATGGTAAAAAAACTAATGATGATCTCATATTATCATTTGGGGTTAAGCATATTGTGAGCTATCCATAATTAATTAAGAATAATCTATATGGAAGGATAAATAACAGAACATACATGATCATTATTAGTCTTTTTTAACATAATAATTATTAAAATGTAATAAATATATAGTTGTGAAGAATTGAACAAAAATTTCATTAAAATACTTGACAACATGAATAGATAAGGAATAATCAACATGGTATTATAAATAACTGAACACACATGAATTTTAATTATTAATATTAGATTGAAATGAATTAGATATAATATCCTTATGAATATTTAATTGATAATAATAATAATAACTGAATAACCAATGAATAACATTCTTAATTACGGTATTCTCTGATATCATGCATCATGATACATATACATTAAAAACTATTGAAATGGAAATTTTTGTAATGGTAAAAATACATTAAATTTGGGCAACGAATTTGTCTCATGAGACCAACCAATTCATCAATGAGATATATAATACCGATTAAAACACAACCTTATAAGTCTAAAAAATTTCTCGTAAAATGGATAAGTTATTTAATTCATGAATCCTTATTTGTTATCATCAAATATCCAAATTGAGTGGAGGATAAATATTTATCTATATTTCCTTAGTTAATCAAATAACATACATATAAAACACTATATTATAGTATTCATATTTGGTTTAGGAAATAATCATATTCATGTTTTAAATTTAATAAAAATTTATTTTATAATGAATAAATGATTTCATTAAGACTATTGTCTAATGATAAGGTTAGAAACAAGAAAAGAATGTGGGTTTTATTCCATAAATTTTACAACATTGTAAAACTAAGGTTAATTTTTTTGATTATATGATTCTAATTAGAATAAAAAATACAATTAATTATGAATGTATTATTTGATTATATTTCAATGGTTCATAATAGAAACCAAATTAAATAAATTTGGCACATAATTTTGTAACATGCATTGATGAAGGGAAATTGTGACAATGTCCCCTACATCTATATTTTCATTAGCTGAATGTGTTTTCTAATCATGTTAAATGGTTTTAATAAATTTCATAATTTATTTTAATATGATATCCATTTTTATTGTATCATATATGATTTTATTATATTATTTTACATTTGTTTGTTAATAATATTCCATAATAATCAATTTTTTCTGGTGTTGATAGACATGTTTTTTCATTCATTCATTTTTATCAATAGAGATGTTCTTGAGCATGTAATATTATAAGAACACCTTCATAATAATAATAATGAAAAAAATATAATTTCAATATATAAATTATAATATTTAAACCACTAATCAAAATTTGTTTTTTGAAGTTAAATATGGTATGATCATAGTGATATTAGGCCATACATACGCATCAGTAATTTTTCGGTTTTTCAATGATAGTTATGGAAAGATGCATTTTATATATTACTTTTCTATGATTATAATTAAATATTAAATAATTTATTATTTATAATAAAATTATTACATATATCATCCATGTGGTGAGGTGGTGATAATATTGTCACATAGCATCATGAAGTAAGTATTCCACGCCTATACGAATGATGTTATCATTTTCATTTTAAGAAATAAAATTATATATATTTTCAAATATGAATTATATATATATCATGAATATCATATTAATTTCAATAATATCACATATAATCATATATTTTATCCTTATAACCATCCATGTTATTAATTAGTGATTGAAGAAACATATTTCATCTCTAGGTGGAATTCCTCTTAAACATGATAGACCTAATCTTACAACTAATTGATGGAATTGAAAATAAAATTTGATATCATGAATCAATAATATAAATTATGTAAATATATATATATATATATTATCTTTCACCAGGCCCTACACTAATATGTGGAATTGGAAAAATGAATAACATCGGTTCGTGAGGTGGTAGTCTATCGTACACATGAATAATGGTTCAATAGAAATTTTGATTGAAGTGAATATGGTTTTAGGTAATCATATTAAAAACCAAAACACAAAATAAGAAATATAATGGTTTTATTATATATGTATGGTATAATATGTATTGTAGTAGTTGGAATATGTAATAAATTAAAAATGATCATTGAAGAACATGCCAACTTTTTCTGGTGACATCCCTAGGATTTCACCAAAATCCATCCTAACAAGGATTTCATCCTAATATAAGGATGGTATTTAGATTTTGATGATGTATAAATGTGATATTTTAATATATATGTATATATATATATATAAAATGATCTTCTTGTGTAAATAAGATAAGAGTCTGTGGCCTTTTATGAGTGAGGAGAGTGGCACCCAAGTATTTTTTGGAATAAAAAATTGGTACCCAGTTTTTTTAATTCTACATGGGTCCAAGATGTAGTATAATAAAAAAATATACCTGACATTGTAATAATTATTCAATAAAATATACATTATGATAGATTATACTACATTCTAACAATTATCGTTTATAATTTAATACTCAATAACACATTTTAACAAAACAATTATGTAAATTATTTTTACTATTTTATATATTCTTCATCATAAAAATTAAAAATGACATTTTATGATAAAAAAAGTATTCATATTCACAATATGGAATTAATTTTTGTAAATTTCATCTTCATAAATTGAAAAAAAAAATCATATCTAAAATTTCTCCCAAATATGTGACAAGAATGTAGTCTTTTAGAGAGAAAATCATCAACAATTTACAATGTCCATATATAAAAAATCAATATGAAAATTTTTAGAATTTACTAAATAGAATTATTATATATAATATTAAAATAATTTTTTATCTTAAATAAATTTTAAATAAAATTTAACATCTTAATTTTTTTAACAAAATGTATTTTTCATTTTAAATTTAGTATTTTTTTCTATTAATCATGAAATTACATATTTCTAAAAAATAAAAACATCTTGATATAATAATTATGATATTATTATATTAAAAGTTATGTTAATTTTATAAAATAAATTTTATAAACCTTTCATAAATTAATTATATATTGTGTATGCAATGGGAACCTAAATATTCTCTTATAAAAATATAGTTTTCAAGTAAAAATACCTTTTATAAAATTATTATTTTATATATAATATATAGATATCCAGAAATATAATAATTTATTTATTAATATTTATTAACTAATTAAATGTTATATTATAATTTTATAATATATATTGGTTCATTGCATCTCAGGGTTTCATGTTCTGCAAGAAATCAAAGAGTTCAAATTTAACCAATGATATTTAAATCGTTGTATAAGTTCAATGTTATTTGTAAAATACTCTATCAAAAAAAGAATTATTTTAAAATAGTATGGTGACATAGTAAAGAAATCAATGGTAGTTTATGTACACCACATACTATTGAATTGGTTCGTATTAATGAATTGGTCTCAATGAAAGAGAAATTTATATAAAATCTCATACCTCATGCATTCTATTAGTTGAATGTTCTGAAAAATCTTATATAATATTATTGTGAATGTAAATAATTTATTCATGCACAATAATTATATTTATAACTTCAGATAATATCCCATTATGACATATTACAAAATTTTGTTACAAATATTTCACTATTTTCATTTCTTTAGGATATAATCTCCTTGTATTCTCCTTCATTTTTATCGTTGTTTGTCATAATTTATGAGTATATGATATAAATATATCAAAAGTAAGATAAAAATAAATATCATATTTACACATTATATACATTAATAGAACCATTCATTAAATTTTTCCTTGGAAAATGAATCACATCAAATTGTGCAGACAGTATGAGATATGTACGCACAAGTAAGGTTACCATTACATTAAAAAAAGAAAATACAAGGAACTATATGATATTTTAATTTCTCATAATTTGAATAATTTCATATATATAACGTATATTTATCAATTTAATCTTGTTAGATAATATTTATCTATTGTGAAAAAATGAATCATATCACATCATGAGGTGGTAGTTTCCCATACACACATGAGACCTTATCTAATGTTAGATGAAATGGAATGTCTAAATTTATATGTGATTTTGTAAATATATAAGTATAATTATATAATAAGTAATATATATACAATAAACTCATCATTTTGTCATGAACATTTCGGGCACAACTATTGTGTGTGAGGGGTCAGACCCAAATTTTTGTTTTCACGATCAATGATTAATATATGATTTTACATAATGTTTAATGACATGATCAATAGAATTATATAAAATAATATGGGTATGAGATCAAATTAAATAACCAAAAAATGAATGTTCACACATTATTTATAATTAAATCAAATTATGTAGAGTTACCTTGATTGAATTTTATCATCATTGACCACCTTATCATCATATCTAAATTTAACCCTCTACGTGTTTTTCAGATCAATAGATCCTTCTCTCTAGATGGGATCCATGAATTTTCCAAAAAAAAACTCCCACAATTGCTATAAGAATATCCATGTCTAAACATTATAGATCATATCACTTACATCGTTCACCTTTGATCACCATGATCATCACTTCCAAAGCATTACTCTTGATGTCTCTATACATTAGAGAGGATGGTGGGAAATGATTCCTCATTTATTAGGAGAATTAATAGATATATAGCTCCTCCGGTCATGGTCAGATTATCTCTGGTTTTTGTTTGTGATCATAACCAATTAATTATATCTATAATAAAATAATATAAATATGTTTAGATAATGCTAGTGTTTAGAAAAAAATATTTTCACAAGTTCCATTTAATATTGTTTTTAATCTCTTATAGAAATATATATCAAAATAATAATATTAGAAATACTATTTCTTAAAATTGATCATCACATGATAATTACAATAAATAATATTTAATAAAATAATATTCAATATATATTATTTGACATCGGACCAAAAAACTCATTCTCTTATTAATCCACATTAATTTATTTGACCTAAATAATGACAAATTATTTCAATAAAAATATATCACTACATTATTTTCCAATAAATAAATAAATATATTCACTAAATAGAAAATTAAATATTTATTGAATATTCCACTCACATATTATTATCTATATTTACTATTGATGAAATATATGTGATAATGAAAAATGAATAATTATTAGACGAAAAGTGGGAATAATATTTATAAAAATTATTAAATAATAAGTAAATATATATTATTTCATTGCTATTCTGGATACACTATGGGTGTGAAACACTAGGCTATGCCATTAATATTATCAGGAGAGCAATCCTAAAGCCTAAAGGTATCAATTAGAAACACACCACAGAACCTATATTAAATGAATATAATGATTGAATGATATAATACCTTATACAGATGATCAAAATTTAATAGAATCAGTTTATCATGATATCTCTAATCAATAATGTTACACATAGTTTTCATCCTCCTATGTTCTTTATGTATCTTTATTGGGAATTATGCAAATAGAAGAAGCATATATAAAACCATTGATATAGAATTGTTTAGGATATATCATTTCAAGAATAGGAACACAGATATAAACATCTATTAAGGAGGGTAACGGAATCACCATTTATCACATTATTTACTAATACAAAATTATATGAGATTCACTGATCATATCCTACCTCACCGTGAACATATTTCATATTTTTTTTCAGCAGTACATCCAAGTAAACAACATATAATATTCAATAATAATAATCCGTATTTTAAATGTCAAATAAACATGTTTATAAATAGGATAATCCATTAACATGTATGAATGTTAATTTTCTAATGGCGGGTCTCATTCCCATAATATCCTACAATAGATAATACCAATAGCATACACCTTGAGAAGGTGGATCAAATTCATATGAGTACCCACCCTTGATATACAGTATCATTTTTGTCTTTAAAGTAATATAATTTGGATATAAAAGATATATTTTAAAATATTATCATAGCACTTCTTAGTTCTCATCGTACAGGGGAACTTTTATAACCGTTTATCATGACAATTACTATAATGATATTTTGACATACTATGTTAGAAATAAAAAAAATTACGCTGTTATAATCAGTTTATTAATATTAATAACAAAACATTAATGTTATTATAAAGTACACATAATTTGGTTCTAGGGAAAAACTCAAATAGACCCCCACATTAACTAGAGACAACCATTAATAACCATTAGTGTACTGGGTATCACATGATACTGATAAGTTAATTGTGATAGGGAATTAGTCATGTGGTCCTCTCAAATTCTCTTCTATGGGTACTCTTTTTAATAAAAAATCGTCTCTAATATAAAAATAACCCATGATACAATACTTCCAAATAATATTATTTGTAATTTTGTGTCAACTTATCTCTTTTTCAAGAGACACCACTGTAGAATTATAACAATACAAGGTGGTCATGTCTGTAATTATAGGTACCACACCAAGATCATGGAAAATTATCCATATCCATACAGCTTCCAAGGATTTATGTGAAGCCATTGATTCTCAGGATCGACTTTAGAATTTATGAAAACAAGGTATATTGAACTCTTCACACTCACAATATTCTTGTTGATATATAAAACCATTTTTTAATATAACATCATATCATTGTAATATCTTTTATTTATAGCATCATTATAGCCCATGATGACTTAATCATATTATCCTCTTACACTAGTCTCATATCCTTAGTTCTTCTCAGATACTTTAGGATATCGTTAACAGAAGACCAATTTTTTCTCCTATATATTCTTTATATCATCCTACCATACTCAGTTAATAGGAAACATCATGTCTAGTACATATTGTTTCATATAGGATTGATCATTTTACTGATATTTATGGGCTCTTACTCATTTATTGATTCTTTTATTGTGCTCAAAGAAACATTTTATAAGAGTGATGTAATCATCGTAAAACTAGAACCAGTCCCATCTTGGATTGTTCCATAGTAAATATATTTAGTATCTATTCAATGTCAGTACTTTTACAGAGTAAAAATATGCCACTTTGATCAAACATTAGTGATCTTAATCCCTAGAATATAGGCTATGTCACCCAATTATTTCGTTCAGAAAAACCTGTCTAATATTCCCTTAACATACTATAAGACTGCTATGTCATTTCAATAAAGTAATTTGTCATCAATATATAATATTACAATAAATAGTGATTTTCCACTACCTCCTTATAAATACATGTATCAAATTAATTACTAGTGAAAAAACCTCATTTACATCTTCATTGAATCAAATCTTTCATGGAATGGATGATTTCGTCAATACATTAATGTATGAATGAGACATAAATATATATTTTTGGAATAATTAGGAGCCACAAATCCTTTCGGGTGTGTAATATACACATCTTAATAGAGGATCTCGTTATGTAATGTATTTTTTAAATCCATCTTCCAAATATCATGGCCATGGGATTCGTGTATATCAAGAATAATTTTGATGGACATAAACATGTAAACAGGTTAAAATGTTTCATTGTATTAACTTCCACGATTTCATTTAAAACTATTAGAAATGGACATTATTTATGAATATTTTCATTACATTAAATTTATATTTTCCTTTTAAATACCAATTTTTAGCCAACGTGCATTACATAAACTCTATTATTAACTAGAACCCAAACATGGTTTTGATACATAGAACCTATTTAATAATTCAATGATTCTTCCCAGATTTCCACTATTAATATTTCTGCATCATAATTTTTGGAGACATATTCATCATTTTCATTAATTAATGTGTTGCAATCTTCATTAAATAGAAAACTATATCTCTCTTGATCTGTTACCTCTACTGTGATGATATACAGTAAGTATGTTTAAAAAACTAATTATTCCACAAGGACATGTGGAAGCTATTCTTATAACCTATCATGTATATCCTGATCATAAATATCATCAATGAAAATATTTATCCCACTATAATTTCTGTGTTTGAATTACCTCTCTATAATGGTGTATTTTAAGGCAATAATAACATTATTGGATGAGGATTTGAATAGGCAGTATCTCTTTGTTTCCTTGGGATACCATATAAATTTAAACATTGTTAACTATGGTGCTAATTACTTACCTAATAAGGACACAACAAATCCTTCAAAACCATATACATGATTATGGATAAAAATTGGTATTATTCCAATCCATAACATGATGTGAATTCCATTTTCCACATTAGTTTGTACTCAATTTAATGTTTATGTTGAAGATTGCAATAGAAATAAAAAATATAATAATTTATGATAAACACGACTCATTATCATTCACATCAGGTCTAATAATTTATAGTTCTCCATTTACTAACACTGTTCTAATATTGTTTTTAAGGTCTAGGAATCTGTGATTAAATCCCAAACACTCATAGAAATTTGATAATTTTTTGGTTAATATATTCACCACCTTGATCCAATTGAATTATCATTATCTAAATTCCATGTTGAATCTCTATTTTAATTTTTATCTCCTTCAACTTCATTAAAGTATTGAACATATACTTCATCATGTAGGAATAACATTATCCAATAATGTTTTTTGTTAACATTCTGATGCAATAATATCCACCACTAGCTATTACTAGAAATGGTCTACACAAATTAGTATTCTTCAATCCTCTATGAATTGTTTCCCTTTCAATCTATCAACCTTTATGGTGGTTTGGTTATTTTTCCCTTAAAATTATCTTGAGATTTTCCATGTGGTTTTAGATAGGAACAGTATAGATAATAATCATGATAATGATTTTTTAAATTCTTCTACTTTATCCAACTCATACAGTGATTCCATAAAAGTGTGTTATAAGTGTCATTTGAAAATTATTCATTATAAATTTCTAATACATGGCCTAAAAATTTAATTCCTAAATACTATTATTTAAATGATCCATATGAAAAAATATGTTGTGTTTATAAAATAAACAACTTTTATTTACAATCGTTAAAATAATGTCTTCTATAACTATGAATGATACATAAATAATGTTTTTGGTAATCATTGGTGCATAATAACAACCTTGTATAACTACAAACATTCCAATTATAAATGAAACGTGTTAGTCTATAGTTGATATAGAATCCTTCCTCACATAACTGGTAGATCGCAAATCCACCTCTTATCTATAAATATATTAGATTAAACATGGTTTCTACATTATTATAATGATGATAGAACTAAAAGTCGTGTCTAACAACCGATTTATATATTTGGAATGATTGTAATCAATAAAAAATACACCATTTTATTCCCCTTTTTTTTGGTGACGATCATCTTCTTGTGGTCGTGTAATACAAATTCACAATATACTACCTCATTTCACTTTCCATGCCTCTAAATATTCCTATCCTTGGATGGATGGTTCTTTGGAGCATTAGACATGCTGTTATTCTTGGGTCACATTTAATTGTTCTTAATTTCCATATTATCCACAAGTAATATGTGTTTATCATTCACCATGTCCATATCTACCTAAAAAAATGCAATATGTTTCAAAAAAATGATTCTCATTATTGATTATATATAGAAATTAACAATAAAACATGAATGGTTGTTGGTCAGTGATGAATGTCTGAGATTTTTATTCCACTCATTAAGTATTTAAATCCAAATAATATCTATGAATTAAATTTATCAATTAATCATATCAACATGAGGCCTTAGTATAATAGAATCTCCATGTGTAACCTTAAAAAATCATTGTAGAGCTCATATATCTTTTGTGTATCCTTCAAATGATAGAGATCTCAAAGTTGAGGCATCATGTTATACACATTCATCTCCTAATTTTCATGAATATATTATTAATTATGGATGGACTCATAGGACTCTAAAGTATAATGTAATCATTCAAATTTTCCTCAGATATTGATAACACTTCCTCACATTCCACTTTACTAGGAATATCTGGAATAGGCTTCACTAGAAGGAATAGTTTCTCTCCATATCACAAGATATATAGTAAGCAAATTTTTAACTCCCAGAAATTTGTTTCGGTGAGTAGGTTAACAATATCATGTATAGATTATAGTGATATGTTTAATGATATTTTATTTCTGTTTATACAAATAAAATAACAATATATTTGATTTCATTATCTAAAAAAATATAGACAAATAAATAAATATTATATTTATTAATCTCTGAATTTTCTATCGAAACCTAATAGTCCTCAGTAGGGGATTTTTAATATCACACTGATTGTATTTTCTTGTCTAAAAGATCCACATTCCCAATATCACTACCCAAATATTGTTTTTTCAAGAATCCTGAATGATTTTAAGTTGAAAATCTAAATTAAGACAACATTATCTCAGAGGTACATGTTATGCTTGCTGGAATTTCACATCATGAAATCCTTAAATTGGACTTCCTCACCACGCTCCTCTCAGTAACAACAATTACTTATTTGATAATCAATAATTTATGTGGACAAAAATAATTCAAAAAAATATATAATTCCATAATAATTTAAAGAACACCAATAATTTATTTTGAAACATGTTGAAGAAAAATTTTATTATGACTGAGGTAGTAATAGTATATAACAAATAAATATATATTATTGATGAATTTTATAATTTAATGAATAAATTTAAAATTATTATATTTTTTATGTTTTTTTAATATTATGTGTATTTAATTAAGTGATTAACTATATCATTGATAATATTTATCCACAATAAATTTTATTTTAGTACTATCTTTTGTGGTTGTTTATTTATTGTTTCATGTTATTTTAATAAAATGAATGAAATGAAATATCCATGAATCCAGAATTAAATAAATAATAAAGTGATTTGATCAAGATAATTCTCAATAGTTAGTTTTTCTAAAGGATGATAAATGTACTATTGACATAGGAGAAAATCTTTAAAGCATGTCAGGTCTGAGTTCTATATTCCCACCAGTCCAGCTATATATATCTCTTAAAATCGATTATCATTGCCTCTAAAATTGAACCTCTCGTACTAGAATGGGATCTCAGTCGATTATATATGCTTCATAATCACTAATAGGTGATTGATAATGGTTTTAAATAAATGAATCTTTTGAATTGCATGTATTTAAATAATCAGTGGAGAGAAGGAATGCAAGTAAAAAAATTATTTTAATAATTAGTTAAATGAATCTAATCATATACAAAGGTCTAGTTTATTCTCATAATCATCCACATTCATGAAAATAATTAATCTATAATTTAAATTACAATTCAATTATTAATAATTCTTATTAAAGATAAATGGTTCTTGAATCAATTAATTATATTATATAATTTATCATATCATGTATCTTAATTCACATCTTTATTTCCATTAAATAATCATCAAATATAATTTTAATAAATTTAATAAATTTATTTACAATTTTCAATGTTGATAAATGTACCTTGGTGGAAAAATGGTAAATTCTAATTTAAATCTATCAAACATGTATCATATTCAATTATTATTAACTATTGTGACTTTTATAATAGAAGACATGTCTTATACTTTCATGATTTACACAATCAACATAACGATTGCACGAATTAAATTATTTTTTATAAAATGTTTTTCATTAATTCATGTATAGTACAATTAGACATATGACTCATGCATGATATGAAGATATGAGAATTAAAACTAAATTAATTCAATAAACACACAATAAAATATATATATATATAAATATTTAAAAACCCATCGCATAGCATATCCTATCAAAATAATGACCACACACAAGAACATTTAATTTTTTTTACGTTGTATAATTAAATTTTCGTAATTCTACATAATTTGGTATAAGTACACATCATGTACTGGTGATCTACACAATGTTTAAATCTCTTATTGTCCATTTGTGGCACATTACTAGGTTTTCTATGTGTCAACAATCCCTCTAAAAAAGTGGAGTACAAAAATTTATAAAAGGCCTACATGGTGTGTTGTCACCAAGTTACAAGGTTATCTTCTATGTAGTCCATGTATGAAAATACACAGGTTTTCTATAACATAAAATTACTATAGTGTGTGTACATGGGCTACACTATGTGTAATCTAGTTGACCATCTGTAAAGCTAGACTTGTTAACAGTCATTCCCAGAATTTAAATGTACCACTTATTCTCCAGTGTTATCCTTCTAGAATCATTGGAACTTCTAGATGTGATAATTGTTTTCTTATATTCCTAAAATAATATATTATCTATCAACTACCAATAAGGAATGATGAATAATCAGATATAATAATTTGGTTCAAATAAAGATTAAACATGAATTGAAAACTAAATTATATGTGTTGAATTCAATCAATGGACATTATATAATTATAAATAAGGGGGGGTTCGCGAGGGAACCCTAGGGCTCTTCTTCCTCACTGACGGCGGCGGTGGCGACTGCGGGGATCCCTCCTCCTCCTTTGGGGGAGGTATTCTCCCACCCCAATGATATGCATCCTTTTAGGCCTTTTTCGAACCCTGACCTTCTTCCTTCTTTTCCGACTATTGATTTAAGCCCGAAGGTTGCGTAACTCATTCAGGGCTGCCTGAATCTTCAGATCTCGAACTCTGAATTCGCTGAATCTTCTACACTTCTGAACCTCACATTGGTTGCGAGATTTAAGCAGCGAAGGCCCTCGGTGGATTCTTTCGACAGACTCATCTTCGACACCTGGGATCTCCAGGAACGGGCTACAGTTGGCTTGATTGGAAATCGGCATATCATGATCCGCTTTGCTTCTGAGGAGGATCTCATCCTCGCCTGGTCTAGGGCGCCCCAGAGTTGCAATGGATGCCGCTTCATCTTGTTCCGCTGGTCGTTTGACTTCCACATGAACCGTGACCCGCCTTCCGCGGCGCTTTGGGTGAGTTTTCCTAATTTACCATTACATTTTCAAAATCTAGCTATCATTAAGATGCTTGGTAATATCATTGCGAAGTATCTTTGTTCTGATAATCGTACGCGTGCGGTGTGTCACCCTGTGAATCCGAGGGTTTGTGTGGAGATGGACGTGTCGAAGGCCCCGTTTGAGTTTGTCTGGATTACGATCGGTGATCAGTACAGATGTAAACAGAAAGTTATCTATGAGGAGTGGATGGACTTCTGTTCTAAATGTATGAGACTTGGACATGTCTCGGAGTAGTGCCGATAGGGGTCTTCTTCGAGGGAGAGTTGGAGAGACACCATTCTTCCAAGGGAGTTTGAGCGAAATGAAAATTGGGGCTCTCCCAATGGATGTGCAGTAAAGGGTGTGCGGGCTGACGGAACATCCAAGGTCGATTTAAATGCTCCAGAGGAGGCCAGTGGTCCATCGGATGCTGGTATGGTGGCCTGGAGTGAGGGTCTGGACAAAGGCAACAGAGGGGCTGTCTCATTTGCTACTGGCTTGGGTTTCTCTTGTGGTGACATACAGGGGAGGCAGGACAACTTGCTTCTTAGTCACCTTAATCAAAAAGTTCAGGATGTTTTCGGTAGGTTGATAGGTGATCTCAATGGGGGGAGGTGTCCTGGTTCTGGGCCCATTGGCATTGCAGAGGCTGAGCAAGTCCAGTCTTGACCTACAGATAATCAGCAGGTCGCGGCTTAGACTAAATCTGAAAGAAATAATGAGACCCAGCCCATGGATGGCTCTTTGGGCAGTGAGAGTTTCAATGAACAGTCGGTTGGAGTGGTTAATGGCCAGATGTTGGGTATAGTCAGAGGCAAGGAGGCAGTGGATAGGCTTACAGTGCCTGTGCAGGCTGAGGATCCTATGGAGGATGCTGATGGATGGGTTAGGACCTATCATGGGCTGAAATATCACCATGTGCAAAAGGCTGATGTCATTGTTGTGAGAAACTACTTTGCTGGTCTTGTGGATGCTGAAACTGAGGTGGATCAAGTTGAAATGGTGTCTGGTTTGTGTTCTGGCCAGGTGCCTACTGCAGCTCTTCAGTTGCATGGCAGTTCTCCAAGGATGAAAAGCAGTAATCTGCAGGCTGGGGATAGTATGCAGATTGGGACGTCTGGAGAGCTTAAGAAAGTGGCTCAATCTCAGTGTTTAAAACTGGTTAGTCCTAACAGTGATGTGGAGCCGGAGCAAGGTGTGAACTTCTGTCCTCGGATGGTGTGCTTACCTGAGAAATGGGGGGTTATTTCTGATTGTGAGAAGGAGGTTGATGGCAATGTCCGTACATCTTTTAGTGATGTTGTCCAACATGGGAAGAAGGTGATGGAATAAGGTGTGGGTAACTCTACCGCCCCTCCAAAAAGAAGACAACGGAAAGATTATTATTCCTTGCCAAGGCTGATGTCCACTAGAGATTCTTTGAGCAATGGTAAGGTAATGACTTCTTCTGATGCTTTTGTGCAATTGGACAAGATGAATCTCAGACGGAAGTATGTCAAGCTGATGAAGCAATATGAAAGCTCGGAATGGGAGTCGGCAACTGCAGATGAGGCGTTTGATTATGGAGATGGTGATGGGTATGATGGCGGGTATGGTTCCTAGCTTGTTTTCTTTTTACTTCTTGTTTGCTGTACTTTTTTCCTTTATTTAATAAATGGTCAAGGACTTTGTCCCTGGATTAGCCTTTCTGGTATAATTATAAATTACAATGTGAGTGCACTGTTACCACATAATGGTTCTTGGAATAGTGGAATCATGTGATGGTTCATAATTTGATAATTATATTAAATATTATATAATCAAATAATATTCAATATATATTATTTCTCACTAAACGAAAAAACTCATTAATTTACTGACAAACAATATTTTTCATGTCTTGAAAAATGACTATTTATTTAAATTATATATTTCACGTCATTATTCTATAATACATAAAAAATTAAAATATTCACTATATAGAGAATAAATATTTATCAAATATTATGCTCGCAATATATTATATGGAGTCACTGGGGACCATATATATGTTTTCAATCAAAAATGTATAACTATTATTCTACATGAAAAAATTATATTTATTTATGTTGATAAATAATAAATAATAATATATTTTTTAACTAATATTCTAGATTCACGTAATTTGTGACCCACAATGCATCTTTCTTAGTGGAATAAGGCAAAAAATTCTGACATCGAAGGTTATAATTTTACAACCTACCATGATACCCAGAGAGAATGATGTCAATGCATCAATGATATAATAAATCATATGAATGTTCTTAGTGTAATAAAATCCATTTATCAATATATATATTATCTCATAGGTTGCACGCTGGCATCTTCAACCTAGGTGCTTGATGTATCATTCTATGACATTCTGGAAATCAAACATTCGTATAGATCATTATGAACTTATATTTATTTAAACTATATCATTTCCATCAAAGGTTTCGAGGTATAATATTTTTTTAATAAACATATGGTACAAATATTTTCTCTAATTTTCATTAATGAAATATTACTCGTGATACACCCATCATATCATAACTCACCATGAACATATGGAAACATTATTTTTATTTATAAATTGAAGTAAGTGAAATGTAATATTCATTAAGAATTACATTGAAATTAATTGATGAATACACAATTCCATTTATTTGAATCTCTACAGACACATATGAAAGTTGATTTCATATTGGCGGGTCTCATTCTCATAATATCCTACATGAGATATTACCAAGGTCATAAACCATGAGAAGGTACTCAAATTTCCTACGCATCTCCACCGATGATATTCTATGTAAATTTTGACACTAAAATATTATCATACTACTATATAAAATATATTTTTGAATATTATCATAGCCCTTCTAGTTCCTCATCATAGTGGGAATCTTTAAAGACCATTTATCAGGATAACTACTCATATAACATTATAACATACTATATTACTCTAAAGAACAATGATAGTGAGATATGACGTTTTTAATAGTCTATAATATGAATATAGGATACCATGAAGTAAACAAATTTTTTTCTATGGAACCAAATCTAATATATCAGACAATGAGAGGTGTGCGAGATTAATAGCATCAATTAGTTCACAAGGTGGTAGTATGTCGTACAAATAATCTATGATTTCATTTTTCATTAGATAAAATTGTATATAGATATAGGATATATAATTAATATATTAACATATAATTTTATGGAATATACAATAATTACAATACTAACAATATTTAATGATATTTTAATTTTTTGGATGAATAATTAAAATAGAAATGATTGTTTAAGTATGTTACCTATTTTTTTGTAAATTATTTTATTCTTTCAATAAAATCATTCATATGATGGATTTTAAATAATAAAAAACATTCTATGATGTATATAGTGGTGTAAATATGTGACTCTAGACGATTTTCCATGAAATAATATTACTTTTTTTGGGTGAAGAGAGGTGTAGAGGGGGTGGACATTTATATATGGTGGAGAGGACCCAAAATTATTTTTTATATATAATCAATTAACCTCGTGTTTTAATAATTCAAATACACCTAAAATTATCCATTATTGAATATATTTTATTATAAGGTATAAATATTTCAATGAAATGGGATTTATACATGCTTGTAGGTCATTCTAACCATTATTTTTTTTCATTCACCCCCTTCAAATAAGTTTTTACTCTAACCAAAATAGCTCATTCATAATTCTATTACAATTAATAAACGTACAAAATTAGAATGAAATTATTATAAAATATATTTTATGAATATTTAAATTATGTATTATATTATTGAAAATTCTATATCATTATTTTGTTTAATATAATTCCAAATAACAACCACAAACATGGTGAAAAAATGTGTTTCCTATGAAAACATTCTCATACATATTAATTGTTTTAATATATAATCATAATAAAACAATTTTATACAATAAAATATATTTAATTGATTATAAAATATTAATATTTTTTGAAATTATAAATAACTATATGAATATAATTTAAATTTTTATATAATTTAATACAAAATATAGTTATTAATAAAAATAATTATTTTTCTTTTAATCATTACAAAATTAATCATTCTAGTGAAATCCCAGAAACTTATACTAAGATAATTTTTGTGCATTAAAAATGATATTTTTAATCAAAATATTTTCAAAATGGTTCAAAATTTAATTTTATCATACCTTCACATAAATTGATGAAGCCTTTTTCTTTGAAAAAATAATGTTTTTCATATAAAATTTATATTACTTTAAAATGATTCATATTATATTTCTGATCAATAGATAACTAATAAAATATCCTAAAATAAATACTGGTAATAATTTATTTAGTCTTGTAAATACATTACAACATATATTCTAGGTTTTAATAGTCATGTTTAAATATTATTTTCATAGATTATTGTGCATTTTCTATACTAGTTGTTTCATTCATCGCATGAGATTAAAGTTATTGAATTTATTCAAAAGGATAAAATCATAATTTATATTATTGATACATTATTATTACCTAAAAAAATAATTTTTACATGATATTTTAATTATATTACCTTATAAACATATAATAGTGGTTTTTCAAAATAACATCCAATAGTTTTCCTTGGTTTTCCATTTGATTGATTTCTCTGATGTAACTTCATATGATATCCCTCTGATTCATCATTACATTAACTATAGTATGAAGAATATAGAGGGGTTCTTCTCTATATGTTCTATCATGTTACATATTCAATATTATTAATAGCGAACATTTGTATTGAATGTTGAAATTATATTCAAGATAATTATATATGGAACACATTATTCAAATTTGAGAGACATAGTGGAATTTCCATGTGGTAAAAAAAAATTATTTATTTTAAGGATTTCAATGGGACTATGGTATTTGAATAATTTTGATACATTATACACCAATCATTATGGTAACCACTATTTGAGATACTCTTATAAAAATATTATCAACCCCAAAGAATGTATAATCCTTCATCCAATTGTATGTATTCCTCAGTTTCCTACATTGCACTTCACTAATATGTCCCTGAATAATAATTATCTTTATTTTTGTCTCATAAACATGTTTTGGTACTAACATTTCCCTTCACTAAAGTCATTCATAAATGATGGAGTATGACATCTCTTTCCATATAATTTTTTTTACATAACCATTTAAACATTTGAATGTGAACTATTTTTATAATAAAATAACAACAATGGTGAATGTTGATCCCACATACATTGAAATAAATATAAAGGGATATCCTAACATCATTTAATAATATAATAATATATTCTTATTATCCTTCAATTTATAAATGTCAGTTGGTTCTCAAATGAAGAACATTTTTCTAATGACTGCAGAAAAAATATTCATTAATTAGGATTCAACACAGGTATAATGATCATTAACTGTTCCAATATATGTACCATGAAGCCTTAAACCATCATTAATATATATTCTTTTGTGTAGATCAAGGGAAAAGTATTTTATTATAGTAAGTACATGTGCTTATTTTGTTATGATATCAATAATAATCGTTATTGCTTCATTCATTCTAGTAGTCACTGGTATTCCAATGAAAAAAGCCATAGTAATGTGACCATATTTCAATATAGGAATATGAATTGATTTTATGAATTGTATAGGATATTTTCTCTAAACCGTGAACTTTTAAAATACTATATATTGTGATACAAGTATGCATTTTCCCACATCAGTATGTCCTACAAAAATGTTCCCTCTAATCCATAAACATCTTATTGACACCATAGTTTACAATAATATTCATTATATAATAATCATCAAAAAATTACATTTTTATCTTTGGAGTAAATGGATCACATAATTATTTCCAAATGTTATAGAACCATCATCACATATAATTTCAACTAATTTTACATCACTCATAGAATTCATTTTATTATAAAAGTTATCATCACCATATTAAACAAATTATATTTTCAAATATCTATATTTTTAAAAGGATCTGAGAAAGTTGTGATGTCTACCATTACAGAATAATTCCTATATAAATTATTTTATATCCTTGAACATATGATTCCTTTAAATGCGTATATGTTTCATAAGTCCATGATTTATTCGTGAGAATGAATATTCTACATTACTTTAATTCTTACGGTGGTAGTGTTTTGAAAAATCATTGTCTTTGAATATATTAAAAATATATATTTGTCTTATATTGAGCACTTTCTATGAATGGATCTATTTTATTCAATTCTAATTCAGTTATATCATAGAACATTTAACATAGAGATAGTGTCTCCATGTATTCAAAGAATATATTATAGATGAAAACTATGGATCATGGGATGGATATATGTTTCTATGATTCATTAATTTTCTTGATTAATTTAAAATAAGAATATATTTTTCTATAATACAGAATGTATTCCACACATTAGTGAGTCACTGTATATCAAAACTGCTTCATGTCTTTTTGATCGATTTAAAATTAGAGAATTTACTAATAACCTATTTAGTTTTTCATAACATTATTTACATTACATCTTTCAAAAAAATAATAAACCACTTTAAAATTATTCATTGTTAATGGGTTCAGTAATTAAAAATCATTATGATAGAAACAACAGTATTAAGATAAATAACTGATGAATCTATATACCAATGTTTTGATTGTTGGTGCAGTCCACTCTCTGACTACCTTTGTCCTCGTAGGACTGACTGAGATTCCATCCTTCAATATAATATTGAAAATAATTGTAAATTATCCATTTTATAATTCAAAGTTAATAAATTATTGTTATAACCCATTATTTCTATGAGACTCCTGAATAATCTTAGTATGACTCCCACGATCCTCATAGACATTACAATACACCATGATATAATCAATACTTGCTGAAAAAAATCATCATGATATTCCATGAATACTCTATAAATTATATCCAAAATAATAGAGGGTTAATTATTCAAACTAAATTAGATTACAATAAACTCATAAGGTCCATAACTAATTCATAAAATTATCCTCAAAATTTATTACTTATTTAATTTCAATTGATGATTCCTTGAATAAAGGGGTATCATTGAAATAAATTTCTCTTTGATGTATATAGAATAATCAATCAGTGTGAGTAAGATGATAGTTATTGTTTAATGAAATTTAATTTTTTCCTCTTTATAAATATTTAAAACCATTCATCACTCCATATTCTTACTGAAGTGAACATATTCTTCCAATAGTGAAACACTTTAGTGAATTAATCATTTATCCAAAAAAAATATTCTATTTTGGTAATCATATCTACTAATTTCATAGAGGAAATTAATGTGTGGATAATTGATACTGTTGTAACATCATAGATGAAATAAATAGAAAAATCCACCCAACACTACTATTGATGTATAAGTACTTTTTTAGCAAATGCATGAATGCATTCCTGTAAAAAAGGTACATCCTCATTTTGATAATTACCATATACATCCAAATATTTTTTTTCATATTATTACATGTAATTATCATCCAAAATGTCTTCTGGTAGTGGGACTAATAATTAATCAGATGATACATATTTTCCAAAAAGTTCAGGAACTACAGATCTTTATCATGAATAGAAATTTTATTTTTCTTACACTAAATGATTTCATTATATTTTGAAATGCAGCTGATACCAAGGATTATATAAAAGTCAACCATATGTATAATAATATGATTATAAATAACATAATGTTTATATTATATAATGGGATCTTACTAACACATCCTTTTTATATGTAGAAATCCCATATGATTTTTGACTAATAACTCCATTCCTAATGTGGTAGAAAAATATATCATTTTATTGGATGTTAAGGAAGATAAAAAAGACTCTAAGGATCCAGAATCAAATAATTCCATAGCTAATTATGATGTTATGATTAAAGTACCTACCTCCACACCCTTGGGTACATCCACCATAGTTGTAGAGGATTCGTAAGCTTAGAATTCTTTACATAGCCTCTTTTGTAGTATATTTCGATGAATCTTCGGGGTTTTCATATTTCTCTATCTAAATATAGATGAACCATTTAATAGATGCTTTTTCATTCATCCCTTTTTATCCAATATCTGGATGTCCATTATCCTCACAATTGTAACAAATTCCCAATCCCTTAGAACATTTCATAGGGTGATTGTTTCTATACCTACCACAAGATTGAAATTTCTTCGTAATGTTATTATTAATTGATCCATGCCATTTTTTTGTTCACATGTGGCCTTTCATTTTCCTAATTTCCCTTAATCATGTTGGTTGTTTTGAATTCTTCACTATTATTTTGGAACATATAACAATTTCATCAAATGAAGAAAAATAGTAGTTTCTAGTTCCCATTAGATACATGGGTTTTAAGCTATAAGGAAATGGTCAATCATGTACTCTATATTTCATATTTAATCCATAGCATGACTTGATAACCTTTTAAATGTATCCACACACTTAAACAGACAATCTTAGTCCTTTTCCATTAATCGAAGGTACATTCTAATCATCTATGTTTGATTATCATAAGGAACATATTTTTCGATTAATCTATCCATAATATATTTCCATTACATGAGTTATATATTTATATTACACATTATTATTTTTGGTCAATGAACACCATTGATAAACATCACCATTGAGACAATGCAATATAAGTGTGCCCTATTCCTTTCCATATCACCCGAAATCCATTAATATCTTCATAGGAGTCATAGTCCATTTATCAACTTTCATTGGATTATTAGTCCCCCAAACGATTGATATTATCTCAATTGAAGCAATCCAACATATGAGAATCATAATATGTAACACGTTTCTCAATATATGGATTGATATATTTCATATCCTCATTAATATTCCCTATTATTAAAATGTTATTATCTATTCAAATATAATATATCTTGGATAGATCATCCTTGAAATATAAACATTTGATATGACAATTTTCATCCTTATTCCTTCCCGGTTCCATTTATAAACAATGGAATATACTAGATCATATCATAAAATTTTGAATTTTAAAATTTAATGTATAATTATAAAAATAGAATAATAATTAAACGAAATGAAATTTTTATGCATTGATAATATCATAATTCTATACTTTTTTTATTTGTGGATATATCGTACATAATTGATTATATAAAAAATTTGAATTATCCTATAAATACCCATTCAATTTTCATAAAAGCTGATGTAAGATAAATTTCATGGACAAGGTAATTATTTTGTGATTTTGAACCCTCATTTTTTTATATATTTCCTTTAGAAACATCTAATCCAGAACCAAATAACCTTTATGTATCTAGTTAGTGATGTATTTTCAATTAAAATGTCCTAAACTCTTCCAATATAATAAATTAGGATATTTTATGATAATTTTCATCAATTCCAGTCATTAGGTTACCCTCCAAAAAAATATATTCCTTATTTAATTTCAATGGATTTCTAATCAACGTTATTTAAAAAACTGTAACAACCCCATCACCAATAACCTCATCCAAGTTCATACATTATTAGATTTACATAGATATAGGGGGAATATCAAGAATGAAAGACCAATTTAGAAGTTTTCGTGAACCTTATATATACCTGATAACCATTTTACATATTGAAATTAAAAAAATAATAGTAATGATATAAATATTTTGTCCTTGTAGTCATTCCAATAATTCTACTTTATATATTAGGGACTGGAAAAATTATGCATTAGCTCAGCAACTATGTAAGAATTTTTACATAGAATGAAAACATGAATAAATAATAATATTAAATATTGAACGGTAAATAAATTAAAATCTTATTTTTTAATAAAATAAATTAATAATAAATAAGTTATATCAATATTTCAATGTAATTAATAGAACACCCATTCCATTTAATAAATAAACATAGAATATATTTCATGAAGAGTTAATATTATTAAAAAAATTACATTTATAATAAAAATATTTTAATTCTCTGTAAATGAAATTTTTATTTATTCTATATAATTATCATAATCATCATAATAATTCAACTATTAGGACCCTTTCTATGACAATATATAAATATAGATAAAACTCATCATATTTTGAAAACTATTTTTTCTCAAGAGAAATTATTTTTTATTGGGGGATATCTATTACTAGGTCCCATACATAACTACATCTCAAAATAATTCATCATATTATTAATAACATATTTAATTCATGAAATATTATTCCTTATCATCTTACATATGCATTTAGTAAAGGATCTAAATTTATCATCATTTCCCTAGTTAATCCAAAAATATTAAAATTTAACACCACTGTTAAAAATGATATGCATTTTTTAAATTACATAAAACAATTATAAAATAACATGTATATAAAATAAAAATTGAACATCCAATAAAAACTATGATCTTGAAAATGACTATTTCAAAGGATAGAAAACAATACAAAAATAAACTGTGATTGTAGAATAATTTATTTTACCACTCTTGTAACATTTAATTTGAATCTCCTTAAATAATATATATGAAACAAAATATTAAAAATAATCAAAAAATATTTTTACATGTTACATACATCAATTTGGAAGTATATATACACACAATGTAGAATAGGTTCTTTTTAACAATTATGCTTAAATGAAATGGAATATAAAATGAAATTCCATTTACTTAGGGTATCATTTAGTTTAATGAGATTTTAACGATATTATAATGGTTTTATTAATGTTTTCAATTTATTAATGAATTTAAAAAATTAATATAATATTATATATGATCCTAACATAATATTTTACAACCTCTTCATTAGTAATATTTCATTATATTTATTGTTCTTGGTTGTGATCACCGCATTTTCTAATTTTTGTTTTTCAAGAATTATATATTTACTGAACATTGGGAATTAATATATCAACTCTATAATGATATAAAAACTATTGTATTTACTTAAAAGATTTATTATTATAACAATTGATAATATTTTTTCCTTTAAATATGAGCAACGTCGCTTTTTGGAGATGGTAGGTCGTATGTACAGAGGAATGATGATACCATAAACTTAACTGGAGAACAAGTAATGAATTTTATAATATATTAATTTTCAATAATTTGTATAATTTCATATATATCACATTAATTCATTAATATATCCTCACTAACATTAATATAAATCATATGTGAAAAATAAATGACAACGCTCCGTATGGATACAGTCAGCCATATACATGAGTGACATTATTGTCTTTTTTGAAGAATTAAAAGTACGATGTTATATGTGATATTATTACTCTATAAGTATAATTATATCTAAAATAATATATAAATAAAATATACCCAACATTATATCCTCATTGATAGTTTTTAATGGAAAACATGTTTCATCACTTGAATAGGTTTAAATCTACCATAAACATGATTGATAACATCATTTACAATTTGATATAAGAAAACAAATATATATTTTATTAAATTAAAATAATATTATTTAATAATATGGTATATATATTTATCATTATAACATCACAAGTGAATAATATTTTAATGAGGTGGAGGATGAAAGAAAAAAATATCATTTACGAACGTTATCTCTTCCTCATATGAACTCTTTATGTTGTCACTAAAATACATCCAAATATTGTATTATAATTAAAAAAGTTATCTAAAATGTTGGTAGTTGTATAATAACGTTATTTTGGAAGGAAATGGATGGAAAATTTATTTTTATGTGTGAATAGGGGAGTAGAAACGGTATCCTTTTATATGTGTGGGAGAGGACATACATTGAATTATGGAATAGAATCAATTAAACTAAAGTTTGAATAATAAAAAATATAAAAAATTGTTAATTTAGACACTATAAGGTCATATTGTGGAAAAATTTCTATGAAATTGAATTCTATCTTGTTTCAAGGTCATTTCAACCATTATCATTTTACTTTAAACCTCATGTAATTAAATTATTACCCAAACCTTGGTAAATAATTTGAACAAATCTATTATTACTAATTAAGAAAAATATTTTGTTATTATTAAATTATATATATAATCATTATAATAAATAATTAATTTTTTCGGTATTAAATTCAAAAAAGTGATGCAGTTTAAAATTATACTAGTAGAGGCAATCAAATAGTAGGATTCCAAAGAGAAAATTCTTAGGAATAATTTTTTCAATATAAAAATTTAATATAAATTTTATTCCAAATATAAAATTTTTATATATAATTATATTATTTTTATTATTTTAATTCAAAAAAAAAATTTAAATATAATATATCATTTAATATAATTTAAATGAGAAAAGAGTTTTCAATAAAAATTAGTATTTATAAATATTCATAAAAAAATAAAACACTTTGATAACATAAATAAAATTTATTGTAAGAAAATTTTTATTTTTTTATTCAGGAATAATGTTTAAATTTTCAATTTTATTTTCATATAGTAACAAAAATTTAATTATTTGAAATCTATACATGATGTCGCGCAACTGTTTTCTTCTAAACAAAAATTTTTTATAGAATATTTATTTTACATTGAAAATATATTTTTTTATATAAAATTGATAACTATGAACTTGTTTAAACTATGAATTTTTTATAATTTATTTATTTCAATTAATGTACGACACAAAATTTCTAGGTTACAATGGTCAAATTTAAATATTATTTATATAGAGTATCTTGTTTCTTTAAAACCATGTGTTTTGTGCATCAAAATTTATCCAAAGTGTTTGATTTTTTTAAAGATAGAATTATATAACAAATTGTGTGTTACATAAGATATATAGGATGACCCCCTGAGTGATCCCCTAATGATTAAATCACAAGGAATAATATTATAAAACCCTTGTATGTAAGAAATGATCTCAGGTTTTGTGGACATCATGACATTTCAATGGGTTTTTATAATTCCATTTATAGTTTCTAGAAAACAAAATTTTAAAACAATAATTCATTGAAAACCAATTCTATAAATCATTTTTTCTACCCCAATAAATAATCAATCTCCTACCAAAATAAGTGGAAATATAATATTTTATTAAAAAAGAATTTATGCATGGATATAAATAAGATAGGGAAATATTAGAATCATAATTTTGAAAAAAAATATAAACACCTAGGTCATTTCTGGGTCACCAAACATGGAATATATATGTGGGAATCAAATGGACACAAAACTAACTAGAATGTGGAATCAAATAGTAGTAAGAGGATGCCATCTACCAACGATTCCATAAAAACCCAAAATTCACCAATATGATATCATTCAAAATAAGTGGGATCTTATATAATAAATCATCAAGAAAAATTGTATTGGACGAATAAACACAAATATTAGACATACTTTCAATTAAAAAATAGTAATGGATCAATATACATTGGATTATCAATGGTAAAGGGAACAAAATATTCCAAGGAGATATCCTTAAAAGAAATAGATTCTAAATGATAATCACAAAAATCATATGATTCAAAATCTTATATCTATGAATTAATAAATATGAAAAAATAGTGTAGAAAATTTATTAAAATTCTACAAAAAACCCATGAGGATGATCCTTCATGTTTTCCCTAGTATAATTTATTCCTTATATAAAAAATCAGTATAATTATTTATATGAATTCATAAAATAGACGATTCCATGGTATTGAAGGGGTTCACCAAGCCTATTGGGGTCTCATCAGCACCAAAACATAATTCCTGATATACCCACTAAACAAGTCATTCTGAAAATGTTATGTCCTATTTAGATTGGCTATAGCCTTCACCATTATTTGGTGAGTCCTTATTAGTTATTATACATATGTAAATAACTATCATTCTATGACCTTAACCACACTCAATAATGGGAATTGCGGCATACCCTCAGTGCACAGGTTCCGCCAAAGAGAAAAACTGATTAGACCATAGCGTGGTATATCCCATTTTTTCTATAGTAAATTTCAAACCATTGTTTATGTCAAGAAAAAATAACAACACATTATGAAACTTGAAAAAAAAATTACAATCCTCGTGAATTAGACATACCTCATGTAGCGATGTGAAATATGTAATAGAACATGAATACTGAAACTCACATTCTATCATATTAAAAATAATTTGACTATTCAAGTTATGTTTCATTGTTTAAAAACATCATCCATTGTAAGAATATACTTTTCCTACACAGACATCCCATTATAAAAAATACACTGGATTTCTTGTTTTTCATTCATCAAATAACATCTTTACATATATTATTTTTACCATAGTTGTAACGCAACTGAAATATCATTGTGATTCAAAAAAGTTGTAATTTTATATTATACCTTGAAATTTTACTTCACTTTTTATTAATATATCATATTAATAATAAATAGTTTGGGACTACACATCAAAATAAAGGTAAATATAAAATCTTATGTGTATGAAAATGTTTGTACATATAATATAATTATATGGGTTTTGTCTATTTGTTATTGATAATTACATTAATTTAGACTCATCATACACATAAGTCATATACACATGAATAAACTCAAATTATGTAATCAATAATATAAAAATAATATTATTAATTTTGTAGCTAATTAGATTTTTGAAATTGATAATTCAAACCACCACATCTTTTTTTCATAATCTTTATGAAGCATAAAATATAAATTCAGATATATCCCTATTAGTTAGAACAAAATAAAGATCCAAATTCTTTTATAAAAATTTAGGGGTTTGTTGATACTTTATATCATCATATACTGCCACATTAAAATGAAATTAAGAATGGAAATTAGAAATTATGAATTATGGTATTCATTATAAATATTGGTTTTGAGAACGTGACTATTATTTTGAGCCCTTACACATTTTGATTTTGTTATCTTTTTATACATTCTTGTAATGATATTTTAAAATATGTATTATATTTTTTCATTGTTAATTAACTTAATTTATTTATTCATTTATTTATTTAACATCACATGAATTCATATAAAAGTAGCAATTACTTTATGATATCAATTGTAGTCCACCATCAACATATAGAAAAATTGAACAAAAATTTTAATGGACATCACATTGTATAATTTAAGGTGTTTAGAATATTGGACCATGAGATTAGTGATGATATTTATCATATATTTACAGATAAAATGTAAAACATGAATTATCATTGTGATGCATGGAAGAATAAAGTGATACGTGAAAATTTTCTATAAGAGGAACATATAAAGGGGAATTCTGTTTTTTTTGTGGCTGAAGAAACTAATGATTTCACTATGTATAACATTTCTTATTTATTGGATCACTCTTACATTATAATCATGAGATTAAGAATATGGGTAATGACTATAAATAATATAATATGGTTATACATTTAATATGTAGGACATATATATCGTATGATTAATTTAATTTTTTTGTTGAATGGTTAGAATATTAAGTAATTTTCAAATATTAAATGATATATTCATGATGATATAATAAAATAAAAATGATGTATAAATAGGATAAAAATTAAGAACAATAATTAACATAGAAGAAAATTTTAAATATGTAATTATAATTAAAATATTTTCTATTGTAAATATTGTAATCTAGGTAATATGAAATATGAAAGGCTGATATTCAAATGTAAAATAAATGAAAATAAGCATACAAGAAGGAGAAAAAAATATATTTTAAATATAGTATTTCATCGATGGAATTTTATAATGTAAATAATTTTTAATGGTGAATAAATATTTTTTCCTGCATTTCTAGGAAAATAAAAAATGATAGTGGATATAATTTTGATCTTGATTTTGATAATAATTTTTATTCTAGATGAAAAATAATTATAAATTTCTAGTTTGAGTGGATGTGTAGTATGATTTGAGAATATATTTATAATATTTAATTTTTTATATGATATAGAAAATTAATCATAAGAATGTAGTGGATATGAATAACGTTCAGAATGAAGGGTGTGAGATGATTGAAGAAATTATAAAATCAAATGAGGTTATGGATATAGAAAATTCAAAGTTATGGTGGATAATATTTTTTACCAAAAAAATTATAATGATTTAAAGAAAAATATTTATCTATGAATGAATGATAACATATGTGACAATATCTTGCTATACAAATAGAGAATTAAGAGAATAATGTTGAAATAATGAGAATAAATGGGGATAAAAATGAATTCACTATTATAATGGAGTATTTAAAAGATCTTATAAATAAATAAAGGATATGTATGACTAGTAACTAGATAAACTATATTGGTTAAAATAATTAATATTTATTGACATGTTGGATCATATTTATCAAAGGTAAAAAGATACTTATTTATACTATTACCTATTTTATATATCGTTATTTTTTTCATTATAAAGGTAATTATATATTAAAGTTTATCTAGTCTATAGTTTATAGGGAGTCATGTAATTCTATTTTATTTTAAATGATCTATTGACCATATTTCCTATACCATTCATTCATAAAGGATATTATAGAAATCATATCTAACATGAACTATTCTGAAAGATTAGGTAATGTGATTACAAGCATTTATCATATTTTACATTTAATTTTCTATCTAATAATAAATTATCATGCACATTACTATTTATATTTTCTTTATGTTATGTAATATTTATAATATTATATCATTCATACATGAAATATGTAAACATATTCTTGTTTAATTCATTGTATATCATTTTTCATTTCCATGAATATAGTAATCATATTTTAAGGAACCATGTATCAAATTATTGTATTATTGGGTAGTTCAAAGTATTGTGAATATAGATTTTTTTGATGAAATCATTATTGATGAAGATTATACCACTTTGGGATAAGAAATTTATAATTATTTAATTGTTTCTATTCTGTGTGATAATTCATAGATTTAGAGGAAGACACATTTTATATTATAAAAATATATTTAACAATAAAAATATTTCAAATGAATTGTAAATTATTTTACTATTAATGATATATATTTTTTCTTTATTTTTCTTCAAGAAATTTTAAAAATATAAGTCTACATATATTTATATTTAAATATATATTTTAGAGAAGAATTTTATGTTTTCAATTCCTTAATCCAGATAAATTTTATTGATCTATGGGGAGTTTTATTTTTTACAATATCTAATAATATTTATAGATATATAATGTTGATATTAATTGATTAGATATTTTAGATTGATAATATTACATTTTAGTATTTCAATGATATATTTTTTGATAAATTATTCCATGAATATTTTTTTATATTACAAAATCAAAATTCTATTATTTTATTTTAGTATATCATTTTATAGTTTATCTTATTCATCAAAATTTTGGGATATAATGCTTGCATTGTTGCAAATGATTTTCAATATAAGAGTAATATATAAAATGGGCAATGTATATGAAGATATATGACACTTAGTTCCTCATTATAAGTGATTCTGAACTGATTTGGCAAGTTATCAGTAAAATATGGGGATATTAATAATTACTACATTAAAATATTTTGAAGATAATTGTTGTTTATAGAACTCCAGATATGATATATGAGGAGTTCAAGGAGTGAATAGACTTGATGAAACATCATATAATCAATTCTCCCCCATGATAGAACCCAATTTTATGAATGTTCTCAGTGAAATTTCTGGATTAAAAAAATTAAATTTTACAGAAAATATACAAAATATTAATTGAGAAATGGTACATCGCATTACAAATACTATATTAAGATGATAATAAATGATTATAAACGTAGTAAAAAATATTTATAATTTTAATTATCAAATTCATCACTATTTTTATTCTCCAACATATGTTGATTCTTTCTAAATTATCCATGTTGGTTTCTCTTGTTGATATTTTTTATTATACAATAACAGATATAAACAAAGTGGATAAAATCACTTATATTTTGGTTTAAATGATATTTATACTAGAATGTTTAATGATAAATAAAACCATAATATATGTATAATATAATATGTTTAATAAATAATATAAAATGGTCATTTTGTGTAATGGGAGATGGTTTACCACCTTTAATAATGAGAAAATATATCACAACCCATCCATTAAAAACATACACATCGCACCATAACCCTCCCTCTCTTACATTCTTAGATAAACCCCCTTTCAAATCCCCCACCACCACTGATCTCAGTCATTGCCTCTATAAATATATTCCCACCACTATGATCTTACATGAACAAAAATCCATATCCCTCACCTATTCCACTACTTCCTAAAACATAGAAATCCCTTGATGACCCCTCATTCTATGCATGACACCTCTCCTATTCATTTCAAATAAAATGTATCACACTTCTTCATCTCAAACTATATTTCAATATTTAAAAAAATATACTCAAGAATCATCAAAATAGTGTACATTTTGGGTTTTTATGTATCAATCTTTAGAAAATATTAAATTGACCCTCTTAATGGATAATAATATCTCAATAATTAAATTAAATCTATTATATTAAATTATATTTGTAAACATAATTCGTATTATTTTTAAATAATTTTTTAAAAATGTGAAATATATATGTTAAGAAGGAAATTTGTTATAATTATATTTTTTTAAATTAAAAATAATTAAATAAATGAAATTAATTTTTTATACCTATAATGTAACTCATAAACATATTATAGGAACATTATTTTAATTCTACACACCATGGAAAGTCGAGCCTCAACTAAAAAGGATATATTATAATTTAAATAAAAAAATATTAATATATATGTTTTATTGGAGTCTGTTAAATTAAATAACCAATTTGTGAATATATATATATATATATATATATATTTCATACTCAATAAAAATTTGATGATATATTCTTACTATATGAGAAGTTAATTTATGTAATTTTGTTTTATTTTTAAAAAATTGTTTTAATTTTTTTGTATAAAAATATTATAAATAATTTATTCTGATTATATATTTCTTATATTATAAAAATGATATTTTTTTATAAATCATAAAATTAAACATATATTGTTGTGAAATTTTAAGATTTTTTAAGAAGATTTAATTATCATTGAATTATAAAAAATAAAAAAAACAAACATTTCATTCCATCAAAAATTCAAATTATTCTTTGAATTTGATATAAAATTCACTTAGTAATTCTAAAATTATTAATTATATTAGATTCACTTGTATAGAAATTATTTTAATAGTATCAATTTTCACTAAAAAAGTCATTTTTCAAAAATTTGTGTTTCATTGAGTTTTATTTTATTTTTTAAAATAATTTTACCAACATGTATAAAATTAAAAGTAAAATTTTCAATTTATATTTGGAATCATTTCATCCAATTTTGAATTTAGGACCCTTTTAGTTTCGTTCATTTTGATTCGTAATTGTAGTAAATATTTATCACTTTAGAAAGGGTAAAGCAGTAATTTATTGTTAAAAATGTTGCTATATGGCACAAAAATATACCTAACACATTTATTTATTTTATTGGATATGTTTTAAGAAATAAAATAACATAAATTTTATAATAATTGTGATTCTTCTTGACACTTTATATTGAAACATATTTTAATATTATTTATATAAAGAATTAAACACAATACTCTTTTTGGATTTATATAATTTTGTTTTTTTAGAAAGAAAAAAGAGGATATTAGTTGTTTAAATTGGTAATTTTAATTAAAAATGAATTTTTTTATGAATTTTTTTTGAAACAATTTTTGATAATAAAAATTCCATTAAATATTTATACAACACTCATATAGATTTTTTACAAGTTGTAGGAAAATCATGTAAATAATATATAATAAAAATTATAATTAATACATTTTGGGGAATTTTTTTTATTCCAAAACAAATTTTGTAATTATAACGTAATAGTGTTGGGTTAAAATTTAATTTTCTAATTCCTATATATGATTTTTTTCATTAATTTCAATCAATGTTTATTATCACACAATTTAATATAATGGTAAACTATGTAAAATAATATATTAATCAATGATTAATAATATTTTATAACATTATATTTATCCAAGTGAATTGGATAATGTATATAATAGAATCAATGTTTCATTTATGAATCAATTTTAATTTTATATTAAATTTCCAAACTCTTAAAGTATAAAAATTTTAATATCACAATAATCCTCAAACGAGTTAGAAATGGGTGAAAATATTATCTAAGGATTCACACATCAAATAAACATATCTAAATTTTATTGGATTGGGACAATTTGAAATATATCATTATATATTCTAAATATATTAATTTTTTATATATTAGGTGAATGTTAATTTATATTTATTGAGTAATTATTGTGACTCTGAGGGTGTCTATCTCCCCTTTAATAAAAGTGTAACCCCTCCTATATTATATACAGTTTTAGAGTACACTATAATAGAAATTATATTCCCAAAACACTACCCAGTCATATTATATTGAACAATAGTCTACAGTCACATAAAAAATCTATAGTAGAAGGCTTATAGTGTATGAAAATTGTGCGATTTTGAAGAAGATGTATAACTCATAACATAGAATTTTTCATTTATTTCTTCTACTACCATTAACTATTTATATATAATGATAATATAGTATTATCTATATCTGTAAATTACATAAATTTCAATATTTTTTTAGTAAATATTTTTCCCTCTCCCCATATATAAAATGATTAATGAATGTATAATTTCTACATATGTGTGGAGTATCAGTACTATGAAGTGATGTGTATCATTATTCAACACTAGATCTCATGGATAATAATGATGATAAAATTAATTTAAATATGAAAAAAATATGAAATAATTTTCAATATATATGGAAAATATATTATCTATTCTCTAAACCATATATCCATTGGGAAATGTTAAAGGCATTTGTGAATATGTGTTGATTAATAGATCCATCAAGGGGTGTTATTCATTTATCATATACCCTTTTCTAGATGGTTTAACATTTAAATTTAAATTTTAATATTTTTTTAAAAACCATGATTCTTTTTCTTGAGATTTTGTAATAATTAAAACTATTATGAAGGACAACAAACAAAATTTTTTAACTACGAATTGAATATCCTCAAAACATAAAAATAATTATTTTAACAAATAATATAATAGAAATTTTAATTGAATTAATTTAAAAAAAATTAATTAATCATTACATATAAAACCATTAAATGGTTGTTAAAAAAATTATTTATATAAATTAATAAAACATGAGATAGGAAATAAGAACATAAATTTTTGACATGATTGAAATATTCTCATTAAAAGTACTACATTATGTAGTTTCATCCATTAAATATTTCAATATGTATACATAAATTATTTCATTGTTTTAAAGATATATTTTCGGTGTAAAAAGATGTAAATAATAATATATTCTAAATATTTATATATTTTAATTCATGTGTAATCATTTTTTACTATTAATTATTTATTCAATTTATTGCGAATCAGATGGGAAATCCGAGATTTCAGATGTTTCAGAAACATGGAGTTTACTCTAGGAGTGAAAAAAATTTCATAGTATCAGATATTTGGTAGAATTATTTAATTAGTCGGTGTATTATTTATGTTAAATAATTTATTAATTTATATTTTATAATTTCCAAAAACCTATTTTTATGATTTTTTAATATGTCACTTTGATTGATATATAGATTTTCCTCTAAACCTTATGATATTAGAGAAGAGGGACTGTGATCTGTTGGTGGTGATTGCTCAAGAACATGAGTAGATTATAAATTATTAAAGATAATCAATAGAAAATTAAATAGCATATTATGCTATTCACCATCATCTCCAGTGGATGTGATATTCTCGAATAATGTAATTTTTTATAATGTTGTGCTGGATATTTTTGGACATACATCTTTTTATTATTTATTTAAACATTATCATTTACATTATTATTCCTTAACTTATTTTAATTACATAATTATGAAATTTAATTAATATTAAAATTCAAAATATTTTTATAATTATTCTCTTATTTGTTTCTACTATTTCCACACAAATTTCTGAACAATAACTATATTTGAGCAATTTAATGATTATTGTTACCTTGTTTATAGGAATATCATTACTCCATTATTAATGATCCTCAACTTTGACACATCAAGGTTAGTCATTCAACATTTCCAAACTAGATAAATCATGAGATATCCTCCCAAATTATATATAATCTATGTAGGAAAATAGATCAAGGCATTATGGAAGGGTCATGATGCACCATGAAATGTGGTTAATGAATTTGGAAATAAAAACTATTTTTAAAATATATAGTTAGTTTGATCATGTAAAAATGGAAATATTCTCACTTTTCAGCTATAAAAGGCTTGGAAATTATGATTAAGGATTCAAAATAGGTATGAATTTTACATGGTGATCTTATAATGATGCTAATAATGGGGTTTTCATGATCTTAAATATAAGGTGTTTTTAGATGATGTCTACATATGTTTTTCCAACAAATTAATATAAAATATCACATATCATCAACAATAAAATCTCATTCAACCTTTTCCTAATATTTGTGGTAGATTTCATGGCAATAGAAGAGTAAGAGTCCATGTTTTAAAATAATGGGAAGATAGTAGGGTTTTATAAAAACATTATATACATTATATTTAATTTATAAAAACACACACTATGTGGACCCCACAAACAATGTGGAGCCTTTAGACCAAATTTCACACACCATATGTGTAACTCCCCAGGTAAATAAAGAATATGTCATTTTTATATTTATCCCTATTTGTGAATAAAATTTTAATATTAATTTAAAGGAAACGCTATGATCGATGGCTTACCCAATACACAACAACGAATTAGTTTGAAATCATACATTGCACTCTAATAATAATATAATTTTATTTTAAATGGTAGTTAAAACCTAGCCATTGTAATGAAGGGAATTAAAAAAACTAACTACAAAATGATTATATATGTTTATCAAATATTTTTACTTTTTACAATAAATTTTAGAGGATTACAAATGCAAATGAATCCAATTTTAAGCGTAAACATTATAATATTCTTTAAAAGGTTGATTAACCGCCTTTTTATAGAGAACCTATTTTAAATAAACTTTTGGAAAATTTTATATGTTATATTTGAAAAAATAAAATTCTTCTTTAGAATCGGTATATCAGTATTTACTTTGTGTAATTTTTTTTTATTTTTCCGTTAAAGTTCATTTTGTAGTGAATAGTGAAAAATGTTGTATTTTTATTCAAAACCTCTTTTTAGTCTAATTTATTTATATGATTAGATTATCTTTTGAAATGGTTTTAAAGTAAAATTAGTATATATTTTTACCATTTAATCCAATAGTGGTCATTTGTATTAATTCCACATTGAAATTGGACTTAAACTATTGTCAATCTTTTAATATATATTGTTTCATAAAAACACTCTATTTGATCTGATAGCGGGAATTAATTATTAAATTAATTAATGTAACTTATATGTTTTTAATTATGTAAAATAGTCATCATTTTTGAATTCAGAATATCAATATATCTTAGGGAAAATTTTTGGTATTTTTCTGAAAAACTTCAATTTTTGATAAATAGTGAAACCACTAAATGGTACAAAAAAAAACAGATTTTTCATTTCAATGAAAATTTACCACCTCTGTGTTTTGAATTTCAAAAATCTTACATACATGGTTTTCATTATGAATTAATATTTTGTCCAATGGGATTAAAATAATTTTTTGGTGAATAGTAACTTTTAAGTTTTTAATCGCGATTAGAGGTAATTAGTGTAATTTAAGGTAAAAATAATGTTTTAGTAATATGAAATGACCATGAAACATTTTCTACCCTTATTATATGTGTCATGGACGACCAAGATAATCCATGGGTCAAGTTGGGGACCCCATGTAGCCACTTTGTTAGGAAAATGACATTAAAAACTTTTTATTTAATGTTAAAATAAAAACAAGTCACAAACATGTGTTGTTTTACTAAAAAAAATTTAAATGGGGTTATACAAGTCATATTTTTTACTATAAATATTAATTAGAAGGAATAAAAGATTTACTACATCATGATATTTGTTTTATAATTTTTCTACATTAAATAAATTACATTATTTACGACACCATGATGATGCATCGATTACCTCATTATTTAACGATTTAAAAAAAATTGAAAAGATAATGTAAAATCTAAGACCTACACGTTTCAAAAACCTATTGGATGGGTGGATTTAGAACTATTATCACCTTATCTTTGAAATATATATTTTTGGGACCTTGAAAAACCTAAAATCTTTTTACAATAAAGTAACCTTTTATAACATTCCATGAGTGCCCCTCCTCTCCCCTTATAAAAGTCCCCCACCTCTACCACCTTACCTGGACCTCTCAAGCCTTTGTCTCGTCCAAACCCTTCCTATTTCATCTCTCCACATCCCTATATTCATCATTTAAGCCACAAATTTGGGTAGAATCATTTCCTAGGATGCCTTTGAGCTCAAATCAAAAAGAGTTACCCGATTTAAAGGTAATGTCTTCCCTTGTGTTCTTTTGTATTATTTTGCTTCTCCGACCCCCTAAACATTTTTATTACTTTATATTGTTAAAAAAACAGTATCTTCAATATACTTTGATGTTTTTATGAGAATTATTAGAGCTAAACCTACACACACTTTCGTCCAATGGTTAAAGAACATACTGTTTCAGTAGTTGGTGATTTTCTTCCTCACGAAACGATGATTGTTGAATATTCTTTTAACAACTTTAAAGGTGGAAATTATTATTTCACTGTATTTTATATATGATATATTTGGTATTTATGTTTACAATATTCTTATGTATTTTATATTTAAAACATACCTTTATTCTTTTCATGTTGTGCAAATGCGATAATTTCAGATGAGGAAGTGTGGACTACCGCCCCCTCAAGTGATGTGACTCGTTCATGCAATACATGGAATGTATAAAAAATGAAATTAAAGAACATATGTGACCTATATAACATATACATTATACTATAATTATAATATATATATATATATATATCTCATTTATTTTTAATTCAATTAATATGACAAAAAAATGAAAGTAGCGTTCATGCGTATGTATGGCCTACCGTCTCCATGAACGATGCTTTTCATTTTTTCTCACCAAATGTTATGTAATAGTATAAAATGAATATTTACTGGATACATATGATATTTTAATCATTAATAATATTATGGAAATTATTTACTTATAACTACATGAGCAATCATTTTCAAACAAGTTCATTTTTTACTCATGTACCAAACATCGACAAAAACGATTGATATGAACTAACATTATTAAACAATTATTATAATATTATAAGATGTGATATTAACATAATAATAATCTTTAAAGGAGTTCCTTAAAAAATTATAAATTGAACAAATTTTATTATTCAGGAATATAAAGAAACAAACAAGATAAGTCGGACTTGAGGTAAGGGATCCTACACCTCTCTTTCTTTTTAAGTACAATTTTTTATGTCATTCTTTTTAAGCTCATATTTCTTATAATTGGGATGTTATTTCATATTAATATTACTGTAATTATTATGATCATATTATGAGAGACCCTATTGTCTCTCATCAATCCATTTTGGATGTTTTGATTGGGGTCGTTAGGCTGCCGAATTTTCGTAAGAGATCCAACCTCTCTATCTTTTTAAGTACTCTCATTTATGTCACTTATTTTAAGCTACTAATTTTTATATTGGGGGATGTTATTTTATATTCCTATTTATTTAAATTTTATTTTAATATGATGGAAGAACCTATTTGATCTCATCAATCCATTTTAGGATGTTTTAAGTGGCGTCGTTAGGCTGTCGAGTTTTCGTAAGGGATTTTTCATCTCACTTTTATTCCCGTGAGATTTATGTTACATTTTCCACCATTTCTATTGAGAGGTATATGTAATGCCCATTTTTTTACTCTTTTTTTAATATAACTTTTTTATGAGTATTTACATCAATGATGTATTGTCCTTTTCTCATGGGGTGTATGTTTCGAAAGATACCCAAGTCAGTAAGGGAACCTTACTCTGTCCTCTTTTAAAAAGACTTCTTTTGTTGGGTATTTTTAATTGACGTATTGTAATGTTGGGATATGTCCTTCTATATCATTATTTATGTAAATTTTATTTCCATTTGATGTGATACACTTTTTATCTCTCATAAACTCATTTTCTAAATCTTGAAGTGACGCTGTTAGGCTGTCAATTTTTTTCCAAGGGAACTTCTTATCCCAATTTTGATTCTTTGGGTTAAACTTGTACTCCATGAATATGTAGTTATAAGAATATTTGTGAATGTAATCTGAATTTTTTACACTTAATATCCACTTATATTTGGTCAATTCTTTTGTCACACATAATTATGTTATTGATTTATCCTTAATCAAAGGATACTGTCTTTATAAGGGATTTAGTCTCAAATAATATTCCCTTGAGACATCATTGTTGTTATGTGCCAATTAGCTTTGATATGGTGTATATACTTTCCTTCAACATATTATATCATGAATACCTTTATTCTCATGATAGTATAATTTTTTGATTAAATTTTATTCATTTAAAATCTTCAATGTGGTATGAGACACTTTGATTAAAAAATCTCTATATTAAATGGATTTGAAAATAGTTTGATAAATCATTGATTTTGTTGATATCTTGAAATGATATATTGTGATTTATAATGAAATTTTAATAGTGAAAAGATTAAATATGGGCTACGATTTTTATAATGGTACTTGGATATTTGACAGGTGGTTACGTGATAAACCATATGATGGGTGGTGTCATGAATACTAGGATGGGTGGTTACGTTATAACCTCTAATGCATTGGGTATGGAAGTCAGTTGTATGGATATTCCATTAAGTGTGTGTGGAAGTCAACCGTATGGTTATTCCATTTATGTATTTTTATGTCCCAAGATACCTTTATATGTTATGTGTTATTTATATGGGTTTTATGGTAATATTTTGGTTAACAAAGGGTAAGTGATGTTGTTTTATTCAGTGAAGAGTTTTTACTACTTCATAAAGGTGAAAAAGTTTTACTTTGGTAAAGTACTCATGGTTTACTTGTTGTTTTGAAAATATAATAGTTTTCATTATTTTTGTATCCTTTAATGGGATTTTTATGCTCATACCATGTTTTTTAAATGTTTTCCAAAGGACGTAAAGATGAATAGGGTCAAGGATGGGATCAAGGAAAGACATTCTATCTAAAATATTGAACTAGAAATGTTTCTTTTTAAGTATTTTTTTATTTTATGGAATCTTTGTAGAAGTTTATACTATGTAATATTTTGAGATGTAATAGTTATGACCTAATTCTATAAAACTCTAATCATGAAAAGATCTGATATGGAAATCATTAATTTAATTAATGATTAAGTAATGTTTATAGCCGGGGCCATTATAGTTGTTATGAGAGGTCAGTTTAAATGTCTTTAGGGATTAAGAGTTTTTGTTAGACACATGGTTAGTCCCTATATCTATTATTTCAGTTAAATCCTTATTTTATAACTTTTTTTAGGTCAAGTAATGTCAGTTATGAATGGAAGGAGGAGGATCTAAAATTACATTCCTATCTCCTTTGGATGACATGCCTGCAATAAATATTGCAAAGTCATGTTCGGATGATTGTGAAACTTTTTCTAGCATACAACTCACTTGCAAGCAGTTGTTTGAGATATCAAAAACCTCCAATGTACCTCGATATCATTGTGGATAAAGGGTTGTATTTAGGAAAATACTATTTTCACAATATTTTAATATTTTCAGGAAAGGTAAATTTTATCAAGGTATTTTACAATATTATACCTTATAACAAGAATTTGAAGCATATTATTATTTAAAAAATGGTTTTGAGGAAAGAGACCCTTGAGAAACCAATTTATATTTTCTATTAAAATATAGTCTCTCAGAATATATTTATGGTGTTTTAAAAGGACTAATAATTTAATTTTTTTAACTCAAATTCTCTCTGACTATTTTGTAGAAATTGTGTTTTATCAGATGTTTTGGAATTATAAATCATACATGATTATTTTCCAAAACTGTTTTTCTGTGAACACCCATATGATCCATGTTGTACAAGTTGTATTTGGATGGAAGAAGCAAATGATTTTGAAGGATCTCCGAATCATTGTTTTAATGCATGGGAATTCTACCTACATGAACAAGATGACGATGAAACCGAGTGGACACCATGATCAAGGTGTGTTGTTATTCATTTTGGGAATCGTTTTATTTTATGGTGGTGAAATAAGACTTAAATAATTAAGATGTTGAGATCTTAATGAATTTGGATGAAAATGAGAGTTATAAGGAAACTATTGAGGTTAAGACATTTTGGGGTTATTTTTGTAGTTTCATAAAAAGGACAACATGCAGATCGTGTGACAACCCATCGCGTCGGACAAAACTGCGGGAATCGAACCCACAACCAAAGTGTGACTGGTATTTATCACCTAACACTGGACTATGTGATGACCCTAGTTAGTTTTACTAATTATTTTTAGTTAAATTATTTTATGAATTATGATTAAGTTGATTGTGGGTTAACTATGGAAATTATTAACCTATCAAGGAGGATATGTGATTAGGTTAATAAATTTTCAATATGAGACTTTTAGAATAGCTGATGTTATATGAAGATAAGTGTTAATTTGTACCTTGGAAGACTATGTGACTAAATCTTTCAAATATTTTGGTTTCAATATTTGTTTGGTTTACATTGAATTATTTTGTGGGAAAATTGTTTATCGAATGGTCCTCTTTGAGCTTTGGGTTTTGTTGGAAAAATTTTGGAGATTAAGAATAGATTTTCTTTTTATAAAAGGTTATCCTTTTCTGGATTATCTATTCTTTTTCTAACAATTTTGGTTTTTTTAAGGGTATAAAGACATAGGAAATATATAGTTCACATTTTTGTATTAGGTTATTATCAATAAGTTTATTATAGTACTCTTAATGTGAACAAGTCTTCCTAAATACTCGTCTTTTGGAGAATGTATGAGTTTGTGTAAGAAATATAGTAAAATTTGAAATTTAACATGACAAGTAAGTATGTTTCCTTAAGATCAAAAGTAAATTCCTCAATGAAATATAACTTTAAACTAAAATGTTGTCTATTAAATTTTCCTACTGTGGAATCGAATACCGTTTAACCCACCACAAGTTTGTGATTTTCTTGTGGTTAAATTTCTTATAAACATGTTTTCTATCACTCTCCATCAGAACATGACCCTTTGATTTGTTATCCATATCCATGTCTTCCTACATAGAATCCTAGTATTGGTTAACTCGGGTGACCTCTGTACTTCTATTTCTTTCTTTTAAATTGATTGTTATACCGACTCTTGTTTCGATGTGGGACTTTCAATGATGGTTCCGAGCCCAATTTTAAAATTGTGAGGACGCAATATCCAAAAGGGGGAAGGGATGTAACACCCCAGGTAAATAAAGTATATTAAATTTTTATATTTATCCCTATTTGTGAATAAAATGTTAATATTAATTTAAATGGAACGCTATGCTCAGTGGCTTACCCAATACGCAACAACGAGTTCCTTTGAAATCTTACGTTGCACTCTAATAATAAAATAATATTATTTTAAATGGTAGTTAACACCTTGTCATTGTAATGAAGGGAATGAACAGAACTAACTACAAAATTATTATATATGTTTGTCAAATATTTTTACTTTTTACAATAAATGTTAGAGGATTAATAATGCGAATGAATCCAATTTTAAGCGTAAACATTCTTATATTCTTCAAAAGGTCGATTAACCGCCTTTTGTTGGAGAAAATCTTTTAAATCCACTTTTTGACAATTTTATGTGTTATATTTGAAAAAATAATATTCTTATTTAGAATCAGGACATCAAAATTTACTTTGGGTAAATTTTTGGTATTTTTCCCATAAATATTATTTTTTAATGAATAGTGAAAATGGTGTATTTTTATTCAGAAATAGTTTTTAATATAATTTATATATATGATTAGATTATCTTTTTAATTGGGTTTAAAGTGGAATTAGAATATATATTTACCATTTAATCCAATAGTTTTCATTTGAATTAATTTCCCTTTGAAATTGAACATAAACTAGTGTCAATCTTTTGATATATGTTGTTTCATAAAAACATGCTATTTGTTCTGACAACGGGAATTAATTATTAAATTAATTATTGTAACTTATATGTTTTTAATTTTTTAAAATAAAAATCATTTTTGAATTTGGAATATCAAATATATATTAGGGTGAATTTTTTTTATTTTTCAAAAAAACATCAATTTTTTATGAATAGTGAAACCACTAAGTTGTACTTAAAAAAACTAATTTTTCGTTTAAATGAAATTTTACCACCTCTATGTTTTGAATTTAAAAAATCTGACATACATGGTTTTTATTAGGAAGTAAATTTGGTTCAATGAGATTAAAATAATTTTTTTGTGAATAGTAACTTAAAAGTTTTTAATCGCAATTAGAGGTAATTAGTGTAATTTAAGGTAAAAATAATGTTTCAATAATATGAAATGACCTTGACACAAGTCCTACCAATATTTTATGTTTCATGGACGACCATGAAAATCCATGGGTCAACTTGGAGACCCCATGGAGCCACTTTGGTAAGAAAATAACATTAATAACTTTTTATTTAATGTTAAAATAAAAATGTCACAATCATGTGTTGTTTTACTAAAACAATTTTTAAATCGGGTTATAAATGTCATATTATTTACTATAAATATTCATTAGAAATATAACCCGATTTAATACATCATGATATTTATTTTAATTTTTATACATTAAATAAATTAAATTATTTATGACACCATGATGATGCAATGATTACCTCATTATTTAACAATTTAAATAAAATGAAAAGATAATGTTAAATATAATACCTACACTTGTCAAAAACCTATTGGATGGTTTGATTTCAAACTCTTATCACCGTATCCTTGAAATATATAATTTTGGGACCTTTAAAAACTGAAACTCATTTTATAATAAAGTATCCTTTTATATCATTCCAAGAGTGCCCCTCCTCTCCCCTTATAAAAGGCCCCCAACGATACCACCATACCCACACCTCTCAAGCCATTGGCTTGGCCAAACCCTGCCCATTTCATCTCTCCACATCCCACTCTTCATCATTGAAGCCTCACATTTGGTCATAATCCTTTCGAAGGAAGCCTTTGAGGTTAAATCAAAAAGAGTTACCCGATTTAAAGGTAATGTCGACCCTTGTGTTATTTTGTTTTATTTTGATTCTACAACCCCCTAAAATCTTTTTATTCATTTATTTTGTAACAAAATCAGTTTCTTAAATATACTATAATGTTTTTATGAGATGGATTAGAGCTACACCTACACACACCTTCGTCTAATGGTTAAAGAACATAGTGTTTCTGTGGTTGGCGATTTTCTGCCTCACGAAACGATGATTGTTCAATATTATTTTAACACATTTAAAGGTGTCCATTATGATGCCACTATTTTATATATATGATATATATGGTATTTATGTTTATTATATTCTTCTGTATTTTATATTTAAAACATACCTTTTTTCTTTCCATGTAGTGCAAATGCGATAATTTCATATGAGGAAGTGTGGACTACCAGCGCCTCAAGTGATGTGACTCGTTCATGCAATACGTGGAATGTATACAGAATGAAATTAATGAATATATGTGACCTATATATCATATATATTATACTATAATTATAATATATATATATATATCATTTATTTTTAATTCCATTAATATGAAAAAAATGAAAGTAGCGTTCATGCGTACGTACGGCCTACCGTCTCTATGAACGATGCTTTTCATTTTTTATCTCCAAATGATATGGAATAGTATAAAATTAATATGTACTGGATATATATGATATTTTAATCATTAATACTATTCTTTAAATTATTTACTTATAACTACATGGGCCATCATTTTCGAACCAGTTTATTTTTTACTCATGTACCAAACATCAACAAAAACGTCTGATATGAACTAACATTATAAAACAATTATTATAAAATTATATTATGTGATAAGAACTGAATAATAATAATTAAAGGAGGTCTATATGAAATTATAAATTGACCAATGTTTATTATTCACGAATATAAAGAAACGAACAAGACATGTCAGACTTGAGGTAAGGGATCCAACCCCTCTCATTCATTTTAAGTACACTCTTTTATGTCATTCATTTGAAGCTCATATTTATTTTGATTGGGATGTTCATTAATATTACTATTACTTTACTTTTTATGTTCATATGATGAGAGACCCTATTTTCTCTCATCAATCCATTTTGGATGTTTTGATTGGGGCCGTTAGGCTGCTGAATTTTCGTTAGAGATCCAACCTCTCTCTTTCTTTTTAAGTACTCTCCTTTATATCAATTCTTTTAATCTCCTCTTTGTTATGTTGGGGAATGTTATATTATATTCCTCTTGCTTTAAATTTTATGTTAATATGATGAGAGGACCTATTTGATCTCATCAATCCATTTTTGGATGTTTTAAGTGGTGTCGTTAGGCTGCCGAGTTTTCGTAAGGGATTTTTCATCTCACGTTTATTTCTGTGAGATTTATGATACATTTTCCACCATTTCCTTTGAGTGATATATTTAATTCCCATTATTCTAAACTTTGTTTAATATATTTTCGTTTATGAGTATTTACATCAATGTTTTATTCTTATTATTTCATGGGGTGTATGTTTCGAAAGATACCCAGGTCAGTAAGGGAACCTTTCACAATCCTCTTTTTAAAAGACTTCTTTTGTTGGGTATTTTTAAATTACATTTTTTAATGTTGAGATATGTCTTTTTATATCATTATTGATGTCAATTTTATTTCCATGTGATGAGATAAAATTTTTATCTCTTATCAACTCATTTTCTTGAATCTTGAAGTGACGTCGTTAGGCTGTCAATTTTTTTGCAAGGGAACTTCTTATCCCAATTTCGATTCTTTGGGTTAAACATGTACTCCTTGAATATGTCATTCTATGAATATGTGTGAATGTACTCTGATTTTTTTAAACATAATGTCCACTTATATTTGGTGTATTCTTTTATCACACATAATTATGTAATTGGTTTATCCTTAAATAATGGATACCGTCTTTATAAGGGATTTAGTCTCAAATTACATTACCTTGAGACTTCATTATTGTTATGTGCCAATTCACATTGATATGGTGTTTATACTATCCTTCGACATATTATATAATGAATACCTTTATTTTCATTATATTATAATTTTTTGATTAATTTTCATTCCTTTAAATGAATCAAAGTGGTATGGGACACTTTGATTCAAAAATCCTTATATTAAATGGATTTGAAAATAGTTTGATAAATCATTGATTTCGTTGATATCTTGAAATGATATTTTGTGATATCAAATGAAATGTTAATAGTGAAATGTTTAAATATGTGCTATGATTTCTATAATGGTACTTGGATATTTGACGGGTGGTTACGTGATAAACCATATGACAGGTGGTGCCGTGAATACCAGGACGGGTGGTTACGTTATAACCTCCAATGCATTGGGTATAGAAGTTAGTCGTATGGATATTCCATTAAGTATGTGTGGAATTCGACCATATGGTTATTCCATTTATGTATGTTTATGTCCCAAGTTACCTTTATATGTTATGTGTTCTTTATATATGATTTATGGTTATATTTTGGTTAAAAATGATAATTAATGGTCTTTTATTCAGTGAAGAGTTTTTAGTACTTCATAAAGGTAAAAAGTTTTACAATGTAAAAGTACTCATGGTTTACTTGTTGTTTTGAATAACTAACAGTTTTCCTTCATTGTGTATCCTTTACTAGGATTTTTATGCTCATCCCATGTTTTTGAATTGTTTTCCACAGGACTTAAAGATGAATAGGGTCAAGGATGGGATCAAGGAAAGACATTCCATCTAAAACATGGAACCAGACATGTTTCTTTTTACATATTTTTTTATTTTATAGAATCTTAGTAGAACTATCTACTATGTAATCTTTTGAGATGTAATAGTTATGACCTAATTATCTAAAACACTAAACCTGAAAATATCCTTTATGTGAATTATTCATTTAAATAATTATTAAGTAATTTTTAAGGCCGGGGCCATTATAGATGGTATCAGAGGTCGGTTTAGACAACTTTATGGATTAAGAGTTTTTGTTAGAAAGACGATTAGTCCCTATATCTAATATTTTAGTTGAATCATTATTTTATAGCTTTTTTCAGGACATGTAAAGTCAGTTAAGAATAGAAGGATGAGGATCTCAAATGACATTCCTATCTCTTCCTGATGACATTCTTGCAATAATTATTGCAAAGTCATGTTCAGATGATTGTGAAACATTTTCTAGCATACAACTCACTTGCAATCAGTTTTTTGAGATATCAAACAACTCCACTATACCTTGATATCATCATGGATCATGGTTTGTATTTAGGTAAATAATATTTTCACAATATTCTTATATTTTAAAGAAAGTTAAATATTATCAAGATATTTTAAAATATTTTACCTTATCACAAGAATTTGAAGCATATTATGATTTTAAAAATGGTGCTGAGGAAGGAGACACTTGCGCAACCTATTTATATTTTCTTTTAAAATATAGTCTCTCAGCACATACCTATGGTATTTTAAAAGAACCAATAATAGGAATTTTAAACTCAAATTTTTTCCGACTATTTTATAGAAATCATGTTTTATCAGATGTTTTGGAATAATATGTCATACATGATTATTTTCCAGAACTGTTTTTCTGTGAACACCCATATGACCCATGATGTACAAGGTGTATTTTGTTGGAGGAATAAAATGATTTTTAAGGATCTCTAAATCATTTTTAATGCATGGGACTTCTACCTACGTGAACAAGATAATGATGAAACCGAGTGGACGCTATGATCAAGGTATTTTTTTATTCATTTTGGGAATCGTTTTATTTTATGGTGGTGAAGTAAGACTTCAAGAATTAAGATGTATAGATCGTAATGAATTTGGATGAAAATGAGAGGTATAAGGAAACTATTGAGGTTAAAACATGTTATGGTTATTTTAGGAGTTTTATAAAAAGGACAACACGCAGACCGTGTGACAACCCGTCGCGTCAGGCAAAGCTGCGGGAATCGAAACCACAACCAAAGTGTGACTGGTATTTATCTCCTACCACTGGACTACGTGAATCCCCTTGTTAGTATGACTTATTCTATTTAGTTAAATTATTTTATTAATTAAGAGTATGTTGATTTTGGGTTATCTATGGAAATTTTTATCCTATCGTGGAGGATATGTGGTTAGGTTAAATACTTTTCAATATGAGACTTTTAGAGCAACTGATGTTATTTGAAGATAAGTGTTAATTTGTACCTTGGAAAAATATGTGACTAAATCCTTCAAATATTTGGGTTTCAATCTTAGTTTGGATTACATTGAATAATTTTATGGACAAATTGTTTATCTAATGTTCCTCGTTGAACTTTGGGTTTTGTTGGACCAATTTTGGAGATTAAGAATAGATTTCCTTTTTATAAAGGGTAATCCTTTTCTGGATTATCTTATCTTGTTCTAACAATTTTGGTTTTGTTAAGGTTCTAAAAAAATAGGAAATATATAGTTCTATTTTGCGGATTAGGTGATTCTCAAAAAGATTATTATAGTACTCTTAATGCGAACAAGTCTTCCTAAATACTCTTCTTTTAGAGAAAGTATGAGTTTTTGTAAGAAATATAGTAAAAGTTGAAAGTAAACATGACAAGTAAGTATGTTTCCTTAATATAAAAAATAAATTCCTCAATGAAAAGTCACTTAAAACCAAAATGTTGTCTATTAACTTTTCCTACTGCGGAATTGAATACCGTTTAACCCGCCACAAGTTTGTGATTTTCTTGTGGTTAACTTTATCTTAAACATTTTTTCTATCACTCTCCTCAAAACATAACCCTTTTATTTTTCTTCCATATCCATGTTTTCTACATGGAATCCTAGTATGGGTTATCTTGGGTGACCTCTGTACTTCTCTTTCATTATTTTAAAGTGATTGTTTTACCAACACTTGTTCCGATGTGGGACTTTCAATGATGGTTCCGAGCCAAATTTTAAAATTGCAAGGACGTAATTCCCAAAAGGGTGGGGGAGGATGTAACACCCCAGGTAAATAAAGAATATGACATTTTTATATTTATCCCTATTTGTGAGTAAAATTCTAATATTAATTTAATGGGAATGATATGCTCGATGGCTTACCCAATACGTAACAACGAGTTCCTTTTAAATCTTACATTGCACTCTAATAATAAAAAAATTTTATTTTAAATGGAAGTTAACACCTAGTTGTTGTAATGACAGGAATGAAAAGATCTAACTAAAAAATTATTATATATGTTATTCAAATATTTTTACTTTTTACAATAAATGTTAGAGGATTAAAAATGCGAATGAATCCAAATTTAAGCGTAAACATTCTAATATTCTTTAAAAGGTCGATTAATCGCCTTTTGATGGCGAACCTCTTTTAAACCCACTTTTTTATAATTTTATGTTTTATATTTGACAAAATATAATTCTTCATTATAATCAAGACATCAAAATTTACTTTGTGTAAATTTTTGGTATTTTTCATATAAAGTTCATTTTTTAATGAATATTGAAAATGTTGTATTTTTATTCAAAACCTATTTTTAATCTAATTTATTTATATAATTAGATTATTTTTTGAATTTTTTTTAATGTTAAATTAGAATATATTTTTACAATTTATTCCAATAATGGTCATTGGAATTAATTCACTTTGAAATTGGACTTAAACTAGTGTCAATCATTTGATATATATTATTTCATAAAAACATGTTATTTGTTCGGACAAGGGGAATTAATTATTAAATTAATTATTGTAACTTATATGTTTTGAATTATGTAAAATAGATATAATTTTTGAATTCGGAATATCAAATATAGCTTCGGGTGAATTTTTGGTATTTTTTTGAAAAACTTCAATTTTGATGAATAGTGAAACCACTAAGTGGTACTTCAAAAAACTGATTTTTCGTTTAAATGAAATTTTACCACCTCTGTGTTTTGAATTTAAAAAATCCGGCATACATGGCTTTCATTAGGAAGTAAAATTCGGTTAAATGGGATTAAAATTATTTTTTGGTGATTACTAAATTTTAAGTTTTTAATAACGATTAGAGGTAATTACTGTAATTTAAGGTAAAAATAATGTTTTAATAATATGAAATTACCTTGACACATGTCATACCCTTATTGGATGTTTCATGGCCTACCAAGACAATCCATGGGTAAAATTTGGGACAACATGGAGCCACTTTGGTATGACAATGACATTAATAAATTTTTATTTAATGTTAAAATAAAAATGTCACAAACATGTGTTGTTTTACTAAAACAATTTTTAAATGGGGTTATACAAGTCATATTTTTTACTATCAATATTAATTAGAAATATAAAAATATTTCCTGCATCATGATATTTGTTTTATAATTTTTATACATTATATTAATTAAATTATTTATGACACCATGATGATGCAGTGATTACCTCATTATTTAATGATTTAAATAAAATGAAAAGATAATGTAAAATATAAGACATACACTTGTAAAAAAACAATTGGATTTGTGGATTTAGAACACTTATCACCTTATCCTAGAAATATATAATTGTGGGACCTTTAAAAACCGATAGTCATTTTATAATAAAGTAACCTTTTATAACATTCCAAGACTGCCCCTCCTCTCCTCTTATAAAAGGCCCCCACCTCTACCTCCTTACCCACACTTCTCAAGCCTTAGGCTCAGCCAACCCCTACCCACTTCATCTCTAAAAATACCTCTCTTCATCATTGATGCCTCACCATTGGGAATAATACTTTCCAAGGAAGCCATTGAGCTCAAATCAAAAAGAGTTACCCGATTTAAAGATAATGTCTTCCCTTGTGTTCTTTTGTATTATTTTGCTTCTCCAACCCCCAAAACTATTTTTATTATTTTACTTTGAAACAAAAACATTATATTCAATATACTATGATGTTGTGATTACATGGATTAGAGCTACACGTACACACACCATCGTCTAATGGTTAAAGAACATACTATTACTGTAGTTGGCGATTTTCGGCCTCATGAAACGATGATTGTTCAATATTCTTTTAACACCTTTAAAGGTGGCCATTATGATGTCACTATATTTTATATATGAAATTTATTATATTTATGTTTACTATTTCCTTATGTATTTTATATTGAAAACATACCTTTATTCTTTGCATGTTGTGCAAATGCGATAATTTCATATGAGGAAGTGTAGACCACCGCCCCCTCAAGTGATGTGACTCGTTCATGCAATACATGGAATGTATAAAGAATGTAATTAATGAACATATGTGACCTATATAAAATATATATTATAATATATATATAATATATATATATAACATTTATTTATAATTCCATTAATATTACAAAAAATGAAAGTAGCGTTCATGCGTACGTACGGCCTACCCTCTCCATGAACGGTGCTTTTCATTTTTATCTCCAAATGGTATGGAATAGTATAAAATGAATATTTACTGGATATTTATGATATTTTAATCATTAATACTATTCTGGAAATGATTTACTTATAACTACATGGGCAATCATTTTCAAACAATTTCATTTTTTATTCATGTACCAAACATCGACAAAAACGTCTGATATGAAATAACATTATTAAACAATTATTATAACATTATAATATGTGATATGAACTGAATAATAATCTTTAAAGGAGGTCCTTAAGAAATTATAAATTGACCAATGTTTATTATTCAGGAATATAAAGAAATGAACAAGACATGTCGGACTTGAGGTAAGGGATCCTACCCCTCTCTTTCTTTTTAAGTACACTCTTTTATGTCCTTCCTTTTAAAATAGTCTTTCATATGATTGGGTTGTTCTTTTATATTAATATTACAGTAATTTTTATGTTCATATGATGAGAGACCCTATTCTCTCTCATCAATCCATTTTGGATGTTTTTATTGGCGCCGTTAGGCTTCCGAATTTTCGTAAGAGATCAAACCTCTCTCATTCTTTTTACGCACTCTCCTTTATGCCACTTCTTTTAAGATCCTCTTTGTTATGTTGGGGGATGTTCTTTTATACTCCTCTTGATTTAAATTTTATGTTAATATGATGAGATACCCTATTTGATCACATCAATCCATTTTTTGAAGTTTTAAGTGGTGTCGTTAGGTTGCCGATTTTTCGTAAGGGATTTTTCATGTCACTTTTATTCGCGTAATATTTATGCCACAATTGCCACCATTTCCTTTGAGTGGTATATGTACTTCCCATTATTCTAATCTTTGTTTAATATTCTTTCATTTATGAGTATTTACATCAATGTTGTATTGTCCTTCTTTCTTGGGGTGTATGTTTCGAAAGATACCCAAGTCGGTAAGGGAACCGTTCACCGTCCCCTTTTTAAAAGACTTATTTTGTTGGGTTTTTTTAATTTACATTTTGTAATGTTGGGATATGACCTTATATATCCTTATTGATGTAAATTTTATGTTCAAGTGATGTGATAACCTTCTTATCTCTCATCAACTCATTTTCTGAATAATGAAGTGACGCCGTTAGGCTGTCAATTTTTTTGCAATAGAACTTCTTAACCCAATTTTGATTCATTTCATTAAACTTGTAGTCCTTGAATATTTCATTCTAAGAATATGTGTGAATGTACTCTGATTTTTTTACACTTAATATCCACGTAAATTTGGTGTATTCTTTTTCCACACATAATTATGTAATTGACTTATCCTTAATCAAAGGATACCGTCGTTATAAGGGATTTAGTCTCAAATTACATTCCCTTGAGACTTCATTGTTTATATGTGCCAATTCACATTCATATGGTGTATATACTGTCCTTCGACATATTATATCGTGAATACCATTATTCTCATGATATTATAAAGTTTTGATTAAATTTTATTCATTTAAAAGCTTCAAAGTTGTATGGGACACATTGATTCAAAAATCACTATATTAAATGGTTTTGAAAATAGTTTAATAAATCATTGATTTTGTTGATATCAGGAAATGATATATTGTGACTTCAAAAGAAATTTTAATAGTGAAATGTTTTAATATGTGCTATGATTTTTATAATGGTACATGGACATTTGATGGGTGGTTACGTGATAAACCATATGACGGGTGGTGTCGTGAATACAAGGACGCGTGGTTACGTTATAACCTCCAATGCATTGGGTATAGAAGTCGAACATATGGCTATTCCATTAATTATGTGAGGAAGTCGACCATATGGTTATTCCATTTATGTATGTTTATGTCCCAAGTTACCTTTATATGTTATGTGTTATTTATATGGTTTTTATGGTCATCTTTTGGTTACAAAAGGGTAACTAATGGTCTTTTATTCAGTGAAGAGTTTTTACTACTTCATAAAGGTGAATAGTATTACTTTGGTAATGTACTCATGGTTTACTTTTTGTTTTGGAAAACTATTTGTTTTCCTTCTTTGTGTATCCTTTACTGGGATTTTTATGCTCATCCCATGTTTTTGAAATGTTTTCCACATGACTTAAATATGAATAGGGTCAAGGATGGGATCAAGGAAAGGCATTCTATCTAAAACATGGAACTAGACATGTTTCTTTTTAAGTATTTTTTTTTTATTTTATGGAAAGTTAGTAGAAGTGTCTACTATGTAATCTTTTGAGATGTAATAGTTATGACCGAATTCTCTAAAACTCTAAACATGAAAATATCCTCTATGTGAATTATTCATTTTATTCACGATTAAGTAATGTTTAAGGCCATGGAAATTATAATATGGATTACCCATATATCATGTTCCATTTTATCGGTATCCCATCCATTTATTGATGACATGGGTCCATAAATCCTATGTGGTTTACATTTGTATAACTAAGTGTTCACCCCATGTATACCTACATAGCCAATGAGTTTTTTTTCAGAAATTAACATGGATAGGTCCCCATGTGGTCCTATACATTTCATCAACTAGATGACACATAATGTACATTTTCATTTACTGTTTAAGTGTATTGGAAAGACATGGCCTGGTTTTGGCAATGTGAGGCTTGTTGTATACTCACATCAAAATTTTAAATTGAGTCTCTCCTTCCTCCAAACAAGGATTTGGGACCACAAATTCCTATCATGGGTAGTTTAATTCAAATTTTAGGATCTTGGGATTTTTTATTCCATTATATCTATAATTCAAGGTGATGAAAGAGGGATTATTCTCTCAATAATTCATAGTTAGTGTATGTGAGGGGTGTGATCATCATAGATTTAAGAGGGATTCAAATAACATTTATTTCTAGGTGGAGGTTTCTTTATTTCATTTATATATGTGGATAGATAACTCCCCCGAACTATAGAGTATTAGGGTCCTTCATCTATAGAGTGTTAATAATTTTATTGGTACTCCAATTTCTCTCCAAGTGATGGGTCCAAATTATATTTCATATAAGTAGTTACATATTTAGACTATATTATATAATTTCTGGGTTTTCATTCCATTCATTTCTACTCCCTATTATTATAATATTACAGCAATCATGTGCTCCATTAGAGTAAGTAATCTCTCACATGTAAAATGTATTGTCATGGTTAGGGTCCTCAATATTCATTCTTCTATTGTTACATGTGAAACGTGGTTTCAAATATGGGACCTTTGTATGTTTTAGTTTGAATCATCATTCATAGATAGAAATAATGATTGATATCTCATATCTCTTCATTGGGTATTCTTTATAAAAAATTCTATTATTGGGTTCCATTAAATTTTTGACAATGGGTAGTGAAGACTATATGTATTCTATTTATACAATTTTGGTTTTTTGGTCGAACTACTAGGTATATATATATACTAATCCTACTTGGTGTTTTCATACATTATTTATTTCTTATGATGAAAATTGACTTATTTTAAGTGAGTATGGTGTACCTTATATTTATAGAGTGACAATGTATGTGGTTGTGACGACCATGCATGGTGGTCTGACTCTAGGATCTTGACATGGTCTCTCCTCAACTCTATTCATAAAATATGTTTTTATTCTAATTTTTTTCTAGATGTTCATGTATTTTTAATCATTTTGTATTATATATTATATTTTTTAATCAAATGTTTTCCTATATTTTGCTAAATGCATTGATTTAATTATAAGTTACCTATTATTTTTATGAATTATTTCATGTATCTAGTTTTGTGTGTGTATATTGGAAGATTAGCTTAATGTATATTATTTTATATATGTACATACATAGTGATTCTCACCAACCCTACTCCTATTGGTATAAGGAATGGGTTTTCACCTATAGATTATTTCCATCTTTCATGGAACCAGGGTGTTTTTGGCCATTCCAGAGTGGAATCAAACATTTATTTGTCCTTGGGGAGGGTTTTTGATATTTAAATAAAAAGAATATTCATTTGGTAAGTTTGGTAAAAAAAATTAATGTTTCTTGAGTTCATCTATATGGATAGAGAACCAGATATTTGTGTGGAAATCGACATATCCATAGGCCAGGTCATTGTCCACCAATTTTTTTACTCGTCATGTTATGAGATTCATTAAAAGGAACCAATATTCCATGTATAATGTAAGAATATTTATTTGGAAGTTAATATTCATTTTGTTTGTGGTCCCATAATATTATCATTTACCATGGAATGTCATGGAAATTTTTAATATTCCACTATAGTGATAACTAAATTGTATTTCGAGGAAATGTAGTTATTATGAAAATTTGAGAAATGAGACCCCAGTTCATGGACTTATTATTGAGGTGTTCACTTCTTTAAATAATAAATTATTGTATCAAACTATTATGTAGTATATGGACACACTACCTACAATTTTGGAAGATTCTTGAATGCATGGAGGGAATCTAATAACTATATAATGTGAAAATATGATGCCTTAATGTGTAATAGTTTTATTATTTCAATAAATTGATACCTATCATGTTTAATGGTGATCTAGACCCTTAGTATATTTGGGATTTGATTGAGTATTTGTTCAATTAATTTTATCATTTAGATCCCTATGGATCTAGTGGACACAATCACAAATAGTCTTCTTCATGGTGGAGTATGAAATTGGTACTACATTATCATACAGACCAATGATTAGCAAACCCTTTCTTAGAGAATATATTAAAATCCATTTAATTATGCGTACATTTAGTGACATTATATCTAATTAATGTTTTTAGAGAAGTCATTTTTGTGTAATCATCAATTTTTAGGACCCCACCTAGTTAAAATGTGGTCATAACATCAAAACGTATACAAGGAGATATGGTTCATTGAAGGACCCATGTGTTGGTTGAGTGTGAAAAAGAACAATTAATGAAACTAATATGGATTATTAGCCACCCATATCCATTCCCCTGTATCAATTTTTATTGATTTTAGGATGATTTAGTTCCACTCTATGTTGAAGATGTCATGTTTTTATCTTATAGTTCTTTTGATATTTATATTTTAGGTCACATTTAGTATGATAATGTATTGTTATGAACCCTAGTTAGTTGGAAATAGTGTAAAAAAGGAATATAGCTTCATGGAATTGAAAGATATGGCCATTTGGTTTGGGGTGATCTTTGGTATGACCATTGAAGTTTATAAATTATCCTTCGTTATGTAAGGAACACAAATAATTCAATACCTTTTTTTATAAATATGTAATTGATTCCTTGAAATATTAGGAGATTTTTTCACTCTGCCATGGAATCTAGACACCCCAAATGAGGTTCTTCCAATTTACAAAAATAACTTCATTAAGTTTTATTTAACTCATAGAGAAGAGTGCTTCTTCTAGGTTATTTTTTATATCATAAATAATAACCTATAATTTTTTCAGTGAGTACATATGGGGAGGTTTATTTTTTCTATTTTGGGTAGGGGATATCAAGAATAATGTTTTGTGTTTATATGGAGGGCGAAACATTTGACTTCTCATTTTGTTGGATAGTATGACCCATAGAGTTTTAAAATCAATGGGAGGGGTCCAATTTAATTATTTTCTTCCCTGGGGTAGCACTGGGTTCTTTATTAGAGAGATGGATGAGAAATTTTACATCTTTATTATTTAAAATCTCATAAATCATGTTCCAATAAATAATAGGTAAACATTTCTATGTTTATACATCATCATTGTATTATTCTATGCAGTGAGACAATTATCAATGTTTTATCGGTTGTTTAACTACTTGCTATAGAGTTTTCATTATAATATTATACCAAAAATATAATTTTATGTTATACTTTCAGGGATCGATTCATAGTTTCCTTTAATGAGGAAATTCAAATAGATTGTGAGTCTGAGGAGGAGGAAACTGATAATTTGAAGAATATACTAGAAGTACTCTAAGAGTACCAAATATATGTTCGGATCATTATTTTTCATTTTTGGGTTACATAGGGTAACTTGTTGTGCATTTAATTTCAAATTAAGGGGTGTTAATAGACCATAAAAAATATCAATTCGAGGTTTTATTATTAAACACCATATTTTATAGTATAAATGTATAGTTTCCTTAGTTTTCTAATTTACTATCCAAGGTGTATATAATAATTTCACTTGCTACAATCCACTTTGACTACCATGATTCAAATTGGGGTATGTATTTTCTTCATCGATGATGTTTTAAATAGCCTTCAAGGACCAAAGGTATATGATGACTATTACTCATGTGTTGAGGCTATTAGAGGGGGGGAATTGAGTACATAGTGATTTGATATTCCCATAAATATAGGATCTATTGTGTTTTTCTATATAGGTAGGATGGGATAACATAAGTGTCGGGGATGTTAATATGAAATGAGATTAACTACATGAACTATGAAATAGAGTTGGAAATTGTACTATTCTACTAGATGTTGTGGAGTCATCACATTCTTGGAAATAATTTAATTGTTTACTCAAACCACTAATGTATTAGGTGTAACTTCACCAATATATATCACAAACATAGATAAATGAATTGAATAGAGTTCTAGGACTATGAATATGATATAATCAATATCCATGGAAATGAAATATGGTGGCATAATCTTTTAGTTGTTTATCTCATTATCACATTTTGGAGTAGGCTTTAGAAATGTTGGCCTCATTATCTAAAAATCTAGTGGATTATAGTTGTATGGCACACCATTAGTTGATTACAGTGACTCTAACGATACTTAATCATGTTAGACAAATCTATTAAGGGATATCAACTGTGATTTTTTTCCTTACTAGACATCCTTATGAGAATTTATAGACGTATTTTTTGAATGAGGGGATTATGTCTACCTTTTTCAGAGATGGATGGTAGATTCGACATCATTGTGTAATGGGGTATTTTGTGAGTTTCATACAAATCTATTGGTCATTCACCCAGGTTTGGAAATGATTTAAAATTATATCCGACTTTGGTTTTGGGTGGGATGGCATGAGGTCAATCCTATCAATGTTTGTCTCTTGGTGTATCACTTTCAAAATATAAAGGATAATAATAATTTCCTAGAAGATATTTCTTAACTCCATGAGATTCTAGAATTTTTGTGGGACAGATTATCCCTATGTTTTGTAATGGGGAATCTTCAAAAGGTATGAAGGCACAACACTATCTGTATGATAGTCAATTGATTTTATAATTCATTCATGTATTCCTTCCATCAAGGTGTAGAGTTCATGTTATAGCATGTGTTGGTAGCATGTGTTTGATTTCATCAATCATTTGGGGTACCCATATTATTAATCTATATATTTGATTCTAAATTAATATCATTGTATTTTAGTGGTATGGATGATGCTTTTAAGAACATGTTATGGGTGAGAACAGTGTTTCACAACTTGAAAGGTGACAAGTATTACTCAAAAATCTGGGTTTTTGAAAAATGGAAGAGTTCTTACATTATGTTTTTATTGAGATAGAAGGATAAATTTTTATCTCTATATTTATCGTAAAGAAATATTCCAATATATTATTTTAATAAAATATTTTGATGTCCTTTCTGAGATAGCTAACATGTCAGCATTGTAATTGAATGATATTATAGAGTCATTCCTCAGTATGACATAACTATTTAATAAAAAGACATAGATGGATAAAGTGATCCACGATCAAATGAGTATAGAAATTAGAAAAAATCTTTGAATGAATGGTGGCCTATCCCTTTTGACATAGACAAGGGAGATAATGTGTTTTTATGATTATCACTATGATGATTGATACATATATTTGGATTCGGATGAAATATATCACAGAGGTTCACCATTCTATTTTAGATACTACAAAGTGTTGGAATGTTTTCTCATTATTTTCCATTTTTTACCATAGTTAGACCAAATTCATGACTACATCAATGTTATCTATATCCGGTTATATTTTCACATACCAAAATAATTTTTTTTTTAATATTATATATTGAAAATAGGGAATCAATTTCAAGGTTCCAAATACTTATTAAATACTAATATGATATGATAATTTTTCAATGGGATATTCCTACAGTTCATTTTCTTTTGTAGTATGAGAGAAAACATGAAAGATATATGGAGTATGATAGCCAGTTCCAAGCTCAGTAACCTAATTTTTTTTGAATGATGACCTTTTAATGGTAGAAAATTTATAATGTATGGGATAATGTCCCAACTAAGGACTCAAAAAATTTATACATTGAATATTTCAATAGATACCAATCTATTTTTCCTTAGAGTTGTGAAATTTATGTGGTGTCTTAGGAATCCAAAACATTTATATTAAAAAATTATATGTAAATTAATGAATGTTTCCATGTATTTTTAGACGAAGTCATTTTACCATTTGACCTGTACCTAGAATGGGAAATATGAATCAATGTTTTTTTCTTGAAAATTGTTTCTAATCTCAGAATAACATAAATTTGGTTGATTTTGAGTGATACATTTAAGGAATCAATTGGTAAGTTCATTAAGTAAATTAATATATGTATTTATTTAATTTAATTATGACATAATTTCTAATCTACCACTATAAATGAACAATTATGAAGAAACTCTAAATTTAACTACGTAACCCTTGGATATTATAGAAGATGGTGTGATCTTAATTGGATGTTATTACATAGTAAAATGGGTCAATGAAAACTGATCAAGGAGAGTCATTATATGAATGGACAATATAGTGGGATCATAAAATGCATCACCTAAAAATGATCTTTAACAGTTATAGATCCTTATTTGAGTCATGGATCATTATTTATGCGTTTGTACACATCAATTGTATATTGATCTTTGACTATTCATCTTATTAATCCCTGACATTCATTATTAACATGATTTTGGAAATTAATGAGTCTTCAAAATTATTATTCTTAGATTATTATAGAACTATTTATATATTCGTTTAGTTCTAAAAATAAATCATTGTTGTTTGGAATTTTTCTAGAAATTTATAATTCTTTTTATGAATGTGTTCCTCTACTATTATTATTCTTCAGGTTCATTTTCATTAAACTATGGGGGTAGTTAATATGATAAATTGAACTATTTTGGGTGTTTATGAACCTTGAAATAATGGTGGTTTTTAATATGGTATTGGAACAATAATTACTTATGAGGTGATTATAAATGTAGATGATTGATCTGGGTATCAAAACTACATTTTTGCAATGGGTACTGAGTCGAATCACGCACAGGTTAAAAACTACATATTATAAAAAATGGATTCCATTAATTGATGAATGGAGACATGATAATTGTATGGTAGTGAAAAAACTAACCTGATAGGGAAACGTTCAATATAGTTTTGTCAAACTAGATTTTGTAATTAATAGAGATAACAATGGAAGTTTATTTTTCCAGCCAATAACTAACCAAATACGACCATGATAAATGTTGAAATCATGGTAAATATACATCTGGTAATCATTGGGGTATTCATGGATAGAGTGTAGGATATGGTGATGTAGGTGGTACAAAATATTATGGTGTGCTTATGTGAAACCCCAATTTACACAGTGAGCACTATTAAAGAAAATACAATGTCTGAACCTCTACCCCACCCATGTGTGGTGTATAGGGTTTTAGTCAACTCTAAATGGAACATGACATTAAGAGTAGACCGAAGAAATTTTCACATTACTGGGTAGACAATTTTTGAATGGATCAAAAATTCTATAGAATCTAGTGTCTCATTCACATCGTGTACCATAGAGTACACCTTGTGTATCCCCACACAACCATATATCCCATGTTTAATGAAGAAAATGACTTGGGTCATATGTGATCCAACATGATATCACCCCAATAACTTGTAGTTGGATGATTGGTTTGCATAGTATGTGAAATGATAGGACATGGACCATGATGATCTTTATATGACATTAAATATACGTAGTAGGAGATTCATTTTACTCCCCTAAAGCTCATCTACCATTCAAATATCCTTCTATGGAACTCACAATTGGTAATACGAGTATCATATACTATGTAATGTTTCATAGTACAACTAATGGATGAATTTATTTTAGCATCATAGGCAAGATTCGAGGGGATGTGAGTGTGATGCTAATCTCAATAATTATTAGAAGTTGGTAGATATATGTTGTGAACAACATAGTGTTACCGAGTTTACTAATCCATTTACATTATAGGTTGTCGGTAAAAAATAAATTTTTTATAGGTAGAGATTGAAAATACACAAATTATAGATGATGTGGGTCATCTATCAATACAAAGGTACTCCTAGTATCAATAATTCAATATCACCCCAGGGGGGATAACAAAAATAATTTATACAAATTTAGATTAAACTCACATAAATTTTAGAGGCTTGAGGTCTACTATATATGTAGTTTAATACATAAAAAATTTTCATTTGGTGGTGTGTGGGTCTTATATTATAGTTATATATATAATGGTTGTGACATATAGTTGAGAGGTAATGACCCACAATATTCATTCATGAGATATTACAGATGATGCATAGTTCCAGAAATGATACATTGCATATCTACTAGTTAATCATCATACATAGCTACTTGTAAGGTGGGAATCCAATTAATCTATTAATTTGGCTTTCTAAATGATAATATCTTATATTGGGTTAAATTTACCTATTTCATATGATATGATATTATTGTTATTATTCTATTTATCCCCTTCTGATTTTTAATTCATCCGTCTAGGATTATATATACAAACCACTAAATGGGATTTTACCATATGGTTCTTATTTTATAATGGTGAAATACATATTAATTATTACTATGGTGGACATGGTATTAGCGTAGATTAGTAGTACATAGTGGTACTGACCTCATTTTTTTCATATAGGTACATTTGGTTATGTCTTTTTAATTTAGTTATATACCTTTTCATCTCTCATTAGTAGACCCAATAATATTAGAGGTCAGTTTGGTGTGTCACCCTCAATGTACTACAGGCCCAAATGATGACTCATTTGGTCAAATCATGATGCTTTCCAAGATAAATATAATCTCACTATGTTATTATTATACTTAATTTATTTTTGGGTTCTACGATTATGTGTGAATGACCAATGTGTGAATTATATTATAATAACCCATGTTTTTGAATTTTAAAATTTATAAACATATTTAATTCATGGATTAATTTTACCATGTATTAAATCACCATTGTATGTATTATTCATGTCAAAAGTAATATATGATATAATGGTTTTCAGTGTATCCATTTCAACTCATTAAAAGTAATTCGTTATATACACCATGATTTATTGAATATTATGTAACAACAATCCCATGAATTTATTTAATATATTATTTAATGGAACTTATTTTTTTAGAGAATTATGTTATGTTACATAAATCCAATGGAATTTTGATTCTTGAATAACACATGTTTAAAGTGTTTCTCATCCCAAAATTCCTTCTTTGTGTAACTTTTTTATTAACTAACATATATTTATTTATATTTATTTTATAATAAATCTTCAATAATATATTCATCTATTTTTATGCTAATTTTATATTATGTTTCCTCTAGTTTAATATTATTCAACTAATTATTTTTAAAATACCTAAAATGGGAATTCATTGAAAAATGATATTTTAATGTTTTAATGGAATTAAACCAAAACATTGCTCTATGTTCTTATTCATGTGGTAATAATTTTACTTTATAAATATCAATTATTAAGTAATTTTATTTTTCATGATCATTAAAATTAATATGAATATTTTCAATGAAAAATTTCTTATAGATTTCCACATGGATCACTTGTAACTGTATCTAAATAAAAATGAAAATAATGTGAACTTTTTACATTTAGAGAAATAAATATTTTTTTACAATATGATTTTTTTCATGTCATTTTTTTAGTTATAGTTTTCCATGGACATTTTCAATGAAAAAAATTTGTCAATGTGTTTTTTTATTATTATGTTCTATAGAATAAAAATCCTATTTTACATTTTTTCAACGAATTTTGATATATATTTATTTAATTTAGTTCACATATATTTCAATATACTCTAATTATCCCTATATTTAGATGGGAATATAATCTATTGATACCATTCATATGTATTCTATTTATCGGTTATGATGGATTTTCTATCAAATTGTCATGCAACACATTTCTGTTCCATTGTTTAATATAAATATCAAAAAATGATTTTAGTTTCAGGGGATTAATTTTAATATGTGATCGTTCTAAATATTATATTCTTTAATGGTAATAAATAATTGTTTTTGATGAATAGTGATCCTAGTGAATATTATATTGATGGGTGAGACACACCTTATACAATAGGGGATCTAGATACACATTATAGAAAGGGTGATCTTAATATGAAACACCAATACACTATGCAATGACTGTTATCATTATCTAAAAATGGATTGAGTAAACCATTGTCTGTTAAATAATGTAATTAACAAGTCCACTGTTATATAAGAAGTGATTTAGAAAACGGGATGAATTTAAATTTCTATGATACCAACAAATGTTTTCTTAATTTCATTTGATGGTTTAATGGTAAAATTTATATTGATTGGTATTAAATGGATAATTATTATTGATTATATATAATATTACCATTTATAATGATATATTCCAAGTCACATGATTCATGATCATGTTTATTATTGGTATAAATTATTTTATCTAGTAGTCATGCATATTGATTATTTTATAAAATTCTTGTTTTATATTATCGTCACTGAAGAAAATATTTTTTTATTATTTTTAAACATAATGAAATTTTATCTCACCCTTCCTATTAAAATAATATCCACATGATATAAAGTAATATATTAAATGAGTAATTTCTAGAAGGGATTCATCTGTTCGAGAATTTTATTGAAACTTTTGATGACATGTTATAAATTAAAAAAAGTTGTCTATATTAGGAAATATGAAAACATAAATACAGATGTATTAGTATGTACTATTTTTTACTAATAATATAAAACTATAAACATATGATACCCATGGATATGTATGTGATGTAATATTTCAAATTATTGTTGTATTTTTTGGATGGATAAGATTATGTGACATTTATTGGAATAAAAACTATTGATTTATAGATTATTATTATAGAACAAGATCTCAAACTATATGTTTAGAGATATTGCAGTAAGTGTAAATGGATGGTATACATTTTTTGGTGATTATTATTTTTTAAGTTATTCTTAACATAATATTTATAGTCACCATCTTGGTTGTGTAATTTTATGGTTTTTTGTAAGTGTAATGTCATATACACCCATTTTTAGGTTTTAAGTTATTGAATTTTGAGGGGATTAATGATATTTTGGGATTATTTTCTGTGTTCAATGATATATAGTTTTTTTGTTGATGAATGTTTAATACTTAGGTTTTATTTTATGGATTATATATAAATAATATAATTACCTTTTAAGGGTATGTTAGATGAAAGGTATGATATTCCATTTGATATTAAATCATTCAACAATGTTAAGGTTGTTGGGGGTAATTGAGATATAAGGATATCTATTTATTTAACTATATATTTTTAAATTATTTATTATTACTGAATTTTGGATATTTATTTAATATTTCTTCATAAATGGTTTATTATTTTGGTAATACAATATTAGGAGATATACATTTACAGATGAAGTTATGATAATAAGAATGTGATATTATCCTCTTATTTGCCTCATGGTAAATCTAATATTGACTTTAGTTATTAATTAATTTAATATTAATACACATTATTTGGAGAAAATTATTTGGTAATGTTAGGAAAATATTGAAACACACTATAGAATAATGAAAATTTTTATGTATTTGGAGAAAATCATGTATGTTTATTTCATTATGTTCTTTCTACGGTTGGTACTGGAATTCCACAATAACAATGAATGTATTATGAACATAATATGATCATACTACCTTCCATTATAGTGAATTGATGATATTCAAAACCTATTATGATTTATAGTTTCAAGGACTCTGAAATTCTCATCAATACAGTCTCTATCAATTTACATCTTGTGAATTTAATTTTCTCTGATATATCAATATTTTCACATTCCACTAATGTTCTCATTTTTGAGAAAACTGTTTTTTTATTCTAGAGGACCTTATTAAATTCATTTAAGTTATTAAAAAAATTGTTTTAAAAAAAACCTATTAAAATAAAGATTATCAAAAAAGGTATTAAAAAATTTTAGACCGTTTATTACAAATAGAAATATAAAATTTAGGGTATTAAATATCATAAATTTTGGAAAACATAATATCTATATATTATAAAATGACACTACTTTTGGAATATTATACATCACATAACAAAAATCTTAAACAAACCAGAAAATATTAAATAATGAAAATATGAAACATGTTACATAACTGTGAAATTAGACGGTATGAATAGGAATAAAGTAATTATAAAAAATATATTTCAATATGTACTTACTAATAAATATGTATTAAAATATTACTAGGTAACAAGAACTCAAATATTAGTAATCTCAATTTATTCTTGTAAAATATATTTTATAAAAAAACTATTTTTATTTATTTTATTGAGATAAAATTAAAATTAGTTTTCACAAAATTTAGAAATAATATTTAACCAAATTATTATATATTCTTAAATTAGTGATAAAAAATAAAAAAAAATTTATTTTTGGGATATCATGAGAAATATTTATTTTTCAATAATTAGTGAAAGAGTCATAATTTTATTAATATATCATACAATTTTAATGTAATGTCTAGTTATAATTTAAATTTTAAATTAAATTAAAATAATATATTTTAAATTATATTTAATAAAAGTAATTATATGTGAATAAACATTATAAAGGATATGGAAATAAGTTCATTTCTTGGATAAAAACATATTTTTACTAAAAATTCTTTTTTTACATTATTGGACTTAACCATAAGAGAAATTCTATCATTTATTTAAATTGATTATTAAAAACTATTCCCTGTTTAGTTTCATGGGGTCCAAATTTTGAAAATATGTCCAATTTATTATTTTCATTATTTATAGTAATGGTAGTAAATATTTTCACCTTAAAAATGTAAAAAACGAGTTATTAAGGATAAAATAAATTTATAGAGGCTAATAATATTCCTAAAAGAAATTTTTTTAATTATATATATTTTTTCAATAATGAATTTTATATTTTTGAAATTTTGAAATTATATTTTAATAATCATTTGATAATGGCCTTAATATTATTTTAAACAATGAAAAATGATGTTAATATCATTATTTTAGTATCTAAGTGCACTATTCATAAAGATATAATTATTATATGTTTGGTCCAACATCTTTATTTGAATTACAAGTAATTTTTTTAAAAAATAATTATTTTTTAAAATTATTATTATTGAAATAATTACTATTAATTCTTAAGGAATGTTGATAGCTTCATTGTGAATGTAGTAAAAAAATGTTGTTAACGATTTATAAAAGACATAAAATAATAAAATATTGATGAATTATTTTATTATGTGAATTTTTATTATATATAATATTGATTTGTAAAAAAAATCAAACCCTCTACTATCTTCATGTTATTTTATTAATACTATGTGAATAGTCTTTAAAATGTCAGTAATTGTATATAATGTTAAATAATATTTAAATTAATTATTTATTTTCATTAAAATATTAAATTTTCCTAAGGGAATATAAGGTGGTCTAAATAATATACCATTATACATTTATGGGATACATTTACTTTTATAGTATCTTTCTTCACCACTACATTGAAAAAAACATTGATTCCATGGTAATCATTAAATTGAATAACATAGTATAAAAATATGGGTAAGGGTTGAAATTTACATTAACTTGAATAAATTCTATTATATATGACTATTTTCACAATAATAATACTATATTATAGATAATTTAATTTTTTTCCACAAGAAGTGAAAAAATAATTATAGTAATTCAATGCTTAATGTAATTCCAATGGTGCCCATCACAAATATTATAAAAGGGAAACTCATTTAAAATCCTCCTAATATGTGTTGCACTCTATATAATGGGAAAGAAATTCCTAAATATTTTCTAAAATTCCTATCTAATATATAATTATATCCTTCAATAAATAACTATATAAGAAGATATATTGTGTTATGAAAATGTGGATTTCAAAAGAATGGGTATAACTATTATATTTTTGTTTTCATTTTACATTTTGTTTTAAATCACATTAATCATTTTCAATATAATGATAAAATTTAACATGAATAGAGGCTATATTTATATGTCATTGTTTCTATCCTAAAATCACTATTAATCTTCGTTTCAACCAAATGTTTAATGAATTAATAGTTCTATAGTAAATGTGTCCGTCCACCCCCGCGAAGTGATGTGTTTTGGTTTCCATATCATCCTCTAAGTTTTATTTATCCTATTTAATTCACTATATATATATATGATCTTAATGATATAAATATTATTTTAATAATGATTATATTTTACCTTTTTCTATTCCCATCCATCTATTGTAAAAATACAAAGACTTTTATTTGTGCGTGTGGATTACCACCTCAATGTAGTGATGAAAATTTTTATTTATATATGAATTTCATTAAATGATCTAAAATTAAAATTAATTTCAAAAAATTATATTTAATTAATTATTATTATTATTATTCAAGATATGATTGAATAATTAATACTTTGAATATGGTAATCATAATAATGTTTATGCAACTGTAGTCATAATATCCTAAAAACAATGTGGATTTATAAATATTATTAATTTAATACATCATTAAAATACATGAAAAAAAAGATTCCGGATGGTAAATTAATAAACATATATAAGATTCCTAGATGACATAAAATTTTATATAAGTTTATTTTATAAAAGTAAAATAAAATAAATGGAATTCATGTAATTTACCCAAGTGATTGTATTTATTATCATTGAGTCAATATGTGAGTGATTATGGGGTTGTGATTTATGGAGAATTGTTATAGATTAAATTCTTATAAACATATTTATAACATTTAAAACACTACATATTATAAATACGACATCTTTTTCATTTGATCTTATTTGATTAATATAATTTTCTAAGGATTAGAGAAAATTGATTTATTAATGTTATGGACACAACAAAAATATTAATGAATGCTGATTAATTAAAATGAATACCATTCAATAATAAATTTCATTTTATGAGAGAATTTTGTATTAATATATATGTTTGAAGAAAAATACAAAATGAATAAAATAATAAGATAAGATATGTTGTCTTTCATTTTTAATCAAATTGCATTTCATATGTATTCTATGTTACTTATGATGGTGTTGATAAAAAAGAACCCAACAAAGAACCATCCTCACCCAAGACAAATCAACAGAACCATGGCCTTATACAAGACAATATGGTCTATCGTGCCCTAAGGAACTATAAATGGACGACTATTGGTAGAAGAGCAGTTTGTAAGACTAAGGAGAGTGTAAGAAACCAAGGTGGTCCCATTATGTTCTGTGGTACTATAGTAGGACTAATACAATGAGGAGATGAAGGGAATATAATGTCTAGAAGATGATGAAAGTGGTTGATTTATATACAGTTCTATTTATTAAGAAGGTTTTGATGAGGGATGTTGTGATTATCAATAATGTTAATCCAAATTAAAAAGTCATAAATTTCTCACATTGCATGATATTAATCATTTGATTTCTCTGATCATGTTGGGTGGTTGTTTCCCTCTAGCCATGTTTGATTATTGTTTGTTGTGGATAAATTATCATATTTTAAGAAACAATGATCATGGACTCTTACTTTGGATTTAATTAATGGAAATAATGATATCCTAATTTCCATGAAAGTATGAGATACTTGATTGATGTGATATTCATGCATTTATCAGCACGAACATAGGGAAAACAATGTTTTATAGTCACATATTGATGCAGAACCTACTGGATGATATTCATGCCAATATTTTCAATCAAATGTTATCATTCTTGTATATCCACATTGAATTCAAGAAAATAAATTGAAGATATCATTTATCCATTAAACGTGAATCCATTGGAATTCAATATGAATAACTCAAGTGATTAACGGAGGACCCAAACCCGTTGTTATTTTATGATGCATGAATATAATCAGGCATGGATATATGGGAATTATCCTAAAAGGAATCACAACTCTTTTGGGTGTTTAAAGATGAAAATTTTAATTAAAAATTAAATTTCAAAAACACATAAAGAAGCTTGAACCGAGTATTCTTTTTTCATTGAGGTGAGTGAATGATAAATGCAGAGGGCCTACATATTTACATGACGAGAACCAAATATTAAAATATATCATTCAGATATGTTATAGATTAATCAATGAAAAAAAATATTGAATAGCCCTCATGTTTTGATTTCATTATTAAGTGAAAAATAAAGTTAAATTCGTGTATTTAAATGAGTATTCATATAATTAATGAATTCAAGTGTTTCTCTGGAATTCATAAGGATGAAAATAATTTCCATTATTTATTGGGATATTTAAACTTATGAGATAAAAGTAGGTAAATTAAATTAGTTTATATTATTATAAAATTTAATTTAGGTTTAAAATGAGTATTTAAAAAATTTAATTTATTGATATTTATAAATCTAATATTTTCGTATAAACATGTTCATTAAAATGATTGAAACCATATAATGAATTCCATGATAATTTTTGAGACACCCAAAATCCATTATTCAAGAAGATGATTGAAGGTGAGTCAAATTAGTTTAATTATTTGAGAAGGTATTTTCATGTACTAGATAATTTGAAGAAGATAATATAGATTACACTAAATTTTTATGGTGTCTCCAGACCATCTCATCTAATGTTCATAATGAAGAACATGAGAATGTTAGATAATTCATGCCTATGAAGGAAGAATAAATATAGAACTAGAGTGGATCAAATACTTCAAAAAAATATGATGATTATGGCTTAGTTTCTGCAAACTCCAAACTCAGGTGCCACACATTGGTGGTGCCCTGAAATGATTTATTGTAGGACCTCAAGCACGCCTCCATGTATGATAGAGGCTAGAGACTAGTACAGAGTGTCTATTAAGGCATTCATGGTGATACTAAACCCTCTTTTATTAGATTAATACATCATAATAAGTAAATAAACTATACACAAAAGCATATATGACCAGAACAATAGTCATATCACAATATAACAAAACCAGAAATACAACACTCAACAGAAATGGAAAACATGGTATGCTAATATAAGTGTCAAGTGTCTATAATAAAAAGCTAATATAGTGACATTACGACTCACCAAGAGAGTTCCAAACCACATCCAGTACCCTCATGAAAGCTTCATCCCCAATCATCCACCCATCCCGTAGACTTTTCCTCTCTCCAATGCTACAACAATACAATCTATTCAAGTAGCGATCTATAAGTCCAAATTGTTTTTGAGTAAAACATAATAGTACACCACCAACTATCTCTAAAACAATTATAGTCAAAAGATAGTTCATAGAGATCATTTAGGAAATAGATATATTGTAATGATAATTATTTTCTCACATTTTCATTTATTTTTGTCTAATTATAATCACAATGTTGTTACCAATGAAACATGTACCTCAATACTAACTTCCTCTCACACATGAGACCAAATTATTCCGTAGGTAAAATATTATCATATTACCTATTTCTTTCTGAATCTTGATTTATACAATGTGCTTTGATATTTAATTACATGATTCTACTCGGGGCAAAGTTAAAATATTCTTATGTAAGGCCATAACTAAATGTTCCATTATTTCCATTCCATTATTTAATATTTATAAGACCGATTTTCAAAGACCCCAATATCACAAATATAATTAATATGACCATGTTACCATGTTTACTCCTCAATAGAAAGTCCATGTTCTCATTCAGTTTACTTGTATGTATAAAAACCATGTTACCATGTATACTTCTCAATTTAGAATGACCATGTTCCTAGTATCTTTATTCATAAGGATTATTACCCTATTATAATTTTTTCATCTTAATTTTCAATGAACATACTTCCATTAAATATAAAATAATTAATTTACCAATTAATTATCCACCCTAATCCCACTACTAATTCATAAATTAGTTAGGAATATCCATTCCATTAGTTTTTTTAACAATTAACTAAGTTCATTAAACCCTAAATTAACTCAACAATTAAGAAATAAATTTCACAATTCATATTCCATAGTGATTTTTTTAGAATTAATTATCTTATTATAATCCCATATTTCCATCATTAATCCCATAATTAATTATCTATATCATATTATCAAAGGCTCACAATTAATTCACAAGTAATTATCTCAACTTATCCATTTAAATATATCATAATTAGTCCGTAAATGAATTTTCTATATTATAACCCCTGCCTATAATACATAATTTCCCCAAATAAATTATCTATTAGGGAAGCCCCTTAGTATAATGAATCATTCCCCTTATATGTCACTGATTCTATCAAATAATCGATAAATCAATTTTTCAATCTAATAAAACTAATTCAATAAAATAAATTTATATGTGATGTTGGAAATTATAAAATATTGCATATATATATATATCAAATCCAAGAATATATGAACAAGATTTAGACCACCCAAAACAATTTGTTTTTGGATTTTTTCCCAACAAAAATCCAAGAATTACGGGAAACAGAATGACATTGATAAAAGTTCTAGATATAATCCTCAAAATAAAAATCTGGATAAAAAGAATCATGGATTCATAAATATAGATCTATATCCACAATACTAAATCTATAACTCAACATATCAGTTTAGTTTCATGGAAATAGATGATATCTTCCACAAATAGATCACGGAACAGTAAAGGAAACAACAGGAGAATCATTGGGTTAAAATCCATGTACCATGAGAATAGAATATCTTTAATCAGGCTTCTTAATCACAACTAATGGTGGTCTGATGCACATAGAATCTCTCTGGGACAATCAGAGAACCATAATTTACCCTTAGGAATGTAAATTCCTATGATAGGACAATATAGGTGGTGAAATAGGTAATTAATTGTTAAAAACACGTGAGATGAACAATTTTAGGATCTCACTGTAAGCATGTGCACATTTTAGTAACACGGTTAGACAAATCATTAATTAACCATTTATAATCTACTAATTCAATGGGTAAATTAACCCTGCTATGTCGCATAGCCTCTGAAACCATGCTTTAACCATGATGAATCAAATTCCTCAAAAGACTAGATAGGGCATGATTTTACCTAGTCAGTTGCATGGTTTATTCAAATTGTGATCCGACTGTCCACATCATATTCTATGTAAAATATTGTTATACTTCACAAAAAAAGAACAAAATAGATTACTCTAATAAAATATACATATGTAAAACAAATATTACCCATGTTTTCCCATGAGCTAACCCCAAAAAAGATCAGGATCTTACAATCTCCCCACCATATAACAACTCATCCTCAAATTGCACTTCCATGTTTTCTAGGATTCCAATCCACAAATCTTATGCCATTGAGCCATCATATATGCTTCATTTTCCCATGTTTCCTATTGAACAATTCCATGTTTACATAACACATGAACAATCAACACACACTTTCCATGCAGCACCTTCTCATTGTTATCCAACACACATATCAAAATGCTTCTCAAAGGACACATCTCTCTCTAGGTCAAACTTTTACTCATTGATCACATGATAAGGGTATAGGTGATACATCTCTAGTGTTGAAACATTTAAAACAAAATTAATAGCTATTTATCTCTATGAAAGAGAAAATCAATATGTAACATTCCTGATTCTCTCTAATATCTCAAAGAGTCCCAAAAACAGGGCACCAACATAACCTACCTCCATATCCTACGGTGACCCAACCTATGTGACACTAGAAGGAATACACGATCATCCTATGTAAACACTAGGATTCATCTTCATCTATTATTATAAGAATTCTGTATACTCTCAGTTGTAGCCATATATTTATGAATCATCTATACCTACTCAGATTTCCCAAGCACGAGACTCATTCCCAACTACTCTGACTCACCAGTATCCATCTACCATATTGTTGACCAACATGTCCTAATATGAAGATAATCATCTAGTTACATCAGTATATTTTCGTAAAAATGATTTTTATAAGAAAAAACCACTAAATCTAAGTTCTTTACCAAATACCGAGAAAATTCAAGCACACATTCCCATCGCATGTCCTTAATCACCTGTATAGAATGTTATTACTTCCCATCTATCTGTGGCCAGAAATCCATACTCAATAAAATCTATGTACAAAGATATTTTTGGAATAAAATCAAGAATCATGAAGTAAAGAGTGAATCATAACATGAAAATATATTCTGTGGAACTCTATACAGACAGACTATCTCCCAAACAAGTAGTTCTTCCAACTTCTCTATAATAACTATTTCTCTTACAGGCATGAAATGTGCTACCATTGTCATTAGAACAATAATAACCCAAATAAGATCATTATTCATAAAAATCATTAGGAGACCCACCACCCAATCAAATTTTCATGTCATCCCACTTATATTTGAGGATAGGAAATGGTTGTAGAAAACCACAATGTTGTTGATGCTCTGCCATCACCTGCTGAAAGGGAATGCATATTGTCACAAACCCTACTATCTTTTTTTCATCCATGGACCCCAAACCTATATTCGTAAATCATGATACATTTTGGTTATACCTGGACACCCCACAAACTTTTAGGCATGAAATTATAGCATGATCTACTCTCACATGCTCATAGGCACCATAACTCAATTATTTACAGCGATGATTTCATATTCATCTATCAACAAAACCAAAGGTGTATCCCATCATTCAATTCATTATTCCAAGGGAAATCACTATAGTTCATCATATTTTGTATCCTTAATCCATATCAAAAATGTATACTCTGCTAAAACTAAAATTAGATTCATCATCTCCGAAAACATCTGAACCACAACATGCATTTCAACCAGTAAGGTCATCATCTTTTACTCTTCACTCGACTCCTACACAATCTGAGTCTGACTTTTCCTACCAATGAAATCAACCACACCATTTCCCTTCCCATGCATATATTCCAATTCAAAATCAATCGAATTCATATACATAACCAATCTTTGATTCCAAATATTCAAATCACTTGTTGAAAATACATACTTTACGATATTGTCATCTATATAGACAATAAAAGGTTCTTCAAAAATATAGTTTCACCCACACATAAAATAATAAACCTTCTTCCACCAACCAGAGGTCATGCATAGGGTAATACTAATCATGAGGGCTCAACTGCTGTGAATCATATTGCACACTAGAATACCATTCATCAACACAACTCCAGGTCTAATCCCATAAGTGTCACAATTAACATTATACTCCTCACTTGACTCAGATAGAATCAAAAAATTTGTCGATATTATTTTCTTTATGAACTTTTAAAAATCAATATCACAATCCGATATACAATCAAACTTTAGTTCCTTTTTAGTTAATATTAAAACCAATACTTATAAGGCGGAAAATTCTTGGATGAATCTCTTGTAATATCCAAATAATCCCAGTAATCATCAGACATCAAAACAATTCTTGTGATGCACCCATGAAACCACTGCTTGATACTTCTCTGGGTCCACTGACACACATTCTTACAAGATAATATTCCCCAATGATGTGATCCTTGTCTATCCAAAAATAAAACATAGATAACATGGTGTTTAACCAATTCTCTTTCAATTTATCCAAGATTATGTTAAGATATTTGGCATGATCATCATGAGTCTTGGAGTAAAAAAATTTCCACTAACACCACCACATAATTATCCAAATATAGATGAATGATATTGATAATCAAATTCATAGACATTGTGGGGGCAGTTATCTACCCAAATTACATTATGAAAAAAATAAAAAAGGCTATACCATCTTCTGAAATTATTCCTACTTATATTATAAGTCCATAATCTCAAATAATGATACCCCAATCTCAAGTATCACTTTTGGAACATGCTATCTTCCTTCAATTTTTCAAAATCATCATTGATACATAGAAGAGTATATTAGTTCTTCAAAATATTTTTTATTCTTCTTTAGGTAGTTAACACATAATCATAAATTCATGATAGCCTTCTTTGAAAAAAATAGTTGATCCCCACAGATATTTACAGAGATGGATAAATATGTTATCCTCCAACCGAGTCTTTTGATCATGAAGATCAGTTGGTATCATTTTATGGTTGAATAGATACTGGATCAACCCCAAAATTGATTTAAATAGTTAATTCCTCATCTCTCTCAAGTGGTAGCCTAGTGAAGTATGCATGAAGTAAATCCAAAAATAGTTCCAGTACTAGTGGAAGGACATATTTTCTAACAACACCGTAATAAAGCAATAGACTATGAACATGGGCTGCAAGCTCACACAGTTGCTGAGTAGTTGGCCCTATACATCCTTCTACGATATCCCACACCCCACTAGGAATATATTAATCAGCTTTTGGAGATGTAGACAGACCTATCCTACGGTAACAGTTGTTGGTGGATCTCTAAGAGACTAGCCAGCCAATACCCAAAAATATGATGAATCCTAACATGTATATAATATAGATATCTAAAATAAATTGATACTCCATTTTCTATAATGAAAAACCCTTGCATATAAAGATATCTCTATAATGTACTCACAATGGGGTATCAATAGTAAAAACCCAACTTACAAACTGCCCAACTAGGCTCAATCCGTAAACAAATTTTTCAAATATAAAGGAATGAGAGGAAACAATATAAAACAAGGAACTAGATAAAGTAGAAGCTATTTGAATTGTACATATCACTATCGATGGTCCATTCTTGTTATACAAAAGGAAAGATGTACTACATACAACTATGCTACCCTTATTCCATATAATGTTTTTTGACTCCCTTATGTAGAACCAATATATTTAAGCAAGAGACACTACCTAGAAGATCCACATCCCCTATCTCTACAACATCAACTAGTAGAACTCCCACTTCCAGCCTCATTTGGTGTTGAAGATATTGTTCCCATTATTTTACTCTACCCAGCTTCTCTTCTAGTACCAGTCGGTCACTTAGTCTAGAGGAACTATAGTAGAGGTCACACCTTAGCACATGATTGAAACTATACTGGTGGATAGAAACAATGTCGATGATAGTGTCCTAACCTACCACACTGATGAAAGATCGCTCGATTAAGCTCCTTTAAAATTGACACTGATGTTTGCATAATCTTTTTCCCAATACACAATATAATTTTTTCATAATGGATTTTCCTGGTATCGGAACACACACCTCTTGATCATCTAGTAACAACTACATTTCCAGCATTGGAAGCCTCTCCCAGGTTCCCTTCAACTATGAAAGCATGATCCACCACATTGATACATCCATCATAGTCATCACTGACATGATCCCCTATGTCATATGAATGATCTAAACATTCTTCTCTTGTCTTAGGATCCCTGGATAAAAATTTTCCAGTAACCTCTCCATGAATTCCTTCAATAACATACCATCAGTCTATCCAGTTCTTACCTGAATGTCCTACCAGTTCATCGCTAATCCCCATAGCACATAATCAGACAACATGAACCTCCTATTAGACAAAGCCTCCAAATTTTCATGTATTTTAACTATACACTAACCCATAAATTAGATTCCCTAGTTACATCATCTATAATAAAAGATAGAGGGTGATGAAACAAAAACTACCTTTTCATCTCAGACATACATTTTGTATCCAGCCCTGGGTTTCATAAATTAATTTGCATGAAGTGAGAGAAATTTTATTTTAGAATTTTTCCTAAATATTTCGCTAGCATGATAATTCCCTCACATTTTTAATTAGAAAATAATTCCTAAGAAAGCCCATTGGTCATACCCTCAACAATAATCATGGAGGAATACTCTCTACAATTCCTACCACACATATCATGTAATGATTTGGAAATTTGATGGAAATTATTTTCCAAAATAATTTGAAATTTTATGAGTATTTGGATTCTGATGGGACATGATTCCGAGACCCAGTGTGCCCAAAATCAATTTTTTAATATTAGCTCGGGTACGTTCAGTGAAACAACTAGCGGGTTTTTCTATCTTTTGAGTCACTGCTTAGAATTGAAATATGAGGGCACCGATGAACGCACAGTGCCATTAATTGCTTAAGATGACCTATAAAAATATGTGTTTTCTCAGGAGGAGAAGATAAAAATTTGTGGATTAAATGATAAGTGAATAAAATTATGGGACAATTTTATTTTTATATCTAAAGTGGTTAAATCCTACATGGGGTAGTTGGTATGGGACCCACAAGTTTATAACTACCCAAGTAAAGATATTTGTGAGGCAGGGCCCACACGAGCCCCAACCCTACACACTCCATAATTCCCTAACCCCTTTGAACTCCCATGTTAATTACATGGAAACTCCCTTTTAAATTTTGTAACCTTTTCACTTCCCCACTTAAACTCTTGCCAACACACAACGTAATTAAATAATTGAAACTATTTCATTAATTAATTAAGTGTTTGAATCATGTATTTTGAAATTCATGGAATGTTCAATTAAAATAATGGGTGACCTTATTTTATTTTGGTTGGCTTGTTGTGTGGGGATTTGGGGAGAGAACTCTTGTGAAGAAGAAAGGGGATTCCTACTTTGTTGAAGAACGCCAACTCACCGTCAAAGAACATCAACACGGCGACCGCGATTCTTCATCCTCTTCTTCCTCCACAGATAGGGAGGAGACACCAACGTGGGAACTCAATAACAATGGGGCGCTTTCTATTCTTCTCTCTGTAATAAAAGAGGAGACGTCACTTCATTGGGTGCACACCGACGACGACGGAAAAGATGCCGTCATCCATGATGCTTGACAACCACACAATTCTTTTCAAAGTAGGGTGTGTTGATTCAATTTTATTGAAAATAAAATTTTTGTTGTGTTTCTTGAACAAAGTGCATTCTTGGCCTAGTGTTACTGCCAAACTCGGATGGTGCGGGACGATCAAACACAGCCCAACGACCCTCCGCTGGAACATATTCTTTTGGAATTTGAAATTGGAGGCGGAGGAAGCATGGTGCTGACGAGCTGTGCTAGGAACATGGCGAAGGAAGCTGGAGTTGTCGCACTGGCTGTGTGGGAGGAATAGTGGCCCGCACCACAGGCCTCTTTGGTGGAAGAACTGACTGGCCTGTCTGTCGGTTGGGCAGAGCCGGACCACGACGCCAGGAGGGCGCCACGCTGGAAGACCGCCCGCCCGCCCATGTGGGTCGCATGCGCTGAAGGCCAACCAGTCTAGCTGGACGGTTTGGGGAAGGGTGGCGCCGTCGGTGAGGACAACCGCCCCCCCCCCCCCACCCGTGGAACCCGCTCGGCCAGACAGGTCGCACACCCAGTCGGGCCAAGCCGGGCCGCGCCGAGCCGGGCCGAGCCACGGCCTGCCTGGCCGAGTTGTGTATTTCCTTCAGACTAGTCTGAGACCCCTGATGGGTTGGACCTGTCAAACTGGGTTAACCCAACCCATCAGCCCACTGGGCTAAACGGGGCGAGCCTGTTAATCACTTAAACGAGAATAACTTAAAGACCGCGCGAACTATCGACGTGCCGTCTGCGGCACTAGGACCCTTTCGACGAGACAGTTCATTTGAGATACTCTAAGTGTTTTTTGGATGACTATGGATATTGTCCGGGTTAAAAACACGCATATTTCTAACCGGGCCCCTGGATCATAAAATCCATTATCTCTCTGACCATGCGTTCGACTGACGCGCCGTCTGTCGCGTTGAGTTCCCGTGGACGAGACGGATATTTGTGATACATCAACTCTGGACTTTGTGACTATTGATATATCAACCCTCGTGGTTCATGGAGTGTACCCTTCCAGAGTCGAGCGTACTGTGTGTGGGAACCCTAGAGTTGGATGCGACTGCGATGACGATGACGACTGTACTTGGATCCTATGTGGGTTCGGCAGTGAGGAAGACTGTACTTGGATCCTCTATGGGTTCGGAAGCGATGACGACTGCACATTGATCCAACGTGGGTTTGGAAGTGATGGTTACTATACTTCAATCCTACGTGGGTTCAACAGCGACGACTTCTGTACATGGATCCTACATTTGTTCGACAGAGGAGATGATTCAAAGGCTACATCTATCATCTCCACCCCACTTCGTGAGTATTATACATGTGTGAGATGTGTCTTTACTTTCAATAATTATCATCTATGTGATTGACATACATTCCTGTGTGTATGGGTTGTGATTTCCTGAGTGTACTAGGTTGTACATGGGCTCATGAGTTGGTGTCGAACTGGAATTGATGACTTAGGTATATGTATGCGTATATACCTAAGAAGAGTTGGATGATACTGCATGTTTGTATCTTTTCTTTGTGGTTTATCCTTTGTGGATTCTGGGAGACCTTCGGGGGTCTCGCGTCACTACTGAGTATCGTATGCTCACCCCTACATAGGCATTTCCCACACTACGTGTGTGTTGGATGCAGATGATAGACAACACTAATCAAGGTGGAGGTTTGTGAATATGGACGGTACCCGGAGGTGGACCACTTGGCGGGACGTACACCGACCAGACGACCGGACCTAAGGAGTTGAGGAGTCTATCAGTACCAACCCTTCAGGTGGGATTTCCGGAGGATGACTCGGTGTTGTTGTTTTACTTTACTGCTGCTGTACTTTCTTTTCATTTGTACTATACTTTCAGTTGGGTTTGAATACTGACCCATTTACTTTCTAGCACTTACTTTTGTACTCAGTTTAGACTGTGTTTACTCCAGCTTGTGTACTCTATTGTGTTTGTTTACTTTCATAAAAGCAATGACTTCCCTTTTATTGGGATTTATGCCTTTGGTGCTAGTCACTAGCCGCTGGCCTATGGAAGGCGGGCTTGGGGTATTCACGGCATGGGCCCCAAGGACGAGTCTTGACAAATTGGTATCAAAGGAGTTGATTCTACCACAGAACTCAGGAATCTGATCATTCTTTCTGTGAAGCAATGGTGTTAAGAGTATTGAGTGTGGTTTTTAGTCCAGGGTGTCCAGTGTTGGTGTGGCAGCTGACATATCCATACACCAGGACCCTGACCTCTGATTTTTGACTCAATGCACAAAAACATTGATTTCTAGTGTGTTTCAAAAAAAATCTTTGTGATTACTTTGTGTGAGCTCAGCATGTATACTGTATTAACCATGGCACATCGGTTTCTTCTCAGGATGACCCCACAAACAAATCCAGCTATGGTTCCTAGTTACATGCGGGATGGTAGCCCACCGAGTGATGAGGCCTCAGTACAGGTCCCCATTGCAGTAGAGGCACCAGCGGTCCCTCTACCCACTTGGCCAGCGATACTGCCTGCCCCAGCAGTAGAGAGTGCACGTCACCTGAGTGCGCTGCACAAGTTTCAACGACAGAGGCCACCCATGTTCTATGGAGAGACGAACCCTTAGGTATTTGAGGATTGGATGGAGGATATCGTCTGAGTATTTAGATTAGTAGGGACACCAGCTAACCTTATAATGTTCCTTGCGACGAGTCTCCTCCACGCAACAACAATTAGATGGTGGAGCATGATGCTCGAGGTGCAAGACAATACATCAATTATTTGGACAGACTTCGAGAGCCTCTTCCTCTTGGAGTTCATTCCTTCCACCCTCTGTGCGGTGTGTATCCCCAAGTTACTACAGCTATGGTAGGGCAGCATGACAGTAGCCCAGTATCCGACAAGATTTACCGATATCTCGCGCTACTTCACAGATATGGTACGAGACCCATTATTCCATGACTGGACCTTCGAGCAGGGACTGAGATATGAGATCAGGGATTCGATGATATATCTCAGCATTCTGATGCATGAAGGAGTACTGGAGATATCCCTTCTTGAGGGTAGATTCCTTGTTGAGCCTACACTAGCAGCGAGGCCGACTATAGGTCGACATATAGCGGAGTCTTCTGTAGCCGGTTGTAGACAGATGTCACAGAGGTCCAAGAGGACCAGACCATCTAGTGGGCGACCCCAGGATACTACTTCAGATGTGCGGCGCACACGCAGTAGAGCGAGTCATACGAGATGCATATAGTGCAATGCATGCAGCGGGTAGGGACACATGGCTTGAGACTGCACGACCCGCCATGCAGAGGAGAAGAAGACGGTTGAGGGAATACCCAGGTAGAGGAATAGTTTTGACTGTGGCGGTCCACATGGAGCAGGCAGAAGGGATAGAGGAGATGGTCGAGAAGCAAGTGGTGGACGACACTTAGAGGCTCTACCACCACCACCGCTAGGAGGTCCACCCCGATAACATGGAGCTTGCGGATAGAGGCAGGCATAGCTCTAGGCTATGGAGGCCTATGACCACGGTGCACATGAGATGATTCGAGGTACTATCAGTGTCTACTCCACCCTTTATGTAGTTCTTATAGACAGAGGAGCGAGTCATTATTTTATTTCCAATGCCTTTGTTCGGAGCTCGGAGATTCTGACGGAGCTGTTGGATCGATCCTTATGGCTAGAGACTATTACGGGTGCAGACTTCATGATTACGTACTGGTGTCAGCAGTGTGATATTAGTCTAGGAGGCGAGAGCTTCGGCTGGGATATTCTTGTAGTGGAGTCGAGGCCTTACGATGTCATCTTGGGTATGGATTTATTATCAAAAGTCCATGCCCAGATTGACTGTATTAGGCGCAAAGTGCGGTGTGTCCACATAGATGAGAGAAGGTTCACCTTCACCAGTGAGAAGGGAGCCTTTTCAGCTTAAGATGACCTTACACGGAGGAGAGGGCAGCTGATCACCCATCAGTTGGCTAGTCTAATCCTAGGGCCAGTTGGTGTGTGGAGTCGGAGTTTTCCTGTTGTGGTGTATCAGTATGCAGAAGTGTTTCCTGATGATGTTCCAAGATTACCTCCTTATAGAGAGGTAGACTTGTAAATGGAAATTTACCCTTTGACGGCCCCGATATCTATTCTAGCATATCAGATGGATCCCGCAGAGCTTCATGAGCTACGGTTATAGTTGAAGGAATTGTAGGGAAATGTATTCATCCGACCTAGTGTTTCTCTCTCGGCTTCTCTGATTTTATTCGCCAAGAAGGCGGATGAGAGAATACAACTATGTGTCGAATACTGTCGGCTGAATCAGGTGACCGTAAAGAGCATGTATCTACTCATGAGGATTGACGACCTCTTTGTTCAGGTCAATGGAGAATGATGGTTGTCAAAGATAGACCTCGGGTCAAGCTATTATCAGCTCAGAGTTCGGGACGAGGATGTGCATAAGACGACCTTCAGGTGTTGGTAAGTCCACTGTGAGTTCTTATTTATGCTTTTTTGAATAACCAACACTCCCGCAATGTTCATGAGTTTCATGAATAAGATCTTCTAGCCTTACCTCGATCGGTTTGTCATAGTCTTCATCGACGACATACTGATTTACTCAACCACAAAGGAGGAGCACGCCTACGACTTGCGGGATGTACTGGACACACTCCAAGAGAATGATATTTATGGTAAGCTCTCGAAGTGTCAGTTCTGGATTCGGGAGGTCCACTTCATGGGGCACGTCATCTTGGAGGATGGGGTTGCAGTGGGCCCATCGATGATCGAGTCGGTACTTTCTTGAGAGCCACCCTGGAGTGTGACTGAGATGCGGAGTTTCCTAGGTCTAGCTGGGTACTATCGAAGATTTGTACCAAACTTCTCCAGAGATGTAATGCCTCATTCAACATTGACGAAGAAGGGGGAACCCTTTATGTGGTCAGATAGATGACCGAAGAGCTTCCAAGAGCTGAGATAGAGATTGACCAGTGCACCCATCATGAAGCTACCGGAGGAGGGTGTAGGGTATGTAGTTTACTATGATGCATCAGGGGCCGGACTTGGGTGTGTTTGGATGCAGGAGCGGGTATTGATCACCTATGGTTCAAGATAGTTGAGGAAGCACGAGAATAACTATTCTACCCATGACCTAGAGTTAGCAGCAGTGGACTTCTCTTTGAAGATTTGGTAGTACTATCTGATGGGAGAGAACTTTACAGTCTACTCTGACCACTAGAGTCTCAGGTACATTTTCTCACAGAAGGACCTGAACCTGAGATAGTGGTGATGGATCTTGTTCCTCTAGGACTATGACATTGATATAGTCTATAATCCTTGGAAGGGAAACATTGTGGTTGATGCTCTCAGTAGTAGTTCGAGCATTCAACTACTTGGAGAGGCGACATAGCAATTAACCTCTTTACATATGTGCTTGGTGGATAAATATGGAGCAGCCTTCCTACAGTCAATAACATTAACCCTACCACTACTTCTGTGGGTCATAGAGGCACATCATGGGGTCGTTGACTGTGTGACACGACGTGCCGAAATTTCCACAGGGCAGGCACCTAATGCATTTTTTGAAGGAGGAGAGCACACCATCCTTTTTATGGGACGTACTATGGTACCAGTTGCACTGTATGAGGAAGTGTTGATGGATTTTCACACTTACCCTCTTGCGGTACATCCATTAGTGGTAATGATGTACCAGAATCCCAAAGGGTAGCACTGGTGGATGGTTATAAATAAGGATGTGGTAGAGTTCTTTTCTTGATGCCTCACCTGCTAGCATGTGAAGGATGAGCACCAGGTACCGGCAGGCTTGGTGCATCCCTTAGAGGTCCCGGAGTGGATGTGTGACGAGATATCTATAGATTTCGTGATGGGGATCCCTCATACTTCCAGAGGACATGACTCTTTCTAGGTGATTGTTGACCGACTCACCATGTTGGCCCACTTTCTACCTATCAGAGAGTAGGGATCAGTGGAGAGCATGGGACACCTCTACGTTCAAGAGATCATACGGCTTCATGGTGTGCCATCGTCTATCGTCTTTGATAGAGATGCCTGCATTACTTCTTGGAATTGGAAGGGGTTGTAGGAGGTATTTGGTAATCGGATATGCCTGAGCACCGTCTTTCATCCTTAGATGGATGGCCAAACGGAGAGGACTATTGAGACACTCGAGGACATGCTCTGTGCATGTGTCCTTGAGTTTGGTTGAAGCTAGGAGTATCACCTACCCATATTTGAGTTTGTGTAAAAAAACAACTACCACTCCACAATCAGAATGGAACCATACGAGGCATTGTTTGTCTAACCTTGAAGATCACCTCTGTGCTGGACTGTCCCTGGGGATTCAGCACTCGTAGGACTAGAGATGGTCAGGCTACGACGGAGAAGGTGAAGATCATACAGGACCGGATGAGGACTGCACAGGGAAGGATGAAGTCCTATGATGATAGGAGGTAGAGACCGCGGGATTTTGAGCATGGCGACCACATTTTCCTATGGGTCTCACCTCGACGTGGATTACAGTGATTTGGTCGCAGCGGAATGTTATCTCTGCGCTTCATCAGACCATTCTAGGTCCTCGGTAGGGTATGTGAGGTGGCATACCTCCTATCCCTTCCACCTCAATTGCACCGGGTGCACAATGTCTTCCACGCATCTCATTCGTGGATATATGTGCACGACCCGACTCGCATCATCGACCATGGGGAGCTGGACATCGATGCTGGGGCTATATTCAAGGTGTTCTCGGTGGAGATCGAGGATCGACAGGAGAAGGTCCTACGTGGATGGTTGATTTCTATGGTTTTCATTCATTGGTAGGATGGAAACCTCTAGGAGAGGACATGGGAGCAGGAGGCTTAGATATGTGCTCAGTACCCTCATTTGTTCCCCTAGTTTATGTTGTAGCTTTACGAGGACGTAAATCCATGTAGTGGGAGTCATGTCAAGACCTTGAAATTTAATGGAAATTTTTTTCCTAAATACTTTTGAATTTTATGAGTATGTGGCTTTTGACGGCACTTGATTCCGAGACTCGGTGTGCCCGGAATAAATTTCTCATGTTTAGATCGGCTACGTTCAGTGAACAAACGAGTGAGTTTTTCTATCATTTGAACAGATGCTCGGAATTGAAATCTGAGGGAACCAATGAACTGGTAGTGCCAGTAATTTCATAAGAGGACCTTTACTAAAGATGCGTTTTCTTGGGATGAGAAGTTAAAAATTTATGGATTAAATCAAAAGTGAATTAAATTGTGGGACAATTTTATTTTTCTATCTAATGTTGTTAAATCCTACACTGGGTAGTTGGGATGGGACCCAAAAGCTTCTAACTACCCATGTAAGGATATTTGTGAGGTGAGGCCCACAAGATCCCCAACCCTTCACATTCCATAACTCCTTATCTCTATTGAACTCCCATGTTAATTACAAGGAAACTCCTTTTTAAATTTTGTAACCTTTCACTTCCCCACTTAAATTCTTTCTAACACACACCTTAATTATTTAATTGAAACTCTTTCATTAATTAATTAAGTGTATTAATTTGGTATTTTTAAATGAATGGAATGTTCAATTAAAATAAGGGGTGACCTTAATTTTTTTGGTTGTCTTGTTGTGTGGGGATTTGGGGAGATAACTCTTGTGAAGAAGAAAGGGGATTCCTACTTTGTCACCAACGATGAAAATCGACTCGAAAATCGTGGTTCTTCATCCTCTTCTTCCTCCGTGGTAAGGGAGGAGACACCAATGTGGGAACTCACTAATAATGAGGCGTCTTCTTTTCTTCTCTTCGTGATAAAGGAGGAGACGTCACTTCCTCAGGTGCACACCGACGACGACGGAAACGATGCCGTCACCCACGACGCATGACAACCGCAAACTTCCTTTCGAAGTAGGGTTCTTTGATCAATTTTTTTTGAAAATAAAATTTTCATTGTGTTTTGTGAACCTCATGAATTCTTGGATATGTGATACAGCCTAACACTGAGGGTGCGGGCCGAACGAACACGGCCCGATGACCCTCCGCTGGAACTTATTCTTTTGGAATTGGAAATCGGAGGTGGGGGAAGCATGTGGTTGATGCACGGTGCCGGGAACATGGATAAAGAAGCCAGTGTCATCGCTCCGGCTGTGCGAGAGGAACTACAGCCCGCATCACGGGCCGCTTCGGTGGAAGAACCGGCCGACCCGTCAGTCGGTCGGGCGGAGCTGGAATGCGGAACCAGGAGGGCAGCGCTGGAAGACCGGCGACCCGCCTATGCGGGCTGCGTGTGCTGAATGTCGGCCGGTCTAGATGGTCGGTTTGAGGAATGGTAGTTCTTCATGGCGTCGCCGGTGCGGACAACCGGCACCCCCTTGGAACCCGCTCGGCCAGTTGGGTCGTGCCCCGCAGGGCCGAGCCACGCCACTTTGGGCCGGGCCGCGCCCCTTCGGGCAGAGTTGTGTATTTCTTTCGGACCAGTCCGACACCCCTGAGGGGTCAGACTCGTCAAACAGGGTTAACCCGACCCGTCGTCCCACAAGGCTAAACGGGCCGGGCCTGTTAACCACTTAAACGGGAATAACATGAAGACTGTGTGTCTGATCGACGTTTCGTCTGCAGCACTAGGACCCTTTTGACGAGGCAGTTCCTTTGCGATACTTTAAGTGAGTTTTGGATGATATGGATATCGGCCGGGTTAAGAGTGAGCGTATCTATAACCAGGCTCTTGGATTGAAAAGGCCATTATCTCTCTGATCGGGAGTCCGATTGACACGTCTTCTGTTGTGTTTAGTTTTCGTTGACGAGACAGAACTTTGGGATACATCAACAATTGACTTTGTGACTGTTTCTATATCGACTCTGTTGGTTCGTGGAGTGGACCCTCCCGGAATCATGCGTGCTGTGTGCAGGAACCCTAGAGCTGGCTACGACTACAACGACGATGACAACTGTAATTGGATCTTATGTGGGTACGGTAGCGAGGATGACTGTACATGGATCTTCCATGGGTTAGGCAGCGATGACGACTATTCTTGGATCCAACATGGGTTCGGCAGTGATGGTTTCTCTACTTGGATCCTACATGGGTTCGGCAGTGACAGTTTTTGTTCTTGGATCCTATGTGGGTTCAGCATAGGATATGATTCATAGGCTACATCTATCATCTTCACCCCTCTTCGTGAGTAGTATACCTATATGAGCTGAGTCTTGACTTTTAATCATTATCATCGATGTGATTGAATTAGTTTCCTGTGTGGACTGTTTTGTGATTTCTTGTGTGTTCAGGGTCGTACTTAGGCTCGTGAGTTGGTGTCAAACTAGAATTGATGACTTAGGTATATGTATTGTTATATACATAAGTTGTGTTTGTTGATACTTCATGTTTGTATCTTTCCTTTTTGGTTTATCCTTTGTGGATTCTAGGAGACCTTCGGGGGTCTCGGGGTCCCTACTGAGTAACGTATACTCACCCCAGCAAGGGAATTTCCCACACTACGTGTGTGTTGGATGCAGATGACGAACACCACTGATTGAGGTGGAGGTTTGTGGAGATGGACGGTACCAGGAGGTGGACCACTTGGCTGGACGTACACGGAGCAGACGACCGGACCCGAGGAGTTGAGGAGACTATCAGTACCCACCCTTCAGGTGGGATTTCCAGTGAATGACTCGATGTTGCTGTTTTACTTTACTGCCGTTGTATATTATTTTTAGTTGTACTGTACTTTCAGTTGAGTTTGTATACTGGCCCATTTACTTTCCATCACTTACTTTTGTACTTAGTTTACTCTGTGTTTACTCCAGCTTACATAATCTATTTTGTTTGTTTGCTTTTATAAAGGCAATGCCTTCCCTTTTATCAGGATTTTCGCCATTGGATCTAGTCGCCAGCCCCAGGCATATTGAAGGCGAGCATGGGGTAGTCACGGAATGGGCCCCGTGGACGGGTCATGACATATCAGATCTCATAACACAAACTTATATCATTTATTTAAGGGGAAATATTCAAAAAATACCTTTTACCCACCACATCACACTATCAGAATTGTGGTGATATCACCACCCTTAACTATCCTACTAATATGTCTAAGATAACAATGTAAAACATTGTATCAAAACATGTTTATCAGTTAGTCACCCAATTATTCTCAATTTACATCATTTTACAATATTTCTCAATTCATGTTAGGAACTATTTGTCATTTTAGCATGACAACATGGAAAATAGTTTATGTTCAAAGAATTTCCCATAACCCATTATCTTGTGCATGTATAATATTATGCATGTCACAATAACCCTATGTTCATAGAATGATTCCTGAAAAATAAAATCTGGTTCCATTATAGTCCAGGAATCATTACTAAAAAAATTATCAAAAACAATCATCACATCACACCACAATTTTGTCACCCATGGTGAAATAATATTCAATTATAACTACAAAAAAAAAATCCCAACTTGAGTAATTTGGATTTCCCCCATACATGGATTTGAAACTCCAATACATGATCTCATTACCAATAATCGACTCTTATTGGTCTCCTATCAACAATTTCCTAAAAATTAAAGAAAAAATTAAAAATGCAAACAATACCTCTAATACCACTTTGTATAATCTCAACCTGGGCATTACACAATGGGGCCCCGCTTCAGTTCGCCACATGTCCTCAAGCAGACCTCCTTGTATGATAGAGGTTTTCAACTAGTATTGTGGGTCAAGTAAGTCATTCATGGGGATAAAAAACCCTCTCTTATAAAATTATAACACAATATAATGTAAATAAATCATACATGGAATCATATATAACGAAATCAATAATCATGTCACAATGTAACAAAATAAGAAATACTATACACAATTGAATGGTAAAAAATGTAATAATTTTATTAGTATCTAGTTTCGATAATTAAATTCAAAATAAAGATACTAACACTCCCCATGATGGTTTTGAACCACATCTAGTCCGTTTATAACTTCTCCAACCCTAATTAGCCACCTATCAAAGATACTTTTCCATTATCAAATCCTGTAACAATATAATCCATTCGGGTACCAATCAGGATGCCCGAATAAGGTGTGTGTACAAATCCGTAGGCCACCATTAAAAGTCCATAAAATATTTCTAGTAAAAATACAGTTCATGTAGTTCTATAAGGATATTTTTACAATGAAATAATAAATATTTTTTCACATTTTTAATTATTCTTATCTAACTACATTGACTCTTAGGTTCCAAAGGATACTCGTACCTAATTACTATGTTCATTTCATACCAGAGTCGGATGTTTTCCCTTGGTAATAACATTTCATAATACCTATATCTTTCCAAATATAAATTTATACAAGGTTATATGATATCTTAGTACCTAATTGAACTCATTCCTAAGTTTGAATATTATCGTCTGATGCCATACCTTGAAGTGTCATTATTCATATTATTTAATTTCACATTTTTAAGCCAAATTTAAAAATATACCAATATGGGAAATTAAAGTAATATGAATATCTTACCATGCTTACTCCTCAATTCAAGGAACATGTTACCATTCTCATTACTCATAAGTATAATGACAATGTTTCAATATATACTTCTCAATTTAGAATGATAGTGTTCCCATTCACTTTACTCATATGTATGATTACAATGTTACCATTTGTACTTATCAATTTTGAATAAACATGTTCCTATTATTTATCACATTTTTAGTTAAACAATTAATTATCAACCCAAATACCTTTAAAAATTCAATAATTAGTTAAACATATCGATTCCATTAGTAAACACAACAATTAACTATGTTCTCCAAACCATTAATAAATTCATAAATTAATTAATCAATATGATAATTCTTATTCCATAATTACTTTTCCCTAATATTAATATCATTATAATATAAAATTTCAATAATTACTCCCACAACTAATTATCTAGATCATTTTATCAAAGGCACGTAATTAATCCACAACTAATTATCTCTACCTAGCCTTTTAAATATATAATAATTAATCTCTAGATTAATTATCTAGATTAAAATTCCTACCTCTTAAAATAAATTTACATAAATTAGTTATCTATTACGGAATACACTTAGTCTTATTATAATTCACAAATTAATCACTTCTATCAACAAAGATATGACAAATCAATGAGACAATCTAATAAATCCAATTCTTGATGATTAATTTCTAAAGAATACTCGAAATTCTATAATTTTATATATAAATGTCAGATCCAAGACAATGGAAATTATATTATACCACCTACCATAGATTGTTGATAGATATTTTCCCATCAAAAATTTTTAACGTGAGATTATCACAATGATGTTGATTAATGTAATGGATCTAATTCCCCAAACCAAAATCAAGATCAATGACAAATTAATATCTTAAATCAAGATCTATATTTCCTAAGGCAAATATAGATCTCACCACATTGGTTTATATTGAAATAAAAATAGTATATCGTACATGATATTATTGATTAAATATATAAGATATAACCGGAGAAGCATCATTATGAAATCCACTTATCGAGAGAAGAGTGAAACATAAATCCATGCTTTAAATACCAAGGAACGGTGTTCAGAAGTCTTGTAATACCACTGGTTTGATGGGAGAATCATTATTTACCCTTGATTATGTTAACTCCCTATTTAGAGATGTATAAGAAGTGATACAAGTCATTAAAATTTGAAAACGAGTGAGATCCACAATTTTAGGATCTCCCGATCAACCCACGAATGGTTAAACTAACTAAGCCCTAACAGTATGTTATCCATTGATTCAAGGGTTACTTTTCATAGGTACATCACATGACCCTTCAAACCATAAATTAACCCTTCTAGATACACTAACCCAAATGACCAAGAGTGCATTATTTCTCCTAGGTAGCTGCATGATTTGTAAAAATCATGCACCAAATGTGGAATTCTTATTATCTCAAAAAATTTCATAGAATTCGACAAATTTCCCACCAACCCAAATATACTATAAAATATAATTATTTAAAATATAAAAATTAATTAAAATATTTCCCATAATAACTCTAGAAATTTTTTGGATATTACAATTCCTAGATAAGTGTATGTATTCTAGTAGGATACAAGAGTATAATGACTCTCTTGGTTGGATCTAAAGATAGATGTATTTTGGATATAGCCAAATGAATAAAAATTCTCTTGGTTGGATCTATATAAATTTTATTCACTTGTATGATAGTGAGGAATCCATGTTTGGTATTCTAACATACGTGCAATGTACTAGGCCTTTCATGGTTGAAACATGTAAATATTTTCTTTTTTAGTATCTTATTTTGCAACTAAAAACATGGTGAGTTTGAGTGAATCTTTTTAGTAGATCTAGAAAGATAACACGTTCAATAAATTGATTTTAAATGGATAGAAATTCATAAAATAATGGTACATTTTATTTACCCCCCTCCTAGTAGACCATAAATAATCATTGGGCTCTACAACTAGTATTAGGGCATAGGTTACCTCTGCTGATCCAAGAAGATTTTATGAATCAATTTGATGGATATTATAATGAGCTCATTTCACTTCTATCATGAAATACAAAATGGTTCAAATGAATAATGAATAAGAAATTTTTCATTGAATAATACTAAAAATAAATAGATGATCAATCTCTTTCATTTTTTGAGAAGAAGAAGAAAAAAAATCCTGAGAATGTTTTTCCCTTTAATTGACATAAAAATTGAATTTGTGGTAATTTCATAATATAAAAATATTATATGGACGTAATATATTTTTTAGGGTTGTTACAAATGATGAATAAAAAATATGATTCTTGTGATGAAGATAGAACAACTTAATAATAATATTCCAATGAATTCTCATCCCATGATAATGAAGATCAAATAATGAATTGTGCATGATATTTATTATTCAATGGAATAAATTATGAATTATGAAAGAATATAATGAGGAGAGATAAATTTTCCTTCAATCTAAACTCAAATAAAATTGGAACCAATAAAAATGATAAAAAAGTCATTTTATAAGACATTTCCCAATTGATTCTAAAAAAGATCCATTCAAAATTAGATGAAGAAGAATTATATGAATATAATAGTTGTTTATGATATGACAAATATATCTAAAGAAAAAATAATGATTTGTCTTAAATATATTTCAATATACGAAGTAACAATAAGATAACCCAATATGAAACATGGAAGTAATATTATGACCCATAGAAACTTGTCATATATGATTCCATAAATGATGAAATAACAAAAAAATTATTGTGGATAATTTGGACTCATCATGAGTAGTAATCCCAAATCCAAGAATCCATTTGATATAGAATTAATCAAACAATGTAAACATTTCTGTCATGGATAGATGATATGAATTATGATTAATTTAGAGTTGTTTCATTTTTCAATCCTCATTAATATGGACAAAATCACACGGATGAATGAATATAAGGGTAAAGACTCTATATACAGACACTTCGCTCATATGAATTTCAAGAAGAATTATTTTCACTTTAAAATTAATATAAATCTATAATATATGATTTTGGTTTTAGATGATAAAATTGATTCCCAAAAATGGTTTTATCAATAACCAATATATGATCACTCATATCATTACATGAACTGTAATTTTTTTTTTGAAAGATGTTCTTACATATATGAAGGGGTTGGAAAATGATATTATTCAAAATGAATAGTATATGGGGAATATAATATGTGTAATACCCATAGATAATTTGGATAACAAATAATGAACATGACCTGATGATCATGTAAAGACGAAGAAAGAAAGGACGATATGAAACTCTCACCTAAAAGTTTTTAATAGATAAATAAGTGATTAACCATTATTCAGTGTATAAAATATGAATGTATCAAACATTGAAGTAATTGATGAATATTAATTTCTTATCACGTAGTTAATTAACATACATTATTTTAATGATTAGTTAATCCCTTGAGTTGCTTCATAGAATATGTTTTGTGGTATGAAAAAAACACTTGTATCTATTTATATTAATTTTATTTATTAAGGGGGTTCTTGACTGAAGAAAAAGGAATGAAATGGTGGGGGTGTTATTCTAGTTCACATGAACATTATAATATGTTAATTTAAGTCTTCATTATATATTGTTTCATTAAAAATTCATGCATTTTGTTAACTCCTTATTGATAATTGTAAAACTATGATCTGGATATGACTTGTGAGTTTGGGTTATAGATTGGCAATATAAACTCATTTATTTAACTATTTTATATGCATTGAGTAATACCATGTAAAATTATATTTTAATGGATAATTTATCTTTTCTACGAACCACATCATATCATCCAATTTAAAATATGAGAATAAATATTTGAGAGGAATGATGAGATGAGAAGATAATAAAATTTCCGGTTTCATTTGATTTTCTATAAAGGGGAGATGAACTATTGTTTAAAGATAATGAATTTTTTTTCTATGATGTAAAAATTAAAAGAAAAATTTGGACATTAATGTGCTTAATTGATTTCATTTTTTAAGGAGTCAATATGTGAGTCTAAATGTCATGTTGGTGTATATAGAAATTTTATGGATTCACATGATTGCATCGGAGGTGTGCGTGGATAATTTTATATATTGTTAATGTGAATATTGATTACTGTTTTCATAAATGACTAAAAAATATCCATGGTGTTTGGAACATTGTTTTTAAATTTTTATTTCCATGAAAAAAATAATTTTTTAATTCATGATGAAAAATTCATATGAATACTATGCAATAATAAATTGCAGGGTATGTAAGACATGAAAAAAAAATGTAAATATATATCTAATGAAGAATAGTTGATCAAAATGATTTGAATATAAGAGAATATGTATTTCCACTACAATGGAATCTCATTTTATGAATAGATTTATTATGGGTTACCTATGTTGGTATTACTACAATAGAGTCCAACCAATCACCAGCCTATGCCAAACTGAACCCTCTCAACCATGTTCTTATACATGATTAATATGTTTTTTGATACCAAAAGAACAAAAAATGGATGGTATTCTATTTCATAAAGGTTTAGAGGCCCATAAAATACCACATTAGTGGAGTTACAGTGAACAAGGTAGCAACATCATGAGGGGTGGCATGATGGTAGGACTAGTATAGAGCTATAAATGAATGAACACGATTTTTGGTCATATATAAACATTGATGGTATATATACCACGACCTGATTTAAGAACATTAAGTTCTGAGATGAAGGTATTCTCATCATTATTCAGCATGTATAAAATTCAAATTTTCCCATAAAAAACTATATCGGTCATCTTAGTGATCTTATAGAAATAGGTTTCCCTTTTTATTAGAAATATTTTATGGTGGTTTGTAATGGATTATCCTTAATTTTTAGTCCATGACATTCATGTCCACATCTACAATATTTTACTAATGAATAGAGTGAACCTAGAGCATGGTGGTCTTTAGATGAAGCCAAACTATGCTAGATGATTACTTTTCCAAAATTAACACACAGATCTGGTCAAATTAGACCAAGAATAAATCTTTATATTTCATGAATGAAAATGTATAAAAGATATAAATAATTCCTTTGGATTTGTTCCATGATTATTCATAATTGATTCCTTGTGTGAAGAAAAAATAACACAAATTAATCAATATTTTTATATTCATACATATTAGAATACATGGATCCTTGGGTATAATTAAAAAAATGAAAAATCAAGTCTCTTGATTTTTAATAATGAATGATTCACTACCAAGATATATTTTATGCTTGCGGGATGATTTTTTAACCTTGGTTTCTCAAGTGATTTATGTGAATGAAATATATTTCTAAATGGTCTTCATATCCATGAGAATAAAGATAAAAATTAAAAAATATCATTTAAATAATTCTGGGTACAATCAAATACACTTTTGTAGTATAATAATACCCCATCGGTGTTCATTTCACAATGAAAGGATAAATACCCATATATTATGGTATTTATATGTGGATTCATACAAAAGGTAATGCCCTTGATTTTAGGGTATTGAAAATGAAAATAAAAACTCTTATTATGTAATGGGTATTAAAAATAAGGATTTAAAAAAAGAGAAATTAAATGTTTTAAAATTCGTAACAAAATTAATGGAGAGTTAAATATGAATTAATATCATTGAGTTTATTAATATTCACATGGGAAATATTATTGTATAAATATATGAATGTTGTTGATCAGGAATTTTGACTAAATTGATCGATCATTTTGGACACACCACAGATATATTGTTCAAGATAAAGTTTTAAGGCGATACAAAGATAGTTAATTATTGAAACTTAAATTTCATTTAATTAACAATTTTTAGAAGAGAATATATATAGCAAAAAATCTATATGGAGTACTCTTTCTATAATGGATGATGTTCTTTAGGAAATACATGAGTAAAAAATATATTACAAGCTTATAGAGGAGGAAGAAAGGTCATCATATTATGGACTGAATCCTTCATTAAATTCTTCTGATTGGTTCCAGGAGTAGTTGTAGTTTTTTGGATAGAGTCAAAAATAGAAGGAGTCCCTCATTTAGAGGTGAATTAATCATAATTTATTCTAAGATAGTGAAGAAACCAGGTTAGGGTGTATAACCCACAAGGAATGGAAAATGCCTTTTAGTTCCATACAATGTAATTACTATGTGATGAACTCACTTATTTTACTACAAAACATGAGTTGATATTGAGATAAATTATTAAGTTTATCAATAACTATAAAAATTTCCTATTTATGAATTTAAAATGAAAAAAATTAATAATCAATAATGCATTGGATTCACCCACCAACTCAATGGAACAAAAATGTTTCATGGCCTCTATATCCTGAACACATGGAACGATGATTGATAAATCATTTTTTATTCATTGGGTTATAATACTAAATCATAGAGTATTTTTATACAAGATTAATTTTAAAATGAACTATGATTTTATTATTCTTAATTTCATATTTTTATTTTAAATTTTTTTACATACAATTAAATCAAATATTTATTCAATCCTAAATTACATTTTCATTGAGAATTTATTTGTCACAATATTATTCCCCTATTTTAAATATCTTTTTATGAATATACAACGTTTAATAAAGTTATTATGCTTTCTAATGTTGTATTAGATCACAAATTACACAATTTTTATGATATTTAATGTTCCTTTGATTCTATCAAATTCTTTTTATATTGATTTAAAAGGTATAAATATGGAAAGGACCATTATGGCCTAAATTTTAATTATTTGAGAGATAATACTTTTTTTGGAAAAAATATTATATTATATGGTGTACTTATAAAACCTGGAATGCCTTGAATAAATGGATTTGATTCAAAAACATAATTTTAATATTTTAAAACCATTTATCATAATTAGTATTTATTATTATTCGTGTTATATCATGAATTGTATTTTCTAAACATAATTAGTTTCCAAAAATTATTTTACATGATATTTTACATAATAATAAAATATTATAAATAATCATTTTTTACAGTCTTACACACATGTTAGCAATATCTCCCGCTATTAAATTTTGAAATAGTTTTTTACACATTTATAATAGGAATATAATTTCTCATCCCCATTATTATTACTTACTTTTAATAAACATTAATAATTTATAATTTTTATTTTATATTATAATAATATTCTCAATATTTTCTGAATTTTTAGTGTTTATTGGAATCAGATGATGAGGGTACATTAATATGATATCATATAAATTTTTAAACATAATTGGAATTTAATTACCATCTATATAAACATCAACTAAGAATTCAAATGAAACACTAAGAATATGATTTTATGTTACTATCCATCATGTTTCTCAAGATTTATAATGTTGATCATTTTAATGATATTTTCACCACACCCATTTATTTTCATTTTATTTAAATTATTTATACTCTTGGGTGAAACCAATAAATATTGTTTTGTAGGTGATTGTTATATTACTTTTACAACATGTAACACCATGTCCCAAGAATCCTAGAGTCTGTGCATCCTTAATTATCATTGTCATGATCACAAAAAATCATGTCTCGAAAGACCAATTAGTTCAGTAGCCTTGGAAGTACTAGATACATTCATAAGGATTACATTATATCATTTAATGGAAAACTAAACAACATTGTTTCCATGGAAAAAACCGAGATACCATACAGTATCACATGCAGGCCAATCACAATATACTTCTTCGCATTCTGGGAAAAATAAAACATAGAAAGGGGTGAGCTCAGAAGTTTCTTAAGGATAACAATATAGTGGAAACGTTCATAAATTATCTCAAATATTAAAGATAATGTACCAAACTAAATCAAAATCCTTTTCAACAAAAACTTTTCCATAATATGGATAATATAAATCAAAATAATTCCATTTATTGACTCGCATATATATTCTACAAGTCGAATAATAACATGAAATATCAATACCAATGTTCAAATGATAGAATTCATAATTCACGACTTTCATAACCACATAGTAAAGGCCTTGTTCCAAGACAATAAATAGGATTTTTTCAAGGCCTCATTCCATGGCACTAATTTGTCTCATTAGACCAACCAATGCATCGTTAAGCTATAGCGGGCTCCAGACGTCAATTTCTAAGTCCAACTCATTCCTCATATGAAACGGTTTAAACAGAACATAAACATTCGTTTTAAAACTAGCATAAAAAATAACAATACTTTATCCATAATCCATGAATGGTATAAAAATAACACTTCCAAAGTCAAGCATATCAAAAAATCATCAATATAATATGGATGTTTTGTATCACAATATATCAATATCAAATAAGTATAAAATCCCTCAAAGGATTATGACATAAGTGAAATCAAAACCTTTTTTTGAGAAATATCTCTTCATATTTTGAAATATTTTAAAAGTCATATAATTATAAAAGAAATAATTCATTTTGAAAATATTATTATAATATTCTAAGGGAAGCATCGACGATGTTTTAACGGTTGAAAATAGCTGCACCCGTTGTAAAAGATAAAAAAACATTCTTACCTTAATTTTATTTAAAAGGTCATAATGTACCGTGTTTGGAAAATTACGTAATGATTACATCAAAACATATAAGGTCAAATAAGGGTATAAATGACTTAAAACCATTTTCTGGTAAATAGTAAAAAAAATTGAAATACATTTTTAAGATACATGGATGTGAATCATAAAAAGGTCCCAATAGATATTTACATAAAAAAACCTTGGATAATATAGAGATTTTGAAATTAACCCTTAACTTGTACTTTTACTTGGTTGAGGGTAGGTTACCCTCTTATATAACATTGATATAATTGTTATAAAATTACACAAGAATCATATACATTAATATGATATCATATATGATCTTTTATCATTGCTTTGTTAATAATATCTCAGTATTATCGTCCTTTTGGGTGTTAGCTGATTCATTTTACTTTGAATGATTTGAAATTTAAGTAATGATTGTTATTGATAGGATGTATCTTATTCATATTCAGAATGATAATAAGTCTTTAAACATTATTCCTAATCATCTTATGAAAATTAATCTTGAATGGATACGATGGGGAATGAATCTAATTGCCTTTGTGGAGACGGTAATCCGTACGTACGAACGAGCGGCAATATCATTCTTTTGAAATTAAAATAATATATAATTTGATGGAATGTCATATAATCAGAACCATTATCATGTTTTAATTATTACTTATCTCAATTACACATCATTATTATACCCATCCAAATAATAATGTATTGAATAAAAATTACACCATGACGTGGAGATAGTAAGACATACGAACACACGTATGGTGACATGTAATTAAAATGATTGATATAATAATGAATATTAATTTACCATATTTACAATAACATCATTGTATATAGAATATAATGGAGTTATTATTTTATAAATGAAACAATAAAGAATGAGAAAGTGGAGGAAGAAAGGAACTTGAAAGAGGTGATGAAATATTTACCTCTTTTTTGGGTTCTTCCTTTTGATTTGATCAAAAGGGATCCATAGGTTAGTTTTCTGACTAATGTAATGCCCCTAGGATGAAAGGATGACTTTTGGGAGGGTATATGGGTAGATTTTGGCCCTTACAAATGGCTTTGAAGTGTGAATTTGAGAGAAGGGGGAGTGCTGTTTTATAAGAGGGGTGAGGGGAACCTTAGAAAAAGCTTGAAATATTATTTATAATAAAATAATTTTCTGTTTCTAATGGATCAAAAATTAATTATTTAAATGATAACATGGTTATGGGTTGACAACCACTCAACCAATATGTTTTAGACATGTTAGGTTTACTATATTAACTTTTTCTTTTATATTTAACTCTTAGTTAAATAGTTTGACATTTACCATGTCTCTTTGTAATTTTTTTATTATATGGTTACTAAAAATATTGTAAACATCCAATAGAACCCCAAGTGGTTCATTAATGATACATATATAATTATATGTCATTTTTCCGAACCATGGAATTTTAGGAATATTATATCAAATAATAATATAAAATTTAATTTAAAAACTCGTTTATGTCAATTTTGACACTATTTAATAATTGAATTTTTTAAAGTCCTAAATACTTTATTAATTTAAAAATTAATAATTTAATATATACTAAAATGTCATATTATCCTATATAATTTTTGGATGGCATCAAAACATTCAAATTATATTTATTTTAACATTTATAATACCATTTATTTGATTCATTCATTAATAGTGAAAATATTGCATCATCATTGTGTCATAAATAATTATATATATTCAATGTCTAAAACTTATAAATAAAATACCATTATGAAGAAAATATTTTTATCTTTATAATTAATATTAATAGTCGAATATATAACATATATAAACCTATTGAATAATTGTTTTACTAAAGGATATATGTTTATGTCATTTTGTATTAACATTAACTTAATTAATATAAACTGTCATTATCAGTTACAAGTCGATCACTGGGGTCCCAAAATCGACAAATGGATGTCCATGGTTGGAAATATATCATAAAATACGATTCGAACATGTTTTAGTGTAATTTATTATTATTATAATATTACTTTTTATCACTTATTTACAAGATTTACCCTCTATCCATGGTAAATAATATATTTACCGATGTAATTATTAAAAATGTATAAAAATAAAAGTTACCTATATACACAATTTAGACCTCTTGATTCTATGTATGGTTTTATTTTTCCTAAATTCAACACACAGAAGTTTCTATAATTAATTTAAAATTAATTTTGATTGTCAAAACAAAAAGATTGTTTTTAAGAAATAATAACTATCAAAAGATTGACAATTGTTTATGTATAGTTAAAATGTAAAATTACATATAATAACCAAAATTGGATTTATTTGTAAAAATATAATATAAATATACTTTAAAATCAATCAATAGTATAATTTATCTCTATAAATTATTTTAATTAAAAATGTTATTTTTATTAAAATTTCGTATTTTCACTATTCATAAAAATGAATGTTTTCAAAAAAATACCATAAATTCACCCTAAGCTAATTTTGACATTCTGAATCCAAATATGATGTTTATATTGAATCATAAAATTTATAGAATTTAAAAAATTGTGTATTACTATTCATAGAAACTAGTTTGATTGGTTGTGGTGTGTTAGAACTCGAAGATGCGTACGACACACGTTGTTGTATTATTCAATGAGAATCGTACCATTGAAGATTGGGGTGTTACATTATCCCCTCTTTAAAATAATTTATTCCTTAAAATTTCTAGAATATTAATGCATAAAAATACTTTGTTGGTTCTTCATCATAAGTTCCTCAGGTTCCCGCATTACCTCTTCCAACATATGGTTTCTCCAGAGAACATTTACCAGACGAGTCGTCTGTTTTCTCATCACTTATTAACATGTATCAAGAATATTGACAGTCTCTTCACAATAAGACAGATATGGTTCCAGTTCTAATTCTTTATAGGTGAATACAAGCGTCAGGTCAGGAATGTATTTTCTCAATAGTGATACGTGGAACACATCGGGAACTTTAAAGAGACTTGGCGGCATTTCCAAACGGTAAGATACAACACCAATTCATTCTAGAATTTTGAATGGTCCAATGTACCTGGGACTCAATTTACTCTTCTTACCGAATCATATAACACCCTTCCATAGATATACCATTAAGAAAATATGATCACCTACTTGAAATTATAAATCCTTCCTTTGGTTATTAGCATTTCTCTTCTTCTTACTTTGAGCAGCTTTGATGTGGATTTGGATTTCCTTCACCTATTCCATAATTTCATCTACATGTTCTAGGCCTATGAGTTTTCCTTCACCAACATCATCCCAACAAGTTGGTGTGCGACATCTCTTTTCATATAACTCTCTATATGGTGGCATCTAAATACTTGAATGGAAGATATTGTTATAAGAAAATTCTACAAGAGTTAAATATTGATCCAACATACCTTGAACGTCATGCAAGCATGATCTCGACATGTCTTTTAAGGTTTGAATAGTCTGTTCTGATTTTCCATCAGTTTGGGGGTGGTAAGAAATTCTCAAACGAAATTCAATATCTAGGGATTTCTAACGACTTTCCAAAATCTTGATGTAAAATGTGGATCACGATCAGAAAGAATCTATAGGGGTACTCCATGAAGTCTCACAACTTCATTAATATATAGTCTTACTAGACGTTCAAGTGGTAAATATTCTCATATAGTAATTAAATATGTTGTCTTGTTAAGACGATAAACAATGAATCATATTGCATCGTTCCATCTAGGATTCTTTGGTAGTCCCATGAAAAAGCCCATTGTGATATTATCCGACTTCCACTCAGGTATGGGAAGAGGTTTCTAGACTCCTCCAGGCCATTGCTATCCAGCATTCACTTGTTTACAAACCATAAATCTTGACCCAAAATTAGAGATATCCCTCTTCAAGTTGTCCCACCAAAAATGTTCCTTCAAATCTCTGTACATTTTGGTGCTACCAGAATGTATAGTGAAATTAGAGCTTTTAACATCATCTAAAAATTCCCTTTTCAGATCAAGTATATTAAGATCACAAAGTCTCTTCCCAAATTTCAAAATCTCATCTTCATATATGAAGTCGAACAATCTCCCATCGTTCAAAAATTTAAATTTCTTTTGAAATTCCAAATCATCAACCTATTATCTTTTTATCCTTACTAGTAAATGAGGTTTAGAAACCATTTGAAAAAGAATTAATGTTTCACCTTCAATGGTTAATCCCATATCGATCATTACTAGATCCATTAAAATAGGACCCCTTTCAACTATCATCTGGTTCAAGACTCCATGTTCTTTTCTGCTCAAAGCATATTCCACCTTATTTTACTTCTCCAGGTGGTAGTGTATCATGAAATCATAATCCTTGAGTAGTTCAAGCCATCTCATTTGCCTCATGTCGCGTTATTCATTGAGAAAATATACATAAAACTCTTTTGACCAGCATAACACTCACAATTTTCACCATAGATATAATGTCTCCATATCATCAAAGAAATGATTACATCTTCCAACTCAATATCATGAATAAGATATTTTTTCTCATGAATTTTCAACTGTCGTGATGCATAGGCAACAACTACATTATTCTGCATAAGGACACAACCATGTCCCATCATTGATGCATCACTATAAATAACAAACCCATCATTCCCAGATGGTAGAGACAATATAAAATCATTGAATAATATTTTCATCATTTATTCAATATAAATTTACACTCTTTTGTCCAAAAAAAATTTAACCCCCTTTTGTGTGAGCTTTGTTAATGGGTTATCCAACCAGGAAAAATTCTGGATGAATCATCAATAATAACATACTAAATGAATAAAACTGTGTATCTTATATATACTAATCGGTTCTGTCCATTATTGGATTTCTCTTAACATAGAAGGATCAACATAGATTCCATCCTTAGAGACGATATGGCCATGAATAGAAATCTCTTGAAGCCTGAATTCACACTTGATAAACTTCCCATATATTTCATTTCTTTTCAGAGTATTTAGGATAATACACAAGTAATTTTCAGGATCTTCATGGCTTTTGGAGTATAACAAGATATCATCAATAAATATAACTACATTGTCATTAGGATATTCCTTGAAAACACTACTCATTAGATCCTTGAAGACAAAGGGTGCATTAGTCAATCGATAGTGAATTGTTGTAAAATCGTAATGCCCATAACTGGTTCAAAATGATATATTGAGAATGTCTTCCTTCTTCATGCACAGCAGATGAAATCCAGATCGAAGGTCAGTCTTTGAAAATTATTGAGCTTCATGATGTTGGACATATAAATCTTCAATAAGAGGTAAGTGATACATGTTATTTATTGACATAGCATTGATCTCCATGTAGTCAATGTATAACCTCAGTGATCCATCTTTTTTGTTATAAAAAAGGATAGAGGCTCCCCATATAGAAACACTAGGGTGAATAAATCCCTCATTACTCAATTCAACTAGTTGTTTATTTAGTTCCACAAATTCCATAGTGGCTGTTCTATAAGGTTTATTTGATATGGGATTTGAACCAGGAATTAAATCAATGGAAAACTCAACTTCCCATTTAGGAGGATGTCCAGGTAAATCCTCTAGAAATAAATCAACATACTCTTGCACAATAGGTACATACTCCATTTGAACATTACTTTCCTCACCCATAGTAATTTCATTCTATTCCTCCCCAGAAATTGTATTTATTTGATCTACTAGGGGTGGATCAAGATAATAATCTAGTGGTGATGATTCTGCTCTAAAGATAAGGTTTTCTATATCAACATTATCAAAAAACTTATCCTCCATCTTGTTAAAATAAATTTTTTCTTCATGGTGTGAAATCCAATCCATATCGATAATTATATCAAATTAAATCATGTGTTTGACGATGAGATTAGCATCTAAAGAACAATTATATTCTCTAATGAGAACTAATTCACAAAACATTATTGCGATGATAAATCCATTGGGAGTTTGGACTGAAAACACTATTGTTAAATCAAATTGGAAATATCTAAATTTCATAGAAAACTGGGAAGATATGAAAAAATGTTATGATCCAGAATAAAATTAAGCATTTACTAAACTTGAGGAAACCATTAAATTACCAGCCACTACATCATTCAGAGCTTCAACCATAGTAGTAGTGATAACTATGCTTATCCTTGATCCCTTGGCCTTTTAGGAGGTAAGTTCCCCTGACAAATAAGACATTCCTTCACATAATTCCCCCAACCTCTACAATTGTAGCATTCAACATCGAAAGCCTATTTCTTCCCCTTGCAATCACGATCTTGGTGGCCTCTTTCACCACGCGTGTAACAGACTCCCATTCCCTTCAGGTAAGTACCAGGGTGTTTCTTACCACATATACTCCAGCATGGATATTCTAATTTTCCTTTCATCCCCTTATTTATATTTATAGAGTGTTAATCATATCTATTTTTCCCTTTCATTTCTTTAAAGACGTAAGACATTGAGAATTCTGTTTATGTCTTGATAACACATGAGACAATATCTTCTTACGATGAGAAGGATTGTGAGATTAAAGATCGATGGGGAAATGGTTTTAACCCATCACAAAAATCATCGATTTTACTTCTTGGGATACACATATAATCTGAATCATGCCTCACTAACCTGGTAAAGTTATCTTAATACATTGAGACATTCTTATCCTCCTTTTTCCTTAGACTCAGAATTTGGCAATCCACATCTGATCAATGGTCACAAGGAAAGTATTTTTCTAAGAAAAACTCATTAAAATCCCTCCATTCTATATTTTATACTTCATAATATTCTTTTTTGTTTTGAATCAATGACCATCGTTGATCAACATCTCCAGTGAGGTGGTAAACGGCCATGAAAACATTTTCCCTTTCACTACTCCCCAAGGAGTGGAGTATTTTCCCTAAGGAATTTGTCCATTGCTCAGCTACTAATGCATTTGTACCCCCATTCAATTTTTTTGGTTATTTCCTCATGAAGTGATCTAACATTAATCTTCCAATCAGCGGATCAGGGTGTTCCATAGGGGTAAGGTTATTATTCATAACCTGAGTGAGTTGTCCCATTATAGAGATTAGCTGATCAGCACTAGTTGCATCACCATCTCCACTATAATTATCTTGAGTAGGAGGGAAATCCCTACATGGAGTGTGTGCATTGATACAATTTCCATTCCTTCCACTAGGATCCATTTGTAAAAAATGGTGTAAACCAGATTTGTTTATGAATCACAATACATAAATCCAAACTTGTAAAAGACATAACATAAATTTAATAGTTTATGGATATAATCCACAATCACAAAAATGTTTTCATTGATGTTGTATATATTCATAATTCCTTCATAATGGTTTGTAACGATCATTATAATTATCTTAAGCATATCCCCAGGGATTGTCGTAAACAATAGTTTAGCAATTCTCATTGTCATGCACCGGTTTCCATTCAAGTCTAGATCAAAGCGGTGTTTTCGGGTTTTTCCACTAGGTACATCTGTGCCAGAGCCACCTCTACATTCTCGTATCCATAAATGGATGTATTGCTCGAAAAACTCACAAAAACTCTACAAAAAAAATTCTAGGAAGTTCTTCTATACTAATCTGCAATGTCTATCTTAGGGTTATGTGCTCTAATCAGAGTTTATATAAATCTAGTATCCATGGTTTTTACTAAACTTCCTCTAATACCAGCTGTAATTCCCCGACCCTAGAATCCTAATTTTGGTTAATTATTAAGTATTATTGGCATGATCACAAAATATCACGTCTCAAAAGACTGATTAGTTTAGTAGCCTTAGAAGTACTAGATACATTCATAAGGTTTACATTACATCATAAAATTGAAAACTACAAAAAACATTGTTTCCATGGACAACACTAAGATCCCATAGAATATCCCAACATATCATTCATAATATAATTATTCTCATCCTTGAAAAATATAACATAGAAAAGGGTGAGTTCAGATGATATGTATGTAAAACATTATAGCGGAAAATTTCATAAATATGAATAAACATTTAAGGGAATTTACAGAACTAAAACAAAATCCATTTCAACATAAAATTCATAATAATATGAAAATATAAATCAATATAATTCAATTTACTTACTCAAATATATATTCAACTAGTCGAATTATCACATGAAATATAAATGGCCACTTTCAATATGATGGAATAAATAATGCCAAACTTCCATAACCACATAGTCAAGTCCTTGTACCATGACTACAAATAATATATTGTCATGGACTTTTTTCAGGACACTAATTTGTCTCATGAGACAAACTAATGCATTAAGAAGAAATAGTGGGCTCCACCCATCACTTACTAAGTCCAATGTATTCCTCATATGAAAAGGTTTAAACATAAAATAAACATTCGTATTAAAACTAGCATATGAAATGTCAATACTGTATCCATAAGACATGATTGGTATAAAAATAACACTTCCATAGTCAAACATATCTACAAACCATCAATACAATATTGATGTTTTCTATCATAATAAATCAACTTCTAATAAGCTTAAAATCCCTCAATGTATGACGAAATAGATGGAATCAAAACCTTTTTTCAGAAATATCTCTTACAATTTTGAAATCATTTAAAATTCATATTATTATAAAATAAATTACATATTTTGAAAATATTCTTATAATATTTTAAGGGAAGTGTCTACATTGTTATAACTCTGGAAAATAGACGTACCCACCATAATAGTTAAAAAAACATTACTACCATGATTTTATCAAAAATGACATAATGTACCTTGTTTGGAAAATGATAGAAAGATTCCTTTCAGAACATATAAGGTCAAATAAGGGTAAAAATGAATTTATCACATTTTCTAGTAAATAGTAATAAAAATTTTAAATACATTTTTATGAAACATGGATGTGTATGATAAAGAGGTCCTAGTAGATACTTAAATAAAAACAACCTCGGATAATAAAAAGATTGTGATATTAAACCTTTCCTTGTAATATTCCTTGGTCGAGGGTAGGTTAACCTCCTTTATAATAGTGATATTATTGATATTAAATTATTCCATAATCATACACATTAATATGATATCATATATGGTCTTTTAACATTTCTTTGTTAGAAATATTATAGTATTATCGTCTTTTCAGTGTCAGCCGATTTGTTTTACTTTATATGATTTGTTACATAAGTAATGATTTTTATGGATATGATATATATTATTCATATTTATAAATATATTATTTCTTTAAACATTATATTTAATCATCTAATGAAAATTAATCTTGAATGGATACGATGGGTAATGAATCTCATCACGTTCACGGTGACGGTAATCCGCACGTACGCACGAGTGAAAAATATCATTCTTTTGATATTATAATAATATATAATTGGATGGTATATCATATATTCGGAATCTTTTTCATGGTATATTATTTAATTACATCAATTAAACACCATTATTATACTCATCCAAATAATAATGTATTGAATAACAATTACACCACGACGTGGAGATAGTAAGTCGTACGTATGGACATATGATGACATGTCATTCGATGGGTTGATATAATAATGTATATGGTTGTACCATATTTATAATAAAATAACAATATATAGAATATACTAGATTTATTATTTTAGAATGGAAAAAACATGGAATGAAAAAGTTGAATAAAAAAGGAACATGAAAGAGGTGATGAAATATTTACCTCTTCTTCCATTCGATTTGATCTATAGGGATCAATATGATGGATCAATAAAATAAGGAAGGACTATAAGATTAAGGTAGGAAAGTTGAGAGGGTATTTTGTAAGAGTTTGGCCAAGCCAAATGGCTTTGAAGGTGTGAATTAGAGAGAAGGGGGTGTCCCCTTTTATAAGAGTAGTGAGGGGCACCGTAGGAAAAGCTAGAAATATTATTTTATAATAAAATCCTTTTGGTATATAATGGTCCCAAAATGAACTATTTAAACTCTAAGGTAGGGATGTATTGAAAACAATTCATGAAATAGGGTTTTGACAGGTTTGTGTTACTATATTAACATTATCATTTAGATTTAACTCTTAGTTAAATAGTTTGACATATACCATGTCTCTTTGTATTTTTGTATTATATGGTTAATAAACATACTATAAACATCCATACGAATACCATGTGGTTCATTATTGATACATCTATCACTATATAAGTCATTTGTACTTGAATTTTATTTTGAGTAATATTATATCAATTAATAATACAATATTTGTTTTAAAAACTCTTTTTGTCAATTTTGACACTATTTAATAATTGATTTTTTTAAAGTCTTAACAAAATTATTAATTCATTGTAAATACATTTAATAAATCCTAACATGTCATATTAAGCTATAAAATTCGTGTATGTAATAAAAACATTAAATTATACATATTTTAACATTTATAATTCCATTTTTTTGATTCATTCATTAATAAGGATATTATTGAATCATCATCGTGTCATAAATAATTATATTTATTAAATGTCTAAAAATTATAAATAAAATAAAATTATGTAGGAAATTTTTTTATATTTCTAATTAATATTTATAGTCGAATAGATAACATATATAAATTTATGTAAAAATTGTTTTACTAAAAGATACATTCTTATGTCATTTTTGTATTTACATTAACTTAATTAATATAATGTGTCATTATCACTTACAAGTGGATCCATGGGGTCCCCAAATCGACACAAGGATGACCATGGTTGAACATGGAGTAGCCAATAGTTTTATGACACGTTTTAGGGTCATATAATATTATTATAATATGATTTTCTAACCTTATTTACTGGATTCACTCTTTAACTACGGTAATTAAAATATTTACCGAATTAATTATTCAAAATATCAAAAAAAAATTATCTATTTGCACAATTTGGACCTCCTAATTCTAAATATGAAATCAATTTTTCTAAATTCAAAACATAGAAGTTGCAGAAATTAATTTAAAATTAATTCTCTTTCTCAAAACAAAATACGTGTTTTTATGAAATAATAACTATCAAATGATTGACAATTGTTTATGTCCAGTTTAAATGTGAACTTATGTAAAAGGAAAAAAATTAGATTAAATGGTAAAAATATAATATAATTAAAAATTAAATCCACTAAATATTATAATTTATCACTATAATTTATTTTTATTAAAAATGAAGACTTTAATGAAAATTCGGTATTTTTAACTATTTATCAAAAAAAAGAATGTTTTCAGAAAAATAAAAAAAAATTCACTATAAGCTAATTTTGATATTCCAAATCCAAAAATTAAGTCCATTTTGAAATAGAATATTTATAAAATTTCAGAATGTGGGTATTACTATAAAAAAAGCTTGTTTGATTGGTTATGGTGTGTTAGAACTCAATGTTCTGTATGACACACGCTATTGTATTATTCAAAGAGATGCGTACAGTGGAAGATTGGGGTGTTACACAATAAGTGATATTGATACGAAATATATGATTGGTGAGCCTAATATATCTTTTCAATAAATTAGGAAATATTCATAAAAATTAAATGAAAGAAGTATGGACTTAACTAGGGGAGGTTTATCTTATGGAATTTTCTTTGATCAAGCTAATTAAGACATGAGTGAACATAATTAATGAATAAAATGTTCCAAGATACCGACACGTTTTCTTTATTTTGGAAATGTTGTTTTAATGGTTAAATTGATTTGGATTAACATCAAATGGATCTTAATTAATAATTCATATGACTATTTCATATGTTTAATATTTATTCCATGTCATATGTTTAATGGTCTCTGTTTTCATGTTTATACATTATCTAATATTATGATCATTCACATTGATTATATCATCATACTCATATTATCCTCATATTGAAAATGATTACATTAATGTGTTAATGTTTATGTTTACCCTTACTAACTGTTTTAGCCGAAAATTCATATGATTTTCATTTCCCCTATTTGTGAATAAAAAACATAAATGTTTAATGTCTACAAATGATTAATGTTTGAATAATATTATGTGAGATACTGACGATTTTCTGAGAAATAATAAAATCTAGGTATATATGAAAAATGATCACCCAGATTGATGTATTTATTAAATAGTTTTTCATCATTATCTCTAACACTATTACCAAAAGGTCCTTACATCAATGAGTTATACAATATTTGTCCTTCATGTTGTATTTTTTCAATGGTTTTGATTGGTTGACATTTATCCATTTTAGAAATGATATTGTAAATATTACAATTTTAGAATGTTAGATGGGTTTGTCAGTCCATTTATTTTATATAAAAGAAAAAAATTAAATATATTTAATCATAATATATGAGAAATTGATATATTAAATAAAAATATATAATATAATATATATAATGTTTTTTAATAAAACATTTCTCAGTGACCATGAATCATTACATTTTTATTCTTTATAAGTTCAAATTTTTTTATTATATTTTATTTAATTATATTACAGACTATTCCTTGAGTTTTTAGTATTTATGTTATTAAAATTATTTTTTATAAGGGATAAATTCAATAAAAATTATTTTATATAGAAAAAAATTCAGTTAAAGAAAATATTTTAAAAAAAAAATTTATTTTTTCATGTCCAAATTATTTATTCTTATGTTCCTTACATTAAGAATATATATTTTATAAAACATTATATACTTTAGAATATTAAATTTTAAATATTCCTATTATAATAATTTACACCTAATAACCACGTATTAAATTACTATATACCAAATACCTATATATACAATGGTTATATTATATTCATATATATTACCTTACATGTTTCATTAATATTAATCTATATAGTTTTCTTATTTATTTCTAAAAATATTATATTTGTAATGATTTATCTTATTTATATAGTTATAATTTGTGGTTTTATCTATAAAGAAACCCATGAGGATGAATATATCTTACTCATGGTTGTTTAGTTTTCTACTGTTTTTATTCCCCTTATAATTTTGAGAATTGTGATTAATATATCATTCTAAAAATATATTTATGTTTATCTAGTTCTATAATATTTATCCCAATATTATTTTTGTTTAATCATATTAGTACATACATTAATTTATTACAACATATTCAATGACTACAAGGATTAAAAATATCTAGTTTTAGATTCTACCCTAAAAAATAATATTACCCATAAATAATTATTTTCTCAAATCAGAATAGATATATATAAATTTCTCTATTAATGTTTTATGTTACTATGTTACATTAAAAGAATAATGATTCTATAGAGAAGTTGTAACCTATTTTTTGAACATAATTTCAAGTAATTTATCTCTATGTTCTATGATCTCTAAAATTTATTCCTTATAATATTGATCATGTACCTATTATGTAGCATCTGAGTACATTAAATTATATCTATTATGTATATATCTCTTCAGAAGATATTCATGGGATACATCATGCATATTTGGGAGGGTTGGCGGATACCCATGTCAATATTATACTATTCACATAATACTAAAGAGTTAAATAGTAAAATTTATCTTTGTATAAGTGTTCCAATGGAATATCGTAAAAATAACGACTGCTGATTTGAAATGAAAACAAAATTTCCTACATCAAACTAAAAATCTCACCAGTTAATATCTAAATTAAAATTTTTCAACATTTTTCTACACTACTACGTGAGAAAAAAAATTTATTCTTCTCAAAAAATTTATTTAATGATCTAGTCCTAAGTGATTAAAATCATTAAAATCATCCCAAAATGTTATAACTCATCACTTCTTCCAAATATAAAACATTATATTATTTTGAATAAATTATTTATTTGTACTCTAATTCTAAGAGAACTCTATAAATGGTCGATATTGATTCCGACATCATTTAAAATTAATAATAAAATAACTTATTATATATTCTAGAGTCTAACTTATTAATTTATGTTAAAACATTATGGGAGGATGATATGTTCTTATAAAAATATTATTTATATCAAATTATTGTTAAATACACATTCGATTATGAAGGAAATTGATAGTTTCAAATTCGATACAATTAGAAGTGGTACTACAAGTATCCATGAGAGATCTAATTTATATATCATTTCAAGTTTATTATGAGATTAAATCACTAAAATAGTAATTAAATATATATGAATTTATATGTTGATTAATCAAAAACCAAATTGAATTATATCATTTTGATGTTTTTCAAAGAACTCTATGTGTATACACAGAAATGTTCTATCACTTACATATGATTATTGTTAACAAACACATACCACATAAGACATATTTGATTCAAATATGTGATTTTTTCAAATTAAGAATCAAGTATAAAGATTTTACTATACCTCTACTAGGTATCTAACAAGATGTGACCATTGATATTTCAATACATCATTGTACTTCTAGGATGTACAAAAATATTGTTTAATAATAATCATATAATAGCTCTTTATTCGATATTCTTATTGAAGCTACATATATTAATTTCAAAAATATTATAATTCTCTCCTTAAAAATGTTTAGATTAATTTTATTATTTAACTTATTTGAACACATTATATCCACTTTTTTCTGCACCTTGATCATCACATGGATCAATAGTCCACAGTCACTTTTAAAGGATATGGTCTCTCCCTATCTCTTATTATTTTCAGGTATATAATTTGAAAATACTTGATTTTGGTGTTAATATAAATCCTCATTGTAGATACAGTAGTGTATTACTTTTAAGATAGATCATCCACAACCTTTTTCATGTTCTCATTATTGTAACATATTATGAATTTTATATCCTTTTTCAACACTAACTATCCACTTTGGTACATGCATCATTAATTCTATGTGAATACATAATTTAATTGTCTGTTACTATTATAAATTTCACACTTTATACTATATATATAATTCCACCGTATATATATTTAAAAATTAATAATTTATTAGTAAAAATCATGTTTTTGTTCAATTTTATATGAACCATTAGTTCATTTGGGTAATTATCCTCTTCCTTATAAACTTTTATAATGTATAATTCTAAGCACTTCTGTAAAGTGTTGATGTATATAATAAACTCTTTCATACAATAGGGTAGTGTCAATACAGTTGTAGTGACCAACCAACACCTAAGAATATTGAAATTGGTATTACATTAATACATCCAAATGTTCATATCTCCTTTATTAGATTACATTGTTAATGGTTTTGAAAAAGATAATAATTGTTTTCATAAATCATCCATAGTATACAATTAACTAAATCAAGAAATGGATAACTATTATGTTTTTTCCATTAGTGTATTATTTTATTGTCATAATAATATAATGATCCAACAATATACCCACATTTATTATTACATAACCTATGACTGATACATCTTATTATACAAATTTATTATTTCCAAATTCATCTTATAATTTCATAAGTCTATAATTTCATAAAAATACACCAATACTATTTATGTTCATTATTTTTCTTAGAATATATAATAATATCATATATAAATTATTCAATAAATTTATTGATGTAATATATATAAATATATACAATATTCAACACATCGATGATTCTCATTACATCCTTTTTAGACCTAAAATGGTTCAGTATTAACTTAATGTATTCGTATCATCTGTATAAGGTATTCATTAATATATCCTCCATCTGAACCCTTGAATGATTTAATACAAATTGATGATAACCCTTTTATAATTATTTATACCTATGAATTTTTTATTATCATTCATTAATATTGGATATTTTATAGTTATTACTTATTATGTTCTTCTTAAGGTCATGATAAGAAACTGAACACATATATATAAATATATTTCATAATAATGAAGATCATTTTACCCAATTGAGAAGCACATGGTTGTATTAAAATACAATAATGATTATCTTATATTATCCAATTTATTTAATATAAATTAATTGGGACTATTCTATGATGGATCTTGGTAATTGGAAAAGAATCATATTGGAGATTAATTGAAAACACTACATCAGTTTCTAGTGGAAAACTATGGAACCATAATAAAAATAAATTAATGTATTCACAATGTACTTTAATAATTTTAGTGTTGAGTTTTCGAAACAATTTTAGGCAAATGAACTTCATTATTGGGTAATAATACCCATATATGGGATGTAATTTCCATAATGTTTACATAATCATCCATCCAATTATAGATATTCTTATGTTGGATTAGGATATTCAATTCAACTTCCCAATCTAGATAATTGATGTTGCCTCATTGTTTATAGAGAAAATTCAGCCAATAAACAACATTAAATTATAGATAAAAATATTATCATAAAGAATATTCCTAAAATTAACAACCAAACAAGATTTTTATACTTATAATAAAATCATAAACTACTAGATGTGTTATACTATAATTAAAATTTTAATCCCTGGTCTGTTGATTCAATACATTTAGAAAAAATTACATAAATGAGTGAGTAGAAAATACACAAATTAGATATTTATAATTATTTAATTATATTAGTATACAAATTATAAACTCATCTAAATGATTATTTGTATAGATTAAATAAAATGAGAAATATTAGTCTATGTATTAAACTATAATATCTTTATTATGTAATGGTATGATTAGAGACCCAATTGTATGTTTTTATTACCTATGAAACCACTATTTCAACTTATTAATCCTTTGGATCAATATATATCTCTTTTGGGATATCCAATGACACTCACTCTAGATTCATCCTTGATTCATTGAATTTTATCTTTGTATTATTCTTATCCAAATCACTATAAAAATGTAACCCTTATTTCATTCTAATTTATAAGATAAAATTTAAATCTTAAAACATAAAAAAAAATCATGGGTATTATTTATATATCACTATAAATAGACCTCTATAATCTTATTTGTTAGTGTTTTTTGAGATTAGATACAACAAATATTTATTTTAGAATACTGTGACCCTTTCTCCATAATCATACATTTGAACACCCTATAACATCTTAGATATTGAATCTTTATTATTCTTTTTATAAATATAATATAATATTGATTTATTTATAAAAACCAATCAAATATTAATTAGTTAATTTTGAAAAATTCAATTTTATATAGTAATAATTTAAATTATTTCATAAATTATAATTTAATGAAATTAATAATTTTTTAATATTTTGAAATAATATTTGATTTTTGTTCAATATTTTAGATTAAAAATAATTCATCTATAATAGTGAATTTATTTTTTTGAAAATAATTTATCATAAAATGAATTATTTGATAATTTTTATAGGAAAAATTAATTTGAATGGTATGTAAAATTTATATAAAGCAGTGATTTGAATTACAAGTTATACTATTTCAAATATATTAATGATGATAAGATTAATAATTATAATTTAAATATGTAGAATACATGAAATTATGAAAATATTAGTATATAATATTTTAGAATGCATTATTGTGAATAATTAAGTAAATATAATATAATCTATATATATATATATATATATATATATATATTATTTTTAGTGGATTAGAATTAATAAAATTTCTAAAAAATTAGTATTTTATAATTTTAAATTATATGATAATTATAAAATATATGTATGTATATATGTATGTATTTTTTGTAATAGAAATATTTATATAACATATTTTTTCATTAAAAATAAAGAAATTATATATGATCCTATTATTATTATCATCTAATAAAATAACAATTATATATATGTAATCAAAATTTTCTAAAAAATATATTATTTTTATAAAATGTAATAATTTATTTGGCCAAAATATTTATTTTTTGAAAAAAAAGGAAAAAATAAATAAATAACAGAAAAATGTAAAATAATCAATTGAAATAAATTGAATAAATTAAGACAATGAAAAAATGTTAAAATGAATATGATGAAGTTAAAAAAAATAAATGGATAGATTATGATAAGGGTGAAATCTACTATTCAACCTCATTTACATGAAATGTGGTGATTCGGTCTTGAGGGGATGGTTGAGCAAGGTCGACATCAAATTATATAGATATAGAAACCATATATCATTTGAATTTAAATATGAGTGAGGTGTCACAGTCATAGTTATTGATCATGCATAACGGCCTCATGTATGAGATAAACTTCTATTTAGGGTTTTTTTAGGATATCTGGGAATGTAGAAGTCAGAGATAATAAAATCTGAGGGATTTTGGATCAATTCTGGATCGAACAAAGATAAGTGTCGAATTTGATATCTATTTTAGATAGGTGTTACAATATCCAAATATATGGTATTTATTACATGTCTTTCTATTGTTAGAATTTTCTTATTCATAATTATTGTACCTATTATCGTTGATATCACCTAGTCTTTGGTTATTAGAGGTTTGACCAATGTATGCACCATTTCTCAACAATTTCAACTGAATTTATTTTATTTTAATGATTTCTATAAAATTTAACTTATTGGAGAATATATTTTAATCAATGTTACCAACAATTTTTTTCACTAGTCAAATTATATAGATGGATTTTTAGATTTTTCTTTATTGATGTAGTTATTTTCCACATTGATTTTGTAGTTGAATTAGTACAATAAATTTATAAAATTATGTCACGACCCCCTCCCTCCAACGATGCCCCCCTGAGCTGGAAATGGTGGAAGTGAGATAATGACCCCCGAGACCCGCCTTCAATAGGTCCCGGAGTAGTGACTAGCACCAAGGGTATATAATCACACACATGATGGAAGTCATTACACTTTTTTTAATAATATCAGGATATATGATAGTAAATCCCAACAAAATCAAAAGTTGTAGTACAGTTAAAACAAAAAAACCATTCCCATTTGAATGTCCGAATAGTAAATGATACTAATGTAAAAGAATGCCCAAAAATATGTACCAAAGGAAGGAAAATAGAACTAGGAACTGCCCCAACATCTGAACTAGTATGGACCTACATGATCCCTGAAGTCATCCTGGAAACCTAAAAATAGTTTTATATATGTAGGGTGAGCATACAATTATACTCAGTAGGGAAAACCAAAGACTCTCGTGCACAAGTGGGGAGGCATTCTAATACCCGTGATAAAGGAGATAACTGAAACACCTAACAAAGAAAGCAATCCACCCAATCCTCACCATGGCATAGTCCCCAAATTACACAATTCAAGTAATGTATAGTAATATCACATCGATATTTGGGTACCCAGCACCACTTTTCCTCTGGTTATTGAAGACATCCTACACATCGAACCTCTCCCTCCATTCTCACCACAGTCTCACTACCACACCCCGCACGCACACACCTGGGCCACAACCACCATCCCCCCCCCCCACAAACACCTAGGCCGTAACAACATATCCCTCTTGAAAAAACCTGTGCCACAACATCTACGCATAACCATGCCCTCAAACACCTGGGCCAGAACAACTAATGCCACATATGATGACACACGGGCCTCATCATGAATATACTTGGGAAATGATCTCCCTGCACACACATGGGCCAACCACCACAACTACCCTACCTGAAGAATCTTAGAATATAATGGACTTCTGTCCATCACATCCTACCTGAAGTGTCTTGGGAATTTCAGGAAATGAGTAGAAAAGGAGTTAATAACCAGCCATTCATAGGATTATTGGAAAAAAAACCCTCCCCCAGGAAATGGGGGTGTTTGGCACTACGTTATCAACATGGGTGGGATTCGAATAAGAAACATAAGAACTACAATTATATTTATAGGTAGCACGAACCCATCCCATCCTAGGGTTTCTAAAGACAACCTAAGCACAATACTCCCATGTTACTATTCATTCACCCCATGAGCATCAAGTAGAACAACACACCTCTTACTAAAATAGAATAGGGAAAATTCCAAGTTCAAGCAAATTATTCAACAGGTTCTTGTTCCAGTTGGTTAATCGGGGTGATCACACAGGGATTGTTGTTCACTAGATATCCATTTAACCAACCGAGTTTAGTTGATTAACCAATTTACATGTTACAGTTATTTGATCATCACAGAATATATGGGTTTATTAGTGCACAAGGAAAGGCCACAAACAGCCATGATTTTCAGTGATAATAAGCCCATACAATTCCAACATATAAAAATTATAAAAGAGTACAACAGAAACATCGATCACACCCACCCTTTATTCATTAAAATTCCATTTGTATTCTTTATTAATGTTTGGTTTCATCCATTATTGAAGAAATAGTAGTGTACCCCCCCTGCATGATACAAAACATAGAGAGATGAAGGAAATCCATACTTGGTTGATCAAGGATCGATGTTCATCTCCAAGTGCCAAGAACTGGGGATGTGAGTCTTGTAGGGGAGGAGCATCGGGGAATCGAAGGATGAGTAGAAAGGCTCCGAAAAACACGCACCACCTTCCTCAGGAAGGGAAACTCCAAACGCATCAAGAAGAAAAGGAGACCATCAAAGAGAAAGAAGAAGAATAAATTCCCGTGCGATATAGGGGCGAGATCCCATTGTCACGAGATATTGAAATTTGAACTGCTTTAATGTCAGGTTGTGGTTCTCCATGCGGTTGGGAAGTTACGCACGATGGAAATAATTGTAATTTAACAATTCTCCTCTGAGGGGTGGTCATAACGGCTATCCATTAATCAGTTTTCTTTAATAATAAGGAAATACGTAAAAAGGGAAGAAGTGGAAGGTACGGGTAAGGGCGTTCCACTGAGGAAAAACCACATGTTTTGTTATGTTAAGGGTTCCCCATCTCTTAGGGGATTTTTGGATATAATTTATGGGCTTTAAATGGATTTGAAAGGGGTTATTAAATCATTTTTATGTCAAAATATATGTTACGGGAGTGGGAAAGTCGAGAACTGGGAAAAGAACAAAGGAGGACACGATTCCATCATGTACGATGTGCAACCGTTATGGTGCCACCACAACTGGTGCCACCGTTTTGGTGGAGCTGTGTTTTGGAAATGGAATGGACCAGGTGGGTCTGGGCCATTACATGTTATTTGGGTAATAAATTTTATATCTCTTGTTCTTTAATAGGAGGAGAAAATAAGATTTTAATAATGAGTGTAATAAGTTTATTTTTTATTTTTTGGAACATCATTAATAAACACATATATATTTGTCAATGGTTAAATATTTTGAAATAAATTTAATATTTAATTACACAAAATATTTATTGTGAGAATTTTTTTATGTTGGGAATGAATAATCTAGTGAGGAAAATAGTAATGTCCTAGTTTTTTTCCTTATGTTTTTAGTGATTAGAGTCTGAAAGGGTGTAATGTAAAATTCCCCATTTTTATCTCTATGAGTATGATAGAATATGGGAAGGGAATCTGAAGGGTATGAAAAATAAGAACCATTTTTGAAACAACATTAGAATCAGTTTTTATAAAATTATATTTACAATGGTTTATAATTATTTTTACACAATGGATTTTATTATGAAAATTAGATTTCAATAGAAATATCATTTTTTGGAGGTTATTACTTATTTATTGTAAAAATATTGATTTTATAGGATTAAATTTATTGATAAGGGAAATAAATTTTCCTAAAATTTAATACATTAATGATTTAATATCAAAATAATATATTATAAATAATTAGATTTATAATTTAAAAAATTGTGTGATTACTTTATATGCTATTTATATTTTAAAATTTTTATTTTATTAAGGAAAATATTTCTATTGTTTATCTTAAAATTATTATATTATTTTTTGAATTTCGTAAGTTCATTTATGTGTTTATTTTGTATGATCTTTTATTCTATATATTTCAAAATAATATCCTTATTTGTTATATTATGTTCAATGAACTTCTTATAGTTGTTTGTGTTTTTTGAGATAATGAAATATTATTAATAAGAAAATTTTATAAAATGTAATTTATAATAAAATTATTGTAATTTAATATCATTTATTTTATTTATTCACATTTAATGAAAGAAATTTATTATTTTAAGTATATTTTCAATCTATAACATGTTTTTAAATATTGCAGGTCATTATTTTTGGAACATTTATTATAGATTACAAGATATCATTAAAGGAAATGACCAAATCTATAACATAATTTCATGAATGCACTAGATTAGTTATATTGATTATTTTTTTATGAAGATATTATTTTTATGTTAGTACTGAAATGAATTTTTTTTTAAAAAAATATATATAATCTTATAAAAGGGGGAATTTATTAAAGATATTTTTAAAATTATAGTTATATTTATTGAATAAAATATGGATTTCAACTATATGTTCTGAAAAAAAAATTATAAATTTTTTGCGTTAAAGTAAAATTATTTTATTTTATAAAAATTGTATAATTAATTTTTAAAAATTTTAAATATATTGATATTGATAAAATTGGATCATAAAAATGTTTTCTTATAAAAGTGATCTAATATATGTGTATCATTCAAGAGAAAGGGGCTTTGGAAGTGAACTTACATCCCAACCGATTGATGTTCTACTAGTTAATTTTCTTATGGCCATATAATTTTTCAAATGATCAGTCAAGTATGATGAAAATCCTTAATTAAATTATTATTTTCTAAATCATTTCATATGATACATCCATGTTTTTAAAATAACATATTTTTGAAATAAATTTTCAAAATATCTATTTTATAACGAATTTATATATCATATAATTATAATTTATATAATTTATTTTAATATTTTTAAAAAAAGTTGTTATTAAATGGTTTAAACTAGTTTTAAATCCATACTGGTCAATTTATGTCTCATTCCAATATTTAAAAAAATCACAAGAATCTTATTAGTTCTTACGTATAATCCTTCACATAAAGAGTCAACACATGTTATTCTAATAAATTTTTTTGAATATCTTTTCAAGTCTAATATATTTTAAAATGTTGTCTAATTATTTAGATACTAGAATAGATAATGTAATATATTGTATAAATTTTTTTATTTTTTATTGTATTATAATAAAAACAAATATGCAACAAATTTTTAGTAATGAATTTGGATGTACAGGTTTTAGGCTTAACTGTTAGTATTAGAGGAGTTATTTGAAAAAAATTTGAGATTATATATTGTCATTTGCCTAAAACATAACCAACATGATTGAATTTTACTTGAATATTCATGATAATTATGTTTCTTTAAAATACTAGTCATTCTAATTTTAAATATGAAAGTTTACAATTTTCTCATGTTTGATAATTATATTGCGAGGGAAATATTAATTTGTTGGGGGAGAATGTTACATCTGAAAAATTTTAATATTATATTTCCTCTTATTAATTTTTTTTAAATATGATTAATTTTTAAACAAAACAAGCTATTCATAACGAGTTAATATTGAAAATTTGTAATTATGTAATAATACATTAAATTATATAATCAAATTTACATAATGAAACATATTATTTTCAGATGATATGAAATATGATTTGATATTAAACTAATTTTTTAAATTATAATCACTTCATCGATAACCATTTTTTATTTTGTTTAAAATATTTCATTATAAAAATAACAATTACAATATGTTTTTTATAAAAACTAAATTTTAACGGATTTTAAAATTATAATAAAATTATTATTTTCTATTTTATTTTATTCTTATAACAGTTAATAAAAATGATAAATATAGTATATATAATATTATATATATGAAAAGAAATTAAATTATGAAAAAAATTTAAATAATATTTTACCATTCACTTTTTTAATACTTATATAAATATAATATAGATATGTTATTTTTTAGTAATGATAGTTAATAATTTTTCTTAAAAAAATTATATATAATTATGAATTATAATATAATTATAATATATATATATATATATATATATATATATATTTGAATTATTAAAATAATGTAATATATTTATTTATGAAAAATTTGAAAACTAAATATAATCATATTGTTATTAAATATATTTTCCAATTACAACTAATATATATATTATAGAAAATATTTTAAAACATTATATTGTTTTTATAAAATATACTAATTTATGTAACCAATGTATTTCTATTTGGAATGAAAAAAACAAATGGAACAAGAGAATGAGAATAAAAAAATGTTTTATAAATTTTTATTTATTGAATTAAATTTAATAAACAATAATAATGATAAACTGTTACAATGAATGTAGTGAAAATTTGAAATATAAAGAAATAGATAAATGACGATAAAGAGAGATTAAGGGTTTACGTTTATTTATGGGGAAAGAGGGGATATAATCTCTAAGGTAGGACGAGTGAGGTCTCATCTACTGTACACCAATGGAGAAACCATGTTTCTTCCAAATTCAGCGTCCAGTGAGGAGTCATAGACTTATATATGAAGCATTAATATAAAGACCATGTTTGAGATCAACTATAGTTTTATGGTTTCGATTTGGGAGATCTGAGACATATGGATTCAGTGATATAGAGAATTGAGGGTATTATATTGGGTCAAGATCTAATGTTGATGTGCATATAATGAATTATATACATTAGGTGGGTGTGTGTGTATCTAAATATATGGAATTTATTACCCATTGTTGTATTCTTTAATTTTTCTACATCGATTTTTTCCCACCTATAGTTATCTGATGTCCCTTTTTTTTACATTATCTATGGTTTCTCAATGTGTAATCCTCTTTTTAATAGTTTTGGTCAAATTTATTCTGTTTCATCAATTTCAATCACAATTTAAAATTGAGGACTATATTAGTTTGGTTGTTTCTTTCAAATTTATTGAAGGTTAAAAATTGGAAGATTCCCATTTTGATTACACTATATTGATTTCTGGAATATCTACACATTCTTTAAATTTTCATTTAGAGATGATTTTTATATAATTAATGGAGATAAAATTTTCTCCATGGTTTGTCATCAATTTGAGGAGATGGTCCGATTTAAATGACAACTATAATATATTTATTTAATCGTATTTAAAAAATATTTAGTAAAAAATTTAAATACATGTATATGGTTAAATATTTCAGAATCTAATAAATATTTAATAACTCATAATGTTCAGTGTATACAAATTTCAGTACTGGGAGAGAAGAGCCTTTTGAGGAAAGGAAAGTGGAATTGTTTTTCTATTATAAATTTTTAAGTGAGTAGAATCTAATGAGTTAGTTGTTCCATATTCTTCCTTTGTTTATAATTTTGTGTGTGAGAGAATACATGGAGACTATCTGATGAAAATTAAAAAGAGGAATTATACTACCAATAATATGAGAAATAATATTAAGAAAATAATATAGATGGTAGTTTTATTTTACTATCAATATAAGGATTTTATTTTAATAAGAAAATTTTGTTTGTATTATAAATTTTTGAAGGTATTAGTTATTTATTTTAATAAGATCTATTATTTATTATAAAATTTATTTTTCGGGTAATGATTGTATTCAAAAGCTTAATTATTTAATTTTTTTTTTAAAATACACAATTTTAAATTTTATGATTTAAAATTTTATTATGGGAATGATGATTTTTTATGTTTTTTAATAATTCAAATTTATATTTTCTTGAGGAAGATAATTCAATTTTATATTATATATTCATTTTTTTTGTTTTCTTGAGTATGTAAATTTACTTGATCTATTTTTTTAAATAACATTAATTCTATAGATTTCAAATGAATAACCATGTATGTAATATTACATTCATAGAACCCCTTATAGGTGTTTGAGTTTTTCAATATTATAAAATATTATCATCTAAATATATCATAGAGTGTAAATATATTCAAAATTATATTAATAAAATATATTTGATTTTATTTGTAGACAAATAACATAATATAGTCATCATTATATATATTTTTTGTATGTACAAAATGTATTTAATTAAAAAAACTTTATCATAGGAATTGTTATTATTAATTCAGGGATGTTATAAAATGAAATTTATATTATCCATAAAATCATTTAAAAACTATACTATTCTAATTTTACTGAGATTTTTTGTATTCTTATGTACATTCGATGTAACTAAGTATATGAAATAATTACTTATTTAACAAGGTATTTAATGAATTTTTATAATGGTGGCATTATATAAGAGGTTGTTAAATGTAACATGAAAATATTTAAAAATATATATATTTCTCTACAAAAATTTATGAAATGAGATTCAACATAGGTAGGTTATAAAAATTTATTTTATTTTTTTGAAAACAATTTATGTAAGTTTTCAAATGTTTTAATAGATTGATATTGAGAATATAAGATCTTAAAAATGATTTCATAAAAACATGATCTGACACCTATTTATTTTTTATGATAAATTGGGAATAGGTAGTTAACCCCATCCTCATTGAACTATCTTCCACCGATTATATTACTTGTTTAAATTTTATTTTTATTGGATCTATCAAGAATCAGGATAATAAATAAGAATGCTACTATTTTAAAACTTATTTCATATTTTATATCTAAGTGTTTTTAATAAAATTATTGGGAATTTAATTTCATAAATAATTATTTTAAAAATGTTTTATAAAAGAAATTATTATATTTTCTATAATTTAATTTATATGATTTATTAAAAATATTTTTTAATATATGGTATTACACTTTATTTTTAACCACAATGGTAGATTTCATTCTGATATAATGTTTTTATAAATATTTTTGAATATAACATATAATTTCTTAGAAATTCATCTCTACATAATGATAAATCCCATCTGAAGGAAAATAAATGTTTTGATTGATTTTTACTACTATGATAAATTGTATGATGTTTCCTAATTATTTAAATCTAGATTTGAAAAAGTCCAATATTGAATAAAAACGCTTTATTTTCTTCGTCTATAATTAAAAAATAAAAAACTGAATGATTTTATCATTGAACTAGGAAGCGAGAGTTTGGGACTTTACACCCCCACCGATCAAGAAAAAAAATATAAAATAAACTTGTCTCCAGCCATGGGGATGTGAAAAATAATGACGTGACCTGACGCATCATTTTTGATAAACAAAGAGATGTCAATTAAGTTAGTATAAGTAAAAATAGTAAATATAATAGGTGGGGAAGAGATGAAGATTTGGATTTGAGAACAAAATCAATATATAAAATCATAACATAATTATATCGTAACTTCTAAAACAAATTATTAAGACTTAATAAATCTCATTGGTCTTTTGTTTCACAAAAATTATATAGAATATGAATGTCAATCATGTTAAAATTATAGAAATCCATGAAAATTTAACAATAAAATATAGAATAGTCCTAAGCCTATAAAATTAATTTCTTATGTAATGGAATATAGTTAATTCCATCGTCATATAGTGGATTTGGTTCTTTCCCTATAACAAAATCATTATAGATTGGTATCACAACCTAATCCAATAATCATAGTGTATTGGGTTCACTTCTCATACCCATGAATATAATATCCAATGACATTATAAATTACCCAATTAATTCAAGGGATATATATTATAGGACTCACTCCTAAAAATATATTTAAACATATATATAGATATATATCTTTTATATTTTATAATGATCATATTTAAAAAACATCTATAGAGTAAATATTTCATAGGGAGTAAATGGATTTCATAAAAACTTTTATAAGGAATTAAAAAATAATCAAGATAATGACATTAAAGATTTCATTAATAGATAAACCATATGAATCATGATAATATATAATGGATAACGATATATGCCGAATAACATTGAAATAATTTTTACATATATAGAATCACATGAAAAATTATTATAAAATATTTATGAAAAGAATATAAAATATACCTCTTATGTTTATAAAAATAAAAAATGAAATATTAATAAATTAGATAAAAATAAAAATATTTTAATGATGAATAAATATTACTCTAAATAATTCAAAAAATTTATAAACAAAACCTCTTTAAAAAAATTATATTTTCAGTTAAAATGGATAATCCTGAAGGATAATTTGATTGAATTGGGTTTATATAGACAATTTAATATATATTTTAAAATAACTTTTTATTCAAATACATGAATATTAATTAATATATTATAATATAGTGAATTTTCTACTGTGTATCATTGACTCGATAATGTCTATAAAGTATCCACCAATAAGGAATTGCATAGTAGTCATCCTCTAAAACATATGTACTATGATCTTGAAAAAATTATCCTAATAAAAGAAAATAATGTAAGGTTATATATTTTTTTATGTACATATATAGATGAGGAAACAAATCATGACGTTTATAGCTTTTTAATACCATTTAATTGATGGTTATGAGGACAAATACACAAATTGAAATTCCACATTTTATAAGTTTCATTGAATATTATTTTAAACATACAGGTTTATTGGTTTATAGACTTAGAATTACGAATAATTAATATGCATAATAGCATACATCAATATATTCTTTAAAACCATAATTCAATATTCATGTGGTGAAGAAGGATATGTTTGGTGAATTATATGTGACAATAAATTAATTAACAAAATAGATGGGATTTTCCCCTTCCAATAATAGAAGAATAAATCCAATGTCCATTAAATGAAACATTATTATGTGATTATGTATATAGATTTTTTGTTCTCTCTGTGAGTTCATTTTAGTTACATGATGAAAGATATAACCGAATATAATTTTGATTAAAACATTATGTCCCATATTTTCTTTTATATGAAGACATCAGGATTATATTACACAGTAAATTTTTTTATAATTTTTTTAATTGTAAAATTGAATTATTTGTTTATGGGTGTTTTGAATTGTTGTTATAATATACCAATTAAAAATAAGCAAACCCACGTGGTTCAACTGAGAAATTATATTAGTTGGCCCCAAAAAAATTTTCTCCTCAATATTGGTTATATCATATTTTAAATTTAATATTTTAATAAATATTATCCAATAGACTAAGGAAAAAAATTTCTGTTATGTGGATTCTATTAATCCATTAAAAGTTTATTCCAATTTTTGATATTTGTGAGTTGAATGTTAAATAAATATTTATTTACCATTTTTTATTAATTTATTAATTTAAATATTTATTAGAATAATCATATGTAAATATATAATTTATTAAGAAAAGATTAATTATTTTTTGTGATTTGATAAATGTATATGAGTATTGATAGGTTAGGTTAAGGTCCTGAATATAAATGATAATGTTTTCCCAATATTGTTCAATATAATATTAATTAATTATTTTATAAATGATATATTACTGCCAAAATATTTCATACATCATGAAATATTTTATTTCTATTATAATTATTTTTATTGTTGATAGATATAGTTATTACATGTAATATAGTCATTAACAATGGGAATGAATGAAAAAACTAATTCTCAAAACATATGTACATAACCCCATTTATATTATTTAATAGTGGTTGTGAAATTTCATGAGTGCCAAAATTTTTTTTCAAGAGATAATTTAATAAATAATTATATTAAATTCTTTAAAATTATTTCATTAATGGGAGTATATCATCTTTTCTTCCATTTATAATTAGATATAAAAATGGATAATCTATTTATCCTAAAGGTATACTTATTATGATAAAATAATAATGATGAAATATTATTGGAATATATATGATTGCAACAATAGTTATTCATAATAATTTTTCCAGTTTCGTGGAACATATATTTACTTGGCTAGAGGAATCGTTTTCATTAATTATCAGAAATATGAAAAAAAATATCGATAGATGATTCCTCAATAAAGAATGAATTATCTTAATAATTATTTTTAATATAAATTAATTATAAAGATGTATAAAATTATCTTATCCAAGAATTATTTTGTTGTTGTTTTCACAGACTTATCCACATTTTATATTAATAATCCTCTGTAAAAATTTTATTCTTATGGGTCCAAATAATTCAATTATACCTAAAAACATTTATTATATTGTAATCATGAATTAACATTTTCACATATTTTTCTAAAAATAATATATATATATATATATATTGAATTAGGCTTTAAAGAATACTATATTTATTAATAATCAATGTAACTAAATATGTGATAAAAAGATGAAAATATTTATTTGATGGAAAATATTTCAACTAAATAAATGTAAAACATGTTCCCATAAATATTATCATTACATATGAATAATAAATCGATTGGATGGAAAATCAAATGATTTCATATAGGTCTGAGGAAAATATTATTATTTTTTGAATAATAGGATATTTTATGAAACATTATTACATATTATAGAATTATAATAACAAGAGTAGATAGTCACATGTAATGAAAAATAGTGCAAGAGAATCCAAATCATTACTCATAACATGCAAAAAATCACATCATCCTCAAACATAAAATAAAAATCAATCGTAATGATTTACTTGGTAAAATAATCCAAATATATAATCTTTATCAGTATTAAATTAATATAATTTACTTAATATATATTACATATATGTGGTTTATTTTGATCATCATTTATATGTAATTTTAGATGATACATTCATGTTATTTAATGGAGGGGTAGATCCTTTTTTTATTTAAAAAATTCCTCCTGTATATATTTTTCATTTTTTGGGTGTCATTTATTCTAACAATCCTTATAAATTCTCATATATATTTAATTAATAGTATAACAATGCTTCATGTTAATTTAATTCAAAATGAGCATGTTTTAAGTAAAATACTGATATAAAAATCTTTTATTATAGTGACATTTTATTTTTCAATCCCAAAACCAAAACCTTATTGAAAGGGTAACTTAATATTTAATACCATATATAAAATGTTTTATTTTTTTGGTGATTATTCTTGTTGGAAACTGTTATGATAGAACATCATAATTTACATAAATAGTTGAACAATCCAAAATAAGAACATGTTCTACCACAGAACGAGTAACTATTTAGAGTTATATGAATCTAACATATTTTTTATTTAATAATATTGATGTTTACATAATATTTTTATTGGGGATAATGATATTGTATAAAATATGATATGTAATGGATATTGAATAAATGGTGATCTATCTGATACATACAAAAATAGAAATGTTCCATATCAAAATGAGTTCCTTTATGATGAATTATTTTATTCAACGTAACAGTGAAAAATTATATGAAATTTGATAGAGGAATTGAGTATATTGAATTGGTTCAGTATTAATGAAAAAAATAATGTAAAAAAGCTTGTTTTATGTTGTCTGTGGATGAGCCCTGTTCATGGAGGGCTTTAGTGGAATTTCTAAAAATAAAAATTCCATAATTTGTAATTAATATAATTTAATTTGGAAGAGGTTACGAAGTAGAATATATGTATCTTTGTGTGTTTGTGTGTGTTTCATTTTATATGGACTATCGTATTTCAAATGGTTGATTTTTTTATTATTTCTCTCAACTAATGTTTTCCCATTACAATTCCTCATATAATAATTTTTTTATTCTGAAATATAATAAAATATCAATTTAAATAAATTAAACGAATAATCATTCAAAACCCATATGTCCACAAAAATGAATCCATAAGTAAAAAAATTGAGGGAAAGCTTAATTTTTTCCATTGAAATATAATTTAAATAAATGATTTCATGATATTCCCAACAAAAAAATAATGACTTTATTCTATAATATAATTGTTGATAATTACATTTCTGCCTTGAAATATTACATTAGATTATCCTAAATATATATCTATTGATTCTACCTGTGATATTATGTCTTAGATATTTTATATTATATATTAATATGTTTTCATAACACAGTGACATGATGGATAAACATTACCGCCAAAATCGGTTCTAATAAATAAATTATTCTCAACGGTCTTTTAAATAATTTCATAAAGGGTTAAATAGAGACTAATTTTCACCATTATATTTTATATTGATCATATATATCGTTCCTCAACTATGATTATCATATATATTCCCCTATAGATATTGACCTTACTATAAAAACATCACATACAGGTGAAATCACCATGATCACCTAAAATATAACATGGTATATAGGTTAACTTTATGGTTTTAATAAAATAACATGGGATTACGTTCATTTATAAGATAATTTTTCCATTTATCATGCATATACATCTATTCTGTAATACATAAATTTATAAATTTATTAATAATATAAAATATAAGTGTTTATTAATATGAAAAATGTATCAAATATGTTTTAAAATGATATAAATAAAAAAATTTATAAATAAAGAGCACATTAGGTAAAATTAAATCATAAATATAGAAAAATATGATGAAATAACATCCATAAAGACTATAAGATTCCCACAACTAAGTCTATTTCTCATTTCTATGATCTTATGAAGTATATAATTCACCTATTGATCTACATGAACCCAATAATAGAGACACAAAACATATTTGGATGTGTAATGAAAATGAATACTTCAATTTATTGTAATGATATTAGAATTTTAGAAAACCATCTTTTATGTATTCTGAAGATATTATATTTTCATATGATAGGAACCCATAGACTTCTCATGCTGAATTGCTGTGTATTTCTTGGGAAAATCACATGATTTTAGGGATCTTTTGTTGATGCGGTGGTTCCCTCATGAAATGTGATCCACCAATTTTTTGTGTTTGGGTCACGGTTCCCTTGAAATTTGAATTTTGAATGTCCTACCCTTATATGTTAAGGTGTAATGCAGTTTGTTTCCACTCTACCCTTAATGTGGGTTTTATGAAAATACAAAAAATTATTTGTAGGAAGAAAAAAATTATTCGAATATATGGAATAAAATTGAAATCGTATAAGATTAATAATATTAATAGTCAATATATAGTAGGTTAAAACGTTTCATTTGAAACATATATTGGTCAACGGATTTCCAAACCTATAAATATATGAATTATGGCTCGCAATGGGTAAATAAAAAGACTATGGTAGTATTAAACCCACGAATGGGATACCATCATCCCATCTATTAGGGGTACCATAATCTATCTATAAAATTGGGTACAGACAATATCATGTTAATGTAATCATCTAGGAATTGACATAATCTCATTCCTTGGATGGAGGGATTTCACCCATTCCACTAGTAGGGTAACTAAACACAAAAATTTGGTTTGGGGGTTATGAAAATTTTATATAATATATTGTTAAAGTTAATACATTTTCCATAACCTAAATTAAATACTTTTTTCTCTGCCTGATCATGAACATGAATTGCAATAATGGTATTTTCACGAATAAACATTCATATTCAACCTTATAGATGGAAAATGTGTGAGGATTTAATTATTTCTCTGACATTATCATCAAAATTTCAGATGGGTATAAGGTTGAGGATAATAATTAATACCCCACAACACTATCTCTATTGAAATGACCCATCTAAATATTTTGATCCTATAAATTGATAGAGAATGTCTACATATCCTAAATGAAAAATAACACATATAAGGAAATGACCCCTCACATAAGAAATTAATATATGTATATTTCTATAACATTTATAGACTAAATCTTATCAATGGGAAACTATCACATTTCATTATAGAAATAACATATCAATTTTATAATATCACTTAGAACAATCTAAACATCAATGAAATCCACTTCTAGATGTACTAAAATAAAATATAAATTAAATAATTTTCACATAATTTATAGATTACCAACACTATATTCACATCATACAATAATTGTCAAGTTTTCTTGAATATTTTTGACGTCCCCCAAAATTCTTAAATTAAATACTTTTACATACATCTCATAATCCATCTCATCTCAAAATGGTCATTTTATAAAAACTTTCTCACACACAATATATATTTAACCACATTACCATGTCATAGATTCCATTAAATAAATAAACTAATTTCTAATCTCCATTGAAATTTTCATAACAATTACACCATCCAAAATAATTATTTTACTCTAATACTAAAGAGATGCAAAAAAATTGATTTTTTCAATTGTTCTATTTCAGAATTCATATCATATTTTGACATTAATTAATCATATATTCATCATATATAATTTTCATATTTGTATTTATTTTTTAACAACATTAATGTTTATAAAAAGAAATATAATTACAATTTTATATTATTTTGTATTAATGTAATAACATAATAAGTTGATTTATTAACTATCATCATATTTTACAATGTTATCATGGTTTATTAGAATTTACATCCAAGTAAATATGCCTCATTAAATTAAAAGTTTGACACTATGATTCACTGTTATCTTACACTTTTCTAATTCAAAAAATAAATATAACCAAACATATTAAGAAATTAAGCCACATTTACTACAATAAATCTTATTATTTTCAATATCATTTTCCTTTTATGATATATATTCGATCACTATCATTTAAGAAACATTTATTATAATTCACATTAATTGTTTTATTGAATAAAATATGTAACTATATATGTCATGAAGAAAAATCGATGGTTGTCGATCTTAAAAATACTAATTTTTTTCAAACGGTGGTTTCATGGTATGAAAACCAATGAAATTTTAGTTAATAAAATAACATGAAGGGTAAAAAAGTATAAAATAAGGGACTCTTTTACAATTATTTTCATAAAGGGGAATAAAATCAATAGGGATGTCATCCAACCAATTGATGTCCTAGATGACCTCATAATTTGTAATCCCATCCACAATTGTTTTTTCTTCGTAAAACACATGCATAATGATATGATTGAACTTCAGATCTGAGTGAAGGAATCCATCCATCGAGTTGTGAGTATCCACACAATATGTACCATGACATTCTATAGAGCTTTCATGTTGGTGGTGGAATCTCATTCAATCCAGATGTTTTCCTCCCTTTATTCCTTATAAAGGTTATTATATTAATAACACTCAACATAAGTTCCTCCAAAGATGATAGAAAGCCCAAAGATCCATATATGCAAACATGTAGGTTTCCAAGGTGGTCCCTATAAAATACTCCTAATCCCTTGGGACCCTGGTTACCATTAAAGGCCCCATAAAAATAAATCTAAATTCATTATAGGAGAGGAAATCTTTAAATGGATTTAAAAGTGTGTTGTGGATAACTATAATTACCTTCAACATTAAGTTTCTGCAAGATGCACAAACCGAATACAAATTTTTTCTAGTATTCCAATAGAATGGAATCATCGTCACATATGGAAATAGAAATACACACCCATCCTTTATGAATAATTAATGATATATTATAATATAAATAAAAATTATTTAATATGATACCACATTAATGAGATCATATAAATTATCGAAAAAAGTAACTTGATCTGGTGATATGCATCAAAAAGTGCATAATGCATAATATGAGAGTAGATGGAGTCCAAAAGTAACAATATGTAATTAAATAAATCAATAATTTATGTCAATATAAATTAAGATGTATCACATAAAACAAAAATATGATTAGTGTATTCCATATACCGATTGCATATATTGTATTTAAAGAAAATATTGACACTAAAATATTAAGGAAATGTATCAATGGGTACCCAGTTGTGGGAAATTCTGCAAAAAAGAGTGATTCTTGAAGGTTTAATCCAAGTATTATACAAAATTTATCCATGAAAATTCAGTATATATATTTCTATATAAGTTTCTGTAAAACTTTTAGAGTCATCAATACCGTTGTTAACAGGTTCCCAAATTAAAAATTCATTACTGTAGGAGAATGGCTATTAATCTTTAACATGATTAACGATACTAATAATATTAAAAATATGAATACACATGAAATCCTTTATAGAAACCCTAGTGTGATTAAGTAAATGATAAGAATAAACCATATAAACTAGAGGAGAACAAGTCTTGTTATCTAACCAAATGTTCATAGATTAATATTTGGTAATCATCTATATTTAATTCTTCATTATATTGTAGAATGATTTTTTAATAGAATGATAGATTTAGGATTTCATATGATAATGTTTAACTTTATTTAGTGTTCCAAGGAATCATTTTTTGTTATTAAAATATCATATTAAAAGTGTTATTTAATGGAAAAGACTATATGAATGACAATAGAGGGATAAATTTAGTCATTTAATAAAAGTACAATTTTTATCATCATCTTGTTTTATAGATAACATAGATATATAATTTTGAAAATACAAAAATTATAAAATTAATAGTTTAATAATTTCATACTTTACAAAATTTAGTGAAAATTAATATTACCAAAATTTGATTTATGTTTGAAAAAAATCATACATTTGGTAAAAATAATAAAAACTACTTATAAATGACTGCCCATCGGAAATAAATACAAAACAGGGATTTAAGATTTAAAAATCAACTATTTGACAGTGGATGTTATAATGAAATAATTTAACCCAAATGTTATAAGAAATCCATCCTTGATTCAAGGTATCTGTGGATATAACATATCAACACATATCCATGAAATTGACGTGAATTCTGGTCTATCTTTCAAATACTTAGATTCCCTAGACATAACATTCTAGTAGGTACCACTTCTATAAAACATAATCTTGTATTTTTATTTCAAAAATAAATTTGTTGATCACCATGATGGAAAACAATTCCCTCACCATCAAACATGACTCTTGTTAGTATCACCCAACCATGGAATCCCTTGATAATGAGGTATTAGAAACAAAATAATTATATAAAATATATAATGATTTCTTAAATGAAACATAAAAAAAAATTTCCCTAACTATAGAAAAATATAAATTAAATTTTAAATGATTAAAATCTCTAAATATAACTAGTTTTATAAAAACATTTAGTTGTGAGAATGTTTTAGAATACCCAATTTATATACATTTATTCTCTAAAGATGGATTTATTTATTTGAAACCCTCCAGCTATATGATTATACATTTTTTAAGAAATCTTTTTACAACATGAAAGAGAATTTTATCATCATCCAACGAACTCGTCAATTCATTAGTTCTTCTAATGAAGTTAAATGTACAACACTTCAGTTCTTCTAATCTTGTTCCCTGGACATTCATTCTAAGTATCTCAGGAGAGAATTTATTTAGAAATTAAATTCTACATAATAAATATATAAAAATTTAAAGGGAAAATTTTTCAAAATAAAAATATTATGAGTGTAATTTTATTTTATTAACAACGGATAAATGATTCTATAACTTAATGATATACCTATTTGATGGTATTATAATCCTATTTGAAAAACACATTAGAATAAAATATGAATATAATGACATTATATAAACTTAACATAATATATTTTAATTGATCTACCCTATAGCGATAAAATAAAATATAAACATTTTAAATAAAAAAATATTGAAAAATACAAAAAAACGAAAAAAAACATTTTATTGCCTTGTTGAAATTCATATTAAATTTTTTAATTAATATAAACTTTTATTAACGACATATTATTTAGTAGGGATAAAAATATTATAATATTGATAAAAAAATCTCCACATTTTATAAAATAATGTTGTCCCACCTATGTATAAAAAATAATTTATATTTTGAAAAGTATACAAATAAAAATATTTATCAAAAAATATAAACAATTTTATTAATGTTTCGAAACTTCCCTTTCATTGGGATATGAGATAAAAAATAAAAAACACATATCTCATCATTTACGCCACTGATATATATATAATGATATTTTTGAGAAAAAAATTAGAAATATATGAATATATTGATAAAATAATTAAATTGAATATTTTGTGTTCCTATAAAAGAATTGAAATATCACTCATAAAATGATATACATATATTTAATTCAATGATATAATATAACATTAAGATTCAAAATTAATATGAATTTGTGGTTAAAAATTATATTGTGATTTTTTATTTTAAAATAATTTCATTCCATAAAAGCTTACAATTCTATATTAATCATAAAGTGAAATGTAGACTGTATTTTTTATATAATCATGGGACTATGATTTTTTATTTTCATATTATTATTAAATAAATTACCATTAAACTCATCAATGAGATTATATTTCACTTCGAATAATTAATCACGATACTTTATTTGTATATATTAATGCACAACTAACTTCATCATCTCATTAATTGATGGATTATATTGATCAATATTTTTTCCAAGATCAATAATGACTTCATAACATTAATAATTCCCTTTTAATTGTATTTATAGATCATTAATAAGATATAAATTATAGTAATTAACATTCATTGTATAAATGTACCTTGATCCCTTATATGTAATGATATATTTTATCAACTTTTTAGAGTGGTTTTTATTTTGTACATTGAATATTTGAAAAAATCATTTACTTTCAATAACTAAGTATACCATATTAAGCATATATATTTATTTTTGAATTTTCAAAAGAATATATTGAATCTTTATTACTTTATAAATTATCCATAGAATAAATTCAAATAAAATATTAATATTATTTATTGAAATATTTTATGAAATATTTATCTTTTTTTATAAATGATGAAATGTCTTATTTAAATAGAATATTTTATTCTGTTATCCTAGTATGAAAAAGTACTATATGAATATCATGAAAAATATATTTCATAGAGTATAAAAATGGAAGGTTTTTATTGTATTACCAATTTTGTCCTGATGAACATAATGAGTTTGAGATAGTTTTATCCACTTTTTTTATAATTTTCATTAAATGAGAATTATCTTTGAAGATGATAGTGATTTATGTTCTAAACTGTGTATTTTTTATCAATTAATTAACAAAAAAGGAGATGTTTTCTAATTAAGATATGTTACATTATTATCAAAATATCTTTGTCAATATATATAGATTTATTGTATGTAATAATAAAAAAAAATCAATATAGCTTAAATACATTTCAAGGATAATTTTAATGAAATAATTCATGGATTTTAAAAGTATTATTATCATCCAATCTAAATTATGTAAAATATCACACCCAATATAAAAACTCAAACTTTCATCATTTTTGCAATCATCTTATGATCTTATTATTTTTCCAAAAATAAATACTCTTTATATTTTAATTATAAAAATAAACCCTCATTTTTTGTAATATATTTAACAAAAAAATATTAATCTTACTGTGATTTTCAAATTATCTTAGAAAGACCACATAGAGATAAATTAGACATATCTTTAAAATAAACCATTTTTATATTCATTTCATCATCTGATTCAGATAACTGCTCTGTCATATAAAACACACAAATTAACATGGGATTGAATGAATCATAGTTTCCCATAATATAGTTTCTAATTTCTATCTTTTACAATTAATCCCATATTAAAATATGTGTTCATGTTTGTAAAATAATATAAGATATATCAATTTTAAAACATTATTCTGAGGGTTGAGATTTATTCAATAGATATAATGTTAATATAAGTAGCTAAACTGTTACTTGAAACTGTAAGTGATTTTTTTCAGCATTGATATTAATTAATCTGACATATATTCAAGCCCATATACATTACTTGATAATAATATATTACTTTAATTATTCTTTGATAAATTTTGATCAAATTGTGGAAGATAAATAACATTAACTTTCACTAGACACACATTATTAAAAACCAAAAATTTAAATTTCTTTAAAATATTGATTTTATATTTTGTTGAATATTTTGAAATACCATTTATAAAGAATAAAATACTTATTTTCATAAAAAATTTATAAAATTAAAAAAAATTATATGTAATCAACCAGTGTTCTATTTTGATACACATCTAAGAAATATGGTTTTAGAAAAAAAATGAATTAATTCATTAAATTTTTAAAATGACAATATTCTAAAATTTATTTAAATATAATGGTTGAAGACCCCCCCCCCCCAAATAGTTTGAATTAATGTACCCTAAAAATATACATAATAATAAATTATTTACACATTAATAAATGATATAAATTCAAAAAAATAGTTTGTTTTGGAATAACTAAAAAATTACCATGCACAAATAATATTAGTTCATCATCTATTGGGATGTGAGAACATTTTTTTAGAATGGATGTCATTGAGGGAAATATATTTTCAAGTGATAATGTGTTAGCATAAAGAATCTCTCATACACATATTATCATGGGTTTTTACTAAAAATAAGAATCCATCTCCCTTTAAATAAATACATGCATTCATCTAAATAACATACCATTGTTGATTGAATATATCATTTACATGTTTCATTATTGACACATGGTATGATTTGATAGAAATGGTCGTTTTTATAGGTTCTAAAATCAATTAATTTATATCTAATTATATATTTTGTTATTTTAGGAATATATTTAGTATATATCATTTCAAATTATTTTCTTCCATGAAATTGATTTTTGAAAATTTTATAGAGACATAATTTGTAACACTATCTTTTTACCTTAGTTTTACAATAAATAGATATGGATGTATTGCAAGATTCTTTATTCATACAATAATTATAATTTGTGAGAATTTATAATGAAATAAAATTTTATTTTAAATTATATTTTGATTTAACAATGAAATATTTTCAATATATGTGTACAAATCAATGGAAATATTTATATTCTTATTTTTTATATTTAATATAATTTTATTCTAAATAATTATACTTTCCATTTATCACTAATAATTCTTGTGATAGATTAAAAAAACCACATGTATTTTTTATAATTTTTCATTCATAGTAAAAAATGTAATATAATTCTTATACTTACCTGACTTTTTTTATTTTCTAAAAAAATATTCTTCAATATAGTATAAGTTATGTAATGGTTCATAAATGAAATTTATACATTTAAAAAATAATTTTCAAATTAATCTTAAGTGTTAAATTATTTATCTCTGTTAGAATAATGTGATGATTCATATTCACTATCATATGTATACATTAAAAAATTTATATTATGTTTCTTCCAATATTCTCATATGTTTTTAGCACTATTTTACCTTAAAAAAACTATTCACATTTCATAAAAAATTTATATTAACTAAAAAAACCTATAATATTCTACATGTTTAATAATAATGAATTGTTTAAGTATAATTAATGAAAATATAGGTTACCTAAATATCAAAATGATAAAATTAAAATAGTTTAATTTATTGTTTCTTTTAAAATTGAGAAATTAATTTGAAATTTTAATTGAAAATTTTTAATTTTTTATTGATATTTATTGTTTTTTTAATTTATAATTCTCAAAATTTCATTAATGGTAAAATTTCCGATCTTTTAATATCATGTTGAGATTTGAGGTTGTAGGAAATGTGTAGTTTTTGTGTTATGGGTATTTGGAAAACTCAAAATGCATGCATATTTTTGTAAATATTCATTATGGATTCATGATAGATTGCAATACAAAATCTTTTAAAATATAAAGTGCTAATAAATTATGGGATTTAATATATATAGAATTAAATTAATATTATATGAAATAATTTGTTATAATTTTTATTTTTGTAATTTATTTGATAATTTTGTGGAAATTTTTTATTCTTTAAGTTATAAAATATATTCAATGCTAATAATTACCTTAAACCATGAACAAAAACCACATATCCCACCCATAGAAGGGGTCATCTTCCCATTAATGAATCCAAAAGATCCAATGAAGACTGGTGAGGTGTTATGCCTCAAAAAGGAGGCATCAATCTCATCTGGAGTGTGATTATGTAGAGTACAGTATGCATAGCCTGGGATAAGTCCAGCTCAGGATATGTTGTGTGTATGACCCATGTATGTGTGAACATTAATTCGGGTGCCTAATGTAGTACATGTTTCAGAGCCGTGTACAAAATGTGTTTCATTATAAATTATCACCACTCACATTCTCTATTTTTATGTGGTATAATTGATCCTAGATATTATTCAAATTTTACATATACAACATCATCTTCTATTTTAGTCATGTACCCTGCCTCAGACATAAGGTGCCACCATCCTCATCTAGTCATAGGCTTCATCTTAAATCACCCATCATCCTCGGTGATAAAAAAAAATTTTCCCAATTTTTTTGTTTGTATAGTTTACATCTTCCACACCCACATCCCACGTGACTTTCATCCATACCAAATATGGAAACACCCAATATAATGTTATTTCGAATAAAAAATATATTGGATATCGATGATCTTATATTGAAGACAATGTTTATCCAAGGAACTCCATACATCATTAAGTAGATAAAAATATTCCTATTAATGACGCATTTGGACACCACGGAGGAGCCCTGCTTCTTGGCTAATTGGTAACGTTGTTTCATTGTTACTTTTGTTTTAATTATAATTAATTTTAGTAGTTTATTAATAATTTTTCTTTTATTTTTTTACACAAAATATGTATGTTATCATTTATGTCCCACCATTATTATTATTATTTTTCTTATCATTCTTATTCTAATTATTATTATTCTTTCTATTTTTATATTATTTATTTATTTTCAATTTATTTTTTATTCTATTATACTACTCTCTCTACCCAACATTCTCTCTCTATGTATATATATGTTTCTTCCTTTATTATTATTATATATTTTTATGTATTTTTCATATATTATCAAATATATTTTTTTTACTTATTTTCTTCATCTATTTATTATTATGAAAGTTTCTTCTTATAATAAACATTTACTGCAAAACATGAGTATTTACTTAGGGTAGTTATGTTGTGTTTCTATTCATTATGTTTTTCAATTTATATTTTTTATTTATGATTATTGTAATCAAGAGTTAATTTTATGAGTGACATGATTTCCCAACATGAAACTAACCTCAAACACACATATATTTATTTTTTATCATTTCAATCGCTTCTATTAAACAAAATCTCTTCATTTTATGATGTTAATCAATTTACTGGATGAAATGACATGGGATTAAGTCAGGTCCCGGAAGGTGTCACATTCTTGATTGAGGTGCTTCATTAACCTTGATTCAAAGGGGATGTGGAATATAGTTTTATACATGCATTATACATTTCACAATCACTTAATAGATTAATAGTATCTTAATATAGTTTTATACATGCATTCTACATTTCACAACTATGGTCATCCCCTATGACACAGTAGGAAATAAATTATTTTTTAAAATTCCCAATGCCTTGTGTGTATCATATATCATTAAAAAATATAATTTATGATTCATATTTTTCATCATAAAACACTTTAAAACGAATAATAAACTAATAAAAAAATAAATTTCAGATAAATAATGAAAATTTTATATTCAAACTATGTTTTGTAAACAAAAAAACTTTTGTTTTAATTTAAAATTTTCTATACCAAATAAAAACAATTTCATTTAAAATAAAAAATGTGATACCAAAGAACCTAGAAATAGTATATATAATTTTTTTAAATAAAAAAATATTTCTTGTAATGGAATATATATATTAAATAATCATTATATTGGTAAATAATGACAGTCTCATTATATAAGATAAAAAACATTCTTTCTATCATTTTTAAATTGTGAAACAATTCACTACAAATATTCCATTTGTAAAAAAATGATGAAATATAAAAATAAACTCTATAAAAATATTATTTACATATATATATGTTCATATAATTTTTTATAAAAATAGGAATGTTAGGAAATGATATTTTAAGGAAAAAATAAAATAATGAATTTTTTAATGAAATTTCATTTACCACATTGTAATAATTTGAGTAATAAATACCACGAATGAATAAAAATAATTATAACATATAATATGAATAGAATAATTAAATTCTGGATATAACATGTCCAACATTATATATCTAAAACTCATAAAAGAATATTTTTATATGATATTAAAATATGCATCAACGAAAATAAATTGAGACATATTTCATTACCTTGAATCTGACTCATCACTTATGTTATTTATATTGCTGAATACTAAAAATAAATTCATTATATAAATGATTAATAAACTTTTTCAAATAAATTATTCCTTTTATTTCACTTATTACCATGTTCTATATAATTATATAACCAATTTAGTTTACATCTTATGTTTTGATGATATTTATCATATATGTACAAAATGAATTGAATAATTTGACTATGATCAAAGTGTTCATTTTCAGACATCTGCTAAATAATAACAATACAATAATTATAATTTTTATATGACAATTATACTTTTAAGGAAAATCATGAGTTTTTTTTAAATGAACAATATTTCTATAATATAGGCAATAAGACAATAATATATATGAATAACATTTCAATTTTTCTATGATTGTTCTGAAATGAAGTTAAGTAATTTTTTAAATTTACATAATCATAATCATATAATAAATACCATATTTTTTAAATAGATATATATATGTATATATATCTATCATCCATCTGTTTTAATGATAAAAATTAATCACATCGATTCATGAATGATGTAGTCTACACATACGCAAAAACATTTGTATCATTTTTATGTGTAAGAATGAAAATGATATATTATATATTAGTGATGAAAAATATTTCATGAATAAAATAATAATTTCCCATATATTTCTCCTTATTACCTTTCATTTATGCTGATAATGAAGAACTAATCTCATCACATAAGGAGGTCGTAGTCTTCCATAGACACATGCAACATTATTGTATTCCTCGCAGAATGAAATTTATGAAATCATATTTGATATAATAAAAAATAATTTATTTATTTATTTAAAATATATTATACATAATTTTAATCCAATATTATAGAAATCATTCAGATATGATTTTTGGAAAAAATTACATCGGTTCTCGAGCTAGTAGTCTAACTTACACATGAATTATGATTTTGTATCCCATTTGAATGGGAGGAGACTGAATTTGGTTATTAAATTAAATTAATAAATTATTATTATTCATTAAGCATGGTTGAAAGTGTTTAATAAATAATTAATAATTTTTTATAGTAGATGAAGAATAAATAATTATTAATGGTAATGCATAATGCCTCTTCTTCAGAAAACAACCATTGGTTACCAAGAATTGCAATCATATAATGAATTTCTTATCATTTCATGGTTTCTATATATGTGTGTATGGAATTATGTAAGTTATTTTCATAGGTCCTGAAAAATAAATAAGACTTTTAGGGTGTGTGGTGTAGATGAGAGTTGGTTGGATTTTAAAGGTGAGGTGGTTGACACACATATAATTTACCAAATGAAAAATGGGTATCAAATTTTTTCAAATACCACAAGGCTCCATAATTTTCCATTCATGATACTTCTAAAAATAGAGTATTAAATTTTAATATAAAGTGAATTTTAATGATTTTTTATCTCATTTTAATTCTCATATGATTTGTTTAACCTCATTTAAAATTGATATTTACATTAACTCCAGTAATTAATTATTATTATTATAACTAATAATTATGTTAAAAAATAATTGAAAATATTAGATAAGTTAATATTTTCTCATTACAAATATTAAATGCATTTATTCAAATTATATTTATCAATTTCATATATTTTATTTTAAATTTCAACTAACATAGATGATGAAAATGTGAATAGTCGTAAAGTTTATTTTTCTAGGAAACATATATTTTATATTAACTCTCAAACTAAGAATAATTTTCAATAAATATTTATATTAATACATTATATATAGTTAGTTTAAATAAATACTCATTAATATTTGATTTATTTCATTCAATAGGTTAGTTATTATGGTTTATAAAACATCCAATCTATATACACAATAATAATCTTATACTAATATCCAAATAATGTTTATCAAAAATAAATTAAATTTATTAAATATATCTAAAAAATAATTATGTTACATTATATCATAATAAAAAAGTAATGGGAGCTTAAAATTTCATAATTTTTTTAAATTATAAATATTTAAAAAATACATGTATGTCAAACTATTTACTAAAAAATATATATATTCCAAAAAAACAAAAAAATGAACCATAAGTTAATTTTATATGGTAAATTAAAAATTGATACTTAATTTTTCCAAATTAATATTCTAAAACATACAAATTTTACTTTATAATTAAATATTATAATTAATTATTTATAACAATATTAGATTTCTTTTCGATTTATGAAAATACATAATATTTTTATAATATATAAAAAACCTAAATCATATTTATAATCATGAAAATGTTTTATTATATCATAGAATGGGTTTTTAAATTACCTCTACATTTTGAAAAATCAGGTCCATTCAAAATCAACCACTTATTTAAAAAGTGAGTGTAAAAACCTAGAAATTTCAAGGAATTTTTTTTCCTTTATTGCTTTGGGATTTTATGAGTACACAGTTTTTGAAGGCACCTGATTCAGAGGCCCGGTGTGCCCGGAATCAATTTTATAATTTTATCCTGGGTACGTTCACTGAACAAATGAGCGGGTTTTCCTAACTTTTGAACTGGTGCTCGGAATCAAAATTCGAGGACACTGATGGAACCGTAGCACTGGAAATTTCTTAGGTAGACCTTTTCTGGAGTTGCGTTTGCTCGGGTGATGTTGTTAAATAAATGGGTTAACTGAAGAGTAAAATAAAAATTTGTCCTACAATTTTTTATTTATATTCTAAGTAGTTTTAACCTATGAATTGATGTTGGAGTGGGACCCACTAAATCCTAACACCACATAGTAGGATATTAGTGAGGTGGGTCCCCGACGAGCCCCACCCCTTCAATTCCATTAAAACTCCATTTTGAAATTTAATATTGTAAATCACCCACTCCCCCACTTAAATTGCAAGTCAACTCTCACATTAATTAGATTGATTAAAGCTATTCAATTAAATTAATTTAGAGTTTGAAATTTGAATTTTTGGAATTCATGGAATGTGTTAATAAAATAATTCATCCTTATTTTATTTGGGGGATTTAGTTGTGTGAGGAGATTGAGAGAAAATACACAAAGCCATAGGGATCTTCATCTTCTTCGTTGGAGAACGTGAGGAACACCAATACTTCGATGAAGAATGTTGTCGCTGCAAGGAGAGATCGACATTTTGTATCATCTCCTCTCATTATCCAGTGTGTGATGCCTTCCCCGATGAATGATAATGCACCTTCCATTGTTCTTCTTATCATGTCATAGGAAGGGAGACATCGTTACTCCTCCGACGATCACTGTCAACTTGTACGGAGCCTCACCCCACGACACCGCATTCCGCGATGCTCATCGATCGTCAACTCGTTATCGAGATAAGGGATTGTTTTTATGTTCGTGACTTATTTTGGCATTCATTGTGAATTTATTTAGACGCATGTTATCAAATTAACGGGAGGAGGTTGGACCGTACAAACTGGATTGTTTTTATGTTTGTGGCTTATTTTTGCATTCTCTGTTAATTTCCATAGCCGCTTGTTATCAAAATAATGGGAGGAGGTTATTCCGTAAAAACACGGATGATACGTGTACCCTTTTTTGATGTTCAACGTTGTGGTTTGGAACGAAGGCGGCGCGGTGCAATGACACCATGCAGGAACGAGGAATAACACGCGGTGAAGGAGCGCAGCGCCGTCGCGCCGCGCCGTTGTGGCCGAATGAAGCCACGACCGGAGTGGAGCGGCAGTGAATGGGCACAGTGCCGTCAAGCCGCACCGAAGAACTATGGAGGGCCACATCCGGGGCAGGCCACTGCGGAGGGGTACGGGCGCCTAGGCCAGATTGGTCACACCGGATCGGACCGCCCTCACCGGGTCGTAACCCCGCGCTGGGTCGGGCTGCGCAAGCTGGGCCGAGGCGCGCCAGCCGGGCCAGGCCACGCCCAACTGGGCGGGACCCGGACTCGGGTCGGGTCAACCCGGTTTGGGCTGACCCAGGGGGTCTTGGGTCGGGTCGGTCCGAACCCAAAACCCCCTAAAATCAGACAGCTTCGTTCAAAGACCCATAGCATGGGCTACGGACCTCCGATTGACACACCGTCAGTTGCGATGAGATCCTTGGATTGAGATGGCCGTTTCTATGTTTTATACTCATGGTTTCAGAACTCTTTGGGGATTGGTGGGTTGGTTCGAACACGAAACCAATCGGGCCCTCAGACTGGAAACACTTATATTGTGAGATCCGGACGTCCGATTGATGTGCCATCGACCTTGTTGGATTAGTCTTAGTGAGATAGTTCTTTTGGCTTACTTCGCTCGAGGTTTGGACGCAGCTGGAGTATGGTCGGGTAAATTTTGACTTAATAACCAACCGAGCCCCTAGGACGAAAAATCCGATAACTTTCAGACCAGACGGCCTTTTCAGGAACCATCAGCAGCATAGGTAATAATGTTGAGAAACTGTCCCTATGAGTATACCCTATGAGAGTTCAGGTTACATCTAAGATACATTTGGGTTGGTTCGTACACAAAACCAACCGGGCCCCGAGATGAAAAGACTAATAACATAGAGACCGTGCGTCCGATTGATGTGTCGTCTGTTGTGTTGAGATTCCTATGACATGGAAGTCCTTTGGGATACTTCTTCATGGAACTTTGTGACACATGGTGTATCGTCAAGTAACTCATTGAGAAGACCCTCTCAGGGACGAGCGAGTGGAGTACAGAGAGAATGTAGCTGGATGAGACTTGACGACTACTGATCGGTCGACTCGGAGTGATTCAGATAGCCTAGTGGGGAGCGCTTGGTTGTAGCGGAAGACCCATGATGGAGGAGCGCTTGGTTATAGAGGAAAACATGTGGTACTCAACAGAAAGAGTATCTCTATAGGCTATGAGGTATAAAAATTGGTTGTAGCGTCTGACCCATGGTGGGAAGCACTTGGTTGTAGCAGCAGGCCCATAGTACTCGACAAGTGGAGTACTACATCAGTCCAAGGTTAGTGGGATGGGCTTGGTTGTAGCGGCAGGCCCACTGTACTCGATAGAGGAGGATTTCTCCAGTAGCTGTGGTTTCGACCTCATGAATAAAATCCTAGTCTTAGCTTAGTATTGACTTTCAATCTTTATAATAGATGTGATTGAATTGATATCCTGTGTGGATTTGATCTTGTTTTCTTGTGTGGATTATGTTATGTTTTCCTGTGTGGATTGGGTCGTAATTTCCAGTGTGGATTAAGTTATACTTTCCTGAGCGTACTGGGTTGTACCTGAGCTCGTGAATTGGAGATGAACATGATTTTATGACCTCGGTATCTGTATGGGAATATACCTGAGTAGTGTTGGATGTTATTTCGTGATTGTATATTTTCTTTGTAGTTTATACTAGTTGAATTTTGTGAGACCATGAGGGTCTCGGGGTCCCTAATGAGTATCGTTATACTCATCCTTGCACAGGCAATGCACGCACTATGTTGTGTTAGTTTCAGATGACGGGCAACGCTGGTCGTGGTTGAGGCTTGTGGAGTGGGAGGGAACCTAGAGGTGGACTATCAGGTGGGATGTACATAGAGAGGACAACCAGACCCGATGAGCTGACGAGACTAACTGTACACACCCTCCAGGTGGGAGATCCGGAGGAAGACATAGTGGTTGCATCTTGATTTCTGTTGTTGTAATTTCCTTTCAGTTGTAGCTGTTCTTTTCAGTTGGGTTTGTATTCTGGCCCATTTACTTTTCAGCACTTTCTTTTGTACTTAGTGTTTTCTTCCGCATGTACTCTATTGTGTTTTTTACTTTTATATAGGCAATTCCTTCCCTTTTTATTGGTATTTACACCTATGGTGATAGTCTCCATCACCTGGGCTTTGGAAGGCAGTCTTGGGCTAGTCAGGGCACGGGTCCCGAGGATGGGTCTTGACAAATGGGTATCAGAGGAGTCGGTTCTAAAGCATAACTCATGACTCTGATAATTCTTCTATGTGAAGCAATAGTGTTAAGGGTATTGAGTATGGTTATCAGTCTAGGGAGTCCAGTGTTGGTTCAGTGGCCAATGTATCCATACACCAGGACACTGACATCTAATTTCCGACTCAGTGCACAAAAACACTGATTGCATGTGTGTTTCAAAATTTTTATTTGTGATTACTTTGTGTCAGCTCACCAGGTATACTGTTTGGACCATGGCGCACTTGTTTCCTTTTAACATGGCCTCATTATGGCAGCTAGCTAGTGTTCTGAGTGTTGTACTAGATGGCAGCCCACCAAGCGACGAGGCCTCTATGTAGGGCCCCATTACAGCAGAGGCACCAGCGGTACCTCTACCCGCTGAGCCACCGATGCCACCAGCCCTAGCAGCTGAGAGTGCACATCTCCATAGTGCACTGCACGAGTTTTAGGGTCAGAGACCACCCAGGTTTTGCAGAGAGACGGACCCATAGGCAGTCGAGGATTGGATAGAGTCTGTTGTTCGAGTTTTCAGATTGGTAGGTATTCCATCAGACTTCATGGTGATACATGCTTCCAGCCTCCTTCAGGAAGCATCAGGCAGATGGTAGAGCCTAATGCTCCAGGTGCACGATGAGGAATCACTTCTGTGGGCAGACTTTGAGAGACTATTCCGGGCAGATATTGTACTAGCCACCATTCAAGTGGTGCGTATTCAAGAGCTACTTCATCTTCAGCAGGATAGCATGATGGTGGCACAATATTCAGCGAGGTTCACCGATATCTCGTGCTACTCAACAGATATGGTACGGGACCCATTTTTCCGGGCCCGAACCATAGAGCAGGGGCTCAGGCAAGAGATTAGAGCATCAGTTGTTTCTCATAGCATCACGACACCGACATGGGTGTTAGAGCGAGCCCTCTTAGTGGAGAGTTTCCTTGCTGAGCAGTCTCCAGCAGTAGGACCCACCACTAGGTGGAATGCGGTAGAGTCTTCTACAGCGGTCATTAGACATATGACGTAGAGGTCCAAGAGGACCAGACCTACAGGTGGTCGACTGCATGACACATGATCATGTGTGCGAGGCACCCGAGGTGGGGAACAACTTACCTAGAGCGGATAGTGATACTCCTGTGGCAGTGTTGGTCACAAGGCATGTGACTGTCTGACCATCCATACAGATGACCAGAATATGAATGAAGGACTACCCACACAGAGGCAGAGGTTCGATCGAGGCAGGGGAGTTGTCCGTGCAGCTGGAGTTGGAAGACGCTTCAAGGTGTTGCCACCACCACCACCAGGAGATTTAACCCGACCACAGGGAATAGGTGGACATGGGAGAGATCAGCTTCAGGCATCTAAAGAATAAGACTATGGAGCTCTGGAAGATGGTGGACAAGAGCGGGACTAGTTCCAGGCATGGGACCATTGATCTTGGTGCTTCTAGGTTCCTTGTTGTTGTTTGTGGTTGTTGTGTGTCTTTGTACTTGAGCTGTAGTAATAAAAGACACTTTCCCCTGTGATGTTTTCTTCCACTCTTTTTGTGTACTGAGAGGTTCTGGTTTAAACGGTTGACATGACCCTCACTTTTGAGATTCCTACTGGAGGGGACCCAGTGACCACACACTGATGCTGACAGTGTGACTCAATACTTGGAGGCGAGAGTAATGGTAGGATCATTTGGTAGTAGCGTCGAGGCCTTACAATGTCATCCATGGCATTGATTAGTATCATTCATTTCAGGATTGACTGTATTAGGAAAAGAACGTGGTTCATCCTGGGGATGAAATCAGATTTATCTTATCGGCAATGAAGAAATCTTAGCAGCTCTTGCAGCACCAGAGAAGGTCCAGGATATCCAGGAGTGGATGAATACTGCACAGTATAGATAGATGTTCTAAGCTGATAGGAGACATAAACCAAGAGAGTTTGAGGATAGAAACCAACTTTTCTTACGGGTCTCACCTCGATGTGGTTTATGGAGATTTGGCCCGGGTAGCAAGTTATCTCCAATGTACATCAGACCGTTCTAGGTTCTCAACATGGTAGGTGAGGTTTTTTACTACTTGACCCATCCACCTCAGTTACACCAGGTGGATGACATCTCCCACGTATCTCAAATGAGGAGATATGTGCTGGACTCGACCCATACCATCGATCACGGAGAGCTGGACATGGATGACGAGGCTACTTTTGTAGAGGTTCTAGTGGAGATCGAGGATCGACAGGAGCAGGTCCAATGTGGATAGATGATTCCTCAGGTGTGCTTTCACTGATATCTTGAGAACCTCCAGGAGAGAACATGAGTGCGGAAGGCTTAGATGCATGCTCAGTACCACTTTTTTTATCTTAGTGTGTGTTGAAGGTTTACGGGGACATAAATCCACGATGTGGTAGTAATGTAAAGACTCAGAAATTTCATGGAATTTTTTTTGTAATTTGATTTGGGATGTTATGATTACGCAGTTTCCGGCAGAACCTGATTCCGAGGCCCGGTGTGCCCGGATTCAATTTATGATGTTTATCTCGGGTACATTCAGTGAACGAATGAGCGGGTTTTCATAAATTTTGAACTGATGTTCGGTATCTAAATCCAAGGACACTGATAGAAACATAGCGCTGGTAATTTCGTAGGAATAACTTTTCTAGAGTTTAGTTTTCTTGGGTGATGTTTTCAAAAAAATGGGTTAACTGAAGAGTGAAATAAAAAATTTTGCTACAATTTTTTATTTCTATTCTAAGTAGTTTTAACATATGCATGAAATTTGGAGTGGGACCCAATAAATCCTAACTCCACATGGTGAGATATTACTAAGGTGGGGCCCACATGATCCCCACCCCTTCAATTCCATTAAACCTCCCTCTTACAATTTAATTTTGTAACTCACCCACTCCCCCCACTTAAATTTCAAGTCAACTTTCACATCGATTAGATTGATTGAAGCTATTCAATTAAATTAATATAGAGTTTGAATTTTGAATTTTTGAAATTCATGGCATGTAATAATATAATAACCCTTCCTTATTTTATTTGGGGGATTTAGTTCTGTGAGGAGATTGGGAGAAAATACACAAAGCCTTAGGGATCTTCGTCTTCTTCATTGGGGAACATGAGGAACCCCAAGACATAGATGAAGAACATTGTCACCGCAAGGAGAGATCGACGTGCCGTCTCATCTCCCCACTATAGCCGGTGTGTGACGCCTTCCCCGAAGAATGACAATGTGCCTTCCGTCGTTCTTCTTTTCATGTCGAAGGAAGGGAGACTTCATTCCTCCTCGGACGATCTCCATCAACGTCCATGGAGCCTCACCCCGCGACGCCGCTTTCCGCGATGCACATCGATTGTCAACTTGTTATCGAGGTAGGGGATTTTTTTTATGTTCGTGACTTATTTTGGTAGTCTTTGTTAATTTCCTTAGCCACCTGTTATCAAATTAAGGGGAAGAGGTTGGACCGTACAAACACGGCTTATCCTCCTCCCCATTGTTGATGTTCACCATTGTGGTTTTGAACGAAGGTAGTGTGGTTCAATGACACCACGCAGGAATGAGTAATAACACATGAAGAATGAGCGTGGTGCCAGCGCGTTGCGCTGTTGTGGTCGATAGAAGCCTTGACCAGATTCAGGCCGCGAAAGAGGGGTGCGGCACCATCGCGCCTCGCCAGAGAACCATGGAGGGCTACGGTTGGGGCGGACCACAACTGAGGGGCGCAGCACCATCATGTCGCGTCGGTCTGACAAGGGCTGCAGCCTAAGGTCGCGGCAGTGCATAGGGTGAAGACCAGAATCATCGGCCGTTGGTGCGCCAGTAGGCAGGACCAACCGGTCCCACACGACACAACTGGTTGGCCATTATGTCCGGACATATCCATGAAAACCAGGGGTTTTAGCCCTGGACATCACCACAGGGCAGACCCTTGGGTCCGCCATTTCGAAGCAAGGGGCGCCCCCCCCCCCCCACCCCTGCGTCCGCTCTGCGCGCGGTCACCCAGGATGGATCGGCCGCACTAGGTTGGACCGCCCACGCCGGGCAAGCCCCTACGCAGGGCCGGGTCGGGCCGCGCCGCGCCCAACTAGGCTAGACCTAGACCTGAGTTTGGTCGACCCGGTTCGGGCTGACCGAGGGGTCTTGGGCCGGGTCTGTCCGGGCCCAAAACCCCCTAAAATCAGAAAGCTTCGTTCAAAGGCCCATAACATGGGCTACAGACCTCCGATTGACGCACCGTTAGTTGCGATCCGAACCTTGGATCGAGAGGGTTGTTTCATAATTTTATACTCAAGGTTTCAGAGAACATTGGGTATTCCCGGGTTGGTTCGAACACGAAACCAACTGAGCCCTCAGAGTGGAAACACATATAACTTGAGCTTCAGACATCTGATTGATGTGTCTTCAACCTTGTTGGATTCGTCCTAGTGAGAAGGTTCTTTTGGCTTACTCAGATTGAGGTTTGGATGCAGTTGGAGTACGGTCAGGATGATTTTGACTTAAAAACCAACCGGGCCTATGGGACGAAAAAGCCGATATCTTTCAGACTGGATGTCCGTTTGACGAACTGTCAGTGGTGTAGGTAATTATGTTGAGAAATGGTCCCTATGAGTACACCCTATGATATTTCAGTGTACAGTTGAGATACGGTCGGGTTGGTTTGTACACGAAACCAATCGGGCCCCTGAGATGAAAAGGCTAACAACACACAGACCGGGTGTCCGATTGACGCGTCGTCAGTTGTGTTGAGTGGAAGACCTTTTGGTATACCTCTTCATGGGAAATTGTGATACATAGGATATTGACCAGTAACTCGTGGAGTGGACCCTCTCGGTGATGAGCGAGCATAGTTCAGAGACCTAGTAGCTGGATGAGACTTGAAAACTGCTGATCGATCGACACGGAGTGATTCAGATAGCCCAGTGGGGAGCGCTTGGTTGTAGCGGCAGACCTACGATGGAGGAGCGCATGGTTGTAGTTGTAGAACAATGACACTCAATAGAAGGAGTACTTCTGTAGGCTTTGAGGGGGAGCGCTTGGTTGTAGCGGCAGACCCATGGTGGGGAGCACTTGGTTATAGCAGCATGCCCACTGTACTCGATAGGTGGAGTACTACAACAGTCCAATGATAGTGGGAAGAGATTGGTTGTAGTGGAAAGCCCACTATACTCGATATAGGAGGAGTTATCTAGTAGCTATGGTTTTGACCACATGAATAAAATCATGGTTTGAGTTGAGTCATGACTTTCAATCTTTATCTTCGATGTGATTGACTTGATATCCTGTGTGGATTGGATCATGTTTTACTATGTGGATTAAGTTATGTTTTCCATTGTGGATTGGGTCGTACATTCCTGTGTGGATTAAGATATACTTTCTTGAGTGGATTGGGTTGTACCTGAGCTCGTGAGTTGGAGTTGAATTGGATTTGATGACCTAGGTATATGTATGGGCATATACCTAAGTAGTGTTGGATGTTACTTCGTGATTGTATATTTTCATTGTGGTTTATCCTAGTTGGATTTTATGGGACCTTGAGGGTCTCGGGGTCTCTACTAAGTATATTTATACTCACCCCTACAAGGGATATGCCCACACTATGTTGTTTTGGTTGCCAACGATGGACACCGCTGATCGTGGTTGAGGCTAGTTGAGTGGGACGGAACTTGGAGGTGGAATATCAGGTGGGACGTACACGGAGAGGATGGCCAGACCCGAGGAGCCGACGAGACTCACTGTACACACCCTTCAGGTGGGAGATCTGGAGGAAGACATGGTGGTTGAAGATTTCTTTCAGTTTTTGTATTATCCTTTCAGTTGTAGCTATACTTTTCAGTTGGCTTCATATTCTGGCCCATTTACATTTTAGCAGTTTCTTTTGTACTTCATGTTTGCTTCTGCTTGTACATTGTTGCGTTGTTTACTTTTATAAATTCAATGCCTTCCCTTTTTATTAGGATTTACACCATTGGTGCTAGCCCCAGCCCCTGGCCTATGGAAGGAAGGCTTGGGGTAGTCACGACACGGGTCCTGAGGATGGGTTGTGACAGTGAGGATATCTTTCTGTCAATGCATTTTGAGATTCTCTTATATCATCATTAACTATATAGTTCTTCCATTGAAAAATAATATGGAAAATCAAATTATTCCACAATATATTCTCTATATGGTGAGTAATTTTAATATTTTATCTCTCATAATAATGTTTACCGTATTACTAAACAATATTATGGACCAAAACAAGAGATTAATTTCGAAAATATTTCATTAACATGAAAAAATGAAATATGTTTTGTACCTTGGATAAGTTCATTGTAATAACACACGATAAGAAACTATATTATATTTCAATTTTATTTCATAATGTTCTATGAATATTAGATGTCAATTTCCCATTATATTAAAATGTATCAAACTATTTTGAGGAGTTACTTTATGAAAGGCACAGTTCCTTACAACAAAAGATAGATCATTTATCTGATTATTTGATTTTCCTTTAATCCTTTTCTAATTTACACTAAAATGTTTTTATTACAATCACACCATCACACAAATTTCCTCTATATGATGTTGAAACATTATTATATAGTCTCAAAATTTATTAAAAACAGATTTATTTTGAAATAGCTATCGAAATTATTTCCCAAAAAGTTCCATGTTTTATAATGGAATGAAAACTATTGTTATAATAATACCAAAAAAGATATTGATGTATTTTCCAACACCCTTATTAATCTATTGACAGTTAATGAACAATAACATCATATATCTTAAATTTTTAATCTAAATATTCATTATAGTGAAGACGGAATTTTTTTCTAATATTTAGATCAGTACTAAAATATTTCTAAACACCATTAAAAATATTATATGTGATCATGGGATCACAATATTGTTAAATATAGAGATCAAATTAATGAATCCATTATAGCTCATTTAGATGCAGTTTAGAATTATGAACCAAATAAATGGTATAATGAATGGGAAGTAAATTTTGAGATTATTTTCATCAATCAATATGAACCCAATTTTTTTTATTACCATGATATGACCATGAAAATAAAACCATGATATCCACATATATTAATTCATATTTACACTCTCACACTAGTAATTGTTTAAGTATTAAATTCGATATTTTCATTCTTAAATATCATAGTTACAATTCAAACATGAAAATATTGAATTTAAAAATATAATTTTCATTTAATCACACTATTAATACTCTCAATGATCTATATATACATAATGAAATCCATGATGATAGAAAACATATTACTATGTGAATCACTCAACAACTCTCTATTCACCAACTAATAAAAAGGTTCCCAAAATCATTTTCCAAATATAATTATAGATTATTCATAAATAGAAATATCCAAAAACATTACATTATAAATATATTCTACCTTTTCTTGTATATAATTATTCTCATTTAGATATTTAATAGGTATTTATAATAGAGGGGACTCAAATGAAACGAAAAGTAATGGGTGGATATATATACATCCATAAAATATAAGAATAATGTAATGAAATTGTTAACTACAATGTCATTTTATAATTGTATCATTGCTAATATTTCATTATTTCTATAGCTCAATACATTATATACTATATTTGACTTTCAATTATGTTGTGTAGTTATAATCAATGATCAGTAATTTTATTTATTAGGTTTCAAATAATGTGAAAAATAAAAAATTACATGATACTTATATATTATGACACAACAAATTATATTCATTTTAGCGTCACTATGGTAATTATATTTTCTATATATTGAAGGAAGGTCCAAAACCATTTCATTGTGAAAAATTACGTATATTTTTTCAAAAAAACTATCTCATTATTATTTATATAAAAATTAAAATCAATTTTTTTTATTTTAGTTTGTTGGATATACAATCAAGTATTGTGGTAAAAAATCATAAGAAGTTACCCTATAATCCTTGAAATCCATGAATCTCAATGGTATTCGAGGGTCTTGGAAATTCTAAAAAAAATTATGTTTTAGTAGGGTCATGTATTATAATATATTTAGAAACTATATTTCTATAGATATAAATTTAATTCAACAATAAAGAAAACTAATAAATGTTCTATATATATTATTTTCATTTATAGTTTTTAGAAACAGTTCATAGGTGTATTTCTTGTTCCTTTGGACTATTAGAATATACAAAAATATAAAAAATAAACTCAATATGAGGACAAATCCTTAAAAAATTACATAATCAAGAGATTATTAAGGAAAATAAATTCATTAACATAGAAGATCATTTTTGTATTGGATATTTTGATACATAGAATATAATACATACATTAACCACAAATTTATATATAGAGGATACTACCAAAACAATATACATTTCATCCAAAATATTAAAATATTTCAAATAAAACATTATTTCATTAATAAATAATCATAACATATAACATGGCTTATATATTTCTCTTACACATCCTTATAACTTATTAAAAAAAATTAGAACATTGGATGATCACAAAAAGCTCTGTAGGATACATAAATAATGAAATTTTTAGTCAAGTGATTTCATATAAACCAATAGAGTCCATTTCCTAAAAACTCATTAGAATGAATAGTAACAATATTGTTCTTTATTTGAACATTTTTACCATATCACTCATACATTATAACAATCAAATTTTGTATGTACCATTTTGCAAATAAATTAAAATTTTCATTTATATCTTTCATTTCACTTAGTCAAACATTCTATAAAAAACTAACATGTGGTATGTCACACATAACTCTGAGTTGGATAATGATACATACAACACTAAGTATGGATTGTGTTCAATGAATAAAGGGAATATGTTTGGATTATGTTATATTCAAAACCAAAGGAATCTTTCTATATACACAACACTGATTTGGAATGCGTTACATGCAATAGAAACCTCCCTCTATAGATCATGTTGTATTCAATATCATGTTTCACTAAAAAATGATATATTATTAAAATATTATTATTTAATCTAATATCATCTAGCATTTCTGAATATTATTAACAAAATTTATAATTTTATGTAACATTAATATTTATCTTATTTATATTTTATGTATGATATAAGAACTAATTCATTTTTTAGCAAATTGTTTTTTTTAAAACTAGTTCTACCATATTTTGATAGCACAACAATTTGAAATATAGTTTTTAACAATTTTATATATTCTATTTCAATAAATAATCATATTATTTGGAAGTGGAACATCAAAATTTACCTTGGATGAATTTTTGATATTTTTCTGAAGAAATTTTTATTTTAATGAATAGTGCACAATAATGTATTTTAATTCAAAACATCATTTTCATCAAATATTTTATATAGATATATTATATTTTTAAATTTTATGTTGTTTAATTGGATTTTGTTTTTATAATTTACTCCATATTTTTTTATTTTATGTAATTTCTCATTTAAATTTAATATAAACACCTGTTAATCATTTGATAGTTCATAATTCTTCAAAACCCTCTTTCTGTTATTGATAATTGGAATTAATTTTAAATTAAAATATATGAATTCTATTTTCTAAATTTAAAATAATGGATTATATATTTTGTATTATAATCTTCAAATTGTGTGAATTTGTAACTTTTATTTTGGGACCCGATGATAATTAACTATAGTAATTTTTTATATTTACCATGGTTAAAGGGTAAATCATGTAAATAAGGGTATCAAATAAAATTACAATAATATAAAACTACCCAAACATGTGTCCTAATTATATTTTATTATTTATGTATGACCTTTATCAAACATGGGTATATTTTAGGACCCCATAGATCCACTTGGGTGTGATAATGACCTTTTATAAATTTTAATTTAATAGAAACATAAATATAACATAAACATTTAACATTTACTAAACAAATTTAAAATATGGTTATATAACTGATCCCTTTGACTGTAAATTTTTATTATAAATCTCAAAATACATCCCACATAATTTAATTTTATTTATAGTTTTTATAAAATATATAAATAAATTTATTTCTCACATAATGATGATGTAGTGATTACCTTATTAATGAAATATTCAAATAATTGATATTATAAATATTAAAATAAATGAAATTTGAACATTCTTATGAAATTTAGTATGTTTTTTGTATGAAATTTCCATGTATTGGATGTGTTAATTCCATTCATTAAAAGGAATAATTTTTTTATGGCTTTAACAAAAATCAATTACTAAATACAGTCAAAAGTGACACAAATTAGTTTTTAAAACAAATACTATTTTATTAAGTTATATAATTGTCCTAAAAATCTACCATTCAGCAAAAAGACATGATTTTTTTTAAATTTTTCATTTATTACTCCATTTATGTTCTATTATAATATTATTATAACTATAGTGACAATATATTATGAAAATAATGAAGATAAGGTAAGAGTTAATGTTATTATCTGAGGGTTAAAGCTAAAAGATATGGTTAATTATGTAACCTAAACATATTTAAAAAGTATTTTATGAATAAATTTAGACCCATACTCATCTTATCTTATTGATAAATTATTTTTGGACCATTATAAAAAGAAAATAAATTTATAATAAATTAATATTTAGGTACATTCCGAAAGATCTCATCACCTCTCCTATAAAAGGGATCTTCTCCTTATATTTTAATCACACCTGTAAAGACCCTTTTCTCATCAAATTCTGGAACTTTTACTCTCCCAAAATACCTATATTTATAATATTTCCCACAGTTTGGTAGAATATACCTCTTATTGATAAATGTTTTTGAAATCTAATTGAGATACTCGAAGAAGAGATAATTATTTTATCACCTCCTTCAAAATTCTATTCAAATTATACATCTTATTCATATGTTGTTTTAATTATAAAGTAATAAATATATTATTTTATACATAATAATATGTTATTATAATTATTTTACAATCTTATATCTCCATTTATCTATTCTACGAATAGCAATATCACCATGTGTGTGTACGTAAGGCTTATATTCTCCATGTAGTGGTGTAATTTGTTATTCGACAATAAATATTTTGGATGGGTATAATTATGTGTATAATGTATTTAAATAATTTATATAACATGATAATTAATCAATATAATTAATATTTCATCCAATTCTATACAATTTTACCATTTAGTGAATAATATCGCTGCTCGTACAAACATACGACAAACTGTATCCACGGTGCGAGGAGATTCATTCTCCACGTTAACCATTAAAAAAGATTATAAAGAGTATATATTAAATAATAATTGAATATATTAAATAATAATTGTAAATTATTTCTATATATATATATCATTTATTTATTCCATTCAATTCAATAAGGAAATAGAATTAGTGTCCCTAAGTACGTACGACATACCGTCTCAATTAATGGTGTATTCAATTTAATTTATCTATCTATTACACTAAATATTTTTGATATATAAATCATGTTTTATATTATATAAGTAATTAAATCATGATATTAGTATTATTACCATGAATAAGAAACCAAGACACGTACGAAAACTAAAATAATTATTATCAAAAATGATACTTTTACATTGAATTGATAAATAATTGGTTTATAAATGTCATAAGTGAATAATATATGATATAATAAATATTATTATGGTTCTATTACAATTTAATAATATGTTTAAAAAATATATAAAGAGTTTTGGAGACATAAAAAATGAGACATAAGGTAAGGGGTGATTTTACAATATCATTCCTATTAAAGATTGACTATACGTAGGTATTGACTAGGTTATATTTATCATCCTCATCCATGATTCCTAGTTACGAAAGTTATTATAAATTTCTGTATCGATATTTTTAACCATTGGTGACTTTTTATTAAATGTTTTGAAATAAATCTTTTTCCATTATTTGATTTGATATACTATTTGACTTTTTTGGAAAAATTACAAGGAGAATGTTTTTTTAATACATATACTGGATGTATAAATTTTTACAGTTTCATGACATATTATTTTTATCCATATTCCTTATAAAATTTTCAATTTTATTTATATGTAAATTATCATCTTTTAAAATTGCTTGTAAAATTAAGAAAATATATAATTTTTTAAGATGAAAGGATATTTTTTCGAGAATTAAGATTGAGTGTTTTATCAAAATTGTTTTCATCTGAGATAATTCTATTTAAATAGGGTAATTTTTATATTGTTACTATGATTTTAATTTTTGAATAATGAAATTAAATTTTATATGAATTATTTTATGATGGAATGATGTTTAAGAAATCCATTTTTCCTTGGGGTGTGTTATGGTGAATGGTTTATGTTTTGTTAAACATTTATTAATGATTTCATTATGATATGGGTGTGACATATATAATCTTGTAATGCATTGGGTAACGATATATATCTAATGAGATAGCCATTACTGGAACTACAAGTAATTCCGGTTTAGTAATACATGGATGATTCGACAAGTAAATTGGGTAAAGCAATACATTTCTAGAATGGAAAGTAAACCCAGTTCAGTAATGGATTTTGTCCACTATGATGGTATTAGAACAAATTCCTTACCTTCTATGGAAACTATGTTATGTTCTTATTTTTTATCAACAATTACATGTTTTATACCAATGCTATTTTCTCATGTTTCATGATTCCATTATGATTTATACCTTATGGAAAACAAATATTTAATTCATCACTCAAGATTTTGGTATATCTAAAATGTGGTTTGTTTTTTAAGGGTTATGTTCTTGTTTTTTCATTATTATATTTATTTTCTATAAGATAATTTCCATGCTTACCCTTATTGGGCATTTGAACTCACCCATTTCATATGTTTTGTTTTCCAAGGGATTTAATGAATGGTTTTATGTAGGAAAAGTAATGGGATGATATTTATGGGAGATATTGAAGTTAATTCACCAAGTTAGAAGAATGTGTTCTGGGTTTCAAAATACACTAAACATAAATGGTCTTAGATAATATATATGTGTAATGTATTCATTATTCTAGAAATGAAATGATATGTCCATGTTTTTCGAGCTTGGGACTTTACAGATGGTATGAGAGTGAAGGTATCATCAATAATTGAAAACTAAGATGTGAAAACATTAGTTAAATCCATAAATATATATCTAAGAATAGTTCTAGGGATTTAATGATGATATTATAAGTATAGTTTACAATCATAGATATTATGTGATAATAATGACAAACATAATTTTAAAATATATATATCATATATTAAAATATGATAAGTAATTTACCTTACATATATGTTTGTAATATATGATATGTATATTCACACATTTTTTTTGGTCTTAGTCAATATATATAACTATATAGAACATAGTTAACCATTGAAGGTTTTAGATTTGAAAATTATGGGAATTATGAAGATATATTTCCTATGTGGAAATATCACGAAGTGAATCATGTTGATGGCATGAGTATTCTCCATAATACTATAGATAAAGAATAAATGGCATGTGAAAGTTATATTATGTTCTTCCAGTATTGTTTACAATAAACCTATAATGTTAGTGGTTAAAAAACATAAAGACATGATTTATATTTTAAGAAATACAATGATGATGGATCCTGATTAATGGTTCACGAATAAATTAGTATGATTGATGTTTATATGTTTTGGAATTCAATGATTCTGAATCATGATATCTTTTAGTGTTTTTAATATTATATTTTCATTATATATTGGAAGAGAAATGTAGAATAATTCTAAGGAGAAAAAATAGATATAACGGTACAGTTATATACTTGGGAAACAAATGATTGAGGGAAATATAGCCCATAATATGTATCTTTTGTTAAGATAATGATGATTAGATGAACACTTTTTTGTATTTGAATAAGTAAATTGTATGATTCTAGTTTATTGGGAACTAATTATATAGTTTTTGACAAGATATTTATGCCATCATCGATGATGTATTCAACTTTTTTAGGCTTCTGGAATATATCTATCATGTTTTTGAATAATGAAACATGCATGTTTTGAATAAGGATATTTGATAATTCAGGTTGTTACTGTTAATCAATAAATGATGAAGGTGTTCAAATTTTTGTAATGTGACCAACTAGATTTATCTTATGACATATGGGGAATAAATGTTATGCCATTTTTTTAAAACAAATTCTACAGTTATAGATATTCATCTTTCAGAAGGATTGTATGATTATAGTTTTTTTGGAAAGTTTTAGTAAACATATAATGATGTTTATCAGAATATAATATTATTCCAAAATATATGGACATATCCACTTTTTTTAAAAATTTAAATCATTTTTGTGATAAGGATATATTCAATGACCTATCATTCAATTTATGGATTATATGATCTACTAAAACATTGGGAATTCTTAATTGTACTTCATTTATTTGAATACGAGATTAATTGGAAATTGTTTATTGCATGACCAATGAAGATATTTTACTAAAATCAAGTAAGAATTTTTATCATGTTATTCAAAATTAGAAAAGGATCGTGAGAACCCAAAATTTTATCTTAGTACCTTCTTATCTTTTGAATTAGATGGTCCCTTAAATCATCCCAGATTTATGGATTTCAGGTTCTAACATTCTCCTAACCTTGTTCTCCATCACTATACATCTAAACATGATGGTTATATTTTTCTTCCATATCCATGTTTTCACTTCTCACAAATGTTATCTTCTGTGGAAACCCAGTGATGAGTTACTTCGGATAACCAGTTTTTTCTAACTTTATTATTTAAAATGAATTTTTAGTATTTTTTATGATTAGGTTTCCATGATAGAAAATTTCAAGTAGTAAACCATTTATCACCGCGATGAATTTTATGGGATAAATTAGTCTTAATGGCGACGAATGTAACACCTTGGGGTTTTATGGACTATTTTTTCAAATAAATTAAAATTTTCATTGCTATATTGCAATGCACTAAGTCAAAAATTCCTTTCACACACAAAAAACATGTCATTTGATACATACAACACTGAGTGTAGATTGTTTTCAATTTATAAAAGAAATTTTACTGGATTATTTTATACTCAACACTATAGGAAGCATATACTACAAGCATTAGAGAATTGGATTGTGTTACACGCAAGATCAACATTCCTCGATAGCTTACGTTGTACGCAATACCGAGTTTCACTAAACAATGATATATTATTAAAATATTATTATATGATGGGATATAAACTATTTTTATGAATATTTTTAACCATGTTTTTTATTTTATATAACAATAAAATTCATATTATGTATTTTCTATACATTATAAAATAAAAAATTCAATTTTTTAGATAAAAATTTATTTTTTAAAAATTTATAGTTTGGCCTCCTTTCAATAGACCACCCATTTAAAATCTAGTTTTTAAAACATTTATATATTTTATTGGAGAAAATAAAATTCGTCTTTGAAATCAGTACATAAATTTTACCTTGGTTGGAATTTTTTTATTTTTATAATGAAATTCACAGTTTTATAAATATTAAAAAATACTGTATTTTAATTTATAACTGCCTTTTTTATAATTTATTTATATAGATAGATTAAATTTATATTAGTTTTAATGTATAATTGGATTATTTTTTTATAATTTTCTCTACTTTTTGTTATTTGATGTAATTTCACATTTAAACTGGACCTAAAAATATGGAAACTTTTTTATTGTTTTTACTTCTTGAAAACCTTCTATCAGGTTTTGACAGTGAGAAATATTTTTAAATTAATTTCATTAAATTATGTGTTTTGAATTTATAAAAATGGATTCCATATTTGGAATCATAAGGTCCAAATTGTGTATATTTTTTCCTTTATTTTTGGACACAATAAATAGTATCTTCTGTTTTTATTTTTATTTACCATTGTTAAAGGGAAAATAAGGTAAATAAGGGTAACAAATATTATAATAATAACATCAAACGTTCCTAACATGGGCCTAAATCCTATTATATGAGATATGTCTCACCATGATCATACTTGGGTTGATTTTAGTACCCCTTGGAGAAACTTGGTTGTGATAATGATATTTTATTATTTTTATTTTAATGTAAAGTGAAATATAACATAAACATTTAGCTTTTACTAAAACTTTTTTAATATAGGATTATATAACATATCTATTTGACTATAACTAATAAATATAAATATAAAAATAGTTGGAAAATAATTTCATTGTATTTATTATTATTAGACATTAAATATATATATTTATTTATGATACAATGATTATATAGTGACTTTCATTATAATAAAATATAACTATAAATGATAATATAGATATAAAAATAAATTCAGTTATAACATTTTTATGCAATCCAAGAATATTTTGGTTGAAATATACATGTGATTTTTACGTTAATTCCTTTTTTATAGAATCAATTTGTTTTGACATTAACAAAAAAACTACTAATTTATGTTTAAATTGACATAAATGAGTTTAAAAAAACTATTTTATTAAATGATATAATTGTCCTAAAAATATAATATTCCTCCAAATGAAATTTATAATGTTAAAAATATCATTAATAATCCACTTTAGGTTCTCTTGGAATTTTATAGTAATTATATTTACCATATATTATCAAAATATATGAATACATTATAAGGGTTAATTTTTTTAATTAAGGGTTATAGATAAAAGATGAAGAAAATCTTGTTTCTTAACATATATTGAAACCTACTAGATGAAAGTATATTGATCTATAATCATCTTATATTAGAAATAAATGAGTATTTGACCATTATATATCGAAAATTAATTTATAATAAATTAGTATTCGAAAACATTCATATAGTTCTCCTCACCTCTCATATAAAAGTGAACTTAACCATATTGGTTAACAACACATATAAAAGAATTTATCAGCCAAAAATTTCCCATTTCTACTCCCAAAATCCTTCAATTCATTTTATAGGCCACATATTTCTTTTAAGACCACCCTATGGACACTGTTTGTGCAAATCAAAAGGAGATACTCGAAAAAGAAGTAATTGTTTTGTCACCACATTCAAAATTATTTTCTTCTTCTACATCCTCATTTTATGATTTTTTTAAACTAATGTAATAAATACAATATATTATACATTATTAATTTTTATTATAATAATGTTACAACATTATACATCCTTTTACCCAACCGACAGATATCAATATCACCTTGCGGGTGTACGTACGACTTACTGTCTCCACGCCATGGTGTAAATTCTTATTAAAATATACTTAATTTGGATGAGAATAATGATGATTATAATGAAATTAAATAATTAATATAACATTATATTTATTCTATCTAATTAATATTCCATCCAAATTCACACCATTTCACTATTAATTGGATGATATTGTCTCCAGTGCATATGTACGACCTATCCTCTCAATGACGCGATGAGTTTTATTTTCCACATTAAACATCAACAAATGATTATAATATATATATATAATAAATAATAATTAAATATATGAAAAAATAATTATACAATATTTTTGTATATATATATGTAATTTACTTTCTTCCATTCAATTTAAAAAGAAAATAGAAACAATGTTCAACAGTACGTATGGCCTACCGTCTCCATGAATGGTGCATTCCATTTCATTTATCTATCTTTTATACATAATATTAATGATATATATATATATAATTTGTTGCATTATATAAGTAATTAAATAATGATTTAATTAATTAGATCAATAATAAAAATTAAAAAAAGTATGATAAATAAAATGATTATAAACCAAAACGATACTATAACATGGAATTGATAAATAAATGGGTAATATAAAGTCATAAGTGATTCATATTTGAAATAATATATATTATTATAGTAATGTCAAAAGATAATAATATGTTTAAATCAACTATACAAGTGTTTCGAACACATATAGAGGAAAACTAACACAATGAATGGGATAATTTTTCCATCTCATTTTTATCTGAAATTGTTTATACGTAAGTAGATAATATGAAATATTTATCATCCACAACCATGTTTCCTAATTATGAATAATTATTTCGATTATTCTACAATTTATGATAGTGAATTTTACTCTGTGGTGAATTTTTATTACATATTATGAAAGGAATCTTCTATTGTTATTCGATTTGAGGTAATTTCGACTTTTCCGGAAAAAGTACAATGAGAATGATTTTTAACATATACGATATGAATGGATTTTTATTGTTTCATGATGCCATGTTTCCATGATGACTCGTTTATGAGATTTCATGTTTATTTTAATCTAAAATATTTCTTTTTAAACTGTGTGGAATTTTGATAAAAGAAAACATTTTTGATGAAAAAAAGTATATTTTCCTCAATAATTAAGTTTGAGTTTTTTTTCAAAATTATTTTCCATATAATATAATTATAATTTAATATTTTTATTTTTCTATTATTTATAAAATTTGATTATGAAAATGATGGAATAAAATATTATCAATATTATGTTATTATGTAATGATGGTTATGAAATCCATTTTTTGTTCCTTATGGTATTCTATGAAAAATGGTCTATGTTTTAATGGAACATGTAAAAATTATTTTATTATGATGTGGGTGGGACCTATATCTCCGTCTAATGCAATGGATATCGATTTATATTTCATGAGAAAGATTTGAATGGAACATAAAGTAAATTGAGTTCAGTAATACAGTGCTGGAAAACCAAGTAAATCGTGTTCTGTAATACATTGATGTAACAAAAAGTAAACCTGGTTCTATAATGGACATTGTCCACTATGATGGTATTGAATGAAATGCCTTGGATAATATATAAATAATATTATGTTCTTATTTATTTTTTATAATTCAATTTTTTATACCAATGCAATTTTTTAATTGTTCATGAATCTATTTTGATTTATTCCTTATGAACTGCCAATATTTATTTCATGACTCAAGATTTAGGTATACGATAAATGCGGTATGTCTATTTTTTCAAAATTTATGTTTGTGTTTCCATATTTTTATGATTTTATTTTGAAATATATTTTACATTATAACCCTTACGGAGCATTTTAGATCACCATTTTCATATGTTTTCATTTTCCTATGATATAACGAAATGTTTTAGGTAGGAAAAATAATATGTAATATCTCAATGGGATATGTTAATGATCTTTCACCAATCTATAAGAATGTTTTTTATAGTTTTAAAAGACACTAAACTAATACGATCTGTGGGAATATATGTGTGTAATATATTTTGAATTCCACAAAAGAAATGGAATTTCCATGTACGTCAATCTTGGGTCATTAAATACATTCTCCCTTACACATGGAATAACCATTTTGTAACTTCCATATCCATAATGACCAATGCATTTCAAATCAATAATTGGGAACACCAATCATATCATGAACTATAATATTCTAAACCCAACATATATTTAGATATAATGGGGCTCAAACCATCATATATGGAGCTATAATGGGCATATCCCGACATAAATAATTTCCAATGGACATATAATGAATAAAACAGTTGATAACTCATTCAAACCCAATAGTAATCACATTCACATATCAATATATCCCGTTATCATAAAAATTGTGCACATAATAATTAAATAATTGTATTCAAAAGAAAACATGAAAAATATAATGGAATAATTATAGTAATAAATATTCATGAAAAAATAATAAAACTTTCATTATATATAAAAAAAGAATAATGTTTTTGAATTTTCGAAAAGTAATATTTAAAAGGGTTTAAGAAAAGGAAAGTCCCTTAAAAATAAAATATACATAAAGAAAAAATTAATAAAATTCAAGGAATATATATTAAATATAAATACCTATAACAACTAGTAGTATAAAAAAATTAATTTTACAAATTACCATATCATAAAAAATCAATTATGTAGATGTCTATCCAAAATAATGGATATTGGGTTAATAATTCTCTTTACATGGGTCGTCATACATAAAACGTGTCTGAAACTCATGAATAATGGTTTAATGAGTATTATTAATATATTATGTAATAATATTCATATTAATAAATAATTATATGATATTATCATGACATAATTAAACCCATTTATATGTAATATTTTATTATTTCTTTTATTTTAGGTGTGTTCCTTACATGGTTTTCCTAATTCATTTGTAGTTTATTTTCTTCTCAAATGGAAGTCAAAATATATAATTTGATTGAAATGATATTTATATTTTTCTATAAATTATATTTATTCCATTTAAAATTTCTTTCATATATTAGTATGATTGATTAGATAAAAAATTAATGATAATCATTTATATTGTTTTGTTGGTTATTCAATAATCACAAACTTGTTTCCTTATATAATTTTATATTATACATATATGATAATTCATGATCTTAAAGCGGTTATATAATGAAAAATTAAACAATTTTAAACCATTAAAAAGGTTTTATGACAAAACATTACAACATTAATTTAAATTGGAAATGCATCGTCCATGATGTCCGTAATTTGACACATCATGAACAAATTTTTTAATTTTAGAATAAAAGGAAGAGGAGAAAAAGAACGATGATGAGTTTTTCCTAAAAATTCTAAAACTAAGGTTTATATAAAATAGTTTTGTTTTCATGAAACTGGGATATAGGGATGTGAATAGAGTATAAGAAAAGAAAAAGTGTTTAAAAGATAACAAAAGAAAAACGAAAGAGGCTTTTTACCTCTTGATTTCTCTTCCTTGAGAACCTCCATAAGGCCACTGGTTTTGGCCTTTTAGTGAGACCAGTAGGTCATACACATGGGAAAGAGGATTATAAATATACATGGGCTTAACTTGGTTAATGATCAATCCTTGATAGCTATGAGGAGAAGAGGAAGTGAGGGGCGGTATTTATAGTGGAGGAAAGGATGGGTTTTCCATTTTTTTAATCATTATTTAATTATTTTTCCCATGATAATAAATAGTGTTATAAAATTTAAACTAAAATAGTAATTACTGCATGTGAGTTATATATAATTCTTATTACCTTACTATAACATCACCCATTATTCAATAATTCATGAATTTAATATATTTCATCAATTATCATATTTCACTATTGACCTAAAATTTATGTATTTTAGAAAAAATGAAAAAATTCACCCCATCTATTTATCGATGAGTATATTAAAAAAATTCAACTATATATTTTAAAAATAATTTTCCAAATATTAAAATTTAATTTTATATTAAAATCATAATTTATTCAAAAAATAACATTTTAAAAACTATAACTGATTTTATACCACCGCGAATAATTAAAAAATGACACATAAAAATAATTTATAACCATATTAATTAATAATAATAATTTTAGAATATATTTTATGACAATATATTTTCCTTTAATCCATTAAAATAATTATAAAATTGTAATTAAATATTTATGACTCACAAAAATGCCAAAACATTATTTTTAATTTCAAAAACAATTATTTACTAATTCTATTATATACATATAACATAATAATACAAATATGTTACATAAATTAATTTATATTATCATAGGTGAGGTTACTATTCAATTTCCCATATCCCTATTTTTAAGGGTCATGTTACTATTCCTGTGGTAACGTTACTATTCCACCAAAAAAATTCTATACTTTCAATAAATATTAGTTATTTAATTATAAATTTATAATGAATTTAAAATTTTAATTATAGAATGGAAAAATAATTTCTTACTTCCTAGGTTTTTACATTCTCTACACATTCTGTAAATTGTGTTCTCGCAATTTGTAGTCACTTATTAAATAAGTGAGTATACATTCCCTCATAGAATTCATAGATTCCCATGTTTCTTATTAAAGGATGTTGTCTCTCCAAAATACCTTAACAGGGTGGATTAACTTATTGCACAATAAATTCTCTCTACGATCAAGAAACTGAATAATATTTTCTTCGTAATAATGTTTATATTCCAAAGGAACTACTCCTATGCTCAACAAATGAGATACATCTGGAACATTCTTTCTCAATAACAAAACATGAAAAACATTTTGTAACTAAGATAATCTCATAGGAAAAGCTACATATTATGAAATTGGTCCAACATTCTCTAGGATATAAAAATTCTTGATAAATCATGGGGATATATTTCCCTACATAGAAAAAACCATAATAATTTTCCAATGATAGATTTTAATAGAAACATGATCACATAACTCGATTGAAAGGTCTTTCCTCATATTATCTTCATAACACTTATACCTTCTCTATATTTTCATCATGTGTTGTTGAATTATATTCACATTCTCAGATACTTTATTTACTGAGTTTTGTGTCATCAAATTGATATACCCAACAACATCACAAAATGATATAGTTCAACACTACTTCCCATATAATTCATAAAAAAGTGTTGTCTCTATACTAGAATAAAAACTGTTATTACAATTAAACTCAACAAATCAATGATGATCATCCCAACTTCCCTGATATTCCATTGAAAAATCTTGAAAATTATACTCTAATCTATGAAGTGTTCTCTTGGTTTTTCCATAACATTGATAATGAATGGATTTGATGAAATTTAATTTTGTTCCCAATTACAACTGAAGGTCTTTCCACAAGTTTGAAGTGAACCTAGCATCATGGTCCGATGCAATAGATGGAGGATCTCTGTGAAACCAGAAAATATATTTGAGGTATAACTGAAAATGGTAATCCAAAGTCATATTATATCAAATCGGAAAGATATTTGCATATTTAGTCTATTGGTGAGGAAAAACGAAAATCTCAATTTTCTTCGCCAAGTGTATGGTAGTATATCCATGAAGTCCATGGATATAATATTCCATTTCCACTATAACACTAAAAATGATTGAAGAAACCCTTTTAGAAATTTCTTCTCTAATTTAACATATTTATAAGTCTAACATTTCACGGTAAAATATAAAATGTCTTTTTTCATTGAACCCCACTTTTAATACACTCATTGGCCTCTATATATTTTCTTGATGGCAGGATGAACTGAAATTGGATAACTATGAGATTCACACATAAATTATTTCTTCATCTAGGAATCATAATTCAATTGTAATTAATATTTAAAACACTACTAAAACTATCAAAATTAAATTCATGATAATTACATTTATTTACCAATTATATCATTTTTTGTAAATCACCATCTTCTTTTTTCACATTCATAATTATATCTAGAAGAGATAACTTCAAAAACACCTCAAAAATAAGAGGATTTTCTTTCACCTAAAACATAAATCCAAAATTCATCAAATAACTAACAAATGTTCATGTTACAAATGTATCATGGTTAATGTAGCATTATTTTTTCGACTCAAGGCATCAACCACTCCGTTATCTTTTCTATGATGATAATTAATCATGAAATCATAATCCTTTATATGTTTCAACAATATTCTTTTTCTCATGTTCAATTTCATCTATGTAAAAATATATTTTATTCTTGTATGGTCTATATATATATCACATTTTAAACCACACAACTGATGCCTTCAAAATTTAAATGAAAAAAAAACTACATCCAATTCAAAATCCTGGGTAGGGATAATTAACCAATGAGGATTCAAGTGATGTGGTTCATAAGAAATTAATTATTCATTATACATTATTAAAAAAATCATTTCCTCAAAGAAACATCATAGATAATAATTCTCCATTTTTTGAAGGATGGGACAAAATTGGAGCATTCATCAATCTTATATTCAATTCCTAAAATCAATAATTATCTTATTTTGTCCAGAAAATCAAAACATCATAATGATTTAACTGAGTTAGTGGAATTTATAACCGTGCAATGTTTTCAATAATCCTCTAATAATATCCTCGAATACATGGAAACCAATGAACCCCAGTTATATTTTTGGGTATTCTCCATTCTTCAACAATATATTTAAGTAGGATCAATAGTTCATCAATATTTAGACATAAGGTGACCAAGGAAAGAAATTTTTTGGAAAAAAAATCACATATTCTTAATATTATATAATTTGTCCTTTATTATATGATTTTCAAAAGAACCCTTATATTTCATTCATTTTCATTTTTTACTTTTAGAATATATTAGAATGTCATAAATAAACACAACCACACACTTATCAAATAACTCATGAAATATTCTATTCATAAGAACAATGAATACAACATATATATTAGTTACCCAAAAGTATATAACTACAAATTCAGAATGCCCATATCTAATACAAAACACGTCCATTTGGAATGTCTTATTCTTTTACCTTCGACTGACAGTACCCCAACATTAGGTCACCCTTCGAACAAAATATTTTTCACCATTGAGTTGATAAAAAAATCATCAATAATATGAAAAGGATAATTTTTCTTAATAGTGACAATAATCAAGGCACAATAATTTATGAAAGGTCTCATGGAATTTTTTTTAACTTGCAATACAGGATCACCAAGTGGAGATGTTCTAGATCAGATAAGGCCTCCATTTAATAATTCTAGAAAAATCTTTTTCAAATATAAAAGATCCAATTGGGATATTCAATAAAGAAAATTATAAATTTTCTTAGAATCAGTAACTAATTCAATGGTATCCTCAATATCTCAGTCAGGAAAAACACTTGGAAAATAATTATGAAAAACATTAGGATAAACAATTACCACTAGCACATCATTAAACTAAACAAGTATCTTATTTTGAACAATATTTGGAAGGTGAATATAATTTCCATGACTAAAAAATTTCTTATATTCATGATATTTTACCAATTTTATGTGTCTATTAATGTACAGAAATTGATATTTTTTATGAAAATCATATTCTTTATCTCTACAATAAATCTTTTTTAGATAAATATAAAGGAAGTATATAACCTTAATAACAAAAAACTCTACTAGCCGAAATAAAACGAGGTTTTTAGGTAATCTCTTTCCATAGATAATGATACATAGATTCTTATAATTTCATTTTTCCTCAATATCTCTTCCACTTATTTTTACTATGAGTTTTGGATTCACTTCTGGAGGTGTAATTTCCAATTTAGATTACAATTACTCATAATTAAAGTATTTTGTAGACCCTAAACAAGAAAAATAATTTGGTATATTCTATACAAAAAATAATTTAATTAATACCAAAAAATTTATAGATCAACATATGTTGAAGTAGTTTAAATAATTTTTTTCACACCATTATACTTCCAATCATATTGACTTATCGCTTGAGAGACTAATTTTGGACACACATTAGCCAAATAACCCAATCATCTATTGTTATATCATCTCAGAACAATATTTATATTCATTTTCAGATCATTTTAGATGAACTCAAAAGAGATTTATCAAACATTAAAATTAGTAACCGTTCCTAGAATTTTCATGTCATTCTCCATGATGGTTTTCAATTCATTTTTGACAATAATTGAAATTGATTTTCTTACCTCATAATTTCATTAATGGATTTTCCCATCATTCCTGCCGACCTGAAAAAAAAATTTATTTTCACCATGATGCACATACATGTCAGTAAACTCCGTCTTACCTTTTTAAGAATAGTAAACATGTATTTCGTATCTTTTAAAATATCTTGAACCCAAATCCCTTCATAAAAATTGTTTCAAACTAGAGTAAAATCAATTCATCTCACTATCAATTTTTTGAGTTATATCTAATACATTCAAAGCCAATATCTAAAAATTGACTTTTTATGCTACCATGTAATCATCATATTTTTTCATTATTTCTAATAAAATTTTCATTATTATATGCTAAACAGTTTTAGAAAAAGAAAAGAAAAGGACTCTTAAAATCATCACATTCCTATATACAAGATCATATTTTTCTGTAGTATAGTAAACCAAAGACAACAATTTAATTGATTCACCTTAAAATGATAAATTTATGTGGTCTCCTTTTGAAATTCTGAACATCCCCGGTGAAGATTGATTTTTAATGAAAATTACCTTCTCATAAGTATGCCATAAATTCACATAACAACTAACTACTAAGTGATAAGTGAAATTTAAAAATAAGTTTTTCGCTTCAATGTCTGGACTTTTGAAAACCCTGCATACACCATTGTAATTAGTATGTTATTTGGATCCTGATAATAAAAACATAATTTTTGGTCAATATAAACCTACCCTTATAAATAGTAACATACCCTTATTAATAGTGGATTACCCAAATTAATATTAACATAACTTATGATGGTATAAATATAAAATTCATGTTCAATGTATGATATACCCATATTTTAGAATAAGTTAATGAATGTTTTAAAACTGGTTTTTGATAATAAATTATTATTTAAATTAAATATGAAAATAATCAAATTTAGAAAATTATTTCAGAAAAATGGAATTAATTTTTGGATTCTATATATCGAAAAATGGTTGGGGTAAATTTTTGGGATTTTTCTGAATTAATTGAACTTTTTGATGAATAGTGAAATACTACAATTTATAAAATTAATCTAAATAATATAATTATAGAGTCATGTGTGATGTTTTGTTGATGTATTCCCACTTGGTTCGGGATCAAATGATAAAATAAATATTCTTTGTCAACGAATCATCACTATTCCTTGTCATGAGAGAAATTAATAAACTATTGAATAAACAGTTGGAAAAACCTTATACTCCTCACTTTAAATACCGCCTCTCCTCACATATTTCCCTCACACCTCTCAAGCCTTTTTCCCAGCGAAAAATCTACCCAAAACCCTCCCATGATCCTTACCCACTTCCAATGATTTATGTTCTTTCCAAAAGACCATAATCAATGCCCCTAAGTGGAGTCTCAAAGAGAGGATAACAAAGGGTAAGAACCCTCTTTCATTTTCAAGTGTTTTGTTTTTATTTTTAATATTTTATTATACCCTATTCCCCTTCCCTTATCCAAAAGGGTTGAAAGATCCAGAAAATCATATATTCTAGATTCTAATCATGTTTATGAAATATTTCAAGCATCATTCTTCTCCTACTCTCCCTCACGTTCTAGAATTAAAAAATCGTCTGAGATGTGTCAAATTACTGACATCATGGATATTGTATTTTCATATTATTTTATCATTTTATTTCTTCTCATGAAACCATTTATGTTATGGTTGAACCATATTATTATATATGTTATATGTCTTATTTATGGTTATTTAATCCTCATTCACTCATGATATAATACAATAATACAAAACAAGTCAATTATGGGAAAAATAGTTAAAATTAATTCAAGGGTTTATCATTAATGTTTAAAGTAAAGGTTCTCTTTCACTCTAATTAATTTCGTAACCATGTAACGTACTGGATGTACACTAATGTTATCTAACATCAATTCTGGACAACCAATTTCATCTTACAATTTATTTTAACCAAAATACAATTGAACCGATTATTAAATCAAATGAAACAAACAGACCCGAAGAATGAAATTGAACCTTGTAATCAATAATAATGGGTATAAATGAACTCAAAAGGGTTATAATGATTCTTTTAAATATAGATAAGGTTCTGGATCTTTTTATTAATAAACATAATTTTACTATTCAAGTCATTAATATCATGTGGCGAACACCAATGAACCTAAGGTAAGGGATCCTCTCGATTTCACTCTTATTCAAGATTGTTCACTATGTTAGGACATGTTGTGTGTAATTATTAATTATGGGGTATGTCTTAGTACCACCCCCCCATATTTACAACTTTATTTATAGGTGATGAGAATTCCATTTTCTCTCTCGCTAACCCTCTTAAGTACTCCCTATACCATGCCGATAATCCGTACAGAAATCTACCCGAACCTCTTTTATTCCTTATGTTTGTCATATCTACTTATCAACCAAATTGATGTTATCTTATAATTTCATGTGAATACTCAAAATGTTATTTACATGTTCCATATTTTTTTATCAAGACTCTATCATCAATCTATTTTGGGGATTTGCATGCTTTTATGTGATTCTCTCCTCATTGCTTCCTGATAAGTGAACCTGTATTAAGGGAACTTCCCAAATTATTTCCTATTATCAAGTGTACTCTACCCTCTGTTTAAAGTCACAAATGTCTTTATAAAATCAGTATTTTTATTATTATAACCCTCCTGGTTTACTTCTGGTTTTATAAAAAATATTATGCCTCTTTTCGATAAATGAGATATTCGATGTTTTCATAAACCACACTAAAATGTTTTGACTCAATGATTCCTAAAAACTATTTTTACATGTTATCTCTTCAGTTTTTTATCACATGTCATGATTTATGTATTTATAAATTATTAATTTATGTTTATGATTTAATTCCTTATTTCATGGATGCTTGTATGTTACGTCCCTTTTTATTATGCTTCATGACGTGATTGTGTGCCCATTTCTTTCCTTGTGTAATCTTATGTTTATTTATGATTGATTATGTGAGATTCATTATGTGAAAGCATAAAAATGAATAATCTTATATGGGTGCACCCAGATAGCACTCTAATTCATTGGTTAAAGTTAATGTATAATGAGAAGATTATGGGAAAAATGTCCGGGCGGATAGCCTTGGCTTATGCTACTATGGGAAACGAGATTGGCAGTTAGCCTTGACTCGTACTAAAGTCATGTTTAAAGTTGATTACACCTCTATATGAAACTAATCTTATATAATATCATGCTTATATGATCCCATTCTTATTTTATTCCATGTTTTTATGATCCCATGTTTATATGTTATGATTTCATATGTTCTATGCTTCCAGTATCATTATGTCAAGCCTCCTAACTCTTGTGCTTAAAGTTTATTCTTATGTTCATTACCTTACAGGTCCTTCTAGCTCATCCCTTTGTTCATGAGTTCCCCAGGGTACCCTATGCATATGGAAGAGCTCAAAGGAAGTTAGAAGCTCTTTATGGAGATTAAATAAAGATGTTTTGTCCCCAGGTTTTATGTTTTATGTTCCTACTCTTCCAATAAACTGGGATTAATGATCATTGGCTTGTACTCTTATGGTTAATTATGTGTAAAATCATGAAATGTTTTATGTAAAATTCTTGGGTCACTATATCCACTAAAATCAAATATCATTTCTGAAGTATTTACCTATCCTTTAGATACCACTGTTTTATATGATCCACTGAATTATGGGTGATGTTTCTTCATAAAATTTCCATCTAAACATGTGTTCCTTCATGGTATACAATGTTCGTATATATATTTAAAACCACTACCATTTATATCTTGGGTCAACTGATCCATTACAATCAAAAACTACTCAGTTCAAATTCCCAATAATCCTAGATGCAGATTTGGATAGATATCAGCCTCTTGGTGACGTCTGGATTTAGATTCTCGGTTTATTCTAAGGAAATCAATTCTAAAAAGGCATATCATAGATAAGTCAACATGGTAATATTTAAATGATGAACCATTATAAATTATACATAATTAAAAAGTCATTTTTGGTAATTTGTTAACATCATGACACCCCTAAAGTTATATATAATTTAATTTGATACCAACTATAAGGAACCCACCTTAAAACATTGTATAATCATGAGTTTTATTAAACAAATTACATTCGTTCACATATAAGAACTTTTATGCTTTAAATAATTCTATAATTAGGATATAATACATACATAATATCATATATGTATAATGAGTTGATACTACCAAAAACAGTATCCATTTCATCCAAAATATAATAATTTTAAAATAAATCATTATTTATATGAAAAATCTACAAAAAATAGAACATGACATCTTTCTTTATATTACACAAACATATAACCTTTAAAAACATTTGAAAATTTTGTATGATGACCAAAAATTACAATAGGGTATGTAAGGAATTAAATCATTAGTAAAGTGATAACATAGAAACCCCTAAGATTTATCCCATTAAAAATCAATACCATGCATATAAGAAAAATATAGTTACCTTTGAACACAGTTACCATAAAAATATTACATTAACCCTTACACATGGAATAACCATTTGGTCAAATTCTATATCCAAATTAACCAATGTCGTGGAGAGCTATAATGGCACTCACCCTTCAAATCATGAGCTATAATGGGATCAACCCCACATATAATGAGCTATAATGGTGATAAAATCATTATATCATGATATATAATGGGATATCCCAAACATAAACAATTTCAAAAGAATGTATCTTGAATAAAACTCATGATCACTCATTTAAACCCACGATCAGAAAAATTCACAAATCAAAATATCATTTTTTCATAAAAATGAATTTTCAGATAATTAAATTCACGAACAAAATAATGAAATAATATGATTCAATAATAAAAATTAAAATATATTATTGACACATATAGTAATAAACAATCATGTAATGATTAGAAATTCCACATTACAATTATAAAATGAATAATCATTTTGAAATTTTTAAAAGTGACATTTAAAATGATTTTGAATGGAAATACCCTCACAAATACTATATCATTGAAGAATGAATTTTTCAAATGATATGAATAATTATATTAACTATAAATCTAAATAATACCACATAATATAATAAAATTTATTTTTAAAATATAAATTTCATGAAATGATCAATTAAGTATAAGATTAAACAAATTAATGGAAATTGGGTTATGAATTCCCATATATAGGGTTAATCTAACATAAAATCTTTTAAAACATACTATTTAATTGTTTAATGAGTTTTATTTTTATATTTTTGAACCATATATATATTAACATTCATAATTACTTATAGTATATTATCATTAAATATTTAAACCCATTTGTATGTAATATTTTGTTATATCCACTGTTTCAGGTCTGCTATTTACATCATTTCCATGGTGAGTTCATAATGGATTTTCTTATTGAATGGATGAGAAACTCTAGTAATTGAATGAAATGGTATTTACATGTTTCCCAAAAATTATATTATACCATGTTTCATTTTGTTTTCATATATGATGATTATTAATTAGATAAGACATTAAAGATATTTGTTTGGATCATTTTGGTGGTACATCGATAATAACAAAATTGTTTCATTATATAATTCATTATTGTGAATATATGATAATTGAAAAACATAAAAGAGTTCATATAATAAAATTTGTATGTTTTTAATATATAAAATTGTTTTCTGAAAAGAAATAATGGTGGTAATGGAAATTGAAAACACATCATCCATTATGTTCGTAATTTGACATTTTATAAAAGAAGTTTATATTTTTCGAAGTAAATATAGATGGGAAATGTATGATGATTATTTTTTCATGAAACATGAAAAAATTATAGAATATATATGATAATGGGATTTTCATGAATCTTTTATATGGGGTTGTGAAGAGAGTATAATAAAAGAAAAATAGATGTAATGAAAATAAAATAAAAATAAAACAGGATTTTTACCAACAGAATTATATTCTATGAGAAACTCCATGATAGGAACACTATTTTTTATATTTTTGAAACCCAAAACAAAGATATATATAATGGGGGAATAGAATATTGGATTCCCAAATCATCATTTACAACATAATTTTATCCAACAGGAGGTATTCAACCTAAATTCAGGAATAGGGAAACAGTTTGATAATATGATGCTTGTGATGCCAATAAGTCTGCAACTTTATTCCCCTCTCTCCAAGTGTTATAGAACAGCTGTTGAGCACCAAATTTCTTTTTAAACTTCTTAATGTGATAATCTATGTTCCATGGGAAACTACCACATACTGTTAGCGCTTTGTAGAGTAGTATATATTCCGTCTCCACCACCATCCGATTTACATGTCTTTTACAACATAAATCTAAACCCATAACCATAGCCTATCCTTGTCCTACATAACATCTTTTATAAAATAATAATCTGATAAATATATGACAATATACCCCCTCTTATCCCTTATTAATCTACTTCCTCTCATCTCCCCCTAGGAGTCACTTGTCTGTATTGAGCACGAGCCCTCTACTTAGGGGAAACCAACGAACCAAATGTCCATACTCCATCCAATAACTCTAATTATTCATTCTTAGAATTAGAGGTCTTAATGAAGGATATCCTTTGAATTATATACATAGGTTAATGTGTTCATAATTTTGAAACTGATGCTATTGTTATATCCACTGTTGTTCTTGTCGCAGGCATCGTTCCTTGATTTCTAAAGGGTCCAGCAGCTCGTTGATAAAATGATAGCATGACCTTTCATCTCGATGCCATGATTTCCAAAGCAACCTAACCATAAACTATAGATATTTTCATTCATCCCTCCTTGGTCATGTGATCCTTCAAACAAACCATACACTTACCATATCCAGCGAGCCCATTCACCCTAAAAAAAAGAGATTCTCCACTAATTCTTGTTTGGGTTTTTTGCAGCACCATCATCATGAGGCCAAGTTGATGCCCATATATTTGATATTCTCATTAGATGGAAAAGCCTTATTTCTTATTCACCACACAATAAATTTGAACATCATTGGAATTCCATTTCCCCACAATATTTCCCCCCATAGGTCGCCTGTGTTCTCGTCCCTTCATGCATGGTTAAAATTCATGATGGTGAACTCACCCGTCGATGAACAAGTAAATATGAGCATATGTGGATCTTCATTGAGCAAAATCTCACTGAAAACATCACTTTTTTCTTTATCAAGGATGCACTGTAAGAAAACGGGGTAAACACTAGATTCACTGAGTGAAATATTCGGGGTGGGGAAACCTGGGAACCACAGCCCCCAACCCCCAATCCCAAAGCCAAAAGTAAACAACACATCTTCCCACGAGCCACCTTGTATGAGAATGTACGGCCTCTATATATGGTAGGATCAAGTTCCAAATCCTATATTCGTGAATCCTCTACACAACATCCTTCAACCCCTATTTATCTCTCATTATCATTCTTGATAATGTTTGTCCTTCCATATCCATTTCATGGTTGACGTGAAACTCCTCAGATTGATTCCCCCTTTAATGGCTGGTCTCACAAGATGCTTCCCTTAGGATTAGTGATGTCTGCATTCCCCCTATCCATCCTATATAAAAGACATTATTATCCACTTCATGTTGGGAAGCACACTTTTAGGAACTTTCATTGTGGATAAAAGATGCATGTGGATAGAGATTAAGACACTATTAACCATTTTAATGTGACCTCCAAATGAGAGAAGAATATTTTTTCAATTAAGTGTGTGCCATGTTATCTTGCACCATATCTTTTCAATAAAATGTCATGAAGGGAGAGTAGACTCACTGGCACACCGTGATACTACATGAGAAATTTCCCTCTTTTCATGTTCTAGATATCATCAAGAGCCCTTGTCCTCATGTCTGATGTTTTCCTAGCAGTATAATAGTTTATTTTTTCCCTATTCATCACATGGAAATTCCATTTATGATACTCCCTTATCATCTCATTGATTTCATTCACTTACCTCTATGTTCAATTTATAAAAATAATAGTTTCATCTAAAAACATTAATTTTTAAATACCCATTGTGACATGCCTATCGTGATATGGAAGAATTATACTTAACCATAAGACCTTCTTTATATGATGACTATGAACATTTTGAGATAAAATGAAGAGAGTGGGAGAAAGGGTATCACCTTTCCATAAACACTATAAATCCTTGAAACCCATAAAATACTTTCCCATGAATGAATTTGAAATCCATGCCAAGCTGAAGCGGTGAAACAGTAGGGTACAGGTCTATTTGGAGATCCCCATACATGCCAACACCCTTAAAATGAACCCCCACTCCGTCATGTCCTAGAAATTTCTCATATCCATTTGGATAGCCATGTTTCTTCCAAAATATTTTTTTATCCCACTAATCATCTCTCTGACCACTCCAATCTCACCTTGTATTTATATCCCTTTAATGAAACTATGTTGTTCTGCTTCTATCCATATGCTTATATGAGGAGCTATCCTTTCGTTGAGAATTCTATCCATGAATTTATACAGTATATTTTACAAGATAATGGGAATTTACTACTATATGAATTGAGGATTATTCACATTCGATGACATATCTATCATAGAAGCACTTGAAATGTGATAGATATGTCCACCAATTAAATGGCATTGCACCGATATCACTAAATCTCCATTAATAATATCACACACAGCCCTGTAAAAAGACCCTAGTATTCAATCCAGCCTAGATGCATGGTCTGGATTTAGATTCTTGATCGCCTTCATCACTTCTCACTCTTCTAGTATCCTCTTCAACCGATCATCCACCACATTTGTAACTCTCTTTGGTATGTCCTCAAATATTTCAACTGGCTCCCTGGAATAACCATCTTCCATTTTAGAATTGGGCCATGTCAGTAACCCTTTTTTGTTTTCATTGGCCATTTCCCCAACCCCATCCAAATTGTTGGAGTAGTATCCATCCTCTCTAAGAATGTTAGGCCTATGAATCAGACATGTCTATTTAATGCATTCATGGAAAAAACTAGTATTCTTGTCACCCTTGTGGATCCATCTAGACCACGCTCCATCTCTAGAAATCCTCTCGTGTATTAGAAAAATGTTTGCAAGATGATCCTTCTTGGACCTGAGAATATTAAAAAAAATTATCCCACTCTTCTTCTAATATTTCCTCCAAGAATTCACCTCCATTGAAATGATGATCATAGGAAAGAAGATTCTTCTTCCACCTCCATAGAAAAGGTATTAGCTGCCTGATCTTGTTGGTCATAGATAACCACGGGTTCCTTAAGGGATAAGATTTACATGTTTTCATGACCACGTCGACGAAACCAGGATCATCCAACCACATCCTAGAAAAATGAGAATAATCCTTACTCGAATATCTAGAGGCCAAAGAAAGCCTCAGAAGAGAGTGGTCGGCCAAACACCGCACCATATGAGATAGTTTTGCATCTGGGAAAGAAGTGATAGTTTTTTCGTTCATTAGGAATCAATCAAGATGGATTTATGTGAACCTGCCCCCACATTGATTGTTCCACTTCTTAATGGTATATCAATCGAAGCGTGCACCCATGAGTCATTTCCTTGATATGAAAGACACAATCTCGTAACATGTACTCCTTAGAAAATCCATGCCCACTTGCTTCTCCTCTAGGGATGTTGTGATATTAAAATCACATATGACAATCCATAAGGTATTTTTACATATAAGGCCATCGAGGTTGCTCCATAGAATCTCTATTTATTGAGAATTTTTTATTGCATAGATAAAGGAAAAGAATAATGTTTGTATACCTATAAATATTATTGAGGAATTATGTTGATCTGACGAACTGATCAGTTCAACTAAGATATGATCATTCCAGAACATCCATATTTGAGAGTTGAATGGGTTTCTATGCATGAACCCACATAGTCTGAGCCTCTAAAAAACTCATGGATTTTACATGACACCTTATTAGGTTCCATAATAGACACCAATGAAATTGCATTTTTAAAAAACTTGTTGCCAATGATGTTGGATTTCACTTGTGCCTCTATCACTCATGAGTTATAGATTAAGATCCAAAATATTTACACGGAATCATCTAGATTTATCCCCATACACATGGAATTTTCTATGAAGAGGTGACTATGAAGAACATATAACTCTGGCTTTGGACTGTTAATGGGTTCACATGTTTCCATGTGCCTTCAAGGTAACTTCCTTTGATGAATAACCACTACTCGGTGAGTCCCTTCTGGGCGTCTTCTAAATAAAAAATGAAAGTAGAATCCCGAAAACTCAAAATAGGAGGCATTGTAAGCAATAAATGGGTGGTCATCAATGCCAATGATTCATGCAGAGAAAAATTGGACTTAACACTTGTCAGATAGGACGACATTGGGAGACCGTCACTAGGAATAGAAGATATTTCAGTTACGACTTCTACAGACCCAAGATCCATTGAGCAAATCTCTAGGATTCAATTAGTAAAAATGACTCATATAATCCATGGAGGTAACATCATAGGGTTGTAAAGAAATGTCACATCCTAATGTGGACCCACCCCTTGAAAATGAAAAGATGATTTCCCGCCAACATCTAGATTGAAAAATACATATTCCCTCTTGAATGATCCTTTCCCATTAAAATAGTATTTGGGAAAAGAATCCATAGAATCTTGATCAATAGGATAGACGACCATTCCTTGGACCTGATCCTTTATCTTATAAGAGTGTGGCTAGGTAGGATGTCAACCATGAGGCCTTGGAGAAACTAGAGGCATCTACCCCCAGCTTTACAGCATACATGAAGATTGTGTCCTGAGAAATGGTAAAGGAGCTGAACTAGGGAAAAGTGGGACGGAACAAGGCTTGGAGATGATCCTCCATCCCTTCAATTAATAGCGCGGCATGATCCAGGGTCGACCGAGAGGTGTACATTTCAACATAAATCCATACAACTGACAACTAATCCAAATGAATTGTCCCGTCATCCATGCAAGGGTATGTCCCTTGAATGTCTTGTATCACCTTTAAGAAAACTTCAGTCATCAGGTGAAGGGGGCCCCAGAAGACAGATCCAAACCGCTTCCATGGAACGTTCACTTCTAGAGTGTGCATCCATCATCCATCAAGAAAGAGAGAGGATCTATTAGCCCACCCAATGAGGAAACCTACTCCATGATTTAACAAAATACACATTTGTAGCCAAGACAATAACAAAATACCTCTGATCCAGAATCGACAGTACAACCAAAAAATCAATACCCCACTGTTTGACGCAATCTGGAAAAAACAGAAGAGAGGGTTTGTCTGCACTAAAATACAATATCTGGGTCCACTAAAGATTCCCTTCCGCCACCTTGAAAGACGTTGCAATAATGACAATAATGGGGATACCATTTTTTGAGAAAGTGGTGGAAACCAACATAACCACTGATAGCCTTTCATGGAGACGACTTTGGATCTGAGTGGAACCTAGAAGAGCGTCCTTGGAAGTAAATAGAGGGGGCCAATCCAAACCTTCACTAAGAATATGAGAACCAATAACTGTGGGAGAATCATTCTTGGAAACCATCAAATTAAGGGACGAGAGTAGAGAATTTGAATTCATATGGCACGTCAAGAGCATCATATTCCAAGAGAAACTCCTCAAAACCCTTGTTTTTATACTTTTGGTGATAATAGAAGGTATTCGACAGTGGGAATATGCTTGGTAAGAATATTGAGAAGAAAATAGACAAGGATCAAATATATATAGATGTGAGGATAAGAGTGAGTGAGGGGTGGTATTTACAATGGAGGACAGGAGGGTTTACTGTTATTTTATTATTTATATTCTTATTTTCTTCAATTCACGAAAGTGTATTGGACTTTATGACCATATATTGTAATTATTTCATGTGATTTCAATCGAAGGGTGCTAAACTCACCATGACATCATCAATGAAAAAATAATTCATGTGTTTATCTTATTTTGTAAATTATCATATTTCACAATTCAAAAAATACATGTATTTCACAAAAATACCAAAAAAATTACGTAAACCATTTTTCAACATTTAAAATTTAAAATTTTAATTATTTTTTTGAAAATTATTTTTTAAATAATATTAAATATTATATTTAAAAAAATTTATAATTTATTCAAAAAATAAAAAAAATTTAAACTACAACTAATCTGTAACACCTTGATAAAATAATCAAGGCTTGCAAAATTATATTATAACTATAAGACAACAAAATAATAATTCATCAATCAAATTTATATAAATATATTTTTTTTAATCAATTAAATTAATTATAAAATTTTAATTAAATATTTATGACTCATAAAAATTCAATCACATATTTTGTAATTTCAAAAAAAAATTATTTTCAAAATCCCTGATATAAATATACAATGTATTTATTTATTTGATATATAAATTTTATTTATATTCTTATAGGTGAATTTACAATTCTATTGGCCAAATTACTATTCATAGTAGTCATGTTATTATTCAAAATGTCAAGATAACATTCGATCAGTAAAAATTCTATAATATCTATAAATATAAATTATTTCATTACAAATTTATAATGACTTTAAATATTTAATTATAGAATGAAAATAATTATTTTTTAAGAACCTCTTTTTTTACACTCATCCACTAAATTATCCAATACCACATTTAAAAACATATTCATAATGTCTATAAATAAAATTTGTTCATTTTAAAACCAAAATTTCATAAGTGAAATCATATAATACCCATATAAAGTTTGCAAAATTCTAATATAAAATTTTTCCCTTTCACATTCATATAATGTATCTTGAACTATAGACCAAGCATTGAAAAATAATAATATCCCTATACCATTTAAAACACATCATCGATATGAGGACAATGATAATTGTTTATAATAATGATTTTACTTAGAGTTATATAATTTATGGACTTTTTATTGAAACTTAATTTATTTTAACAAAAAAAATAGGATCACACCATGGTGATATTCTTGGGATATGAATACATTATCTAAAAACTCCTACAATTAATTTTTTTATTCTAAAATATCAAACTGATGTTTTCAGTAATGGAATTTATATATTGTATAGGCATGAGGAACTATGTCAACAATAATATAAACATATTTATTAAGAATAAAGTCTTATAAATCATATTTAAATAAATACATGTATTCATTCACTACTAACATGTCACTAATTTTAAAGATTATATTATTTTCAACAATATGAACTTGGAAACATTCACTACCATATCTAATAAAAATCTCATCATCAAATCATGTAATAAAATTCCGAAAATCATTGAATGTGACACTCTTATATATTAAATATATATTGGAAAGATTAAGTGAAATATAATTCTTAGAAATAATTATAATAAAATATATTATGTAAAGTTAAAAAAATATTTGTATATAAGACCGTTCCACTAATAAATACATATATATTCCAATAATTCGTGGATTATAGAAAATTTCCATCCAAAAAAATTCCCCAAAAGTTTAATCGTATTTTCATTTGGTGATATTCACATTTTTCTAGGAAATTTATCTTTAATTAAAACATTGAAGATCTTATATCCAATAGGGAATTAGAATAATTCAAATAAATATGTATAATACATGCCACTACTTTATTTTATGGACCAAAATCCACCGTAGTAATAGAAAATAAATTTGTTTCACCATTATATATCTAATTATCATAATAGTCATCTATTTAAACTATATTTAGTCACATTTTTATATAATTACTTAGCTTATTGAAACTATAAACCCTCACCGTTGAGTGGATTTTAGTTACCCCATTATTTTGATGTTCAAGATTCATTTCATTGTATTCATGATACCATTTAAAAAATTGAACACAGTGGAAACACTATCAATATCTTTACATGAATTTAATGAAATTCCAATTTCCAAAAATTAAACATTAGAAGGTCTTACCTCCAGATATCATTTCTGGTTGGTTCTCTATTTTCGAAAAAAATTTCCTCTTCTTTATGTTATCATACTAAGGATCATAGTTGTTATTAGACAACATATCAAATTTCAAAACAAAAACAAAGACTATTCCATAACATTTAAATTCATATGAAACTAAATACCATTACATAATCTGTCTCAAATATGAGTAAAATATGTTTACTTTTTTATCAGTGCACCAGATAAAATCTTGTGCATACCTACACAATATATTGATATTTTCATCTGATGTAGTTATATAATCATTTTATTTTTTCCTTAATTTTATGATTTATTTCTCCAACCTCTTTTGATTAAACAAAAAATAATAATTATATGGGAAAATATTCAAACAGGTGTCCCATTCTATAGAATAAATATCATGCTTCAATGTGGTATTAAAAACAATGACCACCATTAACCAAATTCACCTTCAAAATAATTTAATTAGGGAATTAAATTTTTAATTCACACATCCAATGTCATAAAATATCATTTCTATTTCATTTCCACATCCTTCAGATAACATTTGATATGAGGTTCTATTGAATGTGGGGATGATATTGACTGAGAAAATTACCCACTATAATCATGTTCCTTTACAGAGATCTATTATTTTCTTATGTGGATACCACCAACTTTTATAAAATGTTTCAACTAATCAATCCAACCAAAAATATTCCCAATTAAAAATAAAATGATTTTGATACTCTTTTTTGGATGGATATTTCCCCCATAGGTTCTTTCTACTACATATTCCATGTTTCATCAACAAAAACCCATTATAAACGAACATTGTTAAAAGAATAAAACATAAAAATCATAAAATGATATGTCACCTTAAAATTGAGCATAATATAAATATTTTTTGGTAATATTATTAACATTATCCTTACATAATGTATTATTAGTAACATTCTCTAATACCAGGTATAATTTCCCTTAAATAAACATTACATATTCTACTACATCTTATCTTCAATTTACATTCTTATATCCCTAATTTTATTATAGCTTTAGTGTTTTAGATAGCTAGGTAATAGTTGTTAGATAATAGATATACACACACATACATATACATATGGTGTATAAATATCAAATATATATTCATTTTTCTTTAAATATATATAATTTATAATAAAAATCAATTATTTTCATGGAAACTTTATCCAAGCATTATCCGATTTTCTTATACTCCATTTTCACACCCTTTATCACTAAAAAATGATTTTAAACAATGGGTGAGAAAAGAAACTGAAAATATTACATAAAATTTAATAAAAACCATTATTTTTGTGATAAACAGGAAAACCAACAAAATATTTTACCTTTATATTAATGTTAAAATATTAAAATAAGTGAATTATTTCCAAATAAAAAATATACATAATTTTTTATCCAATAAAATCATAAATACCGTTATTAATCTATTGAAATAAAATTTTCAAAACATAGATAATCACATTCATTACATGTCTTAATCTTATGCTAGTAGTAATTGTAGTTTTATCAAATCTATATGAGTATCCTTATTGTATCTCCCTCTTTATTCCATATCAGGGAGAGGAAAATTACCCAATGAATTGGAGTACTATATAGTTCTACCCATAAAATAATTTATATCATGAACACTTGATTCAATTTGTGTAAACCCAATATATAATCAGTATTTATCTCCCCCGATGCTATCTTGGAGAACAAATTTCTTATATATAATTGTCAAGTATCATTAAATGAACAAAATAAATTATTCATGTAATATTATGTCATAGAACTATTTAAAATAAATTTTAATCTAGTATTAAACCAACTTTAGGATATCGAAATAAAGATTATATTGAAAAAAAACAATACCAAAATACAATTTTCTTTTAATACACCAATTACGAAAATATGAGTTTATTTTAAAAACCGAATTCTATAACAAAATACCAATGAAAATAAGAATATAGATTTATATTGAAATTAAAATGATATATATTGAAGGAATAAAAACATTAAATAATATTTAAAGTTTCATAAAATATCATTTTCAGTGTGTACATAAAAGTAGACCATTCTTATTTCAATTTGTAAAGAAAATAAATCATTAATTCAAACACAAATCTATTTAAAAATTTTAAAAATTGATAAAATTTACTTTATATAACTATTATTTCCATATAATTACATTTATGAATTTTTTTTATAAAATTATAATATGAGAAACATATAGTGTGTTGGAAAACAATAGAATTTTTTTTAATGACATTTCCCTAACCACATTGGAAAAATTTGAATCGTATAAAACAGGAATGAAAAATATTAAAATACATTAAATATCCTAATAATAGAGAAAATAATGATCTGACATGTCAATTAGTCAATATATACACCTCAAAAATGAATATATGTGCATAAGAAAAAAAATATTCCCAAATAAAATGAAATTGGTATAAAATCCATTACATTGACTTTGACTCAATATTTACATTATTTATCTTTGAAAATAATAACTTATTTCATTATTTACATTCATTATAACCATTTTAATTTTTATTATTCAATTTATTTTACTTTTTAAGATGTTATATATAATTAATTAATCAATTGTGTTTACATAGGATGTCTTGATAGTATTTGTCTTATATATCAACAATGACTTTGGTAGGATGACTATTGTCAATGAGGTCAATTTAAAAAAAACATTTCACTAGTACCCTAGATATATTATATAACCCTATTACACTGAAATATGATATAATTCATCACATCAAAAATGAATGAATGGTTTTTTAGTATTGGTAACCTAGATATATACAATATTCCATTATTAAATTTGAAAACTGTGAGTACAATAAAAATTATCTCCACAAATAACATTATTCCCTCTATAATAACCTTACATATAAATCATAGTATACATGATGGGTTTATATAATAATAATAATAATAATAAATAATGGTGATCTAAATAGATTAGTATGTGTTATGTAGTGTGGTATCTATCATGAATCAATAAGCATATTGAAATTTGAATTTAAATAATTTTATGCACATTCCATTTAAATAAACTCACTATAGTGATATGATATTAAATGATCAATATTTAAGGTAAATAACTAAATACATTCATTTTTACAAATTAATAATAAATTAAATTCATCAATAGGTAATATCATTTTAAAAATCTAGTGGATTATAATAACTAAATTCCTAATTAATTTAATAATAAATTATTGGATATTATGTCTTAGGAACATGACTAATCTGCCATAAATACCTTTCAAAATAAATTTCAAAACTATACGTAAAAACCAACTTAATAATATAATAATTATTTTTCTAATGAGACATATAATGTGTCATGGGGATATATAATATCGGTCCACGCCTATCACTGTAGTCCAAAGAATTCATTATATATCAAATAATAAGTTTACGTCCTGAACAATAATACTATCAAAATAATATCCATACAGATAATGAATATGGAATTATAAATATTCCCCTATTTGAGAAAATAAAATCCAATGTGAAATATTATATGTATTAATGAGATAAAATTTAAAAAATATGAACTTCAATGCGAACTATTATTAGTATTTAGAGACCATGTAATGATTACTGATCACAGGAAAGTGAATACTTCAAGGGAATGTTAATGAATATAAAAATTAGTCAAGAATGTAAATTTCAATTCCTCCCATGTTAAAATTGTCATAAACCATCCTTGTAATGAACTAGTATGGAATTAGTGAAGTATATACCCACTAGAGTAAGAATAATTTTTTTTATCCTTGATGAATTTAAATACCATAAAAATATCATTAATAAAATATTAGGATAATATTCATTTATTTTGAAAATTTCTATTTAAAACTAATAGTTCAAAATAAATACACAAAATAATTATTTTCAAGCATGACCCTTTAAAATTATAAATTATTCATTAAATCATTTTAGAACTCATTATTTCAGAAAATTTCATCCATGTTGTACATATTAAATTAATGATTGATTTTTCTTTTTCGGATAAATACAAAAATTTTGTTTTGAAAACTACATGAATATTACATTGAAATAAATTGTTGAAAAATTAAAAATTAAAAAAATTAAATTTTATAAATTATATTAAAAAAATAAATATATTATTTGGAAATATTTTTGGAAAACATTAAATTGGAATAAAATTGATATCCAATCAAAGAATGATGAAGTCATATTATCTTAATTGAATTTCGAAAATAATTTTATGAACAAATGATTATAAATATTGTACAATTAATTTTATAATTTTTGAATAATAATAATAGAATAAAATTATATTTTTATATTAAAATATTCAGGTAATTTCCTAAGATGAATATTCATGCATAAAATATCTTGATTGAAATAAGATTTTGAAATAAACCCTCACCAAGAAAATAACATTAAATTTATAAATAATAAAATGAAACTATTATGCTTATAAAAAATAAATCTATATGAAAATAATAAATTAAATTAAATATAATCAGAATTAATTTCACACAAATTATCTGAATATCAAATACTAAAAATAGATTAAATAACTCCATGAAATGAATTTTTTTTTGAAAATTCTATACCACGTTGTTATTTTTAATTGAATTCCCATTATAATAATTAATTCAAATTAAAACATAAAATACAATGTTATTTTATGGAATCATGATATTTTATATGAATTGGAAAGTATGTACACCATATAACATAAATTATATTGAAAATAAATAAAATATGAATCAATTAAGGGAAAATAAGATGAATTATCTTATCTCATGCTTCCTTTTCAGGTAACATTCATTAACGTCTTATTTTTTTGGAAACATGTTATCAACTTGTAGTTGAACCATATTAATATTTATCATATCATATATGATCCTTTTATAATATGTTCTGACACATTCATTAATAATATGTCATTATTTTTATTTACTAGATTGTTAATTTCCTTATTTTTAAATGCTGGATTCATCCATAATGTTACAGTTCATGTGGATATTATATATTTATATAATATCTAAATTATTAATCCAGAAAAAATATCATATTTATATATAAATTATAAATTTTTATTAACTCTGGAAGATTGTTTGGAGAAATGAAGTATATTATGATTTGGGAGAGTGTGTCATATATACACATGGGTAACATTTCTGATTTTCAAAGATCCTTGAGTATAGGAGTTATGTAATATTTAAAAATTCCATAATGATTAAAATATCATAAATAATATATTATATCTTTAAATATACTTTATTATACCACCCATATGGTCTCATGATGAAAATATGGTCACATTACTTCGTGAAGAAGATAGTAAAATCATTCACTAGCACTGTTATTATCATTATTTAATTTAAAATATATGAAATATAATGATATATTAGATTGTAAAAATTATAAATATAACATTAATATCACAATTGTTTCATTTATATCAAATATATTCCTTAAAATTATCCTTATATACCTCTATTTCAATTTTATTTCATTACCTTACCAAAAAACATATCATAAAAGTCAATATACTAATGATACATAGTGATTTAAATAAATTTAAATTGGTGGAGGAAGAAATAAAATAAAAAACATGTCAAATAAAATTACATCTTTATTTTCTACCCTCGTTTGGATTTATCTAACATCCTTCTTATAATTGATAGATTATAAAAGTAATTATAATAGTATTAGATTAGGGATATTTGGACTTTATTTTTATAGTACTTGGAACGTCCAAAAAGGTTTCATGGTTGGAGGAAGACATGAGAGTGTGTCACTATTTTTATGTGAGGTTAGTGGCATAGTTGAAAATTTATAATGAACAAAGTTTTACCCATGATTTTTACATACCACTTGGGTAATAAATAATGTATTAAAAATATTTATACATTATAGGGTCTAAATATTGAAATAAATAAGATTCATAATTTTTAATAGGTCATTTTGACAACTATCATTCTAGTTTAACTACAATGTAAATCAATTTTTACCTTAATGATGAAAAATAATTTTTATTGTTTTCACGTTTCATTTTGGTAAAAAACATATGTTGGCAACATTTGATAATATAATTTATAATGATTCTAAATATGGTATCCACTTTAAAATATTTCATTAACAGAAGTGTAAAAATGTGAATTTTAAATTACTCATGTAGATGTGATGCTAAACAGGGATTTAAAAGATATAATGTTCCAATGTTTAAATTTTTTTATATCACTATTATATTTGAAAATGACAATAAATACCTAATACAATATAATATATATTATAAATAATTTTACATTATAAAAAATATAAAAATATAATTTTTCATTATAAATAATTTTAATGAAAGAGTAACATAAAATTAAAATTGTGTATTTTTCATTATTCATCAAATAATGAGTTTTTATGAAAAATCCCAATAATTCTCCAAAATATTATTTTATCATAATAATTTAAAAAATGATATTTTTTCATTTGATAAATAATATATAAGTGGTAACATTTAAATTTATATTTTTTTTAAGAAGGTGTGACTAAAATATATTTTATAAAAAATGAAATAAAAAAATATCATTCATTTAAATGATTCTTATATTATTTCTAATCAATATATAACAATAATAGGAATATATGTATTACATATTATAAAACAGTATTTCCAGATAATGATTTTTTTCTACAAATATTAACACAAACTAAATTTTCAATATAGTTTCATTTCATTAAATGTTTTCAAGATAATCCGTATATCAATTTCATGTTACTTCTAACATATAAAATGATGTAGAATGTAATAAATTAATTCAATAAAAATTGATCAATTACACATGGATAACTATATTAATATGGTCCAAAAATCTAGAAGGTGAAATAGAAAATAGAAATTTAATAACGACAAAATCATAATGTATTCTATCCCAAAATGTGGTCTGATGAATGTTATAGTCCATCACATTGATTTAATGGTACATAGACTCTAGGATAACATTTTAAAAACACTAATCCTATTTTGATTACTTGAAAAATAATAAATATAATGAAATACCATTTTTCCATAATATTTATGTTTTTGTGAACTCAATAATGAATGTACAATCTCTTTAAAAAATTTATCTTTTGAGAAAAAAATAACAGCACCCCATAGTTATGTTCTATAGAGAATGATCCCTTTATTTAAAACATCCAAAAATTTATTTTCCTATAATAACACCTCCTCTTAAGGCATTTGATAATTTACATACAAATACACTTAGAATTAGGCACGATTTTTATAGAAAACACAAAATTGGGACTACGAATGACCCCAAGGAAATAATCTAGAAATATACCCATGTATTTAATCACTATTACCACATCAAAAATCTAAAATAATTTGTTTGTATTCAATAATATGATCAAGGTATCATTCACATATATCTCAAACAAATATATGATATTCATTGTATGTTACCAAATGTATGATGTCATTGAACATAACATTTCTATCTATGGAATATATCATATCATGATCAATTAAAATCCATACATTATCATGAATTATATTAAAATTTAATATGGTTGGTTTACCAAGACATCCTTGAAAGAGAAATCCCCAAATAACAACTATTATATTCTACCAAATATTTGTTTCATTAATATTTTCTCACAATGTTTTTCGATAAGTTTTATCTTTATATATTGTGTTGATACATCTATTTGACTATAATTTTTAAAAAATGAAATAATTAGAAGATCTAGATTCAAATAGTGGTTGGAATATTTCAAATAAATAGGTATCATACATTTCACCACATCATTGCATAGTACAACATCAATTATAGTATTATAAAATAAAATTTACACTCATTTATATTTCAAATTATGAAAATTTTCATCATATGAAACTATATTTAGACACATGACACTGTAATGTCCAAAGTCATTACAACTAAAACACCTCAACTTTGGATTCACATCGGTCACCCAATGAATTGTTTTTAAGGATTTTTTTTATAATAATAATCATTGATAAAATATTTAACACTATTGAATCCCATTCTAGATCCAACAAAAAATTACCTGAATTTTCTATTACTAATCTTGTAACATGTTTGGGACATAACCCTAAACATCATAGTTGGTTTCTTCTTCATTACATTACACTATTACTTATTAGTATTATTTTCATCTTCAGGATCATACATGAAACCAAATTAAATCTCAACATTATCATTAGAAATAATAATAATTTTACATTAATTTACATTCTTAAAAGACCAAATCACTTTATAAAATTATTTTCAATCCATAGTAAACTCTATTAATATTTATATTATCATCCCAAATAAAATATGGAAAATAAATGGACAATGTTTTCATGTTTTCTAAAATGTAGCTGTAAAATAACAATGTATTACTTCATTTACATAAATTATTTCTCCATACTAATATAAACAACCATAAAAAAATATTTTTCAAGGAAAATATACTTCAATGTTACTAATTATATTGAATAAATATCATATTTATCTCTAGTGTTAAAAACCATATATTTATATCAATCAAAATATCCTTCATAATGATAAATGTAAAGGATTGCATTTTAATCTTCCAAACATAAAATGACATCTATTACCTTCCCTAGTTCACTGATCAATCCTTTTAATACCGTAGGATATTAGGTTCCACAAAATTATGGGGTATATTTTTTTATAAAAGGATTGACTGTAATCATTATCCTCCATGTAAGATATATTTTTTTATAGAATTGATAACCCCACCATTAATAACTAGTTCAATAAATCCATTATAGAAACAATATACTCATTTCCAATTCCAACCATCTTGAGATACTAATTAAGAAAGATAATTTCAACTCGGCCCCTTATTGCTACACAAAACCTGATTCCTATGTGGAAAACTATTATGAACAAACATTAGATAATGAATTAAGATAATAGTGAAATTATGTATCATTTCAACCTATCAATATGGTAAATTATTTCAATAGAATGTATCTTACCCAATAGTAACCATGAAAATTATTGAAAACATTATCTAATACCAATTATTATCTCCCCTCCATAAACACTACTTATTATACAGAATTTGAACTAAAATTTACATTTTCACATATCCAAATATCATTTTTCTTTAGAGTTTTAAATATATATCTCATATATATTACTTATTATACCCATATATTTATTTATGATGTGGAAAATTCTAATCTAAAACATTTACTAAAAAATAATTAAAATATTACATGATTTCATATTATGGAAATTATTCATGACATTTAAAATTATTTCTCTATTTCCATTTCATATCATCAACCACTATGAAAAACATGAAAGCACATAATGTTGTTTAACATTACATCAATGGTCATTCAGTTGATGAAATGAATCATTTTCAAATGAAAAACCCAAATTTTTTCTCATAAAAAATATGTAACATACATAGTAATAAAATTCAAACCCTTGTTGTCATGTTAGATCATCACATTCATATCATGTTTTATTCTTGTGATAGTATCAAATGGACCCCATATAAATCCATTGGATTACCCATCTTGTATAATAAACCTTCATGACTATCTAGATTGTTATCATTACAAAATTCAATTTATTGATATATAGGTTCACTGATTATAAATTCTGTATCTAAATCACCTGATGCCATTGGGCTGCACAAATAGTGTTATCTATATTATAATCACTCGGTTAAATCTGGTCACAAAAATTTCTAATATATATTTCCCACATACCATTTCATATAAAATTTTATTCATGAACTTTTAAATATATAAAATCATAAAAATTATTTTAAACTAGTATTAGAATAACCATAAGATATAAAGAACTATTTTCTATTAAAAAATTTCCATTTCCAAAATAATATTATCATTTGAAGTCCAATTTTTAATACCAAAATATGTTTTCCTTCAAAAATATATTTTAAATACCAAATTACCTAAAAATAGAAAAATTATTTTTATTTGAAGAAAATATGAATGCAATTAAAATAATAGAAACTTTTAATAAAGGATACAGTGGTGGAAAATTTCGTTTTCCCTATATGGATTTAAATATATCAATATTTTTGTTTCTTGAAAGTAAAAAATCTATAAAAAAATTACTATTTTTTGAAAAAAATGAATAAATATAATAATTTTCATTATAACACTACTAATTTAATATAATTACATTCATAGAATTATATTAAAAACCATTGAGATGGAAGAAAAATGATTTTCATGGAAAACATTGAATGATGAATTTTTTAATAAAAGGCTTATACCGCTTCAGAAAAATATGAATATTAGTACCCATGAAGTAATAACATTAAAAATACATTAAATATCATGAGAATTGAGAAATTCATGATATATAATGTCAATGTAGATATATATTCAATTCAAAAAATATAGGTTCATAATATGAAAATATAACCCAAAGAAAAAAAATTGAGATGAATTTCTTACTCGAGTCTGAATCACCAGGTACATTCTTTGTCTTCCTAAATAAAATAATTATGTTATTTATTTACATTCTGAAGAATGTTTTTCATGATTATTATTCCTTCTCACATAATACTATGGTATATATTATTAATTAATTAAATATGTTTATATCAGAGGCTTTGAGCATAATTTTCATAAATTTATACAATCAATTATATAGGTTTATTATAGAAAAAGATGTTATTTTTGTAATTATACTAATTCCAGTTACCTAGAATCATTGTGTTAAATTTTTTACATTATCGTAAGAGACATGGAATCTAATCCCAAATGACCAAATAGTATAGCATTCTGGGTGAACTAGATACCCACATGATTATAATATTAAAATTTAAAAAAAATACCACATAATTTATTTTGAGAATATAATTACCACATAAAAATATTCTTTCATATCAATAATTTTACACATAATGAATTAATGTGATTGTTATCAAAATAAGTGTGAGCTAAAATTATTTATAAGGGTCATATACTATAGAATCAATCATGAATTAATATGAATAGTCAATATGGAAAGGTAAACAACTAATCTAATGGGGCTTTTAAATAAGGTGAGTATCATGATAAGAAAAGGAAAATTCCCTTTATAAATGTAAAAAAAGAAAACCCAAGTCATATAATTAGTAAAAAGAAAATGTAATGAATCTATAAATAATTTCATTTTGAAAATGTAATGGATAATCATAACTCGTTTTTAATGAAGGATGTTCATAATTATTGGACATCATGTCTTTGGAACATCATACCTCTCCCATCATGAACATTAACAATATTGTGTACACATTGTGGTAAAAAATCTTTTTAATTCACACTTATTGATTTTTCTCATGATATATTACAATTCAGTGATGGGATATATCGTATTATGACCCACCCTTCCTAATAGGTCTAAATAAATCATCACATATTAATAAATAGATTTTATTCATTAAAAAATCCTTATGAAAATATAATTATAGTGACTAAATAATAATGATTTATTAATATTTATCCTGAAATTAAAATATTAATTAATAAAAAAAATAGTATTTTCAAATAATATATACATTAGAAAATGAAAATATAAATTAAAAATATATATATATTCATTGAATATTTAATGATTAATTATGAAAATAAATTTTCTATTTTAAGGTAATTTTAATGACTATAAAATTGATTCAACCAGGTTAATTTTATTACATTTCATGGTAAAATTTTCATAAAACATCAGTAAAATTAACATATATGAAATAAAAATTGTATATACTAATAGTTGTATGAACAATTTTTTTTTCATTTATGAGTATAATTACCGTAAAATGATCTTTTAAAAAGGTGGAAAATAGGATTTTCAAATTGAAAATATATTTTTAAATATAAATTATAAAAAAAATCCTATGAATTATTATTAAATAATCATTGAAAAATTTTATGTATTTCTTAAAAAAATATTTTCCATGATTCTTAAAATTTTAATTCAAGGTATACTAGTTTAATGAATGATTCCTTTTACCTTCATAGTAAATGATAAATGTGAATTATTTGTATTCGTATATTAATATTAGTATATTTTGTTCTTTGTAATGAATATATTGATTAAAATGAATTTAATAGATATATTTTAATATGTTTAAAAAAACTATGGAAACAATTTTTGAAAAAATAATTTTGGAAAAAAAAAATAATTCCATCGAAGGGATAAATGTAACCATAATTCCACAAAAACAATTTTTGAATCATTTTATGAATAAAATCGTGTTAAATGGTATTTTTACCCATAAAACCATGAATTACATGTGTAAAATAATAATAAAATGTTTTATAATATAATTATAATATAATTTCATTTATTATAAATTCAAGAAGAAATATTCTTGATTAGAATGAGATTATAAAATAAACAATTGTAAACATCAAAAAATTAACGCGGTAAGTTATAAATAAAAGGATTATATGCATCATAATTAAATTAACATAAAACATATAAATACATCATTTAATTATATTAATTAATCACATGCATAATCATATAATATCAAAGATGTTGAAGAAATAATATAACCTAATGAAAAGAAATTGAGTTATAAAATTCTTTACCAATTTGTAACATTTTTGTTAACTTCCATTTGATAAATTAAGTTTTATTAAAACGTAAAACCCATTAATAATTATGGAATAATTATATTAAATATCAATTATGATTTATTTATATCATAAAAATTAATAACTTGAAAAATGACAAAATATGCCTCAATGAAGGAAAATTGAGACGAATTCCTTTACCTTACGGTTCTTTTTGGTAGATTTTTTTAAACTCACATATAGTGGTATAAAAAATGTTATGAAATGTTAATAGATACATATTATCATATATGAAATTTTATAAGATACTTTGAAAACATAATATCACACATTCATTACTTATCCTTCATTATTTTCAATAGTTCAACTGTTAATTTCCTTATTATCCCTTGTGTGTTTTGTCATAGATGATATAGTTGTTATATATATTATATAGTTACGTAATATGAATATTAATAATCATGAAACAATAATATTATATATACATAAATTATTCTTTTTATACAGATCTTGAAATATTGTTTTGGGATATTATGATAGTTCTAATCACAGAGGTGGAGGGTTATATAAACACACAGGTAATGTTTCCATTTATAAATGATCATTATAGAAATGAATAAAATTAATATTTCAGCCTTCCAAAATATTCATAATATCATAAATACCATATTATTTCTTAAAATTTACAGATATATATCATCCATGTAGTGTAGTGATGAAAAGAGAGTAACATCGTTAGGTGATTGCAGTAGTCTGCACGTACATGAATGATGATATAATAATCAAGTGTGTGAATATTTAAGGAAACAAATGATATATTATATTTTAATAATGATATATTTGACATTAATATTATAATTAAAACATTAATAACACATTTATTAATTAAAACTATCTTTATTACCATCCATTGAAGTGTTATTGAAAAATTGATGAGGACACTTTATAAGGCAGTAGTTTTCCGTAAAAAAGAATGATGATTTTGTAACCCATTTTATGTGAGTGGGAATGATCAAAGATATTTTCCTTAACAAAAAAATATACTATACTTTTTAAATTACATTATTTTTTAAACCATCATTGTATAATATGACCAGAATTAGGTGGAACGAGAAATACCATAAAAATGATAATTGAATAATGTTACCTCATCTACGTGTATCCACATTAGGTTTTCCAAAAAATCATTCCTATTAATTATTTCGTCCCAAAATAATTAATATTTAATCTAATTATATAATTTTTATGTTATATGGACCGGGATTTTTAAGACCATACAGGTTTTAGGTTTTGGATAAGGGAGGATATAGAGTGGTCATGTATAAGTGAGGATAGTAGCACATTAGTATTTTTTGAAAATAAAATGTTATGCTCATGTTTTCCAAAAAAACAAATGGTAAATTAAATGGTGTACTGAAAATAATTATAACAAATATAAAATATATATATATCCAGAAATAATATTTTATATATTTGGAGGTCATTTTATTATTGATCAATTTATTCTAACCCTCGATAAATGAATTTTTTCATTAGTTGCGGTAAAAAAATTTTCTTGCATCCAATATACATTTTTCTATAAAATATCTTTAAAAAATTACATAATATAAATTCTTATGATTAAAAAATTTAACATATTTTATTAAAATCTTGTTCATATAACTAGAAAATTTTAATATCAAATTAATCTCGTCAAAAATAAAGGATATCTAGTTTTCAAAAAAGACTTAAAAATTTAATAACATTTTTATATCATATTTCAATGTGAAAATGATTCCAATGAACAAAATTGATTAAATAGAAATATAATTTATCTAATATTTCACTAAACCGAATTAAAAATATAATTTAACAATATCAATAAGTTAATTTAAATTAATGTTTACAATTAATGGTCATTATTTTTCAATATTCATAAAAAAACTAAAATTTTAAGAAAACTCTAAACAAGGAAAACATTAAGATGTTTTGATATTAATAATTATAAAATAAATATTATTTTATAATATATATTGTATGAAAATTTCATATAATGCTTTTATATTTTGTGCACTAATCATGACAAAACTATCTTCTAGAAAAAAACCATTTCTTGAAAAAAAATGTTTTAATTAAATTTAATATAATTTTATTTATAATCAATAGTTAACATGAAATTTCATAATATATAAATATATATATATATACTCAAACGCTTAAATTTAATATTTTTATTTTTATTTCAATTTTTCAAATTGGGATTCTGTATTCTACAATCCATCAATGATATTAAATTAAACAAAAATTATCTACTTTTTTTATGAGGTGTTCCATGGAACATAATATACCTAATAAAATGTTTTAACATTGTAATTTTCAGGTGATAAATTCTACCCACCATAAATAAATTGTTTTATACCATTTTTTCATGATCATAGTAATATATGGTTTTCCAAATAGAAGTTATTTTTTGAAAACACACTTCATAAAAAAGATTAATAAAATATACTCTTAATAAGAGAGATTGGAATTAATAAGGATATATGAAATTATACACACTAGTTTTCTTGGCAGTAGATCATATGTTGGAAATTAAAACATTAATAAAGATGATAATACTAATGACCATTAATAATAAAGTGTGATATAAAACATTGATCATGTGAGTTTGAGTGATCCAAGTATTGATAGTGACCAAAAACACCCTAAAAGGGATTGAAATAATCATTGATGTCAAAAATATTTTTATTAATAAGATTAAATTTTTTAAGATCAGTTTTTGGTAAATATTTATGAATTTTGAAGAGAATATATAGATGGTTATTTTATTACATTTCAAAAGAAAAATATATTCTTTTTATTATTCCTTGTTAAATTTCCAATTAATAACATGCTCTAATAAATGAATGTAAAATAAGTCATTTTTCTATGATGTAATAAAATTTAATTTTAATTGGTTATAGATTCCCAAAAAAGGGATAATTCATTCTGTGTGTCTTATTCTATTTTAAAAATCCAATGTGGCCAGAATAATTTATGTAATACATTAATTTAAAAAAACTATATAGCAACACCAGTGGTTAATCGTTAGTACTTTTAATCATATTTTATTAAAAATAACAATGGGAAAATGACCAAAAAAACATGTCCTCCAATTCTAGGAGCCATTCCCTTATTTTTATTCATTCATGGGTTCAATCCATGATTTGTTGTCAGACATCGAGGGTTGTCCACCAATATATATGTTAAATTTTTTCAAACCATATATGAAAATAGTTCGTATAACATTCAAAAATTAAATTATATAAATAATTGAAATAAAATTAACAAATAAATATTCTTATTCAGGATTCAAAAAAACTTATATCTTTTTCCTTCAATGTATAATAATATTATTTGAGTATACATACAATTTCATTGATGATTATGTCAACGGTGAAGGTTATCAACACGTTTAAACATATAAATATAAATTATAAATTGATTATTGCAAAAATAACTTTTTCACTAAAACATATTCTATTTCATTGGGTTGTATTGTCATAAATTCCATCCAAATTAAAAATTAATTTGGTAGAGACCTATCACATAAAAAATAAAAATGAGTGTTTATTACATTGAACATATGATTCATATTAAACTCAAAACCCCATTATTTCATCCATAGATCTTACATTAAAAATGATATACATGTTTTTGAAGTATTACACTATCCATAGATGTTTTATGATTTTTATAACCAATACTAAATTTCTAATAAAATACATATAAATTTTATTTCAATAATCCGATATAAAATCAATTATTCCTCTTTATTTTAAAAATAGAACAACATTATTATAGGGTTTTTCAATTTGATTTGGGAAATGACTCACATAGTTCCCATGTTCTCTATATTTATGAAAATAATAATAAATGTATTCGAAGGTGAAATTTATAATCCATCAATAGTTGTAATCATTTTTTCCTCAACAATTAATTAAAGTATTCCATTCCCTTCCACAAAAAAATCATTCCCTATTCCATTGAGAATAATTATTTTCAATATAATACATTTTAGTATTAACCAATGTCATTAATTTTTATCATCTATTCAAAGAAATCATATTGATTTATAAATATAATGTCAATTTTCTAAAGCATACCCCTCAGAAGTGTCAATCCAGGTTCCAATTAAGGCCTAATTTCATACACTATGTGATTATTTGTTCAATCCTAATGAACCATTTTCAAAATTTATTAACAAAAGGTAAATAAAATTTCTACAACTATGCCCACTTGTATTATTAATATATAGATGTATTTATCAGATAATAAAGATAATTTATCTCATATCAAAAAAATAGGATTTTATTCTATACATATCCTCAAATCCAATCATAGCTTTATATATCTTAATCTATGTCTCTCTAAATATGGTTCACATGGTTTTTATTGAATTCCATTGATAATAACTATAAGAACATGAACTCTAATAACCCTAATCTAGTTACTTACTTTATTACATTGGCATAAGGTTCATGGATCCCCATCCCAAAATTCCAAACTTTTTAGTAGCCTTGGTAAAATATTTACATACAGGATTCATATATTAAATTTGAAAACTATAATAAGAATATATTTATTATTTCATAATAACATAATTCCACCTAGTGTATCAATGAATACTAAAAATCATACAAATCATAGATTCAAGTGAAAATATAATAACCATGACTTATCTCAAATAATAATTAATGGTTATGTAAAAAAGAATCTACCATGATTCAGTATGATTAATCAAATTAAAAATGTAAATAACAAAACCCTAATTCAATTTTAATAGCATTACTATTATGATAAGATAAATAATAATCATTATAAAAAGGTAAATAACTGAAAAATCATTCCATTTAATAAATAAACTAATAATAAAATGCATAAAGAGGTAATATAATAATAAAAAAACCATGTATAATAATAATAGAATTCTTAATGATTAAAATAATTAATTATTGGATGTAATGCCTCCATAAAATGATAATTCTACCATCAAGACCATCCAAAATAATGTTTTTACCCAGTGGTTGAAACATTGTTATTTATAGCTTACTCATTTTACTCATAAGTCATATAGATTCCCTGAGGGTTTATGTAATACTGATCCACACACATTATTATATGTCAATATAATTCCCCACATATATATTAATAGATTTATTTCATGATCAATGTCCCTTACCATAGAAAACTGATAATGAGTCAATAGTGTAGATTTTTACATTATTACCTAGATAAAAAAATCATTCAATGAAAAACACCATATGTATAGATGAGATACATTTTAAGAGATAAAAATGTCTTTGATAATTATAATGGTTATTTAGGTGATATTTATCTTTTAGTGATAACTTGGAATTAAATAATTGTAGTAAAATTTAATGACTACCAAAATTAATCAACAATGTGATGTTGAATGCACTCTTTGTCCAAGTGATCATAAACAACCCATAAAAATAATTATTATCATATCAATACAACATACAATAATTTTATTAAGAATAAAGGTTGTTTTCAATGATGAATAGAAATGCCATAAGAAATATTATCAAAAAAATCTTCTTAAAAAATACGAATTTCATATTGAAAATAATATTTAATTGAAACAAATCGAAAATCATTATTAAGATAAATATCATTCAAATTATCATTTGAAAAATATAAAAGATGTTTTAAATCTATTTTATTATCATGTTGGATGAAAATTAAGTTCATTTGAAACATGATAAATGAAATAATCCTTCTACATTTTCAGTAAAATCCAAATTAGATTTGATATGAAAGCAATTGTATGATTCCATTAATGATTTATTTAACAAGAAAAATGGTTAAATAAATTGTTAATTAATAATTTATAAAATGTTAATGTCTTTTAATTTATTATTTTTTGATGAAAAATGATGTCCAACTAAGGGGATAAATGATATTTCGTTTTCATAAGAATATTTTATCAATAATATAATGTAAAAATGTAACAGTCTAGGCCCTCTTGATATGTTACCTTTCCAGTTTTAGTTATTGGAGGTGATCATAGGAGGTTTGGAGGATTTTGCAGAATATAGATTGCTAAAATATGGAAAAAAATATGATTACACACTATGTAACTAAATTAAATGACATGATGTTTCATTTTTTGGTTTGTCTTCAAGTATTCACAAATGTCAAGACATTTTACTTTCTGTGAAAAAGGGTTTACCGATGCGATATGATTTGTGGTTTGAAAAAAAATAAAATAAATCAATAGACGATGGATTTTTTATATGAAGTCAACCATAGAGATTTAAAAAGGGTGAAAGGGTATTACACCTCTTGTAATACCCCTCTTCTAATAATTTTATGTGTTTTTTCAGCAGCTCGATTTTTCAAACCCTATAGTGGTAGCGAACCTTCCGCATACATTTTTCATGTTTCTTGGAGTTTAAATTGTTCCCCTCCTATTTAATCTTTTTATGTGTTTTCAAATGATATTTGATGGTTCTAAATGAGTTTATCATTAATTGTTTTCGGTTCCATGGTTCCATGACATCCTAAGATGGATTAAAGTAATCCAGGAGTGGTGATACTAGATTTATTGTGTTGCATGCTCTTAAGTGAGGATCATTGACTCCCTTTCAATGTATGTTTTCATTTGTTTCTCTTGGCATTGCCTCGTTCCGGTGGGGTTCACTTTTGTTTAGCTATATATTTTTGTTGTTCTAGATTGATCCAATATTTTTACTAGCTAAATATAATAAAATGGGTATATAGATTCATTTTTATTTCCCTTTCAGTTTTGATATTATGATTGTGATATTGTGACTCAGCATGCTAAACACACAACTAAAAATTTTGAACGTTGCTGGATTTGTTTGAGAAAAAAATAAATTATGGAAACCATGTTATTTTTATTTTGGATGGAAAATTATATAGGTAAATTAATTAATCACATATATATGTTACTAACTAATATATTCTCCTAGATCATACACGTTTGTCATTACCACTGAATTTTACTTGTGGAATTATATGAGGTATACCTTACAAATCAGTACTTGTGTATTTCATTGGAAGATGGGTTGAGGTGACTTCTGAGTATTCTATGGATTTTTTGTAGGATGGTATTTATCCTAGATGTGAGATGGGGTATGGACTGGGTGGGTTAATGGAATCTTAGTTTAATATATTGATTGATTATGTAATGGATGAGAAGTATTAAAGAGCATGGCTACGAAAATGATTTTTTTGTAATATGTTTTCAACTATGGTTGTCATTTGGGGGTGGCTACGTTAGTACATGGCTTGAGTGGGAAGAGATTAAAGGAGTAAATTAGTATTTGGATTGGGTAATTCACTCATATTTTATCCATAATTAGTAGGAAAAATCCATCCCTTGTAGTATGAGGTCATGGTACGACGTTTTTATAATATGAATCCTCTATGGTTTATCATTATCTTCACCTTCTTAAATTAATGTGACTGAATTAGATACTTTTTTCTTTCTAATATGTCTACATAATGATGGGATGAAATAAATAATTTATTAATTAATCATATAATTTCTAGGGTTGGATAGGCTAAAAGGATGGATATGGTTAATTGAATTGTTTGGGAATGATAATCGGTTTTGTAACATGTTGTGGATGTTATGAATTTATAGATAACATATAATTTGGTAGTGTTCTGAGTTGGTACATTGTGTAACAACCCAAAGGATGAGATTGAGTTGTTGGTTTCAAATATGTATATACATGTCTTTTCCTTGGTGTTTCTAAATTCACCCCACCCTAGATGATCACTATGTTTCAAACACACCCATCATCATGGGGTAGGGTGTCATTACCAAACATCCTAGTTGGAGGAATAATAGATACAAACCCGATCTCCCCTGCTACCTCTTCCATGCAAAGATATCCTATAATTCATCAGGCATGTGTGGTTTGTGAGGACCTGGTGTGTCCGGGAGTTTTTTTTTTCATTCATAGGTGTCTTCGAGATGAGCTTTTTTCTAATTTTCTAGGTTTATTTGGTATGAAATTTGATTTGCGGCTTAGTTTTATATGGTTTGGATGTGATGCAGTATGTGGACAAGGTGTCTATAGGCGGGATGAGGTCCGGTTTGTGGACTAGGTGTCTACGGGAGAGATGTGATGTGCTATGTGTCATAAGAGTCTACAGGCGGTATTTCATGTGGTTTGTGATGCCATTGGGTGTTCAAGTGGGTTGTGATGTGGTATATTGAAAGAGGTCGGAGAGTAAGGATGTCTTCCATTAAACAAGAGAAGTTAATCAATGAAAATGTGTTGGGGTTAATATATCATTTATGTGCATTATATATTACATTAATTGACTTGTGTTATTTGATGAGTGTTCCATTGGTGGGGATTGGTTCTGTTGTTTTCTCACTGAAGAAATACCATGATTCCATCACATTTTCATGAGAGACTATGGTTTTCATAGTGATTATATTTCTATACTCACCCTACGTATATAAAACCACTTTCTGGTTTCCATGGGGACATTTCAAACCATGATGGACCTTACAAGATCATATCATGATAGTTTCTCTCTCGTTTTTTAGATTTACATTTTTTATCTACCTTGATAAATTTGTACTAGTAATAGTTCTATTTTATGGTATCATTTTGGCTTGCTTTTATATATCTCATTTTTTTATTTTTTGGATTATCCATTATATATATTGATATTGATTAAAAATGGTAATGAAATTCTTATTGTGAGATCTATATACACTTGGATCTATTCTCAATCCTAGGGCATACTAGAGGTAGGAATCAAGGGGTTCATTATCTTCTTTTACTCATTTCTAGCCCAAGAGAGAATATTTGGAGGAAGGGGTAATGAAATAATGGTATCAAATGTAATGGCTGAGATATATTATGGAATTTGGAGTTAGGTATAGTGAGGATTGCATGGGTTGGCAGGGAAAAAGTTTCAGGTAGTCATAATGTGTGACATAGGCTTGGGAAGACTAGCTAGAAAAATAGATTTTATGGGGCCCCATGATTAGATGCAAGGACTCAAAGCCTACTGAATGTCCAATTAAGGTTGTATTTTTTACAAGGTAGACGCCCAAGAAGTGTACATGAATTAAACTGATTTATGATCTTCTTTAAATGGGGTTATTTTTGGGAATGTGGGAATGAATAAATAATTATATAAATGAGGAAAATGGTTATTAAATAAAAAATTTAAACTACAAGGGTATAAGAACTCATTATTTACTCTTCATATATAGTTTTTAGTCCTCATTCCATGTGTGGATTAGGAAGTTGAGGCTGAGCAGGAAGATCTAGTTGATCGTTGGATTGTTGATCAAGTTGAGGAGGGTGAACAGTGGCAGAGGGCATTTCGTGCATTCCAGCGATAGGATTTATGAATGTATGAGGTAAGTGGATTAGATATAGAGATATTTAGTTGGATTTAGGTTCTTCATATCACCTATATTTTTATTTGGGACTCAATATAGTACTGTGTTCTATTGGGAGTCAGTAATATGCGAGGAGGTGTTCGTATTTGATGGATGATATAACTGGGGGAGAGGATGGATGCCTATGTTTTTTCAGTAAACTTTGAGTATGTATTATAATTCTAGTTCCATTCATAAAACTTGAAGGCTAAGAAAAGGTAAGAGTAAGTCTCCATTTAGATCTGGAGTATGTAAGCGAGGTAGCTTAGAATGATGTTCAAGGACATTCTTTTATTTTTTACAAGAGGTATTTTTAGATGGGGTTTATCATGTGTGATTCCTTTTAGAGGCACTATATCCTTCTATCCAATAGGAAGATACTCATTTTATGTTGACAATATACATGGCGGTTCATAAAAAGGTATAGGTGATAGAGAATATGCACTCATGGGGGGTCATCCCTGAGAGGGTATCTAGAAGCGTTCTTTGAGAAGAAGGGTAACTAGTGGAAGGTTTTAAACAACATGAACATTGAATTTTTGACTGATAGGGAGTCAAACTCAACAATTTCCATTATTACTATATATTCTATATTTCCTTCTAATAATATTATGGATAAGGGGTTTCTTCTATAGAGTTCACAACCATCTTCAGAACTAGGTTCTAGCAGCTATTCATGTATTTATGGTTTAGGTCGGTAGATTCAGTGCTAGACTCAGTAGTAGTTGATGATTAGGCCATTTAAATAGAAAATTGAAATTGGATTTTTCTCTTCCCAGTGGAGATGTATTAGGTAGAGGCCAACCTCAGTATATTACTTGTGGTCATAGGCCTTGATTCAAGCTTTTTCATTGAGGCAGTCATCAGTAGAGAGACATGGGAGCCAGACACGTTCAATTTCATGTAGTGGAGGCCGTAGTTTCATCATGTCAATAGATCGTTAGTGGTACGATTGATTTTTTTAGTATCCTTACTTATTTATTTATTGATTTAGAAGAGTGGACGCCTTTTTTCAACATCTCTATCCCATGGTCTTGAACTAGACATAGTGATGTCTCTCGTTCCCCTAGATTTGAGTATTCTAATAGGAATCTTGACCAATTTGTTTGATAAATGTTGTAGATGTAGACAGATGATTGTATGAAATTAGTCCCAACAAGATATCATTCTTCATCATATACACCATATAATTCCATACTCAACGATGGCTGGTTTAATTTTTTTTATACGATAATTGAATATTTGTTGAGGTGTTTCATGTCATAATATTTAGATATCCTGTGTGAGGTTCATTAGAGTGAAGTGTTGTTATGTGGCTAGTTAGAATGTGAAGGATCTTCTTTCCCTGTTGGACAAGTTATCATTGTAATTGGTTGATGTAGCCATGGTATAGTATCCCAGGTTCATTTTCCACTTCCATTATGTATTCACTGAGGTTGATGTTATTCTACCTCATTTATGGGATGTTGAGTTTAGGATTGTTTATTCTTTAATTTTAATGGATACTTATTGAATGAAACCTTATATGATGTGGGAGATGAGGATTTAGATATATGATTTGATTTAGAAGGGATTTATTCTGAATGGTCTATCCCCATTAGGTTCTCTAGTGTTGTTCGTGAAGAAGGATAATAGTGGCATGAGGTTGTGTTTCTGACGCTTTCGCCGGGTCGTGCGCATCCATCTGTGGGGAGGGAACACTGCTTGTTGCCCCACATTCCCGCTTTCCAAAGGCGGGCGAAATCTGTTCCTTGTTCAGGGAAGTCTGCTCCTTGATCGAAACTGGGATGATGGGATGTCGGTTCTTCCTTCCGTGGATTCCTCCTCGGAGCTCATTACCTAGTCTGGGTCTCCCTCGTAGATTTAAGACGGGTTCGTGAAGCTCATTCTCGGTTCCATATCTACATGGACGCCAGTTAATTACCCTGCTTCCATCAAAATGCTCCAAGGGGTCTTGTCGAGGCAGTAACCTTCGGTGAGGAGAATGGTCACATTGGGGCATCGTTGGCATGTCTGTCTTTGGTCCCTCATCATAGGGCTTCTCGAGGGCGTGGATGCCCAAGGCATCCCACATCAATGCAGGGAATGTGTACCATCTAAGGTTTTCCTCAGCTTCCCATGTTTAACACGGGGTATGTCGAGAGTTTAACGTCTTGCAGAGACGGATCAGGTTGAAGGACCCCTAGGGGGAACACCGATGTTAGGGCCAGCACGTGGGCGGATTCCCAAATATCATGGAGTGGGATGGGGTGGCATGATCTCACCAGTATGTGGTGGCCCAGGTAAGGATCAGGATGGATGGGGGAGTGAGACATAGGGCTTACGTTCTGAGACGTCCCAAGAGGGGGGATACAGTTTAACGTCATGCGGGAGAAGATACAGATTAACGTCATGCGGGACGAGATACAATTTAACGTCATGCGTGATGAGATACAGTTTAACGTCATACGGGGTGGGATATAGTTTAACGTCATGTGGGATGGGATACAGTTTAACGTCATGCGGGGCGGGATACACTTTAACGTCATGTGGGATGGGATACAGTTTAACGTCATGCGGGGCGGGATACAATTTAACGTCATGCGGGATGGGATACAGTTTAATGTAATGTGGGAAGGGATGCAGTTTAACGTCATGCGGGACGAGATACAGTTTAACGTCATGTCGGAAGGGATACAGTTTAACGTCATGAGATATGGGGTGTTTGGGGATTATGCCCTGAGGCGGCCCATAGGAGGATGTTATGGCCGATGCGCACTCTAAGCACATGTGAGTCATGCTCGGTGTGGGAAACAAGAGGCAGTAGGGGCCAGACGATCACGTCGCGAAGGGTGCGTCCATGAGAAGCGGAATGGGGCTTACGCGTTGAGTGGCCCAAAGAGGAAATAGGGGCTTACGCGTGGTTATCGGCCCTTGGTTCCAGGGCTTACTCCAGGGTGGAGGCCCGTGGTGCGACAAAGCGTAGTGGCAAAAGACTCCACTGGCCTAGGTAGGGGGGAAGTATGGAGATGCACCGGTGCAGTCATCTGTAAGAAAATCTAGGGGATTACGCTCTGAGGTGGCCCTTCCCCCGCGAAAAAAACGCCACTCCGACAAGGAGGATCTTATTCCATGTGAGGAAGATTCCATTCCTGTGGAGACGAGAGGCGTAAAAAATGTCCAAGCTGGGGGGACGCTGCGTGCTCAGCACGGGTCAGACCACAGTTTAACGTCATGTGTTAAGGACGTGGTGCTTAGTAGTTTAACGTCATGCATCTTGGACGAGGTGGGTTTTCTCCACACCCCTATGGCTTACATGCCCAACACCCTCTACCCCTTGTGGGAGGGAAGGCATCGTCAAGGCCGTAGTGAAGGGGGCCACAGGGCAAACCACCGGGGGGGTCCACGTTAGCATGGCTATGACAAAAAGAAATAGTCGTTAGCGTACCTATGCGGAGAAGCATAAGGCAAAGCAACAAAATGGGAAACACGTCCCAAGGGACCTTGAGGTTACTTCGCACGAGCCTGGAAGGCCATACGGGAAAACAACACATGGCGCGCAAGCCCGGAAGGGGAGACATCAGGTTCCTGTTCAGGGGGCAGCTAAGGGGTGTCAAGGTGAGGGGTCCTGGGCTTTGCGCGCAAAATGGATAGTTTGCGTGAAAAACACCGGGAAGGAACACAATTGGAGAAATGGAATTGCGCGCAGAGAGGGAACTACGGGCATTGTTTTGCATGCACGACAGGGTATTGCACGCACAAGACACGGATTGCGTGCAAGGCTAGAACCCTAGGGAGGGGGAAAATTCACTAAAGCCGGTGGAGTTGCGCGCAATGGCTAACTCTGGGGAAAGGTTGCGCGAAATGAGGGATTACCGGGAAGTCATATTGCACACGGGGGGAGCTGAATTGTGCGCACGAGAGTCGCTTCAGATTCCTCAACCCCCAAACCGTTCGGGGTCACCTTCTATTTATAGACGACCTCCAGCGCGGAATCCAGGCGGCACACGAAATTATTGCGCGACAGGGGCGGTGGAGTGAAATTATCAGCCTTGAGGGACACGGGCACAAAATTATTTCTCACCGGTGCCGGGACTTTTCACATATCCTGGGTTGCCTTTCGTATAGGACATTTTTTCCGCGCACTTCACCCAATTTTTCGCGCACCACTTCCCGGGCCTCCGGATTGGGTCTCTGATTCCGAATATGACTTCGCTTCGTCATTTCGAAACTTCCTCTGAGAGTTATGGATTTTTTTTGGCCTCAACAAATTCCCCCCCTTGGAATTGGATCGGCGAGAGGTCGCAACGATTGGATTCCAAGGGAAATGCCGAAGGGCTGAGTCTCCTGGTCAAGTTGCGCACAAAATTCAGATGGGGCATGAAAAACCTAAGGACGGGTGTGAAATCCCCTTTCCGCACGGTGTGGAACACTGGAATCGTCTATAAAAAGGGGTGCTGGGTCCCAAATCTATACTTCTGCTTTTTCTGCGCAATAAGCTCATCGCTCTCGAGCACGAAATCACTTCCGCGGTTGTGCGTAAAAACACTCTGGCAGCGCGGAATTCCATACGAAATTCGGCCGTGATTTCGCGCCTATTCGGGATTTTCCGCCCTTCGCGTGCCGATTGTGCACTCATCTCCAGGATTTCGCGCAGGACTCTCCGATTCCACGCACTGCATCCTGATTTCGCCCAACTACTGAAAGATTCGTGATTGCTGCAAACCGAGTTGATGAGGGGGAAGCCGCTGCCCATTGGACAGAAATGGTGGTGAACGAGGAGGTTTATGGTGCCAAGGTGATTTTCTCCATCAATCTGACCTTGTTCAATCTGCTGACTCTGGGCCAGAAGATGTATCTCTTGTCTGAAAACCTCCCACTCTGAAATTTTGGTATCCTGGAGGAGGTGCCCCTTACGGGCTTCGAGGTGGACACACCGCGGTCTTGGGTGACTCGGGAGGATGATCTTCCTCGCTACAACATCACCAACAACGTCCATCCTACCAGGGAAACCAGACATATAGACGTATATGTCCCGAACCCTAGGACTAGGACCATTACCGGGGACGAGCCTGTGGCAGAGGATTCTCTGGTCCTCTACGCGAGCATGTTCCGTCAGAGCATCACGGATGACACGAAGGGTTGGATGAAGGATTGGGATCTGCGGTCCAGGGGAAACTTCACCAACGAATGGGACTGGGCATTCTGGGTCCGCCATACCTGCGACTAGTTCGGGGACGAACTGCGGTATATCGACCTGTTCGAGGCGGTATGGACATCGTTGTTCCAATTCCACCGCCAGCCTGAACTCAGACCGGAGATATTCACCCTTTGGTCTCCTGACACCAACACATTCCACCTTCATCATGGGGATGTCGGCATCAGTCTCTGAGACGTTCACTGCATCGGAGGTATCCCACTGGAGGTTTACCAATACGATGAGTTCATTCCTCCAAAGAGCACCTGGGGTGATAGGTCGTGGATGCCTATGCTGACGTGGAACCTGTTGGAGCTGGACAAAGAGAGGCTGGGGGTCAACGACCTCCCAAAGGATGTTGCATTCAAGGGCTGGTTCAGCCTGTTCCTCGAGAAGGATTCGGCCTTCAAGATGCCGGGACGGGGAAAATGGTGCCCAACCGCGACATAGTAGAGTAGGGATGGGTCATACTGGAGGACCCTAGAGGCGGGGCAATACCAATCATGGGGCTACCGCATCATTGAGGCTCGGGACCCGAACGTCCAATATGCTGGGTTCCTTGTCGCCTTCCTGAGCGGGTGGCTCTTTCCAGTGCGGGACACGAGGATGGGAGTCTACCCAGCAACATTGGTGATGGCGGGCTCTATGGCCACCAACAAATGGTTCATCTTGGGCGTCCCCATACTGGCCAAGCTGTATGCCATCTTGGGGTCCATCTCATGAGGGGGGTCGCCTTGGAGAGTATGTGGTCCCTTCCAGATCTTCCATGACTGGGTGGCGGCTCATCTCGGTGGGTATACTTTCCCAAATGTTGTCCGTCCTCCGGGAAACGGTCTGCGACCGCCCTTGCTAAACATCACAGGGGTGGGGCTGATGATGATCAATGAGGAGGGCGTGATGATCCACTTCGGCAACCATGCCAACTTTAGCTTCAGCCCGTTCCCCACCCCAGTCGGCCAGCTGGTGGACAACGGTCGAGGCTCTCTGGAATAGCAGGAATACTTCCAGAGAATTCGAGGTGGGGTGCTCGTGGGTCAGATCGATAGGAAGTGGATCTGCGAGCCTTATGTACTATCTCGATTCACCAGGATGTTCGGGTGCCTCCAGCGAATGCCAAAGAAGGTATTCACAGCTTTCTGGCAGGAGAATAATCCATGTGTCCTGTTCCAGATGTGGATGATGTTTACCACATTTGGTTCTGGTGATGTCGTCACTCTTCCCCCCACCGAGGTCGATGTTGGCCTAGAAACCGAATACGCCGAACACTAGACCATTGCATACCCTGACGGGCTATTATATAAGAACGTCCGACAACTCAAGGTTACTCGCACGGAAACTGGGCGACGAGAAAGAAGGCATGGTGCCGTCAGGAGGGGAGGAAGAAGGGCGCGTCAGGAAGCGAGGCATTCGCAGGCTGGGACTTCGGCAGCGGGGACATCACCTGGGGCTGCCACATCCTCATTACCCGCATGTGTGTCACATGAGGCATCCAGGGAACTGCCCGGGAAGCAGATAAGATATCTTCTTGAACATTCCCAAGACGCAATTCTCCCGGCACTGTGGTCAGCCTGGATGACCCTGCAGCAATCACTGAGCGTCGAAGCCATCTGGTAGAAGATAATGCAAAACGGGATTCAACTGCCAGAGGTCGGTCATGTTCGAATTACCGACCGAGTAAACATCGATAGGTGGAATGCTTATCTGACGGACATGGATGCATACGCACGCCAAATTGGGCGGCGTGTGGAGCCACCTTTCCAAGTGAAAGTGCTGCTCAGCCAGGAGCATAATCCGGAAGCGATGCCGCCGGGAGAAGGCGACAGTGACGAGGAGCTGGAGGGGGAGGAGAAAACTGGAGAGGATGAAGTCGAGGGAGAAGATGAAGAAGAAGAGCTTGAAGGTGAGGGGTCGCAAGGGGAAACCTACCAAGGGAGTCTCCGGGAGAGCATTGAGATTGACGACTCTGATCTCGACATAACCAATATTATTGAGGTTTGTCTCTGTCTTCATTAATTTCCCTTATTTATCCATTCTCCTTTCCAACTTCTAACTCACATTCCCATCCTACACATGAGCAGTTGAGCATTGGACGGGTGTCCCCACCAGAGGAGGGAGGAGAGGAACCAGTGGGACATGATGGGGTTCCGACACCCATCATTGAATTAACAATCGCGGAGGGGTCTCCCCTTACGGCAGATCTTGCAGTGGCCGAAACATTGGGGACTAACGCTCTGGATTCCTATAAGTCTCACGCTTCACTACTGGTGCTTGGTGGAAAAAGATCTCATCTAACCAGCGTATGCCTTGCACAGTGATCTCAACACTGGAGGCATGTCAGTATGCGGAGCCCTGGCCGTCCGTGAGTGGACTAGCAGAGGACATACCACCTCGTTCGGAACATGCTCTCTTCACTGATTCGGCCCCGACAATTGATGAACAGGGGGTGGTGGACATCAACGGCGCTATTCCTAAGATGAGGTCGGAAGCTGGTGGAGGCATCATTGTTGTTGGGGAGAGAGAAGAAGGACGCCCTGACATCGAGGATTCTATTCCTCACGAAGACATACCTGGGGCGGATCCTGCTGCCGATCTACTAGCTGCCTTCCCCATATACCGACCCGCTGACCCTGAGGAGATAGATGACTTAGACTCAGAGGCAGCTGAGGAGAGCAGGATGACAAGGTGCAAAGGGTGGAAGTGTATCTAGTGCTTCCTCAGGCATCCCCAGTCGGATTGGCTAAGGCAGATGGGATCACTTCAGACTTGGATGCACTTCCTGTGCGCGGGAGGGGCTGATGCTCAGCCTCTTCATCTGACAGTCCGTGATTACATGGCCGAGAAGATACACGAGAGCATCCGGCGCACCAACATTGCCCAGTGCCGGGAAGGATCGGCGAGCGCTCAGGCGCTGCTGAGGGCAGAGCAGGATGTCCGGAAACTTGAAGGACAGACGACAGATAAGGGGGCCTTCATCGCAACATGCTCTGAGCTCGGGGAGTAACTGAAGGCCCAGTTGGCTGACACGCAGGAACAACTGGTGGAGGCAAGTCACCAGACTACCGTACATCAAACCGAGTGGGTGCAGGCACAAGCTAGGGCTAGCGAGGTGCTCTCTATGGTGGCCAATGAGGAGAGAGTCTTCAAAGAGCGAGAAGCGGTCCTGGAGGCTACCAGCAAAGGGTAGTAGTGCTAGAAAGATCGCTTCAGCACGCTGATCCCTAAGGGCTTTGTTTTTTCCATCTCATGAACTTTATTCTTGTACTGCTCATCATCTCAATCCAATATATGGCCAAATCCATTCATTTGTACCCTTGGTTTAATGCGCTCATCCATAGTTTCAAAATGAATAACAACTCATCCCTAGGATCCTGTGGGTCGTGCCCAACGCGAGAAGCAGAAGATGTTCCTGCCGTCATTTCGTCCAACTATGGGGAATTGACCAAGCTTCATGCGTCCAAAATTGGGCCTGGACTTCTGAGGAGACCCCAGATCGATTGATGTGTTGCATTCTCAATGTGCTATAACACACGAGTGGGGCGATGTCGAGGGCATTGAAATCCATCCGAACATACGGGGATGGAGATGAAGGGTGAATCATGATGCCCAAATTCGGAACACATTGGGGCACAACGATGGAGGATAACTGTCAACTGTTGCGGAAACACGGCATCCATATCATGTTGGCCTGGAATGGGGACAATAAATGAGGGCTGACCGCTGACCATTTTTGCAACACGGGGCCAGACTCAAATATCTTCGGTCAGTTTTCCAGAACGTTGGCCCAAGACAGTAGGCAAACCATAGGTCGAGCATCCGTACTACTAGGGGGTCCCGTCAAACATTACTAGTCCTCTGGAACGTTGGTCCAGGAATGAAGGCGAACCATAGGTTGAGCATCCATAATGTTAGGGGGTCCCGTCAAACATGAAAGTAAATGAGGATCCAAATAAAGGGTGACGCAAAGCATGGAAGGTGGAGTGGTGGTTTGTTCGAACAGAGTCCAACACTCTCTAAATTGCACCACCATGGCAAAGGCGCATTAGGCGGACATACCGACCGGATCACGGGTCGTCCCAATTTCCACGAAGGACCTCTTTTTCCGAGAGAAATTCTACCTCCCATTATTACCATGGGGCATCCTGAACCTGCTCGGGGTAGATGTCCCGATTACACAACTTCCCATGAAGTCGGGATGAGGGGCTGACAATAAGGAAGGACGCAGTTTGGTAATCCATGGGGATGGACCCAAGAAGAAACGTTCGGGCGGTCCTACGTATCACATTAGGATGATAATCAAGCCACATGTAGTTCTAGAAACATAGTTTAACGTCATGTTGGGTGAAATATAGTTTAACGTCATGTAGGATGGAATACAGTTTAACGTCATGCGGGACATAATACAGTTTAACATCATGTGGGATGGAATATAGTTTTACGTCATTCGGGATGGAATATAGTTTAACGCCATGTGGGACGGAGTACAAGTCTCATCTAGGGATAAGCATTGTGCGACGAGTAACCCGACGTAAACGAGGACATAATCTCGCACCCCATCGTACAATCCCACAAGAGAGAGCAAGTCGTAGAAAGCCAAAGAAATGATCTTAGTTTTAGGTCATAGAACTCGGACCAAAGGTCGGACAGAAACACAAGAGGCACATGTTGGAGTAACTCAAACACCTGGCATGAATGGGAATAGGGGGTGTGTACGGCGCGGTGAACAACCCGACATGAATGCGGGCATAATCCCATATCACACCGCACACCCCCCTTAGGGGAGGTTTAAAGTCAAGGGACTGAAAACGGAAGTATGTTGGGCCCGCGGGGAAGTGCCTTGGGCGCTCCTACGTATCTCATAAGGATGAGAATCAAGCTATATGTTGTTCTTGGAAGCATCTTAGTTTAAGGTCTTAGAGCATGGACCATGAATGGGTATGGGGAGAAATGGACACATGGTAAGGTGGTTACAAAACCCGACGTGAATGAAGACCTAAGCCCTACATACCATGTGCTATCTAGGGAAATGCTCGAGTTAAGGGGCTGAACACGAAGCCGGGATGATACCGTCACAGTTTAAGGTCGTAAGGATTTGACCAACAACACAGTTTAAGGTCTTATGGTTTGGACCAATAATAATGTTTAAGGTCCTATGGTTTGGACCAACAACACGGTTTAATGTCATATGGTTTGGACCAACAACACAGTTTAAGGTCATATGGTTTGGACCGACAACACTGTTTAAGGTCATATGGTTTGGACTGTCAACACAGTTTAAGGTCATATGGTTTTGACCGTGAACACAGTTTAAGGTAATATGGTTTGGACCCTCAACACAGTTTAAGGTCATATGGTTTGGACCATCCGAGAGAGGAGCCTCGGGCCAAAGGGGCCTATGAGGGTTCAACAATCAGGGGGTGCTGGAGATTCCAGCTCCCAGCTATGCTGGGCCCGAAACGCAATGTCTGGGGGACTCCTCGTTCCCCATGGGGATGAGGGTCAAGCTTTATGCAACCTGTAAAGAAGAGACCCAAGCACATACTCTAGTGCTCAGATCATGAGAGCCCCGAGAGACACCGTTACGCAGCTCGGTCTGTCTGATGTGTGGTGGTGTACTGAGGGTTAGTACAAGGAGTGTCGAGATTCCACCTTGACACAGCGGGGCAGAAGATTACATGAACCATGCCACCAATATTCAGGGCCCGAGGAAGCCGTCGTGACGACTGAGGATGACTGATGACCATATTCGCAACGCAGCATCCTGTCGTGTTAGACATGGGGACAAACAAATGAGAATCAACCACTGACCATGTTCGCAACGCAGAATTCATATCAATTTTTTTTTTCTGAAACCCTCGGTGGCATTGGCCCATGACGGTTGGAGAGCCCTTGAGCGTTGTATTTAGGCCGTTCTTGGGGGTCCCTCTGGATGTGAAAGATGATGGGGGCCTGAATGAAGGGGAACACGAATCTTGGAAAGTGGATGGAACTTGCCTAAGTTGAATCTGGAACTCCAAGTCCTAGACCAGAGTTCCCTGAGCACATCAGCAGACCACAGGAAAGGTTCAGAGGGCTCAGTCTGAGAGCGGCCAAAAGATGGTGGATCCCTGGGCAAAAGAGGGGGTGTAATGCCAAACACCCTTGGAACTGGGATATCGTGGGATCTCCTAAGAGATGGGGTTGGACCTAACATCTTGGTGTTCAGGCGGTCCTACGTATCCCATAAGGATGGGAACAAGCCATACGTAGTTCTAGAACGGTGCCTTTTAATGCCATTGGACATTAGAGGGCTAGATCCTGAGGATAGGGTGCACGTGGTGCAGCTATTTCAAACCCAACGTGAATGAGGACATAATGTCACACCACTCCATGCGATCCTTTGGTCAAGGTCCCAAAGGCGAGTCAGACGTGACAGCGGACCTCAAGCTGGACCCAAAGACGAAAGGTCTGGGTGTTCCTACGTATCCCATTAGGATGGGAATCAAGCTAAACGTAGTTCTGCCAATACAGTTTAACGTCATGATGGACGAAATATGGATCTTAGTTTTAGGTCTTAGAGCTTGGACCAAGATGATCTTAGTTTTAGGTCTTAGTGCTCGGACCAAGGTGATATTAGTTTTAGGTCATAGATCTTTGACCAAGCTGCAATTTAGGGTCATGCGGGACCATACAATTTAAGGTCATGCAGGACCGTACAGTTTAAGGTCATGCAGGACCATGTGGTTAGGCAAATTACTTCTTGAGGAATCTGACGTTGGTGGGAGGAGTGATACGCTCACCATCCATTGTCACTAGGGAATACGCACCATTGGGATAAACCTTGTGGACAATAAAAGGCCGCTCCCACTTGGGATCCAACTTGGGTGGTTTCCTGCCGGGAATCATTGGCACTCTAAGAGCCATCACCAAGTCACCTTGTAGAAAGCAGCGGAGGTGAACCTTATTATCGAAAGCTTGAGCCATCCTGCTCTGATGCATTTTCATGTTATGTAAATAGCGAAGCCTACTTCCGTCCAGCGCTTCCAATTTGGCTAGATGGATCTCGACAACTCTATCTGGCACTTGCTGGTCGTAGACTGTCGTGCGCAATGAGGGCATCTGGACCTCGATGGGTAGGACGGCCTCATCTCCGTATACCAGGGAATACGGAGTCACCTGGGTGGAATTGAGAGTCATCGTCCTATAAGCCCAGAGGTGGTTGGGTAGCTTTTCTGGCCAACTTTTCTTATTCTGACCAACCATTTTTTGCAGAATGTTAGAGAGGGTTTTTTTAAATGCCTCAATCTATCCATTTGCCTGCGCATGATAGCGGGAGCTGTGTTTAGAGTGAATATTGTACTTGGCGTACAATCTTTTCAGCTCGTCCGTTTGGAAGTTGGTTTCATTATTCGTGAGGATAGCATGAGGTATTCCAAACCGGTAGATGATATTGGGGCTCACGAAGTCGGCGATAGAACAAGCCTTGACTTCCCTTAGCGAGGTTGCCTCTGCCCACTTTGAGAAGAAATCTGTAGCGGTTAAAATGAACCGGACCTGGCGGGCCGCCGCTGGCGGGTAAGGCCCTACGACATCCAACCCCCGGACTGCAAAGGGCCAAGAATACTTAGTAGTATGGAGAGGCTCCAGTGGCCGATGCACAATGTTAGCATGAACATGGCACACATGACACCTCTTGGATTACTCGATGTAGTCGTGGATCATGGAGGGCCAGAAGTATCCAAGACTCCGAATTTGGTGGGACAACTTCGACCCGGCCTGGTGGGCCCCACAGGAACCAGTGTACACTTCATGCATGACCTGGGGGATCTCAACTCCTTGAATACAATGGAGGAGAACACCGCCAAAGTCGCTCCTGTAAAGGAGCTGCTCATGGCTGGGACCGCTTTGTAGTGTGAACTGCGGCGCGTGGCGCCAGATTCGTTCCCGCTCTGCTCGGTCCATCGGAAGATTGTCGTACCAGAGATATTCAACCAAGGGTGTCCTCCGGTTAGGAACTGTCTCGATCAACATGCCTGAAGCCCCAGGGGGTCCTGACGTAGGGGCACCAGTGGTGATATGGTTCACTCGCGGGCCATGATCGCCCTATGGAATAACAGGAGCAATGACTCTCCAGTGCACCACGTGGATGATTAGGTCATCCTGTTCGGGCTCCGCGAGATATGAGGCCAGGCTGGCCGAAGCATCTTCTCGACTATTCTGCGACCAGGGAATGTGAACGGCATCTGCTCGTGAGGGGAACATAGCCATTAGATGGAGGGTGCACTCCAGCAATGACATGAGCTCTAGCTTCCTGATAGCATAGTCACCATTAACCTGCTTAATGACTAGCTCAAAGTCCCCTTTTACATATATGTGGGGTACGTTAACCTCCAGAGCCAACTCGAGGCTAGTGATGAGGGCATGATATTCTGCCTCATTGTTGGTGCAGCCTTCTGACAATAATAATGAATATGGTAGAACAGATTGCTCCGAGGTGATGAAGACGATACCCAGGCCCACTCTGTTAAGCCTAGGATCGTTCATCCTTCTACCGGTAGGGCTTCAGGAGGCGTCGTCAAAGTGCATCTGCGAGCATGGGTTGGCATGATCGACTGGGAGGATTTCCTCATCAGGAAAGCCCAAATCCAGTGGCTGGTCCACAAAGGTTGGGTGCGCAACTAAGAAGTCTGCCAAAGCCTATCCTTTGACGGCCTTCTGAGGTACGAACCAAATGTCAAACTGCTAAAGGATCACCGCCCAGCGTGCCAATCGGCTGGTCAACATAGGCCGGCTCAGTATGTATTTCAACGGGTCTACCGGAGAGACCAGCTGTACCTCATGGTGCTGCATGTAGTGCCTCAATTTCTGTACGGCGAATATGAGTGCCAGGCAGATCTTCTCTATGGGAGAATATCTAATTTCTGTGTCGAGGAGCATGCGACTGAGGTAGTAGAGGATATTCTCTGTTCCCTCGTTGTTATTCTGGGCGGGAAGGGCTCCGAGGGATCGCTCCAGGGCGGTCACGTAAAGGACCAGTGGTTTTTCGGGAACAGGTGGCATCAGGACCAGAGGGTGAAGCAGATACTGGTTGATTTCCACAAAAGCGGTCTGACACTCTTCGTCCCACCCATAGGTGGTGCCTTTCTTCATGAGTCGAGAAAAGAGATTACACTTGCAGGACAGATTCACAATGAGTCGACGTATATAAGCTATGTGGCCTTGGGTGCCTTGAAGCTCCCAGATATTATTCGGGGGAGGCATCTGACTGATGGCCATGATCTTCTCTGGGTCGATCTCGATACCTCGATACTTAACAATGAAGCTAAGAAAATTTCCGGAGATGACCCCAAAGGCACACTTCAACGGGCTCATCTTCAAGTGGAGAGAACGGAGGAAACCGAACACTTTCTCAAGGTCTTTGAGATGGTCTCGACGCTGATGAGATTTAACCACCAGGTCATCTACGTAGCACTCCACCAGTGTCCCAAGGATCAGCTTGAATATGTGGTGCATATCCCATTGATAGGTGGCACCCATATTCTTCAGGACGAAGGGTATAACCCGGTAGCAGATAGTGCCCTGGGGAGCCCTAAAGGCAGTGAACTCTTCATCCTCGGGGGCCATCCGGATCTGGTTGTACCCGGAGTACCCATCCATGAAGGAGACGGCATGGAACCAGGCCGTTTCATCGATCAACAGCTCCGTCACGGGAAGGGGAAAGTCATCCATTGGAATGTAGAGATTAAGATCGCGGAATTCGATGCAGACCCTGATCTTCCCGTTCATCTTCCTGACGGGCACAATGTTGGCTAGCCACCTGGGGTACTAGACTTCCTTGATGAAGATGTCCTTAATGAGCTTATAAAATTCGTCCTCAACCATGGCACCATGAAAGGGGTGCATTTTTCTGGGAGGCTGCTTGAACCCACAATGGTTTGCTGGGAGGCAAAGGCGTTGGATGAATACCTGGGGATCTAGTCCCGACATCTCATCATAACTCCAGGAAAACACATCATGGTGCTGTCTGAGGAAGTCTATGTACTGTAGTCGTTCCTCGGGAGGCATAGCGGTTCTGACCGATGTGGGTCTTGGGTCCTCCTCGCTTCCGAGGTTCACCTGTACTAACTCGTCGACCGTGGTGGAGATGCCCTCCTCAATGGCATGAGGAGCATCTTCCATGTATTCTTCTCCGCTTGTGGAAGGATCGTCTGCGGGGGGGGGGGGCATTTCGGGGCTACTCGACCCTGATGCGGAGCTGGCACCAGCTTGGGCGGCAGAGGTCATCATGACGGGAGTCTCATGCACCACTGAGACCATGGCGACAAAGGTGGTTGATCCAATCCCATCCGGACTTTGGCCCAAGGGGCCACGCTTTACGACATCAAAGTAGTGGTGAATCATTGCCATGGGCCGGTTGATTCTAACCTGGTTAATCATACATGTAAGATGTACTACTATTTCCATGAGCCCAACGTCCCGATATCGTATAGGGGTAGGAGGCTCGGGGATCACCTGGGCCTGGTTGGTGTAATAGTACGAGGTGATTTCCCGCCGTCGCTTAGACCCGGAAATATGCCTTCCTCTGGTACCCGAGACAACAAAGCACCCTCCCACATCAGGTGTCGTGGACTCCAACCGATGGATTGGGAATACATATGCATCATCCAAACCTGCCCAGGGATCACTTGCGATAGTGGCGGGCTCAACCTCACCTGCCATGATATGCTTCTCCATGCTCTGGTAATAGTCAGTGTCCAGGTAACGAGCTTCACATGAGGCAAACAGAGACACATCTCCTTGGAGCACACCCACTCGACCCTTAAGGGAGTATTTCAGGCACTGATGGTATGATGAGGGAACCGCTGCATGAATATGGAGCCATGGCCTTCCCATCAATGCGTTGTATGCAGTGTCCTGAGAGACAACCATGAATTCAATATTGGCAATTAAGCTGCCGAACTGGGTCTTCAGACAAATCTTGCCAACTGGAGTTTGCTCGGTCCTGTCATACCCCTAGATTCTGAGGTTGGAGGGAGTTAAATCATCCTCGGACAACCCCAGTTTTCGCAGTGTCTGAGTTGGGATCATGCTAATCCCAGAACCCGTGTCGACAAGACAATGACAGTCTTCCACGTCATTGAACTGTCCGGTGATGTACAGTGGGCGGATGTGCCCCTGTATGGGAGGGTCTTCATCTTTACCGAAGAATGAGATAACCGCCTGACATTCAACATCCTCAATAACCTCGTTGTGGAAGGCTTCTGCGGCTACTACCTCCATTTCAAACTGGAGGGGGCTCCTTAGAGCCTCTACGAGTGCCTCACGCATTTCAGACAACAGGAGAAGGGCCTCAAGGATGGAAAGCCTTGCCGGAATGCCAACCAGATGCTTCAGGACATCATACATTCACGCCAAATGTGAGATTCTTCTTACAGGGGGTCGCTCTGCGATTGGGGGATTAATGGGCCCTGCTGGCGGGACCGATGACTGACTGGTATTTGGAATGTCCTGCTGGTCACTAGCTGAAGCCCTAGAGGTGGTTGTCATGCTATGACGGGAAGGCCATAGTCATCCAGTGGCAGGGATGGTCTGGTTGCGACGCTGGCAAGGCGGTTCCACCCGATCCAGCAACACAAACGGTGGTGGAAGCGAACCTATTTTCACCATGTGAGGGAGTCGTGATTGCTGCTCTCTGTACTGGGCTTGTTGCCTGTTCACGAGAGCGTGCACGGCCTGACTGGGGGTGACAACTATTGTGCCCCAGCGATTCACGTAGCCATGGCTCTGTCGACGTTGGCGACGACTGGGGACATTGCGGAGGTCCACCTGGCGCTCCTCATCGTCTGGAACCAAAAAGGGATTTACCAACACTACAGTGTTAACCGGAGCATACCCCGGGCTTTCTGGGAGGTCAACCAGGCACTCCTCACCTTCGAAAGCCAAAAAGGGATTTACCAACTCTGCGGTGTTAACTGAAGCCTACCCCGGGCATTCACTTGAGGACTCATGCACTACCGGACGAGGTCTCGGAGGGATCGCCATTTCTAGTGGAATGAAATTGACAAGAATGAGAGAAGATGATGGTAATGGAAGGGTGCGTTATTTCTTCTTGCGCCACCGCCTACTCCTCTAAGAATAGGTAGGCTGGGACGGCGAAGCCAAAGCGGCGCTCGCAGACTACAAGGGATCTGGATGATTCAGGTGGGCACGGATGATGCCATGGGCACATGTGACCATCCTAAGGGCCATCCAGTCATTATACTTCCGGGACCCATAGTCGGAAACCTGTTCCCACCCCTCCTCGTAGTCACTACTTCCATATGCTCCCACGAAGACACCCACCACCTGTGCCGGGGATGGGCCCAACCTGACTATGTTGTTGTCAATCTGGTCTTGGAGCCAGTCCTTGAACACATAACATTGCTGGAGGGTGTGTCCCAGGATTTGGTGATAAGGGCAGTAGTTAGGGTGATCAGTGAGACATGCCTCTTCTGGCTTCCAACACTCTAGTAGTCACACAATCCTCTCCTCCAAGGCGCTACAGAAATAACTGTGGACCTGGGCCTCGCCAAATGAGTATGTCTGATTCCTTCTGTCTGGAAAGGGGGATCTTGGGGGCTAACCGTGGACAGGGGCCAGAGGAGCAGGCCGAGGAAGCGGAGCCGGATTACCTTTCATAGGTGGTGGCGGTGCGTTATGCGGAGGCGCCTGGTGATTTTGAGGTGGTCGCTGCTGGGCTGGAGGTTGTGCCCGTGGGGGTGGACCCCTATGAGCCTACTGAGCTGGCCTCACCGGTAGCAAATCTAGCTATCTGGGGGCCTCTATCTGAGCCACAACAGTGGGCTCGGCTTTGGAGGGTCTCCTTGCAAAGACTACAAGATGCAGCGGGTGTGCCTGACTGGCCTGTTGGAGGGCTTCTTCGAGGTGTTGATCCTTGTCCGAGAAGTCCCGGAACCCTCCAGGGTAATTCTGAATGATCAGAGAAGGAACCAACTCCACCTTGAAATTCCCTACACACATCGTCAGTAATTGCTCCTGAGTCAGCGGCATGTCAAGTGAGTAATTGAGCCCCTTCAACTGGGCGATGAAGTCTGCAACATGCCCGTCGGGCCTTTGCATGCATCTAAAGAGGTCTGCAATGTTTGTCTTCTGGGTTGTGGAACTAAACTGGTAGAGGAATTTCTGGCGAAGGTCCTACCAGCTAGTCACAGATCCAACAAGGATCTGGCTGTACTAGACGAATGCTGGTCCTTCCAGTGTCTGAACGAAGCACCAGAGATTGGAAGCCTCCTGCTGTGCCGGAGTCCCGAACATAGGCCCGCACCTCGAGTTGAAGTGGGCCATGTGTTTTGGCGGGTCTCCAGTACCGTTAAAGGGGGAAAAATTGGGGTTCCCAAATCTCGGTGGAGTCGGCATGTTATCCACCCATGCTGGGTACGGCTTGCCATCCTGTGGGATTGCCACCTGTCGAGTGTCCAGGTCCTCCAAGCGGGCGATGAGTACTTCCATCAGATCATCCAGATGCAGATTCATGTCCTGACGGGTATCTCTAACCACAAGTGCGTTTCTAGGCTCTTCGATACTGTAGTCGCACTCAGCGGCTCACGGGGCAGCTGGCAGAGCGACTCTCAGAGCGGCGGGAGGAAACCGAGCAGGTTCCCCCAGGTGGTCTCGCCACACGAGAGGGTTCGACGAAACATATCTCACCCTCTTACCATGGGTTCTAGTGTCTCCCTGGTCGGCGAACACGACACGGTCATGGTTGCCCGGGGGATTCTCAACAAGGGGTAGATTCTCTGGCCCCTGTTTTCCTGGTCTAGGGTTTCCATAATCAGGCCGCCACTCTGCAATGCGTTCGGCCAGGAGCTCGTCAACCAGCCTCTTTTTCTTATCTAGCTGTTGGAGTAGCGTGGCCTTCTCCGAATCTTCCGCTACCTTCTGCACCGAGGCAGATGGGTCGGCGATTTTGATAGACCTGACAGGCTCTTTACCCATGCCGATGTTTCGGCCCAGCACTAGTGCCTCTGTGGGTACAGGAAGTCCTAGGAGTCTTCTCTGTTGGCGATTAATCCTCCAAGAAGGTTCCAGTAGTGGCCTATCCTTAGGGGGTGAGTCCCCGTCGAGGGGCTCCACAACGTTTCCCTCATCCGAGAGGTTATCCATCTTGACTGCCACTGCCCTTTGCGACTTCCTCTCAAGGCCGCCCAGTGGATCGGGCTGTCTGCAGATCACACAGAAGAGGAGAGCAGCGTACTGCCCCCATCCATGGAAGTGTGCGTGGGGGTGGCCTCTTCAATAACTCTGCAGAGTACTTGAAAACTCTGGATGCATTGTTGCTGAAGAGCCTCGTGGTGGTCCAGCGACTCGGGGTGCCGGACTGCGGGCAGTGCTGCTAGGTCGACCCAGCGTCACTGCTCACCGATCTCCTTGAGATGTGCTTGGCTCCTAGGATAAGGTGTTAGCTGATGGAGGAGGTGGGAGTGAGTCACCTGAAGAATCTGGAAGAAGCATTCAAACTCTCTCGGGGTGAGTGACTCTGGCACATCAAAATCTGATTCTGCGACCGGCCAAAACTTCTCAGGGAAGTGGCCTGCAACAAGAATGGTCCCGAGGCTCCACGGCCCTGGTTTAGGGTCTGGAACTTGCCTCCCCTGCTTTTCCATCGAGAAAAGTTGGGGAAATTGCAATGGCGTCAAGGCATCCCATCGGGGCAGTGGGCTGGCCGGCGGGGAATACGGCGAACAGGCCGATTGGCCACCGATCCCTGGGTCATCCTCCAGGGGTTGTAGTGCCATGGCTTCCACATCGCGATAGGATTGGCCGGCGAATGGGCCTACTGTCATAGCGTCGGTGCTCGCTGAGGGTGTATCGCCTCGCGATTCTTCCATCGGTCCCCAGAAAAGTTCCTCACCCTCCTTAATAGGGGAGGGAGGTGCTTCCGAGGAGGCTAGTGGCAACTGTGGGCTTAATCCTTGGCGGTATTCCATGTCCTCATCCTCCTGGATATACCTTCGAAGGTAGGATGAAATAATATGGATCTCGCATTTGGTGAGTATGAGACTTACGTGCCGTGTCCCCATCTCTACCATCAACACGATGGGTTAGGGGGGGAGGTTCCATCATCGAGTAGTACTCCGCCTCGGAATCCGAGAAAAAGACTAGTCTAATTTCTGTCCGGACGCCCTTGACATTCCTCCTATGGCGGCGATGCCCGGCCTTCCTGCCCCTGGGTGGCTCCTCAGGGTAAGAATGATTGATGTCATGGGGTCCCCCGACCACAATAGAGCTGGGGCTGAGGGTACTGAAGGCTGGGGTGCGAGAAGAACTGGGACATATGTCGAATGGGACATGGGGAGGACCTCCATGTGAGTGAGCGACTGGATACACAATGACTCCATACTTGCGGCCGGATGTAGGGGGAGTGACCTCATACACCATGCAGTGGGCACTGGAAGGAGTCATACCCAGATCATAGCCGTCGCGAAGAAGCTTTCGACTTTCCAGATCAGTGGCACTGAATGAGCCTTCATGGTGAGCGGAACAACTACGGATTGGTCCGTAGTGGCCATTGCCAGTGTCCACGACCGAGAGATTCGACCCAACTTTCTTGTAGTGCGGTCGGGGTTTCGATCCCAGTCGGGCATGTGGCTTCCCCTACTCAACGTGAGTGGGGATATGGTAATAGGATTCAGTAGTGGCTCAAGACATAGTGGTTTCTGATGTTGATGCCCCAGGACGGTCATTCTCTCCTGCTCGCGCCCGACATTGGCGTCTAGTTAAATGGGCTGGAACCGGCGGTGCGGGCATGAAGATTGCCTGCTCCTCGGCTCGGGGAGTCGGGCAGTGGCGTCGACGCAGACTGGCGGGGGTTCTTGCCGTTAGCCCCTGGGACAGATCGCCGATCGGGTGGACCCGGACATCCCCCGCCTCATTGGCATAGAGGAGGGATGTGTCAAGGTGCTCCGGGGATAGGCTCCCGAAGCGGTTGAACGTCGACGTGGGGAGTAGCAGCTCCCTGCGTGGCCCTCGAGGGCGGTGATGGTGGTGAGGTGCAGCCGCCTCTAGATCCAAACAGGCCATGCCCCTAGAGGCGATGATCCCTTCCTCTTCAGACCTATGAATCAGGTCATTGATCACCCTCCGCTGGATTATTTCTAATGGGGAGAGGGGGTGCAAGCGCCCAGCTGCTACGGTAGTTGAAGTCGAAGAGACCATGGAATAGGTGGGACCATGCGGGGTAGCCACGTCGGTACTACCCCTGCCCCTGCGCCGGTGGGCAGGTGGCGATCGATCTTTGAATGCAGTGAACTGATTCCTGGAAGCAGGGAGATGAACCCATTAGCGTCATCAGGAAAGGATATCAACAACCAAGGCCCAACGTCATTCTGTCTTCCATGGTCATTGAGAGGGATCCACGCCGATGATGTTGCAGAATGGAGTGGTCAATGTCCTGACGGCCTCAACCCCTGGCGGGTTCACGTCCTGGTGAGGATTACCTAGACCTGGTGATATTCTAATCTTCCGATGCCCCGAATGCTACCATTCCCTGTATTGAGGAGAAGAAATTCACATCGGGTTCACCATTTTTTGTCTCTGACGCTTTCTCCGGGGTGCGCGCATCCATCTGTGGGGAGGACGCGGTGCTTGTTGCCCCGCATTCTCGCTTTCCAAAGGCGGCCGACATCCGTTCCTTGTTCAGGGATGTCTGATCCTTGATCGAAACCGGGATGATGGGATGTCGGTTCTTCCTTCCGTGGTTACCTCCTCGGAGCTCATTACCTAGTCTGGTACTCCCTCATAGATTTAAGACGGGTTTGTGAAGCTCATTCTGGTGCCATATCTACATGGAATCCAGTTAATTACGCTTCTTCCATCAAGACGCTCCAAGGGGTCATGTCGGGGAAGCAACCTTTGGTGAGGAGAATGGACACGTTGGGGCGTCGTTGGCATGTCTGTCTTTGGTCCCTCATCACAGGGCTTCTCGATGGCGCAGAAGCCTGAGGCATCCCACATCAAACATGGGGAATGTGTACCATTAAAGGTTTTCCTCATCTTCCCATGGTTAACACGGGGTATGTTGCGAGTTTAACGTCTTGCGGAGACTGATCGAGTTGAAGGACCCCTAGGGGGAACACCGATGTTGGGGCCAGCATGTGGGCGACTTCCCAGATATCATGGAGTGGGATGGGGTGACATGATCTCACCGGGATGTGGCAGCCCGGGTAAGGATCGGGATGGATGTTGGAGTGAGACATGGGGCTTATGTTCTGAGACGGCCCAAGAGAGGGGATACAGTTTAACGTCATGCGGGATGAGATACAGTTTAACATCATGCGGGGTGAGATACAGTTTAACATCATGCGGGACAAGATACAGTTTAATTTCATGCAGGATTGGATACAGTTTAACGTCATGCGAGACGGGATACAGTTTAACTTCACGTGGGATGGGATACAGTTTAACATCATGCGGGACGCGATACAATTTAACGTCATGTGGGACGGGACATAGTTTAATGTCTTGCGGGACAGGATAAATTTTAACGTCACGCGGGATGGGATACAGTTTAACGTCATATGGGATGGGGTGATTGGGTCTTATTCTCTGAGGTGGCCCATAGGAGGATGTCATGGTCGATGCGAACTCTAAGCCCATGTGAGTCATGCTCGGTGTGGGAAACAAGAGCCAGCAGGGACCAAATGATCACGTCATGAAGGGTGCGTCCGTGAGAAGCGGAATGGGGCTTACACGTTGAGAGGCCCAAAGAGGAAACATGGGCTTAAGCGTGGTTAGTGGTCCTTGGTGCCGTGGCTTACTCCAGGGTGGAGGCCCGTGGTGCGACAAAGCGCAGTGGGAGAAGGACTCAACTGGACTTGGCAGGGGGAAGTACGGAGATGCACAGGTGCAGTCATCCATAAGAAAGGCTAGGGGCTTACGCTATGAGGCGACCCTTCCCCCGCGGAAAAACGCCACTCCGACAAGGAGTATATCATTCCATGTGAGGAAGAGTCCATTCCCGTGGGGATGAGAGGCGTAAAAAAATGTCCGAGATGGGGGGACCCTGCATGCGAAGCACGAGGTCGGACCACAGTTTAACGTCATGTGTTAAGGACGAGGGGCATAGCAGTTTAATGTCATGGGGCTTGGACGAGGTGGGTTTGCTCCACACCCCTAGGGGTTACATGCCCAACTCCCTCTATGCCTTGTGGGAGGGAAGGCATCGTCATGGCCGTTGTGAAGGGGGGCTGCAGGGCTAACCACCGAGGGGTCCATGTTAGAGTGGCTATATGAAGAAGAAATAGCTGTTAGCGTGCCTTTGCGGAGAAGCATAAGGAAAAGCAACGCAACGGGAAACATGCCCCAAGGGACCTCGAGGTTACTTCCCACGAGCCTGGAAGGACGTACGGGAAAACAACACATGGCACGCATGCCCGGTATAGGATACATCAGGTGCTGGTGTATGGGGTAGCCAAGGGGGGTCAAGGTGAGGGGTCCCAGGATTTGCGCGCAAAAGGGATGGATTGTGCGCAAAACACTGGGACGGCGCACAATTGGAGCAATGGAATTATGCCCGAAGAGGGAACTATGCGTAGGGTTTTACGCGCACGGTAGGGTATTGCGTGCATGAGACACAGATCGCATGCAAGGCTGGAACCCTGGGGAGGGGGCAAATTCACTGATGTCGGTGGAGTTGCACGCAAAGGCAAACTCCGGTGAAAGGTTGCGTGAAATGAGGGATTACCTAGAAGTAATCTTGCGTGTGGGGGGGGGGAGCAGAATTGCGCACACAAGATTCGCTTCAGATTCCTCATCCCCCAAACCATTCGGGGTCACCTTCTCTTTATAGGTGACCTCCGGTGCGGAATCTAGGCGGCGCATGAAATTATTGCACGACAGGGGCAGCGGCGTGAAATTATGAACTGTGCGGGATGCGAGCACGAAATTAGTTCACGCCGGCGCCGGGCCTTTTCACGCATCCCGAGTTGCCTTTCGTGTGGGAAATTTTTTCCTCGCACTTCTCCCAATTTTTCGCGCACCACTTCCCATGCCTCCAGATCAGGCCTCTGATTCCGAATATGACTTCGCTTTGTCATTTCGAAACATCCTCTGAGAGTTACGGACTTTTTTTAGCATCAACAGGTTTTTTATAGACTATTGGATGTTGTATAAGGTAACGTCCTAGGACCGTTATTCCCTTCATAGGATATACTACTATTTTGACAAGCTAAGAGGGGATAATTGTTTTTTATGATTGATATGTGGTCTATATTTCACTAATTAAGGGTGGAGGAAGGTGATATCTTGATGACACCTTTAAAGTGAATATATGGGAACGTTGAGTATATAGTAATGTCATTCAAAGTTATAAACATACTAGAAGTGTTCATGGGGATAAATAACTCCATGTTCCTTGAGTTTCTTGATCAGTTGATCATTGTGTTCATCGATGATATCAAAATATAAACAATGTCTGTGGAGGAAAATGATTAGAATCTCATTACGATTTTTCAGGTTATTTGAAGCCATTATATCTTTGGAGAATTTTCTATATATATATTTTTTGGACATGACTGTTGCATTATCATGGGTATGTGGCATCCTAGAAGGGTGTAGGATTAGACACATCGACGGTTGAAGTAGTTGTTTCTTGGGATTCACCCAAGAAGGTGGAAGAGGATCTCATATTTTATGATCGTATAGGCTATTATTGGAGGCGTGTACCCATTTTTTCTTGAGTTTCATCCCTATTGATAGTAGTTACTAAAAATGTCCAAGATTATGTGTGGAGTGAAAAGTGACATACATCATTTAGTTACTTGAAGAAGATTTTTTAATTCTCCAATGCTCCTAATTTCTTATGAATGAGTGATTCTTGAGGAGTTGTGTGATGATTACTATATGGGATTAGGAAGAATTACTATAAAACAACAAGAATTGATCTATTATAAGTATAGGATGTTCCGAAACCACAAATGTAACTATTCCACCAATGATATGAATTTGGTAGGGATGGTTTTCATATTGATGTTGTGATTGCATTACCTACTTTGGGAGTGAATTATGGTCTTCATTGATTCCATGATTATGAGGTATATCATAATCCAATGAAATATGAACATGATAAAGTGGAAGTGTATTGAATTCTTCCTAGAGTACAATTCTGAGATAACCTACACCTCCAGAAAGGGGGATGGAATGCCTAATGCTTTGATCAAAATGTTATTGAATGTGGTCTTTCAAGAGTCTATGGATTAATAGTGGGAGATGGAGGAGTATAAAGACTTACACATTTATGTAGGAGAGGATGGTGGTAGAGTCTATTGGTTTTATATTGTGCTCTAGTATTCTCTGATGAAGCTTGTGGATGTGTATTAGTGGGGAGACTCAAAAGAAGAGGTGTTGTGCGACCGTGGGCGGTTTTTCTTTCCAATAACAATGCTAGATGCAGTACTTCACGAGTTTAATAGCACACTTATAGTGGTATAGCCATGGATTCCAAATATGATACATGGTTTTTGGATGCAGTTTTTGTGGACTTGGAATAAATAAAAAGTAGTGCAGTTTATTGTGAGATTCATAGTTTGCTAGCAGGTAAAGGAATACAACCATGTTCCTGGTGGTATGTCATTTCCCTTGGATTTTCTTGAGTGTAATAGGGTTTATATCTCATTGATTTCAACATAGGGATAACAAAATATGAGAAATTATATGATTATATCTGAGTTTTAGTGGAATTTATGAGGAAATTTGCTCAATTCTGAGTTATCATGGAGTCAATACCAATACATACATTCGAAAAGAAATTATGTGGGTGAGGTGGTGCATAAACATGGAGTTCTGAGATCCATTATCTTGTATGGGGACACACATTTTACCACATGAATCTAAAGGGATATCATAATGATTTTGGAACCTAGTTACACCTTATCACTACCTTCAACATTCATATGGGTGAGAAGATAGAAAAGACAATATATATATTAGAGGACAAGTTGATAACATGCATCTTGGAATTTGGTTGATCTTGGGTATGACACCTACCCAGGGTGGTGTTTTAATATAGTAATAAAGATCACTAATTCATTGGCATTGATCAATTTGATGATTTGTACAAAAGAACATGTCGTTTATCATTGTTATAAATAGAAATTCTAGAGATAGTTATTCTTGGTCTTGAGGTATTGTAGAGCATGAAATAGAAGTTTCATATTTTTTGTGTGAAGATGAAGGTAGTGTAGGACTATTAAGAGTTATAGGATGATCACATCGGGGGGACTGTGGATTTTGAGGTTGGGGGTCATGGGTTATTGATGTGTTTGGGAGAGTTGTTGAGGTGGGATAGTAGTTATATTTTCCACCATAGTTGGAGATAATCTATGACCTCATCCACAACTCTCTACTTCATCGATATCTACACGATAACTCCCATGTTATCTACTGGAGAAAGATGGATATTGAGGATGATTTTATTTTCAGAGAATGGATACTAGAAGTCCAATATATTTCATAGAAAATGCAACATTGATGCATCATTCCATTTTTTCATCGGTTGTAGAGGCATGTTGGTCGAGAGGAGATTACTTGGGAGTGGAAAATTCAGATGCATTCCCCATTCCCAAACTTATTTTGAGATTTTATATTCATTCTTTTGTTTGAAATGTAATGTTTTTAAATTATTTTATAAGACTACAAATCTGGTCCTTTGTTTTTGAAGTGTGTATGAGGTTATTTGTGATAAAATCATAACATATTAAAATAGGAGAACCACATTCATAATAGATACATATTAATTTCTATGTGATTTAACACTATTTGGGAGAGTCAAGTCGACCAAGAGGTGGTTGTATATTGATGTTGAATATAACAGTCCATAATTCATGTGTTTGAGATAGTGTAGTTAGTTTTTTTGTAATGGTAGTGTGGTTGTGTGGTTGTATGAGAAGAGGTAGAGTGTGGTAGTAATGATGAGGTTGTACATTGACTTTGTTGTTGTTTCGTGTTTCCTGTTTGGATCGTATTAATGTTTGAGATATGACATGTCTTTAAGAGATTCCAATATTTGAGGTTTTCTAGACCCCATTTCTTTTGGGTTTCATTTTGGATTCGTGAGGTATTGAATTATTTGATAGGCATCTGATGTATTGGTGTTTCCCCCCTGGTGTATTGCTTTTCTAGTTTTGGTTGTTGGAGGTGTTTGGAGGAGGCTCATTAGAGTTTGGAGATCTTCAGTTTCTCAAACAATAAGAAAGAGGATTATACATTTTTTAGCATAATTAAATGAAGTTATTATTTGTATCAAGGATTCTATTTTAGGATTCATAATGTGTATACATTTTATATTACATATAAGAGGGTTTAATGATTTGAAATATGTCAGGGTTTGAAAATAATAAAATTAATTTCAAGGGGATGGGTTTGTTTGTGAAATTCAACCACGGTGCATTACAGAACACTAAAGGTTCTTACACATGGTATAATACCTTTCTACTATAACATTCATGTTTCCTTATCAACTTGTGTTGTCAAACGATACCATTAAAATAACTATTCCTTGACCCTAGAAAACATGATGACCCTTTTTGGTATTTTGAGGATTCATTTGTCATGGATTGAATCTTAGCTTCCCTAAATTGAGCTGCAATGATCTTTAATTTATCTAAGTGTGTTCTTCTTCTATTCCTGTTGTTTCTTCCAGTTTTTCCTCTTTTCACTCATGTTTTTCCTTTCCATGTGATGGCGGATGATCAACCATAGTTTTAAATGTAATTATCTTTAGTTGTTGATAGTAAGGTGGTTTTATAATATCCTCATAGGGATGAATATATTGTTGGAGATGTGATCAGAGATCTATTTCATGGAACATTCGGTGTGATGATATGTTATGCCATTTGGAAGTAGTATTTCTTTCGTTTTCCCTATCTATGCATCATGCATGAGGGGTTCCCTTTTTTTATTCATAAATTATTGTTGTTATATATTAATTAAAGATAATAATTTGGTGAATAAATTTAAAAGGAATAGAGGGATTAATTTTCCTTCCATTTAGGTTTTGATATTTGGATTGGCATATTGTGACTATATAGTTTAAACTCACCATTGATAATTGTGGTTTTGGGTGTATTTGTTTTAACACTAAATTTATTATTTAATTCATGTTGTTTTCTTTTCTTGGACACCTATATATTAAAATGGATTAAAAATATATATTCAGATAATGAATTGATTCCTTAAGATCATACAGTTCTATGATAACCCCAAAATTAAACATGTGGAATTAAATAAGGGATGCCTTACTAAATCAATAATTGTGTTTTTTCCTCAGTACATGGGGTGATGTAATATGTGAGTTTTCATTAATTGTCGAATGGATGAGAAGTTTTGTGCAACAGGGCTATGAAACTGGGTTTTAGTAATGTGTTATCAATTAGGGTTGTGAGTTAGGGGTTGGTCATTTTGGTACGTGTCCTGAGTTGGATGATTTTGAAGGAGGGCAGTAGTGTTTTGTATGGGGTAATTCACTTGGATTTTCTATACGAGTAGAATGAAGAAAGGTTTCCCTATAGCTGGAGATTATGGTATGATATTTTTATAATGAAGATCCACATTGTTTTATCATACACTTCACCTTTTAAAATGGATTTGACTGTGTTGATTGCGAGTGTGTTGAATGGTTCTATGATTCATAGTTTCCAAAATAGAGATGGGATGAAGTAAAAAATTGATTAATAAATCCTATGCTATTTTGTGTTCGTTTGGACAACATGATAGAAATGATTATTTATATTGTATTGTAATGTGAATGGGTTTGTGAATATTTTAATGAACCAACTTATGTTACCTTCAAAACTAGTACCTGAGCGAATACATCACATATCCAAAGGGATTTATCGATCCCGATGAGCTAGTGACAAGAACCAGGTAATCAATAAAAAAACTAGAGGGAATGATTTTTCCCAATTCGTGCAACCACATGACATATATATACACGTGGAAAAGAAATAAAAAGCATAAGACTAGTAAATATATGCCTCAACTATAATAATATAGTGGGAAGAACATTTATAAAAGTAGCTAAGACGCCAAAAGTATTGTCCAACTATAAAGGATGAGAACCAAACATGAACTCCATGTGATGGTGGGGAAAACTCCCACAATCTCTCAACCATTTACCCAACCCAACTAACAGAAATCCTTATCACCTCACTATATTTCCATGCCTTTTTCTACAATAGAATAAATACAATGGTTTATGAAACACCAAAGTGGTTCGCATGGTGTGAGCTAACATGCCCGTAGGATCCCACCTAGGTATTTCACAACAAGTCTCTATATAACAACTCTTGTGTTCTCATGTTAAATAAAAACATGGCATGATAAGCACAAAATATGTTTTATGGGAAACCTGGTAAACAATTACCTTTAATTAATGTTATAAAATAAAGATGGTATATCAATTTCAAAGGAAATTTTCCATATCATTATTCAAAATCATCAATATTCATATCAAGGATAAAATTTTGTAGAGAAATAAATACCATAAACAAAAAGTACTAGTTCAGGCATCACAACACCATGGAATACAAAAGGTTAGGAATTAGACTAATCAGACTCATTAATCCATGACCATTTCGCAATGGTACCTACAGCCATTGATCTAGACTCTAAGACTTTGGAGACACCCTAGAACGTGAAACCCAACATCATATACATACCTAGAGAAAATAATATGCACTATACGAGAAGAGGAAACCATTATAATGTGAACCCCTCATATAGACAATGGTGTCAAGCTAAACCATATACCTAGTACCCATGGTAAAGCATGTGATTATTTTCACAATAATTTCAATGTTTCAAAAATCAATTCTACACCATTTCACAATACCATTATCAAAATTCTAAAATAACATTTTTCATTTAAGAAAAATCAGAGAAAACCAATGTTTTCATTAAAAACTAAACTCAAAATACATAAATCAATCATATAATTTCATTGTATAAGATAGTTTGAAAAGTAAGAGAAACTTGCTTCATCAACATATTGTAGAGACAGGACCACCTACCTCAAAACACGGGTTCCACACACCCACAATGGTATTCATCAACAATGAAAATACAACAATGTCTATGAAGGCCCTAGAATTCCATCCACACATCATATGATTTATTTAATTGAGAACGAGGGTCAGAGTAGAAGTGGAAGCACTACCTACCCCAAGAATGAATCACTACTATACAATAACCATCAAAATACCAACCTCTAGAATGATATTTCAAAACGAATCTAGAAGAAGACGTGGTAAAAAAGCAAAGACCAAAAGATCTGACAACACAACCCAAGGGTGATACTACTATCAAGGAAAATGAAGAAGTGGAAGGATCACATACTCGAAGAGAGACACCATAACCACAACAATGATCAAATGTCGAATTGATAAATCTAGAGGGTTTGGAGTCTCCCAAAATCACCAAGGAATTTCTCTATATAGAGAAAAAAAAAATTTGATAAGGACCAAAAAAAATAATTCCTCATGAAAATTTTAAAAATTTTACATGAACCGTTACATGGAATGCAACCCCATCACATTGTTGGTAACTTTGGTACACAACATGCAACCATCAAAGTCCCACATACGCCGAAATACATTTCACCTCAGAAGAAAATATGTTATTTAAAACATTAATTATGTGAAACCTCTCTTCAAGGCACGTAACCTTTCACATCATGATACATTCCACGACATGCATCCAGGAACTCTAACACATCATTTAACCTAGTTACATGGAATGAAATCCTCCTGAATTCTTAAAAAAATTTAGTTAAAGATATGATTCCATAAAATCCCAATCTTCACCACTAAAGGTATTCTCCGAGTTCCTTCTCAGCCCCATACAAACAATAAGAATAAGGAAAAAAACAATGAGCTTAAAGGAATACCAAATAAATTTGTAATGGTATTTTGAATACTCCCAACCATAAAGTCCTTCTGTCCATATTAATTCATGTAGAATATGTAATCCCAAAAAAAATTATTTGGACACTACTTCCTCATCGTCGATTAAAATTCCCATGTTTCATTAGAATATGATGAGTGTTTCCATAGTAATCTATCCAATGGTGTTGACTTCCCACACAAGACATTCACATGAGAGTCATCAATACTAACCAGCGTCTCCATAATAGAATCATCTGATCTAAATCAATTTCCTCCTAAATCGTAATGTGATAGAAATCAAAACGGTACATCATGTTCCAAGAGAGGTGGAAGATATCATGAATAATTTTAAAATCAAATAGGAATAATAACTGATAAGCATGTTGTATGAGTTTTTCAGGGACCCAAAAAGTCCAATATATCATGTATGAAACTTTCCCTGATTTCCATGTGGAAGGTGACCCATCAAAGGAGAAAAAGTCATGAAAACATATTCACTAGTAGAAAAATATATACGGTGATGTTGCTGATCATCATAAGATTTCTATCGAATGTGGGTTGTAACTAGATAGAAAATTTACATCTGGAATAATTGCTAATGTCTCATAGACAAAACAAGGTACATCCAAATATACTTCTCGCACCTCTACCCAATAAAGATGTTATTTTCACGGGTGACCATACTATGACTCAGAGGGTTCTATTCATATTGACTACTGATAACTATTATTGTCATTAAAAAAACCAAGTCCCAGATGCCTATCCATGATCCACTAAAATCAATGATAGAATATCGATGAAAATGTTCCATTATTTAAATTATTCTCTTTGTCTAACCATCTATATGTGGATTGTTTGTTGTGCTTAAGTTGACCTGAGTTCTCATTGCCTCTTGGATACTCCGCCACAACATCGAGGTAAACCTAGGGTCCCAATCTGAAACAATGATTGATGTTCATCCATGTAACCTCAAAATCTCATACGCATACAACATACCCTAATCATTAACCTTATTGGTATCCCTGATCAAAATAAATGAGAAAACATCATCAACCAATCTACAATCACCAAAATATAATTCCTCCATTAGGGGGTCTGTGTTAATCAGACCACAAAATCCAAGGATAAATTGTCCCATTTCATGATAAATACCATAAGTATTTGAGTAATACTGAAGGGGATCAAGTGTTTTTCCTTTATCTTTTGGTAGGTGTAACAATAAGACACATAATCAATAATTTCATGATTCATACTTGACCCTTATGAATTGTTGCCTATTTTTAGAATACATATTTGTAGCACTAGGATAGACAAACCATAATGACTTTAAAAATTAAACATGACTAAACTCCTCATGGATATTGGGTTGCCATCCAACTTACCAAAGTGTAGTATACCATATGAAGATGGTTACTATCAATAAATGGTCTTTCCACTGTAAAGTATTTCTCAAATATTATTAAACACAAAATCCTACTATTGACCCCTCATGATAGACTCTATGAGATATGATGATTTCAGAACACTAGTTTGAATCATGCCAAGAACATCATCCTGATAATCTTTGAGAAACTCAATGCAATTTCCCCCTGAGGTTCTACTCCTCATTCACTGATAGAACAACTTACGAAGGTAATTTTCTCCTAAGAGTTTCTGAAACAACATTCACCTTCCCCGAGGTGTTAGAAATATCGAATCTAAATGTCTAAAGGGTTTCTTTCCCATCGTCTATGTATGAAATTCATGTATTTCTATGAAAATATATAACTAAAAATATTATTAATAAAAAATTCTGTGAACCTCTCACCAAAAAGATAATAACCCCAAAATTTATGCACATACATAACTGCGTCATGCTCTAATTAAAGAGTGGGGTAACTATTATCAATAAGTTGGAGCTAATGAGAGTCCTAAGCTACCACATGGTCACCATGAATACGAATACATCACAAAAAATAACAAAAATAATATCTAAATACCAAATCCCTCTTATTGTAACCAAGGTAATATCAGAAAAGTAGCTAATGTCAGAATTTATTTTAGTTCATCCAATGAAGGATAATACCTCACATCCCATGTGAATTTCACCACATTAATGGTAATAAAAGTCAAATTTTAATCCATTATAGAGAAATACATATCAAACCTATGGCATTATACCACAATTCCAAAGAATCTCTGAATATTGTATATTTTTTTTGGTTCCTTCCGCAACGACGCAACGTTCACCTTCTCTGGTTCAAATAATAATATATGTATTGAAATTCATTTCCCTTAGAACATCACGTATTGAATATATATACTAAACGTCAAAATCGTTACATAAAAATGACAAATTCTCAGAATTTATAGAAACAAACATAAATTTTTGTCATTCTCCCAGTCTTATTTTGAATAAATTATAATATCATCCATGAAAAACACAAAAAAAGTGTTCAAATATTATTATATTATATAATGAATTGAATAAAAAATATATAGTTGCATTAGATAGACCAAAATGATTTTTATGATATTGATAGTGTTCATACCTTCTCATATAGTTGTCTTTAATAAATCATAATCATTAACCCTGACCCGATGATAACCCGGTTAAAGATAAATCTTCAAGAACCACTTTTGCACCATTAAAATTCCAAAAAAATCATCTAGCTAATTATAGTACATTTTTTCTATACCATTACCTAGTTTAACTAATGATAGTACACAGAAAATTGACGTACAAAATCTACTTTATTGGAAATGAGCATTGGGGTTGCCCAAGAGAAAACACTAGGGAAAAAGAATCCTATTTACAACATGGCCACTATCTGAGTTTTTTTCCCATTATGCTTTCTTGTTTCCAAACAATAAAGAGGTATCGATATTGGTTGTGTACCAGTAAACAAGTAAACTGTATAATATACCTCTCTCTCTCTCTTTAGAGGAATACATGATAAGTCTTCTAGGAAATCACCAGGAATGTATTGAAAATCAATAGTAAGTTTGATAAAAAGTGAACTGACATTAGTATAAAATGTAACATAAGGAGAAAAAACCTTCTGATCTAGGTGGGAAGGTCCTCTGAAACGTAATATTTGGTCCCACTACCATACAAATAGGCAATATTTCCCATCAAAAGAAATAATCAGTATACGAAGATGATAACAGTCAACCTCATCTCGATGAGAGACAAGCCAATCCATAGTGATGTTGACATCAAAAAGATATTGATCAAGAAAGATAAAATCTCAGTCCAACTCCTTATTAAAAATCATAAGTGAACAAGAAGTACTTTGAAACCCCAACACATTCTTCTCTCCAAGAGGTTTCACTAACTATATTATAAATGAAATAAATTCCATTAAATGTTAATGTATATCAAAAATGTTTGGATATAACTTAGTCGGAGGCACCGATATTAAATATTGAAATTACTACATAATATTAAATTATCATAATACCTCTCAACATTTTCGGACCAGCATCAACTTTCATAGGACATCCATCTACTACATGAAAGGGATTCACTCTAGAGTTTTTTGGTTGGAGGCCTGATATCTTTGATGATTCCGACTACACCACGGTAGCCTTTGTAGCTGAAAAACCCTGACTGTAATAAGGCATATTCATAAACTGAAAGTAACATTGTATATTACCAATACGTGAAAAAAATTCCTATCATGGTATGCATTACAAAAAAATTCTGCTCTGTATGAAAATTCTATACTAATAGAAATTTAGAGGCACATTACTAGCTATAGAAGATAATGTAGAGGAAACTCGTTGCTAAGACCCACCACCACAACTTTCACGATGATTTGAAAAATTCCACTAATTTTTTTGTATTCCACTACAGCTACCTCTTGATGGATGTGAAGAGTTGGGAAACACAACATTTACTACCATATACATCTCTACCATCATAGAATTTTACACCATCTTTACATAGGTAGAATGATTCAAAATAATTACATGTGATCGAATATCCAGTCACAAACCCAATAGGTACATTTGAGCCTTCATCTGCTCATATTTTACCGTGTATGGAGAAAAACTGAAAAGCTCCGAAAATCAATTGGTGTACACTTACACCAAACACTCTCCCTTCTAAAAAGATGTGAATTCTATATAATTTTCCAACATCAGTAACTCTGGAAAAACACTACTTGTTGAAAATGATTTTGAAACCGTTCCATCCCAAATCCTCATGTATGTATTCCTGGATCATTGAATTCCACTATCTCATTCATAATCCCTTGATCCGAAATGTTTCATAATTTAACATAATATTCTCCGGTGTCTCTAAGATGTTGATGAATTTATCAATACTACCAATATATTCATACACCTATAAAGGACCATTAGTTCCTTTAAAGGGTGTTGTCTTCTCACACCGGAATTACCGTAGTTGATCTATATCTCCTCCATCACCTGCATATACCTCAAAACCCACTTTCAGAACTCAGGGAACATCTAGATGAATAGTTCGAACAGCTCGTATAAGAGTTCTGATAGGATTCTAATGCAGTTGAAGAGTTTCTTATAGAGAATCAACTGTAGCTTCTGAAGGAACTAGTGGATGATGTCTCAGAATCATACTATTGAACATTAAAAGAGACTAAATTCTCATTTAATAGATTAAATCTCATTGTAAACCAAAAAACCCCACAGGAATAAACTAATATTAAAAACAAAACCCAACAATAGAGAAACATAACCCAACATCCCATCATAAAAATGTTTCTATATAAGAAATATTGAATAAATACCTCATTTGATGCCAAATTTTAACAATCCAACCTGACATACCCTCAAACTCACATTTGACGTGTTTGTCACATACCCAAAGGGAATTCCTAATAACTGCGTGTTGTCGAAAAGGACTTAGGAATCTATAAACCAACTAGAGGAAAGGATTTATCCAAACATATACAAACCACAAGGCATATATATACACATATAAAAAAATGAAATGAAATATTACTAATAAATATATCCCATTACATTATACAGATCAACAAGAACAATTACAAATATAGATAAGACATTAAAAGGCAAGTCCAAGTATAATGGAGTAGAAAAAAATAGTTTTTCCATGTGGCGGCATAAAAAATTCCCACCATATCTCCACCCACTACCCAGACTTGCTAACATTAATCCTCACCACCTCATTGTGGCTCTATTATTTTCCCTATAGTCGAAGAAATATAATGTTCTATCCATCATCGAAGAGTTACATAGGGTGAGTTCTATTTGGAATTGTAGGATCCCATATAGATTTTCCATAACCAGTATCTTTATAACAACTCATGTGTGATCATTTTAAATTAAATCATGGATTGATAAATAAAGAAAATGTTTCATAGAAAACATGGTAATAATTTCCATTTATTCATAGTATTAAAAGAAGTTATATTAATTTCAAATCACATTTTTTCGTATCATCTTTAACAAGTATCAATATTCGTATCAAGCCCAAAATAATACATAGACAAGAAATAAAAAAAATTGTTTCATTATAGGAATTACAACACAAAGGAATACAAAAGATCATGCAATATACTTCTCATACCCATTACTCTAAGAATAGTGAAATGTGGTACCTAATTCGAATGACCTACACTCTTGGACCAGGGAGACACCCCAGAAAGTGAGACCTCGACATAATAAACATACCTAGGGAAAGTAATATATAGTTTAGGATTAGAGGAACACCTAGGAATGTGAACTCTCTCAATGGATGATGGCCTCAACCTAAACCTTCCACTTAATATCTTATTTAAAACAAGTGCACATTTTTAAAAACTTTTAAACATCTTAAAAACCATTTCAAACCCATTTCAAAAAACCATTTACAATTCATTAAAAATTCCAATTTTCATTATATTTACCAAAAATAGAGAATACTATTTTTTCATTAAAAGATATTTTCATTACAATAAAAATCAGTCATGTCAATTCCTTAAATAAGTCAGTTTATACATCAGGAACAACAAGGATCATCAGCATAAGAATTTTATGGAACCACATGCATCGAAAATCCGGTCACACATCCCCCTAAAAGGATATAAGAACAACAGAAACCTAATAATTTCTATGAAGAACCTGGATTTCAATCCATATGTCTTAGGATTTAATCAATTGTGAAAGAGGGTTGGTGGAGAAGAGGAAGCCCTACATACCTCAATAATGAATTCCCACCGCACCACAACCAATAAAGGAACAATTTATATAATGATATAAATCATTGTTTCATGAAGAAGATGATAGAAAAAAACATAGACCAACAGATCTGATAGCACAACCAAACAGAACTAATACAGTCAAGGACAATGAAGAAGTGGAAGGATCGCTTAATTGGAGAGACGCATCACAACTATATTAATTTTTGAATGCCAAATTGATTGATCTAGAATGATTTTATTGTCCCAAAATTTCATAGTAAATAACCTGGGTTGAGTGAAAAGGTTTTAGGCGATAGAAGAAGAAAAAACAACCACACACCTATTTTAAAAACCTTGTGCAGGATGTTACACAACATGTAACCCAGTCACATGATGTGTAACTGTCAATGTCCCATGTATTCCAGAAAAACCATCACCTCATATTAAACTCCATTATTTAAAAAGTCGTGATGTGATACAATGCTTCATGACATGTAAGTATTACCACCATGATGAATTTCATGACTTGAAACCAAAAAATCTTATACGCCATGTAACCTTGTAACATAGTGTGAAATCCTCCTACATCTTATAGAAATAGTCTGTTAAATAATAGATTCTAAAAAATCTCTGACTTCACCATTATAGGTATCATCCAAATTTCTTATCCGACCCATAAAGACTATTATAAGAAGAAAAATCATGATGACGATAGAGATATTCCAGATATATTGGTAATGCAATGTTACAGTTATTGTGTGATGTTATGCATTTAGAGGTAAAAGCGATGTTAGTAGAGTTGTGGGATAGTATCTTTTTTGAGAACCCATAGTATTGGAATGGTTGGTTTGTTTCATATATGAATATAATTTTATTTTCATTTTTATTTATATATGCACCGCACCCTAGTAGAGAACTATGAGTCGGACACCCCAATCATCACTGGGAGGGTTTTCATTCACAATTATCCTATTGGGAGGAAGGATATATGTACACCTGTTACTTCCTACTCACTCTTCTAGTTGGTGATATCCCATGATTCTACTTATACGTTTTGGTTTGTGAGGTCTAGGATTGTACGATCATGTTTTTCATTCCAAGGTGACTTTAGGATTATGTTTGTTGTACTTTCATATGAGTCCTCATGATGAGAATTGACATTTGGACCATCATTATGTGGATGGGATGTGTTGTGGAATGTGACTGAGGTGACCATAGGTTAGATGAGATATAGTTTGTGTCTATGGTATGTGAGGGTAGGATGTGATGTGTTATGTGGTCCAGATGTTTGTTTGTAGGTTGAGTTATGGTTTTGAGTCCAATGTGTATGTGTCTGTGTTGTGATATGGTACATTTGGAAGATATGGGATCATGAGTACAGTTTTCATTAGTAACTAGTGCCTAATTAATAAAATGTGGTATGTGGTAACCTATCATAAATGTTCATTAAATATTACTTTACTTTACTTGTGTTACTTTTTTAGCATGCCTTTGGTGAGGTTGGGATGGTCAATATAACTGAAAGGTGTTTTCTTCTTCTGCATTTTTTATAGGTTCATGTGAAGGATTATTTCACATGTGTACAAGATACTTTGGTTTTTAGATAAGTATATCTGTATAATCACCATATATATATATATATAACTTCATTCAAGTTTCTAGAGTGACATCGAGAACCATGATAGAACATACTGTCTTGGATCATGATAGTTTTTTTGTTGCATCTTAGCTATAATTTTGGTATTTACGTGGATACTTTTGTAATTTTAATATTTCTATATTAAAATATTCTTGTGGGATGGGTTTTTTCATTCATATATGTGATGGCGTTATCTTGTGGATTATCCATCATATCTTCTGGTATTGTCTTAGAAAAGGGAAATGCCTCCTGTATTGTAGGATTTTTATTCCATTGGTGCTAGTATCCAATGCGTGGCCTACTAGTGGTGTGAATCATGGATAATTTTCTCTCTTTAAGAATTTTAATCACAATATGGAAATAAATGGAGGTAGGTTGTTGTGACAACCAAATAGAGTAAAATTATTACTATTACATGAAAATTTAATGATTTTTAAGAGGATAATATATGAAATCAATTTATTATAAAATGATTAAATAATTTCTATTAATAGAAATTATAGCATAAACAGTCATGCTTGAAATGAGATTTTGAAATTAAACATCATAAAATCTGTGACATTGAAAAGTTATTAATATATTAAATTATAATTTTAATCAACTACAAATCCACATAAAAAGATTAAATACTATATTAGATGATAGGAATTTATCAGACACAAAATCATTGAATATTAATGTTTACCAAGAATTAATATAACATAATGCAAATAAATATAGAAATAAGATAATGATTTATAATAATGAATGATCTGGTTCTTTTTCATATTATATATTTTTATAATATAAAGATAAATAATAATGACATAATATTATAATTTATACATAAATTAATAATTTATGACAAATAATGAATGTTGTGTTTGATAAATAATTTATGTTGGGATCATAGAGATGGTAATATGTGTTCACACAAGGGTAGGGCATCCATTTATAATCAATAATTTTAGAAAGGATGGAAGAAATATATTTTCAACCTATAATTTTAAAAAAATCATAAATATCGAAAGATTTATTTAATATAATTAATTACATCATCCATGCCGTGTGGTGATGAAATTTGAGTCACATCACATTGTGAGGGCGGTAGCCCACATGTACATAAAAAATTATATAATAATCATGTGAGTGAAAAAAGATACAATGAAACTGATATATTATATTTTCGAATAAAAAATTTATAATTAAAATAAATATCATGTCATGTATATCACATATATTCATTAATACTATACATATTACCTTCCCTGTTGATTATTATTGAAAAAAGGATCACATTTCTTTGTGAAGTGGTATTCTGACCTACACATTAATAATGATTTCGTACCCCATTTTATAATAGTGGCGATGGCCTTATGACCCGAAATTTCCATAAAACCATGTAATTAAATTTTTGATACTATATTTATTATATCATGATGTTTTAATAAAATAACATGATTGTGGAGGTAGAAATAAAATAAAAATGTCTCATTGAGGAACATGAGATCTTCTTCATGTATCCTTCTTATTATTTCACTAAAACCAATCGTAGTATGAATTTAGGCACAAAATATGGCAACATGGATGATAAAAGGGAATTTCAAATGTGATTTGAGAGGGAATTGGCCAATTAAAAATGATTAAAAACTGATATTAAGTGAGGATATGTGGACACCTTTTATAATTGAGTATAGTGGAACAATTATAAATTTTTAAACGAAAAAGTAGAAAACACGTTTTTCACATGAAAAATGATAAAAAATTGATTACTCTCATGTTTTAGATAATATATTGTTGAAATATGACCATTTAATAGAATTAATTCATGTTTATAGGTCATATTAATGATAATAATTGGTTTAAATCCAAGTAAATACAATTTTACTTTAACAATGGTAAATAGTGTTTATTATTTAACTATTATTTTTTGTCAAAAATTATGTTATATTATTAGATAATATAAAATATTCAGATTTAAATTTATATCCATTTTTTACAATTCTATTCATATAAGTATCAAAATTTAGTTCAATATTATTTCAAAAGACACGAATAGATTACATGGTTACAAAGAGAAAATGATCAATATTTTTAGTCACATTTATTTCATAATTCAATATAAAAATGATTTCAATGACCTTAATTGGTTAAATATTTATATAACCGAATTAACGTTACAATAAAAATAATTAATAATATAATTTTAACATAAAAAATATTACAACTTTGTAATATCTCAAACATTTCATGTGTTGTCTCTGGAAGTTTGTTTCCCTATGTTGAGTAATCTACATATGGGTTTTATCTTGGGGTGTGTTTTGGTGAAATTTATAATAAAATGGATGAAATAAAGAAGTGCATGATTGGGGCATGGTTTTCGGAATCCATGAGTCCCATACCAGAAAACCATGAAAACCTAGATAGTGGGTATTTTTATGTTTGGAAAATGGTTTTTCAAATTGATTTTTCTCTTAGGTGAAACCATATACACATTTAAAATAGTATTGTATGAATCCAAATCTACTTTTTAGGTATGTTTCCATTTTTTGTTGTTTTTGTGAAGAAGAGGAATTTCTAGAAATTTATTAAGTACAATCTGTGTACTTCATGAGTACACACTATGTACTTGGTTAGCATGGGTAGTCATGTTCTGGCCTTGTAACGACCGAGCAAATGACCATGTGTGGTGACCTGGAGACCACATAATGCGGGGGACTATAAGGGAAAGTACACATAGTGTACTTCTAATGTACACGTCAAGTACTATATTTTTCACATTAAATAGTTTGGGGTCACATCTGATGGACATAACATATCTCTTCTTGTCCTAGTTTGTCCAAGAGTGTCCGTACAACACGGATCTTCGCGAATCCCCCGATCGAGCATCCATTCTCAGAATCGAACTCTATCAGTTCTGTTGGAATTGCATCGTTGAGTTCTCTCTTCTTCACGAACACCTTTATCTGATTCATTCTCTCTCATGAGATATCTTGGGTTGAACATTTTATACATTTTTTTAGATCATCATAATTCTAGGGTGATTCAATGCTTGATGTTCACGTATAATGATCATACAAATCCAAGGTAGGTGGTGTGTGCCTTTTGGTAGTTAGTCTTTGAGTTATATGTGCAAAAGATCCCAATATACTTGAATGAGGTATTGTGTGTCTATGTTTTTATCCATAATGATTGAGTTTTGTTCCATGGTTGATTTGATAGAGGTTATCTGTTGTGAATAGGGTATATTTTTCCATGTTATGGAGGTCTTGCCCATGTTTACTTGTTTTGACCATTCAGTCTAATTTTTTCTGTTAGGCTGCTTCTTTGTTTTCCATGCATAGTATAGTTAAGATGGAGTGTTTTATCTGACATGTTTCTATGATGTAGATTGATTATCCAAGTAGTTCTAGTGGTTTGAATTGGTTGAAATGTATTTTTGTACATGAATAACTTACACAACGCCATGAGACCCTGATGTAGTAGACCGTAGAAATAATAGACGTGAGGGATTCCCCAGAGTGTATGTTTCTAATTTTATGATGTGAGGCCATAGAGGGAATTGAAATAAGTGCTTCCTAAGAGTGTCTGTAATTCTTCAACATGGGCCACATGGGGAATTATATGTAAGTGCTTCCTGATAGCTCCGTTTAGTTACCGATTCGATACTATAGGGGGAACTGACAGTGAGTGCTTCCTCAGAGAGTCTTTGATAAATCTGAACTAGAAGGGTTAGAATGAGTGTAATTCCCAGAGGTTTCCTTGTGTTTTCTAGGTAGAAACAGAGTGTATTATACTGTGATAACATCCTTGCAGGTTTATTGTTTGTGATTATCTTCTTTCATGATATGTGGTGTATGAATGATTTGAAATTATATGAATGTTATTATTGAGTAATTCCTTGTTTACTATTTTTTTCTTATTACCTAAAATTTATATTCATTGAAAATTAGGCATAGATTCCTTATAGTCTACCTACTAGGATTTAGTCTCACACCATGTTTGGGTCATGATGTTGGGAAAAATAATATTATATAGCTGCACGTATAGATTAGGGAAAGTTCCCTTCTACATTAGGTACATGACTGCTTTGTAGCAGGAGAGCATGGGACCAAGCTGAGGCTTGTGTTGCTGAGGTGTTGTTTACTATTTTCTTTCTTACATTGAATTATTACTGTATTTCAGAATTGTGATGTGTTTGGTTTTTATCCTAGACATATGTATCATGCATCATTATATATGTGCTCTAGATCAGTCTTCCGTTGTTTACTGTTGTATTCCATTATTACTTCTTGATCTATTGTTATATGTTTCTCTTCCATTGTGTTACTCTTCTAATGGGGGCATTGTTTCCCAATTTTTACACCCAAGACCATTCCTGCTAGTTAGCAGCCTCTGGTATTAGGGGAAATGCGCTTGAGGCCATTTGACCAATAGGGTTTGGGATGCCTCTGGGTCACTTCTAGAGCCTTTGTAAGAACTCGGTTCTTCTTTTTAGGTATGTTTCCTTTTTTCTGGTGTTTTTGAGAAGAAGAGAAATTTCAGGAAATTTCTTAAGTAAACAATGGGTACGTTATAAATACACATCGTGTACTCGGTTGCCGTGGGTTGCCATGTGGTGGTCGTGTAATGGATGAGCACAAGACTGTGTGTGGTGACATGGAGACCTCATATTTTGGGGGTCGGTAAGGGCAAGTACAAGACATGTAATTCTAAATTACACATCGTGTTCTTTAATTTCATTATTAAACAGTCTGAGGGTGTGTCTTGTAGATAGAAAACATCCCTTTTCGACATAGTTTTTTTAGAGCATCTGTACAGTGCAGATCTTTCCTGAGCCCCCGATCGAGCATCTGTTCTCTGAATCAAACTCCACTGGTGGCATTGGAATTGCATAAGTGAGTTCTCTCTTCTTCTTGATAACCTTCCTCTAATTCCTTTTCTCTCATTAGATACCATGGGTTGAATGATTCAGACATTTTTTAGATCATCAGCATTCTAGGGTGATTCAAGGATTCAGGTTCAAGTATAATAATCCTACGATACTGAGGCATGTGGTTTGTTCTTTTCCGTAGTTAGACTTTGAGTTATATGTGAAAAAGTTCCAAATACCCTTGAAGAGGGTATTGTAGGTTTATGATTTTATCCCTAATGTTTTCCTTCTATGACATGATTGATTGGATAGAGGTTATATATTGCGAATAGGGTATATTTTTCCACTCTGTGAAGGCTTTTCCCATGTTTGATTATTCTGACAGTATGGTCTAGCTTTTCCTGTTAGGTTGCTGCATTGTTTTTCATGCCTAGAATTGTTATGATGGCGTGTTTTACCTGACATGATTCTATGATGTAGATTGTTTAGCCATGTAGTTCTTGAGGTTTACATTTGATAACATGTATTTCTATACTCATTTTACTTACACAGGTCTATGAGAACATGGTGTAGTATACTATCAGGAGAATAGACACGAGGGATTCTTCATAGTGTATGTTTTTAATGTTCGGATGTGATACCATAGGGGAAATGGATGTAAGTGCTTCTTTATAGTGTTTGTAATTCCTCAGTATGGTACAATGGGGGAAAGAGACAAAAGTGCTTCCCCAGTGCACTTTTTAGTTACCGATTCGAGACTATAGGGGGAATTGACTATGAGTGCTTACTCAGAGAGATTGTGCTAAATATAAACTAGAGGTGTTAGACAGTGTGTACTTCATATAGGGTTGCTTTTGTTTTCTAGGTAGGACAAGAGTGGATTACACTATGATAAAATCCTAAAGGGTTACCTGTTTGTGACTATCTTCTTACATGATATGTGGTGCTTGAACACTTTGAAACTGTATGAATGTTACTATTGAGTACTTCCTTGTATACTAATTCTTTTTCATATTGCCTACAAAATATATTCACTGATTATTACACATAGATCTCTTGGTGGATGCTTACTAGAATTTTGTCTCACACCTTATTTTTTTCATTCTTTTGGGCCTAAACAATTTATATTTTTGTAGGTATAGATAAGTGAAAGCTCCCTTCTACTTCAGGTACATGACTTCTTTAGAGGTAGAGTGCATGAGACCAAGTTTAGGCTTGCGATGCAAAAGATTTGTTTACTTTTTTTCTTTCGTACTTTGGTTTAGTACTGTATTTCAACATTGTGACATGTTTGGTTGCCTTCCTAGACATATGTATCATGCATCATTATATATGCTCTCTAACTACTTATTAATTTCAGTCTTCTGTTGTTTACTATTGTGTGCCATTTCTACTACATCCGATATTTTTATATGTCTCTCTTATACTATATTACTCTTCCAATGAGGAAATAATATCCCCACTATCACACCCATGGCCCTTGCTTCTAGTCAGCAGCCTCTGGCATATTTGGAAATGTGTTTGAGGCCATGTGACCAATCGGGTATGGGGCGCCTCTGGGAGGCTTCTGGAACCATGATGATACAAAGTGGTATCAAAGAAATTTATGTTCATGACTTACTCTTTGGATCCTATAGCTATGGATAAGAAAGAATAGGTACTTGGTAAAAAGTTGGGCCCTGGAGTTGCTAACATCTGTACATGGAAAAGCAAATTTACCTCGTATTTTAGTTTTTCTGGATTTTTAGTATTACAGTTGATTTGATTTTCACCATTTGGTGATTCACATGGTTTGTTTTGTCATTGTTAATAATATTGAGGATCTATTTTAGTCACATCCCGATGAGACAAGGGTATTCCATCTCATTCATCATATAAGAACTTGTTATAAATCGCATGCCATTCCATTTAGGATGCATTAGTGATTTCATGTTATTGTGATAGATGTTTTCAAGATATGCATGTTGTTGTGATAGATACCTTGATAAAATACATGATGTATGATAGGGTATTAATTTTGTGTAAGGATTCTTTTGAATGAATGCCATAATTTGTTTCTTAAGGTGTTATGGGCCCTCATGGATCAGAATTTGGTGGATCGTTATATTTTTATCTGTGAATATGACCTATATGAGATGCCAAACATTTATTTGTGGGGATTATGGGCCCTCACGGATCAGAATTTGGCACTTAAATGTTTGTTTTAGGGTCTTTCTGGGCTCCAGAGTAGTTTCTATGGCTTACCATCTAGAAAACCAATGAATACATATTGTGTAGTCATGAATACATGCCATGTGTTCTTCTGTTCGGGAAGAAACTATCATTCTTAAGTACACTTTGTGTACTCTATGTACGAGCCATGTAGTATCTAACAGTGTCACTAGAAGTGTGAGCAAAGACACGAGGTTGGGAAAAATCTTGGTGGGACATGCCGTATACCAGAATTACATGTCGTGTGTTTAGATCATGTGTCTTCCTATGTGACTAACAACACAGATGGATAATGCTTAGTTCATACACGTCGTGTCAGTTTTGAACACAATTTGTAGATTAACCCTTGATTTCGGCTGTGTAACAAACAAAACGGGTCGATGAAATCATTTATTACATGTTGTGTCTTGCTGGTACACACCGTGTAGAGTGAGCTGTGTAACCAGTCGTGTAACTAACAACACGGGTTGGTGAAGTTCATCTAGTGCACTCCATTTCTGGAACTCAAACACCAAGTAGTCTTTTTCTAGGAGAACCGTGTGGAATAGCCATGTAAGGGATCTCTATTATGGGTTGATGATTCATGTACACACTGTGTGATAGGAAATCATCCCATGTACGGGGTGTTACACGACCAGTTTTGGAAGAAGTACACACCTATGTGGAAGCATAATGATACACGCCATGTAGCTAAAATACACGTCATGTAACATTTTTTTGAAAAAGATGAATGATTTCATTCTCCTGTTACAATCAAGAACGTATAGTTTTTAGTTCTTGATAATATTGATCTAAGGTGTGCTCTTTAACATGTTTATTCATGCGACCAAGACGTCCTCCAGTTTTCCTCTAGTTACAGGGCAACAATCAGACACTGGAAATGGCTGATCAAGGACTAACAACAGATCCTCTTATTGTGCCAGTCCTGGAACCAGCTATCATTTCAGAAACATGTGTTGATGCACAGTTTTGAGAGGGGTTTATGAGGTTCGTGCAGACTATCCATGGAGTATTGCTTCCTTCCCCATCCATGGCAGAGAATACATGGGTCTTTCAATAACATAATTCTCCAACTTTCACTGGGGAAGGAGGACCTCATTCTATAGAGACATGGTTAGAATCCATGCTTTCTATCTTCGAGAATCTGGAGATGCCTCCAGAAATGAGGGTCAAGCTCCCTACGTACATGCTTTAGGGCTCCACTAAGAGATGTTGGGATGTGATCTCACAGGCAAGATTCCAGTAGGTTGTGGAATGGGGTGAGTTCTAACATCCTTCTATGCTTAATTCTATATAGAAACACTGAGGATCGATCGAGCCCAATAGTTCATGAATCTGGAGTAGGGTACTCTTTCAGTAATGGGGTATTCTTCTCGCTTCACTAATCTGTAGTGCTTCATGCCTATTCTCGAAGGTGATGAGTAATTTATAGAATGGATGTTTTAGGATTGTCTGAGGCACAAAATTTGATCATATGTGATCATTTTCAGGTTTACTTCCATCACATATATCGTCAACTAGGCACTGATCACATTGCACAATTTGATGGATTCTGGAGTTGGGATCCAGGGCAGTTTGACATCTAGAGTTAGTATGACACCTAATAACAGCTGGAAGCGCCATAGTGGGATTTTTCTTAGTGATCCAAGGAGGCGAGACACATATTTGGGTAGCCTTGTGGTGTGATATGAGTGCAGGAAGAGTGGGCATACGAGGCCACATTTCCCAAGAGACCGAGTGGTGTGCAAGTCTTGAGGTATTCTAGGTCATATTCAATGTTTTTGTAATATCATCACACTAGAAGCTAGTGATAGGGGTTCTTCTTTGACTCCTCATACAAGAGCAGCGCCACAAGTTTCTCATCAGTCCAGGAACTGTAGTTCATTTCTACATTTAGGCCGAGCTGGAGGTGGTAGTCGTGGTAGTCAGTCACCAGGCATTCAGGGAAAATATGGTGGTTCAACTCAGAGTAATCAAGCAGGGTCACAGAGTCATGGTACAGGTTATACTTTTACAGTGGATAAGAACTAGCACGAGTCATATCCCGAATCCTCTATAGTTCACAGTATGATCCGAGTTGCCTCAGTTTTAGTTTCATCTCTTTTCGATATAGGGTCTTCACATAGAATTATATATGTTGTTGTTGTGGATAAACATGATCTTTGTATCTTTTATTCTACTTATGTCTTGATGTTGGACACTTTGTTGGGGACAAGAATGATTGATGTACGTCAGTGCAAGAAGTTCCCTCTTGAGGATGTTGGGTGTCACTTCTTTTATGACCTCTATGTCTTAGAGATGACAGGCTATGGCATCATTCTCAAAATGTATTGTTTAGTTCCTTTCTAGGATTTTGTTGAATGGTATCATCATAGGGTGAGTTTCACATCACAAAATGGCAGATTGTTTCTTTATAAGGGTGAATGAGATGTCCATGTGATCAGAACAGGACCCAAGCATCATGTGTTGGGAGGATTTATAACCCATATTAGTAGTCTATATTTGGATGACAAGGGGACATTACAGATGGAAATTCTCCCACTTGTGGATTGTTTCCAAGATGTCTTTCTAGAAGAAATTTATGGTTTTCCTTCAGAGTGAGAGGGTGACTTTTCAATTGAGCTCATGTCAAGCCCGGCACTAGTGTCCACTCCTCCATATAGGATAGCTACACCAGAGTTATATGAGCTCAAGAAATAGTTAGAGGATTTGAAAGAAAACGGTTCCATCCGACCTAAAACATCTCCATGGGGTCCATTTGTCCTATGTTTGAAGAAGGGGGATGATACCCTCTGACTTTTTGTTGATTATTGGATGTTGAACCAGTTGACTCCCAAGAACCTATATCCCATGTCGAGGATTGATAATATTTTTTATCATATTTGAGGAATTTGGGTGTTCTCAAAGATTGAATTGAGATTTGGTAATCATAAGTTTCATGATATACGATCTAGTATACCTTATACATTCTTCCATAGTAGGTATATTCTATAAGTGTATGTGGTTATTTCGTTTGGTCTCACGAATTCTCATGCAGTTTTCAGGGCACTGATGAACCTAGTGTTCAATCCATACATGGATTCTTTCTTAGTGGTCTTTGTGAATGATATATTGTTTTATGCTCACACATCACATGACCATGCTACCCATCTTGAGATTAATCTAAATACATTAGGAGGGCATTAGTTATATGATATGCTCTCAAAATACCACTTCTGGATAGACCAGATTCACTTCTTGGGGCATGTTATGTTAGATACAAGAGTATCAGTGGACCTAGATAAAGTGAGTGTTGTATTTTCGTGGGGGAATCTGATGAATGTATTTGAGGTTGGATGTTTTTTAGGGATAGTTGGATACTATAGGCATTTCATACATGACTTTTCATGAGTAGTAGCGATGCTGACGAGCCTAACTAAGAAGGGTGTGAAGTATTTGCGTATAGATTCTTCTGGGTCAGCACTTCAGAAGATTAAAAGGAGGATGAATTCAGCACTGATACTAGTTTTTCAAAATATAGAAAATATCTACATAATTTACTATAATGCTTCAATTATCTAGTAGGGAGTAGTGATTACGTAGGGAGAAGGAGTCATTGTGAATGGGTCTGGGAAATTGAGGCCACATGAGTGGAATTACCCAACACACAATCTTGAATTGGATGTAGTTGTTCATGACCTACGCTGTTGGATAAATTATCTTCTGGGAGAGTAATTTTTATATATCACCGAACATAGAAGTCTGAAGGGTATCTTCACTCAGCATGACCTGAATTTGACACAGTGAAGGAGGGTTGAGTACATTTAGTCTGTTGAATTTGGTCACGCCTAGATGCCTCAGAAAGGCAATGATGTGGCTGATTCACTAAGCTGGATGACTCAGATATAGGTAGTTTAGGAGGCCAGTAGTGAGTGGAAACTTGTGGCTCTGTTCTCTGAGATGAATTTGGAGGTTCATGATAGAAAGGGGTATATATTTATTTCATCTCTAGTGGTGACCTTTACTCTTATTTATCGAGTGAGAATGAGGTAGCTATCAGATTCTAAAGGCCTAGTCCTCTGAGAATGTCTATCAGGAGATGACCTTTTTCCTGGATGAACAATAGTCGAGGATGAGATATTGTGTATTCTTGGGCATGTGTGGGTGTCGGTATACATACACGATGAGATGATGTGAGACATTCATTTCTCAATTTGGGAAATTCATCATGGTGTCAACAAGATGTATTGTGATCTAGACCATCAGTATTAATGGCCACATATGAAGAGAGATGTTTCTAGTTTTCTCATGAGGTGTTCCACCTCTAATCAGGTGAAGATAGGGCATCAAAAACCTCTAGGGATTTGGCAGCAGTTGCTCATTCATGAGAGGAAGTGGAACGATTTTGCGATGGATTTAGTGATAGGTTATATGAGGTCTCCTCCAGGAAATGATGTAGTTTTGGTTGTCATTGACAACCTCAAAATGTTTTCTCACTTTTTGCCAATTATGGAGACCTTCAATGTTGATGCGCTGGAAAGTTTGTACATCTGAGTGATTTTACATTTACATGGAGTTCCACACTCCATTGTATCAACCAAGGATTTACATATTACTTTTTGGGTCAGGCAGGGGTTACATATGGCATTGGGTGTAAAGGTACTTTTGAGTACAACATACTATCGCTAGATAGATGGCCAGTCCGAGCATATGATTCAGGTACTTGAGGATATTCTTCGAGCATGCATCCTTGATTTTGGACGTTCTTGGGATAAACACATACCACCTATGGAGTTTTCCTATAATAATAGTTTTCAATCATCTATTTAGATGACACCTTATGGGGTTTTGTATGGTAGGCCATGCCGATCACCCTTATATTGGCTGGAGGCTGGATAGGTAGCTATGTCGGGACCTCATCTTGTCAGAAAGACCATAGAGAAGATAGAGTTGATTCGGAAGAAGATGGCCACTACACTATCTCAACATAAGTATTGTGCTGATCATCGGAGATGACTTCTGGAGTTCGAGATCAGAGATCAGGTTTTTATTTGTGTCACACCAAGGTTGGGACACATGAGGATTAAGAGATATGGTAGGCTTTCTATGAGGTAAGTTGGGCCGTTTGAGGTTTTAGAGAGGGTCGGGCCGATCTTCTATCAGTTGTAGTTACCTCAGAGGTACCAGGATATGAATGACAACTTTCATGTTTCTCAGCATTGACTTTACTTCTCAGACCTGCCTCATGTTTTTCAACCCGTGGAGGTTGAGTTAGATGTTGAAAACTCGTTCAAGGAGAATTATATACAGATTGTTGATCGATGTGTGAAGGTTCCCCATGAATGGTATGTTCCTCTAGTAAGAGTTCTATAACATCACAGATGAGTACAAGATGAGACTTGGGAGATGGAGACGATGTATGATCATAGTGGTCAAAGCTGTTTGAGGATCCTTCTTCTTCTAAAACATCATGATAGTGTTATTTAGCGATGTATTTCTTTAATGTGGGAATTTTGTAAGAACCAATATCTTATTTTCAGGTATGTTTATTTTTTCTAGTGTTTTTTAGAAGATTAAGACTTTCTGTAAATTTGGTAAGTACATGTCGTGTACTTTATAAGTACACTCCATGTACTCAGTTACAGCGGGTAGTCATGTGCTGGCCATGTAATAGTGAAGCACACTACCATTCATGGTAACCTGAAGACTATTTAATGTGGGGTTGATAAGGGGAAGTATGCATCGTTTACTTCTAATCTACACATTGTGTACTTTATTTTTTATTAAACAGACAGGGTTTGCATCTGAAGGACATAACACATCTCTCCTCGACCTAGTTCTTCCATGAGAATCTGTACGACATGGGATGAACGTTTTATATGATTTGGTAGATCTTTGGCATTCTAGGGTGATTCAAGGATTGAAGATCAGGTATAATGATCCAACAACACAAAGGTATGTGGTTTATACCTTTCAATAATTAGTTTTTGAGTTATATGTGAAAAATTTCCCAATAACCTTGAATGAGGTATTGCGTATTTATGTTTTTAGCCATACTATTTTCTTGTTATGAGTTTTTATGATTAGATAGATGTTATATATGTGAATAGTGTTTATTTTTCCAGGCTATGGATATTTTTCCCTCGTTTTCTTATTTTGACCATTTGGTCTAGTTTTTCTTATTAGGCTACTACTTTGTTTTCCATGCCTAGTATTGTTAGGATGGAGAGTTTTATCTGACAAGCTACTCTGTTGTAGATAGTTTATCCAAGTATTAATTGAGGTTTACATTGGCTGTCATGTATTACTGTGCTTGTTTGACTTACACATGGTCGTGAGAACCTAGTGTAGTAGACCATATGGAGAATGGACATGAGGGCTTCTCCAGAGTGTATTTTTTTTCTGTTCTGATTCGAGACCATAGGGGGGATTGATGTAACTGCTTCCTCAGGGTGTATGTAGTTCCTCGACGTGTGCCACAAGGGTAATGAGACATAAGTGCTTCCCCAAATAACCTTTTAGTTACAAATTTTACAATATAGGGGAAATTGATGGTGAGTGATTCCTCGGAGAGTCTTTGTTAAAACTATACTAGATGGGTTAGACTGTGTGTACTTTCTAGAGGGTTGCATGTATTTTCTAGGTTCGACTAATGGGGATTAGGCCGTGGGAACATCCCCAAGGGTATCCTATTTTTGATTATCTGCTTACTTGATATGTTGTGTTTGAATGCTTCGAAACTGTAGGAATGTTGCTGTTGAGTACTTTATTCTTTAATTCTTATTTTGAATATTTCATGCCATATATATTTAGTGATTGTTAGGAAAAGATCTCTTGGGGGTTTTCTACTGGTATTTAGTCTCACACCTTGTTTAGGTCATTCGTTTGGGCTAAAACAGATTATGTTTTTGTAGGTATATAAACGGGAAAGAACCCTTCTACTTTAGGTACTATACTACTTTTGAGCAGGAGAGCATGGGATCATGCTGAGGCTTGTGATAAATAAGATTTGATTACTATTTTCTTTCATCCATTGGTTTAGTACTTTATTTCAGCATTTTGGTGTGTTTGGTTGCATTCTTATACATATGTATCATGCATCATTATATATGTTCTCTAGTTGATTATTACATTTAGTCTTTCGTTGTGTACTGTTGTAGTCCATTATTACTGCTTTCACTATTGTTATTTGTTTATCTTCTACTATGTTACTCTATCAATGAGGGCATAGTTTTCCCACTATCACACCCAAGGCCCTTTCTACTAATTGTAAACCTATGGCGTTAGGGAAAATTCACTTAAGTCCATGTGACCAACTGGGTATGGGGCACCTCTGGGCAGCTTCCGGAACCGGGACATTACAAGGAGCACAATTTAGGTGAACTATTATAGGAAACTATGTGCCCCTTCCTCGAAAATTGTGCATGAGAATTAATATAAACTACAAAATATATTTTTAATTACCAAAATGCCTATTTAAATTCCAAATAGACCCCCATTCGACTAGATTCTCTCTATAATGATTTTGTGGCCTCTTAAATATATTCAATTCTATCATCACCTTCCATCTTCCTATATAAAATCCGTGAACGATGATATAAACCACTCCCAGCACGTTAATTCTATCCTATTTGGTTACCCAATATTCTCTATTTGTATCCCATCCTTGAAATAGATTATTTTTCAATATTGATTAGATCAATATATATGGTTTTTGATCTAGAACTAGATTTTATGGATATTGATTTTATTTATATTTATTTAGGTTATAGATACAAATCTCGCTCTAGGTTGTCACTCTACTGAATTTTGTGTGTGGGGGGGGGGGGTTGGTGATTTGTCATCAAGTAATCAAGGTAGGAAGTCTATCATTCAAATCCCATAATCGTAATATCAATTACAAGTATTTTAATAAATAATTTTTATGGTTAATTTATCAATTAAAATTATTAATTTAATTATTTAATGTGTTCAATTAATTAATTATTGAATTATAGATTTCACTGAATTATGGAAATTGTAAAATTGAAAAAATTAATTTTCAAAATCATTATCAAAGTATTTAATTGATGAATTGTGGATTTTATTGAATAATTGAAATTTTGGAAATTATATAATAATTTAATTTATTTATTATGAAAGTTTTTAATTTGGGAATTTGGTATAATTGATTACTGAGTTAATTATCATATTTATGAATTGTGTATTTTCAATAATTATTTACAAACTTTTTTTATTAGATTTTGACTTATGAAATGATTAATTAAATGTGGAATTAATAAACTGAATTTATTTTGACAATTTCTTGTGGAATTAATTGATATATTATATGAGATTAAATAATTGGTTATTTAATTAATGATATAGATGTGTTTAAATGATTGTTTAATTAAATAATGGATTTGGGGTGATTAATTATTTTTGGATTTAATTAATAAAATTGTTTCGATTAATTAAATTTTGGTTTAATTAATGGAAACAAGTATGAATAATAAATTGATGAATTAAATAATTGAAATTTTTTAGAGAAAAATTTATATATATCAATTGTTTGTTATAATGATTTCATCAATAACACATGGTTTAATCAGTGTGTGAATGATTGATTTCTGAATGCTGGCAAGGGTCTCTAGAGAGGAAAACCATAGGAGATTATATTATGATTATTAATGGACTTTGAGACACATTGGGGAAGAATAATATGAGAGATTCTATTTTTAAATCTGAAGGACCATAAGAGATCATTGTGATTGGCCAAATCAAATTTTGTGAGTGCTTTCTCTTATACCTATAAATAAATTATGCTTTGTTTAGTCTCACTCAAATTTGATCCCATAGGTTAGTTCCTTATGTTCATAATACTCATTCTAGATTGAATTACATGTTTAATGAATTTTGTCAAGATACTAATTGGGATAATATATGGTAATAATGAAATAATGATATATGATATCCCTTTGGAGATATTTGGATTCTGGCCTGAGTTGAAGTGGATATTGAGGTTTTGGTGTCCTTGGGAACCTAGTGCATTCTGAAGTTAAATAATGATTAATCGATAACATGATAACTATTAAATAATAAATTTTAATTATTTATTTATAATTATCTATACACTTTTTTTGTCATGATATTTTTCAGACACCAATGGTTGTGGCCTACAGATTCATAATCACACCCTACTCTGGTTTCCTGATCGGTACCTGAATAGATTTTATTATTATAGAATTGGGTAAGGTAAAAGGCCTTATGTAAGATCGAAATTTCATAATGGAACATAGTTGATGGAACCAGATGCCACTCGATACCCGATTGGGAGTCATCTATATCAATAATTTTTTTTGATAGACGGAACACCCATTATCATTTAATATCTTCAGTTCAATTTTTATTTTGTATATTTAACTTTTGATCTTGTGATACTGGTAATGTTTGGTTTATGGTTATATATTATTTGAAATTAGTTTCTTTTATTCCTCTAGTGTATTAATTTAATAGAAGATTATATAGTCTCCTTATGATTGATATTATATCCTCAGTTCTAGTCATATTCAATTTTCATATGGGGAGGAATGATTAAGGTAATTTGGAAGCCCAGATCGAGGAATCGGTTTGTGGAACCCAATCTAGGACATTACTCAGTGGTATCTGATGTTATTTTTTTAATTTTATTTTAATTACTATTTTATAAAGGATGGAAATAGAATAAGATGAGTTGGTCCATATACACGAGGTCATGCATCATAGTTACAATCCCATGTATTGAAGAAAACCCAATTACCTAGGGTAGGATTACCTTTATTGATGTATGTTTTTATAGATGGATATTATTTAACCTTTGGTGAATCACAAATTGTGTGAAATGAATATTGTTTCCTATATTTGTTTATGTATTCAAAATTGAGACTCATGGAAATATATGGAATGATATTTGAGTTTCATTAATCATTCTCATCATTCTAGATCATTATGACATTCATCATTTTAGGCACGTTCTGGAAAATGTGTTATGCATAAGATTTTGAACAACAAGTATTCTGCATTTCATGTAATGTTAAAATGAAATGATTCACAAATTAAAATTAAAGATGATAAAATTATATAATATGTGAATAAATGGGTTTCTAAATAATAATTTGTTTACCCTAGTTGAACATGGCCTAGTTGTATGGTGGTTATGGAAGGATATATCTTCTCAGTTTTGAAAATGCGGAATGGTTTGTGGGAATGACTAGTAGTGGGTTATTATGTTTACCTATATTGTAAACATGTTAATTTTGTATCCTTTTTTAAAGGGTTAATGTTTTTAATTCTATAGATATGCCTTGTAGAAGATGCTTATTGAGATGATGATAGTACAATATGTCTCCATATGCACTATTAGTAGTGGAACCTGAGGAACCAATAGTGATTGTTGAGGTAGTTAGTGTGATTCTCTTAAATAAAAACTCTTGATTCATTAAATTCATTGTATGATACCAAGGGGAGTTATGAAATGTTTATTTGGTCTGATGAAGGAGTTTTAGTTGCATCACCATCTGAATTATACTAGAGATAATGGACCTAAGGGAGATGATTTCATTGTTGAGTCTATCAAGACTATACTTGACTACTCAAAGGATAATCCTAGGAAGATAGTTAAATTGGATTCTTATATGTTTTTTGGTCAAGAAAAATGACGGTGGTATATCTATATGTGGGATTCACAACTAGGGACTATTGAGTGAAATGAATTTTAGAATGGTCCTTGGAAAAATTTTATCCAAAGATAGATAGAAAGGATAAACTAGATGAATTCATGAGATTGAATCTGGGGAGCATGTTAGTGGTGGAAAATGCTAGATGATTCACAAATTTAAAAAAATATTCTCTACTATTAGAATCAGATGAGGAATCTTCAGAAAAATTGTTTCATGATGAACTAATGTGTGAAATTATGTCCCAGGTGAATATCATCATGATGATGATGATTTCAGAAGTGGTGAATCATGATCCCATTGTTAAGGGGGGTATGAATGAGGCATCTACTGAAAAAATTATGGTTTATTCTGGATGGTCAGGAGGTACAAATTCTGAATATATAAAAGGTTGTTACGAGAACTTATCCCTATGTAGAGGGAGAGAATATAGCCAGGTCAAGGGTCCATTACATAGGATCAAACCCAAGTGCATTTCCACCAATGGTTTAGCTTAGGAAACATCCATAAAAATTATCGTTCACCACCAGTGTAGGGTTGAGGCAGCAAAAATATGATAATTCTATAGAGGTTATGTATAACCCTCTAAAATATGGTTAGTTATAGTTGATCTTGAAAGAACTAGACTACAGAATTGGGGTCTTTTACACCATACCATTATAGAATATAAAGTTACACTAGACAAGGTGGTAGAGGTAATATATTTAGTGCTTTTGGGAAAGAGTTTAGATATCATCATAGTGGCGCAGCATGAGGGAGTTATACTAGAATTGTACAACATGGATGAGGGTAAGAGAAGCTACATTCCATTCATCCAATACATATGGATATAAAGGCTCTACCATCCATAGTGAGGGGTATTATACATGTAGATTTCTACAATATCTAGTGCATTATTTTATAATTGGTCATCTCATTACTTTTTATCTTAATAACATGTTAACAGTTTGAGTCTAGTGTTGTCTTTATGGAGAGGTAAAAATATGATAGATTAAAATTCGAGAGTATGTTCTAGTGAAATCAAAATTTTCATGGTATTTTCTTCAGATATTGTTTAGTATATCATTCCTTGAGATTTTTATATACTATATATTTTATGTTTTGACTTGATTTTGGGTGTGGACTGTTTATTAACAAACCAATCTTTCATTAATTTATATCGAAGGACAATAATATTTAAATATCATAAGGGTGAATACTAAATTCACCATAGAGAGTGAGATATCAAGGCAGGTGAAAAAGGGATAATTACACAGCAAATGAGATATCTCATTGCCCGTGTTTTATGTCTATTGTTGGAAAATAGACATATATAAGAGGATATTTTTTCACCCATAGTGGACAAGTTTTAGGTCATGTTTCCAAAATACTTCTCTACACTTCCACCAATAAAAGATGTCAATTTCTAAATATATCTCATTCTTGGAAATGATCCATATTCAATTTAACCATATAGAATGGCATTTATAGGGCATCAAGAGCTCATGATTTAGTTTGAAGAGTTATAGAATAAGGGACATATCCATCCTAGTATGTCACTTTGGGGTTCACCATTGTTTTTTTTCAAAGATTACAATCAATACATTATGATAATGTTTTGATTACTGAATGATGACATTGAAGACTATGAAGAACTAGTATCCACATCCACATATCTATGAATGTTTTTAAAATTTCAGAGGTTATTCTGAATTCTTAAATATTTATATGAGATCAATGTATCATATATGGAGATTTTAAATTATGATATATAGAGTAACTCTATTAGAAGTAGGTATTTTCTATATAAGTTTTTTATAATGTTGTTTGGGTTAACAAATTCACCAATAATGTTTGCATTCTTAAGGAAAAATAATATCCATCCATACTTGGATTAGTATTGGGTAGTTTATGTTGATGATATTATAGTGTAATCCATGACTAAAAACATTATACCCAACACCTTAACCTCATCTTATATAAACTGAGATTGCATTGTCTATACAGAAATGTATCTATGTGTCACTTTTAGATTGATCAGGTACACTTATTATGTCACATCATATCAGAGGAATGAGTGTTAGTATGAGTAGAGAATGTTTAGGCAATTATTTCATAAAAAAAAACTATGAAAGTGTTTGATATTAATAGTTTTATAGGTTTGAATGATATTATCAAAAATTCATTCCATATTTTTTCTATCTATAAGTTTCAATTGTAATCAAGAGAAAAATTGGGATAAATTTTGAATTGTCAGAATATTGTGTTAATTCCTTCTAAGAGATGAATAAGAGCATGATATTTATAATGGTCTTGATCCCATATAATCCTTGTGTGGATTATACAGATTATTGTGATTCTTATGAAATAATTATTGGAGATGTAGTGATGCAGGGTGATTGAGTTGTGTTGTATGTGTCTCAGTAGTTGAGGCCTCATTAATGAAAAAACATTTCCCATGACCTCAATTAGGCAGAATTGGTTTATTCTATGAAGTGTTTATGGAATTATCTCATGTGAGAAATATTTACTACGTATATGGATCGCAAGAGTTTGAAATATATCATTTCAAAGAGAGACATTATTCTTCAATATTAGAGATGGGTTTGGTATATGTAGTTGTTTAGTATTGATCTATCTAAAATTACTAGGTATTTATATAGTGTGGATGACACATTAAGCAGGAAAAAATTGTTGCAGATAGTTCAAGAGTATAGTACTATGTGAAAGATGATTACTTTGCTGGATAAATTGCATTTTGTGATTCAAGTGAGTTAGGATAATATGACTCCTAAGTCCATTATGGTTGATTTATTACTCTTAAGATGCATCAACGATAGAAAGTATTATGATCTCGAGTGTTAAGAATTGAGGGATAGCCTTGAAGGTAGGGATCCACATATTTATTTCATTATAGATGAGCTTGAAATAATCTATGTCATGAATTAGGTTGTTCTACCTATTGGTATATTGGAGGAGTTGATTAATGAATTTTATGCATTGATGTGGGTCGGAGAAAAACATGTAACTAGAAAGTACCTTTACGAGTAAAGATAGTTTTTTTATTTGGGTATAAAAAATTACATAGTAGGTTTTAGGAAATGATGGTACATTTTCCAGTGGGTTAAGGCCAAGAATCAATGAACTAGAAGTTTAATATAGTCAATTTCCATTCCGTAATGAAATAACAATTATTTGACTATGGAAGTTTTTTTGGGACTCCTGAGAATTATTTTGGAGAATGATTCCATTGGGCTTGTTTTGTACATAATGAAAAAATTAGAAAATGTCATGCATATACAATAGAATTTCATAATTGATTAGTGTGACGATTTTTATTTTTTGGAGATACTTTGCTTGCAGAAGGTTATGCAGAGTAATGTTTCATACAAAAATTCATTATTTTATCGACACATCTTGGAGGGTTTAAAAAAGGTTCTCGGTATGTTGGTTTTTTGTGCATAGATTTCCCCCCATAGACTGACTGGTTGATGGAGAATACTATAGAGGTGAATGAGTATATGATATGATCTTGTTTTCTATACATCGGAGGGACTTGGGAGAAGTATGTGGGACTATTTGAGTTTTACAATAGCAATATTTATTACGTAACTATTCATACGGAACCATATGATGGTATTTATGGTAGTCAATGCATATCAACTACATGCTTGGTAGAGGTATGAGAGTTAGAGATGTTGGGATCGAGTCTCATTCATGAGTCATTGGAGAATATTCCACTGATTCGGAAGCATATGGATACGGCTTAGAGTATATATAATTAATATACTGATAGAAGTTGATGTCCCCTAATGTTTATAGTTTGTAACCATGTATTACTTTTGGTGTCACCAAGGTTGGGTCATCATAGGAAACAGAGGTAGTGTAAGTTGGTGCCTAGTTTTATTAGACCTCTTAAGGTTGTGGGAGAATCATGTTGGTGGTTTACCATTTGGATCTCCCACTAAAATACATTTATATTCAAGACATTTTATATTTGTAAAAAACCTCCAACATCGCCCCGACCCTTCTCATGTGATCTACATGGTTGATGTTGAGCCTGATATAGATATATACTTTAAGGGGAATCTAATATGTGTGTTAGATCATAATGAAAAGGTGTTATGGATAAAGAACGTTCCAATAACTTGTGTTTTGTATAGACATAGGCATGTGCTGGCAGAAAAAAGTTAATGGTAAGAATATATGAGAGGTTAATGTACCAATCATTTTGACTCAGAATTATTGAGATACATGGGAGTGCAACTCAGGGATGAGATATTATATGGTGGAAATATTGTGAGATCATGACTTTTTCTTAATTTTTATCAGGATTGTTTGAATGTACTATTTTTCCTCATGATTTATAAATTTCATTTTTTAGGTTGTGCTGTGTTTGGGTGAAAATTAGAGAAAATTCGAAGAAAGAGGTAATCACACTATTGGCACATTTTTTACCTAACAGTGTGCCCCATCCCAACAAACTGTGAAACCCAAGATGGTGGGAATTTGTAGGGTTGGTGAATGTCTTGTTAAATTATGCACCCTATTATGAGAAACCTTGAACCCCTATAAATGATGTCCATGTTTTAGGAAAACTGTTAGGGGAAACTATGCACCCCTTCCCAACAAACCTTGGGAATGAATTATTTAATGTTGAATATTAGATTTATAAATAAATTAACCACCAATTCAAAGAAAATTATACACTAATTGACTAGAGCCTCTCATTCATTCTTTTGGAGCCTCTTGGAAGGATTTCAAGCCATACCGACATCCATTCTTGATGGTTTGAATCCTAGATAAAAAATTTCCACCCTTCGTAGAAAGTTAATCATATCACATTTGGTATCATGGTCTTATCCTTTATTATCCCATCAATGAAAGTGGATATACATCTATTTTTATTAGATCTATATCTAGATTTTATATCTATATATAGATTTTATGGATGTTGATTTAATGTATAATAACTTTTGTTATAGATCATGATCATGCTCTACATAGTTACCTCACTATATTTTGGGGATTTTTTTGGTTGATCACTCATTAATGAATCTATGTAGGTGGTCTATTATTCAAGTCACATAATATTGATATCAATTACATGTATGTGATTTTATAATTTCTTGGGTTTTTTTACTAATTTAAGTTTATATATGAATTAATAATTGCGGTAAATTAATTAGTTGATGAATTGTGGATTTTACTGAATAATGAAAATAGTGTTATTGGGATAATTAATTAATGAATTAATTATTAATGTATTGATATTATGATTTGGGGATTTGACTGAATAATGTATATTTTCATATTTATATTATTAATTGATGAATTATTACCATGTATTGAATTAGGGATAATTTAGTGTTGAAATAATTATCTAATTATTGAATTGTGAATTTTGAAATATTAATTATGAATTATTTATTGGTTTTTGTATTGTGAAATTATTTATTAATCAATAAATTAATTAATATAATAAATATGGTTATTTAATTTTTTAATTATTTAACATAATAAATGTGATTATTGAATTTATGAATTACCTAGTGGGATAAATAAGGATATTTAATTGTCAGATAAATTAAATTAGTTGGGGTGACTAATTAATTATTGAATTAATTAATGAAGTTGTTGTGGTTAACTTATTATTGGCATTATTAATGGAAAACATTATTATTTGTAAATAGTTATGTTAATTAATGGAATGATGTGTGAAATGGATACTTGTTGTATATCAAATTGTTTTGATATGTTGGCATGGAGTAGCACATGATTAAATTGGGGTGTGTGTGAGGGATTTCTAAAGGACCATGAGAGCCTTCGAGGATGAATACATTGAGATCTTTTATTTTGATTGTAAAAGGTCCTTGACAACCTTTGGTGAAAGAAGTCGATGAGAGAATCTATTTTGATTATGATGGAACTGTGACATATATTGGATTTGGTAAATATAAAGGATCATGAGATTGTTCCCCTTTTCCAAGAATGAAATTATGCTTCATTTATTCCCACTCGCATTAAACCCCTGTGGTTAGAGCCTTATATTTATGATACTCATGCTGGGATGATTTACATGTTTTATTCATTTTATCACGATATTTAATTTTATAATATATGGTAATAATTATATTGAGATATACGATATCCATTAGTGATAGGTTAGACTCTACAATGATCCAAATTAGGTTGTTTGGTTCAGATGTCATCAAGATCTCATTGGTTTATGTGGTTAAATAATGATTAATTGATAATGTTATAACTATTTATTTATGCATTTTAATTATTTATTTATGCAACTACATACACTTTATATTAACATGATATTTCTTTAGTCATAATTGGTGGTGGAATACAGAGTCATATTCACACCCTACACATGCAACCTGATTGACAGTCAAATAGATCTCATGTTTATAGGACATTATTATGGAAATGTCCCTATATTAAATGGGTGAGTCCGAATAGAGCATGGTTTAGTTAATCCGATATGGTTTGGGACCTGATTGGTATTATTATAATCCCTTAAATGTTTGGATGGAATGTTGAAGCATGTAATGTACTTTAGTGTGGAATGATAATAGTTCGGTTTCGTAATTGCATCTTTTCTTTTTTATCTTTTCATACCGATAAAATTATGTTCATATTTATATTTTATCTAGTTAGAAGAGTGTATAGTCTCCCCATAAATGATATTATAACCTCGTTGCTATTTTATAGCCTCTATCTTAAGAGGAGGCATAAAAAATATCATGTGGTGGTCCATCTTAGGGGAACAATGTGTGGTACCCAATTATATATATTACAAAATGGAAATTTAATTTTCAATTAAAATTTTTTATTTTTAAATATTGATTGAAAATGAAACTTTTTAATATAGTCAAAACATTCACTCTATGGTAATTTTGATATTATGATTTCAAAATTAATCTTTTCTTTACAATAAATTTTCAAAAATTGGGATTTATTTAAAATTATATTTTAAAGGCATGAATAAACAATAATTTAGAAAATATAAAAAACATCGAAAACATTTAATTTCTGTTAAATTAGTCATATTTTATTTAAAATAAATTAATATCCATAAAAATCATAATTTTTTAGTAATATTCATATCCACCAATCCTAGGTTTATGTTTTTATTGGTATACCATATTATTGTTAATTTTTGACTTCATGTTGCATTTTTTGTATGCTACAGATGAGATTATTTTTTTTGAAATATATTATGTGGGTTATTTATGTTTGATGTTGTGTGTAACATATGATAAAAAATATAATGTTTCTATTTTACAATTCAATTGTGTTTTAATTTTACAAATTATCTAGAAAAATAAAGAAATAATTATCACTATTATATGTCAGTTACACATTAAAATAAAATCATAGAATATGGATTTGATAAAGGAACTATCTTACAATTATGGAGATGATATGTAATTTGTTTGTGTGTGTGTAACATTTTGATTTTTAAATTATCATTACAAAAAGAAGTTACATAATATTTCAAAATTCCATTTTATAATCTAATCATAAATAGAATACTATATCATTAAATATACATATTTACATCATCCATGTGTTGTGGTGTTCACAACATAATGACATCGATTGGTGGAGGCATTAACCCAAACATATGCATTAATTACTTTGTAATTATTTTGTGTGAGAAATAATATGATATCTTTCCTACTAATAATGATAAATATTTCATGTAAATCATAATTATGATATTTATATTACATATATTCATTAAAATTACTAAAATTACATTCCACCAATATTTTTGTGAAAATAAAATTATTTCACCTCGTGAAATGGTTTTCCACCGTACACACAAGAGTCATTTTCGCACCCCCCCCAATGAATGGAATGTACAATGGTAAATGTGATATCTTCTCAAGATAGAATAAATATGTTACACATAGAATATATGTATAATTTATATCTATCATTGTAACAATTCATGAGATGTAGTTATGGGAAAAAATAACATCAATTTTTGAGTAGGTTTCCTTTCATAGACACAAATAATGATTTCATATCACATTTGATGGAATAGGATATGGGTGTAAGAAATTTCATTAACATATTAAAATATAAATATATGTTAGATACTTTTGTCAATATATATGAATAATTTAATATATTTTTTAATTTGTGGAATAATAAATTAAATAAAATTGGTTGGTTATGTATGATACATATTCTTTCAACAAACTTCCTATAATAGCACTAAAATCCTTTCTTGGATAGGCTTGTGAAAAAAATATGAATTATATTATCTGTGGGAACTTAAAGATGTTAATTTTTTTATTATTGTACGGTTCAAATTTCTTTTATGGTGTGATGATGATAAGAGAAGTGGTGGCCTATTATACGTGAGGTGAGTTGAACACTTGAGATTTTTTATAAGAAAATGTTGTACCCATGATTTTTACAAGACACAAGGCTCCAAAATGGACTATTATAATGAAATTCACATCATACAGTTTTAATATTGTCATCAAATAGATTTTATAATTTTTTAGATAGTTTTTACCCTTATCATATTATATTAACCAATAACAATAAATTATTACCATAGCAATGGAAATTAATTTTTAACATTTTTACAAATTGTTATAGTAAAAAATTAATTAACCTAATTAAAATACAAAAAAATGAAATATGTATGCTGCACTAAAAGGACTAAAAAACTAAAAAATGGAAAATTAGTGCTTCCCAAAAAACCATAATGTCCAAATATCCACACACCATCACCCATAATCCCATATATATTAAACTAGTTTTCATTAAAACCCAGTTTTTAGACCCAAAAAAATACAAAAAACAAATATGGTGTTGGTTAAAAAGAAATTATGTTGATTAAATATGAATAAATAACACTTGTATTACATGAAATATTATTCAAAACATAATGGTACTTTTAAATTACATAATTTATCTACAATTACATACAATTTAAATAAATACAAATTTTTCTACTATTCAAAGAAAAATCAATATTTTGTGAATAATCCAAAAACATCATCCAATGTTATATTTAATATGATGATTTAAAAAGTTATATTTATGTTTTCTATTTTCAGTTCTAAAATTTAGAAATTAATATTTTAAATGAATAATTTTAATATATTATTTGAAATTGAAATTATTCCATTTTTTTATTTAAAAATATGTATAAGTCTTTTACAATAAATATGACTATATAATTCATATTTACAGACCATTAAATGATTTATTATATCCCTTAATAAGTTTGTACATGAATAATTTCATTTATTATTACTCAAATTTTTTCCATGTGATTAATATCACCCCACTAATATTCATTAATTGAGAATGAATTTAAATATTTCCTATATTAAAAAATAATCTAATTAATATAAATTAATTTTTTAAACATATTTATTATTTATTTTACTTTCATATATATAAATGAATGTAATCAATTGAAATTATAATAAATTTTATTTTATATTAATATATATCTTATTTTAAAGATTTTGTTGATCATAATAATTAAATAATTTTAATATTATCCATTTTATAACCCCATTTAAAAAAATTAGATGTTTCATTATAATGATACACATTGTTACCATATATTAGGTGTTTAAAAATAAACGCAATTTTAAATTATGGAATTAATATATTTATTAAACAATATTTATTACATTAAATAATTTAGTAAATATGTAAATTACATTTTTGTAAATTTCCAAAAACATATGTTCTCCATATAGTGTCCTGGTAATTTCCACACATATTATTATATTAATTTTAACATAAATTTCAATTATATACAAAAAATACAATAAAGGGACTATTGTGTTTATAAGATAAGGTTCATAAAATATCAAGATGAAAAATAAAATTCTATTATTTTAACCAAAATAATGAGATCCACACTCAATTTGACCTCCTTAAACTCCTTGGCATGACCTGGGTAGTACATTGAAAAAATGGGTGACCTAAAAAGTCTGTCACTAGAATAAACATGATAGGAAAGCATAATGTGTGATCCAATACAATAAAATGATATCACAATAGAGAATTATAATTATGAATAATAGGTAACCATAGATAAATGATCATGGTTTCAAAATATCATTGCAATGTAGGAAATTTGGAAACAACACAGAACATCATATAAGAATAAGATAAGGGGAACTTCCAAGGCAACATCACATGGTGGAAAAATTTGAATCATGGATTATAAATACACCAAAAACCACAAATATAATATCATGAGAATAAAATCATTAGAAATTAATTTGTGAACCATCTAGTAATAAAAATCATAACATGTACTTGATTATGTGTTCCACAAATTAAAATTAATCATATATAAAAATCATAAGTATTAATGATATAATGAAGCCAATTTAACAATCTTATCTCGTAACAAAATAAATTAATATTTTTTAAGGAATGAAATGAGTAAAATGAATTAAATTTTACTCATATTAGTATTTTTTTACATTTTTATAGGTCTCAAAATATAGTTTCTATTTGTGAATATAAATAGTAAATAATATTTTTATAAAAGTACTGATAAATATAATAGTTCTAACTAATCTAGATTGATTTTAAATAAAGAATATAAAAATTTACTTTATGAAATAACTTTTCCCAAATTTTTTTTAAATGAAATAGATATATAATTTATTTACTAGTATACAAAATATTTAAGTAATCAATAACATGAAAGGTGGAGTGAAAGTGATTTAGAAGGAAAATGGAAATAACCTAATGAAAATTGGTGGTTAATAGAGTACCCTTACCATAAATCTCATATTTTTTCATACACATTATAAAATTATTTAAAATAAGTATAATTGTTTTTGATTTATTAAAGAACCAATATCATATATATGATACTATATATTATTTTATTATAATATCTTATTACCTTTTTGTTAGCAATTATATTTGGAAACCATTATTCCTTATGAAAACTGCTTTTTTATTCATCCATGTATTGGTTTAGAAATCTATTTCATTATACATTATTAAATGTTCTATAATATATAATATATTAAATTGGATATTAACATGATATATAAATTATATATATAGATATAGTCATCTATAAAAGGTATAGATAAAAAATGAATTTCAACATTTATTGAGATGGTGGACTATACATGCACATGAATGCCATCTTAAATTTATAAGGAGGAGAATAAAGAAATCAATATGATTATTAAAATTTCAAAAATTATAATAAAATAATAAATTTCATATTTATTTATTATACCCATCATTATAATTAACCATTCTAGGTAATGATGTAAAATGAATTACATCTGTTCGTGGGTCTGTATTCCATCGAACATACGAATGATGATTTTATGTCACATTTAATGAATGTGGATAGGGATATATGTGATAATTGAAACATAATAAAATATTTGTATATTAAAGTATATTATATAATATTTATTAATATTTTAATTTTAATTTTATGTAATTGAAGAAATAAAACAACAACATTTTGTTAATGTCTATACATCCTCTTTAGTAAACTTCTTCTTTATAAAACCTTAGACATTTTATGTTTGTATTGTGTAAAAAATAAAACCACTAGAACATTTTGAGTTTTTATTAAATTATTAGGGTGGTTATTGGGAAAAAATAACTTACTTTTTCTGTTTGACGAAAAGAGGATGCAAGGTTCCCTTTTATAATTGAGTGGAGGGAAACATTTGAAAACAAATAAAATATAAAAATAATATATATTAATATTCAAGTTATAAACTATATAAACAACAATATTGTGAATAAAATAATTGGATGGGTAAAAATTCTCTGATTAATTAAAATGATTACAAATTCACTATAGGTTTTGTAGCCATATATCATTTATTTATCCTCTGCTAACCGTTTTCAATAATTACCACAATAATGATGTTTTCACTATTTAAGGTTCAATATGGTTAAAATAAAAGGATTATTTTCCAAAACGTGGAAATTAGTTGATAATTATGAAAATACACTAATTACATTCATAATGATATGATTCTTTGTAATTTAAAATAATTTAAAAATTATTACTTATTATAAAACAATTTTAATGTCATTTTTGAACTATTTATTTAATTATTCATTGGAAACCCTTTCAATCAATTTAATTAGAATATAATGTATTTAAAAATATATAATATGTTATTTTAAACTATTAATTTCAATGAAATTAACAATTTACCTAAAATATATTACCTTATTCATCTTTATTATAATTAAATTTAATTTCCTATTAATTGAATAAATACTGTATATGTGCTTTATAAGAATTTTTGGAAATTATTTCAAAACTAATAATTTAAACTAAGTTACCATAATGACAAATTATTCATCATTAAAATAATTATTTATAATAAAAAAATTATTATTTAACATTGTAAGGAAATAATATATTAACTAAAAAAATTAAATTTATAATTATAACATTATATTATAAATATTTTTTATAAAAGAAAAAAATCAATGGCATGCATTACTAACAAGACATATTTTTTAAACATCAATATGCATGGTAAAAATACACACTTCCAATTTAATAATGGATAGACTTATGGGAAATATAATTTTTTTATCATGTTATTTCTAACCATAATTACATGATTTACCCTATTTGTAGTGACGTTTATTCACAACATTTACTATTCAAAATAATTACATATAAATATGTCCTGTCTAAAAAATTTGTGTTGGAATCACCAGTTTTGATAATACCAAATCATGTTTCTTTAATATGAAAATCATTTTTCATTAATATAGATTCCATCAGGTAATAACTATGTATTTTTAATCTCACTACTCTCTCGATTATGTTTACAGCGAAAAATTTCTCAAAGTAAGAGGTTACTGCTATAAGGATACCAATAGAGGTTACCGCTACATGGTTACCACTGCAAGGTTACCGCTGGAAGGTTACCACTTGAGGTAACCGATAGTGGTTGCCGCTGGAAGGTTAATGTTGTATGGTTGACAATAGGGGTTAACACTGATGAACATCACCACAATGTTTTCAATGTGAGCTCACTTCTATGAATATACCACTCAAAGGATACTATTTTAGAGTTTCAAATAATGGTTACTAATATAAGGATACCAATGAAGTGAACCAATGAAGGCTACTGATTATTCCTATCTATGAAGGCTAGAGATGAATCCTACCAATAGAGCCTAAAGATAAACCCTACTAATGAAGCCTGCTATTGATAAGGATACCAAAAAAAGTCTACCAATACCTAATATTCTACTCAATACTTTTTCAATTTCATTCGATTATTCTAATTGTCATATTTGGAAAATTTAATGATTCTGATATTAATTAATGATGTCTCTAGAAATATCAAGATACCATATCAGGAGATAGTACGACGTACGAGGAGGACAGAATGTGGTTTTCATATTCCTAGTGTCAGACCTCAAATATAAAATAAATTACTGAGGAAGTGAAGATGATTCATAGATGAGCGAGGAACATTACAAGATAGATCAGAAGAACAAAAAGAATACCAACACTTACACTGTGAACCCAAGAGATTCAAGAAGATAATTTGGGAGAACAAATTCCAGTATGTCTTTTGTACAACATCAAATCTCTTTCAAACCAAGAAGAAGAACACTTCCGTCACTCGAAGCTAGAACCTGGAGTTACAACGCTCTGTTTTTTATACATCTTCTCGAGAAAGACTCAAACTGCAATTTTTTCAATCTAAGTAGTAACGAGATGAACTGAAAAAACATAGATCCTTCTAAACTCAATATTTATAAAATTATCTCTATTGTGTTATTTATATTAAATTTCTAAGAAGTGGGTGTTTGTCTATTACACACATTGTATCATGTGGTTGAACTGGAAGATACTAAAAATCCCCACACCAAATAGTACTTACACTTTTTTCCCACATGTAACCATGGATGAGGTCATCTTTAGTCTGGTTGTGTGTTATTTCTATGAACAACTATAATAGAGAGTGTTATCCATGTAAAGTTTGTAAAAACTATTTTAAAGCCCGATATAGGTTCTCTATCATCTGTTTGTTAATATAAACAACTTGATGGTAGGTTATCACCAAGTAGAGAAGATTAAGTCTCATCTTGGGACTTAACATCCTGTGTAACTTTTTAGTGTACTATATTTCTTAATACTCTATTATTCTATTTTCTACTACATATAAATTCATAATATAAAAAAATTTCGTATTCACTCTAATAGTTAGTTTTGGATGGTGTGTAAATGTGTTTAATTCATTAAACTTATTTCAAAAGATGGATAAGAGTTTTACACAAATTCAACTGATGATTAATCATCCTTTAATAATATTGTTGACCAATTAAACATTTATATCTCTAATACATTAATTAACTCGGTTGTTTTCAAATTGGGGATTTTATTATAATGTTTTTAATTGAAATTTTAAATGGGAAGTCAATTCACCCCCATCATCTTGTGTTTCCACCCCAGACAACATTTGGTATCAAAGGGTATTTCTATTTCTACCATCGAAACTATATTTCAAGATTTTCATATTATTTTCAACTGTGATATTAGTTTTATCCTAAAGATCTAATTTTTTATTCAATTCTAAATTTTCAGTTATTTAAATTCTAATTAACTATGGATAACCGATTTGAGGGCACAACAACTAACATGACATTGTTCATTAATGGAACTAACTATGATCAGGGGATATTGAAAACAAAAAATTATATAGATGGTATAGGTCCTGAAATCTAGGATATAGTTGAAGAACAACATGCATTACCTATTACAACTAGGTGAAAATGGTCACATTTGACTGAAGCTACATATGATAATAGATATAATGAAATGAATTCAGTGTAATATGCTCTATGTGATGAATAATAAAATCTAATATCTTCTTGTAAAACTACATATGAAATTTGGGATATGTTGGATGTTTCCCATTAGAGAACAACCAATGTTAAAGAAATCAGAATAAATACTTATACTATTTAACATGACAATTTTAAAATGAATATTGATGAACCAATCTCTGAAATGTTTCTCAGGTTCAATTAAATAGTAAATACCATGAGTTTTCATAGGAAACTAGTAGACATAAATAATCATATTATGATATTTATTTGATGCCTAACTATTAGATGGAGAGCATTTTTTTCCCTCTGAGAATCCAATGAAATAAGAAATCTACCGGTGAAGGAACTAATTGGAAAACTCATGATGTATAATGGAGATATTAAGTTGAATTATGTAGTAGTTGAAGAACCAATAAATAAATCTGTAGCATTCAATACTGCTACCTCATAGAGAAAAGACAAAATAATGTTTATGTTTCTATAGATTGATCCACCTTTGAATATTGAGGTTCTAACAGGGATGATGGGATGGCTTGTCTTTGTAGAAAGTTCAAACTGTTCTTCCGAAAGAATAAGTTCATTACATAGAACAATTTTAATGGAAGGTATGATAGTAAAGGGAATTGAAAAAGGACAAAAAAAGAAAATGAAAACACAAATTAGATAATCTATTATGAGTGTAATTGAAAATTTCATCTGAAAGATGATTTCCCCAAGATAATGTTTAATAAGAAATATTAAGATAAGATAAAGGTATATAATAAGGCTATGAAATCAACATTGAGTGCTTTATACAACTGCTCTAGTGGATCTAACACTTCTGATACTAAAAAGAACAATTATGCAAACCTGTGTTTCATGCCAAAAACATCTGAGGTAACACTCAATTCCCCTATAAATAATTCCTACTATTCTGGGAATGAGAGTGAATCAAATAATGATGAAAATATAACTATGGATGAACTATTTGAATGTTATTGAATTATATAGGAAAACTATAATGAAATCAAGGATAAATATAAAGTACTGAAAAGACAATATGCTTTAAATTCCGATTATATTTCATATTTTGATGATGAAAAAGGAAAACTTTCTCAGATGTTAAAATAATATACTAAAAATAATTTCAAATGAGAAATTTAAATGATATATTTTGAATTTTTCTGTTGGTAGGGATACCTAGACCCAGTTTATAGGGATATAAATTTCTCCAAAATAAAAATCTAGTTTAGGATATCAACCATGATAGGGAAGGATTATTAAGAACTAATTTGTTCCAAAATCTAGACTGTTCACTGCTAGTTCGAGTTCAAGACCATATTTAAAAAAAATTAAGGTCCTAACAAAGCAGTTATGTCTCAAAAAAATATCTGTTGATTATAGGAAACCAATAAGAAAAATATCGATTCCCAAAGCTTTACATTCTAACCTCTATAGACCCAAAAAACTTTGGGTTCCAATGATACACTTTTGTTAATATTTTTATGTAGGAAAATTGTCTGTAGAGCTCCTGTAAAACCCTATGGTATTTGGACAGTTGATGTTCAAGAAATATGAAAGGATATTATTCTTGATTCAAGATCCTAATTAAAGTTTATGGTGGAAATGTTACATTTTGGGATAATTCAATGGGATGATCATCGACTTATGCCTAATTGGTAACAATAATACTATATTAATTTCAAAAGTACTTTTTTATAGTTTTAAGTACAATATAAATAGTATATATCAGTTATGTAATGTTGGATTTAATGTTAGGCTTTAAAATTATGAATGAGATGTTTTAATTATAAAAATATTTTAATATTTATTGCTCTTAGAAATTAAAATGTATATGTTTTATATTTAATATCTCTTGCTAAAAAATGATTCTTGTTTAAATGATTTTCATATGGAATCCTGGTTTTGGAACAGAAGATTAGGACACAGCAACATGCACTTACATAGGAAACTAAATAGGAATAGATTAGTTAATGACATAACTCTATTTTAATTTAAACATTAATTTTTTTATCCTTGTCAAAATGGAAAATAGCTCACAGTTTCTTTCAAACCAATGAAATATGTATAAATTTCTCAACTGCTTCAGTTGGTTCACATGGATTTTTTTGGACTGTCAAGAGTTTCAATTACATATGGGAAGCACTATGATTATGATATTTTATATGATTTTTTCTAGATACACTTCCATATACAGTCTAGCTCACAAAATTGAATCAAGTTCTTACTTCATCAAAAATTCCATGTCTGTAGAAAATATTAGTGGACATATAATTAAGACATTGGGAAGTGATCATTGTCGTTAGTTTGAAAATATGATGTTTGAATCATTTTTCTCACATAAGGGTATAATAAAAATGTCTACTCTCCTATAAAATCTAAACAAAATGGATTTGTAGAAAGGAGAAATCACAAACATCATGATATTGCCCGGACTATGCATAATGTGTATATCTAGCCTATCTATTTTTGGGATGACGATATTAATATTTCGTGTTACATCATCAATAGATTATTAATTAGACAAGTTCTTAAGAATACCTCTTATGAGTTATGGAACAATAGGAAGACTAAGTTTAATTACTTTAGTTTTTTTTTAAAATATCTTTATCCATAACACTAGGGATATTCATGAAAATTCTGCATCCAAAATTGAAGAAGGAATTTTTCTAGGTTACTCAATCTCTAGTAACTCTTTTAGAGTATTAAATAATAGAAAAAAATGTGTGGAAGAATCAGTTCATGTCAATTTTTTTAAGAATGATCCACATGAACCTAAAACCTCTATTTAATATATTGAGGAAGATATCTCAATTTTTGACCTTGATGATAAAGACAGTGAACCCCCAGTGAAAACAACTAGTTCTAGAAATTTTTAAAAATCTGAGCATATTGAATCTGAAAATATAAAAAACCTTGTTGAGTCTTGTACAACTATTTCTAAAGGTATTTTAACAATCAAGAATCATCCTTTAGATGTTGTGGTAGGTGATCTGAATAGAGGGACACAAAATAGAGATTTTCTGAGAAACTAGGTTGATCATCCAGATTTCATTTCAAATCTTGACCCCAAAAAATATTAATGATGATACCAATGATAAATTTTGGGTTATATATATGCAATAGAATTTAAATCACACTGAGAGTAACAATGTTAGGGAATTAGTATAAACACTTAAGGACACTTTGACCATAGGCACTAATTGGGTGTTTAGAAACGAAGTTTATGAGCTAGGAAATAGATTCAGAAACATGGATAGATTAGCTGCACAAGGATATAGTCAAGAATAATAAATATACTATGAGGAATCACTTTCACCTATAGCCAGAGTAAAAGCCAATAGGATACATCTGGCTTATGCTGATCATATGAATTTCAAACATTATCAAATGTATGTCAAAAGGGAATTTCTAAATGGGTATATAGTTGACGATGTGTTTTTTGAACAACCCACTAGATTTACAATTCCCCATTTTTCAAATCATGTGTAAAAATTATTTGCTGATTTATATGGTCTAAAAAAAGCTCCTTGAGCTTGTTATGATAGACTCAGTTCCTTTCTTATTTTAGATGGTTTTACTAAAGGCATAGCTGATCATAGTCTTTTTATTAAAAGTATTTCCAAAGAATTTTTAATAGTACAAATTTATGTAGATGACATTATTTTTGGATCATATAATAATTATTTATGTACAATTTTGTCAAAGATTATGAAAAATTAGTTTGAAATAAGATTAATTGGGGAAGAAAAAAATTTCCTCAGATTTAGGACTTTTTGAAATAAAAATTGTTTTGTTTCAAATCAAAGTAAATATACTAAAGATATTTTGAAACTTTTTGGTTTGAATTGTAATAATGGTAGTGATAAATATTTGAGTACCACTTGTAAGATGGATGCTAATGAAACTAGTAAACTAGTTTATAAAACCAATAAATGAGGTATGATTGGGAGTCTTCTCTACCTTACTGCTAGCCGACCTGATATAATTCTCAGTGTATATATAAGGACCTAGAGATAAACATTACATACTAATAAATTATATCAATAATTCATAATGAGGATCATTTAAAGTTTATAGTTTTCTAGAATTAGGCCATAACTATTATATAACAACATGAATATTACATGTAGACACTACTACTCAGTATTCATTTTTCATAAAATAAAAACTCTTAAAAACAAGAATGTCTAGTTCCATGATTTTGATATCATGACATTTCCTTGATCCCATCCTTGACCCAATTCATCATTATGTTCTATGGATAAAATTTCAAATAAAGGGTGGAATGAGAATAAAAAACTCAGTGAGGGTTATAAAAAAAAGGAAAAAATCATTAGTTCATCGATAAATACAAATAAATGAAACCGTATATTTCAAATATAACATAATATATGAAATCATATGATTTATTAATAACCCAAAGATAACATAAATCATTAAGGTAACTTCTGGAATCCATATCATACTTACATTTTTTCTATCATAGCTACATAGGGAGTTACATTGGAATACCCATCACAATATATTATCTAAATCTATTTGGAGAAACTTTAACATTTGCCTCTGTCACGTTACAAGATTCATTGAAGAGTTATCTCAGGCTCACCTACCCAAGGTTTATCATACAACCACCAATTTAGGATAAAAATTCCCAATAACCATAACAAATTCATAACACATAAAATTAGAATAAAGGAAAGATAAACTTTCCACATTGCAATCACAATATATCATTTCAAGATATTGACATAATCAATTCTTTATCAAACCATTTTCAAAATCCATTTAAAACATTTAATATAGATATTTTTGAATCAATGTGTCCCATACCACTTTGATGATATTGCGTTAAATTTTAATTTAAATACATTAATGTCTATATAAATAAATCCTTAAAACCATTGTGAAATCACGGACATTAATGAGAAATATTTAGAAAAATATATCTGCAAAACTATTAAATGATATTATAGTTAGAGAGTTATTAAACCAATGAGAGACACTTGAATAAAAATAATTATGGAATAACATTAATCAAAACATTAATATTTCATGAATATAAACGGATTTATGATATAATATGCCAACGAAAAGTATTAATAGAATATAATAGTGAATTGGTGCATAACAATAATCTAGCGTCAATGGAATATAAATTAGATGAAATCCTTCATTGAAACTGTATCCTTAGATTTAGGATAAATAGATTACATAAAAATGTGTGAAAAAAATTACACTCCATATGATTGGAAATTCAGTGTATGTCAATCAGGTGACATTCACACATGTTCTTTTTAAAACAAAACTATTGACTTGGTTGTTTAACTCAATGAATAGAAATTGAGTTAAGATTACCCTTATCAACTTCACATCAATGACATGAGAATTTTTCAATTGAGTGATTATGTGTATCAAAATTATATACACATAGAAGGTAGTGGAAATTACAACATAAACAAAAAAAGTGAATCCAAACATAATCATATCATGAAATGATTATTAATTTGAAGATTAACCCAAGGAATTGAAATTGGTTTGAAAAGTTCATTTATTGATTTGGTAACTTACGAATCATACACCACATGAAATAAGGATAATTAAATGAAGATGTAAATACCAATAAATTAAGGTTTATTACATAAATAATCCAATCATGGGTAGTACATAAACCAGAGAAACATAAATAGTGGAAAATATATCATGAATCTCATTAGAATTTAAAGTGAGATGAAAACACATTACCACGTTGTAATCAATCGAGTCATAAGACCAAAAGATAATAACCACCTAATGAGTCACATAATACCATGAATATAAATAGAATGATGAGAATATATATAAAATAGTTGTACACAATACATCACATGAAATAAATAAGTGGTGAACAATGGAAATCTCAAAAAATTAAAAGTGAGATAAGAAATCCCTTACCTAACGCCTGAATTGTCTTATATGTTACGTGTTCTTCCTGAATAATAAAATTAGGGTAATTTATAATTTATTAAGAACCTTTATTAAGTTAATCATAAATTTTATATCACTTATTTCTTTTCTATAACAATTAGTTAATTATTTGAGTTCATATCAGACATTTTTTGATTTTTGGAACTTGAGTCAAAAATGAAATTCTTTTAATTACAAATTGTTCATATGGTAAAAATTACATTATCTAAATAATTATATTAATGATGTTTATATAATTTATATTATATAAATATTGTATATATATATATATATAATAGTACATGAAAATTGGAAATAAGAAATGCAATGCACCGTTTATGGAGGCGGTAAGTCGTACGTACTCAAGAAGGCAACTTTAATTTCTATTTAATAATTAATGTAATAAATACTCAAAGATACATAATTATATTACAATTATATTATCATATGATATATATATAACATTATTTCATAAATATATCATTTATATGTTCTATGTATGTCCTGAACAAATTATATCACATTGAGGAGTCGGTAGTCAACACTTCCTCAAATGAAATTATCGTGTTTACACATATTGGAATGCATAAAGTTATGTTTGTAAAAAAAATAATAATAAGTATATATAAAACATAAACATAATATATATCATATATAAATATAGTTCCATCATAATTTCTATCATGAGAGGCAGTTGGAGATATTTGAACAATCATCATTTCATGGGGTAGTAGTTCACCGTACGGAGAAACATTATGTTTGTATAAATTAGATGGAGGTGTGTGGAAGTGTATTTCTAATACTTCTCATAAAAACAACCCAGTATATTGAGGATACTTTTTTTTATAAAATAAGGTAAAAATGATAGTTGAGGGGGTTGGATTAGTAAAATTAAAGAAAAGAACTTAAGAGAAGACGTTGACCTTAAATCAGGTAACTCCCCTTGGGTTGAACCAAAAGGATTTCTTAAAGTGACTTATTCATAAGGTAAGGCATATAGATGGTAGAGTGGGAACTAGAGAGGTTATTTGGGTAAGAGTTGGGTGAGCCAAGGCTCTTGATAAGTATGAGGAATGGGTTAGAAGGGAGTGCTTTTTATAAGGGCGGGCTCCTTAGAGATGTTTGAAAATATTATTTAATTATATAATGATTTTTTGTTTCTATAGGTCCAAAGCTCATTACAGCTGCAGATAACATGACTCATGTTAGAAATAAAATCATTTAATAATAATTGGATAGGTTTTGGATATTTTTTAATATTTATAATGTTATTTATTTAAATCAGTAATTAATGAGGTAAACACTACATCATTATTGTGTCATAAATAATTTTATTTATATGACTCTATAAATTATAAAAAAATACCATGATATAGGAAATAATTGTATACTACCAATGAATATTTATATTTTAAGATATAACATATATAAACATATGTAAAAATTTATTTACTACAAGATCTATGTTTATGTCATTTTTTACATCACATTAAATTAATATATATAAAGTGTCATTATCACTCTTAAGTAGCTCCATGGGGTCCCAAAATCTACCCAAGGATGACCATGGTCGAGAATTTATCATATAATATGATTAAGACACATGTTAGGGTAAATTTAATATTATTATAATATTACATTTTTACCATTATTTACCTGATTTACACTTTCATCGTGATAAATAAAATATTTACTGAAGTAAATATTCATAATGTATAAAAATAAAAGTTACCTATTTACACAATTTATAAATCCTGATTCTAAATATGGAATTTATTTTTCCAAATTCAAAACAAATACATGTCATAAAATAATTTAAAATGAATCTCTAATTTCAAAACAAAAAATCATGTTTTTATGAAATAATAACATTCATAATATTGAAATTTTATTATGTCTAATTTCAAAGATAAATTACTTTTAATTACATATATTGGGTTAAATATTAAAAAAATAATCTAATAAAACATTAAAACTAAATAAAAATACAATCTAAACATATAAATAAATTACATTAAAAGGCAATTTTTATTTAAAATACAGTATTTTTCACTATTCATTAAAAATGATCATTATTATGAAAATAAAAAAAATTATCCAAAGTAAATTTTGATGTCCCGATTATAAATAAATTATTATTTTATCAAATAGAAAATATAAATGTTACAAAAACTATATTTAAATATTGTTCTCCATCAAAAGCTGGTAAACAAAACCTTTTAATCAATATTAGAGTATTTATTATTAAAATCAGATTCTTTCTTATTTGAAGTCTCTAGAATTTATTGGATAAACATAAAAACATTTAGAAAACATGTATAATCATTTTTCAGTTAAGTATGATTATTCTCACCATTAAAATAGCTATAAATTAAATAAAATTAAAACTAATATTATTATTATATTATTTCTTGGTATAACTCAATGTTGTTTGCAATATTGGATTTTGGAGAAATCTATTATTGTGTGTTGAGTTCAGTTTTGGACAAAGAGTCCACATTAACATTAAATTAATATATTTTTCATAAGTAGTAATTGAAATAAAAAAGTATTATTCTATAAATACATGGGTCATTATATCCTTCCCCCATTTTGGAAATTATTTCACCGCAATATTATAATTAAGCTCAAAAACATCATTAAAAGTCCCACATCAAAAAAAGAGTCAATAATACTATCAATTTAAGATGAATATGAGATGTACAAAGGTCATCCGAGATAACACATACTATGTTTCCATGAAAACATGGATATGGATGACAAAATAAGTTTCATGTTCTGATGGAGAGTGATAGAAAACATGATTAAGAGAAATTTAACAACAATAAAACCACAAACATGTGATGGCTTAAATGGTCATTGGTTTCCCATTTGGAAGAGTAAACATACAATGTTTCTGTTTTAATGTTCCTTTTTATTAAGTTGATGATTTTATTATTAGCTTGAGAAAGAAAAAAACAACACATACTAACTTGTCATTATACTTTCATCCTTTACTAAATTTTTATAACATACTCTTATTTTCTCCAAACGATGTGTTTTCAAACTAACATGATCACATAAAAAGTTCTAGAATCAAATTCTAGAGTATAAAATTATCCAAAAAATATGAACCATATATTTCCCTTATCTTTATACATCAATCAAAAAAATGTTTAGTACATGATTATATAATCCCCAAAAAAGATAACCCTTTATAAATTGAAGTAATACTCTTAATCTCCAACATTCAACAAACAGTACCCAATGATCAATAAAAATCATTCAATACACAATTGTCCTTAAAATTAATTGATATGATCTAATCTAAGATTGATACCTACAACATCAGAAGAATTTGATCACACAGTCTTCCATAATAAATCATAATATTTGTCTCTAAATAACATCGTCTACTCATAGAGTATTATACTAAAATGTAATTAACCTAATCACATATTCTATATGATAGGTTATTCCTTTCCATAAATAAACCAAATCACCATATGTCCATAATAAAAACAGATATTCTTCAAAAATAAAATTTCAACAATTACTCCACAAATATGACACGAGGGTATTCTATTTATCTTATGTATATAACGTTCCAAAACAGAAAACATCTCCTAAAATAACCTTTATCACTTAATCACTAAATCATTTTCCTATATTAATGTTATCCATTTGAAAAAAAACATAGGTTCCTAAAATCAACTTATTATTTATCCACAAAACCATTTAACTAAAATGAATAAGACATAATAACCATGGACTTCATGTAGGCTAGTTGTAGGAGATGATCCCTTGTTGCCCATCGGTTGTGGGTTCGATTTATGCAGCCTTTTTAAAAGTTAAGGGTTCTCACCCATCTTACGATTTGTATGTTTTTATAAAACTCATAAATAACCATAACATGTTTTAACCTCAAAGGTTTTCTTATACCTTTCATTTTCATCCCAATACATTAAGGCCACGACATCTAAATTCATGAATTCTTATATATATTTTCCTTTTTTTCTTACTTCTCCTCTATATGATAAAGTAAAAAAATTCCCAAAATAATGAACATCATACCTTGATCATGGTCTATATATGGTTTCAACATAATTTTTTTCAAGTAGGTTGAAGATTCATGCATTGCAGTAATGATTTAGAGATCCTTCAAAGTCATTTGCTCCCTTTATCCACATACACCTTGTAGAACCTGGGTCATATGGGTATTTGCAGAAAAATTATTTCAGAAAATAATCATGAATGACAAATAATTTCAAAACATATGATTAAACATGATTTTTATAAAACTGTCAGACCAAATTTGAGTAGAAACATTCCATCAATGGTCCTTTTAAAATACCATAAGTATGTTTTAGATAAAACATTGTAAAAGAAAATATAAATAAGTTGTGAAATAGTCTCCTTCTTTGGCACATATTTCAAAATCATAACTTTCTTCGAAATATCACGATAAGGTAAAATATTTGAAAATTCGTTGATAACATTTACCTTTCGTAAAAATATAAAAATATTGTGATAATAAAATTTTATTAAATACAACCCATGATCCACGATGATATCGTGGTATAGTGGAGATTTTTGATATCTCAAACAATTGCTTGAAAGTGAGTTGTGTGATAGAAAAAGTTTCACAATCATCTGAACATGACTTTGATATAATTATTGCAAGCAAGTCATTAGGAAGAGATAACAATGTTATATCAAATCCTCCTCCTTCCATTTGTAACTTACTTTCCTTGATCTTAAAATTTTATAAAACAATGATTTAACAGACATAATATACATAGGGACTAACCATGTGTTTAACTAAAACTCCCAATCCCTAAAGTTGTCTAAACTGAACATTGATACCAATTATAAGGACTTTGTCTTAAACATTACATAATCTTGAATTATGACATCAATTCACATTGACTATCTTTTCAGGTTTACATTTTAAATAATTAGGCCATAACTATTACATAACAACTTGAATATTACATGTAGACACTACTACTCAGAATTAATTTATCATAAAATAAAAACTCTTAAAAAGAAACATGCTTAGTTCCATGTTTTTTATATCATGAATTTTCCTTGATCTAATCCTTGATGTTATTCATCTTTAGGTCATGTTTATAACATTTAAAAAAATGGGGTGATCATAAAAATCTCAGTAAGGGTTATACAATAAAGAAGGAAAAAATTAGTTCATCATTAAATACAAATCAATGAAACCATTCTTTTCAATCATAACATACCTTATGAAATCACAGAATTTATGAATAACACATAAGAATAAAAAATCATAATGATTAATTATATAATCCATATCATACATACATTTTAGCTATCATAGCCCCATAGGGAGTTATGTTAGAATACACATCGTATTATATTCCCAAAATCTCTTAGTTGAAACATTAACATTTAGCTCTATCACGTTACACAATGCATTGGAGAGCTATCTTCGGCTCACCCTCCCGAGGATTATCACAGAACCACCTGTATATGTGAAAAATTCCCATTAACCATGACATATTCAAAACACATAAAACAAGAAAAAAATAAATATAGCATTTCCACATTGCGAACATGATATATAATTTCAAGATATTGAAATATTAAATGTTTTATCAAACCATTTTCAAAAACCATTTCAACCATTTAATAGAGTTATTTTTGAATCAAAGTGTCCCATACCATATTGATTATTTTGAAAGAAATTTTATTTTCAAAAAACTCATGTCCATATAAATAAATCCCTAGAAACATTTTTAAAAAATTGACAATAATGATAATGATTTATAAATATAAAATTTTAAAACATTTAAAACGAATTTTTTAGTTAAAGAGTTCCTAACCAAATGAGAGATGCATGAAGACAAATAATGGAGTAATAACATTAATAAAAACATTATAATATCATGAAAATAATATTATCCATTATATAATATTCTAAAGGATTGTATTAACACCATATAAAATTTAATTGGTGCATAACAACAATGAAGTCTCAATGGAATGTAAATTGAGATGAAATCCCTTATAAAAACAATATCCTTAGATTAATGATAAAAAAATTACATAATAATGCATGAAAAATATAAATACACTCAATGTGATTATATATTAACTGTAAATAAATAATAGGAAATTCACACATGTTCTTTTTAAATCAAAACCGATGACTAGGATGTTTAACTCAATCAATGGAAATTGAGTTAATATTAACCTTATCAAATTCACATCAATGACGTGGGAATTTATCAATGGAGTGATTATGTTTATCAAAAGTATATCCACACAAATGGGAGTATAAATTACAACATCAATAAATAAAATTTGATTCCATACATAATCATATAATTATATAATTAAAAATTATATGATTAACCCAAGGAATGGTAATTGAGTTAAAAAGTTCCCTTACTGATTTGGTAAGTAATGAATCATACACTAAATGAAAGAAGGATCATACAATGAAGATGTAAATACCCATAAATTAAATTATACTACATGAATAATACAATCATGGTTAGTAAATACACCACACAAAAGTAAATAGTGGAAAATATAGCATGAATCTCACGGGAATAAAAAGTTAGATTAAAACCGCTTACCATTTTGTAATCAATTGAGTAGTAAGAAAAAAAGTTAATAACCCCCAAATTAATTGAATAATGACATGAATATAAATATTATCATGATAATATATTTCAAATTTCCATACATAATACATCACATGCAATAAATAAGCGGTGAAACATGGAAATCTCACGATATTAAAAGTGAGATAAGAAACACCTTACCTTTAGCCCGAATTGTCTTATATGTTCCTTATTATTCCTAAATAATAAATACATGTTAATTTATACGTTCATAAGAACCATTTTGAAGTTTATTATTCCTTTTTATATCACTTATTACTTTGCTATAATAATTAGTTAATTATTTGAGTTCATAACAGACATTTGTTTTTTGATGATGAGAACATGAATAAAAAAATGAACATCTACTAATTAAAAGTTTTCCCTATGGTAAAAATTACTTTATCTCTAGAATTATATTCATTATTTATATATCATATATAATATATATATATATATATATAATAGTATATGTCATTTGATGATAAGAAATTAAATCATTTATGGAGACCGTAAGCCGTACGTACGCATGAATGCTACATTCATTTCTATTTTATATTTAATTGATGGAGAATTTTATGATAAATAAGTATATTATAATTCCAGAATAATATGATATATATGTTACATAATTTCATAACTCCATATTTTATACGTTCCATATACATCAGGAATGATTCATATCATCTTGAGGGGGAAGTAGTCCGCACTTCCTCAACTGAAATTATCATGTGTACACATATTGGAAAGAATAAAGGTGTGCTTGTAAATAGAAAAACATAGAATCATAGAGAAAAAATAAACATAATATATATCATATTTAAATATAGTGTGATCATAATGTCCACCATGAGAGGTGGTTGGTGAAATTTTAATAATCATCGTTCCGTGAGGCAGTACTTCGCCGTCTAGAGAAACAGTATGACTGTATCAATTAGATAGAGGTGTGTGGAAGTTTAGTTATAATGATTCTTATAAAAACAATCTATTATATTGAGTATACAATTTTTTATAAAATAAAATAATAATGAGAGTATAGGGGAAAGGATAAGTAAAAGAAAAGAAAAGAACATAAGATAAGATGTTACCTTTAAATCGGGTAACTCCCTTTGGTTCGAACCAAACTGATTTCTTGAAGTTCTTTCCGCCTATGGTAATGATTCTAGGTGGAATACAGGTATATTGTGAGATTATTTGGTTAGTATTTAGATGATCCAAGGGGTATTATATTTGTTAGTATTGGGTTATATGAGACCTCTTTTTATAAGGGTGAGGAGGGTTTCTTTAGGGATGTTTGAAAATATTATTTTATTATATAATGATTTTCAGTTTCTAATGGACGAAAACTCATTAATAAAAAATTAGATGACTAATGTTCGAAATAAAATCATCCAATAATAATTGGATCTGTTTTGGATGTAGTTTTATTTTTTATAATTTTATTTATTTAAATCATTCATTAATGAGGTAAACACTACATCCCTATTGTGTTATAAATAATTTTATTTATATGAAGTCTAAAAATTAAAAAAAACCATGATGTAGTAAATTGTTTCATCATTCAAATTAAAATTTTTAGTACAAGATACAGCTTATATAACCCTATGTAAAAATTTATTTAATAAATGATATATTTTTATTTTATTTTGTCTTTACATTATATTAATTAATATAAAGTGTCATTATCACTGTTATGTGGCTCCATGGAGACCAAAAATTGACCCAAGGAAGCCCATGGTTGGACATTTCTCAACCAATAGGATTAGAACATTGGTTAGGGTAAATTTAAAATTAATATAATATTAATTTTTTTACCTTTTTTTTATAATTTACCTTTAACCATTGTAAATAATATATTTACTAAAGTAAATATTCATAATTTATTAAAATAAAATTTAACTATTTACATAATTTTGACCTACTGATTTTAAATACAAAATCCATTTTTCCAAATTCAAAACATATAAGTGGCAGAAATTAATTTAAAATTAATTACCATTTTTAAAACAAAAAGTGTGTTTTTAAGAAATAATAACTATCAAATGATTGACACTTGTTTCTGTCCGATTTCAAAGTAAAATTAGTTCCAATGACAAATATTAAATTAAGTGGTAAATAAATAATATAATTAACCTTTAAAGACAATTAAAAATATAATCTATTCATATAAATAAATTATATTAAATGGAATTTTTGAATTAAAATACAGTATTATTTACTATTCATTAAAAAATGAACATTATCAGAAAAATATCAAAATTTCATCCAATGTAAATTATGATGTCATGATTCTAAAAAAATATTATTTTTTCAAATAAAACACCTAAAAGTGAAAAAAACACGATTTAAAAAGGGTTCTCCATCAAAAGGTGATAAAACTACATTTTAATGAATATTAGAGTATTTCTGCATAAAATCAGATTCTCTCTTATTTTAAGCCTCTAAAATTTATTTGATAAATGTAAAAACTTTTAACAAACATGTATAATCAATTTTTAGTTAGTTATATTTATTCCCACCATTACAAAAGAATGGTGTTAACTACCATTTAAAATAATAAAAATAATATATTATTTTTTGGTATAACTCAAAATTGTGTGCAATGTAAGCTTTCAGAGAAATCAATTATTGAGTATTGAGTGCGGTATCAAACAAAGAGTCTCCTTTAACATAAACTTAATAACTTATTCATATGTATTAATATAAATCAAAAAGTATAATTCTATAATTACCTAGGTCATTATAGTATGTTTGTTTGCTCGTTTTCAACCCAACCCCAAAGAATCTCATTTATGTAACGTTAATTTTTTTTGAAATATGTCATGTATACTAAAAACATTAAAATTTTTTATCAAAGAAGAATATAATTTGATTTTATATGTTTTTCATTTGCGGAATTTTCTGGTAGTAAGTGATTTTGAAAAAAACACATCTGGGACATGTCACATTTTGGGCAATTCACATATATCATGGTGTAGTAAGAACCAGAATTTTGTTGCATTATCCAATGAAAAAGTATATTATATAGTTGTTGTTAGATGTTGTGCTCAAATTCTATGGATGAAACACACTTTCTGAAATATAGATGTCAATTCAAACATGTTTCTATAAATTGTGATAATACAAGATGTATTATAATATATAAAAATACAGTATCTCAGGCTAGGATAAAGCACATTGATGGGAGACATAACTTTTTGATATATCATTACCAAAGAGATGATATCACTTTGGAATTCATTGGCATTGAAAATAAATTGGCGGATATATTCACAAATCCTTTGAATTATGAGAGGTTAAATTACAACAAACAAGAGTTAGGTTTTATAAATTTTTAGGTTAGGACACCTCACTGTTGGACCCCACTATTAGGACACCTCACTGTTGGACGTCTCCATTAAGACACCTCACCATTGGACATCACTATTAGAATACCACGCCATTGGATCACACCATTAGGTCACCTAACTATTGGACGTCACTGTTAGGAAACCTCACCTTTAGACCTCACAGTTAGGACACCTCACTATTGGACCTCACCGTTAGGACACCTCAATGTTGGACCTCATAGTTAGGACGTCACTGTAAGGACCTAATTTTTGGAACCATACTGATAGTCGACCTTACTCATTTTGCGGACTTAATGTTTTTTCTTCTTGAATCTGATACATTTTAATCTTATTTATTATTTTAATCAATTTTTTTGGTCCCTAAATGATAAAAAAACTACAAGCCACATTTTTTTCCACTTAAATCCTCATATGAACATTTTACTCCAAATTCTTGGAAGACAACCATCTTATAAACCCTCAAACTGTGTTATATCACAATGGAAAGAGTAAATAGACTGATGGTTGTTGATGAAGGAGATGCGCTGAACCCCAAGAGACCTCGAGATAGGTCTGGTGGTGAATGTAAAGCTATGGTAAAGCTGATAAATCTTCATTTTTTATGAGGAAAATCAAGTTCAAAATGAATTAAGATAGGAATGGATATTGTCTATCAAGTCTCTAGGGATGAAGGTACTCGATGGTCAGTATTGGGTAGAATTATGGGAAAATAATAGTGGACTGTATTACCCAATGATTATAATGGAATTTTATGAGTTTCTGATGATTGAACAATCCATGTATGTGAACCGAATGATTTATAAGTTAAATATAGTATGTGTGAGAATCTATTCTATTGAATGGGATGAATTCTTAAGAGTCACACATGAATACATAATTGATTATTAATCCGGATTGATGCCTCCCACCAATGAGAATTTTTGAGATGAAGTGGATCTGGAAAAACTAAAAGGGAATAGAATCCCTAGGAAGGTAATTATTTTAGAGATCGATGGAGAAAACATATTAAAATTTAAATTTTTTTAACATGTCTTCAATCCTAGGACAAGGGAATTTGCTACTCTGAAGTATCTAGACATATTTTTGTTATATCTATTGAAGTATGGACAAATGATAAATCATTGAAGATTGATAATGGTTTAGTTAGAGTATATGATTAAGCCTAGTTCCAATTCAAATACTTCATTTTATAATGATTTGCTATCCTCGATGTTAAAAGTGAAAAGATTTTCTAGAAATAAGAAAGAAATCATAGTTGTAAGCGACAAATTATTCATTACCAAAATGATTAGAATTTTTATAAAGATAAACTAGAACCCTTGAAAAGGGAGTGGGTGGATGATGAGGGTAAACTATATGAGGAATTTAATCCTTTTATGAATCCAACTAGTCAAAAGAATAAAAGATATCCAGGTGTAAAACCTAATGAAGTGGATCCATTTTACTCAGATGAAGATTAGGATGTTGTTGTTGTGTAAGAGAGAGAGGATTATTTTGTTGATGGTAGGATTGATCCGAACCTTCCATCATTCCACCATATTGGTACTATATCTTTTAGAGAGCCTAGTCCATCAAAGAGATTACCCAGAAGAGAGACTGTCCTATGGGACATTGATGATGAGGAAACCACTGATGAAGGATAAAATAATATATTTAGAGACATTACTATTAGAGATACCTCGTAGGAGGAGTATAAAGCTGAATCAGGGCACGCTGAATTTGAGATAGTTTTTGATGTATGTGAATAAAAATTCCTAAGAAATATTTATTTGATAGGATATAAAGATGTGGGAGACATTGAAGAAAAAGTGGATGTTGAAATGGTTGTAGAGGTAATTTCAATGGTTGTGGTTGAAGATTCTGTAGAATAAATATCCGTGGACTCTCCTATTGATGTAGTTTATCTATAAGGAATATCATAAGTGAATATAGGTGAGCAGGAGGATTCTACAACTAAGGGGGAAGAAACTATTTCCATATGTTATGCTTTGGTTTTTCATGAGATAAAATATTTTTTTACAAAATCCTAGATTAATTGTTTTGGGCTTAGACTATAAAGATTATGAAGATGAAAAGCATAATATAAGGCCTCTATTTAATTATATTTCAGAGGCCACTACCGTGCAACCCTTAGTTCTTAAACCTGAGGATTATGTGAATTAGGATGAATTAGAATAATTAAAATATGATTTGAAGAGACACCTTGATGGTATGTCATTTGGGATTGATAGAAAAGTGGGTCTCAATGAAGATCTTGTTGCATCATCCATGGAAATAATAATCTCACCATTTCATTCAATATTTTTACATGAAGTGAATGAATTCCAGAATAAATTTAGATACTTATAAGAATCTGTGGAGTATATGAAAGAGTTTATTATGATTTTAGACTCATATATGGATTCAAGATAACAAGTGGACACAAAACATATGTTTGTTATGATTGTTGTTCATCAGATGGTCGTTGTGTTTGAGGACATTAAAAAGTATATAGATACACATGTGAGTGAAAAGGATGATGGTGTGAAGAGATTGGTTAGTGGATTGAAGATGTATTTTATAGAAAAATAAGCTTTTACCAAGTCACCACTGTGTTCTTATGCTTCCTCATCAGCCTCTCCTCCTATTGATCTAGAAGTTTTTAGATTAGTTGTTAGAGAATAATAGGAGACTCTCTCTAGTGAAAGTACCTCAGACCCTCAGTCTATGACTCAGGACATTTCCACATCCACTGACATTCATAAGTTTGTAAAAGATTAAATAATGGAGGCTACCCAAGATTATAAGGCCATCAATGGGAATGTTGACATCTATTAGAAAATGGTTTACACTATGCATTGGATGGATGGTCACTTCAAACTATTATTTTAGAACTTGTGGATCCCACTTGTCACTCAATATTTTGACAATCAAGTTATAAGGCTTAGAGAGTTGACTCCTATTATGGAAAATTTCATGGAGAATAAGGATGATTTCATCTGAGCTATGCAGAGAGGAAGAAGCATTAATATGGATTTTATGAATCTCCTATTTCCATTTCTCTATGCAGACTATACTCCTATTATATTCCCTATAGTATTTCCTTCTTCCTCAACTGCATCATGAGATACTAGTGTTTCCCCATTGATGACTCTTGCATAGTCCCTCAGAAGCTTGACTCCTATGATTCCTCAGAGATATACTCATTATCGGTCTACCGATGCTTTTTTAGCCTCTCCTCTTACCTTACTCACTTCCATAAAAAGGGTTGTACCACTATTTTCTGAACCTTCCTCCTCAACTCTCAAATTCAAATCTCCCTTGGACATCTTTGATGTGGATTGAATGTGAGCTGTCTTAGTTGATTGGGAAAATTGTCATATTTTTTTATATTGTACTCTTATTTCATCAATAAAAAACACATCCTTTGTCTTATTTTTGTATTATATTCCTTTTTCTCATCACCAAGGGGAGATTTTTTAAGACTCGAGCCTTTGAATATATGCTCTGATATATTTTCAACAATAAACATTGTTAAATTTAATGTTATTTCAACTCCAAATACATAATATATGTATACTAACACCTCCAAAGAGATAAGAAAATGTTCATAACCCTAATTTATAAAATTTTAAATATATATTTAACTAATATAATTAATGATTTACAAAAATGGGGAGATTTTTGGACTCACATATTTTTATAATTCCAAATAATGTTTCCTTTATATGATAATCATGTTTCAATATTATATTTTCTATCAGGTTATAAATATTTATTTTAAATCTCACTTCTCTCTCGATTAAGTTTTTAGTAGAAAATTTTTCTATATAAGATGTAACCACTAGAAGGTTACTGATAGAGGTTACCGATGGAATGTTACTGCTCGAAGGATTCTGCTGGAAGGTTACTGCTGGAAGGTTACTGCTAGAGGTTACTAATATAGGTTACTACTGGAAGGTTACCGATAGAGGTTACTGATAGAGGTTACCGCTGGGGAAAATCACTGTTGTGTTATCAATGCGAGCACACCACTATCAGTATACCGCTCAAAGGATACTATTCTAGAGTTACCACTAATGGTTACTACTACAAGGCTACCGATTATGCCTACTGATGAAGGCTTCCGATGAAGACTACTGATGAAGGCTACTGATGAAGCCTAATAATGAAGCATTCCGATGAATCATACCGATGAATCCTACTAATGAATCATCTCATTGAGAAGGATACTGCTACCAGTCTACAGATACCTACTCTTGTATTCCATACATTTTTAATTTCTTATGATTATGATAATGGTAATATTTTGTAAATTTAATACTTATGACATTAATTAATGATGATTGTAAACAGATCAAGTGACCGTATCGGGAGATAGAAAAAATTACGAAGAATACCGTACGTGGTTTTCTTATTCCTATTTTCTAACCAAAAATATAAAATAAAAGACCAGGGAAGAGAAGACAATTCTTTTTGAGTGAGGAACATTACAAGATAAATATGAAGAACAACGAGAAAACCAGCACTTACCCTGTGATCCCAATAGCTTCATGAAGATCATTTGGGGGAAAAATTCAAGACTATCATCGGTTCTTCATCATATCTCTTTAAAACCTAGAAGAAGAACACTTTAGTTCCTAGAAGCTAGAACCTGGAGTTACGACACTCTATTTTGGATACACCATACAGATAAAGAATCGAACATCAATTTAATAACTTCTAGGAGTTATGATCAAAACGTTATATACATATATACTTCTTTACTCAATATTTATTACATTAGATCTATTTATTCTTTATATTACATTTCTGAGAAGTGTGTGTTTGTCTGTTACAAACACTATCTCCTGTTCTTGAACTGGAGGATACTGAAAATCCTCACACCAGTCATTAAATACACTTTATTCCCATATGTAACTGTGGAAAAGCCCATGTGTGTCTTGGTTGTCTATTTCTTCTATGATCTATTGTGGTAGAGGTTTGCATCCCTGGACATTTTGCGAAAACTATTGTAAAGCCTGATACAGGATGTGTATCATGTTTTTTTAATATAAATTACATGGTGGTAGGTGATCAACAGGTGGGGAGGATTAACTCTCATATTGAGATATAAACTCTTTTTTAACAATGATATGTATTATATTTTGTAGTACTATTCTTTTCTGTTTTCCACTGCTTATAAATAAAAAAATAAAATGTTTTATATTCACTCTGATAGTTAGTTTTGGATGGTGTGTATATTTGTTTAATTTAGTAAACATGTTTCAAATGTTGGATTGGTTTTTTACACTGATTCAAATAAGGAATAATCAACCTTTGAGAAACATGTTGATTAATTTGTACATTTATATCTATAATTCTTTAATTAACTGAGGTGTTTTTAAATTATGGATTTTTTTCATGATGTTTTTAACATAAATTTTAATGGGGAAATCAATTCACCCCCTTCCTGAGTTACCACCCTGACCCAAAATTTGGACCTTCTAATTAAAAATATATAATCTATATTAAATAATATAATTTATTTATGTGGAAGAAATTAATTTAGCATTAATACAATAAATTTAATTACAAACTGTTTTTTCCCTAGAAAATTTATTTTACGTATTAAAAATGTTTTTATATAAAATTCATGTATAATATAATATAGGAAGTCCAATATTCGAATATTTTTAATAAAAACTATCTAAGGATATTTTAAAAATATTCTAAACTATAATTTATCTATGTGATGTTTTGAAAAAAAAATATGTTATATAAATATCATAATTATTCAATATTCAATGAAAACAACTATTCAAAAAAATAAAAATAAATTACCCTAAGCTATTAATAATATTATTACTTAAAAATATATATGGATTTTGTCAAATACATTTTATAATTGTTACATAAATTAAATAAAATATTTTACCACCAAATCATATAACTTCATTGCTATAGAAGGATTACTTATGGATGAATAAAACGAATTTAAAAGAAAAAATGTTTTTTACTTACAAATAAGTAATCATCAAATTTTCTATGAGTAGAAACATTATATATATATATATATATATATCATATTTTGGTCATCAACATCGATTAATTTTTTATTCAAATTATGAGGCACACTGGACATAAGAAAACATGGATCAAGTGGGTCTAACATAGTGAAGACTGAGGGAATACCCTCTAATCAAATTAACCCCTTCATGATTCTAGGAAATAACATTGTTTAGGATGAGAGGTTTGTGGCCAGAGACATATAGGGAAGAAAGTTAATCTTCAACTTGACTCCCTTATTTCCACATGTTCAACACTTTGGTTTTGCTACTGAGTTTGATTTTGCACTTTCTAACGAAGTAGGAAGTAGACCAGGTGGTGGGGATAAGACCAAGAATGGAATTGTAAAGGATATTGGAGTTGGTTTCAACATCTGATAATTTGATGTCGTTATGATGACATAAACATACACCTAGAAAAAGATCTTTGGCCACTACATGGATGGAGGACCCGCTACAAAGGTGTGGGGAGAAAGAAAGGATAATCGTCCCATGGCCATCATGAACCACTCATCCACCGTGAAGAATCCTCAGATAATAATAACATTCAGAGTTCATTTTGAGACCACTGGAGAGTAGAAGGCATCAGACCTGGTGATCTATTCTAGAGGTGGAGATTGGCTGGTTGATGAGGGAGATACTTTGGAGAAACATTTGGGAGGGAGTGTCCCGCCAGTTTTTCAAGAGACAGGTGAAGTCCAGAAGCATGTTTTTAGTTTTGATAAGGATGGATCTACCTGAGGAGGGAACTCCATCATGTATTTAATTGTTAAAATCATTAAATAGGTTCCAAATATCTGCATGAAGTATAATGGACCTAGTCTCCTTCACTGGGCCCCAGTCTCCCGAATCATGAAACCACCCCTCGAGGAACAGATCATCAGCCATGTTTGGAGCAGAGAATGTCGTGAAACTACAAAGGGAATTCCATACACCACTCACCCAGTCTCCCTGAATTAATAGGTGATCTACAGAATCCTCTATGTTTTTTCTGCAATAGGGGAACTGAGACACCCGTAGAATACCACAACATTTGATATTGTCATCTGTAGGAATGTATTTGTTTAGGATTTGCAATGAAATAATGTTATATTTCGAGGTAATGGACATGGGATAGATTATATAATCCCATGTGTTCATTGCATCCTAAGAGGGTAGGATACTTCGAAAGTCCGTAGGAGAACCCAGTGGAGGATGGCATAAAAATATGGTGGTCTGGTTCGAGAGATATGTCAATGAGTCTGAAAGTTCTTTGTTGATCAGCATCCAACACTGTGTTCGTGAATGATGGGTATAATTTTAATTCTCTATAGATTATGTTGGCAGTAGGGAATCATATATACACAATGGCCTCCTTTACCTAGTTGTTGCTTTAGAATGAGATCTCTCCCTTCCCCACGTTCCAGTGGGATTGCGGTTGGTGGATAACAATAAGGGGCTGAATAACGGACAAGAGTGGAGACCCTATGGTTTCATATGATGAGGGGTTATGGAAATAAATTAGAGCATGGAAATACCCCACATATTTCATTATTCCAAAATCTCCTAGGTGAGTTTCGCATGCATGCATAGGGAAGTGGCTTCGAGAGAGTGAGTGTTGATACCAACTTTCGTGACCGAATGATCCACTTCACGCATGTATTCCCAGTGATGATTCCATGTAGAATTAGGGTCCCATATGAATGCATCCATGATATTTTTGATGTTTCGAATCACCCCTATGAGACATTGACCAATTAATATACATGCATAGGAGTTTTAAGAAGTATGTTTTTTTGTGAGGGAAATTTGAACTACAAAAGATGGTTACTATTTCTTCTAGTTGAGAATGCAGTTAGAAATATTGCAGGATAGAAAATCATGCTCAATGATATAAAGACTACATGGGGACATAGGGGTGCTGAGATAATCCATGGTAAAGATTCCTCTGTTCATGTCGAGGGAAAGAGGTACAGTCGAGGTCTGTGTTGGGGAGAATTTGTTAGAGATATATAAGGTGTTTTTTCTACAATAACCATCTGGCCGCTCCATTGGGAATACTCCTTAAAAAGTACATTATGGATCTTATTGGATTTTATCCCAGCATTTCTCAAAATGAGAATATCATCTGCAAACATCATGTGGGAAACAGGCTTGGATCACACACTTCTTTTAAATGGAATAATATCCCCATTTTTGATATTTCTGTTGAGGTGTCGACTTAGAATGACCTAAGAGAGAACAAAGAGACTTGACGATATCGAATCTCCCTGTCAGAGCCCTTGGGTGGCTTTAAATAACACTTAAGACTTCACCATAGAAATAACTACCAGCCACAATGAACTGAAACACTAAAACATGAGATTAGTATTCCTGGAGTTAAGGCCCATACGTACCAGTGTCTTGTTGATGAAGCTCAATTCCACCCAGTCATAATTCTTGTTCATGTCTAGCATAACGACATCATTGGAATAACGAGACTTGATATTCATATCATGGAGAATCTTCTTGGAATGTGTGGTGGAGCCTTGGATCTAGTAGCCTTTGAAAAATATTTTTTTCACCATTGAAATCCACTTAGGGAGATTCAAAGATATAATGAAGTTGATCACACTTGACAAAATATTATATGGGAAGTTGCAGAGGCACAAAAAATGGTTGAGAAAAATAGAGGATGGGTTTATTATTTTTGGAATAATCACACTAGAGATATCCAACGGCCCTTAGGAGGCTTCCCATACAAAAGAAATCTTAGACAACAGATTCAACTCCCTTCATCACTTCATCCCATGATGCCCTATAAAATGCACCCAAGAAGCCACCGGGTCCTAGAGCACTGTCTAGATTCTGGCTCAACATGCCATCTCATACTTCTTCTTCATCCAGAATAAAACTGAGCCTTGTGCTATCTAGGGAAAAGAAAACAAAGGGAATCATGCCAATGAATCAAGTTTCCTCACCCGAATAGCCATTGGGCATTAGAGGATTTTACCCCGCGAGAAGATTTGGAAGGAGAAAGCTTGGGCTCCCAAAACATCCCTATCATCAGAATAAGAAACTTCCTCTAGATGTAAATTAGGTTTGGTTGGTCTCTTATTTTCTTTGATGCATGTGTAAAAATACGATGTGTTTCTGTCTCCCTATTTAAGCCACTTAACTCACAAAAGGTTCCTTTCCATTCTTTCATTTATCAGAAGCATTTTTTCCAAGTTCTCTTTTTTGAGGGGGAGAACCACGAACAATTGATCATCTCAATATACCATGAGATTTTCCTCCATACTACTATCTTCCTGCATGGTGAATTCCAACTCACTATCATAAAGGAGGAGATCCTTCCCCCACCCCTTAAGATATGGTTTTAACCGGAAAATCTTATTGTTATTAGCCACCCACAAGTTCCCTTAGGGGGACTCATTCGAGATTTCAATAACCAAGGAGTGATACCCAGGGGAAGTTACCTTGTTTTTAAGAAATTGAAAATGGTCTGAAATATTCTGATTGACAGATAGGCAAACCGAGAGAGGGGAGTGATCTGGGAGGCATCAGATGATATGAGACACACTTGCATTGGAGAACAGGGTAGTATCTTGAAGGATGGAATGGCACATGTCCAATAGGCTCCTTGAATGTTGAGAGCCCCTTTGTTTGTTGCACAAAGTGATGTGATCTCCTGAGAAACTGAGACCAGAGATCCAATTCTCACCTTGAAAATGGGATAACTCCAAGATAGCTTCCCCATGAATGGGACCCCTTCCCTTCCATTGTTCATGATTGTCAATGACATTAAAGTCCCCCCAACAATATTTTGGTTAATCATATTAATAACCACCAATTATATCTCTATTTATAAGTATAATAATAAATTATCATTTGTTTAGATGTGGTGTTGTCACTTACATAATCTACCAAACATAGTTTTCTCTTAAAATATCAAGGTTCCAAAATAAGAAATTTCACCCAAAAATATTATTTATTACAAACAAAGGTGAAAAAAGTGAGGGTAATTTATATTCATATATTCCTTTTGTTAACATGTTATCTCATTATAATTGTAAATTCATAGTAGTACTTTGACTAGAAGAGTTATCTTGTCACATTGGACATTATCTATTTTTTCCATGGTATTCATAGGAAAACCTATATACAGGAGATCATTTTCCAAATTAACCACTTTTGAATTCCTTACATGTGATGGATCTGGTATTTATTTCACCCAAAGTGATGCATTGAATATGTTATGTACAAGACATTGGTTTCATGGGTGTGTTATTTGATATTCCATAGTTCCGATGAGATAGATTACATAAATGTTTCATCTATGCATAGGAATTAGCTTACCCTTCATCCAAAATATCTTGTTTCTTTTCAATTGTGAAATACAAAGATACACTATATCTATGGCCTCAAAATCAATGTCTCATCAATGATTGTGAGAATACTATTTTTTCAACATATCATAGTACTAATGTATTAATGAATTCTATTTATCATTTGTAATTTTTCGTAAAACATTTAATGTCCCAAAATCCTTCATTCAACAAAATCAACCCATTACATAGGTTCTCAAAATCTTCTCTCATAATGGGCTTCATAAAGAGGCATTTGTATTCATACATGAAAGTTATTATGAGGACTCAACCAAAAGAAGTTTTTGTTTCAATTTTTCACTTATATACATCAATAATTAATTCAACATGAATTCAGGTGTTTTAACAATAAACAAATATTATAAAATAATTTAGGATTGGAATTATTTTAATACTAATTTATTATACATAGAATGTGGTAGAAACCTCTATATTGTGATGGTAGTTCTAATATTGTGGTAAGATAAAATTAATAGTGTGTTTATATTTATCCACACTACCTTTCTGATACATATCTATAGATGTTCATTATGGTAGAAGTATTATTGATTTACAATGAAGTATCTTATCTTTGTAAGAAGATTTATACCTCTCAATATATCATTTTTCTCTCTCTTGTTGTCTATAGATTACTAGTGTCATTGTCAATGGTTATTTTTTCAAATTTCCATGTTGGTATGGATATTGGCTTCATAATCAACTTACAATTGTGTATTTCAACCAATACTTTTAGGAATATAAGAAACGGGTTTTTATATTTTTTCCCCTTCTTCATAGTGTCCCACCAATAGTTCTCCCATAGATCATGATACACCATTATTCTCCCAATGTGGATGGAAAAGGATGAAATATATACATCATTAAATGGCTCATTTGTTGATATACTATTTTATGGTACCTAGAGTCTGGAACCAAATCGTAAAAATTTTCCTTTATTAATATTAATCACAGGGTATTTCAATTATCTTATAAATTATAAATTATAAATGATTTCTACATCAACTCATTAAGTATCCAATAACATTTCAATAACTGATGTTGGAGAAATCATATTTGAAAGGAATTGTGTTAGTATGTCTTTTATTATTTCCATATACAACAACTTCATTTATAATAACACTAGATCATACTGTATTTTCATCATTGATAATGGTATCAGATCCATTCTACATAAAATATATTCCAATTAATTTTCTATACCTTGATGGTAATGTGTTGATTACATATATTCCTTGATCATCTCTATGGAATATTAATGTAAAATATTATGTCTCTTCTAGGAGAATATATATTCAAGGCACTTTTTGTTTGTATATATTTAACACATCTACACATTGATATAATGTAACAAAATTTTAAAATAAATGATTACATCAAACAACTCAAGATAATGTATCGGATATTTCATCTCATTAAAATAAAAATTTCTTATGTTTTGCTATATATATTTTTTATTTTCAAATACTACATCCCTTATAATACTTTAATGAAGCATTGATAAATACCATGAATGGTTAACTACCTAAGGTAATCATGATAAATTTTTTATTGATAACCATATTTTTTAATGCATTAAATTTCATTTGACATTCACTGGTATAGAAAAACATTTATCCCCTTTGATTTTGTTTTCAATTGAGTTTTATTGTACTGAGATGATTCAGAAAAATAGCTTCTAATATCAATATATTCTAAGAAATATTATGAAATATTTTATATAATTTTGTTCATGTAAGTAAATATATGTATTTTTCTTATACGGGTCCTCATATATCTCATTTCTAGATATAAAATACCCCATGTTTGATATTTATATCATTAATAACTCATACTAAATGTAAATTTCATATAGATTCTTCTTTCATAATTTTTTTAAAAGTATTGAAATTATTCTCATGACCCACCTAGATTCGAGAGTATATCTTAATATAATCTATAAATACAAATATAAATTTTTTTATGAAATATATAGGGACTATAAAATTTTTCATCAAATATTTTTGGAGGAATACCGAGTCTTATGGGAATAAATATAAACTCATAGTGTCCATACATTATCAAATTTGTTTTTTGAATATCTACATTAATCATATATAATTGTAAATATTATAAATTAAGGTAAACTTATAATAAATATTGTACCCCATGTAGATGACTTAACATTTCATTTAACTATTGAAGGGGACAAATTTTCATCATTAAGGGATTTTTATTTCATGATAATTGTTACTGAGGTGAAATTCCCCATCCAAATTATTGATTATGTGGAATAGGGAAACCCATTGTTAAACACTCGAGAATATAAAAACGACTTCTATATTATATTTTAGTTAATTTTTCTATTTATCTAACTCTAAAGCAAAAATTATATAAGTATTTTTTGAATGGTACAATATCCTGGTATAATTTCTTCTATTAACTCCACTTATTATTTAAGAGAAACTGAAACCAACTCTTCAACGGATACATAAATATCATCCATATAAATAGGAATCTTTTCAATCTTGGATCTCTATATTGAACCAATCATTTGATCATGATATTATTTTTCATAAGGAAATAATATCCCATCATTAATAGAACACTATATTATAGATTTATCATCCTCATTACAATTGTATAGAATCAAATGATGTATTTAAAAGTGAAGAGAGGTTCCGTCTCTCTATAGTTGACGTTGGATTTATATAATAAAATTACATTCACGAAAAATATAGTTTCAAACACCACTAAAGGTTTTAACATGATATTTTCTATATGATTCATTCCATAATAATTAATTGGGGAGTTATATACATTTTTTGCAACAATTTATCTATTTTCTATTTTCATAGAGAGATAAAACCACATATTATTTCGTGGTGTATGGATAGCCCCAAAAAATATTAATAATATGAAATAATTTTTATATTATGATCAAATAGTATATTCTATATTAATAAATGAATTACACTATACCTATAACCACATATATTAATGGATAGACTTGATAAATAGTGATAGAATATTCCATTACATTATCTCTAGTACATAAGGGTTGTTTTCAATCATTATATGTGACAACTCTTGTCATAGGTAATTGGACTTCATAATTCATGGATACCTGATTATTGAAACATGGTATGTCAGGTTTAGTGTTAATTTTATCATTATTTTCCTTCATTTGATAGTGGGATTCATCATATATCTCTAGAATTACGTATCGTAATTCCATAATTTTCTTCACCATAAGAATAAATTAGTTCACATTCTATAGTTTTTTGGATTCATCTTTGCACACTTTTTACATTTGTGATGTCATATATTATTTGATCCAATATATTTATGTATTAATCCTCCAAAAAAAATTTGGATTTTAATTTATAGTTCCAGGATACCCTTGAAGGTTTCCAATATCCATGTCATCCTTTTTGGGAAAAAAATAACATCTTCATTGTTTTTACTATTTCAAATTGCTAAATCAATTCATAAACATCTCATTATATCAATAAAATTGTGTTCCAATATACATTAATAATTGATGATGTAGTAGTAGGAATACCATGAAACCCATCTCAAATTTTCATCATTTCCCAAGAAGGAATCATACTCCTTTTCCATCAGTTTGATGAACTCCATCTAAATTTTAATATAGAGAGTATGGTAGAAATATTTTATTAAATATAATTTTCTTAAATTATTCATATTCCATAGAATCAATATGTTCTTTAGAGTTCATGTTCATTATTAGAATCAAATATAGACTAGTTTCCCCCTCCATGTGATAAATCGAATGCACAAAATTTTATTTTTTTTGAGTATTATAGGATACATAACATATTATGAATGATTATTATGAGTTTTTTTCTTCAATGTGTGGATCATAGGATCAATAAAATGAATGTTGGATTTTTCACATAAAATAATAAACGAAATGTTATCTTTCTCTATAGAATGATGAAATTCCATAGGATTCATCATTCTATACATAACATATTACATCTTAGCTAGTGCCTCAATGAATTTCCCAAATCCAAATCTGATATTTTCTGAAACATCATTACACAAAGCATCACATTTCCTATCACATTGGTGGTTACGAATGTTTCTTCTTTTTCGCAACATCAAATAAATAAATTAATGGTGATAATACAAAACTAATAATATAAATAATGGAAACATATTATCTTATAAGGATTATCTTATAATTTATAAGTATATCCTCAAATATGTATCTCTAATTTCCTATATATGATTTGCATGGTGATTTTCCAATTATTCATTCAAACCTAAGAAATTATTCAAGACATTCATAATGGTATGTAAAGATATTTTGAATTTATTAAACTATATCCCCTAGGATAATCAATCTTGGTGTTCTATATGAACACATTTTCATTAACCAAGAATATATTTGATTAATATCAAATCCACCCTTTTAGAATTCATTACACATGGGTGAAACAATCCAAGATAAATATCCACATTTATTATCGTAATTAGGATGTAATCACATAGAAATCACCCTCTCCATAAATCTCAAAATAATCCATGTTATATACATATTTATAGACCGATCTTTATTATTATCACAAAATTATTATATTCCAAATTACTATTGTGATGACCCAGACCCCCCCCCCCTTGGTCCCTTCCTTTCCCAAAATCCGGATCCTTAAGGGTTATGGATCGGTGCGACCGATCGGTGAGACCGATCGGTGAGACCGATCGGTGAGACCGATCGGTGCGACCGATCGGTGAGACCGATAGGTGTGACTGATCGGCGGAACCGGCCGACGTCACCCGGCCTTGCCAAGTTGTTCCAGTAACACGCACAAAAGCTTAATTAAATACTAAATCGGCTCATGAGTCGGTTTAAACCACTCAGCACCATTAATGATGAGTCAAGCCGCGTGGTCAACCCACGACTTCCACGTCTTACACGGTTCGGCGTTTTTATCTCAACCGTTCCCGGCTCTTATAAATTAAGGGTTAGGCCGTGGTTCCCCCCCCCCTTCTTCGATCGTGGCTCTTCTGGTGAATCGGGACCGCCGCGTCGTTATCCGTAAAGTTCCGCGCCCTCGGCCTAAACGTCGATCAACTATAAACAGGTAGGGAATTTCTTTCGTCTCTCACTTTTGTGTATCATGCGGGGTGGGTGTTATTTTTGTTCTTACGGAATCGGTTGAACCGAACCCTAATGACGTTAATAAACGAAGTTCTAAAGAAATAAGGGGAAGGGGTTATGATCGTTGTTTATGCTTTATCTTGTGATCATACCTTTTGTTGTACTGGTTTATGTTTTCTGAAAATTGAGGTCGTTGGTGGTCTTGTGTGTGCACTTGAATCCCCTCGTGATGTTTTAAATGGGTTGCTGAAATTGTGAACTCCTTCTGTGAAATTGGTTAATCACGTATATCCGGCTGAATAAGTTGAAAGCACCAGGATCAACCCTTCTATGATAACTCCTGGTTAGAACACACAGAAATTTGAAATCATGGAGTGTGTTAAATCCTTTAAATCTGAAAATCCCTGACTTGTGTTGGTAGTGGTAGTTGGTTGTTTTTCCCTTCGGGCCGTTTGCTGGAAATGTGGGGGGGTATGGGATCCCCTATTTTTTTATACTCTTGGTGGCTGTGTGAATTTGGGGGATGGGATCTTCTATTGGTATGGTTTCAGTGGTTGTGAGTTTTTATCACAAATTGGGAAGAGATCCTTGGTTGGCAGAACCGGGTGTGAGTGTTTTGGTTGATCTATGCTTTTGACGCTTTCCTTGGTTATGCTTATGGTAGTTGCCCAGTAGTGCTTAAAATTAACTGAACATTTTGACTGAACGTGAAACAAGAATGGGACAAATGGTTTTGTGGGCAAGGGTTGTGAATTGTGACTCGGACTCAGTGGTGTTGTGTTCTGTAGGTTGGCTAGGAAAACCTAAGATTTGGGTGAGTGTTTGTTACCTATATCTATACTTGTATCTTTGTGTTTCTTATTCGCGACCCACCCAAGTTGAGCACTTAGTGCCGAACGCCCCCATTTATGGGGGAAGGGTGTTTTTCCCAACACTATACTTAGTGGCTGGTTATTAGCTCATTTTCTGCTCCCTTTCCCGGATAGCCCAAGTACCTTCGGGCAGGCTGTGATGGCCTGAAGTCCATTATTAGCCCAAGAACCATCGGGCAGGGTGTTGTGGTGGTTGGCCAGGTGTGTGCGGCAGGTGGTTTCCCAAGTGTCTTCGGGATGAGGCCCAGGTGTCTTCAGGCGTGGCAGTGGATCCTTTAGCCCAGGTGTCTTCTGGCGTAGCGGTGGTTGTTCTAGCCTAGGTGTTTGCAGGCATGGTTACATGTGACAGTTGTGGCCCAGGTGTGTGCGGGCGGGATTCAGCAGTGGGACTGCGTGTGGTTGTGGCCCAAGTCTGTGCGGGCGGGTGTGGCAGTGGGACTGCGGTGAGAATGACGGGATTGGTCTGATGCGTAGGATGTCTCAATAACCAGTGGGAAAGTGGCGCGGGGTACCCAAACATTGATGTGCTCTTATATATATATTACTTGACTTGCGTTATTTGGGGAGCGAGCCTTGGTGAGGCCTGGGATGGATAGTTTGCCTTGTTAGGTGTTTGGTTTACCCTTTTCTCACGGGACTTTAGTACGTTCCCCCCACTTGTGCACGAGAGTCTTGGTTTTCCCTACTGAGTGTACTTGTATGCTCACCCTACGAATATAAAACTGCTTTCAGGTTTCCAGGAGGACTTCGAGGATCACGCAGGACCTTACTAGCTCGGAGTTTTCGAGCAGTTGCAGTTGTTTCTCTTTTTCTTTTTGGTACTTACCTTGTAGTCACCTTTTGCACTTTGTGGCTTTCACTTTAAACATGCATGTGGGAATGGTTTACTTTTGGCTTTACTTTTCTTTCTACATTGGTGTTTTTGGGTTTCCTCCTCCTTATCTTTCGATCCTATAAAATAAAAAGGGGTAATGCCTTCCATTCGCGAGAATTTCCTATACCCTTGGTTCTAGTCGCCACTCCGGGACCTATTGGAGGCGGGTTTCGGGGGTCATTATCTCTCCTTCAACTTAATGAAGGAAGGGCCTGGCAACCTGCTGACCCTTCCCTCCTTTTGGTGAAGGCGGGTCGTGACAGAATGGTATCAGTGATAGGTTGAGAGATAGGAAGGAGTCTGGAGTTAGGCACAGTGAGGATTGCATGGGATGGTAAGGCAACGGTGTTGGGTGACCTTGGTGCGTGAATTAGGCTAGGGAGGACCGGCTAGGACACGAGATTTTAGGGCCCCCCGTGATCCGATGCAAGGACTCTGAACCTACCGAACGACCAAGTGAGGCCACACTGATTGCAGGGCAGAGACCCTAGGAAAGGTACATGCATCTTAAATGACTTGTGTTCTTGTGTTTCTGGGATGTCTTGGGAAATTAAGAATAAATTAAATCTTAATAAGTTTTAAGAACGATTTTCGTTGCACTACTGGTCTTAGGCATTCCTTGTTTACTTTGCAGCTATGGCACCTGGAAGGCGACCACATGTGGTACAAGCGATCGAGACTCCAGAGACTACTTTGGCCAATCGGCCGAGAGCTGATCGAGAGGAGGAGGACGACCAGTGGAAGAAGACTCTTCGAGCCTTCCAGCGACAGGCCCTCGAGAAGTATGAGGGCAGCACCTCCGATATGAAGACGGAAGGCTGGCTAGAGGAGCTAGTCATAGCCTTCGCCCTGATTCGGGCCCTGACCGAGTGCTGGGTTCCTCTGGCTGTTAGCCAGATGTGAGGAGCGGCACGTCAGTGGTGGATGCTTCACCTGGGGAGTAGGAAAGAGTCTGAGGTTGCCTGGGCGGATTTCGAGAAGGAGTTCTGAGCGGAGTTTCTCTCCTCGACAATGAAGGTGGAGAAGAGGCAGGAGCTACTCTCCCTCCAGCAGGGGAGCATGTCCGTGAGGGAACTTGGAATCAAGTTTAGGGACCTCCTGCGTTTTGCTCCGGACCTCTTTCCCGATGAGGAGTCTCGGGCAAGACGCTTGGAGGAGGTGCTCCGACCCTCCCTCCAGTATGCTGTTACCCCCTTTACCCTTCCAACGTACTTAGAGGTTCAGAAGAAGGCCGAAGTGGTGGAAAGGATGCATGCTCTGGGCGGAGTGTCACGAGAAGGGATCCAGCTGGGACCATCGAAAGGGAAGGCAGTCAGCGCCAGGCCTCCAGCATCGGGACCCTCCAGGTTCCGACCCACAGGGAGCAGGCCGTAGCAGTTTCAGTTTCGATCCCCTGGCCCACGTTCTTTTCCTTCAGGCTCGGGACCACGGTGCTTCATCTGCGGGAGCCATGGACATCTTCGGAGTCAGTGCCCCGATCGGGTGCAGTACAGCAGTGGCAGTCATCCCCAGCGTCCGCCGCAGTAGCAGTTTCCAGCCAGACCCTTCCGGTAGCAGCAGTAGGGACAGCGAGATCCCGCTCCTCCGTAGGCAGACATAGGAGGGGGAGGCCGACCTTAGGGCGCTCCCCAGGGACCTCGACCAGGGCGTGGTCGGGGAGGTGGCCGACAGCCGAGGGGTAGGGGAGCTGGGTGTGGACAGTTACACGCTGCAGAAGCAACAGTTCCAGCAGGGCCAGAGGTTGTTCGAGGTACGATCAGTGTGTTTAGCACTCTTTCTTATGCTTTGTTCGATACCGGAGCTTTGCACTCCTTTGTTGCACCCAGTCTAGCCCGCGCCTTGGGTCTAGATGCCGAGAGACTTCCAGTGCCCCTGGTGTTGAGCACACCAGTTGGAGGTCAGACCGACTTGCTGTTCGTTTTTCGGGGATGTAGACTGATGTTAGGGCCACATCAGTCGGTTAGGGATCTCCTTCTGCTACAGATTAGGCCGTACGATGTCATCCTAGGCATCGACTGGCTATATTCTGTGTGGGCCGTCATCGACTGTTTCTAAAGAAGGGTGGTGTTCTCCGGTTTGGACGGCCAGCGTGTTACTTTCACCGGCGAGCGGAGCTGTCCGAAGGGAAACAGGAGGGAGGAACCTCCACTCTCCTTGTTGACCGAACTGACGATAGAATCAGTAGATGCGGAAATGGTGGAAGTACTAGATATCGTTCGTGAATTTATGGACGTCTTTCCTGAGGAGGTGACGACTCTACCCCCTCGGCGTGATATCGAGTTCGGGACAGACCTGCAGCCCGGCTCTCGACCCATCTCGATGGCTCCTTACCGGATGGCACCCTCGGAGATACGGGAGTTGCGGATACAGATTGACGATCTGATGAAGAGGGGTTATGTTCGTCCAAGTGCGTCACCGTGGGGTGCCCCAGTCTTGTTCGCAAAGAAGGCAGATGGTGGCCTCAGGTTGTGCATCGATTACAGGAGGCTGAATCAGGTAACGATCAAGAATCGCTATCCTCTTCCGAGGATAGATGATCTTTTTGACCAGCTGAAGGGGGCAGGATGGTTCTCGAAGATCGACCTGCGATCTGGAAACCACCAGCTGAGGGTAAAAGATAGCGACGTCCTGAAGACGGTGTTCAGGTGCAGGTATGGGCACTTCGAGTTCGTGGTCATGCCTTTTGGTGTTACGAACGCCCCGGCCGTGTTCATGGGGCTTATGAACTCCATATTTCAAGAGTATCTGGATCGGTTTGTGGTGGTATTCATCAACGATATCCTGATCTATTCAAGGTCATAAAAGGACCATGCAAAGAACCTAAGGACAGTTTTGGAAGTCCTCCGACAGCACCAGCTCTACGGGAAGTTGTCAAAGTGCAAGTTCTGGACACGAGAAGTGCACTTCCTTGGGCACGTAGTGTCTGAGCAGGGGGTAGCATTCGACCCATCAAAGGTTGGGGCAGTTGTTTCTTGGGCAGCACCCAAGAATGTGGCGGAAGTCCGGAGTTTCCTCGGACTGGCAGGTTACTACCGGAGATTTGTACCCAACTTCTCCCATGTAGCAGCCCCTTTAACGGCTTTGACCAAGAAGGACCAGGTTTTCGTGTGGAGCGAGCAATGCGAGTCGTCCTTCAGCTACCTAAAAGAAAAGCCGGTTAGTGCCCCAGTGTTGAGATTACCAGAAGAAGGGATGGCCTATGAGGTATTTTGTGATGCTTCAGGACAGGGCCTGGGATGCGTGTTGATGCAGCAACACGAGGTGATCTCTTATGGGTCCAGGCAGTTAAGCCCCCATGAGCATAACTATGCCACCCATGACCCAAAGCTTGCAGCGGTCGTTTTTGCGCTAAAGTTATGGCGGCACTACCTCATCGGGGAATGCTTTGTGGTCTTCATAGATCACAAAATCTTAAAGTAAATCTTCTCCCAGCGGGACTTGAACTTGCGACAACGGAGATGGGTGGAGTTCCTCCAGGACTACGACTTTGAAATCTCTTATACTGAGGTCAAGGGCAATGTGTTGGCCGATGCCTTGAGCAGGAGGACGCAGGAGGATGCGGTCTGAGAGTCAGCAAATACCTGGAAGGCAATGGAGGAGTTGGCTTCCTTACACCTGGATGCAAAGATGGATAGTGGCAGAGGCTGCTTATATCAGATGATAGTGCGGTCATCTCTGTTTCGACAAGTGGAGGAGTCTCAGTGGGGAGACCCCGAGTGCGAATTGATGCATGATCGGGTTGACCAGGGTGATGCTCCGAGAGAATGGACAGAGGATGGTCAGCACCAGATGCTTTTCCAGAAAAGGTTGTTTGTTCCAATAGTGATGCGTGGCAAGGTTCTCAGTGAGTTCCACAACTCACCCCTGGTAGTGCACCCAGGAGTTACCAAGATGTACCAGGGGCTGAAAAGGCAGTTCTGGTGGCCCGGAGTTAAGCGAGCGGTGGCAGAATTCGTGGCCAAATGCTTAGTATGTCAGCAAGTGGGGGCTGAACACCGAGTTCCACGCAGCCTACTGCAGCCTTTAGTTGTTCCCGAGTGGAAGTGGGATGACATATCAATGGATTTCGTCACGGGACTACCCAAGGTCCAAGGAGGGTGCGACGCCATTTGGGTGGTGGTGGATAGGTTGACGAAATCAGCTCACTTTTTGGAAATCAGGGAGTCAAGTACTGTGGATGCTTTGGCACAGAAGTACGTGAATGAGGTGGTGCGGTTGCATGGAGTTCCGAGGTCTATAGTCTCGGATGGGGATGCACGGTTTACCTCACGCATCTAGAGAGGATTGCAGTATGCGTTTGGCACCCAGTTACGCCTTAGCACTGCTTTCCATCCCCAGACAGATGGAAAAACGGAGCGAACCATCTATACCTTGGAGGATATGCTACGGGCATGTGTCCTGGACTCAGGAGAGTTGTGGGTGCGATACTTTCCTCTAGTAGAGTTTTCCTACAATAATAGCTACCACTCTACCATCGGTATGGCCCCGTTTGAGGCTCTGTACGGGAGGCCATGCCGTTCACCTGTGTGTTGGACCGAAGTAGGAGAGGCAGGCATCCTTGTCCCGAAGGTAGTTCAGAACACGACAGAGAAGATTCAGCTCATACGGGAAAGGATGAAGGCGGCCCAGGATCGACAGAAGTCGTATGCTGATACCAGGAGAAGGCCCTTGGAGTTTGAGGTTGGAGACCACGTGTTCTTGAAGGTCTCCCCGCGGCGTGGACAATGGAGGTTTGGCAAGGGGGGTAAGCTTTCCCCCAGATTCGTCGGACCCTTCGAAGTGTTACGGCGGGTCGGCGAAGTGGCTTATCAGCTAGCGTTACCTCCGCCGCTGCTAAGGATACATGATGTCTTTCATGTATCCCAGCTCTGTCGCTATCTTCACGATGATTCAAACGTCCTTGATTGGGGTGAACTAGACATCGAGGACGACGCAACCTTTGTGAAAAAACCAGTGATGATCGAGGATCGCAAGGAGAAGGTGCTTCGTGGGCGAGCTATTCCCTTGGTTCGTGTGTTGTGGAGACATGGCGGGCTCGAGGAGAGTACGTGGGAAAGGGAAGCAAAGATGCGTGCCCAATACCCCGAGTTGTTTTGAGCCTTGTTCCTTTTGTACCTGCTGTGGTAGAACGTTTGACCTTTTTGGCTATGAAATGTACTAGTTCCTTTCCTCTGTTGTGTGTGAAAAGCCCCGGCTAAAGGGAAGAGGGAACCCGACCCCTAATCAAGACGCATTAAGGTGGATGCGATTGAACCCGTGCGGGCGAGTTAGTGCCGCCCAAAGCGGATAATATCTTGACAGGGGGGGGGGGAACTCCCCAAGCCCGCATGACCGGGCTGTTTGGCGTGGTATGTTTTTTAGTTCTTGTCAGGAGAGTGTTTTTAGTTAGCAGAGGTTCACTCCTAAGAGGTATCTTTCGAAGATGGTTGTTCGGACCCTCTCCTTCCTTCTGGTTTGTTGTGATTCTCGAGGACGAGAATCGTTTAAGAGGTATCTGATGTGATGACCCAGACCCCCCCCCCCCCTTGGTCCCTTCCTTTGCCAAAATCCGGATCCTTAAGGGGTACGGATCGGTGCGACCGATCGGTGAGACCGATCGGTGTGACTGATCGGCGGAACCGGCCGACGTCACCCAGCCTTGCCAAGTTGTTCCAGTAACGCGCAAAAAAGCTTAATTAAATACTAAATCGGCTCATGAGTCGGTTTAAACCACTCACCACCATTAATGATGAGTCAAGCCGTGTGGTCAACCCACGACTTCCACGTCTTACGCGGTTCGTCGTTTTTATCTCAACCGTTCCCGGCTCTTATAAATTAAGGGTTAGGCCGTGGTTCCCCCCCTTCTTCGATCGTGGCTCTTCTGGGGAATCGGGACCGCCACGTTGTTATCCGTAAAGTTCCGCGCCCCCGGCCTAAACGTCGATCAACTATCAACAGGTAGGGAATTTCTTTCGTCTCTCACTTTTGTGTATCATGCGGGGTGGGCGTTATTCTTGTTCTTACGGAATCGGTTGAACCGAACCCTAATGAAGATAATAAAAGATGTTCTAAAGAAAGAAGGGGAAGGGGTTGTGATCGTTGTTTATGCTTTATCTTGTGATCATCCCTTTTGTTGTACTGGTTTATGTTTTCTGAAAATTGAGGTCGTTGGTGGTCCTGTGTGTGCACTTGAATCCCCTCGTGATGTTTTAAATGGGTTGCTGAAATTGTGAACTCTTGCTGTGAAATTGGTTAATCACGTATATCCGGCTAAATAAGTTGAAATCACCAGGATCAACCCTTCTGTGATAACTCCCGGTTAGAACACACGGAAATTTGAAATCATGGAGTTTGTTAAATTCTTTAAATATGAAAATCCCTGACTTGTGTTGGTAGTGGTAGTTGGTTGTTTTTCCCTTCGGGTCGTTTGCTCGAAATGTGGGAGGGGATGGGATCTCCTATTCTTTTTATACTCTTAGTGGCTGTGTGAATTTGGGGGATGGGATCTCCTGTTGGTATGGTTTCAGTGATTGTGAGTTTTTATCACAAATTGGGGAGAGATCCTCTGTTGGCAGAACCGGGTGTGAGTGTTTTGGTTGATCTATGCTTTTGACGCTTTCCTTGGTTATTCTTATGGTAGTTGCCCAGTAGTGATTAAAATTAACTGAACATTTTGACTGAACGTGAAACAAGAATGGGACAAATGGTTTTGTGGGCAAGGGTTGTGAATTGTGACTCGGACACAGTGGTGTTGTGTTCTGTAGGTTGGCTAGGAAAACCTAAGTTTTGGGTGAGTGTTTGTTACCTATATCTATACTTGTAGCTTTGTGTTTCTTATTCGTGCCCCACCCAAGTTGAGAACTTAGTGCCGAACACCCCCATTTATGGTGGAAGGGTGTTTTTCCCAACACTATACTTAGTGTCTGGTTATTAGCTCCTTTTCTGCTCCCTTTCCCGGATAGCCCAAGTACCTTCGGGCAGGCTGTGATGGCCTGAAGTCCATTATTATCCCAAGAACCATCGGGCAGGGTGTTTTGGTGGTTGGCCAGGTGTGTGCGGCAGGTGGTTTCCCAAGTGTCTTTGGGATGAGGCCCAGGTGTCTTCGGGCGTGGCAGTGGATCCTTTAGCCCAGGTGTCTTCGGGCGTAGCGGTGGTTGTTCTGGCCTAGGTGTTTGAAGGCATGGTTACATGTGACAGTTGTGGCCCAGGTGTGTGCGGGCGAGATTCGGCAGTGGGACTGTGTGTGGTTGTGGCCCAGGTGTGTGCGGGCGGGTGTGGCAGTGGGACTGCGGTGAGAATGGAGGGATTGGTCCGATGCGTAGGATGTCTCAATAACCAGTGGGAAAGTGGCGCGGGGTACCCAAACATCGATGTCCTCTTATATATATATTACTTGACATGCGTTATTTGGGGAGCGAGCCTTGGTGAGGCCTGGGATGGATAGTTTGCCTTGTTAGGTGTTTGGTTTACTCTTTTCTCACGGGACTTTAGTACGTTCCCCCACTTGTGCACGAGAGTCTTGGTTTTCCCTACTGAGTGTACTTGTATGCTCACCCTACGTATATAAAACTGCTTTCAGGTTTCCAGGAGGACTTCGAGGATCACGCAGGACCTTACTAGCTCGGACTTTTGGAGCAGTTGCAGTTGTTTCTCTTTTTCTTTTTGGTACTTACCATGTAGTCACCTTTTGCACTTTGTGGCTTTCACTTGAAACATGCATGTGGGAATGGTTTACTTTTGGCTTTACTTTTCTTTCTACCTTGGTGTTGTTGGGTTTCCTCCTCCTTATCTTTCGATCCTATAAAATAAAAAGGGGTAATGCCTTCCATTCGCGAGAATTTCCTATACCCTTGGTGCTAGTCGCCACTCCGGGACCTATTGAAGGCGGGTTTCGGGGGTCATTATCTCTCCTTCAACTTAAAGAAGGAAGGGCCTGGCAACCTGCTGACCCTTCCCTCCTTTTGGTGAAGGCGGGTCGTGACAACTATAAATAACTACAACATTCTCTGATACCATCTATAATGACCCATTCATTTTTGTACGAACATGAAACCCCATGTCATTATTTAGCACTAAATCATGGAATTTTTTATAAGGTAAATTAACATACAAATTGCGTCACAAATCTGTGAAATTTTTTTGGCCTTGTTTATGGGAATTAGATAAAATTTAAAAATTTATCATATTTTTTCAACATTTATAATTTTTTTATCGTTGTATTTAATCCCGCATTATAAAAATAATGAACCTTTATAATTTCTAATAAATTTATAAATTCATTTAAAATAGGTAGGAAACTTATATTCCCATGTAAGGGGTTTTAAAAATATTGATAATACTATTCTAAAAACACAATAAAAAACGATTTTAAAACTCTTTATTTAAAATATAACTATTTGATGTAAAAAAATAATTTTTATAAATACTTATTATTTTTTAAATCTTAATATGAAATAATTATTATAATAATTATTATAATAATAATTATTAAAAATTTATATCAAATATATATTTTATATATAAAACAATTATTATGAAAGCTATAAAAAATAACGAACATTCAGAAAATCCATTTCAATATAATATTTGAAAAATACCTATACATTAAAAACAATTTCAAAAATATACAATGATAAAATATTATACTTATCATTGGATATAATTTTATGATAATAAAACATTTAATGAATAAATGATATTGGAAATATCTTTTAATTCCATTTTGGCCACATAGACATATTAGTGGTCGGATTGAATCCAATTAAGGTTATGGGTTCACACTAAATTCATCCTCATCACATTTTATAGAAGCTTCGAAATATTAATTTAATGAAAAAAATTATGAATAGTCTTCTTTCCCTTAAATAACCCTTGAAAACATTTCCAAAAGTCACTTGAACTATTTTCAATGAAGAAAATAATTTTACTTCACTATTATATTTTCCAAAAACATCAAAACACGAATTATAGATTGTAGAAATAAATATATTTAATATTGTTAAATAAATAAACATAAACTCATTAAAAGTAAAAATAATTATTTTATTAATTTAAATGATTTTAAATACACACATAGAATACAACCATATCTATTTGACTAAAACTCATTGGAAAATAATCTAATTATTCAACTAAAATGATTGATTTTAAGGTAAATATTTAAATAATATATTTATTGCGAAGAAATATAAATAATTACTCAACAGTTAAAGTAAGATCAATAAAAAAGTTAATGAAAATATTTTTCCGAACATATTAAGGACATTAACATTACCTTAACAAAAAACTTCTTTATACAATTATAAACACTAAAAATAAATTTTAAAAAGAAAAATCAAGTTTGAATTCAAAAATTGTTTCATTTAAAATTGTTACATTTTAAAAACCATTACCCTAAAATGAAATAGAATTATAGATTCATATAAATTAAACATGGCTACACCCAATGTACATATATAATGAGTGTATAATTATTATTCTTTATCATAAAATGAATGAAATATCTCATTACAAAATATGAACTCTTCAAGTAGAATGTGTCTGAGAGTCAAGGTTTTATTATAGCCTACTCTACTTTTATAATGATAAATTTATAAGATTTTATAAGCAATAGAAGAATCAAGTCTATGTGGTCTTGATTTAAAAAATTCAAATCATGTTGAACTATGTAGAAAATTATTTTTGAATTTTATAATTACACATTCCTAAATTGAATTCCTGACGATTCCATTATTATAGATATGTATAGATTCTTAAAAAAATGGAATACACCAAATATGAAATTTTGAAAGGTTCTGTGTGCTAATAATGATATATATATACGTATTTTTTATATGTTATTGATCATTAAAAATTAAATGTATGGGATAAAATGATAAAGATTAATCAAATTTTATTAGAAATTTATAAAGTTATTAAATAAAAATACATGTAATATATAATCAGTTGAGATTATGCAGTAGAGGATTAATCAAGAAGTATGGATTATATACTCACAAAAATTGGTATAATAACTGCTATATGAACCCACATCCGTTCATAAATTGGGAAATTAATTTTATTGAATCTCTAAAATAGATAGGATATTGTTGGATAAGGAATATTTAATGATTATCAAAGATGAAAAAAACCAAAAAATTCAAAAAAATGCATTTTATTATGTATAGCATTGAAAAAATTGTTAACAACGAACTTGAATTTAATAATATGAAAATGATAGGATACAGACACCAAAAAACAAAATAATAACACCTACCTCTAATCTAAAAATTGGTACAAAAGTGGAAGATTATGATATGTGATTGAAACAGTAACACAACAGAGCCCCTTTTCCACACCATGAACCATCAACATCAATTGTCTAAAAAAATACCTTATAATCAGCTGATATCCCAACCATGTTTGAGACCCCATCTTTGTAACTTTTGATCAGAGTAGAAGATTTAGGGGAGATCCTCATTTTGTGTCTCATGATTAAACCCCAACCCAACATATCTAATAATTCAAAAAATATTTTATAAATTTTTTATTAATATTATTCATAATTTTTTTATATTAACTATCTTGCATATATTATAATACATATATATATATATCATATAACCTTCAATTCATTATTTTAAAAACCATTTTTTAAATTGACTTTATGTTTTCATAATAATTTAATAATAATTCAATATTATTCATATTATTAAAATGTATTATAATTTTTTATAATTTAGTATAATGATTTATTTAAGGGTATTAAATGTTTTATAATGATAAACCAATAAATTTCAAACTAAATGCATATATTTATTATAAAAAGTCATTTACCAGTAATTATTTTCAAGATATTTAATATTAATATTTTTTATAAAAAATTTTAAATTTTCAATACGTTTCAAAATTAAAATGATACACATATAATTTCAAAAGGGGTTTTTAAATTTATTCACATAGAAAATATATAAATGGTATTTTCATGAAAATAAATAATTATAATCTAAAATTTTAATATCAGAAAAATAGAAATGAAGAACAATATTTTTTTAACTTTTTATTGAATAAAAAAATTATTTAAATAATATATTATATTATTTTTATGGTGATCTAAAAAATAGTATTTATTAAATAGAAATATTTTATAATTTTAATACATTATTATTTTTTATAATTTTTAAAATATTATTGTTTCAAATTTTTTTAATTAAACCAATCATAATTTATTTTAATATTATAAAAAACATATAATTATGAGAAATTTACATTTTCAATTTCTTTATAAGTTACATTCCACCATCCCCAAATGAATCTCTCTAGCACCATTCATTTTCAGACATATAAAAATTCTGAATTTCCAACTCCAACAATAGGAAAAACAATTGATAAAGGTACTTGATTACTTAGATGAGAGTAAATTATATCATATAAACATATTCTCTTACATCAATTTCTAATCTGAAATGTTTTCTATATCATTACTTTTGTACTAATTGCTACAAACCTACCCCTCACTTCTAGATTCAACACAAAATGATGTCTTGTATTTTTATAAAATAAATAAAAACACACCGAACATCATATGCATGAGGGTGTTTTCTAGTAATTATTATCAATAATATAAAAACTATAAAATTAATAATAGTTTTAATATATTTATACAATAAACTATTTATCTTTGCATGAAAAATCACTTTATAAAAAAATTCACCATCTAAATTTCTACATAAACTGTTAAACATTGTATAAAAACTAGGATGACCATTATGGTGTTTTAAAAATATTGAAAATTATTTTATAAAAACACATTAATAATTTATTGGATAAATTTATATAAAATATTATTATTTGATGTATAAAATAATTTTCAAAAATAGTTACCATTTTTTAAAAATTGGGGAGAAATTATTTTAGAAATACTTATTTTAAAACAATTTAAGTCATTTAAATCATATATATATATATATATAATATAATTATAAATATAAAATATTTAAAAATACTTATCATTTTTAAAATACATTTCAATATCAACATTTAAAAATATGTATCATTTTTCAAATAGCTTTAGAAATATATTTGGAAAACTATTCAAGTTCTACTTGGAAATAATTTTAATATAATAATATTTTTATGGATTAATTAATACTTGATGGATCTTATAAAACCTATGTGGACTCATTATATAATCAATTTTAAGACATTGTACCATTGAGGTCATGGTTTCAATCACTATTCTACATCATTTATTTTAATATTTAACTATCAATTTATTATTTAATAAATTTTTTTCTAGAGATAATTCATTCTTATAAAAAACAATCAAATCATTTCTAAGTAACATTTTCATTATTTCTAAGGATAAAAAGAATTTTACATCCCCAATACATTTCCAAAAACTAATTTATCATTAAACCACTTTGGGCTTAGTGAAATACATATTTCAAAAATAATTAATTACAAAAACCTAAACTCATTACAATAAAATCAATTTCATAAATTAAATGGTTAAAATGTGAAATATATACATAGAATATTTTCATATAAAATTGAATGAATTATGTTGGTATAAATGTTCATTTTTTAAATAAAATGAATGATTTTATGAAAAATATATAAATCATATATTTATTCATACGAGGTAGAAATAAATATTACAAAATAGATGGATCATATATATATATATACATTTCATATAAGTTGGTTCTCTACATAATTTTTATAATAATATTCCCATACAAAACAAACCTCCTTTAAATACTTATACTATTTAAAAAATAAATTTAAAAAACAAAAACCATGTCTTTTTGGATATTTATTCCATGATAATTGAAATTTAGAAAACACACTTACATTTTTTTAAAATTGAATTCTTATTTCTTAACATCAAATCATAAACACCCCAAAAAGAGGGACAAAAATTGTTCAGAAGTTCTTTTTTCTTTCATAGAATAAATATAGTTCCTTCTTAGATAGCATGCACCCTTCTACTATATGCGTTCCAGATTAAAGGTTTTATATAGATGATTATACTATTAGAGAAATAAATATTTAATTGAATGCTGGATATAAAAGTATAAATATTAGGTTTTATCAGTTCCAACCATAATTAACATGATAAAACGATTGGAAAACAATGGATGATTTTTAAATTGTAAAATTATAAATTAAATTAATGATGATACCAAATTTGAAGATATACAGATCTTATCAGAAGAAAAAATATATTATTTTTTGATTTTTTATATCTATAAAAAATGATATATATATATATAAATATATATAAATATATTTTTATATTGATTCAATAGGTTCAGAATGATGATATGGAAAAAAAACAATGATAAATCCAAAATCAGATGTAAATCATAATATCATCAATTAAAAAATATATATATTTTATAACCAATAGATATTTTATGGAACAAAATTCTTAGAGATATTTGGATTATATCCATTCATATAATTAATATAATAAAAGATCTACTTACCCAAATAAATTCAAAAATCTTGTAAATACAATTAATAAACCCAAAAATTACACCAGGAAATTGAAGACATGGAATATACAAACACTATTGGGGAAGAAAAAAATCCAAAACCAAAAGAAAAAAATTGTAAATTTTTAATGTTGACTGATGAAAAATTAGAAAATGATGAACATGTATTTAATAATATGAAAATAAGTTGATTTAGTCACTAAAAAACACATACCCCTGTTCTGTATATTTATATATAGGAGAAAGAAGACTCTCAAAGTTCAAAAACCCCTTCCTGGTCAAACCCATTTACTGAATCTCAATCACTCCACCTCTAGAAGCCATATCCAATGGTAGTTATCTCAACTGATCTTGGTGCGACATCTTTCTACCCTTGATTCGAAATCTATGATTGAGGAAATATCCCCTTTACTTTCCACCCAATGAATCCCTAGTTAACCTTTTCCATTTCCAATCAACTTTTTTATTCATTTTCTTTCAATTATATTCATATGTTGATTTTTTAGATATAATTTTACTTATATTATAGTTATAACATAATATTACATGAAACCTATAACTAATAATTTTAAATATAAATTAGTTTATATGAAATTAATTATTCATAATAATTTAAACATAATTCATATAGTAATTATATTCATAAAATTTCTTGTATTTTTATGATAATTGAATATACTTATTTATTTAATGGTATTCAAATTTTGATAAATATAAATAAATATATTTCAGTATAAACACATGTATTTATTATATAATTTATTTTTTCAAAAATAATATTTAATATATTTAATATAAATATTTTTGAATGAAGAGATTAAATATTAAATACTTTTAAAAATTAAAATTAACAACTTATTATTTCAACAAGAGTATTTAACTATATTAAAATAGAATTTATAATTAAAAATTTTATTTCTTTTATTGTAATACTATATTCAAAAAAATATAAAAAAATATATTTAAATATATAACCATAGGTTTTTTTAATAAAAATAAATTTATATAAAGAATATATTAATTTATTTTCATTAATATAAAAAATACTATTTTTTAGCTTTTATATTTTATAATTTTAATAAACTATTAGTTTGATTATAATGAATTTCATAGATTCATAATTTTTTTTGAACTCTATTTGTATTTTAAAATAATAAAAAAATAAATGATTAAGAGAAATTACTATTTAAATTTCTAGGGATTTTGTACTTTTATATATATGATTCAATGTTTTTTACCTAAAATATACATATAATATAAATCAAAAATCAAAAGTCAGAGTGTCATTGGTAGAATTTTTACACAAAACATTAAAATGAAAATAATAATTATATATGTTAATATCAAAAATGGGATCATAAATACCTTTAATCTCCATAATGTATAGGTGAAATCCCAGTAATACCGAGATGAAAGGGGTGAGATAAACATCACAAAAAATTAAGAAGCTTACTAGTCAAGTATAATGTATCAATAAATTGTATAACATGATATAATAAATAAGATGTTGAATATGTACTGAAATTAAAGAATAAAATAATTAACATGGTATCATAAGATAAATACTTCATATGAAAAAAAATGGACATACTCATATGTTATGGGTACCTAGCAAGAAAACATTTCATGGTGGTAAAAATCACATATTGTCTTAGGTTTAATCCATAATCACATGCATTATATATCACGAGAAAAAATGATTTCTCAATTATATAAAGATATCCATGGTGGATAGATCATAACATTTTAATTGGTATTCTTTCAAAAATATGAAATCAATCATAAAAAATAATCAAAAGAATGTCTCATGGAATAAAATAGTTTTCATATTCATACCTAATATAGTAATGAAATGACAATTTTAAGGATCCCAAATTGAATAAGAAATTAAATAATATCACATTTCAAATTTTATTACATAATCAAAGGTATCAAAATATAGATTTCATCTGGGGTAAAAAAATATTAAATTTCTGTTCTAAAAAAGTATTAAGGATTTTAAAACTTCCCTTAAATAATAATTTATTTTATTGATGGAAATTAATAATTGAATTTATTTTTTGTATTATAAAATAAAGAGAAGAGAAATTTTTCATTGTATATATATATGTGATTTATATGTACAAATATTCTAATTAATCTATATCATCAATGTGATTTGGAATGTTGGTTACTGTGATAATGGTCAAAACACTAAGAAGAAGGGTGGTTTAGATTGATTTATTACCATAATACATATATTAAATCAGTATAATTAAAAAAATATATATAATAATTAAAAATTTATAATTAATTTATTGAAGAACAATATTTATATATTTTATTCAATATATTATTTTTTATAAAATATTACAACCCATTTGTTATCATTATTTAATTAATGTTTATCTAATTACAAATTAGTTTTTCATGCATGTTTTCGTTCAAAAGTTTCATCCATTGGTTATTGATCATCATTCCATAATCCCTAAACTTTTATCTATGATATAAATTCCAAATATATTAAATATATAAATATTAGTACAATTCCATAAATTGTAGTGAGATAATAATTAATTACACCATTCATGGTGATGGTAGAATCTACGTACACATGAGAACAGTTTCCTATTTTATGTGTGGACAAACTGAATATTCAAAATAATCTATTGATAATAATAATATAATAATAAATAAAAAATATATCTGTTAATTCTGTTAATATAACCATTCATTAGATTTTTTGATGGAAAAAATAATTACATTGCTTCTTGTGGTGGTAGTCCACTATACAATCAAACAACGGTTTTATTTTCTATTTTATGGAATAATAGATGGACTTATGTGATGAAATTATTTAAATTTCATCAAAAATTATGGATTTTTTGGGGTTTTTATCTTATATTATGTGAATAATATTTTATGGATGTATAAGTATAAAATAAATGAAATTTTTTATAAATAATTTACCTTTTCATCGTGAAACATCCATATCTCTACATTGTGAACAATATTTGACAAGTATTCTAATATAAATTTGATGTATAAATATTTTTTTGGTATTTTATTATTCTAAGTGTCTGGGAATTGATTTACTAAAATACATTTCAACTATGAAAAAATTTGAGAGGAGGCTCCCCGATATATGTTATGAGTGGGTAACACTAAGAATTATATAAAATATAAAATTTTTATATATTATTTATCATGGAAAATGATGTATAGTAATATATTTTCAATATATTATTATTAGGGGTTTAAATAGAATTATAAAATAAAAATTGGGCATGTCTTTTTACCCATATCTCTTTATTTTAACATGCACTAACCCTTATTGAAAATTAATATTGTAATGGTTTTTTTACAATTCGAGGGTCAATATAGTTAATAAAAAGAGAAACACTAAAAATTACCATATTAGACTTATTTTATCATATTCCTATAAAATTGTTGAATATATAATTTTTATTAATTTTAAATTAGTTAATAAAATAGTACTTAATATAAGATAATATTAATGATATATTAGGAACAATTCATTTAATATTATTATGAACACAACATGAATACCATGGAATTAGAATATAAATCACTCACATTACCAATATTTGGTTATTTTTATCTAATAAATTCATGGATGGAAATTATTTATTTTCAAATTCTATTTCTATTATAATTTTAAAAATTATTTATTTTCTTCCTCGTTGATTAAATAATTCTACTACAAAAGAGGAAATTAACTATGCTACAGTCAGCCGTTATCGGTGCTAAAAACATGAGGACTAACTCAACACGGTTAAATATCGAAGGCTTTTATCAATGTATGAGAATGAATGATAAAGGAGTTTTTTAATAGATCTATTAAAAGCACTGATAAAAGACACCATTAATCAGTGCTTTTATGTTGGTCTTATAAAGGGATCTATAATGATTTTGTTTATAAGTGATGTTAATAATTCCTTTATAGGAACTTTAAAATTTAATGATAAAGGATACCTTTATCATAACGCCAAAAAAGAACTGATAAAGAACTCCTTTATCAGCATATTTCGAATCTCTGATGAAGGGGAATACTATAGTGTGATGATACATCACACTATATTTCCAGAAATAGGGCATGTAATTTGTTCTGAAAATATAATACAACACTAGAAATATAATAAAAATTAACAAACTAAGTTACCAATACTACATATAAATGAAATATAATTTAAAAAAATATATAAGAAAAAACATTGTTATAAAGTATATTAGTTGTTTAATTGCTAATATTAATGTCATTTTTTAATAAAAAGGGGCATATAGAGACATACCAGTCACACAATGAATCTAATTGAGGTGTAATTTATTCATTCACATCATAAATGTCATATGGATCATTTTTCAAAATTACAAAAAATATCAAAATTTATTTTCTTAGATTTGAGTATATCTGTTTTTTATTGAAATAAATATGATTTTTGAATAAAATGGTGTACGCAGTGTCATACCCGATCACACTGTGTGTTGGGTTGATTTGTGGATGATTCCTACAATCAGATATGAAATGTGAATTTTTTTTCCAAAAGTTTCAAAAAAATTGAATTTTTTTTCTTATTATTGATAATTTCAACTATTTTTTCCAAAAATATTAATGTACATATTGAATAAAAACATGCACATGTTGTCATATTCATCAGAACATTCATCAAATTGCGGTGTGGTTGATTCCTATAAATCCCAAATTACATATGGTTCTTTTTACTAAATTATGAAAACAATCATATTTTTTTCCCTAGGTTTTGGGTTTACCACTTATTCTTTTTACTAAAATGTCAATTAATACTGCAAATATGTACTTTGATACATATAAGTGGCATCATGTGTGGAGTTTACATGAGACCAATTCATACACATCACAAATAAATATAGAATGATTTTACCAAATTATCAAAACAATCTGAGCATGTTTTCTAGGTTTTCAGTTGGAGACACAATTTTCATTAAAATATCAATCTTAAACTAACAATAGACACTTAGAGTCATACTATTCACACCTTGCATCAGATTGAGTATTGGATCATTCTAGTATATCAATAATGACTTATGGATCATTGTCCTAGAGTATCAAAATAATCCAAATGTGTTTCTTGCATTTTGAGATTTTTAGTTGTTTCTATACAAAAAAAATATCTATTTGGAATAAAAATATGAACATAAAGTCATATGTGTAACAACATTCATCGAATTTAGGTGAATACTATTCATACACATCCCAAATGACTCATGGATCATTGTACTAATGTATCCAAACATTCAGAATATGTTTCTTCATTACTGAGTTTAGCACATGTTTTTTTACAAAAATGTAATTTTAAACTAGAAATACACGTGGAGTCATACTAGTCACACTATGAATTATATATAGTTGTATCTATTTTCTAAACATTCTAAAGGACATATGTTATATTATACTATTTATTGAAATAATGATAATATGTTTCCTCGTTTTTTGGTACACCACATGCGTTTTTTACAGAAATGTCATTTTAAACAAGAAACATGAACTTTTAGTGGTATATGTGGAATCATGTGTGGAATAAACTTGAGACTAGCTCATATTCGACATGATTTAATTATAAATCATTATACTAAATTAAAAAGACAATTCAAACATGTTAGATTAGTTTTCATTGAGTGATAATTTTTGTAACGAAATGTCAATTTTAAATAAATAATGGGTGCATTGAGTCATAATGGTCACAATGTAAATCATATTGAGGTGCAACTAATATCTATATGTCACAAATAACATATGGATAATTTTACTAATGTACCAAAACAAACTAAATGTGCTTGATCAATTTTTAGTATGCAAGTTTTTCACTAAAATTAATGTCTGTTTTGAATAAAAAGACACACTTGGAGTCATACCAGTCACACCATTGGTATAATTGAGATGTGGATGATTTCTACACATCTCATATGAGTAATAAATCATTTTAATAAAGTATAAAAAAAGTAAAAATGTCCAAGGTTGGGAGTATTCCACTTTCTTTTAAATAAAATGTCATTTTATAATGGAAACACACAATTTGAGACATATATGTAGAATCATGTGTGGGTTTGAAATGAGATTATTTCAAATATTTCATTAATGAATTATTAGTCATTTCCACAAATTATCAATAAAATAAGATCATTTTTTCTATATTTTTAGTGACTGACAATTTTTGTATTAAAATATCAATTTTAAATTGATAAGAAACACTTGTAGTCATGTTGGCCACACTGTGGGTTAGATTAAGGTTCGGATGATTAATACATTTCACAAAAGAAATATATATCGATTTTCAAATTTAAAAAAACAAATTGAATTAATTTTATCATTTTTGAGTATATGAGTTGTTTTTTTCATAAAAAATAATTTTAGTTCTGAATAACAAGCCACACTTGGAGTCATTGTAGTAGCTATATGCATCAGATTTGATGTGTGGCTAATTCCTACACATCCTAGATGACTTATAGTTCATCTTCCATAATTATAAAAACCATCATAATTCTTTTATTTGGTATTGAGTACATCACTTTTTTCTACTAAAATGAAATTTTAAACTTGAAACACCCACATTGAGACATATAGGTTGCATCATGTATGGTTATTACATGAAAATAATTTATACTGATAAAAAATCTAGTATGATTTGTTCCCCAAATTATCAAGTCAATCATATTGCGTTTTCTCAATTTTCAGTTAGGGAAATATTTTATTAAAATTTTGATTTTAAACTGATAATGGACACATGGACACATATTGTTCACACCGTGCAACGCATTGAGGTGGACCTGATAGTTACGCCTCAAAACAAAATAATGCTTCATTTTCCTAATGTAACAAAATAACCAAAATGAATTTACCCGGTATTGAGTATGTTAGTGTTTTTCACAAATATTAATGTCAATCTTGAATAAAAATATTCACTTGGTGTAATACCATCTCACCGCACATCATATTGAGGTATAGATGATTTCTACATGTCCTACAAGATATATAGATCATTTATATAATGTATTAAAAAAAATAACGTCTTTCAATATTTTGAGTACTTATACTCTATTGTTTTTTACAAAATAAACCATTTTAAACTATAAACAAACACTTTGAACCATACAGGTAGCATCATGTGTGGGTATAACATGAGAATGACATATAGAGGTCAAAAAGAAACTTTGATTCATATTCCCAAATAATAAAGAAAATACAAGTGTGTTTTCTCAGTTTTAATTGTGTAACACTTATTTATATTAAAATAACAATTTTAAATTGACAATGGACACTTTGACACAAGAACTCCTTGATGACTAAGATATATCAATGATAGTTCTCTAATTATAGTTTTTTAATAAACATGTTAGCTTTAGTGGAAGATTAAACACATAGTTATTCAAATAGATAAGTTGGATTCTATGTCTGTTTGATGATTAGTATTTGTGTATATTTTTCATCAGTAACACTAGTAAACATATTAAACTATCAAACATAGAATGATCTTACATCTGGATTACTAAACTGTATAAAATTACATAAACAAGAGGTTAATAACATTATTTCAATAATTCACCTGAAACACTTGTACAATGGATATTATCTTAAGTCCACATGTTGTGTTCAAATTTAAACAATAAATATAAAAAACATAATTATATGATCCTTATTATACTTCATTTATGTAATGGATCAGACCTCTCTATTCCATTCCTTTTTAGAAATTTGGTTTCAGAGGTGTTCTGGGAGGTCAAGGTGACTAATCCCCAACACCTTTCCAAATTAAAAATTTTGCGAATAATGTTTCCAGTTCTGTGAACAGTGCAATGGTAGACTTATTTGAACAGTGCCAGTGGTATCCTTAGGTGAACAGCAAAACTGTAGCCTTATGTGAATAGTGTAATTGATAGCCTTAGGTGAACAGTATAACGGTATCCATATGTGAACAGTGTTATTGGTGGGCTTATGTGAACGGTTTAATAGAAACCCTATTTGAACAGTGTCCTTGGTAGCCTTATGTTAACAGAGAAATAGTAACCTTATGTAAATAGTGTCATCTGTATCCTTATGTGAACAATACAATGGTAACCTTATGTGAACCGTGTCATTAGTAGCCTTATGTGAATAGTGCAACGGTAGCCTTTTGTGAACAGTGTCATCAATATGATTTTGTGAACAGTGCAATGGTAAACTAAGGTGAACATTGTCATTAGTAGCCATATGTGAATAGTGAAATGGTAACCTTATGTGAATAGTTTCATCAGTAGCCTTATGTGATCATTGCAATGGTAACCTTATGTGAAAAGTTTCATCGGTAGGCTTATGTGAACAGTGAAATGGTAACCTTATGTGAACAGTTTTAATCGGTAGGCTTATGTGAACAGTTCAACGGTAACCATATATAAATAGTGTTTCTAGAAAGGTGAGGTTCAACAGTAGCCTCTATTTACTTTTCCAAATTTTGAGTTCATGAATAGTGTTTCCAGAACTGTGAATTCTAATGGTAGCCTCCATTTTGTTTTCCAAATTTCCAGTTCATGAAAAATGTTTCTAGAATGGTGATGTCCAATAGTAGCCTCTATTTCCATTCCAAATTTTGAGTTTAAGAATAGTGTTTACAGAAAAGTGAGGTCCAATGGTTGCCACTTTTTCCATTGCCAATTTCGGATTTCATGAACAGTGTTTCGGAATGGTGAGGTCCAATAATAGTCTCTTTATCCTTTTCCAAACAATAAGTTTGTGAACATTGTTTCTAGCTTCCTACAGTTCGTCTATTTGACATTTCATTTGACATAAAATGCATTTAACACCACATTTTAAGGACTCTAAAGACGATTCAAATGCCATAACTCCTATATTAATTTTTCTTAAGGCTCGAGATGCTTTTACATGTTCAAACCGTGTGGTTTAATTTAATCATGTTTTAATGGAAAATTCATTGTATCATAAACCGATACTCTATAATATCTCATAAAGGGATGATATATCTTCCTCTCTTGTTCAACTTCCTTATTCTCAGGTGTGAGACACTTAAAACAGCTATTACATCAAGAATGATTTGTGCGATCAATCTTTCTTCCTAGGATTGGTTCCTATCTGTTTTTGGAGCAACAAAGTTGTATCAATCAATCATTGATATACCTTGTGATCTATCTTCATTCATTTTGGTTTATCTCTATTTGTTTCTCCTTTCCCTATTATTTAATGTTATCTCTATGTTCCTAATGGAATTTTATTGGGTTTTGACCAGTGTGGTGGTGTCTTTGCATCCTCGGGTGGATTCAGTTGTCCTGGTGAAGGAGAACGTAACCAATTGTGTGGCTCGTTATAATATAAAGAACGTTATGAACTATTTGATGTAAGGGATTTCTTTATTCTCTTTTCACTTACATGTAAATCTATAGCTACCAGGTTTTATCCAAATGAATGAAAATGGATTTTATATAATAAATATTTGAACCAGATAAATAAATTGAAATTGATTGTATGTTATTGCCTCTTGTTTTTCTAAATAGTGTGATATCTATGCTTTCTCTGTTTATCTTTTCATTCTTGATAGAAATTGGTAATAACATAATGCTATTATTAATTGATAATTTTTTGGATAAGGATAAATTGTCATGTGAATGAATCTGATTACTTTTTTTGCAATATGTTGTTAATCAAATTGATGTAGTAAGCATGTTAAATGAATTTTTGATAGCATATTGTTTAGGATTCCCATAGTTGGAACCATTGAATATTAAATCAGTTAATTCTATATGGATTAAAGAATCGGTTGTTTGATAAAATATAATTCCATGTATGGTTTCTTGTTACCCTCTTGCTTGTTTAATGGATAAGTGCTCAATTTATATGATGTTTGTTTTGCTACTACTTGTGTTGTAATGTCAGGATGGATGGATATTGTTATATGTGGGTGCATGGAACCCTATTGTTTGTGGCATAAGTTACCACCTAGAGTGGCGAGATGCATTGGTTTATGAAATTCGGTGTTAGGGAGGACATTAGGGATGATGAAACGGGTTGGATGTGAATGTTTGGCTTCTTGTTTATTCTTTTTGGTTGTTTATCCTCGTTACTTTTTCCACTTCTCAATGAAGCTAGTTACGAACCCTCCATCGAAAAGGGGGAAATAACGCGTGGGGTATTCCATGTACATTACATGTTTAGCTTCTCAAGGAATAATCGGTCTATGCTCTTGATATAGGTGTAAAATACATGTTGGGTTGTTCATCTTATCACCATGTTGATCCCTCTTATGTTTAGTAGATTAGAATTATTTTTCTAGAATTCCTGGGAATATGGGAAAGTAAAAAAGTTGTTAATAAATGATTGAATAAATTATGTTAACCCAAGGGGATGGAGTTTTCTGGGATGTAATGCTAAGGTTACAATGTATAGGGACAATGGACATTGGGTGTGATGGTATTGAAATATAATATTGAATTGTTAATGGTTAATTAATGTTTAAAGAATTAATTAACATAAAGTGAAAATGACAAAAAGGGAATGAAGAAATGTAATAAATGTCTTTAAATGGTAGTGTGATTATAGGATACCTAGTCTTAGAAGTGGTACACATGATTCACAGACATGTTAGCTGCAGTAGAGTCTAAGATTAGGTAATTTCCATAGTGTGCTTGTGAACTATAGTATATTCTATACTTTTTTTGTTTCTATATGCTACTCTACCCTATCAGTAAGGGAAACTAACATTCTAGTGATTATGAGCCCAATGGAGTGTTTTCCCCAAAAATTTTGTGGTAGGATGGATGGTTGATTGCCCCCATTTTCCCCACTCTCTTCTCTTGGTAGTTACTTGTGCTACTAGGCACAAAAGTTTGTTTTCCCCATATATGTGTGTAGAGGGCTTTCATGGTTTGTTTTTCTTCACAATCATATATTCTGGATATAGTTTCATATGGACTAATATAGGTGTAACATTTATAGGATATGATATCTTGAGGATCCTTACTTGATGTATGAGCTATAATATCTTGAGGGTTAATAATCGACGTATGTTACACTTTATGTGAGGTGTGGTGGATCCCAAAAAATACAAGGTTACATTTCATAAGTGGATGTGGGGGTTTTGTTGAACGAGGTGCTTGTTGTGGTGCTTTCCCTATGTTTATATGGGTAGGACTTTTGGAGAGAGATGCTTAGGACATGCGAAGTTGGGGAAAACCCGAAAACTAGTGGGGATGTAAAAGTGGGGTACCCTTGATATAATTTATTATATTATATAATCATGCATTTGATACATGGTGAGAGTATCCATGGTGAGGCTGGGAACTTAGTATACCTATTTAGGTGACAAGTTAGTTTCACATGTTGTTCACTGTGCTTTAGCATGATTTCATTACTTTTGAACGAGAGGCTCCATTGAGGATCCTATTGAGTATGATGTTATACTCACTAGATGTATATATAAACTATTTTTAAGGTCACTTGGAGTAGGTTTAAGATCTAGATGGATTTTACTAGCATAGGGTTTGAAGGAATAGTTCGAGCTTGTGGTTGTTGTTGGTTTTACATTCCTTTGGTACTTTCAGTTATCCCTTTTAGTTGAAGTAGTTTTTAATGAAATTAAATATGTGCCCTTGGGATTTAATTTCTATTGTATTCAATGTTGTAGTTGGTTGGTCTCTATTTTATCTCTCTCTTTTTTCATGTCTTCTCTTAGAGGGTAATGCCTCCCATCTGTCTGTTTATTATACCCTCGGTGCTAGTCCCCAACCAAGGGCCTACTAGAGGTGGGACTTGGGGATCATTGTCCCCCTTCTCACATTGTCAGCCTAGGAGGTGTAAACTTTGTGGCGAGAGGTCATGAAATAGTGGTATAAAAGGTCTGGTAGAGGGATAGGATGGAGTTTAGTGTTAGGCATAGGCGAGGTTCAATGGGTTGGTAGGGAAATTGGTGTTTAGCCCCCCACCCCCCCATGATCTACTGTACGGACCTTTAAATATACAATTTTTATTAATTGAGGTTATACTAGTTGTAGGTTAGAGAACTAGTAGAGGATCTTTCACCATTCTTCTTTGTGCTTGTGTTTGAATGGTTATAACATGGGATTGGTTAACCTAAAATTAATAAATGAGAAAAATGAATTAATTAATGTCAATTCTTTTATATTACATGTCTTAGAGCTCTAACAATTTTTTATTTTATAGTTATGGATCAAGGTTGGTGTAATCATCATGATCACAAATATGATGTCCAACGGGCTGTGCTAGCATATCACCGTGGGATAGAGGATGGCGATGATGACACATGGAGGATGACACCCCGACAGTTCCAGCGCTAGAGTTTTCAGAAGTACGAGGTGTCCATTTCAGATGCAGTCATGAAATACTGGTTGGAGGAGGTCGAGATAGGATTTAGTTCGATCCATTCATGATAGGAGCACTGGTTGTCTATGGTTGCGATGATGCTTGGTGGAGCAGTAAGGAAGTGGTGGTTCTTGTTTCTCGGGGATCACGACGATTCAATGATCTCATGGGAGGAGTTGTGAGACAAGTTTAGAGTCAAGTTTGTTTCTTCGATCATGAAGGTGTCTAGTCACCAAGAGCTTCATAACCATCAATTGGGGATCTCTATTTTACGATATTTTGGAATCTATTTTAGGATCCTTTTAAAATATGCTTCGGACTTGTTGCCGGATGAAGAGGCCAGGGCAAGGAATTTCAAGGAGGCTTTACATCCAGATATTCAATCTCAGGCCACCCCATTTATGATAAGGATATATCATGAGGTGTTGGAAAGGGTAGAATCCATCGAGAATACATTGTATAGAACTAGATCATCATGATAGGGGAGTCTTCGTGATTCCTCATGAAGCAAATCTCTAGTTCGGGGTTCCTGGTTTTTAGGGCAGAAGAGTTTCCGTTCAGCCGTGGGTAGGTCCTAGCCCTCAAGATTTCATTTCCCAGGGGAGGCGGCTCCCAAGCCTATGCTAAGGGAACAAAATCATGTTTTTACTATGGTGTTCAACAGCATCAGTAGCGAGGGTTCCAGACCTTTCATAGCAGCCATCTTGCACTAGGGGTTCTCTTCCAGGTTCCTCCATTAAGGTAGTATCAACCGTGGAAGGGGGAAAGGGTTTCACCAACATTAGATCAGAAGAGGGTGGATGGGGTAGGAAAAGGAAAGCCTTGTGATGCTCCTTGTCCTCATATAGCAGAGTGTGGTCATGGTAGAGGTCTTTATGAGGGTCAGAGAGGTCGTGGAGAAGGTCTTTCTCATCTTCATGCTCTAGCGAAGACTACTCTAGGAGAGACAAATGTTGTTCTAGGTAAACATTTCTTATTCACTACCTTGATGTATGACTTTTTTGATACATGAGGGACACAATCATTCATACCACATACCCTTTTCCATGATTTGGTACTTGAAGATGACGAGCTTCTATTTCCCTTGGCATTGACTATGCCTGTTTGAGGTCAATCTGACATGTTTGAAGTTTGTAGAGACTGTGAGATAGTGCTGGGGAAGTGCCACTATTGGGTAGATTTCCAATGTTTATGGATACATCCATATGATTTCATCCATAGCATGGATTGGTTATATTCGGTGCAGGATATCGTGGATAGCTTCAGGAGGAAGGTGGTGTTTTTCAATGCAGACTGAGAGCTAGCTGTGTTTGTTGGCAAGAGTGACACTCGGATGGGTCAGAGGCGTGTTCTGTCCTTATCATCCATGATGGCTGAGCTGAGGCTGATCTTTTCATAGGATGAGAACATGGAATTTTATAGAGTAAGATAATCGTACCCCAATGTTTTTTCAAAAGTTGATGTTTCATTATCCTATCTAAGGGAGATCGAGTTTGGGATCGAGCTACAACTAGAAGCGTCACCTATCTCGATGTCTCTATATAAGATGGCCCCTTTTGAGTTACGAGAGAAACATATATATCTTGATGGTCCGTTACAGTGCAGTTGTGTTTGGCCGAGTGTGTCTCTGTGGGGCCCATCAATTTTCTTTTTTAGGAAGGCTAAAGGTAGTTTGAATTTGTGTATGGATTATCATTTCCAAAACAATGTGACAGTGAAGCATCTATATCATCATTCGTGGACAGATGGTTTATTTGATCAACTAAATGGTTCATTTAGGTTTTCAAAAATCGAATTTTGGTTAGGATATCATCATATGCATGAAGGGGATGAGGATATCTTGAAGAATACTTTTTGTTGTCGCCATGGGAATTACGAGTTCGTTGTAATGTTTTTCGCTATAATGAATGCACCAGTTGTGTTCATGGGATTGATGAAATTTGTGTTCCATGAGTTCCTGAATATGTTCGTGGTGGTTTTCATTGACGACATCCTTGTGTACACAATGTTTGAGGAGGAGCATGCGGAGAATATGCACACCATTTTGGATGTTCTTCGTCAACAGTAGATGTTTGGGATTTTTTTCGAAGTGTGAGTTTTGGGCTCGAGAAATCCATTCCATGGGCATGTTGTGTCTCAGCAAGGAGTAGATGTGGAACCATTGAAGATAAAAGAAACTGTTTCTTGGTAATCCCCCAAGGCAATGGAAGATGTGTGATTTTTCATTGGTCTTCCAAGCTACTACAAGTGGTTCACAATTTATTTCTATCGGGTTGGGACTCCTCTAACAACATTGACCAGAAAAGACCAGGCGTTGTTTTGTGATCAGTTTCATGCAGCTTTCAAGTATATGAAGGGGAAGTTAGTAAGTGCTCTAGTTCATTGCCTTCTAGTAGAGGAAGTTCAGTTGGATGTTTACTATGATTCTTTGCATCTGAGGTTAGGATGTGTTTTGATGCAGTAGAGATCAGTCGTTTCTTATGGGTCTTGGAAGTTGCATCCATGTGAAATAAACTATGCCACCCAGGATCATGAGTTGGCGGTAGTTGTGTTTTCATTGAACATTTGGAGGCATTACCTCATTGGTAAGTGCTTTGAGGTTTTCAACAATCATAAGAGCCTGAGGTACATTTTCTCCTAGCGTGACATAAAATTTCAACAACATTGGTTGAAGGAAATCTTACAAGAATAAGACATTGAAATATCATATACCCCTGGAAAGGGGACTGTTGTAGTAGATGTGCTGAGTTGAATGTCGCATAGTGATGCAATGCATGAATCTTGTGATTCTCATAGAGTTATGGAAGAAATTTTATCATTATATGACTATATGGGAGAATATGGGGGTAGAGGTTGTCTTTTCCAAATGAGGTTGTATTCATCTCTGGTGTAACAGGTGGAAGAGTCCCATTTGGTAGATCTAGAGGTCTTGGTCTAGATAGACCATGTTGTTTGTGGCTTGGCCCCTGATGGCTGGTTTGAGGATGAACAACATCGAGTATTGTATATTGGAAGGATATTTTTTCCTATTACGATGTCTGATATGGTTCTCAAAGAGTTCTATAGTTCTCTTTTAGAGGTGCATCCTGTCGTGCGAAAGATTTACCGAGCCTAGAATATCCAGTTTTGGTGGCCTTGGCTGAAGCATGTAGTTGGTGGGTTTGTGTATCGATGTTTAGACTACCAGAAGGTGAAGGTTGAACACCATGTTCCTGGTTGCCTTCTCCAACCATTAGATGTACCTTAGTGGAAGTGGGAGGACATCTCAATGGACATTTTTACGGGTTTACATCGAGTATAGGGAGGAAATAACGCTATTTGAGTGTAGTGGGTCATTTAACTAAATCATGCCACATCATATCAATCAAGGTGTCAAGATCAATGGAAATTTTTTTGAGGAACTATCCGGAGGAGAAGGTGATACTTCATGGGGTCATAAGGATGATCATTTCCAATAGAGATCCTTATTTTACCTATGGGGTGTGCAGTGGTCTCTAGCATGCTTTCCATTCTTAACTATTCCTTAACACTTCTTTTCATCCTCATACGGATGGTCTGACAGAGCGGATCACCCAAAATCTTGAAGACATGGTACACTCTTATGTCTTGGATTTTGGAGCTTTTTGGATGAGGAACATACCCTTTTGAAGTTTGCTTTCAACAATATTTTTCACTCCACCATTGGTATGGTACCTTTAATGTCTTTTATTTCTAGCCTTGTCATTCTATATTATGCTAGATTGGGTTTGGAGAGTCATAAATTCTCAAACTAAGACTATGGCTGAATACAACAGATATTGTTTAGGTGATTTGGGAGAGGATAAACAAAGTTCTGGGTTTTCAGAAATCATATATCGATCAAAGTATGGGACCCTTAGAGTTTTATGTCCGGGATCACATGTCTTTTATGGTGACTCCTCATCATGGGAAGTGATGGTTTGGTTGTGGGAGTAAGATTTCTCCCTGGTTTATTGGGCATTTTAAGGTGTTAGCTTGTGTTGGATTTGTGGTGTATCGAGTAGCACTTCCCCCGCAGATAATCCAGATACACGATGTTTTCCAAGTATCACTGCATCATCATTATCTTTACGATGACTCACACATCATAGATTGGGTAGATATCGATGTTGATGATGATGCAACCATTGAAGAGCGACCTGTTGAGATCCAAGACCACAATGAAAAGGTGTTTCACGGGCGTTCTTGACCCTTGGTACATGTCTTGTGGTGACATGGTGGCGTGGAGGAGATTACCTGTGAACATGAGTCACATATATGTTCTCAGTACCTAGATTTGTTTTATTTTTATCTGTATTTATGTAACGACCATCGCTTTGTGGTTGTAGACTATTAATTTATATGAGATATATTTCATTGGTTTCTTCTTGTGCCATGCACTCTTTGGAGAGGTATCTCGATGGGTGGATGTTCGAAATTCAATTATATTTCCTTTTAGTATAGATTTGAATTCTAGGGGATGAGAAAGTTTTGTGAGGTATTTGATGTAATGTCTCAGACCTCTCTGGTCCCTTCCTTTGTGAAAATATGGTGTCTGAGGTGTTCTAGGAGATCAAGGTAACTTATCCCTAAAACAATGAGAAATTTCCAGTTCTGTGAACAGTGTTTCCAGTTCTATGTATAGTGAAACAATACCCTTATTTGAACAGTGTGATTGGTAGCCTTAGGTGAATAGTGCAACAGTAGAATTATGTGAACAGTGTCATCAATGGGCTTCTGTGAACAGTGCTACGGTAACCTTCTATGAACAGTGCAATAATAGTCTTATGTGAACAATGTAATATGCAGCCTTAGCTGAATAGTACAATGGTAGCCTTATGTGAACAATGTCATTTGTAGGCTTGTGTGAACAGTGCAATGGTAGCCTTTTGTGAAAAGTGTAATCGATAGAATTATGTGAAAATCTCAATGGTAACTTAATGTGTACAATGTCATCGGTAACCTTATGGGAACATTGCAATGGTAACCTTATGTGAAGAGTGTCATTGGTAGCCTTAGGTGAATAATGAAAAGGAAGACTTATGTGAACAGTGTCATGCTTAGGATTATGTGAAAAGTGCAACGGTAACATTATGTGAACAGTGTCATTGGAAACCATATGTGAACAATGAAATAATAACATTATGTGAACATTGTCATTTGTTGCCTTATGTGAACAATAAAATGTAAACCTTATGTGAACAATGTCATCTATAGCCATATGTGAACAGTGAAATAGTTACCTTATATGAACAATGTCATCGGTGGTCTTTTGTGAACAGTGCAACAGTATCCTTTTATGAACAATGATTCTAGACTGGTGAGGTTCAACAGTAGCCTCTATTTCCATTCCCAAATTTTTTTTCATGAACATTGTTTTTAGAATGGTGAGGTCCAACAGTAGAATCTATTTAATTTTCGAAATATTTATTTCATGAATAGTGTTTCTAGAATGGTCAGGTCTAATGGTAGCCTCTATATCCTTTTCCAAATTTTGAGTTAATGAAATTTGTTTCTAGAATGGTGAGGTACAATGGTAGCTTTTTTTCCTTTAAAATGTTTTGATTTCATGAATAGTGTTTCCAGACTAATGATATCCAATGGTAGCCACTTCTTCCTTTTCCAAAATTCACGTTCGTGAACATTCCTTCCAACATCCTACAGTTTCACCCATTTGACATTTCCATTGACATAAAATTTATTTATAGCCTCATTTTGAGGACTCTATGGCCAATTAAAATGGATTAATTCCTATATTAATTTTTTCTAAAGCTCGTGATGATTTTACTTGGTCAAACCACGTGGTTTAATGTGATCCTCTTTTAATGGAAAATCAATCATATCTTAAACCACTTATCAGTATAATCATCTAAAGGGACAATATATCTTCCTATCAAGTTCATCCTCATTTTTCTCATGTGTGAGACACTCAAACCTTCCATTCCTTACTGGAGGAGTTATGGGATCCAACATCCCTCTGTGGATTAGTTCCCCTCTGTTTTTTGATGCAATCAAGCAGTATCGATTAATCTTCGATATAAGGTATGATATACCATCACTCTTTTGTTTTTATCTCCTTCTATTTCTCCATACATATTTAGATAATTCTATCTTCATGTTACTAATGGAATTTTATTTAGTGTTGACCATTGTGGTGGTGTCACTACATCCTCCGGTGGATACAGTTGTCACGGGGGGATGAGATCGTAACCCGTTTTGTGGATCATTCTTTTATAACGAACATCAAGAACCATTTGATGTAGGGGGTTCATTTCTTATCCTTCCATTTACTTGTTACTTTATGGTTAGCATGTTTTATCATAATAGATGACAATGAAATTTATATAATAAATATTTGAACCAGATAAATAAATTTATATCGATCGTATTTTATTACCTCTTGTTTTGCTAGATAGTGTTATATCTATGCTTTCTTTTTTAGATTTTTGTTCATTATGGAAATTAGTAAAGAACCTAAATACATAATTAATTTATAATTATCTTGTTAAATATAGTAGGAATTTAAATGAATTATATCTTTGTTTTTTGTAATTTGATGCAAATCAAATTGATGCAGTAAGCATGTTTAATGACATTGTGATAGCTTACTATTTCAGTTTCCCATAGTTGAAAACAGAGAATAGAAAACTGGTTAATTCAAAATGAATTAATGAACTCGTTATTTGATAAAAGATAATTCCATATAGGGTTCACAGTTACCATCTTACTTGTTTAATTGTCCAGATCCAAATTGTTATGATTTGTGTTTTGATGCTACTTGTGTTGTGACGAGTGCCTTGATGGATATTCTGATATGTGGGGGCACAAAGGACTATTGGTTGTGGCAGTAGTTGATGCCTCTAGTGGCTAGATGCATAATTTTGTGCATGTGGGTGTCGAGGAAGACACTGGGGTTGATGAAACATGTTGGATGTGTATTTTTTGGATGCTTGCAGATTCTTGTTGTTTGATTATCCTCTTTAAATTCCCCACTGCTCAAGGTAGCTAGTTATTTACCATCCTTCCAAAAAGAGTTGATGACACGTGGGGCATGCCACATGTTTTTTGTGTTTAAATTGTCAATGGAGGATGGGTATATTCTTATGGTATAGGTAGCAATGGATTGATGGGTAGTTCATCTACTCACCGAGTTGAGCCCCCTTGTGATTTGTAGGTTAGATTTTTTTCTATAATTCCAAGGAAAATAGTAATGTAATAATTTTGTTAATAAATGATTCAATATACGATGTTATCCTATGTGTTTGGAGCATACTAGTACGTAATGCTGAGGTTACAATTTAAAGGGACAATGGACTTTGGGTGTGATGCCAATGAAATATAATGTCGATTTTAATGGTTAATTAATGTTTAAAGAACTAATTAAGGTATAGTGCAACTGATTAAATGGGAATAATGAAATTTAATAAATATATTTAAAAGGTTTTGTGCATATAAGATACCTAGTCTTAAAAGTGGAATCTGGGAGTCTGAGAGATGTTACCTGCAATAGAGTCTAAGACTAGTTTATGCCCACAGTGAGGTTGTGAGATATAGTATATTTTGTACTTTTTGTGTTTCTATATGCTACTCCACCCTGTCAGTTATGGAAACTGACACCCCAGGGATTCTAAGCCCTGGGGTGTGTTTTCCCCCACATTATAGTGAGAGGATTAATTGCAAATTCCCCCCCTATGGCCCCTATCACTTTTCGTGGATGTTACTTGTGTTGGTAGTAACACCAGTTAGTTTTTCCCATATATTTGTGTAGAGGGTGGTTATGGATTGTGGTTGTTCACAAAAAAATATTCTGGATATAGTATCCTATGGACTAATCTAGGTGTAATGTGTATAGGTAATGATGTTTATAGGATCCTTACTCGGTGTATGCAATATAATGGCTTGAGGATGAATACACAACGTATGATACATATTCTGTAAACTGTGGTGTATCCTAGAAACTATAGGGTTACTCTTCTTATGTGGATGTGGTGGTTTTGTTGCATGAGGTTCATATTGTGGTGCATCACCTATGTTTCTGTGGGATAGACTTTTTGGAGAGAGATGCTTAGGACATGCGACATTGGAAAAAAGCAGAAAACCATTAGGGAAGTACAAGCGGGTTACCCTTGATAATATATATTATATTATATACTCATTAATGAAATATATATGGAGAGTTTCCATGTTGAGGCTAGGAATATTGTATACATGGTTAGGTAATGTGTTAGTTTCACTTGCTGTTCATTATTCTTTAGCATTCATTATTTACTTTTTCATGAGAGGCTCGGGGTGGGATCCTACTAAGTATACTGTTATACTCACCTGATGTATATATAAAGTATTTTTAGGTCTCTTGTAGTAATTTTGAGATCCAGCTTGGTTATAATAGCTTATGGGTTTTGGAAGCTATTTGGGCTTGTAGATGCAGATGTTTTTACTTTCCTTTCATACTTATAGTTTTCCCTTTCAGTTGTAGTATTTTTTCCATGACATTATATATGTGCACATGGGATTTATTTAATACTACATTTTGAGTAGTTGTTGGTTTCTATATTTCTTATATCTCTCTTAAGCATGTGTTCTCTTAGAGGATAATGCCTCCCATCTATGTGTTTATTATACCCATAGTGCTAGTCGCTAACCCAAGGCCTACTGGAGGCAGGACACGTGGGTCATTATCCACCTTCTCACATTACCAACCTAAGAGGAGTACTCATTGTGGGGATGAAGTTAGGGAAATTACCCTATAATTTTAAATTTCTCTAGATATCACTTTGTCTCCTCTTTCACATTAGTCACCACATTGGTCTTTACATCTACCTCCTCTTCCCCATGAGTCTTTGACCTAGACTCTACCTCGACCTGTGCCTCCTCTTCAACCTCCTCCTCCATGAATTACCCAAAATTTTATTATTTTAATTTCATTACATCAAAAAATATTTAGTTTTTCTATTATGATTCTCCTTGTGAAATAGATAAAAAAATATATAAGCATTTGGATGGTAATTTTACATAGACCAAATATATTTCGAAGGTCATAACTCATAGAAGATGAAATATATAGTAGTTAATTACATAAAGTTTTTGTCGGTGTACATTCTGAAAAAAATAAAACTTCCCACTCATCTCTAGACAAATTAATATATTATCCTGAGTATGTAGGTTTTCTGTAATCTTCATTGTACTGAGAAAATATAGGAAAAATATTATTCTGAAATGTATTTCTGGAATTTTTAATTACCTTTAGAAATTATCTTATGTGGTACACTTCTCTCTTAATTAATTTATAATTTATCTCATATATTTGAACACATAATATCGAACATAGATTTAATTATATTGCTTCAGACACTTCAAAAATATTAACCATAGTATGTAAAATATTTTGAAATTTTTTCAAAGATAAATATTTCTATATATACCTTAATTTGTTCAATTTTTTGTAATTTACATGCATTATCCATTAAGTAACCCTCTTGTTTCCATGATCAAGCCTATATTCAGTGACCTACCTATTATAACAAATTTAATGTTAAAATAACAACATAACATATAAATTTATTTTTGTCCATAAAATGTTGATTTTATGTTATTATATATACAGAATACAGAAAATAAAATTCAATTGGTTTGATATCCATTTATTGAATCCAAAAAATAAATATTTAGGGTTTCAAAATTTAATGTTATTAGTATCTAGTGCGCCCTTAAAAATCAATTATGTAATGAAAAAAATGAAAAATATATTTTATGTGATTATATTGTAGTGTTTTAATTTTATGTTTCATGCATCAAAAAGAGTCTTTCATCTGATGACACTTTATTAAATGCTTTGAGTAACTCAGATTTTACCAATAAACTGTTTTCTTATCATAAGTAATCTCAACTGTTGAAAGGATATAGGGATTATGAAATCCAAATCATGCTTCTCTAGATATTAGATATATATTGTTATTATATAAAAACTATAAAAAATATAAATAGTTATCTAATTTAATTGTCAACTTATTTCACTATTTTTATAGATGAATCATGAAAGTTTACTTTATTTATGTATTCACAACTGAGATGCCCAACCATCCTTTCTTTAGAATCTGATTTATGGTCTCGATAAAAAAAATTCTATCAATGAATCCTTATATATATATATTCTTCATATTCGATTTAATATATAGTTTTATATTCAAACTTGATGTTTTTATGACTTTTTAATGATAATAAATGATTCTATGGATCTGGCAGAGAAAAGTTATGTTTCGAATGGTTTTTTTGTTTTCTTTGTCAATTCTCTATATTTTATTGATTTGACCTTCCATTTAACCTCCAATTTATCCATATGTAATATCATAACTCATTTAATAACTTTTATCATGAAAAATTAGAATTTGTTCATATGAAAAAATTTGTTAAAGAGGTACCTCATGTACTTTATAATATTAGATATGCATTCTATAGAAGCTCTAACATCATCATTTCACATTGTAATATTTGGATCATAAAGTAGAACATAAAACATAGCAAATATATCTAGAGAAACCTTAATCCCGAATCTCATGTTATCTTTTTCGAGGTTTTAATTGTGTATAGTGTATTATAGTATATTATACACTTTACTAATAACAACGCAAAGATGTGTGGGTGTTGAGAGATAAAAATCATATACAACAATACCGAGTAGAATTTTAGTAATTTAATTATATCTAATGTTGTATGATTCAAATTTAATAGAATGTCAATAAAAAAAATAGATTACACATGGTAATTTATTCTATTGGGGAATTTATAGCCTCAAATTATATGTGATAATTTGGATCATATTTTGATGTTTTATCCGCCATGGTTTTTCATTGATATATTATTATACATTGATCTGCAAAACCAGACCACAAAAAAATATCTACAGTGAGTCTATTTGTATCTTCAATCATATCACCATATTATATATATCTTAATGTGGTTTTATATTCTAGAAATATATATTAGAAGAGTCTCCATAACATAATCCTCTAACAAGACTATATTGAATAAGCCACATCAATAACAATGAAAGTATATTATCTTTTGGTATGGTCATTGTCGATTATTATAACCAAAAAATATATACATAATATATACATAATTAGACATTTTTATGTAATATTGTTATTAATAATAAAAAATTAAAACTAAGACATTCATACACATTCTTCCTCTACTATTTTGGTATTTTCATCAATGAATTTACCCTCCTTACTTATCGGAGTCTCCTTCTATAACACATAACATGAGATGAAAAGGGATTTAGATATTGATTCATCAAATATTAATATAAAAAATGGAATATATGGTGATTCATATAACATTTTATCTTTTTATTATTAAATTAAAAAACCTGGAAAATTTTAACAAATGAAGTGTACCCCATTTTTACTTTGTGATTGCGGTATGTTGGTTTAAATGAACATTCATTATTTTCATCACCCCATTTCTGTATCATAAATTATAAATTTTTCAGTCATGTGGAATAAAATAAATTTTTTAAAAAATAAATGACTAAATAAAATTCACCTAAACTGTTTTAACGTTGTTAAGATTCTAGAGGGTAGTCCATTTTTTCTTCAATATAATTTGTGAAAAACTAATTGGTGGGTGGGGCATTATTTTTCCATCATTATCCCAAAGATTTAACATCGTAACAATAGTCCGAAAGAATCTATGGGAATTTAAATTATCCATTTATAAAAAATTATTACTAAAATATTCTAAAATAAATGAACCCTATTATGAATAATGAAAATTAAATCAATGTTTCATTATATAATTTTTCCAAAAAAAAGAGAGAAGTGATATTTTAACATTATAGATATATCATTCCGAATGTTACATTTCATTATAGGTTCGATGTGGAACTATAAATAAATATAAATTAGTACATTAATAATATATGTGACCCCATTTTATCAAATGTACACTAACTTCTTGGGGGTAAATAGGTTCGCAATATAGATTCCAACCGACCACAAAATTTATAACCTCACAACATTTATTGGTAATTTTATTCACCATTTTCATTTTTTGTCATTATTTATTTTTTCCATAAATGTGTTTTGGATCTAAATATAATTCCATAGTTTCATCATCAACATTTCATTATTCTTGTTAACTGGTAACATCATAATGTACCAAAGACATTGTCTACATCAATAGTCGATCATTTAGTTTTTCTTGAATACATTAATACAATACAGTTTATGCATAAAGTACACATTTTCATTCATCTTTCATAAAAATATTACAATGTTAAAATGAGATATAATACATCAATGAAAAATTATTACTAAACTTTCAATCCTTTAGTTAATCCATCCCCAAATTCATTAATTACTTCTATAATATGATGATGGTTTGAATCCCTTTTTCATACTAGCCTTCCTAATATCAATGTGGTTTCCAAGTTACATGATGGCATAACTCTCTAATAGTTGATATTTTATTTTTATTTTTTATATCTATCTCAAATGTTTTTTTGAAATACACCTATGTTTCATGAAATAATGTAACAAAACGTAATCCCATACTAGGTACTGCTCATCATTTTGGATGACTAATGCTCATTATAGTTCACACAACATAAAATAGTTGGTGGATGATTCTAAAGAAACAAAATGAAATAATAACTATGTGAATGACGTGTTTCCATAATGGTTCAAAATAAAACTAAATGCAATTTTAATTATGGATTTATCATATTACATTTCTAAATTGAATGAAATAACTATAAAAACTACCTAAATTCCATTCACAATCATTTACTTGCACTCACAAACATTTATTATTTTCCACTTCCTAAAAAATATTTATTTTTTGGGATTTATTTGATTTGATACATGATTGTGGTGGTATTGATATGAGGTAGAAGGGTTATCTTGAAAACCGAAAATTACTCCACGATGCGAAGAGAAATTATTCAAATGATGATGATGAAAATTGAGCTAGATATATATGCTAATTTAGAGAGGAATATATTCGAGAGTCAAATTTGATCTATTTTCAAATTTATCAACGTTAAAGGGGAAGATAATTAGAATATGTATTTGGTGTGTATTGTTTTCACACAAAAAAATCAACATGTGTATTTTCATGAGATCATTCATCATAGTAGTATTCTTATCCAAGTATACTTAACTATGGAGTTTTAATAGGATCTAATGTAAAGTTGCTTAAAATAAAATTAAATTTTTATTAAATTTTTTCATAATTATCTCTATGAGTCATATTAGAAAACACATATGAAGAGTCCCAAAAAATTCATTAACTATGATTTGATTAATTTTTTAGTGTAATTTTTTTTGTTCTTAGGATAGAGAAAATAAGGAGGAAAAATGCTGAATGAGTTGATGAATGAGTTGGGAGATGTTGAATTTTAATCCATGGCGGTGGTTTTCATGAAGATTAATGAATAAAATTTGAGTAGGTGGTATGCCATCAAAGACCATTGGAACCACATTGATGGGAGGAATGATATTATGAAATATGGAATACATCCCATCATCGTTAGATAGAATTAAATAATGTTTTTGATGATATATTAAATAATTGTAATGAAGGAAAGTTGTACTACTACATTGATGTGTTATATCTTTGTTCAAGAATGTAACATGTTTTATGAAATATGGTTTCAATTTTTTACTTTTATGAATGGTGTGTATTGTACTGTATATATAACATGTCTATATGAATCCTTATTTACACTACCTTATTTTTGAAACCCATGGTATTTTTTTAATGTTATTTGTGTTGCTTATGACTATTATGTCTTGTATGATTCCTTCACAACATCAGATGGAGATGTAATTCATAGTGGTCTTGTATGAATCCGAAATAAGTTTACAATGGTGAGGATGAATTGTGAAGTTATAGGTATGTGACAAATAGTTATATTTTGGTTCCCATGATATTTAAATAATTTTGATCACATGTGGTTCCCTAGAGGGATTATGCACCTGGATACCACTAGAGAAAAGAAAGTATGATGAAATATAGTTAACCATATCATTAAAAAGTGTAATTTTATGTTGAGGTAATGACATATCAACATATAAATTAATAATAAAACACATTTGATGATCCCCCACTTTGGGATTTGGTATTTTTTTAAATAATTCTCTAGTTTCTATTTGACATGACTTCTTAATAAGACTATAAAATAATTAATCATAATTTATGACTACAAATTTTAATTGTTCATTCCATCGATAATTTTACACTATTTTTAAAACCTACATGAAGATGTCAGTTTTTTTGAAGATAATAAAAACATTGACTTATTATGTAAGATGAAAATGAATCTCTATGAGATGAATTAGGCATTGAGATAGTGGAATCATAATTTCAATGATTTAATGACTAAGAAAGGTATCACATAGTGAAATTCTAATAGTAATTTGAGAATTGTGTTCTCTAGGTGAGGTTATGGTTAGAAATGGATTTGAGGAGAATTTTTCGTTCCAATATATCATTGTCGGTTTTATTTGAATTATATGCGAATATTAAATATGGGAAGTGGTTTTAGGTGGAGGGGGACTTAGAATTCCAATGGCTTTAACTAGACTATCTGGATGGGGTTTTCATTTTCCATATGGTACTCCATCCATAGAGAGTCTTCTTACTCTAACTTCTACAAAACATTTTATAATTCCTCTTGAATGTCAATATCCACTATGACTAGTAGCATTGTTCCAATTGATTCCTCAATTTGTATCACTCTTAGAATGAAAACTTTGATCGGTTGGAGATTTCATTGAATGAGATGGATTGTTAATAGGGGATTTAGGATTATTGGACCATTATTGGGACATAAGTCCCTCCATAATAATTGTTCTGATCTTCTCTTGAATAGTTAGAGAAGGATCGTCAGAACAAAATGAAGATGATGTGTACATTGTGGACTAAATTTTAGGAACATAGAGGATAAAAAAATAAATAAAATATTAAAATGTTTATATATCTAGTTTAGTTAGATTAATGTGAGAAGAAGACACATGAGATGCTATAAAATGAGCTAAAAAATTATTATATTTTTCTTATTTTTCTATTTTATAGTTTGCTAGAAGATTTTAGAAACTTGGTTTTTATGTTTCCAGCCCAATGTAAAGCATGTAGGGAAAATCTATTTTATTTAACCAATACAAGTTCGTACACATATTTTAACTAACATTACCATATAAAATCAACATTATCTGTCTTGGAATCCATTTTCTATTGAGGATAACGATGAAATAGAACTAATATTTTTATTTAAATGGTGGCTAGATGAGATGTGGTGTTTATCATGGTTATGAATAATACAAAAATGAAAAAAATCAAACCCAAAAAATCAAACAACATTATAGGAAAAGTTGATAAAAACATACATTTGATTATATTCTTAAATCATCTGTGGGAACATAGAGGGGTTATACCGATATGATGTGAGTTCTAAGAGATTTTTAGAATCATGAGTGACTGAGTTTCAACTAGGAATCTTGGAAATAGATCGGGGAAACATTACCAGCACTATAAAAAATCACTGATAAGGATCCCTTTTATCCATGATTACTTGATTGGAACTAATAAAAGTGATATTTATCAGTTATCTTTTGTGCTGATATAAGATATCCTTATCGGTGCTACATTATTAAGAATGATTCAGTTTTTTTTTGAAAACACTTATCTATTGCTGATAAAGATTAATCTATAGCAGTACTAAACATGAAAAATTTAATATTCATTTTATCACTACTAAAACATTATCATGGATAATGAATTTATATAAATAATTATTTAAATAAAATTATTACAATTTTAAATTTACATATATATATATATATATTCATATTTTTATAAATACATATTTGAATATTAATATTTATTTTTTATAATATTTATTAATATATATAATTAAAAATATTTAAATATTCATTTTTAAATATAGTAATTTAATAATATATATTTAACATTATTAGTGGATATATAATAATAATTACAAGCATTTTATATAAGAGAAATATTTAATTATTCAAATTGAGTGCACTTTAAAAATATTGAAAGAATGGATATGTTTTATTTATAAAATATAAATTCATTAAAAAATATTGATATATATATATATATTGGATTAAATATGATTACATTTCAAAAATACTGAATCATACTAAATATATATATGTATATATATATTACAAAATGATAAAATAAAAATAAAAAATAAAAAATATTAAAATATTAAAAATGAATAAATAATACACTAACTGTTACAATATTAAAAAAATTAAAGACATTTACTGATTAAAAAAATTATATATTGAATTTATCATTTAATAATGAAATTATAAAATATACTAAAATTTGAATAAATTTCATAAATATTATATGTATGTGTTTATTTATAAGATTTTAATAATTCCATAAATATGTGTGTGTGTGTGTTTCGTATAAAAAAGCATTATTTACCTATATATATACATTAAATTAATGTAACAGAAAATGTTAGATATATGTTAAATTGAAAAAAAATTAAAATTTATTATTTATTAATATCTTTTTGATTATTACATTTAATTTATTTTATATATATGTATATTTAATATATATTGTTTAATAATTTTTAAAAATAATATATATATATATATATTATACATAATCATTTTTATTAATATGTTTTCCAATAATAAATTTTATAATAACTATTTCATTTATTCATTTTTAATTTGTTTTGGTTTAATTGTTAAAATTTATATATTATATATATACTACTTATTAATAATTATAATGTATATTTATATTAAATTTCATCATTTTTATCACAAATTATCTAATTAATAAAATGAATAATATTTTCCTTAATTTACTCTATGTAAATATAAATATTCTTAAATATTTAATTATATCCATTTTAAATATATATATTTTTAAAATATTTTGTTTTTTTATTTTCAACATCCATATATTTATAAACAATTTATTAATTTTTAAAAATAATAATTTAATTAATAAAATTTATAAAAAAGTTATTTTTATTTTTCTTAATATTTCAATTTTTCCAGACTGTTATCAATGCTAAAGAAAAAACTATTGATAAAAGGAAACCGTTATCACTGCTGGAATATCATTCTAATGATGGTATCCTTCTATCCTTACTAAAAATGAATTGATAAAGAATTCTATTTATTAATTATTTTTAGCACTGATAATGGTAACCCTATATCAGCGTATATTTTAGAACTGATAAATATGGGCATTATCTGTGCATTTCCCTACCATTGATAAATGACAATGCTTTTAAAGGAATCTTTTATTGTAGTGAATTATGATATGGAAATTGAGTATATATTTAATGTAATTATTTCATCCATAAAAATAAATACTAAAATACCAACATAAAATATCATTTATGTTTCATATATGTAGTTATATTCAAACATAACATTACTTTATCAATGTAATAAAATATAATTGCAAATAAATGAATGAATGTAATATTTTTTATTATATATATATATTATTTATTTATTATAATGTTCAAAATCAAATATTTATTCAACCATGTTTCCAAAATATATAGTAACGAATGGGGATGAGCAAAATAAAATATCCCAATATATTAAATGAAAATTTTGTGGTCATTTAGTTGTCTATATAATATTATTTTATACATTAATTACATGATTTATCCATATTGTGGGTACAATTATTTACTAGGGTTACTAGTCATAGTGATGAAAAATAAAAGGGACCAATTTAAAAAATGTAGAATATTTGATAACAAATATGGAATCCATTATTAGTGATTTAATTTATCGATGTCGCTAAAATAAATTTCTTATAAAAACAAAAAACAAAATTGAGAAAATTTATTTTAGAAAATTTTCTGTTAAGAATAAAAATTATACTACTACTAAATTCAAACTCTATAATTGTTTTTTAATCAAAAGGAAATAAATAAATTTTACAAAAAAATCAATAAGATTTTTATATTCAAATACATGAAATGACTATATAGTTTCTAAAAAATCATTATTTTTAATAATTCATTAGAAATCTAATATTTTCTAGAAAATCCAAAAATCTATCTCAAGATAATTTGAAAAATTATGATTAAAAATTAACATTAATATTATCAACGAAATTCGTGAAATTTCTATTAAATAATAATACAATTTTCTAAATTAAATAAGTTTCATTTCTATTGAAAATTATTTTTATTATTTTTAACATTACTTTACTAAAAAGTTAAGTATTTTTACATTTTTAAAACAAAAAAACATTATTATGTATTACCATTATATATATATCATAATGTATATAATAATTTCCAAACCATCCAATATTATGTCTTTGTTTTGACTAAAATAATATTTCACTGTTCTTTTAAACTTGTTGTGGATTATTGAATAAACTACCGAAAACAATGCTCTAAAAAATATCAATGTGTTACAATCCAAATTAATAATTAATATAGTTCTATAAATAGTTTAGAGGTAACCAATAAATTTCATAAATTAATATGACACATTATTATCTGAATATTCATTATATATCATTACAATCCATAAAATAACTGTCAAGATTTAATGCCATTGGAATCTTGGATTCATAAATAACTAGTACATAATTGATCTATATAATCTCCCAGTATGTTTCTCATGGCAACATCCCGTCTTATATAGAGCATAAATAACCCCATTAGCCATGTCCTAGGGAAAACAAACATAATAAATGGTAATCTCATAGGATCATTAAGGAAAAAATGTATATGTCTATAAATGATAGTTTTTATCATAAAATGAGTATAAGGGATTGAAGACGTGAGTTTAACATTTGAAAATTCATAATAATAAATTCAAAGATAATTCTCATGTTTCCTGGAACAGTTTATGGATGTGTATAATACATAAATTATAAAAGAACTAAATTAATTGAGTTGTGAGAACATATAATTCAAAAAATACATTGTTATAAAAAATATCATAATTTTTCCATAATAATATTAATTTCAAATTTATTTCAATGATATCCACCAATTCATTCATTACATTTTAGGCCATGGTTAACCACTCATGTACAAATTTTGAACAATGGATAACATCTTATGTACCCCTTTTTTTTATGGGATAACCACTTATGTACCATATTAACTCATAAAAAATTAATATTAATCCATTTCATTAGACATATATAAAAGAACTACCTTTTACATAATCATAATCCATTCTTATTTATTCCAATGTACAAAAAAATTAATTAAACTATCATAGATAATTACATGGACTTTTTTCTAGTCATGAATTAGTAATAACAATAAATAAAAATACTAAAAATGAGTAAGGTTGTTTTCACAGAATTATATTACCATTAAAGCTTATGTAACAAAAAATGTTTTTATTATAGTTGAAAAAAGTTGTTAAATTAATATGTGAATATTTCTTTTAAAAAATGCAGTACTTATTTTGATGTCACTTATTTGAAATATACACTTTTAATAAATATTTCAGAAACTATTTTCTTTGAGAATAATCAATGTAAATTTTAATTTAGTCATCAAATACAGGAGTAATCCTAATGGAGGAGAAATTAATCATTGTGGTTTTGGTTGAAATAATGTTTCTGTAAACATCATTCAAAAAAATTTCCTCATTCTGAAAATCACATGATGATTTAATAAAAATAATTAATATTATTGAATAATTATTTAAAATGAAATTATAAAAATTTATTATAATATAATAACATTACATAAACACATTTTATACTATATATTTCCATGGATGAAAAAGATTCATTCCAAAATAGAAAAACAATATCAGTTTTCGATAGAAACATTCTTATGAACATTTTAGTATTTCATTAGAAAATAATTAAAGGAAAAATTTTATTTAAAAAAAATTAAATGTGGATAATAATTATGAAAATATTTTTGAGAGATCAATCATATGATATAATATTCTAAAATTTAATAATATTCAATCCTGATAACAATTAGATTTTAACATAATTGCCACACTACTTGGGTAACATTTGAGACATAATTATAACGTGTGAAAAAAATATAAAATAAAACATCAAATAACATGAATATAAAGATATTCATGATTAAAATATATTAATTCTTAGTAGATACAGCATATAATATATGATCACTCTATAACATAATATATTTTCAAATCAAGACAACTTTATATATTAAATATAATCCACTAGGGTAACATTCAACTCAAAACTCCTTAGATGTAATAATTTCAATATTAATGTCAAATTCAATTAATTTTCAATGATAAATGATATAAACATCAAAAGGGTTATTATATAAAAATTATGTACATAAGAAAATTGATAACATCAATCTAATCTCAAATAAACTATATTGAGATGAAAAAACATTATATTATGTCTAATTTGATTCATAAGTTCCCTAATATCATGAATACTAAATTTTTATTTAATATATTTCTATAATAAAATCATTTAAAAAAATTTATTAACATATTTGATACACTAAAAAAATTTCATCTCTACTTTATTAATAATTTGTTATTGAAATACTCATTTTTGAGTGATATCTTTTTTTTCACATATATTTCTATTACAAAGTTCGTAACGTCCTGACCCAGAAGCCACTAAACCGGTGCTCCGAGCCGGTTCGACACAAGGCCTCAAGCGCGCCTCCCCGTAAGCCAGAGGCTGTCAACTAGCAGCAAGGGCCAAGGGTGTGATAGTGGGGAGACTATGCCCTCATAACATAGTAAGAAAACAGCGGAAATAACTATGTATCATACACAGTGGAAAGTAAATAGAGTGTGGAAGGAGTAAACAACTGAAATATAACAAGTTGTAATAGTAAAATGCTGTAAAAGCCCAAACAACTATGCAATACAATACAACATAGGTAACCCCCCAGGCTGATCATAAAAATACAAGTACAAAAGGAACTGAATTTAAACGTACCGGGCTCTACTACTAACTCCAAGCCAATCCAAATACCCAATCTCCAGACACTGTCAAACTTCAACAGCCCGATCAGTAGAACCACTCGAGTAGCTCTGCTCGATCATGAAACATTGGGCCTCATCCCTATCCACTATACAACCTATGCTCAACCTAAAATGCAGACATAAGGTCTACACGTACTCTGAGGTGCACGTGCAGGGGTGAGAAATAACTGTAGTATGGAACCCCGATGAGCAATCTACAACTGTGATACTAAAAGTGTATGCAACAACAATGCGCTCAGCCTAGCTGGAACACAATAAAAGGAAGTATACCAATGTGAAACCACAGTTGAACTCAGGGCATGTAATCCCTGTCAACTGGGTAAGTGCCACCATGGATGTCTATATCTATATACGTACACACATATAGTCCAATACCTATACACATATACATAAATATGAATATTCATGATGAAGTGATTCAAATAACAAGAAACAACATCAGCTATCGATCCTTGGAACCACAAGCCCAATCCCTTGGACATATTATTCAAGTGAATTGAGTTGGACATAGTTTCACTCAAGCCGTATATCAAATAAGTCGATCTATGGGTCCGTAATCTCATCGACATGTACCTTTTTCGGCCAATGCCGGAGATATGTCTCTGAACAAGCTATACAAAGGCAAGTTATCCTCTAGTTCAACCAATCACACACAAGCAAGATGATAACACAACAGGTAACCCTTTGGGAAGTACTCGCAGCCAACCCCTATGGTCCTATCCAAGAAGTAAAAACAACCCTCTGGGTAGTACACTCAGCCCAACCCCTCTAGTTTGGTCATACGAAATCATAAGACTATCTGGGGATGCACACTCAGTCAATTCCCCTTATAGTATATGGTAGTCAGGGACTCTCTGAGGAAGTTCACACGGTATAACCCTCTTATAGCCCCAAGGTCAAGAAACTCTCTGAGGAATCCCACTCGGTCAAATACTCCTATAGTATCAGGTCTATCACAGACCTTCAAAGGAAGCTCACTCAGTAAATTCCTTCTATAGGCTAGAAAAAGGTCTTAAAGAAATTAAAACAATGTAAAGACTCTCCGAGGGAGATCACTCAGTCTACCCTCCTATAGTCTATAATATCCAAGACTTTCAGGAAAGCACAATCGGTTTGTCCCAAGTAGTCTATAATGTCCAATACTCTCTAAGGAAGCTCACTCGGTCTACACTCATGTAGTCTATAATATCCAAGACTCTCTGGGAAGCTCCCTCGGTCTATCCTTTATAGTCAATACAGGTAGGTTCTCACGGTCCCGTGCCAGTCAGTGAATAATAATGCTATAAGGCCAAAGTACACCTATAGAGATACTTGGCTAACCAATCTATAACTTAACAATCATGTCAAGAATATCATTCCATCCTACTGTCACACAGCATGGAAAACATGCATAACGGCCAAAATCTAAACAAGACCCAAAGGGTCATAAACAGAATAAGGAATGGGAAAAACATCCAAGAACAACAAATTATCCTAAAAAATGATCAACTTGCCTCTACACAAGAATAAATGCAAGGCCAGAAAACAACATTCATGAAATACATCTCTTGTTAGTTTCACCACCCACCAACTAGAAAGCACCACTTGTAAACACTACAACTTTAGCAAAACCAGGTCAGATATAAACAAATAGTGAGGGTGGCCCAAACGCCCAATACAAAAATACATCCAAATCCCAAAGGGATTACTAGTTTGGCATGGGTTGTAGGTGAAACCCAATAACAATATCTACCCAACCCCAACATAACAACTCATGGCTGGTCAAACAAGGACACCCACTGGGTCCCTCGGGTCAAACACTGAGGAGGAATCATACTCGGGATCCTCCAGGTAAACATGAGCGAAGGCATCCTATACGGAATCATTAACAGGAGTAAGGGAGGAATCCTACACGGGATCCTCAAAGGAAGTACAACATAGGCATTCCATAACATGGTTCCTGTCCAGGGAAGGATAAGAGAGAGATCCTACAAGAGACTCCCTAGGTCAGGACACAAGCAAAGGCATCCCTCAGGGGATCCTTAGAAGTACCTAGTCTCACAGCCTCATTTTCCAGAAGGAGATGTCTCAAAAGGGAAACATCCTATAAAGCATGGGTTACAGGATATAGCTCATAGCTCATATCCTATTAAAGGTATCAACTAAGTTGGTCTGAATACCCAATATATCATCCACACCATGCCTCACTCTCAGGTGACAAATGAACAAGATAAGTGGAGGAAACCCACTCCATTTATATAGAAACCCCAAAAACCCTTTAGTTGACCTCTAAATGTCAAAATGATTTAAACATTGCGATCTATGGGGAAAACCGCTCAGAATAGGCAACTCACATGCCCAATTATGACTTCCAGTGCCTAAGATATCCCAAAATTACTAAACTAAAGCAGTACATGGCCAGACTACAAGGCCATAGCACAATGGGCCTACCCGTGTAATAGTACAAGACATGTACATTTCTGTACATAGAATTTACTATTCACAAAAAGTTACACTATGTTAGTTTTTACCCAAACACATGCCCATGTACCACTACATGGCGTGTACATAGAGTACACGGTGTGTAGTCCTAAAAAACCACTATTCTGTGTTCTACTCCACAGGGCCAGCCACATGGCCTCCCACTAAATGGCATATACTTGAGAAAACATTTTCTTCCCAAAACAGGAAGAACACACGGTGTGTAACCCTGGAAAACACACCGTGTATTCTGGGATTTCTAACTAGAAAGCGCTAAAAACATCTGAAACACTTGTTTTCACCCCAAAAACATTGGATCTGGCCTTAAGTGCCCACAAGAAAGCAATATAATTATTAAAAGACTTAAAAAAATGTTTAAATGGGTTCTATAGAAAAAACATAAATAGAACAACCTTCGGGCGGAAACCGCCGAAGCTTCGGTTGATTTCACGGCTCACGGTTGCCACACACAGACTCAGCGCGTCGAGAGCTTCGAATCGGTACCACTCTCACCTTCCTTCTCTCCCATTTTTTCAATCTCCAAATTATCTCATAGGTCATGGCAAAGGAGGATTGTTATACGAGATGTTCTTAAGGAGGATGAAATAATAAAGATGAAAAGAAAAGGAAAGAAGAAATGAAAATGAAGAAAAAGGGGCTCGGGTCGACCCCAGCACCCAGCAAGAGTTTATGCCTTCCCTAGGAAAAACTCCCCATTCCAGAATCTACGGCGCATGAAGAATCGCAATCCGATTCTCCATTTAAAAGTTATTTCAAAACTAACCTATGTAAATTATATAATATTTAATTTAATAATATTAAATAATAAATTTTCCTCCAAAATAAGAACAGCTCAGATTTCCTCCAAACTCCTGTCCTAGGGTAAACTCCCTATTTCTGGACCAACGAAGTTGTTAGAAAAATTATCTGAGATCAGCTAGTAGGGTAAAATGACAATTTTACCCCTCACGAGCATCCAATAGCGAAAATTCAAAATTTCTGCTTAATACAACTATCTGGATAAACATGGGTTCTTACAAAATTCCCACCATAAACCTTCTCAACCCTGAGAATCCTAGAAAAAGGACTAGCAGCCAGACCAGCATCCATGGCCCCATCCTGATCATCTAAACAACCATGCTACCTGAACCATCTAGCAAGTAACCTTAGCGTTAACAACAACCTTCAATATGGAAGATATTCAACTACAGGCAAATGGTACTCCCCACCATAGGAATACCCTTGTCGTCATCTTAAAAGTCAACTTTGAGCTCAAATGCTCATGGAAAACACCGATGTTTAACCTAGACAAGGAAAACCACACTAAAAAGGACAAAGTTGCACTCCCCACCATATGGATTTCCATACACTACTCTGATAGCACAACTAGAACTGGTTCCATCCGCCACATGGATGACCATTAAGAAAGAAAAAGGAGCTCGACGTAGGGTCGAATCTCTCTCAGCATACTCAAGACAAATCAAGATATCACCTGATCGTCTCTTATATAAGTATACTAAGAGTAAACTGAAGGCGTTTATAGCTCCTTCTGAGACACACTAACATCCTACCAAAACCCAACTAGGATTCAAGCACGGGTCCACCATTTTCACACAGGTTCCCCTAGAATGGAATAGACATCGACCTACAACGGTTCATGTCAAAACCAAGGGTATCTAGGTATTCCACCAAGCCCTACATAAAAATCCTCACAACTAGGTCACAAGGTCTAACCCTCTATCCCAAAATATCCAAAACCATCAGAATATGGGAATGATCACAACAACCAAAGAATGTCAAAACTGAAATACAGCCTATAAGGTCCCTGATCCTCTCCGAGCATCCTCAGAAGGAACTACTCCCTAGATTTCACAAACCAAGTAGAAGAGAATTTGAATTGACGCCCATCAGTAATTCAAATACGAGAATCCCCCAAGGAGGACAAGTTCACAAGAAAAGCCATGGTATCTATTGACATCGTTCTCAATGATCCGACTAGATAACCACAGACCCGAGAAACAACACCCAATAATGGTAAAACAGAAAGGAATCACATGCCTCATATGCCAACTAGGTTCGCTGCACCACCTTTTCAGAAGGACTAAATCATCACCCCAATTGAAAATTCCTTAACATAGATCCACGTAACCTACCATCAGAATAAACAGTATGTATAAGAAGACCAAAAGGTCTTAGTCATCAGTAAAAACACACACTAGCAGGCTTGCATGTTGTAAATCCTACATACCTAGTACGATGCATGAGACGCCTATTGCCTTTTCTAGCCAAGAGTCAAAATCTATCCCTGGAATCTTACCATTGGCCAAGAGCCATATATCCATAATAAATAAAAAAACCACACAACATGTGAGTCGCTGAAGGTGAAAATCATATACAACCCTAACATCACAAAATCAGAACAACAATCCCAAACACTGGAAACAAGGACTTGTTACCGGAACAATTGTTCACGACGCACCAGCCTGATATCCATCACAGGTTCCGACACATTCCTAATACTCCGGTCCACCATATCCCAAATAGTAAAGACCAAGATGAAAAACACCTTTGATACCACTTTGTAACGTCCCGACCCGGAAGCCACTAAACTGGTGCTCCGAGCCGGTTCGCCATAAGGCCTCAAGCGTGCCTCCCCATACGCCAGAGGCCGCTGACTATCAGTGAGGGCCTAGAATGTGATAGTGGGGAGACTATTTCCTCATACTAGAGTTAGAAAACAACGTAAATAACTATGTATCATACAAAAAATGTAAATAAAGTGCAGAAGCAGTAAAAAACTGAAATAGAAAAAGCTGTAATAGTAAAATGTTGTAAAAGCCTGTATAGCTATGCAATACAATACAACACTGGTCACCCACCTGGTCGACCATAAAAATACAAGTACAAAAGAAACTGAATGTAAAATTAGAGGGCTCTGCTACTAACTTTGAGCCAATACATGTACCCGATCTCCAAACACTATCGAAATTCACCAGTCCGATCAGTAGAACCACTTGAGCATCTCCGATCGATCATGCAACATTGGGCCTCAGCCCTATCCACAATGCAACATGTGCTCAACCTGAAATGAATATATAATGTCTACAGGTACACCGAGGTTCACATGCAAGGGTGGGAAATATACTCACTAGGGTACCCTGGCAAGAAACCTACAACTGTGCTGCAAAAATTGTATGCAACAACAATGTGCTCAGCCTAGCTGTAACACAACAAAAGGAAGTAAACCAACATGCAACCATAGATGAACTCCGGGTATGTAATCCCTATAAACTGGGTAAGTGCCACCATGGATGTCAATATCTATATACGTACGCACGTATAGTCCCATACCAATACACATATACATAAATAAGAATATTCATGATGAAGTGATTGAAATAACAAGAAGCAACATCAGCAGTCGATCCTTAGAACCATAAGCCCAATCTATTGGACATTCTATTTAAGGTCATTGAGATGGATGTAGTGCCGCCCAAGCCGTATATCGAATAAGTCAATCTATGGGTCTGTAATCTCATCGAAATGTACCCACTTCAGCCAACACTGGAGATATGCCTCTGAACAAGCAAAAAAAAAGACGAGTTATCCTCTAGTTCAACCAATAAAACACAAGAAAGTAGATAACACAACAGGTAACCCTGTGGGAAGTACTTGCAGCCAACCCCTCTGGTCCAATCCAAGATGTACCAACAACCATCTAGAAAGTGCACTCAGCCTAACCCCTCAGGTTTAGTCATATGAAATTATAAGACTCTATGGGGAAGCACACTCAGTCAATTCCCCTTATATTGTTGGGTAGTCAGGGACTCTCTGAGAAAGATCACACGGTCTAACACTCTTATAGCACCAAGGACTAGAAACTCTCTAAGGAAGCACACTCGGTCAATTCCTCCAACTATCTCAGGTATATCACAGACTCTCTAAGGATCCTCACTTAGTAAATTCTTTCTCTTGCATGGAAAAAGGTCTTAAAGACATTCAATGAATGTAAAGACTATCTGAGGGAGCTCACTCGGTCGACCCTCCTATAGTATATAATATCCAAGACTTTCTGGGAAGCTCACTCAGTCTATCCCCTTTAGTCTATAATGTCCAAGACTCTCTGAGGAAGCACACTCTGTCTACCCTCTTGTAGTATATAATATCCAAGACTCTATGGGAAGCTCGCTTGGTCTGACCCTTATAGTATATAGCATCAGGTTCTCATGGTCCCATTCTAGTCAGTGCATAGTAATTCTATTCGGCCAATGTACACCTACAGATCTACTTGGATAACCAGTCTACCACTTAACAAGCAAGTCAAGAATAGAATTACATCCTACAGTCACAAGGCTTGTAAAATAATCATAACATCCAAAATCTAAACAAGACCTAAAGGGTCGTAAAGGGAACAAGGCATGGGAAAAACATCCAAGAACAAAATATGTTCCTAAAAATGATCAACTTACTTCTACCCAAGAATACAAGCAAGGCAGAAAAACAAAAATCAAGAAAGGCGTCTCACGTTAGGCTCAACATCGACCAATCAGAAATCACCTATTTTAAACACCACTGCTTCAACAAAACCATGTCAGATATAAACAAAGAGTGAGGGTGGCCCGAACGCCCAACCAAATAATACAACCAAAGGATAAAGGGATTAAAATTTTGTCACATGTTTTAGGTGACACCTGATCACCATCTCTGCCCAACCCCAAAATAAAAACTCGGGGACGGTCAAACAACAGCACCCACTGGGTCCCTCTGGGCAAACAATGAGGAGGCATCATACTCGGGATCCTCCAGGTAAACACGGGTAAAGGCATCCTACGCAGGATCCTTAATAGGAGTGAGGGAGGAATCCCACACAGGATCCTCAAAGGAAAGACAACATAGGCATTCCATAACATGGTTCCTATCAAGGGAAGGACAAGAGAGGGATCCTACAGGAGACTCCCTAGGTCTGCACACAAGCAATGGCATCCATCAAGGGATCCATAGAAGTACTTGGTCTCAAAGCCTCGTAGCTAGAAGGGAATGTATCACAAGGGAAAACAACTCTAAAGCATGGGTTAAGGAAGATAAATCATAGCTCATCTCTATTTATAGGTCTTAACTAAGTTGGTCTGAACACCCAACCAATCATCCACACCATGTCTCACTATCAGGTGACATCTGAACTCGATAAGTGGAGGAAGAACCACTCCATATAGATATAAAACTAAAATACCCACTTTAGTTGACCTATAAAAGTCAAAAGGATTCCATCATTGCGATCTATGAAGAAAATCACTAAGAATTGTCTACTCACATGCCCAATTTCGACTTCCAGAGCCCAAGATATCACAAAATTACTAAACTGAAGCAGCACACGACCAGAGTACATGGCTAGAGCACAATGGGCATGCTTCTGTAATAGTACACAGTGTGTAAATTAGTGTACATGGAGTATACTATTCAAAAAAAGTTACATCATGTCAGTTTTCACCCAAACACATTCCCATGTACCACTACACGATGTGTACTTAAAGTACACGAAATGTAGTCCTAAAAACGACTATTTCGTGTTCTACTCCACACGGCCAGCCACACGACCACCCACTACACGGTGTGGACTCAAAGTACATGGTGTGTACTTAAGAAAGCTTTCTCATCCCCAAAAATGAATAACTCACTGCATGTACCCCTGGAATACACGCCGTGTATTCTTGGTTTTCGGATGGGAAAACCTTGAAAACACCCTAATCACCCTTTTTCAACCCCGAAACATTAGATCCGGACATAAGACACCACAAGAATTAAATTTAACGCTTAAAAGACATAAAAAAAATTTAAAGGGGTTATATAGAAAATACATAAATGTCACCACCTTTGGGTGGAAACCGTCGATGTTTCGGTTGATTTCACGGCTCATGGTTGCCGCACGCAGACTCATAACGTCGAGAGCATCGAATCGGTACCACTCTCACCTTCCTTAACTCATGATTACATGATCTCTAAATTATACCATAGGTCACAACCAAGTATGGGCAGCGTAGGAGATGTTCTCAAGGAGGAGGAGGAAACAAGAGAAGAAGAAAATGAAAGAAGAAAATAAAAGGAAGAAAATGTGGCATGGGCCGGCCCCGACGCCCGACATGAGTTTATGCCTTCCCTATGAAAAAATACCCATTATAGACTCAACAGCGTAGATGGAATCTCTATAAGACGCTTTGATTAAATGTTATTTCCAAACTAACCCATGTGAATAATTTAATATTTAATTTAATAATATTAAAAATTAAATATTCCGCCAAAATTTGAACATCTCAGATTTCCTCCAAACTCCATCATTAGGGTAAATTCCTTATTTAAGGACCAACGATGTTGTTAGAAAAATTATATGAGATCGGATGGTATGGGAAAATGAAAATTTTACCCCTTATGAGCATCCAATAGTAAAAATTCAACATTTCTTCTCAAAACAATTGTCCAGAAAAACATGTGTACGTACAAAGTTATTATACATTTACGTTTATAATAGTTATATATTTTATAGTTATTACCAATTTTATAAGTATAAACAGCAATAATATTTTTATATTTTATTAACATACATATATAAGGGTTTTGAAAAATGAATTGCATTGCTTCATGTAGATAGTGGTCCTCATGTTGGAATGAGTGATGTTTCTCCTTTTCGATGGATATAATGAATAAAGGATAAAAAAATCACCATTCAAAAAAAATTATTATAAATAAAATAAAATATATAATAAATTAATATATCCTTATTCCCAATAAGTTAAACACAAAATAAAAATTGGATCACACATCTTTTTGGAGTTGGTAGTCCACACTTATTCACACACAAAGTTATAATTTTTTGATGGATGGGATGGTAAGAGTGTAGATTATATATTATAATTATATATGAATAGTTATTTCAAAAATAGCCTATATAAACATTAAATATATTATAATTACCAAATAAAAATTTATGGTTATAGAAAATGAGTTATATCACAATGTGGAGAAGGTATTTTATGTAGATATACATGTGATAAATTTAGTTCTCATTTAAAATGTAGTAAAAAATAGATTCTAAATCATCATAATAAAAAATTAGTATGTTTAAGAAACATTTATTATTTATTTAGTGTTGTCAAAATATGTTTAGAGGACTTGTAAGATAAATAATATTTAATTTACTTGACTAAAAATTATACCATTTCATTTAGAGAAAATATGTTGGCTTAAAATATTATCCATGAAATGATGTTATTTTGATCAAAAGGGTCTTCTATGACAAGGGTAGATATAAAATTAAATTATATAGGAATTTCATGGTCATTGTAAAATGATGTTTATGAGTCACTAAATGTGGTGGTGTGTTTTACCGTTATAATGAATGGGGAGGGACACATATAATTATTCAAAATATGAAAATTTACTATGTATAACTCAACAAATGGATCCAAAGTCACATATAATAGAATATGTGATGACGTAAATTAAAAATATGAACATAAAACTAGATTAATATTTGATTTAATTTCATATTAATTGTTTTCATTTTAGTTATGACACTTAAAACCCATTTTAACGCTAACCATGTTAACAAAATTTGATACTAAAGCTACCAATCATGATGAAAAAATATATGGTGAACATCTAATATAATATTGAATATTATGATTTAAATTATGGGATCCATTATACATGATTCAGTTTCAAATAAAGGATTATATTAATTTTTAATTAATATTGAAAAATGTAATGAACCCCCATTTATTAAAAAATCATATTAAAAAATAAAATTAAATCTACTTTAATTAATTTCCATGTAAAAATAAACAAAGTAATGACACAATATATTATTTATTAAATAACCTATAAATCTCTTGAAAATAATTAAATAATGTTAATTAATTTACACACTTAAAAACACATATCTCATAGGAATAATAGTTTTATAAAAAATCATTTTTATGCTCAAAAATGAATTATAAAAAAACAATGTATAAATATTATTATAATTTTATTAATATGATAATTTCTAATTAAATATTTCATATATTTTTCTATATAAAATTTAAAACTACCAGGTTATTGTAAATTATTTTATTTAATTTATAGAAATCATTATTTTACTTAATTGTTATTTTGATCTATTGAAATAAAATTAAAACGTTTAAGAAAAATCAAAAAATTTAATGCTAAATTAATATAAATAGACCTATTTTAAAAATAATACTTAATATATCATATAATATTTCAAAAAATGTACTGAAATTAATAATATATCATATGTATATAATTCAATAAAACCATTTGTTACTAATTTTTTAATCCAATTAATAATTCCAAAATAATGAATAGGTTTCACAAGTTACATTTATAAAATAATATTTTCATAGTATATCACAATTCTATTAATATTCAGTGTTATATTTATGGATTCATATTAAGAAAACTTTCCTTTCAATCTATACTTTCAAGGATTTATGTTCTCCTTAAAATAAATAAATTACATCCTTTAATTTTTTATCATGGGATTAATATTTAAAAATACCTTTGTTTAGATCCGACACCATATATAGGAAAACAATAAATTCTATTAAAAAAATATATGTGAGATATACAAATGTTACCTAAAATAACACAAATTTACATTCCCATATAATGAGAACATTAGTGGGATGTAAAAATATAGATCAATATGTGAAAAAGAAAATCCATGGAATAATATAAAGGGATAAAATTTTCATTTTGAGGGAAATAAAGTAATAAATCATTAGGGGATAATAAAGACCATCAATTCATCAGAATCAAAGGTAAAATATAACATGTCGAGTTTTTATAAACCTTTTTTGAGTAAATTAATTTTATTATATATATAATTTCACATTAAACCATTTTAAGATTTATTTATACTCTATAATGAGTTAATCTTTTTATAGATGCTACAGTTACTTTTATTATGTTATATGAAACACTAAGTCTATAGGAAACAACATTTTATAATTATAGTTAGTTATGTGAGATAGTAATTACATAGAATTAAACATAGAGATATTAATAGTAATAACTACATATATATAAAAATTATAATATATTTTTTAAATAAAAAATATTTAAAATAATAAATAGGATTTTTATTAAATTCATTATATGTTTGAAAATAATATTTAAAAAAAAAAACAAATTTTTATGTCCTGCTATTAAAAATAATAAAACTAAATAAGTAAATTTTTTTAAAAAAATTGATTAATATATACATAATTATTTAATTGTAATTTTTAATATTATCTTACGATGATTTTTTTGTTGTATTCTTCAAAAACATCATCTTTGGATGAATAGCGAAATATTAAAAATTATTATTCCAAATTTATTTTCTTCAAAAAAATTTATTGTTAAATTATAATTTCATATTTTTTAAAAGATTATTTCTATTTATTTTTAATAAATTAATTCAATTTAGTTCATTAGAACCAATTTCCCAGTTAAATTAGATCAAAAAACATCCCAAACATTTAATCATTTCTGTTTAAAACCCTGCCGTCATGATATATCTACGAAATTACTTTTAATTTAATTTTTTTGACTTCTATTATTATATTTTGGAAAACTGAACTAAATATTATTAATTATAATTATTTATAATTTTTATTATTTAAAATTTTGTTTTTGAGGAAAAATATTTTTAAAGGTGAATAAAATAATTTATAGTGACTAAAAGAATACTTAGCTTAATAACGTACTAAAACATAAAATTAAGGTCCAAAATTCCCTAAAAACATTTACAGACTTAATTAAATATACTTATATATACCATATAGTCCATTTACAATTATGTTATCATTATTGTACCCATATTTAATTGTAAAAAGTTAATCCCCTTTTCGAAAAATGGTAAGAATATCACTCCTCCCCCACTTTAAAAAGGTAATTACCCCTCCCACTAATTAAAAACTCTCAAGTCAATTTTTTAAGAAAAATTGTATCTAAATACCCCCCCATAATATATAAATTTATTATAAAATTCTATAGTTTTCCATATATCAAACAAATTAAGACATTTGGTGCAAACAAAAAAGAGTAACCCAATAGAGATGTAACATCCTTCTGTAAGTTCCTTTGTATTGTTTTTATTTTCCACAACATAAAATATTCATTTTCAATGACTATATAATATATTTAGTATAATAAAATATAATAAGATATTTTTATTCGAACGTGTTTACATACACATACACACACGACCATGTAATGGTAAACTAATATACCATTCTTGTGTATGACGAACTACAACCTCTCGCAAAGTTGTTGTTCGTTTTTCCATCACCAACTTTCATGGTTCAGAATTATTATGGAAACACTATTTTTATATTATATATATGATATATATGAAATATTTAATCTAATACAATTAATATATAAAACATACATTCATTATTTCTATTTTTATATATACGATAACATTATTTTTGGGCTTGTAGACTACCACCTCCTCAATGTGTTTAGTAAAAAGATATTTTATATATGAAATAATAATTAAATATTAATAAAAAATATATTTTTTTATATATTTCATTTACATATTGTAATATAAAAAGTTAATTAAATCGAAATAGCGTTCAATCGTTCTTATATCATACCATATCTATGAATAATGTATTCCATTTCATATTTCAATTATTTATAGATTATTATAAATATTTATATAATAAATATATATATTATATTAATATCAAGTTTTATAGTATTTAAATATGTATTTCATGATCTATTTATGAGGATAATTAATAGTAATTCAAAACATTTTTTATAATTAAGCAATATTATACGTGAATTGTAACATTAACACAAAATTTTCAATATACAGGTAATATAAATTCATAATCAAATCATATATAGTATTTTATATTATAATATAGTTCTATAATGGATTTATAATATTCTTATTTTTATTAAATTTGATTTTTTTACGAGTACGATTGGAGGCAAAACATAATGTAATGGTTTTATAGTCTCACATTTATTTCTATGAGACATATGATTTGTTACCGATTCATTACATTATGGGGAGTATATACATTCCAGGAATTTTTTATATTTTTATTATACATAAATTTTTGTATATTTACATATCCATTTTGTGATATCTCTTTCATGGTGTTTTATTTTTGAAAAGATAAAAAATCAATAAAATTGTTTTATCTCGATTTCCGTTCTTTGAGAGAACTATTTTGTAATACACATATACAACCTTATTAGGTGAATATAATCCAATTTTACAAGTTATATCATGAATATCATTATTTTAATGATATTTTAATTTTTATTTTATTTGATTATCTTACATAGGTTATATATGGTTAATCATTAACATTTGGTAAGAGTATATTATATCAATCACATCATTTATCAGTATTGTTTATGATTATGAATCTATTTTTGGAATATTATGATCCACATCCACATAAATCCCATTAATATACTTATGCATTGGTTATTTAAGAAATATTAATGTATGTATACTATTTCCCCATTCATTGGTATATCATATAACAATGAAAATCATTTTAAAATAATCTGATCTTATTTCTCTTTTCAGTTAGAAATTTATTTATTTCAAAAAAAAGTTATAAAAAAATTTAAAATTAATTTTCAAATTATATATAACAATCATCATAAAGGAAATATTATTTCAAAAATGTTATATATATTTTCAATCCAATTTTTTAAGGAAAATATATTCGATATTTTTTCAAGATTATTTTTTCAATTTTAAATGAAAATGGTTTTCCAAATCCATTATTTTTTCAAAATAATATATCAAATAATAAATGAAAAAATTCCCTCAAACTATTTTTGAAAATATTTTATTAATTTTTTTCATACTAAGACGAAATAAATTGGTGTTAATCATTACATTTTCGGGAAATGAACAAATTGTTCTCTTTATATTATATCTTAGAATGGTTTAATTTTTAATGGAATGGTGTTTGTGAAAATTGTTTTTAGTTAATGATACATATTTCTATGAAGATCTCTTCTTGTAATGGGTTATTATTTGATGAATAATAAATAAACATATCACTTATCTATAGTTTATTTATGATTAAATGATTATGATTCCAATTTCATTTCATGGGTTATGATATAATTTCTTATGATCTTATTGATCACATATGTCTGATTTCATTAAGAGAAGGCATGTAACTATATATCACTCTAATACATTTGATAAAGATTTATATCTAATGATATGGACATGGATCTAATGGTGAAAGAACATGGTTCAGTAAAGGACTATTTTTCACTACGATTGTCATGAGATTGATCCAAAACTACTATGATGGTCATGAGAGTGAATCAGGACTACCAATATGGTATGAGGAGTAAATCCACACAACCATGATGTCTACTTAAGTGATTTCTATATTATTGTTGAAATATTTTAAAATTCATATTTTTTACCACATTTTTATGTCTTCTTCCAATTATATGATTTCGTGGATTATTATATTAATTCCTATTTGATCAATGTCTAAGTTACTTACAATATTATGACAAGATTCATGATTTTGATATTTGTTATGAATAATAAGAACTTATAAATTTGTGATCATGTTATCATACACTTATGATCGTGTTTATGCTTATATATCTCCTTATTTACCCTTACTGAGCATTTGAGATCTCCCCTTTTAATGTTTTAATATAACCTTTTAAGTGGATATGTATAATGTATGATGTGTATATGAATTGTGATAGTAATAAAGAACTGAGTTAGATATAATTTAGATTATTTATATAATACTGTTTATAATTCCTTGTTTCCAAACTAGCTGGACTAATATAGTCATTGGAAATCAGTTTGTATAATTCATTATGTATTCTGATAAAATTATAAGATGTTCTTTTGAAAAGATAGTGTCACTAATGTTGGTATTAGATATAGGTTTATTTATTCATTGGAAACTACTATGATGAAACCATAGTGAAATCCCTATATTCATGTCTAAGGATAGGTGAAAGGATAAGTCTAAGGATAAGGGAAAATATAGAAACTTTTAATAAAATTTTATTAAAGGATTGTTGAGTGGTTTCTAATAAATAAATTCATATTTATATACTATAATATGATTTTTCACTAGCACATACATTTTTTTGGGTAAAGAATCTAAAATGATGTGATAAATATAAATCGTGTGTAACCCAATACATGAACATGGGCCTTGCTACAGACATTCTTTGACACTGAAGGGGTATACTTTCATGGAAAATTTAAAAACTCTTCACAAATCATATTGATGGATTTACATATTAATTTTTATGAATAATATATGATAAAAATATTTTATCATATATTAATGTATGTGAAATAGTTTAGGTATCATATAAGTTGTATTTCATGATTATGTCCTTCTGCAATATAATAATTGTTTCATACCCTATGATATTTTTTTAGTTAATTGATGGAACACGAAGGACTGCATCAATTCTAAGTGTGACATAAAATTAAAGGATGGTTCTCTTAAGCATATAAATTACATGGGAACAAGAATATAAAACCACATTTCTATACTCACACATATTTCTCAAGCTACTAATCATGGTGGACATGCAAATGAGTAAAAGGGGGAACAAATTTTTTTATTACATTATGAGGAGATGTCCACCTTCTTTTAGTGGGTCTTCAGTTCCACATGTTTTTGAAAAATGGATTAGTACAACGAAAAATATATTCCCCTTTATCTAGTGATTGGAACATGAGAATTTTAATCTGTACATATATCACATAGAAGCAAAATCAAACAAGTGATAGAATCTAATAAAAAAAAGGAGGAAGCAATATGAAATTGAATCCATTGATTGGGATGATTTCAATAACTTATTTTTCAATAAGAACATTAATTGGATTCTTTATAGAATACTGAATAATTATGTTCTTTATATAAAAAAAAGGGATAATTAATATATACGTACCTATTATCCATATTTAAGAATATATGATTGGTATGATTCTGGTATTATTGCCCTTTCGAAATGTAAGTGTGCATAATTATTCAGAGGAATAATTAAAATTATAATAAGTTATTTTTCCATTGGAGACATTGGTATATAAGAATAGATTGTGTTTTATTAATAAATAATGAATAGTATGATAGGTTTACATATCAATATCATAGTTTTAATAAATATTTAGTTCAAAAGAAAAATCTAGAAACCATGAAGAGAAATATATGTGTCTTTGAGTATGTTATATGTGTGGAATTAATCCTGGAGTAAGTTGTATTAAGGTCTATAATAAATTTTTTATATTAGGAAAGGAAGGTCATCAAGAATTTCACTACATACATGTTTGGAAGAATTCCACTAAAAATTGAAATGGAGAGAAAATTACACGTTGGGCACATCCCCCACTCATGTTCTATATGTATACAAAGAAGTGGAATTATGTAACCAGTTCCCAATCTTGGGCTTTAGTTATAATGATCATCATCATCAACCTATTATACTTATAGAAAAGGGGGCATATAATTCAATTGATATTTGGAAATATGGGTGTGATAATGAAATTATGAAAGGTACACTAACCTTTAAACATAGACCATATAATGTGTTATTTGATTCTATATCTAACCAATCGTTCTTATCTAAAGTATTATTTAAGGGTATTATTATTTCACAAAAAAATTAGATGTATAATTAGAAATTAAAACCCCTATATGTATTACTATTTCATCACAATTATATGATTCATCCCTGGTTGATGTTTGAGGGAATTTGGTTCCAATAAATTATTCCATTCATCCAATGGGTGAATTTGATAATATCTTCAGAATAAAATGGGTTTAACTGTTTGAATGATACATCTAATGTTTAATAATGATAGTTTCAATTAATATTTGAATCCAACATATGATCATAAATGAATGTAAATATACAAATAAACTTTTTATAGAGATTAAATCTTGTGTATGGGTCTAAATTTTTATTCATAAGAGATGGTTATATCATATGGTTTGTGAAAAAATCAACATCGATTATATGCTTATTATTTGGGACACTAAGGATGCCTTTTCATATTTTTACCTCAAGTTACCCAAAAATTTGAATTGATGTGTAGATAGAGCTAATATATTGTTCCACTCTAATTTCATCGACTCCCTATTGAATGACCCCTTTAGAATTCCCACAATTCACAAAAAAAACCCCATGAAAACTGTTATAAGGGATTCATTAAGCCATGTGTGTTGCTATGGGGTGAACCTATACTCATTGCGGAAAAGAAATTGGGATAAATGAAATTATTCAATGATTATATGGATTTGAATATGATCATGATCAATAAGAAGTATCATCTTCCTCATATTGAAAACTTGTTTGATCAACTATGTGGATCTCATTACATTTCCAATACTAACATTCATTATGTATATAATCATTTGAGGGTCAAGAAAGAGTAAATACCTAATATTAAATTGCGTTCATGGTATATACCCTATGAACAGAGAGTGATTCCATTTGGTCTTTTAAATTCCCCTATTTTCTTCATGAAATTGATGAATAGTGTATGTAGATATTACCTCAATCAATTTGTGGTAGTATTTTATATGATATTATAATATATTAAAAGAGAAAGGAAGAAAATAAATACCAAATGAGAATTGTACTAAAAACCCTAAGGATTGATAGGTTGGGTGAAAATTTTAGAAATTATGGATTTTGGATGGAAATGATTTTATATTTTGGTCACATAATCTCATGAGATGTTATTTTATTAGATCCCTCAAAGATGGGTATGATTAAATGTTGTACTAGTACAACCATAGTGACATAGATTTGCAGTTTTCTTTGTTTATCTATATATTATCTATGTATTGTGGATAATTTATGATGGATATCTAATCTCAAGGCCAATTTAAATCTAAAGGGTTCCACGTTCTTCTAGAGATATTAATGTGGGGAAATTTTCAATGAACATTATAGTAGGTTGTTTGGTAATACTTTTCATAGATTAACCTATAGTGGATAAGGATTTTTAATTAGTAGTGATTCATTCCATAATTTATTTGGATGTGTTATTATGTGTAAAAAAAAATAAATCCTATGCCTCATGATAGTTGATGATTCACGAGTGAAATTACACAACCTATGATTAAGGGTAAACTATGGTAATTTTTTCATTAATGATATTGACGATTTAAATTTACCAATAAAACTGTGATAAACATAATGACTATATTATTATGAAATATATAGTCAAATATATGGTGTTTAAAATATTTTATGGAAGATGGTTAGAGATGATAAAAGATATGACTGCTCAATGCATTACCACCATGGGAAATTAAACGAGGTAGTTGATGCATCTGGTAAAAAGGATCATTCTATAATATCCATGATTAGGATAGAAAATGATCTAATATACCTAGATTTTCCAATGATAAATATAGAAATATTTAATGATGCAGAAACATATTGTCTTTATCTATTGAATTTTTAACCCTCTATCCAAGTGATGATAAAATTGTTGAATAAGGAAGATGAAGTGCTAAAAAATAGGTTAGAAAGATCCAAATCATAACCATTATCCTGATGGAATAATAATGTTCAGAAACTATTTATGAGATCCTTCCATACTAGATTTAATGAATGCGTGATTAAATGAACATAATAGTTCATCGTTATCTCTTAATCCTTGGTGGAGGAAGATGTATAATTACTTGAATGGATTATTCGGGTGGGATGGCATTATGTGGGATATCACATATTTTTTTATCTCTATGATTTGTATGCCATAATTTTAAGGATGAATGAAAAAATTATATTAGGAATTTTCATCCCTTACCCATACTATAATTGAAGTGGGAGAACATCAAAATTTATTTTTTCATTGAAAACCCCAAAACCTATAAAACGTTTAATTCTATATGGGTATAAGTTGATCACATTATAATGTTATCACACATAATTGTGATCCAAGAAGTATTCTATCTGGATCGTATATCCATTATACAAATTAATATGAGTATAGATGCATGGAGTTCCACAATATATTATATATGATCAGTATTCGGGTATTACCTCAATTTTTTAGGGAAGTCATCAGCAAGGTCGTGATACAAATTTGAGAATCACCACCACATATCAGCCTCATATATATGGTTAGTCATTAAGAAAAATTCAAACCCTATAGGATATGTTGATATCTTATTTTTTTAGATTAAAAAGATGGTTTGGATCAATACCTTTCTTTAATAGTGTTTTAATACAACAAAAATATTCACTCAAGAATTATTATGCCTCTATATGGAGTCATATATGGGAAGAAATATAGATTTCCAACATGTTGGTATGATATTATAGAATCAAAGCTATTGAGATAAGTGATAGCTGTAGAAAATATAGCTAAGGATAGAGACATTCAACAAAATATAAAGGATACTCAAATTTATGAGAAATTTTAAGCTAATATGGAATAGAATGGAAAATAATTTTATGTTTTTCAGTTTGTTTTTCTAAAAATATCTCCATGGAATAAGGTTATCAGATTCCAAGATAAATGAAAAATATACCCACTGTATATTTTTCCCTTTGGGATTTCTGATTATATCATGTTCATAGCCTTCCACATCGAACATGCTCCATGTCTCTCTCTAGTCCATGATGTGGTCCGTGAATCTCTATGGATGATTTAAATACATGACCCTTCATATATACATAACTCAGAGTTCAAACCTCATGATTAATATATTTCTTATTTGGATCAACTAGTTGATATTAAGAACAATTTTCTACGAAACAAGGCCACCCATGTGGTCAGAATTTTGTGGAGAAATAAACAACTATAGGAATATATACAAGAACATTATGATATGATGAGGCATATGTATCCTAATTTGTTTTTATTATAATGATGAGTTTTGGGTCCCAGATTCATTTTAAGGGGAATAAAATGTGACACCCGATTTTTTATTACCCTTTTTTGAGTAAATAAATTTTCATAGATGTGTTGTGTTGCATGATACACCATTTAATTATTTCATTAAATTCTACGCTTATTTAATCATGCTATAAAATAAACATTGAATTATCTTTTTTTACATATGACTATGTGTTTGTACAAAACATCATTTTATTATTGTAATTATTTACCGTAGATAGTTATGAACTAGCCATGAAACATTGTGATATAAATATTAAAAAGTAATTTTAGATATTCCTTATAATAGTATTATATAAATAAAACTTATTTATAATAAAATACATAATTTTTATCATTGTCCTTATATTTGTCAAAAATAATATTTCCTTAATAAAATACATTTTAAAGTACCTTTATAAAGAATAAAAAACTAAATCCTTAAAATTTATAAATATATTTTGAATAAATATACTTCATTTTTTATATATGAATTTCAAACTAATATTATGGTCATTTTATAGTATTTTTCTGAAAAATAACATTTTTGGTGAATAGTGAAAAATAATTAATTTTAATTCAGAAGTGCTATTTCATACATTTTATTTATACAATTAAATTTTATATTAATTTAGTTTGAATAGTAATAAGTTAAATTTTGAAAAATATAATAATATTTAGGTCATGGAAACCAATTTCACAATGAATAAGATATAAAATATCTCGTACTTTTAAAACTTTTTACTTAAACAACATGTAGTGGCGATATGTCTATGCGATTAATTTTAATTTTATTTCACCTAAATAGTTTTTTATAATATATAAAAATGGATTACATGTTTTTTTATCAAAATAAATTATAATTTCAAATTATTTTATCTTAGATGTTGACCTAAAATTTTATTGAATGTGACATAAATTAATTTCAACAATTTACAGACAAATTCGCTTAATAGTTGACCAACCATTAAACATAAGGAAATAAATGTCTTATAAACAATTCCATAATATTTTAGATATTTATATTTCACGACTATCATAAATTTTATATGTTTGCGACCTTTAATGGGTCCAATTTTCATTGGGGCAATGTTGGATTAATTACTTTTCATAATTATTGGAGAATGCCTCTCCTCCTTCGCTATAAAAATTCACTGGTATCTCCGACTTATTCTCTCATATCAACCAAGTTGAATCTAAATAAACCTATCTCAATCTCAAAAAAATCATCCCCATAATTATATTATCTTTTCTTTTGTATGAGATCCATCCAAGGATTTCATTTTTAGATAAACAAAAATAGTTACCCAAAGAAGAAGTAATATCCATCCTCAAGATCCATTGTTTAATTTTCCTTATCCAACCCCTAAAAAATTTATATTAAATGATTATATAATAGCTTCATAATAAAAATTGTACTGATATATTATTATTATAAGGGTTTTGCTGATATTTACACACACTTCAGTCAAGTAGGTAACAAACATACCATTCTTGTTTATGACAAACTACCTCATCACGAACTGATGTCTTTTGTTTTTCCATTCATGGTTGTGAATTGTGATGAATACTATTTTTATATAATATATTTGATTTATATGATGTATATAATATTATTTATGTTTTATATAAAACATACATTTATTTCTTTATTTTTCAAAAATAAAATAAATTTATTTGAGGACGTGAAGTCTATGGCCTCCCTAATGTGATGTGATTGGTTCATTATTTACATGGAACATGTTAAGGATGCGTTTAGTAAATTTGTAAGAACTAAATGAAATAAAAATTAAACATGAGTGAATGAATATATATATATATATATATCATATTTACTAATTTTCGTTCAAAATGATAGTAAAACTGAAACAACATTCGTTCGTACGTATGCCCTACCATCTCCATGAACAGTGTCTTCCATTTCATATTTCTATCATATATATATTATGATAAATACTTATATAATTTATATATATTATATATAAATAATTTTAAAGATTATTTAAAAAATAAATTCATGATCTTGGTAGTGCTATCAATAATAAAAAATGAAAACATGTTCGAAAAACAAACCAGATAATACCTAAAGTGTTACATTAACATGAAATTGTTAATCAATGAAAATGTAAATTCATCAAAATAATACATGGTATTAGATATATGAATTTGTTTAGATAATATTTTCATTATAAACATATATTTCTTATAAATGAGGTTTAAAAATATTTTATTAGAGTCTTGAAAAAGGAAAGTGATTTCTAGTACCACATTTACTCCCACAAGACATAAAATTTAATTGAAAATCATTCACCTGTATGGTGTATATAAATTCCATGAATATATTAAATGATTATTATAAATAATTTAATATTAATTTACATATTAATTTAAATATATATCGTTCATTGGGGTTTTCCTGTTCAGAACATGCCAAATAAATAGGATTTCTTTTCCCAGTATTCCTTCTTTCAGACAAATATTTTTTTACACCTATCTTCTCTTATAATTAGTATAAACTGCTATTTGATATGAAATATCATGAAAAATATTATTTTAATTATAAATTATTATTCATGTAATTCCATTCTCATAGATGTGGATTCCAGTTCAGGGATACAAATTAATAATAGTTTATTGAAACAACATCATTTTTTATCAGGATTCTTTAGGAATATTCATGCATTGAATAAATTGGTTGATTGATATCTCAATATATCTCATGACAATTATTTTAGAATAGTAATTCATGATATCAGGATGTATTTGTAACAAATTCTATATTTCAGACATGATATAACTACAAAAATGTTTTCAATAAAATCCAATGTCATTTCAATTTTTGGTATGAATTCTTGGTATTTCAAAAATAAGTCTTCCAAAATGGTTTAAAAAAATAATTTTTTAATTTTCATTAATGTTAATTTTCAATGAAAAATGATTTAAAAAATGTTATTTACTTTCTCAAATCTAATTTCAAATAACAATATTTTTCACATGTCTTCATGATTACTTTTTATGTATTCAAATGAAATTCTGTTTAAAAGGAATTATGTTTTAAAAATAATCTTTGAAAGAAGAAATTATATTTTTGGAAATTAATGTTTCTAAAAGGATATTTATAAACTATTTCCCATCCAATATAACATATTTAGTTCTTACTCATGCCATTTTTAGGAAATGATCCAAAGGTTTCATTTATATTCTTTCTCAGAATGGTTTATTTTTTTATATAATGATGTTTATGAAACCTATTTTTCATTCACATGTTTTAATTTTTTTAAATACACTTATTTTATGGGTTATTTTCTGGAAAAATTATTATCAACCCTATCTATTCTCCATAAGAAGTGATATTATTATTTATTTATTATACCCTTTTATTTTAATGTTTTATGATATGATTGTATCTCCTCTTATTGAAAACATATGTTTGATTTCATTATGATAGAGATAGGACATATATTTCCATCTAATTAATATAGTAATTATTTATATATCATGAGTTTATATCTCATGAGATATACCTGACTGGAATGGAGACTGAAGATAGTTCAATAATGCCCTTTTTCCACTAACATGGTCATGTGAGTAACCATTGACTACTAATATGGTCATGGGAGTAAACCATGACTACCAAGATGGTATTGGGAGTGAACCCATACTTAAATGATGGACAATGTAGTGATGACATTAATTCCATGGAAATAATTTTATATGCCTATGTGTCTTCCACAATTCTATATATTATTCCAATGTTATGGATTCAAGGATTATTATATTGATACCCTTATTATTTATGTTTTATTAATTGTTAATATAATTCCATGATTAATGCTTATGATCTTTGATAAGAATGTTATGATATTCTATTGTATCTATCATGTCCTCATACCCTAATTTTAGATAATTTATCTTATTTATATAGAAGTTTAATAGTTTTTAGGTTTTAAAAGGATTAAGAATAATATGGTCCTTGGGCGTGTGTCTGTGTAATCTATCGATTATTCCGAAAAATGATGTAATGTAAATGATTTAAAATATATGGATGTTTTATAGAAGTTTAATATTTTTTATTACAATATTATTTTTCTATAGATCACAAATTATTTATCTAAGATGTTATAAAACACAATAAAATATACTGAAATGATTTTTTTTCTATTTTATAATCAAAATATTATCCTTTGTAGGTTCTTAGATTAATTTCCTCTTACATATCATCGATTACTATAACAATTTATATTTAAAATGATGTTTTCAATACATAACCAATAATATTACATTATAATATAAAATAATGGTCAATAAAATGATGAAAATTAATTCCTTCTATGTCAAGATATTTTCCAAACTACAAATTTATATAAAAATGTATCAAATATAAAAAAAATATTTTAATTAGGAAATAATTAATTAATCTATGAAATATCAACAATAACCACCAAAGATCTAGATGCCACATTATATAAATCGATACCCATAAAAATATTCTGAAATACATCTAAAAATTTTCACAATACAAAAAATATCATAAATATTTCATCTCCTAATTTTTCTAAATATGAACTTCAATATTTATCCCTGTATAAAATTATTTTCATCATATTTTCACAAAAGAAAAATTTAATTACCGATATCATAAATTCTCCTAAAACAAATTTTCAACATGAATCACCATAAAACCAAAATTAAAAAATAAATGTTTCCAAAAATTTACATTATCATTATACTATTGATAAATAAAACACTATTGAATATATTTAAGAAAAAAAAATCATACAAACATCATAAATCAATTTTTATTGAAACACTCACAAATTATGAAGTTCAATAATACAATCAAATTTTATATATCAATATCAATGAACACTTTACCGTAATAAAAAGAATTTTATCATAGTTAGAAAGATATAATTTTTTATCTCTCAATTAGCCATATTTATTACAATAAAATTATCAACATCCCAATAAATAAATTTTCTAAGATTACTTTACCACTCAGCATATACATAAAAATCCATAAATCAAAAATACATCAAAAAAATAATTAGATACATCAAGATTTTTTAAAACTGGAATATTATCGATACAAAGCATATAAATATAATTCATGAATTCGGATACATAAAAAATTCAATAATTACATCTCAATAGTTGGAATATTGTATTCCCTTCTATGGTATGGAAGTTCACCCATAGATTAGGTTATTGACTAAGATATTTTCAATACTCTCCATATATAAGGGATTGATCAATAAATTTTATATTAGAATGTAATTTATTTACCTCCATTTAACTCTTCATTTTTATAACATAATTACATTATTTATGATTTTCTTTTATAATCCCATAACATATACTAGTTATTTTGAAAACATTCCATAGTTACTATTTCCAAATTCATAACATGTGACAAGATAAATCATCTGTTCTCCATTATCTCCTTGAAAAAATACTTTAAACTTATTTGGTACATTCAGGAAGTCACCTAATTTTTTTTAATTCATATATATATATATGTGGATTGTAATAATAAAAATATATCACAATTCATCACCCATTTAATATGGTTTCTTATTAAGAAATCATTTTATCTTCTACCACATTCTATTTTATAATGATTCCACAAATTTTTATCCATTAACCGAAACCTAAAAGAATTGTTCGAGAAAAAAAAATTGTATTGTGTAATAATATAATCATGAAAATCATTCATAGTATTCAAATTAGTTATATCATGGTTCATCAGTGTCAAAGGTGAATTAACATTCCAGAAACAAGAGAGGGAGTTATTTCCAATTTGAATCTCACAGTCTGAACATTAAAAATAAATGTAGGATGTTACCTTATAATTAGAATTATCCCAATGTATTATATCACAACTCTCTATTTATAATCAAAATAATTAACTAAATATTTCAATGATAACTTCATAGGAGGTCCATGAATTTCATAGATTAATAAATCATCTTTTTTTATCAATATTTATTCCATGTCATTACGATCCATGCTAGAACTATGATATATTATTATATTTAGTATCATTTAATCATAATAAATTTGTACTAGATATATGTACATCATCTCAAACTATGTTTGAAATCCCATATCCCTTCATAATCTTAAAATAAATAGATATTTTGTTTATACCATTTGGAAAATGAAAAAATAAAATGGGTGATATTTTGTCCTCAAAATGGGAAAATAATTGAGATATGATTCAACAAAAATATTTTATTTATAAAATTAGTATATTTGAACAAGATCATGATCATTTAATTTGAAAATAAAACACATAAATATGTATATCATAATCATGGGTGATAGAATAATACAACTAATTTCAAAATATTTTAAACATATGATAATGAAATAAAATTATTTATTTGATAAGTACAATTAATATAAGACAATGTCATTAAATTGTGTAATAAATTATTGCATAATCAAAAAATAAATGATACCTTGTGTCTATGCTAACCACTAAGACATTCATCACATGTTAGGGTAGGTAATACAACATGTGATCTTCATATTAGATTGGGATACATTTATTTACCCTCATTTTCCAATTGGATAATGTCTAATTTATCATTTGATATCCTTATAGATTAACCATTATCAAATGCTTTGTAGGGAAATAATGGACCCAACCATCACATAATAATAATTCTTCCATCATTATTCTATATAGACTCAGAAATATATATAATTTCATCATAGCATAACCCATGGAAATGAAAATGTGTTTAATAAATAAATAATCATCATAATCAATAAACATATAGATAAATAATATGTTTGGAATCATAAAATCATATCCACATTAGTGGATATGTTACAACAAAATATGTTTTTATAGTATAAAAATTCCTCAAAAATAAAACATGATTATTTCTTAAGGAATGTACAATATTAATTTCTTAAAAATGAATTTATAATATAAATTGTTAAAAAATACTAATTAAAATATTACCCTTTAAAATCAATATGGATTCATGATATTAATTATTTAAATAAAATTATATTATTGATGGTGGGAAATGTAATTCCTATAGTTAATGATAAAGAATATTTTTTTCAAACCATTAGTAAATATAACCGCATCCAAAAAAAAAGATAAATCCCCATAATTTTTCATGATAAAGAGTCACAGATGTATAAAAGTTACATCAATCTATCCTATGATAGTAGTGAAATAATTATTAATATATTTTTGAAAAAACAATTACATGAAAAAAAAATCATGGTAGAATAGAAAAAAAATGGATTTATATTATAACTTTCATTAATAAATTAATGTATTTAGATAGAGTAAAATGAAAGGAATGTTTTTAATTTTAGGAACTCATTTGAAATTATTAATGGATAAAATCATTTTTAGTGATGGATCATATAATTTAATCATAGGAAATTTAGTGATAAAATATAATTTTCAAATTGATAATGTAAAGGAAAATACATACTAATTAGGTATATCTTCTGTTATAATGACTTTGAATTAAATATTATAAAATTAAACATTATTTTCAAAACACCATAAAGTTTTTTTTGGTAAAAAAACAAAGGGGAATTAGGGAAAACTTATAAAATAATATCTATATATAAAAAATGTATTCCATAATGAAGTTAGTCTTTATATTTTAAACCATTACAAATTTTTTATTATTTGAATAAAAAACTATTAGATAAATGAAGCTGAATTTTAGCTTTGAGTACCTTTTAATAAGAAATTATATGATACAACATTTCTTATTTAATTTATATAAACTATAAAAAATAGGTGAATATAATTGAACAAGTTTTAACGTATCATAATTAAGTGGAAAACCCATTACCTTTTGTATGAAATGAAATTTAATCTCTATAAACATATTTATAGTAAAATTATATTTTTCATAATTATTAAATTGAAAAATTTATAAACTTATTTTATCATATAAAATGAACTTACGCATTTAAACAATATTTTGTTGACAATTATTTATTAAAATCCATGTTTCCATGTGATAACTATGTCATTTTTGATATATGTTTTGGATTGAAAGATACATTAATTGAAAACTAATCATAGTTCTATCATATCGAAAATCATAATAATAACATAGTTAAAAAATTTATTCCTTATATACACTATTTTAATAATTCATTTAAATTTGAAATGAAAAATAAATTATATCACTTCTAGGATAGTGTATTTCACATGTTTTCATGAGTCATGTTTAGAATTTGAAATGCATAGAATGAAATAAAGATAAATAATAATTAATATTTTTATAATAATTATTTTATCATAAATATAATTCATATTAATTCAATATATACTTACTTAAAACCATGTAAATAGAAAATAAAAATTGAATCACATAAATTAGTAGACATGGTAGTACACACATATGTGTGAGTGATGTTATCATATAAAAATTCTTGTGATAGAAAAAAGAATATTATATATTATAATTAAAAATAATAATTATTTCATATATATCATATTCATGTATATATTTTAATTAAATCCATTACGAAAATGATCAATGATAGATGTTTATGGAAAATGAATCATATTTCTTTGTGGAGTCTGTAGTAGAATCATATGCATGAGCTATACATTCATTTTATATTTGATGGAAGGGAGGTGTAAAATTGTTTCACCATAATTAAAATTATAATTCATTTTATATAATATATTAATTAAATTATGTAATAATTTATATAATTGATATATAGGAGATATAAAATTAATTAAATTTCTAAGTATGTGGTTCTAATTTATAATTTTTCATTGAGATACTTTAATTTTAATAAACATTATTCTTTGGAAACATCATAATATAATAGAAAATGTTCCTATTGTAGGTGCATATAGATGACAGTAATGTATTTCGGTATTTAATTTATATTATCAAATGGTATTTCATTTTTTGGATGTGAAGAGAGTTGGTGTCCATTTATAAGGGCATGAGAGGATACAATTGTATGATTTCAGAAGATTAAAATATCATGATGTCTTATGGTATAAAATGGATTCAAATTTAAATAAATTCAAATATCCTATTGTATAGGATAAAAAATTATATTAAAATATATTTAGACATGTTTTCTTGTAATTTTAAAACATAAAATATTTACTGTTAAATAACATTAACTCAAAAAATCAAAAATTATTTTTATTTATATAATTAATTACAAATAGAATTATGTTCAACTTGTTAAATAATATTAATAATTCCAATTAAAAATTTGGGATCAATTTCAATGATTAAATAATTACTAATGACTAGAATTTATTTTTAAATAATCATGAAAAATTCAAATGAAATCTCATTTTTTGGAAAGTGAATTTTTAATCATATAACAGGATTTAAATTAATTATTTTCCTATTAAAAAATTAATGCTAAAATATTTTATCAAGTAAATAATATGAACATTTGTTTAAAACAATTATTTAATATATATCAATATATATGTTTAAGATAGAAACATAATTGTTGTATATAAATGATTATATGAAAAATAATTTTTTGAGGCATGAAAATGAGCTTATGAAATTTTTTATTAAAATATTTATTCCCATGTGTAAAATTATAATACTTTAAAATAAATGTACAAAATATTTAATTTAATTTCAGATTAAAAATGTAATGGTGGGTTCATATAGGATTATATATTTAAAAAAATTAATGATTTGTAAAAAACATAATTTATAACTCTTCTATTGGAAATAAATCAATACAGACAATATAAAGTATTCACCAAAAGCTAATAATGAAAATATTATATTAAAAACTAAAAGCAATATCAACAAATAATATTTAAAAAATATATAAATTTAATTATAATTTCTAAAAAACATGTATATTATTTTTTTTATTAAAACATATTTTTAAAGCATAAAATGAATTTAATTAAAATTGTGTACCTATTTATTATGAATTAATTAAACATTTATGTATATAAAAACATTATTTTTTATACAAAAAAATTAATTCTTATTCTTAACTCTAATTGAAAGAATAATTTAATAATAGTTACATTTAAATAATAATATTATTGCATTGTCTCGTATGTTACATATGCTTTTGGGAACATATGTTATGAATGATATTGAGGTTATTATTCATTTAGACAAAATATTCCTGGAGTTAAAGTATCTCACAACACATATGATTATATGAAAATAATACTCATATTAATGATAAAAATTATATTATTAATATTATATCATCATCTTTTATGTATAGTATTCAGTTAATTAGATATAAATTCAATGAATAACAAATATACATTAAATAACATTTTGACATCATTTTATTTACTTTTTAAAAATAGTTTTAATGTCAACTATTTTCATTTCAAATCCTTTACACTGTTTTATTTTATATTTAAATTATTAAAATTATATTCTTATATCGACTCATTAAACATCTGTCACAAACTAGGATCACCCTAAATATATTTTTTTAATTCTTTAAAGTAAAATTATATAATTAAATATTAACTGTAAATATAAATTTACAAAAATTTTGTTGGACGTTTAGTTTAACCTCTCCTATATTTTCTATTCTTCATAGAGTAAAAAATTATTACCTTTTTCTAAAATATTTTACTCATAAAATAATTTTTTTATTGACATATACCAAAAATATACATTAACTCATCAATTTTAACAATGATAACAACATGTCTACTGATATTTTACAATAATACAATAATTTTTTAATATATATATATATATCATAAATAAATATTTATCGAAATGAGAATTTTTCCTAACCCATAATTAATAAGGATAAAATTATATATTTAAACGTAAAAAGGTGGTTTGGGATTAATATATCAAACTCAACAAGTCTAAATAGTTATGAAATATATATTTTTATTTTTTACCATTTTGAATCCATATATACAAATATTATCATATATTTCGGTATAAATCCATTGACTATTAAAGAGAAGATTGATTTCATCAATCTAAACATTAAAAAATAATTAAATTTGTAAAATTGATTGTAAAATCTATATTATCAATCATTTATCTTGATGAGAGAATCATTTTTGAGAAACATTCAAAATTTTATTCTATTAAATAATTAGTGTACATATTCTAAAAATATATATAGTTATTATGGCTTTGGAAACAAGAAAAATAATATTGATTCAAAGGAATGTAACTTATTCAGAATTTCTGAATTCATATTGAATCTTCATTTATTTTCATTGTAACACCTGTAAATATTATAATATGTTTCTCAATAAATATATTATTATTCTCTTCAATATGTTGTGTTATAAACAAAAATATGTTGAAATGAAATTAAATATACTATTAAAATATTATTATTTAAACATTCACATTAAATCATAGCTATTTAAATTGTTGATATAAATAAAAGTAATAAAATTATAAATATATCTCTAAAAAAATTAGATAATTAAAACTTATTGATAATAAAGAGGCAAATTATATGATTCAAAAATAATTATTTCTTTTTAATTATATTTTTGACCAATTAATTATTTAATTTTACCCATTATTAAGTAAGTATTTCTGAAAATGATTATAAAATTTTAATTAATCATGTTAGAATTATGTTAGTGGGAATTGTTCATAATATTATAAAAATGGTTATTTAACAATGATTAATAGAAAATGTTAATTTATTTACAACTCCATTTTCAGTTAATTCATTTACAAAGATTAATTTTATTTTAAAATTTTTAAATGTTTAATTAAATCAATTATATTATTAATAATAAAATTAAATTATTAATTAAATTATATATATATTTTTTAATATAAAAATATACTTATGAAAATGTTATCAATTGAAAACATCTTTTCATCGAGGTTTTAACATGTACATTTAAATTAAATTCAACAACTTATATGATTTATGATTTTTAATATATAATTTATATATCTAGTACTTTTACTTATTATTCTATAATATAAAAATCTATTTTTTTTTGTTGTGAATATTTAATATAGAGGGTATTTTTCTGCTCAGTAAAAGATTTATAATTAGGATATAACAATGAGATGAAACATTAAAATAATAGTAACATGATCCATTATCCTATAGTATGGGTGGTGCTCGACTGATGAAATTATTATGCAGTTGAAAAAATTATTTTTAATTAATCATATTAAATTTGGTATCCAAAGAATTTATTTTGTGAAGATAAGTTATATTTTCAAATAATTTATAAATATTTTCAGGCCATTATATTTAATATCATGGTTGAAAGATTCCATAGGATTTTTGAATCATGAAATATTTATAAAAACCTATTTTTTTATTAAACCAAAAGAATTATTCTAGATATGATTATTTCACGGATTCATGTTACAATGATATTTACTCTAAAATCAAGTATTTTCCAAAAGAACATTTTTCAGGGGATTTGTGTTCATATAATAAAAGAAATTTTTACCACTTATAGGTAATAAATATGATATGTTTTGTCCCAATATTATAATATTTATGTTAGAATTTTGTTATAATTTCCCCTTTAATTTTGAATCATATAATTATGTTATCATTGTAAACATTTATATTAACCCAATTATGTTTATAGTGGGTTTAAAATATTCTAACTCAATGATAAGATCTAAAATTTAACCAAAACTTATCAACATGTGATTGGATGTTTTTTTCCAACCATATCTCATTTTATATTATAATTTTTGGTGTTATGAATCTTCTTGAAATGAATAAGATATATATATATATATATATCAGTGTGTGTGTGTGTGTTATTTAATATTTTGGGTAATTCCATGTATGTCATTTCCCTCCATTATAAAACATTATATACTCTCATCTCTCCATCAAACAAAAAATTAATTTTATCTCATCCCATCCCCAACATAAAACAATCCTCTATATGATACCCAAATCCTACGTTTTATTTCTTTCCAAATGACCATCTTATCAAGGTTTATGAAGTAATACAGATATGTTTTTTCAATAAATAATTATGACTATTAACAGAGTCTTTTCAATTTCATTTCATATTTTATATCCAATAAATATATAATATATATTCTAAAATAAATAATTTACTATCATTAGTATGTATAGTACTAATTATGAATATGTTACAATAATTATCCACCTCTTCCCCTTCGTTCAATAATGATAATGTTTCTCATGGAAAAGTGTAAACTGCCTCCTCAATGAAGCGATGTTATTTTTCTCACATCAGTATTAAATGGTTTTTAATAATTATATATTTAAGATATATATATGATTTAAGTGATATAAAAAATAGCCTATAAATTTGAATTATTTTTTACCATTCTATTCTTCCATCTATTAAAAAATGAAAATTACATTCATTCTTATGTACAGACTACCATATGCATGAATTTTTTATAAGACTACATCATTTATAGGAATGTTTTAGTTTATTTGGGGTTAAAATAGTATATAGAATATTTATATTGTTTTGAAATTGGCTAAATGATGTTAACATTTCTCCACACACATGTCATGAATGGTTACACATGGTGAACTATTTCATGACATGAAAATGATACATGTGGTGTAAACATATTACAAAATGTTTCATAATTACCCAAAACAAATAAAAATATGAGGTGGTAGTTTTATCAGTTTAAACCATTCAAAATAATTAAATGATGTTTATAGTAATTACTCTATATATATTTACATGAGTAACATTTTATAGTTGGATGCATGGTTGATTTTTCTTGATACCATCATGATTACATCTTACACTCAACCCTGTTAAAACTAACAGTGGGATTGGTGTGATTTATTCATCACTAAAAGTCATAGATTAGGGTTATATTATAGTTATTGGACTTATATCTCTTATTTAAATGTTAATCTGACCATTCTACATCTATTGCGTTTTAGGGATGTGTTATCATTTATCAATGATCTTGAGGTAAGTAGGTTAATTTTCATTTCCCATATAATTATTATTATTATGTGGATGTAATTATTAAAATTATATTTCTAAATTTGTAAAATTCATCTATAATTTAATTAGTTGAGTGCTGAATTAATAAATGGTTTTGGAAAAAGAAGAATAATGAGATTTTGAAATTGATGAAAATCAAGATTATGAAATTGGTTGATTATTGGTATTTAGAATTTTTTAGAAATTTGAATTAATGGATTTTATTGTCAAATATTGAAAAATGGATTAGTGGTGAAGTGTTAGTATTATTCTATATAATGAAATTTATTAACCATCTATGTTTGATAAATTAAATGGTGCACTTTGATTTGTATAATTGGTATGAGTTATTCTTGATTATTACCTGGTCTAATGTAATATACTTTTTAATTATTATATTTTTGATTGATTGATAAATAACATATCAAACAAGGATGAATGATCGAAATACCAATAAGGAGAAAACTGAATGTTGTCGCCCCAAATTCATCCATTTGAATATAAATTCATAGGACCATGGATGATGATCCGACTACCCATGAGGTGTTGGACAATTACAAATAATGTAAATACCTATGTGGATCCTTATATAATATTCTAGGCCACACGATATTATACTTGGAATTGAAGAATTAAGTGTTTTTGAACGGGATTTATGTATGAAGGCTTTTGAACATTTTTTGTTTACTAAACTAGTTGTTTTTAAAACTAGGTGTTGGAATGAGATTTTGAGAATTGGATCACTCCTACATGATGTTTTGGTCTGTGGTCAAAGGTCCAAGATGTTTCATGAGTGGATCGATATGTTTTGGGTATATCAGACCCGAAAAACATCATGTTTTAAAAGACATTATAGGTCTCATGGTATGTGCACGGTCTGCAAAACCATGGTGAGCATTCTAAGTAACTAGCAAGACCTATTTAAAAAGGTGTAGTGGATTTGTGCATGGGATGTACATGGTTTCCTAAACTGTGCACCTAGACCGTGTGGGGTGCATATTGGAGGAAGTATAAGCTGCTCAATTTATGCATAGTTTGAAAATTTGTGAGAGTGAAATCGTTCCATAAAGTTATTTTAAAAAAATAAATAAAATTAAAATTAAATTAAAATAAAATTGAAACACTTAATCCTCTCACCCCTCTACCTAATTTTATGATTCACCCCAAAGGGGGTCTCCCCTTCGACATGCATAACCCCCTCTTCAGGCCTCCTCCATTTTCCATTTTTTGGATGAATTAATCCTATTTCTTCATGCATTCTGTCATGGTGATTCATGTCCTCCATCTTATTTTTTATTTCAGTTTCTCTTTGACCTATTCTTCGCTCACTGAGAATCGTCCAAACCCTTGGGTTGTGCGGTAATCTAATTTATTGGCCTTATATTGTTCTAGGTTGGTGAGGAAGGACCTTGGGTCATATTTATATGTGTTTCAGCAACTGCTACAAAAGGTGACATGGTTTTGGTGATTTCGTTATTCCGGCATTGTTTCAGGGTTTGTTTTAAACATTATTTTTTGTTTCTCAACACTTAAATTGAGATTATTATGTGTATTTGTCTCCCTAGTATTTAATCAATAGTGAGTGGAGTTGTATAAATTTGTTTCACTTGAATTTGGTTTGTCGTCGACACACAAGGGGAGGGTTTTCTTTTGTTCCAGGGTCCTACACCATTTCAATTGAATTATCTAATTATTTTAAGGGTCTTAGTGTTAAATTTGTAGTGTTATTGTAACATTTTGTTGGTTTTGAGTCATCAAATCAAGGTAAACTCTCTAGAATATGCAAAGGTAAGTAGATATATGTATGTGGGTTCCCCCGTTACGTGTTTAAATATGAATGGTATTGATTACACACGTATGTGGATAGGTGTTCCTATATATATATATAATAAATTCATCAATAGGTGAGTGGAGATTTCTATATGAATATACGCCTGTGTATGGATCCTCTTTCTTATCGCCATGTCCATGAGGGTGTGTGCATAAAGGCTTTGTGTCACTGCACCTGTGTGGAAGTGCATATACTCAGTGAGTGGGGGTAGCATGTTTTAGTTAGAAAACCCTAAGAGCTAATGTGGATGTCTTGGTTCTACCCTATGGTAGAGTCCCATTCCATGTCCTCAATTTTATAAATGAATTAATAAATTTCTTGCTACATTTTTATTACAAATTAAATCCATATAGTGAAGTATTCATATTGAATTCCTCTTAAATGTAAATCTAGCAAGTTTTGTTTTAAATTCAAAATGTAATAATGAATTGTGTGATTATAAATATGATTTTTTTATAATAAATGCCCTCAATCGAGGTGCGCTGCCATCAAGATAAAATGTTGTGGTTAGACATTCCTTTCTTGAATTGTCATGTTTATAATTCTTATACCATGATTTTATGTTGAAATATGTCTTGTGTAGGGCATGCCCATAATTGAATTAGAAAAATAGAGTCTACCTTTATAAAATGATTAAAGGACCAAGTCACCATCTATGTGTATGGTCTTTTTTTTATTGGAATTACCCTTGTAGGCAATTTAACTTTTCCAATGATACTAGGATCCTTATAAATTAAATTAACATGTTTTGGTGAATGGAATAAGTTGAGTTAAATGAGTAGTCAATGCTTAATGATTCACCCTCAAAAGAAATTACAAAAAAAAACATCAAATGTTTTGAATGTTAATAACACATTGGGGTACACGTGGTGTCAAATCCATGACTTCTTTTAAATATATTTTTCATTTTATTTCCCCTCCTAATTTGTTTTGTGGGTTTACCATGAAATTTGTTGGAAATGGTGGGTTTTCAAAATTTGGGCCAAACCTTAAGCCCATTTCCATATTAAAAAAATTATTTCTTTTATAAATTCTTTGTTTTTCAACATTTTACCCTCATTCAACTTCCCAAATGTCATCCCTTGTTATATTAATATCACCATATTAATGTGGAATCCATAATAATCCATAAAGTTATGTATTTGGGCTTTTTATTAAGGTTTTGGGCCAAGCCAAAATCTCATTTCTGGTATTAAAAATATTTTTTAATTATTTAATATCTCATTCAAATTTTTATGTTTTTTGGTGATTCGAACTCTCTCCTGATCCCACATAGCCATGGTGAGCTCTCATGCTCTCCTCCCCCTCTTTGAAGATTATTTTAGTCAAGAATGTGTGTGAAATATCCATAGATTTCTCAAATCGCCCAGATTTTATGAGGTAAATTGATTCCTTCATAAATCCTCCATTTTTCAAAATTTTCTTCCATTGTAGTTCTTAGATGATATCCTCATCCATTTTCGAACATCCCTTGAATGTTTGGTTATTTGAAATTTTAGATACTGGTGTATATAGGGTGATTTCTCATAGATTTCATCATGTACATGTTCTTCCCTTGCATTTCATACATTTCCTTAGGGTTTCATACCACATTCATGACGTTCCAATGTGTCATGATGTTAGGGTTCGAACCAAGGATTTTATATGGTGTCTTTTCAGTGTAATATTGAGATTTTAGGTTTCTATTGACTTTTTTGTGGTGTGGCGGTGGTTTGCTTGATGCTTCGAACCATGATTTGTGGGTTTGACTCAAAATGTAGTTGATTCCATGGTTAACCATTCCTTGATGGGTTATTATTCCTGTTTTACTATTTTTTCATGTTCCCCATATGCTATGTGTATTTTAAAAACCATTTTTCAGGGATTTGGTTATGCATTTAATTTTATAATGTAATTTTTGTTGAAGTTGTGAATATTTCGAATATAACACATGTGGTATCATTTGTGGTAATTTTATAAAATATGAAATTTATTTATTAGTTATATAATGGGGCTGAAAATTATGATTTGTTAATGAATTTCGGTCATTTTGGCCTTGGAAGTGGGATTTTGGAATTTGATTTGTGTGTAAAACTTATTTATACTTCTTGAGATAAGTTTATGCAGATGAGAGATTTCATTTTTATCATTCATGGGGTTATTGAAGGTGATATTATTACAATTTAAAGTGGTTTTATAACTGTCCTTAGGGTTTCCCATTATACTTTGGTAATGTTTTGCTGTGGTTTTTCCTTGAAATATTGTTTTGAAATTTTTTTCATGAGAAACATTTTGGTATACTCTTTAAAATTGTTTTATGAAATATTTGAATGATTTAATGATATATGTAAGAAGTGAAACCATATTGGAAAAATGTTTTGGAGATTTAATATATTTTAATAGAAAATTTCAAATGTGAAAGGTGTTGTTTTGTGATGTGTTCCATCATGGAAATGTTTTATAAAAATGTATGAAGGATTTACTAAAGAGTGTAAGAGGTGTGAAAGTGATGTGGGATGATTTGTTTGAGTGTGATGTGAAAAATGAATTTTGGATATAAAAACAATATTATGTAACATGTGAGTGGGTTTTTATGTGAGTTTGAATATCTTGGAATTGTTTTATAAAAATTTATAATAGATTTGATAAAGTGTTAAAGAAATGTGAAAAGTGTTTTGGACTATTTTGGTGTGAGTCAGATTACATAATCAATTTGAATGAAAAGTAGACTTTTGAGACTTTTGTGGTATAAATGTGGGCTATTTTATGAATTTTTTATGTGGAAAATATATTTTCTTGTGCAAAGTATATTTCTTGACCTGTTGAACTTGTTTTAGCATAAGTGGAAAACCCTGTTATCTAGGTTAATGGATGTGTACTAGTATGCTAGTGAATCTATGGAGTTTGGCCACAATTTCTCATAGTAATAATGATTCTTGAAACTCTAACTAAACTATGATGTTGATGATTGAGTTCCACTAGGTTATAGGTATGTTCCCTACTATTGGATCATGCACGAGAAATGATATTTGTAATGGTTATTCTCACTGATATACGAGGATCTTGGGACCTACATCTATCTAGAGCCTAAGGGGTATTTCCTATTGCTTGTGCTCATTAGTTCTTTTATACATACCATAGAAATACTGTATATTTGGATGGAAAATTCAGTATCAGTGGCATTTATTTTAAATGTTTTGATTCATTAAATTAACCAACTTGATAACTGATTTTCTTAAGTTACATCTTTTAGAAATTGTAACTAGAAATTACATTTTTATGAAAACTTGCATTATTTTTTTCTTTCAATATTTAGCGCTTGGAATATGATAGTGGTGTTATTATACTGCGAGTTGTCTCACACCCTACATACACTTTTGGGTGTAATTAGACATTGATTTTTTTGATGTCGCAGGTTGGGTACAGATTATAGTGCTAATGATTCGGGTTTCTAGAAGGTTCTTGGTGGTGATGTCTTGTAGAGATGGATTGAGGGTGGTGCCTCTTTCCATGATGGTTCATAGGATGTTTCTTTTTTGTTATGTACCTTTTTTATAGTCTTTGTGAGTTGTTATAAACAATGAAATTCAGTTCATAATTTTTGTCAAATATTGTTTGGTTTGAAAAAATCCAGATTCGTTTTATTGGATTCATTTGTTGTTTTATGTTTATAATAATGGGTAAATCATTCACAATTTTTAATTTATGATACCCAAGAACTTGTTCCATCCCATGGAGATCTAGAACACCCTTTGGCCCATGTCGTAGGCCAATTTTGGTGCTATTTTTTGCAGCGACGATATTCGGTTCATAACAAAATGGTATCAAATGAGTTTTATGATATCTATCTAGGTCGTGTTATTTGGGAAATATTCTGGATAGTCATGAGATAGGATTGTTGGGACATATTTAGTTAGGGGTTCTGTGGAAAGTCACCACATCTCATGATAGGATTCATGTCACCAGGGGAGATCGAGACTTCTCTACTTTATTTGGTTTTTTTGATTGATGATGATTATGGAGAATGAAAAGAGAGTTGAATAATGGTCTCAGGGAGCTCACATGGCCTCACATGCCATGTGGAGCTAAGGATATTTCCCTAGAACCATCTCTGTGATGTTGAAGTGTTTGTAATATGGCCTCCAACCATATGTCCCCATCACCCACTGCATCAAGTTCTGCTTCACATTGTCTTGTGTCCATTAGTTTTGAAATCTTGGAAGTTCAATTTAAAAGTGAAAATGACATGGTTTTAAGAAGCGTATAGTTTTTCTGAAATGATTTTCAAATAAATAGAAAATGGTGTAATTTTTGAAATAGTGGTACTAAAATTTCAGAATTTTTTTAAGAATTTTGAATATGGTGTTTTACGACTCTTTTGAAACCAAGAAGTATGATAAAGTTGGATTAAATTTTTTTTTTCTAATTGAGTTTTCTAAACTGTAGAAAGGTGATTTAGTGGGATGAGATGTTTTGAAATTAATTTGAATGAATTGAATGTGAGTTTTCATTTGAATTATTCTGCCTTTATGAAATGTTTTTTAATTGGTTATGTGGGTTTGATTTCATGGTTAGCGGTATTGAGAATAAAGAAGTATTGGTTGATTGTTTAGGTTTTGAAAAGTGGAAAGTGTTTTTGTTTTTCCCTTTAGTATTTTATTGAGCTAACACATGCAGGTGATTATATTGGATTATGGATGGTTAATGGAATGACTGGATGAGTTCCAGGATGGATATGAGGTGGGTGCCCGGTGTGGTATGGAAACATGCATGTGGGGGGCCCATGGGCTTCCATTGGTGGATATGCCAACCACTGAACTGTTTGTTTTCAATGAATTTTTTTAAAAGGAAAAACATGTTGTCTTGATGAATTGTTTTGGATGTTTTATATTATGTGATTTTGGAAAATGTTTTTTTGGGATGTTCCATGAACCGCTCATGTTCAAAATATGCTTTGGGTTTGTGTTTGTTTGGTAAACTGGGTAGAAAGGCTGGTTAGTAGTCTCTTCTGAGATATATTATGGGAAAACCTTTATGGTTGTTAAATTCATGTGTTTGGATATGTTTTGTGTAATTATTTGACCAATGTACCAACTTTGATGGGACCTTGGGTTCTCTCATTGTATAAGGTATGCACCCATTAAGGCTTAATGCACAACTAAAGTGCAAACCTGATTTTTATGGCACTAGAAAATCATCTGTTTGATCAATATAAGGAATATTTTATTGATATTTGTTGATTTAATATACAGACATTTCATTCATTGATTTTTGTATCCTCTTGTAGTGGGAACGTGCACGTGGAAGGATGAATGTGACCTTAGTTTCTTAGGTTGCCTAATTTGTTGAAGGTGGATGTGGTATGGAGTTGTTAGTGTGGATGAGTGTCAGGACTGTGTCTAAGAAGGCCTTTAGGTCCTTAATAGTCTTTTTGAAGTATGAGTTCACGTTAAACCACCATTGTAGGAAATATGGTCATGAGAGGACATTATGGACACCTACTAGAATCGTGTGTTGTTTGGGAACTTGGCATAAGGCCCGTTTCCATTTATCGTTTTTATCAATTGCAATGGTCATGTATGGTGACGCCTTGTGATGTCGTGTGCTCATTTTACTATTAATGTAATGGATCTGTAATCCTCTTAGAGTATCTTTTATGTTGGGTGTATGTATCCCTTAGAAAAAATCCAAAATCCTCGATTTCAGAGGAAGGTGATTATATGTGTCCTTTGCTTTTGTTATTTCTCACCCGAAGAAACAAGGTGTGCTATGTGTGCTTCTTCTAATATATTGTTTCAATAAAATTTTGGGTTAGGGTAATGTGAATTTGGAATGTGTTATGTCTTGGTAATATTATTGGGGATAATAGTGTAGTTGTTTGTATCACCATAAGAAGATGTTTTGTTCAGGTTGTTTCCTAGACCTTACTATTAGTCTGAAGATGATTCAATCATTTTAGCTCCATCCATAGGTCCAGAAGAGAAGCTGGAACATAGTCAGGGGAAATCCTAGGGTCGTTCAAACCCTTGTAAAAATTCTTATACTCAATATAAATTATAGGAAGAGTTTAAACCTCTGGTGTCATCATCTTGTTCTAGTTGTTTCTGTTTGGTTGTAGAGGCTGGAGGACCTCATATCCATGTTGTAGCCTGATTTCATACATTCCCACTTTAGTTTCAACTTTGTATTCGGAGAAAGTATTAATGGTTGGCTACATAGGTTGAGTGCTCGTTTTTCACTTGGGGAGTTGTAATCGGGCCCCTGAAAACAATATAGATTTAAGGATCCACACGGTCAGCACACGATTTCCCAAACTCTACAGACTAACTGTGCGGTCGTCACAACACTTTGAGTGTTGGGGTCTTTCTGTGTCAGCTCATTCTTTCCAGTTAAGATGGTTGGTTCTTTTGGTGGCGAGACCTACCATGGGAATCATGTATGTTCTTTTGTAAATTTTCAATCGAATTCTACCACATGTTCCATGATGTCCGTTCGTGCCTCCCCTGTTAGTGTCCTAATTCTGTCTCAGGATAAATTTATGTTGTCTCTTATGGTGGGGAGCCCATTTGTGTTTTCCCGTTCCAGTAACTCCATTTTTTCATGGTCATGTCTTAGATGATGGTTGTCTCGTTCGATGCTATCTAACTACATTCATCTTCCTTGGGTAAACATTTGTATTGTAGAGTTCCCAATAGTTTAGTTATATCAGGGTAAGTGTAACCTTGTTCGATGTTTTTTTTTGGGTAAATTACATGAGACTTGTTCGAATAGTGTTTGAAGTGTTTTCTTCTCGATTAATTGTTGAATGTGATTGATCATTTTAGTGGTGTGTTTTATGTTTTAGTTGTGGATTTTTCTGTCTTTAATTGATAATTGGAGTTGTTTTGGCATATGGGGGCGAAGATTGGTAAAGGAGTCCTTTTCGGCCTTTTGGTTGGGTTTGGTTTTGGATTTTGGTGTTGTTGGGTCTTTATGGGGGAAGAAAGTTTTATGGTGGGTAGAATTGTCACATCCATGAATTCTTTTAAAGTTATTTTTCATTTAATTTCCATTCCTTATTTTTTGGGTGGATTACAACACATCTAGGTGGAAATTGTGGGTTTTCGAAATTTGGGCCAAACAGTAAGCCCAATTCCAAATTTAAAAATAATTTTTTTTTCTTTTCTTACATCTTCATTTTTAACATTTTATACTCGTTACAATTCCCAAGTGGAATCCCATGGTCCATTAAAATCACCATATCAATTTTGAATCCATTATAATGACAGATATAGGTTTTTATTAAGGTGTTGGGCCATCTTGAAAGCTCATTTCCTACATAAAAAATATTTTTAATTTTTTAATATATCAGTCAATTTTTATGTTTTTTGGTAATTCCTACTCTCACCCGAGCCCACTTACCCAAGGTACTCTCTCATGCTCT